>OZ024930.1:7500-2682303 GCA_964017235.1 Sabellastarte sp. h YS-2021 | reverse complement strand
GAGTTGGGGCAAATGTTACTTGTCTTTTCAGACGTAACTTTATGAATGCCCTTCAGGCATCTTCCTTTCCACATTTTCCACATATTATTTTCCTCTCCTTATGTGTTTGGTATCCACCAGGCATCCTTCTCAAATGTCTGAGAGGATAATCTGTCATTTTTGTGCATATTTTAATATAGTGACCTACTTGGCTGTTTATCTCATTTCTGTAGTTGCTTTATTTCGGTGCAATTCCCAGTAGAACCCAATATCTTTAACTGAACGTTGGATACTTTTTCAACTTGTAACACAGCAACCCGGATACTAATGTAAGATTAGGCCGATGAAGTCCTCATTCAGGACAGTAAAATCAACGAGACTTGAGAATCACAATGTGTTGAGATACATCACTCTATATCACCAGTCTCAATTTTTAGACTCTTCCACTTTTCGTCACTACTTATACTACTAGACTGCTGCTTTGAGTGTTTTGGAGGTTCTTTTCACTTGTACATTATTGTCCTTCAGTAGTTTGGCCAAAAAATCCAGCGCTTTACAAATGTACCTTAATTACTTGTAATCTAAATTTTCCTTTAAGACTAATGTTGTGTAGAAGGGATAGTAGCTTAACTTTAAAATATTCTGCAATGCACTTAGTAGGGCTGATATGTAAGGATGCAGTTCAATACCCATTAGTCATGTTGCATGATGCCCTAAATCAAGGCCTGGGGATTATACACAAGAGTGGCCCTGGGCGTTAGGCATGTAAAGTGAAGAAACCAGTTTTGACATTAAGGATGGTGTCAGTTAATACATTCCAAACCTGCTTTGTATTGTACTGACACAATGTGTCACTTTTACTTGATAATACAGCTTCTTAGCTTTTGTCACAGTGCTGTACAGACAGTGGGGGGAATGTGGGATTTTGGTATCATTGTGGAATGAAATTGAACCTGGATCTTTTGACCACAGAAAAGCTTTTCTTGTAATTAAAGCAGATCATTTTTCGTTAAATTTCATGCAATATGATTCCCTTTTAATGAAAAATATATTTGTTTTTGGGTGTTTTTCACCTTTTTATCTCACGCCACCACATAAAGATGCTCTAAAACTTGAAATATTGCATATAGGTCCATCAAATTTGCACAAACGATATATGGCTAGGAAAGTTAGCCTGATAGTAATTTGGCCTAGTTTTGAATACTAATGGTCGTCATATCACGTGTTTAATATTAAATGGGATTATCCTTGAAAAAGACCTTATATCGCCCTTATCGTTGCTACAAGGGGCTCGAAATGTGAAAACTACTTGAAGGAAGTCATGGCCTGAGACTTTTTCAATTGCTGACTTTTACCTTTGACCCCTTCTTCAATGTTAAGTGGTTTGAGTTTATACTTACTCTCAAATACAAGTATATACTCAAACTTAAATAAAATCTGAATTCTTCAGTGAGTATATACTTAGACTCAGACTCAAACGCATTTATAATCCCTATATTTAAAGATTATATTTAAGTCTGCATGAGAGGTGTCTTAAATGTTTGAGTTTGAACAATTTTGGGCAACTAGAAACATGAATTGGTACAATTTGTAGTACAATTAGGTGTACAAGTCAGCCAGAACGATTTTTTGGCTTCCAAAATCCAAAGTTGTATGAATAAGTTTTTGAGCTTCATTCCCACAATCTAACCTAAAGTACGGGTTTACTTAAAGTAATACTAATACCTCCAATAAACGTATTTCCCAAGCAATATCCTTGGGCCTAGGGTGCTAACTTTTTATCCTTAAATATAATAGATACTTTTTGGCTTTGGTCAAAGAAATGGGATTTAAATGGGTGACCTTTTTGTGTTCTTTTTCATGATGAAATACACTAGAATGCTATAACATTTTAACTTTAACATTAGACACTGGCAATATGACTTAATGTTTGAATTTGATTTCACTAAAATTTCATCTCATTGAAATAGAATCAAATAAATGCAATATTTTGTATAAAACAATTTTCTTAAGAAATTTTACAAACTGAAATAAGAAGGTAATCAATTTATTAAGCAGGGATCATTCAGATAAACAATCAATAGCAACATAGCTGAACTGAAAAAATATACTTTGTTTGAACTATTTGGTACAAGTTGTAAAATAAATTGTAAAAAGCTGTGCTTGAACATAACATATAAAGTTTAGAGTAGAATTAGCAGTGCCAGCCTTTCCAAGTAGTGTTACATATACTGTTTACATATATTTCATACTTAAATTAAGTTTGAGATTGAAATTGAGTTTATAAATATTTAATTTCATTTTAGACAATCAAATTCCCTGATACATTGCACTATGGAAGTTGATCGGCTATAATATTTCTAAGCTCAATCTCAGACTCAAACTTAAGTTTGAGCATATACTTACGTAGGATTTTACACAATAATACCAAATTTGAGTTTATACTTATGTATGGTTGAGTTTGAGACTGAGTACAAGTTTGAGTTTGAGACTGAGAATAAGATTTTTCATGAATACCAGCCCAGATTCCAAACGATGCATTGTGCACAGTAATATATATGAAATATATGTAAACAGTATACGCAACACTACTTGGAAGGCAGGACTAATGAACATTTTAAGGACAAAGCAAGAAAGGAGTGTCTATGGGAGGAGTCCGCCAACTGTCGCAAGCTGTCTGTCAAGGTGTGCATGATCTGTTTTGAGACACAGAGGACTCGTTATGTCAGAACTAGATAAATTGGAGTTTCTGAGGTCATACATAAGATACAGGGTGCTCAGCAAACCATCAGGCTTTAAGTGGCAGGCCTGAGGAGCCAGTGTCTTAGCTGCTTCAGCACCGACATCTCCAGAGCTTTGACTGACACAGACAGTATGGAGATTATTATGCGGACACCACTTTACAGCCTCAACAAGTCACAAGCCCCACCATAGCTTCAGGACACTCTTCAGTCAACCAGCAGGTCACAGACCAGTTCACACAGATGATAAAAATGCTGTCGTCATTCCTCGGACAGCAGCAGGAGACAACAACACATACAGCCTTCTGCAACTACCTGGTGTCAGAGGTGGAGGCATTAGAGAAGTAAGACTTTCAGACATTGAGACATTTAGACAATGAGGCCGTAAAGCTCCTCAACAACATTCAAAGCAGCACAGAAGAATACTTTCATCAGCCCTAGAAGCCACAGGAACAGACACTTTCATGAAGCATAAGTGCAATTTCAACATATGTGCCACAGACATTTCAACAACCACAGCAGCCAACACGAACTGCAATTGAATACATATTGACCTACCCAGAGACACAGATGCATCCAAGCCAGGTCATACAAACTGTAGTACAAAGAGGAGGCAACTTCCTTCCTAGTTGCTGATGACCAACAGGATGGACCTTCATGACCACTTACCTTTACATTGACACCGACAAAGCACTTCACCTTCTACAGGTGAAGAAAGCCAACAAAACATATTAGGACTTTCAAGTTTCTTTGGAAATCTTCAGTCTGCTATGGGCTAACAGATTTACACACCACAGTCGTTTCACCAATCGCCTCTCCTCTAACCACCACAGGAAGATCAGAAGGCACCAGCCCAGCTTCCACCTCTCCAGACTGCCGATGCCAAGCAGCAGTCACAGTAGAGTCACTACAAGCCTACAATCAGTCCTTTTCAGGACCACTGCCATCAATCATTTATAGATACTTTTCAGGACCACTGGAATCTTCCAAAAACAATTAATAAGTTGTTGTTAAAAACATCCCCAAACAACAAGCAGTGCACTGCCCCACACAAAACATTTTGTCCCCAAACCCCAAATTTGATTGAATAATTGAGTATGTTATAGCATTAATCTTTTAAAAAATAATCTTAAAATATTTTAAGCTTTGAACAAAAGAGAACTCTTTAACAATTTGGAAAAAAAATGAAAAAAATCAACAAGTTTAGAAAAAAATGATAAAGTACTTTTAAGATACTTTTAATTTTTGGTGGAAAAGGTAATGACATTTTGACCCCCAAAAGATTAACAATGTAGAACAAAATTGACTTTAAACAAGGTCTGGCACTTGGGGGAAATATTTTGACCTCTGCATTAGACCTTGTGACCTTTGACCCTTTATAAACTTATTAGTTACCCCTAAGAGAAACAAATTAGCAACTATAAAATATGTTGCTAATGGAAGAAAAACTTTCTAAAAAATAATTTAGAAATTTAAACATTTAATAGCTGGTCTTTTTTTACAAAACTTGATTTAAAGTTTTGGAAAAGGGCACTTGTGATTTGGATTGAAATAGTTTTACAACTTACTGGAAATTAATTGGATTTTGTTTGGAAATTTATTGGAGGTTTCAGCAACACCAGCTTGAATAAATGTTCTTGGAATAATTGGATAGTCCCGAAAAAGACTGATATGTGCCAGCTTCTGTCCCAGGGGTGTTGGTTGACACATATTAGATCCTGTCCTCCTGTCCAGCCAATGCCCCCACATAACTGAAGTAGTTTTCAGAAGTTCTCTTTGATGTTTGGCCTTCCTCGAAGAATTATTGTAGTTCTCATTAGGCACATACACCGCCTGTTTTTGCAGGACCAATAATCATTTGCTGAGGTTGGTGCCTTGTCTGCTCCTCCCAGATCTTGCAAAAAACTTTTAATCAGCTGCATTCTTAAAAACCCAAAACAAGAAGCATTAAATCATCGCCACACACCAAACACTTGACAGTGACTGTGTATGGATGAATTAAAATTTTGGGTTAAAAACGTAATATTTTAAAACGTAGACTTAAAAATTTTGGAATAAGAAATAGGGCAAAGAAAATGAAACTTTGGCCCGTCCTTAAATAAAAAAGGCCCCGAAAATGATATAAGCTTTGACATTTTAGGAAAGTATTTTGACCTTAGGATCCGACCTTTTGACTTTTGACCTTGGAGAAACTTACGAGGTTCTCAAAGATTTTGATTATTTTGACCTTAGAAATATCTTTCAAATTTGCCAGAAAAAAAATTGAAAAAAAAAGTTTCTTTCTTTAAAGGTTTAGAAATTTTGATTTTAAACAGTCTAAGGGGACTTGTGATTTGGTTTGAAGTAATTTTGGAACTTGTTGGACATTAATTGGATTTTCTTCGGACATTTGTTGGACATTTGAGCAACACCAGCTTAAATAAAAGTTCTTGGAATAATTGGGTAGTTCTGAAGAGACTGATAGATACCAGCTTCTTCTGAACCAGGGTATTTGGTAGCACATCTCACATCCTGTCCTGCTGCCCAGCCAATGCACTCACACGATTGAAGAAGTTTTTCAGTAGGTCTCATTGATGTTTGGCCTCCCTCAAAGGATTCTACAAAGGATTGTATTTCTCATTAGGCACATACACCACCTGCTCATTTTGTAAGGCCACTACATCATTTGCCGTGTTTGGTGCCCTGGCTGCCCCACCCTGCTGTGTCTGCAGCAAGTTGTGCAACACCACACAAGTAAACACAATGTCTCCGACAACCTTCAGTCGTTGCTCCATGGTACCCAGTACTACCCTAAAGCAGCTCGCGATCAATAAGATTCCAAAGGCATTTTTAACCACCCTCCTGTCTCTGGAGATCCTCCAGTTAGCTATTCCTTCTTCCCTTGTGAGTTGTTATCTGCTGTAGGGTGTCACCATCCATGACATCAAGGCAGAAGCGTCAACACCCAAGAGGAACTAGTGCAAATCTAGCTCGCTCGAGAAGATATGTTGGCAATAGGAGTAACCACATGTTCCTCAATGAATGAGCAGTTGACTAACTTTGTAATTGATGGCAGTTCTGCTTTGGGCCCGTTTTTTCATTGTATAAAAAACCTCTCAGTTTGGTGATTGGTAAACACAAAATATAAAGTTTCATCTTTATACAGTCAATACCAAAGTTTGTGCAACTGTGTGATTTCAGAAATGCCAGGTAGTTTCTTAGTAGTGATGCCTCTAGACTTGTAGCCAATACTCTTGTCAGTAGTCACTTGGATTATTGTAATTAACTCTCCATGTTCAATCCACATAAATTACAATGTATCTTAACTATTGCAGCTAGATTTATACCAGACACCAGTGTAACCCCTGTTCTAAAGAAAATGCATTGTTTTCCTGTTGTACATTGTTAACTTTTTAAAACAGAAACACTTGTTTACAAGTTTCTTCACATTTTTTTTCAAAGTTTGCTCCATATCTATGCTCTTTTAGTAGTTCTTACAATTTATGGTGCAGCCAGAGTGGTGAAAATGTCTGACAGATCCACCTTCAGTAGATCACAACATATGCTGAAAGTTTGTCAGTACAATAGAATCTGCATGCAAGCCAAATCTCAATTCCTTAGAACAAAAATTTAACAAAACAATCACACCCTTTCCATGTTTCTCCACTACTACGGTGGATAAGTTGCCAAAATGATCACAAACTCTCCAAGTGAATCTTGTTTTCTTGACCCTTGGCCCACATTTCCTGTCCTTGATTATCTGGATATCTTCATCACCCCCATCACTTCAATAATCTATGCCTTACTTGAACAAGGCAAGTTTTTCAAGCAGGCCCATATTACTCCAATCGTCAAAAATTAATCCTTAGATAAAGAAGTGTTCAAAATTACAGGCCTGTTTCAAATCTCAATTTCATTTCAAAGATTTTCAAAAGGAGAGTAGCTATCCAGCTTCAAACCACCTTGACAAAGCTGGCCTAATGACTGGGTTTCAATCAGCTTACAGAAAACATAATTCAACTGAAAGTGCCCTCCTTAATATTCAAACCCATCCTTTCCTTATGAGGGGCCACGGTGGCAGAGTGGTAACACTCTCACCTCCCACCTCTGAGATCGGGGTTTGGATCCAGCCCTACCTCAAACAAGAAAGCTGGTAGTTGCTTACTGATTGTCAGCAGGTTACAGTACAGAACCTTGGCCAACTGTGTTTACTGGTTTCCTCTGCCCATAAAACCCCCCGTCATGATATGACCTATACAATGTGTTAAAAGCGATGTTAAAACCCAAATAATTAAATAAATCCTTTCCTTAATATGGCTAAAGGGTTTGTTATAGCCATCAGCCTCTCCACCGCTTCTGACACCATAGACCTCATCCTTCTACTTGACAAGCTCAACACATACTTTTGAATCAGTGAACTGGCACTTGGCTGGTTCAAATCATGCTTGTCATAAAGGACACACATTGTCAAAGTAGGCAGAACTCTCTCACATCAAGCTGACCTCCAGTTTTGTGTGGCCCTTCTGTTCTTGGTCCAATACTTTTTCTCTCTACAAAACCCAATCAGCTCAATCGTTTAATCATACAGTAGCATAAAGTACCATTTCTATGCTGATGATATCCAGTTATACACAACACTCTGACCAGCAAATTTTTCCCATTCTTCACAAAAATTAAAGAACTGCGTAAATGACATTCAAAATTTCATGTTCACAAATAAATTAAAACTTAAACTGATAAAACTGAATTTATCATGATAGGCTCCAAGAACAACAGTAAAAAAACTCCTTTTGCACTTCCCAGTCAATATTCGTGGTAATCAGGTCTCACCAGCACAAAGTATCAAGAACCTCAGAGTTGTGTTTGATTCTATTTTAACTAGGACCACGTGCACAAGTCACAAAGTCTACTAGAGTCTATGCACAAGGCCACAGTTCTTTGGAACTCTTTCCCTTTCCAAATATGAACCAGTCCCTCTGTCACATCCTTCAGGAAAAACATGAAAACTCACCTGTTTAACACTAGTTTTTCCCTTTCGTCCTTGATTATAATTATAACCAGTGTATTTGATAATATAGTGCACTGAGTTCCTCCGTGTGGAGGAAGATATTACCCCTGCATAGCAGTAGATTAGATTAGATAATTGTTCCAAAGTTTACCCTTCTACCCATAAGTCTGTCAAATAGTTTGTTTATAGCTTTGCACAAACTCCAATGTTCTTCCTGATGATCATTCATAAATTCCTCTCTGTAGCCTCTTTCACAAAGCAGCTTAAAACCTACCTGTATACTTATGCATATCCACATTAGTCTTAATCATCCACTGGCATTGTCTGTGGTGCTTGAACTCTTTATGTCCTTGGAGAGTAAAATCTGTTGATGGCTTCGTTGATATTGTGCCTTAGGGACCTCTTTTGTTAAGCAGAGATTAGCATTAGAATCACAGAGCTAAACAGAAGCAGATGCTCAAATATCACCACTTGGCTACCTGCTACCACAGCCAGCAACTCCAGAGGAAACATCCATCACTATAACTGCATAGGCGTAGGAACTTGGGGGGGCAGCGGGGGCAGCCGCGGCGGGGATATCTTTTCGCCCCCCAACTTTTTGCAATACAACTAAACTCCAATTTTGAAGTTCATGTAAATTTTACAAGTAACTCAATAACATGTAGTCAAATTACACTTTTACCTTGTTTACTGCTCACATGTAACTTTGTGTAAGCTACCATTTGAACTACAAAATATTCATTTTTATGATTTGTAAAAGGAACATTTTTAGTTAACCTGTCATGGAACTTGGAAAATTCTGTGAAATGTTTCACTTATGCAGGTAAAAATCATACATATAGTAATCTTCTACATTTAATTTACCATGTTGCTAATTATTTAGAACTTAGACATGTAATTTCAAGTTCACACAGAGGAATGGTTTAGCACAGCAATTTGTCAGCTGATAAGAATGTTCCCAGAAAACTCAGAATACTGTGTATTTATTGGACCTACCCAGTCCCATCATTATACATCTCTCTCAATTTTGGGATTAACCTTGCCAGAGCAGATCTTGTATCAGCTCAGCACTTGAAAGCAATATCACAGATTCTTGAAACATGTAGTCAAGATATTAAAAATACCTTTCAAATGCGAAGGTGACTATATGTATTTCTAGACACTGACAAGGTCGATTAAACTTAGGATTGATGTCAGTTACACTGTCATCACAAAGATATCCTTTGGTAAAGGAACTTCAAAATATTTAAATTGGACCATTTAAATTTGTATATTACCAACATGCAATACATTCTGTAAAATTAACCAAAATTGTTGGTGTCGAGTCGAGTTGGTGCGATCTAGTTCTCGCCCCCCCCCAACCAAAAATTACTTCCTACGCTCCTGAACTGTTCTTCTCTTGTAGATATGTATGTTTTAAGATAGACTCTGTTTCATCAAATGCCAAAAGGCTTTTGCATGGTGTGGTCCAGGGCTCTGGGTCAAATCATCTTTTCATTGTACACTACTCCCCATGGTTAAGTTACCTCAAAATCATCCTGGCAGACGTTTCCATTTTATGCAGATGACATGCAGTTATATGTTGATTTTACACACGAGCATCAAAGGCTTTGGAATGATCTGCCTGATGGTGTAAACTAAGCCAAATCTGTCACTAAATTAAGGAAGAAGTTGAAAACCTATATTTTTTACAAAAGCTTACCCAGCCTACTTTCTTCTGGTTTTGTCTCGGTCTATAAAATACTATTAGAATTAGAATAAGGTAACTAAGATAAGAGTAGAATAAAGGTCAGAGGTCAAATTAGATGTCAAACATGAAAGAGATTGAAAATTGTTGTTGAATTACAGGTTTAAACGTGAATAAGGTAAAAAGTAGGGGTAGAAAATGGTACATGTAATCAGTACCAAAATTTGGAAAAGATTCTTAATCTGCACAAAGAAATTCCTGAAAAAAAGTTAAGGTCTTCAGATACAGTCACCTTCACCTTAATTTGTCAAATTTCATTTTCAGAAAGACCTACTTATCCTGTAAATGATATTTTCTGACTACTGTAAAATATTTACATATGATGAAACAAACAAAATACTGTATCGCTGCAAATACTCCATGGATTTTCTTCAAAATACTTCTAAATATATTTCTGTATATCTCTAATTTAACAAAATCACAACTTTAAACACCGGCTACAAAGTCGTCTTTGCTTTTCCAGTTCATAGAATTTTTTTATTATCAGGAACAAAGTCTCTGCCTTCAAATAAATGATGTTTTACATATGTCTGCAAATCATTCTTGGTACATACACTAGTACAACAGCCTTCACCGAATTCTACCATTCAGAATCAGTACTTCAAATGCTGGCTATAAACACAGCGATATTTACCTCAGTAGTTTCTAAAAGAGTGAGCTTTTTATTTTATCGGAAGTTTAGCCCTTGCCTTCATACTTGCGATTTTCATATTTAATTTCTTCTGCATTCACTAACACACACCAGTCTCTTGTTTAGACACACCATTTCCCAACACTAGACCTTTCATGAGTTCAACCTCTTCTTTCTTGCATGTTTTAAAGTGAATTCATTCTGAGTTTATTTCACATTATGTAGATTACTTTCACAATTTTATAATCTTGTTGTTATGATCTCAGCTTTTATTAATCAACAAAGAAATTTCCTCTATATAGTATGATAAAACAAAATAAGATTAAAATATATGTATAGTCAACCATTTCACAGCATTAGTGCTGTTCATCAGTAACCATGGACTTGCTTTAATTCACAGCATACGAAGTGAGCCCATGGGGTCATTAGCAAAATCATGTCAACACAAAAACTTTTTAGTGATGCATATTAGCATATAGAAAATACTATAGTGATGATTTGTTTGACTTTTGCCAAAAGTAGTAGGTAGTAGAGAGAACTAGTCAATCAAGGAGGTTAATATTCTTTCTTCAACTTCCATTCTAGACATCATCGTCACTGTCTGATATGGATGCAGGAGGATCCATACCTTCATCTATAGATCCAAGGTGACTAATCCTGTCATAGACTTCATGCCTTGTCATGTGCAAGTCCTCCTGAGGCAAGAAGGTACCTACAGTGGAACCAGTGCTATCATGTACCTGACTCGGAGTGAGAACATTGGGTAGATTATTCCGACGACGTGTACTTGGATGAGCACATTGACGTAAACCTGTATGAGGACATTTGCGTATTGATAAAATCAAACTTATCAGTGAAAAGCTAGGAAGAGTAGGTACGTTATAATTTGACAATTTTTTATTATTACTCTTTAATGAGTACTCTTTTAAGCTTAAAATTTGTATAATTTTCATTAAAATTTAGGGAATGACTTATTTGACTTAATTTTATGAGTACATTGGGAAATTGATGATATATTAAAACAAAAAAGAGAACTTAAACTTTACATTCTATATTCTGTAACAAGCAGTCAAGAAATCTTAGTCATTAAATGTAATATTGCAGAATTCTCAAAATATAATTGGTTCCATATTGAACAATGCATGACAAATCTGCAAAACTAATTGGAAAACATATAACATATGAAAGTAGTATGATTGGAGAATATATGTTACATCCTAGGACCAAGAATACCGAATTTGGTGTTGAAGTGTGGTGCAAAAAAGTGTAACAGGATCAAGAGCAAATCACATTCTTACCAGTAACATGCATTCCACCAGACACATACAGTCCACCATCATACACATTTGTTGTACCTCCATGGCCATAATGTCGACATCCAGAACAGCTGTGTGTTTGCCTACTCTTTCTTTCCCTGTTCTTTTTGGGACGTAGGATATTTTTGGGAAGCACATTTTTCTTGCACCTGTAACAAGGGCTTTCAACACCCATCTCACAAAACCCGCTATAAAAATGAAAATTTTATTTGACAGTATTTACTTAATGTGCCATATTTTCAAAGGGCCTTTCATGAAATGGAATCCTAAGTAAAAAATGTTTTATTACACTTGTCACATTTAATGGAACACTAACACTTTTTATTTTTATCTTTGTATCTGCTTTTGAAAGTTCTGCAGACAGTTCTTTTATACAACTTACACTGTTGGAAGAAAAAAGAACAACAAAATAGAAATATGCTTTTGCATACTTGTTCTTCAATCCTTTAAAGTTGGCCAAAATTCTTACCCAAAGGTGTTTCCACATCTATCACACTCAAACTCTGCCCAACCCCATTCTTTATTTCTTGGGACTGGGTCATATTTGGTTTTGCACTTGAAACATTTTGAGACCTGAACAGAGATGATAATTCTGCTTTATCCAATATTACTCATGATAATTCCAGTGCTTCAAAATATATTGGTCCTCGGTGATACATAAAATTCTCTGGTCAAGATATATATTCACACACATGGCTTAGTGGGCTAATACTCCAAATGGATATCAATGAGATATATGAAAATTTATGGTGGAAACAAACATCAACATCAAATGCTTTCTTTGGCAGATTCTAACAATTATTAAACCAATATAGCAGTTTAGACATCAATAATAAAGTTTATATAATGAATAAAATGGGCACCATAACATTGACATTTAGAAAGTTACCTGTTTTCTGATAGGTACATTTCGCCACCATGAACTATCACATGGTTGACAGGCAAACAGTCTACTAGTTGTATCAATGGTTCCTTGGCTAAGATTCCCCAACACTTTCCTTGGCATGTTTTTGCGCTTTCTCTTCATCTCTTCCTTCAAAAATAAAAAGCAATCTTACTGATGTAAAAAAGTTTCACTTAGAAGTATTTTGGCATTATATGTTTCAATTTCAATGAGTATTATTTTCCAACTGCCAGTTAGAATATCTTTGAGTCAGTTGTAGATTATGGTTTATATATTTATCACAAAGAAACAAAATTCTGTAAATGAGACGAGATGGTCTTTAAAACAGTATCACTCACCCACTGCAGCCTCTCATCTCTTATGGCCTGGCGAACGTTACGAGGATCAGCTGAAACCAGAGCAGTGTGTCCATATAATTAGGAATAACTACCATGTTATACATCACTTATCCATGATATTTTAGGACAATGATAGTTTAGAGAAAGATATAATTTAAAAGTGATTTCCATGAAACATTCTTATAGTCACCAAGAGAGAATATTTTAATGGATTAATTGGTTGACGAATTTCTTAATTATGGGATTGAAGCCCACACAGAGATAACAGCCCATAATTAAATGTCAAACTTGGTAACCACTAGGCCACTGCGGATAACATATTTTAAGGGAGAATTTGTTGCTACATCTATGGTAGAATGAACATTGGTAATGCCTCATTCTTTTAAATGCTGCAAGAATAAGATTTTTTTTAAAAAATATATGTTTCAAAGATTATGTTCTCAAAAAAAATTGATAATATAAAATAGAGTCTTATAACAGAAATCTTTACATTTAAATATATATCGGACAGTTAGTTCCTTGTTTGAATCATTCAAACTGTAGAGAATCTCAATCTCCTCTTCTGTAAATCTCCCCCAAAACAACTCCCGCAGCTCACTGACCTGAAACAAATCATTTATTTGTAAGAACATTTGCATGAAAAGTAAATATATAATAAAATACTATCTACTGTATTATAATGTCAAAATGTCAGGATATTTCATAAAGACAGCTACATAAAGATAGTAATATCCATTTTCTAGTGATTTTTTACAGTTTGAAAGAGCAAAAGATTACTTACTGCCCTGCTGTGAGCTCTGTCTCTCATTGACGCCATATTTTCCCAATTGTATTATTGATACTGTTGCTTTTAAGCTATGTTATTTCATTGTCATCCCAATAACATTAATTACATGGATTAGTTTTTCTCAATCAACATGCGAAGTATCACACCATTGTTGATAATACCTGAATAACAGTTAAGATGTAACATAAGGTATACTTAAAGGCAAATCTTAGACAAACGAATAATGCAGCTCTCCCCAACCTTATATCAAGACAGACCCTCACCCCCCACCCCCACAGGTTGAAACAAACTAGATGCGAACACACAATACCAAAAGTGGCAACAAAATGTTCAAATACCTGTTAGCCACTCATTTAATGTGTCTACTGGCACTCTATCTTGGATAGAGTCAGTGTTTACTCTGAATATTGTGTCTGGTCAAAAAATATCCTTATATGTCAGACTTTTTCACTTCTCTAGAAAAGGACAACAATAAGTGATGATTGTTGGGCCAGTCTTAATAATAAAAATACATAACTAATCTAATCTTCTGCTTTGCAAGAGCAATATCTTTCCCACAATGGAGAACTCAGTGCGCTAATTAAACAAAATCATTATCGTATGGAAGTCGAGGGGCGTTCAAGGTCGGTAATTCAGGATTGTGGGTGTGACCAGGAGGGAAGGAAAACTAAGTTGGGAATCTAGAGCTGAAGAGGTGAGTTTTGAGGTGCTGACATTCTATTAATGCTTGTGTATTATTTGATGCACAAATGGGCAAATAATTAATCACTATTTGTTTCCTAGTGAATCTCTTTTTAGGGTTTTATCCTGCTGTACATGTATCAAAACCTGGTTAGTGCGTTGCTTGGAAATTCCATGCAATACGAACGCAAAATATATATTATATAAGATTATTGTATATTAAGTGTTGGCACTATAAATGTAATAAAATTACTTTTTAAAAACTCATTTTGATTAACCTCCAAGAAAGATGTGAAGATTACAAGTGTTTACTAAACTAAAAGCTATTTGGTAAACACTGGTGCAGCCCTATTAAATGATGGTGTTTCCGAAAATGTAGATTTTTGGTATCCAGAATAGGATCTGCATCTTTCTCAAACTGTTACCCCTACTTCCTTCTGCTAGGCCAGACCTACTTGTACATTCATGAAGATCTGCTTATTATTGTTCATTTAATGTCAGTTAGAAAGCCAAAGACACCGAAAATGCATTACATAAGTAGAGTGGCAAAATTGACTGGTAAATTATTAATGTTTTCTTTTTGTAAGCTATCATCAAAAGCCATGTTGTTTATTTCATTTTTATTTCAGATACACTTGTATTTTATATTCATATAGCCTATCTCCAGGTTAATTATTTTTGGTTAGACCCTGTTCACACTTTGTCAATAAGAATCCTCAATGCTCATCAGTTTTCTATAAAGTGTGCGATATTCTTATTTTCAGATCAGCTACAAAAGCCTCCCTGCAGCCATATTCACAAAAAGGGTTATATCTAATTTGTTTTGTCCCAGTTCAACTATTTGTTTAAGACTAATGACACTAATTGCCTTTCAGTCATATATGTATGCGTTTGCTTTCCTCGTTTCAACCTCGTTTTTATTGCTCCAAAAGAATCCCAATTTCTTTGTGGTACACTTTTAAGAAGAAGCCACCCCTGTATATTCATCCCCCACCCCTCTAGTGTATACAGTCCCAACAGTGATCCCCCCAAAAGACAGTCAAACAACAGACAGAGGGTAATAATATTCAATGTACAATAACAAGTAATATGGTATACAATTACTAAAACTACAGTCTTTTTACATGCCCATGAAGATACACAAGTGTTAAACATTCACGTTGTATTAAGGTTTACCATAAGAACCATGATTTCATACATGACATCTTTCCACAAAAATATGTATACATAAGATCAACACAGAAATGATCCAAAATACATGATAATTTGGAATTACATATGTGAAAATATCTAACCATAAATATAAATACGTCAGACAAATACATAATCCACATTTGATAAATACATGATCCAAAATGAATACATGATCATTTCTGGAATTACATATGTTAAAATAAATGACCAAATATAATCTGAATCAATAGAATCACTAAAATTTTATGCTACATACCCGAGAGAGATGAATTTACACCATGAATGTATAGACAATTTTTGAAGAGGAGTACATTATACGACAGAAAAATTATTTAAGGGGACATTATAAAAGTACCTCCCACATCAGTTAAAAACATGTAAGATTAGACTAAGAAAATAAAATGCACAAATAAAAACAAGACTGTAAACTTTAATGTATAAAATAATGCCACCTAAAAATAAAACTGTCTCTCATCTGATCAACAAGGTGGAGGCATTCTATCACTTGTTACACCTGGATAACAGATGAATGGGGCCTGAATCAGGTAATTGACTGCCTATTCATCTGCTAGAATGAAATATGGAATCTTAGGGAGGGAAGGGTGGGTAACAAAATTTTCTAAACTTGACAGTTCTGGCTCCAGAAATTTTATGATCACAACTGAGCAAAAACACCCAAGAATCATTAGCCCAGCCAATCAGGGGCCATGACACAACTTCCTAGAATTGACTTCTACTTGACCTCATGAATATTCATGAGAGAATTCCAGCCTTTGGCACTTTCCCAGGGACCCCCAGTAATTTTGAACTAAATCAGGACATCACCAGGGATATGGTAATTACTAAGACATAACCCTCTAGTCTGGTACCCGACCAAGACCAAGAGGAGGGCCAGAGGGACTGACCCCCCGAATGCCTAGACACTCAGGAAGATATTTTTATACTGCTCTCGAAAAGTAGCAGGAAGTTTTTCAAACATTTTTTAAACACAGTTGTTATTTACCAAACTGCTGTGTGTGCGAGATTTATTACCCTGTGATTCTTGATCAGTCAGAATGCTTAATACAAAAATTGTGTCTTAGGTTTGGGGTAAAAGTATACAGTTGTTACATAAGCCACAGAGATTCTGAATTGGCATACACAGACGCTGGGTATGCCAGCAGTAATATCACTCTAGTGTGCACAAATGTTGGGTACACTAGCAGTAATATCAGGTTAGTGTGCACAACTGTTTGGTAAGCTAGCAGTAATATCACTCTAATGTGCACAAATGTTGGGTATAATAGCAGTAATATCAGTTTAGCATGCAAACCTGTTGGGTAAGTTAGCAATAATATCAGTCCCTACCCCCAGGTCAGAAAAACCAACTACTGCGGGTACTAGTTTATTAAAATATATGTAAAAGTTACTACTAAGAAGTATATACAATTTATGGTAAATACATATGTATATAATAATATGATAGTAATAGTAATGTTAATTAATTCATATATATGTAAGCAATGCATAAATTAAATTTACTTGTCATCAGAGTTCATGTCCGTCTCAGTGACTGAAAGCATTGCAATCAAAAATTATGTAATACAATGACCTTTTGACCCCAATGGGGACCTTGAACCTAAGCAAAATGAGGGATAAGGTGAACTAACAAATGTAGATATGAAATTTAGACTAGGGAAGCCTGAAAACCTCCTTGACTGCTAAAAAGGGCAAGGACCCCAGAGGGTTTACAATGACTAAAAGAATAAGTTAAAAATGGATAAATGAAAGAACATATAATTAACCCTCAAGACCAACTAGCATGTAGAAACATTATGAAGCATTATCAATGGTAGTGGCTAATACAGAGGCAATATTTCCACCAGACGAATGATCAGATTGAATATACTGCCATATGCAGTCTGAGGACCAAGTCCCATGTCTCGTGATATCTTGCATGGGGATGTGAGAGTTGTAGGCGAAGGTAGCACCTGACCTTCTGAAATCATGGAAGGTAAAAAAGGATGGGTGGAGACATAAGTTTCTGTTCAAAATTTTTAGTGTTTTTCGAACCCTGAAATCAGTCAATGGATTTGAACCTGATGTTGTTTGCAATTAAAAAAGTGAGGCATAGGGAGACATGCGTTACAGGCAAAACAATGCTTTCAAAGCTGCAAATGGGCAGATGGTAGAATCTTTAAGCTTGGGTAATATAACACATTTGACCTTATCTCTGGTTTGGAAAGTGATAGACCATTTAATAAGTAGGTCTACACACTTCTTAGTGAAAAATACATCATGACCTGTCAAATGTCGAGTTGGATCAAATGAGGTCAGAAAATGAGGGGTAAGATTTGAGAGCCTCATACAGGCAAAAAGCCAAATTAAAAATACAGCTTTGTAAACCTGGTCATGTGGCAATTTTAGGCAAGCCCTTGACAGTTGTCTGAGGGTATGAAGATCAATTAAGTTATGAGTTTTCAAAGTAAGAGGCCTGTTAATCTTCATTGACTTGATAAAATATTTGATCTTAGGATGAGTAAACACAGCAAAAGGCAATTCATACAACATAAAACTAGTCTTTCTGGCTGACACATTGTTCTCTATCATAGCACAGGAACATTGATTATGCACTAAGCACTCCAAAAATGACAAAATAAACTTGACATTTACATCAACAAGAATTACATCACTGTAGATGCAAAAGGCCACAATGATTCTGAACATGCTATCAAAGGCTCAACATGTCTTTGGTCAAAAAACTTGATGAGTCCTGGCAGAAGCCTTGACTGATAGTGGTGTAACTACATCATTCTCTAAAATACAAAGTGTAGCAACTTTAGACACCAGATAAGACAGAAGATAGGCCCCTGCCATGCATAAAATGCCTTAAAATGAAATAAAGTCAACTGAAAAAATACAAAGTAAATTAGTAACAGATGCTTATTTACATAATACATAATGCATTGAAACCACAAGTGAACCATACATCTTACAAATAAGGATCCAGATCTAACAGATCCACTGACACTGGCACCCACACTGTGTCACATATTTGTGAATGTAAAAATTGAACTTGTTCCACTGAACCTTGCCATCTAGACATTGTGTCTGCCAAATGCTTGCCCCCCCAATATGACTGTATTGTACATCTATATCATGGACTGCTGTAAGGTACCATATATTCCTGGCACTGGGTCCTAGAAAAGCGTCATGAGTTTTCCCTGACTTAAGAATCGTAACCTCTTCCTGGTTGTCCCAATGTATTAGAATCTTTTTGGTGGACCAAAATTTTGCAAAAATTTTGCAAACGAGCCAGCAATGTGTTTACCATTTCGAGGTGAACTATGGTCCAGTTTCGAAAACCTTGAATGATTGGCAAATGGTACACAAACTGACCACATCGACCACCAAAAACTGAGCTTTGAAATGACCCTCTTTGACAACCATTGACGCATCGTCATGTTAATTGCTTTAACTTTTCTGGCGGAATCAAGACAGTGCCCTTCAAAGTGTCTATCAAGACACCTAAGCACGTCACCTGCACTGCAGGGGCTACCAACTTCTTTTGGCTGACAGTCAAACACAGCTGAGTTATAAGATCCAATAACACAATATATGACACATGAGTGAAGCTCAGAGTTTTCTGATGTATTATAAATCTGACTGCATCACTTAAACGCTGTAAAAACTGTCTTCCGTGATGTTTCCCAAATGGAACGCAGGAGTCGACGTAATGACCCCAGCATAATCCCGGCAAGTCATAATCTCCTGGGTTTACCTTGACATGGCCCTACTGATGTCAACCTTATATAATAAGGCCCCAAGTTATGTCATCAACTGTAGGAAATGTTAGGGCAAAAGCACTGTTAAGATAAGGAAACTTATCAATCCCAGCATCTACTGAAGATCCTTGGGGCCAGCTTAGATCCACAATGATCCTACGTCTATCAGAGTTTGGCTTACTGCGAGTCATAAAAGTGGAACAATGTCCCTGATCAATGGGTTTTTTCTCAAAAGGGCCCCACAGGGCACCATACTGTAACTCTTCCTCAGTTTATGCCTCCATGTCCCTAGGGCAGTCAGCTGCAGAACTATGATTTCCTGTGTATTGACCAAGGTCACAAATATGGTTAAAATCTAAGGGGAAACCATATTTTAAAAGTTCAGGTAATTGTCTATCACAATAATCACGCAAAGCTTTCTCCCAGGCCTCAACCTTCAATTATGACTGGATGGGAATGCAAACCTGTAAAAAATTTGGTTTCCCAGATTTTTTGACAATGTCATGTACCTGGAGCAATGATCCAGAAAAATCACCTTGACTATGCCACAATTGATGTATACTCTCATCAATGACGTCTCAATCCCCTTTACTTTTGTCTTCATTGGAGGTATTAATCTAAATCTAATCTAATCTACTGCTTTGCAGGCGCAATATCTTCCCCACTAAGGGGAACTCAGTGCGCTATTAAGATTCAAACCCCTCTGCTCTTCCTGCAAGGAAGCTTCAATAACCATCATGACCCCTTTTGTTGAATGAGTGACTCAAACTCATATGACCAGTAATGGGGGGACCTGGATTTAATCCCAGGTAATCACTGGCAGAAACACTCTGGTTCAAGCCCTGTTGACCAGAATGACCATTACTTGCAATGACATTATTTGAGAGAGCAGTTTCATCTATAGTGTGATTCATGGGTACATGTTCGACACCATGTGAAATATCAGTAACATCTCAGTTCTCAACACAAACATGGTTATTTAAATTGATACTTTGATTGTTAACATTTCCACACAAACTGTCTCTGTTATGGGAATTACACTCAAATTCCCCTTGTGAACATTTTTCAGGAATGTTTTTTTGCCACCGCCAGACTTGCTTCCATCCCACAAAAAACGACCCCTGACACGACTGTTAATTTTTTTTGTCTACATGAACTCATGCCTGGAACTCGATTTTTGCTCTAGGATATTCCTACAAAAACTCTGAACCCATTGGGTCAGTGAAAGTTGATCATATGTAAGACGTTAATGTGTCACCCTACCCAAAATTACTTCATGGGGCCAATGAACTTTATGTTTAACAGAAATGTCAATGCTACCTCCTCTCTGAGATTTTAATTTTTGATCATTACCTGGAAAGTGCGAACTCTGGTGTAACTCCCAAATACACTAGTCCACCCTTTTTGCAATTTTTGTGATCTCCACATTTTTAAAGTGGGAGTGTCACTGTCCTCAGAGGACGAATCACTTAACATTATACATGGTTTGGCAGATCTTTTACTAGATTTTACACTTTCGAGAAAACTGTCTTAACTCAGGGGTAGAATGCTGACTCGATGCCACCATCCTGTCTTCCATGCTGTCCAGTCTCTCTGTGACTTGCCTCAGCTGTTCCAGGATCTGCATATGGACCTGCTGTCTGCCAGTATTCTCTACAGGCGTCATCTGAGACCCCGTTGCACCACTTGAGATGGCAGCATCTCGTAAATGTTCCTCTGCACTTTCTTGCTGTTTCAGGTTTTGACATTTCTTTCCTGTTGGAGTAAGATGTCTCTGTTTACAAGTCTTGCATTTCTGTTTACTGTCAGGTATACTGATCGATAATATGACAGCACTAATTAGTTTTATAATGCCAATGTTCCTTTCTGAAAATAATCACAAATACCCTACACGGGCTAGAGATTTCATATTCAACTGTCAAAATCAGGCTTCCAACAATTCGACCATAATAGCTATAAATGGCATGCGCCACTAAAAATATAGATGACTATATCTCCACTTCAGCATCAAGTTCACCCAGTGCCATTCAATACAGTTGAACCAACCAGTTCAATAGTTCACAATGTTTCAACAGTTCCAATGTGTGTATAAATCAATCAAATAATTTATTTCAAGAAAAATATAAAAACACTAAAAGTTTGTAAAACACTGAGTGATAAAAAATGTAAAAGAATCTCATGTAAAAGTTCCAAATTTTTTCATGTTTCCTTTTAAATCAAATTCAAAATGACCCTGCTGTGGGTTCTATGACCACTTTGAAAAAGGGTATGTACAATGAAATTACTGGTTTCAATGGTTGCTGAGGCAACTGGACTGGGAATTGCAAGATCCCAAGGTCAGTTACATAAAGTTACTTCAAGGTTGTATAACATGCCAGGTTAGACTGGTAGTCTAAGTTTTACAATAAGGTACCCACAGGACAACTTCTAACCCAGGAGGAGGACTGACACCTGGGTCGCCTAAACAACCCAAGCGACACTCTAATGTGCACAAACGTTGGGTACAGTAACAGTAATATATCAGTTAAACATGAAAAATTGTTGGGTATGCTAGGACTAATATCAGTCTGGTTACAAATGTTGTGTACCCTAGCAGTCACATCAGTCTAGTTGAACAAATGAATGCAACTCACTTTCCAGGTTGTGTGAAAAGTGTCCCACCCACAAGCAAATACAAACCCACACTGAAGACATCCTGCTAATATAGAAAGCAGACTGAACAAAAGTGAAAGTACACAAACTTGTTTAATTGTAGTTCATGACTTCAGCACCAAAAAGATATGCAAGAGTCGCAAACAGAGTTTTGACTAAAGTTTAACTTTAACATTACACTTAGAGTTTTATGAGTTGGTTACTTCGTCATGGTGGTTATATGGTTATATCTTGCAAACTTGTAATTGCCAGGTAAATTGTCAGGGCAATATTTTTAGTCTGTGAATCGATTTTGCAAATCCCATTGCAACTTGTGCAAGATTCCCAACTTTGAGACAACACTCAGTTTAGATTTGGTCTATATCTACACTAATTTTCATTTGTAAGTTCTAATTAAGATTTAAATCTGAGAAAACATATGACATTTTCTTGTATATTTTCACCCGAATTCCTGACTGGTGAGTTCATCGTTCGTTGCTCAAAAAGGGAATCACCTAAGATCCGCGCATTTCATCAACTATTTATATACAATTGATATGTATCTTCAGTCCATTTTTTTCTTTGACAATATTTTTGACTCAAACTATAATCTGTACTATAAACTATAATATTTTTAATCCAAATATTATCTGTAATCCTATTTTAATATCACAGAAAAGGGACCAAATCTGAAAATAACGATATGCTTAAGGTATTAAGCACCCTCACGTGTTATCCATTTATTTTTAAGGTAAGTTAGTGTTCACTACTGTTATAATATACTTTCAGATAGTTGTTAGATATCACAAATAATGAACCTTATTAAGTCACATACCTTATGTCCTGGAGATATATACCTACCATTTTATCCTGGAGATAAGGTATTTGTCATACAAGCTGTTGTCACAATATCATTATTTGCTGGGTGTCCAATAGCCTTATGTTGTATTTTAACTGGGCATATGCCTGACAAGCTTCAATTGTTTGTCATCATGAACAGAGAATTTCAAATATTTAAAAATGTATTGATATTTGTTTTCATACAGAATTCTTAACATGCGTGAAAATAACATTGATTAAGACAACTGTTTTGTTCTGTTCTTTTATGTAGGTTAAAAATAGTGAATTGATCTGTTTTTGACTAAAGGCCCCTGGAGTGTGATGTTATGCATAGTTCACACTTTTCTAATACGTCTTCTGATGTATATGTAAATGGAAATTGGTGTTTAACCCATGGCTACCATTAGAACAGTATTTCACTTAACCAGTATTGGTCAAATCTGTTACTTTAGGGTAAGTTGGATTTTATAGAGAGATTTTACAATGAATATTTTGTGCATTTGAAGGGAACTTTTTAAAGTTTAAATTTGGACATTGTATTTGGATTGAGTCAACATCTGGTCAGTCAGTTTTATTTATTTATTCGCCCATTTATTTATTTATGTGTTTTACTATTCTAAATTTCAATACAGGTTGTGCACATAGAGTCGTTTTTCTATGTTTTTAAGAAGTAAAATTAACGTTATATATAACGAATAAAAACACTTATGCCATAATGATAGAGAGTGTACTTCCAGGAATCAACTTTAGAACATGTTATAATTACTGTGCTATGTGATGCAGTAGATTTGTCTAAAATCTGTGTCCTACTGCTATCTTCAGTATGGAATTAGTTTTAACTTTTAGTTAATTCAAGATATTATTGAAATTGGTTGAGCAAAACTTAATTGGTTGTATATCACTAACTGAAGATTGTTAAACAGGAAAGTGTATGTTCCACATCAATTGTGTTTCTGGTTGATTTGCCAGAGTGATAGTGTTCTGTTACCAATGGGGTTGTTATAACAAATAAATAATTAATGCAAATACATGCTAAATGTTCAAATACTGTACTAGGCTCCACGACATTACAATTTATGGTATGGAGTCTTATGTTGATAAATCATTTGTATGTTTTATTATTAATTAAGTATGTTTTATTATTAATTAAGTATTAATGTAACAATATTGATAATAAATGACCCAGTATGACATGAATTTATATCTATATAAATGTGGAATAGTTTTAATAGTTCTTTAGTTAGAAGATAGTATTTGTGAATTAATGATACAGCTATATATGTAATATATTACAATTTTGCATTGCATCTTCTATAAAGATCTTTTAAACCCGGTATTCAGAACTTTTACCCCACCCATGAAGGCCTGGCAGTTGAATAGCATTGGAGAATGAAAAAGCTTGGAGTGAGAAGATTGACGTAACAAGATTCAATATGGTTGGGAATGATAAGGTTTTGTGTAAGGGTGATCCAGTCAAAGTTCCTGTATACCCCACATGTACCTCATTGTTCCAAAGTACTTATTAAACCCATTGATGTTACATTTGTGGCAGAATGGTTGATGGTTCATCCAGCTTTAACCATGGCTTACAACAACATAGAATCCAGATAAGTTTCAAGTTCTACATCTTTTCACCAAGTGTCACAAATTTCATCAATCACAAAGAATTCCTGAAATTTATCTGGGTGAGGTGAAGACATGCGTGAAATCAGATTGATTAAGACAACCCTCTTATTGTGTTACTGACTTTGTCAATAGGCTTGCATAGATTAAAACTGAAACAGTTGTGAATCTGCTTATGAGCTACATGTCCCTGGAATATGGTATGTAGACCACATTCACACTTTTTTAACAACTGATCTGATATTTCACGATTTTGAAATTGTTCCTATGAGCTTCAGAAAACAAGGTACTAATCAAATGATAGGCGTATACCAGGTGCAAGAATTGATTTTGATTGCCCTATTTAGAGTTTTGTCTTTGTTGTCTGGAGCAGTATGGCTTTAGGTACTAGTTCATTTAAAAATTTAACTGACAAACATCTGTTGTAAAAGACAGTCGGTGGATCTCAAAGAAATCATAACTAGACAGATGTAGTTTTGAGCAAGGCTGTGTTGCATCTGCACTTGCTCTAGAATTCTAGGCTAATGTTATAAGAGATGCAGATTAAGTTAAAGGTACTAAGTTCTTGAAAATAACCAAAGCTAACAGAATATGCAGACGGCACAATTCTAACCCTGGCAAACACTTGTAGGACTTGGGAGTGTGCACGATGACAAAAAGAAAGTCACCAGTTAGATAACTTAATTGATGCTTACAGGATGGATTGTCCCAATATTCCCCACATCCATCACCGATCATGACAATTCCTGTTTTCAGATTTAGGGGTGGTGTATTTAGGGGACCACCATTCAATAACAGAGGCTTACATATCCACAACCAAGTATCCTGACCCAGTTATGTGTTTGGAGATGCAGGTTACTTTGCTTCCCTATGTTTACTTGCTGAAAGCCCGTGTTTACTAACTGTTGTCTTGATGCTCTACCTGTCTCTTCCACATAATATTTACCACATTTAGTACATGTGGCAAGGTGTATGATGTCAATCTGTTCACAATTCAATAATTTTGGTACATGCACTGTTTTGTGGAAATTGCCAGTCATTTTACATTTGATTTTGTATATTTTGTATATTATCTAAATCAGTGGGCAGCAGGTGCATCTTCCCAGTTTTGCTACTGGAGTCTGCAGTTCATTGCTGACATATACAATACACATTAAAAGCACAATCATTAACACCTGATGGTTAACTCCTGTGAGAAATGTCTACCAGAAAACAGACCGGACCAAAGCATTTTGGTGTCCCCCATACAAGAGACTTAGCAGCATACTGCCACTATTGGACAATTTATAAGAAGATAATAAACAATTACTTCTTCGTAACTTTTATGACTAAAACAAATTACCTTATTTTTATATAGGATGAATATTTTATCTATTGTTTCTGTTAAATAAATTTATTGTTGAATAATGATATAAATTCCATTGTTACATACCCACCTGGGGGCTAAGGTGGCGCAATGCTAGCACACTAGCCTCCCACCTCTGAGGTCTTTGGTTCAAACCCTGGACCCTATGTGGGAAAGTTGGTAGTTTCTTACCAATGGTCGGCAGTTTACAGTTACAGAACCTTGAATTTACAGTATGTAGTAGTTTCATCTGACCCTAAAACTACCTGATGTGATATGACCTATAGAGTGTTGAAATCGGAGTTAAAATCCAGATAAATAAATTAATAAATACATACCCACATATAAAATGCATAAATGCGAAAATATAACCTGCTGATGCACAACGATTATATTAAAATTTGACTGAAGTAACTCTATTTCAACGAATTAATATTAAATATGCATAAAGTAAAGTATAATATAACTTGCTGAGTATGTTTGAAATGTAAAATGCTACAAATAAGTAGATTAAATACTCTGTATAATTGATCTGTTTATAAGACCCTACTAATATTCTGGACTTCCAAGTCTTTAACAGGTAAAAAAAAGTGTAAATGCTGTATGAATCTAATATGATGCTTGTATTGACTCTTACGATTTCAATAATCATATTATTGAATCAAAATGATCAGTGCACATTTTATATCTTTGCACCATTAAATAGATACAACATTTGCACATTTAAAAAATTACCTCAGGGAATTGTAACACCAAAATCTCCAGCCTGCCATGAGAAAGTGCTACTTATACCTTTCAAAATACATCTGTAAAATAATTACATTTGTGCAAGGCCGACCATTAAGTGACCACCAGTGAATCGTCAATCGTCTATAGTTTGAAAAAAGTACAAAAATAGCTAAAAAGCTATTGCTAAATTAATAGAAAATCAACATATATATATGAAAACTACATCGCCTAGCTGTAATAATCTATCAATTCTTGTTGGGTAAACTCACCAAATAAAAAGGGTCTGCAAGAGCTAGTTGTGGCGATGAAGGTCTTACTATGACTGATATTTAGACATGTACTTGGTACACTTGGTACTAAGGTAAACCAGTTTCTAAAATGGACTTCAGAAAAGTGAAAACTTTAATGTATGGGCGAAAGTACCATAGCTTTATTGACAAATCATTGCATCATTTAATAGCCAGGAATCTGCCTAGAAGTTTTATTTTAACCTAATTGATGTAGGTGAATAGCTTGAATACCTTGAGATACAGAAGAAATGAAAAAGTGCAAAAATAAGGAGTCTTTCAGAATTATGCCAATGTGAAGTATTCAACAGTTGAAACCTGAGTGAAATCATTCTTTAGTAAGATGTGACCAAACAATTACTGATGAGGCTGTGAAATGTTCTGATCCAGGTATTTTACAATTCCAGATCTTCATACTGCTCTTTAATTTAATACAATTCCTGTAATGGCTTGGTTGCATTTATATATGGTTGAGTGACAAATAACCAAAGAACCAAAGAATATTAAATATATCATCAGAGTTTTATTGGCATGTTTATGAAGAAGTACCCATATAACATGTATGGTTTCACTGACAAGTAAGTTTGAATAATACAAGCATGCAATATACTGTCTCTATCATAACCTGGTACAACTAGAACATTAATTAATCCGTATTCAACTTCCATTCTGGCCATCATCATCATTATCATCACTATCTGACAGGGTTGCAGGAGGTTCCATACCTTCATCTATAGATCCAAGGTGGCTGATACGGTCATAGACTTCGTGTTTTGTCATCTGCAGGTCCTCCTGAGGCAAAAAAGTAGCTACTGTGGATCCAGTGCTTTCATGGACAAGGCTTGGAGTGAGAACATTGGGCAGGTTATTTTGACGACGTGTACTAGGATGAGCACATTGATGGAAACCTGTAAGAGAACATTTGTGCATTTGTATATTTGGTGCCAAATATATCATTTATTAAGCTGGAAACAGTATTTAGGTTTATATTTGACAAATTTACTAGAATTCTAATTCTAATAGCACTTTTATAGCGCTTAATCTCTGTCAAAAGACAGACTCTAAGGCGCATCACACAAAAACATTGTTCAATATTCAAAAACCAGAGACATTGCAGGGGTCAGCACCGCGGAGAAAGCAGAAAGGAGATTGGAAATTTAGGGTGGGTATGCTTTTCCAAAGAGGTATGACTTCAACTTTGACCTGAAAGAGGCAAGTGAGTTTGCAGAGCGGACCTCATCAGGAAGGTCATTCCAAATCATAGGTGCGTCATACGCAAAACTGAGTCCAAAATGTTTTCGAGACTTGAAAATTGAACCAAAGTGGGGAACCTCAAGAAATATGCCATCAGATTGACTTCGACGAGTGTTATATGCACTATGTCTGGGAATGAGGAAGGGTTCAAAGTATTTGGGGTTACCACTGTGTAGGAACTTATATACCAACATGGCAGTCTTAAAGATAGAACGGTACTTAATTGGCAACCAATGTAGTGCTTTTCTAACTGGAGTGATGTGTGAGTACTTGGTGGTGTTGGCAACAATTCTGGCCAGGCTATTTTGAACACATTGAAGTTTGCGCAGATCTAGAGCTGAGAGACCTCTGAACAGAGAGTTACAGTAATCTAGTCGACTTCCGACCAGAGCATTGGCAGCCATAAGAGTAGCTTCATGTGTCAGATGTCCTCGGAGTCCCTTAAGATCCCGGACATGAGCAAAACAAGCCTTGCAGACCTTCCTAACATGGCAAGAGAATGAGAAATCAGAATCAAACCAGACACCAAGGTTCCTAACTGCATCTGTTGGTGATTTGAGATTACCAAGTATGTTGACCGGGAAGGACTGATTAAGTTTTTCGCGCTGAGACTTTGAGCCAAACACAATGAATTCGGTCTTATCTGGATTTAGCTTGAGCTTATTTGTAGAGAGCCATCTCTTTACGTCTTCAAGGCAGTGTGACAGCTTATCAAGGGCCGAGGCAACATTTTTATGTGTGAGGTGTACATACAATTGTGTGTCATCAGCGTAGAACTGGAAACTAATACCAGGATGATTCTGTATGACTTTACTCAGTGGAGTAGTATAGAGTGAAAAAAGGATTGGCCCCAGGACAGAGCCTTGAGGCACACCATACAATAACTTTTTGGCATCAGATAAAATTGACCCAATCTTAATGCACTGAACACGGTCTGAGAGATAAGACTTAAACCAATCGAGGACAACCCCGCTCACACCAAACCAGGAGCTAAGAGAATTAAGTAGCGTATCATGATCAATAGTATCAAACGCTGCTGATTGATCCAAGAGAACGACAGCAGTAGCCTCACCTTTAGCAAAAGCCAAATGAACATCATTCTTAATTGAAAGCAATGCAGATTCAGTTGAGTGACCTAGTTTGTAGGCAGATTGCCTGACATTCTCCAGTCCGTTCAAACTAACATAGAACTCTTTAATGGCTATCATTTTAATCATTATTTGAGATCATTTTTGTGAGTATGCATGCAAAACTCCTGAGCAAGAAAGAAAACTTTTCAAGAAGAAATTTTAAAAAAACTTTATAATCTGAACAGTTCATTTTCTATTTTGTGACATGTACTTCAGCAATCATATCCCTTGTCATTGACCGATAAGTATGTGAGTTCTCAAATTAATCAGCTTCTCCTTGAACCATGCACTTCATATTTGTTAGAGAAGAGATACATGAAACCAAAGTAATTGTTCAGTACAGGTTATTTCACTGGCCCAAGAAACCCCTTTTGCTGTGAAAGGGTGGCACAAAAAACGTGAACAGGATTAAATGCATTACAAATCTCACCCTTACCAGAGAAATGCATTCCACCTGATACATACATTCCACCACCATAGACATTTGTAGTATTTCCAATACCATGATGTCGACATCCAGAACAACTGTGTGTTTGCCTACTTTTTTTCTCCCTATTCCTTTGGGGAGGGAGGATGTTTTTCGGAAGTACATTTTTCTTACACCTATAACAAGGACTTTCAACCCCCATCTCACAAAACCCTCTACAAAAATATGAAAGAAAAGATATTTTCCTTGAAATTATTTATTCAATTTGTCATATTCTTGACTGGTCTCTGATAAACTGGAAACCTAATTGAAAATGTGTTATGACAATTGTCAGATGTAGGCTGTCTGAAACAACTGATTGCAAAACTTTTAAAGGAGAAAAATTAAATAGTTAAAATGTTCCTTGAAGTATTGCAACAAAACATATGTACAATAACGGAAACATACATTCTATACTTGCTCTTCAGTTCCTTATAGTTAGCAAGAATTCTTACCCAAAAGTGTTTCCACATTGATCACACTCAAATTCTGCCCATCCCCATTCTCTCTCTCTTGGGACTGGGTCATACTTGGTTTTGCACTTGAAACATTTAGAAACCTAAACAAATTTTGGAAAACTCAACTCAAACATTACTTATGATAACTTGAGTGTTTAAAATGTATTATTCCTCAGGGATATATGAATACAGTCTCTGCCAGATATCCAAATAGATGGTAAAGTGATCTGATGGTCCAAATTAGGGATAATATGTTATCCAAAATAAACATCAACATCAGATACTGGCTTTGGCAGATTTTAGTAATTATTATACCAATAAAGCAATTAGAATATCAACAATGAAGTTAATATAATGAATGATGAAATGAGCACCACTACAATAACATTACAAATGTTACCTGTTTTCTGATAGGTACATTTCGCCACCATGAACTATCACATGGTTGACAGGCAAACAATCTACTGGTAGTATCAATGGTGCCTTGGCGAAGATTACCTAGTACTTGATTTGGCAAATTTCTGCTCTTTCTCTTCACTGTTATCTTACAAAATAAAAGTGCAAACATGAAGATCTAGCAGTGTTTTGGCATTATCTGTTTCATTATGTTTGAAGTTTCTATCAAAAAGATCAGTTGAGATATTAACTGTGAAATGAAGAATCATAATATAGAAACACAATGCTTTTGCATATGAGATCAGGAGGTCTTATGTATAAGATCACTTACCCAATCCAGTCTCTCAGTGCCTATGGCACGGCGAACATCAGATGGCTCAGCTGTAAACAGACCAGATCGTTCAAAAACAGTTAGCAATGTATATATAATCTTATTAAACATCAGTAATGCATGATACATTAGAATATACTCAAGTCAATATGTTAAACCTAGAGAGATTCTGGTAGAGTTTAGAATAACTCCCACTTGTGAAGTACGAGTAGTATCTTGGGTCCTCAAGAATCTGCCTGGGTATAAAATAAAACAGAATATGCTTTCAGAGTTCACACTGGTCAGCAACCCTACGGTCATATTAAAATAGAAATTTATAAGTCTTCCTGTTAAAATTAAATAGAAAGACAGAAGTAAGAGTGTTACATCCCATTCAACAGTCAGGGTTACATTGGAACAGATCCACAGAAGTTGTCACTTGTGAGAATAGAACTAATCATAGATGACAGCATGTGCTTCGATGCCACAGATGCAAACCCACTACGCCACTATGCATCCTTGATGCATGATCAAGGATCAAACTCTTGGAAAATATGTTAAAATATTATTTCCATGAAAATTTCATGATATCAAATAGAGTCTTACATTCAATTATATACCACACAGTTAGTTGTTTGTCTGAATCATTCAAACTGTAGAGAATCTCAATCTCTTCTTCTGTAAATCTTCCCCAAAACAACTCCCGCAACTCACTGACCTACAACAGTTGATCAGATCATGATATTTTACTGGTTTACATTTTGTAAAACCTCAGCATTGGCTATACACTTGCTAAAAGGTGAATAAGGCAATAACATATGATAATATTCAAATAAAAAATAATGGTCACTGTTATTACTGTTTTATGAGATTTAACTTAATTACATCACAGATTTACAACTTAATTACATCACATTCTAAGTCACTTTCTGGTAATTCTTTCTGTTGTTGTCAGATGTTGTAAGGATTACTCACAGCTCTGCTATGTGCTCTATCTCTCAGTGTTGCCATATTGTTGTGATGTCCCTCCTACACAATTCTATTGCATCGTTATCCCAATAATGTGAACTACACAAACACAGAAGTATTTTTTGCTGGTGACCCTGAGATTAAGCACACCATTACTCATGACATTTATACATTAGGCAGGGGATAATAATGGCTATTTGATTGTCCACCACATGTATTGTTTGATATAATTAATGATACAACCTTACTCTACACATGTTGTGTTTTGCTGCATTAAAATCCATGCAAGAATGGTGGAGGAATCACAAAATAGAAATTGAAGTCTCTATATTCCATAGTTCCGCTATATCACATCTGTTTTGGCATTCTTTCTTTAAATATTGACTTTTTATACTTATTATTCTTACAAAATGGTGGAAAATAAAAGTAAAACAAAATATATGAATCATAAAGATGACGAATATATTGCTTCTACCTTGCACACGTACAATCTTGTTATGTTCATGATCAAAATATATTTTCCATATATGTCACAAACGGAAAAAAACATAGAAAAACATATTATGAAAGAAACAGTTTAACAGATAATAATAAGTACTCAGCCCTATTTTGGGCTTATATATTACTTTAAAAGCAAACAGATAACATGACAAAATAAACGTATAACTTAGTCCAAAGAATAAAGAGACAATTTCATTAAATAAAGAAAATAACACACAATTTGAACTAAACTAGTAAATCATAACACTTTTGTGCAGAATTCACTTTTGTAAAACCAAATATATCCATCCAGCATACGTTATTATTATGTATCATTATCAAGCAGTTTAGTTTAAAGGACCATTACTTAAATAATTCAATGCAGATAAAGTAATAAAACTGATAAACAATTTAGTTTCCTACCCGTTTTAACCTGCAGCCAACAAAGATTACACAAGTTCGGTAGCTTTTTGAACACACACAAAACACTGGCCATTCTTGTCTAATTAGCTACAAAAAAACCATGTTATTGATCTTGTTGTTAATTTCAGTTAAGTACTTGTTTTTATATCCATAGTTGCTAGTCTCAAATTTATTGTTTTGCCAGTTAGACCCAGATCACACTTTCGTGATAAGGATGTCAGATTTACATCCGGTTGTTTTTTTAAAATGTCTGATCTGCTTAATTTCAAATCTCTGGCTAAAGTCCTCCTTTAGCCATATTCACTAAAAAGGCCAATTCTAAATTTTTATGTCTCAGTTCTGCTATTTTTCCAATAATTGGTATTCTCTAAGAGTCTTAGACAGAGTCTTCGCTGATGTTGTGCCTTAGTTACAAGTATGATCTGAGAGTTAAATGAAATTATTACTTTTTACTGATATTATTTGCATTCACCTTTAACGTCAGTCAACTTGACCTTGAATTGAGAATGACCTAGCTATGACCCTTCAGTAATAGATCAGGTCTACACATTGTTTCCTTTAGGTGCCTTCCACATAATTGTGTATAGCATGCTGCCATGTTAGGAGCCTGCTGTGGCAGTTGGTGGGGTACCTTAATCCCTAGTGAACTGTAGTAAAATTAGTGTAGCATTGAAAGTATGACTTATTGGCGCCCTTTCTGGGAGTTTCTGGTCATTATTAACCTTGAAGTCAATGGAGTTACATAAGTATAAACCCACCACCCCACCTCTTGAACAAAGCACACCCCCTGGTGGGTATCCCTACCATCAGGGGAGTAAGTAGGGATCCGCTCTGTAAAGATGGTTTTGACATCTGGTAGTCTTGATACTGCCTTGATCAAGCAGTAATAAATTCAGTCTTCCGGATTATAGATCATTTCGACAGTGACTGGGACCCCTTTGTTTGCCTCAAGCAAAGGGAGGTCTCCTTATTGGATTGATGTAGATCACTCGAGTTTGAGGCTTTTTCGATTCCTGTAGGAACTGGGCATGGCCCTTTAGGCGGACCAGGCAGACCCTGAGATCCCCCTCTCGATCATGACAATAACACACATTGTGTTTTCTGGTTTTCAGATCAATTACTTTTGAAGGTGACTGGGACCCCTTTGCTAGTGTCAAGCAAAGGGAGTTCTCCTTTTGGATTGATGTAGGTCCCTAGAATTTGAGATTTTTCGTTTCCGGATGGAATTTAGGATCAGGCCTTAGGTGCCAGGATGACCCTGGTATCCCCTTTTCAACTATATATCTCGGGAGAATACATCCTGAACGAGATGTCACTGACTTCAAGGTTGACACTGATATGACCTTTCATGGTTCAGTAGTCATTTTAATTTGTAATGTTTTAACACACTTGGGTATGTCTAGCATTGTATGTAACCCATTGGGGTATGTTTACCATTGTGGTAGTGACTGTGATAATTGCACCCATATGGGGGCAAAAATTTTGTAACAATCTCTTGTATTAAAATTATGTTATTGATCTTGTTGTTAATTTCAGTTAAGTACTTGTTTTATATCCATAGTTGCTAGTCTCAAATTTATTGTTTTGCCAGTTAGACCCAGATCACACTTTTGTGATGAGGATATCAGATTTACATCCGGTTGTTTTTTAAAATGTCTGATCTGCTTAATTTTAAATCTCTGGCTAAAGTCCTTCTTTAGCTATATTCACTAAAAAGGCCAATTCTAAATTTTTATGTCTCAGTTCTGCTATTTTTCCAATACTTGGGTTTTTAATTGGTATTCTCTAAGAGTCTCAGACAGAGTCTTCGCTGAAGTTGTGCCTTAGTTACAAGTATGGTCTGAGAGTTAAATGAAATTATTACTTTCTAATAGAAGCTAAGCTAAAATACTAAGCAATTTGAGCCAAATCTTATTTCAGATTTGTCTAATGTCTGCAGTGATTTACATACACTTGTTAAAATAACCAATGAAATCTGAAAACAAGTAACGCATTCCCTGACGTTTTCACCCCAAATCAGGTTTCACCAGCTGAACCTGGATCAACCGGGGTTGATCTAGAATCCACAGTTGATTCAGAGAAATGTATATTTATTTAAACATATAATTTATTATGTGCTTAATATCCTAATTCTTATATGACTTTAAAAGCGCTCAATCTCCTTCCAAATACAGATTTAAGGTGCAAAACTCCTTCCCTAAGACAATACATTTCTGGATCAAATAATCTACGTTCTATTAATTAGTAATTATGCTTCCTGGATTCTTGTTTGACCGATTTTGTCTGTAGTACCACTTTTTAATCCAAATATAATCTCAAAGTGATGCTTCAGTATCACAGAAGAGGACACTTCTCTGAAAATAAAAAGGCGTAAAACACTTTTATCTCAAACATGTTTATCTTTTTGATAAACTATCATTTGGTACTTGTTTGAAAAACAAGATACTACAATTAAAGTACCTCATTAAGTATTATATTGTCACATAACTGTGATAAGGAATTTGTTCTCCAAGTTATGCAACTAAGTTACGCAATTTTCTTATTTGTTATGTGTATAATTGTTTTATATTGTATTTTGAACTGGGTTTATATCTGATAAGTACCTATTGTCTATCATGTTGAGTAAATAATACCAAATATTAATAAATATATTGTTTTGATACCCTCCTGTTTAGAAAATGGGACATGGGATGGCCTTAAGAATTGTTACAAAATTTGTCTTCATAAATATCATTGCATGTGGTTGTTTGTGATCGATTAAGGGTTTAACTTTGTGACATTTCTGGTAGTTTAGGAAACTGTTGCCTTTATAGTACCCACTTTTGGCCAATGTTAATGTTAGATTCTATTATATTAAATTTATGGTGACCCTAAAATGCGTTAACCAGAGGCTTCATAATTTTGTTTTAACCTGGAAATGATGACATCACTTGTAGTCCCGAAAATCTGCATACTTTGCCTAAAATATGATTGCTTATTTATCTCATATTTTTGTAAACCATTGAAGATTTCTTTCAGTAATAGAATCAGTGTGCAGTTGTGTTTATTACATTAAGATGGGGAAATCAAAATTCATCAGATAAAGGAAATGTATGAACTAAGCTTTTATAATTACCAAAGGTTGAGATCTCATTTGCTTATAACATTTCTAAAATATCAATTCATATTTTTTTCTAATTGTTGTTCTACACAATGCATAAGTACTTGCTATTTACACATCACGACTTTAAGGACACATCACCTAATTATTAAGTTATAAAATACACATCAGGTGGCCTGAATTGATAAACATCTAAAACCACATTCAGTTAGATTAAGCATATGATTTGTTATGAAGTAACGCCTTTATAATAGGCCACACTGACATCTTCATTATGGTGACCATATGCAAATGTTAATACTAAAACAACTTTATGCTAAGTATTTAAAATACAAGGTCACCTCTGAAGTGTTTAGTATGGTGACAATATGCTAGTTGTTAACTACTACTGAGAATAGTATGATAAGTATGATAACAGCTAACTGATAACTTAAATTTGAAAATTTTACGTTTGAATACATGAGATATATACCAATGTTATTTTATCCACTATTAAAGTATACAAGGTCACTGTAAACATTAGTAGTATGGTGACCATAGTTCTTACTCTCCAAATACTATGAATATAGCAATTTAGTACACTTCGATCTGGTAAGATAAACATAATGTTTAGTTTTTGGAACAAATGCACCCCAAACCCTGAGTATGTGTAGCTAGTAGGAGAGTTTGTATTGAAAAGTAGTAGCCACAAGATCCAAAGCATGAAAATCTTGTGGGACATATGACCAGACGGCGTCCGAGGTCTAGGTGCCAAGGCTTTGGATGTGTTGAAGAGGTGTATTTGAATTAAAAGCCAAGGTGGAACCTGAACGCCGGAAGAATGAAAAGTGATATTTTTGTGATGAAAATCCAGATTTTTGAAAGATTTTTTTGCAACCTAGTATCAGTAAGAGGGACCCACATAGAAAAACATTTAATTTGAAAAAGAGGAGAGGTTTTACTACCTGGAGTGGATTTAAACAGAACCTCAAGAACTTTTACAGGACAAAGTATTGAATGTGACAAAGAAGGATTTTTTATCATTTTTACTTTATCATTTGCTTGCAAAGTTTTGCTCTATTTCATTATCAAATGTGCGCCTGGAGGAGCAAAGATGACATAGCCTCTTGCTAATTGCTTTAAGTAGTCATAAGAAGAAATAGAATGAGGAACTAAGTTGGAAATCCTGGGGAAGCTGAAGGATGAAAGAAGGAAAGCTGCCTTAAAAACGAATCACATGAATAGCTTATCACACTGTTTCACAATAGATTTAAGCATATCCGTGTCAATGATGGGCCTTAATGTAAGGTGTAAACAGTTTCTGTCTGATCAAAGCCTTATTGAAGGTTCTGACACGCTAGTCATTATACGGGGCAATGATGGTTAAGCCCAGATTGGCAAGAGATGTTTTGATTGGTGGCAAAAATTTTAATATACCCGACTGTGAAATATTGTTAAACGTCAGGAACTCCAGGAAAGCCAACACAATTTGAGTGTTAATTTGGTAAGTACTAACCCACTCTTCCAGTCGTAGGACACTGACCACTGCTTTATTATCATAATGAATTCTAACCACTTGGCCAGACCAAAATCTACCCCATAGCCTAAGTGCTACTGAAATATATAACATTTCAAAGTGAACTATATTTATGTTGTTGTAATTGGTTGGAATATTGGTGACATAAATCTGATTGCCCCCAGACAGCTGCCAAGCCTTGCAAACAGGCATCTAATTCAATTTCTTGGTTTATCTGATTGTGAACAAAAAAGGCTGTTCCATTAAATTTCGGAATGAATTGATGGCACCAATTAAGATCCTGATGAAATTCTTTGGAAATTTCAATACTATGAGTATCTGCCTGCCTTAACAAAGCCAACATTCTGTTTAAAAAGAATCTGGACGATGTTACACATTTTGAAATATATAACAATTTCTCAAGTAAAGAAATTGAGCCGTTCTAAGATATGAACAGTGGGTCTTATGCACCCATGAATTACATGTTTCAATAATTTCATTTATTTTTTCAGGAGTTATTGAGCCTGTGAAATGTTACTTTTGTACTGGGAGGAACCAACTTTTTCTCACTAATTTTAAAACCAAGGTCCAGGAGAAGTTTATGCAGAAGTTCAAAAGATTTAATATCTTTTGTATGAGTGGAGAAACCAATAATATCATAAATATAATTCCTAACGTGATAATTATTTTTGGACATAATATATCTGACAGTGTCGCTGAGCTGCTGGAACATAGCTGACCCGTGTTTGAAGCTGAACAGCAAGCAAGAATCAAAGTAGATACCATCCATATTTAACCCCAACAAATTATAATCTTTTGGATCAATCTTAACCTGTCTAAAAGTTCTGTGCAAATTTATTTTATAAAGTTATGAACCTCTACCATTTTGTTTAACCTTTTGTGTAATTGTGTCCATTGTATGTAGAGTTAATAGGAAGGGAGTGCCTAAATACTCTTGTGGATTAACTCCTGAATTGACCGACAAACCATTCTTGGCTCCTGGTTTTTCTAGTAAGGAAATTCGAAAAATGCATATTATGTAAAGGTTCTTTAACAAAAGGATCAAAAATTGCACCATATTCTTTTTCTTTTTTATTTCTTCTTGGACGTTATTTTTGAACAATAACGCTGAATTATGGTTCTTATTTTCACATTTGAGTGTGAGATCACAGTCAAATCAAGGGGAAATCCATATGTAATTAATTTACATAACTGCGAGTCCCAATAGTCTTTCAATTCAGTTTCCCACACAGGTGGGTTCAACTGCGAACTAACCCGTACTTGCTCACCCATAAAGCTGTGCTATTTTTATTTTTTTTTCACTTTTTCATGCAATTCAACTATATCTAGAATAGTCTTATTATTTTCACCTCGATCCGACATCAATAAATTCCCTAATGGTATAAAACCATACTTGTCAACTGTTTGTTCATTCCAATGCTTCAAAGTATAACACAAATTGCTGCATTCATTTTTATTCTATGCCTTAGTCGAAATCTGAGTTCCAAATCATACTTATCTTGGTTTTCTACCAAGACATACGAGTGTAGCCTTACCACGTTTTTCACCAGTTTTATCTTTTTTTATCATTTTTTCCCAGTTTTTGATTTTATTTCTCCCGAGCCTATCTGGGACTGTTTTAGGGACAGAAACATTTTACAGGTTTGTCCAAAACCTTCCTTTTACATGTATTGACTGCACTACTAGCTGGTACATTTACACAATGCAAATTAACTGGTTCACCTGTATTGGACCTTAACAACACTAGCATAAGACACGCCTTGCCACATTCTCCAATCAGTTTTCCAGTCCATACTTTCCTTGATCCCACAGACTGAATTTACAAACACTCTAGATGTAAAACAACGTGCTTGATTAGCTTGATAAGGCACTGCAATTGTTTGCAGTGCCCTACTTGTTTTTTGCAGCAGATGCGTTTCTATGACAATCTTTTGATGCATGAGTAAATTTTTGTGGTTTTTTGGGTTTCGTCCCAATGGACATGACCTTCCTCCATCTGACACATCAATACTGCATGTGCCCCTTTTGCAGAATCCCAACTAAAATCGTGACTATGTTCCATTATTTCTGTCAAATAATTGAGCATATGCTGCTTGGTTTGCACATTTCACTCATCTCGAATTATTTTAGCGAACCCCACCACCCACTGACTTAGTGATAGACTATTACAGCTTAGCCTGCTTTTTGTACTACCACCCAACACGTAATTCTGGGGCCAGAGAATTTCATGTTTTACAAAGACAGTCTCGCTACCACCTTTCTGGGATTGACACTTGCCTTTTTCAGCTGCAGTCTGCAATTCCTTGATCCATGCACCCACCTGATCTTGGATATGACTTAATCTTTGTAACTTGCTAATAGAAGGCATCACCATGTCTTTGTCCATAACTTGTTCTAGTCTGTTCACTTAACTCACAATGCTCCTGCTTGGTGATCTGGTGCCAATAGGCTGCACTTTGTTTTCAATGTCTGACATGCACGAACTTAACATTTTCAATTCACTAATAATCTGAGAGTCTGTGTCGGTGTCCTAATCTGCACTGCTGTCTTTGGTTACCTTGTATTTCGGTTAAATGGATGATGGTGTTACCCACCACATTTTGAACAGTCAAATTGTTTAACCATGATTTCTGTTTCAATATATATATAATGCAATTACTTCACCCTAAAAAGAATTCCTGTTAAATATAAGAGAACACTGCCCTGAGACGCACTTCCTGGCAGCCCAATGGTTGTGTTAGCTCATAAATCGACCATTAAATGGCTTTTAGCACTAGAATACTAAGGGTAGACCGCACCTTACCCCCGTATGAAAGCAAGCACAAGGTTGTCAAGACGACTCAACACAGTGCACATAACGTCCATAGGTGAGATCCATTGACACACAAATGGTCATATAATTGCAGCATCAAAAACAAGTATAAAATTTGTAAAAAGTTTCATAAAATTTGTAACAGTTTCTTTCTTTATAAAATGGTGTCCTGTCCATTCAAACTTTAGTTTTAAAGTGAGGGTAACCACTGTTAAGCGAGAGATTTTTATTGGAATTAGGTCAGAGGTTACCAATTAGAATTGAAACAAAAATATTTTTAACAAATATCCACTGATACAGGTGTCACCCAAGATGTCACCCCGCCAATCACCTGTAAAGACAGGACACCATAGTAACACAAATGGAACAGTTCCTTCTGAAGAAGCCATTAACTCATGTACAGATACATAATAGGAATCAGAAGGGCCTCAGACCTTATGTAGGAAAGATGGTAGTTGCTTACCGATAGTCGGCAGTTTACAGTACAGAACCTTGACCAACTTTATGTACTGGTTTCCTCTGCCCTTCCAACTACCCGTCGTGATATGACCTGTATGAGTGTTGAAAGCGACGTAAAACCCCAAATAAAAATCCTCTGCCCACAAAACATACAAGTCATGATATGACTTGTACAGTGTTGAAAGGGACGTAAAACCCCAAATAAATAAATAAAATAAATCTTATGTTTTACATGCTGGCCATGTTGAAGGCTCAAGGAACTGAATTCTAATTCCAAATTCTAATTCTAATAGCACTTTTATAGCACTTAATCTCTGTCAAAAGACAGACTCTAAGGTGCATCACACAAAAACATTGTTCAATATTCATAAACCAGAGACATTGCAGGGGTCAGCACTGTGGAGAAAGCAAGAGGAGATTGGAAATTTAGGGTGGATATGCTTTTCCAAAGAGGTATGACTTCAGCTTTGACCTGAAGGAGGCAAGTGAGTTTGAGGGCGGACCTCGTCAGGAAGGTCATTCCAAATCATAGGTGCGTCATATGCAAAACTGATTCCAAAATGCTTGCGAGACTTGAAAACTGAAGCAAACTGGGGAACCTCAAGAAACATGCCATCAGATTGACTTCGATGAATGTTATATGTACTATGTCTGGGTATCAGAAAGGGTTCAAAGTATTTGGGGTTACCACTGTGTAGGAACTTACAAACAAGCACGGCAGTCTTAAAGATAGAACAGTACTTAACCCTTATGCTACCATGTATGTCGACTAGCAGTCGACATAAATGTGTATTACAAGGGACCATGTCTGTCGACCAAGGGTCGACGGCAATAATATATATTTCTTCTTTCCCCTCAGTGTACTGTTATACGTTTTCTTTGGTGTATCGGTATTAAACCGATGTTTTAAGTATTTTATATGAAAGTTATGCTATATTTTTAAAAAACAATTCACCATTTCACCTATTTTAACTGGTTTCTGTAGATATTGCCATATTTACCGCATATAGCTACATATTGTTTACTCGTGGTTATTTTTATTTGGGGAATTCCCATGAATTTCCCATTCGACTTTCATTAATTCCTAATGGAATATGCCGAAAAATACCGCAAATAAAGTGTATAAGGTAGTGAGTTATTATTTTACTTCATTGGCGTTCCTGACGTGATATGACGTCATATGGCTACAGTCCCATGGAATAATGTTCCTTCAGTAACGAAAGGGTTAATTGGCAACCAATCTAGTGCTTTTCTAACTGGAGAGATGTGTGAATACTTGGTGGTGTTGGCAACAATTTTGGCAAGACTGTTCTGAACACATTGAAGTTTGCACAGATCCAGAGCTGAGAGATCTCTGAACAGAGAGTCACAGTAATCAATACGACTTTCGACCAGAGCACTGGCTTCATGCTTCATGTGTCAGATGTCCTCGGAGTCGCTTAAGATCCCGGACATGAGCAAAACAAGCCTTGTAGACCTTCATAACATGGCAAGAGAATGAGAAATCTGAATCAAACCAGACACCAAGGTTCCTAACTGCATCTACTGGTGATATAAGATTACCGAGTATGTTGACTGGGAAGAAGTGATTAAGTTTTTCATGCCGAGACTTAGAGCCAAACACAATGAATGCGGTCTTATCAGGATTTAGCTTAAGCTTATCTGTAGAGAGCCATCTCTTAACGTCTTCTAGGCAGCGTGACAGCTTATCAAGGGCCGAGGCAACATTTTTATGTGTGAGATGCACGTACAATTGTGTGTCATCAGCGTAGAACTGGAAACTAATACCAGGATGATTCTGTATGACTTTACTCAGCCGAGTAGTATAGAATGAAAAAGGGATTGGCCCCAGGACAGAGCCTTGAGGTACACCATACAATAACTTCTTGGCATCAGATCAAATTTACTCAATCTTAATACACTGAACAGGGTCTGATAGATAAGACTTGAACCAATCGAGGACAACCCCAGTGGCACCAAATCAGGAGCTATAATGCCCTAAGGTAAAGTAATACACATTTTCATAAAACAATGTAAATTCACTGAACTGATAAGCTTTCCAAGGTGGCTTCTCTCTTGCCATAAATCAAATACAAAATTTACAGACCAATTCAAGTTAGCATTAGACATTATTTCAATAAATTTATGAATAAGAGATGGCGCTTCCAACCTGTTTACTAAATTCGAATATTTCAGTCTAACACAGTGTAATTCAGGACAAACACAAACAAAATGGATTTCATCCTCATGTCCTGTTTACAAAGTTTGCAAATTCTCTCTGAGACATTGGTTCTGACAAATCTACCTAATTCAATCTCAAGTGGTAAAATTCCAATTCTCAGTTGACAAAATGGAGCATTTGCTTTTGGAGTATGTTTTAACATAATCTTCATGTTCTATTTGTTCTTTGAAAAATGCAAAAGTAAGTAATTTGAATTTTGATGGCAGTTTAAACTGCCAATCCTGGTGCATTAGGTTCAAATTTTTTTCTGATGTTTGGTTTATATCTATTTCAAGTCCTTGTTCAAAATTATCTAACATGTTTAGTTCATTAAAGAGGTCATAAATATGAGATATCCAAGTGTTATTCCTGAAATTTTGCAGACTCCGATTTAAAGAGATAATTCAAAATTCTATTTTTACTACAGCATAACTGATTCCAATGACTAATGCCTATATTTTGGTAAAATCCAGCCCAAATCTGCCTGATATCTCAGTGTTGGGGCATTATGATGTAAACCAAGGTAGTAACATATGGCTCGATTTTGAACTCTATCAGAATATTTATAATTTTGATAACTCCAAATACTGGAAGAGTAATCTAATATAGGCCACACACAAGTGTCATACAGTTTGCTAAATGTTTGATATAAAAAGTGTTTTTGACATTTAAATTTTGATATTAATTTTGCCAGGGCTCAGCCTGCTGATGAAGACAAGGTCTGAGCACAAGCATCAAAGTTTAGATTCTCATCAAGTATCACCCCTAAATATTTATATTGTGAAACTGTTTAGACAGATTTTGAACCTATGTTTAATTCAGACTTTGTACAACCTGTTTTCGTCTTTCTGAAGTGAACAATTGCACTTTTTGAGTTATTTATCATTAAATGCCATTTACAACACCAGTTAAATAAAGTATCAAGCATAGTTTGGAGAGCAGTGTCATTTTCTGCCACTAAGGCAATATCATCTGCATACAACAGTATGCTAATTCCTTTTTCTTCCACTTGAATTCCAAGGCTTAATTGATTCATTTCATCAGTCAGATCATTTATAAATATGTTGAAGAGTGTAGGAGACCAGGTGTCCCCTTGTCTAACAGCAAACAGAGAAGTGAACCATTTACTTAAATGTCCATTAAGTTTTATGCAGTTCAATGTGTTTCTATAAAGTGCTTTAATTGCAAAATACATTTTACCATTGATATTGTATGACAGTAATTTACGGAACAATAAATCTCTATTGACATTATCAAAGGCTTTTGCCATATCAATAAATGCTACAAAAGTATCCTTGTTGTCACTAATCCAGTGTTGCAACATCATTGTTAAATTGAATATTTGATCTTCACATTATTTACCTCTTTGAAACCCCATTTGTTTATCCCCTAACAAATCCATCATTTCAAGATATTTTGTAATTCTTGCATTTAGTACACCTGAGTATAATTTGCCTATACATGTAGGCTAACTGCTCTGTAGGAGAATGGACAGTATGGATCCTTGTCAGCACCCTTTGGCAGTGGACTAATGACTGCTTTCAACCAATGAGTTGGGACAAGGCAGTGATCAAAGCATAACTTAAGCAATTAATACAAAGCTGTGATACAATCAGGATGTTGTAAAACTTCATTGGGAATTTGGTCAAAACCAACAGATTTATTTCTTTTAGCTGTATTTACCTGATACTCTACCTCATCATATGAGATGTCACAATTCAGGAAAATATTTGAATTATCAGCTACAGTCCCACATGATTCCATGTCTTGATTTAATTGCTTAATTTGCTTCAAATTAGCTTTATTAAAATTGTGACTTTGAACTGAGTTATAAAGTAGGGAAAACTCTGATTCCCATTTTTCTAGGACATCATTTTTGTCATTTGTAAGAACATCTCCTGTATAAACAGTCATGGAGATATATGTGTTACCTTACTACCAAACAATTTGATTGTTTCCCAGAACTTTCGGTGGTCAGTCACACTTATACACTCTAGATGGTCAAAGAACTTTCTATTGTAATTTCTTTCCTTTTTTTCTTAAGAAATTGTCAAATTTATTTCGTGTTTTAACAAATTCTATTCTCAGTTGAGATTTTGTTCGAAGTCCAACAATAGCAGTGAGTGGTCTGGGGCTTTACAATTACTGGATAAAAGGTTAAAGAGTTCATACTTCTCTAATACTTCAGACATTGTCAACACTTAAATTTTTTTCACATATCAATATTTTCCTTGTGAATAATGAAATAGTCAACCACAGAATGACCTCTATTATTTAAGCATGTATAATTATCAAAATCTGGTGTTACCCTACCATTAACAAGACACATTTTTACATCCTTTAAAAAGTCAATAAAGTTTTCACAGTAAGAATTTTTAACTATATCAATACTTGATCTAAGAGGTAAACTATCAATATTTTCTACAAAATCATTTTCAGCTCCAATACGACAGTTAATGTCACCACCAATTATCACACAGTCTGCATTATGATTTATGTAAATCTGAGAAATGAAATGACTGAAAAATGTACCAGTATTTACATCGTATGAACCGTTGGGAGGCAAATAACAAGAAATCAGAATTAGTTCAAAGTCAGTATACTTATATCTCAACTGAAGAACTAAAATACCTTCAGCGGAATTATCAACAATTGATACATTAAATATATTAAGAACTTTTGTGCTCACAAAAATGCCCACACCACCTGAACCTCTTTTAAGGCTTTTAAGATAACTTGTTCAGTTTTACCACACCAAATGTACCCAGACATATTAATAATTTCATTTTCTTTTAAGTGAGTTTTAGATAAGCAAATAACATCAATGTTCAAATTGTTAATTATAGATTTCCACAGAATACAATTAGAATCTGTCCAACCATTAATGTTCCTACTTGCTAGTTGGATGAAGGGCTGGGTAGAATCCTAGTACTGAGACTGAGTATTTTGAGAAAATTGTGAATTCGGGTAATGTTGAGGTCCCAGGAGAAAGTCAGGGTCAGTTATCAAGGTTTGACTGTATGTTAATTGGTGTGGTGGTGGAAAAGTGTGGACACCTGGATGTCCCATTTGCTGCTGACTGAGTTGGGTTGGTGTCTGACAAACTGAAGGGGTGCCACTCTGCCATCTTGTTGGGAGGTTGATGGTCATTTAAACTGGGAGGTGAAAGGTTGCGAGAGTTGACAGCCTGAGTAACCAGTATGTACAATTTGGGTTGTGTGTTTACTGCTACTGTCTCAGTTCCCAAGAAGTTAAGGTTGCAGTGAAAAGCAATATGGGATTAAAATTTTTATTTAATTTAATATTTTAAGTTTTCTACATCTACCTGATTTTTACCAGGCACATCATTTAAAATATTGTACATTTTAATGGTTGTATTTCCTTAACTGGCCAAAAAACCCCACCCAGCAAGTGAAACATGAGTTTGAGCTTTAACCAAGGTCAGATCCAAGATGGCATACCGACCTTCGACCTTTGAAGGTCAAGATCACATGACAAGGTCAACGAAAGGGCAGCAGCTTGGTCAGTAGTAAATATTGACATATCTAAAGTCCTTTGGTTTTATAAACTGCCCAAACTGCCAGCCAATCGAGCAGTAATCATGCAAGACACAGGAAGTTATGCAAGGTCAGGCAAGACCTTCAAGGTCAAAGAGAGGTCAAATTCCCAGCTGACAGACGTGGCCGGGTAAGGCAAGAAGGCCAGAAGCTAGAGTCAGTGTATTCTAAATCGCTGATGGTATTTGATCTTCATTTAACAATTAAAATGTAAGTATTTTGAGTAAAATAGTTATGAATGATATATAAACAATGTACAGGGTGAAGGGAAACTACCCTAAAAGTTAATTGTAAAATATAACTGCAAGTGCACGTCTGTGCATTGCCGTGTTATAAGATAAATTAATAAAATAAAAATAGATAATGTGAGACTGCAATGTTCTGGATAGCAGTAAATTGGTAACAACTGCAAGTGCACCACTGTGCGTTGCAGTGTAAGCTGACGATCAGACCAAGAGGAGATGATGCCAGCAGAAGGGAAAAGTACAATGTCATCTTACATTGCAGTAGTAAATGACAACTGCAAGTGCACATATGTGCAATGCAGTGTTAATGTAAGGTAGGTCAAGTTAAATACAGGTCTATGAAGATAATTTAAAATAATTCAGAAGATAAAAGGCAATAAGAACACACTGCTATCTAAGTGTTGGAAGGGGTGGTCGTTGTGATCCCCTCACTAGATTATATTTTATTTTTCCTTAGTGACTGCACCATGCAGCCTCTGCTTAACAATAGTTTAGCTCATGATCACAACTTAGCTTCATGACCACCCCTACCAACTAATGTTATGTATGCATTATGAAAGCATTTATAAAATATATAAAATATAAGACAGAGAATCATTGATATACATTGGCATCATGATAATATGCAAATTTTACAGTTCATAAAAATATTTTTAGGTGGCACAAGCAACAACATAATTTTTAATCTTCACAGAGAAGCAAAACATCACACAAGATGAAAACATTTGGCAGGCGTAAAAACAGCAAGCTGGAGATATTGCATCACTCGACAGCACAACCACGTGTGAAGCAAAACACATATATTGTGTCCATAGGAAAGAAGGTCCAGAAGCTGAACTAACTGGTAGCCTTCAACGTTGAAGTTTAACACTTGACCACCATGATATATATAGCAATCTGGAAATATATAAATCTACAAGCAATAATAGGTTACAGAAATAACATAACATTTACATTTCATTTAGGGAGGGTTTAAAAAAAAGGGTGGGCAAAAGTTTATAGGTGTTGCCTCGTGTGATTCCAACTTCAAAATGGCAGAGTGAAGGAGGGTTCAAAAGCGATGACCAATGGTCAACCAATCAGAAAGTGCCACGAGAAATTTTTGGATGAAGTAAAATAATTTAAGGTTTAAAGAACTTCTTCAGAACTGACCTCGGCCACACCTTCATGAGGCCCCGAACAGTTCCCAAGAAGTTAAGGTTGCAGTGAAAAGCAATATGGGATTAAAATTTTTATTTAATTTAATATTTTAAGTTTTCTACATCTACCTGATTTTTACCAGGCACATCATTTAAAATATTGTACATTTTAATGGTTGTATTTCCTTAACTGGCCAAAAAACCCCACCCAGCAAGTGAAACATGAGTTTGAGCTTTAACCAAGGTCAGATCCAAGATGGCATACCGACCTTCGACCTTTGAAGGTCAAGATCACACGACAAGGTCAACGAAAGGGCAGCAGCTTGGTCAGTAGTAAATATTGACATATCTAAAGTCCTTTGGTTTTATAAACTGCCCAAACTGCCAGCCAATCGAGCAGTAATCATGCAAGACACAGGAAGTTATGCAAGGTCAGGCAAGACCTTCAAGGTCAAAGAGAGGTCAAATTCCCAGCTGACAGACGTGGCCGGGTAAGGCAAGAAGGCCAGAAGCTAGAGTCAGTGTATTCTAAATCGCTGATGGTATTTGATCTTCATTTAACAATTAAAATGTAAGTATTTTGAGTAAAATAGTTATGAATGATATATAAACAATGTACAGGGTGAAGGGAAACTACCCAAACCCCAGTAGGACTAGTGACGTAAAGCCTGTTGAAATGCAAGAGCGACCGGGGACACAGCAGTGACAGCAGAGGAAAGGTAGGTCCAGATGGAGTCAGATTTCCATGCAGATGCGTTATGCTGGGCTTGCACCACCCTTTGATCTTGACCAACCTTCATACCTCCCCCATGTGGATCTTGGTCTTTATCACCCCTTCATCTTAGCGTAGGAACAAGCCTACCACTACCTGTCATCCTGGACTGCTTTCCATCAGGGACTAAGGACAAGATTAACTTGGTATCAGCTCACCGACTCTCTCCATATGTGACTTGGATGATCTCTCATATATTCACTTGAATTCAGTGGAGTCATTTAAAAGACTTCTGTTTCGCAAACACTGGATTTTGATATTCATGTCATTTAGTTCAATTTTAAGAACACCCTGCCTGCCATACCGTGGTGGAGTCTGGAGTACACCTACAATATCGTCTGTATGAAAGCCCAAAACAGACACTAACCTTTGTGAGAACGGATCTTTGTCAACTTATCTTGGTGGCTTTATTATGACATTAGTTCTTTCTGGATTAAAATCTGGATCAACTTTGATCTTCATTTCCTGTATATCTGTCACTAGTGCGTTTTGCAGTTTCTGAAGATTTGTGATTTCTTTATCATTTGTTGCAAGTTTCTTTTCAACAATTTCAATTCTTGACTCTTTGCCAGTAGGCCAAAAACCCTGTATAGAATAAAATAAAATGCCAAGTATTGCCTCAAAACAGCTAGATTCTCAGAACGGGTGCAACATCAGAAGTACTCTCCTAATGGAAATTAAGCATTGTGATTGACACCATTTATTGCACCAAATGTAATGATCTCCAATACAAAAGAGAGATCAAAAGACCAATCAGGAACAGGGTGTATGAACACTACAGAAGTGTCCAGAAATCGCTACCTGAAAACTCCACACCAAACCTCTATATATTTCTCACAGAACAAACATTACCCAGGTGTACCTTTGCTTTGTTCTATTTACTGTTTTCCTTTTGGTATAATTGAAAGACAGAAAATCAATTTCAAATTTTTAAATTAGCACACTAGATAAATTATGTTATTGGTTTCTATCTGTATGTTATTGATCAGTAAGTTACTAGATGACAATTATATCCTTAAAGCTGAAAGTTATAATTTGAAATATAAATCCTAGTCTTGCATCTGTAGAGTTTGATAAATGTCTATATTTATTGTAGACAATCACAGAAAATAACTGCTTTTTGATCAAAATGGTTCATCACATGCCATACTCATATAAATTGTCATTGTTCAGCTTTCGGGTTTCCAACCTGATCTAATATAATCTAATCTTAATCTCACCTGTATTAATCTAGGGCTGCTTGACTTCCAACAGCCATTTTAATTCACTAGAGCCACCAGTCATCTTTCTGATCCTCCAAGGTAACTTCCGGATTTTGATCTGTGTTTACAAATGTTATTTTTTATTTCCATCCTCCATTAATTTCTATAACCTCTATGCAGTATCCAGCCAAAATTTGGGTATTTATGATTGTGTATACCTTTTCAATGAGTTAATTGAGTGAGAGTCTCAAAGATGGTCTAATATGCAAAAAGAAAATAATGAAAATAATAAAAATATTGACATTTTACTTCATGTTTATGATTATGTTTATTTGTAATTCTGAGAATGAAATCATTCTATTTGTGTATTTAAAATTGAAAGGATAAGATATGGTAAAGAGACGATGCAGCAACGCAAATCATTAGAGGAGTAACTATAAGTTACAGCAGAGTAAACCACCACAGGAAAAACAAAGTGATTCAAAATACCCTGTGAAAAGCACTTACACAATATTCATACAACTGCTAAGACATTTTGGTGTACGTGGGTAACATTAAACACTTTCAAACGAAAACAGGGTTGGGCTACGTTAGGGTTTTGCATCCAGTTGAACAGCCTAGGTTATATTGGGACAGGCTCTTAAAATATTTCAGTGTCCTGACCTTGAATTCTAACACATGACAAGACAACTGGGGAATATAATTTTATTCTAATGTTATACACACTATCTCATATTTACATACTGGATTCACTTAGATATTACTGAACACAAACTGAAACACCTAAGGCCACCTTAACTTAAGATTTACGATGATAACTTTTACTTGACCCTAAGGTCACCATAACATACAATCTAAAATACTCTGAGGTGGCCTAAATGAGATCGCAAATAAGAGGTGACTGGGTCACCTTAACATGAGATTTAGTGAAAACGTAGATTTTGTAAATACAAGTTACATTTGAGTTAAACAGTTTAAGTTTTAATCTTAAATGAAGATAAGGTGGCCTAGCCACCCAGTTATCTAACTATGTAATACTAGGTAATTTATATACAACTTCATGATATGATATTCATAGTTTCAAATGAGATTAAGAGTAACAAAAGCCCCAAACCCAAGTAGTTTGTAGTTAAACATGTAACAACGAGTGGAAAGAGTGAGCTACTGAAGCTGACTCATTATGATCTTGTGTTATGTAGGTCCAGACTGCCTCCGACGTCCAGGTGCCGTGACTTTGAATATCCTGCGTGGGTACATTGAGGTTGAATACCAGGGTGGCACCTGAACAGCGGAGGGAGTAAAATGTGTAACCTAGTGAATCAAGGTGAAGAATTTTAAAGATTTTTGACAAAAATTTTCGTAACCTGGTGTCTGTCAGGGGAACCCATTTGTCAAAACATTTTACTTGAAACAGAGGCGAGTTGTTGTTACCTGATGACATATGCAATACCTGTTTGACAGCTGCCACTGGGCACAAGGGGGGATTTGCCCAGGGAGGGAACTTTGATGACTTTGACTTTGTGTTTATTTTGCAGTGTCTTCGACCACTTGATGAGTATATTAATACCAGCTTGTGCAAAGATAAGGTCACCACGTGAAAGATGTTTTAAGGGATTATAGCCAGAAATTTAATGAGGAACAAGATTAGAAATTCTTAAGAAACTGAAGAAAGCTAGCAATATGGCAGCTTTGAATATGTGACCCATATGCATTCTGCTGCATTACTGAGTAATGGATTGAAGAGTTGCAATGTCAATTATAGGTTTGATGGAGGGTTGGAGAGGTCGGTGCCTCATTACTGCTCTGTTATATAATCTGATCCTAGGGTCACTGAAGCTTGAGGTATCAATACCATATAACGAGAGAGAAGTTTTGACAGCAGAAACATAATTTGCAAGAATTTCAAGAGGAGAAAGATTGGCTATATTGAAGGAGGCAAAGCAACAGAATGCAAGAAAAATCTTAAACTTCAGGTCATATGTCTTGGAAGTGGAATCTGCGAACGTCATTTTAAGTCTGCTGGTGGCTCTCTCTGTCAAAGTCGAAATTCGAGATGATGGACCTAAAGAGCTTAAATACACCAGTTAATGTTAAGTACATCCCTAGAAGGAGTGACCCACAGATGGTTTGGCATTAACCTGTAAAATTGTCTTTTGAATAGGTCAGATATGGCCGATCTTGATAGGCAGTCTGCTATTTCGTTTACTACCCCATTATATGAACTGTTTTCAAAAATATGTCAAATTGGGTAGCTTCCATGACAATATTTCGAGCAATAGCTGCCAAAGTAAGGTCACGTGTTTTGCCAGAATTGAGGACTATAACCACAGCCTGGTTATCCCAGGCAATTTGAATGGCTTTCCCGTACCATTGGGGGCCCCATACACGTATGACTACCAATATGTTCAACATTTCCAGGTGCACAATTGACATATTTTCATATCCCAATGGAATTTGTATGCTTTAAACTTGCCTGCCCCATTTAGCTCCTAATCCCTGCAGAGAGGCGTCCAATTCAATTTTTTCAGTAATTGGGTTATGGTCTATAAAGGCAATGCCATTAAATTTAGGAATAAAGTTCAAGAATCAGTTCAAATCTCTCTTGAAGTCAGTGGTTAGTATTATTTTGGTCATTTTATCAGCACTTCTTAGTACGTCTAACATTTGATTAAGAAAGGTCTTGAAAGACGAACGCACTTGGTTATGTAGAGCAATTTCCCTAACAGAGATTGTAGCTGTCTTTTGGTACATACTTATTTTTTGGCCCATGATTGACATTCTACCAATATTTCTGTAATTTTTTCAAGGGTTATGGAGACTGTAAATTGAACTGTATCTATATCGACCCCTAGACATGTGACTTTGGTTGTCGGCTCCACAATGTTGTTCTCACTGATGTCAAAGCCTAGTTCCAACAACAGGGCTCTTAAAGTTTTGAAAGAATCATGTGATTTACTGACTACAGAGTGCCCACGTGAAAGATGTTTTAAGGGATTATAGCCAGAAATTTAATGAGGAACAAGATTAGAAATTCTTAAGAAACTGAAGAAAGCTAGCAATATGGCAGCTTTGAATATGTGACCCATATGCATTCTGCTGCATTACTGAGTAATGGATTGAAGAGTTGCAATGTCAATTATAGGTTTGATGGAGGGTTGGAGAGGTCGGTGCCTCATTACTGCTCTGTTATATAATCTGATCCTAGGGTCACTGAAGCTTGAGGTATCAATACCATATAACGAGAGAGAAGTTTTGACAGCAGAAACATAATTTGCAAGAATTTCAAGAGGAGAAAGATTGGCTATATTGAAGGAGGCAAAGCAACAGAATGCAAGAAAAATCTTAAACTTCAGGTCATATGTCTTGGAAGTGGAATCTGCGAACGTCATTTTAAGTCTGCTGGTGGCTCTCTCTGTCAAAGTCGAAATTCGAGATGATGGACCTAAAGAGCTTAAATACACCAGTTAATGTTAAGTACATCCCTAGAAGGAGTGACCCACAGATGGTTTGGCATTAACCTGTAAAATTGTCTTTTGAATAGGTCAGATATGGCCGATCTTGATAGGCAGTCTGCTATTTCGTTTACTACCCCATTATATGAACTGTTTTCAAAAATATGTCAAATTGGGTAGCTTCCATGACAATATTTCGAGCAATAGCTGCCAAAGTAAGGTCACGTGTTTTGCCAGAATTGAGGACTATAACCACAGCCTGGTTATCCCAGGCAATTTGAATGGCTTTCCCGTACCATTGGGGGCCCCATACACGTATGACTACCAATATGTTCAACATTTCCAGGTGCACAATTGACATATTTTCATATCCCAATGGAATTTGTATGCTTTAAACTTGCCTGCCCCATTTAGCTCCTAATCCCTGCAGAGAGGCGTCCAATTCAATTTTTTCAGTAATTGGGTTATGGGCTATAAAGGCAATGCCATTAAATTTAGGAATAAAGTTCAAGAATCAGTTCAAATCTCTCTTGAAGTCAGTGGTTAGTATTATTTTGGTCATTTTATCAGCACTTCTTAGTACGTCTAACATTTGATTAAGAAAGGTCTTGAAAGACGAACACACTTGGTTATGTAGAGCAATTTCCCTAACAGAGATTGTAGCTGTCTTTTGGTACATACTTATTTTTTGGCCCATGATTGACATTCTACCAATATTTCTGTAATTTTTTCAAGGGTTATGGAGACTGTAAATTGAACTGTATCTATATCGACCCCTAGACATGTGACTTTGGTTGTCGGCTCCACAATGTTGTTCTCACTGATGTCAAAGCCTAGTTCCAACAACAGGGCTCTTAAAGTTTTGAAAGAATCATGTGATTTACTGACTACAGAGTGCCCAATTATATCATCTATATAGTTTGTGACAGAAAAGCCCTTCCGGGCCATAATAAAGCGCACAGCGTCACTTAGGCGCTGGAACAGGGCTGAACAATGCCTAAACCCAAAAGCCAGACAACTGTCAATATATAGGTCATCAAGTCTTAAGCCTAAAAGATTATTGTCTTTTGGGTCCAGCTTAACATGTCTAAAGGCCCTGCTCAGGTCAATTTTGTATAAATGACATCCTTTGCCTAACTGCTTAACTTTGTTTGTGATATTTTCAATAGTAGGTAAAGTTAAAAGAAATGGAGTGCCTAGGTATGTGTCAGATTGGACTCCTGCATTCATTGAGTAACCATGGGGAAAATTAAGATCTACAATTACTCTTCTATGTGTACCCCCAGGATTATCACGAGTTAAGAATGGTGAAACATGTAAACTTTCAATTGGTGAATTTTTAAAAGGGCCTAACATGGCTCCAAACTCTTTCTCTTTATTTAAATAAGCTTGAACATCTTTTTTATACTGATTGGCAGAACTATGATTTTCTTCAACACTTTCCAGTGGGGAGTTATGGTCAAAGTCAAGAGGAAATCCATATCTCAGTAACAATAATAATTGTGAATCCCAGTAATTGGTCAAGTATTTCTGCCACACATCAGGTTTCAACTGGGATTGGATTTGAATTTGACACTTCATATAATTATGAACACCTGAAGCTTTTATGTGTCTATAAATGTCAAAAATTTTCTCTTTGTTGTGTTTTTTTTAGTTCAATAGGAGGGAGTGTCAGATCTCCCAAAGGAATAAAGCCAAATTTATCATGGTTTTGATCATTCCAATTTTTGAAAGTGTTACACTCACTAGCAGAAGTAATAATGTCCCTATGACAAGGTTTGAATCTCAGATCTAACTTATACTTGTCTGTTTCACAAATGACGGCCTCACGACGGCGTCAGACACAATTTTTTGACAGATGATCTGTAACTTTTGACTCACCTGCATAATTGCATCTTGTATCATTTGACACGTTTCCATTACTGACAGACGTTTTTCTTTTTAATGTATTTGCTAACTGACAACATTACTGCTTGATTTTCCAGCATTTTTATCGACAAAACTACCGTCATTCTGTTTACTTTTTGCAATTTTAGCTGTCAAATATCACACACAATATTGTCATTACTTTGTGACGCACAATTTGTATCGAAATCAGTATTATTCAACACTTGAAATCTATTATGTGTTGGTATAATATCAATCTCTGATGCCTTTTGTGATTGATTTTTTACATAATTGATCTTTGGCAATGGTTTTAAACTCTTGGCTACACTAGCCCGATCATTGGGAACGTTGGACCACTGAGCCTTGTAATTTTGTGAACATTTTCCAGAGAAATGGCTCATATTGTGAATCTTCACAGATTTATTTTCATCACCCAATTTTTTGGAAATATTTTGTTTAACGACTGATGCATAAGATTTATTTTTAAATTTTTACCAGTCTGACTTCCAGTTCTTACTACCCAATGAGTCTAAATTTACTGGTGTTGTTAATTTCTCTTTCACTGTACACACGACCTTGACAATTTTTTACAGTTATTTTTTGTCTTCCGACAATCTTTCAAAGAATGTGTGACACTTTTGCCTTGAGAATGACAATAACTACATATATGCAGATACAAACGACCCCCGGTTTCGTGGTCCCCTTTATGTGAACAGGATTTTTTCTGAATATATCTGCAAGGCATTGACTGGGCCTTGTTACCTAATTTTTTGTTGGCATGTGAGACTTGGGATGATGAGGTGGACCTATAAGCATAAGCTCTTCCTATTCTATCAATTTTGTGTGTTTCATCCCAAGTAATTCTGCCCTCTTCCATTCTACAAAGCAAGACCGCGTGTGAGCCCTTCGCAGCTGACCACCCAAAATTGTGCGAATCCTCCATGATTTCTGAAAGATATTCTAACATTTTATTTTTTTGTGGCCAGATCATTCTCATCCCTTATAACAGTGGCAAAACCTGACACGCATTGGCTAATTGTGAGATCATCATTGGTCACTCTAGTCTTTGAACTTCCCCCAAGATATGATTGTGAGGCCATGCTACCTCTTTTTTGACCCAGATTGTTTCTGAACCCCCTCCCCCCTTTGAGACTTAAACTTGCCTTATTCTGTGCCCTGCAGTTCCTTGGTGTGAGTGTCAACTTGGTCTTGAATGGTCCTCGACTGTCGAAGTGTAGCTAGAGTTGGCAACAGCAAGTCTTGGTCTGGTGATACTATAGGGGGGCGACTTCTCTGGCTAGGTGGAGGAGACTCCTGTGGTGACAGGCTTGAGGTGTGGCTCTTGAAGGTGACGATGAGGTGGAACCCAAGGCTTCCATTCTGTCCTCCATCTGTGTCATACTACCACTTAAGTTTTTCAGTTCTTTCAATATCTGAGAGTTCATGTCCATTGGCTCGTCCTTGTTCTTTTCAAGTTTACAGTTTCTATTAATGGGTCTTATGTGATGACCCCCACATTTATTGCAATCAAATGTTTTAACCATTCTGAAACATATAAGCAGAGAAACCTGCTTTGAATCGCGCTTGAGTTTGGTCAAATTTGGATGACAAATTGAGGACAATACAGTCCCAAATTTTTGAGGTAATAATAATAAATACAGCCCTCTATGAGCACTCAACACAGAGTAAAATCAAGCACGACTCAAAACAGAGTCATAAACCAATCTTCCACAGCATTCGCCCTGAGTCAGAATGTCCACAGGTAATTATTTACAATCAAGTCACTAAAATACTGTAAAAGATCTTGTAAAGCACTAAAATTCAATCATCATGAAACATAATATCACTGACAATCCAGTTTTAAAGTTTCCAAAAGTTAAGTTACATAAAATGGTAGGAGGCAAAATTTACAGAAAAAGCGGGAAAAATTTATTACAAAGGTCAAAGGTTATTATGACATTACAAATTAAGGTCCTTAGCAAACATTCAAGTGCCACTGAATAAGGTAGCACCTGAAATGATACCTTCCCACAAAAATATTTCAAAATGGAAATGGTTATAAAATGCACACATCTAGTCATAGACCTTGACCTGATCTCACAATAGGTAGTTTTGGAATTTCTCTCATGTTACACACCTACAACCCTGGAATAATGCACTGGAACGTCCCTTGAAGATTGCTTTCATCCAGTTTTTATTCGTTTAGAGTTTCTTGTGTTGGGAAGGTGTTGCTCCGGCAAAGCTTTATATTAGAATATATCTAAATTTTAGATTTTGAATCCAGTGTTTGCAAATGTTGTACTGTGTTGACTGTCTCACACGGAACAGAGTTTACAAATCCACTCAGGCTGAGATATTCAGAGCTCAGGAATTAAATATTAAAACAGGTAAATGATAGGCTGGGCATTTTTTTCAAAGTGCACCGAATTCCTATTTTAATCTCTAATATAACAGTTCTTGGGAATAATTTAACTTTGTTTTGTTTGCTTCATTTCCAACAGCCATATAGTATTTTATGTACATTTGAATTATCTGTATCTGAAGCACTGTATATGTGTACTTTAACATACCTGTACATAAGGAGCATTACATATTGCTTTCATATGCAATGGCACCCCTTATAGATATGCTTCACTTAATTTTCTTAAACAGCTGGCATTTTATTAAATACCTTAAAAACTATGAAACTATCTGCTTACTTACTGAAAAGGTATATGTATATTTAAATATTCCTATTGTTGAATTAAATACCATGTAGAAATAAAAGAGAAATCATAATGCTTAATATTCACTCAAGTCTTTGAGACTTTAATGCCTATTTTTCACAATTTTATGTGAATATTAACACATTTTATTTGCTATTGGGTGAAGCAATCCCGTGATTGTATTTAAATTGCCATATCATATGACCAATATTTAATATATGCAAGATACAAATGATGTTTATACATTTATAATCTATATATTCTAGTACCTGCTGTATGGGTTTGAATTCATTTCTCAGACTAAAGTAGGAAGCTTGGTTGATGAATGACACATGTTATATTACAGAAACAAATCTGGACAAACTACTACTACCGTTACTATACCGTACTGTTACCATGACATTTTACCTAGTATGAATTATCTTCACCACCATGCTCTAATTTCTTGAATCTCACTAACATAATCATCCAGTAAAATTAGATGAAACTTCTTGTTGAGATTTGCATTACATATTTTGCAACAGGTGACGGCCAGGACTTGAGAGACTCAGTTTAGTAACTCAACAGAATACTGATCAAGTAACAAAGCCGTTTAATTCTGATATATATTTAGAAAACTCTGGTATGTGTTTAGAAAAGTTGTTTTCCAAATGGTTTTGAAAATTAAGGCTGAAGAAACTCTACAGGTTTATGGCCACTTTACGAACAAACAAAACAAGTCCTACATCTTCCTCAAGTTCTACATGAGGTCCAGATTTTACCATCTGAGCAAACTGGTGACGTCACATAGAATGGTTTCTTACATTGCTGAAACCGCTTAACAGGATATGCCCAATGTGTCCAAACAAATTCTAATAGTATTTATATGTATAGCACTTAACCTCCACCTAAAGACAGACTCTAGGCACACCATACAGAAACAGCAGAAACTATAATCATTAACCTGAGACATAGCAGGGTCAATGCCACGGAGTGAGACCAGGAAAAGTAAAAGTTAGGATGGATATGCTTTTGCAAAGAAATAGGTTTTGAGCTAGAACAAACTTTGGCCTAGATTAAATAATATTCAAAGATAACACCATAAACCAGTACATTTGTCGTTTTGATTATACTGTTTTAGCAGTTTCTCTTGACCATAATTTCCATAATCAGCTTACTAACAGCCTGAGGGAAAAAAGTAGAGGTACACGAGAACATTGTGAAAACACTACAAAAGACCAGGTGACCTAAAGAAGTGCGTCATGGAATCATTAGCACAGATACTAGTGAAATACACAAGAACCTGATGGAAACACTCCAACGAAACTGGTGGAGTGTATGAGGACATTATGGAAACAACAAAATAACCTTGTAATTGAAGCAGATAATAATTGTTAATTGGGTTTTAACATCGCGTTGAACACATTGTACAGGTCATATGACCAAATGAAGTTGGAAGAGCAGAGGAAACCAGTACATACAGTTGGTCAAGGTTCTGTACTGTAAACTGCTGACCAGTGGCAAGGAACTTCCAGCTTTGCCACGTGAGGCTGAGCCAGGAACCGAACCCCTATCTCAGAGGTGGGAGGCGAGAGTGTTACCACTCTGCAACCGTGGCCCCTTTTGAAGCAATTAATATAACCAGCTGTTATGGTCAGTAAAGAACAGGCCATTGAAGGACACTTAACATTTCAAAAAGATTGAGATATGCTTACAATTGAAATCTCAAATAAATATTAATCATGCAATTGTATTGAACTATTGTTTCAATGTTAGAATATACTATCATTATAGGCACCTACAAGATGTGATATTACAATTATAATAATTGCTGAAACATTGATAAAGGAATACGTAGTGTAATATCCTCAAATATATCAATTCTATTAAAACCTGGACTTCTGGGGATTCCCCTTTAGCTCATCTGGTTAAAGAGCTAGACTTGTGTTTTTATTTCTGTGTGTAATCAGAAGTCTGTGAGATTGAGACCCAGCAGAACCAATCAATAAGTTAAGCACAGTTTGTCCGGGCCAAAGTTGTCATTACAAATAGGAATAAAGACCAGGACACCTATGATGGGGGGCATGCTAATCCAGATGGATATTTTTAAAGTTTGCGTCTGTACCCAACTCTAATCTGTTGATGTCTGATCTCTGGGAAGTAAATTAAGTCCAATAAGGATTCAATTTATCCCTGATAGACAGGTCTTTAATAGTGTTGGGGGCTGACATTTAGGTGTCAACCTTAATCACTCCTGCACCCCATTTTAATTGATTTATTTATATATTTTTGTAAAGTTACTGATTGTTCGATTGGGCAGCCCTGATTGGTCAGTAGCTTGACCCTTTGGTTGACTAAGGGGATAATGGTCAGATCTGAACTGGCAGTCGACGTGACAAGACTAAATATTTTACAAAATTTATTTTATATTTATTTATTTTCTTATTAGAGTATTTGTTATTAGTTGGAAATACAGTCTTGTCTTTGGTTACACACTCTTTGGCAGATGGTAACTCGTCAGAAGCACAGAATGGCAGGTAAACCTTACAATTTGTGTAGAAAAGTTGAGATTCCGGTTAATTACAGGTTCAAGATGATGGTGCATTTTTAAATGAATTTTCTTCTCAGCCAACCCCAGATCAGTCCGGTTCAAAGTCTGATACTGATATTGAGAGTGATATTGACACGCTTGTTAATGGCAGTAGTGATTCAGATCACGACTCTGTCACTTCAAATATGCAGAGTGGATGTTAGGAAATCTGAAAGGGCACCATATGTTGAACAAATGTCAGATCCAACTAGTTTCGATCAAGCGTTGATTAATGCAAAAATTTATCTCAACTTGACACAATTGGTAAGCGTTTGAATGTCATTGAAAGTAAATCTGTGCATAAATCTCGCTCTAAGGTTAAGAAATCTGTGTGTAAACCTGTAGCTGTGAGTTCAAATCTCACTGTCCCCCAGGGGGAGGCCCATTTGCCAGAAAATTTGCCAAATTTACAAACTATGTGGCATGATAGATTTATTCAAGAGCAAGTTGAGAATCGCCTCAAAGAACTGTCTGGCCTTAATAAAGAAGGTATTGATTCAAAAATTAAGTCCCAGAGGGGAGGGGCGGTTGATGTTTATGTCAACCAAAGCGTTAAATGGCCACATGAATTCGTACTAGCCGGAACTTCTAAAGATAGACTGAACTACAATCAGTTCAATATAACACAGTGGATGGCCGGATATTGTCGGATGATGAGGGATGAAGAAAATTTACAAACTAGGGGTCATATGCTCGATTACCTTATTGCTTTATTGGATGATTCCAATGACTTTTCTTGGCAGGCAACGAAAGCTAGCCATGCAGTACTGTTATGTCGAATGGAGCAAGGTGAAATTGCTAGCTGGGCTGAAACAGACAAAATCGACCGTGCGCAGAGACATACATCCGGACTCCTGCCTAATAATGGCAGCCAAAAATTCAAAAAACAAGGTCAAACCTATCAGAAAAGTGCCAAATCAATGCCATGTGTATATTTCAGTGATAATTCTTGTACATTCACTAAACACCATGAAACATAAGGGGTGTTTTATAGGCATATCTGCAGCTATTGTTTTGATGGCAAGGTCAGCACTCATAGTGCCAGTGATTGTAAAAAAATCTGTAAAAAACGATTCGGGAAAATTTTCTTGATTTTTCTAGAGATGGCCCTACAGTTGTATATAGTACTCCTGCTAATGTTGTAAATAACCAATACCCTTGTAGGTTTGTATATAATCAATCTGTTTCTGATCTAAATATTTTGAAGCAGGAAATCTCGGCTACTAGAGCTACTTGGAGAAAATGGCTAGCAGCCAGTGATAGTTGTAAACCTGTCATACCTGGTAAATCATATGCTGAGGTCTTGAAGGCTGATTCACAGTTGCAATGCACGCGTAGTCATGCCAAAAGTGGGGTGGCCATCCAGCAAGGGCGCCCACTGGGCAAGCTTGCTGGATGGGAGTACCAGGTACCCACCAAAAAGGCAAGTGTCAGTTTGGACAGCCCAGCTCATAAAAATACTGCCAGGGTAAGTACTAAGGTTGTACCTGATCAGTTACAAACACCAGTACCTGTATTTAATAGATTTTCCCCCTTGCAGGAAGTTGAGGTTTCTAATGAAACTAGTGTCAATGACATATTGAATGATATTCAGTGTGAATTTTCTGACCTTGAGGGTGACCTTGGCATCCTGGACCTGAACTCTGAAAATACTGTAAATGATAAAAATCATGATGATTTTGACAAATTACTGTTAAAGAAAAGAATGGAAAAAAATTTGATTCAACAAGCTAGGTCCTGTCCAGAATTTGTGGCCTGTAAAAGTCAAATGGACAATGCGTTTGGTGTCATTCCATTGTCACCTCTAATGCTTTATCAAGGTCCAAAAACTAATAATACCTCTACATCCGACATTCTGGCCTTACACAGGACTGTGAGAGATTCTAATTGTCCAAATTATATGGGAATCCGGATTCCAGTGTCCTCCAAAGTAAATATTAAAAATTGAAGATATCATTTGGCTGATTATTGGGATCAACAACTTGTCGACTTACTGGAATTCTGCTTCCCTCTCAATTTTGACAGAAATTTCGAACTACAGTCTACTGAAAAGAACCATGCTTCTGGGCGAGACCATGTATATGATATACAATGCTACATTCAAGAGGAACTCCAGCATGGGGCCATGTTGGGACCTTTTGACCAAAAACCACTACCTTTGCATATATCTCCCTTCATGACCAGGGAGAAGCCAGACTCTGAGGTCAGGCGTACCATTGTAGATCTTAGCTGGCCTAAAAATTTTTCAGTTAATGCTGGAGTCATGAAGGATACACATCTGGGTTCAAGTTTTGTTCTAAATTATCCATCTGTTGATGACATTGTTAGGTCCTGGTTCCTTGCTTTATAAAGTCGACATCAGCCGAGCTTTTAGGCAGCTAAAAATTGATCCAGGGGACTTGGACCTCTTAGGCCTTAAGCACCAGTCCTATTTTATGGATCAATTGGTCCCATTTGGGTACAGGCATGGTTCCGTTTTCTTTGAAAAAGTCACAGATAGCATTAGATATATCATGAGACAACAGGGTTTCCAGCATTTGTACAATTATGTGGATGATCTAATATACTGTTGATTACCCTCTAATATTCATCAATCTTTTGAGACCTTGTTAGAGCTTTTGACCCAGTTGGGTCTTACCATCAACCCAAAGAATTTGATGGCACCATCTACCTCCTTAGTTTGTCTAGGAATTCTTATTAATACAGAAACCATGACCATGTCTGACAAGCTTGACAGTATTATGGACATGTGTAGCCAATGGAAAAATAAAAAATTCTGCTCAAAAAGACAATTACAATCACTATTGGGCTCTTTATTGTATGTATCAAAATGTGTAAAACCTGCATGTATGTTTCTTAATCGTATGCTCATGCTTCTGAGGTAAAATTTCGAAAAAGACACTATTTTTCTGAATACAGCATTTTATAAAGATTTAAACTGGTTCCACACCTTTTTGAGACTGTTCAATGGGGTGGTGTACTACGCAATTAAGCCTGTTCAGGCTGAATTACATTTCGATGCATTACTTACTGGTATGGGGGAATTTTTGATAACCAGTGTTATGCTCCCCCAATTCCTAAAAATTTTCAAAATTATTGCATTGTCCACCTCGAAATGGTCAATATTTTGGTGGCACTTAAAGTTTGGGCTTATCAGTGGAAATATAAGAAAGTTAGGGTCAAATGTGACAACATGGCTGTTGTGGAGGTCCTTACCTCGGGCAAGACAAAAGATGTTGTATTTGGTACATGTGCCCATAACATATGGATGCTATCTGCCCTGCTTAATATTTCTATTCACATTGAGCATATTTCTGGTAAATCTAATATCATTGCTGACTTACTTTCTAGGTTTAAGTTTGATCAAAAGTCTTATGAATTGGTAGCAACATATGTTCCTAATGTCTCATGGGTACCCACTCACATTGATTTAACATGTTTTAATTATGACATATAGTTTCAGATGGCACTGTTACCTCAGCCCAGTTGACCACCAGAGCGTATTCCCGGCTCCTGGATTCACTCAGACCTGCAACTCAGAGAACCTATAGCAGGATGTTTTCTGGCTTTTCTGGTGGTCACTGGGCTGACCCCCTGCCAGGTAAATGTGGATATTATTTTGGCTTTTCTTGAATATCTGGAAGATAATTTATTATCTGTTGCCAACATCTGCAATTATCTGGCAGCTCTTAGGACCATGTTCATAATACATAACCTTCCCACTGAACCGTTTCAGGACGAGAAAATCCAAATGTTTGTCAAATCTGTCAGAATTAATAGGCCACTTGTGGTCAAGACAAATTCTATATTTATGGAAAAAATTCTATTGGATATCATTGCAGCAACAGATACACTAGAGTTTTCAGAAATTTTTCGTGCAATATACCCTTTGGCATTCTTTTTATTTTTGAGACTGTCAAATATGATTCCACATGCCAAGAATGGTTTTGACACTTCTCACCACCTAGCTCGAAGTGATATAATTTTTTTCTCATAATGAGGCTATTGTTTTAGTAAAATGGTCTAAAACCATTCAATCACGAGATAAGGTGGCTCATGTGGTTATTCCAAAACTTCCAGGTTCTAAATTATGTTTAGTCACTGCATTATCCAACAGGTTGCACCTGGTCCTTGGTTCAAATAATGATCCATTGTTTGCCACTTTTAAGGCCAACAAATGGTCTCCTCTTACAGATAGCACGGTTAGAAAGCATTTGAAGAGGGTTCTGTTGTTATTGCAGTTGCAACATCACAACTTTACATTCCACACTTTTAGGAGGTCTGAGGCCTCTTGGGCTTTTGAACACGGGGTCCCAATTAAAGTAATTAAGCAGCAAGGTACTTGGTCCTCCGACTGTATTTACTACAGAAAAGTAATCCCTCCTCTTCTCCTCTTACCCAAGCTTTCCAGCTACATCTATTCCCTTGATGGGTGGCTTGGGTGAGATTTTGTCCATTATTTGGGAATAACCCACTGTTTGGGGTCTGTACTCATAGTAACTCCAGTTCTTATATTAATACATTTATGGTAATCTGCTGGGGCGGGTTATTGTTGCATAATATGTGTGCCAGCACTCTCTTAACATTTTATTAATCCTATTTTATAATACTTTAAGGCTAGGGTCAGCCCTGCCTGCTGCCACACTGTATGGGCGCATTATGGATAAATTGATGATGGTTGTTCTATCTAGTCATTAACATATTATTGCTAACTACTAATGATCATATGAATTGCAAAAAATTTTTAGTTTTATAGATGTTAATGTAAAGATTAATAAAAATATAAAACCCATTCTGGGTTTCCTTTCCTGGTTTCATCAACACCCTTGGCGCGGGGGTGACCTTTGTTCACCTTCTTTGACCTTGTTTTCACCTTAAGGACAGATTTGGCTAGCCCCAGGTTGTGAACTGATCGGACTTTCTTTGACACATCTTTCAGTTTTAATTGCGTAAAACATCCTCCTGGAACCTCAGGTTACCTATTTGACCTTTCTCTGACCTTGCTTTCACCCAGGCCTTGAGCTTGTATGAACATACCTGGTCATTACTTGTCCCTGATTCTGGGAGCTCTGTTAAGTTTATTGCGAAAAACATGCTGGTGCTATGCACCACTATCAGTACTCCGGTCTATGATTTGACCTCATTGTGACCTTGTTCACTTCACCAGCTCAGCTCCCTAATCCAAGGTCATGAATCTGCATTTCAAATCTCTATAACTTTTCTTACGTCCAGATAATTGATTAGACCTTTCAGCTATTAATTGTTTTGAATTGTGGCCCGAATCAGTTGGGGTCAAGGTTTAATCCTGATTTCTGTATGGATGTGGACATATCTAATACAGTAGTTGTGAGTTTGAATCCCATTACACCTCTGTGTCCTCACATTCTTGTTAATGTTCGGGTAGGGGAGTGTGATCTCTTATTGGGATTATGTTTCAACTTAACATTGTTCATAGATGATTATTGTGAAAATGGCTGGAAAAAAACTATTCATCTTGCATTCATAGATATTTAAGTTTACATATTTCATCAGATATATGAGAGGGTCTTTAATCGTTGTTGATGTCTGAGTTCCATCAAGTCTGAATTGTGCAGTGGTTTGTGTAAGTCTGTGGTTAGTGTGTACAGTTAAGATTCCCTAAAATACTTGTTGGTAAGATGTATATGTTCCTCCATGATATCAATTTGCTGCGCACATCATCCCAAAGCATCAGAATCAGTCATGTGATTGTAAATTCAGAAAATACTAGATACATCAGTTTGGAATTTCAGCGCTTGTTTCTCATCATTTTGACCATGAGTTCAAATCTTACTTAGTGGTCTGATCATGCCACAGAGGTCAAACATTTTATCTTTTTATCTGGTTGGTCCCTTTTCTCTAATAAATATTTCTTGACAAATGCTGCACATGCTGACATATGATTGCCTGTGCTTGGTTCTTCCCATTGCACAATGGATCACTTCAACAGAAAATGCCAGTAGGTTATTTTTCTGGGAGTGTCTGTCTGTTTATTAGTGTTGGCAATAACTTAAATATAATGAATGGATCTTTTATTATTTTTAATATGGATGGAGCCTGGCCAAAGAAAGGAAACGGTCCATTATTTTCAAATATTATTCACTTACTTAGCCAGTTACCTATGCATATTGAATTATGTGACAAGTTATGACACAAAACAACATGAAGAAATAACAAGCATAAAACGCTGTCATAATGAAGTGTCAAATCAAACGTATTCCCAGGTCAGTAGCGCTTATATGAATCTTTAATCCAGCTATATACAGAGGAAAACAGGTCCTCAATATTATACATACATAAACAGTCCATTATTTTCAAATATTGTACACTTACTTGGCCATTGACCTATGCGGATTTGTCACAAAGTGATTTTTCATATTCTAGATATTTGGCTGGGATTATATGGAAGCCTCTGTCATTAGGACATTAGGATTTTACTTAAAGTATTTTAATTTGGGTGCAGGGGCCACGGTGGCAGAGTGGTAACACTCTCGCCTCCCACCTCTGCGGCCGGGGTTCGATCCCCATCATGGCCGTAAGTGGGAAAGCTGGTAGTTGCTTGCCGTTGGTCGGCAGTTTACAGTACAGAACCCTAGCGAACTATATGTACTGGTTTCCTCTGCCCTTCCAACTACCCGTCGTGATATGACCTGTACAGTGTTGAAAGCGACGTAAAACCCCAAATAAACAAAAAAAAAAAAATTAATTTGGGTGCAGTACATTATGAATGTCTTTTCACACATGAATGACTATCACAAACACTATTTCACACATTGTTTTCATATGAAGGAAAAGTGTAATATGTGCAAGGTGTGTGGTTCTTGTATCTTTGGTCAGTTGTTGAAAGGATTTCAGCCTGAAGGGTTGTACTTTGGTGTTTATTTTTTCCAGCCAGATGCAGGGTAATTATAGATTATTTCATAAATATACTTGCTACATTTCTTGCTTTGTGATAGTGATTATTAAGTTGTTGGAAGCTTACATCAATAGATTTGGTACAGTTTACATAATACATATAATAAATTTACACATACGAATAAATTAAAACATTACTTACAAATTGTACACAAATATTCATAGTAAGTAATTTTAGATTAATGTAGATATGGTAGTATTATTGTTATGTATATTGGATGTTATTCACTAAATTGTAGCTGTTTTTTTTGTTGACTTGGGACATCTGTGGCAGTTGTTAGCTGATGTATACTGTTGGATGTGATATTGTTGATGCCAGCTGATGTTCACTATCGGATGTGATGTTGATTATGCTGTCTGACATCTACTGTTGGTTGTGATGTTGATTATATTATCCTGAGGTACACTGTTGGATGTGCTGTTGTATATACTAACTGATGATCACCGCTGGACTTGATATTGATGCGATCTGATGTTTTTTGTCGGTTGTGATGTTGTTCACATAAGCCGCTTTGAGGTTTATTCAACTGGTGTTTCCTGGACATATTGGATGGGTCATTCAGAGGATGGAACATTTTGTCGTGAACAGTTGATGTCAATATTACTACAGATTTGCTGATATTATTGTGTTGTATATTGGGACAGATAAAAGTTGTGTGCTTCTGTGGAACTTAGTACGGTTTAAATATTGCTCATTTATTATTTTTTTGTATTGTATTTGTATGTATATATATACTGTGCATATTTGGACACTTAGTATACTTATTGCTGTACTTTGTTTGAAGTGTGCTGTGTGCGAGTGAGATTGAGGGTTTGTGTGACCTAAAAAGTAGATGAAAGCCTTGTGGACTGTTTATTAAATATTTTATTTTGCATTTTATTTCATTCGTTTTATTTTACCTATATGTCAATAAAAGAATACCTGACAGGATTATATTATGTTACAAGTTATGACACAAAAAAGAGTGAGTGGCCAAACAACATGAAGATGAAAAAAGTATAAAATGTTGCCAGAATGAAGTGTCAAGTCAAACGTACTCCCAGGTTAGTAGGCTTATATGAATTCTCAATCCCACACCACTGATATACAGTGGAAAAACAGGTCCTCAATTTCATAGGGGTCAATGAGTTTGGCATTTAATCAAAGGATCTCACTACTGTGTGGGTAGGGCTCCCACAAGAAGCAATGTTGAGGGACTGTCCCAATATGACCCTGGTTGTTGAATAGGATAAAAAGCCCTGACCTTGATAAAAGGTGAAAATATCTGTCACTGAAGTGATCCAGCACTCATCTGATTGACATCTAGATACCAGAATGAGTAAAGCATCACTGAGCAACCCATATCGTCACTTCAATTACTTAAGGGTTATTTCACTGCTGTTCAGGTATGTAGTCATACATTGCTCTAAATAAAATCACTGTACAAAACTGGAATATTTCCCTGGATGTATATTTGACTGACTTTGACCGATGGAATTTTGTAATAATGATAAAATGCCAGTGAGGTAAAAAATCTCAATATAGTTTTAAGTAGTAACTGATCATTAGTAAAAAGAAATGTAACCAATTTCTTAAAATATAAAAAGTAAAGATTGTTTTTCAAAATACAATCTGCATTTGTACATTAAAAAAATATTTTTACAAATTAAAATGAAAATGTATGCACACATTCATCTACTTTCCTTGACCCTAATGGTATGCCATGCTAATATTTCATTCCAAACTGGCCAAAACTCTGAATATTCAAAATGTTCTCATAATCAGTGACTACATAACTGGTAATGTGTGTGATGGATTACAGCTACTGTTGCTTCAGGTTGCTGTTCAACGATTCAAAGCATCATTTTTGGTTTGGTTTATTCTTTTGTAACCGAACTTTCATGGGGATTGGGAGAGCATGATGAGGACCCATCTCTTCGCTGAAGGTAAGCAGCAATGGGATGGTTGACCATCTGAGTGCACTAGGTGTGCCCTGATGGCTTTGCAACTCATGCCTGTAGACCAAATCACTTTTCGGAGTTGTTTTCCCAAAGTTCTTCATAAGATAGAAACGCTCACAGCAGTGGTATGGAGTGATAATATATCTGTTGGGCAAGTTATTGAGTTTACCATCAAATATCATGGTTGGTAGGTTTACATTTTTAGTACATGGGCAAGGAGTGAAACAGTGGCGAACAGTTTGCTGTACACTGAAAAAGTGTACAGTATGATTATAGAGAAACGTTCACAATAAATGAATAACTTTATTCCTATAATCCATTGGTAATCAGAAATCCATATTTAATTAGAAATAATAAATTTTCATCAATTATGAACGACTAAAAGACTATAAATAAAATCATGTAGATGGGTTCATGAAAAACATTATTTTCAGAATGTTTGTCTAAAGTATCATTATAATATATTCTGGCAAAATGTCTCAACATGTGTAGCTTTTCCAAGAGTTCTCGAAAGAAGTTAAATTACATAAAACCAAGTTAAATTGCAAACACAACAAGTGACTGATAGCTTGAAGACAATGAAGTATCCATGTAGAAAACCATGCATAATACATTTTATCAAGCAAATGTAGAACTATTATATTTGTGGTTTATATGTGTACATGTGAGTTTAAAAACACTAAAAAAAAACACTTGGGTATCTGTATTATAGTGCAATAAGTGATACACCCGACTTTTTCCACTGTTTGGATAATTGTTCAATTTCTATTTTTTGTGAAATTAGTTTGCTGTAAATATTGGCTTGTTAAAATATTCCATCATCTCTTTTATAGTAAACATCTATGCTAATAGTGCACACAAATAAAGACAATCATAATCATAAGTCATAATATATATTGATTATCTCTTCAAACTGGATCTTCTCGTGAATGTTCAATATGTAAGATCCACGTAATGGTGGAACTTGTGTTACTTAATAAGTACAGACCACACAGGCTATTTCATAGCCACCCACATATGGAGGACAAGGCAGAGATCCACATGCTCCTTGAACTGTGTAAAACAAGCCACCATCCTTGTTTTCACTTCCTCGTATAATTTGTTCAGGGTTGCCATCTAAGCACACATAGGTTGCCTTTTGGTGTTGATAATGGTCAGTTACCAGGAGACCTTCATACTCCTTGGTCCAGTCCTGAGGACAGCTTCTTTGTCCTGGTATCATCAGATGTTCCCCCCTCCCATCTACATGACACACTGCACATGGAGCATCGTTGTTTAAGAGAGAACTGTCAAGTCCTGTCAATGCTTGGTATTCCACTCCATGGATTCTGCCACCATTATCAAAAGCAGCAGTTGCCACATCAGGCCACTGGGGGTTGTTGTGCAGACATAAATAATTTGATCCCCCACCAGTGTGTTTGAAATAGGATTTGGCTGCATAACCTAAACAGAATTTTAAACAATAAGTCTTTTCATACTATTACCTAAGAAACTTCCTCAATGATATATATTTTTAACCAAAGCATTTAATTTGCCATGGCTATTTCTTCTCAAGTTTATTTGAATAGCAAGTAACACAAGTGCATATTAGCCTAAAATGTACATCCACTGCATTTGTTTACCTAGAAAGAAACACAACCATGAAAAGCATCCATCATAAATGGCCTCAGCAAACACTGGAATTTTGAGATTTTAGCTCTACGAGAAGATATTATTTTCATGACTGTTAATTATCAGTGTTATACAAAAACTGGTTTAAACTTCATGAAAAAACAGAAGATGTAATTGGTACAATTTAAATTCCATTAAATTTTGAGGGTGATCTGGATAACCTTCTGGATACAACAAATAATCCAGGTTTTCCCATTTACTTATTATTACGTGCATTGACAGAGATATGCACTCTCCATTGCTTTTGTAACCTTTAGATTTGTCATTTTCTAAGCGTTTTAATGCAACAAAACTAGCAAATGCGCTGTAAAAGCTATTATACCTTCAAAATAGCTAAAATTATATAGTTTTGAAAAAAAAAAACTTATTTTTTATGCAAACTTTTCAAAATTTATCCACAGCCTGGGGTGCTAGCATTATATTTAGATTTATTTGTTATTTTATGTTGCGTTCAACAGCCAGTTTATTTTGAATAGCAAGTAACACAGTTTATTTTGAATAGCAAGTAACACAAGTGCATATTAGCCTAAAATGTACATCCACTGCATTTGTTTACCTAGAAAGAAACACAACCATGAAAAGCATCCATCATAAATGGCCTCAGCAAACACTGGAATTTTGAGATTTTAGCTCTACGAGAAGATATTATTTTCATGACTGTTAATTATCAGTGTTATACAAAAACTGGTTTAAACTTCATGAAAAAACAGAAGATGTAATTGGTACAATTTAAATTCCATTAAATTTTGAGGGTGATCTGGATAACCTTCTGGATACAACAAATAATCCAGGTTTTCCCATTTACTTATTATTACGTGCATTGACAGAGATATGCACTCTCCATTGCTTTTGTAACCTTTAGATTTGTCATTTTCTAAGCGTTTTAATGCAACAAAACTAGCAAATGCGCTGTAAAAGCTATTATACCTTCAAAATAGCTAAAATTATATAGTTTTGAAAAAAAAAAACTTATTTTTTATGCAAACTTTTCAAAATTTATCCACAGCCTGGGGTGCTAGCATTATATTTAGATTTATTTGTTATTTTATGTTGCGTTCAACAGCCAGGGTCATATTGCGATGGGTAGTTTACAGGTGGAGGAAACCAGTGGATACTGCACTGTAAACCACCGTGCATCGGCAAGTAACTACCAACTTTCCAGCATAAAACAGCCAGAGATTCAAACCAGAGGTTGGAGGCGACAATTCTAACCACTACACCGCCGAGCCCCCTGGGGTGCTAGGAAAAAAGCTGGCTACATAATTTTATTTCTCATGGTTTGAATGTTTCATTTTGGACACGTCTTCTGTGCAGTTTTGGAATCACGAATATAGAATGGTAAGTAAATAATGCTGTTGAATTCTATGTACATTGTCCCTTCGCGTACAAGATGTATATAGATGTATATACTAAATTTTGATGATCTTGGGAGCATCAAAGGCAAAACTGTGATCAAAATGTTTGACTGACTTGAAGACTGATGGGCGGAAAGGAGGAACAGTAAGGTATTGATGATCAGGATGACTACGCCTGGTACTATAGGAACAACTACTGAGTGACAAGAATGGTTGAAAATAGGAAGGAGAACCACTATGTAAATATTTGTAAACTAGAGTTGCAGTTTTAAACATACATCTATACTTAACGGGGAGCCAGTGGAGTTGCTTCAGAATGGGTGTAACATGAGCATACCTTCTATGATTTGCAACAATCCGAGCAAGGGTATTCTGAATACTTTGCAATTTGCGCTGACTGAAACACGACAAACCCCTGAACAGAGAATTGCAGTAGTCAAGACGGCTACTAACTATGGCATTTGCAGCAAGGACTGTCACTTCTGGAGTAAGATATTGTCTTATTCTACGAAGGTCACGCATCTGAAGAAAACACGCTTTGCAAGTTCTCTTGACATGTTCAGAAAAAGAAAAGTCTGCATCGAACCATACACCTAGATTTCTAACAGAATCAACCGGATGAGGAAGACTACCAAGAATACTAACAGGAAAATGGGAGGAAATCTTCTGACGCTGAGCCTTAGAGCCAAAAACAATAAATTCAGTTTTTTCTGGGTTAAGCTTGAGTTTGCTAAGAGACATCCATCGCCGAACATCATGAAGGCAGGCATTAAGCTTGGCAAAAGCAGCAGAGGCATTCTTATGGGAGAGATGGATGTATAGCTGTGTGTCATCTGCATAAAAGTGGAATTTAATGTGCGGATGAAGACGGATGATTTTGCTCAGAGGTGTTGTATAAAGTGAAAACAGCAGTGGACCCAGAACAGAGCCTTGGGGGACACCATAGATAAGCTTGCTCAGTTCAGATAGTGTGGAGCCAATCTTGATGGTCTGGCTTCGATCACTCAAATAGGAAGCAAACCACTTTAGAGCTATTCCACCAAGGCCAAACCATGATTTCAGGTAACCAAGGAGAATATTATGATCTATGGTGTCGAACGTGGCTGATAAATCAAGAATAACTAGAGCCGTAGGTTCGCCGTGTGCCAGAGAGAGATGAACCTCATTTTTTATTGACAATAATGCTGTTTCAGTGGAGTGCCCAGGCTTATAAGCTGACTGATGTGGATTGTCCAGTTTGTTGTTATTGATGTGTAACGTGAGTTGCTTAGCAACAACTCGCTCAACCAATTTTGACAGGAAACAGAGACCAGACACTGGACGATAGTTCTTAAGATCGTTTCTGGGCAGAGAAGCCTTTTTAATGAGGGGGGTGACAACCGCTCTTTTGAAAGCACATGGGAAAGAGCCATCAATGAGAGAGTAATTTACCAACTTGGTAATAGATGGAAGGAGTATTTCAAGACAATCCTTAAGAAGGAATGTTGGTATGGGGTCCAAGGGGCAAGATTTAGTTGGAGACTCATTGATACACTTTCTGACCTCATCTTCAGTAACAGGCTTGAAGGTATTGAAAGCAGGGGGCACTGATTCAGGTGCATCATTAAACCAACCAGAAGTAGGGAAAGTGTCCCTGATTTTGCTGATTTTATTGGTGAAGAAAGAAGCAAACGTGTCCGCAAGGCTTTTTTCTGAGGAATGAGCCGGTAGAACAGTTTCAGAGGTGCGTTCAAATTGCCGCCTTAGCGAGCGGGCCGTTCGATATGAGTCAGACAGCCACTCATCTGACTGCCGTTTAGTCATGCGTGAGATTATTGGAGCATGGCTGTCGAGTACCTGGATTACACCAACCATATACTGATCATACAGTCCTGTTGCAGTGCTTTTAGGAGAGTGTACAAATGGTATGTTACTCAGGTCATTGCGGAACTGGTCAATATCAATTCTATGATACCTACGATAAGAAACCATTTTTTCAATGCAGGTTAGCGGGTGGGAGAAGTCTATATATTCAAACATACATAGTCGGTTTTTCATGAAACTCTAGATATTAAAGGTATTTTTATTGTATGTATTATGTGTGTATTATGTATATTCAGATTGGCTGGCTGAACGTAATGGAAGCCTGACATTTGAGCACATTTCTACAGAAGAGCTAGCTTCAATACTGCGGCGGTTTTATGGTGAAGTCAGTCCTCATACAAACTCTAAAAGTGGAACATACTCAAGGTCATCTGTAATTGGCATACGGGCCGGCCTCAACCTACACTTGCAGAGTCTACCTTTCAACAGAATCATAAACATAGTTGTAGACAGGGAATTTATAGCAGCCAACAAAATTCTTACTGGTCACATTAAGATCAATCAGAATGAAGGATTGGATGTTACAAAACACAAAACTGCCATTACCAGTGGTGACATGCAAAAGATGTACGCATCTGGGGTCTTGTGATTAGATAACCCTGTTTCTCTCCAGAACAAAATATTTTTGAGCTGTGCCTTAATTCTGTAGGCAAAGAGGGGTTACATGCTTTGAAAAAAAAATTCCTTTGAGTTTGTTGCTGATGACACTGATTCAAACATAGAGTATGCCACACTAAATTTCAATAAAAAAAAACAAAAAATCAAGGCACAGATGCAAAAAGAAAATAAACTGAACAAAAGATGTACTTATTGCCTGGTGATCCCAATTGCCCAATCAAATCCCTCCATCTGTACCTATCAAAATTGCACCCTGACAATGATTCATTGTTCCAAAGACCTAGGTCAGCTGAAAATGTTTTGTCCAAAGAAGTATTGTAATATAATAAAGTAGTTGGTGTCAATACTCTTGGAGAAAAAATGAAAAAAAATATCTGAAAAAGCCAGTTTGAGCCAGATATACACAAATCACTGCATTAGGGCAACAACAAGTACTGTTTTGAGCCATTCAAGCTTTCACCAAAATGATATAATATCTGTAACTGGTCATAAAGACCAAAAAAGTCTGTTGCCATATGTATCAAGCACAGGCAATGAACAACAGAAACAAATGAGTAATACTGTCCATAGATATGGAATAATTGGCAACAAACCACATACCATAACAATTTGTAGCCCAAGTAACACCACCAGTAGCCACTGCATTGATTCTAATGTGTCCTTAACCTACAGTGTCACCCAGCAAAAGTCTATGGCCTCTGAATTAGTCAATCAGATTTTCCAGGGAAGCACAATAACTGTTGGTAACTTCATCACTTTGATAAAATTTGAAAAAAGATAATACCATCAAGAATACTTGTGTATTTAGAACTCTTGATAACTAGTTTATTATCAGTTTCATGAATAAATGGCTTCTTGTTGGCCTCTTGTTGAATATTTGGCTTCTTATTGACTTCTTGTCAACATAAAATGTCAATTTGAAAACTACAGAGACAATATAGAAGAATTAATAAAATCTGTATTTTAAGATTCTTTGTATATGCGGTTTTTAATTGTTTATTGTATGTTTCATGAATAAATGGTTTCTTGTTAAATTTTTCAATTGTTTCAATAGACTCCATAAATGGGACAATATTTTCTCACTACCTTAATTTAGAAGTTTTAGGTGTACTTGGTTTGGTAACCCAGTTATCACCACCTATGTCTCATTGATGGAACAGCCAACATGGCCTTGGATTTTTTTTTTATTTTGAGATAAGATTTATGACTTATGTGCAACAAAATATTAATCTAACCATTTTAGAATAGGAATAAATGACGTATTCGAGTGCTTTATGATTGGTTTCAATGATTGATCGTTCAAACCCATCATAAAGCACTCAAATACCTCATTTATTCCTATAATTTATTGACCGCAGTTATTTATATATACTTAGTATATAAGGAAACTAGTTCATACAACTTTTAACTGTTTATCAGGTTATCAAATTACACTTCCAATATTACTGAAACATCTTTCTTCAAATACATTATAACATTTTAAGTTTAGCACATGCAGCACATTATGATATTTTCAAACCTTCATAAATGAGCTGAGCAGTCTGAGGACATACTCTCCTCCCCCATCTCACATAGTTTGTTCCCACTCTGGCTGGTTTCACCTCTTCTATGGCTTGTACCTTCTCTTGAAGGTTTTGCTGGTTTTGTGTTACCAGTTTAAGTTGAGACTTCAGATCTTCCAATTCAGATGCCACTGACCCCACTGTACAGCACTTGTCCACCTGTCTGGGCACCATGAATGTGTAGCTACAGTCACTTTGTGACAATGTTTGTGGCTGGGAACTGCTACCAATAATGATCAACATCAGACAAGACAATATAATATGAACCATGTTAAATATTTGGTTTGCTTTCTTCAACATGTAAACTTGTTGCCTATACATCAAAGTTGAGAACTGTACATGTGAAACAATGTGTAACTCTCTTATATACAAAAATTACTGATATTCCTGTAGTTTGTGTACAAAAAAGTGGAAAAAACAGTTGGACATAAAGCATTGGGAAACTATGGTAGAAAGGACATTTCCCCCACGTTCTTGTTGATTCATTCCTTTCTCATGTCAGTTCAATATTTTCCAAATAATGAATTTGCATCATTAGCCAAAGTTAATATTTTGTGTTGCTGGTCGATTCACAACCTTTTCATACATTTCAAAACATTTTTTGGGTTTTGAAATGGTTTGGCTATTTCAAAACCTAACTGATCAAACTGACTTAAGCAGCTGCACTCAAGTATGATCTTTAATTTGGCCTTTTGAAGTGAAAGGATTACCTGAACAGGCAATTGATTACCTCAGCAGCTTCAGTTAAATTATAATCTTCAATTTGGCCCTGACTATGCTTACTTTATTTAACTCTTAATGTATAAAAATGCTTTATAAACATTCACTATACAAACATTTTTGCTGAAACATTGATGAAAATTTTTTAAAAGAAGGTTAAAATGGGAAAATGAGAAATATTTTTAAAACATTTTTTTAAAAGGTTGAAGAAATGAAGGTTATCCTTGAAATGTTTGATAAACAGCGTACACATAAAACCCATATTTTCAGAATGCTAATTAAGCATTTACCTCCAAACATTTCCAAACAAAGATGGTGGTGAGCAATAATAGGGGATTTTCAGATAACTTTGTCAAAAATTGCCCCACAAGCAATAACTAAAAATAAAAATTGAATAAGGGCACAATTTTGGATGCACTTTCTCACAATTTTAGGCATAAAAATAATATTCACTGATGAACAGCTTGAAAAAAGATATTGAATTTGATCTTCATTGTAACATTTTTCTAACATTTGTCATTTGACAAACAACATACATGAAACTTTTTGAAAATATTCTATTATAAAGGGTTTATATACACATCATTTTTTAACCTTTGCCAAATGTTTCGTTCCAAAATGTTTACTTGATCCCAAATTACTTCTATCTGGTTCCGGTGTTACATGCATTTTTTGTATAGCCAAATATTCTGGTTTCTTTTTTCATATTTCTTATTGAGAAAACTTTAACATACAAATATATATATAAAACGCTTGTCAGTTCTTAAAATTTGAAAACAGGGATTATTTCTATCAATCAATATTAGATTTATCTATTTATTGGGAGTTTTATTTCTCTTTCAGCACTGTAAGGTCATATAATGAAGGGCACTTTTGTGAGCAGAGGAAACCAGTACATATAGTTGATCAAGGTTCTGTACTTTAAGCTGCTCACCATCAGCAAGCAACTACCAACTTTCCCACATATGATCTGGGCTTTGAACCCCCGACCTCAGAGGTGGGAGGCGAGTGTGCTACCACCAGGCAATAGTAGAATGTTTTACAACAGTATTTCATGTTAAATATATAGAAACATCAGGCTACTTCTTTCAAAAACATTCATACACCGAGACCGATATTTAAACTGGAGGAACCTTTTAGAATGCTTGAAAATTTATCGGTGATATTTTCAATTTCTACTTATCTGTTTTCTATACAATTGCAAAGTGTGTTATTCCTCACCAGTTCTATATAAAGTTCAACTCTTGTACTTTTTGTACTCAGATTTTGTACGCTAAAACACCTCTAATTTTAGAGACTTTGTATGTATTTTGCACACCAAAGCCTATCACAAAAAGGGTGTTTCTGCAATGCTACATGTATCATGAAAGCGGCAAGGGATTAAACACTTTTACACCTATTCCCAATCCAGACTTGAACTAATTAAATTTCGCCAACTACGCAACTGTCTTGCAGATTTATTGAAATGGTTTATTGCAATGCACTATAGAGTTACTAATTGAACACCACATAATATGAATTCTATTCTTACAAGACGATACCATTCCAGTTAATTTGTATCTATAATAAACATACGCATTTGAGCCTTTGACCAAAGATCAAAGTATTTAAATGTGGTAATGGATCCTTCAATTGCATATAATGTATATATATATTTATATACATTACATATTTTTTTATATTTTATGACGTACATTTTAAAGTGTACCCAGACAAGTGAGAAAAGACAAAAGACATCTTTCACATATTTTCTTTATTTTGAGAAATTTTATTCCATGGGAAAAATTACTTATTGCAAGCCAAAATGGAATAAAGTTTCCACTTCATGAACTGGGCAAATTTCCCATACTAACTTTTAAACATGTATATTTTAGAGATTTTAACCTCATGTTCGGTCCAAACATGGTTCCAAGAAATACTACAAATCACAATCAAATCTTTCCATTTTTCATCTCTGTTTGTGTACAGATCCAGCTGTTTTCGTTGAAAGTCCAGTTGACATTCCAAATGTTGTTAATCTATGTAATGAAACAAATGTAAGTTATAACATACACAACCACACAAAATTTATGAACCCCTGGGCTGCTTCTGGGGGGAAAGAATAGAATTTTTGCCTGAAAGCTGGCCCATCAATAAACTTCTAGTTAATTAATTTTGTGTTTGCAAAGCTATTTGTTTTTTATTAGTGAACCTGTTAAGCAACATATTGAATTTATTGTTTATTATCTGGAGGTCAAGCTTAATTAACAGACCATAAAAAGAGCAATATAAATTTGCTGAAAGACATCAATAAAGATGAATTTGTCAGAATGAGGAACAGTCTTCAAATACTGTGGTTTTTTTGTCAAATTTTAACTGATTTGAAAGCTATTTATCATGTTTTTAAAGAAAACTAATGCTAAATGAGGTTAATACTTTACATCACATATCTCTGTAGGGCAGTGTATGCACAAATACAGACTGTAGTCAAGTGAAATTACTGTGGTTATTTCTTAAAATTAAGATAAAGATCTTTCCAGTTACTTGATAATTAACTGATTTTGGGATTTGTGATTTTTAATTTTGCAAAACTAAGCACTGGAGGAGCAGGGACAAATGCAGATCTTTCCAGAATTTTTTCCTTGACCAATATACCACTAAATCTGCCTTTACATCCTTTGTCCAGCATATAAATGTACCTGAAAAATTTTGTTATGGATGAGGAAATAAAATTTGATTCTTATTGCAAGGGAGATAATTACTAAGAAGGGAATCGCTAAAACTGAATTGTATTCCCATGAATTGTAACTTTGCTAAAGATCTTAATGACATTTCTCTCTTCATTGTTGGTCAATCAGTATGTGGTAATACATTCAACACACTTTTTGCTTTTATGCTGCATGGCATATAGGGATCACTTCGTCATCCAATTTTGTGGCGTCGCCATCTGTCGTCATCACACTTTGTATTCCAGACAGTATCTCAAAAATGGCCTGTCAGATTTAGCTCAAATTTGGTATGTGGATGTAACTGGTTCTGGGTGTGCTGTATAATTTTGTGATTTTAAACTCCTACTAGTAAGATACTTTTACTCAATTTAAGTTTTTTCGTTTCCAGACAGTATCTCAAAAATGGCTTGCTGGATTCAATTCAAATTTGGCATGTGGTTGTAGCTAGTTTTGATGGTGTGCCCTATTCTAAGGTGACCTTAAACTTCCACGTATAAAAAACGTATGTCCAGTTTACTTTTTTTTCTTTCTCCATGGAGTATACTGAAAGTAACTTCAGAAATTTCATTCTACTTTTGCAATTATATGTAACTGGCCATAGGTAAGTGCCACACAATAAGGTGACCTTAAACTCCCATTAATAACAGAATTATGTTCACTTTAAGTTTGGTAATTTTTGAAAAGTATTTCAAATATTGTGCAATTCTAGGCATTTCAGTTGTAGATGTAACAAACCTTCAACAGAACTTTCATGAAAAGATTACCTTAAACTCACTACAATATACAGCAGTGCAAACAAACTTTGAGTTTAAGGTTGGGGCAATACTTTTGGTGTTTGGAAGATATTTTATATGCTAATTAGGACTTTTTACATTGATATTCACCATGCACATATATCTCCACCCAAAATGGTCTCTTTTGTAAGGTTATAGTAAATTGTTGATATTTTATAAATTAATGAGTTTCAGGTTGCATTAGTTTGTGTCACTAGCAGCTTTGATGGAAGACATACATGGTCAGTGTCGTCTTTACACTTACTGAGTATCTCAAAAATGGCTTGATGAATTAAATATCAGTTTGGCATGTTGATGTAACTTTTCCTTAAGGTGTGGCCTATTTAAGATGACCTTAAACTTACAGTTGTAAGATGCTTATATTGATTTGAAGGTTTTTCGTTTCCGGACAGTATCTCAAAAAACTGTTGACGGATAATAATACTAATAGCCAATGGTTCACCTTGACACTGGACTTTGTCTAAACCTTTTCTTACATTCACCTTTGATTTTAAATATTTTTTCTGAACTTAAATGATATTCAGAATACTCAATATTAGTATTCATCTTTAATGCAAAGTGTTTTTCAGTGTGTTTCACATGTAAATAAATTATATATATTTCCCCATCTGGGTCTTTCATTCAATACTGCCTGGGGGGCAATGTGGGATTGTATGACAAAGTTATACAAATCTCACTGCCCCCAAAAGTCTTTAAAAAATAATTCTTGTTTCCTGACCTTAAAATTTCATTGGGTGACCTTTGAACTTCCCCACAATATTCCCGCTTTAAAATTTATAACATCTCACTCTTGAAAGGGAAGTCAAGCTAGGCAGACGCCATAATAAAATAGCAAAGTTGTAAAAAAAATTTATTTTTGTCTCCCCCTTACCCACCTTGGGTCCATGACATATTATAACTCTAGTATAGCTGTAGGTCACAGAGACAGAGCAGTGATGTTCAACCCCCAGTGCTGACCCCTAGGACATTATACCATCAAGGCTATCAGACTGGTGAGAATCCCGGCCTGAGTATTGAAAGAGAATAAAGATGGGAGTTCATGGGCCTTCAGCCCTATTCATAGGGTTGTGTATCCAATTGGGGTCAGTCCTGGTTAGTGTGCTATGGGACCATACAAAAAGCCTCTGCATCAGTCCCCCCACCCTGGGACACAGAAACACACATGGCGGAGCATAGTTTTATTACACATAATTATCACAAATACTAATTTACACAATTACTAATTGCTAGTTACTATACTTATGTACAGACCAATGTATGATATAAATGCAATTACAGTAATGTATATCAATTAAACATGACACATGCTAAAATATGCGAGGTTAAAGGTACACATTAAGGTTACTACATTCTTCAAAAACATGACAAATCATTAAGACTGCCATAGTATAAGGACTGAGTACAAAATAGCTAACAGTAAAGGAGATAACCAAACCCACAGCCGGGGCAGGTTCAAGATTCAGCCCCAATGACCCTGAGCTAAGGTTAAAAGTCACATGGCAGTTACACAGGTCATCCCTAAGTAAGTATAGGGATACCTAATTATTTTTAGTGATTTAGTGGGTTTAAGTTAAAATACATATGGAAAACCCTCAAAAGCCTGACAGTAGGGGTAGTTACATGTTATGAACTAGAGAAGCAAAAGAGGAAGCAATATGGGCACTATGAGAGTTGTCTTGCTGTATATATGTCCAGACACAATCTGACGCCCAGGAGCCATGATGCTTGATACTTTGGATGGGCATATGTGCATATGGGCATTATATGCAAGGGTAGCTCCTGAACGCTGAAAGGAGTGAAATGTGTAATGATTGGGGGCCACACCCAGCTTCATCTTAAGTTTGCTCAGGACTTTCTTTATCCTACTATCTATCAATGACTGCCAGACTCCAGCAGCAGGAACTTGGAACAAAGATTCATTGGGTTTAGGGTTGTATGCTTTAATGGTTGCTTTCAGAGCTTTGACAGGACATAAAGGAGAATGTTTCAATTTAGGGAGAGTTATAGTATGAACCTTTTTGTTTTGGGCCATTTTATAGCAATTTGCATTGATTGTGAATGAAATGTTACATCTGCAATGGTAATATTTCTAGAGGGGTCAAATGCACTCACAGAATGGGGAGCCAGGTTAGAGATGCAAAAGAAGCCAAAGAAGGCTATAAGGAATACAGGCTTGAACACAAAACCAAACTGTATCTCATCACATAACAGTGTCAAACGCTTGAGAGTGTCCAAGGACATGACATTCCTCTTTATCATTTGCTAAAGGGCGATTTATTTTCAATGCTTTCACAAAATACCTAACACGTGGATGATCCAGATAAAGGTAGTCCAAGCCATACATAATAAGACTGGCCCTAATGGCAGAGATGTTGTTAGACACCATATGGACCGAAACATTATTTTCCACCAAATATTTAAGATATGCTAAGACCACACCTAGATTAATATTATGCAGAGATCTTTTCAGGCAAATGCAAAAAGCCACAAAATTTCTGATCAAGAGTTCATAGTAGCGCCTGGTCTTTGGTCTTAGAGAGGTCTTAACCCTGGCACAAGCCCCAGCCATCAGCCTGGAGAGCTGCGTCTCATCTGAAACAAAGTGCAGATTATGTACTAAGAGCATTTATATGTGTGTGTACAAGAACAACTGTTTATATCATATGTATACTATATTTCATAATCTAATTCCAACAGAAAGAGACTGGTATGCAACCAAATTGGGTTCTCCACACAGGCCCATAACTGGGCCACCTGCTGTTGTGTAATCTGCCATCTTGACAGGAGATCAGCGACCTGATTGTTTTTCCCCAACACATGTGTATAACTAAGGTTAATGTCATTCTGGGCAATACAATACCAAATGATCCTAGCACATGTCACTAGAAAAGGGTCTCTGGTCTTACCATTATTGAGGACCACTAGCAAGTGGTACACTTTGTTATTGTATCTGCCACCTAAACCAGTAACACAGACATCCAACTCCAGCACACCAAAAACTGGTTTATGATCAAAGAAGGACCTGCCATTGTACTTGACTAAAATCTTGTCGAACCAACGCAAGTCTCTCTTAAATTCAGGTGCTAAAGTGATAGTCAAGGCGTCATAATTGTTCCTGAGGAGTTCCAACATCCTGTTTAGAAAATATCTGCCAGGTTTTACACGCTTGTGGACATAAAGAAGGTTGCCTAAAAGGGACTGCAACTGCCTTTTGGAACAGAAATACTTTTGTAACCACTCTTTGAAGCTAAAGACAATCTAACGCAATTTGGCATCAGGTATGGACACTATACGTTCAACACTGTCCACGTCGATGCCCAAACACATCACTTTTGTTGCAGGACTGACTCATTTTTTATGCTTTCCTCAAGACCTAATTTTTGAAGCAATTCCAGTAAGGCGTCATAAGAATGACAGGCGACACACGGCGTTGCGACCCCTATGAAATCGTCAATGTAGTTGAGTAAGGTAAACCTGTGGCAACGCATCATGTGACGTATGGCGTCACTGAGACGCTGAAAAATTTGGGTCCCACCCTTACCAACTTTCTTGACTGCCTCAGTGATATCATCAATGGTGGGAAATGAAAACACAAAATCTGTACCCAGATAAGAGTTCTTATCTACACCAGCATTGACTGAATAATCTTTGGGCCAGGATAAGTCAATTATGACACGCCTGTTAGTGGAAGTGCTCATCTCATGAGTCATGAATTGGAAAAGTCACAATCAGGAATGGGCGACTGAATATATTTGCCTAATATGGCACCATACCTAAGTTCTTCAGCCAAATATTCGTCCACATCTGCAGGAAAGTCAAGGTTAGAAGTGTGATTTCTATTGTCATGTTTGAGCACAGAACCCCTATTAAAATCAAGGGGAAATCCAATTTAAGTAATTGCAACAACTAGACATCCCATGAGCCCTGAAGTTGAGCTTCCCACTCTTCAATATTTAACTAGGACTTTACAGGGATACGACATTTGAGGAAATTCATGTTGCCACTAGCCTTGACCTTTCTGTGACATTCAATTGGACATGAGACATATTCACTGACAGATTCATCACTAGGCAAGATGAAACCTATATAAAACCAAAATCAAATTTACTTTGGGCATGCCATAGTTTGTAAATATCAAAAGCCATGTGTTGATTGTTGCTAAGGGCTTTGCTAAGTTTTTGTTAACAATGGTGTTCAAATATTTGTCACCTTCTATACATTCATTAATGTCAAACAAAAGGGCAGAATTTTGACCACCACCACCCCTTTGAGTATTGTCACATTTCCGGTTTTCATTTGTGATGGTGTTGCCACCAATCAATGTTTTTGATTGAAATTGGTTCATGTATAGAGTCAATATCACACCTGTCTTTTGCCAGTGAAACCTCTTTTATATGCCCCCAGCCAGATGCCCACCCAATTTTGAATCAAGTTCAACCTGAGAGACCCGGTGGTGTACCTGGGGGCAAGTAACAACGCCTGTGGGTTTATTTGACATGACCTGGTGGACAACTTTGTGAGGAGTATCATTGTCATCAGTAACATGTGGGGGTTGAGGTGACACTGTCACACCATAACCCCTGTCACTGGTATGGGGAATGCAAGTAGTTCTGTGAATGTGAGGGACGCGGGTTTTAACCTGCCGTGTATCAGTAGACGCCTCTTATTCCCTCTGGAAAACAATGCTTTGACATTTTCTTTCTGACAGTTATAAAATATTCTAGTGGTTACTGTCACATTGTCACAATTGTGTTTGCAATTTACACTGTCTCTTGGCAATGCCACAGACCTCCTGTCACATCCCATTTGGGTAACATACATCAGACGTAAAAACATTGTCATACATTCCTTTAAAAATGCACTGATTACTTGACACAGATATTGTTTGTACACTGCTGCCCAGCTGACTCACAGTTGGACAGTCCCTAACTGGTTTTTGTACTTTGATTTTTCTTCACAAAATAGCAGTCCTTTTCTGGATGACTAAGAAATCTGCCCTGAGATAAGCAGTAAGAAGTGTTTGTGAACCCCCCCCCCCCCCCCAACCCCATGATCATTCTGATGAGTGCACAAACCCAGTTGAAACTGCCTGCAGTACCAGGGCTTCCTGTTACTGTCAGACCCTTTTCCCCAATTTTGTTTGTTGGTGCACTGTGCTTCTGTGCATGGCACCCCTAAGTCTATCAATACGGTCAGAATCAAACCATGACAGGCACCCTCTCTCCATCTTGCAAAGCATCACTGCGTGTGATGCTTTGGCATTAGCCCAACCAAAATGAGTAGCATCCTCCATAATATCCCCAAGGTATGCTAGCATCCTATCCCTAAAATTTTGATCACTTTCTTCAAATATGTTCTTCACAAACCCCTGTACAAACTGGGTCAGGCTAAGTTGATCATAAGTGATGTGCTGCCTGCTAGGGCCACCCAAAATGGGCTCATGGGGCCAAGCTACTTTCTTTTGGACAATGACATTGACAGGTCTCCCTCCTTTTAGATTTTATTTTACTGACATTGCTGTTACCTTCTGAACACTGTTTTGACTCAAGATCTGCCATAGTGTGATCTACCTGACGCTGTACATGCTTCGAGGATCTCAATGTTGACAGAGATGGTAGCTGCATATCATCCTCAGATGACTCACTACTTTCTCACATAACCTTGTTTTTAAGAAATGTCTTATCTTTCTTAACTCTAGCAGAAGTACTTAACTTGTGTTTGTCATTCCTTGTCAGCTGGTGATCCCTTGACGCCGTCACTTGTTCCTCCACATGATCCAGTCTGTCATTGACCTTCTGCAGTTGCTTGAATATCAGAAGATGCAAATCTGAAGTATGATGTGCATCTGGGGCGGCTGGAAGGTCATCTTCAGAGCAGAGCCACTGAGGTCCAACTGACCTGAGACCAAAGCCTTTGTGACATGCAAGTCCTTCTTGCTAGTGGCTGCTGTACTGGCACCTTTAGAAGCCTTATTTGACAACAAGTCCTGGTTCACCTGTTCATCACTTGATACATCACTGTTCACAACATCAGAATGTTCTGAGTCACTTCTTTTCTTGTTTTGGCACTTTTTTTCCTGTTGGTGGATAATGCTTCAACAAGCATACAGTACACCAATTTTTATTTTTTCCCATAATGGTAAGTTTACAGTTAATCTATATACTGAAAGTACAGGAACAACGCCCTGAGGATGCAGTCCTAAGGACAATATCAGTCTTAATTTTGCTTTATAATGACGCAAGATAAGTATTAGGGTTGACCAGCCCTTTGTACAAAACCAAACAATGCCTGAGGTTGTCTAATAAGAACTGTGCCCTTTGGTGGTTTCAAAAACATTGATAGTTCAGTTCCAGCTGTTCCAGTGCAGAAAGTTCACACAGTGCATGTAAACATTGTTAGATACACAAATATCAGATGAAGTAATCAGAACATGTAAAACACTTCTGTATAATAGTGTATAACACTAAAAATTGTTTCTGTATAAAAACACACTAAAATAAATCAAAGTGTTCAGTCCACATAAAACAAAACATTTTCAAAAACATTTTCATAGTCCATTCTCGTTACTGGCAGATTCAAAAGTGAGGGACAAAGCCCCAAATAAAGGTAAACAACTAGGACAGCCAATCAATTCGAATTTGTTGACCTGTTACTAAGAAGTGGGGTGTTACTAAAGTGCAGGCTCCAGTGTTAACCAACCAGTGTGTTACTTAAGGTAGCTGCAAACTTTGAGGCCCCAGGGTGAGGGACTGACAGGCGTGATGCCTGAACAAGACTATTGAAAAGCTGAAGTCTGCCCACAGGTTTCAAGGTCTCTGGCTCACTAGTCAAGGGTTCAATATGCATAGCCTGGAGTCATCCTCAGCGTCAACCAGCATTTACCCTACCACTTGCCTTGCCACTGTTCCTCTGGCTGGGTTGGTTGTCAGTGTTAGTTATGTAAATGTAGTTAGATTGTTTCAGTGGGTGATTATGTAGGTATAAAAGAAAAAAAAATAAAGTTAATTATATTATTCAGTCTTGGTATTTTTGTTTTGCGAATTTTTAAAAGTCTTTTCTTTCAGTGCCATTGCAAATAATTATTATTGTTGCAAAAGATTTAAGATTCGAATTTAGTAAGGTGCTGTATAATTGGTTACAAGTACGATTTATTGTAACTCTGTATTTTAATACTGCAGTTTATCATGCAGCTGTACTTCATTTTGGGATTTACATAAACCTCCTATTTAGATGTAACTACATTTAAGCTTAAAAAACCGATTTATGTATTCATTCTCAAATTATCTGTAAATTGATTGGTCAGGTGTAACTGTCCTAGAGTACACTGTTAATAATTTTCATTCCATAAATTGTTTATAAACTGATTCATGTTTTGATGTGAGAGAAAAATCTCACATGTAACTTGGTGAGTGTAAAAAGTAATCAATATGTGGTTCACAAGAATACTTTTAGTAATCTCAATAATTCCGAATGATCACTAAAGGTTGATATATTGGTGGTAAGTTTAGTAATTATGGACCACCAACCTAGTTTATTGGCGTACTAGCTTGACTTCTTACATTCTAAATAAATGCCTCAAGAGTCTATATCATATAACAAAAATTATTTTACCTTGGATACTTATTCATTTTTTTAAATTTTATCATAGCCATCAACTTTAACTCTCACATTAGTTGTATACATTTTTTTATCTAATATGCGCACGTTGTAAACGTAATTTGAAATTATTATTATGTACACATTAAGTATCAAGTATAACTGTTAACCACATCACTGTTATTATGATAAATTTGTTTATCATCTTTGTTGAAAAGCCAAATGAAATCCATTATCACGTACTTATTCATTTTAATCATATTCCAACGAGGTGTCATAATGTAAATAATAACAATGGCTTATTAATTATATTTAACCCCTTGTTATATTCTTGATGTCTGACACTCTAGTCAATGCAGGTTGAGTAGTTTTATTCACTTTTAATAACCTACGTCAATGTATAACTGTTATACAAGGGGTACAAGTTGTAATAAGTATGTAAGTAAGGTTAATATTTTACTCTTTAACTTGTTCAAACTCAATTTATTGTAACTATCAATGTGTCACTGCTAGTCTTGAACCAAGTTCTTAGGTTATCTCGGTTGACACATTTTGTTGTAACTTATTAATGATATAGTAGCATGACTAGTCAGCTGCAGTCACATGGGTAATATGGCGGCATTTTTTTAAATATAGTAGTTTGTCCAATGTTATTGTACTTACCATACTTTAGCCTTGCTGAAGGCTCAAGTTTCTTTGTGGTTAGTGAAATTTTTCAGTTCAGATAATGGAGTTTCAGTTTCTATAATGTACTTATACATGCACTAACTTTTAGAGCAGCATATAGCTAGGATGCAGTTCTTTCTCTTAACATGTATGAGTGCTTTATGAATACCAAATATCTGTGTGCATGTTTGAAAAGATATCATGCAAATTTGAGCCTTAAGCAAGGCTATCCATACTTAAACATGATACTACACATTGTTTGTACTATTTATTATTGCCTTCATATTGTAACATTCTGAATTTAGGCTTAATATATAAAACTTCATAACGTCCACTATTTGCTCACGTGTGAGGTACAGCTACACACTGTTTCAGTGGATATGTCTTTCATTGTTGAATCACATCCTCTTCATGTATACTTAGTCATTGAATCATAATGGACTATTTGAGGTTTAGGGGCTGTTATCTCCTTCCCCTTCATTGTAAATAAAGTAAACTAACTGTAAAACTATTTACAGATATATATTATCAGTTCTATCTGACTTCGTAAACTTAAAATAACATTTTTAAAATTGATTGAAACCTCACTTTGAGGTCACCTTACCCCTTAACCTATTCCTGGTAAATTAATATTCATTTAAGGTTACCTCAGACATCAAGAAATGAAGTCTGGGGTCACATTAAACTCTTGGAATTGAATTTCATGTTGTTGAGCTAAGGTGGCCTTTAACTGACATAGTAACTTTAGAATCTTAAATTTTATGGTCAGTGTTATTGTAATTGTATATATATAAATTAGCTAAATATAGTTGTAAAAAAATTATAAATATTTCCCCATCTGGGTCTTTCATTCAATACTGTCTGGCGGGGGAGGGGGGGGGTAATGAATGTAAAATATTTTTCAGTGTGTTTCAAATTCCACATTTAAACATTAATAACAGTTCTTGTGCATGATTCAACTTTGCTGTGTTTCTAACCATTATTGTGGATATATAAAAGAATATTTTGTAAGCCTTTTTATAATCCAACAGGCATACTATTGCCTAAATATAAATAAAAAAACATATTTCCTTTATATGCACTGGCATATCTTGTGAACATATTTCACTTAAACAAGTGATGATTATTTCTTTAAAATAATTTAATAACTATGTATATTGCTTACATCAGTACAAATGCATAGTTCTACTGACAGTGTTTCTGTGGGATTTTGTTGCCTTAAAGTCATGTAAAAATTACAGAAAAGGTTTGATATTCACAGTGTCCTGACTTTGAATAAACTAAGTGGATATTGACATACCCCCGATTCTCTTGGCTTCTGATTTTAGAAGACTTCCATGATGCAAATTCACTTTAATAAATGTTCTGCCTTTATTTCATTTTAACTTTGATATATGGCTAGCAAAGAACTTTTAACACTAAAAACATAAAACACTTTGAAACACCTCTTATTCGTCCTAATGCGTTCCAGCCTTTGCTAGTTGCCTTTAAGGAGGAGAGTAGGCAGAGTGGGAGAGTTTTCATTTAAGCTGAAATGGCGTCTTCCCTCTTTGAAAATTGGAATTAATGTTAGGCAAGAGAGAAATTTACTAGTAAAAGACGGGAAAATAAGTTACAAAGGCCAAGGTTATTAGAAAATAATCTATGTTCAGATATTTGTAATTATACTCTCTGGATTTTTGTCTTATGGATTTAGTCTGTTGCACAATCTCAAAGTGATGCCTCGATATCACAGAAGAGGACACTTCTCTGGGAGGCTGTATGACTAGTTATACAGATCTCATTGCTCCAGATACTTTTAAATAAATTTTCTTGTTAATGACTTGTAAGAATCCTATTGGTTGACCTTTGACCTGAGTTTAAAAATTCTCGCTCAAAGAGTGTTTCCTGGTCACTTTTGAAAGGGAAGTTAAGCTAGTCAGTCGCATTGTAAAGTTAATTCTCAAAAAATGGTGTTCCCTCTAGCCGTCTCTAGAAACTTGAACATAGTATAATTTTAGTATAGTTACACGTCGCATGAACAGAAGATGGCCCCTCATCTGGGCTGACCCCTCATCATAACAACATGGTCCCTCCTTGTGGTGGTTTATGATGTTATTGTAAGTGCATAAGGAAAGATGGCCCCAGGGAGTTGCACTCCACTGGGACCCCTGAAAGTTATGGACATGGTTAAAGTTTCGGGGGTCAGCCTCGATTACTGCAGGTTGGTGCTGCAGTCGTGTCTTAACATAAAGTCACACGGTAGGGCTTTTCTGACAGCCTTCATCTTCATCCTCAGCATTACCGTTCCACCACTGCAGCCACCAAATGCTCTTCAACATCACCTCGGGTATCAGTACCCTCTGGCTTCCCTAGCCCTTCAGTTCTAACTACACTGGCAGTAATCTTAGCTCCTCAATCATGGCCAGGCTCCGGGAGGCTGCCTGTTCCCATCAACACATAGTACCTCTAATGAGTAGGTAAATAATACTACAACATTTTCTTTTTTGTTTAAATGTTGTGGTTTATCACGGCTATTATAGTATGCTTTAAGCTGTCACTTACCAGACGGATATTGATGTACTTGTGGTTGTTATATATTTATATTACATAATGTACTTGTGGTAAAAGCGTTTTTCTAATTCTTTGGTTAAAAAAATTCAAGGTCTTGGGTTTGACACTTGTATGGGAGCATTGTGACACAATCATAGATGCTTCCCCAGATTACACTAGACTGTGGTGCCTGTCACTGTTTGTTTAACAAATTTAGGTGCCTATCGTTTTTGGTATTGATTAGCTTCTCTTATCTCATAGCTACTGTAACATATCTTATCCCCACATTAAAGCTTTGAATCTTAAATAAGTATTTTAGTTCGTAAAGGGAGAATATAATTGCACTTGACTTTAATTCTGAATTTTAACTTTTGTCATTCATTTTCTTCATCATTCATATTTATTTGAGTAACCTCTCTATTTCGAGTGGGCTACTGGACATGTATGCATTATGGTACTTATAAATGTTAATCATGATGTGATGGACACGCTTGTATCTATGGCTTTTGTAACTACTTTAACTTATAACCATAGATTGTAAAGCATGTAACTTACAGTTATTCATATGTCTGTGCAATATTAGGTGCAATATTTTATGCAAACTTACCTTGTATTATTGATTGTAAAACATGTAATCCACAGTACTTGTAATTATGGTGCAGTCCTTGGTGATTATTCTACTCCACTAATTTATCTTAGTTTATCTTACATTTATAGTTTTTAATACATTTATTAGTATGTTTTGTTTTCATTCCATGAATGATAGTATTTGTTTCAGATGTAGCACTTTATGGGAGTGAACTTACAATATGGCTATAGTCATTCATCAATCTATCATTTTAACATGTTAATCTAGTGTTCATGCATTAATGTTGTAGTTCATTGTTGCTTTTGTGCCTTGCCACTCTTAACAAGTGTCAATGTAATCAAGGCATATCAACTGTTCTGTACAAATTCATCATCAATCATTTTAGTATTGACGTTAACTATTTGTAAATTAACTAGTTACAACTGGGATTTGCCTGTATTTGGGTTATACTTGCATTTACTGACCTATGGACAGCAATATGATATTTGAGGAATTTTTAATTCCTCAAAGTTAACCCATCTGCTTTCTTTCCCAGGTACCCCTTTCTTTCTATTTGTAAATAAAAATTTAATAAATAATTTCTGGCCAAAATAACACTGAATTAAAACTTTAGTCATTAACATTTATTTACGTTATAGTTCAAAATATTTTATTTAAGGCCAGCCTAACTTGGTTAATCTAAATTTTTAAAAATGTAACTTATGGTGACCTTGCCTTTCATAGGTCATACGTCGCCCTTTAAATTATCATTTTATCTTAAAATTCTTCTCTTATATTTAGGTGACCTTGCATTTACTTGATATGCTCAGATCACCTTAAGCCAACCTTAACTCTTAATTTTATTTCAAATTCTTTCCTTATAGTTTGATGACTTCACATTTACTTTCTCTCGTTAGACTTAAAGCCTTAAGTTTAGTCACTTTAATTGAGTAATTTATTTTAAATTTTCTTTTAAGTGTCCTCAAATTGTTGTTGTACAGTTTAAAATTTTGCAAGTGTAAACAAAACATAGTTTAATATATGTATTTGTAAAATAAAATTTTAATTCCTCATTGGGATATCATTTCTTTGATCCTTCATCTGAGGCAATGAAAATAAAAAAGGTTTAAAATTTTTTATCTCAAACATATTTATCTTTTTGATAAACAATCATTTGGTACTTGAAATACAAGGTACTGCAAATAAACTACCTCATTAAGTCATACATTTTCATGCAACTGAGAAAAGAAATTTGTTCTCCAAGATATGTAACTAATTTACGCAGTTTACCTATTTTGTGTGCATAATTACCTTATGTTGTATTTTATCTAATCTAATCTAAACTACTGCTTTGCAGGTGCAATATCTTCCCCACTAAGGGAAACTCAGTGCGCTAGTTAACAAAAATCATTTTTAATAAGTCGAGTCGAGGGGCGTTCAAGGTCAGTATTCCAGAGAGGGAAGGAGACCAAGTTGGGAAACTAGAATAAAAAGGGTGGGTTTTAGGTGTTTCCTGAAAGATGCAACAGAGGGACTGTTTCTAATTTGGAAGGGGAAAGAGTTCCAAAGAACTGGGGCATAGTGACTAAAAGAATTAGAAAAGTGTTTAATTGATTTATAAACTCTATGGTCAAAAGTGGGGGTATGCAGGAACTTGAGTTTAGGGTACTACGCTTAGTATTTCTGGAGGAAGTTTAGGTAAAAAAGTTGACCTTGGTTGAGGATTATGTATGTAATGAGACCCATTTTGAATTGTACCCTGTACCTGACTGGAAGCCAACAGAGTATTTTTCAGTTGAGGGGTGATGTGAGAAAATTTTGAGGAACGTGCGACAACCCTGCAGAGTGAGTTTTGCACAATCTGCAATCTCCTTAACTCAAAATCAATGAGTGATAAGAACAGGGAATTGCTATAGTCCAATCTGCTGCTCACCAAAGCATTTGCTAGAAGAACTGATGTTTTAAGGTCTAGAAGAAGGCGAATTCTATAGAGGTCTCTCGCATGAACTCTAGTGAACTTTATGACCTGTGACACATGGTCAGAAAAGGTGAAATCGGAGTCAAACACCACTCCGGGGTTCTTGACACTTTGTGCTGGTGTGACCTGATTACCAAGAATATTGATTGGAAAGTGAGGAAGGAGTTGTTTACGATTGTTTTTCAAAATGAACTCGGTTTTGTCAGGGTTAAATTTTAATTTATTTGTGAACATGAAATTTGGAATGTCGTTTAGGCAATTCTTTAGTTTTTGTATAGAGTGAGAGAAATTTGCTGGAGAGAGTGCAATGTATAACTGGGTGTCATCGTCGTAGAAATGATAATTAATACTACTGTGAGAGTGAATGGTTGAGCTGATTGGGTTAGTGTAGAGAGAAAAATGAATTGGACCAAGGACAGAGCCCTGAGGGACCCCATACTGGAGGGCAACAGGATGTGAGAGTGTGCTGCCTACCTTGACCGAGTGTGTCCTTCCCGACAGGTATCATTTGAACCAGATTTGAGTGCCAGTTCACAGATTCTATTGTAACCATTACGTCTGTCCAGGAAAATGGTGTGGCCAATGGTATTGAACACGGCGGAGAGATCTAGAAGGTAAGGATCGAACGTGGCAGAGAGATCTAGAAGGGTAAGGGCTGTAACAGATCCTTTGGCCATCTTGAGAAGAATATCATTGTGAATATTGAGTAGGGCACTTTCAGTAGAATAGTGTTTTCCATAAGCTGATTGGAAGGCAGTCATAAGGCCGGATTCATCAAGTTGAGTTTGTAGCTGGGCTGCTACTACCCTTTCAAGTATCTTCGAAATAAAGTTTAAATTGCAGAGAGACCTGTAGCTTTTGAAAACTTCTTTGTCTAGGGATAATTTTTTTAGGAATGGGGGGTATATGGGCCTGCTTTAAAAAATAAGGACACTTACCTTGTTCAAGAGAGGCATTGATTATTGAAGTGATTAGAATATCCAGATATTCAAGAACAAGAAAAGTGGGCCAAGAGTCAAGGGAACATGATTTAGTTGAAGAGTCTATAATGATTTTGGTAACTTGATCTTCAGTTACAGTAGAGAAAGAGGCAAACATGGGTGGAGGAGAGTCTGGGGTGATGTGTTGGAAATCCAGTGAAGTAGAGAAAGTTGAGCATATTTTTTCAATTTTTTTCTGTAAAGAACTCCACAAATCTGTCAGCCAAAAGCTGAAGGGGATTTATCAATGGGAGAATCTTTGCTGGGATTCTGTGTAACACATCACCCAGGACTCGCCATAATTTTTGTGGGTTGTGTTGATTGTCCCAAATTTTTGCTTTAAGGAATTCAGATGTGGCCTGCATGCAGATTTTATTATACTGGTGGACTTTCTGCATGTATTGGGATCTATTTAAGGTAGATTTATTTCGGGGCCAAATACGTTTAAACAAACGCTTGGCCTCTTTTGCCGCAATTACCATTTCATTAACCCATCCTGGGATGTACTTCACCTTGGTATGTTTGGTATCTGGTGGTGCATGTTTGTCGATAAGGATAGACAAGGTAGTATGATATTGTTCATAGAGAGTGTCGGCTTCCTTGGATGGATTATTAAGTAGTTCAGAAGCAAAGAGATTTGTTTTCAATTTTTCTTTAACAATTTTATGGTAACAGGCAACAGTAGCATTAGTTTGGGATATGAGGTGTGAGAGATTTAGGGTAAAACTAATTGAAAAATGGTTGGAAAAGGCATCAGTTGTATTGACATTGGAAATATTGTCAAGTGTATGTCCATGAATGTGAGTTGGGAAGTTAACTTTCTGAATTAACTTAAATGAATCAATCAATGAATGAAAGGTTTTTGAACATGTTGTTTCAAGGTAAAAATCGAAGTCGCCGATGATCACCAGATTTTTTGTGGTATGATGAATATCCTCCAGAAGTGACTGAAACTGTTCAAAAAATGATGTGGTACTGGTGGACGTTGGTCTATACATATTGAGAAAGTAAAAGGATTCTTTGTGAAGGGATATCTTGAGGAGGAAATTTTCAAAGGTGGTGCAGGTCTTTGTTGGAACAATGGAAGGAGCCAATCCATCTTTGACGAAAAAGCCCAATCCTCCACCTCGACAAACCTCTCGTGGCTAGTGACAGAGATTGTAGCCTGGTGGGCTGATTTCGGACAGATTTGCACTCGTGGTGTCAGGTCTAATCCAAGTCTTTGACCTGGCGAAGAGATCAGTGTCATTATCAAAAATAAATTTACAGGATATTTGTTGTGTATTGACCTAATATTTGCGTAGGTGACCTTTGGACACCTGAGTGGTCCTGGGTTTGGGTTTATGTCACCAGCAAGCAGGAGTAGGATGAAAAGACAGAAAGATGGTAGGGCCGGTGGAATTGACATTGAGGATTTGTTGATAAAATGTAGGCAAAAAGGGGTGGTGTGGGTTTGAAGGTGCAGAAACCGACAACATCAGGACACTGAATGCTTGAGTTAATGTGGTGCTGATATGCAGTAATGACTGGTTGGATTGCTAGTAAAAATATAGGAATATCATGTTTGGGATCTTGTTGGGGTATGTATAATGAATATTCTGTAAATAATAAAATAAATAAATTTATATTTACATAATTATGTCTGTAATTTAGACTTTCCTGGTCCCCAGATTCATCTTGAATCCTACTATCCACTCGCATGAAGGGAGTCTAACCTTCACTCATTGTCATCAGGATGAGACAATTACCCCATCTTTTAAAATTTTGACATTCATTAAGTTATTTCCAAACTTGGCTTGTCCAAAAGATAAACTTGCATTAGCACACTCTTCAAAATTTGAGTAGCTACGTTTACTTGGTAAATGTTCAACATACTCTATGATACACGTGAATTTTGATTCTTTATCCATCTCTGGTCACTCTCCAACTGTTTGACTACTTTTATGACACTTCTAATTCCAAAAGTGTAGGATTCACCACTTCACTTAGCATCTTTGAGTTTTTAATAACAGTGATCACCACCTTCCCAATTTTATAAACTATGAAATAAACACCATTTTTTCTGATACCAACGGCATGGTATATCCATGGTTCATAAACTGCCCCTGGTAATTTTGAAAGTTCTGAATAGTTCACAACATTTTTCAGCTGATACATAGCAGATTGTTTAATAATCTGTACTCTGTGTAGACGAATGGGATATCCCAGCTTCTGCAGTATTCTAGCATATTTTCTCAGCTGAGACTTGTTACCATGACAAATCATTTTACCAGTTCTATACAACATAGAAGTACATCTATTTTTTTGTGATGCCAAACAAGGACATTGAATGGTACATTATATACACAACATCTCTACTGCATAAGACCCCTTTCATCAAGTCAATTGGACATCCTAATTCACATGATAAATTGTGAGTTATGCATGCCATGATGATCTTTACTAAATGACTCTGAAGTGATCGAATGCTGCTACATATACATATATATTTACATGATTGCATAATTTAAACTCTGAACATAATTTTTTCTGCTTCACTGAAGCCTGACATTATTTTTCTTTTGACATAATAAATATACCCTGAAGCAAGGGAACCCTGAATCCAAATGGTATAAATATCAATGCATACAACATTTGAAGAAGTTCAGAGTGTTCTGGAGAAAATTCATTATCTGCATCACTATAAACGACTGGACTAGTTGTACAATCACTATCCACATAGTCAATTTTCATTACATCTAGTGTACAAGGGAGGTGTGAATTCCCCCTAAGAGTAACCCACATTAAATTTGGCCAACTTTCAAGAGAAGGACATTCTGTGATATTTGTATTTATCACATCAAAAAATATTGTGTTGGATTTCACTTCTGTTGAGAATCTGGTTTATATTTCCACCATAGCAGGTTGATATTCCCAGATCATGTTCACAGTTGCACAGAGGTGGTTCACCACAAGGTTCCCATACACTACATCAATCAAAAATACAAGAAACAGCATTTTTACTAGCTGATAAACTATGATATGTTTAGCTTTTATAAACTAAATCTACATTTTGACTGCCATTTATAGACACTACCTCTGGAAATTTTGCATACAATAGAGCCGTTATATTTTCTTTTAATTGTTCTGCAAATCTTAATTTCATTCTCAAATTACCCTTTTTTGTGATGAATGTAAATCACCTCCAGCCTGGCTTTGCAGAGCAAATTTAAAAATGCAGTATCCATTTGGATACTCTTTCCTTTCCATAAGTCCTCTTGTCTTTTCATTGTGGTTGAACAAAGTTAAGCAACAACTGGTGTAGTCACCCTGTTCAAAATTTACTTTAAGCGGTTCAAAAGGAGTAGGTGCTCTATTAGCTGTTTCTGCTAGACAATTTAAATTATAGTGATGGAAGTTAAAAGGATTTTTTGTATAGCTCCCACTGTAAGCCTCACTGGAACAGAGAGCTAGAACAATATTATTTGGCAGGGAACCTCGAAAGACATCCTCCATTCCCCATTCATAGTTCCCCTGTTGAATGTTGTAACTTTTCAGATTTGAAGACCAAATGGGATAGAGAGCTGGTGTACTGCTCCGTATCTCATTCTGAGCAACAAAGACCTGAAGTTTCAGTTTAACTTGACAATTCTTTATCACAGAGTCAACAATGTCGACTAAGGAGTATTATCATTTCCAGTGAGTCTAAAAGCATTATCCGTCTGACTGAATTTAAGTTTCAGCTTTACACCATTCACCACCAGCTGCTCCTGTTGACAAATATTCATTCTTATTGGCCCCTCCAAAACAACTGTTTTACCACTCTTAGTGTGGACTTGCCTGTCATAATGCTCCAAATTATTACCAGCTAACCCAGTTCCATCCATGGATCCAGCAGTATCTTTATAGAATAATTCATTCTGTAAAACCGTCTCAGCCTCATAATGGATACTATCCAGAATAACATCGAAGTAAGCTTTGTAGGGGTAATTTGACCCAACACTGGTATTTATGGTACATTGATTTAAACTGACATCACACTGTCCAAATAGTGAACTAAGAGCTAGGTTCACAAGAGCTACATCATCATCAGATCCTATATCACTACCATCTGGCCGTGTAATTTTTACTTTAATTTGTAACAGGGTTTTGCTGAGGTCTGTATAAGTTGTAGCATTGCTAGAAATGTTAAATTCCAATGGAGAACCAGTTTTGGGAATAACCAATGGCGCAAAATGAACCCATTAAATACTCTCAACAGCAGCCTCAACTGCTGGTGATTCAAACAGGGCAAGATTTAATGAATGTACCTCCATTATGAAAAGAAATCTAGCTTTACTCCCTTCTTGAGAACTAGAGATTTCTTTTTCCTGCCTCTAACTGTATTAGTTTTGGACTTTTTAGACTTAGTCTTCCTTGCTTTTCAAACTTTTTTCACTTTTCCACCACGTTTTTCGTTAGATGCAGCAGTCTTACATGCTTTTATAACCTTTATTTGGTCTTTAGCCATCTCAACTGCCTGTTGGGTAGGGGCTATCTGTTTTAGGGTGTAATACCTCTGCTTCTTTCTAACCTTACCACTGGCCATATTCATAAAGTGGTGCTTCCAATCCACCTCAGACATAGGTTACAGTAAAAATCCTGCAAATCAACTTCTTGCATGAAACAATCCTTTACCTGTATTTTAATACTTTGAACCTCTTGCTTACTGACTTTTATAAACTGTGGAAAGACAAAGCTACCTGGTGTTCCATGAATATAGCTATCTTCACAAATATCAGTTAGTAAGTACAATGGCTTCTTAATGGTACTTTTAAAGGTATAATCAAGCATAGCCACTTCCCACTGTGTACCATCCATTGTGAGAACTGAGGGTAAATCAAATGTAAAGTTACTTGGTCTGTTAAGTTTATACACATGGATTGAATCATGCAGAAAATTCATATTTCATATACTTTCTATGTCACTAGCTTTCACACATGAATCAAACTTTTTAGGCCAATTTAACCAGAGAACAAAATATGATGTTTCCTTTCCCTTAACCGTTTTGGTCTTTAGTATTTTTTTTCAATTTTCCACAATTTGTCATCACTTATAGAGACCTTTTGCAATTCAGACTGGTAGAAAGATCCTTTTATCTCTTCAGCTAAAAAATCAATCAACTTATAACTGGGAATACCATCTCTTCTGAAACGGTTATGAATCTTAAAAATTTCAGAAGACCATTTTTGATGGACCTCTCTGGTAAAAGGACCTTTGAGACCACTTATTCGAACTAGATCATCAACTTTATACTTGAACTTTGTTCTTGAAGATGGTGATTGCATATCTTTTTAAGGTTTTTTCCCCTTCCTCTCCGGCCAATACATGTACCACCATAGACCTATTTCATTGGTTTCATTCACTTCACTTGGAGACATACAAATACTGCTATGAAAACTATGATTGTAACTGTACACAAAATCTTGTAACTTATCTGTGTACTTGTGTTTTTGAGCATGAGTTATGTACCTGTAGATAGAGTTTTTCACTGTTTTTATAACCCTCTCAGCATAATTAGCCTTTGCCTCATTCTGGGTTACAAAATGATGGATACTATGTTGTTTAAAGAACTTTTCAACTACAGACCCTGTAAATTCTGAACCTTTGTCTTAGCGGATTATTAAGGTTTTCTGACCTCTTTCAGAATATTTTTGAAAGCTTTAATGACCTCAGAATTGTTTTTACTTTGCAAGGGTTGCACAAACACATACCTTGAAAATATATCGATTGCTAACAATATGTATTCAACACCATTGTTTTGCTTAAAAAGACTGGTCCTATCCATCAGGTCTACATCCCATTGCTCATCTATACCTGATACAACAACTCTATTTTGCATAAATTTTCTTCTTAATGGTCTGTGAAGACTGTACACATCTTGATTTTGTACCCACTGCTTTATTTTTCTTAATCCAACATTAAACCTCCCATCCTTTTTCAGTTCATGGTAGAGTTTGGGAGGTCCTGCAAAGCTAGCAGGATGTTTAGGATCAAAATAAATCAAACTGAGATAGTCCTCCCAGTAAGTCATATTATAACTTTACCCAACCTTTCTGTACTTCCTGAGGTGTGGCCCTCCTTTGAGGTAAGAATGTCCTTTGTTGCTGAATTAAACCCTTTGGAATATTCAGTTCTTGTAGGATTCTTTGGAACTCCTGGTAGTCATTAGGTGATGACTTTCCATATTCTCTTATACTATAATGAACTAAATCAGCAATATGTGTTCCAGGATATGTATAACCATTAAACATCACCTCACCTTTATCATTCCATGATACTGGTCCTTTTATATAATCTAATATTGCTCTAGCTTTATTTTGAAAGGATTTTGGTATGGAATGAATAATAATGTCATTACTTAAACCACCATCATTTATCACATTCCCTTGTTCTTTGTATGGAAAAAGAACCATCTTGTTTTACGGAAATCATAGTTGTAGAAGTACTGGTCTGGCAATGGCAAGCAAGAAAGCAATGGTTCTACTATTTTCTACCAATTTACGTGTCACACCTTTAGCAGCTAACTCTCTGTAAAATACTCTGGATCTTTTTAACTTAGCTTTCTGATGATTGTCAACTAGAATATTGCCTTGCAATAAATTAGCAGCAACTTCTCTCAGACCTAGAATTTGACTTTTGGATGACAGCTGTAGAAGCAACTGGACCTGCTTGTGAGAAGCCTCAGACAAAAATAAGAGGAAGAACTTCACCTTTCCAGCCATATCTGACTAGAAGAGAGCATAATGTGGGTTTTTTATAAATTATGTGGTATGTATACCCAAGAATCCTCACCTGGAAAGATTTTACTTCTCATCCGATAAGTGTCATCTCCATTTGCTGTCATATCAATGATGAGATACCCATATTTTTGTAGCATCTTTATGCCTCAATCAGTACCATACCTTTACCTGGTTGAAGTTGTTTGCCAAATGATACTATCTGTTGACCATCTCTCATGTTACGGAATAATATAAGGTCATGGGTGTTCAATGAAATAGTTCGAGAACACTTAACTTGTTGAAAACAATTATGTGTAATAAAAAGAACACTAAGTCTTAAATGATGTGCTCCCTGGGTAAATAACTTTTGCATGTCGGTGTGTCTGACCACATCATCCACTAGATCATCGAGTGTAACTAGACTATGTTTACTGTCTTTAGCAAAATTGTCTAACTCATTTGGTAAACCTTCATGAAATGAAATATTTGTTATGCTTTCACTCATTTCATTGAATAAAGGCTGATACACACCATAACAATACAGCACTTTTTCTACTGGTTCTTATCCTGATGTTTTAATAATTGATATACCCAGCTAGTTTTACTTGATTTAGTGGTACCAGCAATGTAAAAAGTGGAACATGATTCAAATGGTAAAGGTATCATTGTTAAACTATATTGTGTCCAATGTTTCTTTTATAAAGTAAACAGGCTTTCCAGTCCCCTGGAAATATCACGATTGTAAGACAGTTTAACCCTTTTGCTACTGAAGGAACATTATTCCATGGGACTGTAGCCATATGACGTCATATCACGTCAGAAACACCAATGAAGTAAAATAATAACACACTACCTTATACACTTTATTTGCGGTATTTTTTGGCATATTTCATTAGGAATTGATGAAAGTCGAATGGGAAAATTTGTGAGAACTCCCCAAATAAAAATAACCACGAGTAAACAATATGCAGCTATATGCGGTAAATACGGCAATATCTACAGAAACCAGTTAAAATAGGTGAAATTGTGATTTTTTTAAAAAAATATAGCATAACTTTCATATAAAATACTTTAAAAATCGGTTTAATACTGATACACCAAAGAAAACGTATAACAGTACACTGAAGGGAAAGAAAAAATATATATTATTGCCATCGACCCTTGGTCGACAGACATGGTCCCTTGTAATACACATTGATGTCGACTGCTAGTCAACACACATGGTAGCGAAAGGGTTAAATCCAAATGCATAATCCTCAACAGTTACACAAAGTTGGGGAATTTTTTTAGTTTAATGTAATGGATTTCTTTTTTTTTGTTCAACATAAAAGGTTTTTTGCAAAAAAGTTTTGAAAACATTTTCTTTCACCATAAATGTTTCCATGAAAATTGTAAAACATTTTTTTCTTTAATATAAAAAGTTTTTACAGAAATTTAAAACCATTTTTTTTCTTTTAATGTAAAAATTTTACAAAGTTTTGAAAACCTTTATTTTTCAAACATGTTAGTTTTAAAAGTTTATAAAACATTTTTTTAATATAACAGTTTTGCAAAGGTATAAAAACTTTTTTGTCTTTTTAAATATAATAGTTTTTGCAAAGTTATAAAAATATAACTTTTTTCTTTTTAAATACTAATATAATAGTTTTATGTTGAAAAAAAGAGAAATCCATTACATTAAACTAAATAAAAATTCCCCAACTTTGTGAGACTGTTGAAAATTGCATTTGAAATTAAACTATTTTACAAAGTGTACTCTCATATTATCCGTTCAAAAGACGGGGGTATCATGGAGGGGCCCACCTCCACTCATTGTCGCTGGGATTGAAGCTAAAACCCATAAAGTAAAGTGTTGCAGTCCTCCGCAAGAGCTCTCTTGGTATAGACGACACAGTATTCATTAACCAAGATAATCATTGACCAAGATCTATCCCTTAAGGAACAAGTAAATGCCATATGCAGATCCCGTTATGGTCACCTAAGGTCCATCATTCAAATAAGACCTTACCTGACTAAGTCTGCTGCACACACAATAGTACAGTCACTCATATCTTCCAGATTGGACTATTGTAACTTGCTCCTAGCTGAACTCCCACAATATCTTATCCATAAGTTGCAGAAAGTACAAAATTGGGCTGCCAGGATAGTTTTGAATGTCAAGAAACATGATTCTATATTGGTTCACCTGCATCAGCTCCACTGGTTGCCTGTTAGGTTTCCGATCAAATTTAAAATCTACTAGCATATAAGAGTTTGAATCGACAGGCACCATCATATTTGACATCAATGCTTAACTACCAGCAACATCAATGCACCACAAGATTGGCAAGAAAATCATACATGCTACAAGAAAAAAGATCAAAACTCATCTCCATGGGTGACCGTGCCTTCAGTGTTGTGGCACCAAAGTATTGGAATGAACTGCCAGATGATATCAGGAACATTGAACCTCCATTGGACATCTTCAAAAAGAAACTAAAAACTCATTATTTTAAAACAGCATATTGTGGAGAAAAAGCGCAATGATTGTTTTTTCTTAAATAGAATTGCGCTATATAAATGTCATGTTATGTTATGTTTATCTTTTGGTTTCGTCTTTATGAAAAATTTGTTGTTTCAGAGGGTCTCTTCGAATTCTGTTGGCATACGATACTACAGTATTTGTTGACCCTTGATGGTTATACCACATTTGAACCTCTTCTTTCATTTTTCAAATTTAAGTATTTGTGACACTTTATGGTTCAGGGTGAATCCCTTGACTTTACAAAAGCATTGACCATTTTCTAAATTATACCCATAATTCTTGGGACCTGCAGAAACAAATTCTACAATATGGTGACCATCCAGCTCATCAGTCAGATCTCCCAAACAAACATTGGTGGTCACTAAATCTTCCCTTGCAGATGATTTGTAGATAATAGAGTCTGTGTCAAAGTACAACACAGACTCGCCCAACTTGTGTAAAAAAAAAGTCGGAGTCTGGCATGTGCTGTGGTAAATGTAGCCAATATAATATTTGACTGCATATTTTCTGGGGTAAATTCATCTCTGTATTCATATTCCATTTAAACCATTTCTTCATTTAGAATGTGCCAGTCCACAATTCTTTGAGTTGGGTTGGTAACTTTTCTGAAAAATTCAGCTTCATCCGATATAATAGCACGCTTCTTCAAATTATTTCTTTGGGCAAACTTTCCCCAGAAGCTGTAAAATACAAAATAAAAAAAACAAGAATTGTTTTTGAGGTGTAAATCCTTTTCTATCAATCCACAAGTACTATGCAAACTATTGACCATTGACTTGAGATATAGTGAGGTGAATCAATTATTGGTTTACATCTTGAAATAGCTAGCAAAGAATTTGTGATCACAATATTACTTTTACTGGGAAGATATTTCTACAACCTTTACCTGTTGAGACATAGCTTAGCAAGAGATCTTAGCCCAGGATTCTTCTCAATACTATGTTTATGGAGCTGTATGTCTTCTCTTTGTTTGTAGTTGTCAATGTAGGACTGTTTGGCATTTTCACTCTCACACTTTTCAGGCCATCCTGATGCCATCTGTTTGAGCCTCAAAAATTGGTTGACATACTCTGAGAATAGCCCTCCTTTTTCTGTTTTCTGTTATACTGTGTAGTTTCATCCCAATGGTATACTTCATAAATTTTTTCAATGACATAACCACATGCTATGACCTTCTGCAATTCCAAGGTAGTCCAGCAACCTACCAATCTCCTGGCTTCATCATTGCATGAACAGGGCTCACTGCTTTGCATTGTGGCACATGTCTGGCATAGTAGAAACACCAGCTTGCCATTTATTTTACATGGAAGCACTGGATGGTATAGTTTTCTGGGAGGTGTGACCTTGACCTTTGCCAGGCCAAAATACTGGTTTATGTCTTTGAAATCTGAGCAAATGACAGTGGATAAAGTGATGTAAAATCGACATATTTGATTTTCTCATTTCCAGTTGTTGTGGCATACAGCTTTACCGCATTGCATCTGCCCCCAAAGAATGATTCCCTTGGGTCCAACCTTGATGTAATGTCCAGACTGTTGACATATTTCTTCATATAAAAATTGATCTTCATCATATCGGGATACTGATGCTCCCATATGTCAACATATTTGTAGCCCAGAGAAATCAAATCTGTTTTCTTCTGCATGGTCAAGGCATGCCTCTGCTTTAAAGAGTGACCAAAATGGGGATGAGTTAGATCTTCTGGGTAGCATTCCAAACATCCATGGTGAAGACAACCATTGAATTCAAAAACAGTTTTCTGGTCTGTATGTGGGTCAGTATAGAAACCATCCACTTTGTAATGTGACCCATCAGGTTTTTGAATCCTTTCCTTACCTCCATTGAGAGCATGCTGGATTTCGATGCCCCTTCTCTTTGCCTCCCATTCCAACCATTCAATAAAAACTTCGCTATAATTATCCCCACCCCCATAGCCACCAGAAGGTATGACTCCAGTTGGAGATTTAATTATTTTTTATCAGCTATGGCATTGCTGTCAACCTTACACCACCCGGTAGATTTCTTGACCAAGAATTCATCCTTGCCTCTTTTTCTGGCTTCTAACCAGTCCCCATCAAGATTTGTACCATTGTTTGCATCAGGCGTCAATTTGACTTCATAGGTTTCTTCCAGACGGAGATATCTAAAGACACCCATACAGACTGATGCAATAGTTGTAAAATAAAATGGGTCCACTCCATTTTCAAAGTGATCCTTTTCTGGTATTTCTTCCCCCATGGTGGAAAGTAGTAAATGTCTAAACTGGAAGCTCTTCTTAATATATCTACATCAGAGACACAATAAGCCTGCATTTCCTTCCTAAAATCGAATTTGCCAGTCATTGTTGCATACCACTGGAAAAAGTCTTCCCTGTCCTTTGTACTCATTGCATCAATACCATACATTGATGGTGGTGGGTAAGGTCCTACATATTTTTGGTTTGCAGCTGTGTTCATAAAATGGGGAAAGTATCCTGTTCTTATTTCTTTCAACCCAAAAGCCTTTGGAAGAGCTGCCAGCTGCATAGGAAAAAATTCAGGGAATCAATTATTCTGATATTAAGTCCCCTTTCCACATGCATGTGCATTATCTTACTTCCACTGAATATCAAGTTGGGAACTATGGTGTTTTCAGTGAGGTATGATAATAAAAAGTAAGAATCATAACCTCTAGCATTGTGGGCAATTGCTGTGATATCTGTTCTCTGCTTCTTGAAAAGCCAGGCCCCAAACAGATCTCTGGTATTTTCACCTTCAAATATATCCTGTCTTTTCCCACAATCATTGCAAGGCCTCTTTACATATTGCTTTTTCTTCACATCCCATTTGTCACAGTCCAAGCATCTATTTTCACAAGTATGGCATTTCGACTCCTCATCAACATTTTGATCTTCACAATCATGACAAACAGTTTGTGCGACTACAAAATTTCGCTTGTGAACCCCACCATCTTGGGTGCACTCAAAATCAAAGAACACAAATATGTTGACTGCAGCCTTTGGTTTTACAGATCTGAGGTAGCACAAATGGGCGGATAAGAAATGTTCTTTACATATATGATACTTCCACTCACCGCAAACATGAAGGCTTTTGTCTTGTTTCGTCACATCAACTACTTTCCTACAGATATGGTAGGTCCAGTTTGTGTCGCATGGCGGTTGATGCTCAAACTTTCCAGCTCTCCTAGGTTGATGATGTCTTTCAAAGCATTCAAGTGAGTGGCAGACAGTCTGGCACTTTCTACAGGTGAGAGGGTTTGTATTCTTACAGGATGTGGAGCGGCAGGTCCGACAGGTAAGTTCACAGGTGTGCCATTGAGGATTGTTGAATCCTTTGAAGCAGTGGTGGCAGAAATACCCTCTCCGAAGCATTCCTTTAATGTTAACAATACAGTCAAAGTGTCCAACTTCATTACTTCTAGTATAGTACAAATACACTCTGTTGGTTCTTGTTTTGGACTGATCAGAATCTGGATACAACACTTTATTGTTCAGATGTGCAGCAAATACAACATCTACATCTAGAATATCTTCAAAAAGTGGGATGTCTAGCAGGCTACACTGGCGATTGGTTGGAACCCGGCTAGTTCATGATACTCTAGAGCTTTTGTCTTCTGGGCAGAACTTAACCTTTTCTGATCCCCTTTTCTAATACTCTGATACAATTTTTCTGCATTAATTTTTTCTTTAGCAATGGCACTTTCAACATTATTTTTTGCAATACCTACTGCGAGAGCTCTTGCAAGGCATAGGCTATCCTCATTTTTGATGGCTACAATGGCCCCTTGAAAAGCGTGCATCCTGGAAATTTGTTATAGGTCTACCATTGGTACCACCTCTTTCAATGACATCATAGTTCATTTCATTTAGTGGTCTTGGGGGAACAACAACTGGCTTCTCTGAAGCTGGATGGTTTACATATATACAACCTAATCTCCCTCCTCAAAGCTTTCAAACCCTCTCTGCAGTAAGTCATCAAACATATCTGCCAACTCACACCTCAGATCTGCTAGTGGCCTTCCCCCCCCATACTTTATTGAAGTGGACAGCATAAGTTTGTTCTCTAATGATTCCACCTAACAGTTACAAAAAACAACAACAAACAGCATTGACAAAAATACCCCAACTTTACAATCGTCTGGAAGCTTACAACAATGTATTAATACAGCAGACATCATTTATTTTCTAGATGTAAGAATTACAAAGAATTACTAATTACTAACAATTACTAATTCTACAGATTCTTTATTCCATTTTGTCTTATGTTCCAGTAAAAGTCAAACACAAGTGACTTTTTCAATGCTACATAAAGAATTACCTTTAAAACTTTTACTCTCTCTACAGGAGATGTCATAACTTTTTTGACTGTCATCTTCCACTTCATAAGCATCCTGGATGCATCTTTTTTTAGCTGGTGCTTGAAATTGACCTGCCTGGTGTCCAGAAGGACCAGCTTCTCCAATTACTGCAATAGGGGGACGATCCACATCTACCTGGTTTCTAGTCTTTTCATCAGTATCATCCATTAGAATAGCATCTGTTGCAGCTAAACAAACAAAAATACATATGTTAAAGTTTAATTACAATACATTCATTAAATAAATTGAAGCATTATTCATCATATTAAACACAGATTGAAAAGGAAACACTCACAATTGTTAAAGACTTGACTGTCCCAGTTCTCCAGGAAGAACTGTTGTTCATCCAGGTCAGGCACATTTGCAGTTATGATATCAAGCATCACATCATGTTCTTCATTGTCATCTGATTTGAATATAAATAAAATTATCAAAAAAAAACCTCTGTAGACTGAAAAATTGAAAAAATTGGAATAATTTAAGTTTAAGAAAAAATAATATAAAATTTACCAGTATCAGGCTGGGCCTGTTCTTCCATTTCATTAACTGCTTGGACCAATACCTCATGATTGGAATCATTAAAGGGGTCTGGTTGATCATTTTCCTCAACTCCTGATCAAATGTAAAGTATCTCTAGTATAAACACTCTAGTACCACCAAAGGAACATAAATCATAAAGATAAGTGTAGAATTACAATTTAAGCAATGTAAAAAACACATTATAGTATACTCACCTGCATTGATCACACCATCTACCTGTTCAGCAGCCTGCAACAGGACATCTTTCACCGAATCATCAAAGGCCTCATGAATATGTAGCTCTTGAGACTGTTTCAACACTGTAGGATCATCTTGGAGACCAGCATTGACAGCCCAAGTTCTCAATTCAGCAGCGGTGTTGAATGATACAACTTTGTCAAAAAATGAAGCCATGACTTAACACTTTAAGTAAGAGAATATTTCTGTAAAAATTGTGCAGAAGAAAGTCAATAATGACTGAATTTTCCACTCTCTTTGAATCAAATGAATCAGCTACCAATTGCCGATCTCCTTATATAGACTCCTGCCAATAGCCCAAATAACACCATTTCTTTAAACCAGTTATGTCTCTTAACCATTTGTGCACAAAGAAACATTATGTCACATTTGAGGGTGGGGTAAAACATATTTGTATAACACATCAATTGTTTAAACTCAGTAATTAATTGTTAATTTATGGTAAAACCATTCCTACTTTGTTTTCAAAAGAGAATGTTTTAGATATTTTCTTTTTAAGGGTTTGATCAAACCGTCTGATCCGCTGTTAAAACAAACTATGTTGGTCATAGGTTTAATCCTAATGTCTGAGAATTCACCTGTCTAGTCAGACATTTGGATTACATCACAGTCTTTTTCATGTATGAACAGATTAGTTTGCTTGTTTTTTTATGAATGAGTCTAATCCCTTGCTAAAACAAGCTATGGAGATGGATTTGTCAAATCCTATTGTCTAATAATTCACCTGTCTAGTCAGACTGCTTGAGTACCACACAAAGTTGTCAGATAAGTTTGCTTTTTAGGGTTATTTTTTAACTTTTGCTTGTTTTGTTTAATTCAAAATTTAAATGTTGTTTGAAAGTGAATGTCTGTGTGTAAAAGGTAGCAAGCTTATGATTCTACCATCATTCTGATTTTTCTCATCAACTTGAGTACATCGTTTCTTAAGAAAAAAAAATAAATAAAAAATTTGTGATAAGAGCATCCAAGTCAACTTTATGGACTTTGAGAACTTTAAGGAAGCAGTGTAAGTAATTTTTTAAACATTTTAGTATTTTTCGTATCTAGTTTATAACTAAAAATCTGCATCTTATATCCCATAGTACTCTGAATTACCTTTGTAATTATGTAAAATTATAAGTATATGTAAGAATTATAAATACCAAATTAAGTATATTCTGAAAGTGTAAGATCTTTTGAGAAGTTTTTTTGCATGACAAAATTGGATAAGTTTTCATTGTGACATTTTGACTGCTTCTAAAACGTTTTTTTAATCAGGACTATATCTATGTGTAGACTCACTGGTAAGTCATAATAGTTCATAAACTATAACATTTTCTTCTGTTTTCCAGGTTGCAGGATAAAGATTCTAAAAGAGAAACAACTGGACCAGTTAGATTGAGGTTTAGTGGGAAACCATCAAAAGCCAAGCGGGAGTTATGGGAACCACACAGGCCACTACTTGATATAACACCCATCAACAATTCTGATTATGAGCCAGTGCTGAAAAGGAAGTGACCTCAAGCTGTATCCAGGATATATGATGACTTTTTTATAGATTTGAACCATTGGCCTACTCAACCCCCAGAACCACGCAACCCTCAACCACTTATCATTTCTCTAAGATAACTGAATTAATTTGGTTTTCAACCACACTTGAATTCAGAAACTCAATTGTTAAGACAATTTACAAAGACCAAGTTTTGTCTCAGTGATAAATCTCAAACCATCACCCAGAGTCAAGATTTGCAGAAATGGTCAGATTCCAAATCACAAGATGAAGTACAGATCAAAAGATGAGATGAGATACACAGGTCATAAGATAAATAGGAAGAAAAAATGATTTGAACATCTTTTTATTTATAAACAAAATCTGTAAATTATGTTCTTGAATATATATAAAGTAAAATATTTATAAACCAATCTTTATATATCAGAATACATAAAAAGAAAAACGAAAACATTTACAAAAATGAAGCACACATATCTTTCAAACATAAGACCCCTTATTCATATCTACTCATTTACAAACACAGCTAGATTAAAAATATAAAACAGCAAAAAGAAAGAAGTACACAGTTTGAACACTTGAATAATGCATGTAAACAATAATTGTTAAACTAAATGAGGTTATTCAAAAATGTCTGAGTTTCATCTATATATTTCATTGAGATTTCTCATGCAGAGGTAGACTAAATAGTTCAGAGAGTCTGCAGATAATGTTTCAACATCTCTCTTTGTTGGAAATCTTATCCTCTCTCTGTTGGTTGGAAATCTTATCCTCCATAAATTTGAATCCGGTATCTTTCTACAAACACAATTTCCTCTTAAACACAAGCCACACAATCTGTCATACTTCACACAAACACACAGGTTACACACACAAATTGTAACACTCAAAAACACAGCAGCTGTAGTAGTTGATATGGCCACTATTAGTTCTATTTTTAGTGTAGATTCTTGTATGGAATTGCTCAAAACAGGAAGGGTTGTGATGTTGACATAATCAATGTTATATCCAGTGGTTTCCCCTGTGGAGGCTGTTGATGTAGTGATATTAATAAAAGAGATCTTTGGGGGAAGCTTTCTGGAACGGAAGGTGATGTTTCTGGGGCTCTTGGTAGCTGCAACAGTTGTTCTTGGTTCGGAAGTTATGAATTTTCTGGGTCTATCTGTAGAAGCTGCAGTAGATGAGGCAGCTGTTACATCTGGAGATGAGAAACTGGAGGCAGCTGTTAATATCTGTGTTAGAAATGATGATTTAATCTTGATTTGATTACAGTCAGATATCACACGTACAGATTCAATGTGATTAAGATCTGAACACAAAAATGCACGCTGGTTCTTTATGTTGAGTGTTTTCAAACTTGAAAACTTAGCCAGTTTGACAAGTGAAATATCAGTTAAACAGTTGTACTGTAAATATAGTACTCTAACTTTTGAAGCAATCCTCTGTGGTATCTCAATGTCATTTATCTCTTTCAAGCAACTATCCTTACACATCACCATTTTCATATCATCTGAACATTCACACTGGACATTTCCCCAAACACATTTCTCACACTTCACAGTAATTATACATATCAACAAGAAAACATACAAAACCTCCGTGATGAATTCAACTCTACCATACCAGGATAATTAATAACTTATTAGGTTATTACCCTCATATTTATATACAATGAGATATCATAAGATGATCAGTTGCTCAGCTGGAGTAAATATAATGTTTACCTAGGATTGTCAGACAGCATATTATTATCTATAATTACAATCACTGACACACAACTCAGCAGGGAGGATAAGGAGAGACCACTGTATATGTGAGTACAGTACTCAAATACAGAACTAGTATGCATCTACAATGCATTCACCCACCCCTCATTAAACAAAGGGACTAATTGACACTAAACAAACAAGAGCAGTCAGCCCTCTCTTTTATCACCAAAAGTGACAGTTGGTAAATGACTAGGGACTATATGACACACCACTGATTACAATCATTAGTTTTCATCTTTTCTTTAATCTACAGATATTTAACATATTTTCTTTCAATTACACCAACATATTTCAACAAACATTATTAACACCAAAACACATAATCATAATTACTAATGCTTGGGCTATTTCAAACATTCTTTAATAATTGAAAAAAAGATGATTCGGAACACAATATTATAAAACAGCAACTTATTATTGTTCACCACAGAAAAAAATACTTTCATACTATTTTCGGCCAAAATCTATTCAGAAATAAGGAAGTTAAACAAACACAATAATTTGATAATTTAATAAAGAATATAATTATTTTGGTCTTTCTTTAAATGATAATTATAATTTGGAACCCCAAAATAATCTTTTCCAAAATAAATTACCAGTTCTGTGGTTCAAAGGACTACCCTGAAAACTTTCCTAAATACCTTGAAATAGACTGTGACTATATGTAGAAATTCATCAGCCATGACTTTAAACTGTGACTATAAACTTCAAACACAAATCATCTGTGTGACCATAATTTACTATCATTTGAAATAAATCAAGTCTGCAAATGTTTCTCTTGTGACTCCTTTCATGTGACTATAATTACTCCAATCCCTCTGTGACCATAATTATCTAATTTGTATGACTATAAACTTGTGTGACTATATTTGGTGTGTGACCATAACCTGTGGGACCATAATTTATGTGACTATATCCCTCCATATAGTAGTGCCAGGGAGGGAGAGGCACGAATCTTATCTAGGAGAGCATTCCACAAAGTGGGAGCACCAAAAGCAAAACTATTTCGAAACTATTTGACAGATTTATGAACAGAAGGGTAGAACTTTGGAATGACAAGAAAATTGCCTCTACTTTGACTGTGTATGGTACTATCAGAACTGCTGTAGGAAGAAATATATGGATCAAAATATCTAAAAAAAACCTGTGTGAAGAAGCTTATAAAACAAGTGTGGCTTTCTTAAACTCTATTCGCTGTTCAACAGGAAGCCAATGCAATTTCTTAAGCACAGGAGTTATACTGGTTTATCGACTGGTGTTTGATACAATTCTGGTTGTACTTTTTGGATGCACTGTAATTGACATAGATTGAACTTGGCGAGGCTCCTGAAAAGTGAATTGCAGTAATCCAACTGACTACTAACAAGAGCATTCGCCACAAGCACAGAAACGTCATGAGTAAGAAACTGCCTGACATGTCTGAAATCATGGAGTTTAACAAAACAACTTTTGCAAACATTCTGAACATGCTTGAACAAGGAAAAATCTGAATAAAACCACATACCCAAGTTCTTGACTGAGTCAACAGGGCAGAGTGGACTGCTTAAGATATCAATTGGAAAACAATCCTTTCAACTTGTCCCTCTGTTTCTTCAAACCAAAGATGACAAACTCAGTCTTGTCAGGTTTCAATTTGAGCTTACTATTTGACATCCACTCTTTAACATAATCTAGGCACCTGTTCAACTGTTTAAAGGCAGCAAATGGATTCTTCTGGAATAAATGCACATAAACTTGGCTGTCATCTGCATATAAATGAAAATTTATTCCTTTGTGTTTACTGATAGTCAAACTGAGTGGGGTGGTGCACAATGCGAACAACAAAGGGCCCAGGACAGAACCTTAGGGGATACCAGATAGGAGTTTACAAACACCAGAGAGAGTAGAACCAATTTTTATTGACGGAAAATGGTCTGTTACGTAGGAAGTGAACCATTTCAGAACAGAGCCACCAATGCCAAACCAAATATTGAGGTAGGAATGATCTAAGGTATCTAATATGACAACTACTTTCCTAAAATATTTTTCATATTTTCTGCAACTGTTGCTCTGCCAAATACTGCCTGACCGGAGGCCAGCAAACATTAACTATAATCAACATATTACATGTGAAAACAGTAACCAAAGTAACAAAAATGGAATGGTCTTTCTTAAGAAGTCATTTATTTATTTACAGATACATTATAGGAATCAGGAAAAGGTCCCAGTATTTTTGATACAGTGTCCACTCATTCGCTAAACCTGCTTTTAATGACGGAGACACAGATATGCCCAACACAGATAGTTTGCTTTACACTATAACTCTACTTCAGTACAACTTGTGCCATAGACCCAATGCTCTTGATCTACGGGATGATGTTGGTATTTTACCATTAACTGTATTAATTGTAAAATTGTAGACAGTTCTTAATATGTTTTTTTTGTAGTAGCGTTTGTTGAGTGCCCCCTCATGCTCTGATGCATTATTTGATGAGTTGTTCAATCTCTCTTCAGTTAGTGCCTCTTTTTAAATATGTGGTGATTTTAATATCCATGTTGACACAACCTCCAATAACAGTGTGAAATTTCACGTAATATCACACACCATGTTCATGAACAAATCCACCTTCAAAGAAACATTCCTGATCTTATCCTTGCTTCCTCTGATTTCAGTCTTGTTGGGAATGTTCAGGTTAGCGAGTTCATCTCAGATCATAACCTAGTGCTGTGTCAGCTCATTTTTATCAGCCCTCCTGCATCTATGTCAAAATAAGTCACCTTTTGCACCTTTTTATGCCTCTATCTTACATTTTAGACATAAAATTTATATTTTCAGTGCTGAGCAACCTAAACACAAATTGAATTTGATCTCTGACCCCAATTAAGGTTAATATTGCTAAGCATTGCCAGGATAACATTTTAGAGACATTATTATGTTCATTTGTAATGTTTTTGTTACATTTAGCATTAAACGTTTAATAAATGGTATACATAAAATGTCTTAAAAACCATTATAATCAGTCAATGGGTTTAAAACACATCCATGACAATTGGTAATCAGCCTACATGCTTATGTTTTACCTCCTAACCAGGTTGGAGGCTCAAGGAACTGAACTATAATGAGTAAGACACGGTAATACACAGTTCAAATACATTGCACTGACAAGCTTTCCAATGTGGCCACTGACAGTGCTTGTCTAAGGTGGCAAATTTATTCTGTCATTTAAGATGACTATTTTATTTCTCTACATTCATCTGGTGCAGGTAATAGTTTCAACCTATTTGTCATTTATCTTGTCTGTGTACTCTGTGAGGCCAAAACCCTGTACAGAAAAAGCTTAACATCGCAACCAACATTCATAATGCCAGAGATTAAGTGCTATAAAAATAGAGAATGGAATAAATGCCAAGTTTTGTCTCAAAAGTATTTACAAATGTCAGCTTTCACTTCAACCCCTATTTATTTCTATAACTTTGATACAGCATTCAATCAAAATTTGGATATTAATGATAGTGTGTACCTTTTAGTCTCAAAGAAGGCCCAATAATCAAACAGAAAATCATTTTCAGATTTTACTACATTTTTTTTTATTTATTTGAAATCATTCTATCTGTGAATTTTAAATGGAAGGATCAGGTATGGTAAAAAGATGGTGCATAACACTAGAATCCGATTAAAAAATCATCATTTGATAGCCATTGCGAAGTCCAATAAAACGGAGATGCCAGATAGAGTATATGCTAAGTTAGGAAAGCCTTTTAAAGAGATATAATTTAAACCTTTTTGAAAACTGTCAAGAGTTGGGGAAGGAGGGACCTCAACAGGTCTAACCAAACCAAATCATGGGAGCTTCAAAAGTAAAACTGTGGCCAAAGTATCTTTGTATTTATGTACAGATGGATACAATTAAGGAACGCCTAAGAACCTTTTATTTCTATGGTTGTATCTTGTACTATATCTTCCACAATGAGTAGACAAATGATAACCAATGTAACTGAGGTGAGCACTGTGAAGAAACTTTTAAACTAAAGTGGCAGTATTGAAGATACAGCAAAATTTGACTGGGAGCCAGGGGGCTCGGTGGTGTAGCGGTTAGAGTTGCCCGGTGGTTTACAGTGCAGTATGCACTTGCTTCTTCCACCTGTAAACTACTCGTCGCAATATGACCCTGGCTGTTGAACGCGACGTAAAAACAACAAATAAATAAATAAATTGACTGGGAGTCTTGCTATAACCATATATAGGCACTGTACACCTGGCCAAAGATGAACATAGTATTCGCTGGCTATACAGAAGGCTAACTGTGTCTTAGAGCTACATTGTACTATCAACTGGATATACACTTTTGGTGTACTTTATACTTTGTGACTGAACTATTACTGGAGCAAACTGGATACAGTGTCTGGATAGATTTACTGTGCTTTGGATACTTTTTCGTCTGCACATAGTGTGTGGTTCTACCAGAGAGTGGATTTATTGTATTTTGGACATTGTCCATATCTTGAAGCGGATAGTACAGTTGTGCAGGCTCTCGGAATATTTCTATATGGAAATTTGGTGTGATTGGATATCAAAATCATCACAGGATAAGAACAGTTTTGTGTTATTGGATACTGAACAGATCACGGATATCTGTGTATTAGTGGACATTGGACAGATCACAGGACATATCACAGGACAGACTGCTGGATACAGTGTTTTGGAAATATTTTGTGTTATCGGATACTTAACAGATCACGGATATCTGACTGACTGTATTATATTTGGCTCCAAGTCTCAACAAGAAAAGTTAAACCCATTCTTTCCAGTAAACATACTGGGTGAATCACTGATACCTTCAGATGCTGTTAAGAATTTGGGTGTCTGGTTTGACTCAGACTTTTCCTTCACCAAACATGTTAAAAATGTATGTAAACTTTGTTTCATCCAGATGAGGGATCTTAGACAAATTCGACAGTACTTGACTCGTGATGCTGCTCTTATGGCTGCAAACGCACTTGTGGGGAGTAGACTTGACTACTGTAACTCCTTGTTTAGGGGTCTATTTGTTTCTAACCTACACAAGCTACAATGCATTCAAAACAGTCTGGCCAGAATTGTTTGTAGAACCACATGTCTTTCTCATACCACTCTACTAAGAAAAACCCTTCATTGGCTACCCATAAGGCACCGTTGCATCTTCAAGACTGCCTTGCTGGTATACAAATACCTACATACTAACTGTCCAAAATATTTCAGCCCATTTCTCAAAGTTAGACAATGTGCCTATAATACTCGGTTGAGTCAATCTGATGGTATAATTCTACATGTTCTTCAATACCAACCATCCATTTACAAATCCACAAAGCAGCTTGGTCTAAGCTTTGCATATGATGCTCCCAAAATATGGAATGAACTCCCGGATGATGTACGATCTGCCACTTCTATTGCTTCCTTCAGAAAAAAACTTAAGCCATACCTATTCTGCCAAGCTTATCCTCCTTAGTATTTTCCACCTCATATGGCATTCTCCGTGATGTCGACCATTGCTATGGATAAGGACAATGATTTTTGTGACTATGCTTATGATGTTGCGCCTTAGAGTCTGTCACTTTGGCAGAGATTAAGCGCTATAAAAGTTGAATTTGAATTGGAATTGTGTATTAGTGGACATTGGACAAATCACAGGACATATCACAGGACAGACTGCTGGATACAGTGTTTGGAAATATTGTGCTGCGTTCACTGTCTCAGACTGAACAGATTTCATAAAGGGACTCAGATTGAGTTTTGCAGAGCTGAGGACTCAAATATTGAGACAAGTAACTGTTAGGCTGGTGATTTCTTTCAAAATGCACCAAAATTCCAATTTAATCTCTGATGTAGCAGTTCTTGGGAGTGATTAACTTTGTTTTCTTCAATACATTTCTAAAACCATAACTTACAATACATTATACAGTGTTTTATATACATATGAAGTATCTGACTGGCTCTGTATTTGACTTCAACATACCTGCACATAAAGAGTATTACATATTGCTTTTATATGCAATAGCGCCCCTTATAGATATGTTTCACTTATTTTTCTTAAACAGGAGTTTTCATTTTATTAAATACCTTGAAAACTATGACACTATCTTCTTACTTACTAATATATATATATATGTATATTTAAATATTTCTTTTTGTTGTTGCATTAAAAGCCATGTAAAAAATAAAGAAAAATCATAAAGTTTGATATTCACTCAAGTCTCTAAGACTTCAATGCCTATATTTCACAATTTTAGGTGAATATTGACACATTTTATTTACTATTGGGTAAAACAGTCCCTTGATTGTATTGAATTGTTATTTCATGTGACAAATATTTGAAATATGCAAGATGCAGATGATAACCTTATAACCTATATATTTTAGTACCTGCTGTATGGATTTGAATTAATTTCCCAGACTAAAGTGGTAAGTTTGACTGATGAAGGACACATGCTATATTTACAGTAATAAATCTTAACAAAGTACTGTGTAGTATCATTACTATGTATAAGGCATTTTACCTAGTATGAATTATCTTACCTAGTATGAATTACCACCAACCTGTAATTTTGTGAACCTTCTTGGTGAAAATTCTTCTTGAGATTTGCATTCTATATTTTGCAGCAGGTGACTATCAGGACTTGAGACACTCATTTTAGTGGCTCAGTAGAATACTGACCAAGTGACATAGTCGTTGAATTCTGATATATGTTTAGAAAAAGTAATTTTCCAAATGGTTTTGAAAATTAAGGTTGAAAAGAGTCTAGCCCCCTGTGGGTCCGGGGATGTAGAATAGGTGCAACGTAAACAAGGCCATTGTTGCTGTACTTGGGTCTGACCCCTTTAATATAAAGAAATTAAAGAATGGGGACATTTTGATTGAAGTAGACAAAGCAACTCAAAGCAGCAAACTATTGAAAATTACCAAATTGAGCTTGACCATGGACAATGCGATCCCAATCAGTGTATCTCCTTACTATAGCTTAAACACAAAGAAAGGAGAATTAGATGTCCTGACATAAAAGACTGCACTGATGAAGAAATATTTGAAGGCACAAAACAACCAAAACAACCAAAAACTGTTGAGAAACAGATAAATAAAGTGAATAAAACCAGTGCATCAAGTCAGACAAGCGCATCTCAAAATGACCCCATTAAATTGAAAATCAGCCAGGGCAAAGTATATTTGACCAAACAACAAAAAGGATCTGATGACCCTGTTACACAATACAACAAATATGATGCATTAAGTGATAGTGACAGTGACATGAGTGTCACAAAATCACAAGGGCGGAGTAGCAATAAAACTGTAAATAATGGAACCAAACAAAAATATAAGTATACTACAGTGGAACTGTCATGGCTTTAGGCCAAACTTTGAAGAAATTAGAACTTTAATTTTCAATTTTAAACCCCACATTTTAACATTGCAGGAAACCCATTTTAAAGATATAGATAATATAAATATTAGAGGATTTGATCATTATTTTAAAACATGTGTGTCAGAAGTAGATGGGAGAGCAACTGGTGGCTGCTCCATCCTTATTAAGAAAGGTATACCACATGAGGTACTTGAGTTGGATACACAACTGCAGGCAGTTGCTGTAAAAGTATCTCTGCATAAAACTATAACTGTATGTAATATACATATTCCACCATATTTTAATGTTGCACGCACAAAGTGATCTTGATAATCTAGTCAACCAAACACCTGCACCTTTTTTAGTTTAGAGTTTAGGTAATAAGGTTGAACATCTTCTTAAATCCTCCAATATTTGTTTACTTAACGATAAATCACCTACCTACTTTCGTCCTGCATCAGATTCATTCACCTCAATAGATTTGTCTTTATGTTCTGCGTCAGTTTTTCTTGATTTTGCATGGCAGGTTCATTCAGATCAGTGTGGTAGTGACCATTTTCCTATTTTTATAGACATAGTTAAGAGTATGCATAAGGATAATGTTCCTCGTTGGAATCTTAAAAAGGCCGATTGGCCAAAATTGAAGCTTCAGTGTTCTTTAGATATCAATAGGCATAGTTTCACAGATATAACAGAAAAGTTTCCTGCATTTTTAAATAAATTAAATGATATAGCAATAAAATGTGTGCCAAAGTCAACTGGACAGTTCACTGGTAGCTACAAGCCATGGTTCAACAGTGAATGCAAAAACGCTGTTAAAGCTTGTCAAAATGCAATGGATAAATGCCGTACAAATCCTACATCAGATAACATAAATGAATATAAAAATTGTCAAGCCAATGCTTGTAAAGTAATTAAAGAAAGTAAAAGGAAATCATGGCATGAATATGTATCAAAACTAAATGTAAAGACACCAGCAAAGAAGGTATGGGAAATGATCAGGAAAATAATTAACAAACAAAGTAACACCACAATACACCATCTAGAAAATAATGATGGAACCAAGATAACAGAAAGAGTGGGGGCTGTGAAAGACTAATAGTCTTGAATACCAAGAGATTATACTTAAAGAGGATGCGATGTCGAATTGGGAGCCAGTGGAGTTTTTTCAAAAAGGGTGTAACATGACTCATTTTGTCAAGTCTGAAGATGATGCGGCAAAGAGCATTCTGGACTCTTTGTAGTTTGGCTATGTTGGACTTGCTTTCCCCATAGAGTAAAGAGTTACAGTAGTCTAAACGACTACTGACTATAGCATTTGCCAGAAGTATTGCAGTCTCAACACCAAGGAATTTGCGAATTCGTCGCAAATCATGAAGATGGTAGTAACATGCTCGGCAAACCTTGGCAACATGATTGTCAAAGGAGTTGTCTGAGTCAAAAATAAAGCCCAGATTCTTTACTTCCACCGATGGAGAGATATTGTTATGGAGGAGTGGAACAGGGAAATTTGGAGCAAGCGACTCTCTGGTGGCTTTTTGACCTATAATGATAAATTCAGTTTTTTCTGGGTTTAGTTTTAGTTTGACACCGTCCATCCACTCCTGTACAGACTTGAGACACTCGGTCAGCTCTTTCATGCTAGAATCAAAGTTCCTGCAGTCAACTGCAAGGTAGATCTGGGTGTCATCGGCATATAGGTGATGAGTAACATTGAATTTTGAAATAACTTGACTGAGAGGACTAGTACAGATCCTTGGGGGACTCCGAAAGAGAGAATTACTGCCTCAGAGAAACTATCACCTATTTTAATTTTTTGTTTACGGTTTGAAAGATACGATTTGATCCACGCCAAAAAAGTACCAACTAGACCAAACCAGTCATGCAAGCAGTCATATAAAAGAGAATGATCAATCGTATCAAACACCACCAATAGGTCTAATAATGTTAGGGACACTGCCTTTTCCTGAGTCCACTGAGAGAGCTATATCATTTTGAATCTTCATCAATGTGGTTTCAGTGGAGTGGGAACTCTTATAAGCAGACTGGTTGACATTTAAGAGCCCCTCACGCGAAATAAATTCATTTAGCTGCTTTGCCACCACCTTCTCGATAAGTTTTGATAAAAAGCTGAGGTTTGACACCGGCCTGTAGTTTTTGAGGATATTTCTATCAAGGCTCGGCTTCTTTTGAATGGGGGTGACATATGCCATTTTAAAACAGTTGGGGAAACTACCTTCTTTGATTGAATAATTTACAATTCTAGTGAGGGGGGTGATGAGAACATCAGCACACTCCATGACCAGTGATTTCGGAATCGGGTCAAGGTCGCACCATTTAGATGGTGAGGACTTTGGAATTTTGAGTAGGTCTTCCTCAGACACAGGTGTAAAAGAGGACCGAGTATTTTTAATGGGGTTGGGTCTAGTAACTGATGATGGTATTGATGACTGGAGTGTGGATCTTATTTTAAGGATTTTGTCATAGAAGAACTTACAGAAAGTGTTCGTAAGGTCAGTTTTATATGTGTAGTCTGGTAGAACAGCAACAGAGGACCTGTGTAAAATCTTTTTGAAACAGTTCCACAAAGCCTTAGGATTCCCTTGGTTTTCAGCCACAATGTTGGAATAATGATTGCATTTGGACTTCTCAAGCAGGAAATTATAGTGGTTGATTGCAGCCCGGTATCGCCTTCGATACCATGACACCATGCCCGCTCATATTTCTTCTTGAGTCGTTTTGCCTTGAGCATGTCACAGTTCATGAAACCAGTCTCGACATGTCTCGATATATTTTTCATCTTGATTGGGGCAGTATTCATGACTGAGAAGTTTTATACGGGCATCTAATGAGGTCAGATTTTAGGATATCCGTTCTAAAATCTAAAATATTTATCTTTTGAATTTTACGGATGGGAACATGTTGAAACTTACAGGATTCTCTGACAGGGAAGATACAGCTGAACATGATTGCCTGGTGGTCTGATAGTCCCCCAATAACTTTGGGACTAATAGCCTAGGAGAAGAAATCCCTCACACATAGAGCATCCAAAATATGACCCTGAATATGTGTGGGTGTATTGACAAGTTGCGCAAAAATTAATTGCTCAAGGATATCATAAAATTTCAGTGTCCAGGTGTCATGTTGATCCAGATGAAAATTAAGATCACCAAGGAGAATATTTTCACAGCCTGACAAAGCAGCACCTTCGAGGAACATGCCACATTCGTCCAGGAACTGCAACTTTGAGAGATTTGGGGGCCTATAGACTACATGAAATATAACATCTTTAGCACCCTCAGTGCTAATCAAAAGCCTGATAATTGTTTTTGAAACTTGCTCAAAACTCAGGTCCTCCTTGATGAAAAAGTCAACTCTGCCCCCTTTCTTGACATTTTGAGGTATGATGAGTGAACGTATAACCAGGAGGGGTGATACTAGAGTTAAAACTTTCAGTATCCGCTGGCCTAAGCCATGTCTCAGTGACAGCTATAAGATCAGCATTGTTATCTTTGACGAACTCCAGAAAGGAAGCTGATTTATTTCTGATAGATCTAATGTTGAGAAGACAACCATTAAGAGATCTAGAACCAGGGCCTGGATTGAGACTGATATCACCTGAAAGAGCTAGGAGCAATGATGTCCACGGACTTACATTCCGGAAACTATGCGTCACCCTTCAACAGTGACAATGGAAAGCCAGATAGGCACAATTGATGCTTTCTACACATGGGTGAATCCCTGACTCAATGATCACAGGATGGCCTGAGTGCATGATCGGTTCAGATGAGTCACAGACTCTGATGTCGCTCAAGAAGTGCATTTTTGGAGAATATCGTTAGTAAGTATATATATGACTAAAAAAATATAACTAAGAGCCAAAAATGTGAAATGATGACAAAACTACTTTGTGGGTTAGTTGAACGAAAAGTGCATTGCCAGACCAACAGAGACCAAGCATTAAAAATTTAGAAAAGGTGCACTTACCTTCCCTATGTACAAACCTGTCTTTCACAATGGAGCCAAAAGAGAAAGTTGTAATAGATTGTGAAAGTAGGAAAAGATTAGTGCATATTTATGAAGTGAATTTGGTCAAAGAAAAATTGTGGTATGGATGGTTAATCAGGGCTATTAATTTGGTTATTGTATATCTGGGCTTTGTATGTAATACGTACAGTTTATTTGGTTGTTGGTCAAACAAAAATTGTGGTATAGATGATCAATCAGGGCTGTTAATTTGGTTATTGTATATCTGGGCTTTGTATGTAATACATACAGTTTATTTGGTTGTTGAGTAAAAACAATAGGAGGAAGGTAGGTATAGATGGTATATCTGGGCTTTACATTTAATATTTTGTGTTTGGTTTTTGTATATAAGGGCTTTGTATATAGTACAGCAAATTTGGTTGTTGTGGAAAAGAATAGAAAAGAACCGCAGGAATTATCGGGTGGGCGATAATACCCGTTTGAGGGTAAACAAACAGTTTCACAATGTTTAGGGATAATATACACTTATAATTTCTTTATTTCACCAAGATGTTTTCATAACTGATATAATGTGACAAATAATAATTTTTACAGGCGACTTTTTATGGTTAAAATGAAAATTTAAAACCGCATCGTAAAAACAACGTCTACCCTGGCGAATGCTGAACTGAATTACTGTACACAGTTTCAAAATTATCAAGTGAATGCTGAAAAAGAACACCTGGATTTTGACACAGACAACTCTGAAAACTACAATGTACAATTTACCATTAGAGAACTATGTGATGCTCTGTAAAAGGCTCATGCCACAGCCACTGGTCCAGATGAAATTCATTATCAATGCTAAAACATCTACCAAGAGACTCACTTATGGTATTACTTGATATATTTAATGATATATGGGCTTCAGGTGAAATCTCTGAATGCTGGAAAGAGGCCACTGTGATACTTATTCCTAAACCAGGCAGAGACTAAAAAAAACCCATCCAATCATCGTCCCATATCTCTGACGAGCTGTTTATGCAAAACCATGGAAAGAATGATCAATACTAGATTAGTTTGGTTCTTTGAGAAAAATAATATTTTAACAAAATATCAAAGTGGTTTTAGAAAAGGTTGAACTACAACAGACCAATTAATTAGACTTGAATCTTTTATTAGAGACACATCTTTAAAAGGCAACCATGTAGTCACTATATTTTTGATTTGGAGAAAGGATACGATACTGTATGGAAACATGGTGTTATGAGAGATCTTCATAAAGCAGGCCTAAGGAGTTGAATGCCTATGTTTATTCAGAATTTTTTATCAAACAGAGTTTTTAGAGTTCGCTTGGGGTCTACTTATTCTGATTTACATGAGCAAGAGATGGGTGTCCCGCATGGTAGCATCCTCTCAGTTACTTTGTTCATTTTAAAAATTAATAGCATTGCTGATGTCATTCCATCTAGCTTTGAAAAGTCTCTTTTTGTTGACGATTTCTCAATCAGTTGTTGTTCTAGAAATATGGCTTCAATAGAAAGACAACTTCAGTTGTGCTTGAATAAGGTAGAAAAATGGGCTGATGAAAATGGTTTTAAATTTTCTAAAACCAAAACTGTTTTATGCATTTCTGCAATAAAAGAAAACTTCATCCAGACCCAACATTGACAATATATCATTCACAAATCTCTGTTGTTTCACAAACTAAGTTCCTTGGCGTTATATTTGACAGTAAACTGAATTTTAAGGCACACATTGATTATATTTGTCAGAAATGTGGAAAAGCCACAAACTTACTGAAAGTAGTTGCCAAAATGGACTGGGGAGCAGATAGAAGTGTTTTAATGAGGCTTTATTGTTCATTTGTTCATTCTAGATTGGAATATGGTTGTACTGTTTTTAGTTCTGCTAGTAAGTCGTATCTTAAGAAATTGGAACCCATTCAAAACCAGGGCTTAAGAATATGCCTGGGAGCCTTCAGGGCTTCTCCAATGCAAAGCTTGTATGTAGAGGCAAATGAACCACCCTTGTATTTAAGGTTTGATAAATTATGTATTCAGTATGCTTTGAAATGGGGAAGTAATCCTGACAATCCAACTTACAATGTTTTTAACCCCCAGTTTTATGATCTGGATTATAAGAAACCATCTGCAATAAGATCTTTTGAGCATCGTGTAGAGGAAGATTTGTCTGCTGTCTGTCCTCAGCATCTAATTCTGACTGGATCTAATTTAGACTGTGTCATTGCCAGATGACCCACCCTGGACTATACAGAAACCTCACATAGACTTTTATCTCACCCATCAAAGAAATATCTTGGTGGTGTTTGTATGTTTCAAAGTCTGTTTGCCGAGTTAAAAAGCTATTACACTGACCATAGGGCTTTTTATACTGATGGGTCGAAAACAGAACATAGGGTTGCTGCAGCTGCTACATCTGATGGCTTCAGTGCCCAGGTCACACTTCCTGGCAATGCTAGTATATTCACAGCTGAACTACAGAAATGGCTTTTAATATAGTTAAAAATTTTGATGAGGATAGTTTTATTATATTTTCTGACTCTTTATCTAGTCCTCAAGCTCTTGATAGCAGCAACTGTGATCATCCTTTCATTCAAGATATTTTAAAGCTTTTCAATGATTGTTGTTCAGTAAATAAAAAAGTTGTTTTAGCTTGGGTTCCTAGTCATGTAGGCATAAAGGGCAATGAAAAAGCAGATGAGCTTGCCAAACAGGCATTGAATTTTTAATGTTTTAGACTTGAAAGTCCCCTATACAGACTTAAAAGTAAATGTAAATAGTGTTTTTAAACAGAAGTGGCAAGCTCATTGGAATGCGTGTCCTGATAACAAACTATTCCAAATAAACCCTACTGTTGGAGATTTTTATATTTGGACGGGTTTATCTCATAGGGAGGAAAAGGTTATAACTCGAGCGTGTATAAGACACACCTATTTCACACACAGTTATCTGTTAAAAGGTGAAGATATGCCCTGGTGCATTCCATGTCATTGACCTGATACAGTGAAACATATATTATTGGACTGTATCGACCTACGTGACACTAGAATTAAATACTACAAAAACATAAACAACTTAAAAGATTTATTTAATGGTAATGTAAAAAGCATATGTAATTTTTTGAAGAAAGTGGACTATTCTTCACATTTTAGTGAATTAATTTATTCTGTGTTTTGTGTTAATTTATTGTGGTTTTCCTGGTCATGTACATCTTTTCTTGTGATATTTGTTTTCTTGTTTTTTATGTGTTTTATTTTACACTAATACTTATGTTGCAATCTGTGGCACATTTAAATTTTATTTTATCTTGTTATACATACATTCTATTCTGTGTATCTAGTCATGTATTTTATTCTTATTTTTGTAGATGTTTTTATTGTTTAATTAAGGTATTTATTAATTTTATTGGTGCTGTATAACACTAAGGTGTTTAAGCACCTTAAATTTTAACTTTACTTTACTTATCTAGTCTGTTGTTTTGGTCTTTTGACCAGTGCTGTATAACACCAAGGTGTTCAAGCACCAAAAACTTTTAACTTAACTGAAAATAATCTAGATATTATGAATATTTATTGCCAATTTACCAACAAACTTCCACAGGTTCCACATAGTGTCCAGATATTACCATCTGAGCAAACTGGTGACATCACAGAGAATGCTTTCCTACATTGCTGAAACTGCTCAAACAGGATATGACAAATGTGTTCAAACAAATTCCAATTCTACCAGTATCTTTATAATGCTTAATCTCAATCAAGGCGGACTCTAGGCATACCAAACAGAAAAAAGCAGAAAACTATGATCATATAATCTGAGACATAGAAGGGGAGAGCGCCAGGGAAAGACAGAGCAAAAGCAAAATTTGGGCTTGGATATGCTTGTGCAAAGATATGGGTTTTGAGCTAGAACAAAGTTTGGCCTATATTAAATAATATTCAGTGATAAGCCACAACATTTGCTCTATTGATTTGTAGCTGATGAGTAAGGAATAGCGTAGTAGATCAGTTCCTGGGTGCTTACAGTCAGAGAGTGTTCATTGTATATGAAATGGGTAATGGACTTTATTGTGTACCTTATGGTATCTGTGGATGCAGATTTTTGTTCAGAGTGAGCTTGATATCTGGGTAAACTCCATTTTTTTGCCTTGGTAATTTTTAGTGTTGGCCCAGACAGAACATGGCATGATATCTGAGTTAGTCAAAAATTGTCTTTAAAAGCTGGTATTGAAGGCCATGTGTTTCATATTGGAATTTTGTACTGGGCATGCTGACCGTCTTTTGTGATATAAAAAAATTCCCCACCTGTCCTCTTATACCCAATTTCCTGCTCACTGTAACTTTGGTCTAGGCACTTGTCAATACAAACAGTTCTTCTACTATTTTACTGCTTTAATTGATGATATAATGGACAAACAGTTTTTTTAAAGCAACATCTTAGTCCTAACAGTTTTACAGTTATCTACTTAGATTTAGTGTTATCTTAATTGGACTTGTAAATAATAGTCCTGGCAGACGAACAAACACTCTATCAAGTAATCTTAACATCTACAGGACTTTATCTGTAAATATAGTTTGTAGGGTTTGTTTTGTCAGTGTGTAACAAATACTAAAATCACTAATGTGTATTTAATGGAATAAATCCAAAAGCGAGTTTGTTTCATACTTTGTATTAAGGTCAAACAAAGGTCAAAATAATTTACCCTTTGCTTATGGTTTGGCACACTTGGGACTGATGCCGTTTTAGCATGTTTTTGTCCATAGTTTACTAACCAATGCACTCACAGCCTGAGGGATAAAATAGAGGTTCAGGAGGACATTGTGAAAACACTACAAAGGACAAGGTGACCTAAAGAAGTGTGTTATGGAATTATTAGAACAGAAAACAAAACAAACAAACTGAAGCAGAGAATGATAACATTATGGAAACAACAACAGTAACTTTGTGAAGATCACAAGGATTATTGAAGCAGATAATATATAACCAGCTGCTATGATCAATAAAGAACAGACCAATGATGGACACTTACCATTTCAAAACGACTGATCTATGATTACAATCAAAATATTAGAATCTAAAATAAATATTAATCTTTTAGTAACATTGAAGTATTGATGTGTGTGATAGTTTAGAGCTATTATTGTTTGAAGTTGACATTAATCCTTCCATGTTTTTATCCAAGCCCTTAATAAGATAATAGCTCTTAGTCCAGATTTATAGTGTAATATATGTGTTGGATCAAATCACCGAGTTTCCAAAAAGCATTTGGCTCTATTTCGTGGGATTTTTTGTTTGGCATGCTTAAATTTTTTAATTTTTTACAAGATGTTTAAAGGTGAATCTATGTTTTGAATAAAAATCTACAAGCTTCAATTCTTCAGTCATGATATTTATCAGAACTTTTTTTAACAAGGGGATGCAGCCAAGGCAATCCTAGCTATAGCACCATGCTTGTTTTTACTTTGTGCTCAAATTCTTTATCTTCTTATAGTGTATACTTGCGGAGCCCTGGAAGGGACATAGAACTGTTTTCCTTGCAATTTTTTATCTTGTTACCACAAGATGGTAAGTTATTCCCACAAGATAGGAAGTCATTCCCACAAGTTAGTAAGTCATTACCACAAGATACTAAGTCGTTCCCACAAGTTAGTAAGTCGTTACTACAAGATACTAAGTTGTTCCCACAAGTTAGCAAGTCATTACCACAAGATAGAAAGTCGTTCCCACAAGTTAGCAAGTCATTACCAGAAGTTAGCAAAGTCGTTCCCACAAGATACTAACTCATTCCCACAAGTTAGCAAAGTCATTCCCACAAGATAGAAAGTCGTTCCCACCAGATAGGAAATCATTCCCACAAGTTAGTAAGTTGTTACCACAAGATACTAAGTCGTTGCAACAAGTTAGCAAGTCGTTCCCACAGGTTAGTAAGTCGTTATCACAAGATACTAAGTCGTTGCCACAAGTTAGTGAGTCATTCCCACAAGTTAGTAAGTCGTTACCACAAGATACTAAGTCATTCCTACAAGTTAGCAAAGTCGTTACCACAAGATACTAACTCATTCCCACAAGTTAGCAAAGTCGTTACCACAAGATACTAACTCGTTCCCACAAGTTAGCAAGTCATTACCACAAGATATAAAGTCATTCCGACAAGTTTTGCTTAGTCATGCTTTGATGTCAATGTACAGGCAATTTCTTTGTCTATGATACCTAACTTCTATAGCGGTCACCCACCTACTAGCATACCATTCAAGTTTACATACCCTTGTAGGCCTCCAGAGCTCGCATGTTTCCTGTTATCTTATATGTCAAACTTTCATACCATTATGGTTATCATTTTGTCAATTTTAATGGTTATTCTTCTAAGTTACCTAATTAGTGACCTTCAGAGGTCATCTACTTATTGTTACAGGTATACTGCAACACTGTCTTTTAGAGATTTAATACTAATTGCGTTACAGTGTCTATATGTGGCACCTAAGGGGGAACCAAGGTAATGGGTATAAAGAAAGGGTCGGGAATGATAAGACTATGCAATTTACTGTATGAAAAGCCTATGCAATTTGCAGCACAGCAAGCATGGGTTTTGCTGCATCCAGGTACATAGCTTGTATGAGAATCCAGTGGAGATACTGCAAGGTATGCTGTGCCAAAAAGCACCCAGTCCAATGTAACATACTGAAATATCTTAGAAGGACCAAGCAAAGTGCCATAAAACAGACATTCTGCTATCTTGCTATCTTGTGGGAACAACTTGGTAACTTGTGAGAACGACTTGTTAACTTGTGGGAACAACTTGCTATCTTGTGGGAACGACTGGCTAACTTGTGGGAACGACTGGCTAACTTGTGGGAACGACTTGCTAACTTGTGGGAACGACTTTTTAACTTGTGGGAACGACTTGCTATCTTGTGGGAACGACTTTCTAACTTGTGGGAACGACTTGCTATCTTGTGGGAACAACTTTCTAACTTGTGGGAACGACTTGCTATCTTGTGGGAACGACTTTCTATCTTGTTGTTGTTGTTTATTAATCATATACATAGTATATACAATTTAATAACACAATAGAAAAAAAAAATGTTAGGAAAACAAATACCTATGACATGTATTAAGATTGTACAAGAGGAAACATTTTGAACATATTTACAATTCAATGTTATTTGTACTATTTTGCTCAACTTTTACACAAAAATATGTTAACATAAAGTCCACCTCAGCTTTTTGAAAACAAGCGTCAGTTTGCCGAATGTGAAGTAAATCTTTTATTGAAGAAACATGAAATAAATCTTTATCACTCATACTATTTATATTTCTCAAGCAACAGTTTCTTAGTTCTTTTAGGTCCATCAGTTCATTATCACAATTGTATGTACTTTGAAAATAAACACTTTTTACTAAATTCCTATTCCTGCATTCCTATTCCTGCATATTGTGGTACCGACTTTGCTAATTTGTGGGAATGAGTTAGTATCTTGTGGGAACGACTTTCTAACTTGTGGGAACAACTTGCTATCTTGTGAGAACGACATTCTAACTTGTGGGAACGACTTTCTAACTTGTGGGAATGACTTGCTATCTTGTGGGAACAACTTGCTAACTTGTGGTAATGACTTGCTAATTTCTGGGAATGACTTGCTAACTTGTGGGAATGACTTTCTATCTTGTGGTAATGACTTTTCTAACTTGTGGGAACGACTTAGTATCTTGTGGAAATGACTTGCTAACTTGTGGGAACAATTTGCTAACTTGCGTGAATGACTTAGTATCTTATGGTAACAACTTACTAACTTGTGGGAACGACTTCCTATCTTGTGGGAATGACTTCTATGTCCCTTCCAGGGCTCCGTATATACTAATAATATCAAGCACATATATATGCTTATAAACAACTAATAATATCAAGCACATATATATGCATATAAACAACTGCAGTTACAAAATCACCTAATTTGCTGATGATACCAACCTATTCTTTTTTGGAGGGAAAGACTCTCTCCTGGTGGCACTGAATACATTAGAAATATATGGTTGTCTCTCTGGATTAGTGGTAAATATGGACAAAACTAAGTATGGTTGTGAAGAAAAAACTTTTTAAGGACATAATTGATTCCCGCGGAAATTGGTTTTGGGCACAACAAAATTTGACCAACTTTGGATACAGTTTGCAGTTGATTTTGAACACATACCCAACCTTGATTATAGTCCAGTCTTCAGCAAAATAAAGAAAATTTTGAGAACCAATGGAAACAAAGAAAACTGGCACCGATGGGCAAGATCACAGTTATAAAACCCTTCATTGTCTTTAGCTTGAACCATACATTTAGCCTCATTCCATTTCCAACCAAGCAATTTATTACCAGTTTGAATAACCTTATGTACTCATTTATTTGGGATAACAAATAAGACAACATGAATAGAAAACAGATTACCAATATTTACCTTTTTGGAGGTCTTACAATGCTGAATCTAGAACAAATTCTAAATTATTCTTAATTTTAGTTTCTACTGAGAGACTATACATGATGGGACACCTTTGGGCCAGAATGATAACTAGAAAAATTGAAATCCATTCTGGGTGGAAATGATAGTAGCTTGGAGTAATCTGCTCAATATTTTTGAAACTGAAGCAATCTCATGCCCTTGGTGGTATAACCCTCAGATCTCTAGTGAGCCATAACCCCCCCCCCCCCTCTTGGCACTTTGCAGGGGTATACTTACCATTAGATTTACTTTACAATGAAGGCAGTATCCTTGACCAAGAGGAAGTCCAAAGACAGTGTGACATCAAGACTAAATTTTTGGAGTATACTAGAATGAAAAGATGCTTAAAATTTATATGAAAAATTACAATACCTCTTATCAATATGATCCTTCCCAGACCATGTCAACCTTCTTACCTGAAGCTTTTGTCACCTCCAAATTCAGGAACTAGAAAATGTTACAGTATTTTAAATCAACAGTACAATAATTTGGCGCTGAAACAAAAACAGAACAACATTTTGAATACTGATCTTTTTTATTCGTCTGGTTCTAATTTAGACTCATTCAAAGAATTTTAGGAACTAAAGCCTACTTGTGTAAGGTTAAAATAAGCCACTCTTCTCACTGCAGCTTCCGTTGTATGTGTGATGAGACTATTTTTCTTCTCTTTATATCCGGTCTAAAGGTGTGTGAATTTCGGTCGCATGTAAGGTCATGGCTACAGAGGGATTTCCATATATTCATGGAATTAAGTCCAGTGGTTCTAATTTTTGGTTACTGAAAATGTACTTATATTCTTTCCTTTTTATTTCTATTGTGCACATAGTTACAAAACATTGACTTTAAAAGGTTTCAGAGTTGTTTTTTACTGGTATCTACAATGACCAAAAATATGTCGCAAAAATTAAAAAAAACAATGTTCAATTTTTCCTAAATTCATGGTCAGTGTATTCTAGATTAAACGATACCTGGTGTCCATCTTCAAGGCACAATTGTGGTTCTGTCGTTTTTGCCATATTTACCAAAGTTTAGCTTTCCCTGTTATTATTGTACATTTACACCATCATTTGTCTTTTAAATTGTATCTATATTGAGAAACTAACGTGTACCTTCTTTTTCTGTAATTGAACTTGTATGTATTTTTTTTCATTTTGTACACATGTCAAGGAAAATAAAAGTTAAAAAAATCATTGAGTTTACCAGCAAATATGAATATCAAATTATTATAAAATAGTTTTGAAAGTTAAACTAGCAGTAACGGAAAGCTTTTTTAAAACTTTTTTTACAGACGTTCATACACCGAGATGACCGACTGAGAATTAAACTAGATGGAACATGAGCATTGTTTGAAAATTAATTGGTGATATCTACATCTTCCGTGCAAGCTTATTCTCAGTCCAGAGGGGAACTGATTGATAAACATGTTATGTTCAATCCATAACAACTGCCCATTAAGAAAAATAGTCAAGAAATTTTATGAAAAGAGATATTTCAATAATACTATCATAAATTATAAAGTTTTTAAATTGTAATTAAATAACTACCAACAATTAAACAATTATATAACGTATTTTAAACAACCGCGATAGAAAAAAACACCATTTACATATTTTCCTTTCTTTGAGAAATTCATATTTACTTGTAAATGATTGCCTATTTCTTGAATTGGACAAGATAAAGTTGAATAAAGTTCCAACTTTATGAAATGGGTAAATTTCACAGATTGACTTTAAAAAGCTCCAAAATGGTTGCAAGGAGTGCTGCAAATCATAATCAAATCTTTCCATTTTTCATGTCTGTTGGTGTACAGTTTAAGTGGTTTCCACGAAAGTCCATTTGACATTCCAATTCTTGTGAATCTATTCGATGACACAAGTGCAAGTTATGAACATACACAACAGCACCAAATTTTTGAACCCCTAGGGTGCTTTTAGGAGAAAGAAATAGAATTTTTGCCTGGAAGCTGCTCCATAAATAAACTTCTGATTAATTAATATAGAGTTTGCAAAGCTTTACTGTTTCTTTTAGAGAACCTGATTAGTTACATTTTGAATTTATTGTCCACTGCCTGGATATGTTGATAGAAGGTTAGAAGGAGAATAATTGATAAACCATAAAGTAATTTGAATTTGCTGAAAAGCATTAATAATGACAAATTTTGTCATAATAAGGAACCATCTACAAATGCTGTTTTTTCTAACTGATATGAATGTAATTTATATATATGTAATTTATATGAATGTAATTTATATATAATATAATATATAATTATAATTATAATATAATTTATAACTGATATGAATGTTTTGTTTGGAAAAAAATAATGTTAATGTAATACTTTACATCACATATCATTGGAGGGTAGTGTATTCACAAAAATACTTGCATACTACTGTATTCAGGTTAAAGTGCTCTGGTTATTTCTTAAAACTAAGATAATGGTCATTAGTTCCATGATGATTTCCGCATTTCACTTTTATCTTGGATAAACGGCTGTTTGGATTTTGTAAAACTAAGATCTTTTCAGTTTTTCTGTTGTTTCTAATTTTGCCAAACGACAATTTTTTTCAGCTAACGAAAAACCTCTTTCAGGTACAGAGTTATTTAACAGCATACTTTAACTGATTACCTCTTTTCAGAAAAGGATTTTTATTACTAATGCAGGTGTTCCACTGGAGCCAACCCTGTAACCGACCCTACGACCGTAGGGTCGGTTGCAAAAGTCATACAGTCATGAGAAAAAGTGCTGGAAAATGGTGGGTCGGTTATGCAATCCCCGACAAGACGGTATAGTTACAGACAGGCCGTAATGACCTTGCCCACAAGACGTAGGTTCGGGGACATGCTTTACATGGCCAGTCGTAGAAGTACTACGACAAGCCCTAAACCCTAACAGGCAAGCCAGATCACAAATAGACAAGCCGTAAAGACAAACAGATAAGCCAGGAGCATGTTCCCATAATCGGGATCCATATCACACTATATAAACCCCCCTACCCTGTGATGTGCCATTCATTTCACACTTCAAAGATGACAGAAAAACATCAAGAGCAACTGATAGATCACTTGAGGGTGTTTTTGGTTTTTATTGAGTTTATTTTTTATTGTACATGATATTTTCAAGACACAAAAGACTGCAGAACCCAGCACCTGCCCAGCCAGCATCACCATCACCCCCACCCCCACCACCCAGGAGAAGTACCTTGGATACTGCAGAGAGAGGAGAGAGGTTGCTACAGAACACTCTTGGACAAGTTAATCACTACTGACATACCAGGCTACAGAAATTTCACCAGGATGGAGCCAGCATTTTTTTATTTAATTGAAGAAAGAATCACCCCCAGGACAGTAAAGTTATAAACAGGTCGTAATGGCCATCCAGACAAGCCATAGGGTCAGGAACCTTTTTTTCACGGCCAGTTGTAGAACTTCTACGACAAGCCCTAAACCCCTAACAGACAAGTCGGGAGCATGTTCTCGACCCTTCACGACAGGACTGATTGTTTTTGTGGGTCGGTATCTAGAGTCGGGATCCAGAATCGGAATCCATATCACACTATATAAACCCCACTCCCCTGTGACGTGCCATTCATTTCACACTTCAAAGATGACAGGAACACATCAAGAATAACTGATAAGGTCACTTGAGTGTCCTTACAACACACAGAAGACAGCCAAACCAAGCACTTGCCCGGTCAGCATCACCATCACCCCCACAACCCAGAAGGAGAAGGAAGCCACAGAATCCATGGGTCCTGCCCTGGATACTGCAGAGAGAGGAGAGAGGTTGCTACAGAACACTCATGGATGAACCAATCACTAGTGACATACCAGCCTACAGAAATTTCACCAGGATGGAGCCAGCATTTTTTTATTTGATTGAAGAAAGAATCACCCCCACCTCAGGAAGTCAATCACCAACTAAGGCAGCCACTGGAAGTCGGCTTGAAACTGGCGGTTACTTTGTGACACTTATCTACAGGGGAAGCTACACCTCACTGTAGTACCAATGGAGGGTTGGAAGATCGACCATCTGCAAGTTTATCCCCAGGTCTGCAAGCCATTTTGAACGAATTTCAACAAGAGTATCTGGTGTGCCCCACTGATCCTGAAGATTGGAAGAAAAGTGAACAAAGATTTAGAAACAGATGGAATGTCCCCCATGCAGTTGGTGCATTAGATGGAAAACACATTGCTATCAAGAAGCCCAAGAAGTCAGGCAGTGAATATTCCAACTACAAGGGCTACTTCTCCCTGGTACTTTTGGCTTTGTCAATGCAGATTACAAGTTCCTGTGGGTAAACGTGGGGGACAGTGGGTCATCATCTAATGCAAAGATTTCCAACCGCAGCAAACTGAAAAGAAGAATTGAAAACAGAACCTTGGGACTACCACCACCTGAACCACTTGGATCTGGGGGCCAAATCTGCACTACTTCCTGCTGGGAGACGATGCCTTTGCCCTGATACATTGGCTGGTGAAGCCTTACAGTAGATGCCAACTGACCAGAGAAAAGAGAATAGCCAACTACAGGATACCCAGGGGGAGGAGGGTGGTCGAGAACTCATTTGGTATACTTGTCAAGAGATTCAGGGTGCTGTTGACCACCATGGAACAGAGGCCAAAAGTTGTGAGAGACATTGTGTTAACATGTGTGGTACTGCATAACATGCTGTGAACCCATCAGGGGGGAGCAGACAGACCACCCACTACAGCTGACAACATGCAACCACCACAGGGGGAACAGAGACATCAAGAGAACTTCAGAAACCCATCGAGGGAGGCTAAACGAGACCTACTGAAAGACTACTTCAATCACGTGGGGGTGATGGCTGGACAGGATGACAGAGTTTAAGAAGACTGAGGGGAGAACATGCTGTCATATATCAGTCCTTTTCAGGACTACCCAAATAAACCAAGAACTTTTATTTAGCAAAGTGTCGCCTCCCCAAAAATAACCCCAACTTTCAAAAAATTTAATTCCAATTCAGTTTCACCAAAAACATTCCCCATCACAAACACAAACACAAATCCATCCCAAATTCAGTTCACAAAAATATATTTTATCACTTACAGATTTAAATCTAGGTCCTCAGTCTACAAATCCATCCCAAACTCAGTTCACCAAAAATAAATTTAATAAAAATAAATAAATTCTCAGAAAAAAAATTACAAAATAAGGGGTAAAAAAGTTTCCAAATAAATACCTGAAAATATTTTATGGCAAGAATTAGAAAAAAAAATCGCTAGGAAATTTGCAAGACATAATTACACAGGTTTGCAGTCACCAGTTTAATATTTTTTAATCAGTTTGTTAGTACATTGCCACTCACATGTTTGAATATTTTGTTAGGGCTCATGTTTGTTTGTCTGTGAGTGTGGATGTGACATTTTATTTTAAGTTGGGTTTTGGGAGGGATGTGGGTTTGAGTCTGTATCTTGATTTTGGAGGATGTGGATTGGGGTCTGCATCTTGATTTTGGGGGATGTGGGTTTGAGTATGGATTTTGTTTTTTTGGGGTGGGGAGTGTTTATTTAAAATTGGGTTTTGTTTGGGGATGTTGTTGGTTTTGATTTCTTAGGGGATTATTTTTTCTTAAGGGATTTTTTTTTGTTTTTTTGGTGGAACTTCATTAATATTTGTTTAACATTCACTCATTCATTCACACAATTTTTTTTTCATGTACTGTGGGAGGTGTAAGTGTTGGACTGTGCTTTTTATGTTTTTGGGCACAGACTTATAGCTTGTTAATTGTTTCGGATGATTCGGGTGGCCCTGAGAAGGGCCGGTTTTGGTGCGACTTGTGCGGGCTAATCTGCTGATTGGGCTGGCTCTGCTGGCTGGACTGGCTGGGAGGTCTTGACTGTTCATGATGAATGGAAGATGGCACTGGTGACGGTGCTGGTTGAAGTTGAGAGGGTGAAAATGGCTGTGGTCTGTCCATCTGCTGATACGTAAGCACACTGGGAATCGCTGCAAAGAGATGGATAATCCAGAAGTGTTGTGCTAACTTTCCTCCTGGTGCAACTGAAGGTGGGTTGAAAATAATCTGTATGGAAGTCCCAGGCTGTTGGTCATCCACAACTATGTAAGAAGTTGGCTGTGCTGATGCTGATGAAGGCCTTGATGGTTGCTGTACTTTGGCAATCTCCTGTTACTGTCTGGGTAGGCTGCACAACTGGAATGGAGACTGGTTGAGTTTCCGGTATGGTGAGTATGTATTCATGTCCTGTTGTGGACTGTGATGCTTCTGGAACTTGATGTGTGGTGACCTCTTGTCTTTTGGTGATCTGTCTCTTGCGTTCTTCGGCCTTGTACTGTATTTCACTGAGAAGCTTCACTGTCTCATTCCTGAAGGTTAAAAAGTCCCTTTCTTCCAGGTTTTCAATCTCAGAGTGGAGATAGTTGCAGAATGACCGTCTAGGATTTGGAGTGGGGTCCTGACGTGCACCCAGAAATGTGGAAATCATTGACCTCATCTGCTGGAACTGATCTAAGACTGGATCTGCAGATGTGGTGGTAGTCGCGACTGGAGGCTGTCTGGGACTGGTGCTCGAAGGCTGATGAGTAACATTTGATGCAATGCTGATTTCCATCTCAGATTATGTGTCCTTGGATGTACCTGGAACTGAAGCTGCAGCTGCAGAAGGCCTCTGGGGTGACTTGAATGCAAAAGACGTGGAAACTCCCTTCCTTCTGATGTGACCTTGTAGAAAACTGAAACTGTCCTTCAGCCAGGTCTGTCATTCTCTACTCCTCTCAGCTGCTTGTCCTGACTTTGGCTGAGTGAGCTTACCATATCTGGTACGTTGAGTGTCAAACCACTTCTTCACAGTCTTGACAGGCAAGTTTCTGGTAGCTGCTAGCTGCTCCCAAAATCCTTTCTTCTTCTGCTTGTCTTTGAAACTGTCATGGTCTTGTCATACAGTTCCTTGTGCTGTTTAACGAACTCTACGATGGCTTCTTTGTCTGAATCAAAATGGACTTCATCTGGCCCTTTTTCTGTCTGGATTGAGTTGATTCTACATCAGTATCCGTGTCAGTTCGCACTCTCTTCTCTCCTCTGTCTGGGCTTTCTTCCCTCTCTCTCTCTCCATCCTCTCTCTGTCCCTCTCCTCCTGTTCAATCCTCTCTCTCTCATCTTTCTTCTCTCTTTCCCTCCTCCTTCTTTCTGTATCTGCAGCTGTATCTCCTAACTCAAACTGTGATTGAGTGCCAGCTGGTACTTCAATCTTTCTCCTTCTGCCCCTTGGCATGCTGATCAATCAATCAATTGTACAGCCTGTTTGTATCTCACAGAACAGATTTCACTCTCAACCAGTCCAGCCTAGCTCAAAACTTAAGCTAGTTTCCAAAAAAAATTTAAAAACCTAAAGAAAAGCTGCACACCAGTTGTCTCTCGACAATTCAAAGCCCAAATATACGCAGATTGTCTATCGATTCGCCTTTTTATAAACACAGATTTTGAAACCGACAGGCCATAAGACGCAAAAATATTGCTGACCTGTCTGTTACAGTTCCCGGTTGTCTGTTGGTATTATGGTATTACAGGCCTGTCGGTTATTGTTTAAAGCTTGTCAGTTTCAGTTTAAGGCCTGTCGGTTACAAATTTTCCCAACTCTAGGACCCAGTCTGTTAAAGTTACCGACTTGCCTGTAAACTTTATAGGCCTGTCGGGAACACTTACAGACAGGCCGGCTAAAGTTACCGACTGTACTGTAACACTTCCTGCATGGTCGGTGAGTCATCACTTACATTCTGGAAGTCCATATTTGGGACAAGCCGGATACTTGTTACAGACAGGCCTGTTTGATTAACCGACAAGCTGGGAAGTGTAACCGACAGGCCGTTAAGTTAACCGACAGGCCTGTTGCTAGGGGGCTGAAATTAGGGTCAGATACAAGGGTCGGCAATGGTCGTAGAAATATCAAACATGTTTGATATTTCACTGACTCTCCCTGACAGGCCCATAACTTGAAACCGACCCTAACCGACCATGTCAACATTGGTCCCGACTCTCAAAAAATGCATAGTTACCGGCCTGTCGGCTCCAGTGGAACCCCTGCATTAAACTCCACTAAAACTATTTTTTTACAAATACTAATATTAATTATTAGAAGTATCATACATCTTCCTTTACTTTGATTGAGAAGGTCTTAATTGTGTGTAATTAATATTAAATTATAGCTATTCTTAAACCACTCAGGACAAATACGCACCAAAATTACAATTTTATTAAAACTAAGCATGAATATTTAAACAATACTTTCTTTTGCAAAATGTATTTCGGAAACTGTAATATGTAGGAAGTTAATATTGGGTATGAAATTGAGTGTGGGTGTAGATTTGCCATGTCATGGTCTAACCTTTCTGCAGTGACCCTGACCTTAAAACTCGTGCCCATTCTATACCTCAGAATCTGTAAGGTGTAGGAAGTTGATACTTTGTAAGGACACACATTGGGGGTATAACTGATGCTTTTTATATCTAGTTTTAGTTTCTGATGATATTCTGATGAATTATCAACATTAAAATCAAGGTTATTATAATTTATTAGGATGAAACAAAATCAAATGTTCATAAAGAAAATTACAAGATTACAAGATCAAAGTTACAAGCTGACATACAGGATAAATATGTTTGTTATTTACCATTTTGCTTAAAGCTGACAATTATATCTAGATCAAGATCATTATCTCTCACCTATATAGACTGATGAACTTAATAAATTTTATATCTAATGTAGCGATGCTTCCGTATTATCCCTAAACATAGCTTATACACATTTACAAGTGTGCACTTCTCTGCTCCCTAGAACTATTTTTAATTCATTGAAGGCACTAGAGATATTGATGGTTATTCAAGGTTACTGTGGGAAATTGATTGATATTCATCAGATCAATATTTATTAGATCAAAACTAAATGAATTAGGGGGCAAATAGAATGTCATTTTAAGACGTCCATCCCTTTGTACACCCCTGTGGACTTTGTGCCCTCATGAAATAAAGCATTCAACATGATTTTGTACTTAGATATAAAGTAGGGTCCCCAGCCCCTGGTGAGCTGTGCTTATTACTTGGGGCTACCCGGGTGTCAATGCTATGCCCAAGACAGTATGTCTTTAAGTTTGATGTGTTACCTTGGTTGGACTGGGTACCAGACTGGACACCCTGTTTTTAAATAATTAGGTCTTAACTTGGAGTTTATAGAATTTACTCTAGTTGCCATTGCCAACGACACAGCAACTTAAATTTATTGGTCAGGGATCTGATCCCTGCTTAGTGGACCTAGGCATGGTATCTTTAAAACTTGCTTGAAGGGCAAACATGAATTTGAACTTTTACAAGGATTTTTATTTGGTACTGATTTTATTTTGTTTTGAGGTTTAATTTGTGAATATCTTCATTGAAACGGTCATTTATCCTGTGACAAGATTTCTTTTTGATTTACAAAGGGCTAATCTGAATGTGACTGATAGAACTGATTGAATTGCCAGAAGGGCCAGTGTTCTGGTGTTATATAAGATTATCTGGTCATCTAGTCAGCGTCAGGCTTTATGATCAGCTCTACCCTATATTTATCTTCTCGTATGGCTTGCCATGGTTTTGTCAATTGACCGGACAGAGCCTGAATCTGTTAAATGAACACCCAGTCTTAGGGCCTTGGCATCTTGTATTGAGTTTCAGGGACATTGATAGGGGTGTTCCACTGGAGCCGACTTGTTGATAACTAGGTTTTTTGAGGGTCTGGAGCAATGCTCACAAAGTCGGTTAGGATGGGTTGTAGTTTCCCAGCTTGTAGCAGTTGATTGTCATTGATTGAGAAATTGATGTTTGATATTTCACTGACCTTCCACGACTCTGTAACCAGATCTTGGCTCTGTCCACCTTGAAACCGTCCTGTTGTGGATCTCTAAGCCCCAGTGCAGTTTCAACGTGTTCTTCGGTCAACTTTATACAACTACCTGGCCTTGGGGATGGGGCTCATAGAAGATAAACACTTTCAAACATTCCCAAATGAGGCTGTGAAACTTCTAAGCAGCATCCAAAGCAGGGCAGAGGAAAGGAGCCATCAGCCCTAGCAACCACAGAAACAGACACTTTCTAGGAGCTCAAGTACAACTTCAACATTTGTGCCACAGGCATTTCAACAGCAACCAGCACCAGCTACAAGGGGATAGATCTTAACCATCCCATAGCCTCAGATGAGATGCCAGCCAGCCAGGTCATTGAACCTGCTTAGAGAGCCAAGTTGCAACTAAAGGACAGCAGCAACAAAATAGAGGGCAGCCGACTTCCTTCCTAGTTGATGACAAACCAACAAGCTGGACCTTTAGGACCACTTACCTTCACATTGACCTCGAGAAAGCAGTTCAACCTACCTTCAGTTGCCTCTGCTACCGTTAAAGAAAGTCAACACAACATATCAGGACTGTAAAGCTTCTCAGGAAATCTTCAACTGTGATAAGATACCAACAGATTGACACACCACAGCCGTTTTCCCCCCTGACCTGCAGCAACAAGCTGCCTCTCTTCCAATTACCACCACACAGCAAGATCATCAACAGCCACAAGCCTCAGCCTCCTCTGCAGTCAGCTGACGCCAAACAGCAGCAGCAGTAGAACCTCTGCACTTGTCTTGAATTGGTCTTTTTCAGGAACACTGCTGTCAAACATTTAAATGTCCTTTTCAGGATCACCCAAATCTTCCTAAAACATTTAATAGCTGCTGCTTAAAATAATTCCCCAAACAAGAGGTATAACACCACCCCACACAAAACACTTTGGACCCAAACACACACAAAGTTAATGAATGAATGTGTGAGTCAAGAAAAATTTGAGGTTAAGAAAACTTCATATTTTTCAAAACTGAACTTAAAAAATTTAAAAACTAAGAAAAAAATTAAAATTTTGGATTAATAAAATAGAAAAAGAAAGACAAGTTTGCATTAAAAACTTAAGAAAAAAGTCTTGGGATTAAAATCTGGGAATAAAATATATTTTTATTAAGAACTTAAAAAAGAACTTTTGCTGAAAAAAGGGGGCAAAAGCAATGAAATTTTGGCTCGACCCAAAATTAAAAATTGGAAAAGAAAACAAAAAATTTGGGGGAACTATTTTGGCCTTTGGATCAGATCTTTTGACTTTTATGGGGGACATTTTTACATAACTTGGGTTGAAGTTTTTCAAGAGGGGACTTGTGATTTGATTTCAATTAGTTTTAAAGCTGGTTGTAAATGGATTGGATTTTGTTTGGAAATTGTTAAAAATTTGAGCAACACCAGCTTAAATAAAAGTTCTTAGAATAATTGTGTAGCCCTGAAAATGGACTGATAGATGCCAGCTTCTTCTGCCCCAGAGTTGTTGGTTGACACATTTTAGATCCTGTCTTCCTGCCCAGCCAATGCCCACACGTGGCAAGTAGTCTTTCAGTAGTTCTCGTTGATGTTTGGCCTCCCTCAAAGGATTCCTGTAGTTGTCATTAGGCACATACATCACCTATTCATTTGCTGGATTTCGTGGCCTGTCTGCTCCACCCTGATGTGTCCTCAGCATGTTGTGCAACAAACACACCATCCAACCACATACAACCACATACACTTTGCTCCATGGTGCCCAGTAGTACCCTGAACCTGCTCACTAAAATTAGCACCACCAGGGAAATGAAACCCTTGTAGTTGTTTTGGTCACTCCCTGATTTCTTTGGCTTCTTCATGGTGATATGCTTCCCATCTAGTGTCATGGGGGACATTCTGATTCTGAACTTCTCCTCCACCATTTTCCACTCATCAGGGCTAGTAGAGTATTCTAAATATTCATCCTGGAATTCAGCTTTGACCTTTCAGAAGCCAATGGTATCACTGGTCGCGATTCAGTTGGCTTAGGTTTGAATTGTGGGGTCTCTTTTATCTTGGCGGTCATTGACAGGGCAACAAGACAAAATTTTTCCCACCTCCCTCCTTCCTCTGTTACATTGAGGTTAACAGAGCTGGATCCCAGCTTAATTTCAGACCTGAATACTTTTTATTAAATTTATCACAGCTTGACACATATGTGGAAGCCACGGTTTCCATCACTATCTTGACCTCTTAAGCTTATTCCACCTCTTGGGAGTACTCCCCTCAACGCAAGTTACAATCAAAGAAACAGATGGGATTCTATATTTATTTAATAAAAGATAACATGATATAAACTACCAAATTATTAAATAAGAACACAATAAATAACATTTTTTATGATTATGTAATAATGTTGTATGACCCCTATACTGCCCAAGCTACTGTCCAAAGGATGGTAAATTACATACGCCAAAGTGAACCAATGTCAGGTCACGAAAGTTCAAACAGCAAGATCAAATGAAAGGTCAAGTTAACAAACCCGATGACTAGGACTAGGAAGACTAGACTAGCAATATAATACTAATTACATTACTGGGGTGAAATAAATTATTACAGTTTGAAGATAAAGAACACCCAAAGGCCAAGTAGTGATTAGGAATGTAGGGCTTGTTGAAATGCACGGGCTACAGGTGACATGGCAGTAATGGAGGAAGAAAGGTATATCAAAATGGTATCCGATTTCCAAGTACCATGTTTCATAATGTGTTCTAAAAGAACACCTTGCTGAAATGACCAAGAGGCCTCTGCCCTTCTGAAATCATGACACGTAAGGGACCTCTCTAAACCTAAACAGTGAGAAATGTCCTTAATGTGCTTCCTGGCAACTGAATCGGTAAGGGGCTGAAGCAACTGGATTTTTGGTACTAAAAACATTGGTGAATTTTTATCTGCAGGGAATCTGTAAAACATAACTCTAAGGGTCATTACTGGGCACAAAGGAGATGCTCCTAGTTTTGGGTTGCGAAATGGTTGCGATTTACATGGTTTTAGACCATTTTAGGAGTAATACTGCTCCTTGTTCAATGAAAAACACGTCCCCAGGTGACATTTGTCTGGTGTGATCATAAGAAGATAAGGAATGTGGAAGCAAATTGGAAAGCTTTAAAAAGGAAAAGAAAGTAAGTGAATATAAGGCTTTAAAAACTACAGGATGTTTGAAGTGGTCACAAGCAATTAGTATTCTTTCCAACAGTGTTATATCTAAAGGCAACACACTGTGTGGCCTAAAAGGTGCCTGAATTCTGATGGCTTTAAGAAACAATAGAACATGCTCATCTTTAAAGACAGTGGTATCCATGCCATGAATGATGTGAAAAGCTCTAAGGGCAGCCAAATAATTAGCCACATGAGAGGTTGCATTGCCATTTTGAACCAAAAATTCCAAAAAAAGACACAAGTAAGTGAATATCTACCTGCAAAGTCGACAGCCCAGCTGCCACCTGAAAGGCTATGAAGTCACACCACATTCTTCGTTACTGAGTAATGGTAGCAGGTCGAAAGCCTTGCATCAATCTATCTGCAGCTGAGGTGGCCAGCTGAGCTGTTAACTGAGGGAAGTCTAGAAATAGAAAATGTTTATATTTTATCATTCAATTACAACAGATCCACATGTGTAGGAATCCAAATAGGATCTGGTATAAGAGATACAAGTGTTTCATAGTCCTGATCCGAAAACTGCTATCTGGATAAAAGGTCAGCTGTGACATTAACATGACCTGGTATGTGTACAACTTGTATATCAATATTAAAAATGACACATAACAACCAGATGTTCCTACAACAGCTAGCCAGCACTGAGTCTCTGGCTTTGCCTTTATTCAATACTTCTACTACCGCAAGGTTATCATAATGAATTCTTATCTTTTGATTAGCCCAATGGGCCGCCCAAATCTTGACAGCTACCACTAGATTTATAATTTCCAATCGTGCTATATTATAATTTATGTGACCTTTAGGTATGGGAAGAAAATACACCATGTTGTTGACACAACCTCCTGACCCTGTAAGGCATTGCATCTAAGTAAACTTCACCATTGCAAGGCCTCTGGTCATAGTATGTAACCCCATTAAACTGAGTAAGGAAGATATTAAACCAATTTAAATGCTGTTTAAATCCAGGAGTGATAAGAATCATTGAACTGGAATGGTTGTCTCTAAGCATTTGTAGTGTACGATTGAGGAAAAATCAAACAGATTTAATGCATTTTGCTACATATAGCATATAACTAAGAAGATATTGCAAATCTCTTTTGCTACAATAAGTTTTATTATTCCATGCTCGACAGAGAGCAATGATTTCAATTTTGGTCAGGGATGGCCACAGTTTTGGCTACTGAATCTATATGTTTACCTAAACATATAACTGAAGTTGAAGGTAGAACCAGCTTTTTCATATTTATATCTAGACCAAGATGTTGCAATAAAGACTGTAAGAAGGCAAAAGAGTGATGTATTTCTGATGGAAGTCCCGTATATATTAAATCATCCAAGTAATTAAACAAGGAGGGGAAACCATTTTTGGTCATGATGTAACGAATGGCGTCGGTACATCTCTAAAATATTAATGAACTATTACGAGAACCGAACACCACTGATTGATTGATGAATTACTGATTATCAAATTTTAGGCCAAGTAGGTCAATGTCTGCAGGATCAATTTTTATTTGCCTAAAAGCCCTGCTGACGTCAATTTTGTACATACAAACATTGGGACAACTTTCGCAATGAATCTGTTATATGATCTACTGATGGGTAATGTAAAACATACTGAGTACCTAAATAAGAATCTTTTTGCACCCCAGTATTAACAGAGGCCCCATGTGGCCAGCTAAGGTCCATATAGTCCTTTTGCTATCTGAGTTCTGCTTGTCCCTGACCATCAGTGGAGAGGAGTGTAACTGGATGGGCTTCTCAAAGAAGGGGCCTAGTACTGCTTGGAATTTCAATTCCTCATCTATATAAGCCTTAATATGTTTAGCATTATAGATAGCAGAGGCATGATTTTTCTCAGTTGCTGTCAAGGGACAATTCCGATCAAATCGAGAGGGAACCCAAATTCGATCAAGTCACTAATTTGTTGATAACAATAATCCTGCAGGAGTGTTCTCCATGCAACACAATTAAGGTCAGACTTAACAGGTATCCTACTACACATGAAGTTGGGTAAACCTGTATTTTTGATAATTTTATGAGCTTGAAGTACATCGAGGACACATTGCCACTTAACCGGGTTGCCAGTATAAACTTGTAAGTAAGATTTGGGTACAAAGCCAAATTTGCCCCCCATTTGCTGTATGCAAAGTAATTCTTGTTCATGCTTTATTGTTTCATCAATGACATTGTCAAATGAAGCATAAAGCTCAAGACAATTGAGGCTACAGTTTTTGTCAACATGATTATGAGGTAAACATGATTATCATTATCTGTATCATGTAAGTTCTGACAATGAGCTGTAAGATTGGTGGTGCCAATTTGTGAGACCCCTGCCAAAGACTCAGTTTTGTTTTTAGTCCCCATTGGGTCTGTTTTTGCTTGAGGAGCCAAAGAAGGCTGCAGGTCACCACCATTTTTGGATTCAATATCAATTTGTAGCTTTTTGACATGTTTTATTATCATCTTTCTGGTCCTGCAATACCGCTACTGATGGTTTGGGATCAAACTGCTGTAACAGTGCAAATCTATTGGACCCAAGTAAATTATGACAGCTGCGTTCGTTTGGACTCTCCACATATTGAAGCAAATGTCCCCCGGTCACACTGCGAACACTATCTTGGCCAAGTACATTGTGCTTATGCATCACCTTTGAGTTCGGCTTTGTTTACTTGCCAGATCGGACTGGAAAGACAATGATTTTCTGGGAACATGTGTGTGAGAACCCCTGTCTAAAAACCCAGTTTTGTTTTTATTCCAAAGATCTGAAGAATTTTTTCTTGCTAAGGCCAAGCTGGGCCTAACAACATTCCCAGGAACCTTACCCGGTTCTTTTGTGTGATTACAGAGTAATTTTTAGGCTCTGGGCTTGACTACCTGAGCATATGTTCTGCCTTGGTGTGCTTTCTGAAATGCCATGTTATGTCTGAACCAGGTTAAAGCCATGTCCTTATGAGTATAAAACTCAGCACGACCCAAAGGAACATTTTTGCTGAAAAACTGCTTTGGTTTGAATTTTTGAGTGGGCACTGTCTTGTGGCCTCCCAAAGCTACTCGTTTTTTTTTATTTTTCTTAGTTTTGTTGCGACAATCTTGTTCCGATTGATTGAAAGGTTTGCCTAGGTGCTGAAAACAAAAAGCACAAATATGCCTGTAGGTAGTGACTCTTGTTTCATGGGTTTTGTTGTGAACACAGGTGTTTTGGTTAAAATAGTTGCAAGTTACAATTTTTAACTTTCTTTTCCAACTGTTTTTCAACAGGAGAAGCCACAATGTGCCTTTGGGCATTGGCCCGCCTAATTCTATCTAGTTTTTCAGTTTGTGAATAGTCTGACACCTCCCCCTGTTCCATTCTACAGAGTAGAACTGCATGACTGGCCCTTGCCGCATCCCAAGAGAAGTCTTGAGCATCTTCCATCAATGAGATCAGATAATCTAACCTGTGCTCTCGGATCTGAAGATCCTTCTCTTCTTTTAGGATGCGACAATAGCCAGTCACCCACTGAAGCAAGGAAATTTGGTCATGTTGAATGCTTTCTTTTTTGATGCCCGACAAAACATATTCATTGGGCCACTTGACTTTATTGGGAACAACAACTTCCACCGACCCCCCTCTAAGAGACTTAATTTTGGTACCTGAATGAACATTTTTGGCCAATTTTTTCAATCTTTGATCCATCTGTTTTTGGACCATTAAGTCCTTCCTGAGACTGTGTAGGTTGGTCAGTGTGTTGGGAAGGCACTGAGTTATAAATACCGAGTGATTGAAGCCATTGTCTAACATTTCTCCAGAAGTCAATAACAACAGGACAAGCAGCAAATAAGTGATAAATTGTTTCAGCAGATGACTGACAGAAAGCACAGAAAGCACAACTGTTTATGTTAATCTTTTGTAAGTAAGCTCTAGTACCTAGAATTCTATGAATAATACAAAATTAAAGCCAAATTAGGTCATTTCGACATATAGTTTTGAAACAATTTTTAAAGATTTTATTCCATGTGTCATCATTTATAGTAGTGTTTAAGACATTATTCCATTTATTTCGTAATGATAAATTTTTATATTGATCATTAAGAGTTTCGTAAAAGTATTTTGAACCTTTTACCCGACTCAGTAGTACTTTTAAGTATGATGGCAGTACAGGTCTGCTGCAAGTATAATGCTTTATACTGAATTTGAGCAAATAATCTTTTAAGCATCTTTGAACTCTTAAATGTTCAAGAAAGTTAGTTTTGAGACCATATATCTTTCTTAATTCAAACATACTTAAAGCACTGCCATCAGGTTTAAGTATATCTAGTGGAGTATTTATTCCAACTCTACACCAATGTGGATAAAAAAGAAGTTCAGTAGAAATGTGAAAATTGTACCACAACGGCACAGTTAATGTTTCAGAATGACAAACAGGTAGTCGAGTCAAAAAGGTATACCATGCATTAAATACTTCTTTCCAAAAAATATTGGCCGTTCGTTCTGATAAATATTTTGACCACAAAGGACCAAAATTACATAATCTCTCCACATTTGTTGTAGATGCCAAGAGTTTTACCCATGGAGATTCGGAAGTAAACAAGCGTTTTATCCAAACTAGTTTTTGAGACATAATGTAGTTTTCTATGTTTATCATCTGGAGACCTCCCTCAATGTAGTTGTTAGTTATTTGCCTCTTACTTATTTTATGTGGTTTGTCATACCATATAAAGGAGTACATTAGTTGGTTTAACTGAGAAATGAATTGTTTGCTTGGAGATGGAATTGAAGAAAGTAAATGATTTAGACTACTAATTACAAAAGTCTTGACAATGCTTATTTTCCCAATTGGAGTCAAGTTCCTCCTTCTCCATTTACTTAAAATTTTTGAGATATCATTCAACAGAGTTGTATAGTTAATCGAAGGGATATCATCAATATCCACTGAAAAATTTAGTCCAAGCAACTTAAATTTGGTTGTGCCCCAATCTAGTTGCTGTTTAATTTCAAACTTATCTCTTGAATGGTTTTTCCTACCAAGCCATATTATTTTGGTCTTTTCAGTATTTACTTTTAGCCCGGATAATGATCCAAATATTTCTAATGTGTTTAATGCTGCAACTAGAGAATCCTTGCTCCCATCTAAGAACAAAGTAGTATCATCGGCAAAGTGTGTCATTTTGAAGTTTATATTATTAAGAGAAATACCTTTAATATATATGTTATTGTCTACCATACAAAATAAAACTTGGGCACAAAGCAAAAACAAGTAAGATGATATGGGATCACCTTGTCTGCATCCCCGTTCTATATTAAAGGTGTGTGACAAAAAGCCTAATTGAAGTACTGAAGCTTTAATATCATTATTGAAAATGGTTATCCACTTACAGAAGCTCTTGTCAAATTTCAGTAATTTCAGCAGTTTATAAAGGAAGACCCATGAGACAGAATCAAAAGCTTTCCGAAAGTCGATTAGCATTAATTGTCCTGGTAGGTTGTTGTGATCAAGATACTGCATAATGTCATACACGAGACGTGTACTGTCCCCAATAAAACGTCCTTCTAGAAATCCAGTTTGGGCTTTGGAAACTAATTTGGGTAGAACAGATTTCAGTCTGTTTGCTATTGCAGCTGAGGCCATTTTATATACAACTGATAATAAAGAAACTGGACGCCAATTCTTAAGAAATTCCCTTGGTTTGTCACCTTTTGGTAGGCAACTTATTATGCAAGTTCTCATTGAGATTGACATCTTACCAGATGTATATGCAAAATTGAGAGCCCTCAACACAAAATATTTCAGTTTACCCCAAAATACCTTGAAAAACTCAGCAGGGAAGCCATCAACTCCTGGACATTTATTGTTTTTCATTTTAAGTAAGGCTTGGCTAAGTTCTTCAAGTTTTAATTCCCCTTCTAATGAGGCTGATTCCAAATGGTTTAACTTTCTAAAATTTGCTTTCACAATTATAGATTCCAAGTCGTCGGAATCTAGAGATACATTGTTTTGTGCTGAAAATAGTTTACTGTAAAATGTTGTACTTCTTTCAAAATATCTTTTTGGTCTGTTATTTGGTTTTTTCAGTGTAGTTATACTTCTCAAGAGAGCAAAAATATTTAGACGGCCTTTCTCCCTCATTTAACCATTGTGCCCTTGACCTAATGACAGTTCCCTGAATAGCAATATCCCTAATTTTTTCTAGTTCTTTCTTTTTATCCTCAAGTGTGTCTGAATCCTGTGGACATTGATTGGCCTCTAGGAAGGCTATTTCATTTACTAGCTTATTTTCTAACTCGCAGGTTTGCCTTTTCTGGAAGGAGGCAAATTTAATACTTTCACCTCGAATTCGAAGCAATAGCATTTCTAAAAATTCTCCATCAGTTATGGTAAAGTTAACCAAATTATCAGGTATATTTAATAAGTAATCCAAAGCGTAGACTGGAATAGCATATTTTTGTTTTTCCTCTTGTATTATAGAATTCACTAGTTCAAGGTAGCTTTTTTCTTTTAGGAGACTGCAATTAAATTTCCACAGTCCCTTTCCCCTTTCAAATTTGCTCAACATTATTTTAAGCTGAATACTTGAATGATCACTTCTGTAGCTAGGATTAATGTTACAGGCAGTTATGATATCTTGCATTGCATTTGAAACCAAGAAATAATCGAGTCTTGCTTGTTGAAGTGGATTTTTTCGCCGCCATGTATATTGTTTTAAGGAAGGATGAAGAAAACAAAAAATGTAATTAAGATTGTAAATATTTATAATGTCCAATAATACTTTTCTAGATTGTGGATTATTAATATGTTTATATTTGTCACAGTCTAACAGAGGGTCAAGAATTTAATTAAAATCACCAACAACCATTGCAAATGTCTGAGTGTTGGATTCTAAAATTCCTTTCATGTTCTCAAAAAACTGTGGACAGTCCTTATTAGGAGCATATATGTTAAGTCATTTAAGTGTTATATCACCTAATTTCAAATCAAGAGATATCATATTACCTTCGTTATCTTTATAAACTGCTGTAATTGAATAATCAACTTTTGTAGCCAGTAATATAGCAACACCCCTTGAATTTGAAGATTCACCATTTAAAATACATTCTCCATTCCACATTGATCTAATTATAGGTTCATCTTTTGGAGTCCAGTGCGTATCTTGCAGACAAATGATACTAGCTTTGGTTTTACTAAAGTAATCTATCACATCTAATCGTTTTTGTTTATTTTGAAGCCCTTGACAGTTTGCCGATAATACTATCAATTCATCAGCCTGTGACATTTAAAGGCAGATTGGACCCTCCAGATAGCAGCAGCAGCAGCGAATGAATAAGTAAATTCAAAATAGATAGCAATAGAAAATATGTTGAACAATTCATACGACAGTAAAGTTCATGTGTCGTGGTCTGTACAAACAATATATTGTTAATCTGACAAAGTACCTTCTCAATTTTATCATAGCATCTAACATTGTACAAGTATGCTAATAAAAACATATTGACAAAAAGTAACACCACAGAAAAAATGGAATTATGACAAAAAGAGAAAGAAAAGGGTGTTTAAAGCAACATATCTATAAAGCATATAAAGCATAATGATGTTATTTCGGTAAATGAATTACTTTCTCAAACATTTATACTACACAAGGAAAAGTAACATTTGTAGTATTTAACTTGTTAGTAAAAATATATTTGAAAAATTACCATATATGATTTCAATGAATACAGTGTAGTTTTTATAAAAAAAACATAATATTCATACAGTTGTGAGTAGTAGTATTAAACATATTAGTCTATTTAACACCACATGGGATTTATATAACTACAGTGTACTTTTTATAATGCATTTATTTCAAGATTTAGTTATGAATCATCAGAGTTTAACACAACATAACAGATTCTCCTTTCCACAGATATTGGCAGATTAGTCTTTGGTCTAAGTAAGAATTGCTTAAAAAAAAAAAAAAATTTTTTTTGAGTATAAATTGAATTATCCCCATTATTAAGGAAAGTTTTAATTAATTACACAACTGATTGACCCAGTCACTTGCGTATCACTAGTTTTACATATTTTTGTAAAATAACAATATTAATTATACCAATATTCATCCCATTATGAAAAGGGGTGTTTCAAACAATTTATTTATAATACCTAATGTTACACATAAGTTAGTTTCCACAACGTTTATAAAGATAGTATCATTTATAGTATTCAACATTCTAGTCAACATATTAAAAAGTTACCATGTGTGATCTGAAGAGGTGCAGTGTAGTTTTCATAAAGTACAGTTTTATGTACTATGGCTCTGAATTACCAGTGTTGACTTGTATTTAAAGCCAGAATTATAACGAATGAATTAAATTACATCAAGGTATATATAAAAGAAATTAGCATTTGTAGTATTAAATACATTAGCCAACTTTTTACCACCTGTGATTTACGTGACTACAGTGTTTTTTTCCTAATGTATGCATTTTGAGGTTTAGTTCATAATGTATGCCTATGAAGAATTAATTATAAATCACCAGAGTTAAACATAACATGCGGATTCCCGCACCCATAGGTAGGGGTTGCGTAAACATTGGCATAATGAGAGTATTAATTTTCAAAGCAACATAAGTCTTTTTTGAATACAAACTAGACTATCCTCTGTAAAAAGGTAAATTTAAATTTGTTACACAACTGATAAATGCATTATCTGTATGTACCAATAATTTTACAAATATTTATAAAATTAGTATTATTACGTACTTTTGTAAAATAGCATTTTTAAATATCAGTTTTCATGAACATGAAAATAGAGGTGCTAAACATTAAGTTATAGTTTCTATGAACTTCAATTACAACTGAGAGCTAGCAAACTGAAAAAAAAAAGAAATCAATAAAAAATACTGAGACTTAGTAACATATAATCAGGCATTTACATAATGTGTTTTATTTTATCACCTTGATATTTATTTCCAAAACAACACAGAGTGTGACAACAAACTTAACAATCATTAGTGAAAAGGTAAATTTGAATCGGTTACATAACTGATTAACGCATCCACTTTATGTACCATTAATTTTTACCCATTTTTATGAACCAGCCTTAGGTATTTTTTTTTGTTAAAAGTAGCATTATTAAGTATCAGTAATCATGGATACCAAAATGCAAGTGCTAATTGATCAGTAGTATTTACTATGAATTACAACAGGTAAGACGAAAACATAACACTATCACCATCTCACAAAACAAGAGAAAGCCCTTTTACTTATTCCTAAAGGAATTCATTATCACTAGAAAAACAAACCACCTTTAAAATTAGCATTACTATGTGTATAATGAGTTAATACAATTGTTGCTGCAAAACATTATTATATTGTAAAATAAAAAGGTCAAGGGCACATAGTAATATACAAGCTGGACTATCCTCTGTAAAAAGGTAAGTTTAAATTTGTTACACAACTGATAAACACATTATCTGTGTGTACCACAAATTTTATACATGTTTCTACAAATAGTATTATTAAGTACTTCAATAAAATACCATTTCTAATTACCAGTTTTCATGAACATTAAAAATAGAGGTGCTAAACATCAAATTATAGTTTCTATGAACTTCATGTACAACTGAGAGCTAGCAAAATGAAGGAAATGAGTAAAAAACAATAACTAGTAACATGTAATCAGGCAGTTACATAGTGTTTATTATTTTATCACCTTAGTATTTATTTCCGAGACAACACAGAGTGTGACAACAATCTTAACAATCATTAGTAAAAAGATAAATTTGAATTGGTTACATAACTAATTAACACATCCACTTTATGTACCATTAATTTTTACCCACTTTATAAACTGACCTTGTTAAGTATTTTTTTTTAAAAAATAGCATTATTAAGTATCAGTATTCATAGATACAAAAATACAAGAATACAAGTGCTAACTGATCAGTAGTATTTACTATGAACTACCACAGGTAAAACTGAAAGATCGCACTAAAGAGATGTTATCAGGCATGTACATAATGTATATTATTGTAGTACCTAATTTATTATTTCTCAAGCAAAAAAGGCCCTTTTACTTATTCCCAAACTAAATCATTATCACTAGAAAAAAATTAGTATTACTTTTAAAATTAGTATTACTATGTGTACATTGAGTTAATACAACTGTTGCTACAAAACATTATTGTAAAATAAAAAGTCTTCAAAAGAATTATAACATTTCTTTCAGGTAACATATCATAAAGTTAGATTAATAATATGGTGGTCAGTTCTCCAGCTTTAAAGCTATATTCATAGACTGTCTCTTAGTTCAACCAGCATTCTGCCAAGTTTATTTGCGCCCTTCCATTTAGTAGGGTTCCAAAGATCGGTGCTTGCCAATGACACTCCAGCACCCCAAAAAGGGTCAAATGGATTGGCTTCAACAAGCATTGAATTGCCTGTTCCCTTTAAAACTTTTGCAAAGTCTGGATTTTGTTCAAATTTTGCACTTATTCCAACTTGCATGTATTGTTCCCGGACTTCTTTCCACTCACCAGCTTTAAATCCTTTAATGTTTTTTCCTATTGATTTTTCATTCACTGGATCATCAGTACTCCGGATTGCTACAGCTGAATCTTCATCCCCAAAGTGGTTAGCCTTCTGATACATATAGTATTGTTCCACAGAGGTAAAATCTCCTTCACCAGTGGTAAATTTGCAAGAATAGTGATTTGAAAGTGCTGAAAAGCATGAGTAAAACGCTGTTATATTCTCTTTTGTAACAGTTGTAAGGGTACTAGGCCTAAGTTCCAGTGGTAGCTTATCCAAGTCATTGTGATTATAAGCCTTAACGTTGAGAACAAGTTTGTCCACAGATAGGAAAGCTTTGTATTTCTCTGGCAAATTATATGCAGCTGCAAGGACAGTTGAGAAAATCCTTCTGCGGCGAACAATTTCAGGTGGAAAATCTTCCAGAACCAAGACACCATCATCTCTAAATTTTTGTTTCTGTTTAAGAATTTTCATTTTGTCCCTATTGTTGAGAAGTCTTGCTATGATTGGAGCATCCTTTGATTTCTTGCCCAGCCTATGTGCTATTTCAAAATGGTGTTGTTCAATATCTATGGCATATTTTTTGCACAAACCAGCTACTATAACATCACACTCATCTTTCTGCCAAAGGCCTTTTTCTATCTTGTGATTTCTCATCAACACAAATTTTAGATTGTTCTTTCTTGACCTGGTCTCCAAGCTGTTCTTCCATTAATTGGCACTGATTTTTCGGGAAGGCACTGAGTTTGTAGCAGTGTGACCGGGATATCCGGATAGCTGCTCTTCTTTCCAGTGGAACACTTAATTTTTTTTGGATCCGACATTTTATTTGCAATCCCTACTTTCAATCACTGACAATCTGTCACTGATAGCCGACAGTTGAGCTAAAATTTGTGCATTAATTGCCTGTTGAACGTCAGTCCCTGTCAATATATCACCAGAAGTACTCAAAGTACTTTTGGGTATCTGTTTGTTTACATTACCTTCTGTATAAGAACCTTGTACTAAATCACTACAATTCAAATCACTGGCACTAGATGATACGTCATCTGTGTCAATATTCTGTGATTTAATCAAATTTTTGACACATTCTGAATCATTAGACATTTGCAACTCCACTGGAAAGTGAACAGTTTCCGTACCTGAATGCAGGTTCTATTGCTTTCTTGCAGCCGCTGCCATGTCAAATCATAAAATGGTGTAAAACAGTAAAACAACTGAAAAAACTGGTTAAAAAGACTTATATTAATGTGTCGATGCACTCCAGAAATTTTCAGTGTTACCTCGTGTGCCTCCAACTTCAAAATGGAAGAAGTGGAGGAAAATTATGACCTTTGACTAACCAATGAAAATCGCCCATCTGTACAGTAAAATATTGTCACCAAAAGACCAGAAAGTTTAAGGTACTTCCTCAAAACTGACCAGGCTCGACACCCACATGTCAGCCAGGAGTTTTTCAACAATATCTCGGAATCTACAAATCTACTAAGCTACAAATATGTATTATATATTGTTAAAAATATCTTATTTCTTTCTTACATAAAATCATGCAGAAATGATTGAGATATTCCAAGTTAAAGATTGAAGTCTTTGTAATTCACTAGTGCCCCTGTACATAAGAAAGTGTTTACAGCATTCTCTCATTAAAAAGGATGTTTTAACTGTTAATAATAGAAGTAAACCATCTCTCATTAGACATATACAGAAAACAATATATTATTTATTAAATAAACAACTAATACTCGTGCTACGCACTCACATATTGTTATCTTCATTCATGATATGCTTTTTCTGTATATGTCAATCGGAAAGTTTTCCTATTGTATACAACAGCGCCCCCATACCATGGATATTTAGTGTCAACAAGTTACAGATAGTAGAATGGTAAAGAAAATTTAGTTAAAGCATGTGATACAATTTACAATTTTGTTGTCTTAAAAGATTGTGAAATGAATAGCATCCCAACCCAAAGAATATTGTCCCTCTTTAACCTAATGCCATTTTTTCTTTGCCAGTGGCTTTGGAAAATTGACAATATTAATAGCAATTTTCTATAGAGCGCAGCGACACCACATTTTGACAAAAAAGGCCATGTAGTTTTGTTAAGAAATGTTATTCTGATCTTCATTACCCTTTATTATCAAAAATGCATACAAAAGTTCAACATAATATATTTCTGAACCCCATGCTAGATATGACCAAAGTAATATGTTTAGGATCAGCCCAAATTAACTGCACAGTTGCCACACCTTCATTAAATATTTGTTACTGCAGAAATACTTCTTCAAATATATTATTCTAGCCATTAGCATAACATGGTAAGGCAGTGAAAGACATTGTGAAAACAATAAGATATACAAGAATATATTGCAGTAAGTGATAACATAATGGCAATGAAATAAAGTGCTAGAGTGGGGAACACAAGGATTTAATTGAAAAGAGTAAATATAACTTGGTCGTATGATCTGCATATTGGTTTACTCACCATTCATCAATGCAATCTTAAAGTATGATTTCATGGAATTTTCATTTGGAGATGACTGATCTATTTTTAGCATAGAAATAGAAGAATCACAAATAAGTAAAAAAAAACTTCGCAGTAGTACAATATTTTCAGAATTAGCTAAAAGATTAGGGACAATTGAATCGAAACATAATAAATGATATTGAAGATGCATTATCAAGTAAATACAAATCTACTCCAATTGTGATTAATATATGGGTACCTATAACAGTAGAACAATAATGGAATTTCTAGAACCATTTGCCTTCAATGTTGTCAAAGAAACTGAACAGGAAAACAATTTTAAATTAAAAATTGCAATTGATGAAAACCGCATCAGATCACATAGTTTTGTTTGGAAAATGGCACATTTATTCAAAATCATCAGTCAATAAGCCTACTAAAAGAGGAAAAGCTATTCAGATCTCGTAAAAAGTTCATAAAATGTATACATAAGAGTGTTTAAAATTCCGAAATGAAGAAAAGAGTTAATGTGAAAATAAAATTTGGCTTGGTTTTATTTATGCAATGGTTATGCCAGATATGTGATGTCTTATGTTATATAACTTGTTATTTATTTTTCAAAGTATTGTCTTTAGTCTACTTGTTATGCATGCAATGTATTACTGAATTTATTGTTGCCTCAAACTGGACAATGCAGTCACATGTTTTTGTGAAAGATTCACTCACTGATGAAACATTGCTATGTTGTTTTCTCAGTAAGTACACACCACACAGGCTATTTCATAGCCATGCACATAAGGAGGACACGGTAGAGCTCCATGACATCCTGCTTGGACTGTGTAAAATAAAGCGCCATTCGTGTTTTTACTTTTTCCTTGAATAATTTCTGGGTCACCATCTAAGCACACATAGGTTGACTTTTTATGTTCAAAATGGCTAGTTACCAGAAGACCTTCATACTCCTTGGTCCAGTTTTGAGGACAGGTTCTTTGTGCTGGTATCATCAGATGTTGCCCCCTCCCATCTACATGACACACTGCACACGGAGCATCATTGTTAAAGAGAGAGGTGTCAAGTCCTGTCAGTGTTTCATATTCTACCCCATGGATTCTGTCACCAGATTCCATGTTCTTAGTTGTCACATCAGGCCACTGAGGGTTTTTGGGAAGACACAAAAAATTCACCCCCCCTCCTGTGTGCTCGTAGTGGGATTTGGCTGGAGAACCTGCATGCATCATTGATGTAAAACCATCATTATTCTAATACCATAATATATAAAAAATAATAATACGATACAGTTTTTACTTTAGCACAATACAAAAAAATAACATTTGAGTGTGTGCAATTATTTTTTTATATTTCACATTATCACTGTTTGAGTAGAATAAGTCAATTTTCAATCAACTTTCACTGCACTTATTTCCCATATATAGGTGTTTGTATTTTGATGCAAGAAAAGCCTGCAGAAGCTTTGTTAAAAATATTTCTGACTATACATTGCAAATATTTGTAGGTTACAGAGCTTCTTTAAGGAAATTTGACAAAACAAAGTAAAAGATATAATTTCCAGTTCTGCATGTTAAAGTAATCAGTACGATTACGTGTCCTAGTGCACAATAATGCATCCATAATGCTACATACCATTACACTATTTCTGGATGAAAATATTTTTGATTTCTTGTGAAATCTGGAAATCTAGCCCCTGCAAAAGCTCAAGTTTTACTTGTTTAACGTTTAACTGTTGTTTGTTACCAAATGACCATTTAGTATAAATGACCTTAGAATTTATTTTGTTTTCTTTTGAATTTTACACGAGAAACATGTTATGATATTTTTAAAAATAAAAGTCCAACCTTCATACAGAAGCTGAGCAGTCTGAGGACACACTTTCCTTCCCCATCTCACATAGTTTGTTCCCACTCTGAGGCTTCTCACTTCCTTTTGGAGGCTTAGGAGATTCTCTGTCAGCAGTTTAACCTGAGATTTCAGGTGTTCTGTCTCCTCAGATGCTGCTGACCCTGCCGAACAGGATTTGTCCACCTGGTTAGGCACGTGAAATGTGCAGATACACCCACGTTGTGATGCTGTCGTTGGCTGGGAATCAACAGCAATGGTGATCAAAGTGAGAAATGAGAATATATTATGACTTGGAATCATGTTGATTATCTTGTTTTTTTTCAACGTAGAAACTTGTATCCCAAACAGATTTAAAAGATCCAAGTTGAGAACTGTATGTGGAAAACAATGTGTAACCTCGTTTTATATATGTGTTCTGTGTGACTTTTTATGTGACAGAAATTCCAGCTATTCAGAAAGAAAAACACTTTTTGGAACAAATTATTTGGAAATAAAGCATCGGGATAGAAATTATAGCATAAAATGGCATTTCGCCACATTCTTGTAGGTACCTTCATTTCCCATTCAATCTGTTTCAGGTGGGACATGTTAAAATTTCTCATTTTGTAAAATAGGCAAGAATTCTGCTCATTTCATGAAATGGACGATTGCAAAACATCATATAGTGTACACCCATAAAATGAATGGCAATCTTACAAAAAGAGGAAATTCCAGTTACCATTGCATCTTGTTTATCATAAGTCAGCTCACATAGTAGTCTTTGATCAAAGAAAAAAAAACATTTAACTATGATAATAGGCCCTCTTATTTCATATATTGCTTTTTAATACTTTCTAACAAATGCATTTTAAGTTCTGCTATGAAAAGAGCTTACTGTTAAGAAATGGATATTTCAAAAATAGTACCATTAGATTTTTAAGTGTTGTTATTCCACACATATGTTTCAAACAACTGAAATTACACCGTGTAGATTATTTTCCTTTCCTCTTAAGAAATTATAATACCATGCAACAGATTACCTATTTAATTAAATGGACAAGAAGCCACAAAGGAATAAAGTCCCCACCGCATAAAATGGACAATTTTACATATTGGGCTTTAAACATGTATGTTCCAAAGATTTTAAACTCATTTTTGGCCCCAACATATTTCCAAGAAATGCCAGAAGTCAAAACCTTCCATTTTTATGGCTGTTTATGTAGCAGTTCAAGCTATTTCCATGAAAAGCTATTTGACACTTCAATTTTTTTTAATCTGTGCATTTGACACAAGTTGAATTTGATGAATACACACAACTACACAAAATTAATGAACCTCCAAGATACTTTAAGGAGAAAAAATAGAATTTCTACTTGAAATCTCTTCTTAAATAACTCATCATTAGTCACAAGGTATATATATATCAGTATAAGGTATTGGTTAGTCAAAATAGGATAATGGAGAATGATTTAAACTTGTTCAAAGATATAACTGATGACTATTTTTTCAGAATAAGGGAACAATCTTTGAATACCATATTTTCTAGAACTGGTTCAAAATGTATTACATGCAATTTAGTTATGTTTTATTCAGAAAAAATAATGTTAAATAATGTTAATCTTCCCAGTTACTTGTTTCCACATTTCATTCATATCTTGGATAAACTGCTGTGCAGATTTAGTAAAACAAAAATGTGTCAATTTTTTCAGTTTCCCAATTATATTTGATTTTGGCTAAACTCCTGTGGGTGTTTTCCAGCAAAGATAGGATCTTTCAATGGTGTTTGTTTCTTATCTACTTCCTGTCAGCTGTAGAGATCTTTGCACAAACATACATGCACACTTTAATTGACCCAGCTAAAACCAAAGATTTTAACTAATAACATTAAAACATAAATTGCTATAAATAGTTATTAAGTATCATACATGTAGCTTTACCTTAATTGATATAAGTCTTAATTGTATGCAAAGGGACTATGAAGCACACTGTAACCTGATACAAACATATTAGGCGTGACCTTAAAACACTAAATAAATAAGTAACTGTATTCAAATGATGAATAATTAAATAAATTAAATAATTATAACTATTCCTAAATAACTATCGACAAACAAGCACTAAATTCGCAATGTTAATAAGTAAGCAACATGTTTAAAAGTCTTATCCAGATTGCATCCCAGGAACTGTAAGGTGTAGGAAGATGATACTTAATTGGGACACTAGGCAGGGATTGTTGGGGTGGCCTTGATTTGACCTTTCACCTTCATCCAGTGAATCTGACTTTTGAAATCTTATTGATGCTATATCTTAGGAACCAAAAGGTGTAAGGAGTTCATATTGACAGGGATTTTGGTAAGGTGTTGCAAAAGGCTGGCCATCCTAGATCTATTACTTTCTTGCCTCCCCCACTACTTTTACATCTGTAAATTTTATGTTTTTTTATTTTCGACTTTTCGTTGATGCGTCTAATGCCCAGGTCACACTGTGGCGATGTTTAGTGGCGAATATGCGCGATCCTGAAATTCGTCCTTGTTGGTAGCATATTCTTGGCCCATCTTCACTGTTCTCCACCATTCTCCATGGATCGTCATCTAGCTATGACAGTTTCAAACTGTTCAAAACTAGTAAATTTGGCAAATATTCTTCCTTGTTCTCAACTGGTTCTTCCTTTGTCGTAGAAGATTCCTCAAGTATCGCATTTATTCTCCCCTACTTGTAGCTGATTCGTGGGTAAATTCGCCAGATATCTTCACCAGTTCGTAGGGTATTCTTTGTATATTCTTGCTTTGTCTCAGGACATTCGAAAGGCATCGTAGAACATCGTAGAGGGGTCGTAGAAGTATGAAGATCTTTTATCACGTGACTACGCTTTCCTGCTTTTTTTTGGCGAATTCTGGCGAATTTGAAGTCGCCTCTGTTCTTCTATATTCGCAGATATCATCGTAGCACCCTCGCCACTGTGTGACCTGGGCATAAGAGTCTGTCTTTTGATGGATATTATGCCCAGGTCACACTGTGGCGAGGCCACTACGAATTAACTGGCGAATATGACGATTTGCTGCGAATTAGAAATCGTGGTAGTTCGCCACAGAAAGGGCGGGAAAGTGTGGTCACGTGGTTGGAATTTAAAAAATCCACGAATTACTTCGATCCGGCTACCATGGGCTACCATCATCTTCATCCTGTGGAAGATCTTGGTACGATGTTCTCATCACCCAGTCAAGAACATCTTGTTTCTGTGAAGAACGTCGACGATGATCAAACGAACTTCGTAGAAGTATGTACGAATTAATGCGAAGTGTAGCGATTTCCGTGAGATGTTCTTGCACCGAGCCACGACCATGGTGGAGGGTTGAGCGAGCTGTGACGAGCCCCCGACGAGGAGGAAGAACATGCTGAGAAGAAGTGACGACCAATTCGTGTATAATGCCAGTTCCTATATAAACAGCCTGGATCATCTGGATTCACTTCATTTCTCATCAGACGTCGGACAGTGTACATCAAAGGCTATGGATCTACAGAGACTCAGATTATTGCAGCAACTGTATGAGGCTCATCGTTTGAATGTACAGAATCAGATTGTGATTGCACAGATACTGGTTGATAGACAGAGAAGGCGTCGACCAAGGCCCAGGAGGTATTGGGTGAAGCCCTGGCTCTCCAGGAGGTTGGACTATGGACACTATGATCGTTTGATGAGGGAGCTGGAGGCTGAGGATGTGGTGTCTTTCAGAAATTTTGTCTGGATGGACCCGGCCATGTTCAGAGAGGTCTTGCAGAGGTTGGGGCCCAGAATTGAGAAATATGACATATGGTTCAGGAAGTCTATCAACCCTGGATGCAGACTTGCAATCACACTTCGTTTCTTGGCCACTGGAGAGAAGTACAGGAGTCTGATGTTTGGCTTCAGGGTAGCACACAACACCATCTCAGTCATAGTAAGACAGACTTGTGAGGCCATCGTGGCAGAATATGGTGAGGAAGTCATGCAGTGTCCCCGTACCAGTGATGCATGGAAGCAGGTTGCTGCAGAATTTTCTTCCAGATGGAATTTCCATCACACCCTGGGGGTATAGATGGCAAGCATGTGGCAATCAGGTGTCCTAAGAATGGTGGCTCACTCTATTTCAACTACAAGGGCTTCCATTCCATAATACTTCTGGCTCTGGTGGATGCCAAGTACAAGTTCCTTTGGGTGGATGTTGGCACCAATGGATCCAGTTCTGATGCACAGATCTTCAATGACTGCGATTTGCGCTCAGGCATTATTGATGGCACCTTGGATGTACCTGATGCAGAGCCATTGCCTGGTGATGACCGTGATATGCCATATTTTCTCATTGGGGATGATGCCTTCTCTCTGAGGACCTGGTTGATGAAGCCGTTTAGTGCCAGAGGACTTCCTGATGAGGAGAGGATCTATAACTACAGACTGTCTCGTGCCAGAAGGGTGGTGGAAAATGCGTTTGGCATCATGGCCAACAGATTTGGTTGTCTCCTTACCACCATGTGTCAGAATCCAGAGACTGTTACCTCTATTGTACTGGCCTGTTGCACGTTGCACAACATCATGAGACTGAGGTATCCAGGTATCCACCAGGGACTGGGTGATGAGGAGGATGACAACCACAGAGTTATCCCAGGACAGTGGAGGCAAGGTGCTTGTTTGCAGGACATTGAGGATGTGACTGGTGGCAACAGGGACACACAGGTTGCCAAGAGACAGAGACTGTATTTGAAGCATTATTATAATGCTCCAGTAGGGGCCACGGCGTGGCAAAGAGACATGATTTGAAACTTTCACATATGCCAAGGACATTTCTTAGTAGTGACTGTATTGTGCTAATTATTGTTATGATTCAGTGCTGCATCATTATCTGTGTTATATTTTGTATTGGGCGTTATATACTTGTTGAAATAAAGTTGCAATGTTCTTGTATTGCAATAAAGTTATTGTCCTATTGCACTTCATATATGTATTATGTGTATAGTAGGGTCAAAGAGGTCAAGTCTGAAACCAAATCAGGTCAAACATGTAACAGGTCACACAAACCAGTTCACAACTTTGCCACCACATGGGCCAGAAGGTCACAAAGGTCAAAAATCAATCAAGGCCATAACTGAAGGAAAGTTAAGAAATCTAACCAGCTGCAAGGTGGAAACTCTGCAACCAAACGCCGATTGCTTTGGAATCAGAGCATAATGAAATCCAGAAATGGAAGATAAACAAATTTTAACATTGGCCACCTGTTAAAATTTGTTTATATTACATTTCTGCATTTCATTCGAAGCAGTGAAACTTCCACAGTGAACCACTCACATTGGGTCATAACAGGTCCTGGTAACCACTGGGCCACTTTTTTTGGATCCTTCATGTTAAGATGTGACACCTTCCAAGTATTATGCCAATGTTTTTGAAACATGAGAAAAACAAGCAATCACATAAACAATTTATTATTCCAACAAGGTCAAAAAGGACAAATCACAATAACATAGTAAGTGTACTTTTTAATAAAGAAATGCAGACACATTATAGCTCACAGCTAAGGTTAACATACAACTGACAAGAACAGCTGTCAAAGTGAAACTGGTTACATATACCATTAGCTCACAGCTAAGGTTAACATACAACTGACAAGAACAGCTGTCAAAGTAAAACTGGTTACATATACTGTTAGTAACAGCTAAGGTTAACAAACTACCCACAAGAACAGCTGTCAAAGTGAAACCTGGTTTATAATAGTAATAATCATAGTAATACTTGAGCCAGACATAGCAAAAATACACAAATAAATTACTTTACACCTGTTTGATAATTACTTCTTACATCTCACCTAAACTACTTCTTAAGTGTCTATAGACAAAGGACAAAGTTATTTCTAAACCTAAGAACCTTGAGAATCATCCTGATTAAGTAATGCCATAGGTGTCATGGGTGTTGAAGGCACACTAGGAATACCTGCAAATGACGCATTGAAATCTGACCTATTGTCCTTCCCTCGGTGTCTGTGATAACAAACTTGGTGGATGAAGTGCTGGATGATGAACCCACTGACTGTCCAGAGGTACTGGCCCCCGATGGGGTCTGGAAAATAACAGTTGTCTGGCTCTGGGTGTCTGACCCTTGAGGCAAAGGGGTAGAGGAGGCTAGAGCTGCGGGCCCAGGTGCGGGTGGCGGAGGCATTTGTGTGATGGTGTACTGTTGCTGTGGCTGCGGCTGATGGAAAATAAGTTGCTGCTGCAGCTGCTGTTGCTGCACCTTCATCTGCTGCTGCATACTGTCCAGCTGCTTCTGCCTGTCGTCCAGCTGCTTCTGCCTATCATCCAGCTGCTTCTGCCTATCAAGCTCCTGCCTCTGGATGTCCCTCTCCGAAAGCAGCTTGGACTCCTTGATGGTCTGGTTGAGGAGGCCCATACTGCGCATCTGATATGTGGGCCAGAGATCCTCGTGGATCTTCAACATGGCACTTGACATCCAGCCAGCCCAAGCAGTCCTGTCATTGGTCTGTGCCTCCATAGATGTTAAGAGTCTGTCCAGCCTGTCAGAGATCTGGGCACTGTTGTCGCTCTGCTCGCACATCTTGTCCAGGAGCTCTGACTCAGTGCTGGCACTTCTCCTTGTGGCTCTCCTGCCACTAGTCCCAGAGAGGGTGATACCTGGAGGAGGAGTGCTGCACACTCTTGGTTCACCCAGTGATCCTGACTCCACGGGCTCATCTGCAGGATCCAAGTCAGTGGATAGGTGTGAAGGCATGGTGGCAGTTGCAGAAGCAGCAGAGGCCGATGAGGTGATGACAGAGGCAGTGGTGGTAGCAGATGAGCAGGTAGCAGAGGCTGAGGTGGCTGCGGCAGAGGCAGAGGCAGTTGTGGTGGAAGCTGGTTTCAACTGAAAGTACAGTAGAACAAAGACACATGGTAAGCATATAGTATACATGTTCAACAAACAGTTTAGGTAGGTACTGTGAAGTAACAAGTATGAACTCCTGTGTCACTACAGAAAACTTTACAGATTTTTGCCAAACATTAGTGTTACAGCTACAAACTTGTATCCATAGGTAGTCACTGTTTACAAGTCAAGAATACACAACGCAGCAAAAACATCAGGATATCCAGGTGAGTCAGACTGTGAGAATGTACTTACATTGCAGGACTGCCTGGAGGGGACTCTGGAGATGTGGTCATCCAGGAAGCTGAAAGACCTCAGGATCCAGGTGTCCCTGTCTGTGTGTTCCTTTGCCCCGTCACCAGACTTCTTGCAGGTAAGCTTGCCATACCTTGTCCTCATCCCTTTGAACCAGATCTTCAGGTCGATGGCTGAAAAAGGAAGAGGAGACACGGACACATTAGGTAGGTTATCAAAGTAACAATGGGTTACATTAAGTTTTAAGCTGCTTCACATCTGTGGTGTCATCTGCAAATGGGTGAAGCCTAATACATCACACGATGACAGAGTACAATTCAAAATTACATAAATTAACAGAATAAGTAAACATTCGACATAAGTCCATTTACACATTACTGTACACGTAGTACCTCCATCACAATTTAAATTATTACCTGAAACTATGAAAAGGTTAAATCATAATGGTTAGTCTAACTCACCTTCCAGGCCCATGGCCCTGGCCTGGGTGGCCCAAGCAGCCTCCTTCCTGTCTGTGTCCCTGTACTCCTTCTTGGCCTTGTTGTACATTTCCGGATGGTTCTTGAGCCACTCAGCCATCTCATCCTCTTGCCCATCTGTCATCCTCACCAGCCTCTTCTTCTTGAACCTCCCCTGGGACTGGCTGTCTTGGGTTGCCTCTTCCAAGTCATCTGTGTCTTCCGGCTGGGTGGCCAGGGTGGCTGTATCCCCTGGGTCTGATGATGAAGCTTGAGTGGCAGGCAGTTCATCCGGCTGTTCTGGCTGTTCAGGCTCCTCAGATGCTTCAACAGGAGGCAGAGTGACCCTCTTCCTCTTTCCAAGTCCAGGTCTCTTCACTATATTTCTTGTATGAAATATATCCAAAAATTTATCCAAAGTTCGTCGATGTGTACGCATTGAAGAAAAATTCGCAAGTGATGACAATTGTTCGCGGTGCCCTGCTTTTATAGTCTCCAGCCAGTTCGCCGCAACCTACGAAGGTCATAGCTGATTGGTAGCCAGTTCTTCGCATGCGCAGTCAGTTCGCCAATCACCGACGAACTACTGCGACATTCACTTCTCATTGGCTGAGAGGACCGACGAATATCTCCGGGGCCTCGTAGCATATTCTTCAGGGGCGACGATGCATGGCTTCTCTGCTGCGAATATCGTTGTTTGTTCTTCGTCTTTCAGCCGACAATCTTCAAAGGAAAGTTGGCGAACAATGAAGAACAATGAAGAAGCCTGCTACGAAGTGGCAAATTGGGGTACGAGGGTGCTACGAAGTCGACGAATCCACCACCATCTGTGAAGAATTGCAAAGAAATGGACGAAGCGTGGCGATAGTTTTGAACAGTTTGAAACTGTCGTAGCCAGATGACGATCCATGGAGAATGTTGGAGAACAGTGAAGATGGACCAAGAATATGCTACCAACAAGGACGAATTGCATGATCGCGCATATTCGCCACTAAACATCGCCACAGTGTGACCTGGGCATAAAGCACTATAAAAAATAAATCAAAATTAGTTGAGGGATGTAGGTGTGCATCAATATAGTGTGACCTATAGTGTTTTCTGTTTCCATGTTTGAGACATATATCTCTTATCAGCAAACCTTACGAATTGCTGCAGCTGATTATAATATGTTATTTTACTTAATTCCGCCATGTAGATTAATAAATTGTATAGCTTCATAACTTTCAATTGACAAATTGATGCTGTCATCATTTTGTTAAATTGCTTTGTTCTGATATTTTATCTTCACATAGCTTTTCTTTTTCTTAGTTACTTCTTTACCTGTACATAACTTGGAGACTGTTCCAAGAAATCTTCTCGATGTCAATAGCATTTTACCATGCTGTGCTGTGTAGCCATCCCCGATGCTACTATCAGTCTATTTTAGTTTCTGATGACTTTCTGATGATGCAAAATTATCAACATTAAACTCAGAGTTATTGTAGCTAATACTGTAATATCCTCACGTATGTCAGTTCTATTAATACCTGGGCTTCCAGGGGATTCCCCTTTAGCTCAGCTGGTTAAAGAGCTAGACTTGTGTTTATTTCTGTGTGTAATGAGAAGGCTGTGAGTTCGAGACACAGCAGAACCAATCAATAATTTCTCCCTTCCCACTACATGGTGAGATGCCTAAAGATCCTTCCCTCTCAAAGCCAAGCGAGTAAAGTGTAATAATGTAGTCATGTAAGACCTGAGGACAGGTTTTTCCTTGGAGGGGTGGTATGTAATATCCTCACGTATGTCAGTTCTATTAATACCTGGGCTTCCAGGGGATTCCCCTTTAGCTCAGCTGGTTAAAGAGCTAGACTTGTGTTTATTTCTGTGTGTAATGACAAGGCTGTGAGTTCGAGACACAGCAGAACCAATCAATAATTTCTCCCTTCCCACTACAATACGCATAAGTTTAAGTCAAATACTTGGGAAACCTTGTGAATGATAAATATAATGACAGTCAAAATAAAGAAAAACAGGATCAAATTCACAAGTATGCATATAAAATCATACTATTGCATCTATACATATTGATGAACTTGATAACTATATATTTATTGTAGGGATGCTTCAATGCGTAGAGATGCTTCAGTAACACATCATACTTGCAACAAAGGAAACAAACTATAAGGGGCCCCACTTGAGACTAAACTACATTCTCATAAACTGTAACGTGGCCAGAGACCTTCATCAAATCTCTCCTTTGATAGGTGGATAGTTAGTATTACACAAAACATACCATACCATCTAATGGAAATAGTGATAAACTGAACGTGGCTAAATTTACACTTCATTTGCGAAAAGAAATTGATGTCACTGTCTAAAGCTCAAGAGATTTCACTGAAGGTTTCAGATTAAGACATGTGGATTCACAGGATCAAATGCCAATGGGGTAAGCAGCAGACTGAGTTCCTTGTTGTAAAACAGATTTTAAACCAAAATTCAGGTCAGGCAAAATGCTTAGACTGGAGCCAGTGGCTCAGACTGATACTGGGATAAGTTAAAGCCTTTATCAGAATTGGTCCCATATGTTAAAATGTCTGTATTTCGCAACAAATTGTTTTACAGAACTTTGAAAGATACTGAGGTATACTTGATATTTGGTCGTATTTTTTTTTTGGCTCAAGTTTTATTCCCATTTTAGTAGCATTTCATTAATTCATGTGAAGGATTTCACTTTTTACAAAGTAGATATTCCTTTCATGACTGTTTGTATGTTTGTGCATTAGTTTGTTTATAAGTTAGCAGGATTGTGCAAACACTGCTGGTTGGATCTTGATGAAAGGAAGTGGGAAGCTGGACAATTGCTAGTTAATGTGTAATGGTTTTGACTGGGGAGATTCATCAGAAGAATCATTGAGAGAATTGATAAAGAAATATGCCTCACAATCCACCAGACCTTGCATCTGACATGCACAGAGACCTAGACCTGTTACCACCAACCCCAAATTAGCTGGACCTCACCAGTATAATGACCAGGTTAACTCGTGGATAACTATTGATAGAAATGCCGCTTTACTGTTTTTATTTTGTATGATGCACTCAACATAACGCTTTTAAATTATAAGGATCGTCTATTGTGACTAATAGAGAAAAAAAAACAATTGATGAGTATAAAGCAGTCGTCCTAAAAGTCTATAGAATCAATAACAAAATGGCTTTACTGGCACAAGAAAGCTAAATATAGTTTACAGTTTTATTTGATAGACAAGAGATAGCATTCTGAATATTATTGTACTTTTCGATAAAAAACACACAGAAACACAAGGTCCCCATAATTCATTCATTTGATATCTGACCAACCAGCAGGATATGACCAACGTTATATGTTTAAGGCAAGGATAAGTCCAAATTATCTGGCATTTGTAAAGCACGGCTATGTAGGAGCCTGCTATGGCAGTTTGACCACTACCTTAAATCATGGGAATACTGTACATTGTAACTAGGTGAATGTTATGTGCCAATTGGTTACACCAATCAATCCTTGGTTTCACTTCATTAGCCCCATGTGGTGGGGTTCTACAATTCATTTGCAAAGTGTTAAACAAAGGAGATACACATGTAATGTTTGAACCCTGCTACCCTCCACTAACACAACTTATGTAACCACCGAACTGACCAAGTACTTGCCCTCTTGGATATTAACCCACTCCAAGAGCATATAGGAATTTCGACCTTTGAGCTGGACCTCTACAGCCTGATCTCCGCTTTTGAGTTCTCCCATATTGGGATTGATATGGCTCATAGCAATCTTGATCACTTTCAACCTGTAAACCCGACAACAGAGTCTTGATCCAACTCTGGGAGTTCTCTTCGGATTGATATGGTTTACCAGGTTTTCTTTGGATTAGGTGATCCAGATGGACTCTGGCTCCCCCCTACCGGACATGTCCAAGTTATGGTCCCCTTAGAACTTGACCTTCTCTAAGGGTATATTTGGTTAATTTTCGACCTAGGAGCTGGACCCCTCGAGACTTATCCACTCGAGGGAGGTCTCCAGTAGGATTGATGTGGCTCCCAGGAATTCAGATTGTTTTCATCTGACCTCCAAGATTGATCCACCTTGGTTGATTCATAGGACATTCGGATCAGGCAGGACCAGACCGACTCTGCCCCCCTCTCAATTATGACATTATTGCAATGTGTGTGCAGAATACACTGAGGTAGTAACTAAGTTACTAACATTGACCTTTGGGTAGCATTGACCACTTGCATTGTAATGTGTGTTGTCCACTTTGACCATTGATATTGCGGTATTTTGATGGCATTTTCATGTTCATTTTCATGTGTATATATGATGTGTACAACATATTTGAGAATAGTGCTGCATCTTAACCAATGATTATGGTGTTTGTTTATGTATGTATGGTGCTTTTAAAAATTTGTACCAAACTTTTAAAATTCCTCTTTTGGGCGGACATTAGCCATTATTTTAACATGTAAATGAAATTTCTCAAACCTTGTTTCATTGACTTTGTACACTAATACCCATTATAGGGTTCGAATTAATGTAGACTAGCATCAGAGATGACCTTTTGTTTCACTTGACCCCCTTTAAAGGTCAGATGACCTGGGTCACATCTCACCTCGGGCACTGGTACAAACTGCTAAGATAGCTTCAAATGCCACAGCTTCATAAAACATGTGTAATTATGCTTCTTTTGACGTATTAATCTGTTGTATTCTAACTCAGAGCTATATCTCTATGTACTACAGCACCCAAAGTGCTGATTGACCCATCGCACTGTACAAGTACTGCCAACTCACAAGTTATACTGACATTCCCCTAACTGAAAGATGTCCCATTATAAGTACCCATGCATCATCGTACCCATACAAAGCTATAACAAGGATGTAATAGTAGATTGGAGAGACAAATGAGGACATTGTTTCAACCACGAACATGGTATCCTCAGCCAATGGAAGACATTATGAAAACAGTAAGGTATACAAATCGTGGTAGAAATATTACACATAAACTGTTTCAGTAAATGATGACATAATGGAAACAATAGTCCTATTGTGAAGAACAATGTAACATGGCCTTATAATTTGCCATATAATTTTACTCACCAACCAGTCAATCATAAAGTATGGTTCAGTAAAGGATTTGTCAGAATTACCACTTCAAAATAACTGAGATATAATTAGAATAGAAACAGAATCACAAATAAATAAATAAACATGTATTTATAGTGAAGTAAACCTTTAAATATGTCAATGCACTTTATTATATAGGTACTAATAATATGTTTTTTTACTGTGAAAATAGATTGGGTGAGAAATTGTTCTATCTTGTGTATCAAAAGTCATGCATTCACTTATTCAGCTTTAATGAGCTCTGTATCTCCTTGTAAGATAATATTCTTATGTTAGCTTAAGTAGAATTTCCATTAAGTCCCAAATCTTGACCTGTAGCAAAGTTTTTGGTTCCATGTATATGGCATTCCATTAAAATTCTCTAAATTGCTTAATGTTATGTGTGTGCTGTGTTATGGCATTACAGTTGCCATTTGCACTGCCCTTTGATGGCCTGGTGGTTCGCAGGTTTGACATCTAATCTCGGGCAGTCACTTCTGTGTTGGTTCGACTCCCACAAATGACAGTGCTTACACCCGTCCCAATATGACTCTACTGTTGAATAGGACATAACATGTCAACATTAGTTTAACTTTCAAATGTTTTGACAGTGATAATTAATGCTTAGTAAAGTGTGAAACCTTCATTAATCTATTAAATAGAATCTGCTTATTGGTTAAACTGTTTTCTGACCAATTTTTTAAAACATGAAAATTACTGTATTATCTTTATCCCACTACAATTAGGAAAACTTCCCAAATGACATATACCAATGTTCACTTTCATGAGTGATATATATTTTCACAGTATCTACCACTTTGCTTTATTAATATGTAAACCAAGTCCAGACTTATTGAAATAATTTAACAAAATAAGCTATGGTACGAGAAATACCATTTTATATAAAACCTATCATTTTTATCATGAGATTTCTCTGCCTTTCTTGGAGAGATTTCAATACAAGCAAAAGGAGAAAAAAGTCTCTGTGAAAATGCATTTCTAATGATGCATATAACATAATTTTATGAAATATTTATGAGAAAATACTCAATTGTTTAAAAAATTTGCAACACTAATTAGCCATGTCAAGGGGGAACTGGGAATACAAAAAAGGAGATATTAGCCTGTCTTATGTCCAAATATTTTGGTGAAACAGGACTCAAGGTAGATGATAAAATTTGTACTTTTTCAGCTCTTGGTGAGACCACAGCCTTCACTGTAGAGGTATGCTGTAAGGTGTTAGATCAAGGTGTTGATAAATTCACCTTCAAAGTCTCTGGCTGGCAGATACATATTTTGGGTACACGGGAGAAGAGTGGTATGTTAGCTAACACTTCACTGTCTTACATAAGAGGATGTAAGTTTGAATCCAATGTTAAATAGGAGAGCTGGTAGTTGTTTGGAAAGACATGACATAGGTATGTTTTTGATGGTTATGTTAAATATTAAACCATCATCTAGTGTATTCTCTGAATCATAGTAGGAGTTCTTGTATTTTTCAATTCAAAAGTTCGTGATATATTTTATACTTGCTTCTAGTGGCAGCAATTTTGGTAACAATTCAATTTTAAAAAGTGTACGGTATGATAACATAGTGAGACAGTAATAAAGTGGTTGAAACAGCAAGTTTATATATGTTACAGTAAATATGTGAAATCAGTAAATACGCGTATTCCCTAAAATTTTCAGTAAATACGCATTTTTATTGATTTATGACCTGTGTTATTTCACAAGTTTACTGGTTTGAATTTCAGTAAATATGTGAAATGAAACTTTGATGTTCACTGGTTGTAACTATATAATATTAAATGGTAAACCAAACTGTACATTATATTGGAACATTTTACTCTATATAATATTAAATGGTAAACCAAACTGTGAATTATATTGGAACATTTTACTCTATTATGATGACTATTAGAACATACAAAGCATGCTTCATTCTAGAGTACATTACATGCAAATATGTAGAAAAGAATAGCACTGGGCTTTTAAGTATTTATTTTTAAAAAGTTTAGATATGTGTTAGATATACTATTTTTATGTGACTGATACATAAAAAGTGTTTTTTTTTTAGAAATAAATAAAATTTTAAGAAATTAATTTAAATTTCTAAATTTTAACATATTTTAACTGTACTTCCATTCAGCAGAAATTTTATCTTATCATTTAAGACATTATGATTTACACCCAAACAAGTCTGCATGTATTCTTGAAGAATCTATTGTTAAACAGAGATTATTAGTAAGTGGTTGCCTTATTTTATTTCAATCAAGGCTTAATATTTTGCCATTTTCTGGTAGATTTATGACTTAGTGTAGATACTGGCTACTTGCTCAAAGACTTGTTGTTAGAAACAATTAAAAGGCCAGCTAGCCCCTAATTGGATTTCATCATAGTCTTTCAGAGGGACTTAATCTCTTTTAAGGCATCTATGGTTATGGTTGGCTTCCATTATTGAAGGGACAACATTAAAGGGAAGTTTTATTCAACCCTAATTATAGATCTAAATTTTATTGGTAACCTTTGGAAAAGAAATACTTTGTTAAAATACATTGTTAAAACTACAGTGAAATTCAGTTCTTGAACAAGAAATGTATCTTAATCTTATTACCTTGTTTGTTATTCCTTATACATAATGCATCATAATTTGATAAATATTTACATTACAATTTATTTTAAATGAAACATAAATATTTGAAATTATAAAGTGATGTTAAATAGTTATCCCAGTGCTGGATTGTAAACAAATATCAAACTTTGAATATGACAAAGCAATTTAAAGTTTGAAATGACTGCTAATATGAAGAGATAGCAGATAACATCCCAACTATTTAAGATATAAAGCCTTCATGATGATTTTAGTAAATACGCGTATTTACTGGACCAAAAAACCAGTAAATATGCGTATTTACTGAAATTTTTAGCGAATACGTGTATTGACCAAATCATTAAATACACGTATTTACTGAAAATTTTGCGTATTTACTGATTTCGCATATTTACTGTAACATATATACATATATAATACCTTAGTAATTCTAGGGATGAGACAGTATTAATAGTGCAGCAGTATCAAAACCATTTTACTGAGATATCGAAATGAAATATTAATTCAGACATGTCAATTATCAGTGCATAAAATAGTTGGAAAACACGAAATATTACAAAGTCATAATAAATCTAAAGAAATACATTTTATCCAGTATTTGTTTTACAAATTTTAAGATTTTGTATTGATTTTGATGAACCTGCTTTGCTTTGGTCAATTCCTTTTATTGAGAAAATTGGGATTAATTGGATAAATACTTAAAATGCAATTTATTTCAGTATCCAGGAATCAGAACAGTTTTATGCTACCCTCCCCATTTATAATCGGAAAACAATGTATAAATGCAGAAATAATGCATAACTGGCCTGAACGAGTCTAAAATCATATAGATGAATATCTGTAAGAAGTTATCTTTAAAAATATGTTAAGTATCTTCAACATACAACAATGCAAAAATATTTCAACATGTTTTGACTTTCATTGAGCTTTACAGCAAGTTAAAAGAAGTAAAATATACATGCAATATACATTAAAAAGCAGGTATTGTAATAACATACAAACAGAAGAATATTGTCTGTTTTTCTTTTTCCATATCAAACACTTTCACTTCTGGTTATGGATTTTACACTGGTTAAACAGTATATCTGTGCTCATACATTACAAAGACCTAAATGTATCTGAAGTCTTCTACAACATTCAGAAATGAAAAAAGAGTTAGTGTGAAAATCAAAGAAGGCTTGAAACTTATTTTACAATATTTGAGAGAGGAGCAAATATTTTTACTGATACATTATTTTATTTTGTCAGTTGTGTAATGTTGTTGTGTAAACTGTGATTTGTTTTTCAACCTTTCTGTCCATTGGGCACCAAATCTTATTACACCTTTATCTCATCACTTCTCATACTGGATATTTCATTTACATGTTTGATATGAAAAGATACATTTATTGATGACACCGTGTCATGTTGTGTACTCAGTGAGTACATACCACACAGGCTATTTCATATCCATTACTATAAGGAGGACAAGGTAGAGATCCACATGCTGCTTGGGCTGTGTAAAACAAACCACCATTGACATTTGCACTTCCTCCTGGAATAATTTCTGGGTCACCATCTAAGCACACATATGTTGCCTTTTTATGACCATGATGGTCGGTGACCAGGAGACCCTCATACTCCTTGGTCCAGTTCTGAGGACAGCTTCTTTGTCCTGGTATCATCAGATGTTGCCCCCTCCCATCTACATGACACACTGCACACGGAGCATCATTCTGTTCAAGAGAACTGTCAAGTCCTGTCAACGTTTGATATTCCACTCCAAAGATTTTGTCACCTACTTCAAAGGCACTTGTTGTCACATCAGGCCACTCAGGTTGGTTGTGCAGACATAAATAGTTCACTCCCCCTCCAGGGTTTGTGTAGAAGGATTTGGCTGCATAACCTGAACAAAATTTCCTTGATGTCAAAATATAGTTCTTGTAATTACATGAAATAGGAATATTACATGAATAAGATAAATTTGTAAATTGATTTTTGAATGCAGACAGTAAAAACATGACAACCTGTTCAGTCAAATAGCATTTTTATCTCCGAGGTCTGGTTCAAACCCTGGACCCTATATGAGAAAGTTGTTAGTTGTTTACTGATCTTTCACATGATCTGGTTTCCTCTGCCCGTAAATTTTCAAATTGTGAAATGATCAATACAGTGTTGGAAGCGACATTAAAACCCAAATAGATCAATACATCTCTTATCTCCAAATCATTTGAATAAAAATTAAAGTAAGTCAATATGTATGTTATACTTCTACTCACTGTTTTACGAAAAGTAAAAAAGAAAACATCAGAAGTTCTGTTAATACACCTTTATAATTATATACAAATACAAAATACTTGTAGGTCTCACACTGTTATAAATAATTTAAAAATCGCTTAAATGGAAAAAGAAAATAAACACAGCCTATTAGCTATTCTGTATGCTCCAGAATGACATTTTGATACCTGGTGCAGTGGACAATAAACGATTACATTTTCATTTACATAAGCTCTTGACAGACATTCCTGTTTAGTTCTCTTGTAGGAAATCTAATCACTAAAAATCTAATGCTATAAAAATGATGTAGTTACATTTGATTGCTTAAGATTTTATGCCCATATTTTTATTTCAAATTTTATATGTGAAACAAATCCAACCTGTGTACAGACGCTGAGCAGTCTGCGGACATTCTGTCCTTCCCCATCTCACATAGTTTGTCCCCACTTTGCCTCTATCTTCTTGTGATTCTTCAAGGGCTTCCACCTTCTGTTGGAGGTTTTGCACATTCTGAGTCAGCAGGCTAACCAGAGATTTCAAGTAATCATCATCCCCTGCATTTGGTCCAGATGCCACTGACCACACTGGGCAGGAGTTGTCATCCTGTTTAGGCATCAGAAATGTGTAGATACATCCATTTTGTGTCACTGCTGTCGGATCAGAACCAAAAGTGACAGTGATAAGCATCAGACATACGAATATAATATGTATTGGAAACATATTAAACCTTGTGTTTATTTTCTTCATTTTGTTAACATGAATCCTGAATAGATTTAACAGGTTTGACCTGAGAAGTCAGTTATATATTAATGCCATCAGGCTGCTTATCAGACAGAAGCTCCAATTATTTCAGAGTTTGCGCACAGGGGGAGAAGTATGGTGGAACAAAGCATCTTGAAATATATCATTTGGAAAGAAACCATGTCAGGAAAGGACAATGTGAAAGAAAGAAATTAATGGTATTAAACAAACGTTGATGTTTCAAATTATTTTTGTGACAAATTTTTCATATTATTTTTACTAAGTGCTTCATTGTTTGAAATAGTCAGTGGGACACTCCTAGCTGGGTCAGACGTGACACATGTTTCTGGAAATATAAATTTGACCCTTTTTAATATGTTTTCTTTGGGAAACATGTCAAGCAAGTGATCTAAAATTTGACAAACAAATGTGCCTCACCACATGCAATTTTTCGGGAATTTGCAATAATAATATTTTTATTAATCAACATCAGAATAGTTTACAATGAGTACAAGAAGTGAAAAGTATTACTGATATCAGTACTCCTCATTAACACAAGGCCCCACTTTTTGAGCATCATATGACAGTACACCATCACTATTGCAGGGGGAGCCAACAATAGCCGCCCCACCATCTAAAATATTTTTGTATAATTGTACAAAATAAAATAAAGTTGTTACATAAGCCTCCTTCCCCCCTCCAAAAAATAATTAATAAATAAATAAAAGTTGATTGTATTTTAAGATTTTGAAATGTACTCTAAAAAAATTAAGATCAAAGATTTACGTAATTTTTTGTATGTTTCAACACTTTCTTTGAGTTTTCCGGAATTAAAGATTAAAAAGTATTTATTTAAAGGCCTCTAAGTGTTCTTTGAAATTAAAGATTAAAAAGCTAATCATTTTAGAAACTCACTTAGAATTAGGATGGCAGATATAAGTAAAACTTTTACACATGTTTTGTTTTTATTTGTTTAAAGGGGTATGGGGACTTGAGTCATAATGGAGAGGGGAGTTTTTGTCGGGGAGCGTATGTCCTTGATTTTTACAGACCATTCACTTGTGTGAATCACCTTGGCGGTCCATATTACACTAAACTGGTATTCAGTTGGGATCTAGTTGAAGTTTTCAGTTACTTTTATTGAGACTTAAAATCACTATTATATGTGTGCTTTGTTTAATGCAAGAGTAGGAACATTTCGCCATTGTGCCACAAGCTGACTTTCCTCTGATGCTAGTTTTAGGGCAGCAGCATTTCGCACAACACTTAGAGGTGGGTTATACTGCTTGTAGAGTGACTGGGGTATTACGCTGCATGAGTTATGTTTCATTTTAGCAGACTTCTCAAGACTAGTCAGAAGTCAACAAAATTACAATAGTACATTTTGCTTCCACAGTATCTTTCCAGTAGTCATTAATTATGTCATTTGAGATGTCTTACACAGTGAATATATCACTCACCATTAATAACCGTAGGCGTGTTGAAACGTCAATGTTTTTGTCCCAATTAAATCCTGTAATTCTCTGAAAAAAATTTTTATCAGGAGAAAGTACATTTTACACTCGAACAGTGGCCAGTTTCCATTCAGCTAATTTTTAAAGGGCCACTGCGACCAAAAAACTATTTTCTCAGTATAAGTACATCAAAACACATATTACCCAATCCAGTAGATAAATATACACACAACCACTGGGAAATCCACAAAAAAATGCTTTTGTTTAGCTTTCCTGCAGAAATCTGCCTCACAGAACATTTAACCTCTGGATCACGTGTACACACGTCATCACATGAACACAACACATCTCCTGTATTCACACATCAGTATATAAACTGTGTATGTGAAGTATTTTGGAGTCTAAAAACCTTGTGTTTTCTTAAACTGCAAAGCATTTATAGCATCATTATTTGGAATTATCTTTATGTTCAGCATCTGCAATATACGGACCAGTTTTTGCAGCCATTTTAAAGTCATATAATGATCGCAAATAGCCAAAATGTCCAGTTTTTGCTTGCCCATCCATAAATAGGCAATACCATGTATGAAAAAAGAAAATTTCTTGCATAAAAGTATTATATTGCTTCACTGTTACTGTGAACATTAACTTACACTTTACATTCAAATGTTTATGCAAAAAAAATCCTATTTTACCACAGAAATTGATAATCATAGTTCTAGATTTGCAATAAACAGACATAATTCATACAATTAGGCATTTTATTAATTTAAATAAAACATGTCTCTTTTTAACTCAAGCATCAGCTATACATTAAAGCATATATTTATTGCATATGAACAGTATTAGAACAGTGTCTTCAGTGTTTATTATTCACAATTCACTTTAATTTTTATTTTTTTGCATATTTTCATGGGATTTTCATATGTCTTATTTGACTAAGGTTCACAAAATGGACAATTTCATGGATTGGGCTTCACATATGCATGTGTCTTTATTCATTAAAAAGTTTTAAAGAAATACACATATGCATGTGTCTTTATTCATTAAAAAAGTTTTAAAGAAATAAAATTATTAAATAAGTCATAGCAGTTAAAAAGCAGCAGGAAGATGAATTGTAATTGACTGATAGCCACACAGACTAGTCTTTGCAATTTGGAGCATAAAAGTTATACAAGCAATGATCTCACAATTGATTAAAACAGTCAGTCACTTTAGAATTATGAAAACTATTGTAACAATGAATATCATGAAAAGAAAACATCTCACAGCAAATTGGTTTTATTTATGTAAAAAAACCTTTGGTTTATATCACCAACACAATGTTAATGTATAATAAAACATGTGTCCAGGTAAAACTGTCAATTTGAAGTTTTCATGTTTGTGAATATTTGAATCCAAGAAAGTCAGGAGAATTAAATTTTTCCCTAATGATAGCTGTAACACAAGAAGGGAGATGGACTGTTTTTTCCTAGATATCCCCTGCACCATCTTACAAACTGTATGTATGCAGTATACATCTGTATTTTTCCTCAATTGGTTTATCCAGAACTCCAAATACTGGGAAAATAGTTTTTTGGGTTGCAATGGCCCTTTAAGTATACCAAAAGAGTTCCAAATAAATGTAAAATCAAGAGAATACACTGACAAATCAACTGATCTCTGCATACATAAACAACAGAAAAGTCAGTACATCTTCTGTTGATGACGTGTGCACAGAAGCAGTAACCTGACCTAATTGCTCCCGGCCTGTAGCAGAAACAGACATTTCAACAGATAAAAGTGTTGATAATACACAACTGGGTGTATTCTGGCTTGATTATTTATGTCAGTAGTGTTGTATGAATACCACTCTGTGTTTTTCATCTGAAAAATATACTTGGTAAATTTGGTTGCAGTGGCCCTTTAATAACGACTACATTTCCCACATTATAAGTTCTAATTGGTCATACTTTTATGTTCCCGTCTGCTATCTGTCTCCAAGGTACAGCACATGTTTATAGCTGTTTGAAAATTTCACTTGCCATTGATTTTCAGGATATTTTTCCTAATCCTATTGAGGAGGTCTTCAGTGGCCTAGTGGTTAGCAAGTTTGGTATCTAATCACAGGCCCTCACCTCTGTGTGGTTCGAGTCCCACAAGTGACAATAATAAGTACCTGTCCCAATATGACCCTGGCTGTTGAATGTGACGTTAAACCCCAACTTTGACCTTTGACCTAATCCTATTGGTGCCTTCATCAACATAGTACTTGTTATAAGGAAGTACCTTCAGAGCGTAACAATAACTCTCATTCAATTATATAATATTAAGCTTGAAACGTGCATGTAATAGGGTCATTGGTTTTTGGAAATCAAAATGAAGGTGTTGTGTGAGAAAAGTGTATATGTGAATAATTACACCATGTTTTATTTCTGTTCCAAAGTAATATAGTTTTGGCAATGTTCATGGTACTTGTGTGTATTTGAAGTACTTGACTGGGATGAAGCCCTCCAGTTGCAGGCTCCCAGCAGCTATAAAACTTTGGCCACCTTAGTAGCATCAACATCTCTGGCTTCTCAGGTTAGGAATAATTATTTGTTAAATATTTCCTTGGCGTTATGCGTTGGGGGGGGGGGGGGGGGGGGGGGGGGGGGTTGACAGTTTTTTATACCCAAAGAGCCAACTACCAGAGGGTAACTAATATGAAGATTTGTATACCTAGTAACTTACTGTAATACAAGATATATAGAATTTAGTAACTTAACATAAATGGTAGTAATTTGCACTTTTCTCATGTAAATTATCTCAAACAAAGCATACATATTTGTCAAGAATATATGCATTATTGTCAGAGGCATTTAAACACCGCATGTATGCACGTCATGATTACACGCATTCCATTGTCCATTTTAATGGACTATTACTCTTCCTTTTTGGGCCTCACAACATTCGTCTGTATGCACCATGATGAATCCCCAGGATGCCATGCTGGAATAGCTGGCCTGCCATGCAAGTTGTCACATACATGCAGCACCAATTCCAATAGCCACAGTGATTGGTCATCATCCAAACCCATCTCATTTTCCCACCCAAGCTCAACAACTGACGCAGACTTCCTGTTCATGGCTGGTCTTTGATTATCACAAGTATGGTTGTAGTATGGTCCTGTAGGTGGGAAACAGTCATTATCTTTTATCTCCTCTGGGTGTATTTTGATACATTGTTATTATAATTTAAGTAACTGAGCTTACACGCTGGTTATTGCCGTATCATACCTCACCACCATCCAGATGACTGTCAGGTCAAATTTATATGCTGCCTACCGTGGGAAAGTTTGCAATGTCTGCATTGTCTTTATGCGTAACTTCATGTGTATTTGCTTTTTACATTGTTGAACAGATGTGTTTAGTCCAAATTGTTCAAAGCTCAGGTTTATGCAACTGTAAATTTCAAAACCCAGTAAATATCTGGGTTTTTTATAAACTTGCTATTCCATTTTCTTTGACGATATTCCAAAGCTGTCTGCTACTTTTACCTGTTCTTATTACAATTATTTTTTTTTGGATTGTTTGTTTGTCTTGATGTAAAATGAGTCCAGATTATTTCCTAATAATAGGCCTATATGTTATCAGACAGGGGCAATCAGGATATTTTAAAATCCTTCTCTACCTGTACACAAAAACACCATAAGGTGGAATACACTGTTGGACACCAACTATACACTTAGAGGAAAATTATTACAAAAAATTTAAGTTAATGGCACTGGGGAAATAGTAGGGATATCCCCCAAAATTAGCATAGTGATTGGCCCTGCGCCAAAATGAATATTTGAGTCACTTATGGTTCCTAAACATTGCTTTACACAATTCTAATGTGGTTACAAAAGTTGCTATTTAGGTTCAATGATAGTGAGATTGGTGTGGAGTTATGGAACTGGTGTAACCACAGGTGATATAATACAGGGTTAGATTGTACATCTAAGGTTTGGCAGTAATCGGTGTATCTTGACTAGCATTCACAGACATTTGGTTCCCCTTGTAGAAGAATACAACAAAGGATTGTCTTATGCGAAAAGTATACATTAAGTTAAGTTAATACCCTTTACGTTATGTTATTGAAATCTATCTTGAAAAATATCTTGTAATATCAATGGCATTAAGGTACAGTTTGTGTTATAATACTCCATTTAATATATAGTTGGTGTCCAGAAAGGTCAAATCACTGGTCAAGCAGTACACATGACAAAATGTTTCAAAAATCCTGCTTTTTTTCTTCTCGACAAGCTGTGTAACAGTCTCCAGACATGTTTAGGTACTTACCAACATGACAGGGACAGTGTTGGCATACTCCACAAAAATGTCACTGACAGTGACCGTTGGACCAAGTGTGATACATTGGAAAAGCCTGCTGGCGCTGACCTGACCTCTAAGTGGCATCGGGAGTACACCCTGACAGATGGCGAACCAATCAGATTTTGTTTTTCCCCATACTCCCAATTTGGCCAGGTGTAAAAGTCCCTGACTTTTTTATTTCTGTGGAAATTCAGGGTATATAAGCTGGAAATCGGACTTCTCTCAACTCCTTTAGACTTGAGACTGTTGGAACCACAAGTGTCATATTTTTCAAGAACTGAAGGCTTTTTTATATTAGATTAGAATGTATAGTTTATTCGTACTCAAGGTACATGTTTTATGATAAATGTATCTACAGAAAAAAAAACTTATACTAAAAGTAACAGTATAAGTAAGCTTGAGGCTTGCACGATTAAACTTTTCATTAAAGTCACAGAGGTTCCATTTCATATTATATGCATATTTATTAAAAATGCATAACTATTACAAAAGCTAGAACAATTTCTAGTTATTGTTAATTTAAAACATAATTTAATTAAATTGTTACATTACTCAGCATCACATCTCTAGTAAATCTTTTCATAAATCTTTTATGTAGCTGCATATCTACTTGAATATCACCTACAATATAACACAATAACTTACAGTGTGTATTATATGGTACATTCAATAAATCTGATACATTTTTGCGATGTTACATGAAACTTATGATTAACCCTTGGGATTGTGTCAAGAATGTGCGTGTGTATGTATTGACCATAAAGAGAGTAAAAAAATCGAAGAGAGTTCTGAAGGAGAAAGAGAGGAGAGGAAAATTTGATGTAGAGGACACAGAAAAAGATGTGGAGAAGACTGAGAAAAGGTGAAGAACTTGATCACAAACAGAGAGGGCTCCAGATAAACGATCTGAGAGTGGATTGAGTGAGAAGGCTTCATATTCACAGAAAATATTACCAGTTATCGGGGTGTTCCACTGGAACCAACTCTATAACCCAACTCTAAGGCTCTAGGGTCAGTTGCAAAAGTCGGGGATGGGGGACCAAAATTTGAAAAAAATCCAGAAAATGTTGGGTCGGTTGCATCTCCAAGACAGGACGTAATAAATCTTGGTTTGTCTGGATCTACCTCCTGTTTTGACTTGTGGTCAGGATGATTTTCTCCATGACAAGACAGCAAACTACCACAAGCCATAAACCCCTAACAAACAAGCCATAGCAAGCCACAACAAGCCATAGTGACAAACAGACAGGAGTGGAACATTTTCCAAAATCACAACAAATGGAATGATAGATTACTGGAGTCGGGATCAAAACAACACTATATAAACCCCCTCTGGCTGTCAAAAAACATCATTTGTCACTGCAAAGATACAAGCTACACATCAGACAGACTTTCTACATAAACTTAGGGTGCCTCTGTTTTTATTGAGTTTAATATATTAATTTTCATCATGATTTGAAGACAGAGAAGGACACATCTGAACCCAGGACCAGCACCTGCCATACAGCCAGCACCACAGCTACAGTTCAAGCCAGCCCCCAGGAGAAAAAGAAAGCCACCAAACCCCTGGGTCATACCCTGGATACTGGGACAAGAAAAAGGATGCTACAACAACCTCCTGGCTGACTACACACTGATATCCCAGGATTGAAGAATTTTGTCAGGTTGCCACTGGCCTTTTTTTGGCCTCATCAAAGAATGCATACACCACCGCATCAAGAAGTCAGTCACCAATTTCAGGAAGCCCTTGCAAGTTGGATTGAAACTGACAACACTGAGACACCTGGCAACAGTGGAGAACTACACCTCTTTGCAGTATCACTGGCTGGTTGGCGGAACCACCATCTGTAAATTTGTCTCCCAGGTCTGCCTTGCTGAATTCCAGGACGAATATTTGCACTGCCCCACTGGACCAGATGAGTAGAAAAAGGGTGGAGAAGTTCAGCACCAGATGGAATGTCCCCCACGTTCTTGGGGCACTAGACCGGAAGCATCACTATGAAGAAGCCAAAGAAATCAGGCAGTGACTATTACAACTACAAGGGCTTCAAAGGGTTCTTCGTCAGATGCACAGATTTTCAACAGAGGTGATTTGAGGTTGATTGATGATGGCAGCTTGGGGCTTCCGGTACCTGAACAACTGGGGGAGTGGGGCCTGATTTGACCTATTTATTCCGGGGTGACGATGACTCTGTCTTGGTGCCATGGATGGTGAAACCCTACAGCAGAACACAAGTTACAGGGAAAGAAAGGATAGCTAACTAAAGGATCTCCAGAGACAGGAGGATGGTTGAAAAACCTTTTGAATATTAATGAGTGGGTTCAAGGGACACCATGTACAAAGGCCAAGAGTTGCCAGAAACATTATTTTTACATGTGTGGTGTTGCACAACCTGCTGAGACACCAGGGCAGAGCAGACAGGGCACCATTTCTGATTCTAATTCAAGTTTTATAGCGCTTAATCTCCACAGAGTAGTGGACTCTATGGCGCAACAACATAATAGCAATATCCAAGTTCAAAATCCAGGGACACAAATAGGTCAGCACCACAAGAGAAGTCACAAGAGAAAATGAGCTAAGGATGACATGCCTTTACATAGAGATAGGTTTTGAGCTTCTTTCTAAAAGAGGCAATAGTGGGTGATGCACAAATGTCTTCAGGAAGTCAATTCCAAACAGTGGGAGCATCAAAAGCAAAATTGAAGCCGAACTGCTTAGTAAACTTGTGAATTTTAGGAAATTTTGGTACATTGAGGAAATTGGCAACACTCTGACTACATCTAGTATTGTAAGTAGTGCAGTATGTGGATTGGTGGGAAACCAGTATGAATAAACTTGTACACCAGGATATCCAATTTGAAATCTTAGCAAAACTGAATAGGGAGCCAATGGAGTTTCCTGAGTACCGGAGTAATCCGAGCATATTTACTCGAGTTTGTAATAATTCTAGCTGCACTGTTTTGTATAGACTGTAATCTATGAAGATTGAATTTGGAAAGACTCCTGAAAAGTGAATTACAGTAGTCCAACCGACTACTAACAAAAGCATTGGCAACCGACACAGATGCATCATGAGTCCAGAACTGCCTAATATTTCTAAAATCCCTCAGTTGAATGAAGCAGTCTTTACAAACATTCTGAACATGTTTACAGAAGGAAAAATCTGAGTCAAACCACACACCCAGGTTCCTGACTGACTCAGAGTGGTGGAGGGGGTTGCCCAAGATTTAAATTGGGCAAAATGCATTTAACCTTTCTCTCTGTTTCTTGGAGCCAAAAAGTATGAACTCAGTTTTATCAGGATTGAGTATGAGTTTGCTAGCCGACATCCATTCTTTGACATCTTAAAGGCATCTGTTCAACTTATCAAAAGCAGCTGAGACATTCATGTGCGACAGATGGACATAAAGTTGGGTGCCATCAGCATAGAAATGGAAGTTTACACCTTTGTGTTTACCAATCAGTGTACTACGGGGAGATGTGTACAGAGAGAAAAGCAAGGGACCCAAAACAGAACCCTGAGGGACACCAAATAGGAGTTTTTGTAAATCTTGTAAATTTTGTAAGTATAACCAATCTTAACAGCCTGATAACATTCTGTCAAATAAGAAGAGAAGCATTTGGGAGTGGAGCCACCAACACCGAACCAATCATGAAGACACATGAGAAGAGTGGAATGATCAATAGTATCAAAGGTAGCAAAGAGATCTAGAAGTACCAAGGCAGTAGCTTCACCCCAAGATGCTGACAAATGAATATCATTTTTGATGGAAAGCAGAGCTGTCTCCGTTGAGAGACCTGACTTATATGCTGACTGGTCTGAGTTTTCCAGGCCATGTGCGTGAATATTATCAACCAGCTGTTTAGCAACTACACATTCCACCAGTTTAGAAATGAAGCTTAGTCCAGATACTGGGTGGTAGTTTTTCAAATCCTCAACAGGAAGAGAGGCCTTCCTAATAAGTGGAGTGACTATAGCTTTTTCGGAGTGAACAATTTACCAATTTGGATATACATGGTAGAATGATGTCAATGCATTCCTTAATAAGGAATGTGGGCAATGGGTCCAACAGGCAGGATTTGGTGGGTGATTTGCTGATTATTTTACTGATTTCATCTTGAGTGACTTGACTGAAGACTATTAATTTAAGAGGGTCACAGGGGGATGTACAGTGTTACACAACAAAAATGAGGAGAAACTCTCATGAATTTTCATGATTTAATTTGAGAAAAATGTAGCAAAATGATCAGCCAATGACTTTGAGGATTAATGAGTGGGCAGAGTAGTGCCATGGGATCTATTCAGGACTTTGTGTAACTCCTGCTAAAATTTTTTTGAATCATGGCTGGCATAACTATCCTATAATAGACAGTCTTGTCCCTGTTCGCAAGTTGATTACACCAGGTGATTTGACGTCGAAGATGACTCCTGTTATACTGACTTTTATCTTTACACCAGGCATGTTCAAACTGACGTCTGAGTGACTTTGCAAGGCAATAGGTCTCTGACAACCAGTCAGCACACTGTTTCATCTTCACACTGGACACTAGAAGAGCGTGCCTGTCAAGGATGTGATTCAAGTCATGTACATACTGATCATAGAGCTGTGAGAAAGAATTTGCTGGACATTTCACAAAAGGCATTTCTTTAAGGTCAGACCGAAAGTCGGACATATTGATATGATGGTACCTCCTAAACGAAATTCTTGTTTGACAGTTAACAAGAGAGGAAGGAAAGTCAATAGTAGATTTGATGACTGCATGATCAGATATGAATTCACAGATGTCAACATGTACGCCCACATCTTGATCACTGGAGGAAAGAATGAGATCAAGGATATGGCCGTGCAAGTGAGTAGTATTGTTAACTGACTGTGTGAGATTTCATGATTCTAAAAGGGATTCCAATTTGTGACTATCACTACAAGGTACAGCAACATGTATATTAAAGTCACAGCAGATGAAGTAATTACAAGCAACAGAGGACAGAAAACAAACAAACAACAAAAAACACATCTAAAAATAGAAGAACTCAGCCCCGGAGGGCAGTAGATAGAAGCTAGGAGCAAAATTCTACTCGAAACTGAAACTGATATAACTATATTTTCAAAGGAACTGTAATTTGGGGTATCTACCTTGTGATATTTGTATGTGTCGCGAATGAAAACAACCAACGCTGCCCCTGATGAATGTGGCCTATGTATCAATGAGAATCCATCTGGGGTGAGGGAACAAAGGAAACTATCTGAATCAGTAGTATGAATATGTGTTTCTGTGAGACAGAGGAAATCAAAGGCGTGAGATGCTATTGTGTCAGTCAGGAGAGGGCCCTTATTCTGGATTGACCTTGCATTTGCTAAACCAAGCATGGCCAGTCCAGAATTCATGGCAACATCACCACACATAAGAATCAATAGCATAAGCCCACTCTGTTTTACAGCTGAGGGAAAAAACATGACTATAGGAGCAATAGGATTGATTTTTTTGCAATCCTCAACATGGATGGAATCAGAAATCCATTTCCATTAAAATTTTGTGGGACACTCCTTAGATGAGTGGCAACCATCAACGTGGTGCAAAAGAGTAAAATGTGCATAGCAAACATCTTGGTTGGGTTGGTTAAATGAAAAATGCTCTAGGATCAAATTCACCTGTGGGTGGCCTAACTTTTATGGCCTCAAGGACAAACCTTTGAATCTTCGTCCCGTGGGCGACTCACAAGAGTTTTCCGAGAACAAAATCAAATTGACATCAGATAAATAATAAAATAACCTTATGACCTGCTATTTTAGGCACAAGAGTCTCTGGTATGGTTAAGATTTAGGCTGCTGTGGCTGTTGAAATGTTTGTGGCAGAAATATTGAATTTGCACTTCATGAAAGTGTTTGTTGCTGGGGCTGACGGCCTCTTTCCTCTGTCCTGCTTTGGATGCTGCTAAGAAGTTTCACAGCCTCAATCCGATGCCAGGTAGTTGCAGAAGGGCTGTTCTAGTGGTCTCCTGCTTTTGCTCGAGGAATGACAACAGCATGGTTCTTATCTGTGTGAACTGGTCCATGACCTGCTGGTCAGCTGAATAATGTGCTGTGTTGGGGCTTGTAACTGAAGGCTGCATTCTGGTGTCTTATCGCATGTTGATCTCTATACTGTCCATGTCAGTTGAAGCTCTGGAGATGTCATGTGCTGAAGAAGCAGATGCACTGGCTCCTCAGGTCTGGGACTTGAAGCCTGACGATTTGCATTATTCACTCCTTTATCCAGTCCTGCCTTTCTGTTATCTCTTTTGGGGCCTGTCCAGACTTGGATTGCATGAGCTTGCCGTAATGTGTCATTTGCGACTCAATCCAGGTCTTGCACAACTTGACAGACATGTTGCGACAGTTGGCAAACCTCTCCCAGAGACACTCCTTTCTTTTGCTATTTATATCTTTGAGTCACATTGTACATGTCATATACAAATTCAATTTATACAAAATCAATTTATACAAATGTATTTTTCTGGCAAGGAATACCTAGGAGAACTTCTAAAACAGTACAGTCAAAGTGTAAATTAAGTAACAACATTCTACAAATTTTGAACACATTTACAATAAAAAAAGAAATTCTCTATTGAATCAGTTAACTTACAACTTTCACACATGGGGAATTTTATTATATTCCGCAGATTTAGATTATAATTGCAAAATGTATATCTGTATATGATGCTAAACTGTAGGCTTTTCAGTTTCAAATTATTTGTCACTGTAGCTGAAAGTAAGTAAATTTCAGACCAGTTAAACTTGTCCATGAACATTTTACCCATTTGTTTTGTGCTGGTGGGATGACATATTACTTGTTAAAATATTATAGATATCTTCAATGATCAGGTTTTTAACATTCAATTTTAGGTGCAGAATTTGCCAGCTTGATTTTGTAAATTCTAAAGTTGTACTACTTTTGATTTTGGTTTTCCATGTCATTGGAATAACTGACAGAACAGAATCATACCTTAAGTCTTCTCGTTGAACTCTATTTCAATTTCTTGTATAAAATTGCTATTTCTAACTAACTGCCCAACTTCATATTTTATAAAGACGTGATTTGTGGCTAATGGTTTTTCCACCAATTAAAAATACTTGTTATAAACTAGTTTTTCATTTAAAACTCCCCGTATACCATTAGGGGAAACAGCATTTACTTAACATATTCAGATGAAGAGGCTATTGTGGACTCTGTCAAGGACCATGTTCTCGCAACTGTACATATTGATGAATCTAATAACTTTTATATTTATTGTAGAGATGGTTTGGTATTACCATATTCATAACATATGTACACCCACGAATATGTAGCTCTCTACTCCCAAGAACCATTTAATTCATTGAAGCCACTAGACATCTGGATGGTCATGCAAGGTTACTTTGAGAAATTGATTAGTATCTATATGATTAATATAAAGTGGTTTTATTTCCATCATTTAAAGAAGAGCTCACATGTGTGACACACAAATAAAAAGCAAGAAGTAACTGAACAGTCTGAGAAATGGTCCAACATTAAAAAATTAGATAAACTGATGATTGTTGTATGATGTCAACTACAGTAAGAACTTCAAATGTAGAAAAAGAATATTTTTTAAAACATTACATTATCAGAACATTAGTATCATAATTTTGTTATTACTCTATGAATATAAACGTCCCAGTGTCGTGAATGTAAGAGGAAAAAACAGGTACAGTAAAAGGAAGGTGAAACCAGTTTAACCATTGCCATTACGTTTTACGTCCCGTTCAACAGCTAGGGTCATATTGGGACAGGTCCTCAGAATTGCCACTTGTGGGACTCGAACCCACAGAGGTGACATTGCCATTACCAACTCTAAGTTCTACCTGAGAACTAAAGTAACACAAAAAGCACCAGAAAAAGGACAAAAACGACAACTGCACAACTACAAGGAAACACTAGTGTATACTAGGTAATAACTCCTTCCTCTAACTTAATTGTTGGTTAATCGGTATGTGAGAACACATTCAACACAACTCTTAAGAGTGATAAACTCCACTGAACTAATCTGATACTTGGTTTACTCTCTCATTCTGGTATTTGCAGAGTCACAAACTTAAATATTTAGTGGGGTGACTCAAACACTTCCCTGGTGTTGCACTCGGGGTAACAGACAGTATTTAATACATCACAAACATTGCTATAAGTAGGTATTCTCTATTTTATTTTGTACTTTTATTGTGATTAATCTTTGCAGGGCAGCCTCTAAGGCAGAACACCAGAAACCAAGCCAGAAATCACCATTTCATAGCCATTGCCAAGTCCAATACCAAATGGCTTATGCTTTAATTTTGATAAAATCATGACATTAGGGGACCCATGACAGATTTAATGCTTGAGGTGCTGTTTTACAGAATTTAGCACATCTCAGGTCAAGGATCACCTGATACATCTGATTTCTATGCAAATATTGCTTTATCAGAGACCAACATATTATTTTCACATCCATTTGGGCACAAATCTATGACATGCGGATGCTCTGAAATGAAAAATATATTTTTTGTCATAAAAGTAGACAGGTGACTGATCATTAGTTTTTGAAAGTCTGGGGCAACTCATGGACCAAAAATACGTGTAATGCATGTTATATTGATACATTGATGATGATTGCTTGGTATTTCAGCTGACATTTAAATCAGAAGCCTTTCATTTTTAATAAATCTGTCTTATCTGATAGAAATTGTGTAGAAAAAGGACCTACCGAGGTAGAAAAAGGAGACAGTGGAAATATAATCAGCCATTTTTTATAGAAACAATTGATCTATAAATCCAAATTTCTTTTATAGAGCTTCTAGGCCAGTGCCTTTAAGATGCATGCATTAGCAAAATCCTGTTTTAATTACAAGTGGTGAAAATGACAATTGATTTCCAAAAGTTGCTGCATTCACCAAGCCTGTTAAATCTGTATACCCTCGAGGCTATTTTTGGTAAAAATTTTGTGTTTAATTTTTAAATGTCAACTGTTTGGGGAATTAACTTGTGCATAGTTGATTCTTATGCCAAGGCAAGGCATACTAAACACAAAAACTGGTGCCTATAGATAGGTGATTAATAAGGTTATCGGTAGTGATACAGAATGTGTAATGATGTTGTTCCATTCCCATATTTTGTGTATGCCATCTATTGTATAAAACTTACAGTTACTATGTATGTAACATAGAAATAAAGATGCTTTGAAAGAGTCAACATCGACTTTGGTAAAAGACCCACACAGAGAATATAAAACATGGTGTCAGATGTGGGATCTTGTTTCAAAGGATCTTGGTTCTATGGATATTGAGGCTATTGATATTAATGCTATGGATATGACCTCTTGTAGCCTAGTTATTAAAATAGAATATAGTTAAAGCAGTACATAAGACATTGTTGGATAAAATCATTGGTGAATTAAAAAAAAAAAGTCTTGACAAAAAGGTTTAACAAAGTGCAAAAGGTAGACTGTAAAAATGGCCAGCAGTACCTTACCAAATCCACAAATGAACTGGGATAGTGGAAATATTGAAGAAAATTGGAAAAAGTTTCTACAGCATGCTAAGTTGATGTTCTCAGGTCCCCTAGCTAGTAAGTCTGAAGAACAGCATGTTAGCTACTTTCTCATCTGGATTGGTGAAAAGGGAAGGGACATCTACAACACATGGGAACTTACTGATGAGCAGCGAAAGAAGCTTGATATCTTGTATGCAAAGTTCAAGGAATATATCACACCCAGATCAAACAAAGTATTTTCGCGATTTAAATTCAACCAACATGTCCAACAAGAGGGTGAAAGTTTTGATCAGTTTGTCACAGAACTCAAACTACTTGTTAAAGATTGTGGATACACTGAACCTGAAGAAATGGTACGTGACCGGATAGTATTTGGGTGCCAATCAAAGGATCTGAGAGAAAAACTAATCGAAAAGGGGTCAACCCTCACTCTAGTCAGTACATTGGAAATTGCACATGCACATTTATTGTCTAGGGAGCAAATGAAGTCTATGTCTGAAACAGATGTACATGCTATAAAACGAAGGATTCCACAAAGGCAACAGAAGAGTCCACAAATCTCAAAATCCAAGCAGCCAAATGGAGCCTCACGTATATGTCAAAAATGTGGCAGGAATCACAAGACCACAGACCAGTGCCCTGCAAGAGGGAAAGAGTGCTACAAATGCAAGAAGAAAAACCACTTCTCATCCATGTGTAGGTCAAAGCCTGTCCACTCAGTTGAAGACATGGAAAATAACACATATGCTGATGAAGGTACAGTCTGTGAAGAAAATACAGAATTCTTTGTAGATATGGTCAAAAGAGGAGAAAATAGTCAAGACACTGCATTTATAAAGCTAAAACTAGCCAATAAATGTGTCAGCTTCAAGTTGGACACTGGAGCTGAAGTAAATGTGATGCCCATGAAAGTCTTCAAGACCTTTCAACAGGTTGAGTTAAAACCAACTGAAGTCAGACTCACTTCATATACTGGTCAACAACTAGATGTCGCTGGGCAAGCTGAGTTTGAGTGTTCACACAAAGGAAAGCAGAGCAAACTGAAATTTGTTGTGGTGAAGACAAATGCAGTTCCTCTCCTAGGATTTAGTTCATGTCAAGAATTAAACTTGATCAAGGTTATCTTGGCAGTTGACACTGTGAAGCCAGAAGAAGAATACCAAGATGTATTCAAAGGAATTGGGCTATTCCCTGGAGAATATCACATCAAAATAGATGAAACTGTCTCACCAGTGGTCAATCCACCTCGCAGAATTCCGCAAGCCTTACACTCGAGAGTAAAAGATGAGCTGGAGAGAATGGAAAAGTTGGAGATTGTTGCCAAGGTAGACGAACCAACGGACTGGGTCAACTCCATTGTGATTGTTGAAAAACCACAGACAAAATCACTACGTATTTGTATTGACCCTAAATCTCTAAATTCAGCCATCCAACGCGAACACTACAGAACCAGAACAATTGATGACCTCCTACACAAGCTTAAAGGTGCAAAAATATTCTCCAAAGTTGATGCAAGATCAGGTTACTGGAATGTAAAGTTAAGTAAAGACAGCTCATACTTAACAACATTCAACACACCATTTGGCCGGTATCGATTTCTCAGGCTCCCCTTTGGACTAAAATCAGCTCAAGATGTCTTTCAAAAGAGGATCGATGAGACATTTCAAGATATACCAGGCATCGAAATAGTTGCAGATGACATTCTGATCTTCTCAACAACTACGGAAGAACACAATGCCATACTTAGAAAGCTATTTGACAGAGCTCGTAAGTATGGAGTGAAATTCAATATGGAAAAAAGCAGTTTTCGAATGGATGAAGTTTGTTTCTATGGACATCATATCTCCAGAGATGGTTTAAAAGCTGACCCATCCAAAATCGCTGCAATTACAGATATGAAGCCACCTGAATCAAAGAGTGAACTTCAAACCCTCTTAGGAATGGTCAATTTCCTATCAAGATATGCACCAAACTTAGCAGATGTTGCTGCACCTCTAAGGCAGCTTGTGAAGAAGAATGTTCAGTTTCAGTGGAACAAAACATATGACAAGGTCCACAGTGAGATCATCCAATTACTGTGTAGAGCCCCAGTGCTGACATATTTTGACAGCTCTAAAGATATTACAATCCAGTGTGATGCATCTCAGAATGGAGTAGGGGCATGTCTCATGCAAGATGAGAAGCCAATTGCTTATGCATCAAAAGCACTCACCGACACACAACAGAGATGGGCACAAATAGAAAAGGAACTATTTTCAGTTGTATTCGGCTGTGAGAAGTTTCATGAATATGTATATGGGCGCAATGTACGAATCCAGAATGATCACAAGCCCTTAGAATCCATCTTCAAAAAGGATCTGTGTAAAACTCCTCCAAGACTTCAGAGAATGTTGCTCAAGTTACAAAAGTATGACATCACAATACAATTCACACCAGGAAAAGATGTACCGGTTGCAGATCTCCTGTCACGAAAAAATGACACAAAACTGGATAGCTGCAACCAGAAGTTTCCTGAAGAAGTTGAATACCATGTTCATGCTATGTACAGCCATGTTCCAGTTGCAGATATGAGATTACAAGAGTTGCATACTGCCTCAAAGGCTGATGCCCAATATCAATTGCTACGTAAGACAATTGAAGAAGGATGGCCAAATGACCGCAAAGGCTGCCCTAAAGGGATAGCTGAATACTGGTGCATCAAGGAGGATCTACACATTGTGGACAACTTAATCTTCAAAGGAAATAGGAGGGGCCACGGTGGCAGAGTGGTAACACTCTCGCCTCCCACCTCTGAGGTCGGGGGTTCGATCCCCGTGACGGCCTTAAGTGGGAAAGCTGGTAGTTACTTGCCGTTGGTCGGCAGTTTACAGTACACAACCCTAGCGAACTCAATGTACTGGTTTCCTCTGCCCTTCCAACTACCCGTCGTGATATGACCTGTACAGTGTTGAAAGCGACGTAAAACCCCAAATAAATAAATAAATAAATAAATAAATCAAAGGAAATAGGCTGGTTATACCTCCCAACATGAGGAAATACTTTCTGGAGAAACTCCACACAGCACACCTTGGCATTGAGAAAACCAAAAGCAGAGCCCGCCAGGTAGCATACTGGCCAAGAATAGACAATGACATCGAGGTTATGATTAGTCACTGTGCTATTTGCCAAAGACATAGATTTTCCAACCAAAAGGAACCACTGATGTCCCATAAAATCCCTGAACTGCCATGGGAATGTGTAGGAACTGATTTATTCATGTGGAATAATGAACAATACTTGATTGTAGTGGATTATTACTCTCGGTTCTTCGAATTTGAAAAACTACACACCCTGACAAGTCAAACAGTTATAAACAAGCTCAAGAACATATTCGCAACACATGGAATTCCACAAACTCTCATCTCCGATAACGGACCTCAGTTCTCCTCTGAGCTGTTTACCAACTTTGCTAAGACATATGCCTTCACCCACAAGACCTCCAGCCCTCATCATCCCAAATCCAATGGTTTGGCTGAAAAAGCAGTTGGGATTGCCAAACGTCTACTTTCTAAAACAAGAGAAAGCAAAGGCGATATTTCACTCAGTCTGCTGGAATATCGGAACACGCCAATTTGTGGTTCAGCTTCACCAGCCCAACTTCTTATGGGTCGAAGTTTGCGTTCAATTTTACCAGTCACCACCAAACACCTAGCTCAGAAGGCCCCAAATAATCAGGAGATCAGAAAGAAAATTCTTAACAATCAGAAAAATCAAGCTACATTCTACAACCGACGGGCCAAAGCACTACCACCACTAACTACAGGTGACCATGTTCGTGTCCAGAAAGAAGGAAAATGGGACCCTGCCATTGTTACTCAAAAACATAATGAGAGATCTTACACTGTGAAAACCAACGATGGTGAATACAGGAGAAATAGATTACATTTAAACAAATCATTTGAGCAACCAGACAATGAATATCACAGTACCCCAGTTCCAAATCAAAGTCAGGAAACATCAGTTACTTCACCTAGTTCAAAAGTAAATGGACAGACTAAAACACGAAGTGGACGGATAAGCAAGCCACCAGATAGATGGTCCCCATGTTAAACATAAGTTACATTCTAGGGTCACAAATGGACTTTAAAGGGCAGAATAATCCCTATTGTGACCAGAGGAATATGGGCAGTCTACCCCAATTCCAATATAGTTAATTAAATCCTAAAAAAAAAAAAAAAAAAAAAAAAAATGTGTACAAGTTGCTATAACTTTCAATGCATAGAATTTCTTCTAACAATTGAATTAAGAAAATTCTAAAAAAAAAAAAAAAAGAAAATCACTCCCGTATTTTTTGTATACCAGCTTTGAAGTAAAAACAAAACAAAAAGAAACATATTTCAGTTTCCTCATTTCAGGATTTTCACAGAAGAGAGTATAACAACCCACACATTTTTCTCAGAAATAAAGCATTAAAATAGTTGAAATGCAAAACTCTATAATTTTCCCTGATGACTGAAGGAAATACCTTTCTACTGATGCACTAAAACTGCACACATATAAACTGTCAGAATATTTATAGCTCTCAGCTGATAAAACATGTCAAACACACAGCTGATAACACAGAACATGCTTGCCACAGTGGCATTTAGAATTCTGACTAGCCAGGCAAAGACTCTCTTTCTGAAAAGAATTTTAATTAGTAAACTCGTTTTACTTGATTAGAAAAAGAGTTTAAAAATAATATAACTATTATTTTTCTATTAAAAAGAGGGCATGTAATGATGTTGTTCCATTCCCATATTTTGTGTATGCCATCTATTGTATAAAACTTACAGTTACTATGTATGTAACATAGAAATAAAGATGCTTTGAAAGAGTCAACATCGACTTTGGTAAAAGACCCACACAGAGAATATAAAACAGAATGGTCACTCAATGTACAGAAATAAAGACCCATAAACTATACATTAAAACTGGTTTTGGTACTTAAATAAGTGTTTAAAAGGTTTTCTAGTGGTTATAGGGGTGAGGTAGAAAAGGGACCCAAATGAGATCCTCTTCATAGATAGGTAAATAAATAAATCATTGTTTGACCCTATTTTCACCCGCTTCTGTATTTTCCAAATACAATACATTACTGATTGTAATATTGGTAAGAAGGAATAAATCAACTAAATACAGATTGCAGTCAGCCGAATGCATAAGAGAGACTGTGGATGCATACATGAAAAGGATCATTATTACCGTTGATATTTAATCTCTATTAAAATATAATTGTACTAAATATCTGTTCAATAAATCTTATATAAGCTTCAATTCACTTGCTGAGCATTTTTTTCAAAAGTTGCCCAATACACCCCCACCCTTCACTACATCACACCGCTTCTGTGTGCAATTTCCTATACAATGACATGTAGCAGTAGACTTGTGAAAGCTTTTAGTTTATCACTTTATCAAGATTAACTGTAAATTTCATCCTCTATTTGCCTGAGGGAAAATGCAGAATGTTATTTTATAATGTATGAAATGTTCAGGACACATACCAGTGGCAAATAATTAAACTTTCAACTCATTATTGTACATTATATAAATAAGAACCAAATTATTCGGGATACCTTTGTTATATTTTCCATAGCCTTAATTCTAAACTTACCATAGGTTTCCGCCCAAATGCTTATTTTTTAAATAATAAGGGTTTATTATTATTTCAGCAAAATGGTAAAACTGCAGTACAAAATATTTTAAGTAGAAAGAATATCTAAAAGCTAAAATTTAAAATCAGATAAAAGCGTGGCAGTCTAAAAGCGAATGACTCATAGGTTGCTTGGCACTTATCCATAGACTGGTTGTAATTTGGTCTATTTTCCCAGATGGGTCCTCAACTTGAATTGAAAGTTCTTGACCCGATCTAAGTCTCTTCACCCAGACAAGGAGCCACCAACTTTCAGTTCCTTTCAAGTTGTCACTGAGAGTGAAGTTCTCAAGTTTATCAAGGAAGCCCCTTCAAAAACTTGCTCTCTAGATCCATATCCCACACATATTGTGAAACAGTGTACAGACATCCTTCTTCCCTCATTGACAAAACTGGTTAACTTGTCCCTCAAAAATGACATTTTCCCAAATCCTTTTAAACAGGCTATTGTCACACCTATCCTCAAAAAGTCCACCCTTTCAAAAGAGGACTTGAAGAGCTATCAACCGGTGTCTGGTCTTAGCTTCTTGTCAAACTTGGTTGAGCGAATAGTGGCTGCCCAAATTAGATCCCACATGGATTCTCATGATCTTGGTAACACTTTCCAGTCAGCCTATAAGGTGGGGCACTCAACAGAAACTGCATTGTTGTGCATTAAAATAAGATTCACTTATCTCTGTCCAAGGGCATGCCTACAGCACTGGTGCTGCTCGACCTGTCCGCAGCTTTCGATACTATTGATCATGACACACTCCTTTCGTGTTTGTCAGCTAGGTTCGGCTTGCTGGATCTGCACTAAAAGTGTTTCGATCATACCTCCAGGATCGTTTGTAGTCAGTCAAGATTGGTTCTAGTCTTTCGAATTTTTCCAAACTGAAGTTTGGAGTCCCCCAAGGTTCTGTCTTAGGTCCTCTTCTGTTTTCCCTCTACACAACACCTCTTGGTCAAGTCATCAGAAAAATATACTGGAGTTAAATACCACTTTTATGCTGATGATACCCAGCTGTTCATTCACTTATCCCCTGATGATAGTCTCAAGTCTTTTGACTGTCTTAAATCCTGTTTGAATGATATTCAGGTCTGGATGTATGAAAACAAACTCAAGCTAAACCCTGATAAAACAGAATTCATAGTCTTTGGTGCCAAAGACATATACAAATGGTTCAGTGATTCATTTCCTGTCAATATCCTGGGTAATTGTCTCTCTCCCACAGATGTTGTATGCAATTTGGGTGTTCTGTTTGATGCAAAGTTTTGTTTCACCAATCACGTAAATTTTGTCATCAAATCTTGTTTTATTAGCCTCAGGGACCTTCATCGTATCAGGAGGTTTCTTTCCGTTAATACATCAGTGGTGATTGCAAATGCTCTGGTCAGCAGTCGTTTGAATTATTGCAATTCTCTATTTCGCAGCCTGTCACCCCATAATGCTACCAGGCTCCAATATGTTCAAAATCCTCTTGCACGGTTTGTCACAGGTGCTTCTAAGTACACTCACATCACATCCAGCCTGAGGACACTTCATTGGCTACCCATCAGACAACGAATTATCTTCAAAACCCTAGTTCTGGTGTATCAGTACCTCACTACTGGCCAGCCTAAGTATTTTGCACCATATCTCTCCTTGTACAAATCTGCCATGAATACAAGACGTTCCAAGCCCCAAAATATGTTCCTCCAGGTTCCTCATTATTGTGCTTCCATCCATAAATCAAAGGTCCACTTCAACAATAGTTGCTCATGATGGCCCGAAGTTATGGAATGATCTTCCACATGATATCCGCAGTGCTCCAAATCTCTTGTGTTTCAAAAGTCGACTAAAAACCTACCTATTTCAGAAATCATTTTCACCTTAGCTTCTAACTACCGAACACCGGATTGCCTCCCTGGGTACGACTTGGAACATGTCTAATGTCTTGATGGTTTATGCCTTACAAACTGGATGGTGTGCCTTAGAATCCGTAGATACGGATAATTGTAAGCCTTTAATAATTGACAGCCCTTTTAATTTATATAATCTTATAAACTTCAGTTTCTATAATCATCCAGTCTGTGTTCACTACTGGAGTTAGTACTTGCAATGTACTTGGGTCTATTTCTTCCCTTGTTGTCTTTTTATAAGTTGTTTTTGTCTCGTTCAATATAGTATCCGTTCATAAAAGGAAACATCAGCAATTAAAAATGTAAAAATAGCATTGGATATGCCAGTACCGCACAGCCTTGGGAAATAGTTTTCAACACCATGAGATATAGAAGTAGTTAAATAGTACAAACATCCAGAGACTTTCAGACCAGTGTCAGTCCTGGCCCAAATAATGTTTACGTAGAGAAAATAATGTCAGAGAGAAAGAAAATATATGTACAGATTGAAACAAGATAACTCAATAGCAAGATGAATGACAGCATTAATCAGTTGATACAAACATTAGGATGCTGTAACATTTATCAATTGAATTATAGCTGTCAGTGAAAACAGCACAATTAATAAAAGTGCGTGTAATAATCTGTTGCAGAAATCTTTGTCATAAGAGAAATATGGCAGGTGGACATAGATTGATAGAGCTTAAGGTCACACTATCATGATGCACACCTACACAACCAAACTACTGTCCCTACAAGTATAAACTTGTACTTTAGGGTTTCCGCGATAAGGCCCAGACAAAATTTTAAAGCTTAAGGTCACTCTGACAAGGTCTAATCAAGGTCACACCATGACATGGCAAAACCAATGTTCGTACTAAGCATCAACTTTCTACACCTAACGGTTTCATAGATATAGCCTGGACAATATTATAAATGTCATGGTCACTGGGGCAAGGTTAAAGGTCAAATCAAAATCACTCCATGACGTTGCACAACTACACCCCCAACAAATGTCCCTACCAAGTATCAACTCCATACACATTCAATCTTCTGAGATACAGCCTGGGCAACCTTTTTCCCACTGCCTGCCTGCAAGCCTGATCACCCACCTGCTTGCCCAAACACTCTCCTGCCCATCTGAGCACCATGGATGAAAACAATATCCACACAACCCTTAAAGGCTTTGGGGCAAAAATATGTTTTGAAATTCGTTGTGATTGTGTTTTTAATCAGTGTTTTATCCCTGTAGCCCCCGTTTTATTGTACTCCTGAATTCTTGAAACTTAATCTTGCTTACTTCGCCATTTGACAGACCTTATGAAACACTGACTGAAAACTAGATTAATATCTTCTCTTGGTGGTACCGAATAAATTTATAATTTATATTAACATAATGACTTTAAGTATTACAGTCTCAAAAATTATTACGAATCTCGTGGTCATAGCACCTTGTCCAGTGTGTGAGCTGGGCATTACATCTGACTCCCAAGATTTAAAAGATGATATAGCCATGTGCAAGAATATGGACTAGTCCAGAGGTTCACTTCTTCTGTCTTATAGGTATGGCAGAACATAATGAACAGAGATGAAGCAGCAGATGTTACATATAATGACACTCTTCCAGTATGACATTTATGGTGTTGTTCCACTGGAACCAACCCTGGAGGTGGTTATGAAGTCTCCGACAGGATAGTACAGTTACAAACAGAAAGTGATGAGCATCCCAACAAGACATAGGGTTGGGGACATTTTTGCATGGCCAGTCGTAGAAATACTACAACAAGCCTTAAACCCCTAACAGACAAGCCGCATCACAAACAGACAAGCCGTAAAGACAAGCCATAAACATGTTCCCGACCCTTCCCGACAGGACTGATTATTTTTGTCGGTCGGTATCTATAGTCAGGATCCAGAATCGGGATCCACATCACACTATATAAACCCCCTCTCCACTGTGAAGTGCCATTCATTTCACACTTCAAAGATGACAGCAACACATCAAAAGCAACTGCTTGATCACTTGAGGGTCCTTATGTTTTTTATTGAGTTGAATATGTTATGATACATCATGATTTCAAGACACAGAAGACAACAGAACCCAGCACCTGCCCAGCCAGAATCACCAACCCCACCACCCAGAAGGAGAAGGAAGCCATAGAAACCATGGGTTATGCCCTGGATACTGCACAGGGGGGAGAGGGGATGCTACAGAACACTCTTGGACTACTGACATACCAGGCTACAGAACCTTTAGCAGGATGGAACCAGCAATTTTTTTATTTTATTGAAGAAAAAATTATCCCCCCCCATCTCAGGAAGTCAACCATCAACTTCAGGAAGTCACTGGAAGTCAGGTTGAAACTGGCAGTTACATTGAGACACTTATCCACAGGAGAAAGCTACACTTTATTGCAGTTCCACTAGAGAGTTGGAAGAACAACCATCTGCAAATTAGTCCCCCTGGTCTGCAAAGCCATTTTGAAGAATTTCAACAGGAATATTTGATGTGTTGCACACATCATGAAGACTGGAAGACGATTGAAGAAAGATTTAGAAACAGATGTCCCCCATGCAGTCGGTGCACTAGATGGAAAACACATTGCTATAAGGAAGCCCAAGAAGTCAGACAGTGAATATTTCAACTACAAAGGCTACTTCTCCCTGGTACTTTTGGCTTTACTTGATGCAGATTACAAGTTCCTGTGAGTCAACATGGGGACCAGTGGGTCATCATCAGATGCTCATATATTCAACCGCAGCAAACTGAAAAGAATTGAGAACAGAAGGTTGGGACTACCACCACCTGAACCACTTGGACCTGGGGGACCACATCTTCACTACTTCCTGCTGGGGGACGACGCCTTTGCCCTTATGCCTTGGCTGGTCAAACCATACAGTAGATGACAACTGACCTGGGAGGAGAGAATAGCCAACTACAGGATATCCAGGGGCAGGAGGGCAGTCGAGAACTCACTTTGTATACTTGTCAACAGATACAGGGTGCTATTGACCACCATGGAGCAGAGGCCAAAAGTTGTGAGAGACATTGTGTTAACATGTGTGGTACTACATAACATGCTGAGAAGCCATCAGGGGGGGAGCAGACAGACCACCCACTCCAGCGGAGGACATACAACCACCACAGGCAGACCAGGGGAACTGGTCCCAATCAGAACTTTAGAAACCCATCGAGGGAGGCCAAACATCAACAAGACATGCTGAAAGACTACTTCAATCACTTTGGGGCAATGGCTGGGCAGGAGGACAGAGTTTAAGAAGAAGGAGGGGAGAAGACTGAGGGGAGAACATGCTGTCATTTATCAGTCCTTTTCAGGACTACCCAAATAAGCCAAGAATTTTTATTTAGCAAAGTGTTAATCATAAAATAACCACAATTTCAATTTCACCAAAAAACATCCCCCATCACAAATCCCTCCAAAACTCATTTCACAAAATTAACTATCAATTCATATAGATTTAAACCCAGGCCCTCACTTTTACAAAGTTCACATCCCACACCAACATGGTTTTATTGTTAAAAAATAACCTGTCAAATCATAAAAACAAAATTTACCTTATTTTCCAAATGAACTCTGGACCCCAATCACCACAAAGAAAAAGCAAATTTGATGAGAAATTTGTCCCCAAAAAGTGACAGTCCTAGTTTGACATTTTTTCAGGCAGTCCGTAAGTCTGTCACTCCCCCAAATATCAGTCATATGTGTTGTTATGTTGCACCGTCTGTTTGTCTCAGTCCCTCCACCCATTCAAAACTAGTTACTTCTGTGGATGTTGGGTTTCATTGCAATTTATGTTTTTATGGTGAGTATGTATTCATGTCCTGCTGTGGCCTGTGTTGCTTCTGGAAGTTGAAATGCGGTGACCTGTTGAGTTGTTGTGACCTGTCTCTTGCATTCTTTGGCCTTGTACTGTATTTCACTGAGAAGTTTCACTGTCTCATTCCTGAAGGTCAAAAAGTCTCGCTCCCCCAGGTGTTCAATCTCAGAGTGGAAATAGTTGCAGAATGACTGTCTTGGACTTGGAGTGGGGTCCTGATGTGCACACAGAAATATGGAAATCATCGACCTCATCTGCTGGAACTGATCTAAATCTGGATCTGCAGCAGTGGTGGTGGTGACTGTAGGTTGTTGTCATTTAGGGATGGTGCTCGAGGCTGATGAGTAACATCTGATTTCATGCTGATTTCCATCTTAGATCAGTGTCTCTTGAATTATCCAGAACTGAAGCTGTGGCTGCAGAAGGTCTCAGTGGTGACTTGAACATGGAAGACTTAGAAACACTGAAACTGTCATTCAGCCAGGTCTTTTGTTTTGTGGTCTTCTCAGGTGCTTGTCCTGATTTTGTCTGAGTGAGCTTGCCATATCTGGTACGTTGAGTCTCGAACCACTTCTTGACAGTGTTGACAGGTAAGTTCCTGGTAGCTGATAGTGTCTCCCAAAGTCTCTCTTTCTTCTGCCTGTCTTTGAAACTGTCATTGGTCTTGTCATAAAGTTCCTCCTTCTGTTTAACGAACTCCATGATGGCTTCTTTATCTGAATCACTCAGGAAAATTAACTTCATTTGCCCCTTCTTCTGTCTGGATTGAATGGATTCTACATCAGTATCTCTGCCTGTTCGCACTCTCTTGTCTCCCCTTTCCTGGCTCTCTGCCCTCCTCTCTCTCTCTATCCTCTGTCTTTCCCTCTCCTCTTGCTCTCTCCTCTCAATATCATCCCTCTCCTCTCTCTCCCTCCTTCTCCTCTCTATATCCTCAGCTGTATCTCCTAACTCAAACTGTGGTTGAGTATCTGTAGGTACTTCAATCTTTCTCATTCTGCCCCTTGGCATCAATTACATGTACAGCTTGTTGTAAAAAGCAAAAACCTTAAAATTAATAGTGAAACCTCATAGAATAGATTTCACTCCCAGCCAGTCCAGCCTAGCTCAAACTAAAGCTAATTTGCAAAAACATGAAAAACTTAAAATCAAAGCTGCACACCAGTTGTGTATCAACAAGTCAAAGCCCAAATATATGCAGATTTTCTGCCGACTGGCCTTTTTATAGCCACAGATTTGGAAAGTGACAGGCCGTAAGAAGGAAAAATATTGCTGGCCTGTCGGTTACAGTTCCCGGCTTGTCTGTTAGTGTTGCAGGCCTGTCGGTCGTTGTTTACGCCTTGTCTGTTTCACTTTAGGGCCTGTCAGTTATAAAATTTCTGGACTCTAGGACATAGTCGGTAAAAGTTACTGACTGGTCTTGAAACTTTACAGGCCTGTCAGGAACACTTACAGACAGGCCGGCTAAAGTTAATGACTGTACTGTAACATTTCCCGCACAGTCTGTTTGTCATCACGTACAGTCTGGAACTCCATATTTTGGACAAGCTAGATACTTGATGCAGACAGGCCTGTATGATTAACGACAAGCCTGGAAGTGTAACCGACAGGCCGTTAAGTTAACAGGCCTGTTGCTAGGTGGATAAATTAGGATCTGTTACAAGGGTCAGCAACGGTCATAGAAATATCAAATATGTTTGATATTTCACCGACTCTCCCCAACAGGCTTGGAAACTACAACCAACCCTAACCGACCTTGTAAACATCCTGACTCTCCAAAAATACATAGTTACTGACCGGCCGGCTCCAGTGGACCAACCCCATTAAAAAGCACAATGTTGTGTGCTGCTGTAGAGTTGTATAAGTACATTTAATTATTGATCTTTCTGTAATCTATACTAAACATCTTTGCATATACTATGGAATTGTCTGGAAGCTTCTAGAACTTTCTTATGTCTGTAGTGTTAACAATTCTTTCTGGAACTTCTATAATCTACAGCTATATATATATATACAAAGGGCGGAAAATCTGACCCCGTTTATGTATGTGTAACAGGTGTCTTGTATGAGCAGTAGTCTTTTAAACTGCTATATGGTGGATTAACTTGTCTCTGTTGATAAAAACTGTTTGTTTTATAAATTCTTTGGTAAACCTTTATTGGACTGAACAGGGTATAGCATGTGGATCTACCAGAGAGTAGATTTGCTGTATATTGGATATTGGTTAGATCTTGGAACAAACATCACAGTGGGGAAATATATTAAAAAGCTGGATACAGACGTTTTGTTCTGGTGAACACTGGAGAGATCACTAGACAGATTGTTTGAAAGAGTGGACAAACTAACTTTAACTGTTAGTTAGCTAGATAGGATTGTCGTGAGGTTAGATTCGTTTCATTTCATAAACTATTAAGAGTATCTTAGTAGACTGTAATTAATAATTTTATTCTTAAATAAGAGCAGAACAGAAAGTTTTAAAGACCCCCTTATCCATATGTTCGACAGTGCTATTAGGGTAGGAATATCTTTGTTCCATCTGCCAAAGGTTATTTTAAATAAATTTTTTAAATAATTTTTGAAACAAAAGTTTAAACAGTTCTTATGTCTTCTGACTTTTGGTTCCACATGCTTGGGGCCAAAGTACAAAAAGCCCTTCACCAAATTGAGTCCTTTTTTCACTTTTTATACAGAAATCGTGTCATTATTGTGTCTAAGTGATCAAGCTTGTGTTTCACTGATATTCAGACTGGAGAAGTTGTTTTATCTTCTGTTTCACTGGCAAGTAATGAGATTTTCTTCTAAAAACACTTTCCATAGAGCACACAATGGACATCATGATCAAAGGAATATTTCATGCTCAAAAATAAATGACAGTTTGCTTGCAAGGTTACAAGGTTATCATTGTCTGACCAAATAAGGTCTTTTTGGTAAAAATTTGTAAACGTGTTGTGAGCTTTCCAGTGACATGTTTGCATGATTTGGTCACCAAAACCCCACCATAAAAGGCCTTAGATGCCGCAAAGGTTCTAATGTCATGCGCTTTGACTTGGACCAGGTCCAAGGCCTGTTGATCTGCTTGTTTGTAATAAAGTAGGAAAGTTTCTTTTAGCCAAGAAGAGAGCATAGCGGGTCTGATGTCTGAGGTATGTCCTTTCTTAAAGGAGATAAAGAGGAGGGATCGAGACCCTCTTAGGTCTTTGGTACGATCCAAATAGTACCTCAGGGCCCAGACCAGACACAAGGTCCTGTCTTCTTTGAAATGTATATCTACAATGGTAGTTAGAGCAGGAATAGTCACCGGAGACACACTTTGAGAACCTTCTCTTGCTAGTTGGTTGTTGGCTATGAAGTCTGAAGAAGGGAAAAAAGCAACCTTTTCCCATATACCTAGATTAGACACGTTGTTTGCAACCCAGGCATAAATTTTGCTGTGGTGCTTGTCAGAGGCCAAAGCTAGCAAGAAAGCAGTTTTGAGTAAGTTGTTTGAGGTCTGTGTCTTTCACATGCTCAAAAGGTTCTTTTGTGAGCTCATTAAGTACAACAGAAAGGTTCCATTTAGGAAGATTCCTGGAACTTTTTGGATGATCCCTGTGAAAACTGGAGAGTAACCTGTTAAGGTCTAAACTTTGGGAATTTGTAAGCCCTGCTGGGCCCAACAATGACCGTCCTATAACCATCAATGGTCAAAGGCGCCTGTTTAGGTCTTGGTACAGGTACATGAAGAAGCCTGAGACTTGCTTCACAGAGGGAGTGAAGAATTTCACCGAATTTTCTCTGCACCATTTCTCAAATAGGGCCCACTTTGACCTGTAGATGGTCCTTGTTGATGACCTCTGAAGGGCAGCAATTCTCTCTGACACCTCCACAGAGAAGCCTTGTTGTGGGACTGTTTGACAAGAGTTCTTGATACTGGCAGTTGAAGTGGGATATCTGTTGAGAGCTGCACTAGGTCTCAAAACCAGGGCATTCCTGGTCAGCCTGGGGCTATTACGATGATCAGGCAACTGGATTGCCTGATTTTTTGGATCACCCTGTGAAGGAGAGCCATGGGAGGGTAAGCATAAGCAATAAGACCCGACCAGTTTATGTTCAGAGCATCTATGTCCCAAGCATTTTGGTCTGGGACTGGAGATATGTACAGTGGAACTTTGTGGTACAGACAAGAGGCAAATAGATCTACATGTGGAGTGAACCACTTGTGACAGATCTGTTTGAACACCTGCAGATGCAGTGACCATTCTGTTGACTGGACTTAGTTCGACCTGGACAGATGGTCGGCCATCATATTCAGACACCCTGGAATGTGTCTGGCTTTTAAGGTTATCTTGTAATGATGGCACCAGGTCATGATCTTCCACAAGAGAGCGCACATCTCCGCCAACAAGTAGGTTCCTCCTTGTTTGTTTATGTAGGAGACTACCATTGCGTTGTCTGTATTTATTTATTTGGGGTTTTACGTCGCTTTCAACACTGTACAGGTCATATCACGACGGGTAGTTGGAAGGGCAGAGGAAACCAGTACATACAGTTCGTTAGGGTTCTGTACTGTAAACTGCTGACCAACGACAAGCAACTACCAGCTTTCCCACTTGAGGCCATGCCGGGAATCGAACCACGGCCTCAGAGGTGGGAGGCGAGAGTGTTACCACTCTGCCACCGTGGCCCCCTTGAATAGTCTGTAGCAACCAACACTGTTTGGTTTTGGCACTGGTCCTTGAAACTTTGAAGGGCCAGAGAAACTGCCTTCGGGTCTAGAACATTTATGTGTAGCCTTTTTCTCCCTGTCTGACCACAGATACTTTGTAGAGGCTTGCTCTAAGTGAGAGACCCAGCCTTCATTTGAGGTGAAAGAGATTGAATACTGTGGTCTTTGGGATGAAGGTCTGCACCTTTCATGTTTGTGGGATTCTGCCACCACTCTAGGTGTACTGAAATGGTTTTTGTCCAAGGAAGGAGGCAGTCCAATGAGTAAGGAAATCTCCAGCTAAAGGGTGTCATTTTCTCCATTGAGGCAAGCAACCCAGTTAGCGACATCAAACATCTTGCAGTCAAAACATGTTTTGACTTGAGTCGTTGGATCAAATCCTGAAGTTTAAGTCATCTCTCTTGAGTGGGTTTTACAGGGGCTGAATATAGATGGTATTCGTAGCCAACGAATGGAAACACTTGAGCAGGTTTTAGTTCAGATTTCTCCTGATTTATTATGTCGTCCAGGTACTGGTGAAGTCTGATTCCCCCTGTCAAGGCCACCACCTTCACTTCTTTTACAATCATTGTAAAGACCTGAGAGGCTGTGGCTAGCCCGAAGGGGAGGGAGGTGAACTGGAACACCTGTGACTTGTGGCAAAACCTTAGGTACTTCCTTGAGTTTGGGTGGATGGGGATGTGAAGGTAGGCGTCTGATAAGTCTATCGACGATACCCATTCCCCTGGAATCAGAGAGGCCCTGATTGCCTCTGGTGTTTCCAGTTTTGAACCTTTCTACAAGTAGGAAGGTGTTTAGCCTGCTTAGGTCTATTACTGGCCTCCACCTTTGGTGAGGCTTGGGGACTAGAAACAGGTGACTGTAAAACCCGAGAGGTTTTACATTTTCCATCCTTTCTATTGCATTCTTTGACAGAAGAGACTGGATACAAGAGGCCAGAGCTTGTTCTTTTTGAAGGGCCTTGTAACCTGATTGAATCAGAGGAGCTCTGACTGAATTTGGTTTTGAGATGAATTGAAGAACGTAACCATTGGTGATAATGTTTAACACATGATCTGAACATTTGTTTGCTAGCCAGTCTCTTCTGAAAGAACGGAGGCGACCTACTGGTGGACTGAGTCTTGTAAGGAGTCATTGGGGAGAAGGGGTTTCCACACCCTCATCACCTTGAATGAGGTCGAAAAAGATCTCTGAAGGCTCTGTTGTTTGATTTCCCCCTACCTGAGAAAAACGACTGGTTACTGCTTTGGGAGGAGTTGCCCCCATAGGGGCGTTTCCTGTAGGAGCTTATTTTCTTATTGTGACTTATTTTGATAGGGTCCAAAACTCTGTGAATCTTTGGGGATGCCTTTTTTAAGGAGGAAGTCTCCATCCTTAACTAATTGCGACTTGAACAGAGGAGTAGGCCAGAAAGGCAAATTCTTGTTCTTGTCATCTAGAATCCCCTAGATGTGGTTGAAAGAGGGTCATTTCAGCCTCGTGTCTTAGCAGGCCAGTGTTGCCCATGGTATACAGCACCCTCTGGAGGATATGGGCTACAGATTTGCTTAGGCAGGCTAAGGCTCTCAGTTGAATAAGTATTCTCTTATTCATTATCTCAAAATATTCACACGAGTGTTCATAGCCACGCCTAGCAGCTTTTTCAGGATTGGCACCCTTCTGAATCTGGCTTTTAACCCTTTTAAAGGTAGCCTTAAGACTTGCTGACACATCTCCATAGTAGTGTTACAAGCGAAGCAGTCTTAGCAAAAGACTGTAAAAGCTGTAAAGTTGATGGTAGGGAAAATCTGCCTAGCTTGGGGCTCAAGTTCCTTTAGAACTTGTAGGGAAACCTTGCCCATAGGAGCCTCAGAGGGGTTAGGAGAAATACAGATCTTGGCAAAATCTGAAGTAAGCTCCTGAAGTTTGTCCTCAAAACAAGGTTGTCCCACCTTGTAATATTTTGCTGTTGAAGCATGGGGTTTTATATATTTACCCTCAGGTAAATTCGAGGCCAGGAAGTCCTGCTCAAAGTTCTCAAAGGCATCTTTGAGATGTGGACTTAAAGGGGGTATAGCTGAAGGGCCTCTTGGCCTGAGCTCCTGTTAGCCTTTTTCATCATCCAGGCCCAGCACAGTGGTAGAGGACCTAGGCATAATTTCCCTGGGGTCAGGGAGATCAAGTATGTGCCTAAAAATGTCAACTTCCTCTGCGTACTGTGAAGGGAGGTCAGACAAATCTACCCTGTTGTTGCTCTTGCTCAGGAGCCTGTTTAGGCTTAGCAGACTTTTTAACAGGGACACAGGACTGATTCTCCTCTGAAGATGAAGACTGTGAATAGTATTTTGCACGAACCTTGTGTTTCTTTTTGTCCAAGTGTTTCTTGGCTCTAGAAGAACACACCCTTTGAGGTTGAAGATCTGAGCGCTTGGAGCCATGATCAGATTGTACAGTTTGGGTGAACCATGGTGGAAGTGAAGGACCATAGGAGTCCATTTCCATAGCTTGGGCATCCGAGTGATCGGATGTCTGAGGGTTTGGATGTATGATTGGGTCAGATTGTTTACTAGGTCCAGCTTTTGAAGTTGAAGTGGAGGTCTTATCTACCTTCACTTCGGAGTCTTTTTTCATAGATTACATTTCCTCTCTAACAGTTTCATAGCCTCCAGCATGGACGCTTGAAAGACCCCCATTTGCTGTTGAAGTTGGATGTTGAATTGGTTATCCAGGGATTTTTCTAGTTTACTTTCTATCTTATTTTGTAAAGCTGTACCTGGGGTAGGTGGGACAGTTTGAGTTGTCCTTCAAGACAAAGACTCATAACATAAGGGTTGGAGATGTGGAGGAGATGAAAACAAGTTTTCAGCAGAACCCTCAAGGTCTGCTTGAGATCCAGAAAATGCCTCCACGTCTTCAATGCCAACAAGTCGAGATCATCATCTTTAGAAGTATTGCAGGTATCAGACACTTTTTGCTTTCTAACATATCTATGTGCTTGATTTTAAGAAGCTCTTCTTCAGTAAAACCTGAGCAAATAGTGCACAGCTTTTCATTGGTAACACAAGGGTCATCCCCTTTGCCAGCTTCTCTGCTCGTAGGACAGTAGTTATGGGTATCAAATAAAAAGCAAAAATGCCTGTATTCGGATGATCTGGGCTTGTTAGAACTCAATTAGAACTCGTCAGCAATAAATCAGAGCCGTATGCACTGGAAACCTCACAACAATGAAATATAAAATAAATACTTATCCTACAGAATTCAAAGTTTGACAGAATAAGCCATGATATAAAATAAAATAAATGGATGAACAGTAACACCCAACAATAGAAAACAGTGAAATAAAGTAAGCTTATTCAAATGCTTGCTAGTCACGTGGCCAATGAGATAAGAGACAATCGCGGGATTACACTGTTAGGGTACACTCTAAGCAAAAGATTCGGCCAGTATTAAATGTCTATTTGTCTTGAAGGATGGCCGGATGCCTACAGCCTCCTGAAAAAGCATTCAGTTTCATATGGTAAGCTATTGTATTTAGTTATTTGGGGTTTTACATCGCTTTCAACACTATACAGGTGATATCATAATGGGTAGTTAGAAGGGCAGAGGAAACCAGTACATACAGTTTGTCAGGGTTCTGTACTGTAAACTGCTGACCAACGGCAAGCAACTACCGGTAAGCTATTGTAACGCAATAAAAAAATTAAAGGTCACAGCATGATGCACACCTACATCCCCTAACCAATGTCTCCACCAAGTGTTAACTTGCTATAACTTAAGAAATCCAAGAAATAGCCCGGACAAGATTTTAGAACTCATGGTCACACTATGACGTTGCACACCTACACCCCCCAACCAATGTCCCTACCAAGTATCAAATTCCTACACCTTATGGTTTCTGAGATACAGCCCAGACAAAAGTTTTCCCGCCACCCATCTGCCCATGTGGATACCAGGGTGAAAAAAATACCCCAACAGCCCTTAAGGGCTCTGGGGTAAAAAGCAAAGTAAATCAAACACCAATCAATTTGTTTTTATACAAAATTTATTTTTTTCTATAACACATGGAAATACATTCTCAGATTTGCCCTTTCTATAAAATTGTATACATTGAAAAATATTTCACAGTCAAACATTGACAGTATATGCACATTAAATAGGATTTGTAAAGCAGTGAAAATCGGCACAATATGGAATGTACAGGCTGATCAGAAAAACAAGTAAATAATGAATAAGTTTCCAACATTAGGCTTATTTTAACCCTATTTGGAAACGTAAATGTACCACATTTGACATTATACTTGCAATAACTTAAACATCACATGTACTACTACAACAGTGAGGTTGCAAAGACCATTTTGTAAGACTGCAATGGAATTTTATAACGTCACTACCTTGCTACCAACTAAAGCCATGTAGAATTAAAATAGACATAACTTGGCAACTAGTAATTCTGGAATAAACGTTTCCAAACTGAATGGAAGAAATGCACACAAAAACGCTGACCATTTGTGGTCGTTACTGAAATATTAACATTCCATTTATCTGTGGCAGTAATTGGTACCCAATGATAACTGGTGGCAAGGAAGCACACATCATGACCTTACGTGTATTGTATTCTGTCATCAGGAAATCAACACAATGTGAGACAGATTTTGGGAAGAAATTGGCTTCATCACCTAAATGTGTTTTCTTGTAGACTTAGAAGTTTGTTGGTTTGCAAAGTGTATTAAAAATGCCAGCAAACCTTTCCTGAATTGCTGGAGACTGTTTTCGTGAACTGAATAATGCTTAAATCAGCTTCCCTATACAACACTTTTCTAAGGGTCATAAACAAGGAGCCAATATATAAGATATATAAGTGGGACAAAGTGATGGTAGTTTGCAATAGTATTTGCAAAAAAAGCTGACATTGAGACAATTTACTTCTGCACAGAATCATTAATGTTGTATTGATGGCCAAGTTTCCTGAAAAACACTCTATGCAATCTCAATATCAGTAGTCTATGCACAACATAAAATGAAACATTTCTATTTACACAAAAGAGTATAGTTTCAAAAACATTTGGATTAATCCCTTTCAGGCACGTTGAATCACAGTTTGCATAATTCTGTCCAATAATCCAATTCATCGACTGCTACACATTATAATACACACTAAAAATCTAGAAAGAATGGACGGAAAACATGATTACACCTTACCCCAGTAGAACACTACTGTTTGCCCAGTCGTTATAACCAGTACTTTATACGATTACCCCTCATACTCCCTAACATCAGTTCTAACTGTAAAAAAAAGATGACTTTCAACAACATCACATTTCATTGTTTCAAATATTAAAGTACTGTCATCAAACAGTTGCTGTTTGCCCAAACTGAAAAGACTGGCGATATAAACCTAGGGGCGGCCATAATTTCAGCCACAATTGCTAGAATGTTGTATGCTTTTGACCAAAAATAGGTCTGTCAGTATAATAATAAAAGCAAAAGTACGTTCTATACTGGCACGAAGTATGTCCTGGGTATTACATACATGCAAAAAATCTTCCAAAAATGCTAGTAAAAATACACATAAAAAAATTGTCTAACAAACTATAATAAAAACTAGACCTATCGCATCGGAGAACCGATGCAAATTGTATCCACCAGAAGAAAACTCACCAAAGCCATTCTAACATCGCTTAACCTTGAAGGAGAAGCCCAAGGTGAAATCCGACCATATCAAAAGATTCTTAGCCCATGATTTCCTATAGGTTGGTGTGACACTGCAAACCTCTAGGAATACGAATAAGCAAGATATAAACACTAATTTTGGCAATCCTCATTTGACCTTGAAAGAGGGGCCAAAGGTCAAATCCGATCACACCAAAAGATTCCCAGCCCATGATTTCCTAGATTTTGGTTTACCATTCCAAAGCTCTAGGACCAATAATAAGCGAGTTATAAGCACTTTTAAGTTTGGCTATCCTCGTTTGACCTTGATGGAGGGTCCAAGGTCAAATCCGACCACAGCAATAGATTCCCAGCCCATGATTTCCTATATGTTGGTTTCCCATCCTAAACCTCTACGACCAATAATAAGCGAGTTATAAGCACTTTTAAGTTTGGCTATCCTCATTTGACCTTGAAGGAGGGGTCCAAGGTCAAATCTGACCACACCAAAAGATTCCCAGGCCATGATTTCCTATAGGTTGGTTTACCATCCCAAACCTCTAGGACCAATAATAAGCGAGTTATAAGCACTTTTAAGTTTGGCTATCCTTGTTTGACCTTGAAGGAGGGGTCCAAGGTCAAATCCGACCGCACCAAAAGATTCCCAGCCCATGATTTCCTATAGGTTGGTTTACCATCCCAAACCTCTACGACCAATAATAAGCGAGTTATAAGCACTTTTAAGTTTGGCTATGCTCGTTTGACCTTGAAGGAGGGGTCCAAGGTCAAATCCGACCACACCAAAAGATTCCCAGCCCATGATTTCCAATAGGTTGGTTTACCATCCCAAACCTCTACGACCAATAATAAGCGAGTTATAAGCACTTTTAAGTTTGGCTATCCTCATTTGACCTTGAAGGAGGGGTCCAAGGTCAAATCCGACCACACCAAAAGATTCCCAGGCCATGATTTCCTATAGGTTGGTTTACCATCCCAAACCTCTAGGACCAATAATGAGCGAGTTATAAGCACTTTTAAGTTTGGCTATCCTCGTTTGACCTTGAACGAGGGGTCCAAGGTCAAATCCGACCACACCAAAAGATTCCCAGGCCATGATTTCCTATAGGTTGGTTTACCATCCTACACCTCTAGGACCAATAATAAGCGAGTTATAAGCACTTTTAAGTTTGGCTATCCTCGTTTCACCCTGAAGGAGGGGTCCAAGGTCAAATCCGACCACACCAAAAGATTCCCAGGCCCTGATTTCCTATAGGTTGGTTTACCATCCCAAACCTCTAGGACCAATAATAAGGGAGATATAAGCACTTTTCAGGACTGCAATGAAACGCCTGTGGCAGCCATCTTGTTTTTCAAAATGAGGCCAAAAATATTCCCAGTCAAGATTTTATAATGAGGAACATATCTTGCGAATTTGAGATCTCTACCTATAATACCCTTTGCTCTAGAGGGCCAACAAAAGTCCTTGTTTAAAGTCAAAAAACGCCCGTGGCGGCCATCTTGTTTTTCAAAATGAGGCCAAAAATATTCCCAGGCAAGATTTTATGGCTATGAATATATCCTGCAAATTTGAGAAGGCTAGCTATAATATTTTTTTCGTTAGAGCGGTAACGGTGAAATCCGGCGGCGGCGTAGGCGTAACGAAGTCAAATCCATAGTATCCACCGGATGCTATCCGGTGGATACAATGATTGATCTAGGACTCTACCATGGATAAGGAGTAGCACAAAAAGCCAAATCACTATTTGAATACTTGGATGATGTATTTGGCAAATATTGGGCCTTTATTTTCAGTTTCAGCAAATCAGTGTCTTGTTTCCCATGTTTTACATGCTCCACTGATCATGCTGAAAGCTTTTGACAAAATATAAAACTGTATTATAACAACTGCATTATAATATCTACAGGACTGAGACCCCAGCTTCACTGCTTTGAAAATACAAGTAGAAATGGCTGGTCGGCAAAATGTCAGCATTTTAAAATTACAGGTTTTAGGGCATGACAGCAAAACTGAAATTGATGGAAAAAAACTTTTTAAACAGTTGTTTCTATTTTGGGTAGGTAATTAAAATACACTAAATAATTAGTGCTTTCAAATGATATTTGCAGAGTACCGAGACCCTAAACCATCCAAATACAAGATCTCACAGAAACTGCGTACTCGGGTGGGAAGAAAATGACCAGGAACTTGAATTTTAATTACTTTAATTCCATTTTCATTACTATTATTTCTGGGAAAGATGTTTTATTCTACTTTTTCCCTATTGTGATAGTATTTAGTTGGAGGTTTACGTCACGCTCGACAGTCTGGATCATATGGAGACAGGTCCCGTGACAGCATAACAGATGTCAGTACAAAAAGAATACATTGTTAAATGACTGAATGCAACAAACAGAACAATGACCATTCACAACAATCAAGTTAGAAAGTGTAAATAATAACAAACATAAACATAACACACAAACAAATAAATAGAGCTTTATAAATACATTTCTATTGCCATCTCAAAGGTGGGTTTAGATCACATGATATTCTGTGACAACCCACTCTCCCGTATACACCTAGTAATCATCAACTTTTTGAGAACGTGAAAATCCCTCTACAGCATTAAAAATAGCTTGTTAAAAAAAAAACACGGAAAATCTCTCTCAGGTACATTAGGAAAACCCCTACACAGTGCTTTGACAACCTCTTATTGTACAATCCCTCTAAAAGCATAAAAAATACTTCAGAGGATCCTTAAAAAATCTCTTTAATGTGCATTGAAAATCCCTCTGAGTTGCATTTTGATTTATTTATTTGGGGTTTTACGTCGCTTTCAACACTGTACAGGTCATATCACGATGGGTAGTTAGAAGGGCAGAGGAAACCAGTACATACAGTTGGTCAAGGTTCTGTACTGTAAACTGCCAGCCAACGGCAAGCAACTACCAGCTTTCCAACTTGAGGCCGTGCCGGGAACTGAACCCCAGCCTCAGAGGTGGGAGGCGAGAGTGTTACCACTCTGCCACTGTGGCCCCAAGTTGCATTTTGAAAAAAATATCCTCTTGACGCTGACATACATTCTGTAAAGATATAAAACATTTGCTGCACTAAAAAAAGTAATAATAATTTTTTATGACTTTTGCTCAATAACTTTCCCACGCAGCACGTTTCAACAAGATTTGAACCCTCCCACCAGATGGGAGAGGTCAGACCTGACACCAGTACACGTTCTATAAAGGTTTACAAACAACCATGGCAAGGATAACACAGATACGATAGAACTGAGAGAACATGAGGACAGAACAACTCGTATAAAAATAGCTTTACAATCTAGTCCTGGTGTATGTACAGAATCAATGCAAATATATACACAATACAATTTGCCTACATGTAGGGGGTTATTCTGACATTCAACTAGTGTAACATTTAAAGATCTGTCGGACATTTACAAGTTCAAATGACTTATAAATATTTGGTGGACATATATCAAGGTTTAATGGATATTTACAAATTTAATGGACAGGTTTAATGGGAATTTAATTGATATACAATGGTTTACTGGACATGTACAATTTTAAAGGACAATCCATGGTTTAATGGATTCAAAGGCCCACATTTGCAGGTCTTATGTACATGAATTAGTCACACTGTCACTTACACATTTAACCCATATTTTACAGATTAATATAACCAAGAATATGAGACGATTTGTTCTAGAATGACATACTTTTTTAACAACATGTATAAATCGAAACATCTTTGACAATGGACCAATACAGGAATACAAAGGCTTTAGCGTTTATTAAAATTTTCATGGAATTTCTAAACCTGTGTTTTATGCAAATATCTGGGATATATCTTGAAAATTATTTCAATATGAAACAGTTTGGAAAGCACTTTTATCAAATTATGTAATTCATTTTCCATTACAGATCTATAATCAACACTCGTGTATTTTCTGCATATTTTCCTGAGATAATACTTCAAAGTATCACAGGAGGAACCCTCCTTCCCAGCTCCTAAACCGTGTAAATTACGTATTTATGAAAACCTCCTGTAGATTCCTGGCAGTTAATACTGTACTATTTATTTTTTCGGGGAATTTCTTGGGTGATCCTTATATTATTATGCCTCTGATCCAGACTAGTATTGAGCAGAAGGTCATTCGATGCATATGGCTGTTCCATCCATCAGACCAAACCAAAGGCGGCCTCCTCACAGAACTTAAGCTGCCAGATTTTCCCTGCATAAAAGTCAAAATCCTCTTTTCCTAATAAGGCAATAAGCTGGGGCTGAAATAAGAAAGACAACATTCATTGCAGTGACACATAACATTAGAATTCATCAGGCTAAAATGAAAAGCAAAATTAACATTCAAACTAGAAATAGGACGCCCTGTTAAGAGTAGCTGCAACATATGAAAAGAAACAGGATAGCATAGAAGAACACACATTATCATGTGTAATGTCCACCCCGTGAACATTTTGTAACAATTGTACAGTAGTCTTACAAGACCCTGTTTTGTTTGTAAAATATATCAACAATGCTTAAATATTTAATAGTACACATGTAAATTATTTCAACTTCATGCCTTTTTGCATTGGTTCAAAATTCGCTCAAAATCACTGTGTCTCCATAGTTTCTTGAGATAACCAACATTTTCAATTTCCGATAAAATTGGTGGGCGAAAAGAGAAATTCTCTGATATCTAAATGGTCAAAAATTAGCTTGAAATTGATCTATCCCTTATGGTTTTCGAGATAAACGACATTTTCAATTTCCGGCAAAATTCAAGATGGCAGACAAAATTCTGGAAATTCAACTTTTTTTGATAGGCACTATAAGGTCTCTAGTACCCAAAGGGTCCAAAATATTACTGGAAATCACTCTATCTCTAAGGGTCTTTGATGACATTTTCATTTTCCGCCAAAATTAAAAATGGCGGCCAAAATTCGGGAAATTCAACATTTTTCAGAGGCCCTACATTTTACTTCTCTAGTACCCACAGGGTTCAAAATTTGCTCGTGGTGGGAAAACGATTTTTGGGAAAAGTTCGCAGTAGATGAATATGTATTTTTTTTTCAGACTCTGCAGTTACTCTGTGGATTGAAAATTTCGTCGAAATCGCTCTATCTCGCATCATTTCAGAGATAAATTCGCTTTTGCATTTTACGCAGAAATTCAGGATGGCTGCCAAAAGTGGCGGGAAAGTGATTTTAGCGAAAAGTCGCCAGTAGACTATGCAGATACCCTGTGGGTCAAAAATTTGTTGAAATCGCTCTATCTCGCACCGTTTCCCGAGATAAATGCGCATTCAATTTTGCGTTTTACATAGAAATTCAAGATAACTGCCAAAAGTGGCTAGAAAGCAATTTTAGAGAAAAGTCCCCAGTAGACTCTACAAATACCCTGTGGGTAAAAAATTTCATCAAAAATGGCTCTATCTCATACTGTTTCCGGGATAAATGCGCTTTTGCATCAGCGGTTGCTGAGCTATAAGCAATAGAAAATGTGGGAGCCAGCGGATCCACTCTTCCCCTGTCTCCTAAATACAAACAATAAATAAAATAGCTATTTAGCTATTCAGAGCAAAGTTATGGAGCTATAACACCCCAAAGCTATACCAGGCAAGTTATGAACCCTGTAATCCTCCCTACCAAAAGATATCTCCTTTAATTGAAGAGAAAACAAAATACTACTTACAATAGCTAACTACGTAGCTAAATGGCTCTTACTCACTTAGCTAAAGAGCATGACTCCCAAAAGCAATGCCAAGCAACCTATTGACCCAATAATCTCCCATACCTAATTTTGTTCAAATATCTTCATTTCTTTTCCTTTAAATGTGCAGATAACAAAATGCCACTCTAACTAGCTAGTGCTCAGTTAGCTATAAAGCTATAATAACCGATAGCAATACCAAGCAAGATATTGTCCCAATAATCCTGCATTGCAATTTTGGTAAAGATAGCTAAAATACTTTTCCTTAAAATGAGGAGAAACCAAGTGACACAAAATTGCTTAATATTTACACAAAATAGCAAATTAGCTATTAATAGTATTGCTATGGAGCTATGACACCCCCAAAGCTATACTAAACAATCTATGGACCCTATTATCGTCTGTACCAAATTTGGTTATATAATGAGTTGAAGTATGGAGTCCAAATTTGGTTATATATGGAGTTCAAATATGGAGTTCAAGGGAAACATGGGTACTGCCAGAAGTTTGGTATATATCGCCATGTTATACAGTTATAGATCAATTTTTTTGTTTACAAAAATATAAAGACACTTAAGTTCAAGTTGAATACAAAACACAGGCCTCTTGAGACAAACTATATCAAAAATCCAATTTTTTTTATTATATTAATTTTAACAGCTGAGGATATCTAAGGATAAAAAATCAGTATCTCACATATGTGGTTACTAACTTGATTTACATCCAAGTTCAAGTTCCTAGATTTATAATGATAAAGATACACTGCAGTAAACTATAATTGGCTATAGATTAGTGTTGTTAACGGTTTTCCGGTATGTGGTATTTTGTTTCGTTTTGGCAGAAAAAACGAAATCCGCAAAGAATATTTGGTAGTGGTGTGAATGGTAAACCGGTAAATCGCATTTCGTTTCGTTTAGGCAGAAATGACGAAATCCGCAAAGAATATTTAAGTACCAGTTATTAGGCTTTCTACTGGATAACATTTCATCAAAATAATAAAGAACATATATATTTCAGGATATAACTTACATTTTCGCTTTATATTCATGGTAAATGAAGTTTACAAACTTCAAATATCTCACGAATGCATATTTCCTCTTGAGAACGTAGATCATGTACGCTCACATAAAACTTTTTATCATATCTGTGTAAACTTTTGAAATCCCGGATTCCGTTCAGTTTCAAAGGCACGAAAACTGATTTTTATTTTCAGAACCGGTCCGACCACCAATACTTGGGAACCGGTTTCTAAAAATGTTATTATTCTAGGCCTTCTAAGGCTGACACTTCATCAAACAACAAAAAATATAAATATTTTCTTAAATATGTCACATTTTATACTTTATATTGAGCAAAAGTCATATTTACATACGTTTTAATATCTCGTGAAAGCCAGTTCCAATTGCAAGTTCTGGTTCATGTATGCCCCGCGAGAAATAATCAATGCCAGTAACAACCATACGAAATAACAGATTTCGTTCATTTCAAAGCCCTGGTAACCGGTTTTGATTTCTGTAAACAATGCCACCACTACTATAGATAGGGACAGTCATACGTTGCAAATCTTTGAAGCATTTTATGCCTCTGAAAATTTATTGCTATTTAATATTTTTATAAGATAAATATGCTTAAGATAATGGTATTTGTGAAATCCTTTATTGTTCCATTGTAAAAAAAATACACAAAGTCATGTTGTCAGATGTTATTGTTAACATTTTTAATTCACACACAACTCATATCTGAATATCATGAAAGCCCAAGGTTTTTACATATTATTGAGGCTTTTTCCATTCTCTCAAAACAGACAAGGCATTCTTACCACAAGGCTCTACTTTCATGAACCTAAAGATAAATGTCCTTGTTTCAATCGTTTACCCCCAAAAAGACTTACTGTAAGCATATCCTTTGATGAAAAGAAATGAATACATCTTGATATCCCTTATCAACATTTTCACTCAGTGTGCACATTACATAGCACACAGATGCACAAAAAGCACAGTGGGGCATCACTGCCCCATCAGTGAGTGAATGGGACTTGCCGTGAATCTGCCTCCAGATAGATATCACACAAAAGAAAATACAGAGTAGGAGGCGGAATAAAGAGAACTCATTCATTTTCAATTAGCTGGAGATGTATATAAAATACTATACAAGAAAAACTGTTTATGAGAAAGTGTTTTTTTCCCAGTCACCTTATCGTCTGAAAGAATTCAAGTCTATACATTTGACCAATTTACATAGTCTATGTGAATAAGTAGCTAGATCAACAACTCCTGCTGCTAAACAAAAGCTGAATTAATTAAAGCTTTTTTTCCTAAAAAGGAAACATCATATCCACACGATTCCACAAGAATGGAATCAGAAGAATGTGGGATTTTTTTAATGTGCCTAAAATTGGGAATTTATATTATATGAACACTGATCAGCTGCAATATATTAATAACCACATCACTGCATGCTCAATACCTCATTTTTTTTCTTTGAAGATGCCATAACGTCAAAAACACTAGGAGATTAGCTTTGCCAGATAACAGAATCTTTTTTTAAGTATAGATGTGGCAGGTGTGAATTAAAAAGTCTTAAAATAAATGAGGTTTATTTATGTTATTATCTATTTATGTTATTATCTATTTATGTTATTATCTATTATGTTAAGATGGCCAAAGTCTCTTAAATACAGGAATTTTAAGTAAAAAGGTCATTAAAAACTTTCCTCAATGTGTCAAGTTGAACTGATATCATTGAACAGTAAGTCAGTTGGGAGACTAAAACCCTCATTTTACTATAAGATGGCCATGACTGTACTTGTATTGGAAGTCCAAGGTGGAAAGAAAATAAGAATGTCCCTACTGTCATCTTTAATAAGTGTGCAAAATTTAACTGAGGTCAGCTGAACAATATGATAGCTGAAGAATAAATACTCCATAATTTCACTGCAATGTGGCCTTAACTTTATTCATATTGGAACTTTAAGGTGACCATAAAATAAGAATTTCCCTTTTGTCATCCTTTATAAGTGCATAAAGTTTTAGCTGAGGTCAGTTGAACAATAAGATAGCTGTAGACTGAAAACTTCCTTTTTTCACTGTAAGGTGACCATAACTCATGCATATTGCGACTTTAAGGTGACCATAAAATGAGAATGTCCCTTCTGCCAACCTTTATAAATGTAGCAAATTTTATTTTAAAAATTTAAACATTAACTGAGCTAAGGGCTGAAAACCCCTACATTTTAAGTTTAAGATGGCCATAACATCATTAATATTTAAATCATAAGGTAGTAAGAGTCTTCTTTTGATCTACTTCAATATCAATGTACGTTAGATATGGAAGAAGAAAGGGGCCAGACGGCTTTATTCCAATTTTATGACTTTGGGGGGGGGGGGGGGGGGCATAGCTCCAATTATATTAACAGTTTAAGGTCACCATAAAGTTAAGATAATCTTTTGGTAAATTTTAATATATATATATATATATGCCAATTTTGGTTGAAAAAAGTGAAAAACTAAGTGAACTGGAGGGCTGAAATCCCCTTTTTTGACATTAAGGTGACCTTAAGATTGCAGATACAGGGCTAAAACTTCGGCATGTGAAAGATTATCAAAAAGTAGCCGAATAGTTATTCCAACAAAATGCCGAAATCCTGACCATTTTTGAGATACAGACCAAGTACCCATTTTAAAGAAATGGAGATAGAAGCAAATTTGTGTTTTTGCATTTTTGGCAAAAATGTGAAAATTCAAAATGGCTGTCATTTTTAAGGGGAGAAAAATTTTTGGAAAGTTACAAAGAGTAGTTTGCTGAGATACCCTGTGGGTCAAAAATTCCAATCTCACACGGTTTAGGAGATAGACATATTTATGTTTTTTGCTATGTAGCTATTACTCAGGAGGTTAAAGCTATTACCGTCAACAACAATACCAAACAAGCAATTTACCCTATAAACCTTCACACCAAATTTTACAAAAATGAGTTAGATATGTTTCCTTTAAAAGAGTGAAAACAGAAATGCAATTCAGAGTAGGCTCAAAGTAGCAAAGCAGCTATTACTCCGATAGCTACAAAGCTATCATCGACCAAAAGCTATCCTGGCCAAACTATTGCCCCAATTATCCTTCATATAAATTTTTGAGAAGATAGAAAACATTGTTTCATTAAAATGTCCAGAAAAAAGTCAACTCAAAATAGCATAATAGCTATATAGCACAATAGCTATTACTCAGTTAGCTATAAAGGTATTATCACAAAAAGCAATCCCAAGCAAGCTACTGATCCAATAATCCTCCATCCCAAATTTTGTGAACATAGGTGAAATACTTTTCCTTTAAAATGCTTAAAATAAACAAGCTACTCAAAGTAGCTAAGTAGCTATTACTCAGTCAGTTATATAGCTATTATCACTAAAAGCAATCCCAAGCAAGCTATTGACCTAACTATTGCTCATACCAAATTTGGTAAAGATATGTCAAGTACTTTTACTTAAAATGCCCGGAAACAAAAGAAGTACATAAAAAGTTGCTAAGTAGCTATTACTCCGTTAGCTATACAGCTATCTTCATCAAAAGCAACCCCATGTAAGCTATTAACCCAATAAAGACCCATACCAAATTTGGTAAAGATAGGATAAACACTTTTCTTTGAAATTACCGAAACCAAGCGTGACGACGGATGGCGGACACTGGACGCCGGAAAAGCAAAAATAATTAGGGATGGGTCAGTAGCCCTGGTATCTAGGTATTGAAAGCATTTTGCTGAAATACTGTGACGAGATTTTAAACCCGGCATTTGCCAACAAATATCATGGAAGAAAGAGTTAACATACAAGTAACATACCCAGAATCTAAACAAATTATAAGCTTTTATCTCATATTTTCGTGCCTTTGCAGACTTTTATAGCGATACATTGAGCAGAACTGCCATGTTTTGCTTACAACACTTTATAACCTCAATCTTGCTCGACAACACATATAATAGAAGCAAAGCTTAAAATATTAGACACAAACCAGAAATCTGAAGATATTAAACTCTGTTATCCCATATTTTATGCATTTGGGGACTTTTATTGAGATTTCCTTGACAGGAAACGTCCATGTATCCATGTATTATTGGGGCGTACAAAAACACAAAGTCCCAGAATCGGTACAGTTTTACATTGGCGGGCTCCCGATGTATACGTCTTTGATGCTGAACCATCCCTAATTCAAGCATTTGGTGATAGCGTTTGGGTACATATTCGATAAGTGTTTTAAAATTTAAATTTTTAAAATTTAAATATTTTCTGGTATACGTCATCCTCTATTGCTTGGTTTGTTAAGTTGGAACAACTTAGAGACAAACCCCCATTTTGTCATGTGTACATTAGAGTGGATTTCTCTTTGCTGAAACATGCATTATCACAGGAATAAGTTCTTTTAAGGTTCAATAATATTCTTTTTATAATGGCTTTGTAATGGTTGGTACTAAAGATATTCCAAATATTTGCTGTTGTCAAATGTTACCTAACTTATTAACCTTACACTTGCAGATTCTAAGGTATAAAGAACTGAGAGAAATTAAATTGCAATCTTACAATCGATGAATAATAAAAACTGTAAACAGGCGGTTTATTACACACAATCCACTACACATTAATACACATGGTTTTTCTAAAGTGACAGTTTTAACAGAGTGTGTTCTTTATTCCTTACCTCCATTTCATCGCCTTCGATATTGTCTAGAATGTCGTAGGCTTTCTTCAATCTTTCCACTCCGAGACCCCGGATACAGTCCCTGTGTAAAATGCAACAAAATAGTGAGTTAAACACTATGAAAATTTGGAAGTCTAATTATGTATCATCAAGAGACATAGTATGTATGTTTATGCTAAAACTCAAATTTTGCTCTGAGTTTTAACTCAAATTTAAGGATTTAACCCGAAATTTTACAGATTATAATAAGTTTTAGGATATCTGTGAATATCAACCCTGGATGAAGTACTTATTAACAGACTTGTTTTGACGGAGTACCTCCTTTTAAGTGATTATAGTAAGTTGCTTATTTTCAAAGTGCTTTTGATAAAGACTGTCCAAGTACTTAAAATACAGTACTTCAGAATATTTCTGGTAGTGGTGGCATCATTTACAGAAATCAAAACGTGTTACTAGGGCGTTGAAACAAAACAAAATCTGGTATTTCGTATGCTTGTTGTGTGCATTGAAAATTATTTGCACGCGTACATGAGCGATAACTTGCAAATGGAAGTGGCTTTCGCGAGAAATTATTAAGTACGTAAAAATTATTTTTACTCACTATAAAGTAAAAATATGACATATTTAACAAAATATGTATATTTTTGGTCATTTTGGTGAAGTATCAGCCAAAATAATAATGTTTCCAATAACCGGTTCCAAATTATTCTTTGCAGATTTCGTTTTATCTACCAAAACAGAACGAAATACCGCATACCAGAAAACAGTTAACAAGACTAATTTCTGGAGAAGCACTTACTTTTCCTTTCAATATTTTTTTTCAAAGAACCTTTTAGAGTTATTCTGATCAAACACTATTAAAGTACATGGACTTACAGTCAGATTACTTTGTAGCAAAGTACTTACTTTCTGAGTACAGTAATTCTCTCCCACAATCTGCCTGTGGTTGTCATGGTTCTGCCAGCTATAAGAAAAATAAACATACAATATAAACCCCGTCTGCATAAAAGCTATTCCCAAGTAAACTCTTACATCGAGGACAATTAAAACTTGTACAGAAATTGAGAAAAGATTATGGACATAAATACTTTGTTACTTCTTGTGTAGTGGCACAGTTTGGGCCAACTTCCACTGTGTTCCCCACTTACGCCCACTTACCCGGAATAGTGAGGTGTCCAGTGCCAGTGGGGTAGGAGTATTCAGGCACTTTGAATGCAGGCTCGCCTTGCTTCACCCTCTCCTCAGTGAGAGTGTCCTCCTCTACCTCAATCACAGGCACCTAAGATCAGGAAAAAAAAACAAATCAATCACCTGCACCTGTAAAAAGACAGACACCTTAATCAATGGCACCTGTACACAGACACCTCAATCACTGGTACCTGTAAACTGTAGGGATGGGTTGGTAGGCCCGGTACCTCGGTATCGAGGATATTTTACTGAAATACTGTGATGAGATTTTACAACTGCCAGTTCGCTTGTCAACATATATAACGGAAGGAAGACTTTAAATATGAGAAACATACAAAATCTTGCAAATTTAATAAGTAAATTAAATGTTTATAAGTTAATACCCTATCCAATGGACAATTGCTTTACCGGTCGGCGCGACCGGTACTGCCAAACACCAGAAAAAGATGTCCTGTATACAATACTGGCAGGACCGGTCACGGAGAGTGCATTCGCTAGGTGGCGCATCGTACTTCCTTCCTGTCTAGACATCATCACGTCATAGCATCTTTTTCATTGTCTAGTTCTATTAAGACCCCTAGTAAGCTGATAGCGGGGCCGGATGGGTGGGCCTTGCTTGTCCATTGGATAGGGTATTAACTTATAAAAATTTAATTTACTTATTAAATTTTCAATCTTATTGCGTTAATACATCCTATCCAACGGACAATTGCTGAATAACTACCACTTGGAAGGTGGTTAAGTTACTAAGGGTTCAAGTGAACTCATAAACAAAAAAAAACAAATGAGAAGGCCCGGTTTGACCTAGGGTCAGAGAACCCTATAAGATCGTGGTCGGTTACCAGTTACCCAGAAGGATGCCAACATTGCCCCCCCACCGCCCCACCCCACCCCCCTTTTCACAGACTTACTCTGAGAAGGGGTAGAGAGGGATGAGTTCAGTCCCATAAGAAATAAACTCTCCAAGGGAAGCAAGTCACAATATTTTTTTTTGCTTATATATTATATACAAGGTATCTACAATATGTACATATTTACAAATCTCCTCATATTTGCAGTTGGTGGTGCACCTGTTGGGCAGCCACTACTAGGTGTCACTGTTGAAGGGTTCAAACCTCTCTGACTGGGCACACATACACAGTCCTTCAACCCGGTAACACACTTTACACAGTAATTGTCATTTACAAGGTTTAGAACCCTTGGCTGGTTTCTGTGAGAAAGAGGTAGGCTTGCTACGACCTTTCTTTCCCTGCTGGCATTCGCACATTTGCTTCCAAACTGGGATAGAAGACTTCCGGTCCAGCTGGTGAGAAGCATAAGGATGGAAACAACCGGGTTTCCTGTGTGACTGGCTAGACGAACACCTCTCTTCACTTCTGGCCACTTCCTCTTCAGCCTTAATGAGAAGCTGGTCCAGGAAAAGTGACTGCAAATGAACGGGAGCAGTACGCAATGCAGTGAGTGTGTCCTGTTTTACACCCGTGTGTAAATACTCCAAGAAACTGTCTCTATGCACAAGGGTGAAGTTTGCCATGCTGATAAAAATGCCCCCAGAAAAGTCCTGCATTGTCCATGCCATGGCTTGGGAGATTGACCGGTTCAAAGTCATCAAATACTCTAGTTCGTCCACAGCTTGCTGCATTCTTTCTGAGGACTTCCCCTTGCCTTTATCTGAGTGTAAGTTCTTGAGTTGTGTAGACATTGCGTCCTGCACTCTAGTAAAACACCTTGATAACCGGGCAGCCTGGTTACATATAACCGACTGTTCCCTGGCTGCTTTCTCCCAACGTGTCAAAATGTCCTGGCTAAGGGCTTGGGAATGTGGACGTCTGCACACTCCATGCGCCAAATGAAAAAGATGCTATGACGTCACGATGTCTAGACAGGAAGGAAGTACGATGCTAGCGAATGCACACTCTGTGACCGATCCTGCCGGTAGTATATACAGGACGTCATTTTCTGGCCTTTGGCGGGACTGGTCGCGCCGACCGGTAAAGCAATTGTCCATTGGATAGGGTGTATAAATAAAATAAAATGAAGAAATTATAAGCCTTTATCCCCAATTTTCAAGCATATGCAGACATTATACAGTAGAACGATTACGTTGAGCAGAACTGCCATGTTTTCGTTACGACAATTTATAACCTCAATGTCACTTGTCAGTTCATATAATAGCAGGAAAACTTACCCATTGGGAATAAACAACAAAACTGAAGAAATTATAAGCTTTTATCTCATATTTTGTGCATTTGGGCACTTTTATTGCGATGTCGTGAAGAGGAAATGTCCATGTTGTTTGGGGTGTACTAAAATGCGGAGGCCTCGTAATCAGTACGGTTTTGCATTGGTGACCCCCTGATGTACAGAGTTTTGGTACCAACCCATCCCTAGTATAATGACAGATGCCTCAATGATTGGCTCCTGATCAACAGCGACTGTACACAGACAGACACTTCAATCACCGACTCCTACAATTAGATAGACATCTCAATCACTAACACCTGTAAAAAGAGAAAAAACCACTGGCACCGAAACAACAACTCAATCACTGGCACCAGTAAGCAGAGAAAAAAAACCCTCACTCAGTAGCAACTGTACACAGAAAAATAGCATCAGAGATGCCCTTACCCCACAGTCAAGGGAAATAGATGACAACACCATGAGATACAGAGGATCTGATAAAGTACAAAGATCAGCAGACTTTCAGAACAAAGAGTATGATATGATATTGCATACCTACACCCCTAACTAATCTTCCTACCAAGTATCAACTTCCTGTACCTTACGGTTTCTGAGATATAGCCCGGACAAGACTTTAAAGGTCAATGTCATTACTGCAAGGTCAAAGGTCAAATCAAGGTGACACCATGACTTTGCACACCTACACCCACCAACCAATGTCCCTACCAAGTATTAACATGTTACACCTCATGGTCTCTGAGATAAGCCCGTACTAGCTCTTTCCCACCACCTGTCCAGCCACCCATCAGGACACCATGAGTGAAATCAATACCCATACAGCCCTCAAAGGTTGTGTGGGGAAAACAGCTCAATCAGCAGCACCTATAACAGTCAGACACATCACCTCACTCACTGGTACCACAAAAAGACACCTCAATAACTTGCAGCTAAAGCCATGAGAAACTTTGATTATTGACACCTGTAGACAGCCATACACCTAACTACAATCGCTGCTGCCAAGAAATGTACTTTACTTGCGGGGACCTATGGATTATAGATGGGTTGGTCTGGAGCTTTTATGATTTCCTTCAGCAGAAGTGCAACGTTTTTTTTTCATTTTTTTCATGCAGTTCATTGCCTGTTAGCACACCTGTTTGAGTGGGATTATGCTAGTACACAAAATCTTTTTTGGTATCCCAGAATCAGAACGGTTTTTGCATTGGCAGGATATCAAAACAGTCAAGATCCCTCAAATACCTGCAAATGTCAACTGATTTACACCTCAGTTATTATTGCCATATGTATGGACAAACATCTCAATCACTGATGACTTAAACAGACATCTCAATAAACACTCTAACTACTCGTGCTATAATATAACACCCCAATCCCTGGAATCTATAAATTAGTATCTATACCACTGGCAACTATAAGCAGACAACACATCCACTGTACCTGAAAAGGCTTAATCACATTAGGCACAAAACAGACAACTGAATCACAATCACTACTCTTTCCCCCCACAGGGTCCTTACCTCAGGTAGCACTCCCATCCCTTTTCCAGGCGGTGCGGGTCCCTTCACAAAGGTGGCTCCATTCAGGAAGCAGTTCTTGGATGGTTTGGGTAGTTCTGGTGTTTCCTCTTCCCGGTTTGAGACCAGGTCCTCCAGTCTGAGGGTGGTGTCTAGTAAAGTGATGAAGTTGTTCATCTCTTTCTCACTCCTAGTGAACATCACATGACAGCAGCATTGTTAGACAAATATCAATGTTACATTCAAATAAAACCATTAAGCTGCTATTTTTATGACATTTCCCACTATTTGTAATAATCTGAAGCAATGATATCAATACACTTTTGAATAAGATGAAATCAGAGATAAAAGGTGTTGTCAGGTTTCGTTCCCAAATAACTAGTGGTGTGAACGGTAAACCGCATTTCATTTAGTTTAGGTAGAAATGATAAAATCCGAAAAGGATATTTAAGTACTGGTTATTGAAAACGTCATTGTATTCAGCTTGGTTAATACTTTGTCAAAACAATAAAGAACATAAAAAGTTGAGGAAATATATTACATTTTTACTTTATATTAATTGAAAATGAAGTTTCTAAACTTCAAAATATCTTGCGATTACATATTTCCTTGTTAAAATATGGCTTATGTAAGCTCGCATAAATTTTCATCATTTCGGTGCAAAAATTCCAAATCACGGAAAACAGTTTTTATTTTCAGAACCGGTCCAACCACTAAAAACAACATTGAGTGACAGCATGAAGGGCCAAATGATATTAAAATTGACAAAACTGGTGCCGTAACTATTTCTGACAATGAAATATGACTACACTATGTTAGCACTACACAGCAGTGGTTATGACAGATTTGTTTACCTTGGCAATTGACCCCCAGGAGCTTATAATTTTCAGCACTTGGCTTGGAAACTGAGCATGAAAATCCTTACTAAGGTAATCTATTACCATTCATATAACCTGTACTCTGACATCTTCTCCTGTTATCACCCATATTACTCTGATAGCTTAGAAAACATATACAAAATACCACATAGTTTTGCGGTTTTCAAAACATTGTGTTGGCCAAATCAAAACAAATACTTGTGGAGAAGGAGGGAAACAGGTCCAGGGTGTATCCACTAAATTTCAATACTTTTTCCATAACTTTACCATGACTTCTCACTGACCAAAGCTTTAAAATTAAGGACCTTTTACATGCTTCGTGGCATGAAAGAGACATGTACCGAGGCCACAAGATCCCTGAGATGGCAACAAGCTCACACTGTTTTGCCTTTGTGAACCACTCACAAGGTTCCAGTCACAGTACTTGAAGATGTGGAAGACGCCAAAATTTGATCTGATTACAAAAAAGGTATCCTTGTATCAAAATGCTGGATGAAAGACAAAAACAACGCCATTTCACAAAAGGATGCCTTTCAATTTCCATGACTTTTTATGAATTTTCCAACACCTGGAGTCAAGTTTCATAACTTTTCCAGGCCTGGAGAAAAATAATGTAATTTCATGACTTTTCCAGGTTTTCCATGACTGGAAACACCCTGCAGGTCACACTAGTTTATGGCTGACATTTAGACTTCATACCTTCGTTTTAATGGCGGAGGAGAGTAACGCACTCTAGATGGTCAAGATTCTCACCTTTTGCGTTCCCGCACCTCGGTCACTTCCTCTGCTTCATCAGATGCACTGCTGTCCGGACTCTGCAAGAGAAAGGTCACAGAGAGGTCATAGAATGGTCAAAAGGAGGTCAAAACACAAAAAAAAATATTGTCACAAAGCGGTTGCAAAAAGGACATGTAAAGACATTTCACAAAGATATCAAGGCAGAGAAAATAGAAAAGTGAAAAAATAAAATATTTTACAGAAAAGTCATGCACAAGTCCTTGAAAGGTTACCGATAGAGGTCACAGCAATGTCACACAGAGGTCAAAAGGTCAGAGGTGAAGAAACACATTGAGGTCTACAAGAAACACATAAGGATCTTCTTGTTACTGGCTAAAATATACAATTTGGCACAAGGGCCAAAGAATGCAGAGGTAAACACCTTGAGGTCACACACTGCAAAAATTTATTTTTTTATTTATTTATTTGGGGTTTTACGTGGCTTTCAACACTGTATAGGTCATATCACGACGGGTAGTTGGAAGGGCAGAGGAAACCAGTATATATAGTTCGTCAGGGTTCTGTACTGTAAACTGCCGACCAACGGCAAGCAACTACCAGCTTTTCCACTTGAGGCCTTGCAGGGAACCAAACCCCGGCCTCAGAGGTGGGAGGCGAGACTGTTAGCACTCTGCCACCGTGGCCCCTCACACTGCAAAAACAACACAAAGCAATGATTGTGTGCAAACATACACCCAGTACAGGTGAAACACACCCTATAAGTAGTACATATTAGTTCTGGCTAGTGAGTGGAATCGCCTCAATTTTCATGGTTGAGTACTCGTCCATTTTTCCGACCGATGATCGACCCATAATCAACTTTTTTACTCCACTGTTGGCCAATATATCATGAAACACTTTCCGGGATAAAAGTATATGTCAATCCGTTAAGAATAACGGTGTTTCCGACATTTAGAATCTACCACAAGCACCTGATTCCGGTAAATATGGCGGTAGTTATAAATAAACCTAAAATTGGTGACAAATCTATTGATTTATTAAGGGAAAGATTAGGAAACTGCCTAAAATATAAAAAATATGAGGATATTAAGACACATAAAGAACGGTAAGTTTTAATTGATTTCTAGAAGTTGTCATTGACCGAAAGCGATGTGAACAAAGATTGAGCATTGTCAATCATGGAGTCAAAAGTGTGACCCAGACAAATATTAAATAAAAAGAAGGAAACAGACAAAAATTACCTCAAATATAACAAAAATATAACCTAAAAGCTTTTTACAAATGTCTCCCTCACCCCATGCCATGCTTTATGTGTCCTCACTTGTGATTGGCTGATTTTATGATCACCTTGATAACAGTGGGAAATCCCCAAAGGTGTTTACTTCATAATATTTTACATCTATGGCTATTTTTATCATTTTAACTGCTAACTGTACAAAATTTTCGCAAAATGACATTTTTAATGGGACAAAAAGGACACAAAGAATTGAAAGAAATGAGTTTAGCAAATGTCGGCTGTACTTAAATTTTACTGATCATTGGTCAGCAATGAGCCGGCGAGCGATAATACTGAAGTTTGCAAACATCGTCCCAGCATTAATACATATCTACACATTCAAATTATGTTTTCTTTTTTATTTTAGATATTTCTTCATTTCTTGTTCCTGTGTTTCTATGCTATTTAGATCTATTTACGTAGACTCACCTGTACTTTCTGGGCCTGATATTCTATCTCTGACCCGTGTCAGTACATCCCAGCAATCCACTACCGTCAGTGGGATGGACAATTCAAAGTTCTTACCTTCTTGCCAGTCGCTGGTCTCTCCTCTCTCTGAAAGCCGTCTGTACTATCCAGGCCGCCGTGTTTACGGTCTGAACGTGCACTGAAGTCTTCTGAACGGTATGCAGGTTTTTGCTTTTTGGAAGACGAACTCACTTCATAAGAACGACGATTCTTGTCCAGGTCTGAAAAAAATAAAACCCACCTATTCCTGGTTTTCATAGAGACCTAAACTTGCTTGTCTATGTGGCCATCTTGTGTACACTACATGACAAAAAATATGGAAACAATCTACACTCTTACTGAAATGCTAAATAAAAGACATGTATTGCTGAAACAACAAAGACAAGATCATCAATCAAGAAATTGGTGATTATCAGTTAGTGAAAGATGCAATGAATTGACCCACAAAAAAGTGGACGCAATTCTCAAAACAGGAGTTAGCCTAAATGTTACCCTGCTTAAAGGTTCAAATTTACACCATATGCTTTCAAACATTTACACAGATATTTGGTATTCATAGAGCATTCATATATGTAAGGAGATATTCATAAAGCACCCATACATGTAAGGAGATATTCATAAAGCACCCATAAATGTAAGGACATATTCATAAAGCACCCATGCATGTAAGAAGATATGGGCACAGCATATGCTTTTGTTAAAAAAAAACTTTTTCAGACTCGTCTTCAAACCACCACAACTATCTCTGGTGGATGCTGTGCTTGGTACCGACCTCCTCCTGACTATTTACAAGATGTTCACATCAATTCAGCACTATGTAATTACTCTAATCAAATCAAATGCCCAGGGATTGGGAATTTAACAAACCTTCATCACACAGTTTCATTTATAAATGGCTTAATCAAGGGTTATTACTAGAATTAGGGAGGATGAAGAGATACACCAAATCCACACTTGGTGTCTCCACCCCGTTTTATCCCAGAGGGCCAGAACTGACTTGGCAACACATCCCATGGATCGTGTCATGATGCATTGTAGGGGCATTGTGGAAAGTAGTACAAATTCAGTGTCTTTTCTGAAAATTGCAAAGAATTGGGGCAATCCTTGCCACTGCACAAAAAGAGCGGGGCAGGAGCTAAAAACCAGGGGGATGACTTCATTGAATTTTTCTTGTGTCCATGTTTGAAGTTATGGTCCTTTGTATTTTATACACTGGATGTAATACACCTTCATAGTGTCTTAACTGTACGAATAAATACAGATTGTGAGGGTGTTTGTTACAGGATATACGCCCAGCAAAAATTCCAAATAATGCCAGAGCGCAAGGGCATTATAAAGGAATTTTTGTCGTATTACTATTATAAAGATAGGCCTATGTGGTTTCAAGAAATATTCCTTTATTTTTATGAGGTTACACAAACAAGGACGGCGCCATATTGTTTTGAATGCATGATTGCTCTTGTAAAAGCAGACGATTTTACTACCAACATACAATCGAACAATTCGAAACAGCACTTTCGTTTTTCTGCGGGCGGTTATCGCATGTTTTACTCCCCGCTGATTCTATGCGCACAGACGGGTTTTTGTTCACTGCGCACTTCCGGTCTTCATAATACATATTATGTGTGTGATTTCTTTCAAACTCACAACTGATCACAAAACCACATTGTAAAGAAGTATTATTCAATACAAATGTGTAAAACAGAAAATTCTTCACTTGTGTTAAACTTGTGCAGTGTAAAGATTTCTAGAACATTTAAAACTCTGGTCCTGTCTTCTTCATCAAAGCAGAAGCTTTCTCCCTTTATCTTTTAGCCACTGACTTCAATGAAATCTAACAAGAAAGATGTTGTAGAAAGACCACTGATAGAAACTGGTCAGATTTTGACCATCTAACCGTTCACTCACCCACACTCCTGCCTGTTCGGGGTGTTTCCTGTTCATTGTTCCTTTCTCTTCGCCGCGCCCGCGCAGACGTGGGCTAAAAAACAGAAAGATAAATATACACACAATTTAGATTTATTTTTTGTTTTACGTCGGGTTCAACAGCCGGGGTCAAATTGTGACGGGTAGTTTAGGGGTGGAGGAACCAGTGCATACTAGTTGTTAAGTATATTATGTGGGGACATACATATTGGATGTTGTTTACTGTTAAGGTGGATACTAAACTTTGCGAGGGCTCGATGTCGAGTCGAATTTTTATTCATGAGCAGTCAACACGAATTATTTGTACTCGTTACACCCCTAGAATACACTCTCTGACACGGGCACAGATACCCATACACCCAGCCACTAGACACACACACCTAGTCATACACCCAGCCAGTTATGCCACTCCTACTTCAAAGGGCTTGACCTAAAGCTAACTTTCCATCATACACACACCAATAGACACACACCTAGTCATACACCCAGCCACTGACACAAGTCACTGACTGTCCGTTATATATACGCATCGCCCCAACAAAGACACCCCTACACCCAGCCATACACACAGCCTCCCAGCCAGTCACTTGTTACTGCACAAGATTTGACCCACACTTAACTTTCCATCATACACACAGCAAAAACATGACTACTCCTCAGTTTTTCTCTAGTGGAGTGAACAGTAAACTGATATGCTGCATTTTGTTTTATTTGGGTAGAAATGACGAAATCCACAAAGGACATTTAAGTACCGGTTATTGAAAATGTTGTTATATTAGGCTTTTTACTGGTTAATACTTCGTCAAAACAATGGGGAACATAAACATTTGAGGAAATGTGTTACATTTTTACTAGTAATTGTATTGTTTATCGATATTGAAATATTTATCAATTCACGCCAAGTATACTGATATCGATAATGCAGGGTACAATATCAATATCGGAATATAGGATTAAATAGATGAAATTAAGTTCTTTTCCATTCAAATAAAGTATAAATTTAAAGAATATATTAGTTATTATATCATTTTTGTCAACTTTCACTTACCGCTAAAGCGGAAACGCCATATTTGTTTACGTTTCGGGAAACTACTAAAACTTGCGAGAAAGTTCTGATGGTCTCTCTCCGAAAACATCTATGACCCGATATTTCAATATCGATCGATACACAAAGCAAAAATATAGTTTGATATCGATATAGATATTATTATTCGATACCAACACTAATTTTTACCTAATATATATTGAAAATGAACCTTATAAACTTCAAAATATCTCACAAATACATATTTCCTTCTTAAAATATGGCTCATGTACATTCACGTGAATTGTTTTTCACCATAGCATTGCAAACATTTGAAATCCCGTATTTCGGATTCAAAGCCCCGGAACCCATTTTTTATTTTTAGAACCGGTCTGACCACTTGTATTTTCCCCCTTATTCCATCAGATTTAATGTCAATCCGTATGATGACTCGTACACAGCCATAGACACCCAAACAGATAGTCACACATACACTAAGTCACCCACACACACACCCAGCCACTCCCTTTACACACTGTTACTCACCCGGGTCCCTTCCTCATCCTTCACCAGACTTAATGCTGACCCGTACCCCGACTCTTGCTCGGATGCCCTTTTCTGTCCGGAGGAACTGGGCCGAGGTTCACTCCCTGAACTGCTGGGGTTGGGATATGAACGAGCAGACTGAAACACATTAGGCAATGAGTGAAGACTACTTAGCATTACACAACCTTTACAAAAGTTCTTCAAAGAGTATCATTATCAAGACAAAGTTTTCGATTTTCATATTTAACATTCGAAAGCTGATGCTTTGAGAATTTTGAAAAGTTACAAGATTGTATCCTTTATTTCTGCAAAATTTCCACTACAGGAGTTGTCATTCATTTATAAAAGACTAAAATCACAACATGAACTAGAGGATCGCTCGCAAAAAAAAAAGATAATGTTTTTGCATAGCAAAAACAAAGCGTCCCAAAAAGGATATAAAGGTGAGTGCTAAAGTATTAAGAAAATGCTTCGTTTCTAGCCTTATACTGTTGTGGCAACCAAAGTCAGCGCAGTCTGCTCTATCTAGCACGGTTTTCAAGATATAAGCATTTTTGTGTTTTGCAAAAAATAAAAAAATTAAAAATGTCCGCTATATTTGGCGAGACAAAAATATTTTAAAAATTGGCATGGCTACTCTGCAGAGATACCCAGCAGGTCCAAAATTTTGTTGAGTTCACTCCATATAGCACGGTTTTCGAGATATAAGCATTTTTGTGTTTTGCAAAAACTTTGAAAATTCAAAATGGCCACCATTTTTGGGGAGACAAAAATTTTTGTCAAGACCACTGCCGTGGTGTGTATCTCCCGCCGAGCATTAAAGCAGAAGAAATAGCTTTTCCGAGATATTCACAATTTTTCATTTTCGTGTGTGAAAGGTCTTCCAAAAGTAGGTGAATGAGTTATTTGAGAAAAATTGGCTATCTGCAATACTATTAAGAGATAATTCACATTTACTCATTTTGAGTAGGTGAATAATTATCTATGGGTGTGAAACTTCACCAAGTGAAAGCTCTCCCAAAAGTAGGTGAATGAGTTATTTGAGAAAAATTGGCTATCTGCAATACTTTTAGAGATAATTCGCATTTACTCATTTTGAGTAGGTGAGTAATTAGCTATGGGTCTGAAACTTCACCATGTGAAAGCTCTCCCACAAGTAGATGAATGAGTATTTGATAAAAATTGGGTATCCGCAATACTTTTACAGATAATTAGCATTTACTCATTTTGAGTAGGTGAATAAATAGCTATGGGTCTGAAACTTCACAGAGTGAAAGCTCTCCCAAAAGTAGGTGAATGAGTTATTTGAGAAAAATTGGCTATCTGCAATACTTTTAGAGATAATTCACATTTACTTATTTTGAGTAGGTGAATAATTAGCTATGGGTCTGAAACTTCACCAAGTGAAAGCTCTGCCAAAAGTAGGTGAATGAGTTATTTGAGAAAAATTGGCTATCTGCAATACTTTTAGAGATAATTCGCATTTACTCATTTTGAGTAGGTGAGTAATTTGCTATGGGTCTGAAACTTCACCAAGTGAAAGCTCTCCTAAAAGTAGGTGAATGAGTTATTTGAGAAAAATTGGCTATCTGCAATACTTTTAGAGATAATTCGCATTTACTCATTTTGAGTAGACGAGTAATTAGCTATGGGTCTGAAACTTCACCAAGTGAAAGCTCTCCCAAAAGTAGGTGAATGATTAATTTGAGAAAAATTGGCTATCTGCAATACTTTTAGAGATAATTCGCATTCACTCATTTTGAGTAGGTGAGTAATTAGCTATGGGTCTGAAACTTCACCAAGTGAAAGCTCTCCCAAAAGTAGGTGAATGAGTTATTTGAGAAAAATTGGCTATCTGCAATACTTTACAGATAATTCGCATTTACTCATTTTGAGTAGGTGAGTAATTAGCTATGGGTCTGAAACTTCACCAAGTGAAAGCTCTCCCAAAAGTAGGTGAATGATTAATTTGAGAAAAACTGGCTATCTGCAATACTTTTAGAGATAATTCGCATTTACTCATTTTGAGTAGGTGAGTAAATTAGCTATGGGTCTGAAACTTCACAGAGTGAAAGCTCTCCCAAAAGTAGGTGAATGAGTTATTTGAGAAAAATTGGCTATCTGCAATACTTTTAGAGATAATTCGCATTTACTCATTTTGAGTAGGTGAGTAATTAGCTATGGGCCTGAAACTTCACCAAGTGAAAGCTCTCCCAAAAGTAGGTGAATGAGTTATTTGAGAAAAATTGGCTATCTGCAATACTTTTAGAGATAATTCACATTTACTCATTTTCAGTAGGTGAGTAATTAGCTATGGGTCTGAAACTTCACCAAGTGAAAGCTCTGCCAAAAGTAGGTGAATGAGTTATTTGAGAAAAATTGGCTATCTGCAATACTTTTAGAGATAATTCGCATTTACTCATTTTGAGTAGGTGAGTAATTAGCTATGGGTCTGAAACTTCACAGAGTGAAAGCTCTCCCAAAAGTAGGTGAATGAGTTATTTGAGAAAAATTGGCTATCTGCAATACTTTTAGAGATAATTCGCATTTACTCATTTTCAGTAGGTGAGTAATTAGCTATGGGTCTGAAACTTCACCAAGTGAAAGCTCTCCCAAAAGTAGGTGAATGAGTTATTTGAGAAAAATTGGCTATCTGCAATACTTTTAGAGATAAATCGCATTTACTCATTTTGAGTAGGTGAGTAATTAGCTATGGGTCTGAAACTTCACCAAGTGAAAGCTCTCCCAAAAGTAGATGAATGAGTTATTTGAGAAAAATTGGCTATCTGCAATACTTTTAGAGATAATTCACATTTACTCATTTTCAGTAGGTGAGTAATTAGCTATGGGTCTGAAACTTCACCAAGTGAAAGCTCTGCCAAAAGTAGGTGAATGAGTTATTTGAGAAAAATTGGCTATCTGCAATACTTTTAGAGATAATTCGCATTTACTCATTTTGAGTAGGTGAGTAATTAGCTATGGGTCTGAAACTTCACCAAGTGAAAGCTCTCCCAAAAGTAGGTGAATGAGTTATTTGAGAAAAATTGGCTATCTGCAATACTTTTAGAGATAATTCGCATTTACTCATTTTGAGTAGGTGAGTAATTAGCTATGGGTCTGAAACTTCACCAAGTGAAAGCTCTCCCAAAAGTAGGTGAATGATTAATTTGACAAAAATTGGCTATCTGCAATACTTTTAGAGATAATTCGCATTTACTCATTTTGAGTAGGTGAGTAATTAGCTATGGGTCTGAAACTTCACCAAGTGAAAGCTCTCCCAAAAGTAGGTGAATGAGTTATTTGAGAAAAATTGGCTATCTGCAATACTTTTAGAGATAATTCGCATTTACTCATTTTGAGTAGGTGAGTAATTAGCTATGGGTCTGAAACTTCACCAAGTGAAAGCTCTCCCAAAAGTAGGTGAATGAGTTATTTGAGAAAAATTGGCTATCTGCAATACTTTTAGAGATAATTCGCATTTACTCATTTTGAGTAGGTGAGTAATTAGCTATGGGTCTGAAACTTCACCAAGTGAAAGCTCTCCCAAAAGTAGGTGAATGAGTTATTTGAGAAAAATTGGCTATCTGCAATACTTTTAGAGATAATTCGCATTTACTCATTTTGAGTAGGTGAGTAATTAGCTATGGGTCTGAAACTTCACCAAGTGAAAGCTCTCCCAAAAGTAGGTGAATGAGTTATTTGAGAAAAATTGGCTATCTGCAATACTTTTAGAGATAATTCGCATTTACTCATTTTGAGTAGGTGAGTAATTAGCTATGGGTCTGAAACTTCACCAAGTGAAAGCTCTCCCAAAAGTAGGTGAATGAGTTATTTGAGAAAAATTGGCTATCTGCAATACTTTTAGAGATAATTCGCATTTACTCATTTTGAGTAGGTGAGTAATTAGCTATGGGTCTGAAACTTCACCAAGTGAAAGCTCTCCCAAAAGTAGGTGAATGAGTTATTTGAGAAAAATTGGCTATCTGCAATACTTTTAGAGATAATTCGCATTTACTCATTTTGAGTAGGTGAGTAATTAGCTATGGGTCTGAAACTTCACCATGTGAAAGCTCTCCCATAAGTAGATGAATGAGTTATTTGATAAAAATTGGGTATCCGCAATACTTTTACAGATAATTAGCATTTACTCATTTTGAGTAGGTAAATAATTAGCTATGGGTCTGAAACTTCACCATGTGAAAGCTCTCCCAAAAGTAGGTGAATGAGTTATTTGAGAAAAATTGGCTATCTGCAATACTTTTAGAGATAATTCGCATTTACTCATTTTGAGTAGGTGAGTAATTGGCTATGGATCTGAAACTTCACCATGTGAAAGCTCTTCCAAAAGTAGGTGAATGAGTTATTTGAGAAAAATTGGCCATCTGCAATACTTTTAGAGGTAATTCGCATTTACTCTTTTTGAGTAGGTGAGCAATTAGCTATGGGTCTGAAACTTCACCAAGTGAAAGCTCTTTGGGATAGCTGCTCTGCAGAGATACCCTGAAGATCAAAAATTTCGTCGAAATCGCTCTATGTAGCACGGTTTTCGAAATATTAGCATTTTTGTGTTTTGCAATTTTTGCGCAAAAATTCGAAAATTCAAAACGGCCGCCATTTTTGGCAAGACAATTTTTTTTTGAAAATTGGCATGGCTACTCTGCAGAGATACCCAGTGGGTCAAAAATTTCGTCGAAATCGCTCTATCTAGCACGGTTTTCGAGATATAAGCATTTTTGTGTTTTGCAATTTTGCGAAAAATTCGAAAATTCAAAATGGCCGCCATTTTTTGCGAGAAATTTTTTGTTTGAAAATTGGCATGGCTACTCTGCAGAGATACCCTACGGGTCAAAAATTTCCTCGAAATCGCTCTATCTAGCAGGGTTTTTGAGATATAAGCATTTTTATGTTTTGCAATTTTTGCGAAAAATTCGAAAATTCAAAATGGCCACCATTTTTGGCGAGACAAAATTTTTTTGAAAATTGGCATGGCTACTCTGCAGAGATACCCTGTGGGTCAAAAATTTCGTCGAAATCGCTCTATCTAGCAGGGTTTTCGAGATATAAGCATTTTTATGTTTTGCAATTTTTGCGAAAATTTCGAAAATTCAAAATGGCCGCCATTTTTGGCGAGACAAAAATTTTTTGAAAATTGGGAAAAGTACTCTGCAGAGATATCCTGCGGGTCAAAAATTTTGTCGAAATTGCTCTATCTAGCACGGTTTTTGAGATATAAGCATTTTTGTGTTTTGCAATTTTTGCGAAAATTTCGAAAATTCAAAATGGCCGCCATTTTGGGCGAGACAAAAATTTTTTGAAAATTGGGAAAACTACTCCGCAGAGATACCCTGCGGGTCAAAAATTTCGTCGAAATCGCTCTATCTAGCACGGTTTTCGAGATATAAGCATTTTTGTGTTTTCCTTATTTGGAAAATTCGTAATGATTAATTAATCATTAATTACTCGGCCATTTCTTGACCAATCAATGCCAAAATCTAATGATTTCCAGATTTTAATAGAATGAATGTATTTGCCAAGTTTCAGGTGAATTGATAAAATTCCTTTCAAGTTATCATCCGGACAAGCTTCCCCATCGAAAAAAGACATTTTTGGTCATGTGACCTCTCTGATTGGTTGAAATGTCACTGCAGCATATTCAAAAAAATTCCCCAAGGCTACTGCCTAAACCTGCCAAATTTGAAAAGAATCCGCCTAACGGTTACAGAGTTATAAGGAAAACAAAATGCGGAGCCGGCGGAGCCGGCGGAGCCGGCGGAGCCGCCGGAGCCGGCGGAGCCGGCGGAGCCAGAAGCTCTCCCATACACAAACAAGCGTCCCTTGCGGGACGCTTAATTACTCCTCTATAATGAAAACACTTCCCACAGATAAAAAACTGCACTGTGTCATCATATAAGCACCCACTATTCTTCCAATCTTACAAACTTCTTTATGACCAAAATTTTACAAAAGTTGAGTTATGTTCCAGTTGAATTAACCACTTTCCTTATTCAATAATGTTAGTCATTTCATAAAAAAATCCTTATCACATAACCACATCATAAACTGAATCACTTCACCCATCCAGTACATGACCCCAGCACTCCTTGGTTTACCTATATGTCAGCAGAACCATTTACCAATTGTCTCTATATATAATTCAAACCATCTCCCCTTTTGTCTCATACAGCTCTCATGTACAACACCTCTAAATACAACCACATTGGGTCTTCATGTAACAACATTTCATATATACTCTCACCTATACTCACACAACTTAACCAAGGAAGAGCATTTTAATTTATATATCCACACTTGCATATTAGATAATTATACTTCTTCCTCAAATAACCACATACAACCTTGTTTCCCCTACTAATCTCACCAATAACACCACTGAACTTTTTCCTCCCGATACAACCATTCCTCTCTATATAACCATCTGAATTTTGGCTTCATCACTTTTTGTCTGCAATACCACCATTGAACTTTCTACTGGCCTTATATCACCACACCTCCTCTTTATATAACCACATATCTCACCTTGTTTCCACCACTCCTCTCACTGAAAGCACCATTTAACACGGGTTCTGATTCCACTTTTCTCATTAACAGGGGCTTGCCGCTGGTGTCTCTCACGATTCCAAAGGATTTTTCCAGCTCCTTGCTTGCATTGGCTCCCTCCATGCTGCTCATACTTCCCTCAGAGTTACGCCGACTCTTACCCTTCGACCTGGAGGAGGATCTGACTTCACTCGTGTCCTGTACAGAGTCCATGGATATAACTATAGGTTCAGGTTCTTGGCCTGACTCAGAAACACGTTTCTTCTTCTTTTTGAGAATGCGGGGTTTGCGAGATGAGGAGACGTCAGAACTTTGTACACTTTCCTGTGAACAAACCAAACAACTGTGACACACTTTGTGAAAAGACCAAATTAAAAATGATATACAACAAAATTAAGTGCATTAAAAGTTTCTAATTAGGGCTGCGAACGAGTACTCTAGCCTCGGTAGACGAGTCGATCTTGGCTTGTACTCGAGTCCATTTTAAGTACTCGGTTACTCGAGAGGTATTGTATTATCGCCCACGTAATTAAACGTTTGTGTAAAATATGCTGCATGTCAGCATTTCCGTCACATAACATCAATTCAAGTTGTTGTTTTCCCTTGAAAACCTATAATTTACTCCATAATCTATAATATCTGGTTAAATAGGAGATGTTTTTCTTCAAAAGTTTCGTTTCCGGAATCGACTATTTGTTTACAGAAGACTTCCAATGGTGGGAACTAAATCTCGCGGTTACTCGAATTCGGGCCGGTTGTCAGAGGGTGAGTACTCGAAGCTGTTTTTTTGTACCCATCACAGCCCTATTTCTAATATTGATAAAATAATAGTAAATATAGAAATTGACAGAATTAATGCAACCTCCCACCAAACTGAGTCATCCAGTCTTTTCCCTGTACAGTAGTTTTCTGGTTACAATTCACCGTAAGAATTAGAACTTTGCTGATAATCCCCAAGTACTGAGTGATATTTCATCTTTATCATAGAGTTTGTCATGATAGTTTTGAACAATTTGGCCACAATTTTTTTTTTAATTTAGTATCAATTTCTATTGACTAATACATGTGTTGAAACAAGTCAAATATATAACCTAACTTAAAATGATAAACAGCCAACTACGTTGCCTTGAAGAATATTTTGACGAGTGATACTGTAATCTTTATATGAAACTAACAACCTCAATCGGTACAAAATGCACACAATGACCACTCTTGTTACAGTACTTCTAAATGGTTAACGTTTGACTTTACTTTCTGTTCATGCTGATGTTCGGGTTGTATTATATATTAAAAGGCCCTAGCATTAACAGTCATGGTCCTGTGGCTTTATCTGAGTTAAAAGATTGAGTTGGAGTGCTGGACAACTTCCATAGTGTTGGCCAACATTATATCCTAAATTTTCCACTCAAGCTTACCTTTGTGAGTTAAACACTGGAGTTGGAACATTGGAACGTTACCTGAGAGTTGGCTGACAGGTCTCCACTGCCAGCTGGTGAATCCAAACTGTCAAGCTTTGCGCGAGACACAACCGGGCTGCCGCCCCGCTTTGGCTTGAGGTCAGGATGGGGCGGGGGGCTCCGAGAAGGAAGCTGTAAATCTTGGGCACTCATTGGACCCGGGGATCGGGAATGAGATCTAGATCTTCTGCCGTCTGCAAATGTGGAACAGTGAAAATGTATATAGGTTGTGATATTGTGTAAATATTTGAAAAACTAAGTGACTTGAAAATACATGTCATATAAAGACAGATCACAAACGAAAAATATGTCATATGTTTTTGTATGAATTATGTTTTTCCACTTCAGGGACCTTCGAGGTTTACCTAATGAAATAGCCAAAAACTTTAATAAGTGCACATCTCTTGATTCAAGATTTTTCATTTCTACTTTATCCGTCACTAGTAATGTTAGTAATCAAACACCAGATTACACACATCAGTTACACATAGAACTGATTTTTGTGAATTTTTCACATGCACAATACCCATTAACATAAAAACTTGACTACTTACAGATGGATAGGAGCCTTTCAAAAACATTAAACACACTACTATACTGATCTATTTATAGACTAGATTCAGCATAAAGGAACCCCGACACAGCCTGCACTGTCTGAGTATACTGGGAGAGTGAGAGTTTGACTGGACAATCCAAGATTCATTGAATTAAAGAGATACAATAGTGTAAAATTAAAGGAAATTTGGGAGAATAAAAAAGCATTCATAAAATACAATATTTAGAGAAAATAAAGTAATAAAGCTTCTACTGTTACAAGAATATGCTGTGATGTTGTTTATACTCTTGCACTAATATCTGTCATTCCAGAATATTGATTAGACTTCATGCGACTATGTTCTACATGATTTTCCTTTATGAAGCCATCTTATACATTTTTAGAAGTAGTTTGTAACTGCATATATAAGCTGTTTTTAGAAACCAACAACCATTTCTGAACAAACTAACCCAACTGTAACTGCATCACACTGCCTCGACTCACCCCTGCTGCCGTCCCTTGTGTCTGGCGTCCTATGGCGTGGAGACTTGCTCCGTGGGTAGGGTGTCAGCTGTATTGGCTTGTCCGCCTTTTTCACTGGTGTCTGGATGGGAGAGTCTTCCTCCTCCTTGATAGGCTCAAGATCGGGCCCCACTTGTAGGGGTTCAAGGTCACTTGGGGGTGGCACACGAGCCTTGGCATACGACTGAAAGGTGGCGTGACAAAATACATAGAGATTAAAGAGGACAAATCTGCTCAAGATTTCATTTTCATCTGGGAAAGAGAATTTGTAATATCCTGGAACTTTGTGCCACAGCTCAATGTTTAAAATTGTAAAAAAGTATACTGACATTTTTTTCAAATTTCAGGCTTCAGGTCCCATTTCAGGGTCATTTCATTGGGATCACAATCGCACTGGGACTGCCCCCAGCACTGCCACTTGTTAGAGTCAAACAAGATATCGCAGCCTTACAACTAAGTAAATCTGATAAAATTAAAATAGCAGAGATGCCGTACCCCACAGCCTAGGGAAATATTTTCAACACCATGAGATACAGAAGTACTGTACCAGTACAAACTTCAGGATACTTTCAGAGCACTGTCAGTTATATAAAGGTCCAAACAATGTTTAAATGGAGAAATAATGTTTAAAAGAAAGATAATGCATATAAAGATGAAGTACTAAAACAAGATAATTCAATAACAAGATAACAGCATTAATCAGCAAACTAAAATTCAACACTCTTTATCTACACCTGCATGGCCCAATTATGGTTTAGATGGTTTGAATATTATCATGCATACAGAAGTGGTAATACATTTAATGAATGCTTATGTGTGGTGTTGGAGCAAAATCTGTGGCTCACTTGATGAAATTCTATCTCTTACAATGGGAAGTTATGAAAGTAAAATTCTTAATAAATTCTAATATGACTTTAACAGTGCTAAATCTGCATCAAAAAAACAGACTCAAAGGTGCAACAAGATTTTATAGGTCAAGGTCACTACAGCAAGGTCAAAGGTCAAATCAAGGTCAGATCATGACGTTGCACAACTACACCCCCTAACCAATGTCCCTACCAAGTATCAACTTCCTACACCTTGCGGTTTCCGAGATATAGCCCGGACAAGATTTTCGAACTCAAGGTCACTACGGCAATGTCAAAAGGACAAATCAAGGTCAGACCATGACGTTGCACACCTATACCCCCTAACCAATATCTCTACCAAGTATCAACTTCCTACACCTTACAGTTTCTGAGATATAGCCCGGACAAGATTTTATAGGTCAAGGTCACTACGGCAAGGTCAAAGGTCAAATCAAGGTCAGACCATGACGCTGCACACCTACACCCCCTAACCAATATTCCTACCAAGTATCAACTTTCTACACCTTACGGTTTCCGAGATATAGCCCGGACAAGTTTTTATAGGTCAAGGTCACTACAGCAAGGTCAAAGGTCAAATCAAGGTCAGACCATGATGTTGCACACCTACACCCCCTAACCAATGTCCCTACCAAATATTAACTTCCTACACCTTACGGTTTATGAGATATAGCCCGGACAAGATTTTATAGGTCAAGGTCACTACGGCAAGGTCAAAGGTCAAATCCTGGTCAGACCATGACATTGCACACCTACACCCCCTAACCAATATCCCTACCAAGTATCAACTTCCTACACCTTACGGTTTCTGAGATATAGCCCGGACAAGATTTTATAGGTCAAGGTCACTACGGCAAGGTCAAAGGACAAATCAAGGTCAGACCATGACGTTGCACACCTATACCCCCTCTCCAATATCCCTACCAAGTATCAACTTCCTACACCTTACGGTTTCTGAGATATAGCCCGAACAAGATTTTATAGGTCAAGGTCACTACGGCAAGGTCAAAGGTCAAATCAAGGTCACACCATGACGTTGCACACCTACACCCCCTAACCAATATCCCTACCAAGTATCAACTTCCTACACCTTATGGTTTCCGAGATATAGCCCGGACAAGATTTTCAAACTCAAGGTCACTACGGCAAGGTCAAAGGTCAAATCCTTGTCAGACCATGACATTGCACACCTACACCCCCTAACCAATATCCCTACCAAGTATCAACTTCCTACACCTTACGGTTTCTGAGATATAGCCCGGACAAGATTTTATAGGTCAAGGTCACTACGGCAAGGTCAAAGGACAAATCAAGGTCAGACCATGACGTTGCACACCTATACCCCCTCTCCAATATCCCTACCAAGTATCAACTTCCTACACCTTACAGTTTCTGAGATATAGCCCGGACAAGATTTTATAGGTCAAGGTCACTACGGCAAGGTCAAAGGTCAAATCAAGGTCAGACCATGACGCTGCACACCTACACCCCCTAACCAATATTCCTACCAAGTATCAACTTTCTACACCTTACGGTTTCCGAGATATAGCCCGGACAAGATTTTCAAACTCAAGGTCACTACGGCAAGGTCAAAGGTCAAATCAAGGTCAGACCATGACGTTGCACACCTACACCCCCTAACCAATGTCCCTACCAAGTATCAACTTCCTACACCTTACGGTTTCTGAGATACAGCCCGGACAAACTCTTTTCCCGCCGCCCGCCCATCCCACCCGCCAGGACGCCCGCCCATCCGGACACCATGGGTGAAAACAATACCCCAACAGCCCTTAAGGGTTGTGGGGTAATAATGCCCTACTTTTGAAGATACTCTAATTATCTATAATACACAAGAAATGGTGTGTGTAAGAAGTATGAAGGATATTCTGTCTTCAAAGCAGAAATATAATCCGAGTATTCAATAACATTTAAGTTCAAAAACAATTCCCTATCCACTGTGTAGTGGGACATGATTCTAGATGAAGTAACTCTTTTTTGTCCTTTGACGAGCTTTCACCAATATTCTATTGTTAAAGCTTGAGCACAAACAGCCAAATACAAAACAACCAGAAAAATACTTCCATTTAAACAGTACTTCCAGATAAACATCAGTGTGTAGGTTAGGATTAGATAAACAACCAAACCTAACCCTAACCCCTAACCCTAACCATGAAAAAGGCCCTCTAACAACATGAGATTTATTTGATGAGACTTGGCTGTACTCGGTTATGAAATGACATATCTCATGCTGCAAAATGGATGACTGACCTTACTGGAGCTGCTAGATGCTTCACTTCTGGCACTGTCGGGTGTATCAACCCCCCGGTTACTGCGAGCAGAACGGCCACCAGACCTAGAACCTCCACTGCTAGAGGGACGTGCACTGGCACGACTGAATTGACAAAACAGAGGTAACTATAAAGTTCACAAATGGCAAAACACATTTTGACAAGTTATTCAGTCATAATGCACCTACTTTATGGAATTTCCTCTCCATACTGGAAGCAGCCCGTTAATACCATCTTTATGGAGAATGAAAAAAATTTCTTCTTCAAACTGATGTCTCCCCACCATTCTTGCCTCATTTATGATTGTTGTACCCATTTCCAGTCTATTACAAAAATCTGACACCATCATTTAACTGTTACTTTTGAAACATTTTAGTACATTTTTCTTGTTCCACAAAATTGTGTGTTTAACAAACAACACTTCTATTTTAGGAATATACAGTTTTTCTTTTATTTTTTTTTGCACAAAAACATGCATATATCTGACATTAAAACCGTTTAGACCGGAATGTGGAATGGACCGGATTCTGGTTCAAGAAGGATACATCCAAAATCCTGGATTATTGCCCTAAAATGCCCAAGACTTTGCTCATTCTTTTATTACTAAAGCACACTGATTTCCACCATAGGGTGAGGATACTGCTCCTGCAAAGCAGTGGATTAGATTGGATTAGAAAAGAGATACAGAAATAAACCAATACCCGATATCAAACCTCTACTACTGGATGGACAGGAAGTGTCTTGACTGAAGACAAAACAGGTGTTACTACAGCAATGGATGGACACCTGACTTTATACTGCTGTCACTCTCATTCACTCACCAACACTACTGTCCTCTCCACTATGTGATCTGAGCATTCCTTAGCTCTCACAACACCTGTACACTGCACCTGTACACCCTTACCTTTTCTTGGTTCCCTCCAGGAATACGGCAATATTCCTCTTGATATACGGGTCTCGGAGTATGCGGTTGACACTGGGCCGTTTCTCTGGATTCTGGCTGAGCATGGCTCGGATCAGCTGAACCAGCTCAGGACTGTATGTCTTGGGCATGTTGGGCATCTGTGTATAAACATGCAATTAATTGAATATGTTGTAAACTCATAATGAACAGGAAGAAATGAACATCTTGGGAATATTTTGCATGTGAATGGCATAAAAATATACAGTCAACAGCAGATATACCACACAACTCACTGTATACAGCCACAAGTGTACACTTGCACAGATTAACAGGTACAACAGATAGGTTAGAATTAGAATTACCCATAGTGCTACATATTGGCAGATATGAGAAGAATAAGTTCATCAAGGTGGCAAGTTCTTCTTTACCAAGTGTTTTACTCACATGGCCATCAGCTGTCAACAAGATTACCTGATTTTGTTACTTTTAACTCAAAATTGCACTTCAATTCAAGCTAAGATTGCTTTAAAATTTTCAAATACAAATTCAGAAAAAAAAAGTACCCGAACCCTGTTAATTTCAGCCATTTTATGTAATCTCTCTGACTGCAACTGAATTTATGGAAAGACTAACACCATGAAAAAGGGGACTCGGAGGCTGAGGGATCAAGAAGCTTGTCACTTGATAAATTAGCTCTCATTTTTACATTCAAATCAAAGAGTGCCTCAGTATGACCTTAGATATTAGCTATTCAAAGGGACGTAAAAACTTCTAATTTTAAGACTCTAAAAGACCATGTGGAAGAACTAAATTAAGCTGTATAAACATATAAACGGTTACAATTTATCAATGATGTCTTTTGAGTGTAATTTCCTCTTTCTTTACCATTCCCGGTTCCCAGTAGTACAAATGTCAAAACATTCACCTTTCCTCGGAGTATTTTGTAGACCAGACTGTTCATGTCCTTGGCATTAAATGCGTGTTTTAATGTGGCCATCTCGTACACACAGCAACCCAATGCCCAGACGTCTGACTGAAATTATATGGAATATACAGTAAATACTATCACATGATCTGTGTACACAACAGACACAAAATTCACTGTAAATGGTCACATGATCAGTGTACACTGTATGAACAAGGACAAGAGAATCTAAATTAACAGCTGTAGGCCACACGTTGTAGTTGTGCAAAACACAGAGCAAGGTATCCATATTGATAAAACTGTCCTGAATCTGGATAACCAGATTTCAGTTGTAACCAGAAGACTTACTAATAACACAAATATTCGGATTGATGTTAACATATTCATTGAAAAGACACTGCTACATACATGTGACAACACGATCAATTATGTTGAAAACAAAGACCTGCTACACAAATTTGACTGGTCATTTGGGCTATGCTCAAGTTATTCACGGTGAAACAAAAAATTCTCAATAATCTTACAACTAAACAGTGAGCTGGTTTTGACTCAAATGGTCAACACACATGGCCCTTTGTGATGAGTACAATATGCTTTATGGTTATGTGGGATTCCCTCCCCCGTCACCCCTGTGTCTCCTTGGTACGACCTGGCTATATCATCGGACTAACGTTTATTGCCTTGTTTTATGTTTTGATGCGCCTTAGAGTCTGTCATTGATGGAGATTAAGCGCTATAAAAGTCCACATTAGATTAGATTTTTGGGTGAACTTGCCTTGTGGTTATACAGATTTATTGGAGATTGTTGGCAAAAATTGTGGTTACATAGCTTTATTGGAGATTTGTGGTTTTACCTTGTGGTTATATGGTTTGTTGGAGAAGAGTTCTGGACTCATGTAGTAGGGAGTTCCAATCAGAGTGGTAGCCATATCACAGGAACTGTCTAACACTCTGTAAGCACACAAACTGCCTGCACTGAGTTACTGGCAGCAGACTGACTAGTCACGAATAAAGATACATGATTCTTACAGCATAGAAAGTATCATCACATAAATAAAACTGTGAAAATGTAGCAGTGACGTTACACTATGTACCAGAAAATAGACAAATTTAAGCATCTTTTAAAAGATCCATGCTTTGGGTTTCCAGCAAAAAAATGTTTTAAACAGATTAAAATGTATACAGTAGCTTCTAAAACCTATCAGAACTCACTCTTGCAGAGTTCCGTATTTTGATAGAGTGCGCATGGACTTAAATGGATAAATGAAACCCGTGTTTTAACAATTATGCATCAGAGTACATTTTTGTGCTATTTTCCTTGATTTTTAAAATCGGTGTTTTTTTTATGTGTGAGTGTGTGTGTAGTTCCATTATATTTAAAGAAAGACAATTAAAACAAACATTTTTGCATGGAAATTCATTTCTATAATGTGTTTTTTATGCTCCTCTGTGAGCACCTAATTTTACGGTTAAGTTCCACGAAAGTGGGTATATTCCAGTTTACAGATTAAGCGCCTTTATTAACCATGCATGGCGAGAACACTTCAATATTCAGTATCGCCTGCTGAACAAGTGATTTTCACAAAAGAACATTACAGAAGAGATGTTCAATATTAAACTCCTTAAATTGTCAAACAACACTCTCACACTTTTTTTCCAATTTTTCATAAATCTGACAATGTATTATGTGTGTAACCAGGTCTGACCTTGCAATACCGAGGTCGCCCACTTTGATGATCTTACTCTTGGTGAGGAAGATATTCTGAGTCTTCAGATCTCTGTGCAGGATGTTCCTGTCATGCATGTACTGGAAATACACAACAGAGGTACTGAAAATACTGAACAGATGTGCTGAAAATACACAAGATGTACTGGAATATACAACAGATGTACTGAAACACCGAGCAGATGTGCTGAAAATACCAGGCAGATGTACTGAAATACACAGCAGATGTACTGGAATACATAGCAGATGTACTGATATACACAACAGATGTACTGGAATACACAGCAGATGTACTGAAATACAGAACATATGTACTGGAATACACAGCAGATGTACTGATATACACAACAGATGTACTGGAATACACAGCAGATGTACTGATATACACAACAGATGTACCGGAATACACAGCAGATGTGGCAAAAATACAGAGAAAATGCTGTGAAAACACACAAGATCCACAAACAGATGTGCTGATGCTTGCTATTTGTCGTGGCCCCGATATCTAAGCATCACGTGTATTTTATTGAAATACCATGATGCACATTGCAGCTGCCATCTTGATTATCAACACATATAATTAAAGGGAACCTAAAATATTGGCAACAAACCCTGAAATCTGAACCCCGGAATCAGAGCAGTTTTGGATTAGCAGCCTCCCAGTTTACTGATTTTTGATAAGGATCCACCCCTGGCTGAAACACACACAGAAAATGTACTGAAAATACACTTCAGATACGCTTGAAATATACAAAACTTTGACCTTCTGGGGCTGCAACTTGGGTAGAAAAAGGGCCAGCTATCTATAGTGGGAGAATCGACCCAAAACCAAGAACTCCAACTTTTGTGGAACCAACTGACCAGTGAAAAACATACAGTAGTTAATGTGAATAATTTTACTGAGAAAACAAAATGACAAGAGAACACATACCTCCAGCAAGGCATGTAATAACAAGTAAATGGGAAAACCTGGATTACAATTTCTGTATCCAGATGCTGATCTAGATCACTCTCAAAACTTAATGGGGTCTAAGCTGGACTGAGACCCAAGTTCTGTTGTTTTTTTTTCATGAAGTTACAACCAGTAGCATTTGGGTAATCCTGCCAACAAACAAACCTTCAAAAATAACACCTCTATGTTGGAGCTAAACATGTGTAAAACAAGGAAATCCAGTTGAGTGAGAATCCATGAAAAGTGCCCTCCTAGAAAAATGCCCTCCTAGAAGACTGCCCTCCTTCAATTTTGAAGGGGTAGAAAACTGCCCTCCTTTTCTCAGATGATGTACTGTGAAGTTACTTTAAAATGTTTTATACACAAAGTAGCTGCTCAGGCTTTCATGATTAAAGGTACAGTTAAATCTGCTAGAGTGTCTGAGAAGTGTTGGACACTGTATTAGACTTTTCTAAGGTAATTGTGGTCACACAGATGTGCTTCTGTCAATGTTTATTGGAAAAAATACTTCTTATGTAGCCTATGTATGTTATCACCACAACCATGTTGACAGTGAAATAAGTGTTTACTTCCTATATGTGCTCACTTATGTATTATCATAAATATGTTGTCACAATCATATCTCATAATTCTCTGAATTAAATGTCTATAAAATGCTTATTAAAATTCTTATAAAATATTTTATGGTTATCATTTGAGAAAAGGAGGGCACTTTTCCAGCCCTTCAAAAGGAAGGGACTTTTCTAGGAGGGCAGTCTTCTAGGAGAGCACTTTTCTGTGCACCGTTGAATATAGAGTTTCATCCGTGTTACTTTTGGAAATATCATTTTCAACAGTTTTGAGAGTTCCATCCAGTACACTCGTTTGAGGTCAATTTTTCACTAGAGTTGGCCCATTTCAAAATATTCAGGAACCTTGTTACACTACACACTGATTCTATTCCATCTATCACATTACATCTGACCTAAGGTACACATAAATATGTAATGCATTAATGTGACACAGTTTGTTTACCCACCTGTAAAGCCATGGCTATCTGGACAAACCACTCCACCACCTGTCTCTCCTCCAGAGCCTTGTTCTTCTGTTCCTTGAGTCGTGAGTAAAGGTCTCCTCCCTCACAGTAACCCATGGCGATAAACAGGAAGCCAGTCTCTGCAAAACACAAAACTAACACTGATGGTTTGGCCACACACAGCAGAAAGAAAAACCCCCAGCTCTTAAATAAACAGAAAACTAAGCATAACAACAAAATTCCACAGCAATTACCCACACTCAAATTAGATGGGAAACTGTCCTGTACCTAGTCAATGAGGGATGAATACAAGGTAATTACTAATATATTTCAAAAATGACTGAAAAAAAATCTCCCCCCCCCCCCCCCCAAAAAAAAACAAAAAAAAAAAAAAACAAAAAAAAACTAAAGCAAGGAAAATGTCAGAATGTCAGAAGGTACAGTTTCACTCATGCTACACAATCTGAATGGAACAAACTTCAGGGATCAACAGACTACAGCTGAATTTAAAAGCACCCCCCCCCCCCCCCCGCCCCTCACAGTTATCCCCGGTCAATGCTCCATTTTCTGGTGACGACTTTGGCCTGTTGTCGGACACTAGCACCCCAGGGGATGGTTACATCAATTTGGTGCTATACATATTCTTTTAATTATAAATTTTATTTAGAAAACAGGAAAGGAATGCTTTAACCATTTATTTTCAATCAACATCATTTTCCTTTTTCCCTTGCTGATGCAATCAACTTCAACGGATTTCAGTTTTATTGACCAGACTCAGGTTATGGTTGTACACTGTTGTTCTTAGTGTCTGTCTTCAACATTATTCAATCTGTATATTGTAAAACCCATTATGTGTTCACATAAAAAAGCCACTTTTCAAAGAGAAACACAGCAGGTTTGAACCCTGATGCTTACCATCCTGAAAGCTGTCTTTGTAGGACACAATATTCGGGTGTTTCAGTCGGGACAGTAACTTGGCTTCCTGCTCGGCTGCTCTACGTTCACGCTTGGAAGCCGTTTTTAACTCCAACTTCTTCAACACATACTGAAAAGACAGAAGATATATTGCTCAGGATATGCCTGGAACACATATTTATGACAAAATTAGGACTGAGTCAATAACACTGGTACCAAAATGATTTTACTGTAAGGCCTTTACGACAAATGCTGTTCGACTGTCAGCACATATAAATGTGGGGAGAGCTTAAAATATTTCACACTTTAAGACGTCAATGGTGATTTATTTGAATAGAACTGACATCATACGTTTTTTTCCTCATTAATTTTACTTCAACTTAGCAGGCCTATTCAATAGAGGATTTGCCAGAACACAACTCTTTTCAGAATCCCGGAATATGAAAGGTTTTGCATTGGCAGGATACGCAAATGTAAAATATGTTTCTGAGTAAGCCTTTCACAAAATCATGTTTTTGAATAAAACCTAAAGTACAAAAATACACAAAACACATTACTCAATGTTTTTCATTTTTGTGTGTTACATAAACTTAAAAATAGCATCAGAGATACCCGTACCCCACAGCCTGGGGAAATAGTTTTCAACACCATGAGATATAAAAGTAGTGAAACAGCACAAACATCTGATTACTTTCAGAGCAATGTCAGTTATATAAAGGTCTTAATAATGTCTGTAAGTACAGAAAATAATGTCTATGAGAAAGAAAATGTATGCAAAGATAAAGTCTTAAAACAAGACAATTCAATAGCAAGAGAACAACATTAATTTGTAAACTAAACATTAAATTGCTTTGACAAGATTCACTTGTTATTAAATTCAATCATTGTATTAGCTATTTACAATGTTTAATCACTTTGACTACTCATTTTATGCTGAACACTATAAATTAAAGTACTATCTTTAAGACTTTATAATTGGATCCAACACACTCGAACAAAAATAAATGTTGGTAATTTGGTCAGTTTGGGAAAATAATAACTGGGTACTGGTGCCCACACACAAATGAAATCTGGTGCTAAGTTTTCTTTTCACTGATATATAATTAAAACATCCATGCAGAATATCTTTGAGATATCACTATGAGATATTCAGAAGCCTTTACTACTATACACAACAACTCTTGATTTACAAATCTATTCTATTCACATTTGGTTAATGTCACCTCCAGTAAACAGTAGCACTGTGTGATAAAGTACTAAAAAAATTGGCTGATATTGTAGAGAGCTGAAACTGGACAACTGGGTTTTCACAGGTTTACATGACATTTCATTGATAATAAATTCATTGGTACATCAACCACATTTTGCCTTAGTGTTACAGCTGGTTACTGCCACACCATGGGTACCCAAATTCAGGCAAGATGGCTCTCCACTCTCCAGTCTCAATATTTTAGTCCCGTCCCTCCATACCAAACAGAAAATACCAAGCAGTACCTGTTTCTTGTCTTTCCTGTGTTTGACAAGCCACACCTCACCATAACTCCCCTTGCCGATCACTTTCACCTTGTTATAATGGTTTAAAGACATGGTGCGTCCTGTAGAAACAAACGGGCATCTCGTGCATCATCAGCTTCAGTTGGCCAGATCTCTGCCAAAGTAATAAACAACAAACAGTACAATAAAGTAAGTACAATTCCTTTATGAGGAACATTCATTATTCCAGAAATAACTAGGAATGGGTTGGGATCAAACATAAGCAGATCAGGAAGCTGCCAATGCAAAACTATTTTGATGGATTCCGAAAAAAGATGGACTTAAGTACACGCCAAAAGATTTACATGTGTGTAGGCCACTGATTGGAAGTGAAACTCATGATACCAAAACATGACAGTTTCCTCTCAACGAAATCAATATAAAGTCTCCATATATACAAAAATATTTGATAAAAGTTTATAATTTCTATATAAAGTAAATGTTTTACCCAGTATAAAAAATTGTGCATATTCCACCAAATATGTACATTTGTTACTATTCTGATGGAGTATCAGCCATTACAAAGCCTAAAATAACTAGAGGATCGCTCGCAAAAAAAAAAGATAATGTTTTTGCATAGCAAAAACAAAGCGTCCCGAAAAGGATATAAAGGTGAGTGCTAAAGTATTAAGAAAATGCTTCGTTTCTAGCCTTATACTGTTGTGGCAACCAAAGTCAGCGCAGTCTGCTCTATCTAGCACGGTTTTCAAGATATAAGCATTTTTGTGTTTTGCAAAAAATAAAAAAATTCAAAATGTCCGCTATATTTGGCGAGACAAAAATATTTTGAAAATTGGCATGGCTACTCTGCAGAGATACCCAGCAGGTCCAAAATTTTGTTGAGTTCGCTCCATATAGCACGGTTTTCGAGATATAAGCATTTTTGTGTTTTGCAAAAACTTTGAAAATTCAAAATGGCCACCATTTTTGGGGAGACAAAAATTTTTGACAAGACCACTGCCGTGGTGTGTATCTCCCGCCGAGCATTAAAGCAGAAGAAATAGCTTTTCCGAGATATTCACAATTTTTCATTTTCGTGTGTGAAAGGTCTTCCAAAAGTAGGTGAATGAGTTATTTGAGAAAAATTGGCTATCTGCAATACTATTAAGAGATAATTCACATTTACTCATTTTGAGTAGGTGAATAATTATCTATGGGTCTGAAACTTCACCAAGTGAAAGCTCTCCCAAAAGTAGGTGAATGAGTTATTTGAGAAAAATTGGCTATCTGCAATACTTTTAGAGATAATTCGCATTTACTCATTTTGAGTAGGTGAGTAATTAGCTATGGGTCTGAAACTTCACCATGTGAAAGCTCTCCCACAAGTAGATGAATGAGTATTTGATAAAAATTGGGTATCCGCAATACTTTTACAGATAATTAGCATTTACTCATTTTGAGTAGGTGAATAAATAGCTATGGGTCTGAAACTTCACAGAGTGAAAGCTCTCCCAAAAGTAGGTGAATGAGTTATTTGAGAAAAATTGGCTATCTGCAATACTTTTAGAGATAATTCGCATTTACTCATTTTGAGTAGGTGAGTAATTAGCTATGAGTCTGAAACTTCACCAAGTGAAAGCTCTCCCAAAAGTAGGTGAATGAGTTATTTGAGAAAAATTGGCTATCTGCAATACTTTTACAGATAATTCGCATTTACTCATTTTGAGTAGGTGAGTAATTAGCTATGGGTCTGAAACTTCACCAAGTGAAAGCTCTCCCAAAAGTAGGTGAATGATTAATTTGAGAAAAATTGGCTATCTGCAGTACTTTTAGAGATAATTCGCATTTACTCATTTTGAGTAGGTGAGTAATTAGCTATGGGTCTGAAACTTCACCAAGTGAAAGCTCTCCCAAAAGTAGGTGAATGAGTTATTTGAGAAAACTTGGCTATCTACAGTACTTTTAGAGATAATTCGCATTTACTCATTTTCAGTAGGTGAGTAATTAGCTATGGGTCTGAAACTTCACCAAGTGAAAGCTCTGCCAAAAGTAGGTGAATGAGTTATTTGAGAAAAATTGGCTATCTGCAATACTTTTAGAGATAATTCGCATTTACTCATTTTGAGTAGGTGAGTAATTAGCTATGGGTCTGAAACTTCACCAAGTGAAAGCTCTCCCAAAAGTAGGTGAATGAGTTATTTGAGAAAAATTGGCTATCTGCAATACTTTTAGAGATAATTCGCATTTACTCATTTTGAGTAGGTGAGTAATTAGCTATGGGTCTGAAACTTCACCAAGTGAAAGCTCCCAAAAGTAGGTGAATGAGTTATTTGAGAAAAATTGGCTATCTGCAATACTTTTACAGATAATTCGCATTTACTCATTTTGAGTAGGTGAGTAATTAGCTATGGGTCTGAAACTTCACCAAGTGAAAGCTCTCCCAAAAGTAGGTGAATGATTAATTTGAGAAAAATTGGCTATCTGCAGTACTTTTAGAGATAATTCGCATTTACTCATTTTGAGTAGGTGAGTAATTAGCTATGGGTCTGAAACTTCACCAAGTGAAAGCTCTCCCAAAAGTAGGTGAATGAGTTATTTGAGAAAACTTGGCTATCTGCAATACTTTTAGAGATAATTCGCATTTACTCATTTTCAGTAGGTGAGTAATTAGCTATGGGTCTGAAACTTCACCAAGTGAAAGCTCTGCCAAAAGTAGGTGAATGAGTTATTTGAGAAAAATTGGCTATCTGCAATACTTTTAGAGATAATTCGCATTTACTCATTTTGAGTAGGTGAGTAATTAGCTATGGGTCTGAAACTTCACCAAGTGAAAGCTCTCCCAAAAGTAGGTGAATGAGTTATTTGAGAAAAATTGGCTATCTGCAATACTTTTAGAGATAATTCGCATTTACTCATTTTGAATAGGCGAGTAATTAGCTATGGGTCTGAAACTTCAAGTGAAAGCTCTCCCAAAAGTAGGTGAATGAGTTATTTGAGAAAAATTGGCTAGCTGCAATACTTTTAGAGATAATTCGCATTTACTCATTTTGAGTAGGTGAGTAATTAACTATGGGTTTGAAACTTCACCATGTGAAAGCTCTCCCACAAGTAGATGAATGAGTTATTTGATAAAAATTGGGTATCCGCAATACTTTTACAGATAATTAGCATTTACTCATTTTGAGTAGGTAAATAATTAGCTATGGGTCTGAAACTTCACCATGTGAAAGCTCTCCCAAAAGTAGGTGAATGAGTTATTTGAGAAAAATTGGCTATCTGCAATACTTTTAGAGATAATTCGCATTTACTCATTTTGAGTAGGTGAGTAATTGGCTATGGGTCTGAAACTTCACCATGTGAAAGCTCTTCCAAAAGTAGGTGAATGAGTTATTTGAGAAAAATTGGCCATCTGCAATACTTTTAGAGGTAATTCGGATTTACTCTTTTTGAGTAGGTGAGCAATTAGCTATGGGTCTGAAACTTCACCAAGTGAAAGCTCTTTGGGATAGCTGCTCTGCAGAGATACCCTGAAGATAAAAAATTTCGTCGAAATCGCTCTATGTAGCACGGTTTTCGAAATATTAGCATTTTTGTGTTTTGCAATTTTTGCGCAAAAATTCGAAAATTCAAAATGGCCGCCATTTTTGGCGAGACAAAATTTTTTTGAAAATTGGCATGGCTACTCTGCAGATATACCCTGCGGGTCAAAAATTTCGTCGAAATCGCTCTATCTAGCAGGGTTTTCGAGATATAAGCATTTTTATGTTTTGCAATTTTTGCGAAAAATTCGAAAATTCAAAATGGCCGCCATTTTTGGCGAGACAAAAAATTTTTGAAAATTGGGAAAAGTACTCCGCAGAGATATCCTGTGGGTCAAAAATTTTGTCGAAATTGCTCTATCTAGCACGGTTTTTGAGATATAAGCATTTTTGTGTTTTCCTTATTTGGAAAATTCGTAATGATTAATTAATCATTAATTACTCAGCCATTTCTTGACCAATCAATGCCAAAATCTAATGATTTCCAGATTTTAATAGAATGAATGTATTTGCCAAGTTTCAGGTGAATTGATAAAATTCCTTTCAAGTTATCATCCGGACAAGCTTCCCCATCGAAAAAAGACATTTTTGGTCATGTGACCTCTCTGATTGGTTGAAATGTCACTGCAGCATATTCAAAAAAATTCCCCAGGGCTACTGCCTAAACCTGCCAAATTTGAAAAGAATCCGCCTAACGGTTACAGAGTTATAAGGAAAACAAAATGCGGAGCCGCCGGAGCCGGCGGAGCCTGAAGCTCTCCCATACACAAACAAGCGTCCCTTGCGGGACGCTTAATGATGTTTTCAATTACCCGTTCCCAAATATTCTTTGCAAATTTTGTATTTACCTTTAACAACACTATAATTTTGTGAACAACAGATGTAAAAAGCTGATTATGAAAGCAAACTTCAATTGCAATTATGGTATCCATCGGAAGCAGCTGGAGGATACTTTGGTTTAGTGTTGACCACGCTGCCACAGGTACGGCCAGATTTTCGACATTAAGACTCTCAGTGGGAAAACTAGACCAGCTAGCTTCACCAAATTTGCAGGGTACCTTCATGTCAGAAATTGGGTCCTTCAAATCCAATACTTCAAAATCATAGATTTGTTTAATTCATTTATATTCAAGTTTGTGTAGAAAATGTGAGGTAACACACTGTATTTTTTCCTAGCAAACAATATAGCTTTTCTTAAAATTTCTGTTACAAATATAAGAAAATCCCATAAATCACTGCACACATTATCCAAAATATCAGAACCAGAATTCTAACTGACTGGATATTAAGCAGGAACCCAGCATATATACAAAACATCAAATATCGGAGACCAGAAACATACCCTCTTAATTGTTTATTTATAGGTGCAATAATTAATGAGGTCACGCATCTCCATGGGGTTTCCTAATTATATCTTAAAAATAAAAAGACCGCCTAAAGTTCAACTAGTCTGTATCTGGAGAACATAGCATTTTTTTTCTTAAGAATACAAAACATAAATAAACAAAGATGAAAACACATAACATGAACACAATAACATTAATAAGGAAATATGACGTCACAGGTTTCTGCGGGATGTCCCAACAATATTTTATAAATGAAAAGACTGGTTGAAGATCAAATACTTCATACATTTGCGGACTTTAGTGGGGACCCAAATTTTAACCTAAATGTTAAAATTCGAGGACCTGTGCCCTAATCCTAACATTAGAATTCAGGTACCGATGACAAATCACTTAATTTATATGATATCTCCATAATCTTTAAAACCAATTTTTGCAGTTTCTGTTGCTCATTAGTTGATGAAAGTCTGTTGAGTGGTAGACTGTTGTACCAAATATGTTTAACCCCAAAAATATGGAAAAGAGAATTCAATATGACAGCGAAGCCTCCTTCAATCAATGGTATTCCTATAATCTATGTTCATTGAAAACTGTTAAATTAAAGAATATTCGGCATGGCAGGGACTGAATGTGATATCTTTCGACCGGAATGTGGAATGGAGTCAATGGACCTGATTCTGGTTTAAGAAGAAGACACAATATGATGTCATGGGGAATTTGTAGTTTTGAAATTCTTCACTATGAGGGCTTTTTTTCATAATTTTGATTGCCGCCCTCTCCGTTCTGACTCTCCCTATTAAAAGTACTGGTGGAAATCTTTTATGTTTGTTTACACTGCAATCCGCGCCACCTTACGGGAAAAAGTACAGGTTCTTCCTACTGTCCAAATTATAGGCGATAAATAACAGCCGGGAATATAAATTGAAAGGTCCTTTATATGTGCTTGTCTTTATTGTGTCAGTTCCTGTTGATACATTTTTTTTTATTTCAAATATTTTATCTATCTACAATACAAGAGTAATCTATTTTTTCAACATTTACATCATTAGGGGTTAGCATAAACCTTATTGGAATTCTGTTCATGGCAGATGTATGTGGATAAACAAACTATATAGATCTGAACCAGGAAGTGATTTTTATGAAATGAAAAATGCAAACTAATGCAAATTTTATTGGATAACACCTATCATACTTAATTTTAATTTTAAATATACATATAGATGTACAAAATACTTCACATTTTGTGGTAATGACTTGCTATATTGTGGTAACAAATTGCTAACTTGTGGGAACGACTTAATATCTTGTGGGAATGACTTGCTATTTCATATTATTTGTATTATGCAGTGCATTATATATTCTACAATCATTATTAATGATAGAAAAGAGCAAGTGCATTGTAAATAAAGACTTAAATAAACTTTTTGTAGAAAAGAAAGATGTCTACAACATATATCTTAGTACTTTATTTTTGGTCTGTTCTTACAGATATCTAGATAAATTACTGCCATAGCTTATACCAGAAATACCTAAAAGCAGTAGGACACGTTGTTTATAGATCATATCTTTAGTGGTAGGTTGGGTTTGTGTGACAGGAAAACAAAGCCAAACATTGTATATAGGACTATAGGTCATATCACTTGAAGTATATTCTGGGTTGTAAGTTTGGAGGAAAACATTATAAGACACTACACAGGTCATTTCACTAACAGGTACTTTGGTTGGGTGGTTTGGTTAGGTATTTTTTGATTGTGTTATGTTAAGCAAATAAGTAATACCATGGTGTATCACAAGCACTTTATCTGAAATACATTAATTTAGCTTCATGGTGTATTTTGTGAAGAATAAATACAATACAAAATTGCTCCAGAATGAAATCTTTATTGCACTTTCATGGTCTTCAGAAACTCTAACATCATACATTTTGCATACAATTAACCTTTTATAATGTGTGAATGTGAAGTGAGTGGAGCAGGGGTTGAGTGATTAACTTCTCTCAGGTATTAGTGCGAGGATTGAGAGAGCTCTTTCCATGGGGTCTACAATACAGTGATGTTAGCAGATCATTTTTTGACTTTTGGAGTGGTGGGATCAAGAAGTCCCACTACATAGCGTGAGTGGGTGCTGAGAGATGCATACAGTGTACGAGTGGGAGATCAATTATGAGAGGTATAGTTCCCTGGATATTTTATAAACATTTATCTGTAATAAAATAAATCAAGTTGATTTCCAGATCACTGATGTTCAAGCTCCATAACACAAGAAAAACACCTTGATAAGAGCAAAGTGACAAGTTTTTTCAGATCTTTTTCCTTTGATATTGTCATTGGCTTTATTTATACACAGTAAGTATGACAATTGACAAAAAAGCACTTATGACCAAACACACCAGATTTCAAGTACCAAGTTTTACAAACCATAGTGTAGTGATATAATTATTTCATTGGTAACATGATAGTTACATTTGTTACAAGAAATTATACATGCATATTTTCATAAGTGAAATTTTCTATACTTCAGCTGCTGTTGTTGATGATGGTACAGATGTCTAGGACCTACCTCCTTCAAAATTAAATAAAAACTAGAGGATCGCTCGCAAAAAAAAAGATAATGTTTTTGCATAGCAAAAACAAAGCGTCCCGAAAAGGATATAAAGGTGAGTGCTAAAGTATTAAGAAAATGCTTCGTTTCTAGCGTTATACTGTTGTGGCAACCACAGTCAGCGCAATCTGCTCTATCTAGCACGGTTTTCAAGATATAAGCATTTTTGTGTTTTGCAAAAAATAAAAAAATTCAAAATGTCCGCTATATTTGGTGAGACAAAAATATTTTGAAAATTGGCATGGCTACTCTGCAGAGATACCCAGCAGGTCAAAAATTTTGTTGAGTTCGCTCCATCTAGCACAGTTTTCGAGATATAAGCATTTTTGTGTTTTGCAAAAACTTTGAAAATTCAAAAAGGCCACCATTTTTGGGGAGACAAAAATTTTTGACAAGACCACTGCCGCGGTGTGTATCTCCCGCCGAGCAATAAAGGAGAAGAAATAGCTTTTCCGAGATATTCACAATTTTTCATTTTCGTGTGTGAAAGCTCTTCCAAAAGTAGGTGAATGAGTTATTTGAGAAAAATTGGCTATCTGCAATACTATTAAGAGATAATTCACATTTACTCCTTTTGAGTAGGTGAGCAATTACCTACGGGTCTGGAACTTCACCAAGTGAAAGTTCTCCCAAAAGTAGATGAATGAGTTATTTGATAAAAATTGGCTATCTGCAATACTTTTAGAGATAATTAGCATTTACTCATTTTGAGTAGGTGAATAATTAGCTATGGGTCTGAAACTTCACGGAGTGAAAGCTCTCCCAAAAGTAGGTGAATGAGTTATTTGAGAAAAATTGACTATCTGCAATACTTTTAGAGATAATTCGCATTTACTCATTTTGAGTAGGTGAGTAATTAGCTATGGGTCTGAAACTTCACCAAGTGAAAGCTCTCCCAAAAGTAGGTGAATGATTTATTTGAGAAAAATTGGCTGTCTGCAATACTTTTACAGATAATTCGCATTTACTCATTTTGAGTAGGTGAGTAATTAGCTATGGGTCTGAAACTTCACCATTTGAAAGCTCTCCCACAAGTAGATGAATGAGTTATGTGATAAAAATTGGGTATCCGCAATACTTTTACAGATAATTAGCATTTACTCATTTTGAGTAGGTGAATAATTAGCTATGGGTCTGAAACTTCACGGAGTGAAAGCTCTCCCAAAAGTAGGTGAAGGAGTTATTTGAGACAAGAGGAGAGTGCCCGTGAACGGGCACTGTGTCAGCTGACTGAATGTTTTTGATTTGTGATGGTGATAATGAGAGGAAAGCATAATTATCAGGGAAAGGGCTGTACAGAAATACAGTAAATGGTAACTGAACACATGTTCGAAAGATATTCCGAAGCTGACAGAAGAAAACGACAAAAAAGTTGTGCCCTGCAAATGGTATTACGAAATAAAGTAACTAGGTAATTGTTTAAGGGTAAAAAGTAGGTTAAAAATATTTAAAGAAATACTATAAATTTGAAAATTTTAATTACTTAAATGTAGCTTTTATAAGCTACAAGCTTACCATGTGAGACTTAATGCTGATCTCGGGTTGCCACACCCGGGGCCAACGTCTTAGAAAAAAAGACAGTTCTTGTTAGCCACCGGATATACTGGTAGTTGTCGTCACGTGATAACTTCTGACCAATCGTCCTACTTTCTCGTTGAAATTTTTTTAAACCTACCCCTCAGCTGTAAACAGCGGGGAGGCAGGGTGGGACTCTTCTAAGTCCCACATGGTAAGCTTGTAGCTTATAAAAGCTACATTTAAGTAATTAAAATTTTCAATTTTATTACGCTACAATAGCTTACCATGTGGGACTTAATGCTGAATTCAACCGCCCGGTGGCGGGATTACAGCTGAGACTGGAAGGTATGTCATTTTTTTCTAAGATTTTGAATTAACATGTATAGAATAGTGCCAGAAATACCAGTCTGAGTCCCATTTACAGTGCCCCTATCCCGAAGGCCGGGCCTGTAACGAGCCAAAAACCTAAGTAAATGAGAGACAGTGCTAAAACTGTCTAGATGTTTTATTGTAGGACGGAAGTGCAGCAGAGCTCACTCCGAGGTCTGAGGGTCCAAAAGGGCCCTTCACGTATGACTGACCAACCCAGTGGTTGGGCATCTCATAAAATTTTTACAACCTGAAAATGAGATTAATGACAACTAAATAAGTCCTTAATAGAAATTACTTGATAATTGAAGGATAAAATGACCTTACCCGTAACATCTTGAAGGTAAAGGAATACCTAGATCCTGGGAAAGACTCCTGAAGACTTGGTTGTAGCGGATGTGCCCCCCCCCCCTTTTTTCTTTCCGAGGACAACTGGTCTGAGGGGAAGGATCTAGGACTTGTTGTGCAGCCACTACGGGTCCCAGGTACAAATTGTTGTCGGTGTCCGACCAAGTAAGGTCTTTTAGGTAAAAATTTGTAAATGTGTTGTGAGCTTTCCAGTGACAGGCTTGCATGATTTGGTCCACCGATACCCCACCGTAAAAGGCCTTAGAGGCCGCGAAGGCCCGGATGTCATGCGCTTTGACTTGGACCAAGTCCAAGGCTTGTTGATCTGCTTGTTTGTAACAAAGTAAAATGGTTTGTTTCAACCATGAAGAGAGTGTAGCGGGTCTGATGTCTGAGGTATGTCCTTTCTTAAAGGAGATGAAAAGGAGAGAACGAGACCCTCTCAGGTCTTTAGTTCGGTCCAAATAAAACCTCAGGGCCCGTACGGGACACAGGGTCCTGTCTTCTTTAAATTGTCTATCCACAATGGTAGTCAGAGCAGGGATAGTCACCGGAGACACACTTTGAGAACCTTCTCTTGCTAGTTGGTTTTTGGCTATGAAATCAGAAGAAGGGAACAAGGCAACCTTTTCCCATTGGCCTAAATTAGATACTTTGTTAGCGACCCAGGCATGGATTTCGCTGCGGCGCTTGCCGGAGGCCAAGGCTAGCAAGAAAGCAGTTTTTAAAGTGAGATGTTTGAGGTCTGAGTCTTTCATGGGCTCAAAAGGTGCTTTGGTGAGCTCGTTAAGGACAACAGAAAGGTTCCACTTGGGTAAGTTTCTGGAACTTTTGGGACGATCCCTGTGAAAACTGGAGAGTAACCTATGAAGGTCTGCATTGTGTGCAATATGTTGGGCTGTTGGGCCCAAAGTGTCAACGATTGCAGTCCTGTAACCATCAATGGTCGAGGGGCGCCTGTGTAAGTCTTGGTACAGGTACATGAAAAAATCTGAGATTTGTTTCACAGATGGAGTGGAGAAATCCACCGAATTTTCTCTGCACCATTTTTCAAATAGGGCCCACTTTGACTTGTAGATGGTCCTTGTTGATGACCGCTGAGGGGCAGCAATTCTCTCTGCCACCTCCACAGAGAAGCCTTGTTCTTGGAGTTGTCCGCTCCTAGACACCAGGCGTGGAGGTTCAGGTGCTGGGGGTTGTTGTGGAACACCAGCTTGTGGGACTGTTTGAGTAGGGTTGTTGACACTGGGAGTTGCAGTGGGATCTCTGTTGAGAGCTGCACTAGGTCCCAAAACCAGGGCATCCCTGGCCAGCCTGGGGCTATTACGATGATCAGGCACTGGCATTGCCTGATCTTTTGGATCACCTTGTGAAGGAGAGCCGTAGGAGGGTACGCATATGCTGTGAGGTTGGTCCAGTTTATGTTCAGAGCATCTATGTCCCAGGCCTTTGGGTCTGGGATAGGAGACACGTATAGAGGGAGTTTGTGGTTCAGGTGAGTGGCAAATAGGTCTACATGAGGTGTGAACCACTTCTGGCAGATCTGTTTGAAGACCTGTGGGTGCAGAGACCATTCTGTTGACTGCACTTGGTTGGACCTGGATAGCAGGTCGGCCATCACATTCAGGCACCCTGGAATGTGCCTGGCTTTCAATGTTATGTGGTAGTGATGGCACCAGGTCATGATCTTCCACAGGAGAGCACACATCTCTGCCGAGTGTGTTCCTCCTTGTTTGTTGATGTAGGCTACCACTGTTGAGTTGTCCGTCGCAACCAACACTGTTTGATTCTGGCACTGGTCCTTGAAGTCTCGAAGGGCCAGGGAGACCGCCTTCAATTCTAGGACATTTATGTGAAGCCTTTTTTCCCGATCTGACCACAGACCCTTGGTAAAATTTTGGTCTAAGTGAGCGCCCCAACCTTCGTTTGAGGCGTCGGTAAAGAGTTGGATACTGTGGTCTTTGGGATGAAGGTCTGCACCTTTCATCACCTTGGAGGGATTTTGCCACCAATCTAGGTGGGCTGCAATGGCTTCTGTCCAGGGAAGGAGGTTGTCCAGCGACTGAGGATATCTCCAGTGCTCCTTGAGATGAAACTGAAAGGGCCTCATGTGAAGGCGTCCCTCCGGGACCATTTTCTCCGTTGAGGCTAGCAACCCAATTAGAGACATCAAACATCTTGCAGTCAAAACACGTTTTGACTTGAGTCGTAGGATCAAATCCTGGAGTTTGAGCCATCTCTCTTGAGTGGGTTTTACAAGGGCTGAATCTAGGTGGTATTCGTAGCCCACGAACGAAAACACCTGTGTAGGTTTCAGTTCTGATTTTTCCTGATTTATTATCCATCCCAAGGACTGAGTCAGTTCTACTACTGCCTGAGTGTTCACTTGTGCTTCCTCCTGAGACTGGGACCTGATCAGCCAGTCGTCCAGGTATTGGTGAATTCTGAGTCCTCTTGAGAGGGCCATTAGTTTCACTTCCTTTACGATCATTGTAAAGACCTGGGGGGCTGTGGCCAGTCCGAACGGGAGGGAGGTGAATTGGAACACCTGAGCCTTGTAGCAAAACCTTAGGTATTTCCTTGAGCTTGGGTGGATGGGGATATGCAGGTAGGCGTCCGACAGATCTATCGACGATACCCACTCCCCTGGAATCAGGGAGGTCCTGATGGACTCTGGAGTTTCCATTTTGAACTTTTCTACGTGTAGAAAAGTATTGAGCCTGCTTAAGTCTATAACTGGCCTCCACCTTTGGTGAGGCTTGGGTACTAGGAACAGGCGACTGTAAAACCCGAGAGATTTTACATTGTCTACCCTTTCGATAGCGTTCTTTGACAGGAGAGACTGGATACAAGTAGCCAAGGCTTGGTCTTTTTGTTGGGCCTTGTACTCTGACAGAATCAGAGGAAATCTGATCAAGTTTGGCTTTGAACGGAATGGCAGAACGTAGCCATTGGTGATAATGTTTAACACGTTTTGAGAACATTTGTTTGTGAGCCAGTCTCTCCTGAAAGAACGGAGGCGACCTCCTACTGGTGGACTGAGTGAGGCTTTGGAGGAGTCATTGGGGAGGGGGGTTTCCACGCCCCCTTCCTCTATTGTGGGGTCGAAAACGATCCCTGAAGCCTCTGAAGTTGGATTTTCCTCTTCCCGAAGGAAAGGACTGGTTACTGCTTTGAGAGGTATTGCCCCCATAGGGGCGTTTCCTGTAGGAGCCTCTTTTCTTGTGGGGACCACGAAAGGGCTTATTCTGGTAGGGTGGAAAACCCTGAGAATCTTTTGAGGTGCCTTTTTTGAGAAGGAAGTCCTCACCTTCCTTCACTAATTGAGACTCGAACAAGGAAGCGTCCCAAAAGGACGAGTTCCTGAGTTCTTGACGTCTCGTTTCTCCTAATTGTGGATGTAATAGAGTCATCTCGGCTTCGCGCCTAAGCAAGCCGGTATTAGCCATAGAGTATAATTCCCTCTGCAAAATATGGGCTAGAGATTTGCTGAGACAAGTGAGGGCCCTGTGTTGAACAAGTACTGTCTTGTTCCAAAAATCTAAGTAGTCAGCTACTTCCTCATATCCGCGCTTTGCTGCTCTCTCAGGATCGGCACCTTTTTGAATCTGAGATTTAATCTTCTTGACCGTAGACTTGATGCTATGTTGACATTTTTCCAATGAAGCATTGCAAGAAGAGGAGGTCTTGGCAAAAGCAGCGGTGAAGTTGAGGGTAGAGATATTTTGTCTAGCCTGAAGTTCTAGCTCCTTGAGAACTGGCAGGGGAACTCTGGCTACTGGGGGCCCAGAAGGTCTAGGAGTAATACAGATCTTAGCAAAGTCTGTATTCAACTCCTGGATTTTGTCTTGAAAAGTTGGTTGTCCCACCTTGTACCACTTTGAAGTTGAGGGAGGAGGCTTGACATATTTTCCCTCAGATAAGTTGGCAGCCTTAAAGTCATGTTGGAATTTATCAAAGGCGTCCTTGATAACTGAGCTAAGTGGAAGAATAGAGGAGGGACCTCTAGGTCTGAGCTCTTGACGGCCTTTTTCATCATCCAGACCCAACACCGAGGTGGAAGACCTGGGCATAGATTCCCTGGGGTCAGGGAGAGACAAAATACGCCTGAAGGTATCAACTTCCTCAGAGTATTGTGAGGGCATGTCAGACAAAGCTACTGCCCTATAATAAGGGGGGTCTGGATCATGTTGTGGGAGGTCTTGATCAGAAGCAACTCCTGAGGGCTGAGCCCTAGAGGGCTTAGAAGACCTGTGTCTGGCTACAGGGGAGTGATCCTCCTCTGAGGTAAAAGACACGTATCTAGATCTTGATTTATGTTTGCTCTTGTCAGAGTGCTTTTTGGATCTAGAAGAAGGGATCCGAGGTTCATCGGAATCCTCATTTAGTTGGTCCGAGGCAGAGCTCGGGTCAACTGGCTGCCTATGGCTTTGCTTTTTGTGAGAGTACGAAACCTCTTCGGGATGACCTTCAGAGGGGGCAACGTACTGATCCGAGGAAGGTTGAGTAGATACTAAACGAGGAGGAAGAGCTGGACCGTAGTCCACATCCATATCCTCGCTTGGAATGTTAGTACCAGATCTCGGAGGGGGCAAATCCAGAGGGGCAGCAGAAGAACTGGACAAGCCAGGTTTTGAAGCAAGGGTCGAGGACTGAGCCTCGACTTTCTGTTTTACAGTCAACTCCTCTCGGAGTGACTTAAAAGCTTCCAACATGGATGCCTGAAAGGAACCCATTTGCTGCTGTAAGTGTATATTTAAGGAATCACCGAGTGATTTCTCTAAATTTGACTGGATTTTATTTTGCAAAGCTGTACCAGGGGTGGGTGGAACGGTTTTTGCTGGCGTTTTCAAAGACAGGGAACTGAAGGCAAGAGGTTGTGGACGGGGGGGGTGAGGTAAAAAGGCTATCAGCCGCACACTCGAGGTCTGCATTAGACCCAGTGAAGGAATCCCCGTCGCCTTCACCCAAAAGATCTAGTTCATCTTTGGAACTAGTTGTCGCTTTCTGCTTTTTCAAATACCGTTTCCGGTTTTGGATTTTCTGAAGTTGCTCATCTGTAAAAGACGTGCAAACTTCGCAAGGGGTTTCAAAGGTGACACAGGGGTCATCTCCCTTGCCAGCCTCCCTACAAGTAGGGCAGAAATTATGTGTATCAAAACTAAAGCAGAAATGGCGGCATTTCTGCGCTCTCGGTTTGTCTTTATTTGCTTGATGTGTAGACATTTTGTACGCAATAAAAGACGTAGAAAGAATTAGCCTGAACCGAGGAAAACTCAAAACACGCGACTGCAATAAAAATACTTATCCTGTGGAAATGAAACTTTTACAGAATAATCTATGATATATATTACAAGAAATATGCAAATATTAGCCTCCAACAATAAGTAAAGTCTGAGAAATAAATGAAATGTCTGTATATTTACAAACTGCTACCAGTCAATCGTGGCCAACGAGAAAGTAGGACGATTGGTCAGAAGTTATCACGTGACGACAACTACCAGTATATCCGGTGGCTAACAAGAACTGTCTTTTTTTCTAAGACGTTGGCCCCGGGTGTGGCAACCCGAGATCAGCATTAAGTCCCACATGGTAAGCTATTGTAGCGTAATAAAAGCAATATCCTCGTTCCACCATGAAGAAGGGGTCCAAAGGTCAAATCTGACCATACCAAAAGATTCCCAGCCAAAGAATTTAGGATGGTTTCCATCCCAAACCTCTCGGACCAATAATAAGTGAGTTATAGGCACTTTTTTTAAGTTTGGCTATCCTTGTTTGACCTTGAAGGAGGGGGTCCAAGGTCAAATCCGACCACACAAAAAAATTCCCAGCCCATGATTTCCTGTAGCTTGTTTACCATCCCAAACTTGTAGGACCAATAATAAGCGAGTTCTAAGCAATTGTAAGTTTGGCTATCCTCAACTGCCCTTGAAGGAGGGGTCCCAGGTCAAATCTGACCACACCAAAAGAATCCCAGCCCATGATTTCCTATATGTTGGTTTACCATCCCAAACCTCCAAGACCAATAATACGCGAGTTATAAGCACTTTAAGTTTGGCTATCTTCGTTTGACCTGGAAGGAGGGGATCCGAGGTCAAATCCGACCACACAAAAAAATTCCCAGCCCATGATTTCCTGTAGCTTGTTTACCATCCCAAACTTGTAGGACCAATAATAAGCGAGTTCTAAGCAACTGTAAGTTTGGCTATCCTCAACTGCCCTTGAAGGAGGGGTCCCAGGTCAAATCCGACCACACCAAAAGATTCCCAGCCCATGATTTTCTATAGGTTGGTTTTCCATTCGAAACCTCTAGGACCAATAATAAGTGAGTTATAAGCACTTTTAAGTTTGGCTATCCTCATTTGACCTTGAAGGAGGGGTCCAAGGTGAAATCCGACCACACCAAAAAATTCCCAGCTCATGATTTTCTATAGGTTGGTTTTCATTCCAACCTCTGGGACCAATAATAAGCGAGTTATAAGCACTTTTATGTTTGGCTATCCTCATTTGACCTTGAAGGAGGGTTCCAAGGTCAAATCGGACCATATTAACAGATTCCCAGCCCATGATTTCCTACAGGTTGGATACAATGATTTACTCAACAGTGAGAACCTGAAAGAAGCTATTGCTCAGCTATCCCATGACATAGAGGTCTGCAATTTCACTATGTTATAGCTGACCAAAACGTCTGTGAATAACATATTTAACAAAATACTCTAAATGTAATAATTTTCAAGTTACAACTGATTTACTCAAGAGTGAGAACCTCAAAGTAACTATTACTCAGCTATGCAATGAGCTACATGTCTGAATTTTTGCTCTGTTATAGCTGACCTAAAAGTAGCTGAACAACATATTTAAGCAAAATACTGTAAATGCAATAGTTTTCAAGTTACAACTGATTTACTCAATAGTGAGAACCAGAAAATAGCTATTGCTCCGCTATGCCATGAGCTATAGGTCTGTAATTTCACTATGTTATAGCTAACCCAAAAGTAGGTGAACAATATATTTTAACAAATGACTCCAAATGCAATATTTTTCAAGTTATTTCAAGCACTTTTAAGTTTGGCTATCCTCATTTGACCTTGAAGGAGGGGTCCAAGGTGAAATACGACCACACCAAAAAATTCCCAGCTCATGATTTTCTATAGGTTGGTTTTCATTCCAACCTCTGGGACCAATAATAAGCGAGTTATAAGCACTTTTATTTTTGGCTATCCTCATTTGACCTTGAAGGAGGGTTCCAAGGTCAAATCGGACCATATTAACAGATTACCAGCCCATGATTTCCTACAGGTTGGATACAATGATTTACTCAACAGTGAGAACCTGAAAGAAGCTATTGCTCAGCTATCCCATGACATAGAGGTCTGCAATTTCACTATGTTATAGCTGACCAAAACGTCTGTGAATAACATATTTAACAAAATACTCTAAATGTAATAATTTTCAAGTTACAACTGATTTACTCAAGAGTGAGAACCTCAAAGTAACTATTACTCAGCTATGCAATGAGCTACATGTCTGAATTTTTGCTCTGTTATAGCTGACCTAAAAGTAGCTGAACAACATATTTAAGCAAAATACTGTAAATGCAATAGTTTTCAAGTTACAACTGATTTACTCAATAGTGAGAACCAGAAAATAGCTATTGCTCCGCTATGCCATGAGCTATAGGTCTGTAATTTCACTATGTTATAGCTAACCCAAAAGTAGGTGAACAATATATTTTAACAAAATACTCCAAATGCAATATTTTTCAAGTTATAGCTGATTTACTCAACAGTCAGTGCCTGAGAACAGCTATTGCTCAGTTGTGCCATGAGCTACAGGTCTGTAATTTCACTATGTTATAGCTGACCCAAAAGTAGCTGAATAACATATTTGCACAAATTTCTGTAAAGGCAATAGTTTTCCAATTACAACTGATTTACTCAACAGTGAGAACTTCAAAGTAGCTATTACTCAGCTATGCAATGAGCCACAGGTCTGGAACTTCACTATGTTATAGCTGACCCCAAAATAGGTGAATAACATATTGAAACAAAATACTCTAAATGAAATAGTTTTCAAGTTATAAGTGATTTACTCAACAGTGACAACCTAAAAGTAGCTATTACTCAGCTATGCCATGAGCTACAGGTCTGAAATTTTACTATGTTATAGCTGACCCAAAAGTAGCTGAATAACATATTTATACTAAATTCTCTAAATGCAATAGTTTTCAAATTACAAGTGATTTACTCAACATTGAGAACTTCAAAGTAGCTATTACTCAGCTATGCAATGAGTCACGGGTCTGGAACTTCACTATGTTATAGCTGACCCCAAAATAGGTGAATAACATATTGAAACAAAATACTGTAAATGCAATAATTTCCAAGTTATAAGCGATTTACTCAACAGTGATAACCTAAAAGTAGCTATTACTCAGCTATGCCATGAGCTACAGGTCTGAAATTTTACTATGTTATAGCTGACCCAAAAGTAGGTGAACAACATATTTAAGCAAAATACTGTAAATGCAATAGTTTTCAAGTTACAACTGATTTACTCAATAGTGATGACCTAAAAGAAGCTATTACTCAGCTATGCCATGAGCTACAGGTCTGAAATTTTACTATGTTATAGTTGACCCAAAAGTAGCTGAATAACATATTTATACTAAATTCTCTAAATGCAATAGTTTTCCAATTACAACTGATTTACTCAATAGTGAGAACCTCAAAGTAGTTATTACTCAGCTATGCAATGAGCTACAGGTCTGAAATTTCACTATGTTATAGCTGACCCAAAAGTAGGTGAACAACATATTAAAGCAAAATACTGTAAATGTAATAGTTTTCAAGTTACAACTGATTTACTCAATAGTGATGACCTAAAAGTAGCTATTACTCAGCTATGCCATGAGCTACAGGTCTGAAATTTTACTATGTTATAGCTGACCCAAAAGTAGGTGAACAACATATTTAAGCAAAATACTGTAAATGCAATAGTTTTCAAGTTACAACTGATTTACTCAATAGTGATGACCTAAAAGTAGCTATTACTCAGCTATGCCATGAGCTACAGGTCTGTAATTTCACTATTGTATAGCTGACCCAAAAGTAGCTGAATAACATATTTATACGAAATTCTCTAAATGCAATAGTTTTCCAATTACAACTGATTTACTCAATAGTGAGAACTTCAAAGTAGCTATTACTCAGCTATGCAATGAGCCACAGATCTGAAACTTCACTATGTTATAGCTGATCCCAAAATAGGTGAATAACATATTGAAACAAAATACTCTAAATGCAATAGTTTCCAAGTTATAAGCGATTTACTCAACAGTGATAACCTAAAAGTAGCTATTACTCCGCTATGCAATGAGTCACGGGTCTGGAACTTCACTATGTTATAGCTGACCCCAAAATAGGTGAATAACATATTGAAACAAAATACTCTAAATGCAATAATTTCCAAGTTATAAGCGATTTACTCAACAGTGATAACCTAAAAGTAGCTATTACTCAGCTATGCCATGAGCTACAGGTCTGAAATTTTACTATGTTATAGCTGACCCAAAAGTAGGTGAACAACATATTTAAGCAAAATACTGTAAATGCAATAGTTTTCAAGTTACAACTGATTTACTCAATAGTGATGACCTAAAAGTAGCTATTACTCAGCTATGCCATGAGCTACAGGTCTGAAATTTTACTATGTTATAGCTGACCCAAAAGTAGGTGAACAACATATTTAAGCAAAATACTGTAAATGCAATAGTTTTCAAGTTACAACTGATTTACTCAATAGTGATGACCTAAAAGTAGCTATTACTCAGCTATGCCATGAGCTACAGGTCTGAAATTTTACTATGTTATAGTTGACCCAAAAGTAGCTGAATAACATATTTATACTAAATTCTCTAAATGCAATAGTTTTCCAATTACAACTGATTTACTCAACAGTGATAACCTAAAAGTAGCTATTACTCAGCTATGCCATGAGCTACAGGTCTGAAATTTTACTATGTTATAGCTGACCCAAAAGTAGGTGAACAACATATTTAAGCAAAATACTGTAAATGCAATAGTTTTCAAGTTACAACTGATTTACTCAATAGTGATGACGTAAAAGTAGCTATTACTCAGCTATGCCATGAGGTACAGGTCTGAAATTTTACTATGTTATAGTTGACCCAAAAGTAGCTGAATAACATATTTATACTAAATTCTCTAAATGCAATAGTTTTCCAATTACAACTGATTTACTCAATAGTGAGAACCTCAAAGTAGTTATTACTCAGCTATGCAATGAGCTACAGGTCTGAAATTTCACTATGTTATAGCTGACCCAAAAGTAGGTGAACAACATATTAAAGCAAAATACTGTAAATGTAATAGTTTTCAAGTTACAACTGATTTACTCAATAGTGATGACCTAAAAGTAGCTATTACTCAGCTATGCCATGAGCTACAGGTCTGAAATTTTACTATGTTATAGCTGACCCAAAAGTAGGTGAACAACATATTTAAGCAAAAAACTGTAAATGCAATAGTTTTCAAGTTACAACTGATTTACTCAATAGTGATGACCTAAAAGTAGCTATTACTCAGCTATGCCATGAGCTACAGGTCTGTAATTTCACTATGTTATAGCTGACCCAAAAGTGGCTGAATAACATATTTATACAAAATTCTCTAAATGCAATAGTTTTCCAATTACAACTGATTTACTCAATAGTGAGAACTTCAAAGTAGCTATTACTCAGCTATGCAATGAGCCACAGATCTGAAACTTCACTATGTTATAGCTGATCCCAAAATAGGTGAATAACATATTGAAACAAAATACTCTAAATGCAATAGTTTCCAAGTTATAAGCGATTTACTCAACAGTGATAACCTAAAAGTAGCTATTACTCCGCTATGCAATGAGTCACAGGTCTGGAACTTCACTATGTTATAGCTGACCCCAAAATAGGTGAATAACATATTGAAACAAAATACTCTAAATGCAATAATTTCCAAGTTATAAGCGATTTACTCAACAGTGATAACCTAAAAGTAGCTATTACTCAGCTATGCCATGAGCTACAGGTCTGAAATTTTACTATGTTATAGCTGACCCAAAAGTAGGTGAACAACATATTTAAGCAAAATACTGTAAATGCAATAGTTTTCAAGTTACAACTGATTTACTCAATAGTGATGACCTAAAAGTAGCTATTACTCAGCTATGCCATGAGCTACAGGTCTGAAATTTTACTATGTTATAGCTGACCCAAAAGTAGGTGAACAACATATTTAAGCAAAATACTGTAAATGCAATAGTTTTCAAGTTACAACTGATTTACTCAATAGTGATGACCTAAAAGTAGCTATTACTCAGCTATGCAATGAGCTACAGGTCTGAAATTTTACTATGTTATAGCTGACCCAAAAGTAGGTGAACAACATATTTAAGCAAAATACTGTAAATGCAATAGTTTTCAAGTTACAACTGATTTACTCAATAGTGATGACCTAAAAGTAGCTATTACTCAGCTATGCCATGAGCTACAGGTCTGAAATTTTACTATGTTATAGTTGACCCAAAGGTAGCTGAATAACATATTTATACTAAATTCTCTAAATGCAATAGTTTTCCAATTACAACTGATTTACTCAACAGTGATAACCTAAAAGTAGCTATTACTCAGCTATGCCATGAGCTACAGGTCTGAAATTTTACTATGTTATAGCTGACCCAAAAGTAGGTGAACAACATATTTAAGCAAAATACTGTAAATGCAATAGTTTTCAAGTTACAACTGATTTGCTCAACAGTGATGACCTAAAAGTAGCTATTACTCAGCTATGCCATGAGCTACAGGTCTGAAATTTTACTATGTTATAGCTGACCCAAAAGTAGGTGAACAACATATTTAAGCAAAATACTGTAAATGCAATAGTTTTCAAGTTACAACTGATTTACTCAATAGTGATGACCTAAAAGTAGCTATTACTCAGCTATGCCATGAGCTACAGGTCTGAAATTTTACTATGTTATAGCTGACCCAAAAGTAGGTGAACAACATATTTAAGCAAAATACTGTAAATGCAATAGTTTTCAAGTTACAACTGATTTACTCAATAGTGAGAACCAGAAAATAGCTATTGCTCCGCTATGCCATGAGCTATAGGTCTGTAATTTCACTATGTTATAGCTAACCCAAAAGTAGGTGAACAATATATTTTAACAAAATACTCCAAATGCAATATTTTTCAAGTTATAGCTGATTTACTCAACAGTCAGTGCCTGAGAACAGCTATTGCTCAGTTGTGCCATGAGCTACAGGTCTGTAATTTCACTATGTTATAGCTGACCCAAAAGTAGCTGAATAACATATTTGCACAAATTTCTGTAAAGGCAATAGTTTTCCAATTACAACTGATTTACTCAACAGTGAGAACTTCAAAGTAGCTATTACTCAGCTATGCAATGAGCCACAGGTCTGGAACTTCACTATGTTATAGCTGACCCCAAAATAGGTGAATAACATATTGAAACAAAATACTCTAAATGCAATAGTTTTCAAGTTATAAGTGATTTACTCAACAGTGACAACCTAAAAGTAGCTATTACTCAGCTATGCCATGAGCTACAGGTCTGAAATTTTACTATGTTATAGCTGACCCAAAAGTAGCTGAATAACATATTTATACTAAATTCTCTAAATGCAATAGTTTTCAAATTACAAGTGATTTACTCAACATTGAGAACTTCAAAGTAGCTATTACTCAGCTATGCAATGAGTCACGGGTCTGGAACTTCACTATGTTATAGCTGACCCCAAAATAGGTGAATAACATATTGAAACAAAATACTGTAAATGCAATAATTTCCAAGTTATAAGCGATTTACTCAACAGTGATAACCTAAAAGTAGCTATTACTCAGCTATGCCATGAGCTACAGGTCTGAAATTTTACTATGTTATAGCTGACCCAAAAGTAGGTGAACAACATATTTAAGCAAAATACTGTAAATGCAATAGTTTTCAAGTTACAACTGATTTACTCAATAGTGATGACCTAAAAGAAGCTATTACTCAGCTATGCCATGAGCTACAGGTCTGAAATTTTACTATGTTATAGTTGACCCAAAAGTAGCTGAATAACATATTTATACTAAATTCTCTAAATGCAATAGTTTTCCAATTACAACTGATTTACTCAATAGTGAGAACCTCAAAGTAGTTATTACTCAGCTATGCAATGAGCTACAGGTCTGAAATTTCACTATGTTATAGCTGACCCAAAAGTAGGTGAACAACATATTTAAGCAAAATACTGTAAATGCAATAGTTTTCAAGTTACAACTGATTTACTCAATAGTGATGACCTAAAAGTAGCTATTACTCAGCTATGCCATGAGCTACAGGTCTGAAATTTTACTATGTTATAGCTGACCCAAAAGTAGGTGAACAACATATTTAAGCAAAATACTGTAAATGCAATAGTTTTCAAGTTACAACTGATTTACTCAATAGTGATGACCTAAAAGAAGCTATTACTCAGCTATGCCATGAGCTACAGGTCTGAAATTTTACTATGTTATAGTTGACCCAAAAGTAGCTGAATAACATATTTATACTAAATTCTCTAAATGCAATAGTTTTCCAATTACAACTGATTTACTCAATAGTGAGAACCTCAAAGTAGTTATTACTCAGCTATGCAATGAGCTACAGGTCTGAAATTTCACTATGTTATAGCTGACCCAAAAGTAGGTGAACAACATATTAAAGCAAAATACTGTAAATGTAATAGTTTTCAAGTTACAACTGATTTACTCAATAGTGATGACCTAAAAGTAGCTATTACTCAGCTATGCCATGAGCTACAGGTCTGAAATTTTACTATGTTATAGCTGACCCAAAAGTAGGTGAACAACATATTTAAGCAAAATACTGTAAATGCAATAGTTTTCAAGTTACAACTGATTTACTCAATAGTGATGACCTAAAAGTAGCTATTACTCAGCTATGCCATGAGCTACAGGTCTGTAATTTCACTATTGTATAGCTGACCCAAAAGTAGCTGAATAACATATTTATACGAAATTCTCTAAATGCAATAGTTTTCCAATTACAACTGATTTACTCAATAGTGAGAACTTCAAAGTAGCTATTACTCAGCTATGCAATGAGCCACAGATCTGAAACTTCACTATGTTATAGCTGATCCCAAAATAGGTGAATAACATATTGAAACAAAATACTCTAAATGCAATAGTTTCCAAGTTATAAGCGATTTACTCAACAGTGATAACCTAAAAGTAGCTATTACTCCGCTATGCAATGAGTCACAGGTCTGGAACTTCACTATGTTATAGCTGACCCCAAAATAGGTGAATAACATATTGAAACAAAATACTCTAAATGCAATAATTTCCAAGTTATAAGCGATTTACTCAACAGTGATAACCTAAAAGTAGCTATTACTCAGCTATGCCATGAGCTACAGGTCTGAAATTTTACTATGTTATAGCTGACCCAAAAGTAGGTGAACAACATATTTAAGCAAAATACTGTAAATGCAATAGTTTTCAAGTTACAACTGATTTACTCAATAGTGATGACCTAAAAGTAGCTATTACTCAGCTATGCCATGAGCTACAGGTCTGAAATTTTACTATGTTATAGTTGACCCAAAAGTAGCTGAATAACATATTTATACTAAATTCTCTAAATGCAATAGTTTTCCAATTACAACTGATTTACTCAACAGTGATAACCTAAAAGTAGCTATTACTCAGCTATGCCATGAGCTACAGGTCTGAAATTTTACTATGTTATAGCTGACCCAAAAGTAGGTGAACAACATATTTAAGCAAAATACTGTAAATGCAATAGTTTTCAAGTTACAACTGATTTACTCAATAGTGATGACCTAAAAGTAGCTATTACTCAGCTATGCCATGAGCTACAGGTCTGAAATTTTACTATGTTATAGTTGACCCAAAAGTAGCTGAATAACATATTTATACTAAATTCTCTAAATGCAATAGTTTTCCAATTACAACTGATTTACTCAACAGTGATAACCTAAAAGTAGCTATTACTCAGCTATGCCATGAGCTACAGGTCTGAAATTTTACTATGTTATAGCTGACCCAAAAGTAGGTGAACAACATATTTAAGCAAAATACTGTAAATGCAATAGTTTTCAAGTTACAACTGATTTACTCAATAGTGATGACGTAAAAGTAGCTATTACTCAGCTATGCCATGAGGTACAGGTCTGAAATTTTACTATGTTATAGTTGACCCAAAAGTAGCTGAATAACATATTTATACTAAATTCTCTAAATGCAATAGTTTTCCAATTACAACTGATTTACTCAATAGTGAGAACCTCAAAGTAGTTATTACTCAGCTATGCAATGAGCTACAGGTCTGAAATTTCACTATGTTATAGCTGACCCAAAAGTAGGTGAACAACATATTAAAGCAAAATACTGTAAATGTAATAGTTTTCAAGTTACAACTGATTTACTCAATAGTGATGACCTAAAAGTAGCTATTACTCAGCTATGCCATGAGCTACAGGTCTGAAATTTTACTATGTTATAGCTGACCCAAAAGTAGGTGAACAACATATTTAAGCAAAAAACTGTAAATGCAATAGTTTTCAAGTTACAACTGATTTACTCAATAGTGATGACCTAAAAGTAGCTATTACTCAGCTATGCCATGAGCTACAGGTCTGTAATTTCACTATGTTATAGCTGACCCAAAAGTGGCTGAATAACATATTTATACAAAATTCTCTAAATGCAATAGTTTTCCAATTACAACTGATTTACTCAATAGTGAGAACTTCAAAGTAGCTATTACTCAGCTATGCAATGAGCCACAGATCTGAAACTTCACTATGTTATAGCTGATCCCAAAATAGGTGAATAACATATTGAAACAAAATACTCTAAATGCAATAGTTTCCAAGTTATAAGCGATTTACTCAACAGTGATAACCTAAAAGTAGCTATTACTCCGCTATGCAATGAGTCACAGGTCTGGAACTTCACTATGTTATAGCTGACCCCAAAATAGGTGAATAACATATTGAAACAAAATACTCTAAATGCAATAATTTCCAAGTTATAAGCGATTTACTCAACAGTGATAACCTAAAAGTAGCTATTACTCAGCTATGCCATGAGCTACAGGTCTGAAATTTTACTATGTTATAGCTGACCTAAAAGTAGGTGAACAACATATTTAAGCAAAATACTGTAAATGCAATAGTTTTCAAGTTACAACTGATTTACTCAATAGTGATGACCTAAAAGTAGCTATTACTCAGCTATGCCATGAGCTACAGGTCTGAAATTTTACTATGTTATAGCTGACCCAAAAGTAGGTGAACAACATATTTAAGCAAAATACTGTAAATGCAATAGTTTTCAAGTTACAACTGATTTACTCAATAGTGATGACCTAAAAGTAGCTATTACTCAGCTATGCAATGAGCTACAGGTCTGAAATTTTACTATGTTATAGCTGACCCAAAAGTAGGTGAACAACATATTTAAGCAAAATACTGTAAATGCAATAGTTTTCAAGTTACAACTGATTTACTCAATAGTGATGACGTAAAAGTAGCTATTACTCAGCTATGCCATGAGGTACAGGTCTGAAATTTTACTATGTTATAGTTGACCCAAAAGTAGCTGAATAACATATTTATACTAAATTCTCTAAATGCAATAGTTTTCCAATTACAACTGATTTACTCAATAGTGAGAACCTCAAAGTACTTATTACTCAGCTATGCAATGAGCTACAGGTCTGAAATTTCACTATGTTATAGCTGACCCAAAAGTAGGTGAACAACATATTAAAGCAAAATACTGTAAATGTAATAGTTTTCAAGTTACAACTGATTTACTCAATAGTGATGACCTAAAAGTAGCTATTACTCAGCTATGCCATGAGCTACAGGTCTGAAATTTTACTATGTTATAGCTGACCCAAAAGTAGGTGAACAACATATTTAAGCAAAAAACTGTAAATGCAATAGTTTTCAAGTTACAACTGATTTACTCAATAGTGATGACCTAAAAGTAGCTATTACTCAGCTATGCCATGAGCTACAGGTCTGTAATTTCACTATGTTATAGCTGACCCAAAAGTGGCTGAATAACATATTTATACAAAATTCTCTAAATGCAATAGTTTTCCAATTACAACTGATTTACTCAATAGTGAGAACTTCAAAGTAGCTATTACTCAGCTATGCAATGAGCCACAGATCTGAAACTTCACTATGTTATAGCTGATCCCAAAATAGGTGAATAACATATTGAAACAAAATACTCTAAATGCAATAGTTTCCAAGTTATAAGCGATTTACTCAACAGTGATAAGCTAAAAGTAGCTATTACTCCGCTATGCAATGAGTCACAGGTCTGGAACTTCACTATGTTATAGCTGACCCCAAAATAGGTGAATAACATATTGAAACAAAATACTCTAAATGCAATAATTTCCAAGTTATAAGCGATTTACTCAATAGTGATAACCTAAAAGTAGCTATTACTCCGCTATGCAATGAGTCACAGGTCTGGAACTTCACTATGTTATAGCTGACCCCAAAATAGGTGAATAACATATTGAAACAAAATACTCTAAATGCAATAATTTCCAAGTTATAAGCGATTTACTCAACAGTGATAACCTAAAAGTAGCTATTACTCAGCTATGCCATGAGCTACAGGTCTGAAATTTTACTATGTTATAGCTGACCCAAAAGTAGGTGAACAACATATTTAAGCAAAATACTGTAAATGCAATAGTTTTCAAGTTACAACTGATTTACTCAATAGTGATGACCTAAAAGTAGCTATTACTCAGCTATGCCATGAGCTACAGGTCTGAAATTTTACTATGTTATAGCTGACCCAAAAGTAGGTGAACAACATATTTAAGCAAAATACTGTAAATGCAATAGTTTTCAAGTTACAACTGATTTACTCAATAGTGATGACCTAAAAGTAGCTATTACTCAGCTATGCAATGAGCTACAGGTCTGAAATTTTACTATGTTATAGCTGACCCAAAAGTAGGTGAACAACATATTTAAGCAAAATACTGTAAATGCAATAGTTTTCAAGTTACAACTGATTTACTCAATAGTGATGACCTAAAAGTAGCTATTACTCAGCTATGCCATGAGCTACAGGTCTGAAATTTTACTATGTTATAGTTGACCCAAAAGTAGCTGAATAACATATTTATACTAAATTCTCTAAATGCAATAGTTTTCCAATTACAACTGATTTACTCAACAGTGATAACCTAAAAGTAGCTATTACTCAGCTATGCCATGAGCTACAGGTCTGAAATTTTACTATGTTATAGCTGACCCAAAAGTAGGTGAACAACATATTTAAGCAAAATACTGTAAATGCAATAGTTTTCAAGTTACAACTGATTTGCTCAACAGTGATGACCTAAAAGTAGCTATTACTCAGCTATGCCATGAGCTACAGGTCTGAAATTTTACTATGTTATAGCTGACCCAAAAGTAGGTGAACAACATATTTAAGCAAAATACTGTAAATGCAATAGTTTTCAAGTTACAACTGATTTACTCAATAGTGATGACCTAAAAGTAGCTATTACTCAGCTATGCCATGAGCTACAGGTCTGAAATTTTACTATGTTATAGCTGACCCAAAAGTAGGTGAACAACATGTTTAAGCAAAATACTGTAAATGCAATAGTTTTCAAGTTACAACTGATTTACTCAATAGTGATGACCTAAAAGTAGCTATTACTCAGCTATGCCATGAGCTACAGGTCTGAAATTTTACTATGTTATAGTTGACCCAAAAGTAGCTGAATAACATATTTATACTAAATTCTCTAAATGCAATAGTTTTCCAATTACAACTGATTTACTCAACAGTGATAACCTAAAAGTAGCTATTACTCAGCTATGCCATGAGCTACAGGTCTGAAATTTTACTATGTTATAGCTGACCCAAAAGTAGGTGAACAACATATTTAAGCAAAATACTGTAAATGCAATAGTTTTCAAGTTACAACTGATTTGCTCAACAGTGATGACCTAAAAGTAGCTATTACTCAGCTATGCCATGAGCTACAGGTCTGAAATTTTACTATGTTATAGCTGACCCAAAAGTAGGTGAACAACATATTTAAGCAAAATACTGTAAATGCAATAGTTTTCAAGTTACAACTGATTTACTCAATAGTGATGACCTAAAAGTAGCTATTACTCAGCTATGCCATGAGCTACAGGTCTGAAATTTTACTATGTTATAGCTGACCCAAAAGTAGGTGAACAACATATTTAAGCAAAATACTGTAAATGCAATAGTTTTCAAGTTACAACTGATTTACTCAATAGTGATGACCTAAAAGTAGCTATTACTCAGCTATGCCATGAGCTACAGGTCTGAAATTTTACTATGTTATAGTTGACCCAAAAGTAGCTGAATAACATATTTATACTAAATTCTCTAAATGCAATAGTTTTCCAATTACAACTGATTTACTCAATAGTGAGAACCTCAAAGTAGTTATTACTCAGCTATGCAATGAGCTACAGGTCTGAAATTTCACTATGTTATAGCTGACCCAAAAGTAGGTGAACAACATATTAAAGCAAAATACTGTAAATGTAATAGTTTTCAAGTTACAACTGATTTACTCAATAGTGATGACCTAAAAGTAGCTATTACTCAGCTATGCCATGAGCTACAGGTCTGAAATTTTACTATGTTATAGCTGACCCAAAAGTAGGTGAACAACATATTTAAGCAAAAAACTGTAAATGCAATAGTTTTCAAGTTACAACTGATTTACTCAATAGTGATGACCTAAAAGTAGCTATTACTCAGCTATGCCATGAGCTACAGGTCTGAAATTTTACTATGTTATAGTTGACCCAAAAGTAGCTGAATAACATATTTACACTAAATTCTCTAAATGCAATAATTTTCCAATTACAACTGATTTACTCAATAGTGAGAACCTCAAAGTAGTTATTACTCAGCTATGCAATGAGCTACAGGTCTGAAATTTCACTATGTTATAGCTGACCCAAAAGTAGGTGAACAACATATTAAAGCAAAATACTGTAAATGCAATAGTTTTCAAGTTACAACTGATTTACTCAATAGTGATGACCTAAAAGTAGCTATTACTCAGCTATGCCATGAGCTACAGGTCTGAAATTTTACTATGTTATAGCTGACCCAAAAGTAGGTGAACAACATATTTAAGCAAAATACTGTAAATGCAATAGTTTTCAAGTTACAACTGATTTACTCAATAGTGATGACCTAAAAGTAGCTATTACTCAGCTATGCCATGAGCTACAGGTCTGAAATTTTACTATGTTATAGCTGACCCAAAAGTAGCTGAATAACATATTTATACGAAATTCTCTAAATGCAATAGTTTTCCAATTACAACTGATTTACTCAATAGTGAGAACTTCAAAGTAGCTATTACTCAGCTATGCAATGAGCCACAGATCTGAAACTTCACTATGTTATAGCTGATCCCAAAATAGGTGAATAACATATTGAAACAAAATACTCTAAATGCAATAGTTTCCAAGTTATAAGCGATTTACTCAACAGTGATAACCTAAAAGTAGCTATTACTCAGCTATGCCATGAGCTACAGGTCTGAAATTTTACTATGTTATAGCTGACCCAAAAGTAGCTGCATAACATATTTATACGAAATTCTCTAAATGCAATAGTTTTGAAGTTATAAGCAATTTACTCAACAGTGATAACGTAAAAGTAGCTATTACTCAGCTATGCCATGAGCTACAGGTCTAAAATTTTACTATGTTATAGCTGACCCAAAAGTAGCTGAATAACATATTTATACGAAATTCTCTAAATGCAATAGTTTTTAAGTTACAAGTGATTCTACTCATGATGGAAGTTACTGAAAAGCCCAAAAGTAGCTATTACTCACTTAGCTATTGAGACAGGCACCCAACTTACTCACCATATTGTAGCTATGAAAAAAGTAGCTGAATAACATATTTTAACAAAATGCTCTAGATGCAACAGTTTTCAAGTTATAAATGATTTTGTGCATGATTTCATGAATGTTAATGCATTAAAAATTATTAAAAAAATTTATTAAAAAAAAAGTAAGAGAGATCCAGGTCTCATACTCACACAAGAGAATCTACCTCTGGCCTAGTACATATATGCAAGATATGAGAGAAATCCCTGCAATAGTCACTGAGAAAATTGTGATAAAAAGTTGAAATTTTCACACTTTTGGTGGGGGTACCCCCCTTGTAATGTCTCTAGCAAACAGACGAACAGACAGATTTGCATGCCTTGAACAATTTTTCATCCTCGATAGATAAGGTATCTTTTAAAAAAAACAGCACGTCTCTAGGCCTTGTAGTTTTGGAGGAGAAGTTGTTCACGCGGACGCGTACGCGGACGCGTACGCCCACGCCGCAGAGTGACGACATAATGCCAGCTGACTGAAGTCAGCTGACATAAAAAATTGGCTATCTGCAATATTTTTAGAGATAATTCGCATTTACTCATTTTGAGTAGGTGAGTAATTAGCTATGGGTCTGAAACTTCACCATGTGAAAGCTTTTCCAAAAGTAGGTGAATGATTTATTTGACAAAAATTGGCTATCTGCAATACTTTTAAGAGATAATTCGCATTTACTCATTTTGAGTAGGTGAGTAATTATCTATGGGTCTGAAACTTCACCATGTGAAAGCTCTCCCAAAAGTACATGAATGAGTTATTTAATAAAAATTGGGTATCCACAATAGTTTTTGAGATAATTAGCATTTACTCATTTTGAGTAGGTGAGTAATTAGCTACGGGTCTGAAACTTCACCAAGTGAAAGCTCTCCCAAAAGTAGGTGAATGAGTTATTTCAGAAAAATTGGCTATCTACAATACTTTTAGAGGTAAGTAGCATTTACTCATTTTGAGTAGGTAAGTAATTAGCTATGGGTCTGAAACTTCACCATGTGAAAGCTCTTCCAAAAGTAGATGAATGAGTTATTTGAGAAAAATTGGCTATCTGCAATACTTTTAAGAGATAATTCGCATTTACTCATTTTGAGTAGGTGAGTAATCATCTACGGGTCTGAAACTTCACCATGTGAAAGCTCTCCCAAAAGTAGATGAATGAGTTATTTGATAAAAATTGGGTATCCGCAATAGTTTTAGAGATAATTAGCATTTACTCATTTTGAGTAGGTGAATAATTAGCTACAGGTCTGAAACTTCACCGAGTGAAAGCTCTTTGGGATAGCTGCTCTGCAGAGATACCCTGAAGATAAAAAATTTCATTGAAATCGTTCCATGTGGCACGGTTTTCGAGATATTAGCATTTTTGTGTTTTGCAATTTTTGCGCAAAAATTCGAAAATTCAAAATGGCCGCCATTTTTGGCAAGAGAAATTTTTTTTGAAAATTGGCATGGCTACTCTGCAGAGATACCCTGCGGGTCAAAAATTTCGTCGAAATCGCTCCATCTAGTACGGTTTTCGAGATATAAGCATTTTTATGTTTTGCAATTTTTGCGAAAAATTTGAAAATTCAAAATGGCTGCCATTTTTGGCAAGACAAATTTTATTTGAAAACTGGGATAACTACTCTGCAGGGATACCCTGGGGGTCAAAAATTTCGTCGAAATCGCTCTATCTAGCACGGTTTTCGAGATATAAGCATTTTTGTGTTTTCCTTATTTGGAAAATTCATAATGATTAATTAATCATTAATTACTCGGCCATTTCTTAACCAATCAATGCCAAAATCTAATGATTTCCAGATTTTAATAGAATGAATGTATTTGCCAAGTTTCAGGTGAATTGATAAAATTCCTTTCAAGTTATCATCCGGACAAGCTTCCCCATCGAAAAAAAACATTTTTGGTCATGTGACCTCTCTGATTGGTTGAAATGTCACTGCAGCATATTCAAAAAAATTCCCCAAGGCTACTGCCTAAACCTGCCAAATTTGAAAAGAATCCGCCTAACGGTTACAGAGTTATAAGGAAAACAAAGTGCGGAGCCGGCGGAGCCTGAAGGTCTCCCATACACAAACAAGCGTCCCGCAAGGGACGCTTAAAAAGTTGCAGGTAATACACTTTGGGTGACTTCTCCTGTGATAGGCTCCTGAGGCTATATCCTTAAGTTTAGTCTTGGTCACCATACCTTTTAAATATTGTATACTTTAACTTTCAGTTATGATAAAAAAGGCTAGCAAATTGGTGATTTCAATTTCTCTATGTATTGTGATACAATTAACTGAAATAATATACACATATTCAGTGTTCGCTCTCGTCAAAAATGAATGCGAGACAGACTGTCTCCCTTCACTTGAAAAGGCGAGACAACTGTGAAAAAATGTGAGACATGTTTTGCGTCAAGATATTTTGAAATATTTAGTTCCAATTTGGGACTGCATAAAATCTTCTTTATTTAAATAATAAGAAATAGATGCTAAACTAAAAGTTCAAATAAATAAACTATTTAATGCTGTTTTTATTTGTCTTTTATTTTTTTTTTAAATTTCACTTCTAAACCACATCTTAATGGCTAAATGGCTGGGTGCTACTGGTTTTTTTATTTATTTTTTTTTAAATTATTATTCTACTGTTATCTGGATTCATCAAATAAATAAATAAATTGCATTTCTTCTCTTTTCTTTGAAGAAATATACATTTTCAGTGTTGATTCTAGAAATTTTGAAATGTGGGGAGAGTCCCCCCCCCCCCCCCCCCCCCCCCCCCCCATGTCCGAAAAATGTGGGGGCTCGGTCAATAAAAATGGGAACTTGTACCTCCGCCAAAGAGGGATTAATTTCAGAATCATTTGTCCATATGTTTGTTAGTAGGGACGTCATCGTGTACCGTGATATCATCATATCACCGATGTTTCAAGTCCGCACACGATATCGAGCTTTGTTTTCATAGGTCGATTTCCGGGGTTTAGTTATTACATTAATGAAAAGTATATATGTGGGTGTACATGAGCCAGAACTCGTAACTGGAAATGACTTTCAGTTTATTCTAAAATGAAGATTCTTGGATTTTACCCTTAATAAAGTAAAAATCTTTGTTCTTTCGGAGAATTTACAGGGTTTATAATGTTTTGAATTAAAAATATGAAGTTGAAATGTAGATATTAACTTAAGTGATAAATACCGCGATATCGCCCACTGTTTTGTTCACGGTATCGAGACAGCAAACTTCCCAACGATGACGTCCCTATTTGTTAGCAGGATTACACGAATGCTACTGTATGGATCTTCGTGGAAAAAAATAGAAGCTGGAACCTGATCCGACTTAGATCCCAATAAATTTTGTAACTTATTTGGATCACTGCTTGGATAAAAAATATCAAAGACCTGGGGCCGTATTCTATCACAATACTTTTTTAGCAATATTTTTTAAAATAGAAGCACCTGGATGAAAGATCACATGCTTTTAAACTTGGGAACTCATTGCCATAGCACCCAAGTCATTAATATTCATCAGAAGATATGAGGTCACGGATTTCCCTTAGCATTTCTAGCAATATTTTATGAAATGGAAGTCTCAACAAAGATCTAACACTTAAAACTCGAGAACTCACAGCCATAGCACCCAACTCTGCTGTATGAACTGGTTCAACAGTATTGTTGTTAGTATCTAACGTTTGCATCATCCACATTCAAACTGTAGTATCCATTTTGTTTTCACATGAAATAACATTTTTCATTGAAAAAACGACCAAATTTGGTTAATTTTATTGTAATTGGAATTTTTATAAATAAAAATACTTACATAATCCCAACAGAAGCTTACGTGACCTACCGTTCGGTCAAGGACACAGACAATGTGTCTCGCCATTTTTTTTACTGAAAGTACACACGTAAACCCCAGCGGGCACCTGCTGGAGGTTATATCTCCACTGTAAGTTGTCATTCTAATTTTGACCCTACCCCTCAGAAGATGGTAGAGGGGAGGAGGGTGGGACTCTCCCTGTTGGGATTATGTAAATATTTTTATTTATAAAAATTCCAATTACAATAAAATTAACCAATTTTATTGCATAAAAACGTACTTACATAATCCCAACAGAAGCTTGAATGCAGCCCTGAGGTCCATGGTGGGTAGACTTCTGAGGACTGTCAAGTGCTATAGGAGAGTTCTTTAGGTATACAGATACAAAAAAATGCATACACAATATGTTATACTACAAACACTGTAATATACTACACATATGAATACTAGTATCATTATTACTGTCATAGTCAATACAAGTACTGTTAAAGTAAAAAGTAATTGTAATAAAGTAGCTGTAAAGTACTCACCCACTTATGAAAGCAGCATGCTGTACTGTACATCAAATAATATGTATGAAACCCTCCACCTTGTCTATACAGTAGTGCAGGGGTCAAAGGTCAGCTGTGCCCAGTTGAATAAAACTCCAACAGTCAGAGAGCAGCTGTCCCTCAAGCCAAGCAGCCATAACATGAAGACTTATCCATATTCTTGTTCCACAATCAAAGTCCTAGTACATTCCAGTCCAAATCCATATATCCTGAAAACATAAAGACTGATTATATTATTAAGTCTCAATTGTTCACTACATGCTGTGCAGACACAATGGGACCTAACTTAAAGATATCATCATTTTCCCAGCAAATATCCTTCAAATAAAAGTTTGTAAAGGTATTGTGGGATTTCCAGTAACAGGAGCTCAAGACCTGCTCTAAGGAGATACCTCCTTTAAATGCAAGTGATGCAGCCATAGCTCTAACATCATGAGCTCTAACCTGCGTGACCTGTTGATCAGCCGTATCTGAAGACTGATAGCAAGTTTGAATGGTGTGTTTGATCCACTGGGAAATGGTTATTCTTGTGATATCCTTAGAATAACCCTCCCTAAGGGATACAAAGAGTAGGGCCTTGCCCTTTCTCATGGATTTGGTCTTCTGTAAATAGACCTTGAGGGCCCTAACTGGACAAAGTGACTTGTCCTCCACCAGTGAGCTGTCCAACATGGTAGTAAGGGCTGGTATCACTACTGGTTTAATGGAATCAGGGCCATCCGAAGCCAATTGGTTTTTAGCCAGGAAGGCCGGAGAAGGAGAGACAGTAACTTCTGACCAATTTCTCCTTGAAGAGACAGAAGAGTGAGTCCATGCATGTATCTCACTCCTTCTTTTACCTGAGGCTAAAGCCAACAGGAACACTGTCTTGTAAGTTAGCCACTTCAAAGGAGCCTCTGACAAAGGCTCAAAGGGAGGTTTTGTCAAACCTAAGAGGACCAATGAGAGGTCCCATGTAGGTATGGACCTATTTGGTTTAGGTCTATCCCTGGTGAAGCTGGCAATAAGTCTATTCAGTTCTAGACTTTTTGAAATGAATTCACCCTGTGAACCCAAAGCATCAGCAATTGCTGTTCTGTAACCAGTGATTGTAGCTGGTTTGAGATTTTTGACTGTGAACAGGTAGTTTAAAAATTCTGCTACCTGGGGAACAGCTGTTGAGGTGATGTCCACCTTATTCTCTGTGCACCATTGCCCATAAATGGTCCACCTTGATTGATAGACTTTTCTTGAGGATTCCCTCTGAGGTGCCTTAATTCTTTCTGCCACCTCAGATGAGAATCTTCCAGAATTGGATTCCTGGAATCCAGAAGCCACACATGTAGATTCAGGTACTCCACGTTGTTGTGGAACCTGTTGGAATGTGGCTGTTTCAGAAGTGTCTTCCAGTGAGGGAGCTGTAGGGGTACCCTGGTCGAGAGATCCACCAGATCCCAAAACCATGGCATCCCCGGCCACCCTGGAGCCAGTACTATCATCCTGCATGGGTATGTTATTATTTTTTGAATTACTTGTGGCAGGATGGCTACTGGACAGAAGACATAGCCGTCTAGGCCTTCCCAACAGATATTCAATGCATCTATTTTCCAAGCCTTTTTGTCTGGGACAGGAGATACATAAATTGGAAGTTTGTAATTTAGATGAGTTGCAAATAGATCTACCATTGGTGTGTGCCAAACTTTGCAAATTTGGTTGAATATCTGTTGGTGAAGTGACCACTCCGTCTGTATGACCTTGTCCCTTCGTGATAGAGAGTCTGCTATGACATTTAGGGATCCAGGTACGTGTCTTGCCCTTATCTGGATTCTTCTGGAATTTGTGAATGCAAGAATTCTCCAGATAAGAGCACACATTTCTATGGAATGTGTGCCTCCTTCTTTGTTCAGATAAGATACTACTGTACTGTTGTCTGAACAGATGAGCACGCTTTGACCTTGCAAGTGCTCCTGAAACCCCTTTAGGGCCAGAAGAACAGCTTTCAGCTCCAATACGTTGATGTGAAGCTGAGCCTCCTTGTTTGACCAGAGGCCACTGAGGACTATTTCGTTCAAGTGAGCTCCCCAGCCTTTTTGGGAGGCATCTGTGAACACCAAAGTGTTGTGAACATGAGGATGGAGGGGAGAACCTGCCATAAGATTTTGTAGATCCTCCCACCATTTGAGATAATTGAGGAAATTCCTTGTTACTGGAATGTTTTTGTCCAGTGACTGGGGAAACTTCCAGTTTGGCCTTAGGTACCACTGAAAAGGTCTCATGTGCAACCTTCCTAGAGGTACTGTTTTTTCTAAGGAAGCTAATGTCCCTATGAGTGACATGAGCTTTCTTGGAGTCAAGACTAATGACTTTCTGATGGAAACAGTCTGAACTTTCAACCGATCGAGTTTCTTTTGGGTTGGAAAAACCAGACCCCTGTGAAGATCGAAGTGATAACCCAGAAAATCTAGATTTTGTGTGGGAACCAATTCCGATTTTTGGAAATTGATGAGCCAGCCTAGTTCTTGGACCAATTTCACTAATTTTTCCGAATCTTTGAGACATTGATCTTTTGTTGGTGACCGAAGAAGCCAGTCGTCCAGATATTGATGGATTCTGAGGTTCCTGGCTTGAGCTATGAGTTTTACCTCTTTCACAATGCGAGTAAACTCTAGGGGAGCTGTTGCGACACCAAAAGGGAGAGCCTGAAACTGGAAAACCCCTTTTTTCGTTTGAAATCTCAGATATTTTTGAGATTGTGGGTGAATTGGAACATGAAAATAAGCGTCTGTGAGGTCTATCGAGGTGACCCACTCCCCCTGTCGAATCGACTTCCTGATAGATTCGGCTGTTTCCATTTTGAATGTCGGTACATGTAAATGGTTGTTTAACATACTTAAATCTATCACTGGTCTCCACCTTTTCATGGGTTTGGGTACCAGAAACAGTCTGCTGTAATATCCCAGAGTAGAAGGTTTCCTGACATGAGTTATTGCCTTTTTTGCAAGCATGGCCTGAACTGCTTCGTGTAGAGCGCCATCTTTGTTTTTGTTGTGATATTTGCTCAAAATGAGCGGAATTTTCGATAATTTGGGTAGAATTTTGAAGTCTAGGCGATAACCATGTTGTAGTAAACTTACTACTCTGGGATGTGCTTGATTTTTTGCCCATACCTGCCAAAAATCCTGCAATCTTGTCCCTGGAAAGTCACTTCCTCTTTCCGCCTCTGCCTCCTCGCGATGCGCGCGCAGAGAAGTGGTTATAGGTGTTTGGCTGCGTTCGTTTGTCACGAAACGACCTGTTACCTTCCTGTGAGGGCTTTGGATGTGAAGATCTCCCGAAATCGAAATTCTTCACAGAGGCTCTGTATGACTTGGAATCAGATTCCTTCATTATTGACAATCTTTTGATCATGTTATCCTCAACCTGGGATAAAATATCCGAGTTGAAGACCTCCTGTTGGTCAAAATGATCTGTACGCAAGCTTGCCAAGTCCTTAGGACCTAATTTTGAGCTGCAGTCCTTCAATAAGCTGTCTCTCCTTGCAAGGAGCATATTGCATGCCAGAGTCATATTCTGCTTGAGGACTGTATCCAGAGCTATTTCTAAGGAAGATGTGACAGAAGCCTGGAGTTGAGAGTATTTGATCATGAGATCTGCTGATTCCCTGATGGTTTCCAGATCTTCTGAACATTTGATCTCAGTAGCTAACTCCTGGATCCTATTGTTGAGTTCCTCAATAGCCATTTTAAACCATACAACATGGCCCAGGATTTGAACATTTTCTCTGCAAACTGTCTCCTGTACAATAAACTGCTTGGAAGGTACAGAGATTGAAGATGACAAAGACTTTACTTTAGCTATGTTGAAGTATGAGTCAGGAAGTTTAGGATCTTTCAGAGGAGTATTTTGAGGAGAAGTGGTGTAATAAATCATGTCAGGCCTCTCAAAGGCCAAAAACTGTCCCTGAGATAGAGATTCAGAGCTAGACTTGTCTTTTACTGTTGTTCCAGAGGCCTTTCTGTATCTATAGTCCCACATGGACTGTATATCTTGAACAGGAGGTAACGCCAAATTCTGTTTTCTGACCACCTGCTTAGAAGGTTTCTTAGAGAATGCAGAGGGAGCCACAAGGCACTCTACTTGTGGTACCTCTAAATCCAACAGATTCCTGATGGCATTGAGCATTTCCACATAGGAAGGATCTAATTCCTGGGAATGAGTGTCTGAATCACCCTGAGGAGACCTGGATCTATGGCGTTTCGTAGAAGGTAAAGATGATTCCTCATCAGATAATTCCCCCTCTGAGGGGACTGGTCTGCTCTGGGAGGCAGGGGCACACATACCCTGCTCCTGAGAGTGTGGAAGAGTTGTTTTGGAAGCTGAAGGTTTATCCCTGCGCTTAAACTCCTCAAATTGAGAAGCCAGGGAAGATAACTGAGAATTCATAGCCTTCAACATCTCCTGAAGAGATGAATCAGGAGTAGAAGTGGAGGAAGTTGAGGACTTTGAAGGAGTTGGCTCATCCAACAGCGAGTCATCAAACTTGTCAGAAACTTTAGTTTTTGAAGATTTCTTTCTATGAGGAATTTTCAAAGCACCAGCACAAATAGTACAGTCACTTTCCTTACCAATCACACACTTATCCTTCCCTTTCTTGTCGTTTCTGCATTTTAAACAGGCCGGATGGTTGTCCCAAGGCAACATATCACCTGCACAAATGGAGCATTTCCTTTGTTTTTCGGACATGGTAAAAAATCTTTGAAGATCCGAAAAGAACGTGTGTGTACTTGACGGCGGTCAAAATAAGAATGACAACTTACAGTGTAGATATAACCTCCAGCAGGTGCCCGCTGGGGTTTACGTGTGTACTTTCAGTAAAAAAAATGGCGAGACACATTGTCTGTGTCCTTGACCGAACGGTAGGTCACGTAAGCTTCTGTTGGGATTATGTAAGTACGTTTTTATGCAATAAAAATAGCCTTCATGATGATAAAATTAAAAGATTCTCACGAAACAATTGGTGCCCTTCCATTTTGTAAACATGCGGGATCACGTCTTCTACCGAACGCGCCGAATATACCGAATTGTGGGCTAGTACTAAAACTCGCGGGATATCGCATATCCCGCGCTCTAGAAGCATCACTGCATTTTGTCTCTTCCGATAAAAGACGAATTTCTTTGGTCAGTAGTTGTTTCGACTGTGACACAATATGCAGAAGACGAGTTAAAAATTAGACATAAAGCACGGAAATCTCGTGACAATACCCGAATTCTCACGTGAATTACTGTTAGCTGGATGTATCAAATAAAATAAATTCACTTTCATGTCTTTCTCACCTATTTCTATGAGGAAATATGTACGTTGTCGCTTCCATTTTTTTGGTCAGTAGTTGCTTCGACTGTTTTGCCTGTGACACTATAAGCAGAAAACGAGTTTTAAAATCGACAAAAAGCACAGAAATCTCGCGAGAATTCCCGAATTCTCACGTGAATTACTGTTAGCAGGATATATAAAATAAAATAAACTTCTTTTCATGCTTTTCTCACCCATTTCTATGAGGAAACATGTACGTTGTCGCTTCCGATAATCGACGAATTTCTTCAGTCAGTTTTGAGTGTTTCGCCTGGTAGCGACAGCACAGACACGTTAGTGAGTTGGTTTTGCGACAACTCGCCCCAGAGTGTGTACAAACTCGCAAAATCGCGCTTGAGAGCGAACACTTCATATTTGTTCCGAATGGGGACAGCTGCTTATGACCAAACGTTAACAAATGTTAACACCATTTTGAGAGTTGCCAATCTTATTCCAATCTTTCTCCAATTTTTGTGAGTCAAGTACCATATCCAAAAATTTTTTTAAAAAGTCTACAATGCTATATACAGTTTCACAAAATAATATACAGTATGAAGCATTAGAAATATGATTTTTGTGATTATGATTTGTGAGTACAGTGAAGATCTTCTTTCAAACATTTTTGGTGTTCCTTTACCAAATTCTGTGGTTATCTCCAGGCAAGATTTTATTGGAAATTTATTTCACTGGCTAAAATAAAATAAAACCTTACCAAAATGGCTGTCAAGTGAGTCCACTCGATAAAAAATTGTTGAAATAAGACCTAATATGTACTGTTTTGTGTATAAATACATCTACAAACTTGGACATATTTATTTTACATTATTTCCTGAAGTTTGGTAAGGTAATGTTTAAGATTTCTCATAATATTTGGGCTGCCAGCCTTTTTGGCGCTAGCGTGAGCAATATTACAAGATAGTTGTTTAAATAGAAAAGAATACTCATTTTATGTTATGAGTGTTGTAAATTGTACAGTCCTTTTTCGCTGTAACATTTGAAACATTTTAGCACACTTTTCTTGTTCAACAAAATCATGTGTATACCCGAAAACAATTATATTTTAAGAATATAAAACTTCTGTTTATGTATTGGCACAAACACATGCATAGGTCTGATTTTAGAACCACTTAGACCGGAAAGTGGAATAGACCTGATTCTGGTTCACAAAGTATGGTGATCCATGGCGTGTTCATGGCAGTAAACATTTTATATACTTGTAATTTCTGACAACTTTGTAGATCAATTTTACTTTAGCAAAAAGCCACTTTGACGTTTGAATTTCAGAACTAATTATTTATAAAATATAACATTCCGGCAGTGTCAGTGTTAACTCATAGGTTTAATAAAGAAGTTATCACTTTACCACGAAAACTCCAATGACACGAAAATACCACAGCTACCTATAAGCGGCTTTATATATTGGAAAATTGTATCGTCAATATACGTAAGTTCGATATAGACAAAATGTCGATCGGCTTCATTTTCTTCCGATCCGCTTTCTTTTGAATGGTTGTATGAGGCACGAAAGGCTGCTGGCGTTTCGAATGTAATCAATCTTACCAGAAAAATTATTTTATTCTGATGTCAAAATGAGGAAGAAACAGGTATTTTTATTTTTCCTTTGCAAAAATAGATGTAATAATTGTTGCACAATCAAAAATTGTTTTTAAAGAACTTCCCATTGCAAAATTTAAAGAAATTGCATTTTTATTAGAGGTGTTTTACGTGCCTGACTGAGATGAAAAATCGATCAATTGATATCACTACTTTTTTCAAAATTTAGTTGTGTTTTCCACTTCCTTCCCCCGATAAAGAGGTGCGTACCAAATGATCGATTTTTTGTACATCTCTGTCCCCTAGTGGTGGTGGACCAGTTCACGCCCGGGTTCCAATTCACGCCCACCCTCAATTTTCTTGAAAATTTATAATTTTTCATAGAGAAGATGTTTACCACATCATAGAGAATCATCAAATTGATCATATACATTGGTAATTTATTGTTGAACTGTGATTGTTTTGGATAAATTTAGGGGGTGGGCGTGAATAGGTACATGGGCGTGAATTGGTCCACCACCACTATGACAACAGTTAAAGGAAATGATATCTTTTAAATATGAAGAAAATCGTTATATTTTAGGTAATTTCAAATAAAAACAACTTAGCAAAACTAAAATATAGGTATTTTCACGCATATTGATGTTTCAAAATTTAATAACACTTTTTATTAGACTTTTATTTGTATAGTCAAGTATCCTTGATTCGAGGGTGTTGTTGATTCGAGTATGGCCGTTTTTCAGGTATACGAGCATCTCGTGACCACGGCAGCTCGTGACCAACAACTCGTACCCACAACTCGTTCCCAAGATTTTTTTTAAATATTGCAGGAAACCCAACCGACTTCTGTCTGCTCACGTTTTTTCCCCCAATTTGCATATTTTATTTTAAAATATTGAAGTAAACTCCACGGACTTCTGTCTCTCCACGTTTTTTTCTAATTTGCATAATTTATTTGAAAATATTGCAGAAAAATCCATGGACTTCTGTCTCCTCAAGTGCATGATTTAATTTATAATAGTTTTAGGAAGACCTCTGTGAATTCCATGACCTCACGTTTTCTAATTTGCATATTTTATTTTATAATATTGCTAGGCAACCCCCACAGAAGTACGAGAATTTGAAGTACTTGATCTCTAACTGAACAGACATTGTTACATAAAATACTCACTCTTCAAGCAGCGTCTCTATTTATTAAACATGAAATATTGTTAGAAAACCCCACATAATTGGGTGATCTCATATTTCTCCATAAATATTATGAATTGCATATACAAGTACTTGATATTCAAGCAGAAATAATGTTCTTATGAAATGTTCGTGTACGAGTTGTTGGTCACGAGATGCCCTGGTCACGAGTTGCATGTAAATCGTTTTTCATTAATATAAGAGCATCAATTTTCACTTTTTATAACATAAAATGATGCTTTGGTATTTATAGTTTTGTAAAACACATCCAAATTACTGCAAAATAAAATATTTAGACATGAAATATGCTCATAACTAAAACGTTAAAACTCGCGAATCACCAAGACGCAAGGCTACTGCATATTTGACATCAATTTTCTTAAGCGATCGAACTTCCGTACAACGACGATCGTTTCAACAGTCCTGTCGCACACATCATGAAATACGAGGCTAATATAAGATTTTTGCAAGGTTTTATATTTTCACCAATACTTTTAATGTGGAGAGTCAGAACGGGAAGGGTGCAAATGCGTACTGTACAGAGCCGTTCTGAAGTTCAGAACTGGGGGAATTTGGTGCAGGACGATTTCATTTACCGACACTTAATCTGGCAAATTATTCGCGTTATGTATCACAAAAGAAAATGGAATATGGCAACTAAGGGCCAGATATTATATATTTACTTCGAAAGAAATCAATGGCTTTACTGGAATTCACACTGCATATTTTTCGTTGAAAAAGTTTGTTGTCATCTCAAAGGAAGCGAAACTAATGATGCATTTTGGGTAAAAGTAAAATATCTGCGGTAATTAAAGCCCAGAAGGCTATAACAGATTTCCCGAAAGTATGTTGGAACAATTTGTATACTACCAGAAAGTGTTATAAAAGTTTAATCGGAACAGGGTAATTTTTAAATCTTCTAGATTTAGACTTAGCCTGCAATTTATATGATTGTATTACTAATTAGTTACGATTTTTTTTTCTTTTACAACAAAATGCCTTAATATAGATTGAGAATACCATAAATGTAGCGAAATCCATTCAAATAATCACCATCAAAAACAATCTTTTAAAACAGAAAGGCTTAATAGATTTTGCTTATTTAATAATAGGTCATAAGATGTACTTAGGTGTTATATTCACACTAATTTGTGTGATGATACATATTTGTGTGATGTGGCCGGCTGTTAATTAGAATTCCTATTGAGTGATTGACGTGGATTTTTGTTTGGAGACAGCAGCAGATCACTGCTTTGGTTTGAGTTGGATGCAGGAATGATGGATGTGTTAGAAAGATTGCTTGCTTGTTTTGGTTATATGTATTGTTGTAGTAGAGTGCAGGTTAGTTAAACTACATTTAAGCAGTGTGTTTTAGAGATTGGTTCTTGGTGACTGCATTTGTGTCAGAGATTGGGTTTTAATTCTAAACTTTAATATTCAAGTGAACTGTTTGTGTTTATGTTCACTTTAATGTTTGTTTTGCTAGCATAGAACCCAAGCAGAACTTGGCTAAAGCTAACAGTCGGGTTAGCCAGAGTAGCCAAAACAGATTTTATGACCAACAGGTAAGGAGTGCTATTATGATTCCTGATGATCGAGTCTTGATTATAAAAGTTGGCAGAAGTTGGCAGACAGGTGGACTGAAGAGGTTTATGTTGTGGTGGACCAACAAAGATCTGAAATTCCTGTTTACAGGGTTAAGCATGAGGTTGGTAGAAGTCATATGAAAGCTCTTCACAGAAACCTGTTACTCCCTATTTCTGTATTACCATTGACTGAACAAAAACCAGTGCCTGTACCTCATAAAACTAAACTGCCAGGTCCACGTGTGGAGAATGTGGAGAATGTAGTTGAGCAACCTCTAAGACTGAAGCTGAAGCTTCAGATGGTGATTTTGTTATTGAAGTGACATGTGTCAGGAAACCTAATTGGGTTCCAGTACTGTCACTACAGGTTGACATCAATCCTCTTGATAATGAGAGTGTGGATTTGGAAAGTGATTTAGATGCTGGAAATGGTCTAGTTTCAGAATCTCAGCATGAGTCAAGGATGTCAGAGTCCAGTATTCAAGATCCCAGTGAATCTGTTGCTGATTCGGTGGATCAGAGACTTAAGCATGGGCAGAGTGTGGATGATTCAGTAAGCACTTTTAACCATAGTGCTGGTGACGAATCATTGGCTATACCCACTCCTGTTCCTGCCCCTCGAAGGTCAACTATAGGACCTGAACTCGGGGTCATTTACATCTGGATTTTGTGCTCAAGTTAGCACATACATCTGAGTCACATGAATCTGAAAAGAAAGAGTCAGATTTAGAACTGTAGAAAATTGAGCTGCTACAAAGCATGATTAAGATTTTAAAGTGATTGTTGAAGTGAAAATGGGCAAATTTTTGTTGATTGATTGGAAGTAAGCATGTGATCTTGTTAATAGTAACAAATAAGTTTTGTTTTAACTGTAGTTCTTTTGAGCTTGTTTGAGTGTACTGTTTCTCAAGTATGTGTGTAAGACAACTGTTTGAATGTTTTTGGGTGAGTCAAGTGGGTTAAACACTTCCTGGTATATGTGTAGTTTTGGATGGTTGTAAGCTGTTTAAGCTTAAGTGTACTTTAAAATCTCAGGATGTCATTTCCCTGTGAGGGGGAGTATGTAACCGAGGCATTTTCGGCCGATTTAAATGGCTAGAAATAATATTTGTGTGATTCGGGATTGTTAATTAGAATTCCTATTGAGTGATTGGCGTGGTGTTTTTTTAGAGACCGTGGGAATTTAAAGCAGATCACTCCTTTCATTTGAGTTGGATGAAGGAATGATGATGTGTAGAGAAGATTGATTGCTTGTTTTGGTTATATGTGTTGTTGTAGCAGAGTCCCCAGTTAGTTAAAGTACATTTAAGTAGTGTGTTTTAGAGGTTGGTTCTTGATGAGTGAATTTGTGTCAGAGATTGGGTTTTAACTCTGAACTTTATATCCAAGTAAACTGTTTGTGTTTATGTTCACCGTATTTTGCTAGTAATTATTTTCTATATATTTTACTTAATCTTTTATGTTGTTTCAAACTAGTCTGATACATATCTAGTCATTTTAGAAGAAATAGTGCTTGTAGTTGTCAGAATAATTGTTTTATTTTGTATATAGTAAATTAACTTATTTAATTTACTAGTATGTCTGTGATAACTTGACACCTAAGTGTTTTAGCAGGTGCTGTAATTAGTTTGGAATGACATTTGTATTCTTTAATTAATATATTAAAGTTAACAGTATTAATATTTCATTTTGCTACTCATGCGTTCAATGATTTGTCAGTCATTCTATTAAATGGTTCGTATATGTTTTTGTAGGTGTTTTTTTATGTGAGTTTGGAACCTAGTTTGGCCGAGTTTTGGCTGCGGTGTCAAGTGATGTGAGTGTGGCAATAAAGGTTTTTAGTTAAGACCATCTGTTCTTCCTCAACCTCCCTTGGTTTCACTGGAGATACTGCTAGTTAAGGGCACACCATCTCTCTCTCCAGTCACAAATGTACTTTTTATTAACCTACTTATGTAGACGTATGCAATGATTTTATGCAGAACAGAATGTTTTTGAATTTATTTTAGTTTTTGTTTACAAAAGACATTGTCTGAGAGGGTATATCACTCATATAAGCTTAGTCATTGTTGTGTTGTATCACTATTGAATGTATACTCATTAATTTTTTTGTCTTTTGAATTTATTTAGCTTTTTTATAATTGTGAACATGATCTTTGAGAATAAGTAAATATAAATTGGACTCTCGAAACTGTCAACATATCGTAAAATAAACCCTAAGTAGCAGTTTCTTTTTCAGATAAAGCAAGAGCATCAGTCTAATGGAAATAATCAGCTAACATGCCAGATCAAGCTATTATTAGTATACAAAAAATAATGGAAAATTTATATAGCATTTTATATATCAGATGGTACCCTCTTCAAATATCAAGAATATCGGTGTAGTTTTTGACTTCACCATGGCCCTCCCTAATAATATGTCCCTAGTCACAAAGTTGACTTGAATCCATGTAAGAGATTTACATAGGACTTTCAACTTCTTAGACCTCTAGGTCATCCCGCATAACCACACAATTAGAATTTACATTGGCCCCCATGCAATTATTTTCAGGGTACAGGTCAAAATAGGGCTGATCTGTTACATACATGGGCACTATATAAGTGCATTGTTTAATCTTAGGTTTCTGTCTATATATTGCCATATAAGGTAATTGTGTTATTGATTCTTTTTATGTGTTATGTAGTACTGATCTATTAATAGACTGGGGAAATCCTTCTAATAACTTCAGTGTTTATATTAGTAGATTTGGGGAAACCCAATTACCAGTAGTCTCTAGAACTTCCTTGGTGAATCTGGTAACAGGTCTTAAATACAAGTTAGTTCTGTAACTGTCTGGAAGTTTCCATGCTGGTATATAAACACTGTACACCTGGCCACAGATGAACATAGTATTCGCTGGCTATACAGAAGGCTGTGTCTTAGTGCTACATTGTACTATCAACTGGATATATACTTTTTGTGTACTTTATACTTTGTGATTGAACTATTACTGGAGCGAACTAGATACAGTGTCTGGATAGATTTGCTGTGCTTTGGATACTTTTTCTTCTTCTGCACATAGTGTGTGGTTCTACCGGTGAGTGGATTTATTGCTTTTTGGACATTGTCCATATCTTGAAGCGGACAGTACAGTTGTGCAGACTCTTTGAATATTTCTATACAGATATTTGGTATGATTGGATATCAAGATCATCACAAGATAAGAATATTTTGTGTTATCGGATACTGAATGGATAACAGGATACGGGTATCTGGACATCAGATGGATCACAGGACATATCACAGGATAGATTACTGGATAAAGTGGACAAACTTTACTGTCAGTTAGAGTGGCCAGGTCAGATTGGTTTCATTGTTATATCATTGTATGTACTGTTGAGAGCATACCAGTTGACTGTAATCTTCATTTTAATTGTTAAATAAATTTAAGTTAAAATTTTTGTCTTTTCCTGTTGCAACTTATAGGTAACCGGTAATTGCTACCGTGCTTGCTCATGACTGTAACAGATCACATACATATGAAAAAAACATAGTCAACCAGTGAAAAGCTTTATCCACGCACATCTTCTGGAAATATCAAATACAGCTGTCTGAAATTTAAGTTCCTTCAATTCATCTCCTTCAACTGTTAAGTCCACAAATCTATCAAAGTCTTTCAGTCACTATCCAATAACTTTTTGTGACTTCCTTCCTCTTTGTACAAGAAGTTCTTCAGTAATACCCATTAGGGAACATCTTATGACTTACTTTCAGGGTTGGGTCTTAATACAATAAAATTATTCAGTACAAGTACTTTTAAAATGTTTTAGTATAAGTACCATAACATTTCTTAATAATGCATAAATCTTTTCAAACATTTTCCTATTTGTTTACATAATTTATTAAAGCTTACCTCTTTATCCTGAGCACCTACCATAATTATTTTTGTCTGCACTACAAACAGATTTATTCAGAAACTTACAATTGCTAGAAATTTCTTCACCTCAATCTTCACCACTAAGTATCCTCCTGTCAGTAACACTCACAACAATGATTAATGAGCCAGAAAGGGGGGGCCACGGTGGCAGAGTGGTAATATTCTCTCCTCCCACCTCTGAGATCGCAGTTCAGCTCCCAGCCCAACCTCAAGTTGGAAAGCTAGTAGTTGCTTACCATTGGTCGGCACTTTACAGTACAGAACTGTGACCAACTGTATGTACTGGTTTCCTCTGCCCATAATACTATCCGTCGTGATATGACCTGTGCAGTGTTGAAAGCGACATAAAACCCAAATAAATAAATACTAAGTCAGAACGTCTCTAGACTATCAATTTTTTCAATTATTAGTTTTGTGCTTTTATTCTGTAATGTAAACTGCTGACCATTGGTAAGCAATTACCAACTTTTCCCACATAGGGTCCAGGGTTTAAACTGCAGATCTCAGAGGTGTGAGGCAAGTGTGTTACCACTGTACAATCAAGGCCGCCAAATAAAGAGAATACAGGCAATTTAAAATTCGCCAGCATTCAAACAAAAGAAATGGGAAACCACAGTCATGTGAAAAAGAATTTCAATTTGTTTTTTGACCTCAACAAAACGCAATATGCAATTATACAGAGAATACCCTATGAACTAATGAAGATATCTGAAGACTTCCCTCAATTACTCCACAAATTAAGTTTGGGGAGGTGAGAATGAATGCGATCTGTAAATATTCCTCTGATACAGGAAAGAATGAGTTGGGAACATGGAAAGGCATTCAGAAAATTTACCTAGAACGAGCAACCAATACGGCCTGTAGTCAGATGTTCTTTGATGACTTACTGGATCAAAGATATGCAGATTTGCAATGGCAAATTTTAAAGGCGACCAATACTTACAATATTTTTGAACATCGGGTTGTCATTGTGAATCTGTGAAAGACGAAGTGTGTCATGAACATCAAATAATTTAATTTAAAGATATTCTCTTTAAAATTCTCAAGTGCCAGACCTGGGCATAAAGTGGGATGATGAAACTCACAAGCTGCATTAAAACTGGGTCAACCCTCTCTGAATTGCATGAAGTGTTGTTTGGTGTACCACAAGGCTCTTTCCTTGGCTCGCTGCTCTTCTCTTTATACACCACCCTTTTGAGTAAGGTTATTGGAAGGCACTCCAACATCGAATTCTACTTTTATGCTGACGATACCCAGTTTTCCGTTCATACATCTAAGAAAAATGCACCCTTGGCCTTTGATAAATCAAATTCATGTCTTCATAATGTTCAACAATGGATGTTGTCAAGTATGCTTAAACCCTGATAAAATCATGCCTGATGCAACTCACCTTCAAAACTACCACTTTGACTTTTTCCTGTTTCAGAAAAAAAATCTTATCTCTTTGCAAAGTCTTTTCCACCTTAAAATATAAACTGTCCGGTAGATCTATGTGATAACGACCTGGCCCTGGCTATGTCTGTAGAATGATGATTACTTAATTGGTTCTGCTGCTGCACCTTTGAGTCCACCTTGACAGAGATTTAGGGCTATAAAAGTACAGAATAGAATAGAATGGAAAAATCAGGATTATCTTTGCTGTACCCAGTCAGTGACACAAATCACTCAAAAACTAATGAGATCTAAGTTGGATCAAGACCCATCTTATGATTTTTTTTCATAAAGTTCCCACAAGTAGCATTTGCCTAATCCTGCTAGCAAACAAACAGGCAAATGCGCAGTCAAACGGTAATAAAAATAATACCCCTGTGGCGGAGTTAACTAGACAGACATGTGCCAGTACGATCAATGAGTGTGCCAATGGATTGACAGGTGATTATAAAGTCCCATTGTCGCATTGTTGACACAACAGTAATGTGAATCGTCAACAGTACAAACATCTTCAACCACAGTCAGTCTTTACTTAGATAGGTCTTAATTAGCTTTAAAGAGAGATTTTAGAGCTGTACACTTCACAAGTTGGGATCCTGCAAAAACAAGGGGATTTCACAGCTCCCCAGACAAATGTGTGCATAGTACATGGTAGTGTAAACACTTTTAGAATGTTGTTTGAAAGTGTCTGAGTGAAATTGTGAGGGAAAGAGTTTTAATGAGGATGAATATGTTCGTCTTTTTTTCAAATTTTAAATATATGCCACAATTGGAGCTAATTGCTGTTAAGCAAAGTGAAAGTCTTTTACATCCCATTCAACAGCCAGGTTCATTTTGGGATGGGTACTGAGCTTTGTCCTCTGTGGTTGTCTAACTCACACAGAAGTGAAAGCCTGTGATTACATGCCAGGGGTCGTATTCACATAAGGGATCCAGATCAAGTTGAGCTGATTTTTGCCTCGAGTTGAGCTAAAAAATGGATACGGATCAAGCCAAAGATCAGCTGAGCCATTTATTGTTATCCTATTTTGATATTGAGCTAATATTATGCTCAGCTTAAATTAAATAAAACCATTACACAGCAGTTATATGGCCACAAAGTGACCAAAAACTGGTGAAACCACACAACCCCCCCACCACCCAAACTAAATCACAAGCAAGTTTTGTTGCCTTCAGTGTGCATTTGTAACAACCTTAATAAATGGATCTAAATGCATCGAACTGACATACTTTTGAACTATGTCCTCAGAAAATTTGCAAAACCGGAAGGAGGAGTGGAGCTAACAAGAAGCCAAAACGGAGAAGTGTGAAAGGGGTTCAAAAATGTCCCACCACAAACCCATAAATGTACACATATCTATGAATATTATTGACTGTTTTCATTATAATTTCTGTTTTTGTGTGACCACACAGTTTTACATCAGCCAAAGCATTCACGTCAAATCAGTTTACATTGGATGAAGTTAGAATTTTTTGGGAAGTATTTGTTTTTAGCTACACATGTGAATCTGGCAAAAGAAATATATTCTTGACATTTAGAATCCACATTGTGACGTCACATGGGCAGTTCCCATCTAGTTAATATTCACTCCACGCCCCAAAATAACTGAATTAATACGGCAAACAAAACATTTTGTTGTTATTTTTTTCTTCTTAATATTCAATTAACTGAGGAGTGGAAAAAAGCCAAGAGGGTTCCCATCAAAACAGATATTGTGTTGGTTTAATTAAGTGTTGAAATTTCAGAAGAATAGATAGTTCAACAGAAAGATGTGGTTATGAAGAAATTATGAAGCAAACAATCTGTTGGATATTGTGAAAAAAGGCCACAGATGACTCCCTTAAAGCTTTCAGAGAATGGAATATTTTCTCAAGCATCAGAGTCTTGTAACTTTTGAAAGAAAATTTTTAAAATGTACCAAAAAAATTACCCCGGACAAAAATGGGGGTATTAAAGAGAGTCTCGTTTGTTGTTTTGTGAGATGAGTTCAACTGAAATTGGGGCAATTCAATCGGAAACATTTCTTAGAAGTTAAACCTGCTATCTTATTTGACATCAGCTAGTTGGTCTTTTTAACTGGATGACAAAAGTGTGTGGTGGCTTTTAAATGCATATCATTTGTGCTTATTTACACAAATACCTGATTGTAGGGGTAATAGAAAGACAGATACATATATGTCCCAGACGAAGACAATTTGGAAAAATAAATAAAAAAACATATAATAATTAGATCAAAGGACGGCTATATATGCATATAATGCTTAATGTATTTTTTTTCAAAAATCTTTGTAGTTTCTTTGTGTGTAATGTTTCCTGTTCTCTATGCAGGTATCGACAGAAATTATTAGTAGAGTTTTAGTGGATATTTTTAGTGGATGAATTTTTGAGTGTGTATCTGACAGTCAGTGGACTCACTTATAGGGATAGTTTATGTATTCCTTCCCGGAATCCCTGAAGGTGTCCAGATATTTTTTATCTGTGGACATAACCAGGTCACAGACAGTTAGAGGGGGTGGAGACATATGTGGTGTGAGAGGCTAGCAAAAACCAACCTGTCTGGCAGGGGGAAAATCAAATATTTATCAGTACAGGATATACACAGACAGGGCATTCTATATAAGCTGGAAGTGGCAGTGTTTCCAACTATTTGTGGCTCTGAAGGCATAAAATGTGTCACTGTCATCCCATTGCTACTTCCTGTGTTGTTCTCGCGTGTTTGATGTTGATTACTGAGAGTGGAGCTCCACAGGGCGATATTGTAGGAAGTCTGAGTGCCCTTGGCGGGAAACAAGAGAGGAGCAGACGACATTTGGCAGTGGCTGGTCCTTATGATGCCAGTTAGGGGACTGAATGCCGTGCTGGATCTCTCACTGGTTGTCTGTCTTCTGTTGGTTGTTGAAACAAGGTAAGTTAATTTTCTTGCATCCAAGGATGAGGTTCACTAAATAAATTAAGGCTTAAAATTTTGTCTCAGACTTAAAAGTTTTATGCAAAAGAGATTTAACCTTTTATTGAAAATAAGCTTTGGCTTAAAACTGAGTCTGACACAAAGGATATTTAGTTAAATGTTTATGCATTTCCCTCATATTTGGTTCTTTATTGACCAAAGGTGTCTTAAAACTGCTTAAATCATACACTACAGCCTAAGCAGATAACGTTGGAAACTCAAAATTTGTTGATATAATATAAATTTAGTTAATAAATCTGACAGTATTTAAGTCCATTTAACAAATCCAATCTTACGAAATTGTCCAATGTAACATTGAACATTATTGAATATAATCTTCCATTGTTTTTGCACCTCTGTCGTGTTAAATACAGTTTTATACTGCGCAGAAATACAGCATTTAGGGAATAATTTTGACTGTACTTATTTTAGTTTAAATCTTCGTTTCGTGTGACTTAACTAAGACAAAAGTTTCATCCCTAAGTGTGGGCTTAAGTCAACGCCCAAGGGGTTGGGTTCCTTAATATCTGTTATAGCAAACTGACAGGGGCCCATTTTGCAAAACCTTTATAGTCGCAATTAAATATGATTTAAAAAAATCTCAGATTTATCTAAAGCTTGAGATTATACTGTTAGTTATCATTGTGGTCATACGCAAATCTCACGAGATTAGGATGGTCAGATGAGATCTTAAGTGATTTTTTTCTCAGTTATTATTTTGTTTTATGAGTCTAAATTTGAGTAGAAGCTTGTTAACTTTTTCAAGAAAAAGAATTTTGGTTTGCAAGTGAGATCTTTAGTGAACCCGGTTGAGGTTTCCAAGAGGAAACAAAGTGAAACAAATGAATTGATGAAGTGTACATCATTCCCACACATGTGAGACAAAAAGAAATTTTGTTAAAGAGATGAGATTTTCTATGTTTTGTGTTACATATTTATTGGGTTTTTGTTTCAGTTTTAAAGGTGGGGGGTGACACGTGACTTAGAATTTATGAAATAGTGTTTACTTCTCATTTAGACATGTACTTGGATATCATAAGTTGTGTTTACATTTGAGGTTTGTTTAGATTTAACCATACAGTCAATTCTGGTAATATTACACTCAGGAGGAGACACATCGTGGTATTTTAAACAATGAACTGATATCAGTTAATATTCTACATATATGTTAAATACTAAACCCTTGGTTCCACTGTTTAGACTTTGCCTTTTGACCGCCCTGAGTTTGCATTTAGGAGAAAAATCATAAAGGTTGAAGAACATATCTTTTGACTTGTGAAGATTGAGGGCACAATTGCAGTGATCACGACAATGCATCCCACTTTTTAACATGTTCAGAAACTTTGGGGGTTAGAAGTTTTGGGGATCCATAATTTTGGTTGTAAGTTTCTTATGATTAAACTTAATGGTGCTACAACTTATCTTTATTGTGTTACAATTAGTCTTGTGAAGTCTTGTGTAAATATGGAAGTGAGTGATCATTAGTAAGAATTAGTATTAGTATAAGAAGTAATTATAAAGTGCAGAAACTGATGTAACCATCTTCTAAGGCGCTGATGTTCAAAAAGGGAAAGTTCAGTTCCAGAAAGAGGTCAAGGTCCATGTTAGGGTCTGATAGGAGATGATAGGCTATGGTGGAAGATATGCTATTCTGAATAGGTAAGTCTTTAACTGTTTTCTAAATCAAGTGATAGTTTCAGCAGTTCTGATGGCTTGACTGAGCTTGTTCCAGTCTGTGGGAGAAGCTACTGTAAAACTGTGATTCATGGACAGATATATACATGTGGATTAAAAAAAATTCAAACATTTGATTCTAAACCAGTAGGCAGACAAAAATGAGACTTTACTGATCAGCCACTTTATATATGTAGTGAGGACAAAACTTGGCTTTCCTTGGATAAAGTCAAAGTTTGGGGTTTTAGATCCTTTCATTGGCTATCATGACAGACCCTTAATAAATCCTACATGAATCCTACATAAATCCTACATATAGGCTGTCAAGATGTGGCAATTCCACAGAAGTGAGACACAAATGATCAAATGAAAAACTTGCTAACCCCAAAGCCACTAAAGGCAGGTTTTGTTTGCAGAATAATAATAAAATACATAAATTTTGAGTCAGCACCAATAATAAATATAATTACTGAAAAGTTTTATAGGTTTCATAGAAATGATATATAAAAGTTCTATATTTAAGAGGAGCATCAAATTTATGCAATATTCAAAGAAAAAAAGGCAGATATATATTGGACTCTTCAAGTACTCTGTGTAGTTGTAACTTCATGAAGTCATAATAGTATACCTTTAATTTAGTATGGTCAGGTTTGTGTGGGTGAAATGTTCTCAATAATCAAAAGATTTAGACATTACCGAGCTGTGATATAACTACTTGTAATGACACACAGATAGTGGTACTATTGGAAAATACTGTAATTGTTCATCAGAACAGTAAAATCAACAAGTACAAAAACCTGTGTTTAACCAATTGCATGAATGAAGAAAAATTGTCAACTTTTGTTTTTTTAATTCATTTGTAGGACAGTGTACTTAATTTACAGTTTCAAATGACAATTTAAAACTTCTCCATTCACAAGTGAATGCTATATACTTTGAAAATCCATTTATGGTTTCAAGTTAAGCTTTCTCAAGTGGACATAATGGTCTTCAGAAGGGCTATAGATTGTAATGAAGATCACTTCTGAGCCTTTAAGTGAGGAGTGCTTCACTCAAGTGGGAGATAACTATGTCTTTTGTTTAAAGATAAACAAACATTCTTAATTACTTTACAATACCTGCAAGTAGGTGGATGAAGTGACAGGGTGACAGTTACAGAGGAACGTTATCTGTTGCTACTGACAGTACAACTGTGACAGAGATAATCCTGTTTTATTGTAGGGATGGTGTAACAAAGGATTGTGGGGGAAAGAATGAACTCACGTTTATGACAAACTATAACACCCTATTATGTGATCAGACCATCAGATAGTATGAATGGCTTAAACCTATAGAATGCTGAATGATTTTCAAATACAAGCTATCTCACTTGCTAGATTTTGAATACTTCATTAGTGAATCCAAGTGAAATCAGCTGTGGCAAAAAAAGTTTTCTGTTGTCATTGTGCATATCCACTAATTAACCACTAATTAACCATAACTGTATTTTTTATGTTTTGATGTTATAATGACATATTAAGCCTTAAAGAAGTCATTTCATTTGAGACAATACTAAAAAGAAAAAACTAAAAGTCACCATTTGTCCTACCCACAAGAAGGTCATTGACCTGAGGACCAACAAGCATGATTCTCTGGTTTCCTGGCAGATGCTGTTTGTGGGTTTGATATACTTGTTAGTGGATTGCCATTTTTTGGGCAGTTGGTGTCTAAGTAAGTGCTTAGGTTGAAAAAGGAATAAGTCAATCAGTTAAACTATTCATTGATTCTATAACAAAAACAAGTAATGTCAACTATAGGAGAAAACCCATGACCTTTCTGTTCAGAATCGACCTCCCACAGTCTTAGCCACTCTTCACCTCTGGTTATCTTTGTGATGACAACCTATTTTGTTTCTCAATTAACCGGTTTGAATACAAAATAGCTTAGAAGATTCACATGGCATAGTGAAAACTCCATTTTAAAAGAATGGATAGCTTTTAAAATGTTTGTGCCATTTCTGATATTTATGCTGTAAGCTCCTGTATTGACCTCTGTACATTAATACTGGTGGCCATGTAAAAAATAACAAATTTCTTTCCCATCACCAAACTATCTCTTTTCGCCTGGATGCTGCTTTTGGTGTCAAGCTCTTTATTTCTTATTACTGTACCATCCCACTTTTCACAGCTCTTTAATTCAGATAAATGTTCTGAAAGATCAAAGGAGAAAACAGTGTCATAGATCAAAGACACACAGGCAGCAAATTGAATAAGTGTCAAAAGAAGATCAATTGATTCATGTTATAATAAACTGTTGGTGTTGTTGTGGCTTCCCTAATACTGAGCGTTAAAATATGTATGGATAACACTGAACAGTAAATAACCTCTATGAAATATCCATAGGAATTAATAAGTGACAAGTTATACTCTTTGTCATGACACTGTTGTAATGGTGTAAAGACCCAGGTTAAAGAGTGAAAATTGGCTGTTTACCTCTTCCAAGAAACTAAATGTTGTTTTGCTGTTTCTTACCTCAGTCAATGATCAGATTACAAAAAAAATACTACACAGATTTACATTAAATTTTTACAGTAGGTGGGTCCTAGTCTAACATGGAACTTATAAAAGATCCGCAACCAATTCTGCATCCAGGAATTTATTTTAACAGATTTTCTAACATTACACTCAACAGAAATGGTGAAGATATCAGGCCTTAGCAGAGGTTTGCCATCTATGAGTACTTTTGTTCCTGACTGAAGTTAATGAGTTTTAAGCTTTGTAATATAATACCCCTTTTACACTCTTCTGGTAAGACAACCAACATACCTTCCCCCAATTGTACCAAATTTCCAAGTTAATGGTTTGAAATCCAGTTCAACAGTCAGGGTCAAATTGGGTTCCGCCCTCAGCATTGACACTTGTGGGAGGTGAATCCACAGAGAGGTGACACTTTAGACATTTGTTAATTGTTGGACACCATTGTGTAAAGGTTGGGCGCCAACTCATGGCAGGGAGCTGGATAGCTTTAATAAAGTTACTTTGAAAGTTTTACTTTTAAATATCTAAAATCGTTATTAATAGCAATATATAATTGTTTATAGGAGTTGTGTAAACATAAAACAACATCATAACACATTGTACACCATATATATGTGTAGTAATTCACTAATGTATTAATAAATATGTTTCAAAAGCTTGTATCCAAATAATTATAATCATTTGACAAAAACAATCTTAGACCCAATGGCAATCAAGAGAAAAGCCAATCATGGTAGTGGCCTCTTAGACTTCTTATTTAAGTAAAAAGTCAACATCAAAATAGCCTGAGAAATCCTTAAAATGCAATTAAGAAACATCAATAAGAATAATATAATCAAATAGTCACTGCTTTTCATCACTACATAACATTCTCTTCCACACAGATTAGGCTCTATGAAAGTATTATTAGGTTATATTATTGGATAAATTTGGCGCAGCACCCACTCAAGATGTGGCAGTACAATCTCGAGATGTTTGCTACAACTCACCCTCCGCGAGTTGGCGCAAGGAACAACTCAAGTTGTTGCCTGCCGCGAGTTGGCGCCTAACATATGTAAATACAAAACGTTGCTTGTTTTGCTGTGTCTGGTAAATACAAGAAACACAGTTGTAGACCTATGTGATTTATTATGTCATGCCTCAGTAGGGATTCATTTTAACATGTTATAAATTTTCTCTTGAATGAAGTCAAGTGCTATAAAGTCAAAGTGTTTGTACACAGAACTGTACAGACGTTCACACAGTAAAAATGTTACAACTGAAATGAGGTACCTTGGTTCTACCCAAAATGATGTGAAGCGATACTTGTTTAGAAGAATTGTTCAGTTATTATCACTTTGCGAGGTGACATAACCATAGAGCTTCAATTAGTTTGAGCAGAACAGCTTTATTTCTTGTCTCACTTTCATAGTTATCACTAAGCAGTATATATTGCATTTAGAAATTATTTATATCTTACATTTATTCAAATGATGAAATAGGATCGCCCTGGCCATTTTAAAATGTTAGTTTAAGTGATCATAGTCATTGCAAATTTTGATGGTAGTTTGATTCTATGACCATTAAAGAGTAATTTCATGTTAGGTTTCTGATAATATTGGGTGAAGATGAAGTTTATTTATCAAAACATTTACACTTTAAATCCTTTCTTATATTCTGAGATGAAAGCAAATCTACTGGTAGTTCTCGTTCAAATGTATTAATTTGTTTTAGTCACAATGTAGTTTGGGTTGTAACTACAGTTACCCTCATCAGAGTTTAGTGTACAAGCTAAAATATTGCAGCAAATCAGCTATCATTTGTGTACAGAAATATTAATTTGCACTTTTTATCATGTGAAAAGTAACACTTCAAATTTTGGCATTGGTGGCAGTATAACACCCAGTACATGTTACTATTGTAAGGAGATGTTTCATTTTCTATATCACATGAGTTTGTGGTAAGATTACACCATTCCTTATGGGGCCGTTCCATTTCTGTGATTCTGGTTTATGATAGGTTTATGATGTGGAGTAATAAAAAGTGCATGATACAAGGTATAGTTTACGATAGGTTTTAGAAGGGATTAAGGTGTGTGCCAAATGTATGAGTTATTCTCCTGATTTTTTAGATAGGTTTGCGATAGTTTATCGTTCCTTTCGATTGCTTTATGATGAAACAGATAGGTTTACAATTGCTATAAGTTTAGAATTGCCATAAATTGTTCCCAGTGGCCTCCTAAGTTTTTTGCTATCACAAATCCATTAGGGAGTAACATATTTTCCGTACACAATAGGTTTACGATGGCTTTAAGATCATTAAGATGTAAAAGATTCAGGTCCCAATTTCTTAAAATTAATAATCGGGAGCATGGTTTACGATATATCACAGAAAGGGAATATCCTCATGATCCTCGTATCTATACATTTTTGTTTTCCAGTTGATGACCTTGCTCTTATGGATCCAAAAGGAGACCTCTGTATTTGAGTAGTATATAATGCAGAATAAGGTGCCCCAGATAACCATCACTCCCTGACTTCACCCCTTCAGAAAAAATAACCCAGTAAACACCTTCCCCGGGGAGAATCTAATATGGACTTTTATAGCGCTTAATCTCCATCGATGACGCACTCTAAGGCACGTCTGAACATAAAACAATTAACGTTAATCCAATGACATAAACAGTTCATATCAAGGAGACACAGGGGTGAAAAAGGCAAGCTATGGTGGATAGGCTTTTGTAAACAGGTAAGTTTTGAGCTTTTTCCTGAAGGAGGCAACTGATGTTGCGCTGCGCAGATCATTGGGAGTTCATTTCGGATCTGAAGAGCATTAAAGACAAAACTATGGCCATATGTTTGACTGACTTAAAGACTGATGAGTGGAAAGGGGGAATAAGGTAAGGTATTGACTATCTGGGTGACTGCGCCTGGTACTATAGGAATAACTGCTGAGAGACAAGAATGGTTGAAAATAAGAAGGAGAACCACTATGTAAAAATTTATCCTTAGTCCCATTGTAAAACAAGAATCGGCCACATTGGTCTGGGAAAGACTGAGGAGGCCTGAGGAAGCCGGGACTTAATCGGGGGTTAGTCGGGGCTTAGTCGGTATGTGTACGACAAGATCATGGTTGAAACCGACCAGAAAACTGGCTTAATCAGTTCTTAGTCCCAGACCAGTCTGCTGAGAGACAAGAATGGTTGAAAATAAGAAGGAGAACCACTATGTAAAAATTTATCCTTAGTCCCATTGTAAAACAAGAATCGGCCACATTGGTCTGGGGAAGACTGAGGAGGCCTGAGGAAGCCGGGACTTAATCGGGGGTTAGTCGGGGCTTAGTCGGTATGTGTACGACAAGATCATGGTTGAAACCGACCAGAAAACTGGCTTAATCAGTTCTTAGTCCCAGACCAGTCGGGGACTCTCTGGGGCCGCCTGAGGCCTCCTCAGGTTTCCTGAGGCCGATCTGTACTTAATCCCAGACTTCAGTACCGATTCAGTATTCCTGCCCATTTTACCTTTTTTTCAGTGACTGTTCACGATTAAGGGTCCCAGACAGGATCGGGGCTTAGTCCTTTGGTGGAACAGGGGCATTAGGATGGGTGTAACATGAGCATACTTGCCATGATTTGTGACAATACAAGCAGGGGTATTCTGAATACTCTGCAATTTGTGCTGATTGAGACATGACAAACCTCTAAACAGAGAGTTACATGTGAGACGACTACTCACAAAGGCATTTACAGCAAGGACAGCTACTTTTGGAGTAAAATACTGTCATAGAATGATTATGGTGGTGGATATAAGTTGGCTTCCAGAGCTTAAAATGGTCTGTTGATGATCTGACATTAAGTGGGAGACTGTTCCAATCCACCGGTGAGTTTGTCGCAAAACCACGTCTACCCATGAAGCTCGTGAGAAATATTTCAAACATTTAAAAAAGTGGTCCCAAACATAAAGTGCATTTTGAGTTGTGCTGAATGCCGCCAGAGATGTCATAACAAAATGAGACTCCCAGTAAAGGTGTCCCATGAATTACAAAGCCAACCAAACTACTGAAAGCAAACAATGCCATTGGGTTGTGTATTACTGACTAAACCCTCGTTAAAGCTATTTTTGGACCATTTCAGATACATTGATACACTGCGACTGGACAGTTTCAGATATTTTATAGGTCCTAAACCTCGTATCATAAAAGTGGATTCACACTGACTAAATCTGGATTGGAACAAGAAGATTTTTTAAGAGACAAATCAATAGACGGAACTATTCATAAAGATCTATAACATCATCCATGTATTTGGTCCATATAAAAATTAACATTAATGTTTTTTCTGTCTGATACCAGGTAGATCTTGTATGCTGACTGCCCTAATAACTGCGAAAAATCCTCATGGAAAGTCAAAAAGTCCACCATTTTATGAAGACATCATTTTCTATTTACCGATTGATATTTTTAGAGAATCTGAACAAGATGGAATAAATAACTTATATCTAACACATATAACTAAGACAGAATTTGTTTAGCAATTTCAATCGTATGGTAATTGGTTTAAGATTAAAAGGGGATTTTATTTGACATGTACAACTGAAAGTAGATTTCCTATAATTGCCTAATGGTTAAATTAAATTAAACTTTATTTACAATTTTAAATATTCTATTGAAATATTACACTGTTATTGATTTATAAGCCAAATTTGCGTCTATGTGAATTATTATATAAAGGATCCATTTATATATCTTTTTCAAAATTCCGGATAAAGATCCGGGTTGTGTGAATCAACCTTAAGAGTCAAACTGTAAAGCTGTCCCTTTGTTGTAAGCTGTCCAGACATCTTCGTCTTAAGAATGGATCTATGGAATTAAGTGTCTGGCTTTACAGTTCCAGACTGATCCAGTGTTTTTGTTTATCAAGGTTACTGGAGCCATGATACTGTTATCAGTGTCTCCAGGGACCTTTTACGGCAGAGCCAACCATCTGATGCTTAACTGTTGACCTAGGTGGCGCTGTGGTATGAGCTATGGGATATTGCCTTCAATTGGTCATGAATTTCCGGTTATCAATTCTTTTTCTGTGTGGGTGTGCAGCTAAAAGGTCACATGACCTAGAGACAAGGATCAGCAGACGACTTTTTGTCTGTGTTGTACTATGGTCTGCCCTATTTGGCAAAGGGCGGGAAAACTTGTAGTTTATCAATTGATGGATCTGGGGTACTTGTAGGGAGTTATTACAACCGATTTGTTCCAAAGTGATTCATATATTATATATTTTTTATCTTTACGAAGCTTTTTTAAGGAGACAAATGCATTCCCTGAAAAGGAATGACATCAGAATTCTGAAGGGGACAAAATGACCCCTTTTATATCTGTGTGATATTGGGCAAAGTTCACACTTCTCCGGTCTCGTCTTTGACTTTGTGGGCAGGATCAGTAGGTGTAAATATGAAGAAAGTTTTCTGGATAAACATGTCCATAATCTAAAAGTTACAACCTCCTGCCACCTGCATCTGCCACTGTGACCTAATGACCTGTGGCTTAGGAACATGCAGGACGTGTGTTTAAACTAAGGGGGGCACAGGCAGATACAGAGTGACTCAGATGATCACTAGAAATGGCAGTCTTCTGTCATTATGGCCTTCCCCAGCCGCAGCCTAAAGAATCTTAGGGACAATGATAAATGGCCTTCCACGAGCCTATGTCTTTCAGGTGGGGGAATGTCAGTCACTAGAGAGCTTTGGCTGTCTGGATTGGTAAATTGGTGCTTTGAATCCTGTAGTACAATGGGATATCGTGCTGAGTATAAATATACAATACAAAAACATGATACAATTCATAAAAATCCTTCGTTACAATAAGCCCTATCACTCCTGTTCAATAGTTGGGGTACCCCTACAACTAATTTTTGACCCCGGGAAACACCATCAAGGTGGTCCAAACACAAACAAGTAGCAGGGGAACAGTGTATCATGAATAGGAATGTATCCTCAATGTATGGCAAATAGTAACATGATGAGTAGTAACCTAACCTTACAGCACCAGAAGGGACTACATACCTTACCACTACATGATCGAAAAACAAAAAGAAAAATTAGATGTTGTTTAGGATTAGTGAATAAATTTCAGGTTTTGACAGTTAAAATATCTGAGTAACTATTTCCAAATGCCTAAAACAAATAAGGATGTACCGTGTAAATGACAATGGAACAGACCTCATACAAAGATACATATCCATACATTTGGAAGTCTTATCGGAACAGTGTAAATGAAGCATAACATATACACATTATCAGAAGCACAAATTCTTGATATTTCCTTAGAATTGGCGTATCACCTTACATTCAATGCTTGTTTTGTTTCAAAAACTCCACATTATTGGAAGTTTCTCAGAAATCTGCCACATTTAATCACCATTTTAAAGTTACATTTGGCACCTTAACGCGGGGAAGTATGAACATTGCTTTAATTGTAAAATGTCATTCACATATTTATTATTTATATTTGGGGCTGTACCTGTACAGTCGGATTGGTTAAATAGCGCTTTGAGTCCTGTAGTATATGGAGATATTGCGCTGAGTATAAATACACAATAATAATAATAATAATAATATATTGAGCTCACACCATTCAGAAGTACTAACCGGGTCATGCGTTTCTCAATTCAGTGGGTTAAAATAGCTGTGAGTGTTAAATATCTAATGCAATGTCAACTACAGTCCTTTGTCCTCCTACCATGACGTCACAGCCTGCTCATGACTCCTTTGATTATGTTGTTTCTGTGTTAATGCAAACATTGTCTTGGTCGGGTTATATGTTTGGCATACCACATGTATAGCTACTTTTGAATGATAAATTAATCTGGCTAGGAATTTGGCTATTTTTAAGTCAAGAGTCAGTCGCCTCGAACTTATCTCTGTCGGGAGATCCCTCATTAACTTACAGCACCCAAAGTAGACTAAACCAACACACCAAAAATAAACAGAACACTGAATTATAAATGATAGAAGGTATTTAAAACAAAATAGAAGACCATTCTAAACTTATTCTGCTCATATTTTGATAAAACATTCTTCATTATTTCCAATTGGCACAGAAATTTCCAGGTAATCTCCCTTACACTGAGCTACTGACAGTTTCAGAACAATGCACTCGGTTGTGTTTGAATGGTGTCTGCAAAACAGTCGTTTTATTGTCCCATTCTGTCTAAATCCATTGCCAAATGTTGATCTAATAAATGTGAAAGATTTTGATCCATATTCAGATGCTCTAGTTTAGCTTTGAAAGAGCCAAACTAGTATCAGGCCAACCCAAATCGCGGGCACATTTTGGACCAGTAAAGGTCATGTTTTATTCCTTTATTACTTCAAAATGTTACATTTCATTGTAACTACATCCCACCATTTCCAAATTAAAAGTGAAAATTTTTTGCAAAAATCTCTCCTGACTTTAGTATCTGCCAAGGAATAATAAATATGATAAATTAATGATTCTGTTTGTCTGGTTAAGTGTGAAAGCCCCATAAACGTAAAAAACAAAGACCAATGAAAACAGTATCTTTCCAGCCTTCATAGACTCTATAACTCAGTATATGGATAAACTGGTGTCAGTTTACTTATCCGTTATCTTTCATAATTTCATTTAATGTATTAGATTTTGGTACAGAATCTTTAAATCCTTTTTTCGCCTTATGTAATTTCTAAAATTAGGATTAACTGGTTTCATCATTCTTCATCGTCACAGAGATTAAAATGGCTTCTTATTGATGCAAATCATTAAAGCGTTTCTGTTTTAATGCAGTCCATTTCACAGAAATATTGACAAGGAGCTTTGTATAACGAATACCCCAGTCACACTACAGGGGGTATGATGAGCGGTTGTAAGCGTCAGACAAAACACCCCTGTCCTTCAACTACTGTTGGAGGTTCAGATGCAAACCTGTGGCACAGTGGCTAAACATCCAATACCTTGTGCATTCTACAGAAGTTTTAAAATGTTTAAAATTTCCGCCTCTGACTACCTCTTTACCTTAGATGAATGTGAAATGGATGAAAGTTAGGAATGGATATGTAAACCTCCCATTTTAGTAAAATTTGGATGTATTTATGGTTACAAGGGTTTCCATTGTAGTATTTTACCACAAAATTTGTCAAATGGAGGGTATATGTCATCAGTAGAATATTTTAACTAGAAATTAATTGTCTCATGACTCAGGAAACCACCATGGTTATTTGATAACTTTGGTCTCAACTGAAACACCTTCTGTGAAAACTGTTTGAGGCTAAAACTTTAATTTGAGACTGTGACTTAGCCTTAGTCCAGGGTAACATCTAAAACCCTTTGTGTAACTGGCTCCGGATATCTTTTTTAAATGCAACATTTTTGCTGGCCAAAATTACTATCAAGATGTTCAGTATCATACCTCTGTTTAAAACAGGTTTTTGTTTGAAGAATGCCCGCATCTGAATGCTTATTTGATCCGTGGTGTTTTCTTGAATTAGGGGCGGATTTCACAAAAGGTCTTAGTCTGATCTCAGGTTTAAACTTGAGACTTTTGTTTCAAATTCTTGGAACATTTTAGCTGCCCCCATGGATTTCACAAATGGTCCCAGTCTCAGCTATGACTGAGCAACTGGTTTTGCAAACAAAGACTCAAATATGAATGCCATAATTTATTCTCCACTTCAAAATTCGAACAAACACAGACACTGATTTAGGATCAACTCAATCCAGGCAGAAGGGGCAAATGAAGTCTGTTTTTCTGAGTGATTCTGACAAAGAGGCCATTGTGGATTTTGTTAAACAACACGAGGAACTGTTTGACAAGACTCATGCGAAATTCAGAGGAAGGAGAGGAAGATAAGCAGAGGAAGGAGGGACTCTGGGAAACACTGTCAAGAAGTGGTTCGAGACTCAACCTACCAGATATGGCAAGCTCACTCACACAAAGTCAGGACAAGCTGTAGAGAAGAGCACTGAAAGACAGACCTGGTTGGGTGACAGTTTTAGTTTTCTACAAGGTCATATCAGAAGGAACTGATTGTATAAGTCTTCTGCGTTCAAGTCACCACTGAGACCTTCGGGGGCCACAGCTACAGCTTCAGTTCCAGACACTTCACAAGACTGAATCTGAGATGGAAATCAGCATGGCATCAGATGTTACTCATTAACCATCTACCACAAGCCCTTCACACCGACTAGCTGCTGTCGCCACCACCACTGCTAAAGATCCAGTTTTAGATCAGTTCCAGCTGATGAAGTCACTGATTTCCAGTTTCGTGGGTGCATGTCAGGATTCTACTCCAAATCTGAGACAATCATTCTGCAACTACCTCTACTCTGAGATTGAAACCTGTAGGAGCGAGACTTTTTGACCATCAGGAATGAGACAGTAAAACATCTTAGTGGATTACAATACAAGGCCGAAGAACACAAGAGACAGGTCACACAATAAATTCATAGGTCATAACATTTCAAGTTTCAGAAGCAACACAGGCCACAGCAGGAACTCATCATCACAACCTCCAACAAAAATTAAAAAACCACAGAGGTCAGCATCAGTGTCACAGCCTGCATCTTTATAGTTGTGGATTACCAGCAGCCTGGGCCTTCCAGACAACTGATGTTTGCTTTGAGCCCAACAAAGACATTTAACCTGCCATGCGTCACCTCCGGACAATAAGAAGACAGTCAACACAACACTTCTGGATTATCAAGTCTCTTCAAAAGTATTCCAAGTGTACTACAATACCAGCAGATTTACACACCACAACCATTTTTACCCTCTCAACTTCGACCAGCACCATCACTAGAGCCAACTACCACTCAGCAAAAACCAGCAAGACCTCCCAGCCAGTCCAGCCAGCAGAATCAGCCCAAATCAGCAGATTAGCCTGCATTAAGTCACACCAAAAAAGGCCCTTGTAACCCGAATCTTTCCAAAACAATTATTCAGCTGCTTCTTCTTCCCAAAACAAAAGAAAATACACCATCCAACACTTACACCTCCCCAAATACATAACAAAAATTGAGTGAATGAATGAGTGAATGTTTGACACAACTTAAAAAATTTCACACTCACCCCAAAAAACTTAACTTGGAATGAATGTGTGGATGGACTGACAGACAAACAGACAGTATGACATAGCAACATATTACAACTGACACAAAGACTTTTGACTGATTGACTTAATTTTTACTAGTTCAATGACACTTCATTGTGAGTGTCTCTTTTTAAAAATATTCTTCTAACATGTCGAGATTGTAATTACAAAACAATAATTCTTTTTAAATTTATAGAGTAAAAATGAATTTATTTACGGGTGAAAGTGATTCTAAATTATTGATACAAAAAGTGCTACTTAAATTGGAAAAAATATTGAAATTATAAATAAAAGTTAGTGTAGGGTTTCAACTTTAACATTTGAGGACCTGGTTTTTGAATCTTTACATGTTTCTGATTAATTGTAAGTGTAAAATTGTTTGGAATAAATGTTAAAAATGGGGTAAATTTGGTTAAAATTGCATTGGGCTAAGAATGGTTTGGGATTTGGTTTAATGTTTGTGTGACACCATTAAATAAAAGTTCTTGGAAAATTTGGGTAGCCCTAAAAAGGACTGATAGATGACAGCTTGCTCTTGTCTTAGTCTTCTTAAATCCTGTCCTCCTGCCCAGCCAGTGTCCCTACGTTATTGAAGTAATCTTGTTGTAGATCTTGTTGATGTTTGGCCTCCCTTGATGGGTTTCTAAAATTCTCATTCTGTCCCTGCTCTGCCTGGTCAGCCAGTGGTGGTTGTACGTTGTCTGCTGGAGTAGGTGGCCTGTCTGCTCCCCCCAGATGACTTCTTAGCATGCTATGTAGTACCCACATGTTAATACAATGTCCCTCACAACTTTTGGCCTCTGTTCCATGGTGGTCGGCAGTACCCTGAACCTTCCCACTAATATTCCAAAAGCATTCTCGACCACCCTCCTGCCCCTGGATATCCTGTGGTTGGCTATTCTCTTTTCCCTGGTCAGTTGTCTTCTGTTGTATGGCTTGACCAGCCAAGGCATAAGGGCAAAGGCATCGTCTCCCAATAGGAAGTGGTGTAGCTTTTGACCTCCAGGTCCTATTGGTTCTGGCGGTGGTAGCCCCAAGGTGTTGTTCTCAATTTTTCTTCTCAGTTTGCTATGGTTGAAAATCTGTGCATCAGATGAAGAACCACTTACCCCCCATTGACCCACAGGAACTTGTACTCTGCATCGACCAGGGCTAACAGTACCAGGGAGAAGTAACCCTTGTAGTTGAAATATTCAGTGCCTGACTTCTTGGGCTTCTTCATAGCAATATATTTGCCATCTAGTGCACCTACAGTATGGGGGAAATTCCGTCTAATTTCTCGTCAATCTTTTTTCACTCCTCTGGTTCTGTTGGACAGATCAAATATTCCTGCTGAAATTCTGCTAGGATAACTCTGCACACCTCGGGGACAAATTTACAAATGGTAGTTCTGGTAACCTGGTATGTCCGTTCTTCACTCGCCCAAGAGTGTTTTGTAGCATCCCCATCTTCCTCCTTCTACATGATCGGGGCTGGAGCTGTGATGGTGGTGCTGACTGGGCAGGTGCTGGTTTCTCTTGTCTTCTTTGTCTTGAAATCATGATGAAAAAAAACATATTCAACTCAATAAAAAACCAAAGTACCCTCAACTTGTCAAACAGTTCATCTTGATGTGTAACGGTCATCCTTGCAATCATGAATGAGTGGCTTCTGACAGGTGATGAGGGGTTTATATAGTGTGATATGGATCCTGCTTCTGAATGACGACTATAGATACAGACCCCCAAATTCAATCAGTCTTGTCATGATGGGTCGTGGATGTGGACCCGGCTTGTCTGTTTGTCTCTATGGCTTGTCTGTGCTGCGGCTTGTCTGTTACAGATTTAGAGCTTCTTGTACTACTTCTACGACTGACTGTGCAAAAAATGTCCCCGACCCTACGTCATCATGTCCTGTCGGGTAGTGTACTGTCTTGTCAGGGGGTTTCTTAACCAACTATGCATTTTCGTGCTATTTTTTCGACGTTTCTATGACTTTCACAACTGACCCCAGAGTCGTAAGGTCAGTTGCAGGGTCGGCTCCAGTGGAACACCCACATAAGACTGGGTTAAGCCTGAGACCTTTCATGAACTTCATAAAATCCACCCCAGACATCCATTTTTGCAACAGGCATTTAATTGCACAAGGTGATCATTTGACCCAGAATTCAACCTGAACCAGGCATAAGTCTGAACCAAATTTGAAGATTTGTGTGTTTATTTGAACAAAACATTTATTTTAACCAGGGATTCATTGGCACAAGACATTTGTTTGAACCAAACATTTATTTGGAGCAACTGTCTAATTGAATCAGGTTTTTTTTTAACTGAGCCGCTATTTCATCAATATATGTTCTGTAGCATCAACTCTGTGTTTCAGTTTGTTTAAAGTTTTACATATTTAATATCAAATATCTACATTAATTTGTTAAACTTATGTGCATCTTAAACACGCTAATTATCAGACGCATCCAAAAGTGATTAAAATACAGAGTTACTCTAAGACCCCCCATCCAGCTACCCTTGTTTTCAATTACCTTTCAAATATGGCGGAAATAAACAGGTGATTGCAGAGAAAACAGAAAGAGTGGAATAAGTTAAATGAGGTAAGTGAGAGCGTTGAATGGTGTGTGTAATCTGTCATACAGACAGCTAAGTCCAAATTAGAAGGGTGATGTTTACACAAGGACTACAAAAGAACAACAAAAGGTGTCTTCAAACACCTGTCATTATTGTCATTATCGCTCACTGAGGGTTCAAGGTCACTTGGGGGTAATTACTGGTATTTAAGAGTTTTCGTAGTTCTATTAATATTGTGTGAAGTGCCTGGGAGTAAGAAAAGCGTGGTATACATTTCTCCTAAGTGTATATGGAGGGGAGGGGGGGGGGGGGGGCTCAGGCGTTTAAGTTTATATGTACCTATCTGCACTGCAGTGTACCTATTGGTCAAACTAAAGCTGTGGAATTTGTTTTTGAACGGGTATACTATTCCCACATAATTGAGTGCTGTCTCTAGATTTGGACATTGCAAATTACTGTAAAATTAAAGAATAGATATAAAAAGACTATGTTCTTTCATGTTTTTGATAACCTTGAATTAGAATTAGAATTGAGTTGAAATGAAGAACTATAGTTCTACTAAAAGACTTGGATTTTTTGTCTAAAGTGTTCACATAACCTCCATTGCATTTCATGTACTTATTTTTTCTGGATTATCTGGTTATATGTATAACACTTTATTTACATTAGATGTCTTATTTTGTCAAATATACTCCATTATAAATAAAGTTATATATTTACAAAACTAGGCAACATACAAAGTGAAGAATCGCCAATATTTGTTTTGAATAAACTGAAACTTCATTTGTGCGATTAAGTTTACAAAGTAAATTGAAGTCTTCTTTTTGTGTTGAACTTGTATGCATCTATATATACATTGCATGCTTAAAACAGAGTCAAATATAGAATTAATTGTATTGCATATCAAGAATTTGGTATTGGTAACCAAATAAGAACCACTTATGTTTTGTTCAAGGGATTTAAATATGCAGAAACTGCAGATATCTTTCTGATATTCATCCATTTTGTGTTAAGTCCTTCATTTCTTATTAATTTTTATTACAAAATTTAAAAGGGCAAAATTTGAGTCTGATATCCTTTTCCTATTTAGCTAATGTCATACAAAGATAAGATTCTCAGTACATTCCAAGTGTGTGTTGTAATGAGATAGATTAAAACCCCAAACTACAGAGTTGATAGGCAAGTGATTGAATGACAGACTTGCTGACCACTTAATTAATCAATTTACAGCTGTAGTGAAGTTTTACCAGATAACCATTACAATTAGCAAATATTTGTCCTTTTCATAATACCATCTGTATGACGTCACATTAATGGACAAAATGGACTATGGATATATGATGGCAACTTGTGAACCTTTCAAAAACCTTAAACACATGGTTAGAGGTAACTTAATTGCTTAGTTTGGGAATCTGGCACTAGCCATAAATTTGCAGGGAAATGACACAAGACAATGAAATCATCTCTGAGATTCGTGCTTCCTCCTATATTGTCACATTTCTGGAGAGATTAAGTGCTATGAAAGTCGGTTAGAATTAGAATCTCTAGCCAATCAAGATCGCTGACATAAAAATATTTTAATTTATAAGCTGTATGTTGATTGGTCAATTTATGGCACTGATTTCAAGCAAGAATTTATTATCGCCCTATTGATAGTGTGCTAACTTATATAACTGATGCTTGTAACATTGCATATTTTTATGAAAATAAAACATATCTTTATTTGCATATATAATAATATAATGGTTTCTTTAATTCCTGGTTATTTTATAGCAAGTGTGTCTCCGTAATAATACCCCCCAATACTTAAGAGTGATTCCCGAAGGTAAAGGTATGTATCCTTGATTGCTCCTGAAATGCTCCGGTGATGTATTCGTGAATAATTAGGAGAAGTTCTGCTGGATCAGCATCACTGAAACTTAATAGAAATAGGAAAGTTGAGGGATGCCATAAGGTGAGGTTTCTCAAAAATATTTAGTCTGAACTTAAACTTAAAGTTAAGACTCTTGTCTTAACCTTAGGTTAAGTCTGTAGTCCTAGAATTAGAAGATTTTGCAAGGGAAAGATTTACCTAAGTCTTGGAATTAAAGATAAGTCCATATGAGAGTCAGCTGAACTTTTGTAAACAAAGTCTTTGATATGGCCTCCATAAATTTTTCTCCACTTTAAAATTTGAATTGGCTGAAAATATGGTATACTATATGGAATACTGTCCCAAAGGAGCCTTTGGAAATTTTTATGCATTACATTTTCCATTGCAGAATTCTAATTCTATATCAAATTGGACTTTTATAGCGCTTAATTTCTTCTATACAAAGAGGGCTCTAAGGTGCAATAAAACCAAAAACAGTGACCAATTTCAGTATCCAGGGACAGAAAAGAGGTGAAGCACCACAGAGAACGCCAGGGGATGATTAAGCCTAAGGTGGGTATACCTTGGTGTACAGGTATGTTTTAAGCTACTTTCTGAAAGAGGCTAGGGATGGAGAAGTATGAATCTCATCAGGAAGAGCATTCCAAACAGTGGGGGGCATCAATAGCAAAACTTTAATCAAACTGTTTGACAGATTTATGAATAGAAAGGTAGGATTTTGGAATGACAAGGAAATTACCACCACTGCGCCTGTAACTGTAAGAACTGTGATAGGAAGAAAGATACTCAGGAAGACCAGTGTGAAGACTTGTAAACTGTGTAGTTTTAAAAACTGTGCAATTTTCAACAGGAAGTCAATGCATTTCTTAAGAACAGAAGCTACACTGGTGTATCTACTGATGTTTGATACAATTCTGGCTGCACTATTTTGATTGCACTGTAATTTACATAGATTGAACTTGGAGAGACTCTTGAAAAGTGAGTTGCAATAATCCAACTGACAATGAACCGGGCTGTGGACTGTCTCAACAGGGCAGAGAGGACTACGCAAGATATCAATTGGAAAACATGCTTTTAACTTATCCCTCTGTCATTTCAAACTAGAGATGATAAACTCAGTCTTCAATAGCATTTTTCCTCAGATAAAATTAATCAAAAAAGGGCTATATGTCCGGAGCATTATATTTTGAGTAGAAATAATGGGTAAAATGATACAGAAAACGGCTGTGGTTATTTGATTTCTTTCATATCTCATATCAAGCCTAGTGGCCTCACTTTAGGTCTACCATATAAAAAAACACACTGAGACGTGCAATAGTGCCGTAGCTGCTCCCACTAAGTGGAACATACTCCCTCCAGGAATCAGGGCCCTTGATAGTGTGACTTGTGTTTAAAGGATAATTACAGAATTATTAATTCACACTAGCTTATCCACCCCCATATGCTTCTTTCCTATCACATGCTACCATGGTTACAGACTCATTCTGATGATTGGACCATCGCTTTTTGGACTTTGGCAAATTAGAAGATGTTTACACCAATTCAACGTTTAACAAATACTCTCTTATTATTACAATTGAATCACTTTATCCGGTGTGACAGCCGCCTTAGGTACCCTCGACAGATTTCAAAACCAGCATTGTTACCCTTGATGACCCCTGGTCTGTCACCCAATAGCTTGTCTGATCAGATTCCAGAGTGTTCTCTGACTTTTAGCCCATAAAACACTTTCTCCATCAGTGATATGTGTCTGCTTATGTATAGTTTACACTGGTCTGGTCTGTCTTGTCTGAAGTATGTTTGACATGCTTTTGACAAGCCTTCAATGATGAGATATGGCTGTTTGATTAAATATAATGCAAATAAAGTCACCGTCATGGATTTGGAGTATCTGTTTAGCCAGGCTTCGGGTTTGAGTCATTATTGTTTTCCTCAGTTTTAAACATCTGCATCATCTTATCATCGGACACTAACATAGAGCCAGTTTATTATTATTATAATTACTTCAGAGAGGGTTCTATTAAATTCATGACTGTTTGTCCGTTTTTGTTAGCGGGATTACGCAACTACTCCTGGTTGGATCTTCATGAAAGAATAAAAAGACAGGTCTTGGTCCAACTTATGCCCTATTAACACTGCAGGCAGCACATCTTGCGGTTAGAGGTTTTACTCGGTGGCGGATTCACCTCCACGGATGTCACATGGTTTTATTCGGTGTATCATTCACACTACAGGTGGTATAACCCGCGGTTATAGGCACTGGGCGAAACTCCCCTGTCCTTCAACTACCGTCAGAGAGTCATGTGTAATCTTACAGTGTGAGTGGCGTATTAGATGATATTAAATTTTGAGAGTGATCTAGGACACCAACTGAATACAAAAAATAATAAAGAGCCGGGTTTTCCATTTTACGTTTTATCGAACCGTGTTGAAAAAAATCATACACGCCTTGGCTAAGGTATGTTCTCTATTATTATTATTATTATTATAGGAGATCAGTAAACAAACTGAAGCAATCAGTTTGACACAAAATTTCAGATAAACATTTCCAATCAGGGAGACATCGGGCCGCCTTATCAGAATAGTGTGAATGTAGTTTAATGTTAACATATTTTCATCATGAGACCTACCTGAGGGAAGAGGAGAAATATTAGAACTTTGGAATTACAAACATCCAGTTATTTACACTCCTGTAAACCTTGCCACTGACTTGAAGTAAGAAACACACAAAAAACACAGACACTTGTGCATTTTAATTACCCAGTGTGATCAGCCCTCGGAAGAAAACAGAATAACATATGGGGCTTTTTAGTGCAAAGGTGAAATATGAGTGAGTTGTTGGGGTCAAAGTTCAATAAAGGTATGGTATATAAGGTGTTAATAAGTAGATAAAAAGTGTTGCAAATGATCACAATCAGACATGCTTTATGTGAGGAATGTGTACCCCAATGGTGTTTGTTACTGTTAGTCTATATGAAGAGGGCATGAATGAAAATTAATGAGTTTTCTCTACCTGACAATAAAGAAAAAAACTTTTTAGTGAGTTCATTTGATTCCCATTTATTTGTACATAAATTTAAGTGTCTGCTGAATCAATTTTTGCTGAAACAAGTCAAAGAAAGTTACGAATTTCATACAGAGTCCGTATGGTTTTAATGTGTCAGCCATATGTCCAGTCTGAAGGTAATGCACAGATTCGTCCGTATAGCAGATATGAAACTTCGCTATTATTAATTTCCCTGTTATTATTGTAAACTGTATCCATATATTACTCGGTATTTAGTATAACCCCCATTCCCCCTTGTACTGCCATATTTCTGTCAGTTACCTTTGGTTACTGTGGCATTCCCCGCTTTCCATTGCTAGCCACACAAAAAGTTTATACTGATTACCAAGGCAGTATCAAGGTCATCACAAGGTCAACCGACTATAACTGCAGCTTGTCTTGTTTCCTGTACCTGTTTTGCAGCCTTTCCTCCAGTTCTGTCTTATTCTGTTATTTTCTGCGTTTCCAGTAAAATTTAATATGTACTTTCTGTCATAACAACACACTGATCTTTACAACATTTTTTTCCTCTGTCAAACTGTGGCTACTCTCCTCCGCATGTTTAAATCTTTTCTGAAGGAAAATTGTAGCTTGAGGTTTAATTTTGTTATGCCTGCCATCTATAACTACCAGCAATTCCACCTGTAGTGTGATGGTGTATTCATGATATTCAGTCAGAGAACTTAAAATCAAGTTTTCATTTCTTCTGTAATGAGTTGCCCTGAAGTATCTATTTTCTTGGACCATGCCAATTGTCTGCCACAGTATGTAATATGCATGTTTTTTGCATATTTTTAACTATCAAAAACTATTGTAGCACAAATTCCAATGTGGGTGTTCTGTGATTTTCGGGTTGATTTAATTTGAATATTCTATTCTTTGGCAAAGCTGATATAAAAACCTCTTCAGGGCTGATTCTCTAAGACCCCAGTTACACATAGCCAGATGTACCGCCAGATCGCAGCAGGTTACCTCATTTGGAAAATTTTGAAAAATGTTGAGTGATTTACGGATCATATTTTCCGTCTGTAAGGGCATCCGTAATGTCCTTGTGAGACCCGTAACAGCATGCTGTGATCTGTAGCAGCATGCCAAATATCAGATAAGATCCCTAGGCCATTATAGAAAAATTAAACATGCTTGATTTTTCTGGGAAGTCCGTATGGACGCAATATCTGTAGCTCTTCCGTATCTCATCTGTAGCTGATCCGCAAATGTCCTTATTGTCCGTAAACCCATCTTGGATGTCCTTGTGGCATTCCTTTCATCCGTGACACTTCCGTGCCAACAAATATTGCCCAAAACATAGCCAGATCTAACCGAATCTGCTACAGGGTTTGTGGATTAAAAAACAGTCAAAAGCCCAATCCTTTGTGCAGTTTTTTCATCCGCAAACCTGTCCTTGGGTCGTCGTAGCGCTCCACAGGAGATCCGTAGCGGATCCATGGCAGATCTGTAAATCTTTTACATGACCCACCCTCATCCTTGTCAGTTTCAATATATGGAACCTTGGCATATATCCATGGGGGATCCATGAAAGTGTAACTGGCCCCTATGATAAGGATAAACTAGTAGCATGAAGGAAGTCAGCACCTAAAACAGCATCAACAAGGGGAGAGACGGGTATCGTGTTGAAAAACATGTCTGCAAAAGGTGTTTGTTTCTGTAGGAAGGCAGGGCTGTTTGTTACATCTGGTCATGAGTCATCAAAGGATTTTGCCCTGATTTACACTTAAACTTTTGTCTTTAAAACATGTTTGTGGTATTGCACAAGCACATAATTCTCAGCTTGGGCTAAGTTTTGGGCTTAAAATTAGGTCTACCTTAGCTGGGTTTCACCTTTGTTAATAAATATTTAAATATGGCCATATATAGTTTACCGTACTTCAAATACCCTAAAATAAAAAAGTAACCTTATGAAACGTTTTAAAACTAGTCTTTGTCTGTTTTTAATTGCAACAAAGAAAACTATTTTGACTCAAAATAACAAGGTCACACAACACAGAAAGCCTGTGTGGATTTTTGATCAGGTTGGACTTGGATAAATCACCCTTTGTAAAAAACTATTTAAGTCCAAGGTTTGTCCAAGTCAATAGGCTCAGATTGACATACCTGACTAAGCCTAATTCAGAGCCTAAGTCTGGGACCATTGTGAAATTGACCCAAGACTGCAAGTGGTAATTAATCCCATTAGAATGGTATACCCAACTGCACAACTCTGGCTATCTGTTGGTTTACTGAGCTTGCAGGAATTTAAAATCAGAGAGAGGTTGGAGGTTGACCAAAACACTGGAGGAGGTTGACCAAAACACAAAATGGTTGGGCTTGAAGATGATGCACTGTTGAATAGTCAGCCAGTGGAGTTTTGTGCTGGTATTGGTTAGTCCTTGGTCATTTGTCTCATCGTAGACTACATATTAGACCTCTTTGTGAAAACAGACTGATAAACCCAGTGTCACTTTTAGACACTGACATCAAAATGTGTCTCTCTTGCAGGCTTTAGGCTTTAGCCAAATCTCAGGCTACACTTTTCTTTGCAAATAATGTCAAATTAGGCCTGAGATATGACTTATAGCGCTATTCCAGTATCAATCTAAGCATAGCTGTCCAATATTTTTCTGATAGATTTCTAATTGTCTCCATAATCTGTTCAAGAAGTCTTCCGGTAGGATCCTCAAAAGTTTTTGCAATGGTTTTCCCATCAAATGGGTTTATGAACCTTAAGGATCAACTTAAAATGGAAAAGATTGCTTTGTGAATGTTTAGATAAGTTTAAGATCAAAAAGATGAGTTTATGAACAGTAAGACGGGTTTCAGATGGGTCTGTAATGGGCTCCAAATGCAGTATCTGATAAGGATTGGGATCGGTTTAGGATAAATTCAAACAGTTCAATATTGTTGTAAACTTTTCCCAATTGACTTACAAATGTATCCAATTTGAACCAATCTGGACTTACCAGAAACTTCAATACATACAGTTCTAATTGTAATTTGCAATGGCTTTCAGATCATTCGACATGAAAATATTGACTTCTTGAATGGTTAAAATGAAGGATCATATTCCAATCGGGGACATGGTCGCTATAGTGGAACAGCCCTATAAGACCTTTTTTGGTCATCACACTAGGAAACTATCCACTTGATTGTCACATCTGTGGTGTTGGTTTTGAACCGATAGCTTACTCCAGTGCAAACAATGGTACAAAAATATAATGAAAAACCAAACTTAGAAAGCAACATTAAATTGACTGAATAAATGTATTTTAACCACACACCACTAAGATTTCTAGACATTGTCCTTTGATATAATATTCTTAAACTCATCAGCAGACAGACAAGACGACACTATAAATTCTGCGCACTAAACAAGATTTGATCACCGCACCAATCAATCATTCACATCTTGCAAGTTATGCAATTTCACTCCGCACAAAAAGAGTGGCATCTCAAGAAATGTCGGGTTTTGTCAATACGAGCAAAATATTGCAGGGTTTTCTATGGTTTTTTTCACCAATTTCAGTCTGATAGTAGTTTGAATGATGTCTTATGCAAAGTGAAAACCACGTGACAAAAATCCCCAATAGTGTCGCTAAGTGAACTGAGGAGTATAACTGATTCCCCAAGTGGAGTGGAGTTTAGAAGGTTTTGGGGGGAGGGGGGGTAGTTTCTTGCTTAAGGTCAGGATAAGAATTTAATTAAGTGAGCCTGGGATAATTTTGTGACTGATGCAATGTTTTCCACGTGGAGTGATTTGAAGAGAGTAAGGAAACAAAATTGGCGGGAAAAAGCAGACGACATTTTTGGGGGCAGACAGTTGAGCTCCTGAATGCTAATAACTTCAAAATCTATACCATCTTTACTAACTGGCCTCTTAATTCAACACAACTTGGACCCAAAATCATTGTTTGGACTTGTTCTGTTTAAATAAATCCATTTCTTTGATTGGATTATACGCTGAGTCATAAAATTAACTTTAAACAAAAACTGGCTGACTAATTAATCCTTGAGGAGAGCTTTTTAAAAAGAGCGAAAATGGAGAGATAGATAGATAATTTTTTATTATACTGACGTTGTGTTATACAATATTGAAATGCAGTTTATATAATATATTTTTCCTAACACCCAGCCATAAAGGCTTTCAAGTCAGTTTAATTCATACAATTAATACAAGGTGTGTACATGAGAATAGAAAAAAGAAGTATATATATATCAATTACCCTAATTATTAGTGTATAAAATAGACTTTCTAAATTCCCAGATTGACACTAAATAATTTGCAAAGTTGCGAATATGTTTACCATTTAATTTCATTAGAAATATAAATTTATCAACTGCATCATTATTCATAAATTTCTTTGAAACATTTCTGCAAATATAATGTGAAAAAGTTATCCCTATAAGTTTGATATCTTGGACACCGTACAACAAAATGGATTTCATCTTCAATTTCCCTTTCATCACAAAAAGCACAGACTCGTTTTGACAATTCTTCTTTAGTATATCTCCCTTTTTCTATGGCCAATTGTAGTGTACTAGATCGTAATTTGGCCAAAAGGGATCTCTGCAGTTTTGTGAGGTTTATTACTAAATATTCTGCTGTGCCAATGTGATCTTTATATTTAGTATATGTTCGTAGTTTAGGTTTATATGCTATGGACTCTTGCCAATCAAGGTCGCTTACAACAGATAACTTTTCTTTTGCTGAATCCAAGTCAATTTCAGTGCCATTGAAGATATTTTCTGTCATACCAATCTGATTCAGAATAGTTTCGAGATCTCCAGACCAGTTCTTATTAGAAATATTTTGTAGGTCATACTCAAATACCTTATATGTTAATCTGCTATGGTCCATGTTGTAATATTTAATAATCTCTAAGAATATTCTTACTTTCGTAGTTAACCACCCCATGTCTCCTGTTAGGACATGAATTGGGGTTTTTGAGTTTACACCCATAAAATATCTTGCAGCTCTGAGTTGCACTTTTTCAGGAAATGTATAATTTGCAAAACCCCAGATACTACTACAGTAATCTGTTATCGGCTTAACACCATGATCAAACAGTTTCGTAAATGTATGATAGCCAATATTTTTGTTTACTTTAAATTTTGAAATGAGACCCCCTAGTGTCTAATTTAATGTAATTTCTACAAGAAATAGGTTTCCTAAATCTGTTAACAACCAATCATGTTTCAGCCTTTAAACTTTATCTTTGTATTATTGATGCTAATTGGCTGAAATTCCATTTATTATTAATTTCTCTTTAGGGCAATTTAAAACTTTTTTCTGACCTAAAATGCCTAACTGTATATTCAGCTATCTAAGGAGTCTGTTTTCTAGTCAAAGTGCTGTATCTACCTTTTAGTGGTGTTGACCATGGCAACTATTTTGCTTAGGGAAAATTGTTAAATATGTTTCAGTCCCTCTATAAGTTTTAAGATTTATCTGATTAGCAAGATTAAGTTCACATCTCTGCCTCATGGGTATTGTATTGTATTTATACTCAGTGCAATATCTCCATGTACATCAGGGGCCGGATTCACAAAAGGCCTCAAGTCTTTGTCAAATCTCAGCTGAGATTTTGCTCAAATCTGAGATTTTTTTCTCAGCTTAGATTCTGCTTAAGTTGAGACTCACATTTTAGAATATTTTCAATCAAGCAAAAAATTGTCTTTATACTATAATTTGTACTGACATATAACTGATTATAATAGCAAAACAAGCCACTCACGTAAATTTGTAATGTAAATGTTTACTGTTGTTTTTTTGTACAAACTCTTTATATATATATTCATATTTTTTGAGTTACAAGTTAAATAATATGTCATACTTCGCTATTTTCATTTTGTTTTGTGACTTTTTATTACATATACTTTATTTTATGAAAACTTAAGTCACCCCCTAGGCAGTCTTAGATTTGAGACTAAATGTGAGAAAAATCTTAGCCTGAGATGTTTTGTGAATCCCAGCTGAGCAAAAGGTCTCAAATCTGAGAAAAGTCTAAGAAAAATCTTAGATTTGAGACAAAAATGTCAGATTTGAGACTAGAGACCTTTCGTGAATCCGGCCCCAGGACTCAAAGCGCTATTTAACCCATCAACTACAGCCCAACTCTAAAGTTACTGAGATTTCCTTAACTGAAAGACAAAGGCTCAAGGATGACCAATTATCAACATCCTTGATGTTCTTTAGCCTGTCACTTGGAATAGGAACCAATGACAGAGGACCGCCATTTTAACTGTTCATCCGAGGCACCATGTATCTGCCTATACCTGGATTTCAACTGAGTGTGTTGCCTACTAGACCACAGTGGGTGTGAACCCAACTGATGTTATTCCCTGCCAAGATATTTGCTGATGTGAATAATAACCTAGTTTTGACTTCCTCTCAATATTATAATTATTTCATTACCAGACTTTGTGACCCAGTTTGGCTCAGAGTAAACGTTAGCATTGACATAAATAGTTTTAAAACTTGAAATATATACTTTCAACCAAATTTCCTATTCGTAAAGTGTATTTTGGAAACACAGACAAATATTTGATATTTCTTAAGAAATATATTCAAACTATATTCATATGATCTATTAAAAATATAATAATATTTATGTTATAGGCCATCCAAGATATATGAACAGCAGTTATATAATCATGTTTAACCCAGACACAAAATAACAAGTGTCTTGTTGTTCTGTTTGAGTCCCCCAATCCCCCAGCATTAGGCTAGATTCACACTTTCCCGGTTATCTTGTTCCAATGTCATTTTGACACAGTTTAGCAGAGAACATCTAATCTAAGACTTAAAGAACTGTTTCAAAACACAGTTCATCGGGATGTCCATGTTAGTTAGAAAGAGGCACACAAATAAGTTGCATACATGTGCAAAACTATTCCTGTATTTGCACTTTTGCGCTACTCAAGATCTACATGGTATATACATTATGTACCTATTACTGTATGGTAAACACTAGAAGTACCTGGGATCTTAAGCTTTTTAGGAAAACGCAAGTAGTAGGGATGTAACACTTTTGTACCACATTAAAATGTGTTCAATTACAAGTGTCACTGACCTAGTAGCCACAACAAGTATGGCTTTTAATTACTTGCCTCTAATGACTGTGGTGTTGTGTTGGAACCCAGCTCATGACCCTATGTGGATAACCTGGGGAACCATCCAATATGCCCTGTTACAAGGTATGTACAATTTCCAAGTTTTGCATTCCTTGGGATGTGTGCGACAGCCCCATTAATGAGAGAATGTGTGGCAGCTCTGACATCATATTGGCACTGTCTGTAGGGTGAAAATACTCTGTGAAAACAATTCAAACTTATAGACAGGCACACAAGGACTTAGACAAACAGCATACAACCCACCAGCACACAGTCCCCGGCCTCCAGCTCAAACATGTTGATTATAGGATGCATTTCAACAATTCAAAGTCCTGTGAAAAACCAACATGCCTACTGATATGTTGATTTTACCCTCATTTAGGAGTTTCAAATTGACATCAGTCCCAAACTCTTTACCCTCTAATCAGTTCTTATCAGATCTGCCACCCCATTTCCCATGTAATCCTATAGTTGTGTGTGTTTTTGTAGAGTCTTTTAACCTATCTGTGGTCTTTTTGTATTTTCCTCATTGAGAAATCTGACTTCTGTCATGTTACCTGTATCTGATGATAGCAATTTTACATATTGGGAAATATTCAGAGAATAAATCTTTTAAATAAATAACTCTTAAAAGATGACTGGTCTCCAAAATGGATTGTCTCTGAATAAAAAAATTAAAATTGTAAGTAATAATAATAGCGAAATACAATCGCACTTTTATAAAGAATATGATCTGCCCTCCCAGTTGTCTTCTCTACTTTAGCAAGCTAGGTGATAAAAAATAAAATAACATCACTCCACACATACTGATGAATGAAACCACTCTAACAGGTCTTAAGACCAGCCATGATAAGGTTGCAGAGAGCTTGGCAGATTGCATTAGATAAATATTGGACACATTTCCTAATTCCTTCAAAACCATTCACCTTGTTAACAAGAAATATTGCACTGTACTTCACATAATCATGCTTAACAAAAAAAGGCCACAAAATTTGTTAGCTTCATTCTTTTTTTGGCTTTCTTAGTGGATATGTTTCATTGAACAAAATGCTAATTTTACCGAGTCAATTTATCATTTATGTTAATCATGCATTGTTTGGGTCTTAAACAAGATCAATTTATTTATACAAATCAATGCCATGTTTTTTGCAGATATGATATTACTGTGATGATGGCTAGTTCATCCATGCCCCGGGAAACAGGTTTGATTATTAGAACGTCTTTGATAGAACACTAAAGGAGGCTGAAAAGTGATTGTGTCCATCCTGTCCATCTTTTTCTAATTTAAAGTTGTGCCGCCATATTGTAACTCCAAACAATTACCAACAAGAGTATTGGCCACAAGCAAATTCGCTTACCAAGAAACTGTCCAACTCTTCTTAAATCCCTTAAGTTGTAGAAAACAACCCTTTAACACACGTGCCCTCCCCATTCTGATGCTCATCAGTGGTAAAACTACAGCTAGTTGTTTGGAAGCATTTTTTTCAAGGAAGTACAGCAATATTGTTCTGTTTTCCCTTTCATTGAAAATCATCAGCAATATCACCTGTATCAAGATCAGGCCAAACAATAACAATATGTAACACAGTGTCTAACTTTGGAATCATGAAATGCCTTAAAAACAGGATCTTATATTGCAAAATTATGAAATTGATATAAGCGCTCTGTTAATTCAGCTATGAAAAATCGGTAACAGCCACCTACAAAACATTCAGCCTCATGGGACCTAACCTGTGGGTCCTGTTTGTAAGTGTGGTTCTGATTATGACAATCATCACTCATTTCACTAGGTGTGTAATTCTGAGCTTGATCCTATCAGCCCTATTCACAAGACTCTAATTCATGATTTGGTGACATTTCAGATAATAACCTTTCACATAGGACATAAAGCTTGTCAAGATTTTTGTATATTTCGACAGCTTTTTAATCACCATAAATAGGGTATTTAAGATTCATATCGTCAACACCCAAAAAGACAGTGCTACATGAAAAAAATATTATTGTAGGATTGCTATTTTTTAACATTGATTTCAAAATAAAACTATCAGTATGTGCACCATGGTATGTTGATTGCATTCTGGGTTTAAAGGTGAACTTAGCTTGTAAATATCACTAGTTTTCTCTTGTTGTAAGGCATGAAAATTGGTAATGAGTTTAGAATTAATATTAGGGACTCGTAGAAACTATTTAGATTCCATAATATATGCTCATCATCTTTTACAGGGTACCTATTTAACTGTTGTTTGATTTTAGAAAGCCATATGACAGTGTTAAGTACAGTATGATGTTAGCGTATTCCAACCCTAGACCTCCTAGGCACACTGATAAAATCCAAGATAAGCCCTAAAAGGTGACAACTATCAGATAAGCCACCCAACTTTGTCAGATAGAAAGCAAAATGTTAGAAAACATATTTCATCCACTTGTTCTGGAAACATAAAGGCACATAATAAAGTTTTTGCCTCCATGATTTCTTTCACAAAAGTTATGGCTATCCTGTTTCTAAAAAGTTTTGATTACTTTAAATTTTGATTTAAATTTACAGGAACAGTAAATTTCTGTACATGACAATCAGAATAAAAAATTTTAGCCTAAATTTCCATGTACGTGATCCATGATAGATGATATGCAATCTGTCAGCATGATTTTGTGTATACCTGTAGAAATCAATACAACTGAATGAAATAGTGATTGAAATTTCGTTCCTCAGGAATTACACAATCCTTCAGAATAGGACATCTGAACTTTTAAAGTTTTAATAATTTTATGATATTTCGTGTTATTTTGATGTTGCATTTCACAAAGTTAGAAAGCTAAATCCGGAAAATGTAGTAGCTGGGCAATTATACAAGAAATGTTCCCACTTATCAATATAGCCACAGTAGTTGCAACTAGCTGTAATTTAGGTTTTCCAGACATGCAAAAGCTCAGTGTAGAATTTTGTATTGTAGTGCAATCATATAGGTATCTAAAAGGCAGGAAATAAATATCCCTCCAGTCGAGGCCTTCTAACAAAGGATAAAAGTCTATCCCTTAATTTTGACCTACTGTGATGAAATAATTTATGGCAGTGAAATTTGCCTCAACCTGGGAACTTTTAACTTTACTTACACTGAGGGGATTTTAAGTTTATTTTGATAATTTTGTCCAGAACACAGAGACATTGTGATAGCAAGTCATGTTGATGGAACTGCAGACTTAGATGATTTTCTTTATACATAAATCACTGCACAACATATCACAGCTACAGAAAAGTATTTTTATTCATGTGCATTTGCACTTAAACACTAACAGAATGTACCAGTCATTTTGAAAGAAACATAACTATTTTAGTTATTCCACTTTTACATTTTTCCAATAAAACACCCAGATGTACTGTTGTTTTGCTCCTTCCAAGTTTTCTGCAATTTCTGATGTAAAAGGTTTAGGCTTTATAAGTGATCATAAAAGCATCTCTTGTGTGGTTGACTTTCCATCCTTGGATACTCCAATGCAGAAAGTTGTAACCTTCCATCAGTATCGTAAATTGAATATTGATTAAATTCAGACGTGACCTCCTTGCTATCACATTTGTAAGTTCACCATCTGATGACATTGATTCATAACATGAACAGTACATGTCTGGTTTGTCTAGCCTTCTTGATTTTCGTGCACCAGAGAAGACTAAACAGCTCATTAAACCAGCGCCAAGCTGGATAACTGATGAGTATAGAACTACTGAGTGCATGAGAAGGCAGTATGAAGGTGCATGGAGAAGAGACAAATCCCCTGAAAAATTGTACCCGTCTTCAACGGCAAATAAATAGATGCAACCATATTCTTAATAAAAAAACAAGGGCCATTTCTACCATGATCTAGTTAGTGAAAATGTGGTGATGGTCAAAATCTATCGCAGGCACTGAATAGAATATTGATTCGATCAAATGCCATTGTCCTCCCATCTTTTGATGATGAAAAATCATTAGCAAATAGATTTGGTTCGTTTTTCATTGATAAAATTAAAAAGATCAGAGATGCCTTCAAACACATCCCATCTATATCTCTTCGTCCTGACAAGGATCCGCCAACTTTCAGTTCCTTTCAAGGTGAGACTGAGAGTGAAGTCCTCAAGTTCATCAAGTTCATCACTGATCCATGTCCCAAACATATTGTCAAAAATGTATAGATATCCTTCTTCCTTCATTGACAAAACTTGTTAATTTGTCCCTCCAAAATGGCATTTTCCAAAATCCTTTTAAACAGGCTATTGTCACACCTCTCCTTAAAAAGTCTACCCTTTCAAAAGAGGACTTGAAGAGCTATCGACCGGTGTCTGGTCTTAGTTTGTCAAAGTTGGTCGAGTGTATAGTGGCTGACCAAATTAGATCCCACCTGGATTGTCATGATCTTGGAAACACTTTTCAGTCAGCCTATAAAGTGGGGCACTCTACAGAAACAGCCTTGTTGTGCATGAAAATGAGATTCATTTATCTCTGTCCAAGGGCATGCCTACAGCACTGGTGCTGCTCGACTTATCCGCAGCCTTCGATACTATCTGTCATGACACAATCCTTTCCTGTTTGTCAGTTAGGTTTGGTTTTGCTGGTTCTGCTCGAAAATGGTTTCAATCCTACCTCCATGATCGTTTTCAGTCAGTCAAGATTGGTTCTACTGTTTTGAATATTTCAAATTGAAGTTCGGAGTCCCCCAAGGTTCTGTCGTAGGTCCTCTTCTGTTTTCCCTCTACACAACACCCCTTAGTCAAGTTATCAGTTACCACTTTTATGCTGATGACACTCAGCTGTTCATTCATTTATCCCCTGAAGATAATCTCAAGTCTCTCGACCATCTAAAGTCCTGTTTGAATGACATTCAGGTCTGGATGGCTGATAACAAACTTAAGCTAAATCCTGATAAAACAGAATTCATAGTTGTTGGTGCCACAGACAGATATAAATGGCTAAGTGATTTATTTCCAGTCAATATCCTAGGTAATTGTTTCTCTCCCACAGATGTTGCTCGTAATGTGGGTGTTCTGGTTGATGCAAAGTTTTGTTTCACCTATCATGTAAATTCTGTCATCCTCATGGACCTTCATCGTATAAGGAGGTTTCTTTCCGTTGATACATCAGTGGTGAATGCAAATGCTCTGATCAGCAATCGTTTGGAATATTGCAATTCTCTATTTCGCAGTTTGTCATCCCGTAATGCTACCAGGCTCCAATACATTCAAAATAGTTTTGCACAGTTTGTCACTAGTGCTTCTAAGTTCACTCACATAACATCCAGCTTGAAGACTCTTCATTGGTTACGTATCTGACAACGAATTATCTTTAAAACCCAAGTTCTTGTGTACAAGTACACTACTGGCCAGCCTAAGTATTTGGCATCATATCTCTCCTTGTACAAATCAGCCGTGAACACAAGACGCCCCAACCCCCAAAATTTGTTTCTCCAGGTTTTTCATTATTGTTCTTCCATCCATAAATCAAAGCTCCACTTCAACAACAGTTTCTCATATGATGCCCCAAACTTATGGAATGATCTTCCACATAATATACTCAGTGCTCCAAATCTCTCATGTTTCAAAAGTCGACTAAAAACCTACTTGTTTCAAAAATCATTTCTACCTTAGTTTCTAACTACCAAACACCGGACTGCCTGACTGGGTGTGACTTGGAATATGTCTAATGTCTTGATGATTTAAGCCTGGATGGTGTGCCTTACAGTCCATACATATGGAGATTAAGCACTTGGACAACTGATTGATTGATTGATGTACTGTTGTTTGGAAACTGGTCTCTAGAGTCTGAGACTCTGTCACATTGTCCTACAGAGTTCCACCTGCTTATATTCAGATACAAAAGCCCCAGGTGAAAAACAAATTAAAGAAGCATGTACAGTAAAGGTCAGGTTTCTAAACTTTTCTGATATTTTAAGGATCAGTTATTGTCAAAGTCTTATGATTGGCCGTCATGAGTGGTAAACCCTAGCAGATTACAATTCTGATAATCCATCTTTCCATCCTGTTGACACAAGTTAAATGTAGACCTTTTTTGCCTTTTTGGTGGGACTAGTTCAAAGCGGGACCACCTGAACTTTATAGCCATTTATCCGTGTGAAGCTACTGTTACTTTTAAAATGAGAGTCATACAAAGCTACAAATATGTTCACTATAAAATCAATTTACATTGATCTTCACGAAAACATAATACCCCTATCACTCTATAGGGCTCAGTTCCCCAGGGCTCAGTTCTAGGGCCACTCCTTTTTTAACCCTATATACAACCCCTCTCAGTTCAGTCATATCTAAATTCAATGTGACTCATCACTTATGATACACAAATTTACCTGGAACTTGAATCTAGGAACTTTGATTCTAGTATCACTGAACTGGTAAATTGCATTGAGGCCATCCAGACTTGGATGGGAAATAATCAACTTAAATTAAATCCTGACAAGACAGAATTCATAGTGTTTGCTGATGATCAAATTAGAACCTCCCTGAAGTCATCTTTCCCAGTGAGTTTTCTTGGCAACATCATGGAACCAGCTGAACCGGTCAAAAACCTTGGTGTCATCCTGGATGCTGAAAATTCAATGCAAAGACATGTGGTCCGCAGGTATTTAAATCATGAAACAGCTGTAAAGGTGGCAAATGCCTTGGTTAGCAGTCGCCTGGATTACTGTAACTCCCTGCTTTATAACACAAAAAAGCATACACTGGCAGACTACAGAGAGTTCAAAATGCCCTATGTCATACTGTGTGCAAACTAAAAAAATTTAGTCATGTCACACCCTTCTTGTACAAAGTACACTGGCTCCCCATTCATTACTGTATATTGTTCAAATATAATCTCCTTACTTATAAAGCAATACAGTTCAGCCAACCTCCATATCTGTCCTCTCTGATTAGGAAGAGTGATCTCACATGGGGCCATCGTCTATGAATTTCCTCATCTAAACCGAAGAAATGCTCAGGGTTGCGCAGCTTCACAGTAGCTGGACTCACAGATTGAAACAAGCTTCCTCAAGCCATTAGAACTGGATTCTGGATTCAGAAAACCGTTGAAAACATGCCTTTTTCAGATTAGCCTATCCTCCACCATAGCCTATCTCCCCTATCGGACGCTAATATGGAAACTGACCTCTTTTTGGAACTGGACTATCCCTTTTTGGACATCAGCACCTTAGAGGATGTTTACATCAAATTTGGTGCTTTATAAGTGTTTCTTACTTTCTTACTATTTACAGGTGGTGTCACCCATGGTAACCCACATTTGGTGAAATGTCCCTGTCCTTAGATCGCCGCCTGGAGTCTGTTTGCAAACTTGCAACTCAGTGGCCCACCATCCCAATCCTTACACGTCCCACAGAAGTTTTGTAAAGATTAAAATTTCCACCTCTGATTTCCAGACCGTGAACATGTGCAGATGATTCCATGCAATATGAATTTCTTGCAACGGTAACCAAAAGTGTGGTACACAGTGTATATAAGGCTGTGACTCGGTCGTCCTTCGGTGTAACAAGGTGACATAAGGTGAGTGGAGGAACTGGTTGGTTCTTCACTTGTTCACCCGAAGGTGAGATGAGGTTAATGGCGGTTGCTTCTCGGTGACCAACGTTTGTAGTACATGTCATCCTACTGTTACTGAGAGTTAAAAAACTGTGTCCAATCAGCTATCCGCCTGTAGTGTGTACAACTTGGACGAACTGGGGTGACCTAGGGGGCGGTTCTGCCACCGAGAGAAACCTCGGGATGTACCATCTGTAGTTTGAATGGGGCATTAAGGGTAAAGTCATTGTGACATCTCTAGTAGTCTGTATGGCCAGTACCAGTACCCATTTGCTCTCTGGGGTTAAGAGGGATATATTTGTGTAAGGTACCTTGTCCAGTACAATCTCCATGGCCCAGCAGTGGATCAAACAATAATTTGCTGTGGAAAAGGCATTGCAAATTTCAAGATTCATTTCTACAAATTCATTTGTTCAAATAAGCAGATATCAGCACTGAATAAGCTATTGTTTGGCTTTGTAATTTGTGGAAATTTAGCACAACTTGAACAACGAGATACCAATAATAACTTATTAATGTAAATTAGGGTGGATTACTTTAGACAGAAATATAGATCGATACAAGTGGCTTGCATAAATATACTTTATACCCAGACATGTCCCGCCAATTAACCTTTTAGTATGTTTTTATTCAACTTCTCCTTGAAACCAGGGGTAAGACTCACCACTTAAGTCTTATCTAAGTTTAGGCTTGAGTTGGGATTCAGGCTCAAAGTTAAGCCAAAACATAAGTTACAAGGGGGGTGGATCTTTTGTGATACCCAAAACTTAGACTTCAGTCTACCACAGAAGGCTTAAGTTGAGACAAATATGTTACGTGACCTCCAATCAACAGATAGCTTTCAAATCTTATTTTCTGTATCAGTGATTTTGACTGGCCATTGTTTACTATTCAATGTCTGTTTTATATTTGTACCAATTTAATTAAATGTGTGATTAATAAAAGTTGCAAACAGTAACCATCCAATATACTTATATTGTTCAAAATTTAGAAAAAAAGCCAAAAACTACGCAATTATTATTTTATGTAAGAAACATTACCTGTTGTTACTTTGATTCATGTTGTCAGTAATTTATTTCTGTGAAAGATTCCTCAAATTCTTCTGTAAAATGATCAATTGTATGACGAACATACATACACCTACATATAATTATAAAACCAAAGAAAACTTGTGGTTTTTCCAGTCTTAGACATTAAAAAAAACAACCTTTATCATGTTTAAAGAAACAGGACGTAACAGAAAAAAATATAAAAAAAAATGGTGGTCAAACCTCACTTTCATTTTACTGCACGTAAGTCCATATTCTCATTCTTATTGTTAGAATAGACTTATTCATGAATAGTTTGATTCTTAAAATACTCTTATTCAACAATAGTATTACTATGAAAATACTCTTATTCTAGAGAAAAATCTTATTCTTAAAATTCTCGTACTACAGAATAGTCTTGTTCTTAAAAATACACTTATGGAATAACAGTCTTATTATTAAAATATTCTTAGCCAAGAGTAGCTTTTGTGATCAATCTGTAACTATTGCCCTCACAATTCTAAAAAATATCTAGGATTGAGAAATTTTCCTCTAATGTACATAGATTTTATGTGCTTATTCCATGGAAGCAAAATCTAAGACGAAGCAGTAAAAAGTTGAAATCAAAATCATATCTAATGGACAGATAAAGGTCCTTGTTACCAGCTTGACCAATTGAATGACAAAGATGTGGTTCAAAAGCTATGTCTAATAGGTGAGTTGTGAGGTGTGAGGATGGAAGTAACATGTTCAGGCAAGGAATTCCAAAGTAAAAGTATTGTCTGGTGTCGTACTTCCTTTTATATCTATTGAAATAACAATCTAGGTGAGAAGGTCTAGAGCTTCTGAAATGCTTTTTTTCTAAGAACATGCTAAGAATAAGTTCTTACAATAAACTTAAGAATAACGATGGGAGTTGTGTAGCCTCTGCAGTGAAATATGTTGTTGTTTGAAAGCAACCAAGATAATGTGCACCATTTCAAAAATGAATTACATCTGGCTTCATCAACAGACCTAACAAGTAATCACGATTTGATTATAATGTAGGTGACAATAAAAAATGTCATTACGACCGTTCAACACCAAACAGTCTATTTAATTTAAAAAGGCATTATTTGCTGTAAACAAGAAATGCATCATTTCTTAATCATATAAAAGATACTTTTATTATCTCTACTAACGACGTTATGTTTATGTCTATCCACGGTTGTTATTTTTAAATATGTATGCAGTTGTGAAATTTTCAAGAAATGTTGACTTTAGCCCAAAGAGCAGATGATTCGGATTATTGGTAATCCGGATAACCTCTCTAGAACCGGGAATTTTTTAAAGGATCTTTTTATCTAGAATTGGCCAATCTGGGTAACATACTGTAACGGCAACTCAGAGGATCAGGGTTCAATACCAGATAAAAGCTATATATTGGGTTTAGTGACTATTGAAAGTGGTCACCATCTGTTCTATAACCAGTGGCAGGCTAAAGAACTTCAGGGACGTTGATAAATGGTCATCCCTTAGAGGCTCTGTGTTTCAGTTGAATATCAGTCACTAGAAAGTTTGAGATGCAGCTGTACAGTTACAATTAGTCAAATAACACTTTTATTCCTGAAGTAAAGAGGATATTGTGCTGTATATACATATACAATACAGTAAAGGCGGTTTTGTGCATAGCAATTGTGAAAATATCACCCCAAACTGATCATAATGCCCTCATTTATGTACGTCATACCTGTACAAATGCATTATGTAGTTTTGAATAAAATAAATTTTGTCACAATTATAAGGTGACTTTTAAGTTAAGTGTTGTAAAAGTTGAAACTGATAAAATCCATCTAGACTGAGACAAAACTTCAAATCAATATTTGCCAGTCGAAGACTTTTATAAGTAAGTCATTGTAATTCAAAATTTCTGCAAACCTGAACAAAGACTCTCTGTGAACAGTCTGAAACCTCAGTTTTATGCTGGCATAAGAAGGAAAGCATCCCTGAAGCAGATGTTTATGGCTAGTCTGTATCATTAGTAATCTAATACCTGCTCACATTGAACCAATTAAACATATTTAAATTAAGGAGGGAGAAAAACTAATTCACTATGCCGTGATTTATGTGGTGTAAAATAATTGAATATTTATGACGTAAAAGTATGTGGAATCATTATGCTTTTGCAAGGCTGTAAGAAACCAGTGTACCATTTAGTGAATTAGAAATGTCACTTTTACCTTTTTTCTTCAAACAAAACAGTGATTCATTTTGTTTTGCACACAAGCTATAATTATGGTTTTTACACTGAAAATATCAAGTTTCACAAAATTCGGGTATAAATTTCAAAGGTGGTTGGACGTTGGACCCTAGGAATTCCACAAACGTAGATGTTACATGTTCAATCATATATTCAGTAATTTCAGTGTTGTATTCATTTTTATATGACTTTTATTTAATACTGTAGTCCTCATATGCTATATATTAAATATTTTAGACTTTGTATACCATATATCAAACATTTACTACTACTATTATTACATAATAATAATATGTTAAATTTTTTGATTATGCTTTTAAGAGAGACAACACTGCTGAATTGTCTTTGAGTCAATATGAAATGACTTCCCCTTGTGTAGTAAGTAAAAATATGCCCAACAAGATCACAGTGGTTGGTTTCAGGTTCGAACCTTGATGCAGGCCCTAAGAAAGAGAATTGACAGCTGCTTGCTCACACCATTCATTTCAACCAAACAGAATGCCACTGAAGAATGCAAATAAATTGATAAATATAGAGTATTATACCTGATTAAACTAAGTATTATACCTGATTAAACTAAGTATTATACCTGTGGCCATTCTGTGGACAGTGTCACATAAACTTAGTCACCAATTAGTACTCTGAAATCCTTAGCTGATGTCAACTGACACAAAATATCCAAGTCTTAGATTAAGGGTAAAAAATAAAATCTGTCATTAATATGCTGGAACTACATCTAGAACTTGTGGTCATCCTAATTATCTCAGCGACTTTTGAATCCCATTAAATGCTTTTTACAATACTGCGAAAGCTGCATGGAGTGACAAGTTCTTGAGGTTCCACAGTTTACTCCATCTGTTCATAAGTTTGAGTTTTGCCTCTCATGCTCCCCTGGAATGAGTTGCCAGATGACATTTGCTCTGCCAAATCTCTTTTATCTTTTCGGAAAATGCTGAAAGCTTATCTCAACACTAAAGCTTACCAACCCTAGGTTTTATCACATTTTGCGATTGTTTCTATGGCGTGGACCCCACTTCTGTGTCTCTGGGCTATGAATTCTTTGGTCTTGTTTTTTGGTTGTTGCACCTTAGAGTCTGTTTCTTGATGGAGATTAAGCACCATAATTGTCATGTTAGAATTAGAATTACATCTAAGATACCCAGTCTTCAACATAGTGTGTTACAAATAAAATCAATGGGAATATCATGTTGCAATTCATTTCACATGAAGCACAAATATGTAGTGTATAACTCAGGATTTGATAGAATTAATGGTGTAACAGTGGTGGCCCATCTTTGTAGCAGGGATTCACATATGGCCAAGTTTTTGTGTTTGTATTTCAAGGAAGTTAGTGGTTGACTCATAAAGGAATCCTATGCTAAAAGGTGTACATATGATGATTTGAGAATTTGTGGAAGAAAAAAACTTTGAAATATTTTGGCATAAGATATAACATGTCATGGATATCACAAAGTCTAACAGACTTTTGATCCAGAAGGTCTCATGTTTGATCCTTCTCAGACAAAGGGGATGCCATCCTTGAGGGAAATGATTGTTCATTTTTCCTACAGCAGACACTTCAAACTGCATTGTTAAGATAGGTCACAATATTTACTCTAAATTACCAACCGTACACCAAGGTCATTTCAAATATCATGCACAATTTAAACAAATAATGATATTCCCACAATACACGTAAACACAGATGAACTGTGGGAATACTATCAGACTAAAGTGACTCTCTCTTTCTGTTGAAATGATGAAATAAAACTTACCCCCACAACAAACGACCCCCACCCCGCCCCTGTATCTTTCATAACCCCTCTACACCCCCTCAACCCCTTTGTTATATGTGCAAGCCTTACGAATGGGGTAACATATAATTGGATGAAATTGAGGAGGCCTTTTCTTCAGACAGTTTGCGTTATTAACTGTCTGACACACACATTAAAGGCAGTTATAGTCGAACAAGTGAAATAACATCCCTGTTTCTGGTCTGTGTCCCCCCCACTCTTCTCTATATGAGAGAGTGTTGATCTGTTACACTGTTCTTTTTGTGTGTCTATCAGATCGAGAAGTGTTATATGCTTATCTGAGGCCTAAAAAAGTCTCAAAAGGATATCATCATATATATCTGGTGGAAAGCTTTAAAAACTGGCGGCCTGTTAATAGTAAAACAGAATAGTATATAAACTGACTTTCTAACCTAATTCAATCTTGCTATTTAGCGAGGGAGTTCTCTGCAAAGGATCTATTCCTTGTTAAATTAGTTACAGGTCTGCCACGAAACCACCTTTGCACAGAAAACGGAGACTAATTAAGACACATCAAAAGAGTTTTTATGGTGTGTAAAGTGAGAAGTTAGTGAGAGCAGTGTTGGCGAAACAGGATTTTCATTTGATAGCACATAATTTAAATTGGTATTATTCATTCTATAAACAGAGAAAAAGAAAGTGTGATTCAAACTTCATAGTTTTTTTGTGTCTTACATTGCTTGTGGATATACATTTATAAAAAATAAAACACTTTTGAAGATATACAAAGAGCATTCGATGTCATCTTGGTAGGAATTGAAGTCACCATAAAACAGGACAGGTTTTTGGTATAAATGATGGGGAAGTTGGAATCCTACAGCCATTGATCAACAAGTGATATCTTTGTTCTAAGCCAATGGGATATAGCCATGTAAATGAGGCTGTTGGAGCTCATAGTGTTCATGGGGTATGTATGGGTTTCAGTATCCCCCAGCTTACAATGAATGAAATTTTTGAGTTTACATGTTTCATTTGTACTGGAAAGTGAACAAATGTTTTAACCATTTCTGTCATTTGAATATTTATGTATAAGAATGCCACAGTTGAGTTTTTTTTTCAAATGAATGGACACATCATCAATTGAGCCTTCACTCTTTGCAAAGCTTTGATAAAATAAATAATTTAAGCAAATTAAAAGTATTATATTGTTGAGTGACAATGCGTCATCAAGTCTTTTGTATATACAACTGTAATCATCAATATTCCAAATTATTATAAATGACTGCTATCAAATTTAACATTATAGATGAAATACATGTTATGATATGTTTGTGACAGTGACATAATTATTGGCAGTAACTGATGGTTTTATCTCCTCTTCTTCTCTGTCAATTCAATGTCAATTTGTGTACAAATAATCACAGTTGGGTTTCACAACTAATATCTTATTAAAACAGGCTGTCACTGAATGTCTGACATTATCAATAGCTGGGCTCGAACCAAGAAAAACAGACATGTGGGCCTAAATATTAAAAGCCAAACTTGTCAAAGACTCGGTAACTGAAGTTTATACATTTATATTTTGTTTTACTTTTGACTAATATGTATTCAAAAACACAAATAGGTAAATAATTTGATATGGGAACTACACCGAAGTAGATTCTGGAATTCAGGGTATAAATAGCTCTACTTCTTGTTTTTCTCTGTTGAACAGTTTTCAAAATAATAAAATCTACAAGTGCCACAGTTCTCACAAGATATATCATATACTATTTTGATGGCTAACCACACTTTTAACAAAGAAAATCACCTTTATGAAAACATCTACCAACTCTAAAATAAAGAATTCCTTGTTTTAGATCTGGGAATCGGTCCTCATTATTTATTACAAGGTTCTTAAGGTAACTAGGCGTCTCTCTAAACATGCTCTTTTCCATTGAAGTGTTGTTTCTGTGAATTACTTTTCAAGTGTACATTAGGAGGGCTACTAAGTAGGGCAGACAGAGACTTTCTCAACATGCTATTCCATGACCTCAATCTGAAAAATGCAGAAAACCTAATTTACAGAAACAACACTTTAATCACAGTGTTTGCAATTTAACAATGCTTGGTTGCATGAAATGTAGATTGATTTGAATAAATACTTAAATATACAAAATTTATAGTAACATACTTCAGGAAGCTCAGTATGTCAATACATATGATTCATATAAACATATCTGAAAGGGGCTGGTACAAGATTGATTGTGTATAATATCCAATCTTTAAAGAAATGAAGAAAAGGTGGGCACTGCATACAAGTACGATTTAATTCCTGAGAATCATTAAATCCACTCTGCAACATGAAAAAGAATTCCCTCCAACTACCTAGCTCATATAATTAAGGCTACCACAGGCCACTTTCTTATGTAAATCAGGGTTCTCCAACAACCTAGTAGGCCCTAATTCAAGTGGAAAAGCCAGCATTTGTTTGCCATTCTCCAATGACTTGCAGTATGGAAACTTGATGAACTGTGTTTACAAGTTTCTTCTAATAAACTACCCGTCACAACTTAACCGATACAAAAGTACTATGCTTGACCTAAATCCCCAGATAAATGATTAAATAAATACTTATCAATACACTCGTGTACCATGTAAAGGTTTTCAACTGGATGAAAGTAACTGATTCAAAGTTGGCTGCAGTACTGTCAATACTGTATACTTCCCATTTAGTATTGCCCATTTATTATTGTTTATATTTATAAAAAGAAAATCTACAATTCTAAGAAAAATTTGAGGAATAATACTTATTCTAAGAATAAGAATCTTTGTGACTACAGGCCCTGGTACACAAGTCAGTTTCACTGGTTTTCTGAAGTCACTTCATCCAGGCAGTGTTACAACTTACAAAACACTTACTATTCTCGCTCCATGGTAATACTGTTGTTTTGGGAATATTGACATGACCTTTCTAAGAAAAAGTTGTTTTAATACTTGAGCCTTAATATCTACTTGACCCATTGCACCTGCCATTTTTATGCTACTCAATGAACAATACTTCTAAAGCTATTCACCAAACAAATACTACAATGTAAAAAAATCCATAGGAATCCACTGCTATAAGGATCATTTAAGGACATTAAAACTTTGACTCCCCTCCCTTTGACTGTTGATGATTTGCATATGTGTAAAAATGTAAATATGTAAATTCCAAACATACCCCCCCCCCCCCAAAAAAAAAAAAAAAAAAAAAAAATTCAGATTACTTTTTACCTGAATTTCCTGAGAAGGCAAGTAGAGGAGAGAGGGGGGGGGGCACTAGAGGGCCTGTGTGACCTGCATATATTGCCACCAGGTGTTGAAAGAGTTATAAGACTTCAAGTTTTATCTTCAATAAAGTTGGATGTTTTTATTGCCTTAATAAATTTTTGTACAACACAACTAGTGTGTTATGTTAGAACTGTACGGCAGCCATTTAGACTAACAATCCTTAGTATGTCAACTGACCAGGCCACATCACCAGGTCCCCATGGATAAATCTGATGTGTTGAGATTAAGTTTGTTTGTTGCACAAGTTCTAACTTGTGCGGCTGAGTTGTACAAGTTATAACTTGTACAAAATCTTTTTCAAATTATAATATGTACAGTTTTTGTGGTTCTAAAAAGCTTAACTTCTACAACTGAGTTGTGTAAGTTAGGCCAATGCACTTTTTAAATAATTTTAAAGCTGTACAAGTAAGTTTTTAATAGTTTTGTGTTCCTGTTTTACCCCATATAGAGCATTTTTTTGTCATATTCAAAAAAAAGTGAATGTTGCAATAGTTTTTGGAAATTTTCTGCCGAGCACTTTGCAACTCTATTGTCCATTGCAGCAAAACCCTTACAGATATCAAGTTCAGGTTTCCTGTGTTCATGTTAGGGTCAAGGGAAACAACTTTTCAAAAAAAAAGCTTGCCACATTTTTTTATAATTACTATCATTTCAATCAAAGCAATAAAGGCAGTAAGGGTTGGTGTAATTGTAACTTCCTTACAATAGGGACTTTTTGAGCCTGCCAGACTTTTACTAACCAGTATCAATCAAAGCTATAAGAAGACCTTCAATAACAGTAATTGACATGTGGCTTCCTTTGGCTTGGGGTCCTATCTATCCATCCTTAAGTGATATTTTACCTTTTTGCTAAGATCAAAGAAATCAGAATTAAAAGACTCACCCTTTCATGTTAATATTCTGCTTATGGAGCACTATGGTAAGCAACTTCAACACAGCATCAGTGTCACTTAATATTTGAAACATTTATTCAATTGATGACTTTGGGAAATTCTTACTTAAAAGGTTTAAGTTTTTGTTAGATTAAATAGAATACCCATTTTAAAGCCTGCTGTAATTTGAAAAGTTCAAAGCAAAAGTATATTTAAAAACATAGGACAATAAAAAAATTATCTATCTAATTGTATCTTTCTGCATAATCTGATATAGAATTTGTCACATAACTACAATATCTACAAACATCTATTTCCTTAAATGGAATACCTATATCAAAGCCTACTTTATTCATTTTAATTTGAAAAGGCAAAAATATATTACCAAACATCAATGAGGAATAGTGCTGTACAAGTTATAACTTGTACAAGCATAATTTTTGTACAAGTTATAACTTGTACAGAATTTGAAAAAGATTTTATACAAGTTATAACTTGTACAACTCAGCCGTACAAGTTATAAGTTGTACAAGATTTTGTACAAGTTATAACTAGTACAAAATCCCAACTTGTACACGACATATATACATTGTACAAATAATCAACTGAACCCATCTCTGAGGTTTTTATTGTTATCAATTTTTCATTTTCATACAGTGCTGAAGGGCAAGAGTCCCTTTTATATATATATATTAGAATTTGTTTAATTATATTCAATGATTGCCAGTTAGGTTAGATGGTATAAGCAAGCTAATAAATGACCAAAAGATTGTCAATACTAAGAAATATTCCAGAGAATGCAAGGGACATGTGTTATCAATACTCTGTAACTAACTACTATTTCAGGCTAAATATAACCATTGCCAAGGTCACAATGTCATATTGGCATTTGCTTTGATCTGTGTTTCTGTGTTCAAGGTTAAATTATCTGTTCAAGGTTAAATTTAAGGTTCGAGGTTAAATTTAAGTGACACATTTAAGCTATGAGAATGTACACAAGTTGGAAACTTTCATGAATTTTTAATAATGTTAACTTCAACACAGAAAGCTATTTGGATATTTTCAGAAGGTGAAATAAAGAAAGACCTTTGTAAAATAAACAAGGCCACGATGGGTTTTGGCCTACTATCGTGAGCTGCAAAATCAAGAACTAATGTAGCCTATTGTCATTTGACTTCAGTGAACAGACTGATACTCATCATACTGCTCCACAATTCATAAAAGTCAGGAAATAAAAAAAAATTAAAAAGTGATCTCTAGATATGCGAGCCTAAAAACTTTTGCTGAGCACACAAGGTTCCCCTGTGTTGGTAAGATATTGAGCCTACAAAGTGGTATATTATATTATATCTCTGACCGATCCTTCTCTAACCTTAGCTCTTAACGTCCCAAACATACATGTCATAATTTAATGTAGTTCTGGCTATCTACTATTTCTCCTGAGTTATTTCGGATAGTGTCACTTTGTCATTGTAGCAGTCACATGATCGTACAGTTCTCATTGGACAAAAAACCTCAAGCAATGTGAGAAACCATTTTGGTGCTCTTTGTCTATTTGTTGTGGAAGATATGGCACAAAATACAACCGTCCAGATAGATCTGTAAACAAATCCAGACAACACTTTAATCACAGTTTTGCTTTTGATGCTCCCACAGTTTAGAATGCTTTACCGGATGATGTTCATTCTCTTCAATATGGTTTTTCCACCTTATGAGAATAACTTTCCGGCATGTCTGTGGTATCGACCTGGTTATGTCCCTTGGCAGAGATTAAGTGCTATAAAATTGCAGATTAGAACAGAACCAAAACATAACTTTCCCAATGACACCTTCTGACAAAGCCAAGTGTCTGTCTCTGACACCATCTTCCAGTTAATTTTACAGATCCAAATTAACAGGTCCTGAAAGGGAAATGAGATGACCTTGTGTGGAATATAACCACAAGATCATGACGCTTGACCACAAATTATGTAAGGTCAATTCTTCAATTGACATCCGTTTTAGTTCTTCGAACTGAGATGCCTGTGTCCTACGAGTCATATACTTCACTGCTGTCATTTCACAGCAAGCTTTATCACCACAAATGCATGGGTTAGAAGACAAAATGCAATGCCTAACTACTGTTGGGTGGCTTGTTTTTATCAAAATGTCCTGTGTCAATATTTCCTCTGTATCAATATGTGGTCCTATCCTGACCCTCTGGTTTTCTATACCATTTGTTCTGTGTAGGAAATGCTTTTTGACTTAGCCCTTGATTATTTGGGATGTTTGATGTTTGTGTAAGTTTGCATGTGTAATAACTACCTCCCAGGGTGGAGTGAGAGTAAGGATACTAAGAAGTACTGTGGCAGACCTTTTGACATGCAATCATGATTTTTCAGTTTATTTTGGTTTGAATTCTTTTTCATTTTTCATTTAGAATAAATACTTTAGATATCTTTCATATGCAGAGAGAGAGACGAGACTGATGCTTTATATAAAACCATATAATTAAGAATTCTTTCATGACATCCATAAAGGGGGCATTGGCCTGTCAGTACTCTATGAAAGGTTGATGTTAAAGACCTCATAGATGGTTACAGTTTGATAAATATTTGCAGTAGTGTTATAAAACCTCATGTAATGCATCATATGAGACATTACCACTGTAGTTCAATGCATTGTTGACGTTTTGCACTAGATTTAATTTGGGATGGATTGGAATGAAAAATATCTACATCAGGAGGTGGCCGATGCAAAACTGTTTTGATTCTGGGACTCCGGATTACACCCCAATTAAACATGGATGATTCCTGTCAACGAAATATCAAAATGTGCCCAAATAATTTCTCTATCTTTCTGGTTGGCTCTAATATTTTAAGTTTCCTTCCATTATATGTGGGGACAAATGAGATTGAGCTTATACATTGTTGTAATCAAAACATGGCAGTTATAGTAATGGCAAAGCAAAGCGATAACTATAAAAGTCTGTAAATACAGGAAAATATGATATAAAAGCTTATAATTTCTTCAGATTCGGTGTATGCTTCTAACTTTTTTGTCTAATATATGTGTCCACAAGCGAAGTGGCAGTTGTACAATTTCGTCACAGTATTTCATGAAAATGCTTTCGATAACAAGACACCATGCCTATGGATCCATCCCTAGATTTAATATTGGAAAATATTATGTCAGTACTAAGTGCAGGATTTATGTCTTAAAATGACGGTCCTCTGTCATTGGGTCCTATCCCCAGTGGCAGGCTAAAGAACCCCAAGGACGTTGATAAATGGCCATCCTTGAGCCTCTATCTTCCAGTTAGGGGAATGTCAGTTACTTGTGAGTTGGGGCTGTACCTGAGCAGTCGGATGGGTTGAATAGTGCTTTGAGTCCTATAGTATGTGGAGATATTGCGCTGAGTATAAATACACAATACAATACAATAGGTACCTGTGGCTGTTAGACAACTGGTAGCTGTCCAGTTTAGCAGTTAATCACTTCACTGTAACTTCTGTGCACAATATTATGGGTTTGAATTCCATCTGATGGAAATATGTGGCATTCATTGATATCTTATCTATGACATGACTTCAGCATTTTCATGAAAGACATCATATAGCCGACTTGGAGCTGTAACTTGGCATACATATCAGTTTGGCAAACATACTCGTACATTTCCGGGGATCTATCAACACCAAAAAAGGTAGGAAAGGTGATGAGAGACATTAGTGTACATTATTTATTTTTATGGTGTGTAAATCCCAATTCTCGTCGGAATTATATCATCATAACTTAAAACTCACTGTGAAAAGTTTATTGATTTGATCACTGTATCACTGTGTTAATGTATACTTAAATCGACAGAAATCTACAGTATTATGCATAAAACCCAGCAAAAGAAAGAAAATACTCTAAGAGTGCACACCTCAAAAGTCCACAGGGCATGTTCCAGAAAATAGGGATTTTTGAATATGATCCAGATATACCCCAAAGTGTATTCATTGGACAAATGCCATCCCACATATGAAGATCCACTCATTACTTTTGAAGTACTATCGGCCAAAAAGCCAAAGCAAATTTACCAAGACCAAAGCACTTTTCGCTCTTCATGCGCGAACTGCAAAGCCCTCAGAGACATGAGTACTGCATTAGGATTTATGAAAGTTTGGCAAGAAAAACAAATTCCCAATCAGATGCATCCCATACCTGGTCCAGAACTCAGACTGTCACCCATCCAAGTACTGCTGTAGCCCATTGCTACTTAACTTTGGTGATGAAACGGATACTCATCATGCTGCATCACAATTCATGAAAGTCCGGTGACAAAAATAAATGATCTCTAGAAATAGATCGTTTAAAAACACATTAAATAGGACATTTAAAAATTTAGGATTTTTTTTCTGTATCTGGAATTTTATCTGGATCTTTCCCAAAATTTAATCAGTTCTTCATTTGGTCATGGCCTATAAAATATCTCAGAAAAACCTGTCAATACCTTTTGACTTATCAAACATATAAAGAGACAGACAGTTAGTGTTTAATGATTGGTTAGAATTCTACATTTTAACAACTAAGAACATTCATTCTTCATATCAGCACCAACAACATTGGAACACACAACTCTGGCAGTGTCAAGCTAGTGTGTTACCACTGCACTTAACAGGTTAACAGTCAGTGTGATATTTGAAACTCATAAATATAATTTACAAATTGTACCATGTGGTAAATCAGACCTCATTTAGGTGCATTGCAGTAACCTGAAACTAAACTGAATTAAAAAACTTATAGACTAGGTCAGATGCATGGTGTTTGATTTTTGGGTCTATTTTCTGAATTTGCAAGTGTATAGAGGGCAAGGTGTAGAGATTTCTTAGAAATATGTCGGTACATCAAGATCATTGGATACATTCCCACACAAATGTAGAAATCTGACACAGTTCAAACCTTCATTTTACAAATGACCTGATTTTGTGATGTGTTAAATAATTTACGTCATAGTAAAACAGTCCAATTTGTTACAATCCAATTTTACAGCAATGTAAGCAGTGTTTTGAAAAGAAACTCATAGAATGAAAAAAAATTCTAATACACATGTTCCCAAACTAGATGGTTTAAGATCCATTTTAAAGACTGGTAGTGGTTGCTTTTAAAACTGAATAAAAGTAATGGCTCTTATAGCTGAACAGTTAGAATGTTAGCCCATGGGATTTCAAGTTTCATCATTTACATAGTACTTTTGGGTGAAAAGAACATACAACAACTAAGTTGTACCAGATTTACATGTTTGGTGTGTGCAACTGAGGAGGGTCCATGGTGGCCCAGTGAATGGTCAGTTTGCCATCTAATCACAGACTGTCCACTCTGTGCCATTTCATTGCTGAAGTTAAGCAGCACTGGGCTTTGTAAGTACATGAACGGGTAACCGTCAGACTGTCAGATACATAGTGACTCCGATGATCACTTAAATAGCACTACCATTGAAATTTTGCTGAAACAAGACACTAGGCGTATGCCTGATGTAAAATTAATCAATTAGTCAATCAATCAATATTGTGAGACTTGTGTCTACCTTCTCAGGTCAGTAGGATCCAGCATGCAGTAGTAAAGGCCCTGTTGATGGTCTAGTGGTTCAGATTCTCTTGAGTTTGTACATCTTTTTGCCTCATTTGCAAATACTTTGCTTAGAATAAATAAAGATATCATTAAAGATAACCAAACATCGGTTTTTGTCAGATCAAAAATACTTAAACAACTGTCAAAGGCTAGAGGCTTTTTACCTGAAAAATATATTTGGTTTTATTTTGTATTGTTTCAAGATGTGTGTCAGTTATCAAGTAAAATGTTGATATTTATGTATAATTGTCGCATAAACCACTGTATAAATACTATGTATTAGACAAATGTACTTGAAGTAACAGCAATTAATAATGGTTTAATTATAACTTTCTAACTTTACTTTTCTTCACCTTTTTGCCTGTGTTATGGCCTTTGTTGGTGGTTTTAACAGTTTTGATGGTTTTTATCCAGTTGTTTATAATTAGTCACAACTAGTTCTCAAAATTTCATGTCAAAAATAAAACCGGTTTTTCTGATAAAAACCTGTTCCTGTCATTTTAAAATCCAAAGTGAGTAAGTTAGTTTTACTTTTATCAAGCAACAGAGGTTGTGTTTTCACTTGTTTGTTGCAATTCCTGCGTTATTACTGTTTTCAAGATTATTAAAACAACTATCGAATAAAAGTGATTCTTTTTAAGTAATTAAATTAGTTATACCTATTTTTATATAAGTTTAAGTTAGTTTTATAAATGTAAAATCAGACTGATAACATCAAATATTAATAAAAAAAAAATTAAGATAATATTTTGGATTTTTTGTAGAAAAAAACTTATTTCCTGGGTGATAATAAATTATTAATTATTTTAAACTGATTTAAACAGATTTTGTTAAATTATAATTTTATAACATTACACAAGAATGCACGAGAATGCACGATACCTTGCAGACAGGGCTGAAGGAAAACCTGAAAACATTTGGATTTTTATTCTGGATGTGGATTGGGATCATTGATCCAGATGAAGTTTGTTTCCACTGGCCACCATTGCCCACAGGTCTCTTAAAGAAGACATAAGATAAACCTGTGCCCCATACTGGCAATGGAAGAGACACTTTATTTATTTTTTTTCATAACGTTACTATATGATACTAGAAAAGGCCTTGACTTAAAATGGTGACCGATAGCAGACCTTTTTCTTCAAAGAAAATTGGTTCATTCAGGAGATTTTGCTTAAATGAGAAACCCACTAAAGCATTTGAATATTTATATGAAATCATAATAAAAAATACCTCCAATCAAAATAGTTTTTTCACAATAAATTTCTGCATTATTTTATTTCTGCAATTTATGTTTATATGAATTGTTAGTTTCTGTGCAAGTTCTCTTTAATACAAAAATCAACACTAATTTGATTCTGCCTTACCTTATCACAACCTACAGTGTACCATTCAACAGCATGTCCCACTTTAGTGTCGAGCATGAAATATTTTGACCCAATTTACTGTAGGAATAAATATCGAGTGTGAGGGCATTTGTTAACTATTTTTGCCTGGCAAAAATTCAAATGATGTCAGAGCGCTGTTAGGTGTAACAATTCTAATTTGACTTTTATAGCGCTTAGTCTCCACTGAGTAGTGGACTCTAAGGCGCAACAAGACAATAGCAATATGCAAATTCAAAGTCCAGGGACAGAAGTAGGTCGGCATCACGGAGAAGCCATAAGAGAAAATGAGCTAAGGAGGATAAGCCTTTGCGCAGAGATAGGTTTTGAGCTTCTTTCTAAAAGAGGCAATAGTGGGTGATGAATGTCTTCAGGAAGCGAATTCCAAACAGTGGGAGCATCAAAGGCGAAACTGAAACCAAATTGCTTAGTGGACTTGTGAATTTTAGGTTGAAATTTTGGTACATTAAGAAAATTGGCAACACTCTGACTACGTCTAGTATTGTAAGTATTGTGGTATGTGGATAGATATGGAGCAAAATATTTACGGAAGCCAGTATGAATAAACTTGTACACCAAGGTAGCCAGTTTGAACTCTGAGCGAAACTGAACAGGGAGCCAATGGAGTTTCCTGAGTACCGGAGTTATCCGAATATATTTACTCGAATTTGTAACAATTCTGGCTGCACTATTTTGGATAGACTGTAATCTGTGAAGATTAAATTTGGAGAGACTCCTGAAAAGTAAGTTACAGTAGTTCAACCGACTGCTAACAAAAGCATTGGCAACTGACACAGCTGCATCATGAGTCAAGAACTGCCTAATATTTCTAAAATCCCTCAGTTGAATAAAGCAGCTTTTACAAACATTCTGGACGTGTTTAGAGAAAGAGAAATCAGAGTTAAACCACACACCCAGGTTCCTGACTGACTTGGTGGGGTGAAGGGGGTTACCCAAGATGTCAATTGGGAAACATGCATTTAACCTTTCTCTCTGTTTCTTGGAGCCAAAAAGTATAAACTCAGTTTTATCTGGATTAAGTTTAAGTTTGCTAGCCGACATCCATTCCTTAACATTGTGAAGGCACCTGTTCAACTTATCCAAAGCAGCTGAGGCATTCACGTGCGACAGATGGACATAAAGTTGTGAATCATCAGCATAAAAATAAAATGTGTAAAGGGAGATGTGTAAAGAGAGAATAGCAGAGGACCCAGAACAGAACCCTGAGGTACACCGAACAGCAATTTTTGTAAATCAGACAAAGTAGAACCAATCTTAACAGATTGAAAGCGTTCGGTCAAATAGGAAGAGAATCATTTGAGAGCAGAGCCACCAACACCGAACCAATCCAGAAGACAGCTGAGGAGAGTGGAATGATCAATAGTATCAAAGGCGGCCGTGAGATCCAGAAGTACCAAGGCAGTAGCTTCACCCTGAGATAGTGACAAATGGATATCATTTTTGATGGAAAGCAGAGCTGTTTCCATTGAGTGACCTGACTTATATGCTGACTGGTATGAGTTATCCAAGCCTTGTCGATGAATATGGTCAACCAGCGGTTTAGCAACTACATGTTCCACCAGTTTGGAAATGAAGCTAAGTCCAGATACTGGGCGGTAGTTTTTCAAATCCTCAACAGGAAGCGAGGCCTTCTTTATAAGTGGAGGTACAGCTTTTTTGAACCCATCTGGAACCAGTCCCTCCCGGAGCGAACAATTAACCAATTTGGTTATAGATGGTAGAAGGATGTCAATACATTCCCCCCTTAATAAGGAATGTGGGCAATGGGTCCAACAGGCAGGATTTGGTGGGTGATTTGCTGATTATTTTACCAATTTCAACTTGAGTAAAGACTGTTAATTTAGGATGGTCAAAGGGGGGATGTACCATGTCACAGGACTCAGATGAGGAGAAACTCTCACGAATTTTCATGATTTTATTTGAGAAAAATGTAGCAAAACGATCAGCCAATGACTTTGAGGATTCACAAGTGGGCAAAGTAGTGCTGTGGGATCTATGTAGGACTTTGTGTAACTCCCGCCATAGTTTCTTGGAATCATGGCTGTTGTCAGAGATAAGTTTCCTGTAATAGACAGTCTTGTCCCTGTTGGCAAGACAATTACACCAAGCGGTTTGACGCCGAAGACGACTCCTGTTGTATTGACTTTTATCTTTTTGCCAAGCACGTTCAAATTGACGTCTGAGAGACTTTGCAAGGCGATAGCTCTCTGACAGCCAGTCAGCACGCTGTTTTGTCTTCAGGCTGGACACAAGAGGAGCATGCCTATCAAGGATACAACTCAAGTCATGTACGTACTGATCATAGAGCAGTGAGATGGAATTTGCTGGACATTTCACAAAAGGCATGTCTTTAAGGTCAGACCTAAAGTTGGACATATTTATATGATGGTATCTCCTATAGGAAATTCTTGTTTGGCAGTTAGCAAGAGAGGAAGGTAAGTCAATAGCACATTTAATGACTGCATGGTCAGATATGAATTCACAGATGTCAACATGTACGCACATATCTTGATCACTGGGGGAAAGAAGGAGATCAAGGATATGACCGTGCAAATGAGTAGTATTGTTAACTGACTGTGTTAGATTACATGATTCTAACAGGGATTCCAATTTGTAACTATCAGTACAAGGTACATCAACGTGTATATTAAAATCACCGCAGATGAAGTAATTGCAATCCACAGAAGACAGAAAACAAACAAAGGACATAAATTCATCTAAAAAATTAGAAGAGCACGGCCCAGGAGGACGATAGATAGGAGCTGAGAGCAAAGTTCGGCCCGAAACTGAAATTGATATGACAATATTTTCAAAGGAACTATCTTTTGGGGTATCCGCCTTGCACTATTTGTATAATTCACGAATGAAGAAGCCAACACCACCACCAATACCTGTTGAACGTGGCCTATGTATCAATGAGAACCCATCAGTGGTGAGGGAACGAAGGAAACTATCAGAATCAGGGGTGCGAATGTGTGTTTCTGTGAGACAGAGAAAATCAAAGGCATGAGATGCAATTGTATCAGAGAGGAGTGGGCCCTTATTTCGGATTGACCTCGCATTCACAGAGCCAAGCATAACTGGTCCAGGATTCATGGCAACATCACCACACATCAGAAGCAATAGCATAAGCCCACTCTGTTTTACAGTAGGAGGAAAAACATGGCAGGAGCAGCTATAAGAGTAATTTTTAGCAATCCTCAACATGGATGGAATGAGGAATCCACTTCCAGTGAAATTTTGGGAGACACTCCTGAGATGAGTGGCAACCATCAACATGGTGCAGAAAAGAAAAATGCGCATCGCAATCATCTTGGTTGGGTTGGTTGAATGACAATGCCCTAGTATCAAAATCACCTGTGGGTGGCCTAACCTTTATGGCGTTAAGGACTAACCCTTGAAACTTCGTCCCGTGGGCGACTCACGGGCACCCTAGCAACCCACACTAAAGCCAACCTTATGAACTCAAAACCAACCACAACCCAAAGAGTATTTTTATACTGGAATACAAGGGAAACTGACAACAGAAGCTACAATACAATAATAAACCATCTATGAGAGTAATGAACTAATTTTAAAATTACATACAGTTAGCAAGAATATACAATGGGCAAGATAAGATTGAAAACAGTTACCGGTAATTCCCAGCTAGCTGGGCGATAATACCCAAATTATTGTAAAATCACAATAAGAGTTATAGGGGACCGCAAATCAAATTATCATCAGGTACATAATAAAATAAACCTAAAATACTGGATAATAAAATAAAAAAGTCCTGTATATTTCCTGTAAGATGTTATTTTTCACAACAGATTTTTGAAAGATGCATTCTCTGTGGTGCGTACTAAACATAAGCTTTAAATGCCTCACACTTGGTATTTATTTCATATCAGCTACAAGACATATTCAAAGTTATCGAAATATTTGTTAAAAATCTTTACTTGTTAATGGGAATCAGCAAAGCTTATCCATAGCAAGAGGTGATAAGAATAAAAGTTCCCACCCAATTTGTATATCCTGGTATTCAGGCCAAATTCTGCTGTGGACAATAAATTACATTATTCAATGTTTAAATATTCCATTTATTCAGGTTTTACAGAGTAGTAGAATGCAGTTGATTGACTTTTGACACACTTTGAACTGTTAGTTAACCTTAACCTTCAATGACATAGTTATGGGTGCTAGATAATTACCTTCGCCAAAGCATATGTTTAACTGTTTCCTAAATTACTCAAAAAGTCGGATTTTTTTTAGAAATATTAACCATGGTACAAGGAACAGATGATTCCAGTGGTAACCTGGATCACAGTCTGGATCCCACAATTTTTAAATAATCTTATATACTTCAATAATAAATCATTACGCAAAAAATCCGGACACTGTCATAATAGTCTTGTCTATGATATACTTATGTTTGCTCTGGATCCTAGCGAAATTCCGGATACACGGATCCCCAACAGGAAAATGGTTCGGAAATGAGCTATGAGCATCTAGTTCAGAATATTTTTTGTCTATAATTTGTCTTTGTTTTCTATGTAAATATATTAACCTTATGGAAATGATTAAAGTTTTAAAAATTCTACTATAAATAGCAAAGGGTAGTTAGTTCGACAAAAGCAGGACTAAAGAACGGATTATTGAGGCAAATTATTCACAACTATGTTAAAAGAAGAAATCAATTCTGTAGTCAGTTATTGTTTTGAAGGAAGGATCCTGTTTACTGAGGGGATTGTTTATATTATTATTCGCTTTGTTTATGCCTGTGACTGAAGAGATTCACTGTTCCACAAGTATATATTCTTGACGTTTTGTTGTTTTAAACAACTTCTTGGGGAACCTTTGATTTATGTCACAAGTCATGAAAGAAAATATTTTAAATTAAATTTCAACCCCGCAAAAACGAGGTAAAGACTTGATGATGAACTAGTAATTAAAAAGACTTCATGTAAATTGGGAGTTTATAAAAATCCAATTTTCTTGTTCCAGAACAATGCACAATAATAGAAAAACACAATCCCCATTAACTTTTACATTAACTAGGCAGTGCGTAAATTGTCTGACATAACAAATTATCAGGAGGGTTTTTCACTAGTTCCTAAAAAGTTCACTTTATAGGATAGTAATTCACTGCTACCCCGAGGGGGTTCATAAGATTTAATAAAAGAGACATCACTGGGGCATAATACAGGTGATCTGGGCACAATACATCTGATGCCTACTGCTAAAAGGCAACCACATTGCCATTAATGAGACTTCTGTGACCTCTCACCCCACCTGAAAAGGCACCATAGGGGGAGATGGGGCTTGTTAAAGAGTGTGAAAAAACTGACTTTGTCAAATGGCTTGGCTGGAAGAAAAACAGGGTCTCCCTGCGACTTAAACCTGCGACTTAAACCCCCTGTTCCATTCATGAGATCGATAGACTCTGTCAAAAATGGCGGGTAAACTGAAGAAAAATTATGGGACTGTTCTCAGTGAAAGGATTGGTGATGTGATGAAATAGATTGCCCTCTGGGCTGTAATGATTCATAAAGAAATTCATAATAGTAGTCTCAAAAGGCATTATCAAACCCCTGCAACAGACTCCATTGTAAGGCAACACTGGTTCTATCAGGTGAATAAGATAGGTCTTATCACCAGGAAGATTGGTTGTATCACCACAAAGGTCAATTGTAATTCAGATAGGGCCAAAGAGCTACACTTGATTGTTTTTGAAAGAAATGTTCACAAGAAAAGGGTTTTGACATATTTAAATATTTAACACCCATCTGGACCACTGCGATTGTGCTTCAGACTTTCACATGTTAAAACACTGGTCATACAAGCAATAGCATTACGTTGATTACTCCATAATTAGGATGGTCGGGTAGCCAACTCATGACATTGGAAAAGGGGTGTAAGGCAGAAAGAAGGGCTTGGTGTCAAATAGGTTTGAAGTAAAGTCTTTTGAAGAGAACTTAACAAGCTGTGTATTTTCTGTTATGTTGGGTTGGAGTTTACAAGGCTCTTTCTTAAAATGTGTTATGACAAAAATGGGCCTTTAAAAAGACATATATTGAAGTAGACATGTTTGCCCCAGAGTTACACACTCTCTTTCTCTGTCCTTAAGAGACACTACACATACATAGCTCTCATTTTTGGTGGAAGACGAATTTCTAGCTGAGTTCACATGGCTGACAGAAGACGTTGAGGTTGACTTTCTAGCTAATTATACAGTCTGGATATTGGTGAAATAATTTGTGAGTTGTACACACCTTGGCAAGAAACCAGCCCAGAAACTTTTTCTGGCAGGCTATCAATACAGAGTAAAGTTTGCCAGTAGTAGAGGATACCACTGTTGAAGAACACAGATTTATAATAGTAGGAATATTTGGTCAGAGTTTTAATATTAAGTTTGAGGATATTTTTAGTGTGTGGACCCAATGCTAGCGGCTACCCAATGTGTCCATATGGGAGCCTCGCATACTTCCCAAGGCTCTGGTCATGTGTCGCTTGCTTAGCTCTCTGCAGGACATAGCCAATGCCGCCCCTGGATCCAAGCCCGGCTACCAACTAGTGCGGCTGGTGAAGTTCCTGATTTACATGAATGTCTTGTTGTGTTTCCATAGAGTGTTGTCTTCTGCTGGAGCCCTAGGGGCTAAATTCATCTGCTCCGAGATCCCAGGCCTAAACCCTCACCAGAGGGTCATCTGCCAGAACCATCCGAAAGCCATTGCGGCGATGGGAGAAGGAGCCAAAATTGGCCTGCTGGAGTGCCAGAGTCAGTTTCGAGGCATGAGGTGGAACTGTAGCAGCAGTCTGGCCAGCAAGTCACTGTTTGGTCACTACCATGTTCATGGTGAGTTAAAGCTGGCCTAGTATTTTTCTGAAATGGGCAATGTAGTTTTTAATCATGCATTTAAGTACGTAATTTTGAATTTGTTTTTTTTTTTTGATATTATGATGCTAAAGAAGATTGCTTGTATTGAGTAACATGGATGTCACTGTTAGGCACTAGCTGTGTTTATTTCTGTGAAATTATGGATTGTTTATGGCTCAAAAACAAGCGTATTTTATGAGGTATTTTGATAATGGTGATCTGTAACCACTTTGTTTACTATTAACTGAATGTTTATTTACATTTTTGTGGGTGTAGTAAGTAGAAAGAATATGGTTTTAACTACATTTATTGCTAAGTGAGATTTAATATTATTTCTGTATATAATTTTCATAATAGATTTCCCATCAAAAAGTTGATAAAATAAATCTATTAAGCCATTGGCAATTTGCTACTGTTCCCTTCTTGTGTTTGGTAAGTCATTATTTGAAGATTAATTCTTCTTTGTCAGTATAATACACTATTTAACTTGATATATTGTTATTACTAGTAGTATAAGACAGATACCTTTTCCAAAGACACAGGTACAGGGAAAGTAAGTGTAGATGTTTGACTTCGGCCCATGTTTTAACCTTTACATCTCATTTCACAGGCAGCCGAGAGGCAGCTTACAGTAATGCTATCACCTCTGCAGCTGTGGCCTACGCCATCACACAAGGTTGCGCTAGGGGTAACCTGGGAAACAGCTGTGGATGCGACAAATCCAGAAGAAGGGGCACTGGATCCCGGGGCACCGAAGAGTGGACCTGGGGAGGATGTAGCGCAGACTGGAAGCATGGATCTAGATTTGCCAAAAGGTTCCTGGATGAACGTGAGGGTAAACAGACAGCACGAGCTTTGATGAACAACCACAACAATCAAGCAGGGCGAAAGGTGGGTGTTCTTTGAAAACAGACTTTAGTATAAATAAAATACATTTATAATTACTGTCTCTGAGATTTTATAAGTGTCTGAAAGTTTGTTTTGTCAATTTAAACAAGTAAATTTAAGAGTGAAACTTATTTATGTCTACAGTAGAAAACTGTCATGCAATTAAGTTGATGGATTATGTTACAGGAAAATATCTCCACATTCTCATTAAGGTGCCTAGTTATTGTTTAAATTTCAATGATTCTTTCAGAGGTTATTTGAGTAAAGTATACACTGAAGGTTCTGACTGCTATTCAAAGATCTGATTTTAAGGAACACAATAACAAAAACAGGGGACGAAGTGCTAGTTAAACAGAAGGTTGATTGAGTGCTGTCTTTAGCATTCATATATTACACAGAGGGTTCTGCAAGTATTGTACTGGTTTTATGACTTTAGAATTCCAACATTCTTATTAACACAATGATCATCTGTGACCTACTTTGTACAAAGCTGAGAGCAATGATCTGCTTTATTAGTGATGTTGTGGGGTCCTGACACAGCCCCATTTTCACACAATAAACTGTGAACATTGTGTGTTGTGTCCAAACACATTGTGTGACTTTCACTCTATCTACTTCACCCTTCAATACCATTCACTCAGCCTGCCATGGATGATGCATCTACTGAAGAGCTGAACAATGTACTCGAGTGTTTACTTTAATGATCCAATGTGCATCTCAACAAGGCAGTAACTGCACAGTTAGTGGAGTGGCCTATTCTCTCTCCCACCCTCCAATGATCATACCTTTATGGAAAATCTGCAATGCACTTTCTACAGTATCTTAGTTTTTGAAGTTCTTCTTTGCATCTCACGAGGACTGAGGCAGAATAATAGTCAGCACAAAATACCTGCACTTGATCTAATTTTAAACTTGACTTAAATGTGTTAGATCTTGCTAATATGGTGCCTATCGAGGAGACAGAATTAAATATTTTATAAAAGTTTTGCCCTCGTTATATAGTTTCAGTTAGTGGATGTTTCAATGTTTATTTTTTTTAAATGTGTGAGACACTATTTCCTTTATCATGGTGGTAAACCTACGGTATCTTATTGGAAGAAATGAAAATAGAATATGACCCGCCAGAGACTTTTTATTTGTTGATTGTGGTAAAGCAGCAGACAAAGTGGAGTTATAAACGGAAAACAAAACAAACTTTCACAAGTGTCTTGACTTCTGAGAAAAATAGAATTATTGCACTTGAATTGATTCAGCATGTTAGAGTAGACCACAATACAATGTTTTGTCATCACGATTTTTAAGGACATTTTGTGCCCCTGTTTGTAATCCTAAGTATTATGTTGACATGTTTGTCATAATATATGCAGTTAAATATTCAAACTATATACATTTAAAAGGGAGCAAAATGACTTTACAGTATAATTTGAAGAATCATCCCCCAAGTAAAGAAAGTCGTATTAAAGTGCCTGTTCATTTATGGCAATCCACATTAAGTGCTAAGAATGTAATAGATGACATCCATTTGATTACAACTTTCGTGCTGTACCACACCAGAATTACCTCTGTGAGACAGATAAAGTTACAGGGAAGCTGATAAAGTGTGACATTTCATAACAGGAAGTGAATTTTTCACACTTTCTCTAAACCTTTTTCTTTTGCTGTAACAATGGCCAACCAAGTAGTGTCATATTCTGTACTATTTATGTAGCATTCACAGTTATTCAGTAGCATTCACAGTTATCTATTTATTCAACAGACATTCTTACAATTGGGTACTCCAAGTATGGTATAAAGATGTTTCCCCATAAAACCCATGAAACAAAAAATGCAGTTCAAGTCCAATCTTTTGGTTTACAAATCCATTAACTTTAAATCAACCAGCCTACATGCCAGGCTTAATAAAACCAAGTTATCTCACTCATGGAAAATGACTTTATATGGCCATACTTTAATATCTTCACATATATTCTGTTAATACCTGGGCTTCTGGGAATTCCCCTTTAGCTCAGCTGGTTAAAGAGCTAGACTTGTGTTTACTTCTGTGTGTAATCAGAAGGGTGTGGAATTGACTCCCAGCAGAACCAATCAATAATTTCTCTTTACAGTACATGGTGGAGATGTCGGGTATTAAACAAAAACAAAAGTGTTGGCACTTACGGTTTCACTCATACTGAACCATCAGAATAGAACAGACTTCTCCAGACTATCAGGGACTAAGACACTCTATTTATGTGGGTGTTCCACCACACGACTAAGGCTCCCGATTAAGGGTTTTTGAGGGTCGGTTTGAAATATTTGCTTAGTCCCAGACCTTCTGTAAGGGTCGGTTGTGGTCGGTTGGGGCCGTGTGAGAAATCAAACATGTTTGATATTTCACACGACCCCAACCGATTATTTTTTCCCGCCATAAACAAAATGTCCAGTCCCAGGCGTCCTCAGGCCTCCTCAGATCAAATTTACACAGTCCTATGTGGTCCCAGGCCGCCTGCGACCCTTAGTCGCCGACCCTTAGTCCCAGACCCTCTATTCTTAGTCCCAGGCCTCCTGCGACCCTTAGTCCCATTGCAAAACAAAAATCGGCTATCTCGGTCTGGGGACGCCTGGGGACGCCTCAGGACACCTTGTGGGGTCGGGACTTAATCCTGGGTTAGTCGGCTCTTAGTCCCAGGAGGCCTGAGGCGTCCTGGGACCCAGTCGGTTTGTCTACGACAGGATCGTGGTTCAAACCGACCACAAAAATGGCTTAGTCGGTTCTTAGTCCCAGACCAGTTAGGGACTGTCTGGGGCCTCCTGGGGCGTCCTGAGGCCGATCTGTAGTTAATCCCAGACCTTCATACCGATTCTGTCTTCCACCCCATTGGTCAATTTTTTTTCCATTTTTTCCAAGACTACCCACGATTAAGGGTCGCCGACAGGATCGGGGCTTAATCCTTTGGTGGAACAAGGGCATTAGGTTTAGAAACAAACTAAAGACATTTCTTTAGACAAGCATATCCCGTCCATTACCATATCCTGGTCAATGCTCCCTTTTCTGATGATGACTTTGGCCTGGGCAATTGACTTTTTGGTCACCAGCCCCATAGGGGGTGGTTACAACAATGAGGCACTTTTAAAATGTGTCATTATTATTATTATTCTTTCCCACATTGATGCCGAGGTAAAAGTTTAAAAAGTGACAAATGTGACACTTCTTGGACTAAAATCCACTCAATTGCACTTTGATTCAAAATAGTTTCCATAGCCTGAAACAATCAAAGCCTAGGGTATCTGAGGAAAAAATCCTTGCTATGACCAATAGACTGAGGAATTGTAAAAAACAATCTGTCTCAAGAAAGGAACAGAGCAGGTCTAAATCTACCACAGTGTGAGCTTTGTACTTTTTAAATCGGTGGATTCAAACATAGACACTAGTTAAGTGTACGCAAGTTTTCGGTTATTTGTGGGTATGTGAACAGGGAAATGTGATCGCAGTTTAACTCTTGTGACCAAAGCCATACCATGATTTCCCCCTATTTATGGTAAACGAGTTGCATTAGTTGTGGTTGGGGCCACTTTCTGAAGTAGGCGTGGGATAATGCATAGATAATGTTGATGTTAGTCATCTTGAAGAACCAACAGATAAGGTTTCTGATGAGATCCTTAAAAGTTGAGGGTGTTTCACCAGAGAACTTATTAGATTTTTGGACACCGAGGTTTGAAATTGCAGCTTCAAATCAGCAGTCTTTGGCCTTGTTTTCTATTTTCTGGAAACTTAATATGTCTAAAGAGAGCACTTATGGATGGCTAATACCCACTTTTGGTTGCAATTATCTGAAATTAGGTAATCCTATGATGTTAATCATGGCGTATCAATGGAAGTGCATTTAATTTATTAACCTACTTTGTATGTTTTATGTACTCATATATTCCAAATATCTAGTCACTGTTATACATTAAAATTTATAAAATACTGACAACAGTGAGCATGCCTCCCACCTCCTGGACCTTATGTAGGAAAGTTGGTAGTTGCTTGAGTAAAATCACTTATTGTATGTAGAGTATTTTGTTAAAATATATTATTCACCTACTTAGCGGGTCACGGTGGCGCAGGAGTAACACATTTGCCTCCCACCGCTGATGTCCAGAGATCAAACCCCGAACCTCAAGTGTGAAAGTTGGTAGTTGCCTGCCATTGGTCAGCAGTTTACAGTGCAGAACCTTGACCAATCTATAGAGTGATAAAAGCAACATAAAACCCCAAATAAATAATTAACCATAATTGTGAACGATGAACGTAACACAGACTCCCTTGGAGAGTGTTATGTCCATGTAACTTTTGTAGTTTTGATATTCTATTTACAAAGTGATTTGTACATTAATACACTCCCATATAACTCCCATATACTAATTTTTATATGCAAAACAATATGTTTAATATAACACTGTACAGTAGTATTAAAACAATATTCCCTTAACTGGTGAAAACAAGTTTTGCTTTGTCTATGAAAACAAAAATACCAGAATGCTTATATTCATATTGAAATGCTTGAAATACTGATTATTTATTCAAATTATTTCTGACGTGTACACAATGCAAGAAGATATGGCTATCAGTTTTGTTTTATGGTAATGAATACTAGGGACTTATATACAAGCATATATTGCCCTGTTTGGTATCTGGTAAAAACAAGCTCAAATTGCAACCGACTTTTGTCAGGCATAATATATCCATCAAAAAATATCCCCTGCCCTAGAACAAAATAAGGTACAATTATTTGTTTTATTCAAATTATAAAATATTTCATTGTGTTAAAAATAAAAGTAATTTTGTATAATTCTTTATAGTACCACTGCAAATATGACACAAATGGAATCAAATGCCAATTGTGGGTTGATATAAAATTGGTAAAGCATTTTGTTATTTATAGCTAGGACATACAGCTGTCAGTAGGCAGAAAATGGGTGAGAAAGGTGTGTTTGTTTAGTGAAAAAGGTAGATATCATAATACAAGTAACACGTGATCTATCATGATCTTTATTAAACAAAACTGTTTTTCTTCTATTTTGGTGTAATAAATTCGGTGGCTCATAACTTTGACACTGGAGCACTGGACTCTCACCTGTGGTGTGGTGGTCTGGAACCCGTTTTTACTGCACTATTTGGTTTTTATTTAGGGATGACCTAATTTGAACTTTGAACTGTTGAGAGAAATGCAAACCAACTATGATCTTTGTTCTTTGGGTCTAACATGAATGCAGATTTATTTGATTCATATTAACCAGTATGATTAAAAATAACCTCAGTTGGCAGATATTTTGTAGGTTCCTTCAAACTAGCTATCAAATATATATCTGTCTTTTCTTGTGATACCTAGCAAAAGTGTGTATAATACAACATGTCAGATGGATAGTGAAGTTGTGCATGTTATGGCATTCCATATATGTCTTCCAAGCAATTTGGTTTCAGCTTTGCTTTTTATGCTCCAAAAGTTGGGACTGAATTGTCTGATAATAGCCACTGGTCACTTTTCTTTCCTCCTTCAGAAAGAAGCTGAGATCTTTTCTCTTCACAAGATCATTTCCAACTAAGGTATTTGTTCATGTTTCAGTTCTGTGTTACAGCTGACCCTCTTTTTTAATGTCTCTATTTGTCTGCTACAACACACTGTCAAATCATGCATTATAACTCAGTCACAATCAGTCAAAGACTTGAATGAAGGCACGAATGACATATTGGTTATTTGGTTATAAATCAATATCTAAATAAAGCTATGATATCAAATAGCCAGTTGCATTAGTCACAAAGTTGCAAAAATATTCAAGCAGGAATCAAAATTATAATGCAAGTTGTTGGACTTAATACACACAGTGTGATTTGATCCCGTTAACATGAAGCCCACCCAGGCCTCAACCTGCGTCAGAGTCATTGGACTCCGGCTCATGAATTGCATCTAGGTGACTTATCCAACTCAGGTGTTCACACTAGTTTTTCCCCAGGACCAACACCCATATTCCCTTGTTTTTTGTACACTTTGAAACCAAAATCGGGGAGGAAACAACAAATTATGGTCAGCTTGCCAATTTGGGTGGCAACCTAGTCTGGTTTCTGATCTTTGTTACACGAAAAAAGGAACTTGAGAACCAGTCTAGACAGGGCTGGGGATAGTTTAATGAATTCATAGCTTGCCAAATAGTACATGTTTCATGCCTGACCTTGTTCTGTAATTGACTTGTAAACATGTTGCATACACTATCTGATCACGAACTAAACACCCTGGTTTAGGAGTAGGGGCTAATTGGCAGGGTGTATTTAAATACTTAAAACAACCACACACACGGAGTTGAAGGGAATATGCAATATTTCTCAGAAAGGGTTTTCCAGCTTGATGATTGAAGGAGCTCTGATATGACAAGTGCAGGATACAGTTTAAGTTCTGGTGCTCTTTAGTTTTCTAATATTATCACAGGTATCAATATGTAGGTTACTATAACAGCAGCAGCCAATGTATTTAGCAATAGCATCTATGAATTTGACTCGAGAATTGTCGAGCTCACTAAGTGTCTCTTGTCTGTTCAGGATTACATGAATTGTGTGAAGTTGAAACTTAACCCTGACAAGACTACATTCATCATCATTGGTGAAAAACATACCAGTGTGTCACTTATACCAAAATTTCCCATGTCATTCCGTCACAGCTCTATTTCACAGGCACTGAAAGTAGAAAATATAGGCTTTACTTTTTACTGAGAAAACACTTTTGACAATCATATAGCATATAGTTCTGGAATGAACTCCCTCATGATGTGCACAGTGCAACATCAGTTGACTCCTTCAGAAAGAAGCTCAAAACTTACCTGTTTGCAAAAGCCTATCTGCCATAGCCTCCCCCGTCACCTCTGTGTCTCTTTGGTATGACATGGCTATGTCCTTTGATTATTGTTAACTGCCTTGCTTTATGTTCAGATGCGTCGTAGAGTCCATCAGTGGTGGAGATTAAGCGCTATAAAAGTCCACATTAGATTAGATAAAGTCTGTCATGCCTGTTACAATCACCTCAAGGATTTGCAATGCTGTTCTCATTGTACACCACCTCAGTTTGATTATCAGTAAACTTAGAGGAATAAAGTTTCATTTCTATGCAGATGACAGCCAAGTTTATTTGTATTTATCACAGAAGAATACATCTGCTGCTTTTGAATAGTTGAAAAGGTGCGTAGATGATGTTAAAGCGTGGATGTCAACTAGTAAGCTCAAATTGAATCCTGACAAGACTGAGTTTATCATCCTTGGTTTGAAGAAACAGTGGGACAAGTTGAAAGCATGTTTTCCAATTGATATCTTGGGCAGTCCACTCTGCCCTGTTGATTTAGTCAAAAATTTAGGTGTGTGGTTCGATTCAGCTTTTTCCTTGTCCAAGCATATTCAGAATGTCTGCAAAAGTTGTTTTGTTAAAGTCTGTGATTTCTGATATGTCAGGCAGTTTCTTGGGTTTGTGGCTAATTCTCTTGTTAGTAGTTGGTTGGTTTACTGCAACTCACTCAACTTTCAGGAGCCTCTCCAAGTTCAATCTACACAAATTACAGTGCATCCAAACCAGCCAGAATTGTATCAAACACCAGTCGATAAACCAGTATAACTCCTGTGCTTAATAAATTGCATTGGCTTCCTGTTGAACAGTGCACAGTGTTTAAGACAGCCACACTTGTTTATAAGTTTCTTCACACAGGTTTTCCTAGGTATTTTGCTCAATATCTTCCTACAGCAGTTCTTATAGTACCGGACGCAGTCAGTGGTGGCAATTTCCTTGTCATTCCAAAGTTCTACCCTTCTGTTCATAAATCTGTCAAACAGTTTGGTAATAGTTTTGCTTTTGATGCTCCCAGTGTGTGGAATGCTCTTCCAGATGACATTCGTGCCTCTCCATCCCTGGCCTTTTCCAGAAAGCAGCTTAAAGCCTACCTGTACAACAAAGCATACCCACCTTCGCCTGGATCATCCCCTGGTGTTTTCCTTGGTGCTTGACCCCTCTCATGTCTCTAGATACTGAAATTTTGTCGACTGGTTTTTTGGTTTTGCTGCGCCTTAGAGTCCTCTTGTATGGGGAGATTAAGCGCTATAAAAATCCAATTCAAATTTTGAAATTTTGTTGACTGGTTTTTTTGGTTTTGTTGCGCCTTAGAGTCCTCTTGTATGGGGAGATTAAGCGCTATAAAAATCCAATTCAAATTAAATGCATTCATATTTTTTTAAATATTGATACTGCAGTTCTTATTGCACAGGCTCTGGTCAGTGGTCGATTAGACTACTGTAATTCTCTACTGTATGGGGTCAGCAAGGCTAATGTTGGTAAACTTCAGATATTTCAAAATGCCCTCTGCTGTATTGTTTTCAGACTAGACAGAGTGAGTCATGCCACACCCTATCTAAAAAAACTCCACTGCCTTCGTATCCTTTTCATATTTAACACCTCATTTTTAAAGCCACCAATTTCTTCCAAACTCAAGTCCAGTTCTCGTGGTGTGACTCGTGGAAATAGACAATCACTTTCCTTAGTTCATCCCAGAAAGGCCCATAGAGAGTTGTGGTTTTGTCAGCTGCTGAACCATTGGAATGGAACAGGTTCCCACTCAATGTCAGATCCCACAGACCATTTCAAGATTTAGAAGACAACTCAAGATTTAATTTTTTAGACAAACGTACCCATCGCTATAGTCATCCTCCCCTGGTGGGTGCTAACTGGCTTAAAACTTTGCTCGATTTCAGTACTGTCACTTTTTGGACAGTACATTAGTGGTTCCTCACGAAATTAGTGCTATACAAATGTTTCTATTGTTATTACTATTATAAAATAAGATATATTTGTATATATTTACTATATAATAATAAGTGAAGAACACTTACAATATAGTGACCTTTACATGAAAGAAAGGAAGAGAAAGAAAGCCTTAACACTGGAGAATTCATAATTTTCTTATTTATTATACAATAACACATGAATGACATTTGCAACATGTTCACATGCAAAAGAGCAGATAAAAAGCAGAAGAATGAATAAATCAATAACACATGCTTTAATAGTTACAAGTAATATAACCCATAGAAGTATTCCAATGTAAGGTTAATATCAACAAGTAAGTATCACAAGTTCTAATATCTCGTTTCTTTAAGGGCCAATGAATTGTAATTGAAGTTTTAATACAATAAATGATCATTGCCATAATAATGAAGGTATACACCTTTGACTCTATACACAAACCTTTGACCAGCATGGGCTAGGGATCCAGTGAACCAACAGTAGGGAACCTATATCAGATTTTTTTGTGATCTTTTTAAACCTCTTTTCAAATCAAGGTTAATAAAAACTTCCTGAAAAAGTTATAGAAATAAACAGGCAAATAATTAAACACAAGATGCAGACTCCCTGGAACAAGCTACAGAAGCTGTAGTTGGAATGTTACTAATTCCACTCAAGTATAATTTGTTTAGTGAACTGTACTGTTTATACTCTTTTTGGTAACATATCTGACACTCACAAATTGCACCCTTTCACTTGTTGGACTGGATTTGCTCACAAGTCATTACACTTGCAGTGTCTGGACAGGCTCTTTCCAAAATGTCTGTGAACTCATTGGGCACTGGGTTGCCATTACTTCATGTGGGGGTGAGTTGATTAAATTCCAGGGAATCACTGACATCCTCATGTTGACAGGATCTAAACTCAACACTCCACCAAACAGGTGACGGTCACATGATTTATGACCAGACCCTAACAATAATAAGGCTACTCTCATCTAGCAGTGGAAGTAACTTCAGCTTTGTAGCTATATATGAGCTGTGGCTGGACAAATCGGCCTTTTGTCAAATCAGCCCTCTACTAAGAGGCCTCCTAAAAACTCACCCCATGCAAAATCGGCCTCTGAAAAACTTTACCCCCTGCATAATCTGCTTCAAATGCTAATAACACTACTTACAAAAAAAGTTAATGGGTATATCTTATTTCATATAGGCATAAAACATGCATTAAAGTCACCACCAATTAAGATATTTTCCTTATTAGATATGTTTTACTAATTAAATCATTTTTTGTAATCATGATCTTTCCGAACATATTATGGCAAGGGTAAAACTTACTAAGGGATTTATATACTCAGCATAAACCAAATATCAAAGATATTTAGATACTTCAAACACCACTGATATAGTATAAACACACTACAGGTGCGTTTCAGTTTCCATGACTCGGCCCAATCAATGCATGGTGATGAGCAGTTTTGCTGTAGCTGTTCCAACTGAATGAGCAAAGCTCCCTCACTGATAGTGTCACTTGGTTTAGACCACAGTTGACTTATCTCTTCAGATTAGACTATCCGCCTACATAATCTTCTTCCCAATCAGAGGCTAAGATAACCATAGAGTCTTTTATGGTCACTGGATTATCCCTTTTTGGACATCAGCATCCTGGAGGATCTACATCGATTTCCTGTTTTATAAATACTTCCTAGTTATTGCTATTATTATTACTGAAGCTTTGCCAATGTTATGTTTTGATGACATACACCGGACCAAAGGAGATCCACAGGAACACAGGATTACCTCCATGGGGACCTTTTATAATTTTGGAGTTTTTGATTAACATCCAGAATGAGATCCCGATCTTTACCAAAATTTAATCGTGTCTTCCTTTGGTCAGGACCTACCCGCATAAAAAATTCAGACTGATCCACTTATTCTATTTGGAGTGATAGTGAACCTTTGCTGATCACACCCTAGGTCTAATTGACAAATACAATAGAGCTCTGGCTAATATTGCCAGAATTTCTTTATTCTTTCAGTACAATTATAACCTGGATTGTATCAGGTCATGAGATCCTCAGTGGCCCACTGGGTAAGCAGGGCTGGGAATTTAATCACAGGCTGTCACTTCTGTGTAGTTTTGATTCCATCAAATGACAATGCTGAGGACCTCTCCCTGTATGCTGAACAGGGCGTAAAACCCTTTGACTTTTGTAATAGAATAGTGTAATGCGTACAGGCCTTAAGTCTACACAGAAACCAGGTTCAAATAGATGAAGGAGATTTACTCAAACCCTTAACATTTAGATCCAATGTGAAGGGAGTTGGGTGTGCAAGGAAAACTGGGTCATAAGTAATTCTAACATGGTTTACACTGTCTCAGGGCAAGGTTGTTATCACTCAATACATGTCAGGTAACAGAACATCCCTCCAGTTTATTAGTCTTACCAAGTGCATCTGAAATATATGGTATATAAATAACAAATAATGAAACTTAATCTTTTTCTTCACCATTATCCAATGCTTTTATCAAACCGGACTATATTCTGATATTATTCAACAAAAGAAACTTTATTCCAAAAGAGAGAAATTCAATAAATCTGTGAAACACTTGATATATTAGAAATAAGAATGTCAAGAATTATTTCCCAGTAACTATCCCTCCTAGAGACACAAAGACACAGAGTGCTGTATGTGTTTTATTTTACCTTGCGCCCTTTCAGCACTAGATTTACTGAATAGTAACGTGGTATCAGTTTACAAATGGCCATGACAATAGATAAACCTAGGGATAAAAAGTTAGCATCTTTTGCAGAGGAATGGCCTGTTGGCCTCCACAAGTTGATTTACTGAAGCTCTACCATATCGGCCTCCCGTCTGCATCATCTGATATGGTGTCATCGAATCCTTCTGGCTTCTTTTTTGTTTTGACTTGTTTTTTTATATTCTGAAGGGAGAAGACATGCTTAATGGTCCATCTATTGGTAAAGAACTTGAATCTTTGGAGGGGGATAGCTAACTTAATAGTTAATATATCACCTAACACTAGAAGACCAGTCGACTTTGTTGATCACACCTTGGTGTGTTAAATATGTCATTATGTGTTTGTAAAATACCATAATAGTGATATCAATAGGTCCAAACGTTTTGGTAATTGTGAGGAAAACAATTATCACACAAGGAAGACTAAGAATTTAAACAATTTTCATCAGATGTAGGTCAAATAAGTTAGACATAATGTTAACATTTGTCCAACACATAGACATATATTTGGTGATATTAACATATTTTGGTAACATTTGCAAATCAGCATATATTTTGACATTAATAATAAACTGATTTTTTTTTTGCTTTAGCTCAAATCAAAATATTTAACATCTATTAAAACAATGTCTGTTAACGGTAACCAATAAGTGTTTGTCTGAATCAAAAATAAGATGTGAATTTAACACTAATTTATAGAAATATTTACAATCTCCCTAGATTGCATTCACCATAAATTCAATAGCTAGTTATTTGTAAGGTACATGGTTTCTCTGTACATTTGTAAACCCTCTATAAGTACTGCCACCATGTCGCCTGTCAGTATTAGACTGAACAGGTGAAAAAACAGGCAATGTGTCTTATCTGGTAAATTATGTGCCAAAGTCATACTGTAGGAGAGATGTGTTTAATGTATGGGATGACACCTCTGTGTATACGGAACAATAGAGATAAGCATCTTCTTCTTGAATGTCATCAGAGAATGTCTGGCAGGCAGAGAGACTGGCTGTAAACACCTCCACTATGTGGGAAAGCATCATCTATATCATCATCAAACAGGTCATCTACTGCATGACTCTAGATAGTTCCATAAACCCATGTCTTCCATTGCGTATGAAAATCCCCAGATTAAAACTTTCTTTACTATTTGCAAACTAATTGAAAATACCCCAAGTACAACATTTACTAATGCAATATTATTATTACATAGTTGACTGTGATTTTATGAGGTATTTTATTGTTAATAATAAAATCTATGTGAATTAAACACCCAGCCATGTTGAACATGATCAACGCCCTCCAATATGAAGTTCAAAGTTAGTTATTACATCATATTTACCACCCAGTGTCATAAAAGGACAGGCCTTCACGGCAGTGCCACTTTGTGGGAGTTGAACCCACACAGGGTTAACAGTCTGTGATAACAAACTTGTTAACCACTGGGTTACTTAGGTCTTCAACAATTCTGTACCTAAACAGTTAATGTAAGGATATCATATGAAATCCGGCAGATAAAAGGACCAACAAGTTACACATTGGCCTTCAAATGAGACTGAAAATGTTGGTGTGTGATTTTGACAATAAAAAGACCTGGGTCGGTATTCATTAACATGGATTTAGATCAGATCAAATTTGAGAAAAAAAGTTTCATGTGAGCCAGCAGATCAAATAGCTATTCACCAAGTGGGTATCGCGTGAGCTGAAAAGATCAAATATTTGTTCTGTTTTGTAATCACTGACGTGAAAGTTTCCCACAAATTTGCAGTAATTTGCAAGATATGAACAAAATACCTGCTGTATTATTATTATTATTATTATTTTGCCAAGGTTTTATTAATTGATCAGTTTATTATTTCTTTAAAAAATATGGATGAAAACAACATTACAGTGATATCCAAATTCACCAAAGTAGTGAAGAATAATATCTGGTCGGAGAGGGAAAAACATGTTATTATTGAACAATGCACTGAATATTCCAATGTTGTTCATGGAACCATTAGTTCCTCTGTCTCTGTACATGCTGATTGATCTGAAAGTTAATCCATCAAAGTACATGGATCAAATTTAATTCAAAATTTGATCAGAAAATCAGATCAAATGTTTCGTGAATACCAATCTTAGTTGATCCAAAATCTGATCAAAATTTGATCATTTCTGCTCAAATTTGATCTGATCTTCACTGATTTTTAAAACAGTTTTCTTGCATTTGAGATATTACCTCCTCCTCAGTTTTACCTTACCAATTATAAGTTTTGACCCCAAAGAAGATTCAAAATCAATATGATCTCCACAAACAGTATACACTGCAGTGACCTGATGACAATAAAAACACTAGTGGAGATTTTTATTTTTAATAGTATTACTACAGTTACATCAAAAATAAAACAGTCTATCACAAATTACATACTGTTTACTTATTTTATACTACCCTCCATATGTGGTAGATATGGTAATTAGCTTAATTTATGTACAATATTTAGTTGCTAAATTTTATCAATATAGAGGTCACAAGTCTTAAGATTTTTTCTTTACATCCAATGGATGAATAATGAATCACATCAAACAAGGAGGGGTCAGAGAATTTTCAATATGGGAATCGTTAACATATATCCATATCCCCAACAACAAAGATTTTATCAGAGATCACACTGAAAAAATAATCTTAAGGCTAAAGATATTATTCTGCATTATTTGAATGAAAGGGATATCCCCAGTATTACAACAAATTTTCTCAAGGTTTTCAGTCTAAATATTACAGGTTTGTGGTAAGTTCCCAACAGTTAGCACCCTGTGTGTGTGTTTTGTGCATTTCTTGAAACTGAGCCCTTTACAAAACAATGGATACTGTCCTTTTATCTGCTGAAAAAGACACTCGTATGTTTTCAAAGCTTTCAATAGTCCCTGCAAATTGTGTCAAACAATTTCACATGCATACAGGGAGGCTTATTCAAGATTGCCAGTTTGTGGTTTGTAATAAGAGCTGGCCATAATTTCATTCAAGTAGTCATAATTTTGCAATGAACAAGGCCAGGTTAGTTGTGTAAAATACTGAGTTTCTCCTGCCCTAGCCAATTGTAGTGCATGGGAAATAAAGGCTTCTTAATTGTGGGGATGTGTCCCAAACTGACAGCACTAACAAGTGATCATCATTCAGAGTTAATTTGCAGTGAAGTGCACTTGTAGAGAAAGTTTAGAAAAGCATTATTTACCAAATTAAATAAATAAACAATACAGACTGTGCGTGTGTAATGTTTTACGAACTGCACCGGTTTAACCAAGAAGGCTGCGACAATTAGTCTTGCACATTGTTCAGCCAGTCTGCCAGTGGGACATCGTATACAACGTGTGTTTGGAGTAAAAATGAGACTTTATAAATAAACCCAACAGTATTGACATCTAATTAAATTGATATACTGGTTCTGTATTTAGGATTGAAGATAGTGTAACACCAAATTGCTACTGAGCTTCTCCAATTTTACTTTATTCGTCCCTCCGTCTCTCAAGAGACAACGTCCAAGGAACAAATTCTTCAAATAAAATTCTACTATTGTCCATTTAAAGAGTGGGTACACCTAATTATACTTGTATCTGGTACAATAAGATATTTCTAACAGTAACATTATGGATTTTTACTGAAGCCATATTTTTGGCTTATATTATGTGCCTAATTTTATAAACACAGAAACAGTATTCAGTGAGTTTCTAGGGCCAAATCATTATTTTAACATTTATATAGTGGATAGATTGCATGATCATGTTTTAAAGTTATCATCATAAATATGTAACGGTGTGCTGATCAAAATTATGATTATTGAATAATGTTTTATCTCTGTTTGGTAGATCTTGTAATGTCAGAACCCAAACATCTGTAGTGCATTCCAAAATAACAAATTTATAGCTCCCAATCAAACTCCAATCATTGTTCACACACCCACACTGGGCTGTTTTGTTGTATCCACACTTTCATGAATTTGTGGCATAGTGTAATGATTGTCTATTCCTTCACTGAAGTTATGCGGCAATGGGCTACTTAAGTACTGGGATGGGTGGCCATCTGAGTTCTAGACCAACTATGGCGTGTGTCTGAGTTGGAATTTCTTTGTGTTGCCAGACTTTCATAAATTCTAGTGCACTACTCATGTCTCTGATGGCTGTGCAGCTTGCGTATGTAGACCGAAAGACTTTTCAGCCTTGTTCAGCTTGAAGACCATGAATTCACTTAGCTCTGTCCAAGGGCATGCCTACAGCACTGGTGCTACTCGACCTGTCCACGGATTTGGATACTATCAATCATGACACACTCCTATCCTGTTTGTCAGCTAGGTTTGGCTTTGCTGGATCGGCACTAAAATGGTTTAGATCCTACCTCCAGGATCGTTTTCAGTCAGTCAAGATTGGTTCCAGTCTTTCGAATGTGTTCAAATTGAAGTTTGGAGTCCCCCAAGGTTCTGTCTTAGGTCCTCTTCTGTTTTTCCTCTATACAACACCTCTTGGTCAAGTCATCCAAAAATATACTGGAGTCAAATACCACTTCTATGCTGACGATACTCAGCTGTTCATTCACTTATCCCCTGATGATAGTCTCAAGTCATTTGACCATCTTAAATCCTGTTTGAATGATATTCTGGTCTGGATGTCTGAAAACAAACTCAAGCTAAATCCTGATAAAACAGAATTCATAGTCTTTGGTGCCAAAGACAGATACAAATGGCTCAGTGACACATTTCCTGTCAATATCCTGGGTAATTGTCTCTCTCCCACAGCTGTTATACGCAATTTGGGTGTTCTGTTTGATGCAAAGTTTTGTTTCACCAATCACGTAAATTCTGGTATCAAATGTTGTTTTATTATCCTCAGGGACCTTCATCATATCAGGAGGTTTCTTTCCGTTGATACAACACTGGTGATTGCAAATGCTGTGGTCAGTAGTCGTTTGGATTATTGCAATTTTCTATTTCGCAGTTTGTCATCCCGTAATGCTACAAGGCTCCAATATGTTTAAAATGCTCTTGCATGGTTTGTCACTGGTGCTTCAAAGTACACTCACATCACATCCACCCTGAGGACACTTCATTGGCTACCCATCAGACAACGTATTATCTTCAAAACCTTAGTTTTGGTTTATAAGTACCTCACTACTGGCCAGCCTAAGTACTTTGAACCATATCTCTTTGTACAAATCTGCCATGAATACAAGACGTTCCAACCCCAAAAATTTGTTCCTCCAGGTTCCTCATTATTGTGCTTCCATCCATAAATCAAAGGTCCATTTCAACAACAGTTTCTCATATGATGCCCCGAAGTTATGGAATGATCTTCCACATGATATCTGCAGTGCTCCAAACCTGTCGACTAAAAACCTACCTATTTCAGAAATCATTTCCACCATAGCTTCTAACTACCGAACACTGGATCGCCTCCCTGGGTACGACTTGGAACATGTGTAATGTCTTGATGATTTATGCCTTACAAACTGGATGGTGTGCCTTAGAATCTATAGATACGGAGATTAAGCACTTGGACAACTGATTGATTGATTGATTGAATTCCTAAATAAAAAACTGACATCTTGACAATAGTTTTTAATGCAATGTTCCCAGTTTCTGGAATAGACTGAAAATTGTACAATGTTCATACCTGGTATGGTTTTCTTGTCTTTTGACATCTCTAAAACCACCTGCTACAACTGAAAACTTTTCTTCAAAGAATGATGGATATATAAACAATAAATATAGTTTTAATCTCTATTGAAGACACTAATCTGGGAATAATTTTGTGAAATGTATTTGTAGATGTTTCAGTCTGCAACTGTATGTCAGACATAGCTCTGAAATCATTTTAGTTGGCACTGGTGAAAGGCAAATCATTCATTATTTTATAGTTTTAATGTATTCAGTGTACAGGAAATGATTATAGATTATATATATTTAGAGCAAACAAGAAGTATTTGTAAATACACTCAGAACTTTGTCAGTATACAAAAGTTCCATATACCACAGCTGACAAGTCATCTTAACAAAATGGATTTTCCTACTGACTGCAATGTACTCACATTTAACAATGGAAGTCTTGACATGAATACACATTTAAGTGGGTTTGTTTTAACAATTCACCTACTTTGAATCAATTAAGTTGCTGATATTGTGACATTGGCAGGGTGTGTTTCTGCTTGGATCTGTACATGTGATACTTTATCTGATCATTTGGACAGATTTCAAAAATATTACTGAGGTTTAAAAGTTGCTTAAGAGCTGCATATTTACTGCTGTAAGGGCATCTTAGTTGATGTTTCATTGTTTTAAGTTTATGTGTCACATATCTGCTTTGTTATGTCACCAGCCACAGCTCTTCATCAGTGAGTTGGTCAATCCGTTTCATTCTGTTTTTGCTATTGCAGCCAATAAATGTTGAAATGGTCCAAATTTCCTTGCTGAAAACACTGCATCATATAAAGCATCTATAACTATAGCATTGTTAGACTGACGGTTTATTCTGTGTCATTCAAATTATACAAATCTGTGGGTTTGAGGGGATTACCTTCAAAACATAAGTTTTGAGGAAACAGAATTTAAAATCTTTGTGAAATAACTAATTTAACAACTGTTTGTGCTTTTTCTGTCAATTTCCTACATAAACATTAAGCCATAAAAAACAGGTCAAAGGTCAAAGTTAGGGGAGCATGAGTGTAAACCATTAAAATCATGTCAAAGGCCAAAGTTAGAGGCTAATGTCCCTTTCGACTGAGATCGTTTCAGGATGTGATCCTCACTGCATCTCACATTTTGTGATGTACCGGACTTGAACCCAAAACCAAAGAGGTTTGAGTCAAAGGTTTGGATACCGAACTTGTTAACCCTGCAGCATCAGGGGTCACCAAACAATTGGGACAGAAACATACCAAAATTCCCCTCACTACAGAACGTAAGGTGTAAGTGGCAGGTGTAGTTATCAAAATATATGAACATTAAAACCTCTAAAAAGGTTAAAATAATTAACTCTTAGACAAGATAGATATATTTGTGTTGGCAGGGCATATCAAACTTATCTGACTATTTATAGAACTATTAAAGAGTATAGTTTGTTTGCAGACAACATTAACTGAAACTTGGTCTGCCATAAATTAGTGTCTGGCACAGAAAATACCTGCATTAAATCTAGGAGATAACATTACGGTGACACATCTCATTCAAACAGAAGGTTACATGGAACAAGACATACACATGCAGACGACTTTTGGTGTGAGAGTTAATTTTCTGTCAGCTTTATCTAATATCATATCATAGTCAGCCCCATCAAAATAAAAGGGCTATAGAGATTTCTTACTAACTATCTGGAAAAGCAGGTAATTGTGAATAAATGTTACATTATGTTTAATAAGCTATAATAATATTTCAAAACATTCGGAGCACATGGTATATACTTCCTAATTCAGGTGGCACACAAAGTCACCTACATATGGTATATATATATGGCCCACATATTCCTCTCTGACATTTAGTCTCAACATTAAACTTTGTGTCCTTGAACGAAAATAATATTTCAATAATGGTGAAAATAGATGTAACAGTTGTAAGAATTGTTTTATTTATTTTATGTATTCGGTGTTTTATGTCATGCCTGGCACCTTTGTATTGGTTATATTATGACAGCTAGTTAGACAGGTAGAAGATACTGGTACATGCTGTTGCTCAAGTTTTTTGTACTGTAAACCAACAGGCAAAAACTGTTTGCAGTAGCAGCACCAGGGATCAATTTCTGATCTCAGATGTTGGAGGCCAATGTGCTAAGAAGATTGTGTCACTACGGCCAAATCCCAAGAATCAAGAGACCCGCAGATGGCTTTAAGCACAACCTATTTTGTGTTTATTGACATTTATATTAGCAATTATAGCACCTATTTGATGTGTAGGATAATTGCGGCTGATCAACGATTATGCTATAAGCTTAAACAACTAGATGGGGAAATTGTCACATGTTAAAGTAGCATTTTAAGCCAAGACAACATCCAGTTCATTGAATAAGTATAATGTATACAAATACAGGAACACCAGAAGTCCCCTATATAGCATTCAGAGATAATGTTAATTAACATGAGGTGTATATCTTAGTAAAAAAATTACCAAGTTAGACACGAAAGAAAGGCGATAAAAAGTGGAGTTTGTAGAAGAAATGGAGTTTGATCTTTGTGGGTGGCATTGTGAGGAGACTTATATATGGGACTTATATAAACATTGTACACACAAGCAATACATATTTTGGGTAGCTGTCAAACAAGACCCACAGATCCCCACCAACTTATCCTTAATGTAAGACAAGGCAAGCTTGGTTTAACCTCTCATATTCAGGTTCTATTGTCTGTCGCCAGATACATTGACACAGGTTTTCTCTTAGGATTAGTTATCACATTTCTGGCTTTGCTGATATTGGGTATCTCAAATGATAGAAAATATGTCATATGTTTGCTGTTTAAGGCTGTCAAAGGGCTGAGGGAGATCTAAGAAACCCCTAATGTTTATTCAAGCCTAATTGTATGATATGGCTGTCTCCTTGCCTATTAGTACAGTTTGTGGGGTTGTCCACACACGATAACCCCTCCTCCTTTTTATGGGGTGTTTTGTGAAGTTAGTTGAGACTTATCAAAACACACACCGAATGGAATGACAACAATTGGTTTGTCTGCATTTAAGCTGGCCTTAAAAGTTGGTCATGCCAACCTCACAATTGCACACAATGTTAAATGTGTTCAGGGACTGAAATGATTGTGCTATTTGATAAATAATTTGACAAAAAATGACAAATCAAGACAATAACAATTCATAGTAATTTGTGAAACGTGACTGCCTTGGTTTTAGTAGGGCTAAAACAACGCTATTCAGTTCGTCTAATGTGGGCTGGAAGATAATAGGGTGCACAATAATGGTTCGGCTATAAATAGCTCTGTAACAGAATAATTATAAAAAAACTATTTTAGAATATCTTGAAACATCATGTGTCATATCAAGGTATAGTTTAGATATAATATTTCTTTCCAGTATGTCTCCCCATACTCTTTGCAATATTTGTCTGCACCTTAAAAAATAAAAATGATTAATATTTCAATATCATAATAAAGTATATAAACTTTCGAGAAATTAACATAATGTCAAAATTGATGTTTTTATATTTCTGTTGGTGAAATCCCAAGATGGACAATAAAAACTGCATGGTGTAAAAACACTTAGAGGGTAGATTGTGGATATGCTTCAGCATAACACAAGTGAACTTTAACTAATACAATATATAAACATTTACAACACTGACTTCAATTCTATACAGAAAGCCAAAAGGTTGTGTAACCACATCTTCATGGAGTCGACCCTTGTGAGAATTGTCTAATGTGAAACTCAGGGTGGCTTATTGTGTCAAAGCTCTGGCTGAGTCCTCATGTTATACTTTGAACAATAAGGTTTTCTTTCTGATTAAGTTAGCTTCAGTGGTGACATGGAATACCATGATTAGATTCTGATGTTGTTACACACTCACAGCCATTATGAATGAATGATAAAAAGGGTTACTTGTTTATTGAAAAAAAATCTTACAACTTCTCCACAAGTAGATGTTTCAGAAGAGTGTGTCATTTGCCAGTTGATGAAGTATTGAAGAAAAGGCTGAGATATGAACCATTTCACAGGGGAGGGCTAACATGAAGTCTTTTTGACATGTGGCGTTAAGATCTCCACTTATTATCAATGTTCAACTGGCTGTAATGAACACAGGTTTACAACAGGTCTGAAGTGATGTACATTTTTATTACAAGGGTATGTATGGTATTGTTCAACACAATATAAAAAACAGCAGGAAGATCAGCTTTGAGTCAACTAAACAGAAACACCAGAAGTGTAACACTTATGTTTGGTTAGTTTTAGGTCTTCCTCCATACAACTGAATAATGGGAACACCAACATTAAATAGAATTTATACAATAGGGTTCTGCATTTGTGTAAAAATATGCACAAGAGTAGCACATTACACAAAACACTGGAGGTCTTATGATATATGCATATCCTTGTATTGTATCCTGATATCTACAAAACAACCAATAGTCTGATGAATTAGATAATCATTCCTCTAGTGTTCTCTCAATGCAATTTGCCATTTCCTGCATCCGGGAACAATGGATGCAATATGCAGGATATGTGATGCAAACATTTTGAACAATGCTAACAAGTCAGAGGGTAATTACACCGGTGACTTTAAGACTTTGGGTCTTTCACAGCACACAATAAGTCAATGCTAGATCGAGATCCTTCAATAGCAAAGGTTATTCTCATTCCATACAAGCATATTATCTGCACCATTAGCATAAATAGCGTCTTGCAAGTCAGTGACATAATGTGGGTTTGAATATATCAAAGGGAGACTACTAGATAAAATAGAGTGAGGATGTGGAAGTGAAAAAATGATACTGATATAGCTTCAAAGTAAAAGAACAGACATGCATGTTTTCCACATAAATCTCTATATTACATTAAGTTTATTTTTGTACTGGGCTAGATTTTATTCATGAAACCAGAGTTCATTTTTGTATGCTGCTTTAGATTAACAAGGCCAAAACAGGGGTTGGGCCTACTAGTGGAAGCTGCAAAGCCATTGGAGACACGAGTAGTGCACTGAAATGGTCACCTACCCAAGTAATAACGTAGCCAACCACTGCTAACCTTCAGTGAAGAGACATGTACTTATTCTGCTATGCCAATTCTGATGAAAGTTTAGACCACAAAAAATGAAAAAGGGATCTCTAGAGGTGCCAACCTCACTAAAGCTTGTGTTTACAAAGGTTTAAAACTCGATGAACTGATCCCCTAATTTTGTATGTAGTTTATTATTAAATAATAGCTATCAGTTGACATTCAATTTCATTAACTGGAATGGTGTATATATGTATGTTAAATATATGGAGTTACAAGAGAATGTATTAATCTCACAAGCCCAAATATCACAAACTACCATTGTCATTGTACACTCAACAATGTCTGGATGCCTCCATATTTAACCCTCTCCACTTGACTTTCTTCTTGAAAATCACACTTGAACTCTTGAAAGTATTGACAAGTATTTACTACACACTTCAGGCGTAACCTGAACCAGAATGATGTTGCAGGTGTCTCTCAGACACACATAGTTCTCTCCTAAAACTGTTTTTATATTTTCAAGAAATTTCTGAATTTGTGTGTCAGGTGGCAATACAAAGATTTAAAGTTGAGTTTAAAGTATATGTCATATCAAAAGAATAAAGTAGGATTACTGAGGTAAGACAATACATGCCACTTGTAACTTCATTAAGTTTGTAATGTCCTACCTCAAGATATAGTATTGCCTACAAATTCCTCTTGCCATTTTAAAGTAAGTTATAACTCTTCATTAAGTATAAGATTAATCCAAGATGCTCAGGTATGAGCTTTGGAAAACTATTTTATGCTTTGCACTAGAATAACTTTTTTTCTTATAAACACAGAAAATCTTACATGATAATGTAATAGAGGAATCAGGGGTTTTGTAACAGAGGCATCAGTTTTCTGAAAAAAAGAAAGGTTTTTATTTTTGGGTCATTTTTGATGATGGTTTCTTCAATAACGTACTGAATGCCTATGTAAAATCAAGGCTATTATAATGCCAAAGTGGAACATATGTTTAATCATCAGACTGAATAAACAATATTATTGATCAATTTACTTGTAATTAGATTGGGTTTCCATTCACATTGACTGTTTTAAACAAAAATATATATAACATGATATAAAACCGAAAAATTATTTTAAATAAGGACACAAAATAAAAGATATATAAAGAGTATTAATAATCGGTTGAATTGTCATTTATTCCTGTTTGACGTATTCTGTGATGTATTGACCATAAGTTGATCATAAGCCTGATCATATGTGGAGAGTTCCTTCAATTAACTGATATAAATGGGTCATGCAGTTGCCAGAGATGTTTACATGGAATCCTCTGGTGGTTTTATCCCAAATGCTCGGGTCAGATCAGCAGATGTCCCCAGTATTACCATGAGATGGAATCAAAACCACTGTCAAATAAAAATCTTCTTATCACCAGAGTGTACTGAGGCATCTGGTTAACTAAAATAAACCTGTAATATGTTTTTATTATATTCTACAGGCTCTGAAGAACAAAAGAATACTCAAGTGCAAATGCCACGGACTATCTGGTTCCTGTAATGTCAAGACCTGCTGGAACTCCCTCCCTCCATTCAAAGTAATAGGAACACATCTCATGAAAAAGTACCACAAGGCGAAAGAGGTTATTCCTATAAATGGCAGCCGTGCAAGGCGACCCATCGATCTGAGACTCAAAAGGAGCAAAACATCCTATAAAAAGCCCCGTAGTGGGGATCTGGTCTACTTACACCAATCTCCAAACTATTGCAAACCCAATGAACAAATTGGAGTGCTAGGCACCACTGGCAGACAGTGCCGGACTAATATCAGTGATAACCAACCCCATAGCTGTGATCATCTGTGCTGTGGACGCGGCCACACCCACAGACAGTTTATAAGGACTGAACGCTGCCGCTGTAAATTTATCTGGTGCTGTGACGTAAAGTGTGAAGAATGTGAAGAAAAACATGAAGTTAATGCCTGCAAATAGAGTGATCAACATGATTATAGTACATACAGATTAACCGGTTTCGTGCAATATGGCCTTCGATGTCCCTGAGGACAAAATGGCATAGTTCCCAGCGTGTGGGCAAACGAATTCCTCCAGAGACGAAGTCTTACTGCGGAAAATTGGATACTTTATCTGCAAGCAGCACAACAACAAGTCAAGATGGTGGCTGTTTTATGTCCACTACTTTGTTGATATTTGTATTGTGTTTGTATTGTTTAAGAATGTGTGTCCATGTGTGTGGCTTGCAAGTAGTTTACATGAAGCGTTTTACTTCTGTTTTAGCAGCGAATTAAAATTGATAATTGAATTTCCAATTACGATAACTACTTCCCAAATGTATTCCGATTTGAATTTGGTTGAAATTTGTTGTTACCAAGCAATGTAAACAGATGTGTAGATGAACACAAAATTATGAGCAAATTCTATCCCAGCTGGATGCAGAAGCCTCACATGCGACTCACTTCCCAGAAAACGGTTGTTTCATTATTTAGGGATTGATTTTTGTATTGCAAATAACCTTGAATTGGGGCATAAGAACACATACACACCAATGTATGATGAAGAAGACATTTTATGCTAGCACACTGTATGTTCTTCAAGCGGGACTTGAATCAGTTGTTGCACTTGTTTGTTTCTTATTTATGATTAACGATAGTATTTTGAGATGAAAACTCAACTGTTATGTATCTATAGAAAGAGAATTAGATTAAGTGATAATATGGCTAGTAATAGGCATGTCTCATTAAGAGAACTGGTAATATTCACATTTTGCATTAATAATTCTTTCAAATATGATAAAGTATTAAAATCCTTTACTCTTATCCTATGAACATACTCCAACAGCTGCAATAAATCAAATTTGTAAGAAAGCTGTCGTGTAGAAATCACTAATATCATGTACGGTATGAGGCGGTAGCGGCAAAGTGCATGTCTGATCCTGATGCAAATGCTGAGATTGAGGTGGTAGTTGGCGCCTGTCGTGGCCATGGGACCCGGGGTTTAGTGGAGAAGAGGTTGATGCCCCCTGAACTTCTAATTTCTCAACCCGCCCGGCCAATGATCTGGTTGATTGGGCAATATCAGTCAATATGGCCATGATTGATTGGTTAGAAGGATCAGCTTGAACGGAGTCTTGATCAGTACTCACAATACCTGGCGGATTCGACTGAAGAAACGATCCCTGAGACTCTGCATTAGCCACCTTCCTAATCTTTCTCGTAGATATCCTGGCTCGTGCCGAGGCAGTTACCTTCTTCCTTTTGTTGCTAGGTGTAACTTTACCCTCCTTAGGCATTCTTGTAGCGATTCTTCCACAATAACCAATAGAACGATAAATACTAATAACTGTAAAATGTCTTTAGTTTCTGGTAAAACTTTAAAATTCAAAATTTTTTCCTACTTGGTGCCTATTCGTTGGACCCCAAGCTCAAAATGACACAGGGGGCCACTATACAGAAAACAGCGAGGGTCAGCCTCACTTTAAATCTGAGGTCAAAGGTCAGGCCACATATGATACCACAGAATTTAAGGTAGCTAGCAACTGAGAGTGCAGGCACCTACATTGCCGTGCATTTCAATTTGAATTTGGAATAATATTTCTCAATCTACAACCAGCTCCCATTTTAATCTATTTAGTTTCAATGTGCCATGTATGACAAATATATATTATGCTAATGCCTGAACTCTATATGGCTATAATCGAATTAACTTAAGTTAGACAAATACCTATACTTATTGGCAAATGCTCCTTTCATTACAGGTATGTCAAACTGTTATACTTAGATGGAAATTTTATCTGGTATAAAATTTCTAAAAATAATTCACTGCACTGTTTGGAATTGTATTCAATAATGTGTTACTGTGAATGTATTTCAATAAAATATTGAAATGCAACACACATAGAGCTAACTTAATTATTCAAGAATTCTTAGCCTAAATTATGTATGTTACTTACCAGTAAATAATTTGGTCCAGCACTGTCACTTATTAACTTTCTGTAGGTCTGGTCAGTCAGTAGTTTTGAGACATTTATAGGATACAAAAACTAAATCCAGTATACACTGTACCAAATGTATCAAAGTTTTCAATAAATTTTACCTTTTGAAAGCCGGCGGATATGTTGTTCATGTTCATAATTTTTAATCAAATTAAGATTAAACAGCTGTTTGCTTATCTGGATGCTTAAGCTTTACTCTGTCATTTGTCTATGCCATGTCTCATACATCCTATTTATCATCTGAGCCCTCTTTATTAGGATATTTCATTTGAAAAATAAATTTAAAAGAAAAGCTAACATTATAAATTAATTATGAAACAACTTGTGAGTATTTTATCAAGTAACAGCAACATATTTCATTTTGAGATTCTTGCTAAACATAAAAACTTATCAGTTTAGAGTGTAGAATGTTTATAAAATAGAAACAGTTTTCTTGGTTCCAAAGAAAAGCGAAAATCAAGATATTTTGAGCTGGATTGCAGCTTAATGTCACTTTTGGAATTGGCTCAGGCAAATAATCTAAAAGTTATAAATCTGTGGTAAAATGCATTCTGAATGGCTGTTGTTGTGTTATACTCTAACCTCCTGTCACATTCTTCAAGCCCTGGTTTTTTAAATAGCCCCCTAAAGTAACAATTGAAATAAGTGATGTTAAAATGGCACAATGGCCCTCCAATAAGGACTGAGAACCAGCAGACAGCATGAATTGTGAAGGTTAAGGTTTTCTTGCAACAAAAATTCGTTTTGCAGTCAATGTGTCAATTCAAATTTTTAAACATTGACATGCAAAATGATGCAATTGCACTTCAGATGACTTTGGTACTGGTATTATTATCACAGACTGGCCTACCAAACACCCTTGTTACCATAGTCCTGAGTATAATCATTTCTGTTATAGCATCTTTTATTTCTGGTAAGGTCTGGCTTATACTTACGAGTTAAATTTATCAGTCGTAACAGCCCTGAGACAGGTCATAAGGTCAATCTTTTGGTCGTAGGACTTAGCTATTAACTGTGGACAAATCACCTGTTTGGTCCGTTTGTCCCTGCATTCTCTACAAGACCAGTCATTGTACACTCCCAAGTTAGATGTAGCTGCATGAAGTAGAACTGAAATATGAAAGACATGGAAGAATGAGATTCAATTTATAAAAGTTAGTCCTGGGTATAAAGACTGGATAATAAGGTCACGCCCTAGTCTCATATAGCACATTGATTAATTATTTTATACATGTTTTTTTCCACTATCTATCCGGTTTCTAGCACTAAAGTAAAGCTTTGAAAAAAAACTGTCAATTCATTCATTGCTTCTAAATAAATAAATCTAAATAAATATGGCTCCTTCCTTTTTCATCTTTTTATCCTTCCTTTCAATTATATTCAAGTTATCTTAATGATCTTTAACAGATGTATTTAAATAAAAATATTATCCTTTAAGGTTTTGTCTTGTTCCCTTCCTTTTTTCTCAATTTGTGTCTCACATAGTTTGCAACCTTTCTTGCTTCTTCAAGAATTCTGTGATTGTAACATTCCATACAGTGACCAGGTGATATTTGTTATCCTTCTTTATCGTCCAATATATCGGGTCATACTAAAACCACACAAATGCATGTTTTATTGAATTTAAGCACCTTCCTGTCTCAGGAAGACGGGCTCTCCTACCTGTGATTATGGTTGCACCACGTTCACTTTGTATCTTCATAGGACACATGCTTCCAGATTCATATTTGGGAAGAACATCTTTGTCACAAATTGTCACATCCCAGTAATTGTTTGCATTTGAAGTTGCTTGTCCCTGATGTTTGCAAACTGACATAACCTTTTATGAGTTGTCTTAAAGTATAGATTCTGGAGGGGGGGGGGGGGGGGGGGGAGGGGGGGGGGGGGTTGTTGGTGTCATGGTTGGTATTATGGTGTCTAGTTCTTTAACATGACCTAGCCACACACAAGGTACCTTTTCTGAACCAAAAGTGACAGGAGTGGCCTTATCATTAGACCAAGATATTGGGTACTTACAATATACCGGAGTTCTTTATTGATGCAGTTCCCCCACCCTAAGGCTCATGTACCTTGATAGATAGCTGTTGAATTGATTCATATAGTAACAGGGTCCAGTCTTACGTTTAGGCAAAATTTCCTTTGTTGTTGTTTCTGCGATAAAAACTAATTCTCAACCGGTTTTGAGTTTTTAAGAGCCTCAAAGGAAAATTATATCCAAGAGTAGTGTTGTGAATTCAGTCAATGTTATTGTTGCCATTGTTAATATTTTCTCCTCCTACATGTTTTTGTTATATAGGCATAATTTAATTTGAGTTAGAGTAACTTCTGTGTAAATGTGCATGTCGCCGAGCAAAACAAAGCCCAATTTGTAAATAACTGTAGTATATGTTTTATACTGCCATTGTATGTTGCCTCTGATGCCCTTGCCAACTGTTTGTATAAATCTGTAAATAAAATTCTGTATTTAACTGTGTTATGTGATACTTATTTATAAATAGTAATATTTATAGTAATTTGGTGTATGCCATACACTTGAACTTAGAATCGAGTCAATTTGTGTATGTTGTTTGCATAGGTCAATAAAATATTGTGTAAAATATGTATATATGTTCAGTGAAAAGCTTGACTTTTTGACTCAAGTAGATGTAACAATATGTGCACTAAATCTGTTTCATTACTGTATTTGTGCATTTATTTACTTCATGTAAAGCATGGCGTACCTTGTGAAGAGATGTAACCTGTAAATTATATTAATACAATATGCAAAGTGAAAATAAAATCACTTTCAGAGGATACTTTGTCTTTGTCTTTTTTCACCTTTTGCCACGTTACAACGCAGCTCAGAAAAAAGTAGGACACAAGAAGTTCCACATTGGGTTGATCTTATAAAAAGTTCAAAAACATGGCCAACTAGTATGGACCATTGAAATACTCCTGAATATCCTGAAGTTATATCTCGTCAAGAAATACCAGACACAGCTGTCCAAACTGAGTCCCTGCAAAGTCAAAGGTAGGGTTTTATGTCCTGTTCAACAGCCAAGGTTATATTGGGACTGGATCGCTGTGTTGTCACTTGCGGGAGTGTTGCACAGAATTTGTACCAACAATATAAAATATTAGATACATTAGGCATCATATTTTGGATTTTCGGAGTGGCAACTCACTGACCGGGTTGTATTATTAACATATTAATTCCAACAACTATCAAGGGTGTAACCCGGAGATACTTTGCGTGTTCTGGGTTCAAACCTTTTGCTTAAGAGGAATCAAGCTTCTAAACAGGTGAAACTTGACAACTCAATCTGCCCATTTCATAAAACAGATAATAGGGAGTGTTTCCATCCCAAACCACGGCCCCTTTTGCCCAACCATGTTTCAGAAGTTAATTTCCCGATTTTTTATTGGTTTACAAAAATGAAGACTATTCATCATGACGCCACAAAAACAGACAGAACTCTTAAATTTGTTAGATTAATGTTACAGTGACCACAAGGTTGACTACCTTTCACTTATATCAAAAGTAATGAGCTGACAGGCTAGAGTTAATTAAGAAGGAATATTCTGTCCACATTCCTGTCTAAAATTAGAGAAATAAGCATTCACATCTTACAAGGTTTCTTCATAATATTTGTGTATACAATTTTTTCACATTCTTGATTAATCTAATTCATATTTTTTATTTCTCCATTTAATCAACGATATAACACGTCATATGTGTACACTCAACAAGATGAATCAACCTCTATATATATTCACTATCCTTAAAAACTTAACTTAATTCCCAAAATGACAATCAGAAATTGATTCACACGAGTTGGACTAAGCCATATTCTTTTCTGAGGAGACTTCAGCTTTGTACATCTACAAAGAAAATAACAGATTTGCTGAAGGTCGGTTAGGGTGGCACATGTCAAAGAAATTTGATGAGATGCAACCAGTAAATATTGATTTTGTAACACGTTCAGGACAGTTTATTGGCTTCCCAATAATAAAGTTCAAATTTTGTGTTTTTGTGGCATCTTTTTGATAAGTTTTAAATTTTAACCCATTTGTTATTTACATAGAAACAGAATGTACTTCTTTTAATGTGCTTTTTCAATAATTTTATTTAAAAAGAGAAACTACTCCAGCCAAAGCCAAACAAATCTATCAGTACTATTGCTTAGGAGTGAAATGATAAATCTTTAAAAATTCATGGATCCTAAATTCGTGCCACACCATTCCCTAATTATATCAGTTCTGTGACTGACCAAGATACACCAATGATCATGTACTCTAAAGACAAAGTTTGATGATTAAGAGCATGACTGAAGCCATCATTGAATCTAAATATTGAGCATGTTTAAAACTTTTACTACACTGTATCTTTATGGTGTTACGATTAATCGTATCTAGTCTTTTGTAAAATTGAGATGGCTGATTTTGGCACAAGAAACGATTATTTGTAAGGATCCCCTTTTCTCATACAAGTCATCTTTTTGTCTATTAGTTGATAACACTTTTGAATTATGGTGGCTTATGGCCTTTGGTTGTATTTTATGAGTGTTGCCAGTGATATTATGCCCAGGCACACACTGAATAGGGTGCAACAAGGCGATTACAAGGCGGAAAAAATGTGGTCACATGAAAAAAGATTTGCATACTTCTACAATGTTCTATGACATTTTTGACTATCATGATAAAGCCTTAACAAAGATATCTGGGGATTTTCCTGCAGTTATCGCACGGGCAGGCAAATATGATGAACTGTGAAGATTCTGCTACAACAAAGGAAAAATGATTTGCGAACATGAAGAATGTCCAGTGGATTTACTGAGAGCAAGAAACTAGTACGACTCAGAGCTATCACATGTGACAAATTGTAATTACAAACTTAAAAATCAGCAAATACTGGTGACAAAACTGAAGGGGACTGAATACAAATTGGGAATAATGAAAAACTAACAAATTTGTAGAATTTACTATTCAGACATTCACAATTAAAATTTGCCACTATCTTACCTTGGTATTACGCACCAGTATAACATAACTCTTCATGGAATGTATTACAAAGCCAAAAAGTATTTTCCATCTACATGCACGAGATGCAAAGCCATCAGTAGGACCTCAGAGCTTGGAAGCAAGAAACAGCAGTAGTGCACACTTGAAGGGCAGATCCCATGATAGTCTTCTGACAAAACTTTGTTTAAAAAAACTAGTGATATTCAGAAGCACCAGCCTCGGAGCGCTCAACCTTAAAAAGGGCAAATTTCTTGTTCTATTTTTACATATAATTTCTTCTTTCAACTAAAAAAAAATTTCATTATTCAAAGTAGTTGTCTGACTTGTATATGGAGCAGTGAGTAGCCTTTATAAGGATACAATTTTTTTTCAAAGAGCTACTACTTTTAACGAGCAGGTCTTTGCACTTGTTACCAGTTAAGACTCCACTTATAGTAAATGTAATGTAACACACATTATTTATAAAGCTTAATTAAGGTTGCAAACAGAAAGCAGGGGTGAGGTGATCCATATGAAAGGAGTCTCTGGGAACTTTTACAGAATGTTTAGCTATACAACTGGGGTTCTTTCACCCGATAGGCTGCACTTTGATCTTTAACAAAACACCTAATTCTTTGGCATAAAATAAAGTTCAAACCATTGTACATTGACTGAGCTTCACTGAACACCATGTTAAACTGGTGTGACACCTTTCAATGGAGATACAATAACCAGTCTGCTCATCCAAATATGACAGAATGTGTCTTTTTAAAGTTTCTTTTCACATTCCTTTTCTGGTCCATTGATCATCTCCTGTATAACAATGAGTTGTATTTACGCAGATCATACCAAGAATGTGGTCATCTGACATATATTTTACATTTTTTCATTTTAGATTTATTTCATTTAGTTTACTTATCAAGACCAGAGAAGCAATGAATCATATAACTTTATAGAGTGGTAGTTAACAAAAGATATATACATGAAAGATTCTAATTTATCATAAAACAATAGATTGTGGCACCATGCTTCAAACTGTCCCCAAACAAGAATTGAGCAAGCAAGATTAAATGGAAAAGTATGTGTTAAAATAATGTTTCCTCTAAACTAAGAAATAAAAAGTCTGTAATTATTTCACAAACTGAAAAGCAAATTAACTCATCCGGGATAGTTTAAAACCAATAGGTTACCTGAAGTCAGAACTTTCCTTCCATTGAGTATATCTGTACTTGACACTCTAAGGCTTACTACTTGGGTGTCTAATATCAATGGGTGCCTTTCTTTCATTGTGTAAAACACATGTTCACTTCATATCAAACGAGTGTCCAAATTACTTCAGTTTTGCGAATTATTACAATGTTTTTAAAAACAATATTATCCCAAAAGTTCCCACTTGGGCCCATTGAAACAGGGAGGTTTAGTTTCAGTAAATGATATAATTTGTGATATTGTTCAGGCAATGTCTAAAACATCAAGGGGATCTAATTTTGTATCATTTAATATCAAAACAGTTTGAAGTATCTCATCAATTAAACAACCCTAACAAGATGATTTTGTTGCATAACATTAAACCCCTAATCCTCTCTTGTCTGTTCAAGCCGGTTTTAACAATAAAAATAACAACCAAAGGAATGTTGAATGGATGTTCCACATGTAAGGAGGGTCACATGACAAGAAGCTAGTCAGTGGAAAACCACTTGATCTTAGACTGTTGTCTGGTGTAGGCAGGGGTCTTGAAAACTAAGGGCCTTTTGATCAATGTTTCATCTGTAACATTAACAGTAAAAGTGATATGTTGTGGCATCACTTGAGTTTTTGCGGTAACTGTTATTCAGTCATCCACTTCTAGATTCATACTATAGATATACAATAAAACGTATTGCAAGAATAAATGAAACAAAACAAATACATCACAGATTTCAAAAATAATATAAACTGTAGGAAAGAAAGACAGCATTAAACTTTGTATTATTTAAATTGATGCATCCTTTAGAAGTTATGTTATAAAAAGTAATAAGATTGGTGATTCACTTCTTCCCCAATGTTAGACATGTGCTTTGTATATTACAAATTGCCAATGTTAGATACAAGTGCTTGGCCTAATATAGTGCTTAACATCTACCATGAAGACAAACTCTAAGGTGCACGATACAAAAAATGTGAAAATAGAAAAAGTATAAACTAGGGTTGACATGTTGTTGCAAAGAAATAAGATTTCTTCTATCTTAACAAAAAAATGAAGTAGGAGAGCAAACGTAGGAGGCAGATGCTTTACAATATTTGGGGAACCATAACCAAAGATAAGACCAACTTACTTAGTTTTTAGATTAATTAGTAGACTTATGTATTGATGGAGTAAACTGCAGAACACCACTGATATCAATTTTGTGAGTATTATACACACTGTATCTGAGTCAGGGACTAAAATAGAAAAAAAAAGTGAGTGTAAATGTTGGGTCAGTTTCATCTCCCGGACAGGACATAGTACATCCCGGCTTGTCTGGATCAAGATCCTGATCTGACTTGGGGTCTGATGATTTTCTCCACGACTAGAAGGAAAATTACCAGGTCAAGCCGTATCAAGCCCTGACAAGTCGTACTGACAAACTGACAGGACTGGCACATTTTCCTGACTCACCCCAACTGGGCTGATTAATTCCTGGAGTCGGGATCAAGAATCGGGATTGAACAAACACTGTATAGACTCCCTCTGGCTGTTCTAGATCATCACTTGTTACTGTAAAGATCAACATCAGAGAGACATTCTACAGAACCTTAGGATACTTTAGTTTTGAGTGTGTTTAATAGTTTAATTTTTATCATGATTTACAGACACATCTGAACCCAGGACCAGCACCTGCTATACAACCAGCACCACAGCCCCATCCAGCCCCCAGGAGAAGAAGATAGCCCAAAGCCCTGGGCCATGCACTGGATACTTCAAAGTCAAGAAAAAGGATGCTACAACAACCTCCTGCCCGACTTAATTCAGACTGATATCCCAGGATACCAGAATTTTGTCAGGATGCCACCTGCCTTTTTTGACCTCATCAAAGAATGCATACACTGCCGCATCAAGAAGTCAGTCATCAATTTCAGGAAGCCCTTATAAGTTGGATTGAAACTTACAATAACTGGGGGAGGGAGGACCAGATTTGCACTATTTCTTCCTGGGTGACGACGCCTTTGCCCTTATGCTATAGATGGTGAAACACTACAGCAGAAGACAACTAACAAGGGAAGAAAAAATAGCAAACTAAAGAGATCTCCAGAGGAAGTTGGGTGGTGGAGAATGCATTTGGAATATTAGTGAGCAGAATTAGGGTACTACTGGGCACCATAGAGCAAAGGCCAAGGGTTGTTAGAGACATTGTTTTTACATGTGTTGTGTTGCAAAACATGCTGAGAACACACCAGGGCGGAGCAGACAAGGCACAAACCCCAGCAAATGACCTAACAGCCCTACAAAATTAAGAGGTGGTTTATGAGCCATATGACAACTACAGGAGTCCTTTGTGGGAGGCCAAACATCAGCAAGACCTACTGACAGACTAGTTCAATCACATGGTGGCATTGGTTGTGCAGGACAGGATCTGAGATGTGTCAAACAACAACCCTGGGGTGGATGCTGGCATCTGTCAGTCCTTTTCAGGACTAACCAATTATTCCAAGAACTATTATCTAAGCTGGTGTAGCTCAAATTTTACAACAAATTGCCAAAGAAAATCCAATCCATTTCCAACAAGTTCCAAAACTATTTCAAACCACAATCACAAGTACCCTGTTAAAAAACTTCAACCCAAGTTATGTGAAAAACTTCCCCATTTAGTCAAAATTTACAAACCTTTAAAGTAAATACTTTTTTTTCAAAACATTTTTCTCTCAAAACTTTCTCAAATGTCAAAAGGTCGGATCCAAAGGTCAAAATACTTTTCCCAAATGTCAAAGCTTCTTAAGGTCTGTTTTCATTTTGTTTTGCCACTTTCTTATTTTGGGGTGGGCCAAAATTTCATGGCTTTGCCTCATTTTTTGCCCAATGTTTTTTTTTATAAGTTCTTTATAAGTAATTTTATTTTTTTTTTGTTTTCAAATCTTTTAAATCCAGTTTTGAAAAATTTGAATTATTTTCTTCACTCATGCATTCATTCATTTGTTCACTCGTTTTTTTGTGTTTGGGGGCAAAGTATTTTTGTGGGGTGGTGTATTGCTTCTTGTTTTGGGAATTTTTTTAACAGGTAGCTCTTGATTGTTTTTGGAAGATTCGGGTGGCCCTGAAAAGGACTAATATAGGCAAGTGCAGTGGTTCTGGAATTTGGAATTGTTACAAATTCGAGTAAATATACTCGGATAACTCCGGTACTCAGGAAACTGGTGTACAAGTTTATTCATACTGGTTTACCTAAATATTTTGCTCCATATCTATCCACATACCACACTACTAACAACGGTCAGAGTGTTGCCAATTTCCTTAATGTACCAAAATTTCAACCTACAATTCACAAGTCCACTAAGCAGTTTGGCTTCAGTTTTGCCTTTGATGCTCCTAATGTTTGGAATTCACTTCCTGAAGACATTCGTGCATCACCCACTATTGCCTCTTTTAGAAAGAAGCTCAAAACCTATCTCTACGCAATGGCATATCCTCCTTAGCTCATTTTCTCTTATGGCTTCTCTGTGGGGCTGACCTATTTCTGTCCCTGGACTTTGAATTTGCATATTGCTATTGTCTTGTTGTGCCTTAGAGTGCACTACTCAGTGAAAATTAAGCGCTATAAAAGTCAAATTAAAACTAGAAATAGGACGCCCTGTTGATAGTAGGTGCAAATAGAAACAGGATAGCATAGAAGAACACACATTATCATGTGTAATGTCCACCCATGAACCTTTTGCCAAAATTGTACAGTAGTCTTACAAGACCCTGTTTCATTTGTAAAATATATCAATGATGCTTAAATATTTGTTAGTGTAGATGTAAATTATTTCAGCTTCATGCCTTTTTGCATTGGTTGGGTTGAAAATTTTGACGAAATCACTCTATCTTGCACGGTTAAGAAGATAGAAGCAAATTCCTGTTTTTCTATTTTTGGCAAAAATTTGAAAATTCAAAATGGCCGCCATTTTTGGGAAAAGGAAAATTTTTTTTAAATTGCCAAGAGTACATATCTTAGATACCCTATGGGTCGAAAATTTCAACGAAATAACTCTATTTTGCTCGGTTAAGGCAAATTTGTGTTTTTCCATTTTGGGCAAAAATTCGAAAATTCAAACTGGCCGCCATATGTGGGGAGGGGAAAAATTTTTGAAAATTACAAAGAGTACATTTCTTAGATACCCTGTGGGTTGAAAATTTCGACGAAATCGCTCTATCTAGCACGGTTAAGGAGATAGAAGCAAATTTGTGTTTTGCCATTTTTGGCAAAAATTCGAAAATTCCAAATGGCCGCCATTTTTGGGGAGGGGAAAATTTTTTTTAAATTGCAAAGAGTACATTCCTTAGATACCCTGTGGGTCGAAAATTTCGACAAAATCGCTCTATCTCGCACGGTTAAGGAGATAGAAGCAAATTCGTGTTTTGCCATTTTTGGCAAAAATTCGAAAATTCAAAATGGCCGCCATTTTTGGGGAGGGGAAAATTTTGTAAAAATTGCCAAGAGTACAATGCTCAGATACCCTGTGGGTCGAAAATTTCGACGAAATCGCTCTATCTCGCATGGTTAAGGAGATAGAAGGAAATTTGTTTTTTTTTGTGTTTTGCCATTTTTGGCAAAAATTCGAAAATTCAAAATGGCCGCCATATTTGGGGAGGGGAAAATTTTTTGAAAATTGCAAAGATTACATTCCTTAGATACCCTTTGGGTCGAAAATTTCGACGAAATCGCTCTATCTCGCACGGTTAAGGAGATAGAAGTAAATTTGTGTTTTGCCATTTTTGGCAAAAATTCGAAAATTCCAAATGGCCGCCATTTTTGGGGAGGGGAAAATTTTTTGAAAATTGCAAAGAGTACATTCCTTAGATACCCTGTGGGTTGAAAATTTCGACGAAATCGCTCTATCTAGCACGGTTAAGGAGATAGAAGCAAATTTGTGTTTTGCCATTTTTGGCAAAAATTCGAAAATTCCAAATGGCCGCCATTTTTGGGGAGGGGAAAATTTTTTTTAAATTGCAAAGAGTACATTCCCGAGATACCCTGTGGGTCGAAAATTTCGACAAAATCGCTCTATCTCACATGGTTAAGGAGATAGAAGGAAATTTGTGTTTTGCCATTTTTGGCAAAAATTCGAAAATTCAAAATGGCCGCCATATTTGGGGAGGGGAAAATTTTTTGAAAATTGCAAAGATTACATTCCTTAGATACCCTGTGGGTTGAAAATTTTGACGAAATCGCTCTATCTCGCACAGTTAAGGAGATAGAAGCAAATTCGTGTTTTGCCATCTTTGGCAAAAATTCGAAAATTCAAAATGGCCGCCATTTTTGGGGAGGGGAAAATTTTTGGAAAATTGTAAAGATTACATTCCTTAGATACCCTGTGGGTCGAACATTTCGACGAAATCGCTATATCTCGGACGGTTAAGGAGATAGAAACAAATTCGTGTTTTGCCATCTTTGGCAAAAATTCGAAAATTCAAAATGGCCGCCATTTTTGGGGAGGGGAAAATTTTTGGAAAATTGTAAAGATTACATTCCTTAGATACCCTGTGGGTCGAACATTTCGACGAAATCGCTATATCTCGGACGGTTAAGGAGATAGAAACAAATTCGTGTTTTGCCATCTTTGGCAAAAATTCGAAAATTCAAAATGGCCGCCATTTTTGGGGAGGGGAAAATTTTTGGAAAATTGTAAAGATTACATTCCTTAGATACCCTGTGGGTCGAACATTTCGACGAAATCGCTATATCTCGGACGGTTAAGGAGATAGAAACAAATTTGTGTTTTGCCATTTTTGGCAAAAATTCGAAAATTCAAAATGGCCGCCATTTTTGGGGAGGGGAAAATTTTTGGAAAATTGCAAAGATCACATTCCTTAGATACCTGTGGGTCGAAAATTTTGACGAAATTGCTCTATCTCGCACGGTTAAGGAGATAGAAGCAAATTTGTGTTTTGCCATTTTTGGCAAAAATTCGAAAATTCAAAAAGGCCGCCATTTTTGGGGAGGGGAAATTTTTTCGCTAGGAGATATGAGCACATTTGCCTTTTTCAGTATTCAAAATAGGCAATTACTCATTTATTCAATTAATTACTCACTCATCTATGAAGCAATTCCCCCCAAAAGCAATCCCATACAAGCTATTAACCCAATGAAGCTCCATACCAAATTTCAGAAAGCTAGGCTTAATAGCATTCCTTAAAATGTCTGGAAACCAAAGAGCTACTCAAAAGTAGCAAAGTAGCTATTACTCAGTTAGCTATAGAGCTATCATCACCAAATGCAATCCCATACAAGCTATTAACCCAATAAACCTGCATGCCAAATTTGGTAAAGATAGGATAAGAACTGTTGCCTAAAATGTCTGGAAACCAAGTGGGACGCCGGACGCCGGAAAAAGCAAAAATAATATTGCTGCTGCGATGGTGGTTGGAGGACAGGGGGCTTGTCCTTTGGTTGTTGCTTGGCTCTGCTAAGCAGGTTCGATGACCTGGCTTGCAGGCATTTGAGTCTCTTGGATGGCATAGATGTATTCCCTTGTAGCTGGTGCTGGTTGCTGCGGCTGTTCAATTGTCTGTGGCACAAATGTTGAAGTTGCACTTGAGCACCTAGAAAGTGTTGGGGCTGACGGCTCCTTTCCTTTGCCCTGCTTTAGATGCTGCTTAGAAGTTTCACAGCCTTTATCTTCTAAGGCCTCCACCTCAGATGTCAGGTAGTTCCAGAAGGCTGTTATTGTTGTCTCCTGCCTTGGCCGAATGAACGAGGACAGCATGGTTTTAATCTGTGCAAACTAGTCTATGACCTGCTGATCAACCAAAGAATCCCAGGAAACTGTGCTGGGGTTTGTAACTGAAGCCTGTATTGTGGTGTCTGATCACATGCGGGCCTCCATACTATCCATGTCAGTTGAACCTCTGGAGATGTTATATGCTGAGGCAGCAGATGCACTGACTCCTCTGGCTGGGGACTTGAAGCCATTGATCATTTGCCGGGTCCCCTGCATCTGATGTGCGTCTTCAAGAAGTAAAATTTATCCAGAATTCAGTTCTGCCTTTTCCATCATTTTTTTTTTATCCTGACCAGACTTGGATTGTGTGAGCTTGCCGTAGAATACTCCTTTGCGAATCAAACCAGGTCTTGCACACCCAAAAACATTCCTTCCTAGCTTTGTCCTTAAAATGTTCATTAGTCTAGTCGTACAACTCCTCGTGGGCTTTCACAAAGTCCACAATTGCCTCCTCATCTGAGTGCATCAGGTAGATTTATGTCATATGCCCCTTATTGTGCCCTGAGTGCAAGTGAGATGTGCCTGCCTCTCTTACAGCCTCTGTATCCATTTCTGTGTCACTTCTGTCTGTCCTTCCATCCTTTTTGGCTACTCCCTCCTCTGCTGAGTGTGTAGTTTCCTCCCCCATGGCTTCCTTCCTGTTATTGTGCCTGTTCCTATCTTTCTCTTGCCTCCCTCTCCTCCCCCAACTCAAACTCTGTCGGTGTGTCTGTGGGGACTTCTATCTTCCTCACTCTTCTCCCCTTTCTTAGGACCCATTTTTTTTTGTAAAAGCATTGTTTGTAAAATGACAAAATCCTAACCACAAGTCAGCCCAACTTGTGTTTGAACACTAAATCCTAATCAATTTGTAAAAACAACAGTCTTATCTTAAATGCTGCCAGATGTAATCTGTCAAGATGCCATATTCCAAGTGATACAGTGCTCAAACCAACTCACCTTATATAGTCATAGATTTCATAACCGACAAGCCGAGGATCAGTAAAATGAGGCCAGCTTGATGGGAAGTGTCCAAGTCAGGTCAGTTACAAAGTGGGCAGACCAAGGTCTGGATGATGAGTCATGGAGGATCGGCAAAATATATAACATGTTTGATATTTTGCCGATCCACCGCGACAAGCTGGGAAACTGCTCCAAACACTAACTTACTCTGTAAACATTGATCCCAACCCTAGAAAAATACTCACTTACCGAGAAGTCAGCTCCAGTGGAACACCCCCGTTATTTATCTTACAAAAATCGTTTAGTGATCTAAATTTGTTTGTTATTGGACTGGATAAAGGGCAAAATCGCATCACATCCATATTATTATTGGTTGATAAACTACGAGTGTGGTTTGAGTTTAAAAAGGAATATATTATATTTTCATTACAAACATATCCTTTCAACAAACACAATGATTCAGTTTTACAAGAAGACAGAATGGGTGATCGTTTGCAAACATCCATGACCTGTATGTATACATTTATCTAACTGCACTGACTGACCTACATATTTTCAATAGCAACATGCAATATCATTGCAATCTAACAAGAGACATCACAAATAAACTGTCATCCAAGCCAGTATGGCTGTTCATTTGCATGCAAGTTATTTGCTTTTATTCTTCATGGCTATTGAAAATGATCAAACGAAATAGATCTTGTATAAATATCTTGTAAAGTTAAAAAAATTAATACAGGAAGATTTTTCGGTAAATGGATGCGGTTTTGATGGAATTGTACAAACATTATGTGCACAGCAAAAATACAAATGAACACATCCCAATGCAATGAAAAAAATACAATAACAATGTCAAATAAAATAAACTAAAAAGATAATATACAAATATTCATTTATTTACAAATGTATTGCTCCATTCTGGATGATTTGCAAGTATGTAATACTTGTATTTACTTTTGTAACCCACAACACGAAGTTGTCCCCTTGCATTGTTTTCTTTGAAATTATATATATTTTTAATATTGACAGAATTAATATCAATATTTAAACCCATAACCATTATGGATTGATATTGAAATATCAATTTTATTTAGAGTCCCCTGGGCTAGTTTTCACAAAATGACTTGGCCTGGACTAAAATGTATATTTACAATTATTGTCTTAAACTTAGGCTAAGTCTGTGGTCTTAGCAGATTTCATAAAGTGGCTCAATCTTGAGCTTAAAATTCAGTCCATCTGGCAGTGGGCTTAATCTTTGTAAACAATTATTTAAAAATGGCTACCATGGATTTGTTCCACCTCAAAATCTGAGATGGCTTAATATGAAGTATAAATATATAGAATACTTCCCTGAAGTCAAAATGCATCCATAACTTTCTTGAGTTTTTGTCAACAAACGAAAAAACCAACACTGCCAAAAACTTAACCTCCTTTGCAGAGGTAAACTATTTACATAGACAAATATTTTTTACCAAGTTGTAGTAAATTACTATGTGAAGTAATACATCTTAACAGCCCAGTAAACATTAGAAACATTTTAAACAGGTTTTAATGTTTACAAAATGCTTTTAAACCATATCGTACTTAACATTTCCAATGGTTTTTTTTACATTGTAATTTTGTAAAAATAGCATCAGAGATGCCCGTACCCCACAGCCTGGGGAAATAATTTTCAACACCATGAAATATAAAAGTAGTGAAACAGTAGAACCATCAAGATACATTCAGAGCAGTGTCAGTTATATAAAGGTCCAACTAATGTTTAAGTAGAGAAAATAATGTTTAAGAGAAAGAAAATGTATGTAAAGATGAAGTATTAAAACAAGACAATTCAATAGCAAGATGGCAACATTAATCAGTAAACTAAAAAATTATAACACTGTAACATTTATTAACTGGAGAATAGATGTAAATGGAAAACAGCATAATTATGTAAAAGTACATATAATAATCAATTGCAGTAATCCATATATCTTTGTCAAAATAGAAACAGGTCTCAAATATGGCAGGTGAACACACTTTGGCAGAGCCAAAGTTAAAGATCACACCATGATGCACACCTACACCCCCTCACAGGGTTTGAAATTAACAAAAATCTGCCAGTCCACGACCGACAGAAATACCTTCAGGTCAAAAAGATAAAGAACCTGCAAGTTTGTTTGTTCTGCAAGCTGTTTATAGACACACATCTTGCACAGTGGAATTATGGTTGGGATGTTTTGAATATTGTCCAAACATACCAAAGTGACTGCCATCTTTACACACGTTCGCATGTTCGAATTATGTTTTGAATTTTTTAATATTACCCATACATACAGATGCGGCAATACAATGTTCCTACCAAGTATCAACCTCATATACCTTATGGTCTCTGAGATATAGCCCAGATAAGATTTTGTATGTCAAGGTCACTACGGCAAGGTCAAAGGTCAAATCAAGGTCACACCATGACGTTGCACACCAACACCCCCTAATCAATGTCCCTACCAAGTATTAACTTCCTACACCTTACAGTTTCCGGGATATAGCCAGGACAAGATTTTATAGGTCACGTACACTACAGCAAGGTCAAAGGTCAAATCAACGTCACAATATGACATTGCACAACTACACCCCCTAATCAATGTCTCCACCAAGTATTAACTTCCTACACCATACAGTTTCCGAGATATGGCCAAGACAAGATTTAAAAAGTCAAGACCACTACAGCAAGGTCAAATTAAGGTCACACAATGACGTTGCACACCTACACCCCCAACCAATGTCCCTACCAAGTATCAACTTCCTACACCTTACGGTTTCTGAGATACAGCCAGACAAAATTTTTCCCGCCGCACACCCGCCAACCCACCCATCCGGACACCATGGGTGAAAACAATTCCCCGACAAAAAATGTTTGATAAACATTCTCTATACATATGCTTTGCTTAAAACATTTACTAAACATTATTCACTGAAGAAAATAAGGTTGACTGGAAACATTTTTACGCATTTATATAATAGCTTAAGAAATGAAGGTTATGCTGGAATTGTTTTTCAAGCCTTTATAATTAAATGTGTGATTAACAGTATTCATGAAATATATTTGTTGACAATACCCAGTAATTTAAAACATTTTTGAAATGTTTTCTATCATTACTGTTCTAACAACATTCTATCACAAACGTTTTTGTACCCATATTTACAGAATGCTTACTAAACCTTTGCCTTCAAACATTAATAAAAAGATGGCGGTGAGCAATAATACAGGATTTTAGAGAAGTTTGTCAAAAATTACCCCACTGGCTAACACTAAGAATTAAATGGGGGCACAATTTTTAAGCCACTATCTCACAATTTCACATATAAAAGAATATTACTATTGGTGAGGAACCTAAAGAGAGGTTTAATATGACCTTTGACACTAATTAAGCATCCCGAATGGGACACTTGTTTGTATTCAGGGGAGAGAGGATCTGCTGGCTCCCGCATTTTCTATTGCTTATACCTCAGCAGCCACAGGGTGGAGTCTCTTCAAATTTATCACATGTATGCAGTAGCCCTGGGAAAAATATCTGAATGTGGTGTCATGATATTTCAACCAACATTTCAGAGAAGTCACATGACCAAAAACATGTTCTTTACAGGGGTGTGCTTGTCTGGATGATAACTTTAAAATGCTTCACCTATTCACATGAAATTTTGCCAGTAGCCTTGTTTTATAGATGTCTGAAAATCATTAACTTTTGGAAGTGACCAATTACAAAATGGCTGACTTATTAACGATTAACTAAATGCCACAATTTTTCTTAACGATGAAAATAAAAAATATTAAAATATTTTACCCCAAGGATATCCACAGAGTGAACTGGCGACTTTTCCTAAAAATTGTTTTCCGCCATTTTTGGTGGCTATTGAATTTCTGCGTAAAACGCAAAAATACATTTATCTTAGAAACGATGTAAGATTTCGGCAAAATTTTTTACCCCCAGGGTATCTGCAGTGATTTGGTGATTTTCCACAAAAATTGTTTTCCCGTTATTTTTGGCGGGCATAAAATGCAAAAATGCATTCATCTCTGAAACCTTGCATTTTAGCATAAATAGGATAACATATTAAACAGAGAAACATTTCGACACAATCATTAATGCTCATTGGTAAGCTTTGCTGTACAAAAACAATTTCCTTTTTCTCTTGAGAAGCAATACTCTAGTTAAGGTTAATCTTGGTAAGCAATGCTGAACTTATATTTCTGAGACAATGTGATGTTCATTTGTCATTAAACATTTAAAAATGCTATGAATATACTTTGATAACCATCTATTATGAAAAGGTTTCGTACCCATCAATTTTTAATCTTTACAAAATGTTTCCCTCCAAATGTTTGCAAACATTTGGAATGCTTACTGTGGATCTATATTTAAAGCATTTTAACTGCCATAATTTGGCTAACTTGATACAAAAAAAAAATCTAATTGTACTTAATTTGGCTACCTTGGATACAAAAAAAAATTAATTGTACTTAATAGATTTCATTTGAATAAAGAATGCATTAACGCAAGCACAAATTTTAAATAAATTTGACATAAAATCAAAATAACAAACTTTCTACAGGGTTTTGAAGGGACGATAATAAATTTTCTTGTGAAAATCACGCCCCAATTTGCCACAATAAGCACATGGATATTCCCGAATTCATCATTATTTTACCTTATTTGGTATGCAGAAGTGACCAGTTTTGGGGATGCCAATCAAATCTTAATAAATATTCTCTCTTCCGGTGTACGCCATATTGAGGTTTCTGCCAAGAGACAAAGGCATACAGTAAAGTCGTCACAACAAAACAACGGTTGGTTATAACACATAAAATATATTAACCTTTAATGATATCCTTGTTTATTTATGATCTGTGTTCTACTATTCTACATTACACAAAACATGCTTCAGGTTGGTAAAATGTGAACTGCATACATGGTGCCGCGAAATATTAAACAGAAGTCTTTAATACGTATTACGGGGACGTCATTGGTGAAAGTGGGCTGCGTAGATCAATACTTTTTCATTGTGCACTCGTACAAATCAATGTATAATTTGACTTCGTTATGATCCATAACGGGATGGTCAATAAATTTATAAATTTGCTCTTATACAATGGACCTTTCCACGGTGTCAATCAAAATACCGCAAATCGGCAAATATCCTGTTTACTACAATAGCAACAACCAATCATTTGCTCCGATTTTCATCGGCGCCATTTTGAATTACAAAAACGTGGGCATTTTTAGGGACATATTTGTAAATATTATTGCTTTCTGATAATGGAACAAAATTAAACCAAAGTATAATTTGATAAAAAAAATTATATCATCAATCCTACCTACTTTAAAATGTCTGAAATGTATATATATGTCCCCAAGCTGCCATTGTTTACATTTTACTGCAATGCACGAGGATTTGTTTTGATCATTAAATTGTTTATTTATTTATTTTATAATTTTTGTCACAATAAAACACATATACTTAATTATATAATTTCTTATTCTATGCTCAATACAATCATTTATAATACGTGTTATTTCTCGTATATCTTGAAATACTGAATGTTTACGTTTAATTTCGCGCCATTTTCGCCATTTGTTTGTCAGACAAGGCCTGACATGGAGACAACTAAAATACCGTAAACCAGGAAGTGGGCATGGCCTATGGAACGGTCCATAACATTTCTTTTATTTTCGTGCTTGGTATGTGGACCGTTCCATAGGCCACGCCCTACTGTATTTTACTTGTCACCGTCTGACAAGCAAATGGAAAAAATGGCAGGAAATAAAATGTAAAAATTGAGAAAAAAGACATTATGAACAGTTAATAATTGTTATAAATGGTGAGATATGTTGCAGAAATCATATATTATGATAGAAACGTACACTCATAACTGTGACAAATGATTTGTTACAAGGACGTTCAGAGTTCTGTACGTGTATGATCAACAGTACACGGGTTGTATTGATTAGCCTTATATCCACATAAATATTACTGTAGTTGACTATTGCTTGGCTGCTTAGTTTTGCCCACACTTGACTCATAAAAATGAAAAAAATATATATATAAGAAATTCAAACTTTAGCCAATCAGGTGTAACTGTATGATACGGTGTCTCTTGTCGATATTTATGTTGTGTTTATATCGAGGATATCACTAGAAAAACGTAAGCAAAATTTACACAAGGATTTTATCTTCATTCAACTGTTGTGGAGTTACCATTAAGCTGAGCTGTAGACATTTTCACTTTTCACAAAACTTATGCTGGTATGCCACTGGAGCCGACCCTGTAGCCGACCCTAAGACTCTAGGGTCAGTTGAGAACATCGTAGGATCATAGAAAAAAGGCGCGAAAATGCTGAGTCGGTTAATTAAGTCCCCTACAGGATGTTACACTTACAGACAGGACATGAATGACTACCCTGAGAAGACGTAGGATGTTTTGTACATGGCCAGTCGTAGAATTACTACGACAACCCCTTAACTCCTAACAGACAAGCTGCATCACAAACAAACAAGCCGTAAAGACAAGCAGACAAGCCGGGGGCATGTTCCTGACCCTTGCCGACAGGACTGATTGATTTGGGGGGTCGGTATCTATAATCGGGATCCAGAATCAGGATCCATATCACACTATATCAACCCCCGTCACTAGGGATGTGACACTCATTTCACACTTCAAAGATGACCGCAATACATCAAGAGGAACTGATTGACCAGTTGAGGGTCCTTTGGTTTTTTATTATGTTGAATATGTTACTATTGTTCATGATTTCAAGACACAGAAGACAGCAGAACCCAGCACCTGCCAAGCCAGCACCACCACCACAGCCCCCACCACGCAGAAGGAGAAGAAAGCCACAGAATCCATGGGTTATGCCCTGGATACTCCAGAGAGAGGAGAGAGGATGCTGCAAAACCCTCTTGGACAAGTTATTTACAAATGATATACCAGGCTACAGAAATTTCAACATGGAACCAGCATTTTTTTATTTAATTGAAGAAAGATTTACCCCTCGTCTGAAGAAGTCAACCACCAACTTCAGGAAGCCACTGGAAGTCGGATTGAAACTGGCAGTTACATTCAGACAATTATCCACAGGAGAAACATACACTTCACTGCAATACCACTGGAGAGTTGGAAGAACTACCATTTGTAAATTTGTCCCCAAGGTGTGCAAAGCTATCCTGGCAGATTTGCAGCAAGAATATTTGATCAGTCCAACAGAAGCAGAGGACTGGAGAGCCATTGAACAGAAATTTAGAAACAGATGGAATGTCCCCCATGCAGTCGGTGCACTAGATGGCAAACACATTGCTACAAAGAAACCCAAGACGTCAGGCAGTGAATATTTCAACTACAAGGGCTACTTCTTCCTGGTACTTTTGGCTTTGGTCGATACAGAGTACATGTTCCTGTAGGTCAACGTGGGGGCCAGTGGGTCATCGTCTGATGCTCAGATATTCAACTGTAGGAAACTGAAAAGAAGATTTGAGAACAGAACCTTGGGACTACCACCACCTGAACCACTTGGACCTGGGGGCCAGATCTACATTACTTCCTGCTGGGGGACGATGCCTTTGCCCTTATGCACTGGCTGGTCAAACCATACAGCAGACGACAACTGACCAGAGGAGGAGAGAATAGCTAACTACAGGATTTCCAGGGACAGGAGGGTGGTCGGGAACTCTTTTGGAATACTGGTAAGAAGATTCCCGGTGCTGATGACCATCATGGCTGAAAATTGTGAGAGACATTGTGCTAACATGTGTGGTACTATGATATTTGTTGGTTTGTCTGTGTGTTTGTTCAATTTGTTTTTTTATTTTTTTCGGGGGTATGTCACTTCACTTTTTTTCTGGGGTGGTGGGGGAAAAGTAATACTTAAGTTATTTATTTTAATTGGGGGTGGAGGGAAGGGTGTCACTTCATGTCTTGCTTAAATTTTTTTGGGGGGTGGGAGAAGTGACACTTTATTTTTGTGGGGTTTTTTATTTTATTTTTTTTTTTTTTGGGGGGGGGGGGGGGTGTCTGCATTTTGTATTTAAGTTTTTTATTATTGTGTGTTGGAATTTTATTTTTTGGTGTTAAACATTCATTCACTTATTCACACAATGAAGCTGCACACCTGGTACGGAGACTGGTTGAGTATCCGGTATGGTGAGTATGTATTCACGTGCTGCTGTGGCCTGTGTTGCTTTTGGAAGTTGAAATGTGGTGACCTGTTGAGTTGTTGTGACCTGTCTCTTACGTTCTTTGGCCTTTCACTGTATTTCACTGAGAAGTTTCACTGTCTCATTCCTAAAGGTCAAAAAGACTCGCTCCTTCAGGTGTTAAATCTTGGAATGGAGATAGTTGCAGAACGACTGTCTTGGACTTGGATTAGTTTCCTGATGTGCACCCCAAAAACAATTGAAATTATCAACCTCATGTGCTGGAACTGATCTAAAACTGGATCCTTAGCAGTGGTAGGAGCAACTGCAGCTGGTCATCGTGAAGGGCTTGTGGTCAACAGCTGATGAGTAACATCTGATGCCTCTCTTTCCACCCTCTCGATCCTTCTTCTTTCTATATCCTCAGCCATATCTCCTAACTCAAATTGTGGTTGAGTGTCAGTTGGTACTTTAATCTTTCTTCTTCTGCCCCTTGGCATGCTGATCAAGTACATGTACAGCTTCTTCTTCAAAAAAAAAAACTTAAACTTAAAAGTGCAACCTCAGAGAACAGATTTCACCCCCAGCCAGTCCAGCCTAGCTCAAACTTGCAACCTAGCTAATTTGCGAAAAAAGAATGAAAAACTTAAAATCAAAAGCTGCACACCAGTTGTCTCTCACCAGTCAAAGCCTAAATGAATGAAGTGCGTGTGCCGACTGGCTTTTTTATGGCCACAGATTTGGAAACCGACAGGCCGTAAGAAGCAAAAATATTGCCGGCCTGTCGGTTACAGTTCCCGGCTTGTCTGTTAGTGTTCCAGGACTGTCGGCTTCTGTTTTTAAATACGGCTTGTCTGTTTGAGTTTAGGGCCTGTTGGTTATAAAAACTCTAGGACCCAGTCCTGAAAAGTTACTGAGTGGCCTTGAAAGTTTACAGGCCTGTCGGGAACACTTACAGACAGGCTGGCTAAAGTTACCGACTGTACTCAACATTTCCCGCACTGTCTGTTTATCATCACATACAGTCTGGATCACCACATTTGGGACAAGCCGGATACTTGATACAGACAGGCCTGTTTCATTAACCGACAAGCCGGGAAGTGTAACCAATAGGCTGTTAAATTAACCGACATGCCTGTTTCCAGATGGATGAATTTAGGGTCTGTTACAAGGGTCGGCAACAGTCGTAGAAATGTCAAACATGTTTGATATTTCGCCAACTCTCTCTGACAGGCCTGGAAACTACAACCAACTCTAACCGACCATGTAAACATTGGTCCCAACTCCCCAAAAAGACATAGTGACTGACCAGTCGGCTCCAGTGCAACACCAGCATTATCGACAAATTTGAGAATTTTGAGAAATCAAACTTAGTTGACTTTTGGAAGAAAAGGGCGATAATAAAAAGTAGCCCAATAAGTTAATACATTTGTGTCATTCTAAGTTCCAAATTATAGCAATTTTAGAGTATCCACGTGCTCTTGGTATTTTTTCTTACAAAGAAAATGTTCAAAAATGCTTCTGGGACATGCATCTGTCATATAATTACTACACCCTCTTTCGACCTACAGATACAATTGCACATTCACTGCCCACTTCCAGATTTTATAATTTTATATTTTAATCAAATGATACTAGTTAAGAATATATCCCTTCCAAAAGTAGATAGCCATAATGATTTGTGCCAGGTGAATGCTTTACAGTTCTTTGTAGTTAAATGAAGCAAGAAACGCAGGTAGTATGCGTTTGCATTTTAACCGATGTTTCTATTACATATAATTAAATAAAATTTTAGAAAAAATGGTTGTTTACCTCTCTAGCGACAGGTAAGGATTTTTTGTGATGATTATATTTAATAAAATTTTTTACGATAAATCTACATATAGTTAATGTCAAAACTACTTTCCTGCTTTTCGGGGAGGGGAATCTGCGATTCAGCCAGCAGTGTCTTCATATCTTAAAAGTAGATGAGACCAAACTTACTTTCAAGCCCGAAACTTTTGGTGATACAGCTGAGAGCAGTCTGTAACTAGGAAGCAATTGATAAAATAAACCTTCAAAAAAAATTTTCTGATATTACTGCATTATTCACACTGTCTGGATAAGTCGACTCTGATGTATTCAATATTACGTTGCAAACAGTTCTGCATTTAAATATTCTGATGATCTACTGATATTGCAATTTCAATGTTAACCTCAGTTAATGGGAAGGTTGCATCCTATCATTTACGTTAAATTGGAAAAAAATATGTTGCCAGATTCCTAGGGATTTGAAACGTGATATTTTGGCAGAATTATGGGCAAAATTAATGTTTTCAGTGCAAGAGAGAGCTGAGTAATGTGATCAATTTTTTAATGCATTGAAAATATATCTTTAAAATCAGTTATGAAAAACAACTAAACTTGTGTAGTTACAAAAACTGACCACTTACCTCAAAATTTGCACATTTTCATTATGGAAACATGAAATGTAGTTTGCAACACCTCCATTGATACATTCCAACAAACTACAAACGGGCAATGAAACAGTCATAATGGAAACATAGCAGGCGACATTAGCCAGCCATACTGATCTCTGGGCATATATTTGCAAGAAGACATTTTGGTTTGATTGGAAACAAACAGAATTGCCCTGCTGAGGCAGGTTGTTCACAATTGGACATGCTTCACTTATTATTCAAAGAAAATTGTTCACCTCATTGTAGTGGAACCAGATTCTTATTTTGACCAAAATGCTTTATCCCCATTTAGGAAGCACATATCACCTCATGTCTTAATTGATTTCAAAAGTTATTGTTTTATGTTTATTTGGGTTTCAACGTCTTATTCAACACATTGTATACTTCATATCACGATGGGTAGTTTTATGTGCAGATGAAACCAGTACATACAGTTGGTCAAGGTTTTGTACTGTAAACTGCTGACCAACAGCAAGCTAGTAGCAACTACCAGCCTTCCCGCTTGAGGTCGGGCCGGGATTCAAACTTTGATCCCAGAGGTGGGAGGCTGGAGTGTTACCTCTCTGCCACCTTGGCCCAGTGAAAAGTTATTGAAAACAGGTACTTAGACGTAGAAATATAAACAAAAAAGTTTGCAGTTGGTTGTATAAAATCGACGAAATATCTATAGTAAGTGCACTTGTGAAAACAACTTTATTTTCTCACTTTTACACTTCGCACTTGCTAGGCCAAATAGAGACCATGAGGGATAATGAAATTACTTCTTTAACCATTCTTTATCTTAACTCTCTTAAGAAGCAGTACCATTATACAAACCCACAACGTGCAAGTTCTAAGGCGAGTGCATGAGATTAAATCTTGGAGTATCTGTAACGTTCACTTCAGAGGGTGTCATTTTTCAGAGTCAATCTGAATGGGATTTACCGTTGGCAATAATTTACACTTGGATAAATTTCAACGAACTTCAAAAACATGTTTACTTTTACAATATTGACGTTTTGTGAAACATCAAATTAGGTTAAAGGTGATTCTGATTATCATTGGGTATACCTAAAAACCTCAGGAATCATGATGATCAAGAAAAGCTGAGAGTGGATTAAGTGGCCTACAGCTGTCGTGCATTCATACCTGAATACCCTGAAAGTGATTACAATGACTTAATACAGCAAAAAAAAATGTTCTCTAAACATATAAATGTGTGCAGCATGCCAGAGCTTTTCATTTTTCCTGAATATGTATTTTAGAAATTTAAAAAAATGGGTCAAAGCAGTTATTCTTAATATGTAGCCTTCTCATTGCCTTTCCAAGGCTTTTTTAAATAATGAGATTAAAGTCTTGTCATTTGAATTTTATCTGCTTAGCATTCCTACAAGACTAATTATATCACGAGAGGTGCAACTGGGTTGGGACAGAGAATTGCACCCATAATTTCAGAGGTTGGGAGGTGAGCTTGTCACCACAATACAGTAGTCAGGTATCTTACTCAACAAATCAACAAAAAACAAGACTAATAGATGCATTGTGTGAAATATTGCCACCAGTAAGTATCACTGATACAACATTCAGAATGTACTTTCTTCCAATTTAAGAGATTCAGTTAATTCCGAGAGAAAAGCATATGCTTATAAAAGTATAGTTTTTGGAATGGATATTGTCAAATTCTTTTACTCTGAAAGTTAATTTTTACTTACCTGAGGTATATATCTCGAAAAATTAATCAGAAGTTTTAAAAATGTTCCCTGAGGCTACATTTTCACGTTTCAAATTACTGATTTTAAATTTGTTATCTTTGAACAAATTTTGATCTCAATCATCCTCCGTATGAAAAGGTACAGAAGCAGATCAGTTTATCAGTGATATTATTAGCATTAAGTTAAATTTAGCATCAAATTGATACACATCCTTCCAGGCACCTGGTTTCCTTATGATTCAATCAAGAGAAAGACATTGGTCTGTATCAGGAGAACACAGGTAGAGGAGAGGGGATGAGGGGGTGCTGGAAAGAGTCTCGGCCCACAGGTAGGATATAGATATAATTTTATGCAAATAACCAGACATATCTCTTTGTAATGAATAGAAAATTGAAATATAGTCTACAGAGTGACTAAGAAAGTTTTCAAATGTGACATAACTTGGACTGCATCTAAAGCTTGACACAGGTCTCAAAAATAACTTTTCAGTTGATTATATATGCTGCAAGAAAAAGAGTAGGCTTTTTGGTGAATTCCTAGTATAGCCTGCATGCCTCTATAATCAATAGCCAAGAGCTAGTTGCCAGTGTCTTATATCTGTGACTTTTATACTCAAATTAGTCCAAAATGCCAACTGTCTATTTTGACACAATACAGCATGTATACACGATGTTAAAATCACATATATTGAGAATATAAAATTCAAAATAAGATACCTAAAACAGCTGTTTCCAGTGGTTAGATATAAAATAATAGAAATATTTGGAGTTATGTATATAAAAACCAAAACTATGTCATCAACATAAGGTTTAAAATTTCTTTACTGCCCCCATTTTAATCCATTGTTTATGTGCAAGAAACTGACCATTATCAAATATAGTAGAAAGTTTCTTCAGTAGAACCCATCCCTGCCTCCACCCGTTAAACTCAAACCCCTACCAACCCCCAACCAAACCCCTTTAAATGATTTAAGTTATTTTTTCTCAGATGTATTTTATTCTAATTTGATTTACTTTCAGCCTGGAAGCAGACTAAAATTTCAATCAACAGGTCCTTGTGACCGTTAAAAACAAACAAGTTTTGAACAGATCAAGAAATATACCACTCTTATTTCATAACGTGTCTGTTCATCCCTCCAACTCTAATGTTTTCAGTCCAAACAAAACTAGGAATGAAACCCAAGCCCTTCATCACAGAGTATCAGATTACTGCCAGAGATAAAGGCCACATTAGAACCTATTTGGTGACATGGACAGACTATCTTAGCAAGAATGTTGTCATGTTTACTGAGATGTGCAGTTTTAATTGCTGGGTGGCTGGGCAGCCATTTATTTACAATATTCAGACATTCTTGGGCGATCAGGCATTAGCCTTATAGGTCTGTCCCACTTTTTCGAATGGTATTGTTAAACACCTTAACATTTCTCAACTCTTTTGATGATTATTGTGTGTTTTGGGGTTTAGGAGAGACATTCCAAGACAGTTCCAATGTAAGCGATTGCCAATAGATCGATTGGAGGCACATGTTTGAACCTTAAGGAAACTGTACTCCATCATTAGGTCATAGGGACTTTTGACACGGGACTTTTGCAAAGACACAATCCCATTGTGTTGATTTAAATGCCAAGTTCTCATTACCGGACAAAATTCCAATAAAATTTACTTTTGTCATGTGGGAATTTGATGTCAAGCTTAATAACCCTTTTAGTGGATATTGCAATGGTTATTTGAATACATGGATGAAAACAGTGGATACTAGTTGGTTACCATTGTGAACTCTGGAAATCGTTTTATATGCAAGCAGTCATGTACATTCCCATTTACATTCAGGGTTAAATGTTTGACACACTACGATTGGTCAATTTAAAATAGAAATTGTTTGTGTCGTTAAGATATCCAGGTAGTCGTACAGATGTAGACAGTAGTTTGTGATTGTTATGAACAGATCAGCATTTAGATACTACACTGTAACCGACAAATGGATCAATCAGTGAAAACAGCCTTTTAACACATGATACAACTGTGGCTCAGTGGGTAACACACTTGCCTACGAACACAGAATACCTGGGTTTTATTCAAGTAGATGAAGATACACAGTGTCTGGGATGACCACTTAAAGTGGCACACTTATGTCACTTGTTTCTATCACCAGCGGCATGTTAAAGAATCCATGAGCCTCTGTCATTCAATAGTGTCGGTCACTCTAGCTTGGGTTATACTTGTGCAGTTGGGATGGGTCAAACAATGGATGAAATCATGTAGGTAGTTAGGAAATATTGTGCAAAGTTTAGATTGACAGCCATAGTGTCATGCAGGACTAAGGTACAAGTGTACTAAGGTTTGATTAATTATACACTTGTCTACCAAGTCCCAGGGCCTGGGTTCAGGTCTCAAGCAACAAGTGTCATACTACAGCTTTGTAAGCTAATCTAAAGCTTTGAAGGCATAATATCTACCAAAAGTGGGGTACGCAGTGTGCTAAGCTAGCAAAAGAAATCGTTGATGTTCTAGATCGGTAGTCCTGTAACTGCCGTACTGGTGTACATGTTCCAAAAAGTGGATATTCTGAACATTTTGAACCTTTGTAAACCTAGACATAGTGTGTATGTTACTCACAGAAGTCAACTCAATGGTGTGTTGCTTGAGGCCCTCCAGTTTGCCTCATCAGAACATAAGTTTACTGAGCATTTTCGTCTCAGCTTTGTGTATGGTGCATCAAATATTTCAAATAATCTGCCTGACGATATACATTCAGTCCGTTCTATCTCCTTGTCCAGAAAGAAGTTGACAGTCTATTTCTTTGCCAAATTCTCTCCACCCTAGGTTTCTGTTTTTTGGGGTTTTTTTTGGTTTTTTTAGGTAGTCTTTTTCTGGCACTGACCTCTGTTGCGTCTCTGGTTATATGATTGTGGATCTCTTTTTTCTGTATTATGTTCCTAGAGTTTCTCTTTAGATAGAGATTAATCACTATAAAAGTGTGATTAGAATTAGAATTGATCCAGGGTTGTGGGTGTCAAGAAGGGGAAGATTCTGATCTGCGAAACCGGAATGGTTAAGGTGAGTCTTAAGATGCTTCCCAAAAGATATTACTTGGGAATTGGTTTTCATATGAAAAGGAAGAAAGTTCCAGAAAATTAGTGTGTAATGACTGAAGGACTTGCAAAACTGTTTCTGAGATTTGTGAACTTTATAGGCAAAGGAGGGGGGCTTTAAGAAACTTAAATTCTTGTGTAACTGCATCTGGTCTTTCACGATGAGGTATACTGATTGAGTATTTTATTTCATACATAGCCAGGTTAGAGGATTGCAACATGTTTCAAATTGGCAAATGATATGGAACATTTCCCTCTGTGCAATTCTTTCATGTACATTTTAGGTCTTTACTTTTTCAGTATTGATGAATATTGAAAGCTTTTTGTTTGACCTACTTCTCTGTATATCAGTCTGGTATAAGGCTCATTATTAATGTTCAAGAGTTATTGTTCAAAAAGTAGAAATTATTTCAATACCCAAGCTTCCATTGCCTTGGTGACCAAGAGATTAACAAGTTTGACATATGGTCCCTTGGCTCTTAACTCTGAAGGCATGGGTTTGAGTCCGGTTCATGCGTACATATGGGATACACAAAGTACATATCATAATAAGATTTTACTATTAGAAAGGATGCATAAATGCTCCCACTTGTAAAGCTTTAATTCTGTTATAATTTTCCTTTGATATTTCTACCAATATGCTACTTGCCTTAATTCAGTACAAATCTTAAATTTGCATAAATATAAAGGAAAATATGAATTCAATGTATAACCAATCAGAATGACCACTTGTTACAATCATAATGTTTTACAGGTGTTGACTGATCTTGTGCTGGGGAAGGTGTCAATTTGAAGTGGTAACGGCACTATCGCCCATTTAAAACGCACTTCCAAAGAATGATCACTTGGCATAATTTTGCAAAAAAAAAGGATTATACTTATTGGCTGTGCTTAGATCAATGCTTATTCTCATCACAAACCAAGTGTAAAGGTCAAAACTGTAAAGGATGTGTGAATTATTTTAATTGTTGGCAATTCTCAATCAAATGTTTAATTAGCTATTTTCTATTAATTGTCTGATGTTTTGAGATTAGTTTTAGATGATAAAGATTTGTGTATGTATTTTAGAGGAGTGAGATTTAGTTTTAAGTATAACTGTAGCACTTCCAACTTTATGAAGAGTGACATAAACAGATAATCTGTGTGTACAACTCATGTTATAAAGACAAGGCATTTCCTGAAATATGTGGGTGCAAGCAATCATGATGCATTTTCACAGCTGTAAAACTGTGTAGTCTTAGCCTTGACAAAGACTTACTGTATTCAGGTGAATAATTATGAGCAACACAGTTCTCACAGTTAAAGGTGTTATCTTATCTTGTATTATTTGTTTGAGATGTTAATTTAGTTAATGCAATTATCATGTTATAGAAAGAACTACATACTTTGTGGTACAAGTAACTTTGAGCCCACTGAAAGGGCTATGTCAAACAATGGAATTTTAAGAGATTCATGAGAAAAAAGACAAAGAGGCCACGTGGAGTGATTTTAGCTTCTATGTTTGAGTTGTAAGGATGTAAATTAGGCTAAAAAATGTCAATCGTGTCAAACCATATGATGTCGTGTCATAACATGTCATAATCTGTCACAAAACACCAATGAGTGACCAGTGATTATTTAAGGTGATCTTGTAAAATAAAGGGTTCCAAAGGGACACGCATTGCCTTTAGTTATTATTTACATCAGAAAGGATACAACTCATAACACCAAGCTTTACCAGTAATATAAATTCTATGTGTGATGTGACTTTACATTCACAGATTCAATTAATGTATTTCTTTTTTAAAATGGTTGTATGAACATATTTGCTACAATGAATAAGTTTCTGAGTATAATATCTTCTCAAGTTACATGTATTTTAAGGGCTACAATCGTGCAGTGGTAAGACACTTGATTCCCAACTCCCACATTTTGGGTTCGATTCCAGGTCCCGACATGAATTCTTAAAGTTGCTTGCTTGTGCTGGATGGTTTTACAGTGTGGCATGGTCAACAACTAGTATACACTTGTTTTCTCCATTTCCCCAATCATCCATTTTGATATAATGTATATATAAGAAAGGCGATATTAAACCAAATCAGTCAAGAAATAAATATATTTTTACGCCTGCTACCGGGCTATTACACAGACCGTCACTCATTACAGAATTCCTTGCAGGTATTTTATTAATAGCATCTGTTTTCTCTCCTAATATCTTGTGTCAATAAGGAATAATATGAATTTATTAAAGCTATGATTATTATGACTACTAACACTTGGTGAATGGTAAACTCAGTAATCTAAGGGCCTGCTTTAACTAATCTGACGTGAAGCATTTCACTTTAGATGCTATACGTATATAGGGGGCTTTCAGATTTCTCCAGACGACTGGCGTGTCAATGTAGTACGAAAATGACATATATAATATAAATATACAAATATATATATAAATTCTGTGGGAACATCATAAACTAGTTTTATCTAATCTGCTGCTTTTCACGTGTCATATATTCATCATACAGGAGTGGGGATGGGTGGATGGGGACTCAGGGTGCTAAATTAACAAAATAATTGACAAAAGTTATAGTCAACTGATGTTTTAGGTTGGTAATCCACGGAGATATTCACTAAATGCCGAATATTCAGTTTAACTTGCCACTGTGGCCCAATGGGTAACACACTCACCTAAGAACACAGAGGATTCAAAGCCAGGTACAGACAGATACATAGTGGCTGGGGTGACTCCTTAAAATGGTGCTCCTCTATTATGGGATCCTATGGCAATGGCAGTGACTATGGCAGTGGCAGGCTAAAGAACCTCAGGGTTGATCTTTGAGCTTCTGTCTTTCAGTTTGAGGAATGTCAGTCACCTGAGATCTTGGGATGTACTTGTACTATACTTGTACTATTCTGCTGACGGGGGGGGGGGGAGTATGTTACAAGGAAATATAATTAGCAGTTATAGGAAAGCTGGAAGCTTTACCTTAAGAGGTGGATCTTAATATTTTTCCTAATGGGTGTAATTGAGGAAGTGGTTCTAAAAGTTTTTCCTTTTTGTTCCAAAACTTGGTGCACAATGAAAGACTGAGGTATACTGATTGCCTACTTACCAGGGTATTTGCCAGGAGAAAAGATGTGTTGATGTCAAGCAGTGGTAAATCCTTCATAAACCTCTTATGTGGCTTCAAGTCTTCCACCTGTGACTGTGAACACATGACCAGAGAGATCCATGTTGGAGTTAAACATCACCCGAGCTTCCTGTCTTTGGAAGAGGGCTCCACCTGCTTTCTACAAATAGAACATTTAAGTAGTCCTAAAATGTGAAGGATTCTATATCCAGCATAGAAACTGAAAGGAAGAAAATAGTAAAACCCTCAAAATTTACCTACTTAGAGCAGTGTTCTAAATGCAGAAAAATGCTGTAAAATACAACATCCAATCAAAGCTGCATAGGAGAAACCAGTCAATCAGCATGGATAAAGAAATACAAAGAAGAAGACTGCATTGATTATTCCATGTTCGTAGATTGACCAGCAACAAGATACCTAGGAGTTCTCCAAAATGAACACCACCCGGAAAGATGAAACAATGACGAAAGGGTTTTGGTCTAGCGCAAGACGCAAAGTCATCAGAGACACAACTAGTACACCAAATCACCATCACCCATCCCGATATTTAACATTAGTTTTCGTAAAAGTTTGTTTACATCATCTGCCATGTTTGCTTCTCTGCTACTTCCACTGGGTGACAACTAAAACACGGTTACCCGAATTCGGATTGGTTCTTTCGAGGCGAATACCTGGTGTCGTTTTTCTAACGAAGTCACAGCCTTAGTACTAACATAGCTCATTGCCACTTAACTTCAGCAAATGGACAGATATTCATCACACTGCACCACGATTCGTGACCAAAAAAAAAGACAAAAAAAAATATTCTTAGAAGCGCAAGAACTATCTGAAGATCACGCTTAATAAGAGATCCAGCACAAATGAAAATATCATTGATCAATGTAGAAAAACTAGCAAAGGACAGAAAGGAGTGGAGGAAGTTGGCATGACATTACACTCCACCAGAATCAAAGAGGCCTAAGTCAGTCAGTCCTGAAATGTGCCAGAAAAATATGGAAGCATATGAAAGCATGGGCAAAATTTGTATTTGCAAAGACAGAGCTCTGTTTAGACTAAGCATCCACAAAAGCCTCTGAAACGGAAACTCTATTAATGCTCACAAACATTATGCTGGGTGACAAATCTATGCTACACACTTCCCTACATTAGGATATCTGGGGCACACAAACAGATCAGTGTGACACGGGCTTTAATATCGATGTGATGGCACTTTTTTCTTTATGTGCAGTTATGTCAGGGTGGCCATTTTAATTATGTAAGTACCCCCATCCCCAATCTACCATAAAACATGAGGCATTTACGCCAGTTACTGGCAACAAGTGGTAAGATCTGACGGAAATCACACACAAAATTTTTGTCATACAACGACCTTATGTAGCAAGAAAGTTAAAGAAAAAATTATAACATAAAAAATTATAAACAAATTGTTCCATAAGCCTTGTAAATAGTTCATAATAATAATACACAATAATATACAGAAGCTTGTACATTTGGCATTGGTACCTCACATTGGTACCCCACTTTAGCGTACCCCAAATTAACAACCCACACTGGCACCCCACTTTTGCACCCCACATTGGCACTCCACTTATATCACCCAATATTGACACCCCACTTTGGCACCCCACATAGGCACTCCACTTATATCACCAAACATTGGCACCCCACTTTGGCACCCCACATTGGCACTCCACTTATATCACCCAACATTGGCACCCCACTTTGGCACCCCACATAGGCACTTCACTTATATCACCCCACGATGGCACTTCACTTATATCACCAAACATTGGCACTCCACTTTGGCACTTCACATAGGCACTCCACTTATATCACCCAACATTGGCACTCCACTTTGGCACTTCACATAGGCACTCCACTTATATCACCAAACATTGGCACTCCACTTTGGCACCCCACATAGGCACTTCACTTATGTCACCCCACATTGGCACTTCACTTATATCACCAAACATTGGCACTCCACTTTGGCACTTCACATAGGCACTCCACTTATATCACCCAACATTGGCACTCCACTTTGGCACTTCACATAGGCACTCCACTTATATCACCAAACATTGGCACTCCACTTTGGCACCCCACATTGGCACTCCACTTATATCACCCAACATTGGCACCCCACTTTGGCACCCCACATAGGCACTTCACTTATATCACCCCACATTGGCACTTCACTTATATCACCCCACTTTGGCACTCCACTTTGGCACTTCACATAGGCACTCCACTTATATCACCAAACATTGGCACTCCACTTTGGCACCCCACATAGGCACTTCACTTATATCACCCCACATTGGCACTTCACTTATATCACCCCACTTTGGCACTCCACTTTGGCACTTCACATAGGCACTCCACTTATATCACCAAACATTGGCACTCCACTTTGGCACCCCACATAGGCACTTCACTTATATCACCCCACATAGGCACTCCACTTATATCACCAAACATTGACACTCCACTTTGGCACCCCACATTGGCACTCCACTTATATCACCCAATATTGACACCCCACTTTGGCACCCCACATAGGCACTCCACTTATATCACCAAACATTGACACTCCACTTTGGCACCCCACATTGGCACTCCACTTATATCACCCAATATTGACACCCCACTTTGGCACCCCACATAGGCACTCCACTTATATCACCAAACATTGGCACTCCACTTTGGCACCCCACATTGGCACTCCACTTATATCACCCAATATTGACACCCCACTTTGGCACTTCACATAGGCACTCCACTTATATCACCCAACATTGGCACCCCACTTTGGCACCCCACATTGGCACTCCACTTATATCACCCAACATTGGCACCCCACTTTGGCACCCCACATAGGCACTTCACTTATATCACCCCACATTGGCACTTCACTTATATCACCCCACTTTGGCACCCCACATAGGCACTTCACTTATATCACCCCACATTGGCACTTCACTTATATCACCCCACTTTGGCACCCCACTTTGGCACCCCACATAGGCACTTCACTTATATCACCCCACATTGGCACTTCACTTATATCACCCCACTTTGGCACCCCACTTTGGCACCCCACATTGGCACTTCACTTATATCACCCCACATTGGCACTTCACTTATATCACCCCACTTTGGCACCCCACATTGGCACTTCACATAGGCACTCCACTTATATCACCCAACATTGGCACCCCACTTTGGCACCCCACATTGGCACTCCACTTATATCACCCAACATTGGCACTCCACTTATATCACCCAACATTGGCACTCCACTTATATCACCCAACATTGGCACCCCACTTTGGCACCCCACATTGGCATCAGCTGCTGGCTGGCTAACAAGTTTGACATTTGACCTCTTCTCTTACTTCTGTGATCGTGGCTTCAAATCTGTCTTTTGACAACATATGGGTTGCATAATGTAACCTTTCAAAAATAAATAACAGAACCTCTTTGAGTTAAATGCTGCCTTTTAAATTCATTAGATGCATTTACATTCATAATGTACTCATATAGGATTTTAATTCACTATTCATTAAATCTTTACTATAAATATGTTTCTTTTTGTAATATTTATTAGTCCTGGATTAGTAAAAGTGTTATATTCTTACATTTTAACTGAAACATGCAAACCTTATGTAGAGGACACTCTTAGTCCTTGTATTAGCAGATTTAAAGACCCATGAAGTAAAACTCCTCCATGCTAAATCATATAAATCATACTGCCCTATCTTGGCAGGCACTTTAAATCAGCAGAAATATAATTTAAGCAATAAATCACTCAAATCCACCTCTTCAACTCTAGTTTCCCAACTTACTTTTCTTCCCTCCTGGTCACACCCACAATCCTGGATTACTGACCTTGAACACCCCTCAACTCTCCCTAGGATAATGATTCTGTTTAATTAGCGCACTTTAGTTCCCCTTTGTGGGGAAGATATTGCGCTTGCAAAGCAGTAGATTAGATTAGATTTAATTAGACTTATGCAAATTAATATTGCTTTGTAATCTGTCGATCAATTGAATACAAATATAAACCATGCTTTTCATCTGGAGATGACCTTATTATCCATTGAAGAGTATTGTAGTATTAACTGGTCTTTTATGGTATGAAATCTCTCCTTTAATACGGGGACTATTTTGTGCAATGGCACTAAAAAAAGTCTCCAGAGCTAGTAAAGTGGTCCAGGACCACTGTGGCCATACGGGGGATTTTTTTTTACTTAGGAGGGTGATTGGTATGGTAGTGGTTTTTTGAAATGTCTGTATCAGCTGCTTTTGTATTAATACATGTTTTTATTAAAAGAAATCCACTCAAATGTTCACAGAATAATAGATTTTGTTTATCAATTGTGAAGCAAAGAAGTAATTAATTTTATAGACTTAACCACCGTGATGTCGGGAGATCAATAAAATGGCACGATATGTTTAGTGTAACACAGTTAGAGAAATTGAAATCTGGAATGCAGAACTATGTTCATATAAGCGAATATTTGGATAATAGTGACCTTGCTGTAACACTGTTAGCAGGAGTTTCAAACAGGTGTGTATTTCATGCAGCAATCAATAAATCTATTTTTGTCTGTGTTTCACATCTACTGTATATTCATATTTTAACTTACATCGATTTTGTATGTAAGTAAATGCCAAAAATTTAAACATCAAATTATAAATGCAATAAATTCAAACATTCTTCAACGCTTACTGGACTGCTGAAACAATACATATATATTTGATAGAACTATAGAGGTGATCATTTGAATACTTACTCCTTATTTCGTCTGACTCAGTAATAAAACATGAGACCAACACAGTGTGATCCAGGTGTAACTGTTGGTAAAAATTCAAAAACATTCAGGATGTTGTTCAACTATTGTCCAACCACCGAGTACCCTAAATACATTCCAGATGAAGTGGTACACAGGATTCTTTTGATTGACTTTTGTGGTTTATCATCACCTGCAACACATCCCAGATATCATTCCGAGGTTGGCCCAACAGCTTTTTGGCCGGCAGAGGCGACGTTGGCCCAACGTCGGCAAGCCACCGGTAAAAAAATTCTACTTAATGTATAGCATTAGCCAATCAGATTCCAGCATGGTGTTATGTGGCCATTGTTAAACAGAAGGCAAGTGATAGACAGATTGTGGGAGGATCTTAGTTAAGGGAATCCCTGATAAGTCACATGACCAAACATTAACAATGGTGGAACAGTGTCATAAGGTGATTAGCTTTTTTAGTGTGAATTTATAATGAGAATATTATTTTTATGTTAAATAGTTAGTTAAAATTTGTGGGCTCACTGAAATATGATTTTTACACATACCATAATAAATCATTTTTACTAAGTTTCCCCAAATCCCCTATTATTGCTTGCCGCCATCTTGAATAAAAATCCACCGTTGGCCCAAAGCTGGCCCAACATCAACAAAATATAGAGATATCTAACCTGAGTAGTGGTTGGCAAGCCACTGTTGGGCCAACGTTGGCAAAATCTGCCGACCATGCAATCAACAGCCAATGTCGGCCCGACGATGGAATGCTATCTGGGATTATGTAGGACATATGAATCAGTCAGTTGAGGTGACTTGGGAGAGGATGTGCGTACTAGCTTATAAAGATTTTGTACTGAAAGTCATTGGGAACAGGCAAGTGCCAACTTTACAACTTCAGGTTAGGACTCAAGACCTGAACAGTCGGAGTACAGTCTGCCAGCCACTACACTATCTTACTGTCCCAATGGATTTGAAAGCAAGACTGCAGCGGTGAAAGTTCAGTGATTTAATGATTAACTTGTTCAGCACAGGTCAACTGGCTGAAATGTTATATAAACAAGTCCGAAAGAGGTTTCAGACTGCTAGCACCAGCTGCAAAACCATCAGAGACATGAGTAATGCACTGAGACGGTCACCCATCCAAGTACTAATGTAGCCCATTACTGCTTAACTTCAGTGCTGAAATGTTTCTCACCATGCTACACCACGATTCATGAAAGTCCGTAGACAAAATACAAATGAAAAAAGTGTTCTCTAGAAGTGTGAGCCTCACTAGAGCTCATGCTTAAAAATGTACACCCTTTCTATTTCAGTGTACGATGTTATAATTCATAATAAGAAACATCAATACAAACATTGGAAACCGAGCAATGAGAAAGGGCCCACAGCCTTTATATTGCGCCGCATGACAAATTCATTATTTTAGGGAATAACATATGCATCCAATTACAAACGGATAAGTGTAATTGGGGCTTAAAACAAACTTAAGTTTTTATTTGGAATGTTGAATCTACCTTTAAAACATATTAATGAGTTTGTAAACCTATCTGCCATCCATTCTGAATCCGTTTCATGTAATCAGCCCTCTACCTTTTGAATCTGTCCACATAAACACACAGGCTGACTAATTCACGCCTTCAGTTACACATTTAATCACCCCAATCCATCAATTTCTACCCATATATCTTCTGAGGTGAGATTGAACTGATTTTAATATACTCTCCTTAAGGGGCTTTTACACTTGTCTGGTTGATTGGCCCTCAACGTAAAATGTCAACGGCATCGCATTGTTGTCGCAATCCGGCAATATCAAGGAAACTGAAGACTTGAAAACCAGTTACAAACAAAATCAATAATTTATTTATATAATGTAAATCTATAAATTTTCAAGGAGGTATCAAGACAACTGTGGATTTATCATTACTATATACTAGCATAATATTCGTTGGTAAGTAACTGACTTACTTTCGCTAAAATTTAACTGGCCAAATCCAATTAAAATTTAATTCAATTAAATCCAAAAGTTTAAATTAAGTCTTAACTTAATATTTGGAAGCCCCGCTAAGATGTCTCAAAGTCTCAATGTTCATATGTATAAGTTACCAATTTCCCAAAAATAAAATAATAAATAAAAAGTCGGAGATCATCTTGCACCCATATTCAAACATCGCCTTGTGAGCTCCAAGTCAAACAAGTTAACCACAGCCTGCCAGCAGTCTAATGGCCTGACAATAATGTAACTTGATATTACCGTAATTGGTTATACATTAAAATAGGTTAAGATATATGCATTGAAGATTTGGTTGACATAAGAGATGGCCATATGTCAACTGTACATTAAAAATATCAACATAATGTAGACATGGTATGCTTGTCCTATCTACAGTTCGGGCGTTATTACAATTCAAAGTGTTGTGTTGAGTACTTACATTCTGCACAATACTTCCTTTCCTACGAAACTCAAAGTGCCATTTGATATTACTTGACTGACCGCCTGCCTGCCTGACTGACCCACATTCCCCTGAATGACAATTCTTAAGGATGACCATTTGTCAATGTCCCTGGGGTTCTTTAGCCTGCCTCTGGCAATCCTTGGGCTAGATATGACCCACACGCATCCCCCTCCCCACAACTTGACTTCATCATCTTTTTCTGAACCCTTGTCCCTAAATACTGAAATGTGGAGGTAACATGGCATGAACTGGGATACACAGGGTCTTCTGGCCATATATAGCAGTATGCCCTAATCTAGGCTAATTCACATAGTGGTATTTAAAATAAGTAAAAATTTCGCCAAATTTTGTGTACCCTACATGTCTTTAATACCTAAAATTTCAACTTCCGATAGAGATATATTACCACACATTTAGTGTCAGAAGAAGCATATTGGATGTCTTTATGTACTGATAGAGAACAACAGTGGATATATCCACTACCATATTTCAAAAGAAAAAAATATAAATGGATATTTTTCTGTAATTTTTTTTTAAATCTACAAAATTCGATAGGTGTTACCACACAACATGTATCAGTCAAAATACGTGTTGATACTTACTGAAAGGTTTACTTCCTTTTTATCTTTAGCAGAAATATATAAAAAATAAAAAGATGGGTATTTTAATTGTGGTTGGTGCTGACTTAACCAACTAATCCAATAAAGGTTGCAAAATTCATTAAAACAAGATTCTTCACGTGTTCAGTTCTGTCTGTATTAAGTGCTTATATTATGTCTTATTATCTTGTACATTTCGGAATAAAGAGTTCTCAATGATTTTTTATAATTCTTAGGTTTTGAGAAAATTCAAAATGGACACTTACGATCTTAAAAATGGTCCCTTATAACATCTATCTGCCTCTCAGCCATTAGATACCAGAAAAGAGATTCCGAGAATTCATAAACCATCTATTGTGGATGGTGCTGACAAATCAGAAAAATGATTCTGGATTTGCCATCCAGATTCAGATCTAGACCATCTTAGGGGAGGATGAAGTAATGGTTAGACCCCCCCCCCCCCCCTTCGGTGAAAATATGACAGAGATCCTGTGTATAGTTTGAGTTATGTGAACTGATAGACAAACAGACAAACGTATCCTGTTTCCCAGGCGATGGAGGTACATGGTAATATAAAGGACACTCATGTCTATTGCTCACTCTAAAACGACCAGAGTTGCTTCCAAACCAAAAGCAAATCTATCATGATGACAGCATTTCAATTTTAAGAAAAATCTCACAATCTAGTTATTTGAGAGTTCAAACCTGCAAGTGTGACATGCGTTTTAAGAGAAGTTGAATTTTCTGTATAAAATACAGTCTAATCATACAAAATGAAAATTAAAAAAACATATAGAACTTCATATTGATATGCAGATTTGTCATTCATGAGGCAATTTTGTTGAACCTTTGATTACCATATCAAATTATTATACCACAGAAGAATCTAAAAAATGGAATATAATTAATAGTTGTTTTTTAACTTCATTATGCGTACATTACTTGGATAGAAAAATGAAATAAACACGATCAGCTTCTTTTCTAATTAAACATAGGGTGCACCACATTATTTGGGTCATGTCATGAGAGGTAGTTCCGGTATTTTCTGGTTATACCTCGGTCACACTTCTCCATACTGCCCTCATGAGCTGCATACGAGCTTTAAGTGAAATATTTATCTTGTCCAGATACATTTTTGGCATGTCGTGCTGCATATTTTAGCAGTGTATGTGCGTAGGATGTTTCAACATAACACGAACAACATTTTTAGTATGTGATCGCTTTTTCAAAATGTTTGAAAAGCCTGCCATGACCTCTTGCATCCGGGTATGTAAATTGTATGGGTGAAGATTGAGCAGAATGGCTATATAGGGATGGTTTTAAGCATGCAGTATCTTCATAAGACGTTCATTTATAGTGCAATAAGGCAAAGGCGTGAAGCAACACTTGATACAACTGTACGGAACAGTGCGTAACGACCTGCATAGTGTCAATAGCAGAATTAATTTTGAACAATGCTGCTGTTTTGTATCCCATATAACTTGCCAATATAAAGATTAGGTGATCGAGAAGTGATCAAATTAGATATTAGATAAAGAAGTATTTATAGGTAGTTTGTGGATGGAGGATGGCAGTGCACAACAGTTGGTTAACCTTCTCTACTGTCAGTAGTGAAAATGGTCATTTTTAGTGATACACACAAAAGCCATTGATGGCATAGTAACCCACACACCCGTTTATTAATTCTGAGAATGTGGGTTTGAATCTCAGACCTGGCATTAAGTGAGAATATTTCTTCCCCAACCCCACCCACACCCACCTGAATTTTTTACAGTGCCTAATCTTGGCCGACTATTGTACAATATTCTTTCTGGCATTACATCTATCTGTGTTGATACTCTACTGAGAGACTCCACTGAATACTTGCATTCAAACCATCTCCAGTGATGATGCGGTTACAGTTTCACATTTAATCACTGGACTCATTTCTATGGTTGGGGGTTTCAATCCATCTCATGACACCATCTGGGCTCACTGCCATTCTGTCCTAATATGACCCTAGCTGGGAGATAAAATACTTAGTCCTTGCAGAGTTGTACTCCATGGGCTGTATTCACCAAAAGCATTTGCCGGGACTTTGGCTTAACTTTTGTACACAGATATAGCCAAGTAACGCTTGAGATGTGGCCAAAACCTTTAGTGAATATGGCATCAGATGTAATACACTTTATGGCTCTCCCCTGTTTTTGGTATTATGCACCTAAGAGTCTGTTATTAGATAGATGTTAAGCGCTATAAAAGTAATATTAAAATTAGAATTGGATTAAGTGGTTACAACACAGTGGTCTGCATTTGGTAGCGAAAAGGTTGGTTCCGGCCACCTCAGGCGTTTACAAAAGTTGCAAATAAGGATATTCATATTATATTGATTACATTTGAACATACAATGGAATGAAGATAATTGTCACCTATATTTGTTTGGCTGCCCTGATTGCACACCAATCAGATTTCCCTTGAAAATGGTGATGGGATTTGATGTTGATTGTACGATTCTTGGAATAAACTGAAAATTTCAGTTTCTGCCATGTTTAATTATGTTAAATCTGTGTTACATTAAAATATCTTCTACTTTAATATACATTTTCTTCATTTCTAAAAGTTGCACCTTGCTTAAATGACAGTTTTATAAGAATAGAAAGACCACGTTTTATGTTTCAGTTTTTTTGTATTGTATTGTATTGTGCATTTATACTCAGCGCAATATCTTCATATACTACAGGACTCAAAGCACTATTTAACCAATCCAACTGTACAGGTACAGCCCCAACTCACAAGTAACTGACATTCCCCTAACTTGAAGATAGAGGCTCAAGGATGGCCATTTATCAACGTCCTTGAGATTCTTTAACCTGCCACTGGGGATAGGACCCAATGACAGAGGACCGCCATTTTAAGTGGTCATCCGAGCCACTATGTATCTGCCTGTACCTGGGATTGAACCCACGTCCTCTGAGTTCCTAGACAAGTGTGTTACCCGCTAGGCCACAGTGGCTCAGTTGGACTTTCTTTCAAGCTTATATTTATTGAGTTTCTACAAAGATTACATTCTGGTACACAGAGCAATACCTAAATCTCTGAATTTGAAATTCTACCAGATTGGACTTTCTACGATGACATATAAATTTATTTAAAGTTAATATCAACACATGTGATTAATTAAGAAAATGACAATAATAAGTTCCATTTCACACAATATCAGTTACTTATTTAAATTTCTGAAGTTCATATACACATTCAATGACTTTGGTTGTGGAATGTACACATCCCACAGTTAAACTATTGAATGTACACATTCAATGGCTGCTTGCTATTGAATGTGTAGATTCAATGGCCAAGCCGTTGAATGTACACATTCAATAACTAACCCATTGAATCTATACATTCAATGGTTATCTACATTCAATACAACATATATACTTTAAAGTGATCAGCAGGGAACATTCTAAGAACAGACCTCTTCAGCTGTTGAATTTTGAAAGGCCCACATGTCTCTCTAAATGTGCAAACACAAAATTTATGATTCATGTTTACAGCTGAATAGACAATATATTTAAAGATTTATTTTCTCTGATTGTCTGTTCTAAAACGAACCTGTTCAATCCAATGTTGATAATCACAGTATTTTAGCAGTTAGATATAGATGACAAAGTGTTTTTATAGTCCTTGGTTTTAGTCAAGCAGATTGCAGTGTGTGAGAATCACTGAGATCTTGTCCAGGCATCACCAACTCTTAAAATGGACGTAAAAACACCAGGTTTTAGTAACCTTAATATTTTAACGTTGGTTTTATTCACACAACGCGCTAATATGGGTGTTTCCCTACACGAGCACATTATGACCGCAAACCAGATCGCCTGTGCACACATTTATTGCATATATAGTCTGCATGAGGACATACTGAATTTCTGACCTGCAGTCTCAAAATGAAAACAAAATGTAACTAAACTGTGGTTCACACTTCTCCGATAAGTTGCTTCAGTATAGTATAGTAATGTTTCTTCTTGTCACATATCACAGAATAAGGTCATCATCGATTGTAAATAATTTTCAAAACTTCCAGGACACTGTGCCTCTCCAATGATACATTTACAGATCACGCCAGTTTAGCAGTTTTTAAAGTATTAACGAATTACTGATAATTCTGTCACAATCTGTTCTCACCACAATATTAATAAGTGTGTTCACAATAAGTGGGGTTTACACTGACAGAGCACAAAGCGTCCGCCTAAAAGGGTGAAAATAAAATATAAAATCTTATGAGTGCACGCTTACACCATCAATGCTTGGTATTGTACCTCGGTGATAAATCTATTAATTTGATTGCTTGAAAACAAATCACTTGACAGTTAATAAATATCAAATTGATAAACCAGGGGTGAGCCAATATATTCTGTAGTATTTTACTGCACTCAACTAAATAACAATTGGATTGTTTTAAAGATTTAATGACGATATTTTGAGCTGTAATGTCACACAACTCTCTCCCGCGGATTTTATAATTACATTTTCATCACCATGGTTACTGGGTATTAAAATAACAATTTTTGTCATTCAAAAATTATTTGGAAAATGTATTTTAGAATGGGTAATAACATTTTTTGTCATTCAGAAATTATTTGGAAAATGTATTTTAGAATTTTAAAATTCCAATCAAATCCATTGGTATAATAATCAGTATATGATGCCTGACAGGGCCCTATCGGGATTTAGGGCCCAGATAAGTATCCACATACGGCTCAAACATTTCACGTATTCATATAATTATTGTCAGAACAGCCATTTATTTTCCCCATTACAGTCTGTAATCAGTGTGAAGGATGAACTGCCACAAATAATATTATACTGTGCTTTAAAAATGTCAACCATTGGTGTATTCGACAGTTAGGAGTGCTTTATAAAGAACATTGACATTAAAAGGGTGCACTATGAACATTGGAGCAGAATCCTCGTTCAGAGTTGGCTCATTGAGTTAACATGTCTCATGACTCACTATGGAAAGGCATTTTGAAGAATAATAGCGTGCAGTAAGTGTACATTGTAGAAAATCTACTTACAGGTTATACAGTAATATATAATAATAGAAACATTTCTATTGCGCAAACTTGATAAGGGTCCTCTAATGCTCTGGAATCCAAAAAGGGGCAGTCCTGAAACAGGCAGAGGTTGTAACCCAGAAAGCACTTACTAGGGGAGGATGACTATGGGTGGTGGGAAAGCTAGTCTGAACAGGAAAGTCTTGATTTGGCTCCTAAAACCCATGATGGTCTGCTGGGATCTGACATTAAGTGGGAGCCTGTTCCATTCCACTGGTGTGGCTGTGGTAAAACCATGCCTTCCTATGGCCTTTCTGGGACGAACCCAGATACCAATAGTCTATCTCCATGAGTCAGGCTACTAGGAATCAAAGATAACAAATAGAGGGGTCGGGAGAAATGTATGAATTTAAAAATTATGGAAGCTGTATTTGAAAGGGATATGACATGAAATACGAAGGCAGTGGAGTTTTCTAGATAGGGCCTCACATGACTCATTCTGTCTGGTCTGCAGCAGAGAGCATTTTGAACTTTCTGAAGTTTAGGAACACTGGTGAACAAGGTCTAATAACACAATAATACAGAACAATTGTAGACTGTTCTATGTTATGTTCATATTTGATACACTGAATCTAACAAGGAACAGAAGAAGTTGTGCATTCGCATATATGTACTTACACACACTTAGTCTACAGACCGGCATACATAAGTATGTAAACATGTCATGTTTTTCATTACAGTGGTTATAAATGTCCCAGGTATGTAATGTACATTTAAAATAGTTCTGGGCAAATTTTTGTAAGGATGTGATTGGTGACAATATCTATGCACCAAATATGAAATGTATTAAGATGACTGGCGATAACCACTATGACAGGCTCAACTGTTATCCCAGCATGATCTGAGCTTGTCAAGAAACTGAACATAGACTAGAACCTTGTACTCATTAAATTATGAAAATATTGTTTTTTAAACCTGTAAGTACACATGAACGGAATCTGAATTTCAGTCAGATTTGTCTGCTAATATTCGGTTTTAAGTAACAACAATTTTCCGGGATATATTTGAAAGTTTAATTAAGATAAACAACTTGTTTCAACAGCAATATTAACTTGCCATATTAAAATGCTATTTACTTGTGATTCATACTAGTATCAGTTGCATTCCGGAGAACATGGATAGCCAGTTCAGAATGTGGTGGACTTTGTAATTGCTTGAGAAACTTCTCACAAGTTCTCACATGCTAAGCTAAAATATACAAACAAGAAGGGTGAAGAGGGGCACAGAATGGCTATATGGGCTGCATTACACACATACCAGTTTAATGTACGGAGCAATAACGATAAGGTTGTGAAGAAAAATTCAAGATACGACCAAACAGAACAGTGTGAATTGACCACTATTGCAACCCTAGTGTGCTTCATTTTTGGCTTATTTATATTCTTTCTTTGATGAACATTATTGCTCATCATAACTTATAACTCTTTGAAGTTCATTAATGTTTAAAGGTAACCTTGAGAAGTGGACTAAAGTTCACAGAAACATGTAAAGCAAATCATATGTCACAAACACCTTAAAGTGTAATTAAACTTCTCTAGTACGCATGCGTGAGTGAGTTTGAAAAGATACTTACGACAATGTGGTTTGGTAGAGAATGGCTTAATATATTGCGACCAATTTAACAATTAACATGCTGCAGTAATTGAAATGTGTAAACTGAGTTTAGCAGAGTGAGTTTGACATCAAAGAACTATTGTGTTTGTAGTAATCAAACTTGTGTTAATTATAGCATAAAATATTAATATATTGACGTCATATACTGAAACTACGTACGTAAATACTAACCCATAGTTCACCCCCATGCCGCTGTCAACCGTTTACTTTTGAGCCACCCAGATTATATATTTTATTCATTTATTTGGGTTTAATATCACTTTAAGGGCAGAGAAATAGCAGTACATACTAGTTGATGAAGATTCTGTACTGTAAACTGCCAGGCACTGGTAAGCAACTACCAGCTTCCTAGGAATGTTGGGCCCAGGGTTTGAACCACTGCCCTCAGAGATAGGATGCGAGCGTGTTACTGACTCCATCACCAAGCAACCCCCAGATTATGTAGTCCCAGTTGTAAGTTCATTAGTTGTATGACCAATCCTTTTATTTGTGCAGGTAAGAACATAACTGTGACCATTGACCCCCATTCCATTTTTCAGATGGTTTTAAAATGCTCTGTGTTTCATCCCGCATACTCACAACCAGTCATTTTGATGTTACCACAGGTCTTGTCCATTCTTCTTGTGACACCTGTTTCACATCTTCCTGCAGGAAAATAAAAAGCCTTGTTCAAAGATATTAGTCATGCAAGTCTCCCAATTACTTTCCCAAAGTGACCAGGAACGTTGTCACAGATGTCCTTGTTGGTCTTGAGCAGGTCGTAAGGCTGTACTGTTTAATCATACAATCAATATTTTTACTAAATTCAATTTTTGAATGTATTTATTTGGGTTTTATGCCGCTTTCAACACTGTACAGGTCATATCATATCATGACAGGTAGTTTTGTGGGCAGAGGAAACCAGTACATACAGTTGGTCAAGGTTCTGTACTGTAAACTGCCAGCCATCAATAAACAACTACCAACTTTCCCACATAAGGGCAGGGGTTTGAACCGCCGATCCAAGAGGTGGGAGGCGAGTGTGTTACCACTGTGCCACAGTGGCCCTCCACACTAAAGTAAAAAACATGGGTTGGTTTTGCTTTCTGTTTTACTCCCTTTTGTAGAAGACCAGCTACAGCACCCCGCAGTCTGTCTGTTCCCTCAAGCCAAAGAACCTTGGCAAATGTTAGTTTTTAGTAGCCATGGAATGGACAAAGCTTCTCTAATCTGTCCAGACATGGTATTTGGTTTTAGAAAGCACTTGTGTCTTTTGTTACGGTCACAGGGTAAGCACGGTAGCAATTACTGGTTGTTTTTAATTTGTAACAGGAAAAGACAAAAAGTTTAACTTAAAAAAATTATTTAACAATCAAAAATGATGATTACAGTCAACCGGTATGCTCTCAATAGTACATACAACAACACAACAATGAAACTAATCTGACCTGACCACTGTAACTGACAGTTAAGTTTGTCCACTGTATCCAGCAATCTGTCCTGTGATCTGTCCAATGTCCACTAACACACAGATATCTGTATCGTGTGGTCTGTTCAATGTTCGATAACACAAAATGTCCTTATCCTGTGATCTTTTTGATATCCAATCACACAAAATGTCTGTATGGAGATATTCACAAGGTTTGCACAACTGTACTGTCTGCTCCAAGATATGGACAATGTCCAAAATGCAGTAAATCCACTCTCTGTTATATGAATTCACAATATCCGTAGTACAACAAATCTATCCAGACAATGTATCCAGTTCACTCCAGTAAAAGTTCACAACAACACAAGTAGTTTATAGCCACTTGATATTAATTCTAAGACACAAGTAGCCTTCCTTATAGCCAGCAAATAAGTTTATTTGTGATCAGATGTACAGTGCTTATATATGCTTACAGAAATTCTAGAATCTTGTAGAACATACAAGAGGCAGTGTGGAAGTTCTAGAACCTACAGGTAGGGTTTCCCAAATCTATTAATAGCATCACTGGGGTTAGCCTAGAGGGATTCCCCCAGTCTATAAATAGATCAAAAACATCAGTACCACATAACACATAATCAATAACTCCCTTACTTTAAATGTTAATACATACATATAAAGCCTAGATCAAATAATGCACAGACACAGTGCCCATATATGTAACACCTCCCCCCTTAAAGAAAAATTTTGGCAGCCAAAGGGTTACAAAATTTTACAAGATTTTTTTTTCTTCTTCAACAAATACACATATACACAGGTAATAACTTTTCACAAAGCATATTTATCTAAATACAAAGTAAAATTGGTCCCATGTATAATCTTTATAAACTTGCTAATTACAAGTATACAAATTACACTTTAAATACAGTTTCTGGACAGGGCATCCGCACAGATATTATCCTTTCCTTTAACATGTTCTATTTGTAGAGAGTAGTCTTGCAACATTAAACTCCAGTTCAATAATCTTCTATTTTTGTTCTTCATTTTGTGCAAGAAGACTAAATTGTGGTGATCTGTGTATATGGTGGGTTTTGATGATAAAGATATGTAGATATTAAAATGTTGAATGGCCAAAATGAGGGCTAAACATTCTTTTTCTATTTTGGAGTAGTTCTTTTGGTGTACATTAATTTTTTTTTGAAAAATAGCAAATGGGATGTTCAATATCTTTATCATCAGATTGCAGTAAAACTGCACCTGCACCCACATCACTGGCATCCACAGCCAGGTGGAAACGCTTACTGAAATCCGGAGCAGTTAGTACGGGCTCCAAACAGAGAAGATTTTTTATTTTGTCAAAGGATTTCTGACATTCCTCTGACGAGTGATATTTTACACCCTTTTTCAGTAGCCCCATCAGTAGAGCAGTGACCTCTGAGAAATTTTTGCAAAATTTTCTATAATACCCTGCCATTCCAAGGAACCTCATTAAACTTTTCTTATTTTCAGGAATGGGGTAGTCAATGATGCTTTTGACTTTTGCCTCAATTGGTGTCACAACTTCATGATCTACTACATGCCCTAAGTGAATAACCTTGGTTTTCACAAAGTCACTCTTGGACAAATTTGCAGTAAGGTTTGCCTCTATGAGCCGAAACAAACCTTGCTCAAACTTGGTGTTACAAAGGCTGATATTTCTTTTAACCGCTCCGTAAGTGGTACACACCAATATCTTTTCAGTAAATCACACTTCATGGTATATTTAGCATTATCAATCCGATCAATACAGTCTAATTCTTGGGATAGGGAATGAATCTGTTTTACTCAAAACATTGACTTTCCCGTAGTCAGTATAATATCTGATTGAACCATCAGGTTTTGGGACCAAAACACATGGAGATGCCCAATTACTTTGACTTGGTTCAATTATATCTTTGTCCAACATGTATTGCACTTCCTGATTTAACTTTTCAAGTGCACCTTGTAATTCTCGACGATAAGCACTAGATTTGATCTGTTTTGCACCTAGCTGAAATACAACCTGTTGAATTAGTCCTGACATAAAATTTGACCCTTGATCTGACTGGATCTCTTTTGGTAAGCCAACTAAAGTAAAGAAATTGACCAGAGCTTTTGAGATTTTGGGAGCTATTGAGTTGGTCAAAGGTATGGCCTCTGGAAATCTGGTTGAGGCACACATAATGGTTAAAAGATTGGTTTCTGGATTTAGTTTTTGGTAAGGGGCCTACACAGTCAATTATCACTTTGCCAAATGGTTCCTCAAATGCTGGAACGGGTTTAAGAGGAGCTACAGGAATATTTTGGTTTGGTTTCATTACCATTTGACAAATGTGATAAGTCTTGCAAAATTCTACTCCACAGTGTCCAATTTGAGGCCAATAGAAACGTTTGGTTATCTTGCTGTAAGTTTTGGCCACAGCCACCCATTTAAGACTCATGAGCCAATTTCACTTTCTCACTTTGGTACACTTTTGGCACAACAATCTGGTGCACTACTGACCATTCTTCAGATGCAGGGATATTTGGTGGCCTCCACTTTCGCATAAGCACACCTTTTGTGACATAATAGCCTACAGGGACCGTATCTACCTCTACTGTTTGTAAGACCAACTTGAATAGAGGAGCTAATTCAGGGTCATTTTTCTGCTCTGAAATCAACTTTGATTTTGACAGTGATACATCTGGACCATCTATTGTGTCTTGATTCTCAGAATCTACCCTAGTCTTAGGATCAGTATCACTAGAATTCTGCATATCATGGTCATAGTTGTTCAAGAATGTATGTGACAAATCAACTAAGACATCAGTAGATTGTTTACACTCTTTTGGTTCTTCTTGGACTTTCTTAACCATAGCTCGAGTCACAGCAGAGGAAGAAACAATACCAGGAATAACCTCTTCTAATTTCTCAGTGCTAACCAAAGTGATCGGCTTAGAAGTAACCTTAGGATCAGCAACCACCTTTCCACCTGTCAAATCATTTCCCAATAACAAAGATACCCCTTTAATGGGTAAACTGGGCCTGGTACCCAAAACAACAGAACCAGTAACTAAGTCTAATACTAAGTTGACCTTATGTCAACACATCCCCCTTCAATACCTTGGGCAATAACACTCTCACCAGTAGAAGTGCTTACACCCAATGGCAATACACCTTCTAAAAGCAAGGACTGAGTAGACCCAGTGTCTCTCAATATCTTAATGGGAACCTGACCAGAACTACTTTCTAAGGATACTAAACCATCAGACACAAAAGGTTTGAACTCTTCCCTAATAATCTCAGACTTGTCTAAACCAATACTAGATTCTGTTCTATTGGGATTTGAATGCTATTTAGATTTGCTAGACACATAGGCATTGAGTGTTGCCTCCTTTTCTCTTCTCTTCTTGAAAAGACAACAGTCAGACAAAACATGCCCAGGTTTTTTACAATAATGGCACACAGGAGCAAAGGATCTGGGTTTTCCTATCCTTACTCATTTTCTAATTGGAGGTTTGACCCTTATCTGAACTCTTTTCTGGAGCTACATTTTCAGACTTCTTTCCTACTTCAGGATAAGACTTCTTGTTGGAATCAAAGCATCTACTCTTGTTGAAAGTGGACTTGTGACTTAGCGCATAGACATCAGCATAAGCTGCTGCTTTTGCTAAATTTTCAACTTACTGTTCATCTAGATAGGTTTTAATGTCATCACAAACACACCTTTTGAACTCTTCAATCAAAATTGAAAGTGGACTTGTGAATTACCACATACTCATCAACATAAGCTGCTGCTTTTGCTAAATTTTCAACTTTCTGTTCATCTAGATAGGTTTTAATGTCATCATGAACACACCTTTTGAACTCTTCAATCAAAATAACTTGCCTAAGTTGTTCAAAGTCTGTACCAACTTTCCTAGAATTACACCATCTGTCAAAGTACACTTCTTTCTCAGGGGCAAATTCAATGTGTGTTTGACTTTCTTGTTTACTATAATTTCTAAATTTTTAACAATACGCTTCTGACACCAATTCACAGCTTTCAAAATAGCATTTTTGACACAGTTATAGTCCACACATTCAGAAATCGGCAAAGCTGTATGCCTCTTGGGCTTTCCCCTTCAAAACACTTTGCAGCAATAAAGGCCACTGATCTGTGGGCCATTTCAAATTTTGAGCCACTCTTTCAAAGTGTTGAAAGTACTTATCAACTTCTGATTCATTAAAAGGTGGTACCAGTCAAACATTTTTACCCAAATCAAATTTGACAGCAATGAACTCTTCGTGGGCAATGCGGCGAGCATTTAGTTCTAAAGCTCTCATTTCCCTCTCATGTTTAAGCTCAAGTTCTTTTTCATATTTTTTAGCTTCAATCACTTCCTTTCGCTGTTGAGCCTCAAGCTCTTCTTTTTGCTGTTGAGCTTGAGCGTCAAGTTCTTCTTTTCGCTTTTGAGCTTCGAGCTCTTCTTTTTTTTGTTGAGCTTCAAGCTCTTTGAGTCTTAACTCTCTTTCGATTTCTAATCGCCTAATTTCAAATTCTAATCTAATCTAATGTGGACTTTTATAGCGCTTAATCTCCATCACTGATGGACTCTAAGGCGCATCTAAACATAAAGCAAGGCAGTTATCGTTAATCAAGGGACATAGCCAGGTCGTACCAAGGAGATACAGATGTGACGGGAGAGGCTATGGTGGGTGGGCTTTTGCAAACAGGTAAGTTTTAAGCTTCTTTCTGAAGGAGGCAACTGATGTTGCACTGCGAACATCTTGAGGGAGGTCATTCCAGATCTTAGGAGCATCAAAGGCAAAACTATGGCCAAAATGTTTGGCTGACTTAAAGACTGATGAATGGAAAGGAGGAACTGTAAGGTATTGACGATCTGGGTGACTATGCCTAGTACTATAGGGACAACTACTAAAAGACAAGAATGGTTCGAAGTAAGAAGGAGAACCACTATGCAAAAATTTATACACAAGTGTTGCGGTTTTGAAAATACAACGATACTTAACAGGCAACCAGTAGAGTTTCTGTAGAATGGGTGTAACATGAGCATACTTTCTATGATTTGTAATCTAATCTAATCTAATATGGACTTTTATAGCGCTTAATCTCCATCTCAGATGGACTCTAAGGCGCAACAGAACATAAAGCAAGGGCAATTAACATTAATCTGGGGATATAGCAAGGTCGTACCAAGGAGACACAGGGTGACAAGGGAGGCTATGGCGGATAGGCTTTTGCATACAGATAACAATACGAGCAAGGGTGTTCTGAATACTTTGCAATTTGTGCTGATTGAAACCAGACAAACCTCTGAACAGAGAGTTACAATAGTCCAGACGACTACTAACCAAGGCATTTGCAGCAAGGACTGCCACTTCAGAAGTGAGATACTTTCTAATTCTACGGAGGTCACGCATCTGAAGGAAGCACGCTTTGCAAGTCCTCTTGATATGCTCAGAGAATGAAAAATCTGCATCAAAACACACACCTAGATTTCTGACAGAATCAACCGGATGAAGAAGGCTACCAAGAATGCTGACAGGAAAGTGAGAGGAAATCTTCTGACGTTGAGCCTTGGAACCAAAGACAATAAACTCAGTTTTTTCAGGGTTGAGCTTCAATTTACTGAGAGACATCCACTCTTGAACATCACGAAGGCAGGCATTTAGCTTGGCGAGAGCCGAAGAAGCATTCTTGTAGGAGAGATGGATGTATAACTGAGTGTCATACGCAATAAAAATGGAATTTAATATGCGGGTGGAGGCGAATAATTTTACTGAGTGGTGTTGTATAGAGTGAAAACAGTAACGGACCCAGAACAGAACCTTGTGGGACTCCATAGATGAGATTGCTTAATTCAGATAGTGTGGAGCCTATCTTAATGGCCTGGCAACAATTTCTTAAGTAGGAAGCAAACCACCTTAGAGCTGTTCCACCAAGACCAAACCAGGATTTAAGGTAACCAAGAAGAATATTATGGTCTATAGTGTCAAATGCGGCTGATAAGTCAAGAAGTACTAGAGCTGTGGGTTCACCGCGTGCCAGAGAGAGATGAACCTCGTTTTTTATAGACAATAAAGCAGTTTCCGTGGAATGTCCTGGCTTATATGCTGACTGATGAGGATTGTCCAGTTTGTTGTTATTAATGTGTGACGTTAGCTGCCTGGCAACGACCCGTTCAACCAACTTTGACAGGAAACAAAGACCAGACACTGGGCGATAATTCTTAAGGTCGTCTCTAGGAAGGGAAGCCTTTTTTATGAGGGGGTGACAACCGCCTTTTTGAAAGAATTTGGGAAGGATCCTTCAATGAGAGAATAATTTACCAACTTGGTAATGGAAGAAAGGAGGATATCAAGACAATCCTTAAGGAGGAATGTTGGTATAGGGTCTAGTGAGCAAGATTTAGTGGGGGATTCACTAATACACTTATAGACCTCGTCTTCAGTGACAGGCATAAAGGCATTGAAAGCAGGAGGCACCGAATCCGGTGCATCATTGAAAGAGCCAGAAGAAGCAAAGTTGTCCCTGATTTTGCTTATTTTATTGGAGAAAAAAGAAGCAAACATGTCCGCGAGGCTTTTGTCTGAGCTATGAGCAGGCAGGACAGTCTCGGAGGTGCGATGCAACACCTTCCTCAATGACTGCCATAGCTTCTTGGGGTCACGACTATTAGCAGTTATGAGATTTGTATAGTATGAACCCTTGTCTTTATTGGCCAGTCGATTACACCAGGCAATTTGCCTGCGGAGTCTTGACCTATTCAACTCTGACTTATGTTTTCTCCACCTTCGTTCAAATTGCCGTCTAAGAGATTGAGCCATGCGATACGAATCAGACAACTACTCATCAGACTGCTGTTTAGCCTTGCGTGAAATGATAGGAGCATGCTTGTCAAGTACCTGTGTAACACCAGTTATGTACTGATCATAAAGTTCTGCAGCAGTACCTTCAGGGGACCGTACAAACGGTATATTATTAAGGTCATTTCTGAACTGATCGATATCAATCCTGTGGTACCGTCGATAAGAGACCCAATTGTCGATGCTGGTTGATGGGTGGGAGAAATCCAGTTGGCATCTTATGGCAGCATGGTCAGAAATGAAATCCCCAACACTAACATTGCGGACAAAATCTGAGTCACAAGGAGATATCAAAACATCCAGAGTGTGACCCAGTAAATGAGTCGGGCCACTGACACTTTGAACCAAACCACAACACTGAAGGATGTCGTTAAACCTGGACCTATCACCACACTCAATATCCAGATGGACATTTATATCGCCACAAATGATGAAACTCGAACCAGTCGAAGACAGAAAGCCAGAAAGAGCCAGAAAATCTTCCAGAAACTGAGTAGTACAAGAACCAGGAGGACGATACACACAAGCCGCAACAAAGCTATTATAATCAGACTTAAACGAAAGTATGATAATTTCAAATGACCTGAAAACTGGTGAAGAGACAATACTGGGAGAAAAGGTTTTTCTACACAGAAAACCAACACCTACTCCCCGACCAGTGCACCTTGGTTTTTGGATGAAATTGTAATCAGCCGGTGTGAGAGAACTCAGGAGGCCATCAGTATCATTTGATCTAATATGCATCTCAGCTAGACCCAGGATGTCTAGGTCACCGCGTTTTATCAGGTCCTGGAGGAGAGGGCCTTTATTGTGAATGGATCTACAATTGACAAATCCAAAAGTGGTGGGGCCAGGGTTTGAAGCAACATCGCCACACAACAAAAGGAGTAGTAGTAGGTTTTTAAATTTCAGTTGTGGAGGAACCTGTTTTGTATCGCTAGTGTAACAATATTTACGGATCAAGACAGAAAGCCGAAAAATAGAAGGGATACTCCGGTCAATCTTTTCGCAGTTCTTACACAAGAAACCAACACACAGGAAACATATCACTAGAATGACTTTCACAAATAACATGGTCGAGAACACATTATCCAGTCCAAAAACATGAAGGAAACCAGAACTGTGTAAAAATAAACTGTCACGAGAAAACAAATGCAAAAAGATTGCAAGAGTTAGCAAACCATAAAAGCAGAGGAACCCATAATTACAGTCATTCACAAGCCAGAGTTAAAACCACCACACCAATGACCTTAAACAATAAAAATGATAAAAATGATACTGGGACATAAAAGCCATAAAATAATCACTAGGACATGTCAGGTGATAAGGGGGAATGTGAATTACAACAACAAATGGGTTGAAAATAATACCACGATAACGGGGAATGTGGGCGATAATAGGGTATACTGATATTTAAGGAAACTAAGGCAATATTAAGGAGATTAAGACCCCAAATTGTTGAAATGGAGTATATATGTTATAAAAAATGCCAATGGTGAACCTTATCAAGCAATATGTAGCATAATTCATGCAATTTGAAATCAGAACGTCTGAAAACACAATACCCGCCACGGCCTCACGCCCCAATTTGGCCAGAAAGTTTTATTGGTAGAGGTTTATACACTTCTATACAACTTTCAGGTAAAACATCTTCATCAACTAACTGTTCAACAATAAGCCTTTTAAGTTCATGCTTACGCGTTGACCTTTTCACCTCTAACTGTAACTCTTGGGCTATCGGCATTAACATATCTTTTTTTAAAGTCTCTAGAGCTTCCATAGATGGTGACTGTATAAACTCTTTAGCACTGTTGACTTTAACAAAATGTCAAATCAAAGTAATTTTCAAAATATTAATTGAATGGTTGAATCAAATGGTTGTTCAAATGGTTGGATCCTGGACGAGCCCCCAATTTTCCTGTTACTGTCACAGGGCAAGCACAGTAGCAATTACTGGTTGCTTTTAAGTTGTAACAGAAAAAAGCAAAAAGTTTAAACTAACAAATTTATTAAACAATCAAAAATGATGATTACAGTCAACTGGTATGTTCTCATTTATTTATTTGGGGTTTTACATTGCTTTCAACACTGTACAGGTCATATCACAACGGGTAGTTTGGAAGGGCAGAGGAAACTAGTACATATAGTTGGTCAAGGTTCTGTACTGTAAACTGCCGACCAACGGCAAGCAACTACCAGCTTTCCCACTTCAGTTAGAGCTGTGAACCGAACCCCGGCCTCAGAGGTGGGAGGTGAGAATGGTACCACTCTGCCACCATTGCCCCTTGGTATGCTCTCAATAGTACATACAATAACACAATAATGAAACTAATCTGACCTGACCACTGTAACTGACAGTTAAGTTTGTCCACTGTATCCAGCAATCTGTCCTGTGATCTGTCCAATGTCCACTAACACACAGATATCTGTATCCTGTGATCTGTTCAATGTTCGATAACACAAAATGTCCTTATCCTGTAATCCTTTTAATATCCAATCACACAAAATGATTGTATGGAGATATTCAGAAGGTTTGCACAACTGTATTGTCTGCTCCAAGAAAAGGACAATGTCCAAAATGCAGTAAATCCACTCTCTGAGTGTTTCACTCTCTGAGTGATCACTCTCAGTGATTTAGAACCAATGGTGAAAGAGGTACCAGCAGTGAAAAAGTGTGGATAGTATCGCTGCAACATGTGGAAAAATCAAGGATAAATTGACAAAGAGTGAAAAAACAGTTTCAGAACTAGAGATAAAAGTGAAGAAACAAGAAGATGTACTTTCACTGTATAAAGGAAGACTTTTAAGGATGGAACATGAAGTGAAATGTTTAAAGGATGAAAGTTTAAACCTCAAGAGTCATTTACCCACCATAGCCTCTCCCGTCACATCTGTGTCTCCTTGGTACGACCTGGCTATGTCCCTTGATTAACGATAACTGCCTTGCTTTATGTTTAGATGCGCCTTAGAGTCCATCAGTAATGGAGATTAAGCGCTATAAAAGTCCACATTAGATTAGATTAGATAGTATAAGTATTTAAATAAACTAGCGGAGTTATATTCAATTTCATGATTAAAACCACCAGTGGAGTGTGACATAATAAATTAATATTAAAATAGCTGGTTAATATTAAATTTTAGTTTTAAAATCATTCCAGAGTTTACTTATCCTAAGTTGGGCTCCAACATAGATATTAGCCTTTCTGGGTGAAGCCCAAACAGTTGTATTGGCTTTGGTGTACTTTGATTTTCCCTCAACTGAATTTTCCCCACTGATTGTCCCCCTTTTTCCCACTAATATATGGTTTTCCCCCTATTATACCATGATTTCGCCCTTTTCATATTTCAATAGAAACATAAAAACCAAACATAAGTAGTGCACTTTTGAGGGGGGAAGACATAAAAAAAGTTTACCTTAGTTATTCAGGTAGTGTTACTAACTTTAGCTCATGAGCAATTTATGGTTCAAATCTCATGAAGAAATCAAGATTCAATCTATAAGTAATGGTTTTTACTACTAATATACTTGAGATATTAATAACTTTCAAGATGTCTTCTATTCATTTATTACCTTTATTACTTATGAAATATAACATCTGCGGAAGAGTATTGTCAGATTATCCATGGGCTTTGTCTACACAAACACAAAATAATACAGACAAGTAAGTGCAATTAACTTGTATCCTTTGATCATGTACAGAAGTTGTGATGATTTAACTGTTTAACTGTTCAGTCTATAATTGCACAACCAGAGTAATTATGGACAATGGTGGACAATAGTTCTGAGTACATTTCTATCAGATAGAAGTCTTTGAACCAAGTTCCAGAGCATGATTTTTCTTTGACAAGTTAATAATGGACAATAACCTGAATATATTTCAATGATGTGAAGGTTTTTGATCCAAGTTTCATTGCATATCAGACAGAAATCTTAGAAATAAATTCAATGTATATTTATAGCACTAAATGACTAAACTATATAGGGCAAAACTCAAAATATAATATTTATGGCATCAAAGGACTAAAATATAAAGGGGGGGAAATCACTGTATCAAAAGGGGAAAATCATAACTAATTAAAAAAACTGGACAATCAGTGGGGGAAAATTTCATCGGGGGGGGGGGAGGGGGGGGGGCAAATCATCAATCAAATAAAGTCCAATAAATGCCCCAAAAGCCATAAATATGAAATAATGTACTGATTTATTATTACTACCCATTTAAGCTCAAATTATCAAAACCTTTTTATGAAACAAACCTAAAGATTGAGCTTTGGTCTTTGAATTTTCAGGCTGAATTTCTTGTGGATTTGCGAGAAAAACTGTTAAATAGCAGTTGTTTTTATGATGGTGTTTATGGTGAATTCTTTTTAGTAAAGTGGTATGAAACAACCTTATATTAGATGACACATACTGCAACAAAATTGAGCTTGTGACAAGATGTATAAATGTCATAAGCATTACTCCATATGTTCACACTACGTAATTTATTACAAAATAAAAAGAATCCTTGTGAGAGGTTAAATAAAATATTCATTAATAAACAAACATTTAACTATGTTCGGGATATGGAATTAATTATCCATTATGTACTCATTCAAAACTTTAAACAGTTTATATTTTTTAATGTGCATTATGCTCTCATATAAGGCTTCGTTATTATATACATTTCAGAACCCTTGTTTTAATCCAAAATCTGACCTAATCCATTATGCCTTTCAAGCGCCTACTTTTTCATTGGACAATCCCTCTATCCAGCATTTTCACCATTTATTAATACCCCTATATTCATGTCATGTTATAATCCGCATTTTCTGTTCAACTTACCTCACTGTGTACCTCATCAAAGAAGGCTATTCACAATTAAAATGCCACTCCAACTGAGATTTTAAAAAATGTCTCATGTCTCCAAACACCATCTAATGAAAAGCTGAAAAGCTGGATTTTTATCAGACAATTATCTTGGAGGAAAATGTGCAATTAATGAGTGAGGTATATATGCTTTGATGTAACTGTTATCACCTTGTGAAAGCCTTAAAGCTCGGTCTGTTTGAAGTTAATGAAGGGAGCCACTTGAAGGGTGAAAATCCAAGTGTCCGTATTTACACCAAATTCTCACTGACATATAAACTACTTGTTTTTTTAACAATGATCACACGACAAACTTCTTAAAAGCCACCCCCACCCCCACCCCCCACCACACACACACAGGTATTCTTCTTTTATTGTTAAGGTATTACACCATGTTCACACTTTGTTGATATGGCACCCCTATGTACTAACAATTTTTAATATTTTTATGGTGTGTTTTTTATTCCAAAAGTATAGCATTGTATATTATTGTTTTCATTATAAATAAGTGTTAATATGCCAATTTTTTATTGGCCAAAATGCGGTAGTGAGTCCCTTTATAGAGATAGATATATCAGAGCCATAACAGGTCAAAGTGCAGTATGACTTTTATTGGCCCACCACACTAATGAGATCCGCCATTACTGCTCTCACTTGAAACATTAAAAACACAGATTAACTTTTTGAATCTACGTACACTATATCTTATATATGCATCTTATATATTGTACATAAAGTGTATGATCAGCTGGGCTTTTTGTATTGGCAACAGAAGCCTGTTTGCAGTCATTTCCCTGGGATTTCTTCCCTCTATGGTGTCAATTTATTTATTTATTTGGGGTTTTACGTCACTTTCAACCCTGTACAGGTCATATCACAACAGGTAGTTGGAAGGGCAGAGGAAACCAGTACATACAGTTCGCTAGGGTTCTGTACTGTAAACTGTCGACCAACAGCAAGCAACTACCAGCTTTCCCACTTGAGGCCGTGCCGTCTATGGTGTCAAAGTTTGACCTCCCCTTATGATATTCTCTAATGCATTACAGTTTCAATAATGTTATTTCTCAAAATAACAAAAACATAAAAAGCAGGTTTATTTAGGATACTGATGTTATAGTAGATTATCATATTTATCTGATCTGCTCCAACAAAGCATGTTGAAAAGACTTCAGAGACAAGAAAACAAGCTCGGGCAGTGTGAACCCAGTATTATGTTTTAACAATGGTTGAATGATAAACTTCTTCACTCCCACTACTCTTGTTTTATTTTAGTATATAAAGGGTTATATTCTGGTGAGAAGTTATTTTCCAGCCCCTATCCCCACCCCCTCTCGACTGCTCCCACTACCCCCAGGGGATTGCTGAGTTTTAGGCCCACAAGACAAATCCTGTTTGAAGTTCCCTACTTAACACGGGTAAGTGACTCTCAGCGTACAGATAGTAGTTCACCCTCAGGGAGACCTAGCCAATTGAACTGAACAATGAAGGGCTGTTTTATAATGAGGGATTTTCTTTTGTGGGATAAAAATCTGAGTATTCTTTGACTTTCAGAAAGCTTTTGTTTCCATAGATGTTAAAGCTCTGATATTATTGAGTGCTTTCACACTTAAATGCACCTTTGGTCAATTCTCTAAAACTGTTATTCTTTGTCCAGAAATGAATGGAAACGTTTAATAGATGAAAAACAAACAGAAACAAGACTCAAGTTTTAAGTTAATTCAGTAAGTAGATCATAGATATTTCAACTGATTTGTTTCAAGCTTAGTCAGTATGACGTCACAATGTTTTAGATGCACAAAAGTATTACATATCTATAGAGTGACATATCTAGTTACTTTATGAATCGTGAGTTATATCCAGAATGGTAGCCTTGCTTAAGGCTCAAATTTGCATGATATCTTTTCAAACATGCACACAGATATTTGTAGTCATAAAGCACTCATACATATCAAGAGAAAGAACTGTGTCAGACAGAGAGCTGTATAGTCGGTATGTGTACGAGTACATTATAGAAACTGAAACTCCATTATCTGAACTGAAAACTTTCCCTAACTGCAAAGAAATTTGAGCCTTCCGCAAGGCTACCAGAATGGTTCACGGTTGTAAAATTTGGATTTTGGGGCTTAGAATTTTCTTGATAAAGATTAAGTCCAATGAAAACATAAAAAATAATCCACGTTTTTGTAGAAAAATGTAGAAGCTTCCAGTGTCTTTCTAATGATAATTATGATGGAGTTTATGCAGAAGTAAGTTTATCTTTAACATTTAACAAAGCTATGTTTGTTTATATAAGTGAAAAAGTCTTGATATTATGATAAAAGTTCTAATATAGCTTACACACTTTTAATTGAAAACCAAAAAAAGTAATAATAATAGATAAATTGAGGCTAATTTCCAGGACTAATTAGACATAATTTAAATTGTGTACCCTTTTATGAAAATTGGCAAATTTTACAGAATGTAAGTTCTTATCAAATCTTAAAGATCTTAGTTGTAACTGACATTATCAGAAAACAAGTCTTTCTATAAGTAAAACAAACAAACTGTATGAACAAGAATAGTTTTTGTAAAATCGTGCCAGTATTACTTGTTCTACTTAGCTAATTGAAAGAAGACTTTCTGTTTGGAAGGAAACTGACTTTATTTATAAAAGCTTTCGGGTTGAGTTAAGTTATAGATCTGAATTCAGACAACAATTGCTTCCAACTTCCAGGAATTTTACAGCTTAAAGAAAGCAGCTTGTTTTTGTGAAGTTGAATGTGATGTTAGATGGCTGGCTGTTTGGGGAAACCACTGGTCTGTATGTAAGGTATTATGGAAGATGTTTCTGAAAACCATTTGGAATAGATCAGTGTCTTAAGGGGGCTTCACACCATTCTGATTGATAGCCTCTGACATATTTCTGAAATGACTTGATGAGATGAAAAAGAATCCGATACGTTTGGCCGGCGGACGTTTGAACATTTTTATTCATTATTTAAATATGGTCCTAAATGAAATAACTTTGGTAAACATTGCAAACAAGGTTTAATATGTTATTTTTATATAGTCTCCAACACAAAAAAGACCTTTTTTGTTATTTTATTGACACAAAGCCATAATACAGCATTACATCTAAACATTATATTACAAAATCATCAGCACCTTCAATAACAGTTATCAGAGACTAAGCTTAAAAACAATCAGCGATTCTGAGTAGGAATCGAAGGCCTTTTCATTCTTTTATGAGCATTATGTTTAATCCTGAGGAGTTATCAAAGGGGTTTTAGTTTCTTATATTTAATCCTGAGCAGTTATCAGAGACTAAACATAAAAGCAGTCTGCAATGCTGAGTAGGAATCAAAGGCCTTTTAGTTCTTTTCTTTACATAACATCATGTTTATTCAAAGTCATCATTTTTGATAAGAAAATGATGGTGAAATAGTTAAAAAGTACAGTTCCTTTTATGTGAAACAATGTAAAATTAACATTTTTAACTCCTTTTGCAAAATAAAAAAAAAGTTTTGTCTTTTTTTTTTCATTTGGCCCTAATAATAAAACAAGATAATAGTTTAAATAACATATAAAAAATTCACCGGCCAATTGTCATACCCCCCAAAAATGTCACCGGGCTCTCACCAGGGCTCTCTACAGGTAGCTCTTAGTACTTTAGAAGTATATGGAAGTTATTCAGGTTTGAAGAAGAATACAGAAAAACACAAAGGTAATTTGGATTGGAAGAAAGATATACTCAAAGGACAAATGAAAGGTCTCAGTAAACCTAGACTGGGGTGATACAAAATTCACACCATTGGGACTGAAATTTTCTGTAAATTTGAGTCATATCCCAGAGATTAACTACCCAGCAGTTTTGGAGAAAATGAAAACAGTAATGAAAAGCTGGAAGAATAGAAACCTAATACTCATCGGAAAAATAAACTTGATCAAAACAAATATAACATCTAAGATAATCCATCTCCTCACTGTTCTGCCCACACCAAAATCATTCTTAGAAGCAGTAAATAGCTTGCTTTACACATTTTTAGTGGATAATAAACCAGACAAAGTGAACCAAGAAACAGTCTGTATGGACAACTTAAATGGTGGTTTGAGGATGATTATTATTTATAATTTTGAGAAAGCCTTAAAAATAAATTGGCTAAAACGAAAACTAGTCCAAACAGATGCACAATGGAATATATTTGTTTTCAGAAATATACAAAAGTTTTGATAAACTGTTCAAACAAGGTGGTGAATGGTTTGCACATACAATTCAACTAGTAGATGACATGTTCTGGTAGTGTGTGATTATTGGAGGCCTTTTTGTAAGAATCAAATTCCACATCACTATAGTGCAAGACAGTTGATCGGTAAATTTATTAAAAAGTATAAACAAAAACAATCCTTTTTGTTCTGGAGACCATGTTCCGGAAAGTTTTGTGGAAGCTGATGATAAAGATGAGACGTGGACACATATTTTTAAAACCTGTTTCAAGTCAGTAATGGGCAATCAATTAATCTGGTTTCAATATAGAATTTTATTTGGAATCTTACTAACCAGATATTTTCTGTCAGATAGTAGCCTGTGCTGTTTCTGCACAGAAAGTCTAGAAACTATAGCACATCTTTTCTGTCATTGCCCAAAAGTGACTCAAAGCATTGAACATTGGATCTCCAATAAAGTTAAACTAAAATTGATATTGACAAACTCTTTAAAAATTCTAGGGCATTGCAAAATGGACAGAAATTATTGCCTATTGCACATTAAATCTTGTTATATTAGTAACAAAAAAGTATATATATTCATGTTCCAAAAGAGTTTTTCAATTAAATATCTTTCATTTCCAAAATGAAGTGCAAAAAGCCTTCTTAGAACAAAGATACTTGTCAGAGATAAATTCAAATCAGCCAGTATTCTCAAAAAGATGGGAACTTTGGGTAAATCAGTTCAGTTAAAAGAATATTAACACAAAACTACAAATGAAAATGCCTAGGCATTGTGTTGTTTTATTCCCTAGTTATGAAGGTTTATAATTGTTGTGGGTATTATATCTTTCTTTTTTTCTCAATGTTTGTTTTCTTTTTTTATGGCTCTTGATTTTTGTTTTTTTTAGATAGTTACAAACAGGGTTCACTACAAGACGTTTTTTGATGTTTAACAGATTCACAACATCTACGTCCCTATGTCAGTAATGCATTCTAATGTGTTCACTCATAATTTGCTTTCCTTTTCTGACAAAGTATAAAAAAATTGTGTACATTTTTTAAATCACAGTATTGAAATTCTTTGCATATTTTTCTTAGGTGCGTGGACGTTTGGCCAGTGGAGTTTTGGCCGGTGACATTTTTTATTTACCCTTTTGTAGCATTTGGGAGTAGGTAGGCGTGGGTAGCCAACCCAACATCAGTCCCCCTTTACAGTGTCATTCATACACAGTATGAAACTTTTTTAGGGTTACAAAAACACATATTTTCCATAAAATACAAATATTACTATTAAAATGAAATGTTTTAATCTGGCTGAGCAGCCACAAAACTCCCATCTGCCGGGGGGGGGGGGGGGGGGGGACAGCCTCAGATGTAAGAAAAGGCTGACCAGCCAGCAGAACACCCAATATCAGAGTACATATTTTTTAATTGAGCAGTACCTTTTAAATAGCCAAAATTAGGCACCTTTTGGAGTGGAGACCTGACAATTTTCAACATTTCCAACAGCTGAGCAGACGTGTTATGAAAGTGATAACATATCGAAAAGCCTTATTAGTCAAGTGTGATAGGGGTTTTTGTGGAAATATTCCACAGAGTGTAACAAACCATCCAGAAATACATTAATGGAGCGTGAGATTACATTTCAATAGTTTTTTAAAATTCGTTTTTTTTTTGTATTGTTTACATAAAATTTTATTTTAGACAAAAAGAAAGCTGGAATTTGTATGGTGAAAAAAAAACATCAGCCAACTCTAATTAGTGTTCGTGTAAAAAGACATCATGTGATATACATATAAACCAATAACTTCACAGTTATTTGTTGAGTTTGTTGAGTTTTTCATTTGTCCAACTTACATCTGTAACACTCTGTTACATACATTGCCAATTATTTGTAAAGCTGATTTTTTTTCAACACAACTTCTGTTGGTACCATGTAAAACACCCAACACGCCACCAAACATAGGTTAGAGTTTAACTAAAGACACATATCACCCAATTGGCACGCCGCCCGACTTCTACCGGAAAAGACCGAATGCTAAAATGGAGTGACGTCATCACTCGGAACCTACTTCGGCAGTGTGTATGTGTGTGTGGTTGACAACAGAATTTGGAAACTGAGATGAGATTTGGGTTGATAGAAGCACTCCTGTGATTAGTTTTGTATTGAGACGTTTGGAATTCTCCACACAGATGTTTGAGTGACGTCAGCAGGGGTGTGTGTGTGTATGTATGTGTCTGTTTAAATAAGGATAGACAGATTGAAGTAGATAACATACAAATGGATAATTAGACTGACTGTTGTATCTCACACAATTTGTCGTGAACTGAATTGTTTAACATATAAATTATATCAGAACTTGGGATTGTTGTAACTTTTTTGGTCCTCAAAAAGTGAATTTTGAGACAGGTAAAAAAACCTAGAAGCATATACAATGGTATGTCAACATTATGTGTGTCACCAAGGTGGGGCTAGAATTCAGGAATGTTAGTGCAAGTGATTATGTCATTTGTAGGGCAATTCAGTGGGTTATTAGCTTATCTTTAGACTCATAGCTGATGCATAAATCATCCTATGAAAACACAGAATCTGGGTCCAGTCTACAGTTGTACTAGTCTTCTGGCTTACACGGTTCCTGGATAATTAAGAACTCTGAATCTGAACCCTGGGCAGACAGTTAATCAGTCGGGTGAAGGTGAAATCCTGGGATATGATTGAATGCACACACGAGCTATCCAGGGGGAGTGTGAACTAATTACAATACTAAGCGGGAGACAGTGGCAGAATGGCCTGTTAAAGAATTCCAAAAAGGGATTATATAACATAAATATGTAAAAACATTGGGATTATAGGATTTCAAAGTCAATATATAGACTGTTGGTTTGAGACAGATACAGATGTATAAATATATTCAAGTATTTATTTAACCAGATAACTTCTTTCATGAGAATGCACACTGGGGATTGGAGACCAGCATTACTCTTAGACTGGTGCCCGGTTTGACAAAAACAATTCACAAACGGATAATCAGAAATCAAGTGCTTTCTTAACCAATCAGCGAGTCTGTAATCCCGAACAGTAAAAGGACATTTTCTTGAAAGAGATTCCAGAAGATCCCCACTTCCCCCTCCCCCTCCCCTACCCATGGGATGAATCTGTTTGTTTTCACAATTCACTGGTGTGTATAGAATTAAACCAAGTGGCTATATGTACAAAGAAATCACTGTGTTATTAAAGAAACCTCTAACTTGTTATGAATCCCTATGTTTTGTGTGTGTGTACACATAGATTGTGTGTGTAAAATCTGGGACCCCCTGTGAATTCCCCCCTCCCCCCCGCCACCTCCCAACACCCAGCTAACCACTGTCAGATATAAAGCTCCTTTTGTGAAGGGAGATTTTGGAGTAAATAGATTGGCAGCCACAAGGTCACATGACCCCGTACGAATTCCACCTGAGAGCAGACGACAACCTCACACAAAGTGGCGGTCAGTTGTTACATCACGTTGGAAGAGATAACTTGCATAAAATGTGGGATTTGTGAGTTCAACGTTTGAGTTATTTTGTGAGAAATGGATGTATAGTTTTTATCAATGAAAGATCCATTGGCTGTGTGTTCCTGGAACCATTCTTAGAAAAAGAGAGTTGCAATCAAAATACAAAGGGAGTTTATATAGATTCAAAGTGTAATAATTTAGGAAGGAAATATTGTCACTTACAAGGAATTGGATAATTGTAATAACTTAGAACAGAAGTTTTATGATTTACTAAATCATGATATCAAAGTATGCAAGTGAGATTTTTACTTTTACCAAATAAGAGTGTATTATGTGTTATGGGTATTTTAAATGATTCTTGAAATATTAAATATTTGCAAATTATGGATATTAGTGAAGTATTTGATAGTGGGGAGTTCTATAATTTACATTGATCAGGATTTTGAGTGAGCAGAGTTTAGTAACACAGAGTTGGATAGTCGGGGCATCTGTCCATTGGATGTTTTATTCCACGTGACAAATATGTCTGGATTAAAGTGGTGTGTACATAGATGTGTCCAGATAGCCTGTCTGGCTTTAATCTGTCTGGTTGACATGGCAACTGGAGTGGATATGTGGTGGTAAGTCTAGCTTTGATTTAGTTAATGTAACACTAACTGGTTATCCTATATTTGTATTGTCACCCCTGGACTTTGACTGTACAAAACCAATTTTGGTTCTCAAGTTTTAAAAACAAGAATTAAATGAGCTCCATTTTGTTTAGAAATGAGCTCCATTTTGTTTAGAAATGCACAAACTACAAACGTAATGTTAGTTTCACGTATATAAAGCATATAACTTTGTAAGATTTTTCTTATTTTTAACAGACATTTTCGAGCCAGTCTTACTTGATTTGTGTCAACACTATTTTAGAAAACCAGCTGGCATCAATTTAGAAGGATTACATAATTAAGTTTTAATACATTGATGTTTGGGTCTCCAAAGCAATGGTTGGAGAAAACAGTGAAGTTCAGTTTAAAACTTCATTCTATTTTACCTCAATAGTTGCAGTTCTTATGATTGTGTTTTTTTTAGTAATTCAAAATTTTAGTTTTTAATCAGAACAGAAAGTTATAAGTTTTAAGGTTTTTTTTAAAATTTATGTTACTTTTAAAATTTCAACCACTGTATATGAAATCCAAAGCCTAGGCACAGCACCCTTTCATTAAGTCCAAGCACAGTTTAGGGTTACCTAAACTTACTCGCAAGTTTTACTTACATAACTGTCAATTTACATTTCATTAAATGTGATATTGTATTTACAAGTAAAATTACTAAAATACTAAGTTTAGCAAACTACAAAGCTGTATTCATGTAACTTGACCCTATTTATAGCAACAAAACATGAATGAACTATTCCTATCTGTAGGCTTAGTAACTTACCCCCTACCTAAGCGTCCTAATCACCTTTCTATGAGAATTACCAGATAAATCTCTCAATTTAATTTGATCTACAACCAAACTCAGTGGGAATCATGCCTATCTATCACCGAAAATCACCGAATAATAGCCGAACTCGATCCTCTGTGTCAGGTACATTAAGTGCGTGACTTTTCATGTCAAAAAGGCCATTTTATCAAGTAACACATGTTATTATGTGCACCCCTTGATTATAATTTGAATCAATTGAGACCATAACATCAATTTTTTTAACCAAACGACCCAATGAATTCACCCAAATCGTGCATTTATGTTGAAAATGATACCTGTTATAGGTTAAGTTATTCTGTACTTAAGTCAACCTTTGGTTGGAGGTCTCTCAGTAACATAAAGAGGGACCAGCTCCTATATTAACTACAGAATTATTAATATTTTTCTGAGGTACATAAAAACAACAGAAATCTACCGTACACTTTGTTTCTGGCATCTGTTTGCTAATCATTATAACACAGGTGAGTGTATGTGCCCCCCCCCCCCCCCCCCCCCCCGGCGAGGTGTCTCAGTACTAGAGGTATTTTTATACCTGAGGTTATCCAAACAAATTATAACTTTTCATCACTGATAACAGATTAACAATATAACTAAAATGAAAAAAAAAATGATAGAGCCAGAAGATATCTGTTGGACCCCTTTCATACTCTCCTGACAAAGTGCACCGATCTACCAAAGTTTCGGAAAGTGTCTGACACCTTATCGTACTGCTTTATAAAATATGTTAGTCTCGAGTTAAAAGAAGAAGAAAATCTAGATGTCTTCACCCACTGTAATCCATATTTTTGCCTTATTAGATTGGCCCATTTCACTGGAAAATTCTTTAATGTTCTTTGTCTGGAAAAGTGTGAAACTACCATAAAGACCTAGAAGTCTTTATGAAATCACAGGATCAAAGTTTATTTCTTTTTAAATAATAAAACCCAACAGATCTTCATTATGTAGAGTTAATCAACAGCCGGGAAGTCACAAATCAGGCCACAGTACAAAATATCTTTAGGATTTTTACACACACAGAGAAAATGATATTTGAGTTAGATTCTTTCAAACTGTAATGACATGGGGTCGTAGGTGTTTTAGTGGATGGCACAGTTGATTTCAACCTCTGAACCTTTGTAGGTTCCAATTTCTTTCATATTTTCTAAGACTGATATTTGGTTGATCCTTTGTCAAAGTCTGCTGGGTTTGCAGAATGGTGAACAACTAGTACACATTGCCTTTCTCCATCTCTTAAACTATCGGCTGTCATGTGACCAATACACAATGTGTTGATTGGGACTTTAAACCACCAGATATCATGTCAAACATATATCAATACTACTGCCATAATTTATTTATTGTTTTACATATATTATTTTATTGTATTGCATTGTATTGTGTATTTGTACTCAGCGCAGTATTTCCATATACTACAGGACTCAAAGGGCTATTTAAACAATCAAACTGCACAGGTACAGCCCCAACTCACAAGTAAACTGGCAATCCCTAACTGGAAGATAGAGGCTCAAGGATGACCATTTATCAACGTCCTTGAGGTTCTTTAGCCTGCCACTGGGAATAGGACCCAATGACAGAGGACCACCATTTTAAGTGGTCATCCGAGCCACTATGTATCTGCCTGTACCTGGGTTTGAACCCACGTCCTCTGAGTTCCTAGACAAGTGTGTCACCCGCTAGGCCACAGTGGCAGATAACAGCACCTTATCAGTTATGTTGTGACAGATAGTTGGGTGGGCAGAGGAAACCAGTACATACAGTTGGTCAAGATTCTGTACTGTAAACTGCCAACCATTGGTAACCAACTATCAGCTTTCCCACTTGAGGTCAGGCTGGGATTCAAACTCTGATATCAGAGGTTGGACACGAGTGTGTTACTAATGCGCCCCTGCCTACCATAACTAAGCACATACCTTAAATTGGCAAGGAAATGATCACTGATATAAAAGTCATGCAAGCTGTACATTGATTGGTTGTATGCAGATTAATGGCATCAATATTCTGTGGAATTTACATTATTGCACTTGAAAATCACTTTAAAAGGTGAACTGGTTAGCATTTTTAGTGTGTAAAAGTATATTTCTAAGTTTCACTTGTAGCAATGCATGCTTAGATCATAATAAATCCATTATAAAATTCAAGTAAATACAGATTTCGTGTCTCATTTGGGCTAATTTATTGCAACAAAATTTGAAGAATGACTCAAGAACTGTTTGCAGTTGATGTTCTGAACCCCCCCCCCCCCCCCCCCCATCTCTGAATGTATTGAAAGACACTCGTTCAGTAAATTTTTAATGTTAAGAAAAATGCATAAATCTGACACTTACACAGTCCAGTTAAACACAAGTTCAACAACTGTTCAAATGCTATATGCTAATCAACATGTGTTTTACACATATACCTTTTTAAAACAACCACATAATGCAAGATTCATTGAAATGAGTTTTTTTTTCTAAAGATGTATGTGTGTTAACTGTACAGAATGGATTTTGCTGCTGTATGTAGTGTGGGAGTGAGTTCCCTTTGATTTGTTTACTCTGAACTATTCTTTTGAGTTACAACCACCACTATTGTTTAGAGAGTTTAATCACTTAAGATGAACTCTGATAAAATTCTACCAGTGTTGAGCTGGTGACTTTTTTCTCTCAAATCTGCAGGTTTCTCTGTTTGTGTGGGTGGGTTTATTTTGGTTGAAAGACATTTCTGTCCAAATCCTTGTGTTTTTATTTAACGGAGAAGAAAGCTAAACATGTGGTCAGTAGAAAAAAGGCGGGAGATCATACCGGAAGTGAAAAATATTGTCTGCTTTTGTGATATGCATTGATGCAAATCTTATGAAATACACTTTTTAATATTAATTATAATTTAACAATTCTGAAGGTTGAATTGAACAGATCATTTTCAAATCAATGGATCGGATAAGCTTCATCAAAATTCCAACATTGTGATGGCTACACACACACCATTGTCTCAACTGTGAATGTTAATGTGACCACAAAGTATTTATTCCATAAATTGTCTTGTTCCTAATCCAGACATACTTCAAGCAGCAAATAAACCACAGTTAAAGAGATTGAACATCTTGATTAGAAAAAAAAGGCCGAAATGAGTTTCAGTCTACTAGTGCGAGCCTCAAAGCCATCAGAGACATGAGTAGTGCACTGAGGCGGTCACCCATTCAAGTACTAACATAGCCCCTTACTGCTTAACATCAGTGACGAGATCTCTAGCTTACAAAACATTTTTCCCCAGCCCAATCGTTATATTTATCAATATATCATCAAAGCTTGTCTAACGTAGCCCATTGCTGCTTAACTTCACTGAGAAGACAGGTACTCCTCATGCTGCGCCACAATTCATGAATTTCCGGAGTCACAAGAAAAAAATGAGAAAAAGTTATCCATAGCTTAAAAAACATTTCTCAGGCTGAGTCTTTATATTTACCATTGGACAAAAGTCAAAGCTTCGCTTTCAATTCACTTATGCAAACTTAAGACATATGAGGACAGACCCTGTCCCACGTGTTCGAACCCGCCATAACAAAAGGCATTGAATGTCAACCATACCAACTAACGGACAGACAAATCTAAGGTGTCATTCAGTCTGAAACATAGTGACCTCGATGTACATACTCAGCCTAGTAAACCATACTTTCACCTTTCAGACCAGACAAATGTAACCCATCAAATATGATAATGCTTTGATTTCATTCAGCAAATAAAATTGTTGCAGAATATAAATTATAAATTTTATCATACACAAGTTCAATTACAGTGTCCTATTGAAAGACTTTTCGACGACTGACATATTTTAAAATGATTAATATTTCTTGGTTCTCAAAAATGACAACTTGGGAGATTTTCTATTAACAGTGAATTTGTATTTCCTGATTGAGAAAACAAAAAGATCATTGAAAGAAAATAATGTTCTCAGTATTCACACAGTCGTGTGCATAGCCCTTGTAGTAATTAATAACGTATGCATAGCCTTTTGGGTGGGTTTCAAATACTTTCGACCACTTGATTGAGTTGATATTGGGTGCTTCTCAGACTAAGTAATGAGATGTGACAACAATATCCACGTGGGGTGCTCATCTTAAAAACGTGTATCATATGGTGATGTTACACTGAGCTGTTTATTCTATAATAACCCCAAGACATATAGATTACTGCTAAATCAATTTGCGGTCGGTACAATTAAGTCTATCAAAATGTCGTCTGCTCGAGCTAAAACGCCCGCCCGAGTACATCTACCCCAAGTACACGTCTGTGTTGACAATGGGGAGGGGGTGAAGTGGGGGGTATCATTGCCAAATATTTGACAGATCTGCCTGTTTAATTCAAAATCACTCACTACAAAGGAAGACAAGTGGGGTGCACTTCAAAGTTAGCTGTGTACCTTAATCAGTGTGGTTTAACCGGGTGGAAAATTCAGGGGGATTTTCCCCTATAATACCCTAACATAGGCATGGCCCTGTTGTAAAGAGGTCGGCCTGTTATATCTTCAAAGACACTGCTTATCCTTACAACAGTAAATTATTTCAATTGAGCCCCTGTTGCATGTCGTTTTAAGTTAGACATAAAATCACTTTTAATAGCATTTAATTGGAGATAATACACTATTATATGTTTATAATGTAAATGGCTAAAATGCTATTTTAGCTCAACCTATGGCTAAAACTTAAAGTCATTTGACATTGAAATTAGTAGAAAGCAAAAGTAAACTGAAAGAGCCTTTGTCTCCACATGGGATAGTGGGAAGCTTTGTATTAATAATGTCTCTTATAGCAGAGTTCACACTTCTGACGCTGAACGGATCACCCCCAAACACGAAAAGAAAGACGATCATTGTGTCTATGCTTTTTGTTTTCAATTCTATGATGTGACTTAATTGAAATACAGGTTAAGATATCTCTGAATATGGCAACATGTGTCTCAACCCTTCGTGACATGGAAACTGACCATAAACTGACTATGTGGCATGACAGTTGGAAATATTCAAAGCAACTTTAGTCATGTCAGCAGACAGGGATAATGTATAATTCTTAATTCTGTCTGTAACCTTGTTTCAATATTTTCTGGGCTTTTTTAGGACAATAATAAAATAAACATGATTTTAAAAACTCTTTCTTTATAACCATATTCTGCGGTGCAGTGTTACTGTAACATATTAAATCATCCAGTTATAATCATTCCAGATCACATTAAACATAGGGACTCGAACCCTTCCTTTTCTCTATCCTAAATGGAAGCTACTGAAACACAAAGAATTCGTTAATGTGAATTTCTTTTGATAAAACGTGCATTAATATTATTGCTGCTCATAAATATATTTTTAAATATTGCAAATTAATTAACTTTCTAGTGAACTGTTAGCACTATTCTTGTGTCACCCATCCTGATTTGGGTAGAGAAAGAAATAATGATTTATTGCACATTATGCCAATTCAAGGTGTTTGCCAAATTTTGGCCACAAGCAGTGGACAAGAATAGGTAATTATTGAGTAGCTTAGGATTTAAACCTCCAGGCCACCTAACCCCTCAGAATCCATACCCCCATATAGTGTACAATTTCTACTTATCCATAAATTGGAAAGAATCAAGTGGATTTGTATGTAATTTAAAGCTTATTTCAAGCATCATTTTCAGCTTTGCACAAATTTTTTTCTGGTAGTCACTAATGACATAGGTAAGTCAGACTGGGGTTAGACTGTTCTGGACAGGCTAAGTTTTATAATTTTTGGCCCAATGAATTGTATCAAGCAAAATTGATTTTGGTCCAAATTTGTAATTCTTTTTTTCGAAAATGTACCATATTTAACCATTTTGGAAAGGGTTTCCTTGTACACTAAATTTAAAAAGAGTCTCACTGTATATGTTTGCTTACTGTATATCAAGAAATATTATTTACAGAGATTACAGAAGATTTACTGTACCATATCAATAACAGACCTACTTTTTGGATGATTCAATTGACTTCAAATGAAGACTTGATACAAAAAATGAATAAAAAATTAAAGATAGCTGTCAAACAATCTTACATTTTCAAGTCACCATAAAAATTGGTTGAAATAATTTCAAGTGGTTTCAATGAAAAATTCAAGGAGAGCTTTTGGTAGCATCAGGTTTTGGCTATACTTGTCGAGATCTGGAAAGGTAATACCTCTCTTCTGCCAGGTAAATAAGTTACAACAACAAATAGAGGCTAGTTCAAAATGTTCAAAGAGACATTTGAGAAAAAAAATAAGAAGGGTATAGATTCCATTCCTTTGTTGACATCTGTGAGATCTCAATACATACTTCAAAAGCTGCCCTGTCTCAGAGGTTTGCTCTCTGGTACAAACCCATTGTGTCAAATGCTCTAAATATCTAAGGAATTTGTAGATCCATACAGAAAACATGGGTGTGTAATCAACAGAGACACAGAATAACCAATATAAAAGTCTAATAAAACTCCTCTGTCAGAGCTGAATTGTCTCATTCTAGTTAGTAAGTCAACAAGCTCTGTTTTATAATGACTTGTTTCTGGACAGGAATGTGACTTCTTAACTTTTGTGACTGTAAAGAAATTAAATGTCTGGATGAGCAGCTAATGATTTAATCCTTGGGGAATGTCTTTGTTGCAGTGGGGATTAAGTTGGATCAAAGTAACCACAACCTCACTTGTACTGGCTGGAATGTCTGGTAACCTGACTTGGTCAAAAATGGGGCGGGAGAGGCTTGGTATGTTGACAAGTGTTATGTGTTCAAACTCAAGGAAGGACTGGTGAATTGAAATCTCCATTTATTATAATGACATTCAGTAAAGAACAATCCTCTGTCATGTTACTACAGCTTAAAGTCTCTACTTCTTCAGTTCTTGACAAACATGGACTTCTATAGGCACATTTGTATGCTTAATGGCTCTTAAATGGTGTAGTAAGGCTAATGCAATGAATTGACATTGCACTGTGACTGTCTGTTAAGCTGTTTGTTTGTTTATCCATTCAAAATACTAGGTATACAAAATGTACAATAGTTACAAGTAACAAAAGAATGAAACTTGAAATTACCCCCGAAATTTAAGTGACTTAACTATGAATGCGATATTTCTCACCAGATTTGAAGTGAATTAATTATATATATGGACACTCTCATAAAATTAAATTACTATTATAAAGTTAAAAATTACTATTAATAATGTTATTAAATTCCAATAAATGTGATCATAAGGTCCATACTCACTATTCATTAACAGAATGAATGAATGCACAAATAAATGTCATTGTACAAATTTAACCATGACTGGTTGGTTGATTTGGTAAAATTCTGGATGGGCTTGAAAAGACAAAAAAGGTATTAATTTTGGGTTTGATACAAAACAGTTTCTTTATCCTTTTCTACACACTTTTTATTAGCAGAATTATTTTCAATATTTTAGTTTTGTGGAAGCACTTGTTTATGCCATTATTTGTTCTGGTGCTTGCACTTCTAGAGATAACTTTTCTATTTTCTTGTCTCCGGACTTTTATTAATTGTGGGGCAGCATGATGAGTATCTGTTTGTTCACTGAAGTTAAGGGCTACATTAGATCTGGGATGGGTAACCGCTTTGGTGTACTACTCATGTCTCTGATGGCTTTGCAGCTCGCACTGGTAGACCAAAACCCCTTTCGGCCTTCTTTTTTGTGTGGATTTTGATAACGGTCCTGTCAGTCAACGTATGTATTTTTGTAGGAATCTGGGTGTACAGGGTATTGATGTGATGAAGAACCCACAAATCTACATGGTCGGTGCACAGCCCATTTGTACACGATTACAGGGCCTCTCCCCCGGCCAGCAGAAGTTCTGTACCTTGTACCAGGATCACATGACCGCTGTGAGTCGCGGGGCTCAACTCGGTATCCGCGAGTGTCAGTGGCAGTTCAGAAACAGACGGTGGAACTGTACAACAGTGGACGATGACTCCGTGTTTGGACCAATTGTAGATATAGGTGAGTGGATGGCTAAAGATTGGTTGGTTGATGGATAGGGAAGTGAGCGGTCAGTTGTTTGGTTGGATTTATTGACTGAATGTTAAGTGACTGGTTGTTTGACTGGTTGGTTTATTGTTAAACTGGTAAGTGTCAGAATGGTCGAAAGGTTGTTCTATTGATTGACTATCAAATGGTTGTGTTGATAAGGTTACTATACTGTTAAAGTTATTTACTCACTGGCCTGTAATGTGGCCCTTTGGTGGATTGGGTGGCTATTTAAGTGGCTGAATGCTTTATTGAATGAATATTAAATGTCTGGTTATGTGGTTGTTTAGATGGGCGAAGTCATTGGTGTATTGAGTGACTAGTTTTTAACCAATTAAGTGTGTAGTTCATTCTTTGGAATAGCAAAGTGACCTATAATTGATGATCAGTTATCTCCCTATATTAATTTTGTGTCAGGTGGTGTATTTGTTTCTATCAAAAACCATCCGACTCGTTAGAGTATGGCCCCTCTATGCAATGACATATCTTCTCTCAGTATTCTACGTTCCATCGCAGACTGGAGGTGACACAACCAACCCCTTTGTTTTAAAGAGAGTTTGTAACCTTGCCAATACCTGTTCAGGAGGAGTTTTTTAACATCCAGGGGGTACAGCTGGTGACAAATCACTGTCTTTATTCTTCAAACAAAAGAGATGATTTTTTGTTCATACCCCCAAAAAGTCATACACTTGTATGTGCAGGGTCTTCTCACAACATTTAAGTAGTGCTATGCTACATTTTGGCAGATCTGACAGGAAAATATATTCAAAGTATACTCTCAATTCTCAGTTTGACTAAAACAAAATATCCGTGGATATCCATGTAATTCCATCATTATTCAACATACAGCTTGCTTAATAAATTTCTTGCTTTAGGATGGCCACATTGTTGTAAGCTTGACATTACTCTGCATGTTACTGTAAGACGGATTGGAACCCATCATCATAGAGCTGACCGCCAAGTGACCGGAAGCCAAATTTATTGACTACTTAAACATTGAAATATACATGTAGACTGACTGGCAGATGGTTGTAAAAAAGTGAATATTTAAGAGCCACATGTTTTGTGATGTGTTATTTCACTGTCTGTACATAATAAGAGAGTGAAGTCAAGTCTGTGAGGTACTATAGCTATGTAGCTAAATGTGTCATTGTGTTAAACCCCTTTCTCACTGTTCTGTTTGTTACCCAGATAGTCGTCCCTTGCAGGCATTCACACAAATGCCTGAATCTGTCCCTAAATGCAGCATAAAGTCTGAAAATATAGTATATTTTTATCCATTTGGGAGGCCACCATAATCGATGTTATCTCAGGAATGCATTAACCTTGTAAAATCAAAATAGCGAATTTTGATCAAGCAAATAGTTTACTTATTTCTTTTTAATATATGACTATGCCATTCACAATATATTCATTATAGCTAAAAATATTTACACATGGTCTAACTTGTTAAAACTACAAAGAACTTTATTGGGCTTTGTATCTTCTATTTTGACATCACACCTGAAAATATAACTTGACACATTTGGATATGTTCAACCAGCATGTGCTCTGTTGAACAAAAGATGTTCTGATACCGAATCCTTTTGTCTGGGGAAGTGTGAAAGCCCTGTTACACCTTAATGTTCATATCTACTCGACTGATGCCAACATGTGTAAATGGTGCTTTTGGTGTGACATATCCCCCGGCGACAGATCTATGAATGATGATATATCTCTCTGTAAAAAGTTGTATTTAAGACATTTGTAAACAAAAGTTGATTACCTTTTGGTCAAAACAACGAACAGTGAGAAAAACAAACAAGTTTCTAAAGCACTTTGTTTCTTGGTAATTGTTTGGGTAAATTTTAAATAGGATTTGAGCTCTGATACTGTGTCAACGAATAAAAAACTATCTTTCATTGTTTAAACATGGCTGGGCTTTTGAAGTATTATGCTTTCATATGACATTCACATGATTTTAAAAATAATTAAGTTTTAAATATTTATAACTTGCAAATCTTAACTTAATTCAAATACAACTTGCTTCAAGGAAAACATGTAAAAGTATTTACTTTTGAATACATGTATATTGTCAGTTTATATATATTTCATTCAAGACATTATTTCAAAATAATGTACACTTGAAATTTATTAAAATAACTTCAGTCTAAACTTAGTGTTATTAACCATATTGGCATGCTACTTTCAGAAGTCTTAACATTGCAAACATGGTACAACATTCACACTCATCCGATAAAGTTTCCAGGTGTACCTCCATGTAGAAACATGTCTTTAAACCCTGGCACCAAGTAACATCGTTTTATAAAGTCTGTGGTAAGCTGAATTATTTGTGTAGATGGGGAATCTGTCACTGTTACAATGTTCACACTTGACCTTCATCAGTGAAACCTTTAAAGCCATGTTTATCTTCCTTTCCATTGTGATTTCACAATATGCCATTAGAAAATTGTCACATATATTAATCTCTTATCACCCACCCCTTGCTTCATTTGGAGTGTGCCACATACAACCAGAGACAAACTATACAATCTGAGTCATTCGTCTGGGGAAATGAGAATCTACCATAAGTCTGATAGGGAGTTCTCGCTACTCCAGTTAAATGAATATAAACTATACAGCTACCCTATATGAATGTACTTACATATTTTCACAAAAGCAAAAACCCCAAATATCCTCAATTATTTTTTTCTATTCAAAAAGAAAGCTTTTTCACTTTGGTAAAACTAGCCAACCAACTGGTATCGATTTCCCAGTAATTAAGTGCTTTTACCCACATAATTCCACCCCACTGCGAAATTATATGTCATTAAACTATCAGGGGACATGTTTGTAGGTTTCTGTGATGGTCTGAGATGACAGAGAACATAAAAAACCCCACCATTTATAAAACCCCCATATCACTGCGCCAAACCCAGCCACCCAAAATATCTACTGGCCTTGAAAAATAGTGCCCCATTGTAAAATGTGGTGCATAATGGACTGAGAGAATGAGATATATATTGTGTGGACATAGTTACAGGATGGGCGATAATATGAGTTTTGGGAATATGATACACAGTCATTTGACTGAATTGTTAAGTGGAAAGATCCGACTGTCTCTGGTAAAAGGGTCTTTGTAATATCTGGGGCGCAATGATATCAAGTGTGTGATTAGGCCATTGATTTATGAATAATAAAATATTGTCTTTAGTTTCACAATGGTTTGATTGCAGTAAGTTTATAAAGGGGGTTAAATGACCGTCAATAAATCAACTTAGAAACCTTCATGTACATTTACAAAGAAATATTAATACTACTAAATATGATGCCCCTATCCCCCCTCCCTAAAGTATCAAACCCCCACCCCAGGGGGTGTCATAAAGATGACACTTTACAGATTCCCTACCATTGACATTAACTAGATCCCACATAAGTCACAGCAGGCGCCCTTAGGTGACAAAACAGGCGCCAGGGTAGTCTGGTTCAGGCGCAATCAAAATTTAATTGTAATATACTAGCAGTGAAAAAGATACTGATTTAGTAGGTGCAGATGTATTGAATTTATATGTCATTTTACATTCAGCTATTATTTGCCTAAGTTTTATCAGTTGAAATATCCACATTTTCTTCTTTGCCTGGAAATAAAGAGACACCTGGGTAAACCATTTAAAATATTGGCAAATTCTATTAATTTCAAACAAGCCCTGTTTTATTTTCATATCAAAGTTTGATGTCCCAATATAATGTCACTAAGGGTTTACCATTTCCTCAACGCCTGGATTTTATTTGCTCATTGAAACTCCGTCTTTAAACCCTCGTGTTGAAAGCAGACGAGAGTTTAGCTGGCGGGAGATGAGATTTTCTGTGTCAAAAGTGATAATAATCAGGGGTATGTCTAAGTGTTTTGGATTAAATACAGAAAAATCCGCATTTTCCCACTTTGCACCCCATGACCTGTCACATGTCATAGTGAGTGAGTACTAGTCACACCATCGTGTACTCTATGACCTTTTAGGAGGTCTATCTTGTGGGATTTAATGAGCTTTACCAGGTCCCCAAGGGGGTTGCAAGTGAGTTAAATGAATCAAGTTTGTAATTGTTCAAAGTGGCATTAAAATTGTAAGGATTTTCATTCAAAGAGGATTTAAACATAAATCCAAAATAGCATAGTGAAAAATGCATTGACAGGTACCCTTTATGATCGCCAGTGGGTCTTTAGCCTCCATAGTTGAGCGATAATATATTGATTGTTTTCATAACCTTACAGTCAGGCGAGATGACTTACATCATTAACTACTTTAAAGTCACCCATAAAGATTAAGAAGAATGATATGGCTACTTATGTATGTACCACACACAGTAACTATAGGGTGGTTTATGACATTGTGTTAACCCTCAAAAATGGCCAGAGGGAACAGGAATGTAAAACATGCGGGATTTTAAAAGGTGCTAAAACCAGTTTATGACAGCGCCTTTTGTGATTACAGTGTATTAAGAATTAAGAAACAGACAAGGCTTTTAAGTGACAAAGACATTTTACACATTAAGTAAGATCAATCCATCATAAACTTAACACACACACGGAGAGACAATGATCTCATGCAAAAAGTCATCTGCTCAATTGTGTACACCCTTGAATTATCGCCCATGTAGCTGGCTTCATCACAGAAACAATAAAGTAGCTGCTCCACTATGGCGACCAGCCTGCCTGATTGGGTTACGATCCTGACACTATGCTGTAGTGTAGGGATTGGTGCTCGATCTTTCAATATCGATCGATCATCCCACGGAACTGCCGATATCGACACATATTACCAGCATTTCAATATCGAAACCTCATATAAGAAACACACAAAAATAAAATAAACACAGAAATTTTACTGCTTAAATAAACATTTATTATATAAATGCCTTAAAAAGCACTTTTACAACCGATATAAACTGGTTTAAGTCTGGCGCCATCTTTGTTTACATTGTCAGTGACAACTTCCGGTTTCACGGAAGATAAACAAAGCTGACAGCTAGTACACAGGAAAGCATACAAAAACCTTGTTTAATGTGTGTTCTGTTCATTTTATTTTATATTGTAGAAATATATTTTTATTGCATAAATAGCATCTTTTGATAAATTCGTGAATTTATATGTGCATATTTTCAAAGAACCTCAATTATCACCCACCGCTTACGTTAACGGTCCCGATATTGAAATATCAATCGATCCACCACCCTAAATTTTCATTCGATATCGATCCTCAACATGGCTTTCGATCCCTATACTACTATGCTGTAAGGGAGCAATAGGGAGAACTACCTTTATATTGAAGATGTTCACAAACCGCACGCTGACCATTTGAGAAGGGCTCGGGGACTGGCAGTTAAACTCAGAAGGGTTTGGAATTGTATCGTGTGTATCCCCGATGAACTCAAACTACACAAATTTTTCGTAAACTTTCTACAATCCTCCATGAGTCTTATCATTAGCGGTATTTGAGATATCCATCCTAAAGATATCGTAATGTTTGTAAAACAGTCGTTTGGATTTTAAGTTGATGGTAGTGATCATATTGACCTTCGTAAGGTTTGTTGCCTATTTGGCACATTTCAGGAAACAATCAGAGGATTTTGTTACCAATCAGAATATTTTCTGGAACCTATTTGAGAAACTAGTGTTTTAATTATAAAACTTACCCCCCTCTTCTTCTGTGGATCTTGACTGATCCCAATTTTTACAGTTGTGGGCAAGGTAAAATTACAATTCAATTGCCAATATGCAACAGCCATCTAAGTGAACTAAACATCAGCACAGTTGTGTACACTGCATAAAAACAAGACACATTAATATTTATGCTTTTGTACAATCCAATATGAGGTTTCTTTTAGTGACTATTTCTTTGACCAAGGCAAAAAGTACAGCATGTACATATAAGCGTCTATATTTTTAAAAATACACACAAAAAAGTTAAAATTATTCTTTGAGCTTGGTTTCAATTTCTGTCAAATTGAAACCCTACATGACAGGCTTTAAACGAATTCACTTTTGTTGTTTATTTTTGTCTTGTTCTACAAATCTGTTAAAAATCTATTTGGAATGACAGAGGGTATTATGTTTACAACAAATAAATGCTAAAAGCACAAGACCAGTCTTGTTCCACAAGATTTTATCAGGCCTTAAACTTTGGCGGTATGTTTATTAAATTGCATCTGAAAAAGACTCAATTTGTAAACATGGTGGCTTTTTAGTGGGATTCTTTTGAGATTTTACAAGCACAAAAACATGCGAGGAAAGTTCTAGTGTTACAGGGACTTATGTAGTGTGGATTTCAAGGGTGGGGGGACAAGTAAACATAGCAGTGTGAAAACTGGGGGAGGGGTGTGAAAAAAATATGTTGCACCCGAGAGAACAATCCACACAAGTGGCGTTTGTACAACATTTTGAGGGTTTCAAGAAAGTACTTTTGTATATTATCTTTTCACAAGACAGAATTTTTTAAAAAAAATTCCAGAGACGCTATATGTGCTTTTTGTGTCGTTTCTGTTAAATTAGAATGGTAATTTACTTATTAAGTTTTATCATGAAATATATAAATAGATGGATATTGTTTACAAATATCTCATTGCCAAGCATTTAAAGCTCAACATAGATACTATAACTTTGTTTTAAAAATGCTTTTAACTATACATCTTTGAACAAGAAGGTTTTTAAACTATTCTGGACACTAAGCATAGAACCCTCTAACTTGTGTTAATTTTTTGTTCAAAGCCTTAATTGGACTTCTTGTCTAAAATTGACATAAATGCTAACTACCTAATGAACCCAAATTTAAACAAGATTCACTGATGCAAAACGTATTGCTCATAAGATGTATTCTGATTGGCTATGTGTCAGTGAGGGGTACTGGTTTTCAAGTGATTACAGTTTCGCCCTTTAAAAGGACTCTGAAAGATGAATTAGTTGGTGTCCATTTTAGAGCTTTGCTTCTCTCAATGATTATTCTGGTCGTCAGTCTAGACTCATGTTTTCAGAACAAGAGAAAACAAGGATTTTGTACTTGAGTTGTTGCATGCTGGCAGATGTGGGAGTTTGTAAAGCTACCTTTAAACGAGGCTGACATTTGTGATGTTTAGAAGCGCGAGCCTCGGAGTGAGTTTGCACTTCTAAAGAGATTGTCATCTTTATACATTTCTCAGTCCACAAATCCATTATGTACATCAGTACTGAATATTTGAATATTTAGACTAAGTTGATAATATGAATTTTAACAAAACAACTATTTGGAAATATGTGTGTGGCTGATTGGTCAGTAGGTATGACATCCCTCTGGAGTTGTGACTTCTGACTTAGCTCATGGTAAAATATGTGATGTACATAAAACCCAGCTTTGACTTTGCCAAATTATTTATAGTTTATCTGCACGGAAAATGCTGAAAAATCATGAGATTCTGAAATGAGATAGAGGAATTATTTTGCCATTATCAAGTAAAGTTTTGATCAGGTGACCGGTTACATAAACAACGATTGATCGATTGATGAATTGTTTATATCCATCAATATAGGGGGCCACGGTGGTGTAGTGGTAACAGACTTGCCTCCAACCTGTAAGGTCAGTGGTTCGAACCCAGACCTTATGTGGGAAAGTTGGTAGTTGCTTACTGATGGCCGGTAGTTGACAGTACAGAACCTTGACCAACTGTATGTACTGGTTTCCTCTGCCCACAAACCTACCCGTCGTGATATGACCTGTACAGTGTTGAAAGCAATATAAAGCCCGAAATATATAAATATATCCACCAATAACACAGGTGAAACCTTATATTATCTGTTCATTTTACTCACAATATTGTTTGTTTTGCAGCAGTTCGAGATTTTATTTTTCATAAGTTTGTAAACATAAAAAACTGTTTTGGTTCTATTGATTACTATTAAAACATGCATATCTGGATTCAGGTCAGCTATTGATAAACAAATAGCCAGACTCATTTTCCACCCAAGTCACTTTATATTAAGGATCCGGAAAATCTGTCCATCCTTCCATCTTAAATCCCTAGCCAATCATATGCACACATACGTCCTTTGGAATTGCATTAACCGTGTTTACTCTGCGGAACTAAATATGTTGTCATTTCTTTTTATTTGATATATTTATAGTGATCTATTTCTTTGAGCCTTTGGAAAGACTACAAATGTTTGGAATTCCCACCAGGGGTGGGGAGTTGTCCCATACTTCACATTTCCCAGGTCCATTCAGACCAGATTTGTGTACAAGAAACACAAAAACAGCATACACAAACACTCACACAACCTCCATACACAAGTAGAGAGCCACTTGGTACAATCCACAACTATCCAGAAACGCCTAGCCATGTCAGTTTAATCCGGAATTAATCCGGATCGCGGGCTGACATACATTGTGGGCACCCTGTGAGGGAGCTCTCCCACTCAGGGATCGGCAGAAGGCATCAGACCTCCTTGTGTGAACATAATCCCTGGACATATATTGGGAATGTGTGGATAGGACTTTGAACTCTGGATCACAATATGGATTGAGTAAGTAATTAGTTGGAGGCTGTCATAACAAGGCAATGGCAAATGCTAAGTCTTAAAGAAGATTAAGAATTGTAAATTAAGATGATGTTTTGTACAAGTCATGCTATTTAACTTCCTGGATAAAATGTTTATAAAGGGGGAATTTATAACAATAACTTAGGTATAACTTTCTATGTTCAGTCAAATGAACCTTTAAGGGAAGTTAAGTAACATAAACAATATATATGCATCTGTCAGAGCAAGATCCTGTTTAGGCAATATGGGAAAATGAGATAAAACATATAAAAGTAATTATAATAAGTTTTGGAAAAGGTTCCTATTAATAATCTGGAAAAAATGGACACACCTATTAGACACTTAAGTAGCACAAATATTAATTTCAATTACAACGAGATTAAGTTGAACTTGTATTAATAATTGCAACATTTTGTGAACATATTAGCATTAAAGTCTTGTGTTTAAGATGGACATGATGTCTGGACTTAAAGTTATATCTTTTATGATGATTTGAGTTTCCCTGAATATGTGTTAAAACAGTGGTAGTTACTTCACAAACCCACAATATTTGTGTTTGTAGTTCTTAGTGGAGACTTCAATGCAGGTAACAACTTCCCACAAAAAGTCAATAACAACTGTAATTTGTACAAGTGTCCTAATCCAAGAGAAAGGGGAATGGGGGGGGGGGCTACTTGACCACTTATAACTGCGGAAATCTGGAGTGTTGGGATTAAAGCGATCCGGAGCTCTGAACGAAATAACAGTATCCTTTGCTCTCCCGTAGAGAAAGAGAGAGCGGGGAAAGATAGGGCTTAGTATGCACCATTAACTCCAAGCAGATGACTTTTTGCTGTTCACAAAACACACAGGACTTGAACTGTTTACTTATTAAATTATCTGGATATAATTTGCAGCTTGTCAGATATGTGTTTTACACTTATGTCTGTTTAAACAACCTCCCTCATTTGTACGGAAGTGATTTCAAACTGAACGGTAACGAGTGGAGTTTGAAGGGTCTGTTTTGTACCACCTGCAATAACTTAATGTTTTTGTATATGAAAAACTTCTTTACACTAACAATTTTACAAGTTTTTAAATCTATTTACCTGTATAGGTATACCAGCTGTACTGTTATAAAAATATAAACCCACAACATAGATGGATTGAACATGTTTGAACTACTTCAGTTGTTTTGGCAATTGCCAGTTTTCTTGGGTATTTGAGCAAATTATTGTCACTCAGCCTTTCACCTCATGTAAATATGATACCACTTGTGGGTCTGATCTAGTCACACTTTGATATGCCACTTAATATCTGCCCTAGCATATTCTAAGCCACCTGAAAGAAATAACTGTGACAAAGATGTTCATTCCTTTGTCATTCTACAGTCACGTGGCATGAACATCAGAAATGCCAGGCTTACAAGGAGTGTAGTATTGACTTATTGAATTTTGGTGTTAAACTAAATTTTTAGCAGTTTAAAACCATCGTCTAATCCCTTGTATATTGACTGAATTGTTCAAAGTTGGAAATTGGAGAAAGCCCTAAACAGGTCCACCATTTTGAAAGTCCTTCCCAGCCAATCAAATGTGAGAACACACATGCATCGATAAAGTCAGGTGCAAATTCAAAACTGTGGTTCCTTTTTTCACTGAATAGAATGGCACTTTATCCAGACAGGAAGTCCCTATACGGACATTTGCAAAAGACATCTTTTCTGAGACACAGTGACTTCTCCTGTCAATGACAATCTTGTGATTTTTTTTCTCTAACTACTGCGGCAAAGTTAGAAACTTGAGTTAACTTCCAAACACAGTTCGGTATTTAAGAATTTGATTTGAACCCAAAACTTTCCATGAGAATTTCAGTGAAAGGTAACATGAGTTAAAAGCTCAAGTGTTAAAGTCTTAGAACTTTACTAAATGTGACCACAAAATTGTGTCTTAGAACTTTACTAAATGTGACCACAAAATTGTGTCTTAGAACTTTACTAAATGTGATCACAAAATTGTGGTCATTATACATCGCCTACTTCCCAACTCACACGTATTATGTTGCTATTTAGTTGCAGATTTTCAGTGGTTTTCAGTGATTGACAGCTCTGACCATCAAGTGTGCAATGATTTCCTCCACCCCATTACAACAGACCTTATAGATCTTAAAACATACTGCAATCAGAACGATCAAGTATGGAAGTTCTGTTACTTCCCAAGTGGTTCCCAGTGGCATGCATTCAGGAGTCAATGGGGAACATTTTACCATAATATTAAACATTTTGAATTTATTGAAACTGTTTCCAATCCTTATCAGATCCGGCATTTGGAAATCCATCTTAACTTATCTTACCATTCGTAAAGTGATCTTCTTGATCTTACAGTGGTCTTAAACCTATCTTACCATTTCAAAGAAATCTGTTTAATCGTAAGTCGTTAAGGTTCATAAAGTAATCTAAAATTTTTGATTGATTTAAAAGAGATTGAAAAACCATAGCAAGCTTTTAGGGATCTTATCAGAAGATTTCTTGAACCAATTGCAAAGTCAATTGAAAAGCTTCCAGGAAAATATGGGAAATCTAACCTAAACTACACCCATGGATTATGAATGTTTTGATAATTTCCAGTCAGGAGTTAGGCTTGCGACTAGATCACAATAATGTAACAGTCTTATAAATTCAATGAAAACCGGATTCATTTGAATTAGTATGAGCCTAATATTATAATACATGAAACATCACCATTCAGGAGCCATTTATCTGGTTTGCTTTCTTTAATATTACTGTATTATATGCAGATATACACCTTAAGTTCAATAAATTGAATCCAATTCACCCATCCTGTTTGTAAGCTGAATACAGGGCCCAGTTTTATACACATCAGATTGTGTTGTTTATATCCTTGGTATGGGGCCCTGTGACGTTTTAGCAGAAGTATTGGAGTGGTATGTACTGGTTTGCTCTGTTAGACTTACTTAGGTGTTAATAATTCCATACACCCTAAGGCAACTCTCCTACAAACAAGATGTCTAGTGAAGTTTTCCACTCAAGTGGTTGATGGTTTTCTTAACCAGTCCAACATGGGCTCTGAGAGCTCCCTGAGATGTGTGTATCCTGAGGGGAACTGACTAAAACTCAAACTGACGGGGAGCATTTTCCGGTTTTTTTTTAATATGTAGGGAGTTATTATTTGTAAGTCATCCAAGCAACCCAGAGGTATGGGTGGATTTTGACACATCACAACAGGAGCACTAGGAGAGTGCATGCCTCCCCAGTATCCTCAACACCTCAAAAATTGCTTACAAGTGCAAAAATAAAAAATCCTTTATACCCCTTTCATATTACAGGCAGTATCACACACGGTAACCTGTATTTGGTGACCTTTCCCAATACATTCCGTCAAAATCTGTCCATAGCTTTTCGAGTTATATTGTGAACAAATAAACAGACAAATGTACGCCGCCAACAACTCATCCTCATGGCAGAGGTATTGAAGGCAGATATCTGGTGGTAAAATGTTCAGAAATTTAGTCAGAGAGAAAATAAGGAAAGAGATTGATCCCATCAAAGTGGTATGTGAGGAAAGCAGGAGGAAATCAACTGTTCACGTGAATTAATTCAATAACTAACTGATAAGACAATACAAACACAGTGACGTCATACCACGTGTTCACTCATACAGCTGCTTGAGGGTGTGTTGGTTATTTAAAGCAGCTCTTGTCAGAGTAAAGATATTTCTGTATAACAAATACTTTTATATATGTTTATTTAAAATATGTAAGAAATAATTCTAGAGACCGTTTCTGTCAATATTAAATAAATATAGTTGTATTATTATAGGCGAGCGATAATAAGTGACATTTAAATTGACAACATATTTGTGTTACTTTCCTCAATTTAAAATGAGCAGAGGAAAGAAAATCATGCCAGTCTGGATGGAGAGCAGTTTGGTTATATATCTGTACTTTGTGTAAAACAAGTAATTTCCAAGTTTACCACCAAGTTGTGTGTTGTTAATACTTCAGAATATTATGCCAGTACATTCTGTCCAACATAATGACAATGTATTCACTCATGTTTACACATTCCGCCTCATACATAAATGTATTTATTGTAATCTGAGATCTTCGTCTTAATTCATTAAGTCACTGATTATACAATGATGTATCTTAAGATGGGCTGACTCCTAAGTTGGGCTCCAACATAAACACAAGCAATGTTACAACTTCAAGTGTTACATACTAAATATTTTATTTATTTTTCTTCCTAATAAGATTTCTGTGTTGTGACTAAAGACTCAATATGTTTATAACTCATCACTTTCCCCTTACTTTAACTGCCAGCCATACAAACAGCCTAACATGCACATGACCATTTGACCATACACTGGGTTACACATCCATGATTTTCACCCCCAAACAAACTAGTGCCAGGGACTGACCAGTTCAAACCCACCTACTTCAAATTAACTGCAGTGTACCTCCCTGGGGTTGGTACTAGACTTCGTCACGGGTGGGGGAGTCCTGCCCAGGGGGATAAAGCTTTGAACTGTGGATCCAAATGAGACCTTAGCCCAAGGGTAGAACTAATCAGCACCTGAGGGGGCTATGGGGGAGCTTTCACATGCACATTGGGATGATTTATTATCATTTTTTCAGTTTGAATATGTGCATGTATTTTAGGTATTAAAGCTATTCGTAATTTGCAAATTTTAATATTTCTATCTTGCCACAGAAAAATTGGTAAAATTAACATGAAAGTGAGCTCAATGGTGACTTCATGAAATCAGGTCCTATGTAATGAGATATGCATAGCGCCTAATCCCTCTACTTACAAATTCTAGGCCACATTTGTTGTATTTCAGTGACTTTATTTTCATTTTGTTTACAGAAATAGTTTTTACTGTTTATTTTTCGACTAACTGTGTAGTTGTTTTGGCATTAATGCTTATCTTCAATTGTGTCCAGTAGTTCCCTGACTTTGGGATACATAACCAAATGTCTCTGAGTTGACATTCTGATATTTCCCCCAACACCCGGTACAAAACATTGGTGACGTCATAGAACCAGAGACAATTCCAAACCGGAAGTCATCTCCTCTGTGTAATCTAATCTCTTTAATCTGTGTATGAAAATATTGCAATATTTTCCAAGCAATAGATTGAAGTGGGATATGTTTTCTATGGTTTGTTGACAAGAATTAATTGAATATTCATCGAGCATTTATATCAATGTTGACAGGTTGTCTTGAGCCGTTGAAGACTTTTGTTATTTGGTAGATTGGAGCAAATATTGGACAATATTCATGGTGTCACAAATTGGAAGCCATGTCCTGTGTTGATAGAGAGATTTGCAAGTGAAATTATAAAAATGATTTCCTTCAGGATACCATTTCAATAAAGTTCCGATGTTAAGATGGCATGTGGCCATTTCAAAATTGTGAATACTGGTGGCTATTTCTTCGATTGAAAAAGATATATTGAAGTAATATAACCTGCCATACGCCATTCTAAGATAGTACCAGTTGTAAGATGGCATGTGACCATTTCAAAATTATAGTTGTATCATTGGCTGCATAGAATTAAAGCTGTGTAACCTCAGAATTGATTCAAGATTTATTCCACTACTACAAATAACCTTTAGGCTAGACTTCCTAAAAGAGCGTCCTCTTTGAAAATTAAACTCCTCCCAATTTGTGGATTTGGAATAGAATTTTCACTGTCAAGTAATGTTTGCTAGTGTCAAGGCTTCAGATAGAGAGGTCATTATTTTTGTGGATGGGACATTTATTGGATATGGATCTAAAATGATATATCAATAAAATGTAAACTTTAAAGTTAATAAACCCCTTTCTCTATATTTCAGGAAGTCGTGAGACAGCCTTCGTGAATGCTATATCTGCCGCTGGTGTGGTGTACGCCATTTCACGGGCTTGTCGGAGCGGGGAACTTTCACGCTGTGGCTGTAGTAAAAAACGCAGACCCCGCAACTTACACAGAGACTGGGTGTGGGGCGGCTGTGGTGACGATACTGACTACGGATACAAATTCGCTCAGGCCTTTGTGGATATCCGGGAAAAAGAAAGGAATCACCCCAGATATTCCAGAGAGCTCTCCAGAATATTAATGAATCTCCATAATAACGAGGCCGGACGAAAGGTAAGCAAATGATCTAATCAAAGCTTGCTATGTTTTTATAATGCTTAATGTCTGTGACTCTGCATAATAATGAAATAAAGTAAACAAATGATATAATCATTACCAAAACTTATATTGGAAATATATGCTGAAAAGATAGATTTGAAACCACAGGGATTATCAATTTGTAGGCTCAACACATGTTTCAAAATTATCTTATTTCTCTCTCAATTTTACAAAAGCTGTAAATATTTATTTTTTTCCCATCCTAAAATAGTTTAACACACTACAGTGGTCGGCCACCTTCAAAGTTCCTCTGTGTACATGCTTTGGGCAATGGTATAATGATTGAACGTGTACTGGTACTTTCTGTTTCTATGAAATATGGGTGAAAATTTGGCTTTTTTGTTCCTTAATAAAAACATCTTTAAGGCTAATTAAATGCCTTCTTAAAATTTAAGGACCATTATAAATCCATTGAAATAAATAATTTTACTCCAAAATGCTGCATGGGGTAAACTAGCCCCAACCACTTTCCACTTTAAAGTATTAGATGCTATGAAGACAGAGGTATTTGATAACTTAAACCAGCAGTAGATTAACCTAAGCAGACAGTCAGACACCTGTAATGAGTTTATTATTGAGCTCTGTTTGCCCACAGAGTTGGCAAGAAGATCTGTCCATCCACTGTTTAGATGAGGGGGGGTTGAAGGGAAGATGACTTTATCAAAGCTCTGGAGTGAGCTATCAACAAATCCTGATAAACTGGATATTAATACACTCAACAAAAGCATTACCACATAATTTGAATACTGACAGTCTAAAGTGCCAATACTCTTTGTGGTGGGGGAGGGGATGTTATGGGAAACTTAAAAATATGAAGAAACACATTTGTTACATACTTTGATGAAAATATTATATAGGTTCTTTACATGGCATGTATCTTTTAGTTTTCCTTAAATGTCAAGAAACCCAAATTAATCAATATAAATGAATATATGTGTCAAAACTGAAGGGTTAAAGGACATTCAGACTTGGTCAGCATCCTGTCTAAGGATGTCTTAAGACACTTAAGAAAATATCCTGACATATATACATGACAAGTGATACATATTTAACACACATATCAAAGCAATAAAACTGCTTTGGATATAAGAGTTTATAGAGTATTTCACTGCCACAAACTTTTCACCTTTATGCAAAGGTTTCAAATTACATGAAAATAGTTGATTTTGTAGTAAAAAGAGCATTTCACCCCAAACAGTTTGGCTACAAATATGTGTGAGATATGCCTGCTGGCGAGCCTTGGGAGGAATCTTCCACTTAAAGGCTGACAAACCGTCCTGATTGGTCACTTCTCACAGCAGATAGTGAGAGATAATTCTGTCATGACTGTGTAATCCAAAGCATTCCCCCTGAGGGCTGAGAATTATTGAGATATATTGTACTAGTCAGTGTACAGTTAGCAATCCAGTTATAATGCATAAGTGATGAGTTTATCTCAAAGTCTGAATGTACTCTATATGATAGTTACTGTAAGTAGATTGATTAGGGGTCGGTGGGGCGGTGCCTTAGTAGTTCAATAAAAATGTTTTGAAAAGATATTTGTGAGATATAACATAATATTTTAGTATGAAAGTTAATTTACTTTTCTGTCCATCTAAGAGGATGTCTTCATCCATTTGGTGCTTTAAATGCTTCATACTACTACTATTACTACTACCACTACTACTACTACTGCTGCTACTACTACTGCTGCTATTACTACTACTACAACTATACTACTACTACTATACTACTACTACTAATATTGTTGTTATGGCAATAGTTGGAGGTTCAAAATGTCAAGTTCAAATAAATATTGTGCCAAAGAAACATGGTCAGTCAGACATGGTAACAGGTGTTGGACATTTTGTTTCAAAATTCAAAATTACATGTGCAATTCCATTCTAGGAGACAGGCTGCTATTACTTGTTCTTAATGGTATGTGCATATTAATCAACTATTAATAATACTATCACGAAGATTTTGCTCCAGTTATACATAAAACTTAAACTAGTTCAAAGATACAGAAACCATTATAGTGATTCATCACTTTTATCCATTTAAACCTTTCACAGAGCTAGTTTTCTACAAGCCTTTTTAACATTCAATTATTTATATGTAAAAACACAGGCAAAAACATCAACTATAGGAGTTTCTTTTTTACCAGAAAGCTTTAAACCTTATAGACTTGGTTGGATTTATGACATAAGAATTTAAGCAAGAGTATCTATTCACACCAGTCAGTTGAGACATGAAGCATCTCACCTAATCCACAGTTTGAAATACATTCTTTACACTTGTAATAGCTCTGACTTTGTCAAATCATCCACCCTAGCTCACAATGTCTACCCCTAACTGTGTAATTCTCTTTTAAAACCTGTATTAAGCACACTGAATTAATGGCACCTTGCGGTGACACACAAAACACCTAGTACAGAGCAACAAGTCACTGAGGGATTCTACTCTGTCACCTGTCAAAGGCTTTAGTAAAGTCTCTAAAGAGCAGTCCAATGTCACTGGAAAGTGTGTGAGGGGAGTGTTAATCAAACTTCATATCATTCTGCTTCAATCAACTCAAACTGTCCTCCAAGTGACATCAGCGAGAGCTTGCTAACACTTGTACAGAAAGCTGAATTGTCTACTAAAGAATCTGACTTTGTCAGTCAAATTAAAGAATGTGCATCATGTTGGTTACACATGAATGTCGAGCTTAGTGTTAGTGATATAAAGGAATTGAAGCACTCTGAGACAGGTGATAAATTTATACTAATCTGCTAAATTAATTCTTTACATGATATATTGAATGTGTGCTAATATTTCTATAAATGTTATTGTTTTAACACGAAACATTAGACATTTTCAGATATATCAGCAGAACATAATATGTTTAAGATGGCTGAGTTAGGATTAAGTATGTCACCCATATTGTAGAAATCCTTAGTACAGTTTAACAAAAGACACAATTTCAATGGTTTGGGAGAGATAGCAGTTATGGATGATTTTTATTTAAGAGGAAGGCCATGATAGATCATACTTCCTCTGATTTGTTATACCCCACCTCGTGGTTTAAAAGGGCCAAACGATTTGATTTTATCCATTAAACAGACAGATGTGACACTGGTATATACTTCACATTCTTTTTCATTTGTTATAATGGTCGCTATAAGCAAGAGTACATTCACAAAACAAAAAAACAGTATCTCATTAAGAACTGTCCAACCATGAAGAACTGACCACCGCAAATGGATTTATAAGTTACTTTAAATATAAAAGAATTGCTAGTGGATGGATGGAAATATGATCATATATACAACACAACAGCATAGCTAAAATTGTGTGATTTAAAAACTGACATTTTGTTTGCTGTCAAAAGTCAGAAATATATAAAACTTATATATAAATTACATTAAAACCACAATGATATGTTATAATACAAACTATAATTTTACTGTTCAAGCATTCCAGTTACAGTTAACTTTAAGTTCATGGTCTTTCGTATGCATCAACTTTTAAAAATATACTGTATTTTTATATAAATGTCAGAGTTTTAAAGCAGTATTTTAAAGTGAATCTTGAAAACCCTTTAAAATTTGATTTTAAAGAGCAAGTGACAAGTTGTTGATAAATGGAGACTTGAATGACCAAGGCTTGATTCCATCCATTCTACAGTGCTTTTAAAAGCTAATTGCAGAGTTGAGGTCTTTCCAGACATGACAAATTGGATGTTATGGAAATAACTTTTTCTCTCATTTTGACATTGTAATTAAGTGGCATTTAATAAGTGCTTGATGTTTCTATTTCAATTATATTCATTAAAGGTAATATTTATTCATTATAAATAAACATTTAATTAGCAGAGGGAGGTACATTTTTTCTGTTTGGCCACAACTTTGCATTTCAGATTCAAGGGAGTCTAACTTTTGATATTCCCAAAGATCCCAGCCATGCTATAATGTGAACAAATTTAGGCATCAACATAACCGTCTGTAGTCCTTTCACAGAACATGACAAATTTATAGTTATCTCACAAAGCTTTTCTGTTTTCTCCATTTATCATGATTTAAATGCTTTTATTCACTGACAAAAATCCCAGCCTATTCATTACTCGACAAACCTTTAAGTGAATCTAAATTTATGGACCTGGTCGAGGTATTTATTTGTCACAAAACCTCAATTCTATTTTATTCTTTATCTCTCTCTTAGAATCCCCCCCCCCCCCCCCCCCCCCATCCCCACTTCACTTATGTGTAAAGCACCAGTTGATTATGTGTCTGTCTTTGGGATAGAACGCCCCCTGTTGGTTGAACCTGATGCGATGTTTGGGGATTACTAATGCTCCAATGCACTGCCCTCCCCTGCCCTCTTATCCCGGACTGATCAGGTGGAAATCCGCACACATGGAGACATTCTCACAGCCAACATTTACCAATTATCTTTCCGAGCTTGGCTTGTATCCCGGGGAGTGAAATGCTTCAAGGCAAAATGGCTACCCCCCACAGGGGCAAATGTGCGCAAGTACATGAAAGGAACTCTTTATTCTTTGTTTTAGCAATTTTGATAACTTTAATTATAAAAAAATGAAAAAAAAACTTTTTCTTTGGTTTGCAAGATATATTTGATGTACACCCAACTCCAATCAAGTGTTTTCCCGCCTTTTCTACTCTCACAACAGACGACTTTTTCCTCTTCTGTCAATATTGACATCATATCACCTTTACAGAAACAGACAAATATATTGGAAGTGTTATAGGATTCCATTATATCGCCCACATAAGCTCATTGTCTGCTTGATTTCCTTGGATTCTTTTGTCTGTCCTGTGAAAGTTAAAAATTCCCCCTCCCCAACCCCCTGTCACCTTTGATCCGCCTGTCTCTGGATGTTTCCCGATTCATCAACGCTCGCTTTGTCGCAGACACGTCCCAATTCACCTAGGTGGAACAGGTAGACTTTAATATTTAGGATTTCTCACAATGTTTGTCCAAAGTGACTTGCCTTTTGATGAGATTCACAATAAGACTTTATTTACAAAAGTGTTCCTTATTGTCGGGAAACCTGAAAGACCTTCCCGCTTTTTAAGTTATAGTCTATTAAGATATATTTTATTGTTGCCCTATAATTAACATTGAATCTTTCATTGAAATTTCAATACATTATAAATCATATTTTGTAGAGACACTTATTGGGATTGTCTCAAAAAATGTCTTAATTTTTATTCTCAATTCAGAGTAATGTCACACTTTTCAGTTTGTCAGAAGTACATATATATTTCTAGCAACTTTGTGATTTTCCATAATGTCAAACTTGAGAAAAATCAGAATGATTTGATAAAGTATAAATATTTTTTCAGATGGTATTTCAAAGGATTCTAATTTGTCACACTGAGCTGTTTGATAAGAAATTAGCTTAAAAGTTGGAAGAGACAAATTGAACTTCTATGAGATTAATAGTCACTAACTAATTATGAATTCAACGGCATGAGCCCAACATAATGAATTGCTTTCACAAACTTTTTCTCTGTAAACTTTTTGTCTTTTTATATTCCAATTCGGATGAAAAAATAGATATAAAGTATCTTGTCCAAAACATACAAAAATTTTGAATTGATTTTTTTTCGTCAATTTCTCTTAATAGACATTAAAAATCCGATTTTGATATGACATATTTAAGTTGTTTTCCATCACAGTGCTTCGTGTCATAATCTGGCAGAGCCCTTAACTTAGCAAGCTTATGGAGTAACCAATAGCTGCAAACTCTGACAGGGATCTTTTATACAAATCATGCCTTTGTAAACTGTACACGGATTAGTTGCATGCCAATTTAGGGCGCCAATTTTATGTAGAAATTACATTCTTACCCCTTAAAATTTTCTCCAAAAGGTGTGTTTGTTTGTTTTTTCATTGTAAAGTCCATTTGTATTAAACTTGTTTGAATGTATATTTACTGCTAAAATTCCCACTTGTATTAGTACAGAGCAAGCAGAATGAGTGTTTTGTTTTTGAAGAAAGCCAGTGATATTCTGATTAAGAATGTCACACAGAAATTACATGTGACTAAAAAGCATTTGTAGAGTGCACACCTTCACTGAGGTTCTTTTCTAAAAAGTCAGGATATTTTGCATCCAGAATATGATCCGGAACTTTCCCAAAATGTAAAATATTTATAAAGATCCGCTTATTACTTTTGGAGTAATGTCAACTGTGTATGAAGCCAAAATCACTGAAAATATATTGAAAATGGTACTTTTGAAAAAAAAAATGGGATATTTTATTTGTATCCTGAAAATTCGGTCTGGATCTTTAATGAAATTCAACCACTTCGTTCTTTACTCAAGCCTTATACACCAAACAAATTAAGCCAAATGTTTTCATTATTTTTGGATTTACCACAAACGCAGACAAACAGACCGGAAAACATAAGCTCCTGGCTGAGATAGCAATAATGTGTGATTAGAACAATGTATAGATTTTAACACACCTGTTCAAATCATGGAACTAAGTATTGTTATGTGTGTTTATCAGAACATACGTTGCCTTTGTGTTTTTACATTAAACAACTGTATACAGTGTGTATTTGCATGCACTCAGTTCAAACTTACTACAGGGGGTCGATAATACAAGAAAATTACAACATAAATTCCTGATATTGATGATAATTGGTGTGTAAATCAGTAAATACAAAGGTTCCCCTCAACCTATATTAGATCTGGTTCACACTTCTCCGATCTATCAACTCTGATGTGATTCTGACATGGTCTCGTGGACAGGGTTAGATTGTGGGTAAACATTTTGCAAAAAGTTCAGCTAAATGGATTAAAATGTCCATAAATTGATGATTTTGTCATCGTGGGGAGAGATTATTATAGCCGTTACATGTCTACATAGCAGTCAAACAGGTGCAGATCCCTAAGCTCTTGGGAAAGTCTTTACACACAAACCTTGATGAAAAACTGGAAAGACAAAACAACCACATTTTGGATTTTGGGCTGCAATAGATTTAAACTATTTAAAAACATTCAGAGGAAAATTTCTTATAAGAATCTAAAAACATGCACCTTAGACACCTATCTTTAACTGGATGTATATCGTATGAGTGTGAAAGGGGACATTGAAATTGTAGAGGCAATAGTTATAAAAAAATTACAAAAAAATCTAAACACTGTTGTTTCAATCAAAATGCCCACTGGCCGTACATGAAAGTCTTGTACTCGGGAGGAAAAAAATTGTCGTCTGCTATAAAAAGAAAGTCTTTCTAATCACAGAAAATGCTGGAAGCATATATAAGTATATATTACAAATAAAGGTTGTAATAGCTTTAGGGATAGTGATACTTTGTAATTATATGAACTTTGTGAATTGCAAGTTTTTTCAGAGAATAGAAATCTATTTTAAAATCTTGAACATGACAAGAAAGCCCTCACATTTTACTGGATGAGTTTTTGGGTAAAATCCTATGACAACAAATGTTTAGACGATTATACAAATTCTTTGATAAACAAATGAGCTTTGAACTGGGTTTATAATTAAGCATGTAGTAATTAAAGACCACACCTGAGAGGGACTGTACTATATGTTTGCCCTGCCCCCATCTGCTGATGGTATTTTCTTTAAATCACCCCCCAATTGACCCTTGAAATAAGGGATGCTTTAGTTTTTTCATAGAATAAACCTACCACTTTGGGGTCTGAGTGTCAAAATCTGGACAAATAGACTCACTGATACCCTGGCACATAAAATGAAAGTCTTGTCTAAATCTAGAAGTTTTTTTAAACAACAAGAGTATCAATTACTAAATGGGCTTTATACATTTTACTCTACATATATGGGGGGCTTGTAATTGGGAGCTTTCTTTCAAAGCCAGTGTTTAATTTATGTGTGTAAAACATCACTGAGAATCAACTTAGTCATAATTCTTCTCCTCGTGTGTGTGTCATTACTACAAACTAAGGAAAAGACCCGCCAATTAGTGTTAGAAACAGACGACATTTCAATAATTCTTTCTATTATTGCTCATGCGAATAAAAGTGGACATTTTGACAGTGGTGTGTCACTTATAGTTTATATATTTCGTTTTCGGATGCTCCAAATGCTTCGGACGGAAATAGTAAGAAGCAGACGACAATCATCAGTGTCTTATATTATCGCCCATCTAAATGATTTGAAACATTTGAATATTTTACATTTACCAAATGGCTCCAAGCAAACCAGGTGTTGTAACACAGATAGAAATCTATATTGGGTGTATATAGGGTTAGAATTGCTGGTCCAAAGCGCCAATAGCCTGGTTTAATATAGGGGTGTGAGGCTCCTTTACCAGAAACCATTCACATTTTGACAAGTCTCACTCCCCAAAGTGTCCTCATTAAGGGCGGAGTGTATAATTTCCTTATCAGAGTCAATTCCCTGGCTTTTGTACAAAGTAATCAAAAGAACTTGTATGTATGCAATTTGTGGCAGAAATATTTCATAAACTATGAAAAAGAAATACACACAAATATTGTTCATATGTATATAGAAAGGTTTGTATCATGATAAACAAAATAATTGTAAGCTTTAAATACACAGATATATTTCATAATAAGTCAATGAATCACATGTTTTGCTAACTTTTAGGTTAAATAAAAAATATGGGTGGAAAGATAAAATTCCTTATATTTTCATGCATTTGGAATAGAATTTAATCCATAATGGCAGCTCTAATGCTGTAAACCTTGTAACTTATTTATTCCTTGCATATCAACAAATTTTAAATGAGTTTTAGCAAGGATGTGTCTTACTGTTTATGTTGTTCAATGCAGAAATTTGATGTTAAAAAATAAGATGAATTGTTGAATTAAAGTGCCGTAAACAATAGCTATAAAATGGTTTGTATTTTTCCGCCATTTTTTACACTTACATAGAACCGGAAAAAACTAAGGTCGTTGTATAAATAAGTGTTTGGTACGAGAGAAAGACAAACAAATCTGTAAGCATTCCTGGATAAGGATGTCAGTGATTCACATTATGATGGTTGACGGGGCGGAAACCTCACGGCATGAAACCAGGGAAATCTAGACCGCGAGAAAAACCCGCCAAAACCTGCCAGCAGCAGACGATATTTAACAAAATCCTCGCCAGTGGCAAATAAAAACCTATTTCTGAAGTTACAATTTATACATTTGTGGTGTGCTCTGAAATGTAATATATGAGCAAGTAGATTAATGTAAGGTGAATAATTAAATTTATGAAAGGTCTCAAACATTTACTATGTAGATCACTCAAATAATTTTATATCAAGTAACTCCCCATAAAGATAGATACACGTAAAGATGTATATTTGTTTAATGAATACTTAATACCTTATAGTGTTTGCATTAAAAACTTACAAAATTTATTGTATTAATAACATGTTCAAATAAACAGATTCAAAACGGTTCATTAGTGAATATAAATTACTCCTCAAATGGTTCACCATAAACAGTGCTTCTGTAAACATAATGCATTTCTATTTTTTTAAATATGTTTTCATCATCCAAAACATCCATTTGCCTTGTAAATTATACACTGAAATTACACAGAAAACGTGTAGAATGATCTGTACAAATTGTCAGGGACCTTGTTAAATGTTTCAGTGTCAGGTGGTTCAACCATCCGACTGATTTGGACCGGCCAGTGGGCTATAATTCCGGCAGGCTATAAATGGCGGGGAGGGAGGTTATAATTTCACAAGATATATGGGTTTCTTTAGGGACTCCCAAACATTATCAATGCCTGGGTCGTCTTGGGAAGCACACCTCAATTTATTACACATGTACGCCGCTCACAAACTCTCTCATTATTCATGTATAAAACCATGAAACAGAAAATGATTCGTGGGGAGTCAGCCTTTCCTTGTTCTGTCACCTCTCGTGTCAAAACATTATCATAGAGACTTTATAGTGATTATGTGTAGTGCCTATACCAATGTGGTTTAGAGGGTTGGACTTTGAAGGGGTGGTTTTAGGTTTGATCCTCAGTTGAATTATCGAGATGGTACCCTTAGACAAGATTCTTACATAAGTACGTCGATTTATTATACCACGAAAAGAAAGAACAGAATCCGCTAAGTTGGAAGGACAATTTATCTTTATTTAACTGTTGCAGTGCACTTTCTCATTTTATTATTGTTGACTGAGGTATACATAAAGAATGGATTTCATGTACACTCCAGCCTTTCTCAAGGCTATTATTGTAAAGAAACCAGGGGACTGGAGAAGAGGGTGTTTAACCTTCCTGACACCCCCATTAATCACCCCCTCAGATTGAATACTACTTCCATATTCATGTGTGTCCGTCTTTTCTTCTCAGAGACCATGAAAAATGTCATAATTGGAAGGGAAAGAAAGAAAGGAGTTTTTTGTGGGTAATTAACTGGCCCCAGGCCTTATGACAAGTTGGGGTTGGAGGGGGGATGGGGGGTCAAGAAAATGGGGCCTAGGTAATGCTGGTACATCTAATGTAACACTGCATGCAACAGCACTAACTTGAACTTTCATTATACACATTTATTTAGAAACCTTCTCTGTATTTCTATATTGTGCCTCAGAACTTGTTAGAACAGAGATTAAATATTATACTGCATTAGATCATTTGATTACTATTTACTGATACACATGTTCACATTGGGATGTCAGTTTAGATATGCATCATAATTTTCTATGTTTTCTTTACAAATCTGCAAATTAACCATTTTGTGTGGGAACATTATGTATCCAATTTCCTTAGTATCTTTGTGGTTACAATGCATGTCAGCTCAACAGTTATATCATCTGTATGATGTACCTTAGAATGACTTAATACAGACATTAAGTGCCACATAGTATTTTAATGCCCATTTCAATGCAACCAATTACATTTAGCAAATGAGCTACCTGGCTAACAAGGTTTTTCCAAAATTTTATCAATAATTTCCCACAACCAGTCATTTTAGCAAGGATATTCTTGTTGCATATTTTGCTCAATTACACATGACTTTTGATCACACACAGAGTCCACGCTTTTGTGTGGTTTGTAAATTGTATACCTTTTGACCACAACAGTAATACTTCCCCCAACTGTTACATAACCACACTGTGTGTGTTTTGGTTGTGGGCACCAGGCCACCTTTACTGGCCACTGTAACGGTTCGTACAACCAAAAAGTCACATGACTTCCGCCATATTAGGGGGTCGTGGTTATCTTAGTGGTTCGGAAATTCCACATTATTGCTATTTTATGACAATTTTCCCTACTTCCTTGTTGCAATGATAAATATATATTGTTTATAAGATGCTGTTTTATTGTTTTCCGTGGTTTAGCAATAATTCATTGCCCCAACCACTGGTTTGTTTTTTATTCTGTTATAATTTCTGAGAGGTCTGAAAATCATAGTTGGCGAATATAACTTGTTATTATACCATTTTATCTATTCTACTTCTAATATGACATTTATAATGCTTAATCTCCACCAAAAGACAGGCTTTAAGGCGCCATAACCTAGGAAAAAAAGGCCACAAAACTCCTTGTCCAGTTAGTGTTTTGTTAAGTGACAGTGAAAACTTGTGGCTTAAGTGCAAAAGCATTTAAACATTGTATATGTGTTATGCCATCACTATGAAGACATTGTGCAGGTCATATCAGGACATTGTATTTGTGTGATGGAGGAGAACTGTGCATACTAGTCCGTCAACCTTCATGTAGTTGTCAGTGACAAACTTTATGGGCAAGTCTGAGACTGAACCATGAGAGGTACATTCTAAACCCACTAAGTATATGCACATTTTGTATAGCATTGTCATCATTGTATGCACCAAAATAAGCTTACTGTTGCACATGTCAATACAGTGACTTGTATTTTCTATTTTTAGGCTGTTTCGAAACACGTGAAGGTTGCCTGTAAGTGTCACGGTGTGTCTGGATCCTGCAGTCTAAAAACCTGTTGGAACCAGCTGCCACAGTTTCGGGAGACAGGGAATCAGTTGAAGGAACGTTACGACGGGGCCTCGGAAGTGTCCTTTAACAAGCACGGAACACGACTACGTCGCAAAAACAAGCGCTATAACAAACCCACACGCGAGGATTTAATCTACGTAGACGAATCTCCGGATTATTGTAACTACGACCCAGAGACTGGATCGCCCGGCACCCAGGGCCGATATTGTAATAAAGACTCCGCCGGCATGGACGGCTGTGAACTGATGTGCTGCGGTCGTGGACACAATACATACAAAGTGAAAGTGAAAGAGAGATGTCACTGTAAGTTTCACTGGTGTTGTGATGTGAAATGCAGAACTTGTGAGAAAACAGTGGAAGTGCACACATGTAAATAATGAGAGGAGTGGATGTAAATAAATATATGTATAAATAAATAATAAACATGTAATATCTGTGTTGTAAAAGACAGTAGTGTTTACTCGTTTGTTTTCACTTGTTTACTATTTATTTGTTGTTTATTGTTAATCTGTAGAGGTTATCTTTTTTTACTATTATTATTATTATAAACACAGTTTCAAACTATTTCAGTGCATTCACCCAGCCACATAACAAAAAATTATTTTTAAAAATCCTTATTTATGCATGTTGTATGTAAATGGGGGGGGGGGGGGGGGGTTCTAAAAACATGCATTGAAACACATTCTGGATATAAATATACTTTATGCAATTTTTATCTACAAGAAGAGTTTAAGGGACAATAATACGAACTGTACTTGATAGGCGCCTCAAACTGCCCAATCAACATACAGCTTTTACAGCGATTCTGATTTGCTCTAGTTTGAATTTATTGTTTAATTCATTCTTGTGCAAAATGTAAGGCATCTGCCAAATCGCCAAGCCATATACTAACAGATTTCTTTCCCAAACGATTTCAATTTTCAGTGTGAAAAAACTTAAATAAGTTTAATCAAGAGCTAAAATTTAGATTTTTGCATCTTAAATTTTAATTTTCATTGAACCTTTAACAGCACTTCTGTGGAACAAGATATATGTCTTTTATATGCCACGTTCAACATTTTGTGGAAGCTTAAAATTTGTAGAAGTTACAGCTCATACATTGAGTTTATGAAATCCTGCCAAATATAAAATAAAATATATAAATTTGCACAAAATCTCAAATTGTATATATCTCAAATTCCATCAAAATGCTGTTGTCAATATTATTTAGCTATCAAACAAACAAACAAAGAGAATGAAAACATTACCTTAGTCAAAGGTGAAACCTGATGAAGGGCTGATTTATGGAATGTGTAACTTCCTCAATTTTTGTGTGTGAAAAAAATCTGGCTGTGAATACAATGGTGTTGAACTGTTTTGAATGCTAGCACTATCCAGGTCTTTGAAAAGCTTCAAAGGTCGTCTGAAAGGATGAAAGAGCTGAATTCTTGTTAAATATGCACTTTATACACTTGAATACTGATGTTAGGTATTGCAAACAAGACGCAAACATCCTTACAATAAAGAAATTGAACAACAGAAGTCACATTTGTCAATGAAACATGTTTTTTAAAGGAAATAACTGAATTATATGTCAGTTATAAAATGGAATGACTTTCTGATTTTCCCTTCTTAGTACAGGAATTTTATTTCAGATGTAAAGTCACGCTTAACCAGTGATAAACCTTAAAACAGAAGTACTCAGAGAGTACAAACCTCCGCCCAACACCTTGCTATTGCTTTAAGCACTCATCACTTGTGCTTAAAGGTTTGGTATCTGTTATAACTATTTTTGAAATTCATGAATCCATAATTCATTGCAAATTATTCCAAACTTAAATCAGTTCCATGTTAGATGAAGGCCCACCTACTATGAAAATTTGATGTCAATCTGCGCAGTAGATTTTTTTTCATAATCTCCCTAACAGACATACAGATTCCAACTATTACATAATCTGCCTTGACATGGTTAATAATCAGATTAAACACAACCTTTGTAGGTACATCTTTTTTGTAGTTTTGCAAGACTGGAATCTTCACCATTTTATGAAAAGTCATTTAAAGAAGTTCATCTTTGTAAAATACAAGTAGATACCCCAGTCTCTCATTGCTTGCCTAAACTACAAAATCAAAAATCAATAAATTGTTGATGTGTTGAATATCTTCTGTTGTGTACATGGAATATGGATTTTATATGGTTTTTGTGGGAGTTTGTCCAATTTTGACGAATCCAATGGGCTATTTTAATGTATTTTGCGGTAATTTGATATATTTTAACCTTATAATATGGTATATTATTTATGTGCCTTAAATGTATAAGTGATACAACCTTTTAACAAGGCGTTTGGGCAGAAACTGGTTGAAAACTGATTAGCAATACCATTCTAAAATTCATTATTAAGGAGTTTATTTAAATTTCCTTTCAAGTACATTACAAATATTTTAACAAGGTTATTGTATACATCACTTAATACTGATATTTGCATAATCTTGTCACATGACCGGATCACATGACCTGATTGGCCACCTGCCCACTAACTTCACGCTGCAGTGTGTTTTGGAATTTTGTGCACTTCCTGTGAATACTACTTCCGCTTTTTAGGGGAGGCATTCCTTGTTTTTGTATCAGCAGTTTTGCTTTGAAACATGGAAATTAAACAGACTGAAGAACAATAAATGGTTTCCACTGAAATCAAGGGCACTGCCTTTAAAATTTTCAGTTCCGGTGGAGAGACTATTTGATGTCCTTTTGAATGTATTCGTAACCCCCTGGATTGTAAGATGCACTGGGTAGTTCACAAATCCCAGGTACAAAGTAGAGATATTTTAGACTGATATATCAGATTGATATTTGAATCAACTTTAATGTTGTATAAAAAGGTATTACACTTTAGGCGAGTTTTTGATCTTCAGTACAAACCATTTATTTGATTTCTTTAGTCTGAATTTTTCTGTCTATTGAGGTGGCTTATATGTGTGTTGCTGAAACATTTCCCCGTTTTATTACTGTGTTTGTGTGGCTGCATGAGAGGTTCTGGTTCAGTTTATAGGAAGTGTTAATGTGGAAGAATCAACTAAACTCTGCTAATAATGGCTATTGTAGTGAACTGCCCTGCTTAAATACCAAACAATGGCTACTAGAGATGAGTCAGTGGCAAGACAATACCTAATAAGTCAATTAATCAATCAGCTTATTGTAGTAGAAATCATGTGAGTCACGTGATTAGCAGATTTCAGAGCAAATCATGACAAATGTCGTCTGTGGTGATACATGGTGTGTTGTTGGGGTGTTTAGATAGGATTTTATGGCACATAAAGTTGCTAGGAAGATCCCGGGGTTTCTATCAACACTGATACTAAGCTGTCATAAAAAGTCATGTGACTCACCTCATAAACAATAGCCTTGTGCCTCATAAGTCTCAAAAAATAATATAGTTTGTCAGTAATAAGATCAGATCCTATAAATATCATTAAAGTGAGACTAAGATAGTTTCAGTGGGGGGGGGGGGGGGGGGGGGGGGATCTACATTCAATTTATTGAAATTGTGTACAGTTACAGAAAACTATGTAAACAAGAGATTAAAACTGTGAAAAGTTGATATAGAATTTTTCTATAGAATTAGTTTATTTGTTGAATGTTTAAAACCATGCTACTCGTGTCAAATCTCTCATTTTTCCGATGGCAGCCAACACTAGGCAAATGATAATGTGGCTATTACAACTGTTATGGGTTTGAACCCATCTATTGTAGAAATAATGAGATCCTCTCTCAGTCTGGTGTTTTCAAAAACCTCTCTTTGCATCTTGTTTTAGTCAGAGTTTGTTTTTATACTGAGTTTTATCATATTTGAGCATTCTATAAATAAATAAATAAATATCTAGGAACCCTTCTGTGTCACAAACATTATTGTCTGCTTAAATGTGTTACAACAATGGAGTTTTTTTTCAATTCTGATATTGCACGAACAGGAATATCCCCAGACATCCCAGCATCTAACACAAACCATTCATATGAAACTGGGACCTATATATTATCCGGCCTAACCCTATAGTTCCCCACTAAAATTTGGCACGTGATTTAAGTTTTTGCATAAAATATATGAACCAAAATAATGAATTTAAACTCCAGCTGAAAGTTGATTGGTCCTACGTTGATTAAGGGTGATATGTTCATAGAAGTTGTATTATCGTCTTTTAAAAAGTCTGGTTACTTTGTATTCATTACAACTTGTGTTTATGTTGCTGTGTATTTCAACGAACATATAGAACATCACACCATGTGACATACAAACTACTCATGGCTGACCTGACCAGATTAACAACGAAGACTCGAATGCCTGTGGTCCGCGATGTCACCTTAACATTAATTTGTACTCGTTTGTTTCTTAGGTACATACTAAAATGCAGTATTGTTCAAAACCAAACTAATCTTGTCTCTGTGTAGTTCTTAACAGCCCCGTCATCATATGGGTGCATAGTAAACTCTAATTTTGCTGATGCTTTACATTATGTAAGTTATATAACCATAGTTATACAGAACTAGGGTACATACTAAACCCCCAAAACATTGTTGCAGCTGTGGATCACACTGAATTTTGTACAGTTTTTTTACAACCATATTGCTATTTGTGTGTTTATCTCTCAAGTCATGTCATAAACAACTTGTTTTGTTTACTTTTGATATACACTCAGTGTACATAGTGTGACATACCTAACTGTTGTACATAATTGTACATATTCCTAGCAGTGTAACATATCTCTGCATTTTATATTAAACACGTGACAATAAATGGTATTAAATACACTTTTATTGTTTTACTGTAGAACTACAAAGTCTAAGTGATTGTAATCAAGAGCTGTCAGGATCACATCCACCATGGCGGAAGGCCTTTCAAACTTCACAGACATGTACAAACTTAATTATGGATTTGAATAATCTGACTAGATTTAATTGCTTTATATATATTTATTTGGGGTTTTAAATCACTTTCAACACTTTACCTGTCATATCACGACAGGTAGTTTTATGGGCAGAAGAAATCAGTACATACAGTTGGTGTCAAGGTTCTGTACTGTCAACTGCTGACCATTGGTAAGCAACTATCCATTTTCCCATATAAGGTCCGGGGTTTGAACCAATGACCTCAGAGGTGGGAGGCCACCGTGGCCCCCAAAAACTTATAGTCAAACATGCAGTAACAAATCTAGGAATGTGTTCGCAGGACATGCTGTCAGTCTGACACCATGTACCAAATTAGTGTACACCAGAGTATGTTTTCACGGATACAATTTGCCATTTTCGTATTTTCCATGTAAGCAATTTTTATAATGGTAAAAAAAAAACTTTCCAGCATTTTAATTAATATTAACCAATAATTGGTAACATCACCCAACCTTCCATCTCAAGGTGAAAATCGTAATACAAATTTCAAATTAGACAAAAAAATGGTTGGATACTAGTAATTGAACAAACAGTTTACCACTCTAGAATGAGATAACAACTGATTGCTCTAAAAATATCGCTTTATATTGGAAAAATACCATAATTAACTATGCCAACTATATTGCTTTGTACAGCATTTTATTTCTTTGTATATGTATGTATTAGTATTGAAAATGACAAATATATTCCGATAAAGTGGTAAATGCAATAAAAACCTTAAGTTTGTCCATTCGCCAGGCTCTAAACTTGTGTGTCAAATCTGGGGCATTCATTCAGAGCTAACACTGACTCTTTCTTGTGAGTGAAAATGGATAGAGTTGCCGACGACACATGCACTTATAACAGGTATATTTTACACCGCTCCAGATGGACAGAGATACCTTTAGAACACTTGCATTTGAAAAGAGAAGCCAAGCAGAAACAAAACCCATTGTAAATGAACATGTTGAGAGTTTTGTCCAATCATATTGCTAAATGATAAAATAAATGGATTTCCTTTTGGCTGTAATATTATAGAACATATTCATGGGAGATTCTATTTGTCACATGGTCATAATTTATTTATTTGGGGTTTTAAATTTGCTTTCAATACGGTACAGGTCATATCACAATGGGTAGTTTTGTGGACAGAGGAAGCCAGTACATACAGTTAGTCAAGGTTCTGTACTGAAAATTGTTGACCATTGGTAAGCAATGACCAGCTTTCCCACGGCGGGGGTTTTGAACCAGATACAATATTCTGTGGGCTGGTGAAATTGGGAAGCTTATTGCAAATGCTCAGCAACAGGCATAGCAATGACTGCCAAGCCGAACCTTATTATTAGCCAGTACAACTAGTACAATCAGTAAAAAGTTGTACAATTTTGTCAAGTGTGACAAAGCTTGAAAAAAAAACTTGTACGGATTTACTGGTGCACTAACTGCTACACAAGTGGGACCATTTCAGTGTCCGAACAGAAGTGTTTGACAGGGGTTTAACCAGAAAGTGTAAGAGAACGCATTCAGAATTACAGTAAATCTTTTACTTATCAACAATCCAATGACGTCAATTTACAAAGTAGTTTGTTATTTTAAACTCACAGTGTTTTCTTTGAAGTTAGGTAGCAGACATTAATCTATTGTCAATATAGTCACTGCCTTATATGTGTAATTGTGCTAGTACAGGAGATAATCTCCGACAATAGGCAACCCCCACCACACAGGGTTTAGTATGTACCACCTCCACAGGGAGCTCACTGCCAAAATGTAGGTCATAGAATCCAGCATTTAAGTTTACCTTATGCATAAACCTTGACTTGAAGTTTTAAAATATTAATATTACAATTGAAAATAGCTGATTTGGATGTCTAAGTAGTGTTTTGTTTCCATGAATGTGATACATGTACCTCTGTGTTCACACCCAGCTAAAACAGATGTGATTTAAAAGACTCACCTCCCACCTCTGAGGACTGCAGTTCAAACCCCAGATCCCATGTGGGAAAGTTGATAGTTCCTTACTGACGGTCGGCAGTTTATAGTACAGAACCTTGACCAACTCTATGTGCTGGTTTCCACCTATAAAAAGTCATCGTGATATGACCTATACAGTGTTAAAATTGACGTTTAAACCCAGATAAATAGGTTTAACATTGAAAGTGTTTCATTTGAATGGTCTACATAATTATAATCTATTTCTGTAAACCTTGTTACAAAGAAGATCACGGTGTCCGAGTCATTTACTTGCTTGGTATATGATCTCCGGGGGTGTTGAGTAGCAGTTACACATCCAAGGATGGTCCACTGGATTGCGCCAGGTATACTAATATGGAAAATACTAAGTGATTTATGGATCATCTTTTCCATCCGTAAGGTCATCTGTAACATCCATAATGTCCTTGTGAGATCCGTAGTAGCATGCTGTGATCCATAGTGACATGCCAAGGATCAGATAAGATCCCTAGGACGTTACAAAAAAATCAAAACTGTTTGGTTTTTCCGTTAAGTCCATACGGACCTTAGTATCTGTACAGTAGCTCTTCCGTATCTCACTGTAGCTCATCTGTGACTATCCTTATTGTCCCTAAACCCATCCTGGATGTCCTTGTGGCATTCCTTTCATCCTTGATGCTTCCTCGGCAATAAATATCTGTAAAAAACATTGCCTGATCTAACCGGATCTGCTATAGACTGACAGGAAAAGGGTTTGTTGATTAAAAAAACAGTCATAAGACCAATCCTCTGTGCCATCTTTTCATCCACAAACCTGTCTCTGGTGGTCCATAGCAGATCTGTGGCAGTTCCGTAAATCTTTGACATGATGCACCCTTATCCCTTGTGTCGTCCCTGCATCCCCCCCCCCCCCCCCCCCCCCCCTTCATCTCTCTCGTATGATGCACATTTTAGTCTGCATGTGAGAATTTGCCAAATGTTAACATATTTACAAAAAGTTATGTGCTCAAATGGGTTTCCATTCTGTTGTGTGTGTCGTACCAGAATATGAATCCTGGCTTAATAAACCTTATGGTTACTACTAAAATACGAGACATGCCAAACCTCAAACAAACCTAGAGTAGTTAGACATTTTGTAAATGAATGTGGCTTGTGCAACCAGTGTGAAACAGTGTAACCGAAGAATTAGCCGGTAAAATGAAAATAAATTACACCCGAGAGATTTTCTTTAGTTAAAAGTGTCCAATATCTTTCACTATTGGGCAGTTGTGCCACGATATGATTTTGGCCATATGTAGATGCTTTTTTTTTACACATTTCTAAAGAAACAAGTCTTCATTTATATCAAATAAAATGATAATTAAAAACCGTAAAAATACACACCATAAATATAGGGATGGGAAGTAAGGATATTTCAGATATCTTTAAAATTACAAATTATGGAATGGTGTATTTAAAATAGGTTGATTGCTCCCAAAGTGTCCAATATTTGGAAATAATGGACTATTTACTGAGTCCCTTTGGGACCTCACAAACAGTCCATCATGTTGAAATATTGGAAACCAACTTGGCCATTAACCTATATATAAAAGCACAAGTCGACCATTTTAAGGGAAGAGCTAATGAGAGTACAATGACCTCATGTAGGACCTTGAAATTGTCCATTCATATTTAATGATAAACTTTGCCAAAAATCATTCAAGCTCCAGTTAAATTATTAAAAGCTTAAATATGGAATTAATAACACTCATTCTTTTCTGAGGAAACGTTTTGGTAAGTGGGTGCTATATTAAAAAGTCATTTGCAAACAAATCACTATATGTAGGAATAAAACTTCAGTAAAGTGAGTGGCGGGTTGTAAGTGATTCTGTGTAACAAGTCATATATCTTGCATAAAATAACTTCCGGATGAAAAGTAAATTGAATGTGTAGAAACTAGACCCCCCTACACACACACACACACATCCGTATGTTACTGTATTTTGTCAATGTGTTTCAATTTTATAGAATATTTTTTACAAATAAAATAATTGCTTTCCCCAAATTTTTCTATTACTGTATCAGTGGGTTGTTCAGTCTCTAAGGCTCACGAAACGATTGGATTGAACATAAAATATAGTGAAAATAAGCGTTTTAAAATCATCCACAATCATCGGAAAGTTTAGCCTGCATGGGCCGAAAGGATCGGCTAAAGAATTTTTGTAAGTTAATGCCACGCAGATTACAATGTCCTCTTACAAGACATCAAATTATCCAACACGCGTTCATAATGTTCTCACAAAAGTCATTTATTCTTTACGTTTGCACTAAGTTCTCATTGGTGGGCTAATTAATCTCAAAATGCAGTGAAACCTATATTAAGATGTCATAATGACGTCATTTGTGCACACATTTTTCCGTTCGATACCGGAAGATTGCCAAAGGGTGTCTAAAAACAGCATTTACAAATATTAATTAATGAGGAAGTTCAATGGTTAAAAGTATTATAAAAAATGCCAGTTTTAATAAGTAAAACATAACTTCAAATGATCCACAAATGTTTTTAAATGCCTCACCTTTGAAGTGGCTACCTATTTATAAGTTTTACACAGTTGACGTAGTCCTTACACAGTCATGAATCATGTTTCAAGCATGTACATGTTGGGTCTGAAATCAATGAAGAATATAAAAACAGAACAATAACTTTAGCCACCGTGTCAACACACTCTAGGCAAGTTGTTTTTTATCATGAAGTAGTACAGTCTGTACTGCAGAGATTTGATCAGTACAGTTTACACTATATTCCCGCTGTCCCATATTCACGAGGGAAACTAACTCGGCCCCATTCAGATACAAATTCAAATTAACATAAAATCTTTATTTATGGATGGAATTTTTGTCATCCAGATATCATTGTTTTAACTTTTGGATAATGGTATGATGTAATCTTGAATGAGGTGGACATAGTTAAACTAATATGAACAAGATTGTATTATCTTGTCACAAACTGTAACAAATACACAAGAGCATCTCCTATTCTCAAACGACTCCATTGGCTCCCAGTTGAATTTTGCCGTATCTTGAAAACTGTCACTCTAGTTTACAAGTTTCTTCACAATGGTCATCCCAGTTACTTTGGTTCTCTTTTATCTACTCATTGTAGAAGATACAGTACAAGATAAAACCATCCCGATAAAAGGTTTTGGAGGTTCTCAATTCTGTCCATCTGTACATAAATAAAAAACCACTTTGCTTATAGCTTTGCTTTTGATGCTCCCACGGTTCAGAATAATTTCCCTGATGAGGTCTGTTCTGACCCAACTCTCGCCTGTTTCAGTAAAAAGGTCAAAGTCATATCTCTTCAAAAAGGTATTCCCAACTTAGAACACACTCTATCCTGCGTCTCTGTGGTACTGGACTTGGCAAGGGCTATGGACAGATGATTTTTTTTTAAATTGGATTTTGGTGTTGCGCCTTAGAGTCTTACAAATCCATTTGTAACTGTTTTAATAATGTGGTCATCATTTGTGTAACACTACCTTGTAAAAAACATTTCAATTGATATCAAATAATTCAGAATATATTTGATGTGTAATAGAATTGCAACGGTTGTCTCTTAAACCACATAATGCATAATTAATATATGATGGATACATAAATAATATTAGTGCAATAATGTAATTTTATAGGGCAATATGCTGTAGAAATGGACCGCCATCAATTATTATTGGCCTGACACATTCATTAGTGCCCGAGGCTTGCTGAGGGCACTAATGGATGTGAAATGTATTGGATGTGTATTGCACATTAAAATTGCATTATTACTATTATTATTAGCTGAATTTTATATAATTGGATGATGCTCTGGTCAAAGACACAGATATAATGTTGTGACATCATATAAGCAGAGGCCGATAACAACATGTAATAGTGACGTCTTTGAATAGTTCTTGGATGTCTTTTCCATAAACAATTGTTGGTTTCTCATAATACATTGCATTATAACTATTATTATTAGCTAAACTTTATATAACTGGACGTTTTGCAAGTCAAAGAGAAACATATGATGTTGTGACATCACATAAATAGAGGCTTATAAAACATGTCATCATGACGTCTTATTTTGAAGTAGTTCTTGGATGTTTATCTTTTTCCGTAAACAAGTGCTAGGCTTTCAAAATAAAAAGTTAAGATTCTAAAATTTCAAGTGAGTGTGTAATATTTGTAAACACATACTTGGTGACGTCAGAGCCCAGTCAATAATCCTCATTATTGGAACGCGGACCGGCTAGCATTGCTAATCTACTGGTAACGCATGCTCAGCTAATAATAATGGAAATTAACCAGCTGACTTTCTGGGATGAAAATCTGAATAGGTCGATCAGTAGGTTAACCCGTGAGAGTGAAGCAAGGGTTTTTGGAAATCTTAAACTCTCTGATAAACCTCAGATAATAAAAGGTCCCCCAAACACATTAATATTTTTATATCAAGTTTTTTAAAGAATTTTGTCAAGAATTTATAACTGCTTTAATAAATGTACTTCATGGTCTTTCCCCAAAAAGTATAAATTTCACTTTCGGATTCGGTTTGGCTTCACGCATGCTCAGTAAACTGTTGCTACTTGTTTGTCATACTTGCCGACATATTGACATCCACTTGTGGATAGCAGAAGTGTTGTGGATTACTACACCTGATATTGTGTGACAGTCTATAACTTAAACAGGATATAGACTTGTTATGTAACTCAAATATTTTTCTTTATTACTTCCTTAATGGTACTTGTTGTTTGTTAATTTGAAAAGGAGCTTTTTCGCTTTGAAAAAGAGGTTAGAAAACTTATATAAACATATTTTCGTGTGATTGCTTTGTTTATTCATTTGAATGCTCTGGATATTCTTCAATACACAGGTACTTATAATTTCTACAAGTATCCATATTATAACTGTAAATCAAGGGCCGGAATCTTGAAAAGCCTTCAGTCTCAAATCAGATTTTAGATTTATTTAGATTTAGTTTGTTCATCTCTTTTCAAATTTAGGTTTCCCTAAGACTTGAGAGGTTTTGTCAGACGATTATTTTAAGTCTCAGTATAAGTTTTGATTTAACTTTATCATAAATATAAGACTAGAAGGCTGACTTTTTCAGTTTCTCACTTTGCCTATGAGATTGTATGAAAAGCTTGAAACATTTTAATCGACTGAGATGAAACCTCAGCAGAGTATTAAGAGGTGAATATACCTGTCCAATTTTACATGCGAATCCGTGATCCGACGTCCGAATCCGTCATCCGAGTTTGCAAATACACTACATCAGAAAAATGATCTGTTTTTTGGTATAGAATTTTGTTTTTGTTTGTTGTGTGTTTATATTGAGTAAACATATTTAAATACTGTGGCGTGTTTTGTTTATTTTGTAAGTGTTCAGTTCCTAGAGGGGCCATGACCTTAACAGTGACCTAAAGGTCAATTCAAAAAGGGCATTGCGGATAATATATTTTATTTTACATAAAATTCTACACTAACATTATATACAAGCCAGACTTGAAACATTTAAGTACCGAAGGCATAGGGTGACCTTAAATGGCACAGTTTGAGATTACCTTAACATAATGAAAGCAAAGGTTGTTTAGAAAATAAACTTGTAAGAGTGCACTCAGTGTTAGCGCTAGGATTTTTAAAATCGAGTCCCTGGGACTCATTCCCGTAATAATATTGAGTCCCTATTCACATTTGTGAGTCCCATGATAAGAGAAAGTAATATGTACTAAATTTTACTTCAATTTTATAGAGAAATAACTGTTGAATATACTTACATTAGCTGACAGCAAATTAACAAGGGTGAATAAAACTTTTATTTTTCAGGTAATTTTCAATACTCTAATAAACTACACACTAACACATAATTGAAACAAAAATGAAATTAAAACTATGTCAGGATACCATTACCATAATATTAACATCATGTAACTGTTAAAAAAAGTTATTTTAATAGTAACAGCCTAACATGAATTGCAAATATTATAGTGAACTATATCAGAATTACTACAAAGGATTATCTAAAATTACAATAATGTAACATCCGTTCACATAAAGTATTGAAAATAGAAATTTGAAGTCACTGAAAAAATCAACAAATTACATCCTTCTGTCTTTCAAGGCCCTAAAATTTGCCTTTGCATCAGTGTAGTCAAATTGCGCAAAATGTGGCCCATTGATGGTGATTTTCATCATTCTTTCAAGCTGACCTTCCCCAAGTCGATTCCTGGTTTTAGTTTTAATTTTGTTCTGACATGAGAAACCTCTTTCACAAGAGGCAGAGTTAAGAGGTACTACAAGTGCTATTTCAGCAAATACTGCAAAATCTGGATAATCCTCTGAATGTGAGATCAGTAAAAACTCCAGAAATTCAAGAAATTCCTTTGCCTTGTGCAAGCTCATGAAATGCTTGAAAGGAAGGAAATCCTGCATGCATCTTTGGCGACAAATTTTTCCTTCAAGGGTATGTTGTGGGTCAACATCTTGACCTTGTGGAACATAGAAATCTAGAAGATGATGCAGTGAATCATGTCCATGGGAGCCAATTTCTTCATGTCCTTGTGGCAAGCGTTTTGGATTCAGTACACCATCTAATGCTTTCAAATTCTTTTGGGCTTCCTCGGGAAATCTGTTACTCAGATTTTGAAGGAGATTGTCTATGAAGTTGCCTGTAACAAATAATTGAGATAAAATAATTTCATTTAGATGTGACAGTGGCACTAGTAATTATGTATATAATAAAATTAAGTAACTGAATTTGTTATTTACGTTGAAAATATTCAGTAAATGAGTCATGTTTGAATTGATTACCAAATTTTCCATTTTTGGTTACACAATTTCAAAATATGGTGACTATGGCCACTTGATTTGATGACGTAACCTAGTAAAATTAAAAATTTAACAATTACAGTTTACATTTCCTATAAACTGAAATCATTCTTACGTGTGTAATGTGTAGCTAACAATTGTTCCATTCTTTGCAAACACTTAATAAAATTAATGGGAGAATCGTTACAAGGCAATCGGGCAAAAATGAATAACGGACGAGAGTGAAAATGGCAAGGATGAAACGCCGTCCTGTGATGGAATTGAATGAAAAGGCTCATAGTTACCTTTGATATTGTTGAAATTAGTCTTCTGGTTCAGGTAAGTCACAGAGGTGTCTCGGTACTTCTTCTCTTGACCAGCTTGTTCATTTAGTGCACGATCTAGGTTTGCCAGTGTTGGCAGGCTGTTGTTGTTGTCAACATCTTGTGCCATGGTAGTTAGTGTTGCCCTCACAGTTTCTAAAGCATTGGAAGCAGTTGCAAAATCCAAGTTTTCTCTCTGAAATGTCGTTGACATTCTGGTAAACAGTGGCAATATGTCACTCAGCATACAAGTAATTGCTATGAAATTGTAAGTCTCCATTTTCCTCAGAAGACCATTGGCAGTGGAATTGCCATTATTAGCCTCACGGCTAAGTGCAATAACTAGGGCTGGCCAACACTGGAAAATCGCAGACACTGCTTGATCTAAGGATAGCCACCTGACAGGATGTGGCTGCTTCAGAGTGACAAACTTTTCATTTTCAAGAATGTCATAAATGGCACGAAGATTGTTGTATCGCACCGGTGAATTGGTGAAGAAAAAATAATTTGAGTTGACAGTGTCTTGGTATGATTTTACACAGTTGACATTTGCTGCGGCTTGTGACACTGCTAGTGCAAGTCTGTGTGCATAACAATGAATGTGAACAATCAGTGGATTGTGCCTCTTGAGTATGACACCAACTCCATTATTCTTTCCCATCATTACCGCGGCACCATCACTGGCAAATCCCAATAGCTTTGAAGTGGGGATGTTATTCTGTTGAAGATAGTTCAGTAATGCTTCTGAAATCGTGGCAGCTTTTCCATCTGGAACATCAACCATACTGGCAAAGCAAATTTTTGACTTTCCCTCAATGATTAATTGAACATATATAACTAGCTTTTTAAGAATAGCTATATCTACTGACTCATCTGTCATAAGACCAAGAAAGGAGGACTTTTCAATTTTCTGTTTCATATCACTGTCTAATGATGATGATATACATTTTATGAAATCGGTCACAGTCTCATGATGAGAATATGAACCTGTCTGCAGTGTTGGTGCGCCATTACTTTGCTGTAACTCAATCAGGTCAGGGAATGAAGACAGGGGAAAGTTTTTTTGAACAATAAAGTAGGCAGTTGTCATCTGAGCATCTAAACTGTCTGATGTTACGTGCTCCTGCTTCTTCTTGGCAACACTCCATTCTTCTTGGTACTTCAAAGTCTGGATGGCTCTCGTGTGCTGTGGCAGACATGCATGCTTTTTCAATGCAGACATCTGAAATGTATAATGGTATAATGTAACTATGCCTCAAACTATGAAAACTGCTCCCCTGATAATATAACCGAAACCAAAATTCTAGGAAAACAGTTACAAATCTCTACCATCACATAACGTACCTTATTAATTTATTTTATATTTATTTTTTTTAATATATTTTTGATGAGACCCTTTTGATCCAAACTTTTTTTTTCAAATCCTGTGCACAGACAAACAGACACACAATAGTGAAGTCATAATCTGCTAATCAAAAAAAAAAAAAAAAAAATCACTGTTAGATGTAGTTAATGCAAGTATTAGCAGTTTGTGGTTACCATACCCTGTATTGGTTTATATTTAGAATGCACTGTGATGACCTGTACATGTGCTGTAACAAAGGCAATTAAAACAGTCATTGTGTATGTGCATACAGCATGAATGGGCATGTGTTAAAATCTATTCTTTACAAATTACCAATATACTTTAATTCTAAAAGCTTTGTGTTTTAATCCATATTCACATACACAAACAGTTACAGTGTGCATGACTTCATTAAAAGTTTATTTAGAACAAATAAAAAGGTTGCAATTACCAGTACATACCTGAAAATCCCCACACCCTTTTGTAAAGGCATTGGTTTGTTTTGCCTTCTTACAAAAAATGCAAAACATCTTGTCTGTTGATTGTTCATACTGCAGCCATTTGCTGAATTCAGCATGGCTGAGCCAGTCACTGTTAAATTTTCTCATTTTTTTTTTCTTTTTTGTCTGTGGCTCACAATCCATTTTAAACTGTTCAGAGATTGTTGACAAGTCGTCTGCTCAACACGTGCTACATTTAGAAGAAGCAATTTCATTGGCTATCGTCTGTGATACTGCGCATGCGCGACCTTACTTACAAGCGATTTTATTGGGTAAACTCGCGCATGCGCACAGTCGCCCTCAGATTTGTAAACAAATATGGCGGAGCAATAACAGTGTACGTATTTTACTTGCCTCGTCTATTTAATTAAATAGATTTTGAAATATATTGTTAAGTTATATATTTGCGTCCGTGGGATGCATTGTCTTTCAGAATATGCGTCCTCTTTGAAATCTCGGCGTTTTTATGTATATTGGACGGCGTCCCCGCGATCACTGGCACTATGAGAGGTGACCCTATGCCTTGTAAATTTAAATGAAGACATGTTGAATTTTTCATACAGTTAATTATTTAAAAATAAATTGTAAATGAACCAGCCAAACCCCAACTGTAGGTGTAGTGAATAGCTAAGTGGATAATTTTGACCGAAACATGTCAGCCACTTGTTCCCCAGCATCAGTAGAATCAGTAATATACCTCCACACACAGTCCGACGTCCAGGTGCCATGTCTCTGGATGTTTTGCAAAGCAACATTGTTATTGAAGGCAAAGGTGGCACCTGAACGCCGGAAGGTGTGCAAAGTAAGTCCAGAGTCAGCCAAACCCAACCTTTTTAAAACCTGAGAGAAATGGTTTCTGACCCTATTGTCCGTCAAAGGGACCCAATTTTGGGCATTTTTGAACTGAAGTTAGACCCCTTGGGAGTGATAGCTAGAAGGTTGGATATGGCAGTAACTGGACAAAGGTCAGAACCCACAATAGCTGGGATTGTGATTAACTTAATTTGGTTGTTATTCTGCATGGTTTTAGTCCACTTGACCACAATTACCAGCTTGTTGGGTCTAAACAACACATCACCCCGAGCTAGATGTTTTAATGGTGAGAATTGACTTAATGCGTGAGGGACTAAATTTGACTGGCGCAGGAAGGAGTAGAAGCTAAGTAGATACAGAGCTTTAAAAACCTGACCCATAAACATGAAATTACATTGCTCAACAATATCCCTGAGCAGTGGTATATCAATCAATTTATTAAGTTTAATACTAAGAGGACCTTGCCTCTGAACAGCTTTTTGATAGAACTTAAGCCTTGCATCACTAAAGCAAGCAACATCCAGGCCACATAAGAGGAACTGTGTTTTTATGGCAGAAAGGTAGTTTGCCATTTGAGAGTGTTTAACAGCATTATAATTAAGACATTCAAGAAAGGCTAAAAGGTTAAACACAGTCACCTGAGTGAAATTCCAGTTCATAAACACTCCAAAGGCCAAAAAGGTTCTGAACAATGTGTGGTAGGCCTTCCTGGTGGAGTGACAAAAAGCCTGTGACAGCCTGGATGTTGCTCTGGCAGCAAGTTGGGTCTCTAATGGATGTGCTGCTGTAATACAAAGACACAGAAGTTACATAATCTGACAAGATTATATGGTTTTATCAGTGTACAATAAAGTTGTTGACACCGGTACCCATTGTACTGGATCCACCAACCGCTGCAATTTCTGAAAACTATTTTTGGTTATAAACCATCTGGACAGCAGGTCAGCCACTTCATTCAGTTTACCTGGAACATGTACTACTTGCAAGTCAATGTTACAGCTACTAGTCCACAAAAATATATTTCTGGCATATTCTGCCAATACAACGTCACGTGACCTGCCTGAGTTCAGTACACTGACCACAGCTTGGTTATCACATTTAATCTGAACCTTTGAACCAGTCCACTGGTTGTGCCATACTTTAAGTGCCACAATAATATTTAGCATCTCTAAATAAGCAATATTAACATTTTGATACTGGTGTGGTAACTCCAAAGCATACACTTGTGAATCAAAAATGGCACCTAAGCCATAAGGGCAGGCATCCAAATGCACAATTTTGCTGGGAATGTATTTGAAAAATGACACACCATTGTATACTGCCAAGAAAGTATTAAACCATTTGAGATCTTGTTTAAAATCTTTTGTTATATATATATTTTTCTTGTCAAAATTAACTCTCAACAAGGTCAACATTCTATTTAGAAAATATCTTGCATACTTAATACATTTGGCCACGTACAGGAGTGAACCTAAAAGTGACTGTAACTCTCGCTTTGTGCAAGTGTCTTTAGAGGTCCATTTCTGACATAATTCTTTGATAGCCAGCAATTTTTCAGAAGGAATGGATACAGTAAAGTTAAGGGTGTTAACTACAATGCCTAGACAGGTGACTTCAGTAGATGGAGCGACCAGTTTCTTACTGCTGATAGTTAAACCCAATTCAAGTAACAATTCCTGCAATCTGGTGTAGATTTTTTATATTTTAGAGGGTAAGGACACACACAAAAAATCGTCTATATAGTTCCAGACCTGGTGACCCTCCTGGTTCATTATAAAGTGAACTGCATCGGATAAGCGCTGGAAGATAGAGGACCCGTGTTTGAACCCAAATGGGAGAAATTGGTCCAGAAAATAGCCATCCCAATGTAAGCCTAGTAGATCTAAGTCCCCTGGATCTATAGGGACATGTCTGAAAGCTCTACTGATGTCAACTTTGAAAATTTGACAAGCCCTACCCAATTTTAAAACTTCATCAGTAATGTTGTCGATGGAAGGATAGGTTAAGACAAACTCTGTACTCAGATACTTATCTGCTACAACCCCAGAGTTGACAGACTGACCTATAGGCCAACTAAGGTCAATTATGACCCGTCTATGTTCAGAACTTGACTTATCTCTGGTCATGAATGGACTGACATGTAATTTATTAATTGGTGGAGTTTTGAAGGGGCCAACTATGGCACCATGCTCAATTTCTTCCTGTAGATAGTGTAAAACGTGATCAGGATACTGATTTGCACTATTGTGATTTCCCAACTCATGGCAGATTTCTGCATTCCTGTCAAAATCAATGGGGAAGCCATATTTGACTAATAAGGGAAGTTGCCAGTCCCAATAATTATGTAAGTAATTTGCCCATTTTTCAGGATTTAATTTTGAGGAAACAGGTATTTGTAGTCCTACATAATTATGTCTACCATCATTTCTCAATCTTTGATGTAATTCCATAATGTTCTGACATACATTGTTTTCGTGTCTGTCATATACACGGCCTTTTAACCCATAAATGGGAATAAAGCCAAACATTGGGTTTTTTGGGTCATGAATTTTTCATTTTGGATAGCATTTTTAGCTAACCGTATTTTGTCACCTTTCAATGTGGTATGCAACTGCAAACCATATTTATCCCCAAGGCTGTCACCCACGCTAACAGTTTCCGTAACCTTTTTGGTATTTATACTCTCCTGAGACCCATTAGTTACTACTGCTTTAGTGTTGAAAGTACGGGGACTGTTAATGTCTGACACATCGAGAATTTGACAGTTTTCTTTATTTTGACTCGAGTGAACCCATGTGAACATGCTAGGTGTTGTTTTGACACAAATATCAGAAATTTTCTTACCTATTTCGTCATGCATTCCGACAGTGCGACCACTCTGAAACTTCTTGTCATTACAAGACAGTACAGAGTCTTTTACCGTAACTGAATCCAGGGAATCACCCTCATCTTCGGAACTGTCAACATACAATACTGCAAAACGATTAGTATCAATGACATTGAAACAATCATGATCACTAGTATTGATGACCTTTTTACTCTGCTTGACAACATATGGTACTTTCATTCTGTTTGTGCATGAATCAATACTATTATCATGCACAACACTTTTGTCAGAGGTGTCAAAACCTCGAGAGTGAACATTAGTTCTTGACACTTTATTGTGGTCAAGATCTGTACATTTGTCGTTAATCTTCACAAATTTGCTCCATTTTTTATTAGCTCCAGTTATATTCGAACTAGATTTGTTAGGAACATTACTTTTTGAAGAAAACTTGACTACATCAGAATACAGTACACTAGAAGAAGTACGTTTATACACTGACAGTAATTTTCTCACATACAATTCATTAAACAATTGCTTTTCTACAAATTTTTTTCTATACACATATCTATCATTATATACAACCCTATTTGTGGAATCTGCCACTGCATTGCTGCAGTGGCCAATCAGTTTTTTGTTCCTTGTTTTTGGTTACAATTTTTGGTAATATGAGTACCATCGCAACTCTCACAAACATGCCTGTAAAAAACCCCGGCAGTTCTATGATGAGAAGGGAATTTGCAGTTTCCTTCTTGAAAAAATCGACAATTCATTCCATTTTTGGTAATAGCATTTTTGGATTTTTTGCCAAAAGTACGATTATTTGCAGAACTACTATGACTAACATGCCTTTGGGCATGAGCCCTTCGCAAGCGATCAATTTTCTCGGTTTCCGGCCATGTAACTCTATCTGCCTCCATGTTAGTAAGTAAGATCGCATGGGCTGCCTTAGCTGAGTCCCAGGAAAAATCGGACGCATCCTCCATAAGGTTTCCGAGATAATCTAACATTAAGTCTCTATTGGAGGCGGATTTTTCTTCCTGTATGCATCTCACAAAACCAGAAACCCATTGTGTTATTGTAAGATCATCGTATGTTGGACGTGTCTTGTGGGTGCCGGTTAGAATAAAATTCTGTGGCCAGTCTACTATTTTTTTAACTGAGATATCCCCTGGGCCACCCCTTTGTGACTTAATCCTACCTCTTGTGGCGAGTTCATTCACATTTTTGAGTTCTGCTAACCGTTTTTCAACCTGGCTTTGTAGGGATTCATTGTTCCTCAAAAATTCTAGTGAGGGGACCACACTCTGAGCAACGCTTTCCTCCGTATCATGGCCCGTAACTTGCCCAGCAGTGCCCTGGGAAGTTCCCGGAATGTCCACAGGCTGTGAGTGACCCTTTTCGAGTGCTGCCTCCGTACGTTGGACCCTTTTGTCCATAGAATCCATTTTCTCCCCTAGTCGACGTAATTGGCGTAATATTTCATCAGAAACCGTAATATCAGACTGAGAAGAGGGACCAACGACTTCGGAATCACCAGAAAAGGACTCACCTGCTTTCAGTTGACATTTTTTCCCCACGGGTAGGGCATGCTGTGTGAGGCAACTCGAGCATTGAAAGACTGTAGGCATTATTTATATTTTGAACTGAGGATAACCAAATAAAATAAAATGTAAACGTTAAAACCAATAAAATATTTGCCTCAGTTCAAAAACATCTAACTTCTTGAAATTTCAAATGAGTGTGGCGCCAATATCTAACAAAGGCTGGCTTTTATAGTGAAAACCAATGAGGCAGAACGATCCACAATGCATAGCAATAGTCTGGTCCCCCAGATGTGAAGCCAATGTCCACTAAGTGATCATTTTCCCATTATAACTTTGGATTTGTTTATTCTCAAAATAAAACATGGGAAAACAAACTGACTTTGAAAAACTAATTGAACTGGTGAGAAATCATGATGAACTGTTTTATGTTCAGCATGTTGACTATCGTAATGGAGAACTGCATAAAAATCTGTGGGACTCCTTTGGGAGAATTTTAGGAATGAAAGGTGAGTCTTTTTTATAAGGGAAAATTGGAAGGGAATAGAGTTTGACATTTTTCATAATGCAGTGTTATAGATTTTCTCTATCTTTTTATTGCACAATACTTTTCTGAAATTCTGAATGAATATGGTATAATTATAATTTATTTTCTGTACATAAGAGGATCAAATGTCAACCATAACTACTTGCAATTGGGGCTGTATCTCAGACACTATACAGAGTAGAATTTTGAGATCTGGTGGATGCATTGGTTATGCAGTGTTTCCACTGGAACCGACAGGCCGATAACTAGAAAATTAAATTAAATTAAAATAAAATTAAAGTTAATACCTTACCTAACAGACTCCCGCTATATGTCGGCGCCAGCCGGTCCGCCAAACGTCAGAAAAAGACATCCTGGGTATTCCCCCGGCCGGACCGGCACATCCCTCTTCACTCACTAGAGGGCTAATGCTCCCTGTACTCGCCAGGTGGCCATGACGTCACGGCCTCTTTTTCGGTTGCAATGACCGTTAAAAGGTCCCCAGGCAGGTCGAGAAAAGCGGGGACGGTTGGGTGGGACTCCACCGTCTGTTAGGTAAGGTATTAACTTATAAAAATTTAATTTACCTATGAAATTTTCTATTTTATTGCGTTAATACTTCTTACCTAACAGACTCCCGCTAGAATAACTACCCAGAGGAGGAGGGTAGCTGACTGGGGGACCTGGCTATCAACCCTCAAGGGAAATGAACCCCTTAACCGGTGTAAGAAACCCCCGGGTGACCGGTTGAGTCCCCCCTTTTTTTGTCTCGTCTCAATAGGAGAGAGAGGAGAGAGGGAACAGAAGAGTTGAGCCTGAGGAGTACAGGGGAACCAAAACCCACCAACCAAAACCCTACGGGATCTGGATGAGAGGCCTAAGAAGGTTAAAACCCAAATTGCCAGAACGTACAACTATATACACTATGTACATGTCCCAGGCCAAACAGGCCGTCTGGCCTAGGAGTGGACAAGCTGGGCCGCCACTATTGGACCCAGATGGTACACTTCCGAGTCAGCCCAAGCCACATCCTTCAGGTAGAACTGGGTGAAAGTATTGTGTGACTTCCAATGGCATGCTGATAGAATCTGTTCCAAGGAGACGCCGCCTTGAAAGGCTTTGGAAGCCGCGAAGGCTCTCACATCATGAGCCTTGACCTGGAGAAGGGTTAGTGACTCTTGGTCTGACAACTGGTAGCACAGGAGTACAGTCTGTTTTATCCAAGAAGAAATTGTGGAAGGAGAAATATCCTTGTTGAAATTCTTCTTAAAGAAGAAAAAAACCAGTTCTTTCTTGTCCCTAAGATCTTTGGTTTTGTCCAAGTAATAGCGCAAAGCTCTAACTGGACAAACAGATCTGTCCTCCTGGAGAGAGTTATCCAAGGTAGGCGCTAGGGCCGGAATGACCACTGGAGCAACAATTTCCGGGCCCTCTAATTGGTTTTTGGACAAAAAGCAAGGAGAAGGGGAAAGAGAAACCTTGGACCAATCAGATTGATGATGGATGTTCCTGTTGACCCAGGCGTGGATTTCACTCCTGCGTTTTCCTGATCCTAGAGCCAAAAGGAAAACCGTCTTGAAAGTTAGGTGCTTTAAGGAAGCCTTACGAAGGGGTTCAAAAGGGGGCTTCGTTAACTGGTGAAGCACCAAAGACAGATTCCAGGAACGAATACCTCAATGCCCTTTGGGCCTGTCTCTATGGAAGCTATCAAGCAACCTGTTGAGGTTCTCATTTTTGCTGATATTTACAGAAAAGTTACCTACTTTATCAGCAATGGCTGATCTATATCCATCTATAGTACTTGGTTGCAACTTTTTGTCCTGAAAAAGGTGCAGGAGAAAGTCGGCAATTGCTCTACATATGGTGAATGGAAGTCCACCTGATGCGCCTTGCACCATCGAAAAAAAACAAAAACAGTCCACTTTGCTTCATAGACAGATCTGGTAGACCGTCTTTGAGGAGCTTCAATTATCTTTGCCACTTGCTCAGAGAACCCCTGTTCCTGGATATTTTTGGCTCTAGGATCCAAGCATGAAGGTTCAGGTTTGGAAGATCCCTGTGAAGGTTGCCGTTGAACAGTTGAGACAGGAGATCTGGGCGACTGGGAAGACAAACCGGGATTTGGGAGGACATCTCCACTAGGTCCCAGAACCAGGGCATGTTGGGCCAACTCGGAGCTACTATTATCATCCTCCTGTAATGATGACTGAGAGCTTTGGTCAGGACATTTGTCAACAGAGGAACTGGAGGAAAGGCGTACAGATCCAGATCCTCCCAGGACAGGCTCAAGGCATCCACGGCCCACGCCATGGGGTCGGGGACTGGGGACACGAACTGGGGTAGCTTGCAATTGTACCTGGTCGCAAACAAGTCCAGTTTGGGAAGGTGCCATCTGAGACAGATCTGATTGAAGACCTCTGGGTGAAGGGACCATTCTGTCTGAATGACTTGATGGTGCCGGGACAGAAGTCTCCACAGGAGGGCACATAGGGACCCTGAACGCATGCCTCCTTCCTTGTTGATGTAAGCTACCATGGTAGTATTGTCGGTAGCCACCAGGACTACCCGACCCCGGCAGAGAGGTTTGAAGGCTTTTAGGGCCAACAATACCACTTTCAATTCCAGAAAATTGATGTGGAGCCTGCTTTCCGGCACAGACCAACCTCCTCTTGCGGTATAGTCTCCTAAATGTGCGCCCCAACCTTCGTTTGATGTGTCTGTAAAGATCTGAACCGTGTGACGAAGGGGGTGCAAAGGTTGACCTGACAGAACGTTATCCTCCTTTAACCACCACAGTAGGTGCAGGGATCTGGGCATCGGGATGACCTTCTCTAAGGACTCCAGGATGTGCCAATGGTTCTTCAGGGGCCACTGTATTGGCCTCATATCGAGGCGACCCAATGTCACCTGTTTCTCTGTGGCGGTGAGAAGGCCAATCAAGGACATGAGTTCTCGAACTGAACAACTGGTCCTCTCTAGCAGGGAACTGATCTTGGAGTTGAGAGCTTCCCACCTTTCTGGGGTAGGTCTGACTACTCCCTGCACCAAATCGTACTGGTAGCCTACAAAATTGAAAATCTGTTTGGGTTCCAGTTCCGATTTTCTGAGGTTCACGACCCAGCCCAACTCCTGACACAAGGATAGAAGGGTGTGGGTGTCCTGAAAACATGTGCCCCTGTCTTTTGCCCGGATCAACCAATCATCCAGGTATTGGCGCATCCGGATGTTTCTCGCCTGAGCCATGAGTTTGACCTCCTTCACTACAATTGTAAACTCCATCGGAGCTGAAGAGAGGCCGAAAGGAAGAGACCTGAATTGGAAGATTTGATTTTGGAAACTGAATCTGAGGAATTTCCTGGAATTTGGACTGATAGGGATGTGAAAGTAGGCATCGCTGAAATCGAGCGACGTGACCCCCTCCCCTGGTTGCAAACATAGGGGAATGGACTCTGGGGTCTCCATTTTGAAGGTTTTGACCTTGAGGAACCGGTTGGGGAGCTGGACAAATTGGCCCTTTGCCAATTCGGCCCTCGGAAAATCGGCCCCCTAAAAAAGTGACCCTGGGCAAATCGGCCCCCTAAAAAATTGGCCCTGGACAAATCGGCCCCCAATTAAAAACTTCTGTAATTGGAACTTATTTATACATCTGAAGAGCCCTTTCAACTGAGTTGAAGATATTTTTTCCCTAATATGCAATTTACAGCTTGTACTTAGATCTATTGGTAATTTTTTTCTTATAAGGATATCATGCTACTTTGGACTGCCAAACCTGAATGACAACTGGGGAAAAATAAGCCCTTTTATAGAGGAAATGCATCATTTACTTTTAATCAGGTTCTCATTGAAATAGTGAGTGGATATATATATATACATGACATGTTATGACAATAGTGTCAATTGTTTATGTGTTGTTTGACTAAGTGTAATTAACACATATGAAACAGATCAAGATACTGAAATCAACTCCTTGTAAACTATGTGCAATAAAACTTGTTTATGTTAGAATTACTGAAAGTGCAATTAAATTGTATGCACTGCCTCAGATGGGATTATAACTTTAGTGATCTTTGATATTTGTTTAGTATAGGGATTACTAGCTGAAATGTTAAACAAACAGCATTAGACACTAAAAGCTGATTGTTCCTTTTGATGTCCATGCAGATGATTATATCACCCCCATCCCCTTGTGGGAACCAAAGAGTACAATGGGAGAAATTTTATTATTATTAATTTTATATTTTAAATAGATAAACTGAATAGATACATAAACGACACAAGTAACCCCAATGTCTTAGGGGGTGTGGAATTGTGAAAAAGATACAAAAATCATATGTACACTTATCTATCTATATCTAGGGGGCCGAATTGACCATATGTTATTTTATAGGGGGGGGTGCGATTTGACCAGCTAATTTTATTTTGGGGGCCGATTTGACGGGGACCGATTTGGCAAAGGGCCGATTTGTCTATGATTCACCAGTTGAGGGCACTGAGATCTAAGATGGGACGCCACTTTTGATTTGGTTTGGGAACAATGAAGAGCCTGTTGTAAAATCCCAGAGAGGACTGAACCCTTACTTTTTCGACCGCTCGTTTTTGAAGGAGGAAATGCAATGCCTCCTGCAGGTAGCTGTTCCTGCGGGGATTGGCATATCCGCTCCTTATCAGAGGGTTTCTGGTGAGAGGAGGTTTGCAACTGAATGGAAGGTTGTATCCCTCCTTCAGGATAGAAACTACTCTCGGACTTGAACCCTTCTGGGCCCAGACTTGCCAGAAGTTTTGCAGCCGGGCCCCCACAGGCCGACCTTCTACAACACTGAGGACATTTGTCACAGGAGGGGCAGAAGGAGACAGTTTTACAGAAAAAACATCTTTCACAGGCTTTATGAGGTCATTTTCTGAATTTACATTGGGACTTATGCCTTTCTTTTGAGGCGGCCCGTTCAAAAACACAGAAAGTGCAAGAGTTGCAACATTTATGTAATTTACATTTTGGCTTTTCACAAGAACACTTAGAGCAGACAGAACATTTAGTCATTCAAACAAAGTGTACAAAATTTCAAGGGTCCTGGTTTGGAACAGAACTGACACACTAATTGTCATTTTTTATTATTATTTCCCTTGAAAGCCTTGGGGTTGCGACCTCCAGAGGAGGCTCCCATGCTGGGACTTCCGAAAATCTTGAGCAGAAGGAGCAGATCGATTTGTGTCCTGGCTACGGTTCCATCCACTCTGATAAGGTTGGTACCTATTTTGTTTTCTGCGGCCGTACCCGCCATGGCACAATCCAGGCTGGGTGGCACGGCGTTCAGTTTCAGATTTAGCAATTTCCTCTTCGGCCCTGCAAACCATATCATCCGGGAACAGGCCCGAAGAGTTGAGCAGGCTATTCCGCAATGCACACCAGGTGTCCGGTTTGATGCCTTGTTTTAGGTGGTCTAAGTAGGCGTCCCTCCTCAACAAGGTAAGGTTTCCCATCTGTACAAAGAGGATATCCGCCAGATGTTGAATAGATTTTCCCATACAGAAGCTCACATTCTGGTTGAAGGCGGTGAGGTCCCTGATTTCTGTGAGCGCTTTCTCAGACTTCTGGGAGGATTTACCTTTAGACAGTTCAGTCTCAAGGGCTCTAAGGTTATCCTGAATATCAGACTGCAGTTTGGAAATGCATCGATTAAATCCCACTGCCTGATTGCAGATGTAAGTGCCTTCATGTAACGCCTTGTCCCACTTATGGAGAGTATCCTGGGCTATTGGGCGAGAAGGAGGAGGAGTAACAGTGAGTCCCGAAGGCTTGGCAATGCCACTATAAGAACTGTTCAGGTGAGGAGCATCGTTGGACCAAAATTTAACAACTCTGCCTGGACGGTTGTCCGCTGGATTGGGAGCCGGGTGCAAACTGTACCATCTGTTCTGAGTCTTGGGTACCTTCAAAAATTGGTCGGTCCTAAGCCAACCCCTTTCCCCAGAGCTAGAGACATGTCCATCTATGATATATAAATTCATCTGTTCAAACTTCCTACAAAACCAATCCTCAGGGGGGAAGGCAACAGATATTTTCCCAACCGGTTGGCTCCTGGTACCGGTCCACGGGTTGTCATGCCTAGACTGTGCAGTATATTCCCGGTCTGGGATGAAGGACCACTCCATATAGGCCCTGACACCTCGAATTGTTTCTCGGTAACTTTGATTCTCAGATAAAATTTTGTCTTTCTCCTGAGGGTCAGTTTCAGATCCAGAAGCTTGATCTTCCTGCAAGTCGTCATACACCACCGGTTCCCGGTCCGGTGGGCCAAAAGTGGGTTCCGCGTCCTGGGACCGGTCCGGGTACAGGTTTTCCAGAGGCGAGGCAAACCCCCTGGTACCGGATCGGAGAGCAGAGGATTCCGGTTGGTCAGAATGAGGCTGGAAACCGGAAGTTTCCGGTTGTTGAGCATCCAATGGAGCATCCACATCCACAACTGATTCCTGTCCCGGGCCCGGAGCCGAACCGGCCGGGGGGGGGGGGGGGGGGGGGGGGAGAGGAAACAGTGTGAGGTAAAAAGGGAGATGGAGATAAGACCCCAGCAGGTGGGGGATGAGTGACGCAAACTTTAACCGGGAAAAACACCAGTGCAATGAGTCCTACTGCAGAGATAGGTTGAGCAGAAACGGGGTTAGAACCCATGGTTAGCAGAGCCTCAATGTGGGAAAAGCGAGTAGACCACTCATCTTTGAGATCTAAGAGTTCTTTCTTAAAAGAAGAATCATCCAGAGAAACATTAGTAGAAGCAGCTGAGGCAGTAGATTGGTTTAAGTCCACCAGACTTACCACACTAACCTATGAAGGATCAATCAAAACGTCCTGTTTTACTGAAGATTTCTGCTCTTTGCGGAGTTTGTAAGTGGGCGTGGCCAATTGTTTCCGCTGATCAGGGGTGAGAAGCAAACAAGCTGCGCAGTCGTCTTTTCCTTGAACACAAGGGTCTGAGCCAGATCCTTTTTCACGACAGCGCACACAACGAACATGGGTGTCGAAACTAGCCATTATGTGGCCACATCCACCTTTCTTTTGTCCAGAAGACGCCATGATATCCATACACAATATATCCAGTAAAATAATAACAATCTCACACCAAATAGCAGAATATAAAACGAAAATATCCTTAAGTGTAGAAACACTTGTAAACAGTTTCGCGCCAAACGAAAAAGAGGCCGTGACATCATGGCCACCTGGCGAGTACAGGGAGCATTAGCCCTCTAGTGAGTGAAGAGGGATGTGCCGGTCCGGCCGGGGGAATACCCAGGATGTCTTTTTCTGACATTTGGCGGACCGGCTGGCACCGACATATAGCGGGAGTCTGTTAGGTAAGAAGTATTAACGCAATAAAATATGTATTTTTGGAGGGTCGGGACCAATGTTTACATGGTTGGTTAGGGTCGGTTGCAAGTTCCCAGCCTGTCGGGAGAGTTATCGACTCTTGTATCCAACCCTAATTTCAGCCCCCTAGCAACAGGCCTGTTGGTTAACTTAAGGGCCTGTTGGTTACACTTCCAGGCTTGTCTGTAACCCTTCCAGGCTTGATGTTATTGCTTGCAGGCCTGTCGTAATATGTAGCCGGCTTGTCTTTTGTAACTTAGGTACTGCTCATTTGCAGTCTATCCAGCATGATGTGAGGTAAAAATATGGTTAAAAATTTTGTAGAGAATGACAAAGCAACAGTGCAAGTGATCATAATTTTCAGGTTAAGCTCCACACATATGCTATAATTAATAAAGAAACCTGAAAAAGTGTTTTTATTTGGTTAAGTAAAAGTAAAATCCAAGCTTATTTCAGGGAAAGAAATTTTGGGAAAAAAGAGGATCAAGTGTCGACCAATCAACAAATCTAAAACTAGGGCTGCGAACGAGTACTTGAGCCTCGGTGTACGAGGCGGTCTTGCCTTGTACTCGAGTCCATTTTAAGTACTCGGTTACTCGCGAGGTATTGTATTATCGCCCACGTAATGAAACGTTTATGTAAAATATGCTGCATTTCAGCTTTTCCGTCACATAATATCAATTAAAGTCATTGTTTTTGCTTGAAAGCATAGAATTTACTCCATATTTTATAATATATGGTGAAATAGAAGACGTTTTTCTTCAAAAGTTTCATTTCCAGAACCGACTATTTGTTTACAGAATACTTCTAATGGTGGGTACTAAATCTCGCGGTTACTCGAATTCGGGCCGGTTTTCAGAGGGCGAGTACTCGATGCCATTTTTTTGTACCCGTCACAGCCCTATCTAAAACTATGTCACTAGTAAATATTTGGATCCCATCACATGACCAGAATACAGGGTGTTTACCTTCACGTCCAGAAAAATGTGCTTTCTCAGAGGCTCGAAATTATTTAGTATAAATGTGTAGAAAAATTGCTCAGAGGGACGGAATTTTTATGGGGTCCTTCCCAGAAGCTCGAAATTGGAGTATAAAAGGCAGCAGCAAACAGAAGGTTTTCATTGTCACGTGAGAGATTGTTAGAAGCGCGTCTCTCTGCCTTTCTACAGGATTTTACATTTTAAATGAAAATTATATTTTAAATGACTTTTTTCTGTTCATAGATTGAAGCAGAGATACATTGATTTTATTTTTATGCATGTGAAAGGAAAAACATGGAAACTATTATTAAAATAACAAAAAAAAAATATTTGGACATTTTTGGTCACGTGGTGGGATCCAAACATTCAGCCTTGACCTAGTTTTAGAATTGTGTATTGGTTGACACTTAATCCTCTTTTTTCCCCAAAATTCATCAAAAACTGTAATGACAATCAGTCTGGTCGTGCAGTCCTGTATGTTTTTCCAGTCCTGTCTGTTTGTCAATAAAAATCAATGAATATTGACATCACAGAGGCATCCGTCATCCGAAAAAATTGCTTCCTGACCGAATTAAAAAAAACGGCCGCCGAATCAGATATGAAATCGGCCAGGTGTATACAGCCTCACTATTTCTTTGGTTTTCAATTTTTTCGGATGACAGATTCGGAAATAAAATCGGACAGGTATATTCGCCTCTTTATTTGTCTGAGTTGATGTTTGTTTATGCATTTAATTGCCACTTACACCCAGGTCACACAGTTCTGTACTTGCCTCTCAAACTAGGGATCACAATTACACTGTCCGGGAATGTTTTATAAGCAGTATCTCAGATTTGGACGCTAATTTTGGTTGTCAGTGCAACCATCAAGTAGGATATATGTAGAACCTAGCAACCATCAGTGCAACCATCGAGTAAGATATATGTAGAGCCTAGCAAAATAGTTTAAAATTAGATTTTTCTTTATATATTGAGTGAATCTTTATTTTATCATCGATTTTGAAGGCATGTAATTGGGCAAGCATGAATCGTTGTGATGAAAATATTTCTGCTTTGGACTTGAATTTCGGCTGGCAGTCCAACTACTAGGACTAATTATATGTATGTAGAAACTAGCAGATAAATTCAAATGAGGTTTGTTGTGATATACTGAGTCAATTTTTGTTTTATCTTCGATTTTGAAAGCAATATGACAGGCTTTAATTGCACATGTGCTAGATTACCATTGTGCACATGCAAATCATTTTTTTTGGTAATTTTTTTTGCACTTCTGAGGGATATGTGGCTCAAATAAAAAATATGTGGAGTTATCTAAAAATTGATGACAACTCCAGAAAACATGGACAAGAGAGAGAGTCTCAATTCATCTGACTTCAATATGGCACAGCACTGTTTGCAAGAAAGCCAAGAAAAAGACCACATTCACAATTGTTTGTAGGGATTTTCAAAAGAATCAATCATCCCTAATAATTGATTTGAAGTTTGTGTAATCTGCACAGGCCCTTTGCCAAAGTGATCCTGGGTGTTGAACTTTGACCTCTGTAACACAGAACTCTAAAAACAAATATGTGGACTCCATTTTCTTGCGGTTATGTAGTCCGATGGACTCCATTTTTCAGAGGTCCTTCAAGATCACTGATGAGTGACATGCAATACAACACTATTTAACCCATCGGATGTGTGGATACATTTTGTGTTTTGGTAGAGTTCATTAGGTTTCATAAGTCCAGATTCATATTTAGGTAGGACAGTCAATACAATAGAGGTAGCATGTAACAGATTTTTTAAAAATAAGTTTGAAAAACCTGCTACAAGCTCTCACATGCAAGACCAACATGTACATACCTGGTGGAGTTAAGGGGGTAGGAGATTGGCTATATAGGGTAGATTTGTATGTGTGAGCCCTAGCTAGAATCACGCTTCAAGAGATCACTTTTTTTCATTTTTTTTTTCATTTTTTTTTGTCTATGGACTTTCACGAATTGTGGTGTAGCATAATGAGTACCTGTCTCATCACTGAAGTTAAACAACAGTGGGCTACATAAGTACTTGGTTGGGTGACCGCCTCAGTGCACTACTCGTGTCTCTGATGGCTTTGCAGCTCTCACTATTAGACCAAAACCCCTTTCGGCTTTGTTATTTTAAACATGCACCACCAAGATACAAGCCTCTTTTTGAAGTCATAAGAACAAACTCGTGGATTGAAATTTCTATATGAGTTGTTACAACTGATAAAAAATGATGCCATGTAATGATGCTATTCTTTTCTATTATGTACTTTTATAGCACTTAATTTCCGCCAAGGCAAACTCTAAGGCGCAATCCAATTGAATCCAGAATCCAATTAAAAATCATCATTCCACGGCTGTTGCCAAATCGAATACCACAGAGACGCCAGAGAGATTATATGCTAAGGTGGGATAAAGAAGAGATAAGATTTTTCGAAATCTGTTGCTCATCAGAATCATCTGATTTGAAGTTAACTGCCGTAAGGTTAAAATGATTGGTTGCCTATGTCTGCTCCAAACTTTTGCCGGGGCCGGCATGGTCTCACAGTGATAACACACTCAACTCCTGTATGTGATATCGGTGTTTAAATCTCCTGCAGCCCTATAGCGGGAAAGCTGGTAGTTGAATGCTACTGCTTGCTGGTTCACAGTACAGAACCTTGATTAACTGATTTTCTCCTCCAGGTTCCAACTACCTATCACCTTACAACTGATACAAAAGTACCTTGCGAGAAGTACAGCACTAAATAATTAAATCTACAGGTTGTAGTCAAGGCAATACATCTTGTTGTATTGCCTGATGCGGGCAGTCACACAGGTAAACATGGATCTTACAAATGAGTCACATGACCCAGACTGGCCTCACCTGGATTTAATCCCTCTATTGTCCAACATTTGATTTTTCCACCCAAAATAGCTTAACGGTTGTGGAAGACACATTGGCGACTGGCAGTGAGGGTTTTACAGCCAGTTTCCGGTACAGTTCACTTGTGGAACACCCCTAATAGCTCCATCTGATCAATACTGATTAAATGAAATTTAGAAAAAAAATGATATATTTTACTCAATCTTTTGGGTAGATGTTATTTTGGCTATTTTAATGAAGGATTATTACAACATAACTGTACCTGTTTCAGTTTCCACTCTCAGTGACTTTGATCTCCATTTGAACCTCATTTGGTCAATAGTCTTTAATTAAAAATAAAGTAAAGGTATAGCACACTGTTCATTTGATATTTTTTATTATTCAGAATGATTGTTGGTATACTTTCATGTGCTTGAATTTCCACTATTGTACTGTTGAATCAATGGGATTTTACATGGTTTGTTTGTGTTCATCACTCAAATTATGTTATTTAAAGGGTAGTTGTGATTATTCATTCTGAATTAAGGTCAACCCTTTCTGTAAATCTAAAGCCAAGTGACCCAATATCGAACGTCTTTCGCTGCAGGGAACAGTAAAGAAACTATAACAACATGTAAAGGTTGTTATTAAGTCATCAGTGAAAACGTCCTCAGACTTCAATCATTTTTTGCTCCAATAAAATGATTTTAAAATTATTTTATTTTAAGCAAAGATTATTATTTACCAAAGCAGTTTTAACCTGCTAAAATCCCCAATTATAATCTCCCCTTCAGTTGATCCTGGTCAGAAGTCTGTAATATCATGTCACTACAATATGCCACTTCTATCACTGTGTCTTTGTCATAACATCACCCAAGGTGGTAAGTTTTGGGATGTATCTATCTGGTTGTCTGTCAAGTTTTGCCTGTGCTCTTCATTTCTCTTCATTACTCATGGATCATTGTGATTTATTTTGTGTGGGTTTTGTGTGATAAAAAAGAAGAAATGATTGTATTTTGGAAAAGATCCTAATAATCTTATGGATCCAAAATATCCCGAGTTTCAAGAAACAACCCCTCACAGAGGTCTGATATTAATGTTTGCTTCCTGCTTTTATATATGTTTTTAGACACAAAAATCCACAGATGGGTGACATAGAGAACTTAGCTGCAGTAAGTATATTTAAGCGTCCCTTGAAAAGGGGACACTTATTGGTTTCACCCCCGGTTTTCAGTCAGCCGCCGCCACCGCCGCCGCCGCCACATTATCGTCTTCCTTGAATATCTCCCTTGTTATTAGGCCTATCCAAATTATATGTGGCAGTTGTCTTCTATAGGCGTGGGGAAATTTTTTGACAGGCATAAATTTGACCTTTATCAAGGTCACATTATCAAAAATTTAAAAAAAAATTACTTTCTTTTCACTAGATTTCCTCAGAAAGTACCAGGTGTGGGTCAACCAAATTTGGTATGCACATTCCTGACAGAAGAATCTAGGCGCCAGTCGATATTGGGATCAATCTGGCCATAATTGACCAATTGACAGGCGATTGATTATCGGTTCATAAAAAATTTGCTAAGATTAAGCCTTGAACTCGCTTATTATTGCTTCTACAGGTTTGGGATGGTATACCAACATATAGGAAATCATGTGCTGGGAATCTTCTGGTGTGGTCAGATTTGACCTTGGGCCCCTCGTTCAAGGTCAAACGAGCATAACCAAACCTAAAAGTGCTTATAACTCGCTTATTGTTGGTCCTAGAGGTTTGGGATGGTATACCAACATATAGGAAATCATGGGCTGGGAATCTTTTGGTGTGGTCAGATTTGACCTTGGGCCTCTTCTTAAAGGTCAAACAAGGATAGCCAAACATAAAAGTGCTTATAACTCGCTTATTATTGGTCCTAGAGGTTTGGGATGGTAAACCAACCTGTAGGAAATCATGGGCTGGGAATCTTCTGGTGTGGTCGGATTTGACCTTGGGCCTCTTCTTCAAGGTCAAACGAGCATAGCCAAACATAAAAGTGCTTATAACTCACTTATTATTGGTCCTAGAGGTTTGGGATGGTAATCCGATATGTAGGAAATCATGGGCTGGGAATCTTCTGGTGTGGTCGGATTTGACTTTGGGCCCCTTGTTCAAGGTTAAACGAGGATAGCCAAACTTAAATGTGCTTATAACTCGCTTATTATTGGTCCTAGAGGTTTGGGATGGTATACCAACCTGTAGGAAATCATGGGCTGGGAATCTTTTGGTGAGGTCGGATTTGACCTTGGGCCTCTTCTTCCAGGTCGAACGAGGATAGCCAAACAGAAAAGTACTTATAACTCACTTATTATTGGTCCTAGAGGTTTGGGATGGTAATCCAACATATAGGAAATCATGGGCTGGGAATCTTCTGGTGTGGTCGGATTTGACCTTGGGCCCCTCGCTCAAGGTCAAACGAGGATAGCCAAACTTAAAAGTGCTTATAACTCGCTTATTGTTGGTCCTAGAGGTTTGGGATGGTATACCAACATATAGGAAATCATGGGCTGGGAATCTTCTGGTGTGTTCGGATTTGACCTTGGGCCTCTTCTTCAAGGTCAAACGAGGATAGCCAAACATAAAAGTGCTTATAACTCGTTTATTATGGGTCCTAGAGGTTCTGGATGGTAAACCAACATGTAGGAAATTGTAGGCTGGGAATCTTCTGGTGTGGTCGGATTTGACCTTGGGCCTCTCCTTCAAGGTCAAACGAGCATAGCCAAACTGAAAAGTGCTTATAACTCGCTTATTATTGGTCCTAGAGGTTTGGGATGGTAAACCAATATGTAGGAAATCATGCGCTGGGAATCTTCTGGTGTGGTCAGATTTGACCTTGGGCCTCTCCTTCAAGGTCAATCGAGCATAACCAAACTTCAAAGTGCTTATAACTTGTTTATTATTGGTCCTAGAGGTTCTGGATGGTAAACCAACCTACTGGAAATCATGGGCTGGAAATCTTTTGGTGTGGTCCAATTTGACCTTGGGCCTCTCCTTCAAGGGCAAACGAGGATAGCCAAACATAAAAGTGCTTATAAGTCGCTTATTATTGGTCCTAGAGGTTTAGGATATGAAATTAACCTATTGGGAAATCTTTTGGCTTTCCTGAAAAGAATACTCCTATTATAAGTATTAACCTACAGATAAGTTGTGTTATAAATTCAGTTCTGACAAGTCATAGCTTATGTGTAAATGAGTAAAGACACAATACACATGTTACTGTAACACATCTTACAATCACATAAAAATTGTTTTTCATTTGTGTTTTTGAAATGTTTCTGCAGTTGACCTTCATATCTCTGACACAAGTGTATTTAGTTTACAACCTCTTGCTTTTGACTGAAGTTACATAGATCTTTTTCCTGGATAGTGCAACAATACCATATATTACTTTGCTCCCTTTCTTTTATATTTGTAAAAAGGACTTCATAATCTTTGATTAACGATGACTGTATTTTATGTAATTTATGTATTTTGTTTATTTGCGGTTTTACGTCGCTTTCAACACTGTACAGGTCATATCACAACGGGTAGTTGGAAGGGCAGAGGAAACCAGTACATATAGTTCGCTAGGGTTCTGTACTGTAAACTGCCAACCAACGGCAAGCAACTACCAGCTTTCCCACTTACGGCCATGACGGGGATTGAACCCCGGCCGCAGAGGTGGGAGGCGAGAGTGTTACCACTCTGCCACCGTGGCCCCCTGTAATTTATGTAATTTTATGTAATCACTTTTACATGACAATATGGACACATTCTTTCTGTGTAAAGATATACACATCCGTGCCAACTTAATAGTGGATTCAACCTTTTCTTTGCACTAACTCAATGAGAATTTGGAGAAAAGACACCGTTGTACATATACTTCAAGGATGGAAAAAAACATGTAGCCTTGTTCAGGTGCACAGATTGTTTCAGTTGAAATCACCATTTTAATCACCTTTTTAATATAAGACCAGTTTGTGGCATTGTCTGATGGAATATTGGTGATAATAACAAACATTGCATCATCTTCATTTTATTTCCTGTAATATACCACAGTACATTGTAGAAATAATATCATGTATTACTGACATTATCTACAGATAACATAGCTTTCGGATGATTTGTTTATTTTTAAAGCTGTAGAACTGTTTTTGAAATAAGTAAGGTTAATTGCTGGTGCTTTATATTTGCAGTAATCTTGATCAACCATCCTAACCTGTATTGACTAACTTAAAAGTGTTTATAACTCGTTTATTATTGGTCCTAGGGGTTTGCAATGTGAAAACAGTGTATAGTAAATCATGGGGTGGGAATCTTCTGATGTGATCAGATTTCACTTTGGGCCTTTCCTTCAAGGTCAAACGAGGATAGCCAAAGGTAACAGTGCTTATAACTCGCTTATTATTGGTCCTAGAGTTTTGCAATGTTAAAGCTACTTGTTAGAAATTATGGGCTGGAAATCTATTTTAGCTTGCTTATTATTGGTCCTAGGGTTTGCCATATGAAATCAACCTATGGGAAACCATAAGGTAGGAATCTTCTGATGTGGTTAGATTTGGCCAGGGGCCCTGTTTTGAGTTATACAGTTGTAAGTAGAGATTTTGGGAAAGGCTAAGACAGTTGTATAAATAAAATCCAGTTTATGGGAATGATCACCTTCAACTCTAAGATCCTTTTATAAAGGTAAACAGCAGTAGTTTAATCTTGTGAACAAAACCACATTATGGAGGAATACATCTCATAATAGGATACAAATAGTAACAACAGGATATAATACACAGCACACTGAAAATATTCAGAAAGGCTTTTTTTAATATCCCTGTTCCAGCTGCAATGAGGGGCCACGGTGGCAGAGTGGTAACACTCTCGCCTCCCACCTCTGCGGCCGGGGTTCGATCCCCGTCATGGCCGTAAGTGGGAAAGCTGGTAGTTGCTTGCCGTTGGTCGGCAGTTTACAGTACACAACCCTAGCGAACTATATGTACTGGTTTCCTCTGCCCTTCCAACTACCCGTCGTGATATGACCTGTACAGTGTTGAAAGCGACGTAAAACCCCAAATAAACAAAAAAAAAAAAAATCCAGCTGCAATGGAGGTGAAAGGTGACTTAATTAGTAATTGGACATTTTTCAAAGATCAATGGGAAAATTACAAAGTTACCAATGGACTAAGAGACAAATCAAAGAATGTAAGGGTTGCAAGTTTAAGATCTGTTATGACTTGCTCCAAGTCTTAATATTTATATCCATCAGTAACTAGAACAGTTAAATTTAAACTGGAAATTTACAAGAGTTCAGTATAGCACAAGCATTCTGGAGTATGGTGGATAGTCTCTGAAAAAAACGGGCTGGTTGTTTCTCCAAAGATTATACAGTACCCATATATTACACAAAAGACAAAAGTACTTGGTGAAAGTCTATGTTATGGGTAGACATTGTTTTAGAATCTTAGTAAATCTGCAAAATAAAGATATAGCAAAGTGCATAAAGGCACTAGAAAGTTATTTCAAACCAGCGCAAAATGAGATTTACAAACAATACATGTTCTACTCAATGAAAATGTGGATGACTGGGTTAAAGACTGAGACAACTTTTAAAGTCTTGCAACTTTGAAGCAATGTTGAGAGACCGAGTGGTTATGGGGATGAAATACAAGGCCACAAGAGCACAGATGTTTAGAGAGAAGGTAGCCAATCTAAATGAAGCAGTTGACATGCTGAGAGCTAGTGAAGTAGCTGCTCAACACATAAAGGAGATTGAGCAAGGGTCGACATCTGACGAAGTGGTATCACTCTGCATTGTCCGGTACGCATCCACATCCTCGTGAGCAACTTCTCCAAAAGTACATGGCCCAGAGGCATGCTGTTACATTTCAAATATACCTTGTCTGTTGAGGATGACAAATTGTTCAAGGCATACAGATCGGTCTGTTCATCTGTTCCCCATTGCCATTAGAAGAGAGGCACCCCCACCCAAAGTGTGAAAATTTAAACATTTTATTACAATTTTTCTCCTTGACTATGGAATGGATTTATCTCTTAACTTGGATATATCTACTAGGCTGCAAGTAGATTCCCTTGCGTGAGTATGAGGCCCGGATCATTGTTAATTATTTTTAATGAATTTTTAAAATAATTTTTAATGCATTAAAATTCATGAAATCATGCACTAAATCACTTATAACTTAAAAAGTATTGCATATAGAGTATTTTGTTAAAGTATGTTATTCAGCTACTTTATCCATAGCTACAACATGGTAAGTAACTTGGGAACCTTTGCCAATAGCTAAGTGAGTATTAGCTACTTCCTGACTTTTCTGTGGCTTCCATAATGAGTAAAAGCGCTTGTAAATTAAAAGCTATTGCATTTACAGAATTGTGTTTAAATATGTTATTCACCTACTTTTGCGTGGGCTGTAACAGTAAAATTGTAGACCTGTAGCTCATTGCATAGCTGAGCAATAGCTACTATCAGGTTCTCACTTTAGAGTAAATTGGTTGTAACTTGAAAACTATTACATTTAGTGTTTTTTTTTTTTAATTTGTTATTCATCTACTTTAGGGTCACCTATAGCATAGTGATTCTGCAGAACTGTAGCTCATTAACTAGCTCATCAATAGTATTTTCAGGTTTTCACTGTTGAGTAAATCACTTGTAACGTGAAAACTATTTAATTTATAGAATTTTCTTTAAATATGTTATGCACCTACTTTGAGGCAGCTATAAGATAGTTACATTTGCAGACCCATAGCTCATTGCATAACTGGGCAACTTGTGTCTCCTTTTATGCTTTCACATCTCCTTTGTAACTCAAACCACAGTCAGCTGATGCTAAACCCATTCACAGGCACTGATTGTTTGTTTGGTTTTACGGTCGCTCCTATGACCCTAACATAATTGTTTCAGTAGAATTTCTCTTCACCAATAACATTTATCTCTTCACATTGGTCCTTTAGCACTTTACATAAACTTTGTAAGCTGTAGGGACGCTTTGTTTTTGTGTACAAAAACTTTTGTCTAGTTTTGGCTATAATTAAGCAAAGTAAGAGTGTATCTTTCATGTGCTTCATCCACAGTCTGCAGTTTTAATCAGTATAAGTTACCTGAGCAGAAACAAGCTGCCCTGACAAACTTATGACATGTCTGGCCAAGTGGTGATCGGTGTGGATAAATTACGATTTTGCGCTCAAAAAGATCATGATTACAAATCTTCTGAAAGGAAAGACTGACTTCCCGGATACTTCTCCAACCCTCCAGAATAGCAAATTTTCAGGATTGTAAGCCTGTCGGCCTATCGAGGGTCAATCGGCATAGTGGAACAGGCCCCTAACTGCTACACTTGCCCAGATTTATGTACCTTCCAGTTTCCTGACATCCAATCAACTCGCTAATTGCCAGAACGTAGTGACATGTAATCTCACCGTTAAGTATAACCTGCAAAAATAGGTTGAAAGTGAAATGCAATCGAGTAATGCTGACAATGTATAGATACAATCTTAAATAATGTTTTTGTTTACCTTTTAATATTGCTAGTTTATTCGTTCCCATGGTACATAGTTCTACATTTCACAGAAAACATACAGAAAAGAAAATTGCAATCAAGTTTAATAAATAACAAATTTTAGCTTGTTGATTATTCATCATTTATTTCTGGATGTTTTTGTAGGTGATTGCCAGTAGAGGCCATATGTTGCTGCTGTTTTATGTTTCTCTGTTGTTGTTTTTTTCTATTTCCTGGGTAAACTACCTGCTATTTTAAAAAGTGGAATATAATAGGAAAACTTCCCAATTGATATATACAAAAATTACATTGTGAATTAAGATACCAATATTGTACAAGTATTATGTTGTCCATCTTTATGAGTAATATATTATGTTCTTATTTATCTGATTAGAGTGTTGTACTGTTATTATCCACCATTTTTTATAAACAATAAGTACAATGAGCATATATTTAATGATTGGGGAAATAAGGCTATCATAAATACAGGAGTACTTGTAAATATAAATACTTCATTTATTACACTTGCGATTTCTCTGCCATTTGTGCATGGATTTTTAATGATACACAAATCAGTGCTTTTTATCCTTCAGATCAGAGGAATCAGAGAGCTGTTTAGTAACCGGTTTAGCGATCAAGAAGTGGCCACATTGTATCAGTTAAATAGAAGAGACAAGAATGCCACAGTGAATTACATTCTGACAAGTAAGAAAGACAGATTGTCAAATGACATCACCACAAGTCTTTAAATTAAGACTGTGGAAAGATGTTAAATATATTTGTTCCAAGTAACTCTACGGTATATCTGTGTCATAAATCAAAAATTGCCGTTGAATGTTGAAATGGATGCAAACAGAAATATGCAATAAAACACACAACTGAAGCCACTAGTTAGTAGCTTTGAGGTGACAACTGCACTAAAGTAAAGGGCCATTCAAACACAACCTTTAAAGTGGTTTATATAAGTGGAAATTGAATGTTTCAGTAATTACAGTATTTCATTGTTAGTTTAGTCTTTATATTTCTGGCTGAGATGCTGTTGTATTTCAATATTTCTTTCTGGTATTTTCAGGGGAATCACATGAAGTCAGAGATGCATTAGAGGAAGAACAAGGCTGGGTAAGTTAAGAAAATGTAAAAAAATATAACAATATAACTTTATACCCAGTTTTGGGTCTCCATTTCAATCATATCTGATTGTTTCTTGCCTGAGAAAATAGTGTCACACATGTAAGAGAAGAATCTTTTGCACAGCCTTACAAAGGCCAAGAGATAACTATTTCCTTTGCAAGTTGACAGTGCATTATTTGCAGAGATCACTTATTAATTTACTTACAGTCGATTCCAACGCTTTTACCTAATCTTCTAACATTGTACAGATGATTGTACAAGCCAGAAGACCCATCCCACAGGACGTGGTTGATCGTGTACGGTTTGGATTTGTCACCACGACAACTCGTCAGTTTGCCTGTGTCAGGTGTGATGTCTCATGGTGGAGGTGTGTACCAGAACGGAAGCAGGTAAATCATTATATATTAAAATAATTATATATTGAATTATGATTGGGCATCCATTCTGACAAAGTAATGGTCCATATTTATTTAACAGATCTACTTAAACACACGTAAACAATGACACATAGGTTATGAAAGGTGTTTTTGTAACTTCTTCATCCAGATTATTTCATAAAGATTTGAGTGAGGGGAAGATATGCTTCATCTTCCAAATACACAAAATATCATTACTTATATATCCTTATATTGATAATAAAATAGCTTTATCATATCTCCTACAAGAAGTAGTTGAACTAAAACTGTACAAAAAGCTATACTTGGTGGGACAGGATCATCCTATACATAGTAGAGCATTGTAAACGTGTTATTATTGTAATGATGGAGGTGTCTAACAGAATGTAACCTGTGCCTGGTATCTCAATGATTCTCACTCTTAAAATTGGTCTTGCTCTGCCAAGTTTTCCAAGAATTGAGGATTTTTATAGAACATACTCAATTTTATTATTCACCAAAGTTTTATTCTAGAATGACTCTTATTCTTTTTTTTAAAATTCCTAATCTTCAAAATTTTTTTTCTTCAGAATTGTTCTGTAAATAGGCTTTAATTCTAAGAATAAGAACATTCTTAGTTTAGAATTTTTTTCTTGTACTGAAGTGTATTTCAAAGAAATATTCTGAAAATCTTTGTGAATACAGGGCCAGGTAAATAATCGTTGATGATTTATAGTGGCCAGTTCCTGAACCAAATCATCCTTCAGACAGAAGGAAAATAACAGTTGCTGGCTCTTCTTCCCCACTTTGAATACAGGATTATATGTAACTCCCCAAAAATATTGGATGTGGATTAATAAGTTTACTGTGTAATTCAGCAGGGATTGAAATTATTGCTTTTAATTGTGTTCTTATGTTTAGACTAAGTTTCCTCAAATTTAGAATAGAAGGTAAAACATTCCATTACCACATCTCAGGAAAAGAAGCAGGAAAACCTCTGCTCGTGAATTAGGATGGCTTATATTGCATCTTCCTAGTCCAAAGTATTTCAGATTATCCAAATGCAGTGGTTGAAGATATATCCTTTATCCAGTATGGAGTAGAAAATTCTAAAGTCTCATGGTACTGTGACAGTGCTTTCATTGCAGCTCACTGGTTCATATAATTTCTTAGACATTGCAGGTAACATATGAGGTAACGTAATATAACTGATATAAAAATAGCTCATTGCCTCTTGTTCCAAACACAAATAAGAAGCGGGAGTGGGGTAAAATAAATTATTTATTTATATTTTTACACCAATTGTTTTATATACATACTAATATTTATTAACGATCGAAATAACATATCATTGTAAAATGTTAACTTTAAGATGGAGTAAAGGCCACCTTAAGCAGGGCAAACTAAAGTTAAACTTCACAGCAGATGGTAAACCTAAGGTCACCATACTGATACAACTTAATGGTAAACTTTACAAAAGGGGTGCACTTAAGGTCACCCTAAAGATTAGCAAAGAATTATAGATAAGGTGAACATAAGATCACCAGAAAAGTTGTCCAAGTTTAAGGTGGCCTTAGATAACTGATTGAAAAGTTGTTGAATTTAATGATTAATAATACTATACTGAAATATTTACACAATTAGATGTTTAAGTTAAGATTTAGAAGGAAAATCGAGTATTATTTGTTAAACATGTAAGTAAGGAAAGAGTTCCCAAGCCCCAGTTAGGAAGTAGTGGGTATGTACAACTGTTGTTTGAAAGCAAGGGACACTTGATCAGCAGCATTGTGATCAAGTGTGATATATCTCCAGACACATTCCGACGTCCAGGTGCCATGGCTCAGAATATGCTGTAGTTCTATATTTGAGTTAAAGGCGTAGGTGGCACCTGACTGCCGGAAGGCATGGAAGGTGAGGTTGGAGGTATAAAGGTTGAGCCTTTTTAGGATAAGGTGAAAATGACGCCTTACCTGTGTGTCTGTAAGAGGGACTCAACCTTTGAGGGTTTTATACTGAAACAATGGGTCATTTTTTTATCCAGGTGTTATAGCCAACAAATTCTTTATCGCTATTACTGGGCAGATAAAGAACCTAAGAAAGGAAGTTTTTACCACATTTCTAGTTTGCAGAGTTTTTGACCATTTGATCAGTACATACATACCTGGATCTGCAAAGTTCGATAGTCTTAAGGAGAAGAATGCCATGGTATAAACAGCTTGAAAACTTGGCCCATATATGTGGAGTCACAGGTTCGAACCAGTAATTGTAACGTGTCAATGTCTATGATTTTCTTTAATTGAGCTTTAAAAGGTCTGTGAAGCGTCATAGCTTTCTGGAAGTATTTTATTCTAGGATCTTGGAATATGTGGACAGAAATACCTGCTAGTAACAATTTTGCTTTAATCGCTGCGAGATGATTGGCCATGGCAGAGGCATTCTTACTTTCCAGAAACTATAAATATGCTAGTAGCATCAATGGTGATAAGTTAAATAGGTTTAATCTCATAAAAATTGTGAAAGCTACAAATAGTCTAAACATACTAGTGTAGTTCCTGTCCGTTGCAGGTCTAAAGGCCATGCCAGTCTTCTGAAGGCCGAGATGTATCAGTTTGGCCATGGATGGATGAAGGCCTGGGAAAATATGAGATTATATGGACCAGTCTATTATACTGTGATTTTAATTGATAACCCAACTGTGTGAGGGCAAAAACTGATGTAATAGTGTATTTGCATTTGGACAATTATTCCATTTGGATAGGAGGTCAGCTATCATATTGACCTTTCCTGGGATGTGGGTAACCTTGAGATTGACATTAGTTGTTGCAATCTGGAACTGAATATTGCGAGCTATGGCAGCTAGGGTGAGGTCTCTGGCCTTTCCTGAATTAAGGACCTGGACTACGGCTAAATTATCACATGCTATAGCTACTTTTTTGTTTGCCCAAGACTCCTGCCAAACCCTAAGGGCAGCCAAAATGTTTAACATTTCTAAATGAACTATTTGTAAGTCCAGATATCCTAAAGGAATGGCCAATGCATATACTTCAGAACCCCATCTGGCTCCCATGCCTGACTGGCATTCAATTCTATTGAAAAATCAATGGGTTTTTGATCAAAGAAGGTTACACTATTGTACAGGGGAATGAATTTGAGAAACCAATTAATGTCCCTTTTTGCTTCCCTAGTTATTGGAACCTGTATTTTATCCTCCAGAGATCTTAATACATGTAACAGTCTGTTTGGAAAAAATCTGGAGGACTTTACACATTTACTTATATATAGTAAACTACCCAGCAGGGATTGAAGCTGACGCTTGTTGCAATATGCTTTATGATGCCACTGGCAGCACATGTCCCAGATTTCTTTAAGTTTAACTGGGGGAATGGCCATTGTGAAAAATTCTGTATTTATCTCTATGTCCAAGCAATTAAGACATGTTGTGGGAGGGTTCTAATTTTTTCTCAGAAATTTGAAAAACCCAGTTCTTGTAATAAATGACGCAATGCATCGAAAGAGGCATCAATTTTGCTCAGTAAGTCAATTCCAAGTATATCATCAATATAATTTATAACGTCATATTGATGTTGATGCATTATATGATGCACAGCGTCACTTTGACGTTGAAAAATTGCACTGCCATTACAATAACCAAAGGCGAGGCAAGTGTCTACCTAATAACGCTATAGACATAATCCCAAAAGGTCATATTCTTTGGGATCTAACTTATCATGTCGAAAAGCTTGACTAATGTCAACCTTGTAAAGTTTACAACCCCTACCTAGGGCTTTGATTTGATCAGTAATTACATCAACTGTATGTAGTTTTAATATGAAGGGTGTACCAAGGTACTGATACTTGGGTATGCCAGCATTTACAGATTGACCTTGAGTAAAGCTCAAATCCATGATAACCCTATGGTGGGGGGCATTAGCTTTTTCTCCGGTCATTATAGGAGAAATATGCAAATTTTTAATGGGAACTTTCTCAAAGGGGCCCACAATTGCATTATGTTTTTTTTCTTCCTGTAAATATGCAGAGATGTCCTCTGGAAATTCTACAGCAGAGGCATGATTGGTTTCTTGACTTTGGAGAGATCCCTCCCTTCTATAATCTAAGGGGAAACCAAACCTAATTAATAAAGGTAATTGTTTGTCCAAATAATCCTGCAAATAATGATCCCATGTATCTGGATTCAACTGGGATCTGAGGTTGATTTGACTTTGCAAAAAAATTGTACTTACCAGAATCAGAAATGATTTTATGTAGAGTTATAGGGTCAGCATTAAGGTTCATAGCACTCACATGATTTGGCATAAGTTGATCACCTAAGGGGATAAAGCCAAATTTGTACTTATTTTGGGCCTCCCACAATTGTAGGGTGGGGCAAGAAGGTAGGACTTGTTTATAAGAAAACGATCTGGTCTTTATTCTTAATGGCAAGTCATATTTTGTGCAAGTGTTTTCTTCTGCCTGTTTTTGCTAGGGGGGCAACCATTGAACCTTGATCAGTAGTGTCATATTTTGACGCTATGCAACTCTTAGTATCTGTGTTTTTCACACTATTATTTTTGCAAGATACTGTAGGGTAAGTTTTTACAGCAAGTCTAGGGCACACATTTTCAGCAAGATCTGTATCAGAAACGATGGCATCGACTGGCGACAAAGCAAATCTATTATCACACTGAATATAGCTCGAGTCAGCTTGTTGCTGTCCTGCCTTGCTTTGAGATTTCTTGTGGTCACTGTTGCTGCCTCTGTGTTTTATTTTATTTTTATTTGGTACTTAATTCATGTCACTGTTTTGATGAGTATAAGTACTACTAACGTTCTTAACTTTTGTGCTATGACCATGGCTCTGATTTTTGCTAACAATTTTTCTTTTGACAGCTTTCTTAAGGACTTGAGCATAGGTAACATTGCTATATTTATAGAAGTCTAGTTGGTATTTTCATTGGAGTTCTTACATGAATTGTAAATAATTCTAGACTTGAACCTATGACCTGGTACTTTAGCATTGGACTTAGCATTTTTGTTACACTTCTTGTGGACGTCACGATTAGGCACTGCATAGATGCAGTACCTACTCGTTTTTGCGTCCTGTTGACGCTTGTTTCTGTCTTTTAGTAGATGAGGAAACTTTTTGCCAACACTATAGCAATGGAAACAGATATGTTTGTACAATTGTCCACTTGTAGTTTTGTCAGATTTATGACTGCACTTACCAGACTGGTAATACTTGCACAGAACCCCTTGGACCTCAGATTTATTCTTTGAGACTTTTGTTACAATTTTTTGGGCATGAGCCCTTCTAAGACGATCTAGTTTTTCAGAGCTCAACCAATCAACCTTATGTTCCTCCATTCTGCAGAGGATGAGAGCATGCGCTCCCTTTGCAGCAGTGCAACCAAAATCTTGGGCATCTTCCATGATACCAGTCATGTACTTGAGCATTGCATTTTTATTTTTTGTATTTTTCTCTTCCCTAACAATGGAGCAGAAACCTGCCATCCACTGGAATGTAGAGAGGCTATCATAAGTTACTCTTGTCTTAGATGTGCCTGCTAATACATAGTTCTGAGGCCAAGGTACTTGCTGTTTTACTGTGACCTGATCGTTATTACCTCTTTGAACTTACCATGTTCATTTATCTTTGCTAACTCTTGCAGTCTTAGATCCAGTGCCTCTTTTATATGTCTAGAGGTTTTCAGAAACTTGCTTGTGGGAATGATGGTGTCATCCCCAGTGTCACTGTCCTCGTCCACATCCTGTGAGGGAGTGGTGCTTAGATTCAGGGAGATGCCTGCATCAGATCCAGACTTGACGCATCCCTGTAGTTGTTCCTCAGCTCTCTCCATTTTCTGTTCAATTGCTGACAACCTGCAACTCACAGCATTAAGAGTGCTAAAAATCTGGGAGTTTGTATTATCATCCATGTTCTGACCACTAGAAGTAGTCAAAGTATTTACAGTACTTTCTGCATGTAACTGACATTTGCTACCTAAAGGTCATCTATGTTCTTTCCCACACTTAGAGCAATGGAGGAGTTTTGACATGGTGATTTCAACGTGATTTAATTTCTATAATATCGCCTATGCAGTACAAAGTTGGAAATAATTTAATTTTATTTGCATGCAAGACAAAGTACCACAAGTTGACGGGCCAAATACAAAGCCACACTTCAAATATTACATAATATTAAACACATTAACCAAGATAAAGTAAACCCGTCGAAGTTGGAAATAATATAATTTATCTGTATGCCAGACAAAGTACCAGAGAGTTGACGGGTCAAATACAAAGCCACACTTCAGATATTACATAATAGTGACACATTAACAAAATAAAATAAAACCCGTCAACTCACCGCGACAGCAATTTAAAACATAAACAGAATACTACTGTGATATATACACCATAGGACGCCAAGAGCTAAATACTACTAAAATTTTACTAAAAGAAACTTAGTAAATATCATTTCAAATATAAACTTCACCACAAGAAAAATTATACAAGTTACAAAATGTTGTTAAAATGGCGTCCTTTCAGTTTGACTTCCCTCTCAAGAGTGAAGATTTTGTTATTTTAGCGGGAAAATTTTTAATGAGAGGTGAAAGGTCAACCAATGAAATTAAATAGGGGCAAACAAGAAATACTTATTTACAAGGAACTGGAGCAATGAAATGTGTGGAACCTGTATTCCCCACCCCCAGAAAAAAATTCATTCTACATATAGATGTCTTCGTTTAGTTAATATTTTTGAGGTCACTTTAACCTCCAGAGGTGGTTTTGTCTGAGAGTGACAATCTTAAATGTTACACAATTGATTATAAATTTATTGAGTAAGGAATGTTTAAAGATAATTTGTACTTTTTTCATTAAATGCACAATAAACTATTACATGTATCTAACTCCATGTTCTTTAATCTGTACAGGTATCAAAGTGTAACAGATGTAGAACAAAGTATGACCCAATACCCAGAGACAGAGAGTGGGGCTGGGCAGAATTTCACTGTACCTATTGCAACAACAATTTCTCGTGAGTACAGAATATATTTTGTCCATTTCTTTGCATGCAGAAACTTCAAGACCATATTCATAAATTTGTTCGGGTATAACTGAGCCAAAGTATTAGTTACAAACTTATTTATTGAATTGCATGTTAAAGCCCACAGCTTTGACTTTAATAATGCAGAAAGATGAAATTACATTGAAATTAGAAATTATTTTCTGTTATGTGTTTATATCAGGGGCTATTGCCAAATGGGTGTAGCCAGTCCATGTTATAGTTGTGGGAGGCGTGTCTTTCCAACACGGATCAAACCCCATCAACTGGGCAGACGCTCGTCTACTGCAGGTAGAAGAAATGGACACAGCTGTGATGCCTGCAGAATGGGAAGTAAGTGGCTTTGTACAACATATATTTAATTAATTTATTTGAGTACATATACTTACTCAATGCTTCAAGTTACTGTATTTCATAAGGCATGGGTAGATTTTGGCTCATAGTGACTCATGGGTTTGGGTCTGCATTTTCCACGAATTGTGTAGGACATATCATGGTGGGTAGTTTAGGCTTTGTTCAGCAGTGTATATAACAGTTGGTTCAGATTTTGCACTGAAAATCAATGCCCTGCAAAACAATAAGCAAATATCTGACTTCAGTTTGGGGCCAAGGATGAAACCAGTGACCTGATATGTTAGAAGCTACAAGAGCTGGAGAATCAGCCTTGTGCCAAATCGGACTTGGCAAATTGGCCTCTTAAAAACTTGACCACTGCAAATTCGGCCCCCGGGTAAAAACAAATGTGATACAACATCAGTACTTTGATAACCCTAACGCACTTAATCCCCATCATGTGACAGACTCTGAGTCTGATAGTTGTTTATTTATGCAAAGTGCATTAGGTAAGCATGTATTAGGCTACTGATGACAAATAATGGGGGATAATTCTTTGTGGTCATGCTATGTTTGTTTCACAAGGGCTACAACTTCTAAAATTATAGTGGGTATAGTGCAATAAACAAATATCAAGTATATTTGGATGTTCCATCAAGTCCTTTTAACTTATATCTTTCAGGCACTATTTTATGTTGGAATAAGAAATAAATGCAGTTTAGATAATAACATTGTGTCAAAGGTGATAGCTACTTTAGTGACACTTAGCAAAAGTTCAATTAACATATATCAAAGAGTTTGGATTCTGCAATCAATGCCTTTCATCCTCTGTCCTTTACTCTCTTGTTTGTGTTAGAATTATTAAAAGTGCAATTGATGTAATGGAGATTATTATACAAGTTTTCATTAGATTATATGTTAGGCTAAACCCATGGCTTCTGTTCATAATTTTATTTTTGTCATTTTAGTATACATTTTTTTTTTTGGAGGGAGGGGGGGGGGGGGGGGGCGATTTGACTGGGTTAATTTTTTCCTGGGGTCAATTTGACTAGAGTATTTTATTTTGGGGCCAATTTGATAAAGGGCTGATTTGTCTATGATTTGAAGCGAGTATGCAACTCGAAATCACTCATCCTAGTTTTACCTTGAAATATGTAATTGAATGAGCACACTGTCTTGTAAAGAGTCACTTTTGACTTTTGTAATTATTGACTTTATTAATATAGTCATGTGGATGATTTATGTTTACATACCTCTTGTGTGTGAGGTACAGATATTAAGGGGCCTCAGTTGTCTGCTCTTGGCCAAGATTGGAAACCATCACTTAACTCACAACTCTGTGGTCACAGCCTCCCATTAAGCTTATGTGAACATGCGAGATATGTGGATCTCCCATTCCAATATAACCTTGACTGTTAAAAAGTTGCTAAAAATCTCATATTTGACTCTGCCCTATGCCTTTAAGTCAGTCAAACACTCCAGTGGTAGTTTTGCCGTTCATGCTGCTATGATTTAGAATGACCTTCCTGACAATGTATGCAGTGCAACATCTTCAGGAAAAAGCTCAAAACTTACCTATTTGCAAAAACCTATCTGCCATAGCCTTCCTGTGTCTTCCCTGGTATGACCTGGCTGTGTTACTGGACTTACAATTATTCACCTTGTTTATGTTCAGCTGCACCTGAGAGTCTGTCAGTTGAAAAGATTAAGCACTATAAAAGTCCACATTAGATTAGATAGATTAGGATCTTAGGTATATGGTCATGTGCTCAAATCTACAACATCAGCATGGAAACATGGCCACATTTCAAAATTTGGCGTCAACTTACTGAGATTTACAACATCCAACTTTCTTTACCATGTACACCAGCCAAACTTCATCTGATATATCTTTACCAGTTGGTCCAGAGACTACATGTGTCCATCCTCAGACAAGGCAACGGCTGCGCCTACGGAAAGTTGTGACTCCAAGTCATGTACATGACAGCACAGGATCCACAGTGGACACCTTCCTCCCTCAGGATGACTTCACTCGTGACAGGTTCAATGTCCTTGATGATGTTGCCACTCTACCCTCCATTGACGAAAATGAAGAATATAACAGCAACAATAGTGATTAGGTGGTAATCACGTAAATCCACTCAAATAGTCTTTTACAAATGTGCAACTGTTAAAGTCTTGCTCAAAGGTCTGGCAACCTTTGCCACATAAACTATAAATTAAAAGATACTATTAAACCTTAGTTATGTCATTGATAAATGTGTAATTGTGTGGTTAAAATACGAAGATATTATTGACAGTCCCTCGAAACAGTTAATCAATGTAGTGTAGCCTGTATGAAACAGGATTTCCACGTGCTTAGCGTTTACTTATGGAACAATCCACTTCTTATAAATTTACAGTACCTGTTGATGTTGGGACCTAAAATCTGGTTTCCACTTAGCCATATATTCGACTGATATTAGGTCTACTTATACTTAGTGTACTGTATGCCTCTAGGCTACATCAACACACATTTTATCAGGTTAGTCTTTACTGTCATCCAACTAATTTACACTTTATTATTGTGGATTAACATGATTTGGAGGCAAGCTAAATCTGTCCACTTTGCAGGGTGTACAGTCACATGGTAAATAATCCTTCCAAAAGCAGTTTTAAATTATGAGTCAATATCTATATCATCCAATATTGGTTTGTGTCATGTATAGTTGTATAAGATAGCTGAATTAGCCTTTTACATTTTACACAAACATAGCCTAACATCAGAAGTAAGCCTAATTAAGTGTCATTCCATCCTTTAGAACAACATAAATATGCTAGTTAAAAATGCAATGAATCTGTAACAAAGTTTTACAAATATATAGGTAAACAATTTTCTTTTCATCTGACAAGTATAATATAATGCTGTTTATGCATTTCTCAGTTATAAATCCATTAAACTTCATTGTTCAACCGATAAAATATGGATTCTGTTCAAAATATGTACATGTTGAAACTTGTACAATTCAACCTGCACAAAGTGCAACTTGTACAAAATCTCAACTTATACATAACATATATCTTATATGCAGTGTCATGTAAAGAATGTTATTAATTTTACATGTATATGTTTATTTAATAATTTTGTATCGATATAATATAATTTAATTTTGGGTTCACCTTAGGAACATTTAGGCATAGTCTACTCCGATTGCCTGATCACGTTTTAAATGTTACTCTTTTATGATTTAAATATTTACTTTTTAATTGACTCAAGGAACAATCTTTCTGTTGGTGTGTTATTACTTTCAAATTAGTTGAACTATGTTAATGAATTTCTGCTGTTGGTATGGAAAAAGTAGTGTGTGATATGATGTATCCACAAGATATTGTGATGAGCTATCACTATAAGATATTGTGATGATGCTTTGTAACTTCATACAAAATAATAATAATGATATTGTTATTTTTAATATTATTAAATTGTTATATTTAAAATGTATATAGAATTCGGAATCACATATAAGCTAGAGTGAAATAATAACACCATAGTACAATTTTGTACTTTACTTTTAGATATCTGTGTCCCTATATCTAGAAAATTATACCACAACACACGTTTGATATTGTACCCTGGTGTACTCCATTTTTTAATTTTGACTGCCTTTGAGGGGAACAGTATAATGTTAATTAAGTGATATGACCTTGCAGGGTTGATACCAAACATCTCAGCATTTTAATCCAAGACCAGGATGTCAAGCTAGGTATTGGTTCCACATGGTTTCCAAGTGCTATAAAAGTAAGTCCTGTTGGTTTAACTATTCCAAGGCCAAAGGAGTATAAATGGATTGTCCTTATTTATGGTTTCTCTGCAAGGAAATAACCATTTATTACTCCAAAGGTCCATAGCTTCCGTTCCCTGTCTGCCATCCATGTAATTTCCTACTGTTCGGTCTTGGGTTTGAATTCAGCAACTGGGTTGGGAATGGCCAAGTGAGGGGCCTGCCATGGTAGTTGCTGCCTACCTTAATCTTATCTCTATATGTGTGACCTGTAGCCTCATATGCCACTCTTGACCTCTGGTAATCCAAGTAGAAATCAGGACAACTGCCACACTGGCTTCAGCTTGAATCTGAGGTCACATTCAAACTGGACGCCATTGTGAAAACATGAGAATTTTGACCCACCAAGCTACCACTTGAGCAACTTCTTAAGATCTGACTTTAGGTTTAACCTAACTTTCGTTTTCGAGTAATGACTGGAACCCCATCAGTCCTAACCCAACTTTAGGGAGGTCTCATCAGATTGATGTAACTCATTACGGATCAGGGTTTTGGCCGACTTGTCAGTCATCATTATGCAAACTCAGGCCGATCGCACCTGGGGACGTGCACTAATGTGACATGGGATTAAGGCAGGATCTGGCTGACCCAGGTAACCCCCTACCAATTTTGACTTAACATCACCCCTGGTACTCTTTATATTTCGATTTTGAGGTTGAGCTGGACCCGGTGGACCCGGTATTCCCCCTCTTGAATTGACTAAGATCATATGCAGATCTGGGCAGTTCCAAGATAACCTTATTTGACCTTTGTGTGACAATGGCTACGCTGACTTGACAATTGACAGTATATGACTTGTTGTTCTTTACCTTATGGTACTTCAGTATTCTGTGATATCTAAGTGTAACGTTTACACCAGATGGTATTTTATTCCTTATTTTTACCAAAGTGGTTCCCCTTCTATGTAAGGGCCTTTTTAAATATTACCCTATAAATTTACAAGCTTTAAACTCTTTTAGTACTAACATATAAATAAAAATTTCCCAAATCCAATATTTTAATTGGTAGTGGGTTTGACCTTTACATGAACGTGGAGTTGGTGCTTGGTTTGGTCTATCTCTGCCGTCAGTAAGCGTATAACTCCTGCCAACCAAACTTTACTCAGTATACCTTAAGATTTCTGGCAAGTATCACCCACTGATGTAGTCTTGGGTTTGAATCCAGCAACTGCCATGCATATCAACATTTGTTGACAGCATGGCACTATCTCAGAAACACCCTTAAAGAATTAGAAAATAACACACAACTTCCAACAGAAATAATGGCCTTTGTTAGATCCGACCTGAATTATGTATTATTGTTTAGTATCATAAAATCAACACATTTAACATTTAGCTACCTTTAGCATTGTAAACAGATATCAAAACTTTTATTGTTTAACCATATTAAGATGTCTCCATTGGTTGCCATTGAAACAGGCGACTGAATTTGAAAATATTCTACCTGTTGCACCCAAAGTACTCTCTGGATGAACAATACACCACCTCTTTGTTCCTATATAAGTGATAAAAACAGCTACATCAATTAGACGTAGATAAAAGCAATATACTTTATGAAATACAATGTAAAACGAAATTGGAAGCAAATCTTTCTTGTGGTTCTAAAGCTGTGGAATCAACTTCCAGAAGAAATAAATACTTTTCAAATTATGTATCAAAATTTATATAAACCTCTTCACACAACGCTTTTGAACATACTGTGGTAAAGAAGCTCTGTACAACTGTCTGTTGATATCATTCTATATTCTGTTGATTTTTTCCAACAAACTCAAGTTTATTATGTTCTCATATATCACACCTACAGGTGTACGTCCTTCCACTATGCATACTTGTAGGATATCCTATGATTTGTATTTTGATTAAATGTGGGTGATACTATCGACCATGTATTCCAATAGAACACTTTGTGGGGGAGCCACTCTGTGAATGTGTGTATTATATGAACACATTATATATACTTTCCCTTTGTGAAGTCCACCTAAATAAGAAATATACTGACGATCATCAACTCTAAGTTTCTTCCCCCCGTTGGATGTATTTTGTTTGGCTACAGATGATCTAGAATCACAGCCATTCATATGGGGAAGTGTGAAGTTACCTTTCACAGTTCAGACAGATCAGCTTATCAAGGCACCTTACTTAATATAATGTAACATGAATTAGTGATTTCGCTGAAGAAAGCTTCTGAATATAAGACTTGTGATTTGATTTTTATTACTATTTTTTATTTTATATTACTATTTTTGCCAGAAGAAAAATTAAACCCAAGACTATCTATTGAAACGTGTATAGCCGCAAGTCATCTGCATAGAACAGAGGATATGCTTTAGAATCTCTGATAATATCTCACACCACCCAGATGAATGACCAGTTATTGATATTTGTTGAGATCCGTTAAGCAAATATAATGACTATACACTTTGGGCAATTTAATCTCAAATTAAAAATACCCCGAAGTGTTTATTATTTTCAATGGTTATGTTGGAGCCCAACTTAGGAGTCAGCCCATCTTAAGATGGGCTATAGCCCAACTTAGGATCCTAAGTTGGGTAGCCTATCTTAAGATGGGCTAGAACATATCAGTCCAACTTAAGATAATAAAATTCAAGAATGATTTTAATGTCGAATATAATAAAAACCATTTACAAGGAAATTATTTTCATGAAAAAGATGGCATTGATATACTGACCTTTGTACAGAAGTACTTTGTACTTATTTTTTCTTTTATACAAATATGTTTAACTTATCTAACCTCAACAAAAAATGTTTAATTTCAGAAACTAAAATGAATTGTGTTTCCTGAGCCTCAAAAGCATTAAAATATTCCTTTGATGTCTGCCTCTGTGTCTTTCATTGAATGATTTCTTAATTGGATTTGTGCCTATTGTTTCAACATTCTATTGATGTTGATTTGTTTCACTTGGGGTGGGTGAAGTACACAATAGGGAATACCCCAAATCATAAAGTGAAACAAATCAACATCAAAGTAATCTCCAATATAATGAGGCTTAATTCTATCAAACCTATGAGGGGGAAAGACAAATATAGTGGGTGATTTTATGGGTGAGCCTGATTGTACATTTTAAGTTTAAAGAAGAATTATAAAATTACTTTTTTTATATTATTAGACAGTATTTAAACAGGATTTATAAAGCACTTTATCTTTGGAGCTCAGTACCACTAATTAATTGGAAAATGCAATTAAATTCAAACAAGTTAATTTGATGAATTTAGTCAAACACACTGATGCATAAAACTGATAAAAATTGATAAAGTACACATTGCATATAAAATTGGTGTTTTCTATTACCTTATACGGCTAAATGTCCATTTAAGAACTTAACATTAAACATTTGAAAATTCTGATTAAATTAATCAGTTTGTATACAGACTTACAACTATGCCTAATTAATCCTGTTAGCTAGTCATTCAACCATAGGTGAAAGAAAGCAAGTTCAAAAGAATGTTAGAACAAAAGGAAAATCTAAGACTAATCCAGGTACCAAGTCACACACATAGTCAAACAAATCAACTTAAAAGATATGTTGAAACAACAGATATATCAAAATCTAATCCAGTTGCCTAATCACTTCCCACAAGAGAGACAAATCAAGTTGAAAGCAATGGTAGAACAATTGACACCTTATGACCTAATGACCCTCCCATTGTCAAATTAACTGAGACAGAGTTTTGGAACAATAAGGGAATTAAGATTAATCCTATCAATGCATAATGAGGTAAAGAAAAGAAGTTACATTTTAGTAGAAAAATAAGGAAACAATATTTCAATTTCAAAAATAAAAACTATGTGTGCAAATTATAAGTTGGGCTAATACCTGTTACCGAATCTTCAGATGAGCTAAGCACAACAAATGTTTAATACTATTTCACAAACATATACTGTATAATTGAAATATAAGTATTTAAATAAACTAGCACGGTTATATTCAATTTCATGATTAAAACCACCAATGGAGTGTGACATAACAAATTAATATTAAACTAGCTGGTTAATATTGAATTTTTAGCTTTAAAATCACTCCTGAGTTACTTATCCTAAGTTGGGCTGATATGTTCTAGCCCATCTTAAGATGGGCTTGGGCTTAGCCCATCTTAAGATAGGCTACCCAACTTAGGATCTTAAGTTGGGCTATAGCCCATCTTAAGATGGGCTGACTCCTAAGTTGGGCTCCAACAGTTACGAATGTGCTTCCTATCATATTCTACAGAGACATTAAGCAGGCAAATAATAGAACCTTCACAATATTGAATAGGGACAACATATTGTTATGTATCTTTATCAATGCAGTTTCAGTGGTGAATCTCTTCGGACATGCAAACTAGGTTCTATGATATTGTTATATAGTTTGTGACTGGTCAATGAGAACATAAAATAATGTTTATGTAATAATAAAAGTAACATGTGTATGTTGTTTAAAACAAGAATTATCTTTAAGCTTTTCTGAGGAAAAAATGTGAGAACATTATCATGATTATGAAAGTTTCATATGTGTATCAAGCATTGCTCTCTGTAGGTGTCAAACCCACACAGGGGTGGAGGCTTGTGATTAGATGTCTAGCTTAAAACCCCTAGGCCACTTAGAACCTCTGAATATGGTGGAAGAAAACTGGCAGAAACAAGTGCCTGTGGGGTATATAAGCTGTGTATTTGATAACATGTTTAAATTTCCTATAAGATGGTTTACCCAATAACTTACTCTATGGTGCTCCAAAAGGTTATGGGAAGCTGAGTATTTTATGTTCAATTTATTTGGTGTTGTAAATCTACATTTAAAGCCAACTGAATCAGAGAAAGCATTGATACCATTGTTAAAACATTGTGGTAGGAAGAGTGTTGTCCTGGACACCATGGAATTATATCACAATGGGCTAAGAAGTTTAATATGGAATTTATATATTTAATTTGCTACTTGCAAAAGTGACCAAGACATTAGAACTCACCCCAATTATTATCTGTTTTATTTTTATGCAAGAATTTTGGAGTTCTTTGACCTGCCACTGGTGATAGGACATAGTTTTTAAGTGCTAATCCTAGCCAACATTTATCTACCTGTATATAATCTAATATAATATATTCTTAAACTTTTATGGTGCTTAATTTTTATCAATTGGCAGACCCTAAGGCACAGTTAAACATAAACAAGATAAATAATCATGAGTCAATTTCTTAGTCAGGTCATACAAGATATAACGCAGGAGTGACAGGAAGGCTATAGCAGATAGGGTTTTGCAAACAGATTAGTTTTGAGTTTTTTCCTGAGGGAGGCAATAGATGTTGCAGTTGGAGATTCAAACCCAGATGGTCAAGGGTGACAGATCTACAAAATACCAAAAAGAGGAAAAGTAACAACATGATCCAAGTTTGGGATTTTAAAGGACAGGATAAAAGACAGGTATTGTAAACATGAGAAAATTTTAAAACCACCAAGCCAAACTAAAAGGAGGAAGGGATGACAGAGAAGAAAGTGGTAGGAATGAGAGAGGGAGCTCTGGAAGCATGAAGCATTCTGTAGATATATCCAGACCAAAGAGCTACGCTGCAAGCCATGGGCCATAATGTTTTGAAGTTGAATGTTGTGGTCAAAAGCTAGGGTGACCCCAGACCGTCTGAAGGAATGGAAGCCATGACCTAGGAGCAATGTTGAGATTAGTAAGGACGGATCTAAGGGCATCTCTGATGAAGGTGTCGATGATTTGATGGTGAGGATGATAAATAGTGGCAAACAGGGAATAAGGGATAGGGAGCGGTCTGGATTGAAGCAGGGCCTCTGGGGACTTAAAAAGGCAAAGGAAATAGTTTTGAATGGATGGCAACTGAATGACATAGGAAGCATTGCTGTCTTGAAGTGGACCCTGAGACAGCTATGATTAGGTGTTTCCTCAAACAATATTTGCAGGGTCAAATTGGCTAGGAGAATGTGGAGCAATATTGGAGATACAGAGGAACCAAGAAAATGGCTCTGAACAAAGGAGGGTCACACAGATAGTCACATGCTCTAGAGATATCATACAAGATTCTGATGTCAAAAATGTCCTTAGGGGTAGCCAAAAAAATGGAGTTGATCGGTAATGGCGGAGGCCTCAATGTTGTAGAATGAAGCCACGGATGCAACAGTAGAAAGATCATTTCTTATCACCTTTGGTAAGATAGAGTTTTGGGACAAAAATTCCGGGAAGGCCACTAAGCAGATACGGAAATTGTAAAAATAATTTGAAAATAGCATTAAAATGATAAAAAAGTTATGAAATGAGTCCAGTGTGCTTGAGTTGTAGAAGGTCTCTAGGCTTGTAAGAGTCTCTATCAGGCTGAGGCCAGTAGTTGTGAGGAAGCTTCATTTCCACTTGAAATTAAATGTGGAGGTCAAGGTAAAATGCTGAAGAAGGGATTAGTCCATGGGCCAGCGAGGTCCACCGTGCACCCCCATAACAGTATGGGACCAATGTTTTTTAGTCCCTGGGACCTTATGAAACAATAATATATGATGCCCATGGGTATATTTTGGGATCAACTACCCACTGGAGGCAATTTTCAAAATGGCCGCCAGCATAACTTTAAAAATCAGGTTTTGCTTATAACTTTCCTTCTATGACAGATAGAGAAATGGTTTTGGTGTCTTTACCTATGTTTTTGAGTATCAGCAATCCAATAATCTATCTTAGAACACTTTATTATGTATCCTTTATCATCAAATTTCAAATTAATCCTTGTGACTCCTGTTAATACTTCAATAAAAAATTTCTAGATTTGATGTGAAGCATTTGTAACATTGTCTGTGATATCCGTGGTTTGGCTCAACTGTACCTGGGTTTTGAGAAGAGACATACAACATCCGATGTGGAGAATCGACTGGCTCAGAAAGTTTCAGTTTTTGGATTTCTTTCAGCTTTGATAGTCTCTCTTCTGTGAGTACTGTCAAAGGTCCCAACAAAGTGTCTCTGCAATGAATGATGCATTGGACGGTTTTGGAAGAAGAGTCTGCCACACTCTCATCCCTCTTGCATTTCGTGGATGCCATTGTCATTCAGGACACTTTACACTTTACTGTAAAACAATAAGAAGGTAAATATTATATTATATACAGTAATGTTGATGAGCAAAAATCTCCTGTACTGTGTATTGTACTTCAAGATCACTGAAATAAAATTTTTTATTGAAGTATTAACAGGGTCCACAAGGATTAAGTTCTAACATAAAAAAAACATAGGTAAAGACACCAAAACCATGTCTCTATCTGTCATAGAAGGAAAGTTATAAGCAAAAACCTGATTTTTGGAGTTACGCTGGCGACCATTTTGAAAATGGCCTCCAATGGGTAGTTGATCCCAAAATATACCCGTGAGCATCATATATTATTGTTTCATAAGGTCCCAGGCAGTCCCAGCTCAGGATAAAGCTTCGAAATGATGTTGAGTGCCAGTTTCTTTGGAGGCAATGACATAATCATCAGCATATGCAAAGATGGCACAGTCCTTAGAATCCATGCTATTCTGTCCGAGGTCATCTGAAAGCTTGTGCTCCTATGAACCCAGCCAAAAGCCAAACCAAGGTCCAGGTACTACTTATGACGCCATTTAATACCGAAGTGTTACGAATCTGGTTGATAATATCATCTACTGTGGGGCATCACAGTGAAAGGTTTAACCACTCAACAAGTCCCTAGTAACTCTATAATTTACAGAAGCCTCTGCTGGGCTGGAGAGGTTCAGTATGACCTTCCTCTCAGAACCCTTCTTTGGTCGAGTAAGAGTAGGTAAGGTAGGGCAATAAATTGTGTTCAACCATCCCAATAGTGCTCTCAGCTCGGTTTCTTTGTTTAAATGATCTTCAATAGATTGTTTGAACTCAGAATCAGAGAAATCGTTCATGACTTAAGTGTTACATGGATAATTTGGCTTATCTAGAGTAGGGTACCCATGCAGGTATTTCCTCTAAGCTTCCAGGTTCAAACCTGAATATATTGGAAACCTAGCTTGTCTATAGTTAGGAGGGTCTGTAGCTCTTTTCAACCTAGCCAACTTTATATATGCAGGAAGGTAACTAATGTCTGCAGATTGGCTATCAGGTTCTATGGATGTAAAATCAGTGGGTTTATGTGTCCTCTGTCCCTACTGTTATGACTACATTCCTTAGACAGGTCCTTGGTGACCAGTAGTTATATGAATCCTGACCTTTGACCTTGAATCAACAAAGATAAAGCAGCATTGCAGGAATAAATTTTTATTTATACAGTAAGATCTCTGGACTACTATTTAAGTCAAATACTAAAAGTTAAGGTCACCTTACCATTAGCACCAATTTTGAAACTTAAGATACAACTGATGAGATTAAGATAACAAAATTGAAATATAAACTGTAAGATGTAATTGGAAGAAAATATGAAAGGGTGCGTTATGGTAAGGTGACCTTATGAATTGTATTTACTGAAACAAAGTTTCATTTAGTGAATATCAATTCAATATTAAACTTTTTAAAAAATTACTTTGTCACCCAAACCCCAACGTAGAGTAGAGCTAGAAAGAAGCAAGCTTATTATGTCCACCCCACTGGGGGGTGGACATATTATTTTTGCTTTTTCCGCCGTCCGCCATCCGCCGTCCGGCGTCCCGGCGTCTGGCGTCCCACTTGGCTTCCAGACATTTTAGGCAACAGTTCTTATCCTATCTTTACCAAATTTGGCATGCAGGTTTATTGGGTTAATAGCTTGTATGGGATTGCTTTTGGTGACGATAGCTCTATAGCTAACTGAGTAATAGCTACTTTGCTACTTTTGAGTATCTCTTTGGTTTCCAGACATTTTCGGGGCCTCATGAAGGTGTGGCCGAGGTCAGTTCTGAAGAAGTTCTTTAAATCTTAAATTATTTTACTTCATCCAAAAATTTCTCGTGGCACTTTCTGATTGGTTGACCATTGGTCATCGCTTTTGAACCCTCCTTCACTCTGCCATTTTGAAGTTGGAATCACACGAGGCAACACCTATAAACTTTTGCAAGACTTTAGAAGACTTCATCAGACTTCAACCAACTTCTGTGCAACTAAGTGTCTTTTAATTATTCTTATAAACTTATTTTACGTATTTTATTAACATACATTGTTTTTTACATGTTTTACTTGAGAATCGTGGCATTGTGAACATAAAGTAGGGTGTTGTCTTTGCTTCTGTGATATGCTTTATATTAACACTTTACATGCTGTGAACCGTAACATTTGTCTTCCAATGTTGTGTTAATACTGTTTCTGATACGGTCTACATTAATATTCTGTATGCTGTCTACCGTTTTATATTTTTACTATTGAACTTTGTGTTATATTGTTTTCAAATCATTGTGTGGCACGTGCATTGTGCGAAATATTGTGAAAAATGGCAGAGAAAGGCAAAAAACAGTATAATTTACGTTCTGTTTCAAACTCAGTGCAGTTGCCTGTGCAACTTCATATGAATAATGACTCAGATTTTTTGTCAAAATTAGCAAAAAATCAGCAAAATTCGGATGCGGATGAATCAGATATATCTGACTTAGATTGCAGTGCAGTAGTGGAAAGCTCGGGTGATGAACAAAACCCCCACACTAAAAACACACACAGTACTTCCAGTACTTCAAGTACTTTACCTGGGGCTAGTGCGTTATCCGATGTTGCCACTCAGCAGGCAATTAATTTACAGATACTTTCACAGCTTTCCTCCATTAGTGATAGACTTAACACTCTGGAGAAAAAAGGTGCAAAGAAAGATTCGGATCCGAAGAAGAAAAAGTCTTCTACCAAAAACAAAACTACTCCTCAAATGACCCCGGCCACACTGCCACCCCAACAGCATGCGACTTTCACAATGCCAAATTTAGCTGATATCCGGAATGATGCTCTTATCCAGAGGCAGGTGGATCAAAGATTGAAAGATCTTACAAATCCGGATAATACAGGTATAAAAATTAAATCTCTTAGGGGAGGTCCTGTCGAGGTGGTGGTCCCAAATAGGGTTAAATGGCCCCAAGAATTTGTCCTTTCGGGTTTTAAAAAAGAAAGAGTTCAATATGACCAGTTGTCGGTGGTGCAGTGGGTGGCTGGTTATTGTCACATCCTGAGGGAGGAGCAGAATCCCCAGGTCAAGGAGCATATGGTTGATTACTTAATTGCTCTCATGGAGGATGCCCATGATTTTTCTTGGGATGCGGCAAGGGCCAGCCACGCAGTGCTACTTTGTAGAATGGAACAGGGTGAGGTCAAAAATTACAGTGAAACTGAGAAATTAGATAGAATTAGTCAAGCCAATGCTCAAAGACATGTCTTTACACCAAACAATGACCCCCAAAACTCACAGGAAAAGACTAAAGGCAAAGTCCTTAACTGTTCATACTACAATCAGGGCACATGTGTCCATCAAAGGTCACATGACACTAAAGGTGTCACCTATAGGCACATTTGTGCTTTTTGTTTTCAACAATCAGGTAAAACTTTTAATCATTCGGAACAAAATTGGTATTTCCTGACAATATTTTATATAGTACGTAGATCTTTTACTGACGAACTGGTTTATTTTGTAAATATAAAACAATTTGGAAGACATAGAACGGCCGTGCGCATATTTGCTCATTAATATTAATGAGGCAAGTCCGTGAACAGGAAATATGCTGGTAGTTTTCATCTTAACCCAGCCTTGTAAAATATTGTCAGGAAACCCCCTCAAAGAACTGCCGTGAGTGCGCTTATTTGCTCATTAATATTAATGAGGCAAGTCCGTGGACAGGAAATATGCTGGTAGTTTTCACCTTAAACCAGCCTTGTAAAATGTTGTCAGGAAACCCCCCCAAAGAACTGCCATGACTGCGCATATTTGCTCATTAATATTAATGAGGCAAGTCCGTGGAGAGGTGCTGGTGGTTTTCATCTTAAACCAGCCTTGTAAACCTTCGCATCTACAGACCCTTTATATTTGTAAACCTTTCACACCACATCACTACAAATACCCATCTCGCTACACAAATCTGAAAACTTCTCTGGAAGCGGTTTGCAAATGCGGGCGATAATACAGAGTTTACAGATTTCAACACCCAGTCCTGCCCTAAGATTCGACTCTGTGGTTGGCAGAAAGCTAACCACTTTACCCTTGTTTTTATCTATGCTGTCAAAAGCTTTGAAATTTTAGGGCTTAAACGGCCAATTTAAAATCGTGGCCGCAACTCAGTACATAACTCGAATCAAAGATTCGACTAATAAATCTTATGCACAGGCTTTGTTGCGTAATTTGCACCAAGAAACTCAGAAATCTGGCCAAGTTTGCCAGAACCCCAGAAGACATCCTATGCTATATACAACCATTCTAGATGCTCACAATAGCCAGTTTGGCAAAAACCTCGGAATAGTTGTCAACAAGCAAACTCTCAAAAGTCACATAAAAACCAAGTCTTAGTTAAGAATGGAAAGAATAATGAAAATTGCCGAAAAATTGGGAATAAGGGCAGTGTGACCGAGGCCATAGAGACTATAAAGCCATTGCAATTAACCAATAGGTTTCAACCCTTGCTGCAAATACCTGTATGATGATGTTTGCGTTTCCCAGCCCATGTTGACTGACCAGACAAAAAGTACTTTGGTGGGAAAAAAAACAAAAATGGGTTTTTGGACAGGGGTTCTGACAACGTTGGCAACATCATCCCTACACAAAAGCAGCCAATTAGCAATGGTCCCTCAAAAAATTTTGAAGTAAAAAATTCTTCCACTGATATCACACTTTTGCCTCAAAAGTCAAACAAACAGTTGCTGGAGCAAGAAATTGCTTTACATAGGGATCGCTACGGTACAACCACGAATTGTCTCAGCATGCACAAGGCAATTGATGATCATACTCAAACCGGAAACTTAGAGCCTCAATATCAACAGATGACTTTAGAGCCATCTATTAATTTAACATCGCTTACACCACATGACCACATGTTTGAGCAGTTAGAAATCCATCAAACTAAGGATTTTGGTTTCATTCCTAAATCTTCACTCAGGTTGTATACAGGACCTACAGTTACCTGGAACGAGGTCCCACATATTTTTCAAGCACATGCCTTAGTAAAAAACAGTAAATTACCAAATTACATGGGTTGCCGGATACCTGTGAATTCAGGTCTTAATATCCCTAAATGGAGACACTATCTGGCAAATTACTGGGATCAACAACTATGTGATCTATTAGAATATGGTTTTCCCCTCGACTTTGATAGGGAGTGTCCATTAATTTCTGTGGAACAGAACCATACTTCTGCCAATGATAACACAAGTCATGTTTCAAAATTTATAGAAGAGGAACTCCAACATCAGGCCATATTAGGCCCCTTTAATAAAAACCCTATCCATATGCACATATCCCCCTTACTTGTATGAGATAAACAAAACTCTACTGCAAAAAGGACCATTATGGACCTCAGTTGGCCCAAGGGCGCTTCTGTAAACAATGGGGTGGCCAAAGATGTATATCTTAATACTCACTATGAACTTAAATACCCATCAGTTGATCTTATAACGAATTCGTTACGAACTCTTGGCGCTTCTGCCCAAATGTTTAAGATTGACATTAGCAGGGCTTTTCGCCATATAAAAATCGATCCAGGAGATATTGATTTATTAGGCATAAAATTTGATAACAAGTACTTCTTAGATTGTTCTTTGGCGTTCGGATTTCGGCATGGTTCTCTGATCTTTCAGCGCTGCACAGATGCCATTCGTTACATAATGGCTGAACATGGTTATCCCCTGCTGTTTAATTATATAGACGACCTAATATATACTGGTTTACCCTCACAAATGGATGTTCCTTTCAATTTTCTCAAGAACTTACTTGCAGAACTAGGTCTGGGCATAAGTCCACACAAATTGGTACCTCCATCTACACTAGTAACTTGCTTGGGAATTCTCATCGATTCCATTAATAAAACCATATCAATACCACCAGAGAAATTAGCAGAAATCACACAGCTTTGTGTACAATGGAGTAGTAAAACTTACTGTGGTAAGAGAGATCTCCAGTAATTGTTGGGCTCCCTGTTATACGTATCAAAATGCGTCAAACACTCGCGTTTCTTCCTTAACAGGATGTTAACATTGTTAAGAGATAACCATGATAAAAACAAAATACTTATCACATCCGAATTCCATAAGGATCTAGCTTGGTTTAACTCTTTCTTATCTCACTATAATGGCGTCACATACTATGAACAACAGAATTGTCATTTTGAAGTCCACCTAGATGCTTGTCTTACAGGCCTCGGTGGCAGTTATCAGTCCATGGTCTATGCACTTCCCATACCTAAGGACTTCATGAATTATAACATTGCTCACCTTGAGATTTTAAATATAGTAGTGGCCCTTAAACTTTGGGCCCAACAATGGGCTAACAAACATATCAAAATACACTGTGACAATATGGCAGTGGTAGAGGTACTACGTAACGGTAGGGCCAGAGATAATATCTTGGCTTTGATGGCAAGGAATATATGGTTAATTTGTGCAATGTTTAATATTCACATTACAGTGCTGCACATACCAGGCAAGAACAATGTGTTAGCCGGCCTGCTTTCCAGATGGCAGTTTTCCACTGAAAATTACAAAGACTTGCAGAAATTGTTGCCTAACTTGGATCTTTCATTATTAAACTACTGTATATAATATACATTTTATTTTGTAGATTCAGTGGGTTCTGCAGCCCAGCTTGCCTCCTCTGCCTTTGCAAAGCTATTGTCTGGCTTTCGTCCATCCACTATACAGCAATATCGCAGAATGTGGGCGGATTTTATCAGTTTCCAGGCGGCAGCTGGGCTGCCTTCTTATCAGGTGAATGTAACACTTCTATTGTCTTTCCTTGAATATTTGCATGAAAATAACATTAGTGTCACTCAACTACAAAATTATTTGTCAGCCATTAGAGCCATGCACATAGTTCATGGCCTTGAAACTGCTCCTTTTAAGGATGAGCGGTTGCCTCTCTTCCTGAAGGCTATTAGGATTCACAGACCTCTTAATCCTAGGGTGCTAGCTCACCTTGACATTCCTCTTCTTGAAAAAATTCTTTCTCTCTGTGATCGTATGCAATTTCCTCAAGTTTTCAAGCCATTATATCTGCTTATGTTTTTTTCTTTTCTTGTCCAATGTCCAATGTCTTACCACATGCAGTTACACAAATTGATTTTACTAGGCATTTAGCCAGAGCAGATGTTATTTTCGGAGCCACTGGGGCAGTATTGTTCATTAAATGGGCAAAAACCCTTCAAAATCGAAGAGATGTTGTAACCATTTCACTGCCTGACCTTCAGGGTTCACATTTATGTCCTGTGTCAGCGCTTAAAGCTATGTTCCAGATTTTTTCCAGGGTCAGATAATTCCCCAGTATTTGTCATCCCTAGAAATAGAGGTTTGGTTCCCCTTCCGACTCAGTAGCTCGCAAGCAACTGAAAGATGTGTCTGGGTCCCTTGGCTTAAACCCCTCACTTACATTCCATGATTTTCGTAGGGGTGGGGCTGTTTGGGCTTTTCAAAATGGGGTGCCCTTAGAGCACATTATGAAACATGGCACATGGAAATCTGACTCCATCTGGACCTACCTTTCCTCTGCTGTCACTGCTGTGTCCCCGGTCGCTCTTGCATTTCAACAGGCTTTACGTCACTAGTCCTACTGGGGTTTGGGTAGTTTTCCATCACCTGTACATTGTTTATATATCTATCTATTATATAACTATTTTACTCAAAATACTTACATTTTAATTGTTAAATGAAGATCAAATACCATCAGCGATTTAGAATACACTGACTCTAGCTTCTGGCCTTCTTGCCTTACCCGGCCACGTCTGTCAACTGGGAATTTGACCTCTCTTTGACCTTGAAGGTCTTGCCTGACCTTGCATAACTTCCTGTGTCTTGCATGATTACTGCTCGATTAGCTGGCAGTTTGGGCAGTTTATAAAACCAAAGGACTTTAGATATGTCATTATTTACTACTGACCAAGCTGCTGCCCTTTCGTTGACCTTGTCGTGTGATCTTGACCTTCAAGGGTCGAAGGTGCCATCTTGGATCTGACCTTGGTTAAAGCTCAAACTCATGCTTCACTTGCTGGGTGGGGTTCTTTGGCCAGTTAAGGAAATACAACCATTAAAAATGTACAATATTTTAAATGATGTGCCTGGTAAAAATCAGGTAGTTGTAGAAAACTTATAATATTAAATTAAATAAAAATTTTAATCCCATATTGCTTTTCACTGCAACTTTAACTTCTTGGGAACTGTTAAGGAATGCTATTAAGCCTAGCTTTCTGAAATTTGGTATGGAGGTTCATTGGGTTAATAGCTTGTATGGGATTGCTTTTGGGGGTAATTGCTTTATAGATGAGTAATTAATTAAATAAATGAGTAATTGGCTATTTTGAATACTGAAAAAGGAAAATGTGCTCATATCTCCTTAACCGTGCGAGATAGACCGATTTCGTTGAAATTTTCGACCCATAGGGTATCTGAGCATCGTACTCTGGGCAATTTTTAAAAAATTTTCCCCTCCCCAAAAGTGGCGGCCATTTTGAATTTTCGAATTTTTGCCAAAAATGGCAAAACACAAAATTGCTTCTATCTCCTTAACCGTGCGAGATAGAGCGATTTCGTCCAAATTTTCGACCCACAGGGTATCTAAGAAATGTACTCTTGGCAATACTGAAAAAGGCAAATGAATACTGAAAAAGGCAAACGTGCTCATATCTCCTTAACCGTGCGAGATAGACCGATTTCGTTGAAATTTTTGACCCATAGGGTATCTGAGCATCGTACTCTTGGCAATTTAAAAAAAAAAATTCCCCTCCCCAAAAGTGGCGGCCATTTTGAATTTTCCAATTTTTGCCAAAAATGGCAAAACACAAATTTGCTTCTATCTCCTTAACCATGCGAGATAGAGCGATTTCGTCGAAATTTTCAACCCACAGGGCATCTAAGCATTGTACTCTTGGCAATTTTAAAAAAATTTTCCCCTCCCCAAAAATGCCGGCCATTTTAAATTTTCGAATTTTTGCCAAAAATGGCAAAACACAAAATTGCTTCTATCTCCTTAACCGTGCGAGATAGAGCAATTTCGTCGAAATTTTCGACCCGCAGCTTCTCTCAGAAATGCACTCTCAGCAATTTTCAAAAAAATTTTCCCTCCCCAAAAATGGCGACCATTTTGAATTTTTGACAAAAATGGCAAAGCACGAATTTGCTTGTATCTCCTTAACCATGTCGAAATTATCAAGCAACAGGGTATCTGACCAATGTACTCTTGGCAATTTTCAAAACATTTTCCCCTCCCCCAAAATGGCGGCCTTTTTGAATTTTCAAATTTTTTCCAAAAATGGCAAAACACAAAATTGCTTCTATCTCCTTAACCGTGTGAGATAGAGGGATTTCGTCAAAATTTTCGACCCACAGGGTATCTGAGCAATCTACTCTTGGCAATTTTCAAAAAATTTCCTCTTCCCACATATGGCGGCCATTTTGAATTTTTGCCCAAAATGGCAAAACACAAAATTGCTTCTATCTCCTTAACCGTGTGAGATAGAGCGATTTCGTCCAAATTTTCGACCCACAGGGTATCTAAGAAATGTACTCTTGGCAATTTTCAAAAAATTTTTCCCTCCCTTGCGCGGCCATTTTGAATTTTCGAATTTTTGCCCAAAATGGAAAAACACAAATTTGCCTTAACCGTGCAAAATAGAGTTATTTCGGTGAAATTTTCGACCCATAGGGTATCTAAGAAATGTACTCTTGGCAATTTTCAAAAAAATTTCCTCTTCCCAAAAATGGCGGCCATTTTGAATTTTCAAATTTTTGCCAAAAATAGAAAAACAGAAATTTGCTTCTATCTTCTTAACCATGCAAGATAGAGTGATTTCATCAAAATTTTCGACCCAACCAATGCAAAAAGGCATGAAGCTGAAATAATTTACATGTACACTAATAAATATTTAACCATCATTGATATATTTTACAAATGAAAGAGGGTCTTGTAAGACTACTGTACAATTTTGGCAAAAAGGTTCATGGGGTGGACATTACACATGATAATGTGTGTTCTTCTATGCTATCCTGTTTCTATTCATATGTCGCAGCTACTATCAACAGGGCATCCTATTTCTAGTTCCTGAACAGATTGGCCACTTGCTCCCCACCATTGGCTGAATCAGTGATATATCTCCAGACGCAATCCGACGTCCAGTTATCATGTCTCTGGATATTCTGTAAAGCCACTTCATTATTGAAAGCAAACGTGGCACCTGAACGCCAGAAAGCATGTGGAATATAACCAGTATTATTCAAGTGAAGTCTGGATAGTATAATGTCAAAATGTCTTCTGACTCGACTGTCAGTTAAAGGGACCCACTCTTGAGCCACTTTACTTTGAAACAATGAGAGATTTGCACCTTTTGATGTGAGCAACAATAAATTACTGAACATAACTAGAATTTGGAATTTTTGGGACAGTAATAAGCTTCAGTTGGTTATTATTCTGTATGGTCTTAGACCATTTAACCAATATTACAGCTTTGCCTGAACGAAAAATAACATCACCTCTAGATAAATGCTTCAAAGGCGAATACTAATTCACAGTATGAGGCACTAAATTGGATAATCTTAGAAAGGAACAAAAACTAAGAAAATATAATGCCTTGAACACTTATCCCATGTAAGTATAATCGCACTGCTGAACAATTAGCTTTAACAATGGAATGTTAATGACCTTTTTTAATGACCTGGACAACTGATTGATTGATTGATTGATTTTTCAAATTAACTCTTAAAGGAGAATGCATCTGAATAGCTTTTTGGAAATATTTCAGACGAAAGTCAGCGAAACCAGCAACATCCAGACCAAAACTAAGCAACTTTGTTTTGATAGCTGATAGATAATTTGTCATTTGGGAACACCTTACACCATTAAATTGGAGACATTCAAGAAAGCAAAGTAACTGGATTACAGTCACCTGATGAATATCCCAGGACATAAAGACCATGAAGGCTAGGAAGGTCCTAAACTTGAAAATTTTGATTACTTAAATGTAGCTTTTATAAGTTACAAGCTTCTCATGGTAAGCTTGTAGCTTACAAAAGCTACATTTAAGTAATCAAAATTTTCAATTTTATTGCACTACAATAGCTTACCATGTGGGACTGAATGCTGAATCCAACCACCCCGTGGCGGGGTTACAGCTGAGACTGGAAGATATGTCAATTTTTCTTAGATTTTGAAGCAATAGGTTAGAATGAATGTTAGAAATACCAGTCTGAGTCCCGTTTACAGTGCCCCAATCCTGAAGACTGGGCCTGTAAAGAGCCCAAAACCTGAATAGAATGAATGACCGTGCTAAAAACTGTCAAGATATGTTGATAGTAGGAGAGAAGTGCAGCCGTCCTCACTTAGAGGTGTAAGAGCCCTTAGGGCCTATCATGATTGAAAAAACCAGCCCAATGGTTGGAATTCTCATAATTTTTGCCACCGAGATGTGAGATTAATGACAACTTCTTAAGTCCTTAATACATATATACTTAATAACTAAAAATAAAAAATGACCTTACCCGTAACATCTTGAGAGGTAAACTGATACCTAGACCATGGAATTAGACTCTTGAAGACATGGTTAGAGAATGGTAACTAAGTAGAATGGTTTGTTTCAAACAGGAAGAGAGAGTAGCGGGTCTGATGTCTGAGGTATGTTCTTTCTTGAAGGAGATTAAAAGGAGGGATCGAGACCCTCTGAGGTCTTTGGTTCGATCTAAATAGTACCTCAGGGCCCGCACCGGACACAAGGTCCTGTTTTCTTTGAATTGTCTATCTACAATGGTAGTCAAAGCAGGAATAATCACCGGAGACACACTTTGCAAACTTTCTCTTGCTAGTTGGTTTTTGGCTATGAAGTCAGAAGAGGGGAACAAGGCAACCTTTTCCCATTGGCCTAGATTAGATACTTTGTTTGCAACCCAGGCATGGATTTCGCTGCAGCTCTTGCCGGAGGCCAAAGCTAGCAAGAAAGCAGTTTTGAGAGTAACATGTTTGAGGTCTGTGTCTTTCATAAAGGGAGCTTTTCGTGAGCTCATTGAGAACAACAGAAAGGTTCCATTTTGGGAGATTCCTGGAACTTTTAGGACGATCCCTGTGAAAACTGGAGAGTAACCTGTGAAGGTCTGAACTTTGTGCAATATGGTGGCCCGCTGGACCCTAAGTGTCAACAATGGCCATCCTGTAACCATCAATGGTCGAGGGGCGCCTATTTAGGTCTTGGTACAGGTACATGAAAAAATCAGGGAGGTCCTGATGGACTCTGGAGTTTCCATTTTGAACTTTTCTACATGTAGAAAAGTGTTGAGCCAACTTAGGTCTATGACTGGCCTCCATCTTTGGTGAGGCTTGGGTACTAGGAACAGGCGACTGTAAAACCCGAGAGAGTTTACATTTTCCACCCTTTCGATTGTGTTCTTTGACAGAAGAGACTGGATACAAGTGGCTAGAGCTTGGTCTGTTTGACGGGCCTTGTACTCTGACAAAATCAGAGGGAATCTGACCAAATTTGGTTTTGAAAGGAATGGCAGTACGTAGCCATTGGTGATAATATTTAACACGTTGGATGAACATTTGTTTGTTTGCCAGTCTCTTCTGAAAGAATGGAGGCGACCTCCTACTGGTGGACTGAGGGAGGCTTTTAAGGAGTCATTGGGGAGAGGGGTTTCCACTCCCTCGCCCCCTGGTCGAAAACGACCCTTGGAGCCTCTGAAGTTTGGTTTCCCCCATACCTGAGGAAAATGATTGGTTACTGCTTTGTGAGGAGTTGCCCCCATAGGGGTGTTTCTTGTAGGAGCCTCTTTTCTTGTTGTGGGAAACACGAAAGGGCTTGTACGGTCCAAAACCCTGAGAGTCTTTAGAGGTGCCTTTGTTTAGGAGGAAGTCTTCACCTTCCTTCATAAGTTGAGACTTGAACAAGGAGGAGTCCCAAAAGGATGAGTTCCTGAGTTCTTGGCATCTTGTTTCCCCTAAATGTGGTTGTAGAAGGGTCATTTTGGCTTCGCGCCTAAGCATGCCAGTGTTACCCATAGTATAAAGTTCCCTCTGGAGGATATGGGCTAGGGATTTGCTGAGGCATGTAAGAGCCCTGTGTTGAATAAGAACAGTCTTATTCCAAAAGTCTAAGTACTCACAGGCTTGCTCATATCCACGTTTTGCTGCTTTTTCAGGATTGGCACCTTTTTGGATCTGAGACGTAACCCTCTTGAAGGTTGATTTCAGACTATGTTGGCACTTCTCCAGAGATGCATTGCATGAGGAAGAAGTCTTAGCAAAGGCAGTCGTAAAATGTAGAGTGGAAATGTTTTGCCTAGCTTGATGTTCCAATTCTTTAAGAACTGGTAGGGGAATCTTGCCCATAGGGGCCCCAGGGGGCTTAGGAGTAACACAGATTTTAGCCAAATCTGTGTTCAACTCCTGTATTTTCTCCTCATAACAAGGCTGTCCCACTTTGTACCACTTTGTAGTGGAAGGAGGAGGTTTGATGTATTTACCCTCAGGTAAATTAGCGGCTGAAAATCATTTTCAAACTTATCAAAGGCATCTTTGATAACTGAGCTGAGTGGTAGCATAGAGGAAGGACCTCTAGGTCTGAGCTCTTGACAGCCTTTTTCATCATCCAGGCCCATAACGGAAGTTGAGGACTTAGGCATGGGCTCCCTGGGGTCAGGAAGGAAAAGAATGTGCCTAAAAGTGTCAACTTCTTCCGCATATTGGGAGAGCTACTTCCCTATAATAAGGGGGGTCTGGATCATGTTGAGGTAGGTCTTGATCAGAGGTAGGCCCAGAGGGCTTAGAAGACCTGTGTCTGACTACAGTGTACTGAGCCTCCTCTGAGGAAGATCACAAGTTTCTGGCCCTCACCTTATGTTTCCTCTTGTCAGCATGTTTTTTTGGATCTAGAAGATGCAATCCGAGGTTCATCGGAATCATCAGTTAGTTTATCCGAGGCAGACCTCGGGTCAACAACATGCTTTTTGAGTGAGTAAGAGTGATTTTTAGGTCTAACTAAAGCCTTCTTAGAAGGCTCCTTGGCTGGACTAGAAGGCTGATCCGATGTCATATGATGATCAGCACCACTTCCATTTCATCAGGATTTGAAGCAGCCCGAGGTTGGCTCAGAGGGGATGGGTCTAGGTTTACAGCAGCTTTAGAGGTTCCAGGCTTAGGAGTCGAGGTCTGATCCACCTTTACTTGTTTTTTAGAAGTTATTTCCTCTTTAAGAGACTGGAAAGCTTCTAACATTGAAGCCTGAACGGAACCCATTTGCTGCTGTAAATGGATGTTAAGTGAATCAACCAGGGATTTCTCTAATTTAGCTTCAATTTTCTGCTGTAAGGCAATACCTGGGGTGGGTGGGACAGTCTTTGCTGGCGTTTTGAGAGACAATGAACTAAAGGGTAGGGGTTGTGGACGTGGGGGTGATGTAAATAAATTATCAGCAGCACTCTCAAGATCTGCATTGGAGCCAGTAAATGAATCCACGTCATACCCTAGAAGGTCTAATTCATCGTCTTTTGAAGTGGAAGTGAGGGCTTTTTGCTTTTTAATATATCTTTTCCTTTGAGATATTTTAAGCATTTGTTCTTGAGTAAAAGAACCACATATTTGACATGGGCTTTCCAAAGTGACACAGGGGTCATCACCCTTGCCAGCTTCCCTAAAGGTAGGGCAGTAATTATGTGTCAAATGGGAAGCAAAAATGCCTACACTTGCCAGATCTCGGTTTGTCTGTATTCGTTTGGTAGGTGGACATTTTAAATGCAATAAAATACGTAGATATAAAAAAACCTGAACCGAGGAAAGCTCAAAACACGCGAAAAATGAGGAAAATACGTATCCTGTCAAAACAAAAATTCTACAGAATAATCTATGAAATATAACAAATGAAATGAAGAAAAATTAACATCCAACAATACGTATTTGCTGAGAAATAGATGAAAATATCTGTGTAAATAAAACACGCTACATATCCAGACGGCCTGTAACAACTTACTTTGTATCAACGACTTATTTTGTATTACATGACTTCTTTCATATCAATTTTTGACTTATTTTGTATTACCAACTTATTTTGTAGCAAAATTGCCTAGTTTTGTATTACTTGGCCGACTTATTTCGTACCAACAGTTGACTTAATATGTTACAAAATGGTGCGCAGAATTTTGACAAGATTTTTGGGTGACACAAAATAAGTCGATAATACAAAATAAGCTGCTCTATAGACAACTTGTTTTGTATCACTGACTTATTTTGTATTATCAGGTTATAAAACTCCAAACTGTGTAAGGAATTTTGTTTTTAAAACTGTGGAACTCTTTGTTTAATCATTATGTTTATGTTACATTACGACTTTTGCATAGATTACACATAGATCATAAGTTAGAAAATACATCCAAATTGTTATAATTTTCAAATAGTTGCCATTCCATGAAAGACCATGCAATTTTCATTGGGTGTGCAGCCATTCCTATTGCAAATTGAAGAGTGAAGACCTGTGGTCATCTCAAAAACTACAATAGGTGCAATATGTTAAAAAAAAACGTAACAATCTTTTGGAATGATTGTAAATGTGCCAAACTTGTCATTATTTTTTTTCATCCTTTTCATGTAATTTTCATGATAATTTTGTGGAACAAGGACTTCTTACAATGGTAATTAGCACATACCAATTGGAAAAATTGTATTTATCCCTGAAATTTTAGTACTTGCAAATATTTTGGTTATTAAAATGATACACAGTCGTTCTTGTTGTCTTTCTGATGTATAAAAAATGCTTAATGCTACCAATGGATAAACACATTTGCCACCTTCTCTATATTCTGTTGAATAATGCTGAGCTGACATATCATTACCATTTGCCTGTTGTAGACATTTTGCATAATAGAATTTGGGATATATGTAGTTTTTACTCTGTACAGGTATTGTTGTCAATTTTATTGCGCTACAATAGCTTACCATGTGGGACTGAATGCTGAATCCAACCGTCCGGAGGAGGGATTACAGCTGAGACTGGCAGATAAGTCTGTTATTTTTTTTTCTTAGAATTTTGATGATAATAGTAGAATGAAAGATCGAAAGTACCAGTCTGAGTCCCGTCTACAGGGCCCCAATCCTGAAGACCGGGCCTGTAGAAGCCAAAAACCTGAATGAATGACAGTGCTAAAAAACTGTCAGAGTGTTTGACGAGAAGGAGATGTGTACCCTAGATACACAGACGGGGTCAGTCCCAAGGATGATCACGGGAGAACCTGAGCTTAAGGCTCGGGTTCTGACTAAAATGACAACCTTAAGGTCCTTAATACAATGTACAATTATAATGATTTAAAGATTAGATAGACCTTACCCGATACACCCTGATGAGGTAGACGTATACCTAGACCCTGGGCTTAGACTCCTGAAGACTTGGTTGCAGCGCATGTGCCCCCCCCCCTTCTTTTCTTTCCGAAGATGACTGGACTGAGGAGAAGGGTCTAGGATCTGTTGTGCCGCTACTACTGGTCCCAGATACAGATTGTTGTCATTGTCCGACCAAGTAAGGTCTTTTAGATAAAAATTGGTTAAAGTGTTGTGAGCTTTCCAGTGACAGGCTTGCATGATCTGGTCCACCGATACCCCACCGTAAAATGCCTTAGAGGCTGCGAAGGCCCGAATGTCATGTGCCTTGACTTGGACTAAATTCAAGGCTTGCTGGTCTGCTTGTTTATAACTAAGTAGGATGGTTTGTTTCAACCACGAAGAGAGAGTAGCGGGTCTGATGTCTGAGGTATGTGTCCTTTCTTGAAGGAAATGAAAAGGAGGGACCGGGAACCTCTTAAGTCCTTGGTTCGGTCCAGATAGTACCTCAGGGCCCGCACCGGACACAGGGTCCTGTCTTCTTTGAACTGTCTATCCACAATGGTAGTCAAAGCAGGAATAGTCACTGGAGACACACTTTGAGAACCTTCTCTTGCTAGTTGGTTTTTGGCTATGAAGTCAGAAGAAGGGAACAAGGCGACCTTTTCCCATTGGCCTAGATTAGATACTTTGTTTGCAACCCAGGCATGGATTTCGCTCCGGCGCTTGCCGGAGGCCAAAGCTAGCAAGAAAGCAGTTTTGAGAGTGAGATGTTTGAGGTCTGTGTCTTTCATAGGCTCAAAGGGTGCTTTTGTGAGCTCATTGAGAACAACAGAAAGGTTCCACTTGGGGAGATTTCTGGAGCTTTTGGGGCGATCCCTGTGGAAACTGGAGAGCAACCTATGAAGGTCCTCATTATGAGCAATGATGGGCCCAAGGTGTCAACAATGGCAGTCCTGTAACCATCAATGGTGGAGGGGCGCCTGTTTAGGTCTTGGTACAGATACATGAAGAAATCTGAGATTTGTTTCACAGATGGAGTGGAGAAATCCACCGAATTTTCTCTGCACCATTTTTCAAATAGGGCCCACTTTGATTTGCAGATGGTCCTTGTTGATGACTGCTGAGGTGCAGCAATTCTCTCTGCCACTTCCACAGAGATCAAAGGTCAAAGTTGGGATTTTACATCCCATTCAACAGCCAGGGTCATATTGGGACAGGTCCTCAGAATTGCCACTTTTGGGACTCGAACCCACAGAGGTGACAGCCTATGATTAGATGCCAAACTTGCTAACCACTAGGCCACTGAGGACCCTCACTTCCACAGAGAAGCCTTGTTCTTGGAGCTGTCCGCTCCTAGACACCAGGCGTGGAGGTTGAGGTGCTGCGGGTTACTGTGGAACACGTAGTTGCGGGACTGCTTGAGGAGTGTCGTTGACACTGGGAGCTGCAGTGGGATCTCTGTTGAGAGCTGCACTAGGTCCCAAAACCAGGGCATCCCTGGCCAGCCTGGGGCTATTAGTATGATCAGACAATTGCATTGCCTGATTTTTTGGATCACCCTGTGAAGGAGAGCTGTTGGAGGGTAAGCATAGGCAGTGAGACCCATCCAGTTTATGTTTAGAGCATCTATGTCCCAGGCCTTCGGGTCTGGGATAGGAGACACGTACAGTGGAAGCTTGTGGTTCAGATAAGTGGTGAATAGGTCCACGTGGGGAGTGAACCACCTTTGGCAGATCTGTTTGAACACCTGTGGATGTAGTGACCATTCCGTCGACTATACCTGATTCGACCTGGAAAGTAGGTCGGCCATCACATTCAGGCACCCTGGAATGTGCCTGGCTTTCAATGTGATGTGAGAATGATGGCACCAGGTCATGATCCTCCACAGGAGTGCACACATCTCCGCTGAGTGTGTTCCCCCTTGTTTGTTTATGTAAGCCACCACAGTTGAGTTGTCTGTCGCAACTAGCACTGTTTGGTCCTGACACTGGTCTTTGAAGCATCTCAGGGCCAGAAAGACAGCTTTTAATTCTAGGATGTTTATGTGAAGCCCTTTTTCCTGGGGAGACCACAGACCTTGTGTAGAACTTTGTTCTAAGTGAGCGCCCCAACCTTCATTTGAGGCGTCTGTAAAGAGTTGGATACTGTGGTCTTTGGGATGAAGGTCTGAGCCTTTCATCACGTTTGCAGGGTTCTGCCACCAGTCTAGGTGTGCAGAGATGGCTTCTGTCCAAGGAAGGAGGCTGTCCAGTGGTTGAGAAAATTTCCAGTGCTCCTTGAGGTGAAACTGAAAGGGCCTCATGTGAAGTCGTCCCTCTGGGACCATTTTCTCCGTTGAGGCTAGCAACCCAATTAGAGACATCAAACATCTTGCAGTCAAAACATGTTTCGACTTGAGTTGTAGGATAAAATCCTGAAGTTTGAGCCATCTCTCTTGAGTGGGTTTTACAAGGGCTGAATCCAGGTGGTACTCGTAACCCACGAACGAAAACACCTGAGTGGGATTCAGTTCTGATTTCTCCTGATTGATGATCCATCCCAAGGACTGGGTTAGATCTACCACTGCCTGAGTGTTCACGTGAGCTTCCTCCTACGACTGAGACTTGACCAGCCAGTCGTCCAGGTATTGGTGGAGTCTGAGAATTCTGGAGAGGGCCATGAGCTTCACCTCCTTTACGATCATGGTAAAGACCTGGGGGGCTGTGGCCAGTCCGAAAGGTAGGGAGGTGAACTGGAACACCTGAGACCTGTGGCAAAATCTTAGGTATTTCCTTGAGTGAGGATGGATGGGGATGTGAAGGTAGGCGTCCGATAGATCTATCGACGCAACCCATTCCCCTGGAATCAGGGAGGTTCTGATGGACTCTGGAGTTTCCATCTTGAACTTTTCTACATGTAGAAAAGTGTTGAGCCTGCTTAGGTCTATTACTGGCCTCCACCTTTGGTGAGGCTTGGGTACAAGAAACAAGCGACTGTAAAACCCGAGAGATTTTACATTTTCCACCCTTTCCATAGCGTTCTTTGACAGCAGAGACTGGATGCAATCGGCTAAGGCTTGGTCTTTTTGAAGGGCCTTGTATTCTGATGTTATCAGAGGAAATCTGACCAAGTTTGGTTTTGAGAGGAATGGCAGTACGTAGCCATTGGTAATAATGTTTAACACGTTGGATGAACAATTGTTTTCTTGCCAGTCTCTGCTAAAAGAATGGAGGTGACCTCCTACCAGTGGACTGTTTGAGGCTTTAAAGGAGTCATTGGAAAGAGGGGTTTCCACGCCCTCTTCCCCTATTGTGGGGTCAAAAACGACCCCTAGAGCCTCTGAAGTTTTGTTTTCCCCTATTGGAAGAAAACGATTGGTTACTGCTTTGTGAGGAATTGCCCCCGTAGGGGCGTTTCCTGTAGGAGCCTCTTTTCTTGTGGGTTTTATTTATTTGTGGTTTTACGTCGCTTTCAACACTGTACAGGTCATATCACGACGGGTAGTTGGAAGGGCAGAGGAAACCAGTACATATAGTTCGCTAGGGTTCTGTACTGTAAACTGCCGACCAACGGCAAGCAACTACCAGCTTTCCCACTTACGGCCATGACGGGGATCGAACCCCGGCCGCAGAGGTGGGAGGCGAGAGTGTTACCACTCTGCCACCGTGGCCCCCTATTGTGGGGTCGAAAACGACCCCTGGAGCCTCTGAAGTTTTGTTTTCCCCTATTGGAAGAAAACGATTGGTTACTGCTTTGTGAGGAATTGCCCCCATAGGGGCGTTTCCTGTAGGAGCCTCTTTTCTTGTGGGGACCACGAAAGGGCTTATTCTGGTAGGGTCCGAAACCCTGAGAATCTTTTGAGGTGCCTTTTTTAAGAAGGAAGTCCTCGCCTTCCTTTACCATCTGTGATTTAAACAAGGAAGGCAGCCAGAAGGACGCATTCCTAAGTTCTTGGTGCCTGGTTGTAATGGGGTTGTAATAGGGTCATTTCGGCTTCACCCCTAAGCAAGGCAGTATTGCCCATTGAGTATAATTCTCTCTGGAGGATATGGGCCAGGGATTTACTAAGGCAAGTTAAGGCTCTGTGCTGGATTAGGATGGTTTTATTCCACAAATCCAGATACTCACAGGCTTCCTCATATCCACGTTTCGCTGCTTTTTCACGGTCGGCACCTTTCCTGATCTGAGACTTAACCTTTTTGAAGGTCGCTTTCAACCTATGTTGACACTTCTCCAGAGTGACATTACAGGAGGAAGAAGTCTTGGCAAAGGTGGTAGCGAAATTGAGCATGGAAATATTCTGTCTCGCCTGATGTTCCAATTCTTTGAGAATTGGCATAGGGACCTTGCCCATAGGAGCCCCAGATGGTTTAGGTGAAATGCAAATTTTGGCAAAGTCTGTATTCAGCTCTTGTATCTTGTCCTCATAACAAGGCTGGCCTACCTTGTACCACTTGGCAGTGGAGGGAGGTGGTTTGATGTACTTGCCCTCAGGTAAATTGGCTGCCTGGAAGTCCTGATCAAACTTATCGAAGGCATCCTTGATGACTGAATTGAGCGGCAACATGGAGGAAGGACCTCTTGGTCTAAGTTCTTGCCTGCCTTTCTCATCATCAAGGCCCATGACCGCTGTTGAAGATCTAGGTAAGGATTCCCTAGGATCTGGTAGTTTCAGGATGCGTCGGAACGTATCCACCTCCTCAGCGTATTGGGATGGGATGTCAGACAATGCTACTTCCCTGTAATAAGGAGGGCCAGGGTCATGTTGGGGGTGGTCCTGATCAGAGTAAGACTTTCTGGAGGGCTTGGGGACCTATGCCTATGTTCAGGGGACTGATCCTCCTCTGAAGATGAAGGTAAAAATCTGGACCTCGACTTGTGTTTTGACTTATCAGAGTGCTTTTTGGGCCTACTAGGGGCTGGTTGAGGGTCAATAGAATAGTCCGAGTAGTGGTCCGAGGCAGAGCTCGAATCCACAACATGGTACCTAGAAGAGTGTGATGCTTGTTTAGGTTTGGTCGAGGCAACCTTCGAGGGATCCTCGGCAGAACTACGAAGTTGACCCGAGTCGTCTTCGAGGCGACTAGAATACGAGTCGAGTCGAGGCGAGGCGGAAGATCTGGGCCATACTCCACCTCCATAGACTCAATAGCACTACTGGCTTTCGAGGGTTTGTCCAGATCTTTGGAGGGTGCGTTCGTTTTTGTAGCAGAAGAAGAAGAGGTCCACCTCCCTTGGCTTTTGTAAAGATTTTTGAAAATCTTCACGAAGATTATTGAACGCCTCCAACATACTGGCCTGAAAGGCCCCCATTTTCTGATCCATTTGTATGTTAATGTGAGAAGACAGAGATTTCTCAAGGTTTGCTTGTACTTTTAGTTGTAAAGCCATACCTGGTGTAGGCGGGACAGTACGAGCAGGAGTTCGACTGGACAATGCCTCGAATGAGAGAGGTTGTGGGCAAGGCGGGGATGTGAAGAGGCAATCAGCAGCCATTTCCAGCTCTGCCTGTGAGCCTCCAAACGATTCAATAGAATTATCCCCTAATAATTCCGAACCCTTGTCTTCTGCCTTTTCTTTCTTGTCAGATTTTTTAGAATAACGCTTCCTGTCTTGGTGATCTGTTCATCAGTGAATGAAGAGCAAATGGTACAGGAAGAGACCAGAGTTACACACGGATCGTCGCCCTTACCTGCTTCTCTGCAGGTAGGGCAGAAGTTGTGTGTGTCAAATGGATGGCCGAAATGATTGCATTTTGCTGCGCGAGGTTTATCTCTACTAGCTTGGTGGGATGCCATGTTTTAACGGAATCAAACAACCTCAAGTATAACCTCGAATAAAGACTCGCAGAAGAAAAGCCAGTCGAGGCGAGCTCACAAAACTTAAAATTAAGGACAATTACAAAAGCGGAAGTGCTGAAAATTGGCCAGAATGTGCTTTATACAATAATAAATGAAATACATAAAAAGGGACGTATAACAATAACACTGCACTGAGATATAGATAGAAAACGGCAGTAAATACTTCCCAAAGACTGTAAAATGGCGGCGACCAACAAGAAAAGTTGTAACATAAGGGGCAGATCACGTGACGACAACCTGAGGCTACAACCAAGAATAAATGTCTTTTTTTCTTAGACGTTGGTCGCAGTTCCTCGCGGCAACCAGTAAAGCATTCAGTCCCACATGGTAAGCTATTGTAGCGCAATAAAATGTAAGGTGTAGGATGTTGATACTAGGTAGGGATATTGGTTAAGCCCCTCTTCCACCAAAGGATTAAGTCCCGATCCTGTCTGGGACCCTTAATTGTGGACAGTCGGTGGAAAAAAACAAAAATGGGAGGGAATACTGAGTCGGTATTGAAGTCTGGGATTAAGTACAGATCGGCCTCAGGAAGCCTCATGACGCCTCAGGCGGCCGCAGACAGTCCCCGACTGTTCTGGGACTAAGAACCGACTAAGCCAGTTTTCTGGTCGGTTTCAACCACGATCCTGTCGTACACATACCGACTGGGTCCCAGGACGCCTCAGGCCTCCTGGGACTAAGAGCCGACTAACCCACGATTAAGTCCTGGCGTCCTCAGGCATCTTCAGGCCTCCTCAGTCTTCCCCAGACCAGGATCGCCGATTCTTGTTTTGCAAAGTTGCTGGATTTTCTGGGTATATATATATAAAATCCGCGATCTAATCACCATTGCTTTTCTAGGAACACAGCAGGATGCCACCTTTTAATGGAAGACAGATTCAACAACAACTTAGGGCTTTTTTGGTTTTTATTCAGTTACAAATAATCATGTATTTCCATTTTTTACGTCAAGCACAGCAACCACCACCACCAACACCAGCACCCATACAGAGACCTAGAAGAAGGCACATGTGGGTCAGGCCATGGCTACTGCAGAGAGAGGAGAGGGGGGCCTACCACAACATTATGGCTGATCTGTATGCCACATTATGGCTGATCTGTATGGCAGGATAGGCTTCTCTGACCCAGCTCCTATAACACAGGGTGGTAGAGATGTCCCCTACTTCATTCTGGCAGACGATGCCTTTGCCCTGAAGACCTGGCTCATGAAACCCTATGGCAGAAGGCTGTTAACAAGAGAGGAAAGGATTGCCAACTATAGAATATCAAGGGTCAGGAGAGTTGTGGAGAACGCTTTTGGTATCCTGGTTTCAAGATTCAGAGTGATGAGGACCACCATTGAACTACCCCCAGAAACAGTTAGAGAAGTGGTCATGACCTGTGTGGTTCTGCACAACATACTCAGAAGCCAGTATCAAGGTCAACCTGCTGGTCAGCAGCCTGGGGAGGATGATGATGATGATGTGCCTGGTGATTGTTGATTGATTGGTGGTGCTGCTGGTGGTGGCCAAGACAGAAACCCTGCTAGAGAAGCCAAAAGACAGAGGGATTACCTCAAGGACTACTTCAATAATGAGGGAGCAGTGGCCTGGCAAGATGGCAGAATATAAGTCCTGTTGCAGTAAACAGTCCTTTTCAGGACTAACTATAACAGTCCTTTTCAGGACTAACAAAAAGTCCTTTTCAGGACTACCAAATAATCCAAAAACAATTAATCAGCTATGGTTGCTACAGACGGACAAACCCCATGCCAAACATAACTTGTACACATGGACAAACAGACAAACCCCATGCCAAACATAACTTGTACAGGCGGACACACAGACAAACCCCATGCCAAACATAACTTGTTCAGAGGGACAAAGAGACAAACCCCATGCCAAACATAACTTGTACAGGCGGACACACAGACAAACCCCATGCCAAACATAACTTGTTCAGACGGACAAACAGACAAACCCCATGCCAAACATAAGTTACACAGACTGACAAACAGACAAGCACAAGTTACCCACCCAACAAACAGACAAACCCAGTGTTAAACAAAAGCCAGACACAAAGCCACACATAATATCCTAAATGGAATTATTTTTGTATATATTTTGAAATCCACATCCTAATTTCACCAATTTTTTTTTGTTCATGGGTTGGAAAATTATTTGTAGCAGAAATGTTTTCATGGAAATCTTCAATTTTAACTCTTCACTTCTATTCACAAATATGTGGAAAATATAACCATGGAGCTAGTTTTGTTTTCAATAATGGGGGATTGTGTTTGCAAAATAGTTTGTCAGTTCGTTGGCATGGGTTCTATTTACTTTTGGGTTTGTGTGTTTTTTGGTTGGTGGTTACTGGTGTTGGGTTTGTTTTTGGCAGTTTGGTGTTAGATTTGGTAGTGGGTTTGTTAGTTGGGGGTTATGTTTTGTATTGGGTTTGTCTGTTTGTGGGTTGGTAAGTAGGTGATAATGCCTTTTAACTCTAGGGAAGGTGTAAGTGTTGGACTTTTCAATTACAGATTTTAAACTATCCCATGGATTTTAATCCAAAAATGGGCTGATTAATGGCCATATTGGGAGTTTTTTTTAAATTTTTTTATGTGGCCTTTTTTGTTGTGTGTGGTACCATGGGTTATTTATTTCATGTTTGGGGTGGTGTGGGTGTTGGACTTGAATTTATTTTTTTTTCTTGTGATAAGTATTTGTACTGAACTTTTTTGTTTTGGGAGGGGAATTGGAATAACTTACAGCTGAATAATTGTTTTTGGAAGAATTGGTGGCCCTGAAAAGGGCCTGGCAGGTCAAAGACCCGCCCGACTGGATGGCTACTGAGGAGGCTGCTGCTGCTGTTGAGGCAAAGCTGAAGTGGTGATAGTAAAGAGCTGCTGCTGCGGTTGCTGCTGCTGCTGAGGCTGCTCGACGATCTGTGTTGATGTCAGATCAGGTAGCTGGCTTAATAGTCCACTCAGGTTGTGCCTGCTCCCTTCGTCTTGTACAGTTAGGACAGATGTAGGGCTGCTGAAGCCAATGGGGCTTGGTGTATAGTACACAAAACTGCTGCCAGCTGCTGCTTGAGTGGAACTAGACGCCTGTTGAGTGGTTGGTGGCAGCAGGCCGACCCTCTGGGACTCCATGGTAACAGTGGCTGATCTTCTGGGCAATGGCTGACGTCTATGGTTGCTCTTAATAGTTTCAATGTCTCTAAATATCTTGCCCTTTAATTCTTCAAATTTTTCTTGAGTCATCTTTTCGGCCTCTGATGCCACATAGTCAAAGAAGGGCTGCCTGTCTGACTTCTGATGCAGAAAACTTGAGATTAGTGTCCTCATCTGCTCAAAGTGTTCGAGAATCTTGGAGTCTGTGGTTGAAACGGGTGTAGATGTAATGATGGACTGACTCCTCTCCCTCAGGACACTGGACTCAAGGTGTTCTGTGTCAGTAGTTGACCCACGTGATTCGTCCTGCCTGCTGGTATTTGGACTGGCCTCAAAACCTGAACTTCTGTTGGCCCCCTTTCTTCTGATGTGGGTTTTAAGAAAACCCATCTGTTGGTAGACCCAGGACTGTCTCTTGGTCATCTCCCTCGGGGCTTGGCCAGATTGGAGCTTAGACAGCTTTCCATAACGCGTTCGCTGGGACTCGAACCAACGTCTCACATCAAATGGCTGGAGCTTGAGTTCTGCAGATATTTCTGCCCAGAGAGCCTCTCTTCTGGTCCTGTCATGGAAACGTGGATGTTCCTTGTCATACAGTTCTGGGTGCTGCTTTACAAATTCCACAATGGAAATTTCTTGACTGTCAGTAAAAGTTGCACACACCCTGGCTCTCTTGGCTGAAGAATGGCATTCTATATCTTCTTCACACCTCTCTTCTTCCACAGCTTCCTCAATAGCTGGACATTCCTCAATCTCCTCCTCCTCTCTCCTCTCAATCACCTCCTCTGTAACTTCAACTCTTTCCTCTACTTCACTTTCCTTCTCCCTGTCATCCATCTTTTTCCTTCCTCTCTTCCCTCCTTTCTCTTTCCCCATAATCCAGTCGACAAAATAATAAAAAAATAGTAAAATGTGTCTCCTAACTGTGAAATTTGGCTTAAGCTCAAGTATAATATATATAAAATAAAAACTGAAAACCCCTACAAATCAGTGACACACGTCTCTCAGTAGTCAAACAGTCAGTAACAATGACAAAAGTGTGCGCGGTCGCTTATATAGTCCCAGACCTGCTCATTGCCTCGTTTTAATTTCCGACGCGCGGAAAACAGTCGGTTCTTAATCGTTTGTTAGTCCCAGGCCTCCTGGGGCATCCTCAGACCATCGCAGACTAAATTTGTGCTGTCCCAGGCGTCTTGGGGAGGCCGGTTTGGATCGGTTAGGGTCGGTTACCCTTAGTCGAGGCTTAGTCCCAGACCTTGATTTTTGGGTCCCAGGACACCGCAGACGGTCTGAGGCTTCCGGAGACTAATGCAACCGACTCAGTTTCAGACGCATGAAATTCATACGCATCATATTTGAGTCTGGGATTAACAACTGGCCTCCTGGGACTAAGCTAGGGAGGTCTGGGACTAATTAGTAAATTTGGGTCTGAGGAGGCCTGAGGACGCCTGGGACTGGACATTTTGTTGACGGCGGGAAATATGAATCGGTTGTAGTCATGAGAAATATCAAACATGTTTGATTTTTCACACGGCCCCAACCGACAACAACCGACCCTTACAGAAGGTCTGGGACCAAGCAAATATTTCAAACCGACCCCCCCCCAAAACCTTAATCGGGAGCATTAGTCGTGTGGTGGAACACCCACATTAGGAAGTGTAGGTTAGCAATGTGCAGTGTAACATGTTCATAGCAATGCTGACCTTTATAGTGTTTAGAAAGCTGATACTTCACATGAACATTAGCTGGGGGACAGGTGTATTTGTTCAACTTCATAGTCTTACATCAATGCTTCCTATAACTTTTACTCTGTAATGTTGAATATGAATATAATATTTAGGCAGATGTTTCTTGAGTATACAAAGTGTACATTTTAATATCTAATCTCATGGAGCTCAATGATTTTTCCCAAGGTTGTGGGATCTGGGCATCTCTGATGCTATTTTTTATCTGGAAACACATGTTTGTTCCTACCAGTTACAGCATTTTAACCTTTTTATGCTTTATCCGATTCAGCAAGTTATTTATTTATATATTTATTTATTTGGGGTTTTACGTCGCTTTCAACACTGTACAGGTCATATCCTGACGGGTAGTTGGAAGGGCAGAGGAAACCAGTACATACCGTTGATCAAGGTTCTGTACTGTAAACTGCCGACCAATGGCAAGTAACTACCAGCTTTCCCACTTAATGTAGAGCCGTGAACCGAACCCCGGCCTCAGTGGTGGGAGGCGAGAGTGTTACCACTCTGCCAACATGGCCCCCTTGATTCAGCAAGGGCATTCATACTTCCACAAATGTATTCCAGTCCAAGATTAAACACCAAACTCAAATTCATTAACGGATGCAGATATAATTTTTAATATACTACTGACTAGTCTAATTAATTATATCTCTGTGAAATGTCAGTGCTGAAAATAAGAATTAATATCAGGCAAATAGTAAATGGACTACAAGGCACTATAAAAGGTGAATTGAAATTACTACAAAATAAGTCAGTGATACAAAACAAGTTGTCTATAGACCATTTCTCTATTTTACATCACCCTGAAATCTTGTCAAAATTCTGCGCACCATTTTGTAACATATCAAGTCAACTGCTGATACGAAATAAGTCGGCCAATTAATACGAAATAAGGCAATTTTACTACAAAATAAGTTGGTAATACAAAATAAGTTAAAAATTGATACGAAAGAAGTCATGTAATACAAAACAAGTCGTTGATACAAAATAAGTTGTTACACGGCCAATGAGAAAGTATGACGAAAGGTCAAAGGTTATCACGTGACGACAACTTGAGGCTACGGCCAGCTATAAATGTCTATTTTTCTTAGACATTGGCCTGATGGCTTGACGGCCATCCGAGAACAGCATTCCGTCCCACATGGTAAACTATTGTAGTGCAATAAAAATGGCGGTGTAGGCTCTCTTAGTGGAGTCAACAAATGCAGTGGGAGTCTAGATGTTGCCAGGCTAGCCAGTTGAGGCTCCAACGGGTGAGAACCTATAATATACTATCAAATGGATTCGTCAACATGCAACAAATCTGTAGACACATCCACCCATGTTACTGGATCCCTCAATTCCTGTTTGAAAAATGATGCCCCATTAAACACAGGTAAAAAGGCATTAAACCATTTCAAATGTCTTCTAAAGTCTTTAGTGATACATATTCGCTAATTGTTACTGTTCTCACGTAGTAACATGAGCATTCTATTGAAAAATACCTGGCATACTTAATGCACTTAGTAACGTACAATAGTAGACCCAACACTGATTGCAACTCTTTCTTGGTACAGAATTTCTTACTAGTCCATAGTAGTAATAGCTGAGTCGCAATAACTACTGTCCATTGTAAGCAACTATGTTTGACTGCATGCAATTTATCAGCCGGTATCCACCACAATCCCAAGGCATATCACCTGGGTACTAGGGGCCACTAGCTTTTTAGCACTAACCGTTAGGCCTAACTCTTACAACAATCTCTGTAGTCTCGTAAAAGTAACATCTATTTTAGATGGAAGGGACACACATAGAAATTCATCAATATAATTCCAGATACCGTGGACCTCCTGCTTCATAATGAACCATACTGCATTGGAAATTCTCTGAAAGATGGAAGATCTGTGTTTAAATCCAAACAGAATAATCGATAAAGTAATCTTTCCAAAGTAAACCTAATAAATCTAGATCCCCAGGATCATGTCTAACTGCTCTACTTATGTCTACCTTAAAGATTTTGCAACCCTTACCCAATCGAAGTACCTCCTGTGTAATATTGTCCATGGAGGGATAAGTTAAAACACATTCTGTATCTAGATAATTATTAGCAGGGACACCTGCATTAACCGACTCACCTAAAGGCCAACTTAAATTGATTATGTTACATATATGGGCACTGTGTCTGTGCATTATTTAATCTAAGGTTTACATGTATGTATTGACATTTAAAGTAAGGGAGTTATAGATTTTTGTTTTATGTGTTACTGATATTTATTGATCTATTTATAGACATGGAGGGATTCCCTCTAGGCTAACCCCAGTGGTGCTATCAATAGATTTGGGGAAACCCTATAAGCTACCTGTAGGTTCTAGAACTTCCTCACTGCCTCTGGTGACAGCTTTTATGTTATTTAAGATTCTAGAATTTCTATGAGTATATACAAGGACTGTTCATCTGACCACAAGTGAACTTAGTATTTGCTGGCTATAAGGAAGGCTACTGTGTTTTAGAATTAACATTCAAGCGGATATAAACTGCTTGTGTTGTTGTGAACATTTGCTGGAGTGAACTGTCTACAATGTCTGGATAGATTTGCTGTACTTTGGATCATACTTATTATATACAGTATATGATTCTACCAGAGAGTGGATTTACTGCATTTTGGACATTGGCCATATCTTGGAGCGGATATACAGTTGTGCAAACTCTATACAGCTATTTGTGTATAGCTAAATTGGATATCAAAAGGATCACAGGATAAAGACATTTCATGTTATCGAACATTGAATAAATCATAGGATACAGATATCTGTATGTTAGTGGACATTGGATAGATCATTGGATAGATCACAGGATAGATCACAGGACCGATCACAGGACATATTGTTGGATAAAGTGGACCAACATAACTGTCAGTTACAGTGGTCAGGTCAGATTGTTTTCATTATTGTACCATTGTATGTACTATTGAGAGCATACCAGTTTTTAATTGTTAAATAAAATTTGTTAAACTTTTTGTCTTTTCCTGTTGCAATTTAAAAGCAACCAGTAATTGTTACTGTGCTTGCCCTGTGACCGTAACAATGATAACCCTTCTATGAATCGAATTAGGTTTATCGCGAGTCATAAAATTTATATGGGGTTTCACATCACCTTCAACACTGTACAGGTCACATCACAACAGGTAGTTGGAAGGGCAGAGGAAACCAGTACATACAGTTCATCAGAGTTCTGTACTATAAACTGCCAACCAACAGCAAGCAACTACCAGCTTTCCCACTTGAGGTCATGCAGGGAACTGAACCTCGGCCTCAGAAGTGGGAGGCGAGAGTGTTACTACTCTGCCACCATGCCCCCCCCCCCCCCCCCCCGGTTATAAAAGGACTGGTGTGTAAGTGGTCATTAGGAGGCTGTTTAAATGGGTCCAGAATCGCCTGATAGTGCAGATAAGCAGTAACATGATCCGGATATTCTGTGTCACTTTTATGATTAAGAAGTTAAGAAGTAAGCACACTATCTCTATCAAAATCCAACGGAAATCCGAATTTTATGAGTAAAGGCAATTGCCAGTCCCAATATTCTCGCAAATATTGAGCCCATATTTTATAATTTAATTTTGATGGAAGCGGCACTTGCAAGCCCCTAAAGTTTTTTCTACCATCTTCCCTTAACTGCAAATGCAAAATATCAGTGGGTTCTGCACTAGCACATGTATCAAACACCCGGCTTTTTAGCCCATAAATGCGTATGAAGCCAAACAATGGTGTGTTGTGGTCTATGCATAACTTATTATCAGGAGCTTGTCTGGCTACTTTAATTTTCTCTTTTTTTTTCATGGTAGTTTGTAACTCCAAAGAGTACTTATCCGCAATGGTATTTCCTACTTCCCTGATATTATCACTAATACATGCATTATCAGTCTCACTACTCACTCTCGTCAGCGGTAATTGCCTTTGAAACCCGAGAAACACTCAGTAACCTTTTATCAGGGGATTTTTCACTCCCCACGAGCTCTCCATTATCACTGGGATTTACTACGTTTACTGTAGAAGAGTTAACTTTCTTACCTCTGACACACTTGTGTCCATCTTTCATAGATACAACTGCTGGCAAAACACCTTCCTGACTTTCCTTACTTGCACATGTTGACAGTTACTTTCCATATTTCTTTCAATATCACATGTAACTAACGGTTGAAACCTGTTCATATGAACAAACCTGTCCTCACGACTATCATTCAATATTGAGACATGATTATCATTGCTTTTCACATGTGAACACACGTGTCTATCCATGAGTGAAACACCTTGTTGGAAAACAGGACCTGTACTGTCCTTGACCACTGCATTATGTTGCCTAACTTTACCATACTGTGAAGTCTTTGTGCTATTCTGCACCTTTGGCCTCTGGACTCTCTTATCCGACCTTTTCATAGAAGAATGTACATTTACATGGTTAAAAGCAACATTACCACGTTTGAGTACATCAGCAAAAGAAAGTGATGGTTGTACATATTTATATACTGATAACAATCTAGTTACATGTATAGTATCAAACAATTCTCTATTTACAAAGCCAGTTTTATAAACAAAACGATCAGAAAATACTCTTTCTCTATCTTTACCTACCACTGCATTGCTGCAGTGGCTACCTAGTTTTTTAAGTTGATTTTTGAGTACACAAACGTGTGACATGGGGCCCATCACATGATTCACAGACATGTCTAAAGTATTGTCCAGCAGTTCTATGATAGGTAGCAACCTTACATGCACCTTATTGAAAATACCTACAAATTACTCCATTCTTGGAAGTACCATTCTTATGCTTTTTTGACAGAGAAGCTCGAGAATTTGTAACTTAATTCGAACTCACACGCCTTTGGGCAAGTGCCCTACAAATTCTATCAAGCTTATCAGTGTCACTCCACTTTAATCGGTCCGCCTCCATTGCTTGGTCAAAGCAATAGCATGAGATCCCTTCCAAGAGAAGTCAGATGCATCCTCAATAAGATTACCAAGATAATCCAACATGCATTCCCTGGCTGCATCTGACTTCTCTTCCTGTATACAGTGGACAAACCCGGAGACCTACTGAGTAATTGTTAAATCGTCATATGTTGGTCTAGTCTTACGACTGCCAGGATGTCAAGATGAAATTTTGAGGCCAGTCAACCATTCGCTTAACCAAAAAATTACCCAGACCTCCTCTTTGAGATTTTAATCTACCTCGAGTAGCAGTTTCATTGAGTTTCTCAAGTTCAGCTAACCGCTTATCAACCTCTGTCTGCAAGAACTCATTTCCTCTTAAGTCAGGACCTGACATATGTCCTACTGAATTTTTGACTGGTGAATTTTTGACAGAAGTAACAACACTACTTACCTGTGAGTTGCCCTGGTCCAGCACTGCTACAGTCCATCATGTCCATCTTGTCCCCTAGCTGCTGTAACCTTAACAGTATTTGGTTGGACACCAAACTCAGGCTGGACGTTGAGGGGGAGGGGGGGGGGTGCAATAACCTCCACATCACCAACCAAGGAGTCACCTGCCACTTGGCATATTTTGTCCACCGGACGTGGATGCTGTGAAGTACCTTTAGAACAGTAAAATATTTTTGGCATAATGAAACTGAGCACTAAAATACATAAAGAATAAAACCAATGTTAATCGAGAAATATAAAGCTCAGTTTAATTTTTTGTTGTGTACTGTGCAAATCCAAAGAGTGTGGCGCCAAACGTTAAATTAACCTAGGCTTTTATAGTAAAAGTTACTAGAGCATGAAATCCCACAATACTGCATTTCAGACTGGTACCAGAACTGAAGTGTATGGCCCCCAGGTGGTCATATACCATAAACTGTGTTATTACTGGCACATGAGGTATGACTATAAACAACTCAAAGTCAAAGGTGGTAGACGAGATAAAATTATGTTTATTAACATCACAGCAAGTTATCTGATTCAATACATTATCATGAGCAGCCATTTGCATATCATTATGATAAGTTTTCCTGGTTACCTACTGAATCAGTCAAGCTCTGTATATATCCAGTATAGGAAAATCCATTCCTTTCATAGTGGTTAAAATCTTTTATTTAATTATCATATGGTAACTGAAAAGTTTGCATGTCCACATATTGTAAAAATAAAATTGGAACCATGCAATAAGAAACAAATTGTAGAATAACTACCTGGACATTACTGCCATCCATAAGGTTACTTTGCCAAGTAAATTTGTCATAATTCCAAAAGTAAAAACCCCGTTTGTCATCCCCACGTAGACTAAATGTTTATCAGTATTGCTGCCAGTATGTTGCTAGTATTTGTTCAGGAAAGCCACCTCATACCATTTATTGACAGTACCTAGGCCATGGTAAGTGCAAAAAGTTGACTTTGTTGCCCTATGCAGACAAAAGTCTGTTCATGAGTGCAAAATATGAACTATCAGCCTCATTACAGCAAGTTGAACTCGTCATTAAATGTTCATGAGACAATGTTGTTCATATTCACTAAAATAAACACGTGGGAACTGGTTATCAGACTCAACATACAACATCTACAACTTAATTACATGACTTATCATTGTTCATAGTTTTATATAAATTATATTTATACTGCATTTACATTAATCCCTCCCCCCATTAACTGTATTTGCTGTGCAACTGTCCTGCTTTCTTGTAGGTTGTTGTCCAAGTGGTTGAGCAGGTTCCTAGGTGTTATTTGGTTGTCTTGTCTTCTTCGCTTGCTTACCTTGTAGTGAAGAAAGCCTAGCTTGGTTCTCATTTGATGCTATAGCACTAATAACCGATTGTGAGATACTGGGAATCTGACACAGTGTATTAACATCAGGTATCACCCCATCAGTGTAAAGATCATTGATGCCTGTGCTTGAGCTGCGATGTGTTGTGAGGTACAAAGTGGAGTTGTAGGTTGGAGGGATCTGCTATCCCTTTGACAGCTGTAATATTATAGATGAAGCTCTAACTAGTACACTAACATCATATAAACACTGCACTGTGAATGAGTGGACATTCTCCATCCATGTATGTATGTATATACGTGTGTGTATGTTGGGGGGGATAAAACAAGACCATATTACTGTGGCAGCCTGCAGTGTAACATATTACTTGAACTGGGGAGGTAACACTTTAGGTGCTACCTTAGTCAGTGGCTAGCATTGTTTGTTAGCTACCTTATAGCATGTTTATCTAACCTTTGACCTTTGTCACATTATTTTCCCGCTGTTTTACATAATTTTCCCTCCTGCCTCACTTTAAAACCAGTTTTCAGTGAGGCAAGTCGCCATTTTAACTGATAAAAACTTTTAATAACTTGTGAAACTGGTGTTATAGTCATGTTATACGAAGTTTTATGTGCTTTTAAACATTTTACAAATGGTTTTTAACTGGACTTGATTGTAAATAAGTACCTGTTGGACATTTTGCCTCAGGGCGAATGCTGCTGAAGAGGAGTTTTATGACTCTGCTTTGAGTCATGCTTGACTTTGCTCTGTTTTGTGGAGCTTTGAGGGCTGTATCCATTTCATTTCAAATTTGGCAGTTTTAGCCTTATTTGTCATCCAAATTTGGCAAGTTCAAGCACGATACAAAGCAGTGTTTCTGCTTATATATTTCCAGAATGGTCAAAACTTTTGACTGTGTAAAATGTGGGGGTCACCACGCTAGACCCATAAATAGAAATTGTAAAGTTGAAAAAGACAAGGACACACCAATGGACACTAATATGCAGATATTAAAAGAATTGCAAAGTCTCAGTGGTCATATGACCCAGATGGAGGACAGGATCGAAACCCTGGGCTCCACATCATCGTCGCCAGCCAGAAGCCACATCTCCAGTGTATCTTCACAGAGGTCACCGGCAGCCAGCGAAAGATCCAGACCAGCCATAGAATCCCCAGAACAGGACCTTTTGCTGCCCACACTTGCCAGTTTACGACAGTCCAGATCCATACAAGAACAAGTGGACTCACGGATCAAGGAGCTGCAAGGTGTTGAAAAAGGCAAGTTCAAATCTCATAGGGGTGGTTCAGAAACTGTCTGGGTTAAGAAAGAAGTAGCTTGGCCCCATAACCATGTACTGGGGGGTAGTTCTAAAAATAGAGTTAGTTATGATACATTAACTGTAAGTCAATGGGTGTCAGGATTTGCCACTATTATAAGGGACGAGAAAGATCTGAATACAAAGAATAAAATGTTAGAATACCTCTCAGAAATCATGGAGGATTCCCATGACTTTGGGTGGGCAGCTGCCAAAGGCTCCCATGCGGTGTTGTTGTGTAAGATGGAGGAGGGTCGAATTACATGGGATGAAACCCACAAAATCGATAGAGTTAGGCGAGCTTATGCTCATAGGTCCACATCTTCACATCAAAACACTCAAAGTAACAAAAAATCAGGAAATAAAGATCATCCCATGCCCTGTAGATACTTTCAAAAGAACTCCTGTTCACACAAAGGTGACCACGAATCTGGGGGGAGATTATACTTGCATATCTGTTCCTATTGTCATGCTCAAGGGAAAAATGTGGCACATCCCCTTAAGGAATGTAGAAAAACAAAAAACGAGTAAGGCACTGCAGAAATGCAGTGCCAAAACAAAGTAAATGTACTCCTCAATGTATATATGCTACAAGAGTTGTTGTCAATACTAACAAAGAACATATTGGCAGTGGAAATTGGCGTCTAGATTGGGCTAAACTCAACAAGTCGTATGCTTGGGTAGCTAGTCAAAAAATTCGTCAGTCAGCTGTAACTGTCAGAAATAAAAATGTCAAAAATATTCATAATCGTGTCAATGGTCACATACACGACAGTTCTGTCAAACATCGTGCCAACACTGTTGATCGGGACAGTGAAACCCAAGCATCACACAGTCTACCCAAAACAACACATGTCAATAAATATGTGTCAAAGGTGTCAACAGAGAATGTTATTTCAACACGAAATAGGTTTGATGTATTGAATAGTATTGATAACAATACTGGTGGTGTGTTACATTACACGGGAAATGTCAAATGTGTTCAATCTCCAGATGTTTCAAGTGAATGTAAACAAAGTAACGTGAATGTGAATAAGGATAATGTAGCAGTTGTACTTAAGGATGTGTCATTTGACAGTTTGGTTTTAGAAAATCAGTCAAATACACAGCAAGGAAACACTAGTACAAGTCAAAACTTGACAATGTCAAGCAAATCTGCAGTTACCAGTGGTTGTGCAGGTGAGTCAAGTGTCTTGCAAAGTTTTTCATTAAATGACAAACAACGGCGTCATCCGAGCATCAGTGGTGTTACTGATAAGTATGACTTGGAATTACGCTTTAGGCCTCGTCATAGAAATCAAATTGCCTCTGCTAAAGAAAATTATACATTTACAAGGTGGAATAACCAAACACAAGAAAAATTTGGTTTCATGCCTTTAGGTGACCCGACTTTGCCATCAATTGACCTTCAAAAACAAAGCAAAGAGCACATTTTTGATATACACAGATGGGTTAAAGTTTCAGGTACTCACAACTATATGGAAACTCAAGTTCAAATCCAATCACAATTGAAGCCAGACGTGTGGCAGAAATATCTTACTAATTACTGGGACTCCCAGTTAGTATTATTACTAAGATATGGCTTCCCTCTGGATTTTGACTACAGTACTCCTTTGAATAGTGTTGACAGTAATCATAGCTCAGCTAACCAGTACTGGCAAGATGTACAAGCTTATTTAGATGAGGAAAAGGAATTTGGTGCAATATTAGGCCCCTTTCAAGAAGCCCCAATTGATAACTTGCACGTCTCACCATTTCTAACTCGGGATAAGCCTGGAGGCGCACACAGAAGAGTAATTGTAGACCTTAGCTTCCCTCATGGCTATTCGGTCAATGCAGGTGTCCAGTCTGAAACATACCTAGGTACCCCCTTTCTATTAACACTACCCACAATAGACAATATCACCAACAAAGTCAAAGAATTGGGCAAAGGTTGCCACTTATACAAAATTGACCTCAGCAGAGCTTTTAGGCACGTCAAACTAGATCCAAAAGATTATAATCTCTTAGGCTTAAGACTAAATGGCCTATATATTGACAGTTGTTTACCTTTCGGATTTAAACATGGTTTGGCCCTGTTTCAGCACCTCAGCGATGCAGTACGCTTTATTATGGCCCAGAAGGGCTTTTCTGTAACAAATTATATAGATGATATCATTGGGCACTCAGTAATTAGTAAATCAAATGAGTCTTTTCAAACTCTAAGAGCTCTCCTCCTAGAACTAGGTTTTGACATCAGTGAAAAGAAAGTAGTCCAACCTGCAACAAGGGTCACATGCCTAGGGGTTGACATAGACACTGAACAATTCACAGTGTCCATACCTCGAGAAAAAGTAACTGAAATTTTAAAGGAATGTAATTCATGGGCTAATAGGGAAGAGTGCACCAAAAGACAATTGCAGTCCTTGCTAGGCAAATTACTATGTATTACGAAATGTGTTAGAATTTCAAGACCTTTTCTCAATAGAATGCTGGATGTACTTAGAAGTGCAGATAAAATGTCAAAAATTTCACTTACAGTTGACTTCAGAAGAGATTTAAACTGGTTTTTGGAATTTATTCCTAAGTTCAATGGTAAAGCTTTTATCTCCCATTATTCCATTAGTGAAGACATTGAATTAGATGCCTCATTACAGGGACTGGGGGCCAGATGGGGCACCCAGGTATATACCATCCCAATTCCCCTGGGGTATGAGAATCTCTCAATAGTTCATCTGGAAATGTTAAACATTTTGGTAGCCATTCGGGTATGGGGTGCTAGTTGGAGTGGAAAGGCGATTAGTAGGCTGTAGTCATGGTACTAAACTCTGGCAAAACTCATGATCTCACACTAGCAGCCATTGCTCGCAATATATTCATGACTGCTGCCCAGTTTGACATATTTTTAAAAACAGTACACATAATGGGGGTTAAAAATGAAATTGCTGATAGTTTATCAAGGTGGACCATTTCTGAGTATTTTAGAAATAAATTTTTCAATTTGATGCCTCACCACACGTGGGCTAAACCATCCAATGATGTACTAACTATAAATTGGTCTATTTAATCTCCACAGATCCATCTCCAACTGCAGTGCTAAAACACAGAGCCACCAACAGACTCAAACTGGCCCTGGCAGACTCCACTTCCAGAAGCTATGATTCAAAATTTAGAATTTTTCTCTCATTTTGCTCCTTTGCTACCATTGACATAAAACATATATCTCCATTGCAAATTCTTACTTTCTTAGAGTTCCTTACATTTAATAACAGCAGCTTTTCAGGTCTGGCAAATCACTTGTCCGCAGTCAAAACCTCCTTATCTTTGCATGGCCTAGATGTCTCCAGCTTCATGGATCCAAGAATTAAGCTCTATAATAAAGCAAACATGAGGCATAGACCTTTTAATCCCTCTATTAAGCCCATCATTGATATTGATACTCTTCAAGCAATTGCCCTGCAATGTGACAGAATGCATATGGGTCACATATGCAAAGCAGCCATACTGCTTGCCTTTTTTAGTTTCCTGCGAATTTCCAATCTGGTCCCTCACTCCATTGTCGCATATGACCATTTAAAACATTTATCTAGAGCAGACTTAATATTTGCTTCCCTGGCATGCACATTATAGTAAAGCGGTCGAAAACCCTGCAGAATAGAGATAAAGTTAAGATCATCAAAGTTCCTTCACTGGGCAAATCCCCCTTGTGCCCAGTATCAGCCGTCAAAAAGCTATTGTCATCATCCCCGGGTTCGAACAACTCACCTCTGTTTCAAGTCAAATGTTACCACAAATGGGTAACACCAGACTGAGAAAATTTTGGGCTAAGGTGCTCAAAGCCCTGCACCTTACTCATCATGGCTTCACCTTTCACTCCCTCTGTCGTTCAGGTGCCACCCTGGCATTCAATCTCAATGTACCTATGCAGGATATCCAAAGTCATGGCACCTGGACGTCGGAGGCAGTCTGGGCCTACATCACCCAAGATCATAATGCTGCTGATACAGTGGCCCATTCCTTTCGCTCCCTACTGAAAACCTAACTACAAATACTGGGGTTTGGGGCAGTTTTTCTTTGTAATATTAAATTAAAATCATCAATAGTATGATAATATTCATATCTACAAACATTTCATATTAAAGAGTAAATATGCGGTGGCTAGGCCACCTTAGTTGTAACTAGTAAATTGACTTCAGTTTAATTCTTGTCAGGTTTTAATCACAAATCTAAGCTTTAACTTAATCTAAATGTAAGGTGACCTTGTCACTTTTCAAGTTCTAGTCTTTAATTTAAGGCCACCTTTTGATAATCTTTAATTCAGTTTGTGGTGACCTTAGGGTCAGCTTAAAGTTTATGTGTATTCTTATGTTAAGGTGGCCTTATCTGTGATTGTGTCTCTTTATATATCTATGTTGAAGTATGTAAATATTTTATAGTATACTAATATAGAATAAAATTAATTATCCCCACTTGTCTTGTTTATCTGTATATTAGCAAGGCCAGGACACTGAAATTAGATTCTGGACTTATATTTTTGCGTGTTATAATCGCAGAGATAAAACACCAAGAAAATAATATACCAGTGACCCAGCCCCCCCCCCCCCCCCCCCCCGCCCTTGTATTGAGTTTGGCCCCCATTGGGGTGAGAAGTGGTTGAATATGACTTCCTGCTTCTGGAAGGCTGGCATATGACCCAGCAAGCCGTGTTGCGTGGCTTTCTGTTGAAGAGCTTTGGTAGTTATGATATTCGGATATGTGTGACTTCTTGCTTAGTGGTGCTTGTACAGTGTTCTGTTCAATATTTTCAACCATTTTCAGTAACACTTTGTTAGATTCGGAAGCTTTGAAGTATAACTAGAATTGAATCTGACAGACCTGAAGACAGAGATGGGTTCCCTGCTGTAACTGTACTTTCGTTAATGGCCAGATCATTACTGACTGTTGGCCCACTCACATAATGCCCCTGTTCCACCAAAGGATTAAGCCCCGATTGGGTCTGGGACCCTTAATCGTGGACAGTCTTGGAAAAAAATGGAAAAAAATTGACCAATGGACTGCAAAACAGAATCGATATGAAGGTCTGGGATTAAGTACAGATCATCCTCAGGAAGCCTCAGGATGCCTCAGGCGGCCTCAGACAGTCCCTAACTGGTCTGGGACTGAGAACAGACTAAGCCATTTGTCTGGTCGGTTTGAACCACGATCCTGTCGTACACAAACCGACTGGGTCCCAGGACGCCTCAGGCCTCCTGGGACTAAGCCCCGACTAACCCAGGATTAAGTCCCGACCCCACAAGGTGTCCTGAGGCGTCCCCAGGCGTCCCCAGACCGTGATAGCCGATTTTTGTTTTGCAATGGGACTAAGGGTCGCAGGAAGCCTGGGACTAAGAATAGAGGGTCTGGGACTAAGGGTCTGGGACGCAGGCGGCCTGGGACAGCATAGGACTGTGTAAATTTGGTCTGAGGAGGCCTGAGGAAGCCTGGGACTGGACATTTTGTTTATGGCGGGAAAAAATAATCGGTTGGGGTCGGGAGAAATATCAAACATGTTTGATATTTCTCACGGCCCCAACCGACCACAACCGACCCTTACAGGAAGCCTGGGACTAAGCAAATTTTTGAAACCGACCATCAAAAACCCTTAATCGGGAGCCTTAGTCGTGTGGTGGAACACCCACATTAGATTCATTAAGGTCAGTATTTACGACTTTATGCACTTCCCTTGTTAAGATTCTGGCCTTGGCAGATGCTGTAACTTTTTCCATTGGCGATAAATTTTTTTTTCTTTGTTCCTAGTATTCTGATAAGATGTACAAAATAACGCTAAAATCGTTATAAAGTTCACATAATCTTGTTCCTTTAATTTTTAATGTTGCTCCTTTAAAACTGCGAGCCAAAGTGATGGAGTTAAGTCAATTTGAGTCAAATGAGTAAAGAACTATCATCAAAACATTAATAGAAATAAATAACAGACTGTCTTAAGACACATTGTGTATATTGTATGGGAATCCATTCCAAATATTAGTAGCATCTGTATCTGAGACTGATTGAAAAATCCACTGTATTCCTAGGCGACTGTGTACCACTTGAACACAGTGCCAGGTATTACTGTGTTTTCATACTTGTGTTGTTTTATCAGAAAAAGTTGTCAGTCACATGAAGATAAGCATATAAAACATTCAAGACAACAAAAAGACAATGAGAAAATAAATCAGAAAGGTATTTTACTTTTAAATTTAGAACAAAGGTTCAAGAAATCACTGGGCAGCTTTTTTCTGTAAAACTGGATCTTGTTTACACAGAACATTTCATTACATAGAACACGGATCTACATTCAAAAAAAAAACAACAACTGCCAAACAGTTGTACTTTGGACTGTGTTCACTTTACGAGAACATTGTATTCCATAAATGAATACTAACATATCTATAGCAACGCCCAGTCACGATAATAGAATGTAACTCCCTAAGGGCACTCTATCAGCTGATTTTTCCTCAGATCAATTTCACTGAAGGTCTTAGACTCATCCCAATCTTAGGATACGCCACAGGTTCAAATGTCAGCTTTTTGTCTCAGTTATGTTGTGGGCTCACATTTCGTTTACAAAAGCTGACTCAAATGAGACTGTGTAGAGCATGACACTTTGTCAGGGCCTGCTTTGGCAGTTGACACTCGTGGTTTCTACTTGACGCTATAAGTATTCTAATATTGAGGACTGAGTAAATTTGGTTTACTGGCTTTAACCAACGGGATGGTCATGCATGGTTTTATTATTATTATTGTCTGGAGTTTGTCACTTCATGGCACGGGCGGATCCAGCCTTTAAGTAAGGTGGGGGTTCACATCAGTGTAAGGTGGGGGTCCACATCAGACATACCGTAACTAAGGGGGTAGGGGGGCATGCCCCTGGGGAAAAATATAGTGCATTTTCTGTAAATTTAACATCACTCTCAAGAAATAATTTTATACTTTGGGTTGAACCCCTTTACATTATTTTTCAGGGGGGGGGGGGGGGGGGGGTTCGAACACCCTGAACCTGCCCCCACCCCCCGGTCCGCTAGTGCATGGAATGGAATTTAAATTCCCACCATCCTTCCACTAACAGTATGTAAAATTAGTGTAAATGGCCTGGATAGGTTAGGTCATTGTAAAAAAATAATTTTTGTGCCACGTACCATTTGCCAGAGAGTCTTCAGACTTTTAGTCTGACCCACGGGCAGCAGGCTGGGCATAAGCATCCCTCTGTATGAGATGTGGTATTGTATGGTATTTGTATTGTATCATTGCTCAGGTAACTTTAGGTCTTACTCTGTGGACAATATAAAGAATATTCCAAAAGTTGTACCTGGTATTGTTGGCCAGAGATTCTACAGACTATTAGCCTGATGACTGTGCAGTGGGCTTGGCATAAGTGTCCATCTGTGTAAATTAAATTTGTGTTAGGTTATATTAATTTGTATAATGAGGTAATCTGATACAGTAATATAGTTATTGTAATATATGTTATTCCATTAGTACCATTGCCCAGAGGGTTTTCAGACTATCAGTGTGATGCCTGCGCAGTGGTCTGGGGACAGATGTCCTTCTGTGTTGTTGCTTGTAACCTGCATGGTAATGTACTTTTACTGGTGACCCTATGTGTTGGGTATGTATTGATGCATTGAAAACTTTCACCATGACCCTATGGATTGGGTATATTTTCTTTTATTCACATTCTTTTTACATGATTTGTCCGTTTTAATTGTAATTTTTAATGTTATTACCTGCTTGCTAGTTTATATATGTATATCTTCTGTGTAAGGGTTTTAAAATTCATCTCATGAATTTCAAATCTGTTGAAATTTTAAATAATTTGAATAATGATAATGATTATATATTTTACTAACAAGTAAATAAAACGGCTCAAACCATATATGTCCTGATACCTGGCGTCCATGTACAGCTATGGTCGTATTGGGTATCTGATCTTCACCTATTGGCAACTGCTCTGAGTCAAAAGTCTCAACTGTAAATTATGTAAATTCTTTCAGTGTGACCTGGGCATAAGTGCAGGGCAGCAACTCACATAGGATGAAGAACTGGTGGAGCAGTATCTGTACTCAAGATTTTAGAAAAATCCCTTAGTGATATCAACAGAAATAAGCAAACAGTACATTATCACAATCACTCTAGGAAATAGTTAAACAGATAGTTGATTATGTCAGGATTATGTTTAGATAAACCTGTTCATATGCTGTCTGATCAAACTCGGTCTCAGTGTAGGTGTTGCATTTTCAGAGAGGTTAATGATGTTGGGGAATTTAACGTATCTTACTGTGGTGTAATATACTGATTTAAACAATGGATAAAGGTCTTTGTTTGTGGTATCAAGAGCTGACAAGTAATTTTGAACATCAAATTTTAAGTAAACCAATTTATTCTAGTTGAAACAGATGACTGTCAAAATTGAAAAAAAGCTAGAAATGTTTTATTCATCTGAATAATGATCTATCCACACACAAGAACTTTGTCACATGTGTGGGTGATCCAGCCAGACGAGGGATTTTCCCACTGGCCTTGACACACACTGATCTCAAATTAAAATTTGAAAAAGTCTGGATTTCAGGAAAACAGCAAATGTTGAAATAAAGCAGAATCAGGTTTGATAATTTGATTTTACAAAAGAAAAAAATTTTGTGTATTAAATAAAGTATTATTCAGATTCACTCTTGAAATAATGTTTTTTTTTACCAGATGCACTGACAACAGAACATAGGAGGGGGATATATGTCTGATAAGTAGTCTTACAGCACAAGGAAGTTAGTAAGGTGTTATATATATAAAATAGGAACACGTTCAGTTCTCAATTTGATTCTGTTAAACCTGTTTTAAATACACGTTTGTTTGATGCAGAAAGAAAACAAAATATTCAACATGATTCCTATGCATGTAATATTCTCGTGTTTGTTGTTTGTTTATATTACCGTCAGTTCTCAGCCAACATTAGTATCACGGAGTGGCTGTAGCTACACATTCCTGGTGTCTAAACAGGATGATAACTCCTGCCCACTTGGGTCAGTGGCATCTGGACCAAATAATGAGGAGGTACAATACCTGAAGTCAGTGATAAAAAACCAGCAGGACCATCTGTCTCTGTTGTCACAGAGTGTCTTCACACTACAGGAAGAATTGAAAGACCTCAAAGAATCCAAACAAGCTGACAGCAGTAACACCAGTGATGTCAGAGTGGGGACAAACTATGTGAGGTGGGGAAGGACAGTGTGTCCTCAGACTGCTCAGCTTCTTTACCAAGGTTTGACTTATTGATTTTAAAATATAATAAAGTGTTGAGCATGTTTGATCAGACAATAAATCTTAATATAAAAATATCATATTTCAGTATGACTTCAATACCAATGTCTTATTGGTATCAGTAATTTGTCTCTTTTTAGGTAATTATTTTATGATCAACAACCTCATATTTAAGAGTTTGACGATTTGAGAATTTTGTATGTTACTCCACCTTATCCACACAATTCATAGATTAATTGAATGTAATGAATGCAATACAAGTCCAAGTAATACCTACAATAAAACTAAAAGCACAAATCTTCAGCACTTGTGAGGGTTATATTTCATTTTATTTTCAAATGTGACAGCATCCCATGTTTATGTGTTTCCATGAAACTAAACAGTTAAACATCCCTCATTAGATATACACCAAAAGTCATTTTCATATGCATTCGAGAATATTTCCTATGATCAACTGGAAATGAATCAAACTTTCATCAAATGAACTAAACTTAGTAAATATAAATGTTATATTTTATATCATAAAATATTGTCTGACATCAATGAAATATCTATTTAGGTTTTGCAGCCAAATCCCACTTCGCACGCGATGGTGGGGGAGTGAACTATTTATGTCTGCATAGCAACCCTCAGTGGCGTAATGGAACAAGATCTGACTTTGAAAAAGGTGACAGAATCCATGGAGTGGAATACGAAATACTGGCAGGACTTGACACCTCTCTCTATAACAATGATGCTCCGTGTTCAGTGTGTCATGTAGATGGGAGGGGGGAACATCTGATGATACCAGCCCAAAGAAGCTGTCCTCAAAACTGGACCAAGGAGTATGAAGGTCTCTTGGTAACTGACCATAATGCTCACAAAAAGGCAACCTATGTGTGCTTAGATCATGACCCAGAAGTTGTTCCAGGTGGAAGTGAAGACAAGAATGGTGCCTTGTTTTACACAGTAGAAGCAGTGTGTTCTGGAGCTCTACCCTGTCCTCCATATAGAAGTGGGTGTGAAATAGCCTGCGTGGTCTGTACTTACTGAGTACAAAACATGGCAAACTGTCATCAGTAAGTGAACCTACCACATTAAACATGTGATTAAGATGACCAGATTGAATCAATGAGAAGAACAAGGTCTCATGTGACTTAATACCTTCTTTTACATAGAATATTAACATAGCTGTGTATTATAAAGTATATTGACAAACGTGTTCATCAGAATTACAACATAACAAGTTATAATATATTTACAACATATTGATGTTACAAAATAGTTTGAAACGAAACAATTCTTTAAATGACAGGCTTCCAACAAAAGGTTGACTTGCTTTTTTCTAATAACAAATTTACAAATCTATTAATAAACATGCATATTTGTGAATGTATATTAGGTATGTAATTATCGTAGTATTCTGGTACAGTCATTTAAATACATCATGCAGTTTATTTTAACACGCAAAATTATCTAGTTAGACAAAAGTCATTACTCTTTCATCCGGAACTGGTGAGTAAAAGTAAACACACATGAAAACTAGGAGGCTGTATAAAAACCAAAAACTGCTTATTAATTTCAAAGAAACGTGTTTGACTTATGCAAGAAGAGCATTCAGTATGGTGTTCATTGGTTCTCATTAGTAATTATACATTTTTCATGTATATTTTGTCAATTATTTGACAAGTTCTCTTAAAATCAGTTCATCCCAGTTAAACAATGTTTGGCATTATCTGTAATGATGGTGGAACACTAAACATAAACACATTGAAACACAATATGTGACAAGAACAGGGTGACAGTGCATTCGCAACTATATAAAATGTTTAACCAGCAATGCTGGGGATAATCAAAGAAAATATAACATATAGCATCACAAAAATAACATGAGTTCAATATATCCTAAAATTAATATAAGAAATTATTGAAAATAATAAATGTCAATTATTAAAAATAAATGTCATCATGAAATTAAATACCAATGCACACATGAAGTTAACTAACCCACAAATTACATAAACTCCAGTCTGCCACTTACTTAGATCTTGGATCATAGGCTATAAAATACTGGTTCCATCCATTAACTAAGCTGACCGGTTCAGTCCTTGAAAACTGAGGATTAGTTTCCCAGTCTATTAAATCAAATGGAAACCAGTCCAGGTTTCACCCTGCAAACATATTACTGTCTCAATCATAAACCATGCATGGCAGACACTATCCCTGTTCTTGCCCTTGCAAAGCAATATAACGTTAATAAGAAACCATACACAGTTACCTCTAACACAGGTTTAACCCTGCAATACTTAATTGTCATACTTGATTCCCATCACAAGCCGTACACTAAATTCAAAGATTTCACTGTTCTGGAGCTGAAAGGAAACAACCTGCTTAAATGAAACATATACAAAAGCTGAAATTACTATCTATATACAGAAAATATTTTCACCCTATATCATTGCAACTGAAGGGTTTCACCCCTTTTTAAGATTTAAGTAAAGTATAAACTTCTAAATAAACAAGCTAATATTTAACCAAAGCAGGAACAAAAGAATCAAAGTCCCAGTTATAGTTTCTCATCCCTTCAGGTTTTACCCAAAAGTTAAACTTGAAGAATATTAGTAAAATTAGTAAAAGTACAGATCTTCTACTGAAGTTTGAGATCTACCCTAATGTTACCTTTCCAATTCAACAAAGAGGGAGCTTCCTATTCTTTATTTTCTGAAAAGCCAGACATGGCAGAATTACTCAGACGCAAATCTGAAACAAGGTTTTTGAATAGTTTATGTTATGTCAAATGTAAATACAATAAAATTTTGATTAGTTTATGTTATGTCAAATGTAAATACAATAAAATTTTGATTAGTTTATGTTATGTCAAATTTGTTGATCCAGCATACAAATAAAGCTACTGATGTACCAATTTGATTATTTTTACTTATCCTCCTCATTAATGAGACACTAATTCTGATTCTAATTGGATCTTTTATAGCGCTTAATCTTTTATTCAAAAGAGGACCCTAAGGTACAACATATCACCACATTCCATAACCCCCCCCCCCCCCCCAAAAAAAAAAAAAAACAAAAAAAAAAAACGGGAGAAAATGAAATGGGTTATATAAAATTTATTTAATTTTTTAAAAAGTAACAACATGTAAACTATATTCCTTTTCAGGTGTTTATAATTTTACTCCAAGACTTAATAGTTACATAAGTTAGCATCTCACCAACCAGAAACTGGAATTCTAATTAACCCCCGCCCCCCCCCCCAAAAAAAAAAAAAAAAAAAAAAATCTAATGCTCTCATATCTTAAAAGAAATTTTGTAGAACATGATCCAGATAGTTCAGGGCGGAAAGAAGTGATGCCGTTATAAAGCAAGTGGTCAAGGGACAATATTTGAAAAAAAATCCAGGAAAATTTTTAATAGACCAGTAGGGTAATTGAGGAAAGACAACCTGTAAACGGTGACATTTTAGTTGATGTAGTTAATTTAAGGAATCCGATTGAGAAATGAAAGGATGAAGTGAGAGGTGATTAGCACAAATACCATACTACTGTAGGAGTTCGTCTTGAAAAGCTAGAAAAAACTGGAAACTGGTGGGGAGCAGTGAATTTGATGTAATTCCAAACACAAAAGAAACTCCATGTTCCATGATGTTATCAATGGAGCACCATTTGTGAAGGCCCAGGTGGTGCCTGCTTTCCTGCACATGTGGAATGTAAGTAGTGGGTTAATATTAAGTTTTTTTAGAATCTTTTTCGGGTGTTTTGTGCCAATGAGTCAGTAAGTGGGGCTAATGTATACTGTCTAGATATGCAAAACAAGGGAGCATTAGGATCCATATGAGGGGAAATGTGCATGGCTCTTAATGCTGTGACTGGGCACAAGGGTGACAATATAGGATCCCCTGTACATAATTGCCTTGTAGCATCAAAACTTTTCACAGTGTGTGGCAAAATGTTTGAACGAAATGAAGGGAATTAAATACAAAGTTTTGACTGTTATAATATGCTCGAGGCAAGCACCAAACCTCCACAATGTTGTTCAATACTGAAATTGTAATAACAAAACCAGCGTTTTGGTCTCAAAGGTGCATTAATTCTGAGTGACTTTAGAAACAGCAGTATCATATGGTCTAGAAACGGGAGGGTTTTGAGGCCATAAACAATATGCATGGCTCGAGTATCAGTCATGTAATTGGTAATATTGGTCTGTGAAATATGATGTGCAACCAAAGATTCCAAGACCAATGATGCAATAGGGTGTCACCTGATGTGTATCCCAGGCACTAGGGCAAACATGAGGAAGTTCCTGAACATTCAAGCAGAGGCAGTTCGAGTTGCAGGCCTAAACCCCTGAAACAGTTGAAGAAAGGCGGCTTGTGTCAGGGTGGTAGAACTTCCTAGATGCTCTGAAATTAAATTATATATTATGATTCAAAGGGGTATGATCTAAGTGTATTGAATCTAAACATTTTTCAGAAGCGTTTTTTTTATTTTCTTTCCCTGTCATTAGTATGATCCCACTTTGAAAACAGATCCGCCACATAATTTTACTCATCAATGATATGGAAAACTGACTAATGTATGTTATAAAGCGAATAAGCAACCATATGTTTCTGACACAAAGGGCTAGAGTAGGATGGTTTTTCCAGAGATGAGGACCTGAACTACTGTCATATTGAATATAGCAACACATTGTTAGACCAGTGATGACCCCATACTTTTAGTGCCACACTAGGTTCAGGATTTTCAAGTAAAAATATTGTAGTTTCGAGATTTAGCAGATAAAGATAGAGCATATATCATATTATTAAAATGTCTACCTAGTCCTGTTAATGAAGCATCCAAATATACGGTATGATTTAGGGGCACGTTATCATAAAAAGTACCATTATATCGTTCAAAGAAGACCACAAACCTTAGAAGTTTCAGAATCAAATCCGACTATTGTTTACATTGTTTCTATATAAATGTAGAATCAATAAATCAAAATGCTGTTGAGTCCTGTGCAATGTAACCAATTGTCTTGTGTAGGTCATATATATCGCCAGTAGAAATGATCAGTTAACTAGAGTTGGGATATGAAAGAGTCCACCTGGGCATGCTGTGGGGGTAGTCTCTTCCAATCTCTGCAACTGTTTATGAATTGTCAGCATTGTTGCATGATAAAGTTCTGATGGGTGTCTTTGAGTTAGTTTCTTTATTAGCATTGTTAGCATAATCCTTGTTAGGTCTGCAGTTGGTCTGTTTGGCGCCTGGAGTCCTGGTGACCAGGGTCAGTCTACCATTGTCTTTTAACTCAAACTCGCTACCACTTAATATACACACGTACATAGATGGTGTACTTCAAATGGTTAATATTCATGTTTGAGTAAAAGAATATGAGGTCACAGAATTACATAGAGTTTCTAGGTCATCCATATGACGTACTATCTGCTTGTTGGAATCATCCAACCTCTAAAGGAAGGCCAGCAGAGTTTTATTACTGATCTCTGTCTTGGGAGGATTTGAAGAAGTTGACAGGTTTGCTGAGGACGTCATGTGATCAATTAATGTCAGATTATAAATACATACCAAAATCACAATTTCAATTCAAATTATTTTCTGATGTTGTTCCAATGTTAAGGCAAATTCAAATGGTTAAATATTCAATGGTGATTGCCTATTACCAGGAGGACCATTGTACTCAATGCAAAATATTATTGCCCACTACAGCTGCATAAGCTTGAGAATCTGTTCTATGGCTGTATTTCACGGTGGTTAAAGTGCTACCAGGTTATGCTCACACAAACGTTATCAAACAAAACTGTTTGACAGTGAAGTAATCAATGGTCAAAATCATGAGTAAAATGTACTTAAACAATTATTTAACAAAAATTACCAATATATATTAGTAGCTTCCGGAGCCCTTACCTATGTAGATCAAACATACCAATGTACCATCCATACTTCAAACTTTGTAAATACAAAACCTCCAGCAGATTGGGATTTGGCTTTATTTTTGTTTTACCAAGCGTTCAACAGCCAGGGTCATATTATGATGGGTAGTTTACAGGTGGAGGAACCAGTCCATACTAGTTGGTCAAGATTCTGCACTGTAAACCATTGGGCATCGTCAAGTTACTACTAACTATCCAACATAAAGTGCCCGAGCTGAGATTCAAACCAGCGACCTCAGAGGTTGAAAGCGAGCACTCAAACCACTACATCATTGAGCCCCCTCCAGCAGATTGGGAAACAATGGTAAAAAAGTAAGGTTTTGACCAAACATGACAGGAATTTTAAAACTCTCTAAAAACAAGCAGATCTGTCAGAGCAGACCTATAAATAACAGCATTAGCACACTGCGGGTGTTGGAATGTTGGTGGTGAAGTCGAAGACACATCATCATGACAACAAATCAATGACAGTTGATCAAAATTTCAGACTTACTGCAGAATTTTGGATGGTGTCCTCATCAAACACTGAGTCACAAAAGCATAAAACGATAAAATCTAGATGCAAAATAAATTGTACATTTATACAAATTGAATTCTGAACCTCCCCACCCTCACTCTTCATGATCACCATCATTTAAAATGTATTTTGACTTTTGCCCAAAATGAAAATGTTGAAGGCTTTAAATATTTATTACTACAACTCTTGACTATCCTTTTGGGATAGAGAACTAACTATGAATTGTTCTATCCCCTACCATTTCTAAGAGGTAGCTTAGGTGTTTGGTAAAACATGAAGATATGGACACATTCAGTTTTAGATGCTGTTTTCATCATAAAATTCAAAATGCATTAAAAGTTCTATCAAAAGTTCAAATCGATAATACGTAGAGGTTGACATGAAATCAGGCTACTTTTCAAACACCAGGTATCCTACCATGCTGTTGAATATAAAAATGTAGAAAATAAAATATACATGTCATTTTGGAGGGGTGAAAGGTCAGATCTTACTTTAAAAATCTAGGCTCATAATTTCTTTTTTAAACCGATTTCACATCGAAAACCTCTTGCAGCTTTCATGGCTTTAGGGGTAAAATGTTGTCCAAAGATATGAACATCAAAGATTAAATCTTACTCCACACAAAATAACATATTTGAACATCCAAAACCTCTTGGAGTAATAATAAGCCTCATAATATCGTTTTAAGGCATAAAATGCTGTTTAACCTTGAAGAAGGGATCAAAACTTAAAACTGCCCCTGTAGACAGAATCATTGTGCTTGGTTTATCTAAATTGTTCTCATATCTGAAACTTCTGGGGACAATAATAAGTAAGAAGAGAGTTGTTTATTGTCACACAAATTGACAAACTGATGATACAAGGTTGCACATCTACCTTTTTATTCCATGTTTGAATTTTCCCACAAAACCATATTATATAAAGAAGAATCCCTGAAAAGGGGGGGGGGGTGCTAATGGGGGTGTTCCACTGGAGCCGACTTGTCTGTAACAAGGAAGTTTTTTGGGGGGTCGCAGAGTAGGTTATAGGGTCAGTACTAATGGAACACCCTAATTAGACACTGCCCAGTCTACTTTCCATGAACTAAAAATAACAAAATCCCCAAACTAGGTTATCGTTGGGCAAAGGCTATACCTTTAGTGAACCCTTGTATAAATGACAAGCAGAAATTAGCAAAAGTTTTCCAATTTTAACCTTGGTGCAATGTAGCAAAAAGATGAATGGGCATATCTCGTTACCAGAATCCAGGGTGGTGATAAAAAACATGATTTCAATCGACATTGTAAACTGACTGATATAAAATCAAATAACACGGAATGTGGTGGTGTGTATAATTGATCTGAAAACACACAAAACACACAAGGGACACTAACTTAAAATGTAAGGGATGAGATTATATAAGTGACAATGTCAGCATAAGACGTGTACCATACTGTATGAGATGGGAAGGACAACCTATACTCACACTGCGCATGTTCAATATTCTAAATATCTTGTGAAAAAATTTGTATTGATAGTGTCAAAAATCCATGAAGTCAGAAATCAAAGAAACATTTTCTTTTGAGCTTTGGACTAAAGGTAATAATGAAATTTTACTACTGTATTCCTTTTACTTGCCATTATATGTAGGGAACTGTAAAAATCATTCAATCTTTCACCATTGTAACCGTTATTTGGTGTGACTAACAGGATTTGACAGCTCCAAGACCATGGAGTATGACAGACTGTTACTGAGCAATCAGTTTAATCAAAAGTTAAAAGTTAACAAAACAGTTATTACAGGTGGTGCAGGCACACCTTTTGGGTTGTTTTACACAGTCCTACCAATATGAGGAGCTCTACCTTATGCAGGTGTTCTACTGGAGCCGACAGGCCGGTAACTATGCATTTTTGGAGAGTCGGGACCAATGTTTACAAGGTTGGTTAGGGTCAGTTACAAGTTCCTGGCCTGTCGGGGAGAGTCGGTGAAATATCAAACATGTTTGATATTTCTACGACCGTTACCGACTCTTATATCTGACCCTAATTTCAGCCCCCTAGCAACATGCCTGTCGGTTAACTTAACAGCCTGTCGGTTACACCTCCCGGCTTGTCGGTTAATCAAACAGGCATGTCTGTAACAAGTATCTAGCTTGTCCCAAATATGGACTTCCAGACTGTACGTGATGACTCACCAACCGTGCAGGAAGTGTTACAGTACATTCGGTAACTTTAGCCGGCCTGTCTGTAAGTGTTCCCGACAGGCCTGTAAAGTTTCAAGACCGGTCGGTAACTTTAACCGACTGGGTCCTAGAGTCGTGAAAATTTGTCATCGACTGGCCTTAAACTGAAACAGACAAACCGTAAACAACAACTGACAGGCCTGTAACACTAACAGAGAAGCCAAGAACTGTAACCGACAGGCCGGCAATATTTTTGCGTCTTACGGCCTGTCGGTTTCCAAATCTGTGGGTATAAAAAGGTGAGTCGGTAGACAATCTGTGTATATTTGGGCTTTGACTTGTCGAGAGACAACTGGTGTGCAACTTTTTCTTTTAGGTTTTTATTTTTTGTAAAATTAGCTTAAGTTTTGAGCTAGGCTGGACTGGTTGAGAGTGAAATCTGTTCTGTGAGGTTTCACTTTTAATTTTAAGTTTTTGTTTTTTTAAAAACAAGCTGTACAATTGATTGATTGATCAGCATATGAAGGGGCAGAAGGAGAAAGATTGAAGTACCAACTGGAGACACTCAACCACAGTTTGAGTTAGGAGATACAGCTGAGGATATAGAGAGGAGGAGGGAGAGAGAGGAGAGTGAGGAGAGAGAGAACAGGAAGAGAGGAACAGAGAGAGGATGGAGAGAGAGAGGAGGGAAGAGAGCCAGGAAAGAGAAGAGAGCGCGAACTGACACAGATACTGATGTAGAATCAACTCAATCCAGACAGAAGAAGGGCCAGATGAAGTCCATTTTCCTGAGTGATTCAGACGAAGAAGCCATCGTGGAATTTGTTAAACAGCACGAAGAACTTTATGACAAGACCAACGACAGTTTCAACGACAAGCAGAAGAGAGAACAACTTTGGGAGCAGCTAGCAGCTACCAGAAACTTGCCTGTCAAGACAATGAAGAAGTTGTTCAAGGCTCAACGTACCAGATATGGCAAGCTAACTCAGATGAAGTCAGGACAAGCAGCTGAGAAGAGCACAGAACGACAGACCTGGCTGAAGGACAGTTTCAGTGTTCTGTGAGGTCATATCAAAAGGAAGGCAGTTTCTAAATCTTCTGCATTCAAGTCACCCCAGAGACCTTCTGCAGCTGCAGCCTCAGTTCCAGATACATCCAGGGACACAGAATCTCAGATGGATATCAGCATTGCATCGGATGTTACTCATCAGCCTTGGAGCACCAGTCCCAAGTGACAACAGCCTCCAGTCGCAACTACCATCACTTCTGCAGATTCAGTCTTAGATCAGTTTCAGCAGATGAGGTCGATGATTTCCACATTTCTGGGTGCACGTCAGGACCCCACTCTAAGTCCAAGGCAGTCATTCTGCAACTATCTCCACTCGGAGATTGAACACCTTGAAGAAAGAGACTTTTTAACCTTCAGGAATGACACAGTGAAGCTTCTCAGTGAAAGGTCGAAGAACACAAGAGACTGGTCACCAAAAGTCAAGAGGTCACCACATATCAACTTCCAGAAGCATCACAGGTCACAGCAGGACATGAATGCATACTCACCATACCGGAAACTCAAGCAGTCTCCATTCCAGTTGTGCAGCCTACTCAGACAGCCACAACACAGCCTGTTACAGTGATTGCCAAAGTACAGCAACCATCAAGGCCTTCATCAGCATCAGCACAGCCAACTTCTTACGTAGTTGTGGATGACCAACAGCCTAGGACTTTCAGACAGATAATTTTCAACCCACCTTCAGTTGCAGCTTCACAACAGGAGGAAAGTCAGCACAACACTTCTGGATTACCCAGTCTCTTTGGAGCTATTCCCAGTGTGCTTCAGTATCAGCAGATGGACACACCACAGCCATTTTCACCCTCTCAAATTTAACTTCAACCAGCACCATCACCAGTGCCATCTTCCACTCATCATGAACAGTCAAAGCCTCTCAGCCAGTCCAGCCAGCAGAGTCAGCCCAGATCAGCGGATTAGCCCGCACAAGTCGCACCAAAACCGGCCCTTCTAAGGGCAACCTGAATCTTCCAACAACAATGAACAACCTGAATGTTTATGCCCAAAAGCAAAAAAGCACACCGTCCAACACTTACACATCCCAACAGTACACAAAAAAATTGTGTGAATGAATGAGTGAATGTTGAAAAAATATTACTAAAGTTTCAAATAAAGAAAAAGTTTGACCACCAAGAATTCCAAAGGAAGCTACTCACACCCCCTAACCCCACAAAAAACTTATAAAACTGAAGTCCACCCCACCCCCACCACCCAAATAAATAATAAATATCCAGAAACCATTCCACGTCCCTCCCACCCAAAACAATAATTTGAAGCAAACCCAAAATCCATACAAGTAAAAGTTGTTTTTTTCAATGTGTGGAGGGACTGACAGACAAACAAACGGGGACAGACAGACGAACAAACGGCGAAACCTAACAAAACATTCAAAGAGTTTAGTTATGAAATCTCATTTTAAATTTTTTTCCAGTTTCTGCACCAAATGGATCATTTAAATTGTTTCTGTTTTTGATATTTGGGGGCCAGAATTTATTTTAAAATGAGAGCATTTGTGTTTTACTATTTCGCAATTTTTTTACAATCGACCAAGATCATTTTGGTGGTGGATGTGACATTTGTAAATTGAGGAGCTGGATTTAAACCTGTATAAGATGATATTTAAATTGGTGAAATGGGCTTGGGATGGAATTCTGTTTGTGATAGGGAATAATTTTGGTGAAATTGAATTTGCATTAAATTGTTGGAAATTTTGTGTTATTTTTTGTGCAACACTTTGCTAAATAAAAGTTCTTGAATTATTTGGGTAGTCCTGAAAAGGACTGATAGATTACAGCATGTTCTCCCCTCAGTCTTCTCTCCTCAGTCTTCTTAAACTCTGTCTTCCTGCCCAGCCTGCGCCCCTGTGTGGTTGAAGTAGTCTTTCAGTAGATCTTGTTGATGTTTGGTCTCCCTCGATGGATTTCTTAAGTTCTCATGATGTCTCTGTCCCCCTGGTCCCCCTGTGGTGGTTGTATGTCATCAGCTGGAGTGGGTGGTCTGTCTGCTGCCCCCTGATGGCTTCTGAGCATGTTATGTAGTACCACACATGTTAACACAATGTCTCTCACAACTTTTGGCCTCTGCTCCATGGTAGTCAACAGCACCCTGAATCTCTTGACAAGTATACCAAATGAGTTCTCGACCACCCTTCTCCCCCTGGATATCCTGTAGTTGGTTATTCTCTCTGGTCAGTTGTTGTCTACTGTAAGGCTTGACCAGCCAAGGCATCAGGGCAAAGGCATTGTCTCCCAATAGGAAGTAGTGTAGATCTGGCCCCCAGGTCAAAGTGGTTCAGGTGGTGGTAGTCCCAAGGTTCTGTTCTAAATTCTTCTTTTCAGCTTACTACAGTTGAAAATCTGTGTATCAGATGATGACCCACTGCCCCCGCATTGACCCACAGGAACTTGTAATCTGCATCGACTAAAGCCAAAAGTACTGGGGAGAAGTAGCCCTTGTAGTTGAAATATTCACTACCTGACTTCTTGGGCTTCTTGATAGCAATGTGTTTTCCATCTAATGCACCGACTGCATGGGGGACATTCCATCTGTTTCTAAATCTTTCTTCAATTTTCTTCCAGTCTTCAGGATCAGTGGGGCACACCAGATACTCTTGTTGAAATTCTTTCAAAATGGCTTTGCAGACCTGGGGGACAAATTTGCAGATGGTCGTTCTTCCTACCCTCCAGTTGTATTGTAGTGAGGTGTAGCTTTCCCCTGTGGATAAGTGTCTCAAAGTAACTGCCACTTTCAACCCGACTTCCAGTGGCTTAATGAAGTTAGTGGTTGACTTCCTGAGGTGGGGAGTGATTCTTTCTTCAATCAAATAAAAAAATCCTGGCTCCATCCTGATGAAATTTATGTAGCCTGGTATGTCAGTAGTGATTAGCTCGTCCAAGAGTGTTCTGTAGCAACCTCTCTCCTCTCTCTGCAGTATCCAGGGCAGGACCCATGGATTCTGTGGCTTCCTTCTCCTTCTGGGTGATGGGGGTGATGATCATGCTGGCTGGGCAGGTGCTGGGTTCTGCTGTCTTCTGTCTCTTGAAATCACAACAATAAAAAATAAATTCAACTCAATAAAAAACAAAAGTACCCTCAAGTGATCTATCAGTTGCTGTTGAATTGTTCCTGTCATGTTTGGAGTGTGAAATCAATGGCATATCACAGGGGACGGGGTTTATATAGTGTGATATGGATCCCAATTCTGGATCCTGACTATAGATACCGACCCACAAAAGCAATCAGTCCTGTCGTGAAGGGTCGGGAACATGCTCCCGGCTTGTCTGTTTGTCTTTACGGCTTGTCTGTTTGTGATCCAGCTTGTCTGTTAGGGGTTTAGGGCTTGTCGTAATATTTCTACGACTGGCCGTGCAAAAAACGTCCCCAACCCTACGTCTTGTGGGGATGCTCATCACATCCTGTCTGTAACTATACAGAGTTGCAGCGGATTTCATAACCGACTCAGCATTTTCACACGCTTTGACTTTTGTAACTGACCCTAGAGTCGTAGGGTCGGTTACAGGGTCAGCTCCTGTGGAACACCTGCATTATCCACCTTATGCGAGTGAGTATGAAATAGCAATAAAATATACATATTGAGTGATGGCAATTTTTCCAAGTCACCTCAAATATTGAAATACACTTCATAGAGAAGGCAGATAGTAAGTTTGTTTAATTGATTTCGTCCTTTACTTTCAAAAGCCTGCTGATATAAATCACCAAATAATAAAGTAAAGGATGAATTTTACTTTTTAATATGTAAATAATATTACATATTAAAGTTTAACACATTACATAAACAACAAGAGCACTCGGAAAGCGCAGACCTCCGCCAAGGGAGCACATGTCCTGAAAATTTCATCAAAATCCGTCCAGAACTTTTTGAGTTATCTGTCTTTAAAAATTACATTTCATGGATCCAGAAGATCCAGATAGTGATCCGGATCACTCGTAAAAATGAATCATTTCTTCCTGTTACCTTTCTAGACATATCCTGAAAATTTAATCAAAATCTGTGTTTAAATTTTTGAGTTATCTTGTTCACAAACAAACTCACACACTCACAAACCCACAAAGAAACCCAGGCGAAAACATAATCTCCTTGGCGGATGTAAAAAATAGTAGGCCACAAAGGAGAGTAAATCTTTGAATGATATTCAGTGGAGAGTATTGTAAATGTTCTGCTTTCTCCAAGACGAGTTGGTTGTGGACACTTTGTACCATATTTTTGCCTGTGAATGTTTCATTCATTTTATGGTCAGTAGAATAATTTGTGTAAAAGTCATAGTATTTGGCAAAATATTTTGAACTAATAATTTTACGTTTATGAACAGAAATTATAGTTCTACCTCTGGCTTAAAATGGAGAAGCCTAAGTGTTATTTAACAAAACCATCAGCACTGACTGCCATGTCAGTAAAGTACAGTCACAAATGGATTCTCTTAATGTATGGGTGCAGAAATATTCTACATCTCACACGTGTACATTATGAAAACAATGCAGCTTATTTTTACTAAAAGATTGCACAAATATGGACTAAAAACCTGAAGCATAAAATAGCAATGCCTATTCACAGTTCATAAAATATGAAAATATCTCTGCATTCCACGATAGATTTGATGCTTTATCATTCAACATGGTTGCAGATGAATACAACGCTCAATTGATTAGAAAATTCAAACAGTTTCTTTAATAATGAATCTTCTCTGAATATCTTCATGACAAAGGACAATAGCTGAATTGGTTGTAAGTAACCAATATGTACACACATGAATTAGTAACAATATTTTGCTTTAGCTTTATTTATACTCAACTTTTTTCACTTGTATGTGAAACATTATTGACACTGTGGTATTGGTGTCAGTCTGATGTGACATGTTATTCACTTCATAATCTCTGTTGTCAGTTGAACATTAGTTACTCTATTGTCGTGATGTAAGTTAGAAATTTCATTCATGTCACAACATATGTGTCAATTTGACCTGAGCTTCAGCTTAGATGTCTGATGTAACACTTTATTCAATCTTTGGCTCAGATGTATGTTTGATAGTTTAGTCACTATATAACCTACGTGTCAGAGTAATGATTTAATCCCTCCATACTTGGAATCATTATGAACAGATATATTTCATTCTATTAACCTTTCCATCAGTTTGACAGTTATTTAACTTCACAACTCTGGCTCACTTACTTTGACGTTTGTGCAAGTTTTGCAGTTTATTCACTCTTTGACCAGGCTTTCAGTTATTAGACAGTTTATTCACCCTGGCCTTTGTGTAAGTTTGGCGGTTTTGTCAGTTTATTCATTCTGCGATCTGGATGTCAGTTTGACTGTTCTAACCTGGTTTATTATATGGAATTTATTGACAATGCTCTGGAGTCAGTTAATCAGTTGTTAGTATGACATGGGTGTCAGTTTTAGCTGACAATTCATGTCAGTTGTCATGTTGTACTTCCGTCACATCTTCCTGTCCACTCGAGCATACAATGCTGTAACAACTTGGGAATCATCCTGTTCAAAAGAAAAAGAACACATGCAGTGATAGGGTTCTTCACACCACCATGTTCACCATCACCACTCATGCAATAAGGCACATTGCAGAATGTCAATGATAAACAGATAAAGTGATGTATTCTAAAGGTCAAAATTATATTCCTTTTAACCGCTACAGTTATATTTAGACAGGCCAACCACTTGGAATCCAAACTACAATTAGGGAGGCCGAGTGCCAAATGTGTTAAGCACTGAGGTCTTGGACACGTTCTGAAATGCTAGTCACAAATCACAAATCAGTATTCAGGTGCTATACATTGACATAATATGCTCATTAAAAATTATGCCTGAAAGAAAAACATAAACATAGCCAACAAGTAAACAAGGCGATTTTAACTTTGGTAGAAATAAATCAAATCGAGTTGGATAGAATTATTTGGGAAATCATATCTCATACTTAACAGTTGTATGTATAAAACACAATATAAGCTGAAACACATGGTTACATGGGTGTTCATACTTGTGTCCAGTCTACAATAGTGTCCGTTTTCCACTGTATTCTACCAAACAAACAAATTATGAAATAGAATTGAAATAAAATAAAATTGTACAATACAATTAAATAAAATGTATATTAAAAGTACAATGTTTCTAACCATTAAAGTCGTTGTAACTGAATTTTATTAACTAAATTATGTCTATCTAAAATTTTATCAGCGGATGTGGTGAAGCCCCTATTATGACATAATGATTTACCTAAAATATAGAACTTAATACAACATATCATCTTCTGTGTCATTTGACTCTTGAAATAGTTTATTTCAGGCCTTTTTAAAATTATAAATAGGCTTACTGAAGAATAAAGTGACAGAATGACTACAATTATGACCAATACAGATTTCATTTACTAGAAATGGTTTGAATTTAAATTTGAGGCATCTTTTTTGCATCGGTACTTAAAAAAGCATATTTTAGGGATATTACGGCTTCAAACGTCAGTTTCTTCATGAAAACAGACACTGTTATGACTGCCAGTGTAGTACACATTCAAAATGAGATATTTCCTCTTTTAATGAATTTATATCTCAGTGGTTCCACTTTCAAACCAGTACCATTATACCACCATGATCTTATCAGATAGGTTTCAACAAGATATATATTCACATTCAGACCACAACATATGTGTCAATTTGACCTGAGCTTCAGCTTAGATGTCTGATGTAACACTTTATTCAATCTTTGGCTCAGATGTATGTTTGATAGTTTAGTCACTATATAACCTACGTGTCAGAGTAATGATTTAATCCCTCCATACTTGGAATCATTATGAACAGATATATTTCATTCTATTAACCTTTCCATCAGTTTGACAGTTATTTAACTTCACAACTCTGGCTCACTTACTTTGACGTTTGTGCAAGTTTTGCAGTTTATTCACTCTTTGACCAGGCTTTCAGTTATTAGACAGTTTATTCACCCTGGCCTTTGTGTAAGTTTGGCGGTTTTGTCAGTTTATTCATTCTGCGATCTGGATGTCAGTTTGACTGTTCTAACCTGGTTTATTATATGGAATTTATTGACAATGCTCTGGAGTCAGTTAATCAGTTGTTAGTATGACATGGGTGTCAGTTTTAGCTGACAATTCATGTCAGTTGTCATGTTGTACTTCCGTCACATCTTCCTGTCCACTCGAGCATACAATGCTGTAACAACTTGGGAATCATCCTGTTCAAAAGAAAAAGAACACATGCAGTGATAGGGTTCTTCACACCACCATGTTCACCATCACCACTCATGCAATAAGGCACATTGCAGAATGTCAATGATAAACAGATAAAGTGATGTATTCTAAAGGTCAAAATTATATTCCTTTTAACCGCTACAGTTATATTTAGACAGGCCAACCACTTGGAATCCAAACTACAATTAGGGAGGCCGAGTGCCAAATGTGTTAAGCACTGAGGTCTTGGACACGTTCTGAAATGCTAGTCACAAATCACAAATCAGTATTCAGGTGCTATACATTGACATAATATGCTCATTAAAAATTATGCCTGAAAGAAAAACATAAACATAGCCAACAAGTAAACAAGGCGATTTTAACTTTGGTAGAAATAAATCAAATCGAGTTGGATAGAATTATTTGGGAAATCATATCTCATACTTAACAGTTGTATGTATAAAACACAATATAAGCTGAAACACATGGTTACATGGGTGTTCATACTTGTGTCCAGTCTACAATAGTGTCCGTTTTCCACTGTATTCTACCAAACAAACAAATTATGAAATAGAATTGAAATAAAATAAAATTGTACAATACAATTAAATAAAATGTATATTAAAAGTACAATGTTTCTAACCATTAAAGTCGTTGTAACTGAATTTTATTAACTAAATTATGTCTATCTAAAATTTTATCAGCGGATGTGGTGAAGCCCCTATTATGACATAATGATTTACCTAAAATATAGAACTTAATACAACATATCATCTTCTGTGTCATTTGACTCTTGAAATAGTTTATTTCAGGCCTTTTTAAAATTATAAATAGGCTTACTGAAGAATAAAGTGACAGAATGACTACAATTATGACCAATACAGATTTCATTTACTAGAAATGGTTTGAATTTAAATTTGAGGCATCTTTTTTGCATCGGTACTTAAAAAAGCATATTTTAGGGATATTACGGCTTCAAACGTCAGTTTCTTCATGAAAACAGACACTGTTATGACTGCCAGTGTAGTACACATTCAAAATGAGATATTTCCTCTTTTAATGAATTTATATCTCAGTGGTTCCACTTTCAAACCAGTACCATTATACCACCATGATCTTATCAGATAGGTTTCAACAAGATATATATTCACATTCAGACCACTGGAAATGGTTACTGTATGCAACACTTTGAGCTTAGATTTAAGCAAGGTTTTAATTGTTTTTTTCTGTAAAATTTCTAAGAAAATATGCACATCAATACATTATATGATCTTTTCCAGTCTACATATGACATAAGTTTGAACCTTACTTTTTAGTTGTCTGGCTTATCTAAAAACATTCAGCATTTAAAACTAACACAGCACAGTATTTTGTCCCATGTTGGTAGTATGATGCAAAGATAAACACCTGGGGCGGTATTCACTAACATTCCTATCTTAGTCTTGGTCCTAACTTTAGTAGTTTATCATTTTAATCATATGCCTGATTTTATTTCTATTACAGTAAGCACAATTTTAGCTCTTAAATCTTCATGTAGAATCAATAAAATTTAAAATTAGTAACTAAATTTGATAATTGATTTATAATATCGTTAGATATTGATGATTGATAATTGTGTATAAGATAGGACTAAGACTAGGAATGTTAGTGAATACCGCCCCAGGTAGTACAATGTATAATGAAATAATACATATCATTGGGAGAGATTCTAGGCCCCAAATATGAATACTTCATGCGAGATTTTTCATCAATTTCAGTGGATTCAGATATATAAACTGATAAAATGACAAAGTGTTCTATATCCAGTAGAAAGTTTACAATATTTTCATCCTATATCCCAAACCCATATTAGCTGCTTTGCAATAACTCTCAGACCCCTCGAAGTACTTGAGTATACGCTGCAACATTCAACTCCACGTGAGTCACGTGAGGTACATGGGGACATTATGATAAACAGCCAACTAGTTAAACTATACACAAAAAGAACAGATTTGATGTAAATCCATAAAGTTTTTTCTTGGTAACATACAAAAAAACCCCAGCTAAATGACCACTGGCATAAATCATGTTGGGGAATTTCTATATACAGCGTTCAAGATTTGTTTACACTGATTAAAGTGTAAAATAATACCATCGATGATTAAAATGGGCTATAAAAGTTTTATCATTTTGATTTTTAACAGCGAAGAAAATTTTCACATATTTTAATCAAATGAAATACATGTTATTACTCTTAAAATGAGCACGCATATTGGTTTTCTGGTCCAAGTTGTGTCAAGTTACATTGGGGAGCAGTAGGTGACTATTTTAAATAAAACCTCTACACAAAATACCACTAAAGTTATTCTGGAGATTTTACTTGGTACAAGGACACAGTCTGCGTGAACTACTTGTGTTCAATATTCTTTGTTTACTTGTCCGCCTGTATGTTATTTATTTAAGCATGGTTATGACAACTCCATTGATATGCCCACAAAATTTCAATGGAATGAGCAGTGTATAATTAAGACCAGAGGCTCAATACGCTTCATATATTGCATGGTTTGGTGTTTCAATGGTAAGAAAACTAGGTACACTTCATTGGACAAACATGGCTTGAAAACATACAAAGAGACACAGCTTGAAGATATAGAATTTGCTTAGCAGAAAATCAAACTTAGAAAACCAAAGAATACCCCCATTAGGCACAAAGTCAGCTATCCTAGAATATATAATCAGCTATAACAGTGTCCTAGAAAGCACTTACACACTAATACCTCTAGCAAGCAACAGAACTCTGGCCCATTGTTAGAAAGATGTCTTAAATCTGAGACAAAAAATAGACTTAGATTTGAATTTGAACTCAACTTTGTATTTATTATCAAGTTCTCAGCTGAGACTTGTCTAAATTAAATATGAACAAACCGTGATCATGCTCACTGGTCTAACATATTTTAAATGTAAAAATTATTTGAGGGTTACAATTCATAGAGAAATTTATTCAAAATACAGACACGTTAGCAAGTAATGTAATTGTGAAAGTATTTCAATCAAATTAAAGTGCTTTTGAAACCGAAATTTTAATGTATTTCTACATATTGTGTATTACTTTCCCTTTATTTTAAATGGTAAAAGTTAAAATTCGGCCTCTGTTTAGATAAATAATGCTGGAGATTTTTCAGAACAGTTGAATCAACATTGTAACAGTCTTACCTTTCAGACTAAATCTGAGCCTGAATTCTGCCTCAAGCAGATCATGAACAACTAGCAAGTTTCAAGCCAAAAATGGTGTCAAATTTGAGACTGGCCCTGTAGCCTAGAATTATCATATCTGATTAAAACCTTTGTTCAAATAGTCTAAATATTATTTCCACTTCTGACATTTGAGGAAATTCTGAGGTTTTCAGCACTGTAAGCAAAATATCAGTTTAGAACATTTTAATTGTAAATAAAAGAAAGCAAGCCAGTCTCGTCATACTTCGGGGATAGGTTCTATGAGCTGTCTGACAGGACAGGCAATATCCCAGCCACTCACTAGGTGACCACTTCCACTATTCCCTTGGTGATGAGTGATCACATGAATTCCTCTTTCCTTTGTAGATTACCAATATAAGGTGCTAAAAAGGTGAACTGTGGGGATGGCTGGGTAGAATTCCCTTGTCTGTTAGGTAAGATGTTAACCTATACACGTTTAATTTACAATTAAAAGTTTTTATTTTATTGCATCAATATGTCTTACCTAATAGCTGAATCCCTCAGTAACTACCAGAATATGGCAGGTAGCAGACTCATTGAATCATAGAAAAACCAACTCTGTACAATGTAAATTATGAAAAATATACATTTGCATTTCTTGCCCATTTCTGGCCGCTTTTTTAACATAATCTTGTCAAAAAGTGATACAAGCATTAAATTAATTTTCTGTTTGAACTATTTAGATAAATGGATATTTCAGCAAATGGACACTTCTAGAAACGCACATGTTATTTGTGATGTGACAATTGCTACAAACAAATTGTTATCCACTATTTCATGATGAAAATTCTTTATTTTTGTGTTCTTCTTGATAGAAATTTGACAGTAATATCATTTTTCACATTAATACCAAAAATAGGTGCTCAGTGTACATATATTGTCGGCAGAATGGGAATGACAACAAAATGTCCTCTAAAGTCTGCTTGCAAAAATGTCAATAATGATTGTAGAAGAAGGAAGTTAAATACATATCGCACATTGAGGACTATTTCCTCACACAGCTCGCTATTTGGATGTAATAAACTCTTTGTGAAATTCATTTATCACAAGCCGAGAATATATATCATATATTTAACATGAATCCTGGGATTGTAGCCTCTTGTTCTATACTTCTAACTGTGACCAGTGTAATAGTCAGAGGACAAACCACCACAGTGTCACAGAGTGGCTGTAGTTACACTTTCCTGGTGTCCAAACAGAATGACAACTCCTGTCCAGTGGGGTCTGTGGCATCTGGACCAAATGATGAGGAGGTGGAATACCTGAAGTCTCTTGTTAAACTACTCACTCAGAGTGTACAAAACCTCCAAGAAGAAGTGAAAGACCTAAAAGAATCCAAACAAGCTGACACCAGTGAGATCAGAGTGGGGACAAACTATGTGAGGTGGGGAAGGACAGTGTGTCCTCAGACTGCTCAGCTCGTTTATCAAGGTTTGACTTATTGAATTTAAAATATAATAAGCATTTTTTATTAAACACTTACACTGTGAGTCATACGACCTATATTAGGAAAACAAAGTGTCTGCTGTAAGGCATTTTCAACAGGATTTTTCAGACTATTTTATCATATAACCTGATAAAATAACAAAGATCAAATAAACATCCAAATGACAGGAATACTAATTACCTATATGGTAACAGTTTTAGACCACATTTAAGCTTCCAAGATTTTCAAGACAGATTACGGAAATTCACTAAAGTGCATGATATTTTCAAAGTAAAGGTAGTAATTTGAATAATTCTAAAGACAGAAAATGTAATTAGATGTGTGACAGATAGGGTATTGGATAAAGTTTGTTATACTCTTTGTAATACGCTTTTGGTCCAAAATATACTATACTATATATATGTTACCAAATCTCACACTGAGAAAATCCAAGCCGGGAAGCAAAACTCAAGAAAAGAGAAAAGTTTCTCTTGTGTTTTTTGTTATACCCTAAACCTATCTTCTATCTTCTTCCATTTGCAAAATTAATGTGATTTTGTTTCTCTCTTTTGTAATTTCTATCAATACCCAAGATGGCTTCCAAAATATTTTTAAAAAAATATATTTTTCAAATTTTTAATTTTGTAACCTATGGTGTCACATTTCTTGCAAAATTGCCCTAACTCACTCTATTAACAATATAAGCACAAATTTAATATCTAATAATTTTGGTGCTTCTAATATGTAGTCTGCAATACCCACAGTTTTTTCTGCAGGCCAAAAATTCACTCAAAATCATTCTATCTTGCTTTTTTATGAGATAAAGGTAACACTTGCATAAATCCGAGATAACCACCAAAATGCAACAATGTGGTGGATTTACTTCAATATCATCCCCATCAAGTTCACTCCGGTTGTAATCTAGGATAGTTTGCTCAAAATAATTTTAGTTATCATGATAAGGAATTTATTTATTTTCAATATTTACAGCTGCCTGTCTTTTTTTACTTGGGTAATGGTATCTTTATCATATCAACAGCTTAAGGGATAATAATTAGTAAATCCCCCCCTCCCGGTTCATTTGAGATTAACAACAAAAAACTAAACACGTTAACTACTCAGTTTCTTTCTTTCTTTTTTAGAAGTATTTGTAAAGTCCTGAAACTGATGTAACCATCCTCTAAGGCATTGATGTCCAAAGGGAGATAGTACAGTTCTAGAAAGAGGTCAATATCTATGTTAGCGTCCAATAGGGGAGATAGGCTAAATTCTAAATACTAACATCACACTCTGTATAGAAACCCTTGAAATCTCATTCATTTAAGCAAATGGTAGTTGCTTTACAAGTAGCAAGCAAAGAATTTGAGACATTTGGGTGAGGAAGGGATGAAAAACTACAGCAGGCCCAGACTTGGACCAGAACTTTCTAAGCTAACTAACGATAGAATATATTGGTAAGCGCTCAGAAAGAAATCAAGTAATTTACATTTTTACCACACTCATCCATTATCTGCCGGTAGTACGTCGTTTTGAGAGGTCATAGAGTACTCACCCTCAGACTTTTTCATCATTAAAGGCTATAGTTTCGAGCATAAATGTACCTATATAAAGTATTTGTAACTTGTGTTGAAGTAAGTATGTCCGCTTAAGTTAAAAATATGGTAGATATGAGGCAGTAACTGAAAATCTGACCCATTTAGGGCCTAAAATACGGGAGATAAAAATAGGATTCTGTAGTCCTGAAGATCAATTCTTTGCAGAATTACAAGTAATACTTTGAGAAAATACAAGAAAAGGACCTTCGTTTCCCAACTTTAACCTGGATGAAGAGGAGTTCAAGTGGTGAATTGGAAATAGTACTTTAAAATGGCTTAGTCCATGGTTGCCCACCTAGGGTCATAAAAATTGCCTTAAAAACCTAATACGCTGCAACAAAGCCAAATCACCAAGTCTGACTATTACGGAAGAATAACAACAGGAAGCTTTATAGAAAACACAGCAATACTTTACTCGATACAAAGCAAAATACATAATGACCACTCAGCCACGGCAGAGTGGTAACTTCAATATGTTGCTACAATCTACTGATAGCTTGCTGCATTACAAGATTCCAACTACACCTTTACCTCTTTGCATTGGGTCCAAATTTGGCCCAACTCAAACAAAAACTGATTTACTCAAGAGTGAGAAGTTCAAAATAGCCATTGCTCAGCTACGAAATGAGCTGCAGGTCTGCAATTTTACTATGTTATAGATGGCCCAAAAGTCGGTGAATAATATATTTCAACAAAATACTCTAAATGCCATAGTTTTCAAGTTACAAGTAATTTACTCAATAGTGATTACCTCATAGTAGCTATTGCTTAGCTATGCAATGATCTACAGGTCTAGAATTTTACAATGTTACAGCTGACCCAAAAGTAGGTGAATAACATATTTCAACAAAATACTCAAAATGCAATAGTTTTAAAGTTACAAGCGATTTACTCAACAGTGAGAACCTAAAAGTAGCTATTGCTCAGCTATGGAATGAGCTACAGGTCTACAATTTTATTATGTTATAGTTGATTCAAAAGTAGATGAATAACATATTCAACCAGGCATTTATAACCTAATTGACCTGAACATTGACTTGGTTCTTGATATTTGTGTGTTCAATAGATATGTCGTGAGTTTTCATTCCTAGGGACATTGCAGTAATTATTCAAACATTTATTTCATGCTTTGAAGTTTATTTATTATTTCACAGATAAATACTTACATTTTGATGACAAAGTGGTTCACATATATCTTTTAATGCAACAATTTTTATTTCCACTGTTCACATTGTCCACATGCATTTAATAATATAGACTATATTTTTCCATGTAGAATAATCTGTTTTTACTTATAACAAATGCTTGTAGCATGTCATTCTATTGTACTAGACTTTCACAACAGTTATCTGTGACTACATCATGCTCTATCTTTCTGACTCAGGCAGTCTACTTTGGTCTTGAGTTCCCAAGATTTTGCACTTTCCTTAAACTTCATCACTGACAGTCCTATGTCAAGTCTTTTCACAAAAGAATTATGACCTATCTCTACCGTGACCTTTGGTTAGTTTGACAGGTTAATTAAGAACCTATAATCTTGACGGGCACTGCTTAGGTTCCATTTCACTTTCTCTTGTAACCTCCAGGTGACACAGCACACAGTTTTTCTGTAGAGGATTTGTTTACCTGATGTAAGTCATGTGATGCATCGTTAAGGTCTATAAGTGTTTGACATGTAAATTCTAAATAATCTCAAAGTCACTAGTAGCGTTACAGCTCAATATGACTTCAATTACGATATTTTAGCTGTCTGATGATATTATTTTTTCATATTCTATAGAGACTTTGTGCAACTAGAACCTCCATTGAGAATAAGATTTAGTTTTAATTATGTTGGAACCCGCATTGGCATTTCTCTTTAAAAAAACGAAAAAAAACTGTAAACACTTTATTTTCAATTCGGCGATATTGTAATATGACAGTTAATTAACTAAAATTGTGATAGTCAACCACCAGCCAGAAGAAAGGCTAACAAAATAAAACCTGGAAATCTTGCTGAAAATGAAACCTGAAAATGGTGTATCGTGTACTGCTTTTGGTAAATAAATTTAATGACAGTGATTGGCAACTCTACCCCACCAGTCACCATGTCAAAATTGAAAGCCCAGCTTTGCTTCCATACAGAAGTTTAATTAAACAAAAAGATTTTGGCTTGCTTTTGAACCTTTAGAATTTCTTTCTAAACCTACATTAAAATTGAACATCTCAAAATTTTGTAGCTACAATGTAGAACTCTAAAATTGTTTCTTGTTAAAATTTTTTTGTGTATTTGCATTTTACTGTTACAAGTCCCGTGGTGCGAAAATTTTATCTTTACTATTTATAAATTAATCAATTATATATTGAACATGAAGATATTTTAAATAAGAATTGTTTGAATTGAACTTTGAAGCTTTGTTAAAAACTTTCTGTCAGCTATCGAAAGATAACTGGTACAGCTTAAAAGGACCTTGGCTTTACATTATATTTGTACAGCTAATGGGTATAAACATTTCTGAGTAAATTAAAAAACGTTAAATTATTATGCAATAAATTTATCAATAGAAATCGCATATTTACATATGATACAAATATTTACATAGATTTTGTCGTGGAAAAAAAATTCCTCTGATACCACCTCAGTTAAGTTAAACTTGACACTTTATTTCCTCTACGTGGCTTTTATTGGAAATGAATTGCATTGTTTTATTGAAATAGTTGCATCTTAGTATTGTGTCTTTACATACAATCAACTAGCTAGTGTCATTTCCCTGTTGTCACTCAATAACCACAAAAAAGGTTAATTACTTTTGATCTGACTAATATTCTCGCGAATGTATGGCACTGAAATCAAATATATATTCCTATGCTTGATTTTACAAATATTGACACCACTTAGGACCATGTGTGCAGTATTGTTTCGTTTTTTACTTTTCCTAATTAAGATGTCATATGTATGATTTCTATTCAAGATGCAGTGTTGTACATTTTATTTCTTTGAGTTTATATTCTACTGTTAAAGTACTTTCTTCCCCAGTTTCTCGACTTTCTAAAGTTTTGCATCATTACAGTTTACTAGAACTTTACCAAGTTTTTTTAATCTCAATGTTTTCCCTTTCATGACTCCTGTAATGCTAACTACATTTATTTCAGTTGTATATGAGCCATTTGGAATCTTTTATATCCTACAGCAAAGTTAAATGCACTACTTTCTCAGTTTTGTCAATTTTTAAAAGTTTTGGAATATTTTTTCCTAATTTCTTTTAGTTTGTTCTATTTTTTCTGCCCCTATATTTTTTGTGTGTGTGTTTTATGAGATTTTTCTACCAATTCACTTGATCAACTTAATACACTGAAAGCTATTGAGTATAATAAAATCATTTGGTAACAGTTCAAATATTTGTTTTGTTGTGATTACAGTACACCTAACAAAAACTAAGAGTTATACACTTGCTGATGTAATGTTTCCTTATAAGGGGGTTATCAAAGTTTGACACCAAATAGTCATTAAACGCGACAATTACAATGTAACATTTTATAGTATGAAAGGAACCATTGTTTGACATCAATGAAATACTCTAGGTTATGCAGCCAAATCCCACTACACTCACACTGGTGGGGGAGTGAACTATCTATGTCTACACAACAACCCCCAGTGGCCTGATGTGACAACCAGTGGCTTTGAATATGGTGACAGAATCCATGGAGTGGAATACGAAACACTGACAGGACTTGACAGTTCTCTCCATGACAATGATGCTCCGTGTGCAGTGTGTCATGTAGATGGGAGGGGGGAACATCTGATGATACCAGCACAAAGAACCTGTCCTCAAAACTGGACCAAGGAGTATGAAGGTCTCCTGGTAACTGACCATTATGGTTTCAAAAAGTCAACCTATGTGTGTTTAGATGGTGACCCAGAAGTGATTCCAGGAGGAAGTGCAAATGACAATGGTGGGTTGTTTTACACAGTGCAAGCATCATGTGGAGCTCTACCTTGTCCTCCTTATGTGAATGGATATGAAATAGCATGTGTGGTCTGTACTCACTGAGTACATAACACAACTCTGTTGCCATTAAGTGAAACATTAAATATTTCATGAAAACAGCAAGTTTGAGGTCAGGATTTGCATAAAGGTGTATTATGAAAATAATACTATTGGCATGTTTATTTTAGACAGATTTATAAATAGCCCTGTTGGTATTTCAACATATTGATTTTACAAAGTGGTTTGAAATGAATGAACTCTTTAAATGCAATGCCAAAAAATAAAATTTTCAATTTACAAATATATACAAGACAAGATATGTTTGTGGATGTATTTCCGGTTAGACGTGCTGCAAGGCCCTTCCTTGGTGCAGTATGATTCTTTTTATGATTCTACCTTCAGTCAATGTAAAGATTGTTCTAAAATGCACACATTCATAAAGTTTCAATAACCTCACAAAGTAATGAGTCCTAAGCAAGTCTAATATTAGGTATATAATAGTCACAGAATACTAGCATTCTAATCGTTTTTACCTTTTGCAGCACAATTAACTTTAACCTTTAAGTTTGCAGGTTGTTTAAACACATTGTATACCACAGTTGGAGAAAAGCTTTGTATACTAGTGAGGAAAAAAGTCTTTAATTTCTTCCGTAACATACTGTGTGGTGATTATGTAGTGTAACTTGACCAGTTCCCGTCTGTGCACTGTTAAGCAATCTGCTTGGTTAGTACTTAGATGGGTGACTGTCTGAGTTCTGGTTCAGGTATGGGCAGATACATAGTAACTTAGATGACCATTTGAATGGCGGTCCCATCACAATGGAACTGAAACAAGACACCAGGCGTCACTTTATCAATCATCAATCAATTCATCATCATCATATATTGGCAAATGTTTGTCTTGATTATGAGGTCTGAATTATATTAGATTAGATTAAACAGTAGATCTTTCAATCCTGAACTTGAGACATAAATTTTGGGAATGTCATGAAGCAAATTAAGAAAGGACAGCAAGAATGAGAAAATATTAAACATGTTTGGTATTTTTAATAATCTGCAATTTTGCTTCAAAACATCTAAAAGTTAGGATGCTCAGCCTGATGTTTCAGCAAAGAAGTAAAATGTGATTGCAATATTTATTAATAATTAAAGGTTTAAATATGACTCAAGTGAAAGTGATCCAAACAAACAGAAAACAAAACTTGACTGAAAAGTTTCAATTCATTTGACCATCCTGTGTGTAAGCAAACCAACATTCAGAACCGTCTTGTTGCTATCAGTGAATTACACCCCTCTTCTACTATCACAACTTATTGCAATGCCTCCTCACAATGTCTACAATTTATAAAATAAGTTGTTACACCAAGTCCTGGTAACTCTTGTGCAGTGAGTGGTGAACTTGTTACGACCAATCCCATGGGACAAAAGCACCAGTTTTATTAAAGGCGAATGTATAGAATTGATTGTAATGCAAAACAAATAAAATCAGAGCATCATAATGATAACCCATAGTACCACAAAGATAAACATATCTTGTGATCACTGATGTCAATTGAGGGCAGAAATGCTCAGTCACAACTGTTTTTAAACATGTAAAAATGTCACCAGAATTCAAGATTTAAACACTTATCATCCCAAACTTTTATGACTTAAAAGATAAGTTCTACAACCAACAAATTACCCTTGGAACTGCATTGGCAGGGTGGTTATGAGGCACATTTTGACAGTTGAAAAGAGATATTAGAAACCTGAACATTACTGAGAAAAATTATGTAGATTACTAATAGAAAAGAATCACAGTTACTAGAAATATTAACATATCTTTTATAATTCCTTTACAAAGCTCTACACAGAATTTTTCAAACCCAAGGTGTAGAAGATGATGTATGTAAAAGAACTTATACCCGGGAGCCACGATACGGCTGTCTAATAGTACAAACGCTTAAACAAACTACAATTAAGCTGCTTTCTGTGTCACTGTAAGGTCATAATATAATGGAAACAAATAAATGTTATTCTTGAAATGTTTTTGTTCAAAACTTTATCTTGTTGATATTTAATGGTCCCCTGAAAAGTAAATGTTCTAGCTAAGGAATCTAACTTAATTTTAGCCCCCTATACCAACATTAAGCTACAGTTTTAATTTTTTTTGGCTTATTTTTCCAATGTTTCACCTACTTGACCAGAAAGCATTATTAATGGTACATTTGATTTGCAAGATCTTTGTAATTGTACATTTACAGACAAAACGCTAATGACAGCCTGCTCATTATTTCAAAATTCAGTTTTAAAATAGACAAAACAAATAATAATATGCACAGGGACCGTAAATACAAAAATTAGTATCCTAATTATGATACTATACTCATGAATAATCACGACATAGGCTGATGAGAATTGACAACATGAACAGGTGATAAATCTGTCTAGGTGGCCAGATAGTGGCTCCCCCATGTTACATATTATGTTACATATCATATTACATTTCAAAGAATATGGTTTGACAAGAGTTCTTAGCTCTTTATACCACTTAGAAATAACTTTAGTGTTGTAACCTGTCATACTCTCTGATGTCCTTCACAACTTGTACACAATATAATGTAACTGAAATTAAATCTATTTTTGATGTATATTTGTGTTTTACTGATCCATTATAGAAATAAACTGTCTGAATAATCCACTTGATTACTTTATTTGTCTATTTAAGTCGTTGATGACACTTAACACAAAGATCACTTTTTCTGGCAGATGGTAAATAAAGCTGTTAATTTATGTGATTTTCTCTTTGTGAAACATATAGTATCACTGGCAGCCATAATCTACAGGAACCCTATAGACACTATGAATAGATTGATGTGTTTGGACTTACATATTGTACAGCATATCTCACAGATTTCTATCACTGTGAATTTTAAGATGATTGAAGAAAGCAGCACATTTAACATACTGCTTGGTCAAGATTCTGCACTGAAAATCCTGTTGTAAGAACTATTTAAAGAGTGGGAGAAACGAGGGCAGCTACCGAGTCCTACATTTGAAGTAAACAGAGTCAAACCAGTGACCTATAACTAAGCCATGTACTGCTATGTCAAAGGTCAAAACAGCTACACCCTCTAACCAATGTCCCCACCAAGTAAGAACTTTCTATACCTTATGCTTCACTTACGTCTCATCTTATATGTATATACACGTAAGTGTGCTACAAATTTTGTTGAAAAATATGAGCATAGGCTGGTAGTGGGGTAGTAGAGATTTGCATGTGAAAACAAGGTGTATACTCCCAACAAGAGTGTCATTACTTGAATATTCATGAACAGTCTGGAACTAGCTACAGGTCCCACAGTGGTTTTATATACATGCAAGTGCATGTAACTGCGAGTGTATCATACGGCAGAAGTAAACCCTTTAAGTGAATGGGGAGCACTTGTAAAACTAGCAAACTAGCATGTGCCCAAGTCTCTTGTAAATTTTCCTTGAGACATGGATACTTTTGTAGTCATAATGCATGCATACAGAGATTAATGTGCATGCCAGTTTTCATTGTGGAGTGCCACCTGCACTATATTCTGCTTTTTAAAATTGTGAATGTACCTTTAGTGGCTCCTGTAAATTAGCCAATTTTCTCTGTAACCAGGAAAACCATGCACGTACAATGGGATCTTAGAGAAGCTTTTTTATTTCCAAGACCTGTTCTGACCAGGCGGCCTGGCAAGCAGGAGTACATGAATGAACATCAAACCCATAGAGCCTTTAAAGGCTGTGGGGTACACTTAAAGATATTTTAAAATTCTAATTCTAATTGGACTTTTATAGCGCTTAATCTCCCCAAACAAGAGGACTCTAAGGCACAACATAACAAAAAGCAGTCAACAAAATTCTGTGTCCAGGGACATAACAGGGGTCGAACACCACGGAGAACGCCAGGAGGATGATTCAGGCTAGGGTGGATATGCTTTGGTGTACAGGTAGGTTTTAAGCTGTTTTCTGAAGGAGGCCAGGGATGGAGAGGCACGAATCACATCAGGGAGAGTATTCCACACAGTAGGAGCATCAAACGCAAAACTATAACCAAACTGTTTGACAGATTTATGAACAGAGGGGCAGAACTTTGGAATAACTAGGAAATTACCACCACTTTGACTGCGCCTGGTACTATAAGAACTGCTGTAGGAAGAAAGATGTGGTGAAAAATACCTGGGAAAACCTGTGTGAAGATACTTATAAACAAGTGTGACTGTCTTGAACACAATGCGCTGTTCAACAGGAAGCCAATGCAGTTTCTTTAGCACAGGAGTTATGCTGGTGTATCGACTGGTGTTTGATACAATTCTAGCTGCACTATTTTGGATGCACTGTAATTTGCGTAGATTGAACTTGGACAGGCTCCTGAAAAGTGAGTTGCAGTAATCCAACCGACTACTAACAAGAGCGTTGGCTACAAGCACAGAAACATCATGAGTAAGAAACCGCCTGACATGTCTGAAGTCACGGAGTTTAACAAAACAACTTTTGCAGACATTCTGAACATGCTTGGACAAAGAGAAATCTGAATCAAGCCACACACCCAGATTTTTTACTGAATCTGCAGGGCAGAGTGAGTTGCCCAGGATATCAATTGGAAAACATGCTTTCAACTTATCCCTTTGTCTCTTCGAACCAAAGATGATAAACTCAGTCTTATCAGGATTCAGTTTGAGCTTACTAGTTGTCATCCACTCTTTAACATCATTTAGGCACTTATTTAGCTTTTCAAAGGCAGCAGATGCATTCTTCTGGGATAAATGTATATAAAGTTGGCTATCATCTGCGTAGAAATGAAACTTTATTGCATTATGTTTACTGATAATGGAACTGAGGGGGGTAGTGTACAATGAGAACAACAAAGGACCCAGGACAGAACCTTGGGGAACACCAAATAGGAGTTTACAAACATCTGACAAAGTAGAACCAATTTTTACTGATTGGTAACGGTCCATTAGGTAGGATGTGAACCATTTCAGAACGGAGACACTGACCCCAAACCAGTTTTGGAGGCAACCCAGAAGAGTAGAGTGATCAATGGTGTCGAAGGCAGCAGACAAGTCAAGCAATACCAAGGCAGTGGATTCACCTCTTGACAATGATAAGTGAACCTCATTTTTTATGTAGAGAAGAGCAGTCTCAGTTGAATGGCCTGCCTTATATGCCGACTGGTACGGGTTGTCTAAGTTATTGGCATTAATATGTTCACCTGCTTAGCAACCACACGTTCTACCAATTTAGATATAAAACTGAGACCTGATACAGGGCGATAATTCTTAAGGTCATTTGAGGGAAGATTTGGCTTTTTAATAAGTGGAGTGACCACAGCAGATTTGAAGGCATCAGGAACGCATCCCTCCATGAGTGAGCAGTTGACCAGCTTTGTAAGGGATGGTAGCAATATATCAATGCATTCCTTAATCAGGAATGTCGGCAGAGGGTCCAACAGGCATGATTTTGTTGGTGATGCTTTAATTATTTTATCAACAGCATCTTCAGAAACTTGCCTAAAGACAGTAATTTGGGGAGGATCTGAAGGAGGGTTAACATCATATTCAGTGCCAGAAGAAGCAAAATTATCTCTAATCTTCTTAATTTTGTTGGTGAAGAAGGAGGCAAACTGGTCAGCCAATGACTTTTCGGAAGAAAGTATATAACTTGCCTTTGTGATTCGATGCAGCAGTAATTTGGTTATAACCATTAATTTTCGAAAGTGTAAATAAGTCTGAATATTGATTAAGTAGGAGGCATTCGACACAACATGGAGGGGCCATGGTGACACAGTGGTAACACACTTCCCTCATAGCTCTGACCTCTGAGGTTGAAACCCGGACCTTATGTGGGAAATTTGGTAGTTGTGATATGACCTGTACAGTGTTAAAAGCGATGCAAAACCCAAATGATAAATTGACACAATATGGACACCATTTCCAGCACATAATGGATCAGCTCTCATGTGATGAACTAAAATGTATACACTGGGGGGAAGAATGGCTATAGGGGATGGCTTGTTTTTAAATGTGGTACTTTTCAGAGTTATAAGGACCAGGTTGGGAATCAAAACCAATATACGAGTTGCTACAGCAACAGAGTTTTTATGCCCCTTGAATTTTCAGGGTGTAATTTTTCACGGATATGAAACAATCTGTGTTGTTTTTATGGTGGAGTTTTGTAATAAACTGTTACACATAATTAATAAACATACCAAAATCACCCACATGTTCTTAATATCAAAGGAAATATTTAAGGTAACGTTTAATTCTAATTCTATTTCCACTTTCATAGCATTTAATCTCCACTGAGCAGTGGACTCTAAGGCTCAACAAGACAATAGGAATGTGCAAATTCAAAGTCCAGGGACAGAAATAGGTCGGCACCACGGAGAAGCCATAAGAGAAAATGAATTGAGGAGGATATGCCTTTGTGTAGAGATAGGTTTTGAGCTTCTTTATAAAAGTGGCAATAGTCGGTGATGCACGAATGTCTTCAGGAAGTGAATTCCAAACAGTGGGAGCATCAAAGGCAAAACTGAATCCAAATTGGTTTTTGGACTTGTGAACAGTAGGTTGAAATTTTGGTACATTAAGGAAATTGGCCACACTCTGACTACGTCTAGTGTTGAAAGTGGTGTGGTATGTGGATGGATATGGAGCCAAATATTTAGGGAAACTCGTATGAATAAATTTGTACACCAGGGTAGCCAGTTTGAACTCAGCAAAATTGAACAGGGAGCCAATGGAGTTTCTTGAGTACCGGAGTTATTCGAGTATATTTACTTGAATTCGTAACAATTCTAGCTGCACTGTTTTGGATAGACTGTAATCTATGAAGACTGAATTTGGAGAGACTTCTAAAAAGTAAGTTACAGTAGTCCAACTGACTAGAAGCATTGGCAACCGAAACAGCTTCATCCTGAGTCAAGAACTGCCTAATATTTCTAAAATCCCTCAGTTGAATAAAACAGCTTTTACAAACATTCTGGACGTGTTTACAGAAAGAAAAATCAGAGTCAAACCACACACCCAGGTTCCTGACTGACTCAGTGGGGTGAAGGGGGTTGCCGAAGATGTTGATTGTGAAACATACCTTTAACCTTTCTCTCTGTTTCTTGGAGCCAAAAAGTATGAACTCAGTTTTATCAGGAATAAGTTTGCTAGCCAACATCCATTCCTTAACACCTTGAAGGCATCTGTTCAACTATCAAAACAGCTTAGTCATTCATGTGTGACAGATGGACATAAAGTTGTGAATTGTCGGCATAGAAATGAAAGCTTACGCCTTTATGTTTACCAATCAGTGTAGTAAGGAGGGATGCATAAAGAGAGAATAGCAGAGGACCCAGAACAGAACCCTGAAGCACACCAAACAGCAGTTTTTGTAAATCAGACAAAGTAGAACCAATCTTAACAGACTGAAAATTTTCTGTTGAATAAGAAGAGAACATTTGAGAGCAAAGCCACCAGCACCGAACCAATCCAGAAGACAGCTAATTAGAGTGGAATGATCAATAGTATCAAAGGTGGCTTAGAGATCCAGAAGTACCAAGGCAGTGGCTTCACCCCGAGATAGTGACAAATGAATATCATTTTGATGGAAAGCAGAGCCGTCTCCATTGAGTGACCTGACTTATACACTGACTGGTATGAGTTATCCACACCATGTTGATGAATATGATCAATCAGCTGTTTAGCAACTACACATTCAACTAATTTAGAAATGAAACTAAGTCCAGATACTGTGCGGTAGTTTTTCAAATCCTCAACAGGAAGAGAGACCTTCTTTATAAGTGGAGTAACTACAGCTTTTTGAACCCATCTGGAACCAGTCCCTCCGGAAGCGAACAATTAACCAATTTGGTTGGGATGGAGGAAGGATGTCAATGCAATTCTTAATAAGGAATGTGGGCAATGGGTCCAACAGGCATGATTTGGTGGGTGATTGGCTGATTATTTTACTGATTTCGTCTACAGTGATTTGAGTAAAGACTGTTAATTTAATAAGTAAGTAAGTAAGAAACACTTATATAGCGCCGAAATTGATGTAAACATCCTCTAAGGTGCTGATGTGCAAAAAGGGATGGTCCAGTTCCAGAAAGAGGTCCGTTTCTATATTAGCGTCCGATAGGGGAGATAGGCTAAGGTGGAGGATAAGCCAATCTAAAAAGGTATGTTTTCAACTGTTTTCTGAAACCAGAAATGCTTTCTATGGTTCTAATGACTTGAGGAAGCTTGTTCCACTCTGATAGAAGTGGAAATTGATAGGCGATTGCCCTGTGTGAGATCACTCCACCTAATTAGAGCGGAGAGATATGGAGGTTGGCTGAAATGTATTGCTTTATAAGTGAGGAGATTATATTTGAACAATATATGGTAATGAATGGGGAGGGTCAAAGTGCGGATGTACCATGTTACAGGACTCAGATGAGGAGAAAGTCTCATGAACTTTCATGATTTTATTTGAGAAAAATGTAGCAAAATGATCAGACAATGACTTTGAGGATTCAATAGTGGGCAAAGTAGTGCCATGGGATCTATGTAGGACTTTAGTTTCCATAGTTTCTTGGAATTGTCGGAGATAAGTTTCCTGTAATAGACAATCTTGTCCCTGTTGGCAAGACGATTTCACCAGGCGATTTGACGCTCCTGTTGTATTGACTTTTATCTTTTTGCCAAGCACATTCAAATTGATGTTTGAGTGACTTTGCAAGGCGATAGCTCTCTGAATGCCAGTCAGCATGCTGTTTCACCTTCAAACTGGACACAAGAGGAGCATGCCTGTCATAGATGTGACTCAAGTGATGTACATTTTAAATATTTTGACCAGAAGGCTCAGACTATATATCACAAGATAAGCTGCCACAAGGTTGAATCACGGCTCAACCAAACCATTAAAACAACTTAATCCTGACAACGTAAGGGTCAAACTATAGTCAGTACACTGAATTTGACCCGAGATTCAATTCACAGCTCAGATGAATGTGAATCTCAAAACAAGTAGCATGACACAAATGCTGTAGAGTAGGAGAATGTGAGCAAGATGGAAGAGAGAGAGATTTTCTAATGATCTCCGAACCTCGAAATCGCCGAATTTTACCGAAAATCACATTCCCCACAATATGACAATATTTTCAAAGGAACCATAATTTGGAGTATCCACCTTGCGGTATTTGTATGATTCACGAATGAAGAAACCAACACCACCACCAATACCTGTTGGACGTGGCCTATGTATCAGGGGTGAGGCAACGAAGGAAACTATCTGAATCATTGGTACGAATATATGTTTCAGTGAGACAGAGGAAATCAAAAGCGTGAGATGTTATTGTATCTGAGAGGAGAGGGTCCTTATTCCGGATTGACCTCAGATTCACTGAGTCAAGCATAACTGGTCCTGGATTCATGGCAACATCGCCACACATAAGAAGTAATAGCATAAGCCCACTCTGTTTTATGGTAGGGGAAAAACATGGCGGGAGGATCTATATGAGTGATCTTTAGCAATCCTCAACATGGATGGAATGAGGAATCCACTTCCAGTGAAATTTTGTGAGACACTCCTGAGATGAGTGGCAGAAGAGAAAAATGTGCAAGGCAATCATCTTGGTTGGGTTGGTAAAACAACAATGTCCTAGGATCAAAATCACCTGTGGGTGGCCTAACCTTTATGGCCTCAAGGACTAACCCTTGAAACTTCATACTGTGGGCAACTCACGGGCTCCCTAACAATCCACACTAAAATGGTTATTAGAGTATTGTTATACTGAAACACAAGAGAAATTGACAGAAGAAGCTACAATGCAATAAAAACCATCCATAACAGTAATGAACCAACTTGAAATTACCCACATTTAACAAGAATAGACAATAGGCATGATCAGACTGCAAACAGTTACCGGTAATTCCTGGCTAGGTAGGAGAAAAAATAAATAAACGTCAGGTAGATAATAAAATAAACCTAAAATACTGGGTAATAAATAAAAATGTAATGTATTTTCACTGTGAGATGTTATTTTTTACAACAGCTTATTGAAAGGGGATGCCTTCCCTGTGGTACATACTAAACATCTATGTGAGTTTTCATGTAGAAAGCTTAGATACCATATAATCTTCATTAAAAGGTAGTTAAAAACTTACTTTGGGAAAATTCTCAAGTTCTGTTAGTTTGAAAGTTATAACCAAGACAGAATTAAAGACATTTTATATAAAAATATATAATAAATCATTCATCAATCAGTCATCCTTGACTAAATTAATTTTAAAGCATCAGGAAATTAATGTGGTTAAATGTTTTTGTCAAAATGGTCGTTATTGTGTAGAATTTGACTTGACTGAAACTATCATATTTCACACTTTCAACTAAGATGTATGTTTTCCAACAATTTGGCTGTTTAAAGTGCTTCACATATTGTAACTTAGAAATTCATAACAACATACATTCTGGTTAATCATTTATATAATAAGTCCTTTTTGTCATTCATCATTATTTTATCATTTCACTTTTAGCTTTTGTACATTCCATTCAAGTAGACACTTCACAAGATGTTCTGAATCCACAGACTGATAACTACATACATTTTGGTTAGTCACCTGTATAATAAGTATTTTAAAACATTTTCGTCTAAGTGGAATGACAATTTTTTCATGAATATTTTCATTAAAAAGTCGAATTTGAAGAGAAACTCTATCCATCTAATAATGTCTTACACGAGGAGGTAAATATAAATATATAAGAAATATAAGAATATATAAGCAATATAAGAAAACAAATTCCTTTAAAAACTTGGAAAAAGTGTTTCGGGATTAAAAACTTAGGAAAAAAATAAATATTTGATTAAGACCTAAAGAAATTTTGGTCTAAAACAAAATGGGGCAAAGGTAATGAAACTTTGGGCCCGCCCCAAAATTAAAAATTGGCCTATTAAAGAAGCTTTGGCATTTGGGGGAAGTTTTTTTACCTTTGAATCCAACCTTTGGACTTTTTACCTGTTAAGATTTCACAAGAATTTCGATGATTTGGAACTTTAAAATATCTTGCAAATTTGCAAGAAAATAATTTTGAAAAAAAGCCTCACCCGAACGATTTCTGCAGTTCTCATTAGGCACATACACCACCTGTTCATTTTTAGGGCCGCTCATTATTTTGTGCAACAATACACATATAAAAACAATGTCTCTACCAGCCCTGCACTTTGCTCCGTGGTGCCCAGTAATACCTTGAACCAGCTCACTAATATTCCAAAGACGTTTTCAACCACCTGCCTTTTATAGATCCTGTGGTTGACTTTTTTATTACCTCGTGAGTTGTCTTCTGATGAAGGGTGATGAAGATCTCCTTGACCCACAATCTATACTCAGGGACCTGTATTCTGTGTCAACCAGGGATAGTAGCACCAGGGAAGGAAGCCCTTACAGTTGTAATTGTCACTGCCAGATTTCTTTGGCTTCATGGCAATATGTCTTGCCTCCTCCATCTGGTCCTGAACTTCTCTCCAACTCTTTTCCACTCATCAGAACTAGTGAGACAGGGTAAATATTTGTCCTGGAACTCAGCAGGACGGTTTAGCAGACCTGGAGGAATTTAGTGGTGCGTCCAACCATCCAGTGATACTGAGGAGGTGCATGTCTCTCCTGTAGATGTCCCAGCATTATTGCCAGTTTTAATACAACTAATGGCTTCCTGAAATTGATGACTGACTTCTTCAATGTATGCGTTCTTCAATGAGTGAAAAAGGCAGGTGTCATTCTGACAAAATTCTGATATCCTGGGATGTGAGTGCATATTAAGTCAGCCAGGAGGATCCATGGCCTGACCCAGGGGTTTGGTGGCTTTCTTCATCTATTGGGGGTTGGCTGGGCCTTTGGCTGTGGTGCTGGCTGTAGGGAAGGTGATGTGTCTTCTCTGTCTGCAAATCATCATATGAAAATCAAAATATTAAACTCAACAAAAAATAAAAGTACCCTATGCTTATGTAGGAAGTCGTTCGAATGTATAGCTAGCATCTTTGTAGTAACAAATGATGGATTTTGATAGCTAGGGGGGTTATATAGTGTGTGCTCATAATCCCGGGTGAGTCAGGAAAATGCTCCAGTCCTGTTGGTTTGTCAGTACGGATTGTTAAGGGTTTACTGCTTGGCATGTTAGTTTCCTGTATTGTCATGGAGAAAATCATCTCGACTCCAAGTCAGGTCAGGATTTTGACCCAAACAAGCTGCGATGTACTACGTCCTGTCTGGGAGATAAAAAACCTACTCATGATTTTGTGTGCTTTTTTCAGGATTTGTGTCCTTGATCCCTGACTTTTGCAGCTGACCCTAGCGTTTTGGAGTCAGTTATAGGGTCAGTTTCAGTGAAACACCCTATAAGCTGTTGCATGAAAAATTTTATTTCAGAACAAGGAGGGAAAAGTGGCTGACTGTACATCACCATACAGAAAAGTTAGACAAAAATACTAAGCAGATTAACATACTGATGAGGCAAAGTGTTGGACCTCAAACATCACACCATTGAAATCGACCTTTACTGCATATTTCCTAATTTCTAGCTCATACATTCAATGACTGTTGAGACAATACGGATGTACATTCAACACAGGCAGGTAATAATACTTTTATTTTTAACTTTTTTGCAATCCTTTGAGACATTTTGTGATTTCAAATTCATTCATCCAGGTTTTTTGGCTTAACTGTGGTTTTGGTTTGAGATATATACTTATCCCTAAAAGTTATAACCTTAATAGATATTTCCACTTTGAGTGTCCCTTGTCTAGTTGATATATTTCAAACATTCAAGCAATCCAAAGTAAAAATGAAACTTGGTGTTTTACAACCAGTTCAACAGCAAGGGTCAAGTTAGCATTCAAATACTAAGCCTCCTATGAGTCTCTTTGAGGAAACTGTAGTTATACTTTGCTGACACAATGTTGTACATCTTTCGGCATATGAAACCATCTCCACTTGGTATGAACGCAACTGTCATGTCACAGATCAGTATGACATTGCAGATGTATGACATCACAATGATGTAAGACATATTTCATTTTGTACACATGGAAACTTGAAGTTTTCAGCAAATCGTTAAGATAACTGTCAAAATATGAGATTTTTCTCAAATTTGCTATGTGAAATTGTGTATTCCCTGTGGGTCTAAAATTAACTCAAAATTGCCCTTTCAATAAATATTTTTCAATATTTTCTACAAGTATCAAATACGGCTACCACAACAGGAGGAAATCAGATTATTCAGACATTTGATACATCCAACTGTGCATACCCTATGGATCAAAAATTCAATCCGTTTACAAGATACAGATAATTTCATGTCTTCCATGAAAATGCAAGATGGCCGCCAAAATGTAAGAAAATTAATTTTTATTTAATATTCGATACATGTGATTTGGCCAGTCACTCATTCTGCTTCTGATATAAAGGTAATTTCATATTTCAACAAGAGCACTCAGAGAGTGCCTACCTCCACCATGGGAGCTCAGTCTGGATCACTCGCAATATATTTCTTATGGATGCAGACAGTGATCCAGATCACTCCCAAAATCTAATCACTTGTTCCTTGTCCCATTTAGGACATATCCTGAAAATTTCATCGACATAAGTCAATAACGTTTTGAGTTGTTTGTCTTTAAAAATTTCATTTCATGAATCCAGAAGATAAAGATAGTAATCCGGATCACTCCCAAAAATTGTATCATTTCTTCATTACCTTTACAGACATATCCTGAATATTTCATCAAAATCTGTCCAGAAGTTGTTCACGAGCAAACTCCTAAACCCACACACAAACCAGGCAAAAACATAACCTCCTTGGCGGAGGTAATGAAATCCAAGAGGGTGGCCAATAGAAGAGATAATCAAATTTTTCCAATGCTTGGTTGTGTACCATATGGATCCAAAATTCACTGGAAATAAATCTGTTATGCTACATTTATGAGTTCAAGGCATTTTCATATTTTTGAAAGATATCCAAGATGGGCCGCCAAATTGAGGGGAAAAAGATTTCTATTGATGAACATATATGCACCCTTTTATACTCTATGGGTCCAAAGTTCATTAGTTTCACTTTATCATGTTCCGTTTATCAAATAAACACATTTTTATATTTGCTGCAAAATTCTGAGATTGCCACTAAAATAGGAGGCAATCAACGATTCTTACATATGCACACATTTTTATACCTTTTTCTCCTGAGAACCATAGCTAAACTTAAGCAAATTTTGGGGTAATACATCATGCAAATGTACATTTTATTTAATAGCCAAAAATGAACTTAAAAATCAAATTGCCAAATCCTAGATAAAAATTCTCCAAACAAACAAATCACATGGATTGGAAGATTTGTTGACAGATTTTAAAGGCTGTCACAATATGATATACACGAGACATATTGTGGCGTGATGAGATCCCCAGCATCGGCCCGCCTCCGTCATGTCAGTGTAGGGGAGGGTTTGGTTTCAGGAGACAGGAGTTTTGGCCCAAGTCGGGTAATTATCCAGAGGCAGTGGCTCACCTGCACTCTACAAAGTGGGTGACGCCCTGAGGTTATCATTCAAAACAGGGTTTCTGTCAGACAAAATCCCTGCCCACGTACTTCTGAAGGATGACCCTACACAATACGATCAGGCAAAATAAATAGCAAATGATGTTTCATTGTAATGTATGCACACACACTCCAATCTTATCAGATAAGACACTGCAAGACACGACCCAACATTTCTAAATTAGAAAATTTTTATCTGGTCGTAGGGAGGGGGAAAGGGGGTTCTCTATTGTGCATGTCATTTCTAGAGAACTGTGTGTAATAAATGCCTTAGAAAACTTAGCTGAAACAGGCTGCACCAATGAAAGACATTTAATTGGTACAACATAGTCCCAAGGCTCAAGTTTTTTTATATTGAAGTAAAATATTGGAGGACACAGCACAATCTAAAATATACTCTTACATATCTTGGCTTTTAAATTAACTTACTGATTATTCTGCCTCTCCTAAAACAAGTAATACTTCACTACACCACCAGATATTTATATTTTAAAAACACATTGTACACTTTTAAGCTCACTTTCTTATAAAGTGAGCCTATAAAGTGAAGACATGTAGACGAATCTAATTTCAGGCACACAATAGCCACAGCATACAAATATTTTAATGGCTCTTTCAATTTTTTACACAACTAATTTTAAATTTAAAATATTCAGTTTTAACACACAGTATAGCTTATACCAACACAGGTGAAGGAAAGATTTGCATGCTTTAGTTTATTTTAGTTTCTTTGGTTTACTCAGTATTGTACATTATTCCTACTACTTATCGGTAGCATTGCTGCAGGTATTTTGAAGGGTAGAGGAAGCCAATACATAGTTTGTTCAAGGTTCTGTACTGTAAACTGCTGACCAATGGCAAACAACTACCAGCTGCCCACGTGAGATCAGGCCGGGATTGGAACTTCTATCTCAGAGTTAGCAGGTGAGTGTGTTACTACTGCACCACCATGGACCTGATTTGAATACAGTAAGACAAGAGTCCTTACTTTTTTCCACTACATACAGTTACACAAATACATAGTCAATTTTAGAGGGTTTAAAACTTGTGATATTCCGTTCTAGTTTTTGGTCATAAAAACTACACATATTGGATATGTTTCAGTTGTAATACTATTACTATGAATCAGATGTAAAGAATTGCAGTTTGTTTTTCTTGTATACAAAGTTTGAATTATATCATACCCGACTGCTTAAATGGAATTCCATATTCCTGACTTTGAAAATTCTAGAATTTTTTTCAACCTCAGAGGAAGAACAGATAATTATGTATGATACTAAACATTCATGTCATACACTTCAAAAAATATATGACTTTGTAATGTTTTTATTGTTGCAACCTGTCAGTTTCCCTTATGTGCATCACAACTTGTAGAAAATGTTGTATAAATACAGTTGATTGTTCTATTTCTGATAAAGAATTTTACTAGTCCATTGTAAAATAAACTTTTTGATTAATGAACTCCACTTTTTTACAAGCTTAAGTTAACTTCAGTAATGATATTTCAATGAAAGGATAACTTTCTCTGGCCATAGTATAACAGAGCTGACAATGATGGAATTAAGTCATTGAGCTACATGCCGTAGTAATTAACTAGGTTACTACCAATTATTACTCAAAGACTAAATATTGAAACAAAAGAACTTTCAGTGGACTGTACATTATGAATAGGTGGAGGTATTTGGGTTCAAATCCTGTGTAGGTGACTTGCATATGTGCATAAGTTAGCAACTGCCAGATGTCCACCTTAAAGTTGGATTCAAACCCCTGACCTCTAGGGTGAAAGGCAAGTATACTCTCAATACACCAGCATTCCATCATGTACACTTTTATCTGGGGATTTTCAATGGGTCTGTAAATATCACAGGATATTAAAGCTGGAGATTTTCGTTCTTATTTACCTTTTATACCTAAACTGATCACCTGATTTTACAGTGTTGACATTCCAGAGTACTTTTCCAGTTAATGGATGTACTTGCAGCAGGTGTTGTCTGAATCAGATATTTTATTTTACTGTTTGGGTCATTAAAATCATTTTAGACTCACCTTAGTCTTGTGGGTGGTAACAAACCTGAGGCTGACTGATGGTGGTTTTAGATAATTGAGACTTGTCTTACATATGGCTACGAATATTGCCCTAGCCATGTTTCTCTTTATCTGGGTTTAAAATCGCTTTTAACACGTTAAATAGGCAATTTCCCACAAGGTAGTTTTAAAGACAGAGGAAAATTATTATATTAAGTAGTCAATATTCGCCACTGCACCAATCAATAGCTATTTATAACAGTTCTTAGCTATGAAAATAATTTTAGATTTAAGACTTGGCTACAGCTGAGAGAAGTTTTAGATCTTTGGTAAAGACTACCTCAGTAGTATATGTTAATACAACATTTTGGGGGTCATGAATGATCAAAGGTCAAGTTAATGCAAGTGAAAATATAGAACCAGTGATGCTCATATCCCAGAGCCTGGGGAAACAGAGTTGGACACCATAGTTATATAATAGGTGAAAAAGCCATAAGAGAAATTAAGCTAAGGAGGATATGCCTTTGCGTAGAGATAGTTTTTGAGCTTCTTTCTAAAAGGGGCAATAGTGGGTGATGCATCTAGTATTGTAGGTAGTGCCGTATGTGGATAGATGTGGAGTGAAATATTTAGGGAAACCAGTATGCATAAACTTGTACACCAGGGTAGCCAGTGTGAACTCTGAGCGAAACTGAACAGGGAGCCAATGGAGTTTCCTGAGTACTGGAGTTATCCGAGTGTATTTACACGAATTTGTAACAATTCTAGCAGCACTATTTTGGAGAGACTGTAATCTATGAAGATTGGGTTTAGAGAGACTCCTGAAAAGTGAGTTACAGTAGTCCAACCGACTACTAACAAAAGCATTGGCAACTGACACAGCTGAATCCTGTCATCCTGTAAGTGCAGAAATGATCAGTGACATTAAATTTTGATATAAATGTACTGAGAGGAGTCGTGTAAAGGGTGAAGACGGTGGGCTTAGCATCTATCTAGGCTTCTATAACCTCAGTGATTACATTAAAAGATTTAGGGAAACCCACTTTAAACTACTTTCTAGATCTTCTTCACTGGTTCTGGTGACATTTTATTTTTTCATGTTATTTTTATAATATTCTAGACATTTCCATAGCTGTAAAAAAAGTGATGGACATCTGACCGCAGATGAACATAGTGCTGGATGGCTAAGGAAAGCTAATTGTGTCTTAGAACTATTATCAAGTAGATATAAACTACTTGTGTTGTGAAGTTTTGCTAGAGTGAACTGGTTACAGTGTTTGGATCTACCAGAGAGTAGATATGCTGTACTTTGGATACTTGTTGCATCTGGATACAGTATATAGTTCTACCAGAGAGTGGGTTTACTGCATTTTGGACATTTTCCATATCTTGGAGCGGACAGTATAGTTGTGCAAACTCGCTGAATATCTGTATACAGACATTTTGCGTGATTGGACATTGAAAGGATCGCAGTTTAAGGACATTTTGTGTTATTGGACATTGAACATATCACAGGATACAGATATCTGTGTGTTAGTGGACACCAGACTGGACAGATTGCTGGATACAGTGGACAAACTAAACTGTTAGTTACATAGATAGAATTGTACCCAGGTCAGATTGATTTTATTGTTGTATCATTTTGTGTACCATTGAGGGCCTCCTAGTTGATTGTGATCATTATATTTATTGTTAAATAAATTTGTTAAGTAAAACTCTTTGTCTTTTCCTCTAGAAATTGAAAGGAACAGGTATTTGCTACCGTGCTTGCTGTGGACCGTAACAACTCCATCCAGCAGAGCATGACACCATCAATTCCAGTGTTTTAGGCCATAAAAAGGACAGAATGATATGTGTTGTCCAATGCTGAGGACAAGTCAAGATGCACCAGTGTAAGAGCAGTATCCTTGTCGACCAAGATAGGAACATTATTATTTAATTTAAGTAATACTGTTTTGGTTGAAGTGCTATTATGCAGGCTGATTTCTTTTTGAAATACCTTCCTAAGTGATGTGCTCATTTTTCTGCTTGGCCAAAGTTTGCTCTATCAGTTACCTTCTTAAGCAAGAGTGTGATATAAGTGGGAGAGACAACTGCCCTCCCGCAGGAAATAATTCACAAGATAAATGTTTATGTAAATATTGATTACATTAATGTAATATTGGCTACATTAATCCAGTCACATACCAGTGATGCCGGCACTGGATCCAAGTTACAAGTTTATCGGAAGTTAACGGCTAAATTTGATCTTCAGACATGATCCATAAAGTGACAAGTTTGTTCATGAGAGGGTGTGGCTTATAATTAAGGTGATCAGTAGACACTAATCCTGACCCTAATTTACTAATTTTGTCTAAAAAGTAGTTACCAAAAGTGTTTGCTAGACTGGTGATGGTTGTACATTAAGGGTGCAGTATTTTTTGGTGATTTTCTGTATGGAGTTTTAGAAGACCTTAGGCTTGTCCCATTTTCTCTAACCCAGTGTCTGCGGCATCTCCTTTTTGAAAGCTGAATGAGTTGACTGAAGTGGTTCACCTTGTCCTATACCTAAACAATTCCCTTTCAAACTTACTTTTCACCATCTTTGCAGCAATGATCTCACTATTCATGAACCCTGTATTGTCATTCTGTAGGGATCCTTCATTCTTGGTTTGGCGCATGCTTATCATACAGGTTCCTCCAAGTGTGAGAGTATTGGTGCAGTAATAAACTAGATCTTTGATATCACATTATGTTTATTCATACTGTTCAATTTTCTATTTCTTTTAACATTACAGGGAAATTTTGACTGGAAAATCTGCAGTGACAATTATAGACAGATCATCTCCTATGCCACCACATACAGAGTGATGGACTGAAGGACAAAAGGGTTTACTAGTGCATAATACACAAAGTGTACAACCAAGAAGGTGTGCTGGTTGCATAATATGTTGAATGAAAATCAGACTAGGATTATGTGAATTTGCCAGCCAATGTGTTTTAACTGCTGCTAAAGATGTTAACCCACAATAGACTTATGTTTTATGTCATAAGGTAACATTTTCCATAAACATGCTATGAATTTACTTCTGCTTGTACTTGAGGTTTGAGCAGTAGCATGGAACACTGTCAATGTATGAAAACAGCCACACACCTTTCCTGGATCTAATGGTGTCGAAACCCTGTTAGAAAGAATAATACTCCTTTTGTATATGATAGCCTAAGCTAGTTCTCTGTGATACTAATGATGTCTTGAGGTAAATAAATTCATTTGATGCCATGAGACTCTACATGATGGATCATTATGGAATAACACTTCTGAATGTGTGTCCCTCGCTTGGGCTGAAAGGCGACAGAAACCTTTAGAGTAGTTGCTTGCTGATGGTCAGCAGTTTACAGTACAGAAGCTTGATTAACTCTATGTACTGGTTTCCTCTGCCCTTCCAACTATATGTCACAAGATAATCATTGAGGTACTAGGCGTCCTGTAAAATGCTAAATGTTAAGGAGTTTTGCAGCACTAGATGAGTAACATAGTTTATTATACAGAGGGCTTTAAGTAATCAAAGGGTCATTACTGGCCTTTAGGTAGCCATAAGTTTTTTATAAGTGGGACTTTTAGGTCACGTTAAAATAGTATTCCTCTCCTGCCCCAAATACATGAATGTGTCAAGTTTGAACCGAGTCCATGAATGCTTCGTCAAAACTTTGGTCTGGATATATAATTTATTTTTAAAGGTGGGGTCACCCAGGCCTGTTTGTGGCCTGACCTGTTTCATGTCTTGCTAAGGTTAGGTTTTATAAGTAGGGTTAGGTTTTGTAAGTCAGGGTTCCTAATTGGGTAGGTTGTGAACAGACATTGTAATGTAGAAAGTACTGTAGAAAAACTACAGCACATTTTACAAAGACATAATATGGAACATATTTGTGAACAGACATTGTAGCACCATACGGGGACCACGGTGGCAGAGTGGTATCACTCTCGCCTCCCACCTCTGAGGCCGGGGTTCAGTTCCCCGAATGGCCTCAAGTGGGAAAGCTGGTAGTTGCTTGCCGTTGGTGGGCAGTTTACAGTACAGAACCCTAACGAACTGTATGTACTGGTTTCCTCTGCCCTTCCAACTACCCATCGTGATATGACCTGTACAGTGTTGAAAGGGACATAAAACCCCAAATAAATAAATAAATGTAGCACCATACACTTGTTGCTCAGTTCAGGGATTCACAAAAAGGGTTAAGCTTAGAAAAAAAATTTGCCAAGACCAATCTTTACTTTAAGAATTTTATCTTAGCTGAGATTTCATCTTAACTTGTGATTTACAAAACATGCGTAGCAAAATCTTAGGTAAGACTTTTGTCTAAGCTGTTTTCATCACAAGTAAAAAAAACACATCAACAGTTAATAACCTTTCAAGTATTTTCAGTATTTAAAGTTAATTTTAGCCATATAAAGTTTTGAGGTGGGAAAAACATAACACGGTTGCCATATTTAGGCTTTTCCATAACTACTATGTAAAATCTAAGACAAAATTGTGTTTTAGACCTTTTGAGATTATCATTTTGCCCAAGCATAAATTTATCTTAACATGACAAAAATGTTCAATGTTTAAGATTTTATCTTAGTCTTAAGACAAAACACCTTTCATGAATCCTGGTCCCGATTATTAATTGGAGTTTAAATGCTTTTTAGAAATGTAAATATTTACAGCTTCACCACACTGGTTAACTCTTCTAAACAACTACAACAATAACAGAAAGTGACATGGGAGTTTACTTTGTAGTAATTTGGTTATTTTTTTGCTCTAATAACATACGATCATACTAACTTGTTTGAAAGTTTGAAATCAACAGACTGAAAAGTAAACCAAAGGTCACTAGCACTTTGATACCAGAAGTACAATCTTGAAATATATAATGTTTTTCAATACAAAGGCTCTTTTATGTCACTGTAGACAAAAATACAGTCATTTTATTTTGCAAAGAAACTTTATATTTCTTATGATCACCAGAAAAAAATTAATAAATAAATTAAAATTTTATAAGTTAATACTTTACCTAGTGGACAAATTGCATATATTTGGCTTGTCCTGAGCTGGGCTCTGGCCATGACTCTTAGTGTCCTGTTCACTCACCAGGTGGCTACAATGCCTCAAGCTCTTTCTAGATGGAGCAACATGCTTCCTTTTCTTGTTTTTACATGAAATCCCTTTTGAGATATGTACTGCGGTGTAAGCAGGGTGGGAATCTCCTTGTCCACTAGGTGATGTATAAACTTGTAAAAATTTAAGTTACTCATCAAATTTTCCATGTTATTGTATTGATGCATCTTACCTAGTGGACAAACTGCAGAATAGCTACCCAGTGGAAGGAGGGTACCCCAGAAGGACTCTATTTAGAAACCTAACCATTTTCATTTCGATTTTCCAGGTTCGAAGGCTTACCAGTTAACTGGCGCTCAAATGGTGTGCCCCCTTCCTCTTTTCCTCATAAACTTGAACTGAACATGGAAGGGAAAGGGAGGAAGAGAGAGTTCAGTCCTAAGGATTATCGAGGAAGGTGAATAGGAATGTGTACCCTCTTATCTGTAACTCTGATTCATGGCAGCATGCAGACGGATGAAATTTTTTCATAATTGAATTAGACAAACTTACTATCGTGCTGCAATGACAGGCATAAAGGATAGCACTATGAATCAGCTCAAGCCACATCTTTTAGATAAAATTGAGTGAAGGTATTGCATGGCTTCCAATGATTGGCTAAAGGATCTGATCCAAGGAAACTCCCCCTTGGTAGGACTTGGAAGCTGCCCTGACATCATCAACTTTAACCTTGGTGGTGCAGTTTCACAACATCTTCACCAGATAGCTGATAGCACAAAAGTACTGTCTTCTTGATACTTGAAGAAACAGTTGCAGCAGCAATGGCCTTGGTAAAAAATCTTCTTGTATGAGACAAGACCTGGGGTCCTTGTTATTGTCAAAATAGTAACCCAATGCTTTGAGAGTTCTAGCCTTCACAGATTTATCTAGTGTAGGAGCTCAAGAGCACTGGAGCTACACATTCTGATCCATCTCTAACTGGTTGATTCTTAGACATGAAGCTGGGTGACATATATAAGAATTTTAGACCAGTCCTCCTGATGTCTAATGTTTTATTCAACTACGAATGTATTTAATTTGCCTGAATCTAGGGTCAGAAGGAAAACTGTTTTAAATGTTAGATGATTGAGAGAATCCTTTCTGAGAGGTTCAAAAGGTTTGGTCTCTTGGTGCAGGACTAGAGACAGGTTCCAACTAGGGATCCCGTAGCATCTTCAAGGCCTAATCCAATGGAAACTTTCCAGTACTCTATTCAGGTTATTAACATTGTTAAGGATGTCATTGCCAAATTAGTCTGCTATAGCAGTTCTATAGCCATCAATAGTGCTGGACAGGAGATTTTGCTCCTTAAACAGTACAGAAAATCAGCATTCTGCTTCATCGAGGATAGCCTAAACTCCACTTGCATGATTTGAACCATGTAGACTGCTTTAACTCACAGACACTTCTGGTTGAGTGTCTCTGAGGAGGAGCCTCAATTTGGTTAGAGGAAACCCTGTTTCTGGATGGCTATCACTCTTGGAGCCAAGCATGTAGATTCACGTTCTTGTGGTTCTTGTGTGAACACCCATGGAATGATTGAGTTAGAAGTTCTTGAATCAGGGGCAGAGAGAATGGTACTTTAACTGACAGGTTGACCAGATCTAGAACTAGCACACCAACCTGATGCAGTTAGGATTATTATCCTGCATCGGTGGTTGAGCATCTTAGTGACCACTTTCCCCTAGAACAGCACCAAGAGGGTCTGGGTATTTTGTAATTATGTGGATGTTAAAGTATGTATAATTGAAATCCAGGGATGCCACACACTCCCATTGTTGAAGGGAGAGTCTTATGGTTTCTGGAGATTCCATCTTGAAAGTTTCTGTTTCGGGTACAAGTTTTGTTTGCTTAGATCTAATATTGACCACCACATGTTGGTTTTACACTTTGTTGTAAACGTCCAGTGAGGACACAATCACAACCTTTTCCACTGCTTGTTTTGTTAATCAGGGAATGGAGTGCAGTCCTAAACACACTTTCCTACCATTAACCTGTCTGCAGGGTCTACCCAACAGCAATTGTCACTTACTCTGCTTGCTTTCCAAGACCTGTTTTGTGAAAAGGGTGTGCCAGATACACCACGACCACATCTACTACCACCATCTCACCCTAGAAACTGCCTCAAGGGCTGTTAAAGTTGTGAAGAGGCATATGAAGACAGCTTAATTCCTTCTTATCATATGGCTTATAGCAGATTGTTGATTCTTTTGCAGAATGAAGAGGATCACCTGGACCTGGTCACTGAGTATCTGAAGATTCGTACTTTTAAATGTCCTGTTTGGCTACAGTCTGTACAGCATCCAGAAACAAACCACTACAGAACAACCCAGTAAACATTACAAACGTTTATAAACTATGAACGGTTTATTTTTATAAGTTTTAAAATAATAGGTTCCTAAACGTTTGCCTATAAACATTTAAGAATGTTTAAGCATAAACATTTATAAACGTTAATACATAAACATTTATAAACGTTTGTACACCATGTTGTACATTATCAACATTGCATGAAATTAAAGCTATAAACAAAGTAATTATTGAATAATTACCCTGTTTACACTAATTTAACTCTATACATCGCATTCTATGATATATTGCAAATTTAATAAGTAAATTAAATTTTTATAAGTTAATACCCTATCCAATGGACAATTGCTTTACCGGTCGGCGCGACCGGTCCCGCCAAACGCCAGAAAAAGACATCCTGTATATAATACTGGCAGGACCGGTCAGTAGTGTGCATTCGCTAGGTGTCGCTTCATACTTGCTTCCTGTCTAGACAGAGTGACGTAACTTCATCTTTTTCGTTGTCTAAACAGATTTAGACCCCTAGTAAGCTGGTAGCGGGGTCGGTTGGGTGGGCCTTGCCTGTCCATTGGATAGGATATTAACTTATAAAAATTTAATTTACTTATTAAATTTGCAATTTTATTGCGTTAATACATCCTATCCAATGGACAATTGCTGAATAACTACCGCTTGGAAGGCGGGTAAGCTACTAGGGACTCAAATGAACTCATAATAAAATTTTAACCTGAGAAGGCTCCTTTTTTGACCTAGGGTCAGAGAACCCTGAGAGGTCAAAGGTCGGTTACCAGTTAACCGGTTACCCGGATGACTACCGACATTGCCCCCCCCCCTTTTTTCTTTACTCAGAAAAACTCTGATAAAGGGGAGAGAGGAAGAGGCTGAGTTCAGTCCCATAAGACTAAACTTCCCTAGAGAAGTAAGTCAAATTTACACATCTCCTCATTTTTGGGCTTGGTGGTGCCCCTGTTGGGCAGCCACAACTGGTCCCAAATGGCCAAGCTCCGAGTCACCCCAAGAAACATCCTTCAAAAAGAACTGAGTGAAGGTGTTATGTAACTTAGGGTGGCAGGCTGACAAAAAACTGCTCTCGGGAGACCCTTGATTGGAAGGTCTTAGAGGCAGAAAGGGCCCTGACATCATGGGCTTTAACCCGATGTAGAGTGAGGGCCTCCTGGTCAGAGAGCTCATAGTATAGGATCACAGTCTGTTTGATCCATGGGGAGATGGTGGCAGGTGAGATGTCTTTGTCGAAACCTTTCTTGAAGGAGACAAAGAACAACTCCTTATTGCCTAATATCTGTAGTCCTGTCCAAGTAGTAGCGCAGGGCTCTAACTGGACATAATGACCTGTCACCCTTGAGTGACTTATCCAGAGATGTGGCCAGGGCTGGTATGACCACTGGAGCCACACTATCTGGACCCTCCTTAGCCAGCTGATTCTTGGATAGAAAGCTGGGTGAGAGGTACAAGGACACCTAGACCAGTCTGACTGGTGTTTGATGTTCTTAGGTAACCAAGCATGGATCTCACTCCTGCATTTACCGGAACTTAAGGGCAGCAAAGGAAACAGTCTTGTAAGTAAGTAAGTAAGTAAGAAACACTTATATAGCGCCGAAATTGATGTAAACATCCTCTAAGGCGCTGATGAGCAAAAAGGGATAGTCCAGTTCCAGAAAGAGGTCCGTTTCCATATTAGCGTCCGATAGGGGAGATAGGCTATGGTGGAGGATAAGCCAATCTAAAAAGGTATGTTTTCAACTGTTTTCTGAAACCAGAAATGCTTTCTATGGTTCTAATGGCTTGAGGAAGCTTGTTCCACTCTGTGGGAGCCCCTGCTATGAAACTGCGTAGCCCTGAGCGTTTATTTGGTTTAGATGAGGAAATTGATAGGCGATTGCCCCGTGTTAGATCACTCCGCCTAATTAGAGCGGAGAGATATGGAGGTTGGCTGAAATGTATTGCTTTATAAGTGAGGAGATTATATTTGAACAATATACGATAATGAATGGGAAGCCAGTGTAGTTTGTGCAGGAAGGGAGTAACATGACAGTATTTGTTTAGCTTGCACACCGTCCGACATAAGGCATTTTGAACTCTTTGTAGTTTGCTAGGATATGCCTTTTTGTGTTGTAAAGCAGTGAATTACAGTAATCCAGATGACTGCTTACCAAGGCATTTGCCACCTTTACAGCTGTTTCATGATTTAAGTACCTGCGGACCCTTCGTAGTTCCCGGAGATGGTAGTAACTTATGCAACATAGATTAGCCACGTGTCTTTGCATTGAATTTTCAGCATCCAGGATGACACCAAGGTTTTTTACCGATTCAGCTGATTCCATGGTGTTGCCAAGCAAACTCACTGGGAATGATGAATTCAGGGAACTTCTAATTTGATCATCACCAATCACTATAAATTCTGTCTTGTCAGGATTTAATTTAAGCTTATTATATCCCATCCAAGCCTGGACCGCCTCGAGGCAATTTGTTAATTCAGTGATACTGGATTCGAAGTTCCTAGAGTCGAGTTCCAAGTAAATTTGTGTGTCATCTGCGTATAAGTGGTGGGTGACATTGAATTTAGATATGACTGAGCTGAGAGGGGTTGTGTATAGGGTAAAAAGGAGTGGCCCTAGAACTGAGCCCTGGGGAACCCCGTAAGGGAGTTGAAAAGCATCTGAAAGATGTCCATCTATTTTGATCCGCTGCTTGCGTGAGTTGAGGTATGACCGGACCCACTTAAGCACTACCCCATCAATGCCATACCAGTGCTGAAAGCAGTTGAATAGGATTGAGTGGTCTATTGTATCGAAAGCTGCAGATAAGTCCAAAAGGACTAATCCAACAGCTGCACCCTTGTCCATTGATGTGGCAATGTCATTTTGTATTTTGAGCAATGCTGTTTCAGTTGAATGAAAAACTCTATATGCGGACTGGTTTTCGTTGGATATACCCTCGTGAGCAATATGCTCATTTATCTGCCTAGCCACAGCTTTCTCTATGAGTTTGGAGATGTAGCTGAGGTTGGACACTGGTCGATAATTCTTGAGAATATTCTTGTCAAGACCAGCTTTTTTCAACAAGGGTGTAACATGTGCAGTCTTAAAACAGGATGGGAAACTGCCCTCCTGTAGAGAGTAGTTCACAATATTTGTAATAGGAGTCAAGAGCACACTGATGCAATCAAGGACCAATGATGTTGGGATGGGATCCAAGTCACATGATTTATTTGGTGTGGACTTTATGATTTTAAGGACTTCTTCCTCTGACATGGTCCGGAAAGAAACAAACTTGTTTTTGTAGGAACCTGAGACAGGGGGATCGACATCAGTAGACAGTAATCCAGATCTTAATTTAGCAATTTTGTCTGCAAAATACCTGCCAAAAGTGTTGACTAGACTGTTCATGGTGGTATAATCTGGAGGACTTTCTTTATGGAAAGCCACAAGGCCTTGGGGTTATCCTCATTTTCCCTAACCATATCATTGTAGTATTTGGTTTTTGCACATTCCACGAGACGGTTGAAATGGTTCACAGTGGCTCTATACCTACTGCGGTTTATGGCAGAGTTGTCTCTTCGCCACTCCCTTTCGAGTTTGCGCTTACGTCTCTTTGCTGCCAAAATCTCACTGTTGATGAACCCTTTGTTGACATGTTGTGGGGTCTTACATTCATGTACAGGTGCATGCTTGTCAAGTATATTCCTAAGGGTATGAAAGTACTGGTGTGAAAGTAAGCTAGCTGTTTTGTAAGGAGCCAGGATAAGCTCCGAGTTTTCAATGTCAGACATGAATTCAGTTTTATTTATCTTGCGAAGTTTCCTGATTTTCAAACGCTTTACTCTGCAGGAATTTTTGACAGGGAATGTTGTAGTAAAAAAAACAGCTAGGTGGTCTGATATGCCGTCCTTTACATAATGGTGAACTGAGGAAGTTAGGGATTTACTAGTGCAGAGTACATCAAGGATATGTCCTTGTATGTGTGTAGGTGCTGACACATGTTGAATGAAATCAAAATCCAATAGAACTGTGTTGAAATTATCTGTCCAGCAATTTTGACTGTCAAGCTGGATATTGACATCTCCCAGGATAATATTTTCATGTGGTGACAAAGCAGCTGCTTCCGTGAAACTGTTGAATTCTTCAATAAATCTGCTTTTGCTGGTACTTGGAGGTCGGTAAATTACATGTACCAGGAGCTGGCCTGACTGTCGATCTGACAGTTTGACGGTAATGTGTTCAAACGTTTCCCGCCGATCAGTTTGACAATGCACGCTATCAATGTCATTCCTAACAAGGACAGCGACTTCACCTCCTTTCTTGTTCTCGCGTGGGACCTGGTGAAGCTGGAAACCTGCAGGGGTTATCTCATCCATTAGGCCTTGTGTGTTCGACGGTCTTAGCCATGTCTCAGTGACACCAACGATGTCAAGATCATTTGACAAAACAAAATCACTAAATGCTGATGTTTTGTTGCGCAATGAACGGACATTCAGATGACAGGCTTTGATATTTCTGGCTGATGGACCTGGGTTCAAACTAATGTCGCCAGAAAGAATCAGGATGATGGACCACCAAGGGTTGACATTTCTGAAACAGTGCGTCACTTGACGACAGTGGGCCTGCAGGGCTACAAAAGCAATGTTGCAGCTGTCCAAAGAGGAGAGTAAACTTGGGTGAATAATTTTTGGTGATGGCAAGCTATTTTCCTTGGTGGGGGTTGTTGACCGAGCAGTCAAGAGGATGGAAAAACAACCAAAATGAACCAATGAAAGCCAAAAACTAAAATTTAGAAATAGGTGCACCTACCTTTCTTAAGTACAAACCTTTCTAATTACAGCATCACGGTACCAAAAACAAAAGATGGTAGGTTAGGAGGGAGTAGATTAGTGCATGTTTGATAGATGTGTGGGATTAAAAATATAACAAACAGTGGACAGGGAAAATTAATTGCTATACAATATTTTATGATATTATCTATGTTACATGTAATACACTTGATATGGTTTGTGTGTGGAACATTGAAGTGTTACCGCGGGAATTACCGAGTGGGCGACAATACCCGTTTAATGACAAACAGCACTTTTGAGTGATATCTGGGTGTGCTGACAATCAGTAATCTATTGGTTTACAATTTTTTTGATCAAATACATACAATAACATTAAAATATATCAAATACCGACCAGTTTCTCTGGAGAAAGTAAAAACTTTAAACGAAAATATAAAAACCACGTCTCCCCTGGCGAACACTAAAACCAGGGACAGATGCTTCAAGGAGGCCTCTTTTAGGGGTTCAGAGGGAGCCTTGTCAGCTGGTGTAGCACCAGAGGGGATGCCCCTCCTGTCCTTGGGTCTGTCCCTATGGAACTGTCCAGGAGATGAGTGAGATTCTCATCTTTGCTGACATTAAAGGTGCCATTGCCCAGTTGTGAGCAATGGCCGATTTGTAGCCATCAATAGTGCCTGGTTGCAACTTCTTGTCCTGAAACAAGTGCAGGAGGAAGTCAGCAATGGCTTTCAGAGGTGGTGCCCTGAAGTCCACCTAATTACTGAGGTACCACTTGTAAGAAATGGTCCACTTGGCCTCATAGACAGATCCGGTTGATCCTCTTTGAGGAGCCTTAACTCGTGCTATAACTGCCTCAGTGAAGTCCTGCTCCTTGATTGCTGAGGCTCTAGGAGCCCAGCTTGAAGAATTAGATTTGACAGGTTCCTGTGAAGAACCTGGTGAATGGTTGAGACAGTAGGCTGGGTATGTTGGGCAGACAGAGTGGGATCTGACTGGACATTGTCACGAGATCCCAGGACTAGGGCATGTTGGGTCACCCTGGGGCAATCAGTATTATCCTGTTGCAAGGGTAGTCCTGCACTTTTCCACCACTTGCCCAAGATGGCTGCAGGTGGAAAGGCGTATGGGTCCAGACCCTCCCAGGAAAAGCTGAGTGTGTGCACTGCCCATGCCTGGGGGTCTGGGACTGGTGACACAAACTGTGGAAGTTTGTTGTTGAACCTGGTGGCAAACAGGTCCACTTGAGGCTGGTGCCACCGGGAGTATATAGCTTGGAACACTTCTGGATGAAGGGACCACTCTGTTTGAATGGTCTGGCCATGTCTGGATAGCTTGTCTGCTATCACGTTCAGCCGGCCGGGGGTGTGACGTGCCCTGGGGGTTATCTGTTGCCTGGTACACCAGTACAGGATTCACCACAGTAGGGCACACAGTGAGCCCCACTTCATCCCCCCCCTCATGTTGATATAGGCTACCGCTGTGGTGTTGTAGGTAGCTATCAGTACTGTCTTGTTGCAGCAGAGGGTTCGAAACTCTTTTAGAGCTACAAACAGTGCCTTTAGCTCTAGAGGGTTTATGTGCAACTTGCTTTCTGGAAGGGACCAAGTTCATCTTGCAGTGTGCCCGTCTAAGAGAGAGCCCCACCCTTCTTTGATGCGTCTGTAAAAATTTGCAGAGCATGTTTTAGAGGGTGTAATGGTTGACCTGTGACCACATTGCTTTCCTCTATCCACCACTTTAAGTGGGGGTGGAGCGACTCGGGAACCGGGATCACCTTGTCTAGTGATTTTGGGACCCTCCAGTTGTTTTTCAAGTGCCACTGTATGGGCCTCATGTGGAGTCGCCCTAGGTGGACTTGTTTTTTGTTGCTGTGAGAAGACCTATGAGGGACATGAACTGCCGGACCGGACACATCAGACCGGACTGGATCTTGTCCTGTAAGGTTTGCCAATGTTGTAGTTAAGGTCTGACCTTGCCCTCTCTCAGGTCGAACTGGTATCCTACGAAGTTGAAGACCTGTTTTGGAACCAGTTCTGATTTTTCCTTGTTCACCAGCCAGCCCAAATCCTGACACAGAGATACCAACGTTGTGTATGCTGGAGACAGGTATTGGGGGACGCAGAAGCGAGGCTAATATGGTTCCCCATGTTTCCCCAAACTGAATTATTCAGTGTACTGGGTTATTTCTCCTGCCTGGAGATCTGATCAAGCCGGTCATTTCCTGGATGTGAAGGAGTAGTCTTCCTGAGAGACTTCTTATGAACCTGGGCTAGCCTCTAGGATGGCCCAAGTTTTGAGCAGGCAGATTTAGCCAAAAGAACAGTGTCAACACTGGTGACAGGCTAGACCCCACATAGCCATTTATAACATCGGTGGCAAAAAGGGTTGTAATCTTGAAGGGACAGCTGAGCTTGCAAACTCAGGACCCCCTTTGGCAGCTGACACTGGTCACAGCCTGGGTAAAAAGGCAAACTGGATGGCCAGCCTAAAGGTGTGAGGTCTGATAAGGGGAGGTTGACCGGTAGCTGTTGGACAAGTCTTGCTTGACAGTCTTCCTCCTATCTATAGCCACTGTCTGACCAGCTAGGTCCAGAAAGGGTAGGCTGACTGACTGGTCCGGTAGAATGACGGGCATTTCACCGGGACCCGAGACTGGTCCAAGAATTTCTCTTTAACCAGTTTCCTTAGGCAGGTACTAGTAGGCCTAAACAGCTACTTGGACCCTCAAAGAACTTCTGCTGGTTTGTTGGAGACCTGTCCAGTACCTCCTGGAGACCTGTCCAGTACCAGACCATAAACCGGTTATACGTGAAGCAATGCTCTGTAACTGGTTCCTGGTGGTTCCACAGTTCTGCATAAACTCGCCGGAGTTGGCAGAACTGGGCGACCTGAACTACTTCTTAGCAGGGATATGTTCATATGAAGCTGCCTTCGTCCTGTCCACAGTGGAGGCTCAGCAGCTTTCCTCTGCAACCACCAAGCCCTGTAACCGGTCGAACCGGTAGGCTGGTGCCAGTCTGTAACCAAAGTTCTCTGGGAGAAAGCTCTATAACCACAGAATTGGGGCAGCACAGGTCTGAACCTGGTTACTTCACCAGTATCTCTAGTTCTTTGAAGCAACTGTCACTGAAGGTTGTGAAAACCGGCACCCAGTCGGTATGCTCTGTAGCCGGTTGGTTAAAGGAATTTTTCTGAAGAAAACTTCCTGTTCAACTAACTTGTCACCATCAAGTCATTGTAACCTGCAAGACTCCGGAACCGGTAACACTCCGGAACAGGTAAATCTCAGTAACAGGTGAATCTGTTGTCAGAACTGGGTTTGAGGCTGGTACATTGCGGAACAGGCAGCACTCCGGAACCGGCAACACTCTGGAACCGGCAATTCTCTGTACAGGTGAATCTGTTGTCAGCACTCAGCACTGAACTTGAAGCTGGTAGACTCCAGAACCGGCAACACTCCGGAACCGGCAATTCTCTGTACAGGCGAAGCTGGTAGACTCCGGAACCGGCAAGACTCCGGGACTGGTAATTCTCTGTACAGGTAAAGCTGGTAGACTCCGGAACCGGCAAAGACTCCGGCAGCACTATAACCAGTGGCCCTGCTGTGTTGACCAGCAACTCTGTAACCGGAAACCCTGTACAACCCTTGCTGGATTTCTGTGTGAACCACAACCAGCAGTCTGAGCAGAACTGGTGCCGGTGTCCCTCATCACTGGCAGGAGATCCTACCGGTAGCCTGAACAGGACTGGTACCGGTCTAAAATTCTGCACTGAGTAGATCAGGGTCTCACCGGTCACAGCAACTTCTCGGTGAACCCTCTGAGCAGCCTCACCGGTGGTCTGAACAAGACTGGAACCGGTACCCTCAGTGATGACGTCAGACGATGCATTCTTCTTTCCTTCTAAATTCTTCTTGTCGACATACACTCAGTGTTACTCGACCACAAAGAATTAAATGGAGGGTAAGTTGAGGTAGATACAACATTCAGTTCATACGAAGGAATGCTGCAGGGACGACAGCTCTCACCCACGAATTCGTCTCGACGACAAGTACACAGAAATTCTTCAAAACTGGTTATAAGGTGCTGGATAATGCCTTGTAGAGTCCTGGAGAGGCATTGATATGTATGTAACACAATAAATATATTTTCAGATGAAAGTAAGCTTTAAATTCGTAGAATAAGCCGCGTTTTCTTCAAAACTTGGAGATCACTTCAAAACATGTCTGCACACTACACGCGCCAAATGAAAAAGATGAAGTTACGTCACTCTGTCTAGACAGGAAGCAAGTATGAAGCGCCACCTAGCGAATGCACACTACTGACCGGTCCTGCCAGTATTATATACAGGACATCTTTTTCTGGCGTTTGGCGGGACCGGTCGCGCCGACCGGTAAAGCAATTGTCCATTGGATAGGATGTATTAACGCAATAAAAATGTACTTTCATATCTCTACTTATAATTTAATGTTGGCTTCAACCATCAGTGATACAGCAAGATATACATCAGAAATATTTTCTCAAGTTTCGCTCAAAATGGCTGTGCTGACATCATAATGCAAAATGAAAATGAGGTTAAGATAGTCTTCACTCTTTGTAAAACGTTTAAAAATGTTTATTAAACGTTTATAAACCAACCTAATATTCCTGAAACGTTTATAAACCCATAATATTGAATAATTGTCCACATTTAGGTTTATATTTGGTTATAAAAATGTTTATACGTTTACTAAACGTTTATAAACGTTTGTAATGTTTACTGGGAAAGGGGCATTCCGTAACTGGTTCCAAGTGTCTGTTTGAGTCCAGGCTTCACATATGATCCAGGTAAGTGTCTAGTCTCAACAATACAAAATTGACCAACTTTACTAATAAACTGTCAGCCAAGTGCTGCAATAGTGTCCCAAGGGCCACTGACACAGACAAAAAGCTAACAAGTCCTTGGGATCCTTAAGAGCATCAATTTCTTTTGGAACCTTGCCCTTAATCATACAGTCATGCAGGAATGCGATATTGTCTGCTACTCTTGTCTGTATCTCACTAGTGTATCTGATGAACCTGGCAGCATGGTTGGTGATATAAGTTCCCTCATGGGTACATATCTTCCTCCTACATAATGTTTCTTGATGCACCGGTCTGGAAGCCATAAGAGAAACTGGGTAAGCAACAGGTTTAACAATGTGAGAAAATTTAGCATTTAACTTTGCTTCACTGTCATTCCAGCATAAGTTAGATCTTCCCAGTCCGTTTTGGCCTGTTGTTGTTACTACTTGAATCGTTGGTGTCCGGCATCTTGGGTTCCATTTATTGGCAGACCTAATAATCAGGTGGCATTTCCAGCAAAACTTCAGCATTCTTCCTGGAGTATTTATCCTTCCAGGGGTTGTATGACTGGTCACTTTTACCATATTCACATATTTTACCAATATGTTTCCCAGTAGTTGATTGCTTCAGACAGGTTTTCGCTCAGATTCTTATAACTAGCCTTCTTCACCACTATCCGACAGCCTAACATCACTATCCAGTTGAGAACATACACTTATGAAGGCAGAAGTGGTTCAGAAGACGACTGACTGGTAGAAACACTATTCTTAGTGGTAGCACAGGTACTGACAGAATTTATCAAGGTGGCACTGGTAGAACTAGCAAGAGAAACATCAAGTGAACTACCAGTGAAGTAGATGTAGTTTTAGTCTTGCTGGCAGAATTTACCGGATCAGTAGAAGTAACAAAAGACTTGGAAGAAGATTTCCCCTTGTGACTCTTTTCTTGTCTTTGCTTTTGAGATTTCCTGAGCCCTTTGGTGGTATCTTTAATTGATTGCCAAAATATGGCCACTTGAACCTCAACCATATCCTGGAAATGCCATGACATTAATTCAAACTGTAATTGCAAAAATATTCAATAACACACTCTTTTAGACAAATGTATTTTTAAAAAGTTTCTCTTAAAACACAAGCATTGTTACATACCCAAAAAGAGGAAGCATGTTACTCCATATAGTAAGAGCTTGGGGCAGTAAAAAGCCACCTCGCCGGGGAACCGGTTCTGGCTGGAGCCCAGATCAGGATGATTTTAAACTTTGGCGAGACCAGAAGGGCTCAGGACATATGTACTTGGTCCACTAGGTAAGATGTATCAACACAATAAAATGATACATTTCTGACTCATCTCAAGAATATTTTTTGAGAAAATTAAGGGATGCTTAACTGCATTTCAAAGGCAAGGTTATTCATATTTAAGAAGAATCTGAGCTGACAGAGTACAACTACAGGCCACATCATAAGAAATCATACCAAAAAGGGACAGCATACTGAACAATACACAAAATTGTTTAAGTTACAACAATCTGAAAAGAAAAGACTTCCTTATACTACATATACCATCTCACATGAGGATAAAAATCGAAACAAGGAAAGATATATGCTTAAATTAATAAACTGTAAATAAAACTGAGTTGTTCACATTTTCCCAAATTAAACACAGATTGTGAGACAAATCAGTTTGAGATTGTTACAATCTGTATTCACCATGATAATTATATATTTATTGGGAGGTTTGCTGTGTTTGTCCATGACATGGATAATCTATGGACAAACCACCACAGTGTCACAGAGTTGCTGTAGTTACACATTCCTGGTGTCCAAACAGGAGGATAACACCTGTCCAATGGGGTCTGTGGTATCTTCACCAAATAATGAGGAGGTTGAATATCTGAAGTCAGTGATAAAAAACCAGCAGGACCAGCTGTCTCTGTTGTCACAGAGTGTATTCACACTACAAGAAGAAGTAAAAGACCTCAAAGAATCCAAACAAGCTGACAGCAGTGATGACAGTGAGATCAGAGTGGGGACAAGCTATGTGAGGTGGGGAAGGACAGTATGTCCTCAGACTGCTCGGCTCATTTATCAAGGTTTGACTTATTGAATTCAAAATATAATTAACCTTTTCAATAAACAAATTACTTGGAAGTCACATGACATACAGTAGGCAAATAATCTCATACAAGTCATTATTCAACAGGATTTTCCATTTAACTTGTGTAACATCTGTTTATTTTTTTAAAAAATATGAAAGAGAATAAGTAACATTAACATCTAGAATTTGGTAAATGTGGACATCTCAGGTTTTATGTACAGTTTATTTGTATACCAGCGCGATATGTGAATAATATTTAACAGGAAACCAGTGTAAACTTCTCAAGATGGGTGTTACAAGTACATAACGATTACTTATAGTAACTACCCTAGCAAGAATATTTTGGAAGTACTGCAACTTACGCAGCTTAAAAAGGCTTGTAATGAGGGAATAACAAAAGAAATAGCATTTGGCAATAGCAGTTTTACAAGGGAGTTACTACCTAACTCTTCTGAGATCCCTCAAACAGATAAACAATCCTAAAGACAGACCGTACAAGACTTGAGAAGTCAATCTCAAATAGAACACAAAGATTTCTAATGACAAGAGAAGAACTTATCAAGTTGCCAAATCAAAGAAATTTGCAATAAATTTGTCAAACTAGTGCTTCGAAGCATACTAAATCAATTCTGTCAGAATTTAGCTTGAGGTTGCTGGAAGGTACCTGCTTCTGCACATCAAGGATGTACATGAAGCATTATTTGGAGTAAGGTGGACAAAAAACTCTGCTTCATCTGTATGACAAGGGGATGGCAGTGGTATTATCTTCCTCTAGGGATTGGATGAAATATTAAAAAGTATAAAAATATTAATTTCCATTGTCTCCCATAGAATTATGATTATTATAATATGCAATCTTATTTTTAAAATTTTGGGACAAAAAAAAATACACATCATATTAAGATGCCATGAACATATACCACATTTAGTGAGGAACCTGTAAAGCAAGTGTTTTACTCATTGAAACAAAACATTACATAAAACACTATAAATTCAACAGTTTTGTAGTCACAAAACTCAAAATTACTCAAAGCTGAACTATAATAGTAGCTACTACTGTGTTAGCTATAGAACTACGGCTCTGAAAATATGCCACGAAACAGATCAAGAAGTAGGTGAACAACTTATTCTATTGATATAAATACACATTTATTACATAATGGCTAATACCAAAGTAGTTATTAGTCAGTTAGCTATTGAACTATAGCGCTGACAATTTACCACGATACAGACCATGAATCAGTATCCGAACAATATGTTTAACCAAAACATTGTAACTGTAACAGGAAAAAAAAACATTTACTCATTTTGCTCACTGTTAAAACATCAAATAGCACTTACTCCACAATTGAATCATTTGAAAGCTACCATCTTTAGGGTAAAGAGAAAGTACCTCAACAACATATTTTAGGGAAATGCTATAAATTCATTTTAAAGTTACAAGTACTTTACTCAAAGTACCTACTACAGCTATTATTCACGTATCTATGGACTTACAACTGTAAAAGTGGCAAAAAATTGAGGACATAAGATTCACAGGCCACGGCCTCTTATGAGTTGTTTTACATGTGGAAGTCCTGGGAACAATGATAAGAGGGGTATAGGGCCTTTTTAAGATGAAGACTCCATCTGACCTGAAAGATATGATATTGCAGCCATTTGCTTTCAAAAAGAGGCAAAAACTAGAAAAAGGTTTTTGCTAACAAAAATGCAGAAATTCCACCTAGAAAGTATGTATCTTGCATATTTGTTTACTATAGACCTAAATATGTGCCCGTTAAATGTGTCTTTAAGAAATAACAAGACCACTGCATACGTGGTATGATCTCCCGCCAGGGAGCAACAATGTGCTGTTTAAAGTGAGTTTTACATCCCAAACCTCTGGAAGCAATAATAAGCTAGATATACGAGGCACTTTTAAGCTCGTCCATCCTCGTTTGACCAACGAGTGGGCATGGCGTGCTATTTTTGGGGAGAGTAAAGTTTTTTGAATATTACAAAAAGTACATTTCTTAGATACCCTGTGGGTCTAAAATTTCAACGAAATCGCTCTATCTCACATGGTTAAGAAAATAGAAGCAAATTTGCTTTTCCATTATTGGCAAAAGTTCGAAAATTCAAAATGGCTGCCATTTTTGGGGAGAGTAAAATTTTTGGAAAATTGCCAAAAGTACATTCCTTACATATCCTGTGGGTCGAAAATTTCGATGAAATCGTTCTATCTCTCACAGTTAAGGAGATAGAAGCAAATTTGTGTTTTTCCATTTTTGGCAAAAATTTGAAAATTCAAAATGGCTGCCATTGTTGGGAAGAGGAAAATTTTTTGAAAATTGCCAATAGTAGATTCCTTACATATCCTGTGGGTCGAAAATTGCTATCTAACACTGTTAGGGAGATAGAAGCAAATTTGTGTTTTTTCCTTTTTGGCAAAAATTCAAAATGGCTGCCATTTTTGGGGAGGGGAGAATTTTTTGAAAATTGCCAAGACTACATTGTTCATTTACCCTTTGGGTCGGAAATTTTGACAAAATCGTTCTATCTCGCACGGTTAATGAAATAGAAGCAAAGGACTGGATGGTGTGCCTTAGAATCCGTTGATACGGAGATTAAGCACCTGGACAACTGATTGATTGATTGATTGAAGCAAATTTGTGTTTTTCCATTTTTGGTAAAAATTCGAAAATTCAAAATGGCTGCCATTTTTGTGAAGAGGAAATATATTTTGAAAATTGCCAATAGTATGTTCCTTAGATATCCCGTGGGTCGAAAATTTTGACGAAATCGCTCTATCTCGCACGGTTAAGGAGGTAGAATTTGCCATTTTGGGCAAAAATTCGAAAATTCAAAATGGCCACCAATTTGGGGGAGGGGAAATTTTTTGAAAATTGCCAAAGTGTATATTGCTCAGATACCTTTGGGTCGAAAATTTCGATGAAATCACTCTATCTCGCACCTTAGATAGAAGCAAATTTGTGTTTTTCCATTTTTGGCAAAAATTCGAAAATTCAAAATGGCTGCCAGTTTTGGAAAGGGGAAAATTTTTTTTAAATTGGCAAGACTACATTGCTCACATACGCTTTGGGTCGAAAATTTTGACAAAATCGCTCTATGTCGCATGGTTGAGAAAATAGAAGCAAATTTGTGTGGGAATTTTTTTGAGTACATTTGAATTTTTTTGAGTACATTGCTAAGTTACCCTCTGGGTTGAAAATTTCGACGAAATCGCTCTATCTGGCATGGTTAAGGAGATAGAAGCAAATGTGTTTTTCCATTTTTGGCAGTTATATAGCTATTATCACTAAAAGCAATCCCAAGCAAGCTATCGACCTAGCTATTACTCATATCAAATTTGGTAAAGATATGTCAAATATTTTTCCTTAAAATGCCCCCAAACAAAAGAAGTACACAAAAGTAGCTAAGTAGTTATTACTCAGTTAGCTATAGAGCTATCTTCACCAAATCCCATGCAAGCTATTAACATAATAAACACCCATATCAAATTTGGTAGAAATAGGATAAATACTTTTCCTTCAATGAGGGGAAACCAGGTGTCTGTAAGTGATTTACTCAAAGAAGAACCATCAAAGTAGCTATTACTCAGTTAGCTATGGACTTACAGCTCTCAAAATTGACATTACACAGTACATCAAAAAGTAGGTGAACAACATATTTAACAAAAATTCTTTAAATTCAACAGTTTTGCTGTTATAGATGATTTACTCAATGAAGAACCATCAAAGTAGCTATTACTCAGTTAGCTATGGACCTACAGCTCTCAAAATTTGTCATTACACAGTAAATCAAAAAGTAGGTGAACAATATATTTGACAAAAATCCTTTAAATTCAACAGTTTTGCTGTTCTAAGTGATTTACTCAATGGAAAACCCTCAAAGTAGCTATTACTCAGGTAGCTATGGAGATACAACTGTGAAATTTTCCCATGACACAGTACATCAAAAAGTAAGTGAACAACACATTTGACAGTAATTGTCTAAATTCAATAGTTTTGGAGTTCTAAGTGATTTACTCAATGTTGAAATTCAAAGTATCCATTACTCAGTTAGCTTTGGAGATACAGCTCTGAAACTTTTCCACAACACGGAACATTAAAAAGTAACTGATTAATATATTTGACAATAATTCCCTAAATTCAATAGTTTTGGAGGTATAAGTGATTTACTCAATGTTGAAATTAAGAAATTTCAAAGTAGCTATTACTCAGTTAGCTATGGACTTACAGCTCTGAAAATTCACGACACAGTACATCAAAAAGTACATGAACATCGTGTTTGACAAAAATCCTCTATATTCAATAGTTTTTGAGTTATAAGTGACTTGTTCAATGGTGAAATGTTAAACTTAGTGTAGCTATTTCTCAGCTAGCTATGGTGCTACATCTTGAAAACCTCACCATGATATAGTACATGAAGGAGTTGTTCAACATTATATTTGAGACCAATATTGTAAGTAACAGTTACCAAGATAAAAGCAACTTATGCATTTTGCTCATTGTTAAAAACAGAAAATAGCTATTACTCACTTAGCTATCAAGATAGACCCCTAAAATTGGTACCATCTTGGAGGCATGGAGAAAGTAGCTGAACAACATATTTTTACAGAAATGTTCTAAATGCAGTAATTTTGGAGCTATGAGCACTTTACTCAAAGTAGCCACCATTGCTCTTACTCACTTAGCTATGGACCTAGGTCTGAAAAAAACAGCATCAAATGAAAAGACACAAGCAATAAGGTCATAAAACATTGAAAAGGCCAAGGAGAAACAAGCAGTGTGATGTACAGCCCTTTTTAAAAGCATGACACACACACTCAGACACACACACGCACGGAATGTGTTTTATAATCTAAAGATAACAAGTCAATCTAAATTCCTACTGGATTTATTGGGAAAGAAAAGTATGAGTTTACATATTGGAATATTTATGAATGATTTAGCAACTGAAATTAAAAATATAGGCTTAGGAATAACAGTAGAAGATCATGATTCATGCAGTTCAATAATACATAAAAGCAAGACCAAATTAAGATTCAATAATGCTAATTAAACCATGATTTGTACAATATTTTAAAGGTCATTAAATGTTGTTCACAAAACACAGAACAGATATCCACATTATTTTTACAACTATATAGAGCCATAATTCTTTTATATATAAACAATAAAGACATATCCACATTATTTTCACAACTATTTCTAAAGATATGTATTATATTGCAAATTTAATAAGTAAATTAAATTTTTATAGGTTAATACCCTATCCAATGGACAATTGCTTTACCGGTCGGAAGGAGACAAAGACCAGCTCCTTGTTCTGCCCAAGGTCTCAGATCCTGTCTAAGTAGTAGTGCAGCACTCTAACTGGACATAGGGACCTGTCACCTTTGAGTGATTTATCCAGAGAAGGGGCCAGGGCTGGTATGACCACTGGGGCCACACTATCTGGACCCTCCTTGGCCAGCTGATTTTTGGATAGAAAGCTGGGTGAAGGGTACAAAGACACCTTAGACCAGTCTGACTGGTGTCTGATGTTCTTATGTAACCAAGCATGGATCTCACTCCTGCGTTTACCAGAACCCAAAGCCATCAGAAAAACTCTCTTGAAGGTCAAGTGTTTCAAGGAGGCCTCTTTCAGGGGTTCAAAGGGAGCCTTTGTCAGCTGGTGTAGCACCAGAGAGAGGTCCCAGAGCTGGTGGTGACTTCTGCTGCTGGTTTCACAACCGGTTCAACCGGTACAGTGAAAGACTTGGCTAACAGCATAGCTTCCAGCCGGGAGAACCTCTCTGTCCATTTATCATCCAGTTGCTTCAGGTCATCTGCTGAAGGTTTGCTCCTGGAGCTGGATTTTTTCTTGCTGGCAGAGGGCTTGGGTGAGTCACTGCATTTGCTCTTCTTCACAGCTGGTGTGGTTTCAGGTTGTACAACCTTGTCACCCTCCACTTTACCCAGCACACTCACGTGTGAATGGTCCACAAGAGTGGGAGCAGGGGAGGACGAAACCAACTTCTTCTCTTTAGTCTTCCATTATCGGTAAGTGGGGATGGCCAATTGAAGGATTTGCTCAGGATTTCTCCCACCATCTTGTCACGACATCTTGCACACTTCATGTGGCCGTCAAAACTAGCCATAACATGGCCACAGATGCCTTGTTTCTGTCCTGGGGACGACAAGATGGTAGATAATTCAGTAGAAATACTTGGAAGTAAAAAATAAAAGGTTGAATTCATTGTAAAGATAAAAAAATGTCTTTCGTGAAAACATGTCCACACTCTCCATGCGCCAAATGAAAAAGAAGTTGTCATGCTGTCTAGACAGGAAGGAAGTACGATGCACCACCTGGCGAATGCAATCTGGTGGGACCGGTCGCGCCGACCAGTAAAACAATTGTCCATTGGATAGGATGTATTAACACAATAAAATGCTAAGTTGTAGAACCCCTAATCATTGAAAAAATATCCATATTGTTTTGAAAACTACTTTACATACTTTTGATATCTTCAATGTTTATTTTGCACTGCACAGAAACACTGACATGCTGTCCTTAAATGTGTTTGGTTAATTTGATTGGTTTATGCATGGAATACAAACACAAGTTACCTGTTGGTTTGACCCTACATGTGCCACTTTGATAAAAATCAATAAATGAAAACTGTACTGAGCAAATTATTTTATAACAATCCTGCTTTGTCTCAAGGTCAGTAAACAAAGCATATTTCTGGGGGGAAAGCACCAGGGACCAGATTCACAAAAGGTCTCAAGTCTCAAATCTGAGATTTTTGTCTCAAATCTAAGATTTTTCTTAGATTTTTCTCAGATTTGAGACCTTTTGCTCAGTTGGAAATTCACAAAAGATCTCACGCAAAGATTTTTCACAGATTACGCCTCAAATGTACGACTGCCTAGGGGGTGACTTAAGTTTTCATAAAATAGAGTATATGTAATAAAAAGTCACAAAACAAAATGAAAATAGTGAAGTATGACATATTATTTAACTTGTAACACAAAATGTGATTATATGTACAAAAAACAACAGTAAACATTTACATTACAAATTTACACAAGTGGCTTATTTTGCTGTTATAATCAGTTCTTTTGAATGTCAGTACAAATTATAGTAAAAAGACAATGTTTTGCTTGATTGAAAATATTCTAAAAGGTGAGTATATATGGTAGAGTGGTAAAATATAAATGTGTATACTTTCCACTAGTCTCAAAAAAATGTTACATCAGTTTTGATTGGTCCAGACTCAAAGTTGGCTGAGATTTTGGTCTCAGCTGAGATTCCTTTCATGAATCTCAACTTAAGTAGAATCTCAGCTGAGACAAAAAAAATCTCAAATTTGAGCAAAATCTCATGTGAGATTTGGCTAAGACTTGAGACCTTTCATGAATCCGGCCCCAGTTTCAAGTATTTATATGTTTAATGTCAGTTACATGACCTATAGATTGTGCAGTTAATAATATTTTTATAAAAATAGATTTCTGAATATAGTTAAATACTTTGAATTATGAACATAGTGGTGCCAAAGAGGTTATGTTTTCACCTGGGTTTGTTTGTGCATTTGTTTGTGAACAAAATAACTCAAAAACTTATGGACGGATTTTGACGAAATTTTCAGGATATGTCTAAAAAGGTAAAAGGAAGAAATGATTGAATTTTGGGAGTGATCTGCATTACTATCTGGATCTTCTGGATCCAGGAAATGTAATTCTTAAAGACAGACAACTCAAAAAGTCATAGACGGATTTTGATGAGATTTTCAGGATATGTCCTAAACTCGACAAGGAACAAGTGATTAGATTTTGTGAGTGATCACTGTCTGGATCCATGAAAAATATAATGGGTGTGATCTGGATTGAGCTGAGGCGGAGGTTTGCGCTCTCTGAATGCTCTTGTTGTGGATATTTTCAATGTATATGTGTTAAATATTTGTATGTACAGCAAACTATTGGATATGTATTTCTCTGAATATGTGTTGATGTACCCTACTCACTAGTATTTTAAACTTAATTTTAACCATATGAAGTTTTAAAGTGGGTGAAAAATGACATGACATTTCATGAATCCTGTTATGTTTTAGCATAAAATTTGTCTTAACTTTCTGACAAGACTTTTAACATTTAAGGATTTTATCTTAGACTTAAGAAAAACTTCGACTTAAGACCTTGTGTGAATATTGCCCCTGACAGATATTAAACATGTTTCATTATGTTGACATAAACTCTTCTATTACTGCCCATCTCTACATGATTGGCGGGGCCTCAGTGGAGCATTCCACTGCTGTGACCAGGGTTACATCCTGAACTGAGCTTATGTGGTAATGCTTGTAGTTGCTTGCCACTTGTCTGCAGTTACAGTACAAAACATTGACAAACTTTATGTACTAGTTTCCTCTGTCCTTCCAACTACCTGTCTCAAGGTATAATCTATAAGATACTGGGTGTGATGTAAAACACTAAATAAATAAAAAGGGAACAGTGGCTGTCTTTCAGACAACCACAATGTCGAATCTTTAGATTAAAGTTGAGTTAAACCAAGAGTAATAGATATTAATTTATTGTGTTTAGATAACAATACACATATACCACAAGGGTAACGAGAAGAGAGCTCATTAGTACCCAATAACTTTCAAGATCTTTAATCGTGTTTTTGAATAGAATGTCATTTACCAAGCCTGTTAAAATGTGTTTTTATTTACAAATGACAATCCTAACAAAAAAAGGCAATAACCTTTTCTGAGGGAGAAATTCTAAATAGATTTACAGAAGTTACAGAACCCAAACAAATTTATTAAATTAGTCATGTGGTCTCTGTCATCTATGAAACTGTTACTGTCCACATGCTTTCATGTGTAGAGCCACCAGATGAATACTTTTTTGTGACCCAAAATAAACTGTATCTCATCATAAAAACATATAACCCCCCATGCATTGCTTTTTCAGTATACACTTTAAACAGTGACCTATTAATGAAGATAAATACTGATCATTACATATACCATATACTTTCTAATTCATGCCCCTTCACTCTAATACCAAATTTATAATGAGAGTGTCTGTGATTCTTACACCAGAAAACACTGTTCCAAGCTAACTTTTGATTCACTATAAGCCAAAATTATTTGAATAATTTCTGCCTCATTTATGGTAGAAATTGATGCTGAATGCATGGGTTTCGTTGACACATGTTACATGCAGTTAGTAAAGATTTGTATGTATTCATGACACTTTCAAGACATATAGTTGGCTCAGTTTTTCTATTGCGTCTATTTGCAGAGTAATCAACACTAGGTAATTCTAACTCTAATAGTATTTCTACAGCACTTAATCTCTATCTAAAGACAGTTACTGGTGTTGAAGTATGGATGGACTGGACCCCAGATTCCAAAACACATTAAACAGATTCCGAGGAACATCAAACAAGAAAAATCAGAAATCGACAATTACTAAGGATGAGACATTGCAGGTGAAAAGCTGCAGATTATGAAGTAAGCTTCATATTTGTAAAATAAGATTATAGGAGACATGGTGGGTGAGCTATAAACCATAGTTCTCATTATCAAAAAATATAAGCAGATTTCTGATACAAGAGTTAAAGGTAAATTTGTCTTTTATTTCTGTATGGTTAACTTGCATGAATAATATAATTGACTTAAATTATTCAAAAAACAGAATTTATAAATATTGTATGATCAGTAAGCCAATATGTGGCCTTGTTTCAAGATTACATCATAAGTCAAATTGTAGTTTTCCCTATTTCATCATGTATTGTCATAAGGTTGGGACTTGCTTGCCTTGGCATTCATGGGCATATGTTCTACTTCTCTTTCCACGTTCAAAGATTACCTATACAATGGTGCAAGTGAATATTAGACCAACACCATTTAAATTAGTACTTAAATTGTACTTAAGTTGTCTTAACATGGCTGATGAAAGACAGATTTTGGGGCTGTCTAATGCTTTAAATCATAACTTGGAAAATGCCTTATCTTTGCAAAAAAAAAGAAGACAATTTATATCTTCACATTCACTTGCCACTGCAAACATTTACATGTTGCGACATAACAAAGATTGATTTATTACCTTGTCTGTTGTGAAAGTTACATTTCTACTAGAGCTACGGCCAATACTAGTGTCATTATTTTGGTTCTACTGGTTCAACTCCGACAAATGACATTGTATTTATATATTTATATTTATTTGGGGTTTTACGTCGTTTTTAACACTGTACAGGTCATATCACGACGAGTAGTTGGAAGGGCAGAGGAAACCAGTACATACAGTTTGTTAGGGTTCTGTACTGTAAACTGCTGACCAACGGCAAGCAACTACCAGCTTTCCCACTTGAGGCCGTGCTGGGGATCGAACCCCGGCCTCAGAGGTGGGAGGCGAGAGTACAAATGACATTGTAAAGGTTCTGCTTAATATTACAAACGTTGACATATATGATGGAAACTTACCAGAGATCCTCAATATTTGATACTCTACATTATATTTAAAAAGGCTTACATGGTTTATACACACCTCTGATGTGGCTACACAGATTATACATCTGGCCAAATATGATCCTGAATGTTGTACACAACATTAAGAACAGACTTTGGTTTTCCCTTTGGAATATTTTTACCAGGAGACATATACAGGCTGTCAAGGACAAAAGACTCCCTAAAATGCAAATTTTAAACACACAACAGGTATGGAAAAGTTCATGTAATGTACTATATGTGACTTTTAAAACTGATGAAATACCAATTAATAGTACATGAGTCACACATACACATTGATACCATTCGCACTGATACAGGCCACTTTTCTGAACTTTTGTTATTGAACCTATTAGTATGTCTGGAAGACATGCCTGGAAGTCATGTGTTGAAGAACCAGACATTTATATTGGGGAAAATTACTCGAATGAGCACCAGATGACAAAGAAATACACAAAAGATTATCTACATCCTGGTACTTTGCAAGAAGATAGACAAAGGCTAGACAGTGTATTCATTTTATAAAATGCACATTAAAGAAAATATTAAACATAAAACAAAATGACAGAGCATATACAGTACCTCTTATATTTAATATATGTGTATAGATATTGCATATATCTTTAGCTTTCAGAGGATAAAATAGTGTTTTTTAAATAACAATCAGTACATAACTCAAATCCAAGATTGGACTAAAAAAAATAACCTTTTGCAACAGCCATGCTTTTATTTACATTTTCTTCTGTGAACCACATTTCAAAACAGATCGACAGATAAATGATAAGTTTTTGTAGTCTAATAACTAATAACAGAAGTGACATAGTTGGAGTACTACTACAGACTGGTCACATGAAAAGAATCTTCAATGATAACATGCACAGTTCTAGGTAAATCACTTCTCTCAGGCTTCTCAAGCAACTTGTGTTTTATTTTTATTTGATGTAAGAAAGGATTGCTTTGGTGATTTTGTAAATTAAACATCACAAGCTGTCCTAGTTTCACAACTCCTCGCTCCCTTCTTGCTCCCAGGCAGATGTTTTGTAAATGAAGTTATATGATAACTTCTAGGATCTAGTTAGTTATTGTTAAAATCTGTATTCTCTTGTGTAAAAACAGGAAACTATAAAGTGATGTCAGCAGAAAACCAAACCCAGGAATCAAATAAGTGTAGTTTTCAGGGGGTATTTAATAAAAGTATATGATCATGTCTTATTTTACAGGATTTCTCACCGAATGAGAACTGAAGGATTTGGGATCGAAGTTTGAAATTGGAAGAAAAATTGTTGTAAAAATATGCAAAAAAGCGCAGTAAAATATAATTTAATATATTAATAAGTAATTGTATTACTATACTTTGGAAAAAATAGTTAAAATATATTTTATGTATGACATGTGAAGCTGATAAAATATAGTACACAGTACTTCTGTAGCAGGTATGTTTACCTAATCGGAGTGGTTATTTACCCAACGGCTGTGTACGCTAGTTGTGATATTGGTCTAGCATACCCAACGGCTGTGTATGCAAGATGTATATCATTGCTAGCGTACCCAGCAGCTATGTACACAAGATCAGTGTTAGTGTACCCAAATTTTAATCACTTCTTCCTTAAATTAACTTTGTCAAAATGTAACAATAACCAAGTTATTCTGCTGCTTCACAGTGCAAACCCATGCTAAGCTGAATAGTTTAATTCAAAGAGTGGTCCTTGGCCCATTTCTGACTACTCGAAAAATTTCCTTAAAAACTAATTGCTTCATAATGCCTTGGATACAGACCTGTTGAGTACGCTATGAAGGGTACTGATATCCAGTGCACAACCATTGAGTGCATACTACCTTGGGTAATGAGAAATTGGGCAGGCTGTAAAATATTTGGAGTTGTTGGCTACACTAGCAGCAATATAGATCTTTTTGCACAACCACTGGGTACACTAGACCAATATCACAACTGTTAGGTACGCTAACAGTGAAAGTGACACAACCATTGGGAACATAGGGTTCAATGCTTTGGGTGCAGGGTAGTTGGGTATGCCAGTAGTGTATGTACCCAACCATTGGGTATGTTAGCAGTAATATAAATCTTGCGTACAGAACCGTTGGGTATGTTAGACCAATATCCCTGCTAGCGTACCCAACCGTTGGGTATGCTAGCAGTGAAACTGATCAAGTGTACACAGCAATTGGGAACATAGGGTTCAATGCCTTGGGTGCAGGGTAGTTAGGTATGCCAGTAGTGTTTGTACACAGCCGTTTGGCACACTAGCACTGATAAATCTTGGGTACACAGCTGTTGGATATGCTAGACTGATATCTCTGTTAGCGTACCCAACCGTTGGGTATGCTAGCAGTGACATAAATCTTGCGTACCCAACCGTGGGGTATGCTAGCAGTCAAATAGATCTTGCATAACCAACCGTTGGGTACACTAGCAGTCAAATAGATCTTGCGTACACAACCGTTGGATACGCTAGCAGTGAAACTGATCTAGCGTACACAGCCATTGGGTAAATATCCTCTACCTTACCTAATATAGGTCATGTGATGCACAGGTTGCAAAGACCTACAATTGTTTGGCATGTTAAAGTATAAATAAAATGACAGTCATTTAAAATCACAAATTTCAATGACCATGCTTTAATTTATTATATTATCTTTTCATACTGTAGAGTCTCCATTAAGCACAAGATTTAGATCTAGTTATGCTAACTTTCACTAATATCAACAAAAATACAGCATCTAGTCCGTTGTTAGGGACTTTATTCTCTTCACACCAAACTCTTACTTCTCACTGGTTCTACCTCTACAGAGTTGACTTTGTGCATTTTATGTTACATACCTCTATATCTAGTTATTTCATGATATGGGGTTTACATTTACCTTGCTCAACTGAATCAACAGAAAAAATAGCATCAGAGATGCCCGCACCCCACAGCCTAGGGAAATATTTTCAACACCATGAGATATAGAAGCACTGTACCAGTACAAACTTCAGGATACTTTCAGAGCACTGTCAGTTATATAAAGGTCCAAACAATGTTTAAATTGTGAAATAATGTTTAAAAGAAAGATAATGTAAATAAAGATGAATTATTAAAACAAGATAATTCAAGATGACAGCATTAATCAGTGAACTAAAATTCAACACTCTTTATCTACATTTGCATGGCCGAATTATGGTTTAGATGGTTTGAATATTACCATGCATACAGAAGTGGTTATACATTTAATGAATGCTTATGTGTGGTGTTGGAGCAAATTCTGTGGCTGACTTGATGAAATTCTATCTCTTACAATGGGAAGTTATGAAAGTGAAATTCTTAATAAATTCTAATATGACTTTAACAGTGCTTAATCTGCATCGAAAGACAGACCAAAAGGTCCAACAAAATTTTAAAGGTCACTACGACAAGGTAAAAAGTCAAATTAAGGTCACACCATGATACTACACACCAAAAGCCCCTAACCAATCTCCCTACAAAATATCAACTTCCTACACCTTACGGTTTCCGAGATATAGCCCTGAAAAGATTTTATAGGTCACTATGGCAAGGTCAAAGGTCAAATCAAGGTCACTCCATGATGCTGCACACCTACACCCCCTAACCAATGTCTCTACCAAATATCAACTTCCTACACCTCACAGTTTCCGAGATAGAGCCCGGACAAGATTTTACAGGTCAAGGTCAGTACGGCAAGGTCAAAGGTCAAATCAAGGTCAGACCATGACGCTGCACACTTACACGCCCTAGCAAATGTCCCTACCAAATATCAACTTCCTACACCGTATGGTTTCTGAGATATAGCTCGGACAACATTTTATAGGTCAAGGTCACTACGGCAAGGTCAAAGGTCAAATGAAGGTCACACAATGATGTTGCACACCTACACCCCCTAACCAATATCCGTACCAAGTATCAACTTCCTACACCGTATGGTTTCTGAGATATAGCCCGGACAAGATTTTATAGGTCAAGGTCACTACGGCAAGGGCAAAGGTCAAATCAAGGTCACGCTATGACGTTGCACACCTACACCCCCTAACCAATGTCCCTACCAAATATCAACTTCCTACACCGTATGGTTTCTGAGATATAGCCCGGACAAGATTTTATAGGTCAAGGTCACTACGGCAAGGTCAAAGGTCAAATCAAGGTCAGACCATGATGTTGCACACCTACACCCCCTAACAAATATCCCTACCAAGTATGAAATTCCTACACCTTACAGTTTCCGAGATATAGCCCGGACAAGATTTTATAGGTCAAGGTCACTACGGCAAGGTCAAATCAAGGTCAGACCATGATGTTGCACACCTACACCCCCTAACAAATATCCCTACCAAGTATGAAATTCCTACACCTTACGGTTTCTGAGATATAGCCCGGACAAGATTTTATAGGTCAAGGTCACTACGGCAAGGTCAAAGGTCAAATCAAGGTCAGACCATTACGTTGCACAGCTACACTTCTAACCAATGTCCCTACCAAGTATCAACTTCCTACACCTTACGGTTTCCCAGATATAGCCGGGACAAGATTTTCAAACTCAAGGTCACTACGGCAAGGTCAAATCAAGGTCAGACCATGACGTTGCACACCTACACCCCCTAACCAATGTCCCTACCAAGTATCAACTTCCTACACCTTACGGTTTCTGAGATACAGCCCGGACAAACTTTTTCCCACCGCCCACCCGCCTGCCTGCCCATCCAGACAAAATCCGGACGCCCGCCCATCCGGTAAAAATCAATTTCAATGGCATCATTTGGTCACTAAGCAAGTCACAAGTTTATATTTTAACTATAATAACCCTAACAAACAACTGAAGGTGGTTCAGCACTTGTAAGGATTATGTTTCCTAATAAAAGGAAATTTACAAAGTTTTTATGCAGAAAATTATTAAACATGAGAACCTTAATCTAAGCTACTGCTTTGCAGGCACAGAATCTTCTCTACAACGGGGAACTCTGTGCTTAAAATTAACAAAAGGAATTTTCAAAATAGTCAAGGGGCAATCTTGATTTGTAGTTTATCCAGGTATGTGGGTGTAAATTGAGTGAAGAGTAGTAAATGGGGAAGTTTGAGTTAAAAAGACGAACATTGAGATGTTTCCTAAAATTGCAAATTTAATAAGTAAATTAAATTTTTATAAGTTAATACCCTATCCAATGGACAATTGCTTTACCGGTCGGCGCGACCGGTCCCGCCAAACGACAGAAAAAGTCATTCTGTATTAAATACCGGCAGGACCGGTCACAGCGTGTACGTGCGCTAGGTGTCGCCTCGTGCATACTTCCTGTCTGGTCAGAATGACGTCACGGCGTCTTTTTCGTTGTCTAGACCTACTAGACCCCTAGTAAGCTGATAGCGGGGCTGGCTGGGAGGGCCTTGTCTGTCCATTGGATAGGGTATTAACTTATAAAAATTTAATTTACTTATTAAATTTGCAATTTTATTGCATTAATACATCCTATCCAATGGACAATTGCTGAATAACTACCGCTTGGCTGGCGGGTAAGTTACTAGGGACTTATGTTGAAGTACTGAAAACAATTCTCTATTAGCCTGGGCAGACCTTGAGGTCGATGCCTTTAAGGCTATGGTCGAATATCATCATCCAGTTCTCTGGAGTTGAACCGTCAGTCGACCTTGCCCCCCCCCCCCCTTTTATAACAGACCTGCTCTGAGGTAGGGGAAGAGAGGGATGAGTTCAGTCCCAAGGAATAACCTCCCAGAGGAAGCATGCCAGAATTTTCACTATAGTCACTATAGGCCCTAAATGAAAAAGCTCCGAGTCAGCCCAGGCAACATCCTTCAGGTAAAATTGTGTGAAGGTGTTGTGAGATTTCCAGTGACAAGCTGACAAAATCTGATCTAAAGAAATTCCAGATTGGAAGGCTTTAGAGGCAGCAAAGGCCCTTACATCATGGGCTTTAACCTGATGCAAAGTAAGAGCTTGCTGGTCAGAGAGCTCATAGCATAGGATCACAGTCTGCTTGATCCATGAGGAGACGGTGGCAGGAGAGATATCCTTGTCAAAACCTTTCTTGAAGGAGACAAAGACCAATTCTTTGTTCTGCCTGAGGTCTGAGGTCCTGTCCAGATAGTACCGTAAGGCCCTGACTGGACAGAGAGACCTATCACCCTTGAGTGACTTATCCAAAGTGGGGGCCAAGGCTGGAATCACCACTGGGGCCACACTGTCTGGTCCCTCCCTAGCCAGCTGATTCTTGGATAAGAAGCTGGGAGAAGGATACAGAGACACCTTTGACCAATCTGTCTGGTGTCTAATGTTCTTATGCAGCCAAGCATGAATCTCACTCCTTCTTTTGCCAGAACCTAGGGCCATCAGGAAAACAGTCTTAAAAGTTAAGTGTTTCAATGGGGCCTCTTTCAGAGGTTCAAAGGGTGCTTTTGTCAGCTGGTGGAAAACCAGGGACAGGTTCCAGGAAGGTATACCCCTCCTACCCTTGGGTCTGTCTCTGTGGAAACTATCCAAGAGACGAGTGAGATTTTCATCTTTGCTGATATTAGCTGGTGCATTGCCCAGTTTGTCAGCAATGGCTGATCTGTAGCCATCAATAGTGCCTGGTTGTAACTTCTTGTCCTGGAACAAGTGAAGGAGGAAGTCAGCGATGGCTGTTAGAGGTGGTGCCCTGAAGTCCACCTGATTACTGAGGCACCATTTTCCTCATAGACAGATCTGGTTGATCTTCTTTGAGGAGCCTCAATTCGTGCTGCCACTGCCTCAGAGACTCAGAGAAGCCTTGCTCCTTGATTGCTGAGGCTCTAGGAGCCAGGCATGCAGGTTCAGATTAGCCAGGTTCCTGTGAAGGACCTGGTTGAATGGCTGAGACACTAGGTTGGGTATGCTGGGCAGAGACAGTAGGATCTGGCTTGACATTGCTACCAGGTCCCAAAACCAGGGCATGTTGGGCCACCCTGGTGCAATCAGAATTATCCTGTTGCAGGGGTAGTCCTGGAGCTTCTCCACCACTTTGCCCAAGATGGCTGCCGGTGGGAAGGCGTATGGGTCCAGGTCCTCCCAGGATAGGCTGAGTGCATCCACTGCCCAAGCCTGGGGATCTGTGACCGGCGAGACAAACTGTGGCAGTTTGTTGTTGAACCTGGTGGCAAACAGGTCCACTTGAGGGTGGTGCCACCGGTTGCATATTGCTTCGAAAACTCCTGGATGAAGCGACCACTCTGTTTGAATGGTCTGGCCAAGTCTGGATAGCTTGTCTGCTATCACGTTCAGCCGGCCGGGGATGTGACGTGCCTTGAGGGTTACCTGTTGTCTGGTGCACCAGGACAGGATTCTCCACAGCAGGGCACACAGTGATCCTGACTTCATCCCCCTTCCTTGTTGATATAGGCAACCACTGTTGTGTTGTCTGTAGCTATCAACACTGTTTTGTTGCAGACAAGGGTTCGAAACTCTTTTAGAGCCAGAAATACTGCTTTTAGCTCTAAATGGTTTATGTGCAACTTGCTCTCTGGAAGGGACCAGGTTCCCCTTGTAGTGTGCTCGTCTAAGTGAGCGCCCCACCCTTCTTTTGATGCGTCTGTAAAAATCTGCAGAGCATGTTTTAGAGGGTGTAATGGTTGACCTAGTAGTACATTGCTTTCCTCCAGCCACCACCTTAGATGGGGGTGGAGGGAATTGGGGACCGGGATTACCTTTTCCAGGGATTCTGGTACCCTCCAGTTGTTGTTCAAGTGCCACTGTATGGGTCTCATGTGAAGTCGCCCTAAGTGGACTTGCTTTTCTGTTGCTGTGAGGAGACCGATGAGAGACATGAACTGTCGTACTGGACATACCGGACCGGACAGGATTGAGTGTATTTTGTTTGTTAGGGTCAGCCATCGTTCCTGGGTAGGTCTGACTCTGCCCTCTTCCAAATCGAACTGGTAACCTACGAAATTGAAAATCTGCTTGGGTTCCAGCTCTGATTTCTCCTCGTTTACTAGCCATCCCAAGTCCTTGCAAAGTGTCATTAGGTTTTGTGTTTGCTGACGCCAGGCTTGGGGAGACATGGCTCTGACCAACCAGTCGTCTAGGTACTGGTGGATCCTTATACCCTGTTTCATGGCTAGCCATTTTACTTCTTTGGCTATCATTGTAAACTCCCTGGGGGCTGTGGACAGGCCAAAGGGTAAAGCTTTGAACTGATAAGTCTTGTCTTGAATCTGGAAACGCATGTACTTCCGGGATTGGCTGTTTATAGGGATATGGAAGTATGCGTCTTTGAAGTCTACTGAGGTCACCCACTCTCCTGATTGGAGAGAGGTACGTATTGTCTCTGGGGTCTCCATTTTGAAGGTTTGTGTTTTTAGAAATTTGTTCAAGTTGCTCAGATCCAAGATTGGGCGCCACCTGTTGTTGGGCTTTGGTAGAAGGAACAACCGGTTGTAAAAACCTAGAGATTTTTGATTTTGGACCAACTCCACAGCGTTTTTGTTCAATAGCTGATGCAATGCCTCCAACAGGTAGCTGTTCCTGTGGGGATCTACATAACAGCTTGTTATTGTCGGTTCTCTTGTCAAATAAGGTCTGGACCGGAAGGGTAGGACGTAACCCTCTCTGAGGACTGAAACGACCTTGGGGTTGACATCCAGGGCTGCCCATCTTTCCCAAAAACTGTGTAATCTTGAACCTACAGGAAGATTTGATACAGCAAGTGGGACATTTGTGACATTGTGGACAGAACTCAACTGATCTACACAAAAAGCACTTTTCACAGATTTTATTGACATTGGATGATCGGGAATTACGTCTTTCTTTTGCGACAACCCTTCTGCAAAAAGAACATGATTGGCAACATGACATGATACAGGTAATTGAGTTCTTGTGTCTAAACAAACGTTCTTTCCGGTCACATCTGACTTTGTAATAACACCTGACACAGAAGTCTCTATCTGACTCGTTACAACTTGAACTTGAACAATAATTGTCATTTATATTGCTTCTGTGTCTTGGCAGGTCGCTGGGAGAAAGAGGAGGCCTTGCCCCTATTAGATCTGTGACCCCGGCGTCTAAGCTGCTTCCAAGCCGGAAGGGTAGACGTCTGCTCAGATTGGTGGTGGCTTTGTTTTGTAGACTGGGCATAAGGGTGATAACGTGGTGCCTTTCTTGCCGGACCGGGAGTACGCTTGTCCTCAAAGTGTCGTATCTCCTCCTCTGCTTTTGCAATGATATGGTCCGGAAACAGTGCACTCATGTGAAGTGGAGCAGACTGGAGTGACATGAGAGTATCCTGCTTGATGCCGGACCGGACAAACTCTAAGTAACTGTCCCTTCTAGCTAGGGTTAAATTGGCCACGTTAACAAAGACACCATCAGAAAGATCTTGCATGGTGCGAGCCATGGCTTGTGTAATAGATCTATTGAAAGTGACTAAAAAGTCCAGTTCATCAGCCGCCTGGGTGAGCTTAGGTGAAGATTTTCCCTTGACAGTAATCCCCTGAATAACTTTCAATTGGCTGGTCATATTCTCTTGAACCTTGGTAAGGCAATGACTGAAGGCTGCAGCTTGGTTGCACATATACGTTTGGTCCCGTGCAGCCCGTTCCCACTTCCTCAGGGTGTCTTGTGATACCGGGCGAGAGGCTGGGGCAGAAGGGAGAGAACGACCAGCTATCCTAGGAAAACTGCTGTTGAGTCTAGCAGGCTCACTCGTCCAAGTGTACACCTTGGACCGGGAAAAGTCTTTCTTCTCACTATGCATTCCATACCATTTCAAAGTTCTGGGTGACTTGATGAACTGGTCTTTGCTGAGCCCGGCAGTCTCTGTATTACGGGTGGGGTATCCCTCTTGTAAAGTCACATTCAATTTTTCAAACTTGCGACAAAGCCACTCATCTACTGGGACTTTAACAGAGATTTTCCCGGTCTGTAATGCTTTGCTACCGGTGAAAGGGTTGTCATCCTGGGATGAAGAGGCAGAGTCGAACTCCGGTCCAGGCCATGAAAGATCTGACTCCCCTTAAAGTCTCCCGGTAACTTTTTTCAGCAGAAAGGTCTTGATCACCCTCAATAAGTTCTTCCTGTCCTTGCATAGATTCCCGGTCAGACAACTCCCCCTCATCCGGTGACTGAGATGACTGATCACTTGCAACTTCTTGTTCCGGTTCCTCAACAGAGACTGTGGGACCGGTAGAGATGGCACCGGGAGTAAAAGGCAGTACCAGTGAATGCAGTTGGGGTTTTTCACCGGTGGTAGTTGAGAAGGTGGGCTCCTGGTCAGCCGGGAGATTTTCTGTGTCTGTACCGGGGGCCTCAACAGGCTGGGTGGCTGACACCTCATCTGGACTCATAAGCTGGCTGCCAGGCAGGACACCGGAAACCTCAGGAGGTTGAGAAGTTTTCTTAGCCTTCTTTTGACCGGTGGACTTCTTCTGCTGCTGGGTAGAGGTAGCAGCAGCAGTTGGAGGAATAAATGGTCTGTCTGTAACCGGAACCTCAGACTTCTTGACCGGTTCTACTGGAACTGAGAAGCTTTTCGCTAGGAAAAGGGCTTCTAATCTTGAAAATCTTTCAGACCACTTGTCGTCTAATGACTGCAATTCAGTTTGAAGCTCTGAAGGCTTGCTGGATTTTTTCTTAAGGGGAGATTTGTGAGAGGACTTCTTTTGTTTGTAGATTCGCCTCTATCAGTGGAGCTCTCACCCTTGTTCTCGACCTTACCCAGAACTGTAACATCAGAAGCAGCAACGTGGGTGGGGGGAGGGATTTTTCTTCTGGCCAGATTCCTTACGTTCTTTATACTTGGGAGTGGCCAACTGCGTCTTCTGAGCTTCTGTGAAACTGTCACAAATGGAGCAGGGTTTCTTTGCTACACAGTCGTCCCCTCCAATCCCTTTCTCCCGACAACGTGCACACTTGGTATGTAGATCAAAAAGGGCCATAACGTGCCCGCACGAGCCTCTACGTTGTCCAGGGGAAGACATATTGCTCCAGGAATAAGCAGATATAAAATCGTTTGTGAAAAAGGTGACAGTCTTATAAAATCAAAACTTCTTTAACACTGTAGGAAACACGTCCGTACACACTGAGCGCCAAACGAAAAAGACGCCGTGACGTCATTCTGACCAGACAGGAAGTATGCACGAGGCGACACCTGGCGAACGTACACGCTGTGAACGGTCCTGCCGGTATCTAATACAGAATGACTTTTTCTGTCGTTTGGCAGGACCGGTCGCGCCGACCGGTAAAGCAATTGTCCATTGGATAGGATGTATTAACGCAATAAAATTAACATTTGTATATACTGCTAAAAAACTAAAGTTTGACAGCAATGAAATATCTGTTTAGGTTTTGCAGCCAAATCCCACTACACACACACTGGTGGAGGAGCAAACTATTTATGTCTGCATAGCAACCCTCAGTGGCCTGATGTGACAACCGGTGGCTTCCAAAGTGCAGGCCATATCTATGGGGTGGAATACCAAACACTGACAGGACTTGACAGTTCTCTCCATGACAATGATGCTCCATGTGCAGTGTGTCATGTAGATGGGAGGGGGGAACATCTGATGATACCAGGACAAAGAACCTGTCCTCAGAACTGGACCAAGGAGTATGAAGGTCTCCTGGTAACTGACCATTATACTCACAAAAAGTCAACCTATGTGTGCTTAGATGGTGACCCAGAAGTGATTACCGGTGGAAGTGAAAACAAGAACGGTGCCTTGTTTTACACAGTTGAAGCAGTGTGTGGAGCTCTACCTTGTCCTCCTTATGTGAATGGCTATGAAATAGCATGTGTGGTCTGTACTTATTGAGTATTTGTTATGAAATGAATATGTTTCCTTAAATGGACAAGAAAATTGTCCAATTCATGAAATGGACAGCCAAACTGTCAACTTGGTGAAATGGACAACTAAATGTATGAAATTTTTAAATTTTGAGATTAAATTTTCTTCACATTTTCATCATAACATAATACTAGAATACCTTCAACTTAATTTAGGTTACGCTATAAATATTGTGGTGAGACGTAGGTATAATTTTTTTAGATACATTATTAAGACAACATTAATATAATTTTAATTTCAATTAATATAATTTAATTGTCCAAATGTCCTTTATTTACCCGTATTTTCAGAGTTTGTAATATTTAAATTTGGAAAATCTAGCAAATGTAGCAACTATGAGTTACAGGTATAGTCTATAGCTCTCACAAAATACTGAAAGACTCAAAAACCAGTAACATAGCTACTGGCTGTTTAAAAAAAAATGATATTGAGGTCAGGTGTTCAATTACATTTACAGTGAAAGAACTGAATTTGCAGTGATCCTCAAATCTTCTAATTAAAGGAATGGTTTTGCCCTGTCAAATGGAAAGAACAGCCATGAATGAAATTTAAACTTTCATACATGATTTTGTGTTTTTCACGAAATGGACAATTTTCTTTTCCATCATACAAAATGAACAATTTGGTAAATGGCTCATGACATATACACCACACCACTGTGTTATCAGTAGGTAAACCTTCATATTAAACATTTGCCTAAAAATATCATTTTGCGGTTGATACAACAACATTAGAAAGTCCCAAAATATCATAATGAACAAATGATGGGCATTTTTATTCAAATAATGTTAATATTTGTAACATACTGAACTACATGTACTTTGAAATGAAACAACTCTTTACATGCATGGCCACCAAATAAATACAATTTTAAAGCCTCAAAAAGACATACTAAAACACTTATTACTAGATGCACCACATTATTTTCTCTTAACTCCTCTTAGCTTTTGGGTAACTTTTTATATGCACACAGACTGAAAATAAAGCTAACTGACACAAATGTAGATATGTATCCTAACATCAGTCTTCAGAAAACAGGACATGATGTCCTGGATCAGTTTAGGTTCTACACAGACTACCATGCATATTTGTTTTAAATTTGACTGGAGGTCCTCAGTGGCCTAATGGATAGCCAGCCAGTTTAACATCTAAATCACAGGCTGTCACCTCTGTGAGATGCAGTCCCAAAATTGGCAATACTGAAGACCTGTCCTAATATGGCCCTGACTGTTGACCGGGACATAAAACCCAAACTTTGACTTCGACTAAGCCTTTTTAATAAATTAGGTATATTAGTCTACAACAATGAAGAAATACTGTTGCTCTATGCAGACACATGAATGACTTGTATAGTATGTTTCATACCATGACACAAATTTTACAAGAGTTTTGTTTAAAGCATGTTATTCTGTTTATTATTGCAACCATTATACAATAAACATTTACAGATGACATGATATATAAAAATTTAGATTAAAAAAATTGGTGATATTTACAAGATACCCCTGTTCCTTTTTCCCTATTTTTAAAAACATAATTTGGCATGTATGATGATACTTTTATAAATGAACTCACTCATTAGAAAAGTTATGAACAATGTTTCAAAGAAATTGGAACCCAAAGACACAATATTAATTAAAACAACAGATGGGAGTTTAGGTGGCAAAGACATTTTCTACATAAAATCTATATAGCTGTGTAATGTAGCAGAATGCAGATACAGGCATTAAAAACGTTGTTCCCAACCTGTTCAATAACTGTAACCATGTGTGCAATTAGGCAGACTATAAGCATATTATAATAACATTCTAAGGGCTTCTTCATAAGCTTTTGCACAATTAATCTTAAAACTCAAAATCATTGGTTATTACAGAAACATTTTTTCCGTGTCAGTGAAGGAGAAAATCACCCCAAAACAAAGAGAGAGGTGCAGATATGGCCCAATGGGAAATCCTCTTCCCCACCCATCCTGTTTTATACGGTAATCTAAACAAACATGTAAGTTATTTACAGTTGTTTTCCAGTTTTTCATAACCATTACATGTACAAAAATTTTAATATATAAAACTTTCTTGGGGGGGGGGGGGGGGGGGGGGGAGAAATTCCTAGAAGGTCCCAACGGCAAGAAATTCTTGGGCAATCATCCTCGGGGAGCAGCTTTAATAACTATGTAAGCTACAAATATGTTACATACCCTATAACAAAGGAGTTTTTACAGACCTTCCAGTAGTTATTGTTAAAACCTGTATATAAATTGTTCAGGCTCAAGTTAAAAATCAGAGTTTGTCTCAGCTTGTAAGAAAATGTATATAAAATGGTATGAAAATTGATTGCTCTATATTTGATTTTGTAATTGATCCAATACAAAAATAAACTAACTAATTAACCAACCTGATTACTTTTATTTATCTCAGATATGACACTTAAAAACACAGATCATTTTCCTTGGCCAAGGTAACACCGAATTATGAAATAATGAAATTCAGTCTTCAAATTATATATATCAGCATTTGGCTAGTTTACAACCCATCATGAACTGCAAGTAAAACAAAACAATGAAACTGAAGAATTTAGACTAGATGGTACTCTGTAAACGTGTTGATGTATTTGGGATCACATGTCATGTAGGCCAGTTACAATTTGTAAAGCATATCATCCAGGTCCTTTGAACTTTACAGTTTGACAGTTTCTTTACTGTATGACCTGAGTGTCAGTTTGACAGTTTATTTACTTTGACCCTTGTGCAAGTTTTCAGTTTATTCACTTTTGACCGGGCTGTCAGTTTGACAGATCAGGATGTCAGTCTGATTGTTTAGTCTATGACCTGAGTCTCAGTTTGACAGTTTTTTTTTCACTTCATGACCTAAGTGTCAGTTTGACGGTCTATTCACTCTGACATTTGTGTCAGTTGACAGTTTCTACTACGACCTGGGTGTCAGTTTGAGCTGACACTTCATGTCAGGTGTCAGTAACATATTGTACTTCTGTCCCATATTCCTGTCCTCTGTCCACTCTAGTCTGAAGTGCTGTAACAACTTGATGATCATCACGTGCATCTCCTGCTCTGCAAAACGTCGCCCTGTGTAACAGAAACAAACACATGCCGTGATAGGAGACACCACACTGTGCAGCATCACCTCTCACACAATGTGGTAACATACAGAACAACAGAGGTGAACTGACTTGTTGTAAAAATCAAAAGTCAATATTAGAGACGTTTGTCAGTTTCAACAACTAGTGTCATATTGAGATGGACCACCTAGCTGGAGTCATAATCACATTCAGAGAGGTGTAGTGCCATATTTACTTACCAATGAGGTCTGTGAAGTTTTCACACACATATGCCCTACATGGACATAATACGCTGAGGACAATGATACCTTGGAGAAAAACATAAATATATCCAACAAACAATTTACATTTAAACTCAGCAGAAATAAATAAAATGGAGCTAAACTGAATCATTTGAAAACAATAGCTAACACTTTATTCTAATAGCACTTTTATAGCACCTAATCTCTGTCAAAAGACAGACTCAAGGAGCATAGCTTAATAGCTGTATGACTTGTATAACGGTTACACAATATGAAAACACATGATTGGACCATACAAGATGAAAGTTTCTTCTCTGTTATAATAATATTAAGGAATTATACACTGGCTGGATTGACATTCTCTCAGCACTCGTGACCAAAAAGCGATAAGTCACAGTCTTCTTTTAATATATTTTGATAGGCGTATCATATCTTACTGGGGAGTACTTTCATATCAGTACCACTAAATCACCACTTACATATATATGTTAGTTATGATTTTACACTTTATTTAGAAATTAAGTCTGAAATGGTTATTGCATAGAGCGTTTGAGCCTGGGTTTAAGACACAAGTTAACTGATTCACTACTGAGACTTTAGGGATGCGCCAATCACATGACTGTATGATCTTTCAGTCTTTTGCAGACATGACATGGATCCTTACTAGTAAGTCAGATTACATCATTCTGTTCCCTGTTAATTATACAATGGAAAGATATACCCCACTTACTGCAACAATAACAACTCAGTAAATATCTTTAGGGGACATTCATAGTCCATTGTTACCCAAAATTGCAAATTTAATAAGTAAATTAAATTTTTATAAGTTAATACCCTATCCAATGGACAATAGCTTATCCGGTCGGCGCAGACCGGCCCGCCAAACGTCAGAAAAAGACGTCCTGTGTCTCCACCGGCAGACCGGACCCTAGTACTAGTGCACTCGCCAGGTGGCGTGTCGTACTTCCTTCCTGTCTAGACAGAGTGACGTCATGGCATCTTTTTCGTTGTCTAGATCTATTAGACCCCTAGTAAGCTGATAGCGGGGTCGGTGGGAGGGTCTTGTGTGTCCATTGGATAGGGTATTAACTTATAAAAATTTAATTTACTTATTAAATTTGCAATTTTATTGCGTTAATACATCCTATCCAATGGACAATAGCTGAATAACTACCGCTTGGTCGGCGGGTAAGTTACTAGGGACTTAAGAACTTCTTTTGAACTCATGTTAAGATTGATGGCCAGTTGTTTCTCAGCCTGGGTGGACCTTGAAGTCGCTGACCCTTAAGGCTATGGTCGAATATCATCATCCGGTTATCCGGAGACAGACCGTCAGAGTCGACCTTCCCCCCCCCCCTTTTTGTTTAATATACCTGCTCTGAGGTAGGGGAAGAGAGGGATGAGTTCAGTCCCATAAACATTGAAGCCTCCCTGAGGAAGTACAGCCAGATATTTTTTTTTTTTTTTTTTTTTTTTTTTTTTTTTTATGTATATACACTGTATGTACACTATTTACATATCTAAAAATCTCCTCTAGCCCTTGGATTGTTGGTGGATCTGTTGAGCAGCCACCATCGGCCCCAAATGGAAGAGCTCTGAATCAGCCCAGGCCAGGTCCTTCAGATAAAATTGTGTGAAGGTATTATGTGATTTCCAGTGGCAGGCTGCTAGAATCTGCTCTAAGGAAACTCCCGACTGGAAGGCCTTAGAGGCAGCAAAGGCCCTGACATCATGAGCTTTAACTTGATGTAGGGTGTGGGCTTGATGATCAGAGAGTTCATAGCATAGGATCACAGCCTGCTTGATCCATGAGGAGATAGTGGCAGGGGAGATGTCTTTGTCGAAGCTTTTCTTGAAGGAGACAAAAACTAACTCCTTGTTCTGTCTAAGGTCTGAAGTCCTGTCCAAATAGTAGCGTAGGGCTCTAACTGGGCAGAGGGACTTATCAGCCTTGAGGGATCTATCCAGAGTAGGAGCCAGGGCTGGTATGACCACTGGGGCTATACTCTCTGGGCCCTCTCTAGCCAGCTGGTTCTTCGAGAGAAAGCTGGGGGATGGATACAGTGACACCTTAGACCAGTCAGACTGGTGTCTAATGTTTTTGTGCTGCCATGCATGGATCTCACTCCTTCTTTTGCCCGAGCCTAGGGCCAAGAGGAAGACAGTTTTGAAGGTCAAGTGCTTCAGGGATGCCTCCTTCAGGGGTTCAAAGGGAGCTTTTGTCAGTTGGTGAAGTACCAGAGAGAGGTTCCAGGAAGGTATACCTCTCCGCCCTTTGGGTCTATCCCTGTGGAAGCTGTCAAGGAGACGAGTGAGATTATCATCCTTGCTGACATTCACTATGGCGCTACCCAGTTTATCAGCAATGGCAGATCTGTATCCATCAATGGTGTTAGGTTGTAATTTCTTGTCCTCAAAAAGGTACAACAAGAAGTTCGCTATTGCAGTCACAGGTGGTGACCTGAAGTCCACCTTATTAGTGACGCACCACTTTGTAAAAACGGCCCACTTTGCCTCATAGATTGATCTGGTAGATCTTCTTTGAGGAGCCTCAATTCTTGCTGCCACTGCCGCAGAGAAACCCTGTTCTTTGATTGTTGAGGCTCTAGGAGCCATGCATGGAGGTTCAAATTTGCCAGATTTCTGTGAGGGATCTGATTGAAGGGTTGAGTCAACAGGTTGGGCAGATTGGGTAGACTGAGCGGGACTTGACTGGACATGATCACCAGGTCCCAAAACCAAGGCATGTTGGGCCACCCCGGAGCAATCAAAATGAGTCTTCTGCAGGGAGAATCCTGTAGTTTCTCTACTACTTTGCCCAAAATGGCAGTTGGTGGAAAGGCATAAGCATCCAGATCCTCCCAAGGCAGAGTGAGTGCATCTACCGCTATGGCCTGCTTGTCCGGCACTGGTGATACAAATTGAGGTAGTTTGTGGTTGAACCTCGTCGCAAAGAGGTCTACCTGAGGCCGGTGCCATTTGATGCACAGCCTGTGAAAAACTTCCGGAAGGAGGGACCACTCTGTCTGGATGGTCTGACCCAGTCTGGACAGCTTGTCCGCTATTACGTTTAACCGGCCTGGAATATGTCGGGCTTTTAGAGTCACTTGACGTTGGGAGCACCAGGTCAAGATTCTCCAAAGTAGGGCACATAATTGACCCGACCTCATGCCTCCTTCCTTGTTTATGTAGGCCACTACGGTTGTATTGTCTGTTGCTATCAGAACTATGTTGTCTGTGCAGAGATCTTGGAACTCTTTTAAGGCCAGAAAAACTGCTTTGAGTTCCAGATAGTTTATGTGAAGTTTGCTTTCGGGTACTGACCAAGAACCTCTTGCCATGCGTTCGTTTAAGTGAGCGCCCCACCCTTCTTTTGATGCGTCTGTAAAGATCTGCAGAGCATGTTTTAGAGGGTGTAATGGTTGGCCTAGTAGCACGTTCTTTTCTGTCATCCACCACTGTAAATGGGGGTGCAGAGACCTGGGTAGAGGAATGATCTTCTCTAGAGACTCCGGTATTCTCCAATTGTTTTTGAGATGCCATTGTATGGGTCTCATATGTAGTCGGCCTAGATGAACCTGTTTTTCTGTGGCCGTTAGCAGGCCTATCAGGGACATGAATTGCCGGACCGGACAGGCCGGTAGTGACAAAATCTCTGAAATCTTCTCCTGAAGGTTTTGCCACCGGTCCGGTGTCGGTCGGACCCGACCGGTCCTGAGGTCGAATTGATAACCGACGAAGTCGAAGACTTGTTTCGGTTCCAGTTCCGACTTGTCCAGGTTCACCAACCAGCCTAGACTTTGACATAAAGCTACCAGATCCTGAGTATGTTGATAACAGACCTGGTGGGATGTGGCTCTGACCAACCAGTCGTCTAGGTACTGGTGGATTCTTATACCCATGCGTATGGCCATTAGTTTTACCTCCTTTGCTACAACCGTGAACTCCAGGGGGGCTGTTGACAGACCGAAAGGCAGTGCTTTGAATTGATATGTTTGCCCCTGGACATGAAATCTCAGGTATTTCCTGGATTGCTCTTGTATTGGTATATGGAAGTAGGCATCCCTGAAATCTATTGAGGTCACCCACTCCCCTTGTTGGAGGGAGGTCCGGATAGTTTCCGGAGTTTCCATTTTGAATTTATCGACCTTGAGAAATTGGTTCAGATTGCTGAGGTCCAGTATGGGCCGCCACTTGTTGTCCGGTTTGGGGACTAGGAAGAGTCGGTTGAAAAAGCTCAGGGATGTTTTGTGTTTTACCAGTTCTATGGCATTTTTGTCCATAAGCTGATGTAATGCCTCTAACAGGTAGCTGTTCCTGAGAGGATTGACATAGCAGCTTACGACTGTGGGAAGTCTTGCTAGTTTTGGCCGGTTTTGGAAGGGTAGGGTGTAGCCCTCCCTTAGGATTTGAACCACTTTTGGACCGGCACCTAGATGTAACCAAGTTTGCCAAAATTTCTGTAGCCTGGCTCCGACAGGAGGATTGGGCACAACATTTTGACAGGATTGACACAAGGTAATTGAGTGACACAAGAAACACCTTTCACATATTTTAATGAACTCTTTGTTAACTGACAATCTGACACGCCGGGACTTACTCCTTTGTTTTCCGAATGCCCGGGTGCAGAAGGAACAGGTGTGACAACATGCAAGTTTACATCTAAATTTGAAAAGTTCATTAAATGTTCCGTGAGGATGCTCCCGGCCAGCAGCCGTCCTTGTGGCCTGTTGTAACAGTGATTGTCATTTATACGGCTGCTGGCCCTTGGCAGAACGTGAAGAAAAGTTTGAATTCCTGCCCTTGGGTTTCCTGAACTGTCTTTTGCCGATGTTTTTCCATGCCGGCCTTTCCTGTTTGAACTCTGACCGACCTTCCTGTTTACGTTCCTGCCTTTCATATGGATGGAAACGTGCCTTAGCCCGTGAAGATGATGCAGCCGGTTGGTTCTTACTATCAAAGTGGGCGATCTCTTCTTCAGCCCGTTTGATAGCTGACTCCGGGAACAGAGTTGGAATGTGAAGAGGCCCAGTCCTCAGGGCAGCAAATGTATCCGGCTTAATCCCATTTTTTAAGTGGTTGAGGTAAGCATCTCTCCTTGCCAGGGTAAGATTACCCATAGTGAAAAACACAAATTCAGTCAAATGTTCCATCGCCTTTGCTGTGGCGTGGGAGATGTTTGCATTAAAGTCCATCAAAAATTGCAACTCGTCGGTAGCCTCTGACACTTTGGATGAGCCCTTACCCTTGCCTTCACTGCGGATCGTTTTGATCTGAGATTGCATGTCGGCCTGTACCTTGAATAGGCACCGATTGAAACTTGCGGCCTGATTACAGACGACAGAAGCCTCTCTGGCAGTTCTTTCCCAACGTCTTAAGGAATCCTGGGATATTCTGCGCGAAGCAGGAGGTGTAGAAGCTAAGGCCGCCTTACGAGCTATCCTTCCAAAGCTACTATTTAACTTGGAGTGTCCTGTATTCCATGAAGTAACTTTGGTTTGGTCAGTCTGTTGTTCGTCGTATAGGCCATACCATTTTGCTTGAGAGCGCGGGGGTCTCAAAAAGTGGTCCATAGGAAGACTACCGGCCTCTGCAGTGCGTGAGGGGTATCCCTCCACTAAGGTAATGTTAAGTTTACTTAATTTTTTGCAGAGCCACTCCTCTGTTGGCATGTGAACAGCAATCTTACTGGGGGCCGGGGCCTTGGGACCGGCGAAAGGGTTGTCATCTGATGGATTAGAGCTGTCTATCTCTGGTACATGCGACCACCCCATAAATGCACGTATGCCCCGCATAGTCTCACGATACGTCTGCTCCTCTGAAGTCGGGGTATCTTGTTCTGTTAGCTCCTGATCATCAGAGAGCTCCCCTTCGTCTACAAAGATTTCTAAGGGTGGAACATCAGACAAGTTACCGGTACTCTCTACATCTGAATCCATGCTGGAGATGCTGTCCCTACCGGAAGATTTGTGAAGGGTCGGTGACTCTGAACCAGTGTGGCTTGCAGAGGAAGGTCGGTCAGAGCCTGGTCGGTCTGATAAAACCTTACTGGTTTTCTGGGCCGACGATGAAGCTGTTCTGTGAGAATCTGAATGTGGCTTGCCGGTCGACTTGTGCTTACTAGAAGCGACGTCTGGACCAGTGCGCCCTGATGCAGTCTGTGCAGGCAGAGTCTCCACCTTTTGCTTACCGGCCGACTTTTGCTTGGAAGCAATAACGTCTGGGCCAGTGCGCGTAGATGAGGTCTGAGAGTTCTTGTCAGTAAGTAGCTTGCCGGCCGACGGCTGCAATGCAGCAACAGTGTCTGGGCCAGTGCGCTGAGATGAAGCTCCAAGTAGGTTAGTAGGCTGAAAGAATGGTTCTGAGTCCTTAGAAACATTGGCTGGAGGAGAGTGTTTAGGGGTAACCCTAACATCAGCAGAAAAGGACGGTTCCAGTGATTTAGCCATTAACAACGCCTCTAACCTGTTGAATCGGTCGGACCATTTAAGGTCTAAAGCTGAGATCCTATCATCTGCACTGGAGGAGGCTGATTTCTTAGCTTTTGAAGTGGGCTTGTCCTTCTTAGCCTTCTTTTCAGGCGGGATAGATGTTGAAGGGGAAGCAACAGATTCACCCACAGCTCCAATGACAGAGACGCTAGCAGGGTCTACAAGAGCAATTTCCTCTGTGGGGGTAGGGTTATCCAAACGTTTAGCTTCCCTTTTTTCTTTCTTAATTTTGTAAGACGGCGTGGATATCTGGGCACGTTGTTCAGGGGTAAGTAGGTTACAGAACTTACAGTCCGTGGTGTCCTTATTTGCAATGCAAGGTTCTTCCCCCTTTCCTTTCTCCCTGCAACGGGCGCAAAAAGCGTGCCCATCAAATCCAGCCATGGCATGCCCACAGCTGCCCCTCTTTTGTCCAGGAGATGCCATCGTATGCTATAAGTATGTAGGATCCCAACACAATACACAAAAAAGTTAATATTTATCAACACGCAGTATAATCCACAAAAATCTATGAAGAATTTCCAAAGCTTGTGCACTAGCTCGCGCCAAACGAAAAAGATGCCATGACGTCACTCTGTCTAGACAGGAAGGAAGTACGACACGCCACCTGGCGAGTGCACTAGTACTAGGGACCGGTCTGCCGGTGGAGACACAGGACGTCTTTTTCTGACGTTTGGCGGGCCGGTCTGCGCCGACCGGATAAGCTATTGTCCATTGGATAGGATGTATTAACGCAATAAAATGAACAATTTATGCAAGATGATTTTTGTCAAACTCATTGATTTTTATGGTTTTTATAAACAACTAACCATAGAATATGAACTGACAAAATTTTAAATAATCGGTTCCAAAAATTTACAGTATGTACATTCCACCACACCCAAATAAAAACCATCATAGCTCTTTAACAATGCAAACATTATGGCCAGTTACCTGCACAAGTGCGTGGACCAAACCCAAATGGCAGTAGTAGGTAGGGGTGTACATTTTGAGCTGACCCTCCTCTCACCCAGCGTTCAGGAATATAACTCTCAGCCTCCTCAAAGTATTCAGGCAGACGCAGTAACATGTTATTATTCAGCTCCACATGAGTCTGACAAGGTACATGAGGACATAATGAAAAACAACAAAAATTCAACAGGCAACAAAAACAGGCCGTTAGCTTTACAGGGTTTTAGGCCGTTATGAAATAAACATAAATTAATCAAAGACAGACGTCAGTTTTTCAGTTATAGCAAATCCTTCTGCAAATAGTAGAAATAACCTGATAAAGTACATCATGGCATTATGCAAACACTAGTGAAAAACATATGCTGTGTGGAGGTAAAGCTATATTATTTCCAAATGGTGCAGGTAAGGTACATATGGTCAATAGGCAAAACTAGAAATAAGACGCATTAGCACACGTAATGTCCACCTAAAGGGAAGCATGAGTTTTGGACACAATTGGCAAGTGTTAGATTGCTGAGAATGAGGGTAAAAAATTTCCACAGTATCGCTTTATCTCGCACAGTTAAGGAGATAGACGCAAATTTGTGTTTTTCCACTTTTGGCAAAAATTCCAAAATTCAAAATGGCCGCCATTTTTGGGGAGAGAAAATTTTTTTGAAAATTGCCAAGAGTACATTGCTTAGGTAACCTGTGGGTCGATCATTTCGACGAAATCGCTCATCTCGCACGGTTAAACAGATAGAAGCAAATTTGTGTTTTTGCATTTTTGGCAAAAATTTGAAAAATCAAAATGGCCGCAATTTTGGAAGAGAGTAAAATTTTCTGAAAATTGCCAAGAGTACTTGCTTATATACCCTGTGGGTCGAAAATTTTAACGAAATCGCTCTATCTCGCACAGTTCAGGAGATTGAGATATTTATGTTTTTTGCTATGTAGCTATTACTCGGGAGATTAAAGCTATTACCAACCAGAACAATACCAAGCAAGCAATTGACACTATAAACCTTCACAACAAATTTTAAAAAGAAGAGTTAAATATGTTTCCTTTGAAAAGAGAAATGCAATTCAGAGTAGGCTCAAAGTAGCAATGCAGCTATTACTCAGATAGCTACAAAGCTATCATCGACCAAAAGCTATCCTGGCCAAACTATTGACCCAATTATGCTTCATATAAATTTTTGTGAAGATAGAAAACATTATTTCATTAAAATGTCCAGAAAAAAAGTCAACGAAATAGCATAATAGTTATATAGCACAATACCTATTACTCAGTTAGCTATAAAGGTATTATCACCAAAAGCAATCCCAAGCAAGCTACTGATCCAATTATCCTCCATCCCAAATTTTGTGAACATAGGTGAAATAATTTTCCTTTAAAATGTTTAAAATAAAAAAGCTACTGAAAGTAGCTAAGTAGCTATTACTCGTTCAGTTATATAGTTATTATCACTACATGCAATGCCAAGCAAGCTACTGACCTGAAACAAAAAGAAAAGTACAAAAGTAGCTTAGTAGCTATTACCAAGTTAGCTATAGAGCTATCTTCATCAAAAGCAATCCCATGCAAGCTATTAACCCAATAAACGCCCATACCAAATTTGGTTAAGATAGCATAAATACTTTACCTTGAAATGACTGGAAACCAATTGTGACAGCAGACTACGGACGGCGGAAAAAGCAAAAATAATACATCCACCCCCAGTGACATAATGACAGAGCAGTTAATGTAGCCAGACAGACATTGAAATACTGGAAAAAGGAATAAACCAATGAAAACATCAGAACATTATACAGACACTAGAAAATGACCTGGTGAATTATCTCAGAGCATTATACAAACCCCAAAAAATAATCTGACGAAGCAATAGAAATAGCCTGAAGTACCTCTTGGGCCATATTCTACAACATTACCAAGACTATTTCCAACTTGCTAAATAAAGGAGCAGTATGTTGCATGCAATGGATGACCAAACTGCTGAAATAACCAAGAACAAGGGCTATCATTTTGATGCTGTATTTTTCTTACATTGGCCAGTGACAGAATTGCTTTCTCACCTAATTATGTCAATCTAGCTTGTAACTTCTAATCTTCTATTGTGTTTTACAGCATCTGAGAGGTAATTCACTGGAGTAAAAATCAGTTCCTTCAGTTTTTAATATTTAATTTTCTTTTAGGTGACTACCAGTGTTTCAGAGACTGCTATTTCCGACTGAATACAATTTCATAATGACTCAAATATGTACAAAACCCCTTAACGTTTGCTTTACATGTCTTGAACATATACAGCTTGCATCTCCATGTGACATCCACACCATGCTAAAGGGTGTAGCTTGGCAATGAAGAGTCTAAACTTTAATATACACATTAACAACCAACAAGAAAGTCCTACATCTGCCTCCACATTCCACTGAGTGTAGAATATTGAATATCTAAGTAGATATTGAGCTACCAGTGATAGTGAGGCCAGGGAGTACAATGAGAGTACACAACTCTCAGCTTCTTAGGAACACCTTTCACTTGGCTGTTTAAATCTTCCAGTGGTTAGTTATTTGGTTCTGCCTATTCAATGATGGACAGACCAAACACAGATCCATTATGGACTTTCGTAAGGAAATTATGGCATTATAATATCTCTGTTTCAGAGTTTACATCATCCATCTCTGATAAATGAAATATACTGGATGATATGCTTACCCCGGCAGGGATTTCATACCCTCCGATCACAATGTCCTTTTGAGGGATTCGTGACACTTCTGTACCAATGGGGAAAAACCTGCGAAGTAGAAATAACATGCAGACAGCAACACACAAACACGAGTTATACAATAAGAATCCTCTGTGACAACAACAAAACATGTGTTTATCAGCACCATCTCGATGGATATCTGTTTACTATCAGAAGAATCTTTGACTTTTTATGAATCAAAGTTTATACTCGAAAATAATTTACATTTACCTAAATCCCTCCTTGACGCAGGCTTTGAGATAACTAGCTTGGTTGATGACCTCAGAGGTCACAGGCTCACACGAATCAGAGGTCAGTTCACAGATCTCCTGGTAGAGCTTGTCCTGCTTGTCTGGATTATTTGCCAGACAGAAGAGCTGACCACACATGGTGGGAGCCGTCTGTGTAAAGAAAAACAAAGGAATGAAATCAAAACCAGCTGATCAAAATAATTGTGGGGGGAGGGGTATATGCGTGAACAAACATACAGGACAGGCTATCTTAAAACACACAATAAGGAGGGTATCTTGTTGAACAAAAACAATCACTCAGAAAGTAGGAACTGATTACACACAGTGGCAGCAGTCATGTAAACACATGCCAGAGACCAACCAAATAAAAACAGCATCAGCTGCAGTTAAATCCAAATACATTTGTCACAGCTGAACCACGTCTCAACTATGGCAGCATCAACCACTCTGGCCTGGCCAAGGTCAAAGGATTGAATCAAGGTCACACCATGAAGTTGCACAAATAAACCCCTAAACCAAGTATTAGCTGCCTATACCTGATGGTTTCTCTTAGTGCCGGGAATCGCCTCCAATTTTCATGGTCGATTATTCGTCCATTTTTCTGAGCGATGATCGACCCATAATCGATTACTTTACTCCCTTATTGTTTATTATTTAAGAAACACTTTCTGGGATAGAGTATAGGTCAATCCGGTAAGAATAATGGTGTTTCGACATTTAGAATGTACCAAAAGCACCCACTTCCTGTAAATATGGCGGTAGACATAAATAAACTCGAAATGCATGACAAATCTGTTGATTTATAAAGTAAAAATTTGTAAATTATATAAACAATATGTGGATATTGAGATAAATAAAGATTTAAGCTTAATAATCGATCATTAGAAATCGTTCATGACCGACCGCGATTCTACACTGTCACCGACGATTAATCAACACTGCGTCTAATCGCCACACCACTAGTTTCTTCATTGTAGCCCAGACAAGATTTTAAAGATCAAGATCGCTATGGTAAAGTAAAAGGTGAAATCATGATCACACAGCGACACTGCACACTTACACTCCTAACCAATGTCAAATAACAATCAACTTCCTACAACCTTACAGTTTCTGAGATATAGCCCAGACAAGATATTAAAGGTTAAGATCACTGCAGCAAGGTCAAAGCTCAATGCAAGGTCACACCATGATGATGAACACCTACCCCCCCACCCCCCCACCCCCAATGGCTCTACTAGAATCCCCTTCCTACACCTTATAGTTTCTGAGATATATTCCAAACAATATTTTAAATGTCAAGGTCACTACTCACCAGCAAGATTGATTGATTTATTTGGGGTTTTACGTCACTTTCAACACTGTACAAGACATACCATGACAGGTAGTTGGAGGGGCAGACGAAACCAGGACATACAGTTGGTCAAGGTTCTGTACTGTAAACTGCCGACCAACGGCAAGCAACTACCAGCTTTCCCACTTGAGGCCATGCCGGGAACCAAAGCCCGGCCTCAGAAGTGGGAGGCGAGAGTGTTACCACTCTGCCACCGTGGCCCCTACTCCCCAGCAAGGTGAAAAATCAAATCAAGGTCACACCAGGACATTGCAAAATTACACCCACCAAACCAATGTCCCTACCAAGCATTAACTGCCTACACCTCATGGTATTATAGTTGGAGGCCAGACAAGATTTTAAAGATCGAGGTAACTATGGCAATGTAAAAGGTCAAATCAAGGTCACACCTACAGCCGCAAACCCATGCTCTACCACGAGTTAACTTCCTACAGCTTAAGAGTTTCCAAGTTACAACCAGGATAAGACTTTTCCCAGCCAGCCCACCTGCTCAGTTGGACATCATGGGTGAAAACAATGACAGGGGCTCTCTGTTAGCTTATGTGTTGGGAGCTCTTTGTGATCAAATAAACAAACATCTAAAGGACTATGGAAACATGTGTGTAATAAGGCACATCTGTTTGAATAAAAACAATGACTTTTTTTCAAATCAGGAGCACACTGCCATTTTCCTGGTGAAGAAAAGGTCCATTTCAAAAGACAAATAGTGGCGGGTGTAGGATTCAACCAATTTACAGTAAAGATACCAGGAAGTCTTGTGTGAAGTGGGAATATAGCTTCAGCTCTTTTTAAAAAGGTTGTATGTTCTCTAAATAATTACTACTGTGATATTACTAACATGTCTATGACCATGTGACACTTACTGTACTCAGTCCATCAGCAAACAGGGAGAGTGTGATGACACTGAGATCTTTGTACGTCAAGTCTGTCCTGCCCAGTAAGTAACTCAGAAAACCATACTGCTCCCCATCCAGCTCTCCACGCTCACTTAACACATTGATGTGAGCCACAGTCTCATCCACAAACTGTTGTCCATTCCTGTAATACACTGAAATGTGACAAACTCGTACATACAGTCAAACCAATCAGCCATACTTTGCTCCCCATCCAGCTCTCCATGCTCACTTAATGCATTGATGTGAGCCACAGTCTCATCCACAAACTGTTGTCCATTTCTGTAATACACTGAAATGTGACAAACTTGTACATACAGTCAACCCAATCAGCCACACTTTGCTCCTCATACAGCTATCAACACTCACTAAATACTTTGAGGTAAGTCACAGTGTCATCCACAAACAGCTGTGCATTCCAGTAACAAGACTGCAACATGACAAGTCTTGTTAACAGACACACAGACTCCCAGAAAACTTGAAAAGGCAAAGCTGGTAGTTGCTAGGCATTGTGATGGTGTGAGTACAGAATCCTGACAAACTGCTCTCCTCCTTCCCCTCAACCACCCTTTTGGATATGACCTATATTACATTTAGAAAGTGACATTGCAACCCTGTTCAATAAGCCTCAACCAAACATTGAAAACTTCTGCCCATTCCGATAACTTCATGTCCATTTGATTTCTGAGTATATAGATGAGGCAGTTTCCTCTACAAACTGATACTCTTACTAAGTGATTAGCACAAAACCATACATACACGCTTGTCATATCACAATAACAAGATTTCATTAACTGGTTGACCCAGCAAAATTATACAAAAAAAATATCAGACTTGGAAATGGATTCAGTTTGATTTGGGCTTCAGGGTATTATGCTGGTACATATTATACTGAATAGCTAAAATGTGGATGATGCAGCATATACTGGTTGCTTAACAATCTGCACTGCAAATTACTGGACATCAGCGAGTGACTAACAATGTTCCCACTCAGTACTACAGATAAGAACCAAACCCACAAACACATTGGTGGAAGGCAAGAGTATTAAACCATACAACAACCCCTGTATTTGCTATGAGGAAAGTGTACAAGAGTGAAATTCGCAAAAGGACAATACGTCAAGCATTAAACTAACACAAAATCAACCAATATTCAAAAATACAACTACAAGCATGAATTTAAAGAAAAACAGTCAAAAGGACATCCGCAAACCCATCCTTGGGTCACTGTAGCGCTCCGTAGGAGATCCGTAGCGGATCCATGGTAGATCCGTAAATTTTTTACCTGATCCACCCTCATCCAAGTCAGTTTCCATATATGGAACCACTGCCTATATTTGTGGGGGATCCATGAAAGTGTAACTGGCCCCTAAGTGCTACAATATTTGGGGTAAGCAGTTTCAAGAAACATGTAGACCAGTGTGGCAGTGTGAATACCGAGCAACATTCAGTGTACAATCAATGTAATTTCATAAAGAGTGATTCTAGTATATTTTCTTATTAGACACAATTCTCATAGTATAACCAATGCATTAGTTACAAGCATAGAAACTTCATATGCAAAACTGTCAAGTGAATGAGAGCAAACATATTCAGGTAGTGGACAGTTAGTAATACATTGTATTGCATTTTAAAAAAAATAGCATCAGAGATGCCCGTACCCCACAGCCTAGGGAAATATTTTCAACACCATGTCATGAGATATAGAAGTACAGTACAAAGTTCAGGATACTTTCAGAGCACTGTCAGTTATATAAAGGTACAAACAATGTTTAAATGGAGAAAATAATGTGTTTAAAAGAAAGAAAATGCATGTAAAGATGAAGTATTAAAACAAGATAATTCAATAACAAGATGACGAAAACTAAAATTCAACACTCTTTATCTACATCTGCATGGCTGAATTATGGTTTAGATGTTTTGAATATTACCATGCATACAGAAGTGGTAATACATTTAATGAATGCTTATGTGTGGTGTTGGAGCAAAATCTGTGGCTCACTTGATGAAATTCTATCTCTTACAATGGGAAGTTATGAAAGTAAAATTCTTAATAAATTCTAATATGACTTAATCTGCATCAAAAGACAGACCCAAAGGTGCAACAAGATTTTAAAGATCAAGGTCACTACGACAAGGTCAAAGGTCAAATTAAGGTCACACCATGATAATACACACCTATAGCCCCTAACCAATGTCCCTACCAAGTATCAACTTCCTACACCTTACGGTTTCCGAGATATAGCCCAGACAAGATTTTATAGGTCAAGGTCACTACGATAAGGTCAAAAGTCAAATCAAGGTCAGATCAAGACGTTGCACAACTATACCCCATAACCAGTGTCCCTACCAAGTATCAACTTCCTACACCTTATGGTTTCCGAGATATAGCCTGGACAAGATTTTATAGGTCAAGGTCACTACGACAAGGTCAAAGGTCAAATCAAGGTCAGACCATGACATTGCACAACTACACCCCCTAACCAATGTCCCTACCAAGTATCAACTTCCTACACCTTACAGTATCCGAGATATAGCCCGGACAAGATTTTATAGGTCAAGGTTACTACGGCAAGGTCAAAGGTCAAATCAAGGTCAGACCATGACGTTGCACACCTACGCCCCCTAACCAATGTCCCTACCAAGCATCAACTTCCTACACCTTACAGCATCCGAGATATAGCCCGGACAAGATTTTATAGGTCAAGGTCACTACGGAAAGGTCAAAGGTTAAATCAAGGTCAGACCATGACGTTGCACACCTACACCCTCTAACCAATATCCCTACCAAGTATCAACTTCCTACACCTTATGGTTTCCGAGATATAGCCCGGACAAGATTTTATAGGTCAAGGTCACTACGGCAAGGTCAAATCAAGGTCAGACCATGACGTCGCACACCTACACCCTCTAACCATGTCCCTACCAAGTATCAACTTCCTACACCTTACAGTTTCCGAGATATAGCCCGGACAAGATTTTATAGGTCAAGGTCACTACGGCAAGGTCAAAGGTCCAATCAAGGTCAGACCATGATGTTGCACACCTACACTTCCTAACAAATATCCCTACCAAGTATCAACCTCCTACACCTTATGGTTTCCGAGATATAGCCCGGACAAGATTTTATAGGTCAAGGTCACTACTGCAAGGTCAAAGGTCAAATCAAGGTCAGACCATGACGTTGCACACCTACACCTCCTAACCAATGTCCCTACCAAGTATCAACTTCCTTACCTTACGGTTTCTGAGATACAGCCCGGACAAACTATTTCCCGCCGCCTGCCCGCCCACCCGGACGCCCGCCCATCCGGACACCATGGGTGAAAACAATACCCCGACAGCCTTAAGGGCTGTGGGGTAAAAATCAAGAGATATGTCATGACAAAACTTCAACTGGAAGATCTGTTCATGGAACTTCTAATCCTTGTGCAGTGTTCATTTTACTACGCGTTTCCGCGTCTTTTGTCGCTATACTGGGGCGAAAAGACGCGTACACGTTATGGTCCCGAGTCGCGGTGACGCATATATCTTGCATTATCGCCCGCGTTTTCACTGTAAATATTGGGAAAGTTAGACGAATTCTGTTTCAAAATCAAAGAAAAGGACACATATATTGTCTTTTTAACCCAATTCCTCCATGTTTCCTTGCTTCTAAATGCCTTAATTTGATTGGTCGAGCGGAAACGGCACTGTCCAATCATACTTCGTTTAACAAAAATTCAGTATTTATCAATAGAAAACACGTTTATAGTAAGTGATGTAAACTCACCAGTGGCTGTAAATTTCCACTTTTTTTCATAGTTTTGTTAAATATATATAGAAATAAATATCTATTGCACAACAAGATTTTATTATCCAGTTTTTAATATTTTCACTTTTTAAAGTATAGTTTTGCATAATGCACTCTTACAAGTGACTTCAAAGACAATTGTTAACAAGCAACAACAAACATTTTAAACCACTGTGGGACAAACTTTTAAAAAATAATAACAACTTTTCGACTGAAAAAAGTTAAATAATAATTTAACTTAAACTTTATATGGTATGTTATATTGCTTTAAAACCAGTTGTTTTTGTTTTTTTTCAAAAAGTGACAAATTTATATCCATTTACATAAATAAATGTCCGGAGTTTTTTTGTATGAAATAAAAACAACTCCCTGAGTGAACCTATGTCAAGGTGAGTTAATTTTTTTTCTAGTTTTAGATAGTACAGGGTTGGACCATATTTATTGAAACAAAAAAAAATGAAAAAAAAATCAGTAAAAAATACTTTAATTATTGCAAATCATGTACATCATAGGAAATCTTGTACATCATGCTGACTAAAAATATGTCTTGAATTGAAATACAGTTTTTTTTTTCACAGTGAGTAGAGTTGAATTTGATTTAGTATTGCAAATTCAGTTTGAAGATAGACTAATAGTACTTTTTTCTCCTATTTAAGTCAATTTGCTCAACTGTAAGGTTAATTTTGGTCATTTGACTCATCAAATTTAGTAAATGTCTCACCAAAATTTAGGAAAGGAGTCATTTGACTCAAGTAGCTCCAACTCTAGAATGAACACTGCTTGTGTTATGTTTGTTCGGAGAGATTTGAAGTTCTGTCAACAGAAGAAAACCTACTCACTGTTCAGCATTATTTTTAAAATATTCACAATTAGCTCCCTCAGATAACCCCTGATAACTAATATATCTAGAAACATTTAATGCAAATGTGGTGAAGATATCTGCACAAATGAATCAGATGTAAAGGTTTAAGTAAAATCATGATGAATGCACACATACACACACACATACGGAAGGCATTTTATAATCTCTAGACCCTAGCTTTTCCCCACAAGTGGAAAATAACGAGGCCGAAAATGGTTTCGGTCTACTAGCGTGAGCTGCAAAGCCATCAGGGACATGAGTAGTGCACTGACGCTGTCACCAATCGCAGTACTGATGTAGCCCATCGCTGCTTAACTTCAATGCAGAGACAGGTACTCATTATGTTATGCCACAATTCATGAAATTCCAGTGATGAAAAAAAAATGGAAAAAAAGTCTTTTCTAGAAGCATAAGAGATGAAGTACAAGAAAAAAATGTTCTTGATCATATGACCTTGATAAAGGTCAAAGGTAAAATTCCTGTCAAAAAATTATCTCAGACCTACAGATGATATCTTCAAAGAAACAGTATGATAGGCTAGTGCTGCGCTGATTAGTGGTCCATTCGATGCATTGATCGATGACAGCATCACTTTCGATGCATCGATCATAAAATACAAAATTCGGAAAGCCGAAAAAGGGTTGAGGTCTAGTATGTTTTCAGTCGAGTCAAACGAAAGAGGAAGTGATTTTCCGTAAAATAAATATGGAGCAGTTTTTGTCCCAAAATATCACCTTAGAATTGTTGAAATGTACAAAAATATTATATGAAAGTGTGGATTAGTTATTTACTCTGTAAGTTTTCTATGATTTTAATGTCTGCCGATGCATCGAATGATGCATCGATCCCATGTGGGCGATAATCGAGTGTTTTTTGCGGACCGAGTCGCAGCACTATGATAGGCCTTATATTGAGGGTGATTTTTAACCAAGAAAATACTACAGAGGTACAGGCTGTGTGAAAACAATGGGTGAAACCTAATCTAATCTAATCTACTGCTTTGCAAGGTGAGTTTGAAACTGGACTGCCACATGCTTTCAAGTATCTTTTAAATGAAGTTCAGATTCGAGACAGGCCGATAGTTTTTAAGGATTTCTTTGTCTAAGGATGATTTTTTGAGGATGGGGGTAACATGGGCCTGCTTGAAGAAATTTGGACACTTCCCTTATTCAAGGGAAGCATTACTTATTGAAGTAATGGGTGTGATAATAATATCCTGATAATCAAGAACAAGAAAAGTGGGCCAAGGGTCAAGGGAACATGATTTACTTGGAGATTTCATTATGATTTTAGTTACTTGATCCTCGGTAACAATAGAGAAAGGGGAAAGCACTGGGGGAGGAGAGTCTGGGGCGATGTGTGGTGACTTCTGGGAGATAGGAAAAGATGAATGTATTTTTTCAATTTTTTCAGAGAAGAACTCTACAAATCTGTCAGCCAGAAGCGGAGGGGGATTTATAACCAATAAGCATCCCCTTCTCAATGGATGCTTAATTATGAAAAACATGTTATATGACTTTATATTATATCAACAGACAAGTAGTAAGTGGACAGCGGTGCTCTTCAGAGAGATTAGTTCATAAAACATGACAATCTCATTCCCAAATACATTTAACGGAGTGGTTATTTTCCCTATGGCTGTGTACGCTAGTTGTGATATTGGTCTAGCGTACCCAACGGCTGTGTATATAAGATTTATATCATCGCTAGCGTACCCAACGGCTATGTACATAAGATTAGTGCTAGTGTACCCAAATTTTAATTACTTCTTCCTTAAATTAACTTTGTCAAAATGTAACAATAACCAAGTTATTCTGCTGTTTCACAGTGCAACCATGCTGAGCTGAATAAGTTTAATTCAGAGAGTGGTCCTTGGCCAATTTCTGACTACACGAAAAATTTCCTTAAAAATTAATTGCTTCACAATGCCTTGGATACAGACCTGTTGAGTACGCTATGAAGGGTACTGATATCGAGTGTACAACCACTGAGTACATACTACCTTGGGTAATGAGAAATGGGGCAGATACACAGATCTTGTGTGCACAACCACTAGGCACACTAGACCAATATCACAACTGCTGGGTACACTAGCAGTGATATGGATCTTGTTCACAGCCACTGGGTATGCCAGCAATGATATTGATCTTGGATCTTCGATGCAAAACCATTGGGAACACAGAGTTTACTGCCTTGGGTACAGGATAGTTGGGTATACCAGTACCTTACACAGCTTTTGGTTACACTAACAAAAGAAACAAGAGGAGAGTGCCCGTGAACGGGCACTGTGTCAGCTGACTGAATGTTTTTGATTTGTGATGGTGATAATGAGAGGAAAGCATAATTATCAGGGAAAGGGCTGTACAGAAATACAGTAAATGGTAACTGAACAGCATGTTCGAAAGATATTCCGAAGCTGACAGAAGAAAAGGACAAGAGAAGTTGTGCCCTGCAAATGGTATTACGAAATAAAGTAACAAGGTAATTGTTTAAGTGTAAAAAGTAGGTTAAAAATATTTAAAGAAATACTATAAATGCAATATCCTCGTTCGACCATGAAGAAGGGGTCCAAAGGTCAAATCTGACCATACCAAAAGATTCCCAGCCAAAGAATTTAGGATGGTTTACCATCCCAAACCTCTCGGACCAATAATAAGTGAGTCATAGGCACTTTTTAAGTTTGGCTATCCTTGTTTGACCTTGAAGGAGGGGTCCAAGGTCAAATCCGACCACACAAAAAAATTCCCAGCCCATGATTTCCTGTAGCTTGTTTACCATCCCAAACTTGTAGGACCAATAATAAGCGAGTTCTAAGCAATTGTAAGTTTGGCTATCCTCAATTGACCTTGAAGGAGGGGTCCCAGGTCAAATCCGACCACACCAAAAGATTCCCAGCCCATGATTTTCTATAGGTTGGTTTTCCATTCGAAACCTCTAGGACCAATAATAAGCGAGTTATAAGCATTTTAAGTTTGGCTATCCTCATTTGACCTTGAAGGAGGGGTCCAAGGTGAAATCCGACCACACCAAAAAATTCCCAGCTCATGATTTTCTATAGGTTGGTTTTCATTCCAACCTCTAGGACCAATAATAAGCGAGTTATAAGCACTTTTATGTTTGGCTATCCTCATTTGACCTTGAAGGAGGGTTCCAAGGTCAAATCGGACCATATTAACAGATTCCCAGCCCATGATTTCCTACAGGTTGAAACAATGATTTACTCAACAGTGAGAACCTGAAAGAAGCTATTGCTCAGCTATGCCATGACATAGAGGTCTGCAATTTCAATATGTTATAGCTGACCAAAACGTCTGTGAATAACATATTTAACAAAATACTCTAAATGTAATAGTTTTCAAGTTACAACTGATTTACTCAAGAGTGAGAACCTCAAAGTAACTATTACTCAGCTATGCAATGAGCTACATGTCTGAATTTTTGCTCTGTTATAGCTGACCTAAAAGTAGGTGAACAACATGTTTAAGCAAAATACTGTAAATGCAATAGTTTTCAAGTTACAACTGATTTACTCAATAGTGAGAACCTGAAAATAGCTATTGCTCCGCTATGCCATGAGCTATAGGTCTGTAATTTCACTATGTTATAGCTAACCCAAAAGTAGGTGAACAATATATTTTAACAAAATACTCCAAATGCAATATTTTCAAGTTATAGCTGATTTACTCAACAGTCAGTGCCTGAGAATAGCTATTGCTCAGTTGTGCCATGAGCTACAGGTCTGTAATTTCACTATGTTATAGCTGACCCAAAAGTAGCTGAATAACATATTTGCACAAATTTCTGTAAAGGCAATAGTTTTCCAATTACAACTGATTTACTCAACAGTGAGAACTTCAAAGTAGCTATTACTCAGCTATGCAATGAGCCACAGGTCTGGAACTTCACTATATTATAGCTGACCCCAAAATAGGTGAATAACATATTGCAACAAAATACTCTAAATGCAATAGTTTTCAAGTTATAAGTGATTTACTCAACAGTGATAACCTAAAAGTAGCTATTACTCAACTATGCCATGAGCTACAGGTCTGAAATTTTACTATGTTATAGCTGACCCAAAAGTAGCTGAATAACATATTTATACAAAATTCTCTAAATGCAATAGTTTTCAAGTTATAAGCGATTTACTCAACAGTGATAACCTAAAAGTAGCTATTACTCAGCTATGCCATGAGCTACAGGTCTGAAATTTCACTATGTTATAGCTGGCCCAAAAGTAGCTGAATAACATATTTATACGAAATTCTCTAAATGCAATAGCTTTTAAGTTACAAGTGATTTTACTCATAATGGAAGTTACTGAAAAGCCCAAAAGTAGCTATTACTCACTTAGCTATTCAGACAGACACCCAACTTACTCACCATATTGTAGCTATGAAAAAAGTAGCTGAACAACATATTTTCACAAAATGCTGTAAATGCAACACTTTTGAAGTTATAAGTGATTTAGTGCATGATTTCATGAATTTTAATGCATTAAAAATTATTAAAAAAATTTATTTAAAAAAAAGTAAGACAGATCCAGGTCTCATACTCACACAAGAGAATCTACCTCTGGCCTAGTACATATATACAAGATATGAGAGAAATCCCTGCAATAGTCACTGAGAAAATTGTGATAAAAAGTTGAAATTTTCACACTTTTGGTGGGGGTACCCCCCTTGTAATGTCTCTAGCAAACAGACGAACAGACAGATTTGCATGCCTTGAACAATTTTTCATCCTTGATAGATAAGGTATCTTTTAAAAAAAACAGCATGTCTCTAGGCCTTGTAGTTTTGGAGAAGAAGTTGTTCACGCGGACGCGGACGCCCACGCCGCAGAGTGATGACATAATGTCAGCTGACTGACAAGTCAGCTGACATAAAAATCAATGTTAATCTAGGGTACATAACCATTGGGAAAACAGAACTTAGTGCTTTAAGTGGATGCAGAAGAGTTGTATATGCCATTCGTGTACATACACAGCCGTTGGGTATGCTAGCAGTGATATAGATCTTGTGTACACAACCGTTGGGTATATACGCTAGACCAATATCACTGTTAGAGTACACAACCGTTGGATACACTAGCAGTGAAATACATCTTGTGTACACAACAGTTGGGTACATTAACAATGCTATTGATGTAGGGTGCACCACCATTGGGAACAAAGGGTTCATTGGTTTGATTGCAGGATAGTTGGGTATGCCGTTAGTGTAAATACACTGCTGTTGGGTATGCTAGCACTAGCTGATATGGGTCTTCCATACACGGCCGTTGGGTAAGCTATACCCATATCACTGCTAATGTACACAACCGTTGGGTAGGCTAGCAGTGAAATAGATCTTGCATACACAACTGTTGGGTATGCCAAGAAAGCTATTTACCTAGGGTGCACAACCATTGGGAACATAGGGTTCACTGCCTTGAGTGCAGGGTAGTTGGGTATTGGCATACGTAGTGTACATATACAGCCATTGGGTACGCGAGCAGTGATATAGATCTTGCGTACACAACCGTTGGGTATGTTAGACCAATATCACTGCTAGCGTACCCAACCGTTGGGTATGCTAGCAGTGAAACTGATCTAGTGTACACAGTTATTGGGAACATAGGGTTCCATGAGTTGGGTGCAGGGTAATTGGGTATGCCAGTAGTGTATGTACACAGCCATTGGGCACACTAGCACTGTTATAAATCTTGCATACACAGCTGTTGGGTACGCTAAACTGATATCTCTGTTAGTGTACCCAACCATTGGGTACGCTAGCAGTGACATAAATCTTGCGTACCCAATCATTGGGTACGCTAGCAGTCAAATAGATCTTGCGTACACAACCGTTGGGTACGCTAGCAGTGAAACTGATCTAGCGTACACAGCCGTTGGGTAAATCCTCTACCTACATTTAAAGTGAAAATAACTGCCTTATGAAAGGGGATTGGTGTTGCTTATAGGGACCACTATAATAAACACCACTTTCATGAAAAGTATAGAAATTTAAACTAGTACATTATGGGACTGTTAAATTTTCTGGTCAGTAAAATTAACTAGAGGATCGCTCGCAAAAAAAAAAAGATAATGTTTTTGCATAGCAAAAACAAAGCGTCCCGAAAAGGATATAAAGGTGAGTGCTAAAGTATTAAGAAAATGCTTCGTTTCTAGCCTTATACTGTTGTGGCAACCAAAGTCAGCGCAGTCTGCTCTATCTAGCACAGTTTTCAAGATATAAGCATTTTTGTGTTTTGCAAAAAATAAAAAAATTAAAAATGTCCGCTATATTTGGCGAGACAAAAATATTTTGAAAATTGGCATGGCTACTCTGCAGAGATACCCAGCAGGTCCAAAATTTTGTTGAGTTCACTCCATATAGCACGGTTTTCGAGATACAAGCATTTTTGTGTTTTGCAAAAACTTTGAAAATTCAAAATGGCCACCATTTTTGGAGAGACAAAATTTTTTGTCAAGACCACTCCCGTGGTGTGTATCTCCCGCCGAGCATTAAAGCAGAAGAAATAGCTTTTCCGAGATATTCACAATTTTTCATTTTCGTGTGTGAAAGGTCTTCCAAAAGTAGGTGAATGAGTTATTTGAGAAAAATTGGCTATCTGCAATACTATTAAGAGATAATTCACATTTACTCATTTTGAGTAGGTGAATAATTATCTATGGGTCTGAAACTTCACCAAGTGAAAGCTCTCCCAAAAGTAGGTGAATGAGTTATTTGAGAAAAATTGGCTATCTGCAATACTTTTAGAGATAATTCGCATTTACTCATTTTGAGTAGGTGAGTAATTAGCTATGGGTCTGAAACTTCACCATGTGAAAGCTCTCCCACAAGTAGATGAATGAGTATTTGATAAAAATTGGGTATCCGCAATACTTTTACAGATAATTAGCATTTACTCATTTTGAGTAGGTGAATAAATAGCTATGGGTCTGAAACTTCACAGAGTGAAAGCTCTCCCAAAAGTAGGTGAATGAGTTATTTGAGAAAAATTGGCTATCTGCAATACTTTTAGAGATAATTCACATTTACTCATTTTGAGTAGGTGAATAATTAGCTATGGGTCTGAAACTTCACCAAGTGAAAGCTCTCCCAAAAGTAGGTGAATGAGTTATTTGAGAAAAATTGGCTATCTGCAATACTTTTAGAGATAATTCGCATTTACTCATTTTGAGTAGACGAGTAATTAGCTATGGGTCTGAAACTTCACCAAGTGATAGCTCTCCCAAAAGTAGGTGAATGATTAATTTGAGAAAAATTGGCTATCTGCAATACTTTTAGAGATAATTCGCATTTACTCATTTTGAGTAGGTGAGTAATTAGCTATGGGTCTGAAACTTCACAGAGTGAAAGCTCTCCCAAAAGTAGGTGAATGAGTTATTTGAGAAAAATTGGCTATCTGCAATACTTTTAGAGATAATTCACATTTACTCATTTTGAGTAGGTGAATAATTAGCTATGGGTCTGAAACTTCACCAAGTGAAAGCTCTGCCAAAAGTAGGTGAATGAGTTATTTGAGAAAAATTGGCTATCTGCAATACTTTTAGAGATAATTCGCATTTACTCATTTTGAGTAGGTGAGTAATTTGCTATGGGTCTGTGAATGAGTTATTTGAGAAAAATTGGCTATCTGCAATACTTTTAGAGATAATTCGCATTTACTCATTTTGAGTAGACGAGTAATTAGCTATGGGTCTGAAACTTCACCAAGTGATAGCTCTCCCAAAAGTAGGTGAATGATTAATTTGAGAAAAATTGGCTATCTGCAATACTTTTAGAGATAATTCGCATTTACTCATTTTGAGTAGGTGAGTAATTAGCTATGGGTCTGAAACTTCACCATGTGAAAGCTCTCCCACAAGTAGATGAATGAGTATTTGATAAAAATTGGGTATCCGCAATACTTTTACAGATAATTAGCATTTACTCATTTTGAGTAGGTGAATAAATAGCTATGGGTCTGAAACTTCACAGAGTGAAAGCTCTCCCAAAAGTAGGTGAATGAGTTATTTGAGAAAAATTGGCTATCTGCAATACTTTTAGAGATAATTCACATTTACTCATTTTGAGTAGGTGAATAATTAGCTATGGGTCTGAAACTTCACCAAGTGAAAGCTCTCCCAAAAGTAGGTGAATGAGTTATTTGAGAAAAATTGGCTATCTGCAATACTTTTAGAGATAATTCGCATTTACTCATTTTGAGTAGACGAGTAATTAGCTATGGGTCTGAAACTTCACCAAGTGATAGCTCTCCCAAAAGTAGGTGAATGATTAATTTGAGAAAAATTGGCTATCTGCAATACTTTTAGAGATAATTCGCATTTACTCATTTTGAGTAGGTGAGTAATTAGCTATGGGTCTGAAACTTCACAGAGTGAAAGCTCTCCCAAAAGTAGGTGAATGAGTTATTTGAGAAAAATTGGCTATCTGCAATACTTTTAGAGATAATTCACATTTACTCATTTTGAGTAGGTGAATAATTAGCTATGGGTCTGAAACTTCACCAAGTGAAAGCTCTGCCAAAAGTAGGTGAATGAGTTATTTGAGAAAAATTGGCTATCTGCAATACTTTTAGAGATAATTCGCATTTACTCAATTTGAGTAGGTGAGTAATTTGCTATGGGTCTGTGAATGAGTTATTTGAGAAAAATTGGCTATCTGCAATACTTTTAGAGATAATTCGCATTTACTCATTTTGAGTAGACGAGTAATTAGCTATGGGTCTGAAACTTCACCAAGTGATAGCTCTCCCAAAAGTAGGTGAATGATTAATTTGAGAAAAATTGGCTATCTGCAATACTTTTAGAGATAATTCGCATTTACTCATTTTGAGTAGGTGAGTAATTAGCTATGGGTCTGAAACTTCACCAAGTGAAAGCTCTCCCAAAAGTAGGTGAATGAGTTATTTGAGAAAAATTGGCAATCTGCAATACTTTTACAGATAATTCGCATTTACTCATTTTGAGTAGGTGAGTAATTAGCTATGGGTCTGAAACTTCACCAAGTGAAAGCTCTCCCAAAAGTAGGTGAATGATTAATTTGAGAAAAACTGGCTATCTGCAATACTTTTAGAGATAATTCGCATTTACTCATTTTGAGTACGTGAGTAATTAGCTATGGGTCTGAAACTTCACCAAGTGAAAGCTCTCCCAAAAGTAGGTGAATGAGTTATTTGAGAAAAATTGGCTATCTGCAATACTTTTAGAGATAATTCACATTTACTCATTTTGAGTAGGTGAGTAATTAGCTATGGGTCTGAAACTTCACCAAGTGAAAGCTCTCCCAAAAGTAGGTGAATGAGTTATTTGAGAAAAATTGGCTATCTGCAATACTTTTAGAGATAATTCGCATTTACTCATTTTGAGTAGGTGAGTAATTAGCTATGGGTCTGAAACTTCACCATGTGAAAGCTCTCCCACAAGTAGATGAATGAGTTATTTGATAAAAATTGGCTATCTGCAATACTTTTAGAGATAATTCGCATTTACTCATTTTGAGTAGGTGAGTAATTAGCTATGGGTCTGAAACTTCACCATGTGAAAGCTCTCCCACAAGTAGATGAATGAGTTATTTGATAAAAACTGGGTATCCGCAATACTTTTACAGATAATTAGCATTTACTCATTTTGAGTAGGTAAATAATTAGCTATGGGTCTGAAACTTCACCATGTGAAAGCTCTCCCAAAAGTAGGTGAATGAGTTATTTGAGAAAAATTGGCTATCTGCAATACTTTTAGAGATAATTCGCATTTACTCATTTTGAGTAGGTGAGTAATTGGCTATGGGTCTGAAACTTCACCATGTGAAAGCTCTTCCAAAAGTAGGTGAATGAGTTATTTGAGAAAAATTGGCCATCTGCAATACTTTTAGAGGTAATTCGCATTTACTCTTTTTGAGTAGGTGAGCAATTAGCTATGGGTCTGAAACTTCACCAAGTGAAAGCTCTTTGGGATAGCTGCTCTGCAGAGATACCGTGAAGATAAAAAATTTCGTCGAAATCGCTCTATGTAGCACGGTTTTCGAAATATTAGCATTTTTGTGTTTTGCAATTTTTGCGCAAAAATTCAAAATGGCCGCCATTTTTGGCAAGACAAAATTTTTTTGAAAATTGGCATGGCTACTCTGCAGAGATACCCAGTGGGTCAAAAATTTCGTCGAAATCGCTCTATCTAGCAGGGTTTTCGAGATATAAGCATTTTTATGTTTTGCAATTTTTGCGAAAAATTCGAAAATTCAAAATGGCCGCCATTTTTTTTTTTTTTTTTTTTTTTTATTTATCATTTTTTTGCAGCACATACAAGGTAGGACATAGTACAAAAGGCACAAAACAAAAAACACAAGGAACTACGTAAGACAAATTACAATTAGATAGGTTTTAGTTAACAGTATTTTGCTATCATGTTATATGTTTTATTCACCCAAGAAAAAGACTGTTGAAAATTCCCCATGTTTTCCTAAACTGTTCCTGTTTAAAATCTAGTTTGGCAATAAATTCTTGTTCTTGATATATTTTCTGCAGACAAAAGCAAAAGTCATCAACAGATAAAAATCCTTTCTTGCGTGATGTTTTAAATATATACTTTTTAGCTACTAAATAAATTAAATTATTAGCAGTGTTTTTTTGCTGTCCTTTCTCAGAACCCAGATTATACAAGTTGGATTGAGATTTAACCCAATTTGTAACACAAGTTTAAGTTTGTCTTTTAGTTGAGACCAAAACTGTTTCACAATTTGGCATTCCGCAAATAAATGTGTTATGGTTTCCAATTGATTATGACAAAAGCTACACTTTCCATCATCATGTTTACTGACTTTCAATAGGAGATCATTTGTACCCAAGATTCTATATAGCACTCTGATCTGGAGCCATATCAAATCATTGTCCATTACTGTTTTAAAACAGATTCCAAAAATGTTCCTCCATAAGCTTTCATTTGGAGTTTCGTCATAGAGATTCATCCAATATGAAATTGGTGTATTTTCTATACTTAATCCATGATAGTTTAAAGACCTATAAAAGTCTTGACTTCCCTTTTCGGAATTACATAAGACCTTTATCTGATTAGGATACAATGGCTTCTGAAATATCTTTGGGTCCAGTTTATATTTTTTTAAATAGATCTTTACAGTCGATGTTATTCTATAGTATTCAAGAAAATTAGTTTTAAATGAGTATGATTGCTCCAATTCCCTTTTTGACAAGAGTTCCCCGTTAGCACTAAGCAAGTCACCTATTAAGATTATACCTCTCTCAAACCATTTTGGAAAAAACAGTTCTATTTTAGATATATTTGCGTTGCACCATAGCGACTGGCTCAAAGCATTTAAATTCTTTTCCATCTGAAACGCTTTTAAAAATTTACTCCAGCTTTGTAGAACATCAGTCCAAAACTTGTTTGTTGTTTTCTTTGCAAGGCTTTCAGAATAGTAATTACCAAGTAGTACCAATTTATGAGTTGACCCAAGATAGCACTTTGCCAAAATGGCCCAAATTGACTGAGGATTCATATACAGTCTACGCACCCAAGTTATTTTTAATGCAGAGAGGAAATGTGAAGTGTCAATCATACTTAATCCACCCTGCATATAAGATTTTGTCAGAGTTTTTCGCTTTATTTTGTCAGGTTTTCCATTCCAAATGAACTTGAAAAACATATTATCAATTTTTCGCAAAATATCTTGACTAGGGTTTGGTAGGGCCATGAAAAGGTGATTCAGTTTTGATAATGCCAGAGTTTTGATGACAGCAATTTTTCCTACTGGAGTCAAATATCTTTGATTCCACCTATAAAATAGTTTCTCGATTTGTTCAAGAACAGGAATGTAATTTAAGTCTATCATATCGTCCAGTTCAATTGAGAATTTAATTCCTAGAAGGTCAAAATTCTTTGTTCCCCATTCAAAGATTTTCCCCACATCAAACTGACATTTAGAATACCTTTTTTTCCCAATCCAAATTAATTTTGTTTTGTCTGTATTTATCTTCAATCCAGATATTGATCCAAAGGTCTCCAAGACATTCAAAGCAGCAAGTAAGGATTCTCTGCTTCCATCCAAAATTAAAGTGGTATCATCGGCAAACTGTGTGATCTTGAACTCATTTCCATTTATTTCTATACCCTTCAGACTTGTTTCATTATTTATAAGTACAAACATTACTTCAGCACAAAGTAAGAATAAGTAAGCTGATATTGGATCCCCCTGTCGACAACCTTGTTCAATGGCAAAAAAGTCAGACAATTTACCTGATTGTAAAACAGCTGCTCTTACATTAGTATTTAATATTTTAATCCAATTACAAAATCCTTCTTTAAAGCCAAAAAGAGTTAAGATGGTCTGTAGGAATTTCCAAGACACCGAATCGAAGGCTTTTTGAAAATCTATAAGCATAAGCATGCCAGGTATGTCATTGTACTGGGTATAATACATGATATCATATATTAGTCTAGTACTTTCACCTATAAAGCGGTTGCTCATGAAGCCTGATTGTGTTTTCGAAAGTAGATTGTGTAAAACCTTTTTAAGCCTGAAAGACAGAGCTGATGAAGCAATTTTGTACACCACTGAGAGCAGTGAGATAGGCCTCCAGTTCTTCAAGAACTGCCTTGGTTTGTCTCCTTTTGGCAGACAAGAGATGATACATTGCCTCAGAGAAATCAAAAACTGCCCTGAGAGAAACCCATGGTTCAATGACCTCAAAACAAAAAATTTTAATTTCGACCAAAATATTTTATAAAAATCTGCCGGAAAGCCGTCAATACCGGGGCATTTGTTATTTTTCATATTCTTAAGCGCTTGTCCGATTTCATCTATTGTTAAAATTCCTTCTAATCCTTTAGCTTCATGTTCACTCAATTTGGTTAAATATGGTTTTAGAAACTCCGTATTTATTTCATCTATTTCTGAGTCCTTATTTTTGAAAAGGTTTTGATAATAGCCCTTCACTTCATTCAAAATTTCTTTTTGGTCAGTAATGACTTGTCCATCCTGCCTTGTCAATTTTCGAATTGTTTTTTCTGTATAGTAGAATTTTTCTAATGAGCAGAAGTATTTGGAAGGTTTTTCACCTTCCCTTAGCCATTGTGCACGGGACCTCAACATAAGACCATTCATCTTGTTGTTTCGAATACTTTGCAACTCGTTTTTCTTTAGCAATAATTCTTCAGAATCAAGTAGTTCATGATTTTTTTCCATATTATCTATAGTGACTTTTAGCAATTCTTCCTTTTCCCTTGTCTTTTTTCTCGAAAGCGAGGCATATCTAATTGTTTCACCTCTGATTTGCATGAGTAAAACTTCTAGAAAATGACTATCTGACAGGGTAAAACATATTTCTGAATCGGGTATTTGTGTGACATTAACTGGATTATATATAGGAACAGAATATCTCAACTTTTCTTGGTCAATCAAGTTATTGACCAATATTAAATAATCTTTATCTTTTAGTAATGAGCAGTTGAATTTCCAAAGACCTCTGCCCCGTTCAAATTTGTTTAAAGTTATCAATAGCTCAATATTAGAGTGATCAGACCTGTAGCCGGGTTTAATGTTACACTTATCAATAAAATCAAAGAAGTTCTGATTTATCAAAAAGAAGTCAAGCCTAGCATGCCTAATAGGATTTTTTCTATGCTAAGTGTATCGTCTCAGATTCTGATTCATAGTTCGAAAAGGATCCATCAAACAGAGAGAATTCATTAACTGGATTAAAGTTTTCCTTGCACTAGGATTATTGACATTCTTGTAGTTGCAGCTGTCCACTTTTGGGTCAATTACAAGGTTAAAATCCCCACAGAGGACACAGTTATCGTGTTCAATGCTTTCAATTCTTGTTTTAACTGATTTGAAAAAAGCAGGGCAGTCATTATTTGGTGCATATATATTGATAACAAGGATATTGACATCACATGTCTTTAGTAGTATCAATAATAGGTTGCCATTTTGATCTCTTTCAATTTCTAGCAATTCATAGTCAATCTTTTGTCCAAACAAAATGGCTACACCTCTAGAATTTGACCTCACTCCATTGAGGATACATTCACCGGCCCAAATTTGCTTTATAAACGTAATGTCTTCCGTCAGCCAATGAGTATCTTGTAAGCAAAGGATATCGGGTCCAATATCAGCGAAATAATTAAGAACATCCACCCTTTTTTCTTATCTCTTAGACCCTGACAGTTTGCCGAGATAATTTTTATATCAGATGATGCCATTTACAGTACAACATCCCCAAAAAACTGAATCTAATATCAAAAAGCTAGAAAGTAGAAAACCAAGCATCAGAAAGCATAGGAACTTAGCAAATAAATAATAAATATAAATTCTTAAATAAGCAACTGCAAAGTTGCCACTTATCAACAGTTGTGCACTAACTATAAATGATTCTTTTTTCAACTCAAACATAGACTTTCTAGTATGGGAGAATAGTACAAGAATAACGAATATTATCATAACACCCAAACCTATACATAAGACAAAAAAAAAAAAAAAAAAAAAAAAAAAAAAAGGGAATACAGAAGTACAAATACACAAGAGGTTTAAACTACATTGAAAGACAAAGATTAAAACACAGTAAAACATGTATAAACACACAAACATAGTCAGTCAACAAAAATAATAAGGTAATGAATTTGGTATGGTAAACCAGGCAGTGGTTCTTGATTGATATAAGAAGGTGCTTTGAGGGCATTGACAAGCATTTTGATGATTTCTAGTCAATATGAGACAAAAGGCGCATCTACAGTCCAATGAGATAAAACTAATTCTGCACTTAAATCTTTTACAGATGCTAAACCAGTGTAAGCAAATGGTGGACCACTACCAAGTGGTGAGTAGTTCTATTTGTTCAATGTCAATACACCTACATCAATTCAATGAGTAAAATTAAATTTAGAAGTTTATCTATGAAAAACATTTCGGATATTTGCTAATGGACTAACAGTAATCAGCAAACATTGTTACTATTTTGTGTTTCCAAAAAAAAGACAATTAACATTTATTTTATAGTGGCTTACAATAAACAACAACCAACATGACTTACATCTATGGATGAATAAGAGCAAACAGTGTTACCCTTTTGTGACAAAAAAAGACAAAATTAACATTTATTTTATAGTGGCTTACAATAAACAACCACCAGCATGACTTACATCTATGGACAAATATGATTCATTGATGAATATATTTCAGGAACTATCTTCTTTTTTCTAAGGATGCTAATGTTATCAGTTTCCAATTCCCAAAAAGGAAGGAATATTTTGAAGAAAAATTTATTGCCCTTAACAGTATGACCCTGTTTAAATTATCTTGAAATTATGAAATTGTTCCACAGGCAAGATTATAAGGTATTATTAAGGTGTTAAAAGCCCAACAGTCGTAATTCACCGACCTACTGCATTGATTATACAAAAATCTAGTCCACATAACCAATATCTCAATGATTAATACAAAATCAGGTCAGCCTGATTAAATTATTATCTTACAATATAATTAAGAAAATTTCAAGACATTTGTTTACAAGTACATTTGTAGATAATAGTTCGATTGGAAACAGAATTTATCTAATTTGACTTATAAAATCCTATTGGAAAAAAACGAAATTTACCAATTCCTATAGTCAATGCAGACTGCACTTTTCCTCAGTTCTTTTCATTAAGCAAAAGGTGTTATATAATTCAAGCACAGATGTAATATACTCCAACAAAATCACAATATAATAATATGATTGAATAGAATTAGCAGTCAGTATTGTCAATTCTGGCTGAGGTCTTTCCTTAGTTGTGTCAGGATTTGTCCCAAAATATTTTCCCCAAGCCACAAGCTTTTATCCAATATTGCAGGATCAGAAAGTTGGACACCACACGAGAAGTAACAATCTCTGCCATTAGCCTCAACCAGTTCCCCTTTTGTCTCTAGCAGCTTTTTTCTTAAGTTGTTGTTCTGTGTGAATTTCATTTGACATGCCTTAAGCATCACTGAACGAGCGACCTTCCTCCATTTGGCCTCATTGAAACCTTTGATTCTGTGGGAGATAGCCTTCATATTTCGGGGGTGATCAGCCTTCATAATATTCTGATCAGCCTTCATAATATGGCCGCCATTTTTGGCGAGACAAAAATTTTTTCAAAATTGGGATAACTACTCTGCAGAGATACCCTGTGGGTCAAAAATTTCGTCGAAATCGCTCTATCTAGCATGGTTTTCGAGATATAAGCATTTTTGTGTTTTGCAATTTTTGCGAAAATTTCGAAAATTCAAAATGGCCGCCATTTTTGGCGAGACAAAAATTTTTTGAAAATTGGGAAAAGTACTCCGCAGAGATATACTGCGGGTCAAAAATTTTGTCGAAATTGCTCAATCTAGCACGGTTTTTGAGATATAAGCATTTTTGTGTTTTGCAATTTTTGCGAAAATTTCGAAAATTCAAAATGGCCGCCATTTTGGGCGAGACAAAATTTTTTTGAAAATTGGGAAAACTACTCCGCAGAGATACCCTGTGGGTCAAAAATTTCGTCGAAATCGCTCTATCTAGCACGGTTTTCGAGATATAAGCATTTTTGTGTTTTCCTTATTTGGAAAATTCGTAATGATTAATTAATCATTAATTACTCGGCCATTTCTTGACCAATCAATGCCAAAATCTAATGATTTCCAGATTTTAATAGAATGAATGTATTTGCCAACTTTCAGGTGAATTGATAAAATTCCTTTCAAGTTATCATCCGGACAAGCTTCCCCATCGAAAAAAGACATTTTTGGTCATGTGACCTCTCTGATTGGTTGAAATGTCACTGCAGCATATTCAAAAAAATTCCCCAAGGCTACTGCCTAAACCTGCCAAATTTGAAAAGAATCCGCCTAACGGTTACAGAGTTATAAGGAAAACAAAATGCGGAGCCGGCGGAGCCGGCAGAGGCGGAAGCTCTCCCATACACAAACAAGCGTCCCTTGCGGGACGCTTAATTATTATCTACAAGATTTGGAAAATTACTCAAATAATCAGGAATCATTTGTCCAATCTAAAAGATATCAAGTCATAATTGTTAAAGTAGTATCAACTAACATATTGAAAGAATAAGCTATACAAAGAACTACATGTAACTCACAAATGTGAAGAAAGGTTTATGGAAGAGAATCTTGTGAGATTTTGCACAATTACTAATTAAGAGACATAAAACCTGTCCATTATGAGAAATTATATATACAAGTTATGCATATACACCTGTAGGTGTTGATACTTAGTAGGGACATTGGTTAGGAAGTGTAGAGCTGCACAATCTTGATGCAGCATTAATTAATTTTGCTCTGTCAGTGGCCCATACTTTGATAGCCATACTTTATTTATCAAATTTTACAGCTTTATAACCTTCAGTTCTAAATTAATTTATTAAACGGTAATCTTGCTGTTCAAATATCATGTTTTGATACTCTGTTTTTGCATACATCTTCTCTCTCTTAAGTGTTATTTGTCCTGCACATTTGTATAACTTACACAGTAAGTTTTATATCTAATGGTGCCCAAATACATATGTGTGCCAAGTTTCAATGAAATCCATGAAAGAGTTTTTAGGTTATTGTGCACACAATTCCAAACGTATAGCGGTGGCGGCACAACTGCGGTGAAACCAGTGTATCCCTGACATTCATCTGGGAATATAAATATGTAAAGATATGTTTCAGTTATTGAGGTTCAAAGTCACCCATAAACTGATCACTGCTTCTCTGTCCTTCTTTTATAACACAACATAAATTCTGTTGTTTGGAAAGTACTCTCTGAATCTATGAAAGCACATTTTACCAAGACATTATATAGGACATAGATATGTCTTGATCAATTTGGTACTTTATAAATCCTACAAATTACTATGACATATTTCTGAACAGATATTGTAACACTATACACTTGTTGCTCAGATTATTCATTGCAATTTTAGCAATGTTTAGAGATTTTAACATTTACAGATTGAACACACTGAACTCTTTTAGGAAACAAATTCAACAATGATACAAAGTGACATGGGGGTTAATTTAATTGTAGCACTTTGATAATTAAATGCACTAATATTGAACATACCAACTTATTTGAAAGTTTGAAATTAACAGACTGAGATGTAAAACCAAAGGTCACCAACACTTTGATAACAGAAGGATTAACTTGAAATATATCATTGTTTTTCAACTCAAATACTCTTTGTATCATTCATCTTAGACAAGAATTTGGTCATTTTATTTTATCAACATTATCATCAACTGATACATTTCTGGATCATTTTAAAAATATTCTTTCCAAACATGAATGCACAACAAATAACAATGTCTTTCCTGTTTTGGTTAGTTAATATTAAGGGAACTGCAGTTTTAAGAAAATGAATGGATGCTTCAGTACATTTCAAGGGTAAGATTATTCTCACTTAAAAAGAATCTACAAAAGCGGAATCCTCAGTTCACATCTTACGAAATCTTACCAAAAAGGGACAGCATACTTATGTGCCTCAATTTACTTCCTTATACTGTATATACCATCTTACAAGAGGAAGAAAATAACTACAAAGTAAGGTATATGTTTAAACAAATAAACTGTATTTAAAACTTGAGTTGTCCACATTTTCCGGGTATAAACACAGATTGTGTAAGAAATCAGTCTGAGATTATTTACAATCTGTATTCAACATGGCAGTTACATATTTACTGGGAAGTGTTGTGTATTTGTCCATGTTATGGATTATCTATGGACAAACCACCACAGTGTCACAGAGTGGTTGTAGTTACACTTTCCTGGTGTCCAAACAGAATGACAACTCCTGTCCAGTGGGGTCTGTGGAATCTGGACCAAATGATGAGGAGGTGGAATACCTGAAGTCTCTGGTTAAACTACTCACTCAGAGTGTACAAAACCTCCAAGTGAAGGTGGAAGCACTTGAAGAAGCAAAACAAGTTGACAGTGGTAACAATGGTGATGTCAGAGTGGGGACAAACTATGTGAGATGGGGAAGGACAGTGTGTCCTCAGACTGCTCAGCTCATTTACCAAGGTTTGACACATTACATTCTAAATAAAGTTAACCTTTTCACAAAAAATGCACTCTAAGTCACATGACATATAATGCATGTTGGAAAACAAAGAATATCCTAATGGCCACATTTTTCAATGAGATTTTTCAGTACACAACTAAGTAGAGATGGTATCATGAGGGATGCCTTCTGTTGATATTGGGCATCGCAATGCTTTTCATGACTATATCGTGAACGGTTTGCAAAACTTTACATTATACTAATATTCTGGTAGTTCAGGATACTTTCAGAGCACTGTCAGTTACATAAAGGTCCAAACAGTGTTTCAATAGACAAAATAACATCTAAGAGAAAGATAATACTAATACAGTTAAACTCCAAAAAAGTGGCCAATACCAGAAAATATTGGGAGGGCCGAGATTTTCAATATTTTCTGGTATTGGCCACTTTTGAGGAGTTTGGCTGAACATTGTAAACCCCACTCTATAGCATATGTGATGCCTGGTCTTAAGATATGATACTCTGTCCCCAAATTCTGTAATTTCTCCTTTACAGGAATAAATTAATTCCCCCAAAAATGGTCACTGCGAGAAAGTGTCCAGTACTGATTAGTATTGGACACATCAGTCAATAGTGAAAACCTGCAAGTGGGGTTTAAAGTACTTTATCTACATCTGGCATGGCCGAATTATGGTTTCAATGTTTTGAATATTATCATGCATACAGAAGTGGTAATACATTTAATGAATGCTTATGTGTGGTGTTGGAGCAAAATCAGTGGCTCACTTGATGAAATTCCATCTGTTTCAATAGGAAGTTGTAAAAGTACAATTCTTAATGAATTCTAATATGACTTTAACAGTGCTTAATCTGCATCAAAAGACACACCCAAAGGTGCAACAAGGTCAAGATGACTATGACAAGGTCAAAGGTCAAATCCTGGTCAAATCCATGATGCTACACACTTTCAACCCCTAACCAGTGTCCCTACCAAGCATCACCTTCCTATACCTTATGGTTTCCAAGATATAGCCCGGACAAGACTTTACAGATCAAGATCACTACAGCAAGGTCAAAGGTCAAATCAAGGTCACACCATGACCCTGCACACCTTCAACCCCTAACCAATGTCCCTACCAAGTATCAACTTCCTACACCTTACAGTTTCCGAGATATAGCCCGAACAAGATTTTATAGGTCAAGGTCACTATGGCAAGGTCAAAGGTCAAATCAAGGTCAGACCATGACGTTGCACACCTACACTCTCTAACCAATGTCCCTACCAACTATCAACTTCTTACACCTTACAGTTTCCGAGATATAGCCCAGCCAAGATTTTATAGGTCAAGGTCACTACGGCAAGGTCAAAGGTCAAAACAAGGTCAGACCATGACATTGCACACCTACACCCTCTAACCAATGTCCCTACCAAGCCTCAACTTCCTACACCTTACATTTTCCAAGATATAGCCCGGACAAGATTTTATAGGTCAAGGTAACTGCGGCAAGGTCAAAGGTCAAAACAAGGTCAGACCATGACGTTGCACACCTACACTCTCTAACCATTGTCCCTACCAAGTATCAACTTCCTACACCTTACGGTTTCCGAGATATAGCCCAGACAAGATTTTATAGGTCAAGGTCACTACAGCAAGGTCAAAGGTCAAATCAAGGTCAGACCATGATGTTGCACACCTACAACACCTAACCATTGTCCCTACCAACTATCAACTTCCTACACCTTACACTTTCCGAGATATAGCTGGGACAAGATTTTATAGGTCAAGGTCACTACAGCAAGGTCAAAGGTCAAATCAAGGTCACACCATGACGTTGCATACCTACACCCCCTAACCAATGACCCTCCCACGTATCAACTTTCTACACCTTACAGTTTCTGAGATATAGCCCAGACAAGATTTCCAAACTCAAGGTCACAACGGCAAGGTCAAAGGTCAAATCAAGGTCAGGCCATGACGTTGCACACCTACACATCCTAACCAATGTCACTACCAAGTCTCAACTTCCTACACTTTACAGTTTCTGAGATACAGCCCAGACAAACTTTTCCCCGCTGCCCGCCCACCTGCCCATCCGGACACCATGGGTGAAAACAATACCCCGACAGCCCTAAAGGGCTGTGGGGTAAAAAGTACTCACATTTTGTTGTTTTTACGGAAATAAAGCAGTTTAGAAGACTTGTTTCATTTATTTGTTTCACTTCCTGTCTACTACCTGTTGCTAGGGTTGTACTATTGAAGGTCACATTGTATCATTGGTTAGTGACATCACAAAAGGAAAAACTGTGAAATTTTTTGTTATATGTTGTTTGGGATAACAAGTATTTGTTGGAATATGGGGTTTTAGATTGGTAGTATATTGTAAGTTTGTTTATTCATTTCACTGATGATATTATCGCCCATTAACAGAACTTTTTTATTTCGTCCATTAATAATACACCTCGAAAGATCCACAATATTATAGCGTCCCTACTTAGCTGAATGTTAATGAGACCTCAAGGTGACCTTAAACAGAAAAATTTCCACAAACAAAGATCATATGCATAAGTTATTAGTAACAGTTTGAGGCTTGTCAGGCTAACCATTTACAAATTACATTGCGAAAAAGTTGAAAAATGCAGGAAAAAGTCCCTAGATGTGGTCTGTAATGGCCTCAAACACAGTTTTGATCTCAACTTTAGGTCTTGATAATTGGCATATGTGCAAATAACATATTGTTGTGTTCTCAAGGAAAATTTAACTGGATGGGAAACTACAGTTTGTGACTTAGAGTGCTTTAATGGCCAAAAGTTCATTTCTGATATTAAGTTGGTCTAGTTTCTTTATTAAAGAGCATGGTGAAGTTTAGGTCACCTTGAAATCAGGATATTAATCGGACCATCCTTAACATGTATACAGGCCTGGGGTAATGTGTAATGCGCAATGCCCTGTAATGCATTAAATTTTCCAGAGTAATGTAATGTGTAATGCACATTAAAAAGGGCAAAGTAATGTGTAATGTAATTCATTACTTTTCAAGATTTCACATTACTTTTACATTACATTGTCATTACTTCTTTCATGAATATTTTAACTTGTTTTAAGTAAATTCTTTTTGTATGAAGCCACTGTTGTAATTTACTGTAACTTAAAGTTTGTATTTGTTCTGCTACATGGGAAAAGAACTTAAAAGAAAATATATTTAGATTATTCAGTAAATTTAAATAATACCAATTTGTTGTCATTAGTGCATAATTAATAAATTCTTTTAATAATAAGTCATTCTTATTGTACACAATCTGTATTGGAGGGCCATTGAGTTGCACTTCGGATTCTGGTTAATGTTCAAAGAACAATCCAGCTACTCCTTTTGATGCAAAGCACTAACAAGTTAGCAATCTCCCTGAGTAGACATATCTACTCAGGCTGCCCTTTCATATAATCTTACTCAGTAACTGTGCCTACGAATGAAAGGCCATCAATCTGATATAAAGGCTACATTCAGGTGTTGCTTGTCATTCTAATATTCTCAGTTGTGAGTAATATTAAGTATCAGTTGTCAGTCTTTTGAAAATGTAAAAACATAACAAAGTGTATTCGATCATTTTCACTTGCAAGCAGAAACTGATGGTAAATTTAATGTATGATATATACCAAGTTTGAAAAGAAAATACTGATACGTTTGAGTTATTATGTACACAAGGAAATTTCTACTACATTGGCACTAAGGACATGAATCCAGTATATCCCCTGTCTTTTTCGTGGGACCTTTATAAGGTGATACAGTACTGCTTATTTCATAGTTTCTCATAGAATAAGAACTGAGAGAGTTAGGGGCAGAAAATAATACTCAACCGTCCCTGGAAGAAGAAATTGTAATTTGTTACACAAAGCCACCAAATAAAATAGAACAGAACTGAACTTATTGTGTTAACAACAGTGTAATTTTATCATGATACTCAAAAAACAAATATATTAAAATCTTAAAGCATACTGGATATTTTATGGTATGTGAAGTTGATAAAATAGACTGTACATGGCATTTCTGTAGATGGTTCATTTGAAAAGGTCTCTAAGTGTTTGACATGTTAACGTCTAAATAAAATAATGTGGAACTCATTCAAAAGTTTAAATTTCAATATGATTCAATGACACAGTTTTAGCGTTTATGATATTATTCGAGTTATGCTAATTACCACTTATATCTACAAAGATACTCCATCTACTGATGTTGCTGCTGTTTCAGGAATTGGCTTTTGTCTTATCTCCCATTGATCAACCCAATATATTAGAAGCAATCCAGTACAAATAAGTTAACTAGATTGCGCCAACTCAAAACCAACACATCCCCAGACAGGCCATCTCTCACACCACAAGCATTCACTGGGTATTTTTTGCAGCACCTATTTTTGTGTGATTCACAATTATTATAAACTATTTTTCATTTCTTCACATCATTCGACAGCTATAGGCCTTCAAAGTGGCAAAAAGTCCATGAATTAGGGGTCTGTGGGCATTTAAGAGACTTTAAGGTGACCTTAAAATTAAAGTTGCAGACTTCAAATTTTTCACAGACTTACAGTACACGTAGATGTTATATCTACTGCAGTTACAGACTTGTCAGACCTACCACTTTTGAGTTATAGGGGAAAATATGGGAGAAATGTCAAAAAAATGTCTAAGTATGGGCTTTATGGGCCTCAAAAACAACTTTAACCTTAACATAAAGTCTTGATTTTTGGTATATATAAGGAGAATTTAGTAATGTATTCCCAGGTAAAATTTGAGCCACATAAGACAAATAGTCTGTGACCTAGAGGGCATTAAGTGGCAAAAAGTAAAATTTCTGACCTTAAGGTGGCCCTAAGTTCTTTACTATTTGGAGTTTAAGGTCACCTTAAAATAGGGTTCCTATCCTGACCCAAATACATGTGTGTGCCAAGTTTGAATGAAATCCATGAAAGCATTTTTGAATTATCGCATAGACAAGTCAAAAAGTACGGCGGTGGGGGCGCGCGACGGACGTGAAACCAATATATACCCGACTTCGTCTGGGGATACAACAACATCACATCTCTTTTGTTTTAACTACAGTAAAAAGTATACAAGCAATAAAAAGTTCAGAACCTGTTGGGTTTATGCTTCCTTACAAAGGGAACTTAAAAAAGTTTGTATCAAAATAGTTACTAAACATGAAAATTATAATGCAACATTTCATCAATAGAAAGCAAAATACTGTTTGATATCAATGAAATTGTGTTTACTGTGTTCAGGTTATGCAGCCAAATCCCACTACACACACACTGGTGGGGGAGTGAACTATCTATGTCTACACAACAACCCCCAGTGGCCTGATGTGACAACCAGTGCCTTTGAAAGTGGTGACAGAATCTATGGAGTGGAATACGAAACACTGACAGGACTTGACAGCTCTCTCTTTAACAATGATGCTCCGTGTGCAGTGTGTCAAGTAGATGGGAGGGGGGAACATCTGATGATACCAGCACAAAGAACCTGTCCTCAGAACTGGACCAAGGAGTATGAAGGTCTCCTGGTAACTAGTCATTATACTTTCAAAAAGTCAACCTATGTGTGCTTAGATGGTGACCCAGAAGTGATTACAGGAGGAGTTACAGGCACTGATGGAGGCTTGTTTTACACAGTCCAAGCAGCATGTGGAGCTTTACCTTGTCCTCCTTACGTACATGGGTATGAAATAGCTTGTGTGGTCTGTACTCACTGAGTACACAACATGACACGGTGTCATCAGTGGCTGAATATTAAACATTTGACTAAAATGACCTCTTTGAAGTGATATCAACAACTTTGTACAAATCATAAAGTTTATTGACCAGAATGAGGTGTAGTGAGAGCCAAATCCAGACTATTATCACATTAAGACTGTCAACCTAACATATCATCTTGAGATTTCTTCATAATATACATTATAGAACAATAACGCGGCATTAGAAATATAAGATTTTCATCAAATCCTGTACTGCAGTAGTTCTGTACAAGTTGAGATTTTGTACAAGTTGCCACTTGTACAACAAGCCTGTACCAGTTTTAACTTGTACAAGCAATTTTCAAGGGACACTTACTTAACACTTAATTCACAGAATAACCTGGGAAATTTTACAAGTAACACTTAAATACTAGACCTAGTGCATCAGAGAACCGATGCAAATTGTATCCACCCGAAAGAAAACTCACCAAAGCCAATCAACCATCACTTCACCTTGAAGGAGGAGCCCAAGATCAAATCTGACCACATCAAAAGGTTCCCAGCCCATGATCTCCTATAGGTTGGTTTATCATCCCAAACCTCTAGGACCAATAATAAGTGATTTATAAGCACTTTTAAGTTTGGCTATCCTTGTTTGACCTTGAAGGAGGGGCCTAAGGTCAAATCTGACCACACCAGAAGATTCCCAGCCCATGATTTCCTCCAAATCAAAGTTGGTTTCACATTGCAAGCCTCTAGGACCAATAATAAGCAAGTTATAAGCACTTTTAAGTTTGGGTGTCCTCGTTTGACCTTGAAAGAGGGGTCAAAGGTCAAATCTGACCACATCAAAAGATTCCCAGCCCATGATTTCCTATAGGTTGGCTTCACATACCAAGCATCTAGGACCAATAATAAGGGAGATACAAGCACTTTTCATGATTGACAAAGAAACACAGTGGCGGCCATATTGTTTTTCAAAATGAGGCCAAAAATATTCCCTGTCAAGATTTTGTAATGAGGAACATATCCTGCGAATTTGAGATCTCTACCTATAATACCCTTTGCTCTAGAGGACCAACAAAAGTCCTTGCTGAAAGTTGAAAAAATGTCTGTGGCAGCCATCTTGTTTTTCAAAATGAGGTCAAAAATATTCCCAGGCAAGATTTTATGCTTATGAATATATTCTGCAAATTTGAGAAGGCTAGCTATGATATTTTTTTTTGTTAGAGTGGTAGCAGTGAAATCTCTCTATACACTGCGACAACTAGGAGAAACTCCAATCACACTTTCTACTAGGTCGGAGATTCCACTAGGAAAGCTGCGATAGGAGTTTCTCCTATGAGAATCAGAGAATGTGACTATTCAATGAATATGACTTTTAATGAACATTTTGTTATTGTTAGGATTGTGTGATTCACCACATATATCAGTCGGAGTTTCTACTTGGAGAAACTCCAATCGGAGTTTGTCCTTGTCCTCTGACTCTCCTAGTAGCAAGTGTATTCGGAGTTTCTACCAGCAGAATCAGAGATTCTCCTGAATCAGAGTTTCTACTGTCACATATACATGCCACTATGACATCACTTAATGCAAATAATACATTCAACTTAAAATGTAGAAATATTTTAAAAATAGATACAGTATATATATGTCGTGTCAGAAAGTCCAATCCATCAGAATTTGAAATTCTGACATCACAAAGTCCAATTGGACTTTCTGATGGATTGTTTTGTCACAATTTGAAATTCTGACAAAATCATTTGTCAGAAAGTCCAATTTTGTTATTTAATTAGAGAATTGCTCTGAGGTACGAAATTGGAAGTTATAAAATTTCAAATTCTGATGGATTGGACTTTCCGATACTGCAGAATCAGTGACTCTAATCTATTAAAAAGTCTAATTGTGTTACTTTTTGTATTGGACTGCAACTAATGGGGATAAAGATAAAAGCGATTTTTCAGTAAATTTTATTAAATGCACATTTGTTGATTCAATACAAAACAAAACTTTGTAACATTTATCACAAAGAACACCAATAATAGCACAAAACTACATCAAGAAAATACAGAAATATAATGAATTCAGAACGCACAAATAAAAGCACAAAATGTCATTATGATATATTTCAAAACGAAAGTTGTGATTTCAGATTTTCTTCTGACAGGCACTGCTGTTGAGATGGCACAACTACCTTTGCATTGGCAAAACATCATGCTTTCTTTTGCTGGCCTGCCAGTTTGTACATTGTCTAGATGCTTGAACAATAGAAACTTCTTCAAGGTTATTGGGTTCAATCGATGTTAGCCCTGAGAAGTGTACATTGTTCATAGCCACCATTTCTTCTCCACTGAAGGTATTTTTCAGTATTCCAGAAGCAGAGTAGAGTTTGTAGAGTTTTTGTCCTTCTTTTAGTTTGTTCTTCTGTATTTGTTCGGTCTGCGTTGTGTATCTTTATGCCCACTGTGTCTTCAACTGCATATTCCTTGATAAATCCCTCCAGCTTGCGCTGATATCGGGTCCTCTGGGTAGAAGCAGCTTTGAGATAGTTACTCTGGGCATCAAGACAAATTTGTTTTTGTCTGTGGCTATCTTCTATGTCTGCCATACAGTTTCTCTCCCACACAACAGTTTCATTTACTTTCAGCTGACTACTGTTGATGACCTCATCAATACGTAGTATGACATTAGTTTCCACATCAACCGGGACATCCTCAAACTAGAAATAGGACGCCCTGTTGATAGTAGGTGTGAATAGAAACAGGATAGCATAGAAGAACACACATTATCATGTGTAATGTCCACCCCATGAACCTTTTGCCAAAATTGTACAGTAGTCTTACAAGACCCTGTTTCATTTGTAAAATATATCAATGATGCTTAAATATTTATTAGTGTAGATGTAAATTATTTCAGCTTCATGCCTTTTTGCATTGGTTGGGTCGAAAATTTTGACGAAATCACTCTATCTTGCACGGTTAAGAAGATAGAAGCAAATTCCTGTTTTTCTATTTTTGGCAAAAATTTGAAAATTCAAAATGGCCGCCATTTTTGGGAAAAGGAAAATTTTTTGAAAATTACCAAGAGTACATTTCTTGGATACCCTATGGGTCGAAAATTTCAACGAAATAACTCTATTTTGCACGGTTAAGGCCAATTTGTGTTTTTCCATTTTGGGCAAAAATTCGAAAATTCAAAATGGCCGCCATATGTGGGGAGGGGAAAATTTTTTGAAAATTGCCAAGCGTACATTCCTTAGATACCCTGTGGGTCGAAAATGTCGACGAAATCGCTCTATCTCGCACGGTTAAGGAGATAGAAGCAAATTCGTGTTTTGCCATTTTTGGCAAAAATTCAAAATGGCCGCCAGTTTTAGGGAGGGGAAAATTTTTTAAAAATTGCCAAGAGTAGAATTCTGAGATACCCTGTCGGTCAAAAATTTTGACGAAATCGCTCTATCTCGCACAGTTAAGGAGATAGAAGGAAATTTGTGTTTTGCCACTTTTGGCAAAAATTCGAAAAGTCAAAATGGCCGCCATTTTTGGGGAGGGGAAAATTTTTTGAAAATTGCAAAGAGTACATTCCTTAGATACCCTGTGGGTTGAAAATTTCGACGAAATCGCTCTATCTCGCACGGTTAAGGAGATAGAAGCAAATTTGTGTTTGCCATTTTTGGCCAAAATTCGAAAATTCAAAATGGCCGCCATTTTAGGGGAGGGGAAATTTTTTTTTAAATTGCCAAGAGTACAATGCTCAGATACCCTGTGGGTCGGAAATTTGGACGAAATCGCTCTATCTCGCACGGTTAAGGAGATAGAAGGAAATTTGTGTTTTGCCATTTTTGGCCAAAATTCGAAAATTCAAAATGGCCGCCATTTTTGGGGAGGGGAAATTTTTTTGAAAATTGCAAAGAGTACATTCCTTAGATACCCTGTGGGTCGAAAATTTCGACGAAATCGCTCTATCTCGCACGGTTTAGGAGATATGAGCACATTTGCCTTTTTCAGTATTCTAAATAGCCAATTACTCATTTATTTAATTAATTACTCACTCATCTATGAAGCAATTCCCCCCAAAAGCAATCCCATACAAGCTATTAACCCAATGAACCTCCATACCAAATTTCACAAAGCTAGGCTTAATAGCATTCCTTAAAATGTCTGGAAACCAAAGAGCTACTCAAAAGTAGCAAAGTAGCTATTACTGAGTTAGCTATAGAGCTATCATCACCAAAAGCAATCCCATACAAGCTATTAACCCAATAAACCTGCATGCCAAATTTGGTAAAGATAGGATAAGAACTGTTGCCTAAAATGTCTGGAAACCAAGTGGGACGCCGGACGCCGGATGGCGGACGGCGGAAAAAGCAAAAATAATATGTCCACCCCCCAGTGGGGTGGACATAATAAGGCTTGATCTGGGATTTCATGACCGATGGCAACAACAGCATCACCATCAAGGAGCTGGTATTCTCTTCCTCGTTTACCTGTCTCGTTTACTGTATTTTCGCAGTTCCCCTCTGTGTTGGTCAAGACAATATCTAATTCACCACCGGCCTCAGCAGCATTTTCACAGTTCCCCTCAGTGTTGGTCAAGGCATTATGTAATTCACCACTGGCCTCAGCAGCATTTTCAGAGTTCCCCTCAGTGTTGGTCAAGATAATATGTAATTGACGACTGGCCTCGGCAGCATTTTCACAGTTCCCCTCTGTGTTGGTCAAGACAATATCTAATTCACCACTGGCCTCGGCAGCATTTTCACAGTTCCCCTCTGTGTTGGTCTAATTCAGCACCAGCCCAATCACCAAGTAGAATTCATATAAGATAATATTATGTAACATTCTATCCAATAAATATGTTTTTGCATCATATTCTTTGTAAGAACACCTGGAAACTTCCAAATCGGAAGTTCTGCCACAAATGGGTTATTTACAATCACTGTAAATCATCGAATCTCACTTTGACACGAGTACACCTGTAGTTTCAGTACCTTAGGTATTAGTCCATCATGCAGTGAACTCGTTTACGTCGTCCCCGAGTTGTTAAGGACGCGTGATTGTAGCTGCGGACGAAAGAAAACAAGGGCGACTACGTCCCGGGGACGAAACGACGAATATTCCTGTACTTTTATATAATTAAAATAACAAAACTTGCGGATTTCATCCAATTTGCAAGATCCTTTAATATTGCCCACTGCTAATCGCGAGTAAAAAGCTCGCGAGAACTAACCACGAGATCTCGTTCAATCGCGAGACCTCATTCCTCTCTGTTTTACCGCGATTTTATGCTAGTTTGACACAGTATATATTACGTGAATCATACATTTTTCCGCGTGAACCATACATTTTATCTCGTTAATCATACATTTTCCAGTGTAAAACATACATTTTTCTCTGCAGTCTGCTGCAATACTGTAATTATGTCAGAATCACCAGCTCTCAAGAAAAAAAAAATTAGACATTATAACCCATCTTGGTTGAATGATTCAACTTTTAAATCCTGGTTATTTGTTGGAAATCAATCACAGGGTGGAGCTGAGGCCAGTGCTTCTGCTTGTAGTTCAGATCCAAAAATGTTTTGTTCTGTATGTCAAAAAGCAGGGAAAAGCAACATTTTTACCCAGGGTTGCCAAGATTATTAAAGGAGTGCACTGCTTTGTCATATAGCCTCCTCAAGCCACCAAGATGGCCTTAAAATTCTTAAAGGAAGGGAGGAATTTCAAAAGGCCAAAGCTAGTCAGGTGCTTAAAACCTCAGATGCACTAGAAAGCCAGCTGAAAACTGCTTATTTCATTGCACAAAATCATTTGCCCCTGACAATTTTTCCTGAACTGATTGGTCTACAAGTTAGTAATGGTGCTCCAAACATGACTCAAACATACAAATCGTATGATGCAGTATCAGATATGATTGAATCTATTGCTTCTGCATTGGATGGAAATTTGAGAGAAATTATAGGTGCCTCACGATTTGTAGGCTTAATGACTGATGAGTCCATTGATATTGCAGTTTTGAAGAAGCTAGTGATCTATGTCAAGGTGGTTAAAGATGGTAAATCTCAGGTGTACTTTGCTACAAATGTAACAGTCCCAGATGGAAAGGCAGAGACAATAATTAATGCAATAACTGAATGGTTGGCCAGTGAGAGGATAGCTATCCAGAAAGTACTTGGTTTTGGTTCAGACGGTGCTGCCGTCATGATGGGGTCTAGATCAGGAGTAGGTGTTAGACTTAAGGAGCTGACAAATGGCCTTACTATTCATGTTCATTGCTATGCTCACAGGCTGGCACTGGCTGTTTCACAAGCAGCTAACATAGTAGATCAGATAAAGTCCTATCAAGATACAGTGAACTCGATCTATTTCTACTTCCATAATTCAGCACAAAGGTACAATCATTTACGGGAAATTTATGACCTGCTAGAGGATGATAAATTTGTATCACTGAAACAACCTCACGCAGTGCGCTGGTTGTCCTTAGATCAGGCCGTATATGCAATTAATCACTGTTGGCCAGCATTAGTAATTGCTCTGGGTGAGGCAGCTGCCAATGGTGTTGCAGTTGCCAGAGGACTAGCAGATAAAGTAGAGAAGTACAGCTTCATCGGGATCACTTGTCTTTTGGCCGACATCCTTCCAAATTTTTCAAAGATGTCAAAGGTTTTCCAGCGTGAATCTCTAGACTTTGCCATGGCAAGCACAGCCTTAGACACAGTAAAAGCAACTCTGACGACCATGCAGGTACAATTAGAATGCAGACTATATTCCTGAATAATTACCGGTATTTATAAAAGTATGTTAAGCTTAATCTCAATAAAAATTTTAAAACAGGACAAATAAAACTTAACTGAACAAAGAGTAAACTTAACAAAGAGTAAACAAATGAAACTTATCTGATTGGTAACAACATAAAACAGAACTAATACAACTTGTAAACTAAAGATTGAACAAACGTAACAATAATAATGTAACTTATCATAGTAATAACGAGACAAAATAAATTAAATAAAATAAACTTAAACTTTAAACAAATTCAAAACTAAAGCACTTTGATGCAATGTCCCTTTTCAGGATGATAATCAGCTTCAGCATGCATTGCCTTCCCTGTTCCAGTTAGATGAGGCACTTGATACAATGGATGACAACCAAAAACGCTTTCGAGACACAGAAGTGAAGTTTGCTACTCAAGGGAAAGTTACACTCAGGACAACCAAAAGTATGTAATTCTATACTGTGTGTTTTACTGTAATACTTACCATGTAGCATATTTAACCAAAAATCAATTTGTGTATAAATTTAAGCAGTCCTTATGACACTATCTCTGCAAAATACAATAGTTAGCTTACTGTTCCCTGTTGCAATTATAGAATATACCTACTACTTCTTTGTGGTCTGCTGCATATAATCACTTGGCTCTCAACTCTGTGGACATGGGTTCAAGTGTAGCTCATGTCAACTTTTGGGAATATTGGAACTTCTGGAAGTCATCCCAATATGACCCTGAATGTTGAATGGGAAACTCCAACTTTGTGTTTTTGCTGGCCTTTTGGTATAGGAGTTTAGCAAATGAACACTTGACTGATGTAAAAAGTTTGATCCCAAATTTGAGGTGACTGATGGTTTGAGTCCAGCATTAACAGGGCTTAATGCGCAGGTGTTGCTCAAGCCCTATCTACGAGTGTACAGCTGAGTGTAACAAATATCAATGTATAGAATATAGTAAAAACTTTGCCTGTATGCCCCCCTGAATCCCGAAATATTCACAGATGGCATCTGATTTCTTTATTTTATTTTCAGCGAGATTCATTCAAGCACTACTGGACAACTTGGAGCAACGTTTCCCTGAAGATGCCCAAGTCACTTTGAAGGCATTAAAGATCATTTTAAACCCAAAAGCACTTACAAACAACAATGCTGAAGTTGCTTTGTTTGGACAAAATGAACTTAATTATCTGTTACAGAGGTATGGGCAGGAGAACCAAAATATTGTGAACGCAGCAAGATGCAGACAAGATTTCTTGGCATATAAGCATTTTGTTGGTCTTCATAGAAACAAATCTTTCCCTGAATTTTGTGAGATACTTATCAAAGATCAAAGTGATGTTTTCCCAGATTTTGTTGTTTTTGCAGAGCTAGCTTTGGTAGTGCCTCTGAACTCTGCATCTTGTGAGCGGGGGTTCTCTGCCCAAAACAGAATCAAGTCCAAAAGCAGAAATAGGTTGAGAGATGAACAAGTGGACAGGCTAATGAAAATAACAATAAATGGCCCACACTATGCAGAGTACGATTACACTGCAGCCAAGAACAATTTTCGGGCAATGAAAGACAGGATTCAGTGAACTTACATTGTTTTAGCCAGTTTTAGCTAGTTACAAAGTGTTGAAATTGACATTTAACATTGCAATTGGTTTAAGTAATTTATGTGAAATTGGTTTAAGTAATTTACGTTCAAGGAATTGAATAAAATATTGGGACTCCAAAAATGAAACATAGGACTCATTTTTTTCAAGTCTATTGAGTCCCAGGGACTTAACTTTACCACTTCCGAGTAAGCACGCTGATCATGGATAAAGCAGATGGAAATATGGTCAGTAAAAGGTGTTTTTATTGAATTTACAAGAAAAAATGCTTTCAAAGTGTAGAAATAAAAAAAAAACATAATATTTTTGGGGTTTGGTGGATTTCACGCACATTTGCAATGGAAAATGAGTAATCGGAACCGAGACGAATTTTCGTAAAGGATTACCTGAATGTATATTTTGTACTCATTTGTACCATTAATAAGTAAATAAAAATACATTTTGTCCTATGTCTGATATTTTTTGTCAAAATTATTTTTGCCTACTTGTAATACTTTCTATCCAAATACTTATTGTCCTACAATCATTTTTTCCTTTCCGGATTTTTTTGTGTGGTTTCTTTCCACCTGTGGGAACAACTTGCCATCCCTGTATTTGGATTCATAAAAAACAAGCTAACAGGACTTAAGTCCTTCAGCGAATTCCAGCTTAGTAAATAAACAAATGCAACACTGAACCTTTTTGAACATAGTCCAACCTTGCTTTTTTACCATTTTCTGCATTTAATACAGTTTTTAAACTTCCTAGCTTTAACTGGTTGTGTGATCTGTATTTACATGAATTTAAGCATTGGCTATGTGAGACAAAGCTGCACTGAGTGTAAGCTTCAGTTCTTTCATGGATCCCTACTTTAGCATAATGGTATCCAAAGGATAGCATCCAGTGGATACTATGGATTACACATGAGTACGCCGCCGCCGCAGTGTGTAGAGATTTTCTCATTACCCCTCTAGAGGCCAGGGTATTATAGGTAGACTTCTCAAATTTACAGGTTATATTCATAACCATAAAATCTAGCCTGAGAATATTTTTGACCTCATTTTGAAAAACAAGATGGTCGCCACGGGCGTTTTTCGACTTTCAGCAAGGAGTTTTGTTGGCCCTCTAGAACAAAGGGAATTATAGGTAGAGATCTCAAATTCACAGGATATGTTCATCATTACAAAATCTTAACTGAAAATATTTTTGGCCTCATTTTGAAAAACAAGATGGCCGCCACGGGCGTTTCTTTTTAGTCATGAAAAGTGCTTATATCTCCCTTATTATTGGTCCTAGAAGTTTGGAATGTCAAACCAACCTATAGGAAATCATGGGCTGCGAATCTTCTGATGTGGTCGGATTTGACCTTGGGCCGGCCCTTCAAGGTCAAACAAGGATACCCAAGCTTTAAAGTGCTTATAACTTGCTTATTATTGGTCCTAGAGGTTTGGGATGGTAAACCAACACATAGGAAATCATGGGCTGGGAATCTTTTGGTGTGGTCGGATCTGACCTTGGGCCCCTCCTTCAAGGTCAAACGAGGATAGCCAAACTTAAAAGTGCTTATAACTTGCTTATTACGGGTCCTAGAAGTTTGCAATGTGAAACCAACTTATGTGAAATCATGGGCTTGAAATCTTCTGACGTGGTCAGATTTGACTTTGGGCCTCTCCTTGAAGGTCAAACAAGGATAGCCAAACTTAAAAGTGCTTATAAATGGCTTATTATTGGTCCTAGAGGTTTGCAATATGGAAACAACTTATATGAAATCATAGGCTGCGAATCTTCTGATGTGGTCAGATTTGACCTTGGGCCCCTGCTTCAAGGTCAAATGAGGGTAGCCAAACTTAAAAGTGCTTTCAACTTGCTTATTATTGAAAAATGCTGTTTATCTTCAAAACTATGTTAGTTGGCCTTTTCCGGTGGATACATCTTGCATCTGGCCAAAGATGTGTCCTTGGTCTAGTTTTAGCTGAGATAAAAGACATTAGTTAGGATTCAGACTGAAGTCAGGGACTTAAACAGCAACTTAAGCTCTTCAGCAAATACGGTCTCTGGTATTGCTTCAATCAATTTATCTCACAGACAGGAAGTGGGGATCATACAACATTGCCATTAAAATTGCTATGGATACTAAAATAGGCAGAAATATTTGATAAAAAGTCATAATTTCTTCAGATTATTATACATTTTGTGTATCTCTATCTTGCGAGCATTTCAGTGAATTGGTTTCAATCCCAATGTACTGGAGCTTCCAACATAATCACACAATAGGTCCATATATAAACTCAGAAATGAGTAAACTCAAGTATTCTGTCCCACTGCTACTCTCTCAGACAAATACTAAACTATGACAAAACTCAGTGTTTAACTCACTTCCCTTTGACATAAAACAGAAACTGACCTATTTTTTCATTTGCATGTAAAGTTCTACCAAATTATTAGCATTCATAATGTCTCATCTAGAATAATTATCTATCCCTGCTACACTTGAAGTGATGACTTACCTGAAGAAGAAGTCCTCTGCTTCCACCAGCTTTTCCCAAGTTTGAGAGAATCGGGACATGACCTTGTACCAAGGTACGGCAAACCTGATCAAAACAAAGGTCACGTGATTCACATTTTCCCAATAAGATACCCTGATGTGCCCACATATAGACACAGGCTTTTGAAGTCCAAGATCATAGCACAGCACCTTTAAAAGCTTAAACTGTTTGTCATTTTTAATCCATTAGAAAGGTCGGCCATATAGTTTAAACTGTTGAAATTACAAACTCTGAATAGAGTTCTGTCATCTCAGAACCATGATCAAAAATTTGCATTTCACTAAATTTGGAAAGAGATAGAAACATATATCAAATGAAATCTGCCTTGCTAAACTATATCAGAACTGTAAGGCAAACAACAGACCTTAAAATTTGTAAAATCACACAACAATAATATGGCTTACAGGTAAAGCTAACATATATTTTCCCTATATGCAATTATGCATGTACTTTCCTCATGTGTTGTCTTACTTGCTAGGATTGAGTAAATGTCTTTTGACAACACAGAGATAAAACACTTGTAATTCTTTTAAATTCATTGCAGTTATGTTCAAGTAAATGTCATCTGTTGCATGCAAATACTTGCCGAGATAGCCAAAAATAGTTATTATTTGAAAATTCACACTCATAAATTACAACACATAAAGAAGGAAAGAGTCCCATTTTTTGGAATTGATTTATTGCTGCAATTAAGTGGCTGCCATATACTATAATACCAATCACTCGACCTGATTCTAACAAGCGTATAATTCTTTTGGCTTTTTTTTTTCAAAACTTATTTGCATAATTTATCAAAAATAGCATCAGAGATGCCCGTACCCCACAGCCTGGGGAAATAGTTTTCAACACCATGAGTATAGAAGTAGTGAAACAGTACAAAGATCAGGATACTGTCAGAGCAGTGTCAGTTATATAAAGGTCCAAATGATGTTTAAGTAGAGAAAATAACATCAAAGAGAAAGAAAGTGTATGTAAAGATAAAGTATTAAAACAAGACAATTCAATAGCAAGATGAGAGCATTAATCAGTAAACTAAAAATTATGATGCACACCTACAACCCTAAGTAATGCCCCTACCAACTATCAACTTCCTAAACTTTACGGTTTCAGAGATATTGCCCTACACCTTACAGTTTCCAACATATAGCCCGGACAAGATTTTATACGTCAAGGTCACTACGGCAAGGTCAAAGGTCAAATCAAGGTCACACAATGATGTTGCACACCTACATTTCCTAACCAATGTCCCTGCCACCTACCAACTGCCTATAACTTATGGTTTCCGAGATATAGCCCGGACAAGATTTTATAGGTCAAGGTCACTGCGGCAAGGTTAAAGGTCAAATCAAGGTCACACCATGATGTTGCACACCTACACCCCCTAACCAATGTCCCTACCAAGTATCATCTTCCTACACCTTACCGTTTCTGAGATATAGCCCGGACAAGATTTTCAAACTCAAGGTCACTGCGGCAAGGTCAAATCAAGGTACACCATGACGTTGCCCACGTACACCCCCTAACCAATGTCCCTTCTTACACCTTACGGTTTCTGAAATACAGCCCAGACAAACTTTTTCCTGCTGCACACCCGCCCGCCCATCCAGACACCATGGGTGAAAACAATACCCCGGGCTGTGGGGTAAAAATAAAGTATAAAATCTAGTATACAAGAAAAAAATAATTTTCATGAGGTCAAAGCCAAAGAAAAAATTTTGCTCAAAAATATCAATAATAACAATGGAAGATTATTATTATTATGTATTTATACTCAGCGCAATATCTCCATATACTACAGGACTCAAAGCGCTATTTAACCAATCCACTGTACAGGTACAGCCCCAACTCACAAGTAACTGACATTCCCCTAACTGGAAGATAGAGGCTCAAGGATGACCATTTATCAAGATATAACAAATGAAAATAGCCAGCCTCGGCAGGCAAGAGCCTCAGGTCGCAGGTAACTGGCCAATGACATTGGGATTTGGGAAAATCTTAGGAACAAACGTCTGTTGTAAGAAGTATAGAGGACCCACAAGATGTTCTACAAAAGATTCACAGGCCATGATTACAAGTAATTTTCATATTTTGAAGCCCTAGAAACAATTATAAGGGAGATATAAGGCCTTTTTTACATGATGACCCTCCTATTTGGCATTAACGATGCGATATGGCAGCCATTTTGTTTCTAAAACAAGGACACAATTACTCTGAGACAAGCTTTCCTGTCCATTTACATTTTGTGCAAATCTGATGAAGCTAGCTGCAATATTTTAGGTTACAGAAAATAGTAAAGATTTTAGAACAAACTTTAAGACCCCAAAATTTTAAGTGTTGCCATGACAACAGTTGCTGCCAGATACCCCTCAAAACCTAATCAGCTCTAGATCCTCTTGGGGTAAATATCTCCTGAAAATTTGGTGAAAATCTGTGCTGGAGTTTAGGCTGTGGAACACCCACAAACTTTAAGACCCAAAAATCTTGCCAACGTGTTGCCATGGCAACAGTTGTTACCGGATACTAGAGCTGTTATCATTAGCGATTTCTGTAGATCAACACTCGCCTGTTAGATGTGAGTTGAACTCAAGTTGAACTCGAGTAAATGACACAAATATAAATAAAATAACAATGTTCAAATACTGTCATTAAGTTATTTGCCATTAACGTATTTAGTACCATTTTATTGCAAGGAAATATATTTTGTTGCCGGTTAAATTGTGCAGATATACATGAGCACTTTATAGAACAGCTACGCAAATAAGGGAAATAAAAACACGACCATTGCTCATTGATTTTTTATGTCTTTATGGTTAGATAAATTGCAAAAGTGCTGGTTTGTAACAAGATTAGTATATCATAATTTATTTCTTAAAAACTCGAGTTTAAATTGTGTAAATCGATGTGATCCCAAAATATCGCCCACCGAGTTACGACTCGAGTTTCGGTCAACTTGTTACAGCACTACCGGATACCCCCCAAAACCTAATCAGCCCTAGATCCTCTTGAGATAAACATCCCCTGAAAATTTGGTGAAAATCTTTAGGCTGTGGAACACCCACAAGCTTTATGCCCACCACCGCTGTCGCCGCCGCCGCCGCCCGGACGGCGCAGGGGATGACTAGAACCCCAGCCTTTATGGGCTGGAGTTAAAAGCATATTTTGTCCATAGGTATGAAGAGAGGCTTACTTCACATAAAAGTTGTAAATTTTGTAGAATCTGGCACTCTAGAGGCATCTAGGACCCATTTGTAACATTTTATAAGTATTTATTTCTTCAACAGGAATGTCAACAAAAGTGGGATCCCAAACATGCAACAAATTAGCAAACAATAGGTGTGTCTATTAGCAAAGTGGACAAAACACATTTTACAGACTGTACAAAGCTACAATGCCGAGAAAGGTTCACTTTACAAAACACTGATGTTAGAACGGGTTAATTGTATTATTTACATATGTGCTATACAGAGATTACAATCAATACAATGCTTATTAGATTAGATCACTCACTTCAGTTTGAGGGAGAGATCAAAGATATCTGCATTAGCTTGGATCATCTTGTATTGAAACGACCCCGGACTCGCATCAAAACAACCCAGCTTTTTCTCAAAACATGTCATTGCAGAAGCTGAAATGTACAAAACATGTCACACCAGAGGCTGAAGTGTAAAACGCATGTCATTACAGAGGCTGAAGTGTAAAAAGCATGTCATTACAGAGGCTGAAGTGTAAAAAGCATGTCATTACAGAGGCTGAAGTGTAAAAAGCATGTCATTACAGAGGATGAAGTGTAAAACGCATGTCATTACAGAGGATGAAGTGTAAAATACAGGTCATTGTGTGTAAAAAGCATGAAGTGTAAAAACATGGATTAAGTGTAAAACAAAACTACAAACTAAACAATATACAGCGTATTAAAAACCCTTAAAATAACAGTTTCATACACATGACCTGAACTCCCACTTGGCACATACTAAATATCCGGTTATTAATTCATGACATGACACAGGCTAAAGTTTTAAGGACATTTACAAGGTTACAGTGACACTCTGTTGAACCCAACCTAACCAGAGAGATGGAAGTAAAATAAAAACTTGTCATGCAAGTGTGAATCTTGAGCTGTGCTGATCTCAGTTTTACATGTAATGTCATTATTTTAAAGGAGAAAAATCATACCACTATCATTCACTTAGCTTGCCTTACTTGGTGAACCCATTCTACCGGAAACATTCTCAAAGTATATCTATTCATCTGGAGATGTGTGAACAGGACACAAACTAATAAAACTGACAATAACCACATTACCAACCAAATACCAGCATCAAAGACCAGGGAACAACAATCCATATGGGACATCATGGGTTTATGATTTTGTGTGCAGATGGAACCTACCAAGTATTTCTATGATATAAAATATCATATCTAAATACCAAGGCAGTATATATGAAAACGCTTACAAGCCATCCATTGCAAATTACATATATTTTCTATTATTATGATACATCTTGTGGTTTGGCTTACTCTGATTAATCTAATTTCACTGAATATTTATGCTTATAACTTTTTGTGCAGTATGGCCTTGACATTTCTTTATCTCTTCCTGTTCCCACATCTGACTTGAGTTTTGAACAGACTAGAATAGTAGCATTTATACAGCACAAAACTGATGTAAATCCTCTAATGTGCTTATTAAGAATATAAAGGGAGAGTTCTAGAACTGAGCAGAAGTATAGTCCTAGAATCCTTAACTTGAAAATTATTGCTGCCAAAAAAAGAAATTTTGAAAAAGGATATTGATCCCAGATATCTGTTTCCATTGATACCTTCAGTGCAGAAATGACGACAATGAGCCTGTGTGATATATTTCTTTTAGAAACACATGTATTTGTACAGTTTGATTGCGATATGAGCTGACAAATGTAACCTGTCACACACCTCTGTCATAATTTTTCCAATAAGGTGTTCCTTTGTTGTTACATTTTCTAACACATCTTTATAGTCTATGTGTCACATCAGCTGATAATGTGTGTAACCTGAGTGGAGTTAGACTTGTAAAAAAATGTTGGCCCTGAATATTTGGTTTAAAAACAAGTAGATCCCCAAGACTAAAGATATTTCTGTTTGCTGATTTTGGTCTTATGCGGTAGCATTTAGCCTTTCCTGGTTTTCTTTAAGTCAGTGATGTATTCTGACAAGTTTGAGATCTCTATTTCACTAATGGTGATAAAGGTGGAATATATGCAATATTTTGCAGTTTGTTGTCCCACAATCTTGTCTTTTCTGTTAATCAGTGTGAGAATTCTGTCAGAAGTAACAGACTGGAGAAGTGTGAAGCCCATCTTACTTACACTCCAGAATCCACTTAGAGATGAGGAGGGAGAAGTCGTCCACCTGACCTGTAGTCAGGTCTCTGTTGTGGTGAATGTACTGGATCATCTCGTCAGCCACCTGAGTAGAACACACAATGTAAAATAAGATTAACTTATGGGTGAGAATGGAATTACATAATTTACTCTTTAGAATGAAGTAAAGATGTGGCAAACAGGTTATCTGTTTGAGTTCCAACATCTTGTCTGGATTCTAATGACAGGACTTTCTTGATGAATAATGCCCCGTTCACACTACAGACAGTAAAACTTCCATTACAATGCACAAGAGTAATGGGTGGTCGCATGTGGACATCAGACAGGGATCCAAAGACAGGGATCTTTCAACAAACACGCGTTACCACGAGTGATATGCCTGTGATGTGAATGAGGTATAAGCTGTTGAGATCTTTTCAGGTGTCACTTACCCGGTAAGTTATTTGTTTAAATTGCCATGTCAATTTACTGAATTTATGTCTTAGCTTTATTCACACAACTTACCTCACAACCTGTTTGAGTTATTATGACTTACCTGAAGTAACCTAGCAAGTTAATTTGTAAGTTCCATCAACAGGACTCACCTGGTATGTTACCTGTCTTGGGGTCTATATGCACAACTTACCTGGTTGACCTGAGGCAGAAACATGGTGACAGCTTTTGGTCTCATCATCATTTGGTTGATGTTTGTTCTCAGTCTGTACCACTCCTCACCATTTCTACAACAATAGGTCATGTAATGTTCATCCAGAAAACCAGAACGCAATAGAAAGGACTGTTAAATTCACCACAGCATGTAAAATGGTCACCACTGCCATCCCTCCAAAATGTGCCACAAAATATTGGATGTCTTTTTTTTTCATTTGGGATGATAAATATACAACATATGACATTATAGCATGTTTCAATATTTATATGCATGCTGTGTACAGGTTATGATTTTGTACAAACTACAATCAGCACAAAATCTGGGCCAGTCTGCTGAGGACACCACAATTATATGGGATAAGTTTAAATCTTCTCTGCTGGTAATATTATACACTTTAGAGAGACATATGGAAGAAGGAAATCAAGGATAAAGTGAAACTGATATGGATTAGGTAGAAAGTGATACAACAGGGGCAGAACTAAAACTAGTGAGGCCTTGAAATAGGAAATGTACAAAATGTTAATTACTGGGTCTTACTCTTTGATTTGAGCAAATTAGTAGTTAGTTTTATCAAGATGCTGATACAGGTTGAAAAGGAATTTTTGCAAGACAGATAATGGTGTGCAAGGATTACCAAAAATGTAGAGACTGAAATATAATTGTTACATCAATAACATATCCAATTATTCAAGTTTGACTTTCCAATAGTTTGCATATAGATCACTAAAATGTACTATTTTGTAGCTACAGTTCCATCAGTTAACAGTACTTGTTTCAATATAGGGCATAATTAAACTGATCATGAAATTAACACAGTTGCATATCAAAGCAATTAAAGTTAAACTTTATAAAACATCTCACAAATTTGGAAAGTTTAAAAATGATGATTCAAATACAAAGCAATCATAAACTACAGCAAAAAGGTTAAAGGTCAAAATCTGTGTTTTATATCCTGTTCAACAGCCAGAGTCATATTGGGACAGGCCCTAAGCATTGCCACTTGTGGGAGTCAAATCCACACAGAGGTTGCAGCTTGTAATCAGATGTCAAACTGGCCACTGGGCCACTGAAGACCTTCATAAACTACAGCAATAGCTAGAAAATACTGCTTAGTGAGTAGTTGGAAAGTGGAAATGACACTGAAATTGATATTTTTAATATTTTAATGAATTCAACATTATCAATCAATATTAACATATCACTATAAGAACTCTATCTTCGTTTTTAACCTACGTATTTCCAAGTCCTGGCGACGTTTTTAACCTACGTATTTCCAAGTCCTGGCGACATGTCGCGGTACTTGCGGTACATCTGTGTGGTTTCTAGGAGCGGCGGGATGTGTGGCACTTTCCCCTCGTGTCCATACATGGTTTTGATGTAGTCTGGATGAAAGAGATGGACCACTGTGTTCCCAGCAATTGTCTCTTTAAAAATCGTCCCATATTCGTTGTAGTTCTGCATCAAGGCATCATGGTATGTACTTGGAGAAAAGGGGCCTACAGATGATAAATATAATCATCCCATATTCCTTAAACCATCAACAGATACAATGCAGTCATCCCATATTTCTTGTGCTACCTCACAATCTTACTGTACAAATATCATAAAGAGTTTGAATGCAAGATTCACTGAATCATAGTGACCATAGATCTGTTTTAAGTACAAAATTCACTTCCAAGTAGAGGTTAACATCAGACCTTCAGAATACCTTTAAAATTTTCCATTATTTTAATACTGTGAAGGCTGCATGCAATTTTTTTTTGTTTTTTTAAGGACAGCAGTCAAAATGTCCGGGTTTTTCATTCAGTTTTCGCGAAAATGTGCCAAACATTGAATAACCATGACATTGGCAACATTTATTTATTTGTCATATTGTTAGATAATCTGACACCAATAACCATTCAAAGTTAATTGTTGCTTTATTTAAAAATGGAAATAATAAATTAACAATCACACTTTAAAAATTTTCAATTATAATTGCACATTGAAGGCCTTGTGATCATACTGCATGCATTATGAAATAAAGTTTTGGTTCAAAATAAGACTGAAAACAAATCAAAGGAATGATGTCATATGACAATTCATAATCATAAATTAAAAAATCTACAAACTGCAATACCCAGCTGCCCCAATAATTTGGGTGGCACTAAAGAGTGTACGGGGGCGTATGGGAGTATATGGAGGCGTATGGGAGTGTATGGAGGGATATGGAGTATAAAAAAAGCATATTGGAGTGGTATAAATGGGACATGAAAGTGTAACTACCCCTAAACCATTGAAATTTCATAACTTTGTTGTCTTGTTACATAAATGTCTGTCTGAAAATGAGGCTATAAACCTTGAGTTAAAGTGATCATACGACTGAATATATCAAAAACATGTATATCTGATGTACTGTTTGATAGTATTAGATTCAGACAATTATCAAAATACGGATCAAATTAAATATCAACATTAAAACTTTGAGCTTTATTTGGCAAGCATGCGTGCTCAGAAAAAATTGACCATACTGAGTGTTGTGACCAGAACTGTTTGGTGAAATCATTCCACCAAATTAAACCATATAATATAATGCATAAACTATCGATAACACCCACTGATTGATAAATCTGAAAATGTTTTTAAACAACACATGATAACTAGGGCTGTAATCATTAGTGATTTCTGTAGATCGAGGATCGCCTGTTAGATGCGAGTTGAACTCGAGTAAATGACACAAATATAAATAAAATAACAATGTCCAAATATTGTCATTAAGGGCTCCGCCATTACGTACAGATATATATGAGCACTTTATGGAACAGCCACGTAAATCAGGGAAATAAAAAACCGACCATTGCTCATTGATTTTTATATCTTTATGGTTAAAAAAATTGCAAAAGTGGTAGTTTGTAACAAGATTAGTATATCATTATATATTTCTTAAAAACTCGAGTTTAAATTGCGTAAACCGATGTCATCCCCAAATATCACCCATCGAGTTACGACTCGAGTTTCGGTCAACTCGTTACAGCACTAATGATAACAGAAATTGTGAAAAATAGAATGGTTAAAGGTTGTTTACCAGTTCCATACACATTTGATACCAGTTCCATACTTTTTTCACCATTCCATACACCTCCATACGCTCCCCTACGCTTCCATTCACTCCCATACACCCCATACGCTTTTTAGTACCACCGCAATAAATTTGGGTTTTGTGGACAAGCTGTGCCAATGAAGTTATGGTGGGAGCAGTATTTTGTCATTGAAATTAATACAAACAAAATTACCTCTGGTATACCTATACAATGTGCCTAAATACGGCCATCCTGAAGGGCCTGGGATTTTGCTGAAAGGTTTCAGGCTACTTTCAGAAGAGTATGCTTTCGTCTCTTTGAACTCTGAGCCTTCAATACTGTGCTGGCCAGACAGGGATCTGTAATTGGAAATGTCTATTTTAGTTTTTCTCACCAAACATTGTCGAACGTACACTTTACTTATCCCTTTCATTGTTTTATACCATTACGATCTGTACATACTCTGAACCGATTCTTTTCTTCTTTAAGAAAATTTAGTCAGATCTACTATAAAGTTTAAACATTTTCCACAAACTTTTACCATACTAGGGAATTCTTATTGCCAGTTTACGGGATTCCTAATTCTAAAAATAGAAAGGACTTTCCGGGAGTCCCCAGTAACAAGAACAGTTTTTTTCAAATGATGTTAGAGATGATCGTCTGTGGTGTTGTTTTCCTGCATCCCGTTTTCCGTGGGTTTGAATATAAATTATATACTGTAATATTCTGAACTTCTGCTTGCATTAATATTTTTATCATTAGAAATAGGTGTTTTACTGAAAATGTCACGGAAAAACAATTTTACAGAGAAGTGCTGCTTGACACATTGAATTTAATGTGATGCTTTAACTTTAATAAGAATACTGGAATTTTGCTGTTATACTAGCCACATGACTCCATGCCATTTGGCTAGTATATTAATGTATATGAATTACATTTTTCACAATATTTTGGGCTTAATAATATGTTTTAAAATTTAAGATATTTATTTCTGTTCCGTAGCTTTGAAATCTATACAAATTTCTGTTCATTAAACATGTTATGTATTTGAAATTAATTTGTAAGAGTCCTTGTGGAAATTGTAAATTATTAATACATGAAACCCCCACAGTTCACGGATGATATATAAGACAAATTAACAAAACAATATACTCATTCATTCACCAAGTATATTGTATGATCCATGGAGTTTTCATGCTATTAAAGATATTTCCTGGCGTTAACATTTTTTACAAATAAATTGTCAATATAAATTGTATTTAATTAAAGAAAATGTTTAAATATTTGAATCCTATGGAACAGAAAAGCTTCTTATTATTTTAAGTCATATTTTCAAGCCAAAAAGATTACAAAGCAAAGGACAAATTAAAAGGTTACTATGGAGTTTTTGTGTCATATACTGAGAAACTAATTTACAGGTGCTCTGTTTTGAGAATATTAAACTATTTCTGGTCAAAATATAACTTTAAATATGTTAATAGATATTCCTATATATTTAATATATAAACAACCTTCTCCCTGAAATAGACTCTTTGGAGAAAAACTTAAGAAGCGATAACTATGATATCTACTTAGAAAAGAAATCACAGCTTCAAACGATTAGGGAAGATGCTATAAAGGGGCACCAAATTCGATCAAGAGTGCAATGGTTAAATGATCAGGAAAAACCCACCAAATTCTTCTGTTCTCTTGAGCACCGTAATTATATTGAGAAAACGGCCAAAAAAATTAAATTGCGAGATGGTACCTTGAGTACTGACCAGAAAAAAATCCTTGCAGAGTTCTAGTCCTTTTACACCAAACTTTTTGAAGTTGTTGATTCAAATTTAGAAAATATTGACTTAGAAAATGTTTTGAGACACTGTCAAACACAAAGAGTTCATGGTGAACATGTTAATCAAATTGAAGGGCACTTAACTATTAAAGAATTGAGCAAAGCTTTAAAGCAAACTAAAAATAACAAAACACCTGGAATAGATGGTTTTCCGGCAGATTTTTTAAAGGTATTTTGGAGGGAGCTCTGTGTTTGGATTCAACAGGCTCTAAACAGTAGCTATGACAAGGGAAAACTTTCTCTCTCCTTAAGACAGTGCCTGATAATATGTTTAAGAAAAAAAGATAAAAGCAGTGAAGAAATAAAAAACTGGCGCCCCTTATCAATGCTCTCAAGCATTTATAAACTGGCTTCAGCAGCTATCGCTAACAGAATCAAGCCTTTACTGAACTATTTGATTGACAGTGCTCAGACAGGTTTCATATCGGGTCGAAATATTGCCGAAAATACCCGTTTGGTATATGATATTATCCATACTACTGAAAAATTAAACATGCCAGGACTCCTAGTTGTAATAGATTTTCAAAAGGCATTTGATTCTATTTCATGGGAGTTTATTTTCAAAACTCTCTCTTATTTAGGTTTTGGACCAAACTTTCAAAGATGGATTAGATTGCTAAATACAGATATTAAAGCAAAAGTTTTGCAAAATGGTTTTCTCTCTGATAACATAAACATACAACGGGGGTGTAGACAAGGAGATCCTATCTCCCCTTACCTATTTATAATCGCGGCACAGATATTTATTTATTTATAATCCCCAAATAAGAGGTATTTTCATCAATGGTGTTGAATTCAAAATTACACACTATGCAGATGACACCACACTCTTTTTAGTTGGTTCACAAGACTCGTCATTAGCTACACTAAACACATTGGAAACTTTTGGAACTTACTCTGGGCTTAAAATGAATACTGAAAAAACCCGGGTTATCTGGATTGGAAGAAAAAGACATTCTAAAGAAAAATTGGTGGACAAAGGCCTTCTGTGGGGTTGTACACATTTTGACCTATTGGGAATAATGTTTTCGAACAACCTTTTGGATATGTTAGACAGTAACTATGAAAAAAGATTTGTGAAAAAAAGAATCTTATAAATATTTGGGAAAAACGATATTTAACACCTATAGGAAAGGTAACAGTTGTAAAAACATTTATTTTGGCAAAATTGAATTACTTATTTTTGGGGTTGCCAAACCCCTCTCCACAATTATTAAAAAGAATTGAAGATTTATGTTACAAATTTTTAATGGTCAAATAAACCTGACAAAATATATAGGAATATAGTAACCCTTGATGGGCAATCAGGTGGATTAATATGGTCAATATAAAACTGTTTATAAAATGTTTAAAAACAACTTGGTTCAGAAAATTACTAAGACAAACAGATGCCCCATGGAACAAGTTATTTCAAGCAACTTTTGGGAAGCACCAACAAAAATGTACTGGATTGGGTCCCGAATATATAGTTGAATTAAATAAAAATATAACCAAGAAATTTTGGAATAATGTCTTTGAGTCTGTCTATGATATATTAAAACATCAACAGCTAATCACAAGTGAACAGATATTGACAACCCCCTTATGGTACAATAAAACACTGTCAAATGAGACATTTTGTATTTCTGAATGGTACAGTAAAGGGATCTACTCCATCTCAGATGTTTTAGATGATAACGGCAATTTTAGGTCAATAGATATGATGAAAAACTTATATAATTTAAGAAAAATCAATTTTTTTTTGGCATTACTTGAGAGTCAAAGGTATTTGTACCACAGTGGCAGAGTGGTAACACTCTCGCCTCCTACCTCTACGGCCGGGGTTCGATCCCCGTCATGGCCGTAAGTGGGAAAGCTGGTAGTTGCTTTCCGTTGGTCGGCAGTTTACAGTACAGAACCCTAGCAAACTATATGTACTGGTTTCCTCTGCTCTTCCAACTACCCGTCGTGATATGACCTGTACAGTGTTGAAAGCGACGTAAAACCCCAAATAAACAAACAAACTGAAAGAAACTAATTTTCAGTCCAGCAATATTTCTAGACCAAATATACCAAATCATATCAAGATTCTGTACCGATCTGATAAGGGAGCTAGAGATTTTTATAAGTATGTTAATAAACACAAAAAAAATAATCCTTCAATGAAGTCAAAATGGAATGTAGACTTATACCTCAATATAGATGAATCAACTTGGAGTGATATATTTAAAGTATGTTTCAATACAACAAGTGATACTAGCCTAGTGTGGTTCCAGTTGAGGGTAATCTACAGAGTATTAGGAACAAATCATTATTTAAACAAAATAGGAGCTTCATCATCTTCGCTTTGTCGAAAATGTGACAATGCTCCTGAAACATTAATGCATATTTTTATCGAATGCCCTGTCACTGTAACTTTATTGGCCAACATCAAAAAGTATGTCAGAGAAAAAATTAACTATCACTTAAAATTAACTAATATGGATATTATGCTGGGATATTTACTGTCAGATCAGAATAGATCCCCTATAAAATTTTCTTGATCCTAACAAAAGAATATATTTTTGACTCTTTTAAAAATAATACCATTATGTGCTTAGACAGACTAATGCACAAGTTTAAGCGCATATATGCAGAAAAAAAGCTCTTGGCAAAACTAAAAGACAAAGAGGACTTTTTTGACTTAAAATGGAAAAATTGGAAATTGGTTCTAGAGTGATTGACTACATGCAAGGTAAAGAGTATCCCTTGTGAATCTAATGTTTCTTTTACAATAGTTCTATATCACTTCTTTGTGTTCGTTGTACAGTTACTAATTGTTATCTGAAAGTATTGTTGAATCGTTATTAATAAATGTATTGTTTACAGACAAAATAAAAACAATAATAAAAAAAATATATATATATATATATTCCATGGTCATTATTTCATGGGACAGCAACAACAATGTATATATTTAGCCAGCTATGCTGGGCCTCAATTTATACAAGATAATCAAAGAAAATATAACATATAGGATCACAAAAATAACATACTAGCTCAATATATACCAGAATTATTGCCAGAAATTCATAAAAATATAACAAACTGTGATGAAGAAAAGTACAAATCAACAAACTAAACTAGTAAACTAATCTACAAATTACAGTATCTCCAGTCTGCCACCTACTTAATCTTTGGATCATACTGATTCCACCCTTTAACTAAGCTGACAGGTTCAGTCCTAGAAAATGAAGACAAGCTTCCCCAAAATGTTAAATTGACTGAAAACCTTGATTAATTCACCACAGGTATTTTCCCACAGTATAACAAGTTTAGCATTACACATATGTATAATTAACCATTCCAAGTATCACTCTGCAAACATATTACTGCCTAAAGCAAGAGAAAACCATACATAACAAACTCCATTCCTGGCCATGCCCCATACTGTTCAGGAAAAATATATATATGTAAAAGAAATAAGCTGCCTAAATGATATATATCTGAAAAGGCTGAAAGTATATACCAACAATATACAAATAATACATTTCTCAGAGAATTGATTTGACAATGTTCACATACTCTTTTCTGTTTTCTTATTACATTTGTTGTTGTAATAGCAATCACCTTTCGCAATTTGTGAATATGTTGACACTACTCAAAAGCCACACTTCTAAATAGGTTTGTTATGTGACTTCCACATAAAAAGAGTTAATTGAAATACACCAAAATAAAAAAAATGGTTTCCCACCAATTCACAAGCTGTGATGGCACTGTAGTGTTATGAGGAGTATATAGTGATCATTTGCCTCCCTTTACCGCAGTGATTCAGTACACTTTACTTTCAGTTATTTGATGATGTCATGTGACTAATGTAAAATCTAACTGGTTGAGGGGTGATGACATCACATCATGTGACTGAATGTTGCAATCTGATTGGTTGAAAGGTGATGACGTCACATTATGTGACTCAATGATTTGATTGGCTAATGGGGTGATGCCATCTGATGTACATGTGTCTGGCAAAATGTTAAATCTTGCTGGTGTCTCTGGGATTCTCAAACAACACTGTGTACCGTGTATTCATACTGATAGTTCTCTGGAATCTGCTTTGGTGAAACACATTAAGGGTCACTGCAATGACGGATATATTTTTGTGATGACTCCCTTTTGTAAAGAGGTCAGTTACATTACTCTTCAAGTCCCTCTTATCATCTAGTGCCAGAAGGTAAGATTCAGTTCAGCTTTTGATTCTGTGTCTTGGAAATTTCTTTATACTATCTTGCCTCTTTTTGGCTTCAAACAAGATTTTTGTAAATGGATCAAGATACTAAATACAAATGTGAAAACAGCTGTTTTACAATCTGGTATTTTGTCTGATTTCTTTGACATACAATGGGGCTGTAGACAGGGCGATCCAATATCAGCTTACTTATTTTTACTTTGTGCTCAAGTGATGTTTCTATTAATTATGAATGAGCCAACTTTAAAAGGTATAAAAATCAATGGAACTTAATTCAAGATCACAAAGTTTGCCGATGATACGACTTTGATATTAGATGGAAGTAAACAATCTCTACTTGCTGCATTAAATGTTTTAGAGATTTTTGGATCTGTATCTGGCTTGAAGATAAATACAGACAAAACTAACTTAGTCTGGATAGGAAAGAAAAGATACTCCAAATGTGAATTGGATGTTGGGAGGAATTTAAAATGGGGAGCAACTATTTTTACTCTTTTAGGAATCACCTTCTTCATAGAACTTAATACTATGATAGAGTTGAACTACAATCCTGTGATGGAACAATTGGAGAATTGTTTTTTATGTGGCATCAGAGATATTTGACACCTATAGGAAAGGTTGCTGTCATCAAAACTCTTGCCTTATCAAAATTGAATCATCTTTTCCTTGCTCTACCAAACCCCAAGAAAGAACTGAAAGAAACTGAAAACATGTTTTACAAATTTATTTGGAATGGAAAACCTGACAAAATAAAAAGACAGTTTTTGGCAAATTTGTATTTAGAGGGCGGACTGAACATGATTGATATAACACATTTTATTTCTGCATTGAAAATAACATGGGTGCGAAGGTTGTATGTAAATGCGGAGACACCATGGGCCTCATTGGCAAAACACTACCTTGGAATGATTAATAAAATGGTGTTACTTGGGAGTAACTATGCTGAAAGTCTTGCTAAGCAATCAAATAATAAATTTTGGGCTGATGTAGGGCATAGTTGGAGTAATCTTTCAAAGAATATTCAAATCAAGAATAGCACAGATGCAATGTCCGAACCAATATGGCATAATCCGAAAATATCTAAAGCAGCATTTTACTTTCCAACATGGTTCAGGAGTGGTATAATTTCAGTTGCAGATATGTTTACTGCAAACAGGGAGCTTTTATCACAAAACGATTTGGAACAGTCTTATTCTATTAAAACGAATTATCTTGAGTACCATAGAGTAAAGTCTTGCATGAAAGTTTACCTATCCAAACTAAAACTGGATTAACTGACCAGCAGAAACCACTTTACCCTAACCAGATAAAAGTATTGTGCAATTCAAATAAGGGTAGTCAGGACTTTTATCGGCTTTTAAATGATCAGTGCCTCAATAAGAATGCACCTTTTCTGTCCTGGAAAAACTCCCTTAATTTAACCATTCCAGAAAATACATGGTGACACATATTCCAAATTTGTTTTAAAACTGTGAAGGACAATGACCTGATATGGCTACAGCTTAGAGTACTATATAAGATTCTGGGAACAAATGATCTCCTATTAAAAATTAATAAACATGGCAGTGGAAAGTGTAACTTTTGTGATGAACAACCTGAAACTATTGTACAACTGTTTGTGGAATGCAAAATTGTCAAACAGTTTTGGTTCGTACTCAAAGCAGAATTGAATTGGTACTACAGACCAATTTTAATGTTAATCCATCTTGTATAATTCTAGGCTCTCTGGCAACAAAGCATGGGGGAATTTTTATAATTTATTTTTGGCTGAACACAATACTTTCACTATAATGTAACGAAAAGATACATGTAAAACCTTGTGTTTCTTTGTGTTGCACTTTTTTTTTTGCCATTGTATAATTGTGTTGTTAGATATGTAATTGTGCAAAAATAAATAAATAATAAAAAAAAAGATTCCAGTTCATCAATATCTGGTAAGCCTAAATTGTCAGAATTCCACACCTTTTATTATGGCATAAAGAAGCTACCATTGGAAATAGCACCACACAATTCTTTTTAGGCAAGGGTTAATCTTTTAATTTTTTAGTTCCTTATCACTCCCTGATTTTGAGTTAAGGAGATTGCAACAAGTCCAAAACTCACTCTGCAGGGTTGTTACTCGTTCCTCTAAATTCTCACATATTACCCCTCAACTGAAAAAACTCCACTAGCTCCCAGTCAGGCACAGGGGACAATTTAAAATAGGCCTCAGTATATAAAAAATTCTCAACCAAGGTCAACCAGCTTACCTAAGAAAATTAATTCACCAGTACACCTCTTCCAGAAATACAAGGCGAAGCACCCCCAAAATTAAGTGCTTCCATACCGGCACTTTGACCATAGAGTTCATAAATCAATCAAACCCACAGGTGTATCGATCCACAGATATACGCAATACTGTGGAAAAAGAACATTTAAAATATATAATTGAATCAATAATATTTTGCCTAAATAAGTAAAAATGTAACAGAAATAGTAAGGTACTGTTATTAATTAATTTATCAGTAAATCTGTAATATATGATCTAGATATTATCAAATATATTTTTGTAAAAAGTTCTGAAAATGTTTGAACATTTATGAATAACCTAACACCTGAAATATTGTCTCATCACTAATACCATGTATTTTTTTGTTTTTTTTTTGATAATTTTATTTATCCTTTTTTAACAATTGTGCTAATGTTTTGAGTGGGCGAGGATACCAAACCCACCATCAAAACTAAACAGTGCTTATCGTACACAGTAAGATATATATGTAAATAGTATGATATAAATGTGCTGTATACAAAGAAAAATTACAAAATCAAATAAATATTACAATCAATAAGTAATAGTAGTATAAGTTACAACTTCAATAAGTCAACTATTGCATCTCTTTTGGAAAAAAGGAAAAATAAAATATTTTTTAGCTTTTTAACACAAAAATAACAAACACAACAAGACATAAGACATGAATCAACCCTTGTTGCTCCAGACGAATGCTATAAGCACTATAAACTATTACACAATCTTTTATATATTTTGTTAAATCTTTTAATTTTCTTTTCTTTACTGTACACTTTTTCTAGAATTTGTAATTTGGATTTGATTATTTTCCAAAAAATCATTTATCTAGACTGAATTATGTAAATTTTTGTTTTTATTTATATACCATTTTCCCCAGATAATTACTGTATTAATACAATGTGACAATGAGGAATTTTCTAAATTTAAACCTAACAATATGTTACATATTGAGAGCTTTAGTTCTGTGTCATATATGTCTTTCAGTTTCATTTCTAAATTTTCCCAGAAAGTCTGACTTACTTCACAATAGTAGAAGTGGTGTTCTATTGTATCAATAAGGGTACAGTAGTGGCATTTTGGACTATCAATTATATTCCATTTAAATAAATTATCTCCACAATTTACAATTCGCTGAAGGATTTTATACTGAAAACTATGAAAATAAGGTTCTCTTAAAATTTTATATGGTAGTTCAAAAGAGACAGACCACTCATGCTTTTCCAAGAAAGGAAACAAGTTTACCCATATTGCTATTGATGTCGGTGGCTTTGATACTCTTGTGACAAGTTCTTGCTAAATTTCAACCGTTTTCACTTTTACAATTGCTTTCAATTTGCTATTTACTTTTATATAAACTTCATTTGGCAATTTTTTTCCTGTAACTATAGGAAGTATTAGTAAATCTTCTATCCATGGAACCGAGATAAAGCTTTTAATCCTGATATATTGGAGAAACTTTAGATTCCAGTTCATTTTCTGATTCAAGGTTGCAATATCTAAAGTTTTGCCTGTGGCTGAGTCTAACAAATCAATAAGTTTTATATCATAGTTATCATTAGTATTAGCTAGGCCAAATGAGCTTGGTTTCAGTACTTTATTTTCACATAGAAACAGATTTGAATTGAAAATATATTCATTTAATACCTCTACGTCATTAGCCTGTGTAAAATGGTTGAACTTCACCCAACTTTCCAATATCTGTTTGTAAAAACTACTTTTACCCTTTTCAATAAAATTATAGTTTAATTTATGTCTCAACTCTATGGGATTTAGGTTAAGTAGACTCAACATAAGACATCTACATAAGATATCTTTTTAATCCACAGAATCTTGCTTGTTTCATTTATTGAATATATATCTGGCATTTTTAAACCACCATTTCATATGCTACTTACTATAGTACTTCTTTTAACTTTAGCTGGTTTATTATTCCATAAGAAAGAAAATATTATTTTATCTATTTTGTGTAGAATTTCCACTGGTGTATATATAATACTAAATAAGAGGGAAAACTGTGAGACTATTAAGGATTTTAAAATTGTGACTTTGCCCTTTAGGGACAAATTTCATGTTGACCATATGTTCACAAGTTGCTCAATTTTCAAAATTTAAAAGCTTACATTTTTGGGGGTCATTTGAGAACCATATGCCCAGTGTTTTAAAGGCACCTTCATTGTATTTCAGTTTATCTAGCTCATTTGGCAGTTTAATATTTTTTTGAAGATTGAATCCTATTGGTATAATTTCAGTTTTTTCCAAATTTAACCGTAATCCTGAAATAGTTGTAAAATCATTAAATAGGGAAATACTTTCTGACACAGACCTTAAATCTTGTAAAAACAAAGTAGTGTCGTCTGCAAGTTGGGCAATCTTGAATTCATAATTTTGGAATTTTATACCTTTGATTTTCTTTGTTTCCCGTATTGAAATGGCTAGGATTTCTGCTACTAAAATAAAGAGTAAAGCTGAGAAGGGGCAGCCTTGTCTAATAGATCTGGAAATTTCAAACATTTCTGAATAATATCCATTGTTTCCCACACATGATTTTATGTTTGTTTATAAGATACGAATCCATGATGTGAAAACAGGGCCAAAGTTAAATTTTTCTAGGCATTTAAAGAGGAATGGCCATTCTATGCTAACGAATGCTTTTTCAAAATCTATTAATGTGATAAATCCTGGGGTGTTTTGTTCTTTTGTTAAAAGAATAATATCTTCAATGGTTCTTATGGCTTCTCCAATGTATCTTCCCTTTATGTAGCCAACGTGATCTTCACATATTAGGTGTCCAATAACTTTTTGCAATCTGTTAGCTAGAGCTTTTGCCAAAATCTTATAGTCTGTGTTAAGCAAGCTTACTGGTCTCCAGTTTTTTAGGTATCGAAGATCTTTGTCTTTTTTTGGAAATAAGTTTATGACAGCTAGCTTTTGTTCCTGTGAAAGACCTTTACTTTCAAATGTATAATTATAGCTGTCTATTAATAAGTCATTTATGTCTGGCCAAAAAAAATTTATAAAAGTTTGTCGATAAACCATCACTGCCTGGAGATTTATCATTTGCCAGGTTAGTTAGGGCTAGTGCATAATTCTTTTTCTGAAGTGTCATATCGCAAAAATGTTTATCTATTACACTTAATTTGGGTATTTTAGGATTGTCCAAAAAACGTAATTCTGTACTGGATAGATTAAAGTTGTTTTCAATGTTTGAGCTATATAATTTTTTATAATAGTTTTTTTCTTCTTCAATGATAGCTTTCGGATTGGTTAAGACCACACCAGTATTGCACATTAACTTTTTTATGTGTTTAATATTGTAATTTCTTTTTTCTAAGTTTAGGAAATATTTGCTATTTTTTTCCCCTTCTTCAACCAATTTTGATTTTGATTGGACTGCTGCTCCTCGAAATTTCTCCTTTTGATACCCTTCTCATTCTTGCTTGACTGCGACGTATTCATTATGTTTATTGTTGTCCTCTACCAGTGTGTTTTCTAATGATTTAAGTAAGGTGGCTAATTCATTTTCTTTTCCTTGACTTTCTTTCGCCTTAAATATAGAATAGCTTATTGTTTCACTTCGTATTCTACACTTTATAAAGTCCCATAATTGAGCTTTATTTTCCATGACTACAGAGTGTTTTATGTCTGATATTACTTCTTTAATGATATTTATATATTTTGAATATGTCAGTAAGCTATTGTTAAATTTTCAGAATCCTTTCCCTCTTTTTTGTGTTTCTATTAGATCTAAAGTGAGTTTAACAAGACTATGGTCTGAACTGTTTCCTGGTTCTATTGAACATTTTGTTATCTGGAATTCTAGGGAAATTGACACTAGCCAAAAGTCTAGCTGAGACTGAACTAGCCCTGATCGTGACATTTCTCTTCTGGTATAATACAACTTGTTAGGGATTCTAATTCGCCAAATATCAATAAGATCAATTTCAGTCAAAAGTGATTTTATACCTTTTGCACATTGAGATTCATTATCAGTCAGTCCCCCCATTTTGTCAAGATTCGTATTCAGGCAAGTGTTGAAATCTCCTCCAATAACAATATTTTGATCATCATAATTTATAAGCAAGCCTCTCAAATAGTTTAATAATGATAACTGTTCTTTTGCTTTGTCTTTGTAGGGAAATAGACTGAGATTACAACCATAGGATTATCGTAAATACTACAGTCTAATAAAAGTACTCGTCCATTCTGATAATACCATGTATTATACTGGCTGGGTGGCCTTCTCTTACATCTGAAGCTGTCCCCCCTGCAGATGGGAGTTTTATGGTCACTCAGCCAGCTTTTTAATAATTTTAATGTTTCATGAAAAGTTACAATGAAACTTTTCTAATTCTTTCAGTCACTGTACCCCAGTTCTTTGGAACTCCTTCCCCTTCCAAACAAGAAATAGCCCCTCTGTTGTATCATTCAGAAAACACCTTAAATCCCACCTCTTGAACTCCAGTTTCTCAACTTAGTCTCCTTCCCTCTTGGTCACACCTATAACTCCGGATCACTGACCGTGACCACCCCTCGACTCTCCTTGCAATAAACGATTTCTGTTAACCAGCACACTGAGTTTCCCTTTGCGGGGAAGATATTGCGCCTGCAAAGCAGTAGATTAGATTAGTTCCAGTAGCTTTTTCAAACATGCTGTTTTTCCACTTCCTGACAGGCCAGCCAATAGACAAACAAATGGATGAATAAGTTTGGGTAGGACAACCACCTTGGTGATGCAGGAACCACTTTGATGATACATGGGCTTTGAATGATGAGGTGTCATGCCAAATTGTGGTATCATAATTTTGTCATGAATATTCTAAATGTGTCTTTTCAGACTTCCCACAGACTGGCCACTGAGACATCTTTGCATGTCAGTGTTTGACCCAGAATTGAACTTGTTTGTAAAATGTTGCAGGTATTTATATGTTTCCCTCCTCTTTCTCCTCCTTATATTCACCCTTTTGCCCCGATCCTCATTCTCCTAAAGCCAAGAACCTCCTCTTCCTCCTCATTCCTCCTCATAATGCCTGCTGCTCCCCCTCCTTCTGCTTATATTATCCCTGACCCTCCTCCTCCAACTGCATAAATAGCACATTTTTTTCTGTATAGTCATTTTGTTGAACTGTCTTAGACTTTAACTACCATATAACAATAAATGTTATAACATTTGACTAACTTTTTATTGAATAAGATGAATACAAAATGAGTACTGGGCTATAGTTTTATTTGGAGCAACCAGTTTTAATGCAAAGCATGCACAATTTATACCAAATAAAACCCACACAACAATACAATGAGTACTTTAATATTTCAGCAGTATTTGTTCTACAAAGTTTTCAATGTGATCATCGCTGTATTTCTCCTTCCTGTTGACAGTTGTCTCCATGCTGCATCCAGCAAAGGTGCTGACCAATGATCATGTTGTGTGATGTAATCACCTCTTAAATAATCAGATCGATGCAGCATTTACTCAAATTATGTTATCAGCCAAATAACTGCATCATTCCTTGACCAATGAGATTGCAGCATTTAGTCGTGTGATATCATCACCCCCTCAACCAATCAGATCTAGCATTTAGTCATATACTATGCTGTGATCACCCCTCAGTCAATCAGGCTGCTTGTTCCTCTCATGCCCCAGTGCGCATAACTGTGAAAGTTTACCCCTCTTCCTTTTATATCCAGGGAGATTCTGGAATCTACTCCTGGGTAGATTTTGATGGCCTCCCAAAATCTATCCCACCCTCCCAGATTACACCCCAGGATAGACTCTGGAGGCCCCTGCATGCAGAATCCACCCCCTCTACTTAATTAATACAGGTAATTGACAAGTATTTAAGCTTTTAAATAGGTCACTGAGAAATGAATATTTGTTACATTTACATGATGTGCACAACTGTATATGCAAATAATTCTTTACTGAAAGTGTGTGATTTGTAGGGATGGGTCAGTAAGCCCGGTATCTCAGTATCAAGAGCAATTTTATGAAATAGCGTGATGAGATTTTACAACCATCACTTCACTTGTCGGCACATATAATGGAAGGACAACCTACTTTACTCCTAAAATATTAGGAACAAACCCCAAATCTGAAGAAATTATAAGCTTTTATCCTATATTTTTGTGCATTTTGCAGATTTTTTACAGTACTAGTGATTATGTTGAGCAGAACTGCCATGTTTGGTTATGATACTTTGTAACCTTAACCTCACTTGTCAACACATATAATTGAAGGAAAACTTAAAGTATTGGAAACAAACCACAAATCTGAACTTTTATCTCATATTTTGTGTATTGATGGACTTTTATTGTGATGTCGCTAAGAGGAACATCCATATTTGTTTGGGTGTAATAAAACACGGAATCCCGGAATAGGTACAGTTTTGAATTGGTGATCGTGACCTCCAGATGTACACAATTTTTATACCGACTCAGCCCTAGTGATTTGTATTGCAATATATGCATTGGTAATTTTTGAGCGAAGTTATTAGCTGAAAGTAATAATAGTGAAGTGCCGGGGTATTAACATTGGAAATTCAGATTTTATAACAGAGATTGATCCTGTTAGGCTGTTAAATTGATGGAACCTATTTTATGTGCACTGAGGCTCAGCTTCAACTAATCCCAAATTATGAAGAAATAACATTATTGTTGATGTACACTGAATCCCTGTTACAACTAATCCAAATTTATGAAATCAAAAGAAATTCTAGGTTTTTGGTGTACACTGGTACCAAGCTTCAACTTAATCCTAATCAATCCAATCATAAGAATAACTGGACTGATGTGTGTAAAATGATGCACTTCATCCAAAAATCGTAATTGGATGCAGATCTTTTGAAATATTTCAGCTCTATAAATAGTGTAATAAACGAAGAAAAATAAGATAGACAAAGGGTTATTAAACTGAGTGTTATAAAAATATTATATAAATATATTATACAATATGTAACACACAACCTAAAAAGGCTTAGAATTCAGTTTAAAATAATTTGTATAAAAATTGAGAGTATTATGTTGTATGCAAACAAAATAATCAAATAATGTCACCATATACAGTGCACAATGCTGTCTCAAGGTTAATTTTAGGGTTAAAATAGCCTTAACATTCCTTTTAACCTACTCTGGGAATACTTTAGAATTTACCCTGGGTATAAAATGAAGATGGGTATAAGCTGGGGGCTCACACTGGAGCCAGAAGTGCTCCACCGCTCATGTGCACTGGAACTGGAGGTAAAGTATGCTGAATCACTGTTGTATGGGGCGCCATATGCCTACTATATACTAAATACTTGAAAGGGTAGTGGCAGTGCAGCTAAAAACTCACCTTGATGAAGCTGGCCTTATGACTGCCTTCCAATTGGCGTATAGAAAACACCATTCAAATGAAAGTTCTCTCCTTAATATTCACAACGACATTCTCCTCAATATGGCCAAAGGGTCTGTTACAGCCCTTACCCTTTTGGATCTATCCACCGCTTTCGATACCATTGATCACACCATTCTCCTGGACAGACTTAATGTTTACTATGGTATCAGTGAACTAGCACTTGGCTGGTTCAAATCATACCTGTCAGGAAGGACACATTCGGTCAAGGTAGGTAGCACACTTTCACATCCTGCTGCGATCCAGTATGGGTCCCTCAGGGCTCTGTCTTTGGTTCAATTCTATTTCCCTCTACACTAACCCAATTAGCTCAATCATTCACTCCCCAAGTAGTATTAACCACAATTTCTACGCCGATGACACTCAGTTATACATAACACTTTCACCAACAAATTTCTCTCACTCTATACAAAAACTAAAAAACTGCCTAAACGGCATTCAACATTTCATGTTCACAAACAAATTAAAACTCAACCCTGAGAAAACTGAGTTTATTCTGATAGGCTCCAAAAATAACCATAAACAACTCCTTCCTCACTTTTCAATCAATATTCTCAGTAATCAGGTCTCACCAGCACAAAGTGTGAGGAACCTCGGAGTGGTGTTCGACTCCAATTTCTCATTCTCAGACCATGTGTCACAGGTCATAAAGTCCACCAGAGTTCATGCGAGAGACCTCTATAGAATTTGTCCCCTTCTAGACCTTAATATATCAGTTCTTTTAGCACATGCTTTGGTGAGCAGCAGATTGGACTACTGCAATTCCCTATTCTTGTCACTTACAGATTTTGAGTTAAGAAGATTGCAGTTAGTCCAAAACTCACTCTGTAGGGTTGTCACCCATTGCTCTAGATACTCTCACATTACCCCTCAACTGAAAAAACTCCACTGGCTCCCTGTTAAATATAGGATACAATTCAAAATTGGTCTCATTACATACACAATTCTCAACCAGGGTCAACCAGTTTACCTAAGAGAATTAATTCATCCCTACACCTCTTCCAGGAATACAAGGCGAAGTACCCCTAAACTCAAGTTCCTTCACACTCTCACTTTCGACCGTAAGGTTTATAAATCAGTGAAACTTTTCTCCAATTCTTTCAGTCACTATGCCCCGGTTCTTTGAAACTCTTTCCCCTTCCAAATAAGAAATAGCCCCTTTGTCACATCTTTCAGGAAACACATCAAAACCCACTTCTTTAATTCCAGTTTCCCAACATAGTTTCCTTCCCTCTTGGTCTTGTGGGGAAGATATTGTGCCTGCAAAGCAGTAGATTAGATTACTATATACTTTTGTTATGCTAAGGAGTTACAGTGACCTTTGGCACCTTTAGTTGCATATATAGTTGGATATAGTTGTTTTTTAAATAAGAAAGATTGCACCAGGTAAATATTTTGAAATAGATCCTTCCATTTTACATTAATTGTAAATGTTTCCCCATATTGCACAACTGTTTAAAAACAGTGATTCTGTGCACTTTAGTTCATCCCTCGCTAATCCAGAAACTTTGGTGATAGAAGTTACTCATTAGTGTAACCACTCATCTCTGCATGCCTGAGTTTTATTGTGGAGAGATAGGAATTTGTCAAAATATTAAACATTTTTGGCATTGTTCCAAATTAGTAAAATGATAATCTGAAACTGCTTTCTTTACTCTATATAATGATAATAAAATATGTATGTTGAAAAGGGTTAATAATTTATCTGTAGAAGCCACAGAATTTATCAAGTGAATGAAATACTCAAACTCCTACTTTCATTACATATCTATCACACCTGTGAAGGTAATTAAGAAAGTGTGTGTTTAGTCATTATGTTACACACCCAGGCCCTTCTGTAATGGCCACTTACTGACACTTTATTTACCTGTAGTAGTTGTTTAAAAGGAGTTTGTTGAATGTAAAAATTTGTTTGACAGGGATTTTATGCTTTAATCACCACAATATTGAGAAGTGGAAGCATGTAACTATGATTAATAAAAATAATTTACATGTATTTGCTGTTTTAAATTATGGCGGTGTACATCAATTTTGCACAAGTTATAAACACTTCATTTGGTGATACTGAACTAAAACAGAATTGCCTTACATGAAATATATTTACATGAACTCTCTATATAATATAAAAAAAGAAAGTACATGTTCTGCAAAAAAGAATGTTGCTCTTAGATTTTTTCCTCAAATTATTATAGTGATGATATTGAGGTATATTCTTGGATAAAACTGAAATGGGAAATTTTATTAGACAAAGACAGTGCGTGAAAAAAAGTTTCTTTAAAACTTTGTATGTGTATGCCAGATTCTACACTGAAAACAAAAGTTACTTGGTCTAACAAAGAAAAGTTGGTAGATCCTACGATGTCTAATTTAACCAATCAAGTTAGTTAAATCAACCAAGTATGTTGGATGGTAAAACAAAACTAAGTTGGTTTTATTTAACAAACTAAGTTGGTTCCTCAAACAAACAATACTGGTTACTACAACTAAAGGAATTGGTTTGTACTACCAAATGACTTAGTGTATTCAGCCGAGTTAGTTACTTGAACAAAACTGGTTGCTTAGTGCGGTATCTTCTATTGGTTAGACAGGCCAATGTAAGTTGCATACCTTAACTGATTTCATCGGTAAGAGCTATAAGTAGGTTTTTCAAACTAGATCAGTTAATTACTTTTATTAATCAAATTGGTTTAAACTTTTAAACTACATAAATCAACATACTTTCATATTAACATTTGAAGAACCACTGACAAAAAGGTTTATGCATCCATACAGAAATAAATTATATTACTAACACATTTTAATATTTAAAACTTACAATACCTCTAAATAATAAAATGATAATTGTATTCCAAGGCCAGTATTCAAAGAGGTCTTAATTCTGAAACAAAATAGTGTCAACTTTAAATTCACAGACAGATTCTTAGCAAGTAAAATATGTATGTTAATAAAGATGAAATAACACTTGAACCTTTTACTAAAATATCAACAATGATATGAGACAACAATGTATATGTCTAAAGTTGAAATTTGGTCTAACTTATTTTGTGAACAACTAAGTAGCTTGAAACAAAAAATTGTCTCATTCTTGAGACCAGAAATCTGTCTCAGCATGTTTTGTGAACGCAGGCCTTGTATCTCATTCAATTTCAGACAAACTTTGTCATAAATGTAGCCATAATAAAGTCACTTTAGAAATCCATTAAATCTCAGATAGTAAAAAGTGTAACCAAAATAGCTTTCACACTGAAATCAAGTTGTACTGTATATTTGACATTTAATCCACACCACACAGTGAAGATTTTAATGTTGATATTATATACAGGCTCAAGTAACTTTAAGTCAACCTGCTTCAACTACTATATCTAGTCTTTGTTCATCTCCGTAACCAGGTCCAGTGAGTTGTACAAGTGAATGTCTAATTCCAAATCTGCTATCTATTCTTTCTTGCCATGTTGCAGAATCATAATTATTGGACTGTGATCACTGGTATGTCTTCAACAATGTTTCCAGGCTATAAAACAAAAGCGTAGTGTTTGTCGGTGACATAAGGAAGTTCACCATTAGTTATGTTCACATTATGAAACATTAAAAAGCAGTTAATGTGTGTATCCAGTTTTTATGTGACATTAGCTTTAGTTGTGAAATATTCAATGACTAATATACTCAAAAATAGCTGATTTGGTAATGCAATTAAGGGGTGTAACAGTAGCAAATTGTTCTTGTCAGTGTACCGCCACTGTGAAATGGTTCTCATTTTAAAAAATATATGCTTTAGTACATCCCCAATTTTATTGTTACATGAAATATGTAGTTTGCTTTGGTTGAACTGATACCACCACCTATCTGATGGGCACACAAATTAAAACGCACCAAAAGGGTTGAAAAGGGTTAATAATTTATCTGTAGAATCCACAGAATTTATCAAGTGAATGAAATACTCAAACACCACTACTTTTAAACTTAGTTTTCACAGAGCCGAAAAATCAATGGTGTAAAATATTAGACAACATTTAATATTATAGTTCAGCTGTCACTTGAGTTTGTAATACATATAAATGCCTCAATAAACATGGAAGATAAATTTAAAATTGTATATAAATATTGCTAATTAATACTAAATATTTATACCTTAAACTTGCTGACCTTCCGAAAAAAAGTTGACTTATCCTCATGGCTTCTTCATCAAGCTCATTCAGTTGGCTACAATGGCATGACAATGTTGAACTCTACTTTCTTGTTTTTGCATTTGGTACTTCTTGTTCTGGTATCCATTTGTGTGCACACAGAATTTCACTGGAAATATGTAATATTCAAATATAATAGATTTATTAATTGACTGGTATCAGAACTATTACATAAAGCTAAAAAATTAAAATTGTGAAAATAAAAAATTGTAAAAATTAATCAACATCGAATGGTTGGGCCAACTAATTAGCAAATGTATGTTAGTTTGGCTAACCAACTCAAAGTCTGTAGCTCCTACAAATCAGACTGGTTAACAAAACCAATGTGTTAGTTTCTCTAACAAATACAATTAGTTAAACAAAATAAAAATTATTATTATACTTAATTTTGTATTTCAAAACAAAACAATAAAAACATATAAAGGAGTAATGTTGCTGTGGGATTTCCCATGAAATAATCAAATAAAGTGAATATTTAGCAGTATTTATTGTAATGGTTGATAATAGAAGATTCTATCCACCTGAAATTTACAAACCCCTCTACCTGACTTATTTAACAAGAAAATTTACTGCATTGCACATCATTTTAGTCTATATATGCTGTACTAATAAATTTGAATTATTTTAACAAATGTAGACACTAATATTGTCATGTATAAAGAAAATAACTTGATGTTAGTAAAAATTTGTTTTAACTAACATATCTTAGTACCATCTACCAACTTTTGGTTTTCAGTGTAGCAATGAAAACTAGACATCAATCAGAACATTCCCCACCGAGATACAGCCTCTCAAAGTGGCATATAGAATAACATCATTGAAAACATGTGTGGAGGGGTTGTTACGAAACACAGTGCACAACTGTACATTTGCCATGGTTTTTGTTATATACGTATTGGGAAGGATTGGAATATGTAGCTGATTTAATTGTATTTTTAAGTGATTTTTTGAAGTTTAACTTTACCTGAATAACTAAAGTTTTTATAATTTTTTTATATTTATTTATTTTTATTACACTCCAAAAATAGACATACATCAGTATACAATATAAAGGTTATTGCTTTATTCCAACATTTATATTATTCTGTTTACTCAGATTAGCATATTATATACTCTTATTATAATAAAAGGTTATTGTCATCTGGTATGAGTGCTGCCTTGCCAACAACTTCCTTACTATATGTCCTCAAATAAAGGTTCCCATGTAAACCAGTTTTTTAGTGACACATTTTTTTCAATTTGTTTTAGTTTCAAGAGTGTGATCTGTTCAGCAAAGGCTGACTTGTACTTTTTTTGAAAATTGTAAATATTCAAGATTTTATTATTTTTTGCGCATTGGAAAATGTACCACTTTGCACAAAGAATTAACAAATTTATTTGGTCACCGTTTCTATCATTAGACAGGTACCCAAACATAACTTGCTCCTCGTCAAAAACCCACGGCAGTTTAAGTTTAATTCTCATCCAATTGGAAATATTTTCCCAGAAGTCTTTAGTTTTGATACAGTTATAAAAAAGATGTAAAATGGTTTCTTCATTGTTTGTGCAAAGTCTGCATGTGCTAAGTTCTTCAATTTTTGTTAATTTTAAATACTTTCTCACTCCTATAATCCTAAAAAGAATTCTATATTGAAACCATGTAAGTGAGGCATCACTTTTAAATTTGAAACAGACTTTAAAAATCTGTCTCCATTTACTCTCCTCAATATCGTGACCTAATTCAATTGACCACTTAAGCTTCATCTTTGGTTGGAAATCAGTTTTGTTTAATACTTTATACTAATCAGAAGCGCCGCTCTTGCTCTTCAATAGAATATTCAAATGGGCTGATCTGCCTGGGCCTATTGGTTTGGCCAGATTGGAACAGCCACATTTGTTTATAAATGTCTGTACAATTTTTTTTATTTTATAATACTCCAGTATATTTACAGAATCCAACTTGAAATTTTTTTAAGTTCATTGAATGTGCAAAAATTGCCTTTTGTATCCAGAAGATCTCCAACAAAAAGAATACCTTTTTTGTACCACTTTGGGTAGTACAATGCCGGTTGTCCTATTTTGTTATTAAACCAAAGGGGAGTGTAAAGGATATCCAGGGTATGTTTCTCAAATTTTGTTTCTGTAATGTTTTTCCAAGCTGTTAGAACATCAAGCCAAAAAGGATTTTTCACCTTTAGTGGTAATGTGTTGTACCAACAGGGACCAAAATTAGTAATGTAGTTCAAAGGACCCAAAATATATGCAGCAAGGTGAACCCATGGTGCATTTTGATCAACTAGTAGACGCCTGATCCAAGTTGATTTAATGGCCAAGATAAAATTTTGATGATCTATCATTTTAAGCCCTCCTTCTATGTGTTCTTTGCATATTTGCTTTCTTGCAATTTTATCTGTCTTGCTACCCCATACAAATTTGTATAGGATATTAGATATCTCCTTAATTGTAGTTGGGGCTGGACTAGGCAGTGATATAAAGAGATGGTTAAACTTAGAAATCACAAATGTTTTGATTATTGTAATCTTGCCGAATGGTGTTAGATACCTATTTTCCCATCTATTGAGTAAATGTTTCGACCGCAAGATTGCAATATCATAATTTATTTTTGGCATTTTGTCTAATTCGACATTGAATTCTATACCCAACATATTAAAGTCAGTGATGCCCCATTCTAGTCTCGGATTAACATTTAATTTATCCTTACTATATCTTTTCCTACCAATCCAGATGATTTTTGTTTTTGAAGTGTTCATTTTCAAGCCAGACATGGAACCAAACATTTCAATTGTATTTAAAGCTGCTTCCAAGGAGTCTCGGGACCCATCCATTATTATTGTGGTGTCGTCGGCGAACTGAGTAATCTTATATTCTTTTGAGCCAAGAACAATACCTTTAATAGCTTTTTTATTTGTAACGAGGATTGATACAATTTGGCCACAGAGAAGAAATAAGAAAGGTGCACACGGGTCACCCTGCCTACAACCTCGTTTTATGTCGAAAAAACTTGAGAGAAAGCCACATTGTAGAACTGCTGCTTTAATGTTAGTGTTAAACAATTGAATCCACTTTATAAATTGTTGCCCAAAACCTAGAAATTTAGGTACATTGTAGAGAAATGTCCATGAAATGGAATCATATGCCTTGGCAAAATCTATGAGCATTAATAAGCCATCCATATTGTTCTTTTCAGTACAATGCATAATATCGTACACTAAGCGTGTTGAGTGGCCAATGTATCTGCCTGATATGAAACCTGTTTGTGTTTTGTCCACTAAGTAATCTAATGTAGTCGGGCCACGGTGGCAGAGTGGTAACACTCTCGCCTCCCACCTCTGCGGCCGGGGTTCGATCCCCGTCATGGCCGTAAGTGGGAAATCTGGTAGTTGCTTGCCGTTGGTCGGCAGTTTACAGTACAGAACCCTAGTGAACTATATGAACTGGTTTCCTCTGCCCTTCCAACTACCCATCGTGATATGACCTGTACAGTGTTGAAAGCGACGTAAAACCCCAAATAAACAAACTTTAATCTTGAAGCTATAGCAGATGATGCTATCTTATAAGGGACAGACAGGAGTGATATGGGGCGCCAGTTCTTTAAAGAACTTCTGTCTTTATTTCCTTTTGGTAAGTATGACTCAATGCATTGTCTAAGGCTAAGAGGAAGTTTTCCATTTTCAAAGCTAGTGTTGATGGTTCTCTTTATAATATGTTTTAGATATGGCCAGAAAACTTTAAAAAATTCGGCTGGGAAGCCATCAATTCCTGGCGTTTTTCCATGCTTCATAATGTTTAGGGAATGTCCTAACTCTTTTAATGTTAATTCCCCTTCTAGACATAGTGATTGCTCTTTAGATAATCTATTGCAATCATACGGTTCTAAAAGTTCTTCTAAATTTTCAATCTCTAGATTGTGGTCATAATTATTGAAAAGAGTCTCATAAAAGGATTTTACTTCTTTTAAAATTTTATTTTGATCGGTTATCGTTGACCCATCATCAAGTCTAATGGACTTAATGTTTTTTTCTGTGTACTGTCTATTCTCTAACGAACAGAAATATTTTCTGGGTTTTTCCCCTTCTTGTAACCATTCGGTACAGCATCTTATCATATGGCCTCTTATTCTTTCAGCCCTTATTGATTCTAATTCTTCTTGTTTATCATTTAAAATATGCATCATGGACTGAGTGTTTCCACTTTTTTCTATATTTTCTATTTCTTCCATTAAGAGTTGCTCTCTCTCAAGTTTTGATTTTTTTAACCGTGATGAAAATTTAATTGATTCACCTCTTAGTCTCAATAATAATGTTTCCAAAAATAAACTATCGTTTATTGAGATTTCCACATTTTCTAAGTAATCAGTTTCTAAAAATTTTTGATTATAAAAAATTTTTGATTATAAATAAGTTTTTATAATTTAATATGATATTTAGCATTTATTCTTTAACATAAAAGCTCTCAATCAGATTCCATCTAAAACTGTCAATGATAGAGAGAGAGTGTGTGAGAGTGAGGATTCTGTAGAGATAACAGTTTAAATATAACCATAAGTAATGTAATTCTAAGAGCTGGTTGGGTTACAGTCATACATTTATTAAGGTGTATCAATCATTGTTAGTAAATTGTTAGTTTTTTTTTCTTTTGGCTTGGGTTGCAAATCTTTCAATGACATTTTTGAGTATGTCTTTAACTTACTTATTTCTTGCATACATTCCACCAAAGGATATTAAAATGTTTTACAATCAAAAAAGTACACTACTCTTCTCTATGACTACAAGAATTTCATACCTTTAAAAATACACACTTTCAAGTGTAAGTTTACATGAACAATGAAATCTGATGCCTACAGTTATTAAAAGTAGATATCATGAAAGACACACTGTTGTCAATAAAATGTCAGAATGTGGTTCAGATCTCCAGTGTATTAAACTCTACATCCTGGTAATGAACCAGTGTGCTTGAACATATGGTCATTTCAGACTGCTTTCTTTCAATATTGACAGCAGTGAAACCCAATATAAAAGAGGCTAATACAGTGAGTATTTTACAGTGTGTTTTTACCACTAACTAGAGCTAGTAATGTATATTGATATATTCATAAGAACTCATACAATGTACTATTGACCGTTGAACCTTGGGCCAACTCTTTCTGTTTTGATAATAAGGAGTTTGGTTAATCAAGAGTGCCATAAAATTTTATCATGCACACTTTGAGAAGATGTGGACAAGAACTGGAAAACTTGCTTGTTGGTATATTTTAAAATCAGAAGCTGCATTGTTACACTAAAAGCTACACACTTATTGATTATTTTGAACACAAGTTACAGTCAAATTGTAGTGTTAATTATCATAAGAACATTATTTGTGTGTGACTACACCATATTTCAAGTTCATTTGATGGAAGAATCTTTGCACTAAATGTAGGAAAATATTTTTTTGATTGAAGCTGACCCTTTCCAAGCCAGTTTATAAAACAGAAATTTCACTTCATTTTACGCTATTTTTTATTGTACACTGAGAGATCAGAGTAAGAATTTACCTTGTGTGCTGCTGCACAGTTTCAGAGAGGGTTCTGTTTGTTTTTCCAAGTGTCAGATTTAACTGGCTTTTAATATGCTTTCTAGGGAGTTTGAAGATGGGACTTGGCAGGTGTGTTATTACACACATAATCTGTACAAAGATGCAAACAAATTTTCATGCACTGTGGTCTATAATAACATATTTAACTCTGAAAATGAGAAAAAAATATGTGAAAATGAATAAAGAAGTAAAAGTTTTACTACATTAAACTAATTTAAAATGCACAGAAATAACTTGTTGATGTAATATGTAAAGATTTTTCCCTGCGAATTAATTAAGCCTAGTATATACCATATAATTATTCTCAGTTTAAATTAGTAAAATGGATTAATATCTGGAAAGTGTTCCTATCTTACTATGCACAGGTTTCTTAGTATCTGAACATGTGAATACTTCTATTTTGTTGTAGAAAATGCCAAACTTTGTAGCTACATTTCATATTTTCTGTCAATTCCTTTTAACAAAATTTGATTCATGTGAATAAGCGTAATCCTAATTTTGGTTTGATAAATAGATAGATAGATAGATAATGTTTATTCAGTGTAAACAATAATTTTACAATATAACATGAACTGCAAGTAAATATAAAAGTACACTGAATAGTTATGGTCAAAAGCATAGTGCTTTTCACAAGGTCCACAACCAAAATTTATGAAGGGAACTTACCTACACTATTTACAATGAGATTTATAGTAATAGCACAGTTATGTATAGAAGTTAATCTTTAGTTTGATATAACTTTAAAAAATACGTTTTAATATTTCTTTTAAACGTGTCTAATGATTTACAAGATCTAAGTTCATTTGAAAGAGAGTTCCATATTTTACACCCAACAACACTAAATAAAAATTTCTTAATGTTAGTTTTAAATTTTGGATAATAGAAATCATTGTATTGCCTGGTTTTGTGATCATGAACTGAAGTAAAATTTTTAAACATAGAGGTAAATCGCATTGGGACCTGTCTATTAGCAACTTTATACATCATTATAGCTGTGTCTTTAAAAAAATATCTGTAAATTTGAGTAAGCCCATATTGTGAAATAGTGGCAATGTGCTATGTTTATGATTGGCCTTTGCAGTTATCCTGATAACTCTTTTCTGTAATTTTATTATTCTATTCAAACTTGATTGATAATTATTTTCCCATAGCACAACCCCATAATTAAGATATGGCAGGATTAGGCTACAATATAGTGTTTGTAATTCTTTTGTTTTGAGAAATTTATTAGCCCTTGAGATGACACCAATATTTTTTTTAATTTTATTTTCAATTTCAGCAATGTGGTTTTTTCAAGTTAGTTTTGAATCAACAGTAACTCCCAAGAATTTTGTGTACTGTATCTGATTAATCTTAAAATTGTCCATATATAAATCAATATTTTTATTTGGAAACATTTCAGCTTTTCTTTGAAATAAAATGAAATTTCTCTTTTCTATATTTAATGATACTTTGTTGGCTTTAAACCATGTGACAAGATTTTGTAACTCTGAGTTAAGAATTTTCTCAATATGTTTTATGCTTTTATGGCAGACAAAGACATTGGTATCGTCTGCAAACATGACAAATTTTAACAATTGAGAGGTATTGCAAATGTCATTAATATAAATAATAAATAGTAATGGTCCTAGGATGGAACCCTGTGGTACTCCACATGTTATTGGTAAAGTTGTAGAATATGATTGGTTATATGATACAAACTGCATTCTATTTTTAAATAGCTGCTGATCCACTGGTATGGATCACCTCTGACACCATAAAAGTGTAATTTTTTCATAAGGATATCATGGTTTATAGTATCAAAGGCTTTCCGTAAGTCCGAGAAAACTCCTGGAGTTGTTTTATTTTCATCTAAAGTATGTCTTACTTCTTCAACAAGGTCTATTAATGCACATTTAGCAGATCGTTTATTTCTGAACTCATATTGAGATTCAGTTAAAATATTGTTGAAATTGATATAATTCACCAGTCTGTCATAAAATACAGTTTTGAAAATGTACATAGTACAGATATTGGTCAATAATTTGAAAAAATATCCTTCTCCCCACTTTTATATATGGGTATTACTTTTGCAATTTTAAGACTATCTGGAAATATTCCCTTTAGCAGTGATGAATTAAATATAAATGACAGTGGTTTACATAAAATATCAACAGTGTACTTGACAACATCAATAGATATGTCATCATAGCCACATGCTTAATTTTGATTTCTGTTTCATAATAACATTAACAATTTCATTTTCATCTGTTTCACGTAGGAACATACTTGCTGGATAATTGCTGTTTAGATAATCAACTGGATCTTTATTTACAATATCTATGTTTTTTGCTAAGGATGAGCCAACATTGACGAAGTATTCATTGAAAATATTAGCAATTTGGTCACTGTTTGTTACTTTTGAGCCTCTATAAGTGAAGCTATTATGAGAACTGATTTTTGACACATTGTGTTGATAACATTCTTTAAAACCATCCAAGTATTTTTTTTTATCACCTTTTACACTGTTTAACTTCTCAGAGTAATATTGAGCTTCTGCATGTCTTAAAATAGTGGCAAGTTTATTCTTATACGATTTATACTTTATTTCACTCGCAGTATCTTTTTGGACTACAGACATTTTATATAATGTATTTTTCTTCCTACAACAGTTGATTAAACTATTGGTTAACCATGGTTTGCGTTTTGGTCTAATCTTAAATCTTTGTGTTGGAAAGTGTTTATCATACAGATTTCAGAATAATTCACTGAAATAATGATACTGGTCATTTGGATCTGATAAATTGTATATATTTTCCCAGGAAATGGTTTGCAAGTCTCTTTTAAAAAATTTTAATTTTCTTTGGTTAATAATATGTTTGATTATAAATTTATCTTCTTTTTTGACAGAGTAAACATTTTGTGTTACGACGAAAATTGGCAAATGGTCACTTAGATCCTCCATCAGAATGCCACTGTGAATGTTTTTATTTAGTACATGTTTTTATTTAGTACATTCCAACTTATTCGTGTAGGATGGGTTATAAGTGGGTAAACATTTTCACTAGTAAACACATTCAGAAAATTACTGACATTACTATTGGTATCATGATTCAACAGATTGATGTTAAAATCTCCGCAAATATATGAAATTTTACTACTAATACAACTAGTGATCTCAGATATACAATCTGAAAATACCCCAATGCTGTTACCAGGTGGGTTATATATACAACCCACAACTAAATTCTTCTGTTTTCCACAATAATTTTCAAGAAAGTTACTTTCAGTGGTGTTACTATTATAGAGGTTTGTGCATTTAGATAGATTATTCAAAATCTTATAGGTAAATTTGTTACTCACATATATCCCAACACCACCACCTCTCCTGTTCTCTCTGGATATAAAATTACTTCTATATCCCTCTAAGCTGAACATATCATGCTCATGACTACACAACCAAGTTTCTGATAGTGCTATGATATCAAATTTTTGTCTTGATGATTCTAACAATACAATTATATCTGTAAAATGTTGCTTCACACTTCTACAGTTTAAGTGTAAAATAGAAAAACATTGATTAGAATTCTGTGATGCCTTTCTCTCGTTAAACTCATTAAGATCATAATATTTACAGTGCAAATTGATTTCATTCATTAATTCGTCTTCATCATTGAAATCATTACATAGTTGACCTTTACCATTGTATATAAAAGGGTAATAATTTAATTCTTTATATAAAGAATTGTTACTCTGTAAAACCTGATGTTTTCCAAAGCATTCTATTAATTTGTTATTTTCAACCTGTGAAAAGGGAAACAAAGTACATGCACAATTTCTGCAATACAAAGATGGTTTTTGATTTAAAGATCCTATCACTTCATTTTCATTGACCAAAGAGCATTTATTATGAAATTTACCATGACAATACACACATGTTTGATAAGTATTACAAAGGTCCTCAGTGGACTAGTGGTTAGCAAGTTTGGCATCTAATCATAGGCTGTCACCTCTGTGGGTTCGAGTCCCACAAGTGGCAATTCTGAGGACCTGTCCCAATATGACCCTGGCTGTTGAACGGGACGTAAAACCCCAACTTTGACTTTGACCTTTGATAAGTATTACAAATTTTTTTCTCACACACTGTGCAAGTCCCACCTATATATACACATGAACTGGACATAGTATGTACAACATCTCTTGTTATGTTTAAACAGCTATATACAATTTATATACATTCAGTTCAGCAGAGTAACATTAGCATATATCATTCAAAATGTGTAACAGGTTGGACACAAATATTTTAACTCCAGCTTCATTCAAGTGTTTTTTTGTCCCTGTAGAGTTTCTTGTTTGGAAGTTTTCCTTTTTATGCCACAGAGCTGTTCTCACTCATTATTACTTTAACATTTTCTAGGAAGTGCTTGTAGACTTTGATATCAATTGAGTTTAGTATGTCATTTACACTGGTGTCATGATGGGGAAAACACTTTGACCAAATTACACGATGTAGCTGTTTCTGTAGAGCAGAGTCAATTATGTCACACATTTTCTGGCTAATGTCATCTGTTATGTTCTTTTTGTCCTCACTATCAATAAATATTGTTCTTTGCACTGTCTGTTCAATGTCATTGATACCAACATGAAATACAACCACCTTGTCCTTCTCTATGGTGTCACACAGATGTGCTGCTTCACTCAAAGAGTATGCAGTGTGCTTTGTGGCATGAAATCTGTCATCAAAGCTAGAGGTGTTCGAATCGCCAATCAAAATCACTTCCTTTGTGTCATCGCTATTCTGCATAGAATGTTTCAGCTCTCTAAGCAACTTCCCAAGCTGATTACTGCCTGGCCATTTGTTTGTCTCACATTTAAGTGTCTCTTTCCAGCTAAGTCCTGAACCCCAGAAAGGGTGGCCAGTGGCTTCTACTAGAGTGTTCCTTGCTTTCCTAAGAGAGGCTTTAAATTCACCACACTGTACTAACTTTTGCGGTAACAGTGACTCCATGAAGGCAACCTTTGTTTTCTTCCAATCACGTGATGTATTAATTTCATTTGCAACTCTCTGTGCATCTCTGGCTGTTTTGGCTTGAAGGATTAATTGGCATCTTTTCTTATAATCATGGAAATTTGCTTTCCCATAGGCATAAGCCTGCTCAATGGAACTAAACATCTTTCCTGTATTCAGGATTTCACATGGAGATGACCTGAATTTGAATTGGTAGAAGTTGCTCAATGGGTTACTTGCACCTCTAAAAGCTGTAAAACCATTGTTTTTGCTTAATTCAGAAACATGGCCTACATTTTGTTTTGTCTCTATAGTTTGTACAAACATGTTTGATTCATCTTTTGAGGTACCTGGTGCCATATTTGATTTTAACTTTGATGAGTAAAAAAAAGATATATTTTTAATTTCATTAAAAAATCAACAAATTACTTAAATTTTAAATTATTTAATAGGCCAAAATTCAAATTATGATTTTTTGTGTGCAAAAAGCCAAATGATTCATTTAATTTTTATATCATAAAACAAAACATAGATTTTGCTTTAAGAAGCTGGCATTTTTATAACAAATAAACTTTTGAAATGATACTAATTATTAAATTGAATGTTAAAGATCTCATTTTCATCACACAAAACCTGTGTATGTTCTCAGTGTTCATGGACTGTAATGAGTGATTTGAGATAAGAGAAATGAGTTGTCAATCAAGTTAATGGAAAACAGCTGTGATTGACAAACGTACCTCGCCTAACTACAAAAGACATATTTTTCTTCAGAGGTGTATAATTACAATAAGTGCAATGTGAATAATATATTCATACAAAGTGACAATTTGTACATTTGGAAGCATAAGAACTATTAAGTTTTTGATAAACTTCTATTGTGTCCACCCTACACATTTTTTTCTAAGCTCGTCATCATCTTAAATTTCCCGGCGACATAATATTCATAATGTTGAACTGTTATACCGGAAGCGGGATTTCCAGGAAATCCCACAATAAATTATTCATCATGTCAGCTTCAGCAGCAAAGTTACTAATTATCTAAAATGTGTTTAGCATATAAATCCCGTAAATATGACACAAGCATGTTGGTATTGTTTTCTCGTTCTTCCTATTATCAGAGCCCATAGTAGCGACTGGATACACTGTATGATGTCTTGACTGAAAGTTTGACAGCACTTTGTGCATTGTTCAAGGCATAATTTACCACGTTCAGGATGTATTCACAATCTCCCCATTTTAAAAAGAAAGAAATGCCTGGTGCAGGCAGCAGTGACTACCACTCTAGTGGTCCACTGAGTGCGGTAAATCTGCGTGCGAGTGCCTCCGGGAGCTCGCTAACTTCCCCCAGTAAATCTAGACGAATAAGGACGTCGCCAAGAACTAAAAAAGATCATCATTACTCTGTAGAAAACATGGAAGTAGGATCAGGTTACACTGCTGATCATGGACTGTCGGCCATAGAAGCTCTAGCAAGCCCCAAAATTGTGCCAAGTCAACAGAAGTTCTTTGCTGCCAATAATTTACAAGGACGGTCCAGTAGTATGACTAATGTTGGCCTTACTGGGCAGGACTATTCATCTGACCAAAGAGATTTTGACAGTATTAGTTTTGGAAGAGAAGGTTCCTTAGACCGACGGGGAAACCGACATTATCGTCATAATAGTTTAAACAGGGATGGTAGTGATGGATTTAGTACCTTTAGTGGTAGAGATCGGTCCCATGATCGAGAGTATCCAGTGATGGGTGCAAGATCACTGGAGCGAGACCATTCAAACCTGCACAGATCAAGATCAATCGATCAGGAATACATCTTAAATCAGGCCACATATTTCCCAAATCAGCCAGAATATATTCATACCAGAGAAACTTTAATAATAGATTTACAATCTCAACTGGCAGATTTGAATAAGGAATGTGCCATACTCCAACAGAGTGTTGACACAACAAAAGAGAAGTTAAATTCTAGTATGAACAGTATTAAGACATTTTGGAGTCCAGAATTGAAGAAGGAACGGCAATTACGAAAGGAAGAGAGTAATAAATTAAACTCGGTAACAGAACAGTACAGGATGGGCATAGAAGAAAGCAAGGTTTGTTTTTATTTGACAACATCAGCCTACTTGAAAATATAGTTCAGGTGTAATTTTTGTATCATGTGTTTTGTGTGGCAGAATAAGGGACATTTGTAAAATATATGGATCTGAGTGGCAAAAGAATACTAGAGTCTAGAGTAGTTTTAAGAGACAAATACAGTTCATAAGGTATGCCAAGTATTACAAGTTTGCAAGGAATTTTACAATGTACAATGAAAGTCAATATATTTGTTGCAAGTAAAAGTATTGACTTTAACATTGTTATCTTAAATTTGTGTCCATAGTGCTATGACAGTAATGGTGTTATGGAATTCAAACAGACTAAATCAGGACATTTATTATTGTCTTAATATGTTCTGTTTGAATTTAATTTCTCATCGTAAATTTTTAGTTCTTATTAAGTTTATAAATATTAGTCTCTTATCTCGTCTCTCCTGGGAAATTTTTCTGAATATTCTGTGATGACATTTTCACCAATCAGGGAGGTCACATGACCAAAAAGTGTGTTTTTGGAAGGGCGTCCTTGTAAGGATGATAAGTTATGAAGCATTTTATCTATCCACCTGAAATTTAGCAAATAACTTACTCATATAAAGATCTGGGCGACATTAAATTTTGGCAGGGATAGGTTATGAAATGACGGAGTTATTGATGATTAATTAAGCATTAACAATTTTCTTAACGAGTAAAACACAAAATTGCTCGTATCTCCTTAACCATGTGAGATTGACCGATTTCGTCGATTTTCTCGTCCCCAAAAATTGGGGTCATATTCAGTTTTTGAATGTTTGACAAAAAATGCAAAACACAAAATTGGAAATATAGGCTCATAAGGTACACACATAGAACAATACTAAATGATATACAAGTACTTTTTGAAACCATTTTCTTGATAAAATAAAAATTTACTAGTGGGATTTCGGCAAAATGTTTGACCCACAGGGTATCCGTGTAGACTAGCCTTTCCAAGTTTCAATAAATATTTCACTCACAAAAAATGGCGGTCAATTTGAATTTTTTTTCCAAAAATACAAAACACAAAAATTCTTGTATCTCGAAAACCATGCTAGTTGGAGTGATTTCGATGAAAGTTTTGACCCACAGGGTATCCCTTCTAAGAAGCTGACCCAGTTTTTACCCAGCAGCCCTTAAGGGCTGTTGGGGTATTGTTTTCACCCATGGTGTCCGGTAGTGCTGTGACAATGTTTGAAGAAGTTTGATAGTTCGCTCGTTTACTGCCGTGATTTCGGAGTTTGGTTCAAAACATCTGAAATTCGAACTTTGCAAAATGTTTAGAAATCCCCAATATCACACCACATCCCAACGGATCCTATTTTCGCCCATCTATAAAACTTGTTCCTTTTGTTGAAAATATGGCGGAATTTATTTTTAAAATATATGGATTTTATATTTTTGCTATATTTTCAATAAAGTGACAAGAATTTATGTGAGATTTCTTCGTTTTAACTGGTTTTGAAAATGTTGTTTCGAAGATCGAACTAGACCGAAGTTCGCTAGCTTGTACAGGTACCAAACATCCAACCCGATATTCGAAGCGATTTCACAGCACTAGTGTCCGGATGGGTGGGCGGGCGGCGGGAAAAAGTTTGTCCGGCCAGTATCTCGGAGACCGTAAGGTGTAGGAAGTTGATACTTGGTAGGGACATTGGTTGGGGGTGTAGGTGGGCCAAGTCATGGTGTGACCTTGATTTGACCTTTCCGTAGTGGCCTTGACCCATAAAATCTTGTCCGGACTAGGGATGGGTTGGTATGAAAAATGTGAACATCGGGCGGTCGCCAATGCAAAACCGTACTGATTTTGGGACTCAGCGTTTTAGTATACCCCAATCAAACATGGACGTTTCCTCTTAACGACATTGCAATAAAAATCCCCAAATTTACAAAATATGAGAAAAACTTGTATAGTTTCATCAGGTTTCTCGTTTGTTCCCAATATTTTCAGTTTTCCTCCTATTATATGCGTTTTCAAGCGAGATTTAGGTTATAAAGTGTCGTAACCAAAATATGGCAGTTCTCAACGTGTCGCTATAAAAGTATGCAAATGGACGAAAATATGGGGAGAAAAGCTTATAATTTCTTCAGATTTTGGGTATGTTTCTAATATTTTAAGTTCTTAACTCTTCCTTCCATTATATATGTTAGCAAGCGAAGTGGCAGTTTTAAAATCTTGTCACGGTATTTCAGTAAAATGTGATACCAAGATACCGGACCTACCGAGTACCGACCCATCCTTAGTTCAGACTATATCTCGGAAACTATAACATGTAGGAAGTTGATACTTGGTAGGGACATTGGTTGGGGGTTGTAGGTGTGCAACGTCGTGGTGGGACCTTGATTTGTTGCTTTGACCTTGCCGTAGTGACCTTGACCTATAAAATCTTGACTGGGCTATATCTCGGAAGCTGTAGGGTGTAGGAAGTTTATACTTGATAGGGACATTGGTTATGTGGTGTAGGTGTGCAGCGTCATGGTGGGACCTTGATTTGACCTTTGACCTTGCCATAGTGACCTTGACCTTGATTTGACCTTTGACCTTGCTGTAGTGACCTTGACCTATCTTGTACGGGCTATATCTCGGAAGCCGTAAGGTGTAGGAAGTTTATGTATATGTGGTAGGGACATTGGTTAAGGGGTGTAGGTGTGCAGCGTCATGGTCTGACCTTGATTTGACCTTGTCGTAGTGACCTTGACCTCTAAAATCTTGTTCGGGCTATATCTCGGAAACCGTAAGGTGTAGGAAGGTGATACGTGGTAGGGACATTGGTTAGGGGATGCAGGTGTGCAATGTCATGGTGTGACCTTGATTCGACCTTCGGCCTAGTTGTAGTGACCTTGACCTATAAAATCTTGTTGCACCTTTGGGTGTGTCTTTTGATGCAGATTAAGCACTGTTAAAGTCATATTAGAATTCATTAAGAATTTTAGTTTTACAACTTCCCATTGCAAGAGATGGAATTTCATCAAGTGAGCAACAGATTTTGCTCCAACACCACACATAAGCATTCATTGAATGCAGTATTGGCTCTTGTCAAAAATGAATGCAAGACAGACAGTCTCCCTTCACTTGAAAAGGCGAGACAATCTTCTTTATTTAAATAATAAGAAATAGATGCTAAACTAAAAGTTCAAATAAATAAACTATTTAATGCCGTTTTTACACTAGTGTATCCGGGGACCCTCCCCCCCCCCCCCCCCCCCCCCTGAAAAATAATGTAAAGGGGTTCAACCCAAAGTACAAAATTATTTCTTGAGAGTGGTGTTAAATTTACAGGAAATTCACTATATTTTTACCAAAAATTAATTTTTTTCCCCTTAGTTATGGTATGTCTGATGGGAACCCCCACCTTTCTCTGATGTGAACCCCCACCTTACTCTGATGTGAACCCCCACCTTACTTAAAGGCTGGATCCGCCCTGTTTTATTTGTTATTTTTTATGTCGTCACTCTGCGGCGTGGGCGTACGCGTCCGTGTGAACAACTTCTCCTCCAAAACTACAAGGCCTAGAGACATGCTGTTTTTTAAAAAGATACCTTATCTATCGAGGATGAAAAGTTGTTCAAGGCATGCAGTCTGTTCGTCTGTTTGCTAGAGACATTATAAGGGAGGTACCCCCACCAAAAGTGTGAAAATTTCAACACTTTATCACAATTTTCTCAGTGACTATTGCAGGGATTTCTCTCATATCTTGCATACATGTACTAGGCCAGAGGTAGATTGTCTTGTGTGAGTATGAGACCTGGATCTGTCTTATGTTTTTTTAAATAAATTTTTTTTAATAATTTTTAATGCATTAAAATTCATGAAATCATGCACTAAATCACTTATAACTTGAAAAGTGTTGCATTTAGAGCATTTTGTTACAATATGTTATTCAGCTACTTTTTTCATAGCTACAACATGGTGAGTAACTTGGGTGTCTGTCTCAATAGCTAAGTGAGTAATAGCTACTTTTGGGCTTTTCAGTAACTTCCATTATGAGTAAAATAACTTGTAACTTAAAAACTATTGCATTTAGAGAATTTCTTATAAATATGTTATTCAGCTACTTTTCGGTCAGCTATAACATAGTAAAATTTCAGACCTGTAGCTCATGGCATAGCTGAGTAATAGCTACTTTTAGGTTATCACTGTCGAGTAAATCACTTATAACTTGAAAACTATTGCATTTAGAGTATTTTGTTTCAATATGTTATTCACCTATTTTGGGGTCAGCTATAGCATAGTGAAGTTCCACACCTGTGGCTCATTGCATAGCTGAGTAATAGCTACTTTGAAGTTCTCACTGTTGAGTAAATCAGTTGTAATTGGAAAACTATTGCATTTACAGAAATTTGTGTAAATATGTTATTCAGCTACTTTTGGGTCAGCTATAACATAGTGAAATTACAGACCTGTAGCTCATGGCAAAACTGAGCAATAGCTATTTTCAGGTACTGACTGTTGAATAAATCAAAACAAATTGTGCAGGCCCTTTTGACCTGGGGTCAGAGAACCCTGAGAGGTCAAGGTTGGCTACCAACTCACCGGTTAACCGGGAGTCTACCGTCATTTCCCTCCCCCTTTTTTCTTTCCCTCCCAGAGTTGGTCTGAGCAGGGGAAGATAGAGAGAGAGAGGGGCTGAGTTCAGTCCCAGAAGAAATAAACTTCCCAAAGGAAGCAAGTCACAGTTTTTTTTGTTTTTTTTTTTTATAAAGTATGTACATTGAAACTATTTACACTATGTACATATCTGGCATATTTACAATATGTACATATTTACTTATATACAACATCTCCTCGCTTCTGGGCCTGGTGGTGCACCTGCTGGGCAGCCACTACAGGTCCCAGGTGGAAAAGCTCTGAGTCAGCCCAGGCAACATCCTTCAAATAAAACTGAGTGAAGGTGTTGTGAGATTTCCAGTGGCAGGCTGACAAAATCTGGTCTAAGGAGATCCCTGATTGGAACGCCTTAGAGGCAGCAAAGGCCCTACCGTCATGGGCTTTAACCTGATGTAAGGATAGGGCCTCCTGGTCGGAGAGCTCATAGCACAGAATCACAGTCTGTTTGATCCATGAGGAGATGGTGGCAGGTGAGATGTCTTTGTCAAACCCTTTCTTGAAGGAGACAAAAACCAACTCCTTATTCTGCCTAAGGTCTGAGGTCCTGTCCAAGTAGTAGCGTAGGGCTCTAACTGGACATAGGGACCTATCACCCTTGAGTGATTTATCCAGAGATGGTGCCAGGGCTGGAATGACCACTGGAGCCACACTGTCTGGACCCTCCTTGGCCAGCTGGTTCTTGGAAAGGAAGCTGGGTGAGGGGTACAAAGACACCTTAGACCAGTCTGACTGGTGTCTGATGTTCTTATGTAACCAAGCATGGATCTCACTCCTGCGTTTACCAGAACCTAAGGCCAGCAAGAAAACAGTCTTGAAAGTCAGATGTTTCAAGGAGGCCTCTTTTAGGGGTTCAAAAGGAGCCTTTGTCAGCTGGTGAAGCACCAGGGAAAGGTTCCAGGAGGGGATGCCCCTCTTGCCCTTGGCTCGTCTAAGTGAGCGCCCCACCCTTCTTTTGATGCGTCTGTAAATATTTACAGAGCATATTTTAGAGGGTGTAATGGTTGGCCTGGTAGCACATTGCTTTCCTCCAGCCGCCACCTTAGATGGGGGTGGAGGGACTTGGGGACCGGGATCATCTTTTCCAGTGATTCTGGGACCCTCCAGTTGTTTTTCAAGTGCCACTGTATGGGTCTCATGTGTAGTCGCCCTAAGTGTACTTGTTTTTCTGTTGCTGTTAGTAGACCTATGAGGGACATGAATTGTCGGACCGGGCAAACCGGATCCGACAGTATAGATCTGATCTTGTCTGTCAAGGTCTGCCAACGTTCTTCTGTTGGTCTGACCTTGCCCTCTTTCAGGTCGAACTGGTAACCTACGAAGTTGAAGACCTGTTTGGGTGCCAGTTCTGACTTTTCCTTGTTCACCAGCCACCCTAGTTCCTGACAAAGTGTGACCAGGGTTTGAGTATGCTGGAGACAAGTGTCGTGGGTAGAGGCTCTCACCAGCCAGTCGTCTAGGTACTGGTGGGTCCTTATACCCTTCTGAAGTGCCATGAGTTTGACCTCTTTGGCCACCACTGTGAACTCCATGGGGGCTGTGGATAGACCAAATGGTAGAGCTTTGAACTGGTAAGATCGACCCTGGAGATGAAAATGCATGTACTTCCTGGACTGACTGTGAATTGGTATGTGGAAGTATGCGTCTTTGAAATCTATGGATGTGACCCACTCTCCTCCTCTCCATCTTGAACGACTCTGTGTTTAAAAAGGTGTTCAAGGTGCTCAGGTCCAGGATGGGTCTCCACCGGTTGTTGGGTTTGGGTACCATAAATAGCCGGTTGTAAAACCCGAAACCCCAGTGAATTTTGGTTTTCTACCGGTTCGACTGCATTTCTGTTTATCAGCTGATACAGTGCCTCCACAAGGAAGGACTGTTTGGTTGGATTGTGGTAGTTGCTTATTACAGTCGGTGTCCTTGTCAAGTAGGGTCTGTACCGGAAGGGGAGGGTATAAACCTCCCTTAGAGTGGTGACTACTTTTGAACTCGAACCCAAGGACTCCCATTTTGTCCAATACAGGTTTAACCTCGCCCCTACATGAGGATCTATAACAGCATGTTGGGCATTGGTGACAAGATCTACAGAACACAAGTGACCTACACAAGAAACACTTTTCACATATTTTATTTCTGTGTACATTTGACAAAAGGTGGGATTTACGCCTTTCCTTTGTGGCAACCCGGTGACAATATGAGCATTTGCAACATGTGAGTCTACATTAGAATTTAAAGTCACTTTGCTGTTCTTGGACACCACTGGTGCTGGGTTCAAGACTCCCTGACCGGTGACATGTACAGAGTTCTTCTGACCAGCCACAGAATTTACACAGTGATTGTCATTTACGAGACTTGAACCCCTTGGCAGGCTTCTGGGAGAACGTTGAGGCCTTGCCACAACCTTTCCTAGCTTGTTGCTTGTCTTTAATCTGCTTCCAAGCCGGGAGCGTTGGTTTCCTGTCGTGGTGACTCATAGATCTATCACTTGCAGGGTAAGACCTGAAACGATTTTGCTATCGGTGTGATGTACCCGACGAACGCCTCTCGTCATTTTTGTTGATTTCCTCTTCAGCCTTGGTGATAAGCTGATCCGGGAACAGTGCGTTTAGATGTATTGGAAACGTTCTTAGGGCGTTCACAGTATCTTCCTTCACTCCCGTGTGTAGGTAGTCCAGATAGCTATCCCTGCGAGCTAGAGTGAAGTTGGCCATGTTGATAAAAATACCTTCGGATAGATCTTGCATGGTTCTGGCCATGGCCTGTGAGATTGACCGGTTAAGCGTGGTCAGATACTCGAGTTCATTGACAGCTTGCTTCATCTTCTCTGATGACTTGCCCTTACTGTCGAGATGTAGAGTTTTGAGTTGAGTGGCCATAGAGCCTTGAACTCTAGTCAAACACCTTGACAAACCAGCAGCCTGGTTACACATTATTGTCTGTTCTCTTGCTGCTCTCTCCCACCTTCTGAGTAGTTCTTGACTGAAGGCCCGGGAGGGTGGGGCAGTAGGTAAGTTTCTTCTAGCCACCCTGCTGAATGAATGGTTGAGTTTGGGAGGATCCGGTGACCAGGTGCGTACTGTTGTGTTTTCAGAGTCCTTCTCAGCATGCATCCCATACCACCTTGAAGATCTTGGAGTTTTAATGAACTGATCTCTGAGGAGACCGGAATTGTCTGTATTTCTAGTTGGGTAGCACTCTGTGAGTGTGAGGTTGAGACTGGACATCTTACGACACAACCAGTCATCCACAGGAAGTTTCACCGACACTTTACCGGTTGGTCTAACATGTGCACCAGCAAAGGGGTTGTCATCAGCAGTGGAGGACACAGGTTCGAACTCAAGAACCTTGTGCCAGTTCATGAAACTTCTCACATCCCTCATAGTCTCCCTGTAGTTTGCCTCCTCAGTAGGTTCACTGTCAGGATCATCTCTGGAGACATCCCTGTCTGCTGACCGGTCCCGGTGGGCCTCTTCATCCAGATAACCGGTATCACTGAGCTGGTCAGCTTCACTATCAGAAGCTGCACTCACATCTCCCTCACCGGTTGGCTGAACTTCAGGGAACGAACCGGGGGCCTGAACAGGCTGGGTTGCTATCCCTGCACCGGGAGCCCCAAGGGGCTGGGTGGCAGTCTCCATCTCCTCTACAGCCTCACCGGTGACCTGATCAAGGCCGGGACCGGATTTCTCTACAGCCAGCTTGCTGGTGGTGGCACCAGGATAAAAAAATGGCCTCTGGCTGGTAGTCACATCTGAAGCTGGTTTCACAACCGGTTCCACTGGTACTGTGAATGTCTTGGCCAATAACATTGCCTCAAGACAGGAGAATCTTTCAGCCCACTTCTCATCAAGTTGCTTCAAATCTTCAGCTGATGGTTTACTGCTAGGAGATTTCTACTTACTGGCAGAAGGCTTGGGGGATTCACTACGCTTCGTCTTCTTGGTAGTAGGGGAAGAATGAACAGCCTTGACCCTCTCCACTTTACCCAGCACACTAACGTGTGCAGGGTCCACGCGAGTGGGAGAGGAGGAGGACGCAGTCGCCTTCTTGTCTTTCCTGTCTTTGTAAGTAGGGGTAGACAGTTGCTTGATCTGATCGGGGTTAAACCCTCTACAGATAACACATTCTTTCTTCTGGACGCAGGGGTCATCGCCTAGCCCTTTGTCCCTACAACGTGCACACTTGGAGTGGGAGTCGAACCCAGCCATAGCGTGTCCGCATGAGCCTCGTCTTTGTCCTGGAGATGACATAGTTGTAGGTAATACTTCTAAAAAAGTAAATTAAAAAGGTTGCGTTCGGTGTAGAACGAAGAGGAAGTACGATGCGCCACCTGGCGAATGCACTCTCCTGGACGGTCCTGCCGGTATTATATACAGGACGTCTTTTTCTGACGTTTGGCGGGACCGGTCGTGCCGACGGTAAAGCAATTGTCCATTGGATAGGATGTATTAACGCAATAAAAAGCTACTTTCAGGTTCTCCCTGTTGAGTAAATCATTGTATCCACTGGACAGCCATCATGTGTAGAGAGATTTCACCATTACCGCTCTAACAAAAACAATATTATAGCTAGCCTTCTCAAGTTTGTAGGATATATTAATAACCATAAAATGTTGCCTGGGAATATTTTTGGCCTCATTTTGGAAAACAAGATGGCCGCCAGGGATGTTTATTCGACTTTAAACAAGGACTTTTGTTGGCCCTGTAGAGCAAAGGGTATTATAGGTAGAAATCTCAAATTTGCAGGATATGTTCCTCATTATAAAATCTTGACTGGGAATATTTTTGGCCTCATTTTGAAAAACAAGATGGCCGCCACAGGTGTTTCTTTGTCAGTCATGAAAAGTGCTTATATCTCCCTTATTATTGGTCCTAGAGGTTTGGGATGGTAAACCAACCTATAGGAAATCATGGGCTGTGAATCTTTTGGTGTGGTCAGATTTGACCTTTGACCCCTCCTTCAAGGTCAAACAAGGATAGCCAAACTTAAAAGTGCTTATAACTCGCTTATTATTGGTCCTAGAGGTTTGGGATGGTAAACAGACATATAGGAAATCATGGGCTGGGAATCTGTTGATGTGGTCCGATTTGACCTTGGACCCCTCCTTCAAGGTCAAACGAAGATACCCAAACTAAAAAGTGCTTATAACTCACTTATTATTGGTTCTAGAGGTTTGGAATGGAAAACCAACCTATAGAAAATCATGGGCTGGGAATCTTTTGGTGTGGTCGGATTTGACCTTGGACTCCTCCTTCAAGGTCAATTGAGGATAGCCAAACTTAAAATTGCTTATAACTCGCTTATTATTGGTCCTAGAGGTTTGGGATGGTAAACAGACATATAGGAAATCATGGGCTGGGAATCTGTTGATGTGGTCCGATTTGACCTTGGACCCCTCCTTCAAGGTCAAACGAGGATACCCAAACAGAAACTAAAAAGTGCTTATAACACACTTATTATTGGTTCTAGAGGTTTGGGATGGTAAACCAACCTATAGGAAATCATGGGCTGGGAATGTGTTTGTGTGGTTGGATTTGACCTTGGACCCCTTCTTCAAGGTGGAACGAGGATATTGCGTTTGCAGTATTTCTTAAATATGTTTTAACCTACTTTTTACAGCTAAACAGTTACCATGTTACTTTCCTTCATAATACCATTTGCAGGGCACAACTTTTTTGTCCTTTTCTTCTGTCAGCTTCGGAATTTCTTTCGAACATGCTGTTCAATTACCATTTACTGTACTTCTGTACAGCATTGTCCCTGATAATTATGCTTTCCTCTCATTATCACCTTCACAAATCAAAAACATTCCGTCAGCTGACACAGTGCCCATTCACGGGCACTCTCCTCTTGTTTTTAAATTTCACTTCTAAACCACGTCTTAATGGCTTAATGGCTGGTTGCTACTTTTTTTATTTTACTGTTATCTAGATTCATCAAATAAAAAATAAATTGCGTTTTTTTCTCTTTTCTTTGAAGAAGTATATATTTTGTCTCTTCCGATAATAGACAAATTTCTTTGGTCAGTAGTTGTTTCGACTGTTTCGCCTGTGACACAATATGCAGAAGACGAGTTAAAAATTAGACAATGTGTTATTAACCTACTTTTGAGTCAGCTATACCACAGTAAAATTGCATCCCTTTAACTCATTGCATAGCTGAGCAAAAGCTACTTTGAGATTCTCTCTGTTGAGTAAATCAGTTGTAACTCGAAAACTTCTTTCACTTCTACTCTGAAACTCAAAACACACAGCTGACACAGAGCCTGTTCACAAGCACTGATTGCTTGTTCAAATATGTTTTCCTTAAGGTACTAAGGATTACTCCTATGGGCTTTCTGAAAAATTTTGACTTTTCGGAATTTCGGCCACCATCTTCGGTTTTGGCGGAAATGGAAAATATTGTTTATCTTATAAACTATAAGAGATAGAGTGATTTCGGCCAAATTTTGGACACCTTGGGTACTAAGGACTACTCTAGGACCTCTGAAAAATTTAGACTTTCCGATTTTTGGCTGACATCTTGAATTTTGTTGGAAATGGAAAATGTCATTTATCTTGAAAAGTGTAAGAGATAGATAGATTTTCGGCAAATTTTGGACCCACAGGGTACTAAGGACTGCTCCTTCCTGTATGACCTTTGGTAAATTTAGACTTATCCAATTTTGGTCTCCATCTTAAATTTTGGTACTCATGGAAAATGTCATATATATCGACAACCATAAGAGATAGAGCGATTTAAGGCAAATTTAAGACCCCCTTGGTGCTAAGGACTACTCCTGTAACACCTCTGAATAATTTAGATTTCTTCAAATTTTGGAGACATAGGAGACTGTAAGAGCCATAGTGATTTCAGGCAAGTGTTGGTCCAACTAGGTAATAAGGAATACTTAATTAATGTCTGAATAATTTAGAATTTTCTTAGTTAATTCTTAATCTTCAAAAAGACCGTTTATCTGGCCACAGCTGTGTCCTTGGTCAAGTTGCAATTGGTGTTTGTTTAGACTGAAAAGGAATAGCGAAATCTTTGTTTGAATATTGCTCAGGGGCCATTTGGCAAATATTCAAATATTTAATATATTTTTAAAGTTTTTGCAAGTGCAACACATAATTGCTGGTTTCTTAAATAAAACAAGATATTATCACCCTTTACTCATAATGTCTAGCAGACTGAGAACAGTGTCCTATAATATGTTCAGATTTGTTAAATGTTTTGCTTTTGATAAATGATGGCAAAACTTGTGTTATCAGAACTTCTGTGATAAAATATACAGATTTCATGAACTCGCTTTCATTCTGAAAATTGTTGTATTTCCCTTTTGTTTTATTCTAAATGTCTCCTCTATTTTAAGAACCTTCAGGTAAATAAAATTATGCTGTCCTGATGTTTATGAATAAGAGTGTTTGTGCCGTAGTTTAGTTTATAAACTGTGACAGTAAGGAATGTGACAAGTAGTTTTGTTTGTAGTCAGGCTGTTAAGAATACATGTTGAACAGTAGATTAATGAATTATTTTGAGTTTAAAAATACAAATAAAGTAATGTATTCAATATTCACAATTCTACAAATAATTTGCACACGTTGCCTTCAATTTTGTCATGCTATCATTGCTCTGCAAGTTTGATCAGAAAGTCAAGCAAAAAGTAGCTGTTTTTCTGAATTTGACAAAGTACTACTCATGAAAAAGTAGTTGGAGAGAGTATTTGATTTATAAAAAAACCTACTCCTTGTCTAGACATAAGTTTAAAGCTTTTGAGTGGAATAAGAAATTATTCATTGTTACTTCAACTTTTAATTTTATTGTTATTTTCAGAATTCTTACTTTCGTTGAAGGAATCTGGTCAACTCGGCCCATTTCAAAGTCGGCCCCCTGCAAACTCGGCCCATACAAACTATAAGCCTTATTAAGGTAGTTGGGTTAAACAAAGTTTCACGTAAATTATTTAACTTTTATGCAACATTTCTGTTGATAAAACTTTGCAAGGAAACCCCACGGAATTCTGTGACCCTATATTTATCTCCCGCCTGCGGCCGAAGGCCAAGGTTGGGAGATTATAAAACGCCTTCCGTCCGTCCGTCCGTTCGTCACGTTTTTGCATAAACCTTAATATCTCATTCATTTACAAAGATATCTCCACCAAATTTGCAGGGAATGTTTATGGCTATGAAAACCTGTCTCTGCAACATTTTAGCCTCATTTTGAAAAACAAAATGGCCGCCATAGCCAATTGTTTGAAAATCATAAAGGTGCTCTAAATCTTGAAATATTCCAGCTAGCTTCATCAAATTTGCACAAAAGCTATATGGCTAAAAAAGCTAGCCTGATAGTAATTTTGGCACTGGTTCAAAAAACAAAATGGCCGCCATATCACATGTTTAAAGTTCGGCACGTTTTTGCATAAACCTTAATATCTCATTCATTTATAAAGATAATGAAGATATCTTACAGATATCTTCACCAAATTTGCAGGGAATGTTTATGGCTATGAAAACCTGTCTGCAAAATTTTAGACTCATTTTGAAAAACAAAATGGCCGCCATAGCCAATTGTTTGAAAATCATAAAGGTGCTCTAAATCTTGTTTTATGTATATATGGATATAATTGAATTGTGTAAGTCCACGAAATTGAAATATTAATTCGTCAGCTAAGTACAAGTTTCCAGGTAACATACTTGATCTCCCAGCAGCATTTCTATAACATATTGTTAGAAAATAGTAAAGAATACTGTGATTTCATATTTTATACATAAATGTAAATATTATTGAGTTATTCTCATGTTCACTTTGCAGGGGGCCGACTTTGAAACGGGCCGACTTTAAAATGGGCCGAGTTTGAAGTGGGCCGAGTTGTCCATAAAACTTCGTTGAACTGATTTTTAAAATGCATGCATGAATTCTTGAATAGTAGTTGTTTTTTGGTCACACATTCTGCTCTGTAGAGGTAAGATTCCTTTGTGTGATGGAGGTTCTGAAAGCCTCTGTGTAATATCTTCAGTCACTCTAGTCTTTGTGTTGGTCACACAAGCTTTAAGGTGATACATACTGTGCTTTCAGACATCTCCAATAGTTTATGTAGTCCTCTGTACACTCTCTCTTGCCTCTTCTTGTGTAATTACTGGCAGATGATAAAGCCGTATAAATTAGTCTCATTTGTCAGGCCAGCAAACTCTCCTTACTGTTTGTGCCTCTTAATTTATTAACAAAGTCCTTTTTGTCATCCAAAAAGATACACTGCTGAGCCAAAGAAAGAAGCTCATTTGGAAGCTTGAGGAAATTACATTCCTTTCAGGAGTCCACCTCAGTTATAAATTGAATATATATAATTTGAAAAAAGCCATTCATATCGGGCTTTTGTTGAGAGAGAGAGGGGCTATTAATAGCAAACAACATTATGATGTCTAATAGATTGGAGTTTGGAAGAAAGAGCTGCTTTATTGGGTCGGGATTTCATATGTGATTAAACAGATTTGTGTGTGTATAAAGAGCAAACGCATATATCATAAAGTTATAATGTGAAGGATTATATACACATATACCACTGTGATGAAAGAGTTGGGTCTCTGAATCAGACACATTAGAATGGTGTAATTAAGAGGAAATTGTCATTATAAACAGAGTACGATGGCTACACTCTGCTTGTTTTGTAAGGTAAGGGGTAGTAAAATTATTTATCAGTTATACTGTGTTCAAACTTTGCTGATCTCTCGTGTCTGTTATTCAGACACTCTGACGCTGGTAGGGAGGGCATATGTCGTATGTTGGCCAGAGATCACCATCATGGATTTATGTGTCTTTATTTTATTAAATTTTTCGTGTATTATATAATGTTTCTAAAGAAACATTGCCTTGAAATTCTACATTCATGAATCCTACAAAATGTATTGAATTATTTTCGGAACTATTCAGACTTAGTAATTTTGGAAGCATATTTTTATAGACATTTTAATATCACCTGTAGTTATGTGTCACTGCTGAAAACCATTCATGTATTTTACAAGCCTTTATCTTAACCGTTTTTTTACCATTCAGAAACACCTTATTGACTTTTTTGGCTTTCAGATGCTTGTTTCTGCATTAGGAGAAACTGTTTTCTGGTTTTAATTTCTTTTTTAGTAACAAAAGAATGATACTTAAATTCAATAAATGTTATTATCCATTGATACGTCTTATTCATTAGTTAAATTTTATGAAATTTATGTCCGGGGGGGATTTCAGTTTCCATGTATTGAAACTCTAGTCTATAAATGGAATATTGTCTTCCTGTTGAACAGCACATGGTGTTTAAGACAGCCACACTTGTTTACAAGTTTCTACACAGGTTTTCCTAGGTATTTTGCTCCATATCTTTCTTCCTACACCAGTTCTTATAGCACCAGGCGCAGCCAAAGTGGTGGTAATTTCCTTGTCATTCCAAAGTTCTACCCTTCTGTTCATAAATCTATCAAACAGTTTCGTTATAGTTTTGATTTTGATGCTCCCACTGTGTGGAATGCTCTTCCAGATGAGATTCGTGCCTCTCCATTCTTGGCCTCTTTCAGAAAGCAGCTTAAAACTTACCTGTACACCAAAGCATACCCACCTTAGTCTGGATCATCCCCTGGTGTTCTCCGTGGTGCTTGACCCCTCTTCTGTCTCTGGATACTGAAATTTGTCGACTGCTCTTCTGGTTTTGTTGCGCCTTAGAGTACTCTTGTATGGGGAGATTAAGTGCTATAAAAGTCCAATTAAAATATTTGTTTTATACATCTGACAAGAATTGAAATGCTTTTGAAGAAACTTTCGTTGAAATTTCTGTCAAAATGATATTGGAGATTCTATCATGACATGAACGTAGGGTGCAAAATACACCATACATGGTAAAAATACCAAATAATATCCTTGAATTGTATATCATAGAATGCTACATACAATGACTCACACTTCAGGATTCTTGCTCATATTTATATAACAAAGGAACCTCCAGTATCCAACCTTCAACTGTAACACCTCCAGTACATTGACAAAATGAATGGCACTGAATGGCACTGGAAGATTATTTGATTAGTTGGGAAAAACGTTAAACCATCCTGTAAAATATACTAATTATTGAGAAAGAAAAAGATTTGAACTGTTCTTGAAATATATTAGTTACAAAGGGATTTTTGTTTTGATGCTCAGCATTCTTCACATTCGTAATATTCTTGAGTATTTCAGACATTGAAAATTTTCTTTGTTTGCAGAGGTTGTCAACTAAGATCCGAGAATTGGAGAATGAAGTAAAGCACCTGCAGTCTAGTCGTGCAACCCCTCCTCCTGCCTCTCCCTGTCTGGCATCAACAGGGGGAGCGGGTCCTTCCCCACCCCAGCCCTCCCCTCGCCGTAGTGACAAGCATGCCAAGGAGAACAAGCTGCTCCGTAAAACCATCGAGGAGATGGAGCTGCGCATCGAGACCCAGAAACAGACACTGGGCGCCAGGGATGCTAGCATCAAGAAGTTACTAGAGATGTTACAGGGCAGGGTGAGTGGTTTTATCCACACAATCCCATGGCTATGTGATGTTGCTATAAACATACCTAATGTGGTTAGACACAATGGTCAAGTGGTTATATATAGGCTGAGTAGTTAAAACAGTGGATATTTTTATGGCTTTGTATCATGTGTATAAAATGAGAATTCCTGTAATGGTTGCCTTTGTTGAAATACAAAACTCGATTTTCACACTCACATGCTCTGCATGTATTTGGATGATAATTAAGCGGCCCGTCAGGGACGCTTATTTGTTTTCACCGAAGTTCGACTGATTACCGCCGCCGCCGCCGGATTATGGTCTCCCTTGAATAACTTCTTAGCCTTTCAAAATTTTCTTTCCTTCTTATCTTTCTTTAAAACTATAGGCGTGGGAAAAATTTTTGGGATACTTTGCGCAGACCTTAAGCTTTACTTAAGGTAACCTTAAGCATAACTCTAAAACACCCCGTCATCGCGTTTCGGAAAAAACGACACACACCTGTGCTATAAAATTTATCTGGTACATTCTGGACCAAATTTCCAAGGTCGGAAAGGATTTTCTCATCAGTCGCACCGTAGATACGTGAATGGGAGGCGTTTTATTTTTGTAAATTTTTTAAAAATGGGTACTTTGTCTGTATCTCAAAAACGGTTAGGATTTCGGCATTTTGTTGGAATAACTTATTCAGCCACTTTTTGATAATCTTTCACATGCCGAAGTTTTAGCTCTGTATCTGCAAACTTAAGGTCACCTTAATGACCAAAACATGGGTTTAACCCTCCAGTTCACTTAGTTTTCCACACTTTTCAACCAAACTTGCCATGTATATTAAGATTCACCAATGGATTATCCTGACTTTATGGTGACCTTAAACTGTTAATATTATTAGGGCTATGGCCCCTCTAAAGTCATCAAATTGGAATAAAATTGTCTGGCCTGTTATTTTTCCATCTTTTTAAAAATCTAACATATATTGATATTGAGGTACATCAAAAGAACAATCTTACTACCTTATGATTCAAATATTATTAATGTTAGGGCCATCTTAAACTTAAAATGTAGAGTCTTAAGCTTAGTTAATGTGTACATTTTTCAAATAAAACTTGCGACATTTATAAAGGTTGGCAGAAAGGACATTCTGCTTTTATGGTCACCTTAAAGTCCCAATATGAATGAAGTTATGGTCACTTTTCAGTGAAAAAAAGGAAGTTTTTGGCCTTCAGCTATCTTATTGTTCAACTGACCTCAGCTAAACTTTGTACACTTATAAAGGATGACAAAAGGGACATTCTCATTTTATGGTCACCTTAAAGTCACAATATGGATGAAGTTATGGTCACCTTGCAGTGAAATTATGGAGTTTTTAATCTCCAGCTATCGTATTGTTCAGCAGAGCTCAGTTAAATTTTGTACACCTTTAAAGATGACATTAGGGACATTCTTATTTTCTTTCCACCTTGGAGTTCCAATACAAATACAATCATGGCCATCTTGACGTGAAAATGAGGATTTTCAGCCCCTAACTGATTTACTGTTCAGTAACATCAGTTTAACTTGACATTGATTATACTAAAGTAAGATTTTGTATAACACTTCACCTAAAATTCCTGTACTTAAGAGGCTTTGGCCATCTTAACATGATGAATATATACTTCTTGCTCCCTCCTCATTTATTATATCCCCAGATGAAAGTCGGGGATATATTGGATTCAGGTCCGTCGCGCCGCCGCCGCCTCCGCCGTAGAAATTTCCTTGTGGACGCGATAACTCAAAAACAAATTAATATTTTTTTTTCAAACTTGGTACACATGTTAAGGGTGCCCAAAGGAAGATCCCTATTTTAAGGTGACCTTAAACTCCCAGTAAAAAAGAACTTATGGCCACCTTAAGGTCAGAAATTGCACTTTTGGCCACTTAGAGCCCTGTAGGTCACAAACTATGATGCTCAGCTGGCTGAAATTTTACCTGACAACACATTAATATGTTCTTAGTACATGTGCCGAAAATCATGACTTTAAGTTGAGGAGAAAATTGTGTTTGAGGCCCATAAATACCCCCACTTAGGGATTTTTTGCTATACTTTACACATATTTTGCCCTATAATTTGGAAGTGATAATTCTGATGAGTCTCAAACTGCGCTAGGTATAACTTTGATATGTAATCCTTGTCTGTAGAAAATTTTAGGGCTGTAGGTGTACCCAAAGGGGTCGACTTAAGGTCTGAAAGTGCCCACAGAGACCCAATTTATGCACTTTTTGCCACTTTCAAGCACTGTAGCTTTCAAACTATGTCTCTCATCTAAGTTAAATATCATCTGGGAATATATCTATGTGTTTTCTTATATGTGCCCCAACATTTAGGCCTTTAATAGACAGTTAACCTGTGTATCAGGACCATAAACACCCACCCGAGTGACCCTTATAAGACATTTTTCACATCTTTTTCCCTGTAACTTGGAAATGGTAAGTCTGAGAAGTTTCAAACTGTATTAGATATATGTTCTGTGTGTAATCTTAGTATGTAACAGATTTTAAGTCTGAAGCTTTAATTTTGAAGGTCAAATTGAGGTCTCTAAAAGGCTCCCAAAGACCCAATATTTGGACTTTTTGCTACTTTTAAGCCCTGTGACTGTCAAACTATGTGACTGATAGAGCTCAAATCCTATCTGAGAAGATATTAGTATGTTATTTTTATATGTGCCAAAAATTAAGGCTTTAAGAAGACATTTAACCTGTGTATGAGGACCATAAATCCCCACCCGAGTGACCATTTTTAGACATTTTTCACATATTTTTCCCTGTAACTTGGAAATGGTAAGTCTAAGAAGTTTCAAACTGTATTAGATGCATATTCTATGTGTAATCTTAGTATGTGACAAATTTTAAGTCTGAAGCTTTAATTTGAAGGCTACATTTAGGTCTCTAGAAGGCCCCATAAAGACCCAATATTTGGACTTTTTGCCAATTTTAAGGCCTGTGACTGTTAAACTATGTGACTGATAGAGCTGAAATCTCATCTGGGAATACATTATTATGTTCTTTTTACATGTGCCAAAAATCAAGGCTTCAAGTAGACATTTAACCTGTGTATGAGGACCTTAAACACCCACCTGAGTGACCCTTTTAAGACATTTTTCACATATTTTGCTCTGTAACTTGGAAATGGTAAGTCTGAGAAGTTTCAAACTTTATTAGATACATATTCTATGTGTAATCTTAGTATGTAACAAATTTTAAGTCTGAAGCTTTAATTTGAAAGCCACATCGAGATCTCTAAAAGGCCCACAATGACCCAATATTTGGACTTTTTACCACCTTTAAGCTCTGTAACTGTTAAACTATGTGATGGATGGAGCTGAAATCCCATCTGGGAATGCATTATTATGTCCTTTTTACATATGCCGAAAATCAAGGTTTTTAGTAGACATTTAACCTGTGTATGAGGGCCATAGACACTCGCCCAAGTGCCTTTTTTGACATTTTTTCCGTATTTTGCCCTGTTATTTGGAAATGCTTAGTGTGACAAGTCTTAAACTGTATTATATATAATTTTTGTTTGTTATGTATGTCCCCCAAAAAGTTTCAGATCTGTAGTTTAATTGCTAAGGTATCTTTAACAATTGTAAAATGCCCACAGAAACCCAATTTATGGATATTATGCCACTTTAAAGCCCAGTAACTGTCAAACGATGTGGGGTATAGAGCTGAAATCTTTGAATTTTTAAAAGGAAATGCCTGTCTATTTAAATTTTGAATATTAATAATGTTATGGCTATCTTAGTCTTTTAAGAACTTATTTTTGTGTGTTATACCTCTGCTTGCTGAGTTTTTCACTTTTTAAAATGAAACTGGTTAAACATATTCAAGTAGACAAAATGGACACTTTAAGTGAGCTTTAAGTCCCAATATTAATGAAATTATATCCTTATGTAGTAAAACTAGGGGATTTTTAACCCTCAACTAGCCCAGTTTTATTCAACTTGCCTCAGTTAATTTTGGCACAGCTCCTACAGTTATGAACTCATTTCAGTTGATAATCACATACTTAAAATTCTCAATTCTTTTTGTATTTGAGTACCCCTTTTATATAGATTGTTTGTTTACCATTTATGCTCAACCCACATCCCCCACCCGGATTCCCCCCACCCACCTCTGGGACCTCCAGCTATATTGAGTGACACTAAATAAATAATGGTATTTAATGATAATAGATGAGAAACAAAGAACTCAATGGGGTTGCAGATCTTGTGTAATAGTGAGAGAGGTGTGGAGAAGGGGAGAGGGGTGGGGGTGGGAGGTGGTGGGCTTCATTACATATGACACAAAGGGGAGTCAGAACTGAGATTGTGTCACATATTTAGGTTGCATATATATGGACCACGAAGGACGGACAAAAGGAAACCGGGCAAAAAGAAACTGAATAAAAAGAAACCAGACAAAAAGAAACCGGACAAAAAGTTTTACTAGTAGGACAAAAAGTTTTTATTTTAAAGTTTTTTTGTCTCTGGACCTAGAACAAAGATATTTCTTTTTTATGGCTGTATTCTCTGATGAGCAGTGGATTATCATTATCAATCAATTTATATCAAATAGAAAACTTATATCAAGACCTGTTCTGAGAACTGCTTTACATGATAAAACAACCTTTTGCGAACACTTCCAGAAAATGGAAGAAGACTTCACAGAAAGCTTTGTGTACATGTATCCATCCATGCATATCTTCAAACCACCTTTATTGCTTTTTATTATCTCCATAGTTTAAATGGTAAGATGTCAATGATATCAGGAAGAAAATTTAAGCCTTTTATATACAACTTAAATTGTCCTGAGTAGGTAGCTATTCCTTTCATTTCTACTCAGTAAACCTACTTCAAAGGAAGATTAAAGTCACAACTCAACTCAGGTACATAAAAGATCATAGGATGATTAAAATAATGCAATGTAAGACATTTACTGTAATCAATCAATCAATGGATTAATTTGTATAGAATAAAGGCTGCTTACCTGAATTGAGATTGTATGAATGGGATGCCAGTTATCAATAATAGCAATTGACAGTTATGTGTGATTGGAAGTGGCTTTCCCTTTATACCTTTTTGTCCAAAGAATACAGGGGAGGGGGTCTATTGGTAAATATAGTTATACAAAATGCTCATTTAACAATAAATAAACATTATTAATTGACAAACAGAAGAAGCTATTGATTGGCACACATCACTTTTTCACTTTATGTTTGACTAAGAGACAGCAAATAGAGAAGTCTTTTCTTTACAAGAATAACTGCTATTATGCAAGTTTGACACAAGGTGTTTATAGGAGCCTTAAAGTAATTAGCATTTCTTGAAAATTTAATTGAAATTTAAAGTTAATTTTATAGTGAAACTTTTTGTCCTAGTAGTAAAACTTTTTGTCCGGTTTCTTTTTATCTGGTTTCTTTCTGTCCGGTTTCTTTTTGTCTGGTTTCTTTTTGTCCTACATTCATGGACCACATATATAGGTATAGAGGAAATGAATAACTGAAAACAATTTGCAAATTCTAAAAATAATATAATAAAATAATAATATAAACAATTTTTTTTTAAATAATATTTTATTTGTGAACAAATATAGAAAGAAACAGATATGCGCTTTTGGGATTATGAATTTTAGAATGGACATTGAATCATCAATCATTTAAATACTTTGAAGGAAGATTGAAAAATATGATGAGTTGAGTTAAAAGTAATATTTTATTTGTCAACAAATATAGAAACAGATATGCTCTTTTGGGATTATTATTTTAGAATGGACATTCAATCATCAATCATTTAAATACTTTGAAAATAGGTTTAGAGTTATCATTGCAGGAAGATTGAAAATATAATTTGAGTTATGTATTCGGCGTCTGGGGATACACCATCTTCCTTGGGGAGATATAAACAGAGTAGATTGATGTGCTGAAGTTCATATAATAATGGGTAATTATGTTTTAAAAAATTTCCGATCAAAACCTGTGGCGTGAGTTGATGACCTGTCTGGGGATATGTTGGCGCCGAGTTGGCCCAATCTAGTTTTAACACTTTTTAAACCACACCTGGCATATATATACTTAAAAATATTTATGCTGTCTGGCAAACCTAATCTCTTAGTGTTTATGAAGTTATGACATCTTCAAAGAAAAAAATGAGCTATTTATGATGCACTGATGTGGTTATTAACATATTACAACTGATCAGTGTTCACATAATATAAATTCCCAATTTTAGGCAGATTAAAAAACCACATTCTTCTGATTCCATTCTTTTGGAATTGTGGGGATATAACTTTTCCTTTTTGGAAAAAAAGCTTCAATTGATTCAACTTTTGTTTTGTAGAAGGAGTTGATGATCTAGCTACTTGTTCACATAGACTATATAAATTGGTCAAATGTATACACCTGACTTCTTTCACAATATAAGATGCTTGAAAAAAAAACACTTTCTCATAAACAGTTTTTCTTGTACAGCATTTTATGTATCTCCAGCTGAGTGGAAATGAATGACTTGTCCTTTTCTTCTTCCTCCCCAAGTCTGTATTTGCTTTTGTGTGATATCTATCAAAAGGCACATTCATGGAAAGTCTTTCTATGCAGAAAGAACCCCACAACTCCCCTTTAGTGCACATAAAAAGCAAGTGGAAAAAAGAATGGCCTCAGTGGGGGAAGTGGGGGGGTTGATGGAGTGAGATGATAGAGATATATACATGTGTGTGTGAAGCAAAAGTGGAACAAAAAAAAAAAAAAATGGAATATTTATGCTGTTCTTTCGAATATATATTGTTTTGTTTTTACTTTCTTCCATTTCACTTAGACTTCTACATTTAATTAATTTTAGCTCAAGTGGGAAATGAATTTTTGAAACTTTAATGCATTCAAATTCCTGAAGTGATGCACTAAATCACTTATAACTTGAAAAGTATTGCATTCACAGCATTTTGTTAAAATATGTTATTAGGCTACTTTTTCCACAGCTACAACTAGTCCAGTAACTTGTTTGGTCTTAATTTTGTGCATTATTGTATCCACCGGAAGCATCCGGTGGATACTTTGGTTTAGCGTCCGCTACGCCACGGCCGCAGCCGCCGCCGCGCGTAGAGAGATTTTCGGCGTTAACGCTCTAAGAGGAAAACAACAGCAGCTAGGTTCACCAAATTTGCAGGATATCTTCATTGGGGGGTAAGCTTCTCTGGGAAGGAAAATAGCCTCATTCTGAAAAACAAGATGGCCGCCACGGGCATTTCTTTGAAAATAATCTACATTTTTCTACTGGCTGTTCCTCATAGGTAGAAGGTTGAATCTCTTCATAGGTGATATGTATGACACATATACATGTCCTCTACAACCTTGCACACATTTGACCTTGAAGCTCCTAATTCAAGGTCATCCACGGAGTGCCGAAGTAACCCACATAGCGGACTTTAAAAGTGCCTATATCTCCCTTATTATTGGTCCTAGAGGTTTGCAATGTGAAACCAACCTATAGGAAATCATGTGCTGCGAATCTTCTGATGTGGTCATATTTGACCTTGGACCCCTCCTTCAAGGTCAAACGAGGATAGCAGAACTTAAAAGTGCTTATAACTCGTTTGTTATTGGTACTAGAGGTTTTGGTGCATTGTCTTTACGGTGGATACAATTTGCATCAGTCCTCCGATGCGCTAGGTCTAGTTTCAACTTGTAAACATGTTACATATGAAACCTATAACGTATAATATCAAAAAAATGTTAATTTCAGATATGTACAGTCAAAACCAGAACGTACAATATCATGAAGTACAAATTACAAATATCTCCTTGAAAGGGTATCCCTTCAGCTGTACTCTGGACCAGTTTAAAAGCAGGATTTATGGCTGTGAGGCTTCTTGATGAAATAGTTGTGGCCTTTATGGCTTACAATATGCATTCTTATCAAATTACAACATAGGTTATCCCCTCTGTAAGGAGTTGATCACAGTTAGATGCACTAGGAGGGGCAGAAATGTAATTACAAGAAAAACACGACACCTGTCATAATGGAAAACAGGGATGAGCAGCCAGCCAAGAGTGAGAAGCACCAGCAAAACCTTACAAGAGAAACTTACATACCTTTGTACAGCTAAGCAAAATGTGTAAAAGACTGTGAATTTTTGACAGGCATTGCCGACTATAAGACTCAAGTGGGAAAAAATGAAGATGCCTCTGAAGTTGAAATCTGAACCTGTAGTGTTATAATACTTGAAAGAATTTTTTTTTCGTAGGAAGTATTTTTCCTGGTCACAAAATATTCAGGAGGCATTAATTCTAGGAGGTATATTTCCTAGGAGGCATATTTTCTAGGAGGCATTTTTTCCAGGAGGCATTTTTTTCACGCATTGGACATACATTCTTTGAGAAGTAAATTTCACACCTACAATTTCTCTTCTGCCAAGCTGTGGTCGTTCTTTCATTTGTTAAATATGGTAACATATACAATGCAATAAACTTTATATTTTCTATTCCTTGTGATGCATATCTTGACATCTTTTACGGCTTACTTTGCACTTTTTCAGCAGGGCCGCTTTGTTTTTGTCAGCAAAAACATTTTTCTAGTTGGCCCTTAAACTGGGGAATTTGTTTAGTTGTAAGAGTATATTGTAAATACCAACATTCTTCAACCAAACTGACCTAAAAAGTATTTTAAAATTACACTGAGATGCACTGATTAGATGACATGAACTTTGACCAAAGTCACTGGAGGTAAGATATTTAAAAAAAAAAAACAAAAACAATTAAGCAACAGAAATATTTAAACTTAACAAGAAAGGTATTTTATAGGACTTCTGCTTGTTATAGTTGCCCACAAATCAACCACAAAGAAGGGACAAATCACAAAATATCTGAATGTGTGTCGGGTAACTTTAACTTATAACACTTTTGTGTGTATCAAGGACCCTTCCAATAGTGTTGGGACATTTCTGCTTATTCCACCTTTCTGTCACATGACTTTTCTTCTTCCACTTTTCTGTCTATCCAGGGCCTGTCCAGCGAGCAGTATGAGGAGGACCGGCTAGAGATAGACAGATGGAGGGACAAGGCAGTGGTGGAGGAGAGACGTGCTGAAAAACTGGAACACCTGCTGGAACAGAAAGAAAAAGAATTGGAATATGTGAACCAGGTGAGGGAAGATAACCAACTGTGTTATCTGAATTAATTTACGGAAAGATAAGCCCCTCTCTTATCTCTATAAGGTGAGGGAATAATATATACCTCTGTGTGGGTTTGACTCCCACAAGTGACAATACTGAGGACCTGTCCCAATATGACCCTGGCTTGTTTAAATTTGGGTTTTGAAGTCTAATGAACTCTGTAATAACTAGATGTAAAAAAAGGACTCTGTTATCTTAACCAAAATTAGATAAGGAAAAAAAAACAACCATGTTATCCAAATTTCCAAATATTTTCACTTATCTGAATTAGGTGGACCTCCCTATAATAGTGGGAATATCCCTTCTTGCACAGTCTCAGCTTTGAGATGATGTTCTTGTCAATTTGACGAAAAAATATTAGGCTCAAATCAAGTTCAGGCAAAGATAAGCAACTATGTTACATTAACCAGGCATGGAGAAAATAAGGGACTCTGTAATCTGAATTTTACTGAGGGAGTGATATGTAGCTATGTTATCTCAACCGTCTGAACTTGGTGAAATACAAGATTTTTTTTTACAAAAAGACAAAGATGAAGAATTCTTGAGCGAGAGTGTTCAGAATGTTAAAATATTAAAAAGTGAAAAATGACGAGTGTTCGCATGAGGCATTGTTTACTGCAAAAGGGTTATAAATGTTGTTACGTCATTGGAAAATGTACCCAAATCCCCCCCCCCCGACAGAATGCTATTATCTTCATTAAGACACTGATTTTTATGACTAGTTGGCTGTGTTTTATTTTAAAGTCAGGCTTTATCAGACATGCTGTGTATTAGTGGTGGGATCGCCAGCTAAAATGGCAGATCGAGCATCACCTGTTAGAAGCGAGTTGAATTCGAGTTAAACTCAAATAATTTTCGGGATAAAGTATTTCATTTGTTAGCCAAAATATTTTACATAACCATACATTAGCCAAAACTATGACCTGGAAATGGTTTTCGCGATATAATTTATGTTAAATCTTCATTGATTTAAGCCAGAATTAAGTGAAAATGTAATATATTTTTGAAAATATTGGATATTTCCGTTGTGTTGGTGAAGTCTCAGCTTTAAATATTGATGGTTTCAAAAACTCGAGTTTCACTTGCGCAGATCAATGTTACTCCTAATTATCGCCCATCGAGTTATGACTTGAATTTCAGTCAGCTCGTCCTAGCACTGCTGTGTATAACTAAGGCAGGGTCGATAACACTGGTATCTTGGTATTGAGACAAATTCACTTGAATACTGTGATGACACTTTACAATTGGTATTTCAGATGTCACTGTATAATATTGTGAGAAAACATGTAATATTAGAAATAAACCTCAAATCTGAAGAAATTATAAATTTTTATCTCATATATTTGCATATTTTGGTACTTTTATAGTGACTTATTTCGGAAGCACTGCAGTGATTTGTTTTCAGAAATTTTACTTCCTGTAATGGTCCTATTCCATTCGAGATATGCTACAACACAATTTTCTTTAGTATCCAGGGGTGGTATTCACTAACATTCCTATCTTAGTCTTGGTCCTAACTTTAGTCGTTTATCATTTTAATCATATGCCTGATTTTATTATCTCCCGCCGGGCTTTAGCCCGGGAGGGAGATTATGAAATGATGTCTGTGTGTGCGTGTGTGCGTGCGTGTGTGCGTTAGTTAGTCACGCAGATTTCTCCAAAACTGCTACAGCTACAGATTTTTTGTAAATTAATTGTCCCAATGAATTTTCATGCCCTTGAAAAATTTTTTGGTTTTATTGACTTAGGCCTAAAGATAAGTGAGTAATAGCAATCTTAGCTACTTTGAGTAAAGGGCTCATAACTCAAAAACTATTGCAGTAACAAGTTTTTCTTCAAATGTTGTTCAGCTACTTTGTCCTTAGCTATAAGATGGTACATAGTTTGGGGTCCCATTGCATGACATAAGTGAGTAATAGCTATTTTCTCATTTGTAGCTAAATAACAGAAGAAGTAAATGTCAAATATCTTCAAAAGTATTGAAGTTAGGGAAATCTTTTCAAATATGTTATCCATCTTCTTTTTGGTAAGCTGTCACATGCTAAAGTTTCAGACCTGTTGCACCTTGGATAGCTGAGTAATAGCTACTTTGAAATTCTGACTGGTGAGTAAAGCGATTGTAACTCCAAAACTATTGCAGTTAGAGTATTTTCCTAAAATATGTTGTTCAGCTACTTTGTCCTTAGCTATAAGATGGTACATAGTTTGGGGTTCTATTGCATGCCATAAGTGAGTAATAGCTATTTTCTCATTTGTAGCTAAATAACGGAAGAAGTAAATGTCAAATATCTTCAAAAGTATTAAAGTTAGGGAAATCTTTTCAAATATGTTGTCCATCTACTTTTTGGTAAGCTATGACATAGTAAAGTTTCAGATCTGTTGCACCTTGGATAGCTGAGTAATAGCTACTTTGAAATTCTGACTGTTGAGTAAAGCTATTGTAACTAAAAAAGTATTGCAGTTAGAGTGTTTTCCTAAAATATGTTGTTCAGCTACTTTGTTCTTAGCTATAATGGTACATAGTTTGGGGTTCTATTGCTTGCTATAAGTGAGTAATAGCTATTTCCTCATTTGTAGCTAAATAACAGAGGAAGTAAATGTCAAATATCTTCAAAAGTATTAAAGTTAGGGAAATCTTTTCAAATATGTTGTCCATCTACTTTTTGGTAAGTTATAACATAGTAAAGTTTCAGACCTGTTGCACCTTGGATAGCTGAGTTATAGCTGCTTTGAAATTCTGACTGTTGAGTAAAGCCATTGTAACTCCAAGACTATTGCAGTTAGAGTATTTTCCTAAAATATGTTGTTCAGCTACTTTGTCCTTAGCTATAAGATGGCATGTAGTTTGGGGTTCTATTGCATGCCATAAGTGAGTAATAGCTTTTTTCTTATTAGTAGCAAAATAATGGCATAAGTAGATGTCAAATATCTTCAAAAGTATTAAAGTTAGGGAATTCTTTTCAAATATGTTATCCATCTACTTTTTCATAAGCTATCACATAGTAAAGTTTCGGATCTGTTGCACATTGGATGGCTGAGTAATAGCTACTTTGAAATTCTACAGTTGAGTAAATCCATTGTAACTCCAAAACTATTGCAGTTACAATATTTTCGTAAAATATGTTGTTCACCTACTTTGTTCTTAGCTATAAGCTGGCATGTAGTTTGGGGTTCTATTGCATGCCATAAGTGAGTAATAGCTATTTTCTTATTAGTAGCAAAATAATGGCATAAGTAAATGTCAAATATCTTCAGAAGTATTAAAGTAAAGTTACGGAATTCTTTTCAAATATGTCATTCATCTGCTTTTTTGTAAGCTATCACATAGTAAAGTTTCAGACCTGTTGCACATTGCATAGCTAAGTAATAGCTACTTTGAAATTGTGACTGTTGAGTAAATCCATTGTAACTCCAAAACTATTGCAGTTACAGCTTTTTCTTCAAATATGTTGTTCAGCTACTTTGTCCTTAACTATAAGATGGTATATACTTTGGGGTTGTATTGCATGCCATAAGTGAGTAATAGCTATTTTCTTATTTGTAGCAAAATAACAACATAAGTAAATGTCAAATATCTTCAAAAGTATTAAAGTAGGGAAATATTTTCAAATATGTTATTCATCTAGTTTTTGATAACCTATCACATAGTAAAGTTTCAGACCTGTTGCACATTGGATAGCCGAGTAATACCTACTTTGAAATTGTGACTGCAGGGTAAATGCATATAGTTTGGGGTTCTATTGCATGCCATAAGTGAGTAATAGCTATTTTCTTATTTGTGGCAAAATAATGACATAATTTTTCTCAAATAACTGCTTCATCTACTTTTGGGAGAGCTTTCACATGGTGAAGTTTCAGACCCGTGGCTAATTATTCACCTCCTCAAAATGAGTAAATGTTAATTATCTCTAAAAGTATTGCGGGTATCCAATTTTTATCAAATTACTCGTTCATCTACTTTTGGGAGAGCTTTCACATGGTGAAGTTCCAGACCCGTAGCTAATTACTCACCTACTCAAAATGAGTAAATGTGAATTATCCCTAAAAGTATTGGGGATATCCAATTTTTCTTAAATAACTCATTCACCTACTTTTGGAAGAGCTTTCACTTGGTAAAGTTTCAGACCTGTAGCTAATTATTCACCTACTCAAAATGAGTAAATGCTAATTATCTCTAAAAGTATTGTGGATATCCAATTTTTATCAAATTACTCGTTCATCTACTTTTGGGAGAGCTTTCACATGGTGAAGTTCCAGACCCGTAGCTAATTACTTACCTACTCAAAATGAGTGAATGTGAATTATCTGTAAAAGTATTGCAGATATCCAATTTTTCTCAAATAACTCATTCATCTACTTTTGGGAGGGCTTTCACATGGTGAAGTTTCAGACCCATAGCTAATTACTCACCTACTCAAAATGAGTAAATGTGAATTATCCCTAAAAGTATTGGGGATATCCAATTTTTCTTAAATAACTCATTCACCTACTTTTGGAAGAGCTTTCACTTGGTAAAGTTTCAGACCTGTAGCTAATTATTCACCTACTCAAAATGAGTAAATGCTAATTATCTCTAAAAGTATTGTGGATATCCAATTTTTATCAAATTACTCGTTCATCTACTTTTGGGAGAGCTTTCACATGGTGAAGTTCCAGACCCGTAGCTAATTACTTACCTACTCAAAATGAGTGAATGTGAATTATCTGTAAAAGTATTGCAGATATCCAATTTTTCTCAAATAACTCATTCATCTACTTTTGGGAGGGCTTTCACATGGTGAAGTTTCAGACCTGTAGCTAATTACTCACCTACTGAAAATGAGTAAATGTGAATTATCTCTAAAAGTATTGCAGATAGCCAATTTTTCTCAAATAACTCATTCATCTACTTTTGGGAGGGCTTTCACATGGTGAAGTTCCAGACCTGTAGCTAATTACTCACCTACTGAAAATGAGTAAATGTGAATTATCTCTAAAAGTATTGCAGATAGCCAATTTTTTAGGAAATAACTCATTCACCTACTTCTGGGAGAGCTTTCACTTGGTGAATTTTCAGAGCCGTAGCTAATTATTCACCTACTCAAAATGAGTAAATGCTAATTATCTCTAAAAGTATTGCGGGTATCCAATTTTTATCAAATTACTCGTTCATCTACTTTTGGGAGAGCTTTGACATGGTGAAGTTCCAGACCTGTAGCTAATTACTCACCTAATCAAAATGAGTAGATGTGAATTATCTGTAAAAGTATTGCAGATAGCCAATTTTTCTCAAATAACTCATTCACCTACTTTTGGGAGAGCTTTCACTTGGTGAAGTTTCACACCCGTAGTTAATTATTCACCTACTCAAAATGAGTAAATGTGAAATATCTCTACAAGTATTGCAGATAGCCAGTATTTCTGAAATAATCATTCACATACATTTTGGAAAGCTTTCAATTAGTGAATTTTCAGATCCGTAGCTAATGTGAATTATCCCTAAAAGTATTGGGGATATCCAATTTTTCTTAAATAACTGATTCACCTATTTTTGGAAGAGCTTTCACTTGGTGAAGTTTCAGACCCGTAGCTAATTATTCACCTACTCAAAATGAGTAACTGCCTATTATCACTAAAAGTATTGCAGATAGCCAAAATTTCTCAAATAACTCATTCACCTACATTTTGGAGAGCTTTCACATGCTAAATTTTTTTAATGAATTTTTAAAATAATTTTTAATGGATTAAAATTCATGAAATCATGCACTAAATCAATTATAACTTGAAAAGTATTACATTTAGAGCACCTTGTTAAAATATGTTATCTTTAGTACATCTAATTTATATGGCGGGAGATAAATGCATGCGTCAGAATGCTTGTTTCCATTACAGTAAGCACAATTTTAGCTCTTAAATCTTCATGTAGAATCAATAAAATTTTAAATTAGTAACTGAATTTGATAATTGATTTAGAATATCGTGAGAAATTGATGATTGATAATTGTGTATAAGATAGGACTAAAACTAGGAATGTTAGTGAATACCGCCCCTGGAATTGGTATGGTTTCACACTGGCAGGATACTGAGATGGGAAATCTGCTACAGAGCCTGCCCCCCAAATTGGCTGCAAATCAAATGAGTGTGGTTTCTACTTTCTACTGACTCACATAAAGTCCAATTTAAATACATGCATTAAAATTGAATCTATAAATAAATGAATTAATGCCTGCTGTGATATTGTGGTCCACCCCTGTCAGTTTGAATGATGAGTTGAGATGAGTTTGACTATAAATTTTAACATTTCCAGGAATTTACTGAGGATGTTTTTAAACACAGTTCTGTAATTTATAACAAATTAATGGAAATTAATATTCCTGAAATGTAGATACCAAGGTTTATTTTGAGACGTATATGACATTGTTCAACCTTTACTGAAATTTGTTATACAAAAGCTATGTTTTAAATATGTTGGACAAAATAACTTATTGATAGGTTAAACGTCACTTTCATTGTGAAAGGAGTTTAGGAAACAACAAGCTGTCGGACTTGTTTCACATTTCAGTATTGATTGATATGAATGTCACATTTGAGTTTAATTTTAAAAGTTCATTTCACTCCTGGTTCTATATGCCACCATGTCTTTTTTTATACCTTTGTCTTTTAATTGGTACTCAGAAACTGTCACAAGACCAGGTCTAGTTAATTAATACACTGATTTCCAAGATCTCTGTAATGATGTGTGTATTATTGGAGTCTGATTGTTGTACACTGCCAATCTGTCCTTTTGAAACTTGACAGAGAAATGATCAGCTTTCATGCTTTTCAGTCTAGAAAGTCTGTTTATGTGCTTACATGTATTCAGGAAATAAAGGAGACTTGATGAACAAGAAAGAAAAAGAAACAGTTGCCTTATGTTGCTAGTCATTGCTTGGCCTTGGCTGTTCTTTCTTCTGTGATTTTGTGTCAATTAGTGTGCTTTCTTTGTGAGAGTCATTCGTCTCCATCCACCATTCATGCAGTGATATGCTTTTAAAGAAGTCTTGTCCATGTAATGGGGCACCCCGGCAGTGTGTGCAGATGGATTAGTTATTGATGCACAATATAAGTGTACTCTCACTGGGGTTCAGGTTATGGATCCTCAACCATTTTTTTCAATAAAAGGTCTTTAGTCTGAGACAAAAACTAGTTTCAGATATGAGATTTAGTCTCGGCTGAAATAACCCTAATTTCTTATAATGTAAACCAACTGTAAACACACTCAGTCACATATTCAAAAAAAATTCAATTCAAATCTGTGTGTTATAAACCACAATAAAATAAATAATCAATGTCTTTTTTATCAAGGCATTTTCCAACTTTTACAATTTTTTTTTTTTCAAGTCACATGATATACTTGTCTTATGATCTGCTTCAGTCCATGACAAGCCATGTCACACCAAACACTATATTCAATTCTTAAGAATTTGAAGAATTTGCACCAAGAAATAATGATTTCATACTTCATGTGATCAAAATGATTGATCATTATTTGAACAGGGATGACCTGTCTAAAAACATTAAAACACACATGTTCAGTCAGTTAAGATTAATTATTGGAAGTGAAACCAAAATCATAATAACAATCACCTGTGACGATCAATGCATGTTAGTGCTCTCGTGACAACTCGCCAACTCGAGTTTCATATCGTTTTTGTTAAACTTGTGATCGTGAGTTTGCAAAAAGTATATAAATAAACCACTTGCCAGTGTACAAAGATGCAATAAAAGCACAATTTGACTTGTTTACTTAATACTTTCCTTCATATTTATCTATTACGACGTAAAGCCAATGATATCTCTCCATATATCTTACCTGGAAAAACAACCAATCAAAACGTTTTATTTCTCAACATGGCGAGAATGTTGATCCTTATTTTGCAGGTAAAATACGACAAATTTTGTTGGAATATAGTTAAAAATGGATTTCATTATGAAAGGAATCATATTAGTGCATATATATTTAAGGTTTGGGTGTTTTGAAATATTGTTATTGACTCGAGTTCAGCTCGAGTTAACTTGTTGGTGATTCATGAAACTCGAATCGATACTTTGACGGCTCACGGAAGCACTAATGCATGTAATCCCAGTAACCCAAGTATCAAATGTTGAATAACTGGTAAGTGAACCATTCTACAACACAGCAATGATTGTTTCCACACATTCAAAGATAGGTCAGTAATAGGATTCCGAAGACTCCCAAATCAAGAAAGCTACCAGCAAATGCATTTATCTTGCATCCACAAATCAATGACATGTACAATAAATCAGACTCATGCAGTGCACTAGACAAGGTAGATCCATATATTGTCCATTAGTACAAAAACGGCAGGACTAGTAGAGTGGAACCTACCAGAGTGACGTAGTATTCCTTGTGTAAAAATGTGTTCAATTTTATGCAGGAGAAACTGGTCGAGCATTTTGTAATAGAATGTATGAAGAGATTGTCAGACTTCTTTTTCTTGACAGGTGTTGTACTTTGTACATCTGTACTTTGTGTTCTAACTCTGTACTGACATTGTAGTCAGTACACTTTTTTCTGTCCAGGAATTGTACATCTGTATTATGTGTATAGGTGGTGTTGGACCAGGAGAAGGTACAGCTTGCGGAGTCTCCTGATGTGAACAAACGCCACTCTGCAGACCTGCTGACACTGGAAGCCATGGTGGAGACCAAGGTGGGTGCAGTGACGTCCTTTGTTGGATGTTACATGTCACATGTTTTGAACTTATAGAAGTCCCTCCTGGACAGTTCTAGTTACGGCATACAACTCAGCAAAGTATAAGAGCAATGGTAATTCAGTAAAGTTCTGTTTAAAGCTTTGGTAAGTGGCAAAAATGAAAAATCCATTGAGAGCTTTGTACTGAGTGGAAATACAATGATCAGGATAAGCTGATCTGTCAGTATCATGTTTGTGAAACCTGCCTTCTGTCTGTGGAATTCCCCAGTGTTTACTGAGTTGTGGTTATAAGAGACAAGCTCTGTGTATTGTTATCAGATTGTGTAAAAATCCTGCCAATATGTAAACATTATGGTCTGTTTTGGATCTTGTGACAATGACATAATATGTCAATACACACTAGCGTTAATGAATTCAGATTTAATAATTCTCCCTTTCCTGTTGATAATGTGTTTATTGTTTATAAAATATGATATGTTCAAAAACTGACATCCTGGAATCAGAAAGTTTTCTCAGTGAAAACTGTCCACAATGGAAGTGTACTGAAATGATTTTGGAGAATATCCTTGTGCGGAAAGTCATTATGAAAGTTCACTGAGGTAAAAACACAAAAGTGGGAAAAACAGGATGTTAAATTTAACTGCTTATTGTTATAGTCAGTGAGTTTTCCTTGTAGAATGTCCTGTATATTTGAAATGTGAATCATTTTTGATTAGATAAAAGTCCCTGTGCATTAAAAAAAATACCCACTTTGTGTGACTTTTGTGCCACTGACGCATTGTTGATCTGTTTATATCCTATGATATACACACAGTAACAAACTTATTGTGAGTTAGAGAGTGAAACAGTGAACATTACAAAGTAAAACAGTCACTAATTTGATGGGACAGTAATTGTTAATTTTGTCTTTAAATGAATATCATTAATTTCACAAACCTGGTCATTGTTGGACTGAGTACACAGGAGGTGAGTCAGTAAAACTGCCTTGTGTTAAGGTACAACTCGGGGTGTGGGTGACTTTACAGAAATGACTAGTGTGGTGGTATATGAAGGAAGTTCATGACCATGTGGACTTAGGTTCAACTCCACAAGATCATTTTATATTTACAGAACACAGCTGATGTAAATATTTCATTTGCCATAATTTTACCACAAGGTCTGTTTTATACTCATTGTGGTTTTCTCTAAGTTACATGCTCGACATTTTTGCTGCACCAAATGTGTGAAATATATATAATACAGTGTCCTTCCTTTGTTACAGCTTTTTGTGATAAAATATTTATTTTTATTGGAGGTTTGTCACATGCATTTCTTTCATGGATAAATTTCTTTTGACACTCTAATATCATTTGAAGATTTCTGATAGAGTCAAAAAAGCGTCAAAAGTGACCAGCTTGGTGTGTCAAAAACCTGTCACCTTCAGTACGGTCGCTGAGTGTATGTTTATTGACAAGTTATTACATTGTGGCTATTCAGTGGTCAGTCTGTATGGTAAGACATGCATGTGGTAATGCTGAGAAGAAGTTTATAGAAGTTTGATAGCTGACTGTGACGATAACAAAGTCCAGTTTAGACGCGTGAGAATTCAGGCTGTGCAAAAACATTTAGAAATCACCAACCTGCTACATAAGATTTTTTTTAATGAGATTTTGTGTATGTGTTCACATAGCTAATAAAACTTAACAAGTTAAGAAAACTGAAGTTTTATTAGCTTTCTTTAAAAACTTAATTTTTATTAAGAGTATGGTGGAGCTTTTAAAAAAGATATCTGGATATTATTTATCTGTCGGTCACTCAGTGGTCAGTCTGTATTGTCAGTATTAAGGCTGTGATAGGTTACCCGGTTACCCATAAACAGTCCGAATTCCTTAAGAAACCGAGTACAAACTGGCGAAGTGGTTACCCGAAAAAATGTGAAATATAATGTAAATCAATGAAATACTTGGACAAACCTTACTATTCTGTCAGATTTCTTTAACTGATATTAGATTTTCACTTAATCTTTCTTATTTTTACAGATATTTAACATTATTTTTCATAACGTTTTGTTTACATCATCCGCCATATTTGATTCTCTGATACTACCACTGGGTGACAACTAAAATACGGTTACCCGAATTTGTATTGGTTCTTTCGAGGCGAATACCTGGTGTCGTTTTCTCTAACGAAGTCACAGCCTTAGTATATTGTTGCTCAGTATTTCAGTCCTGCACTGTATTTTCAGGATGTGAAGATCTCCACCCTCCAGACTGAGCTGAACAATCTGAAGTGCGAGGTTACACGTCTGAGGGAAGGCACGGGTGGAGGAAGTGGACCAGCGACACCCACACGTACAAATGCACCAGTCTCACCCGACAGTGAGGCATGGAAAAACCAGGAGAAGGCACTGAAAGCAAAGGTAAGGCTAAACAACACACATAAACAACACACAACAAAGGGAAGGGTGTCATAAACAACACACAACAAAGGTAAGGGTATCATAAACAACACACAACAAAGGGAAGAGTGTCGTAAATAACACACAACAAAGGTAAAGATGTCCTAAAGAACATGCAACCAAGGTAAAGTGTCATAAACAACACACAACAAAGATAATTCTGTCATAAACAACACACAACAAGGTAGTGCTGTAAGTCGTGAAGAAATACTAGAGTCGACGCATCGGAACTAATAGACGACGGTGAACCGACGAAAGTCGTACTAGTGTTGATCAAGGACTTCAGAAGAAATACATTTTATTAATTAGCCGGTTTTAAATAAAAAACGAATTTTTGTAGTTTGATCTTTCACCCTAGCCAATAAAGCACTGAATCTCGTGAGAATTTATATTTCCGGTTAAAATATTGAGGGAAGCAGCCATTGTTGTTTCCACTTGAAAGTTGTGACAACTTAAGAATGTGATTGCTTTCTTTAAAAACGCTAATTATCTTAAGATTTTATAAGGTAAGTAATATTTTGGTGTACTATAATGGTTTTGAGGAAAAATCGATCTTTATAATCTATGAACCGACGCGTCGTAAATTCAACACTCACGACCGACTATGACTAAGTCGAGCCGCGTCGTTACTGCACTACAACAAGGTAAGGATATCATACACACACAACAAAGGTGAGGTTGTCATAAACAACACACAACAGAAGTAAGTCATAACACACAACAAATCCCAGGGGAAATCTGTGTCATCATATCTTCTCATGAATATTAATGACTGGGGTGCTATAGCCGTTGGTTCTCAAGTTTAAAGTATTTGATCTTCGTCTATGCTTCCATTTTATAAAATATTGCAAGGAAATCCCAGGGGAAATCTGTGTCCTCATATCTTCTCATGAATATTAATTATGGTCGTCTGGTATTTTCGTGCATTCCCCCTGGGGCCACAACAAGCAAAGATAGCAGATGGGATTAATATAATATTTATTCTACTAAAAATTACTTGTAAAATAACATTAAGACAATGTAATACAGCAATTAGTATATCAATGCTCTGATTATTGACATATAATACTGTGATTACTCTGACCTCAGTGAGTTAAACAATTACACAAACCAAGGTCACTGGTGAGTCCAAACAGTCGAACGATACCCCCATCCCCAAGGTTAATAATTATAACCCAAAATGCAAAGCCCAATACCAAAGCAAAGGCATGACACTAAGTAGATAAGGGAAGGGGTCACCAGTGACCCCAGATGTCAGGTCCCTAACCTTTATGACCCAAGGGTTTTTAGTTGCTGAAAAAGGTCAAACTGTCAAGGTAAATTTAAGTGAAATGACTTGTCAGAGAGGTGAAGAGCCCGCCGAACAGCCAAGCTAAGATAGTAGGTGCTGTTGGAAGGTGTGTGAAACAGACAAAGAGGTTGTAGGGACATTTTGAATGTATGCCCATATAGCATCGGATTTCCAGGTGCCATGATATGATCTGATGTACGGGGACGCCATGATGAAAGGCCCAGGTGGCTCCAGAACGTCTAAAATCATGAAATGTCAATTTTGGTGAAAGATGCAAGATATGAGACAATTTAGTCAGAAATCTGAGAGCCATTGAATCAGTCAAAGGGACCAGACCATGGCACCTGGAGATTCAAAATATAGGTTGGTTAGTAGAACCTGGTTGTATTTGAAGCAGACTGTGCAAAGATGTAACTGGACAGAGTGGAGAATTTTTCAACCAAGGGATAGGTATGGTTGTGATATCAGTCCTAGATTGGACTTGGTTTTGGACCATTTAATTAGCAAGGTCTCACCTTCACTTGTAGATAGGACATCTCCTCTAGCTAACTGTCTGGTAGGATCAAAAGATCCAACTGTATGTGGCAGTAAGTTGGTGAGCCTTAGGAAGGAGAAGTATGCATAGATCCGTCCTGATACGTATGGTTATGATGTAACCCTAGCAGATCAATGTCGCCCGGATCAATGCGAATGTGTCTGAATGCTCTACATATCTACCTTGTACAACAATGCCCCAGGACCAGTTCGTTTTACTTATTAACAATATAATCAATAGATGGATATTGCAATGTAAAATAAGAATCTAAATATTTACATTTATGTATGTCATCATTTACAGAGAAGCCCTTAGGCCGACTGAGGTCCATTATTGTACGACGGTCAGTAGAGTTTTGCTTTTCCCTAGTCATTAAAGGGGACATGTGTATATCAAAATCTAGGTTTTGAAACGGGCCATAGAGGGCCCCATGTTCGAGTTCCTCTTGAATATATGCATCAACATGGGTTTCATAATTTAGGGCTGAGGCATGATTAGTTTAATGTTTTTGATGAAGAAAGAGGGAATTTCCTATCAAAATCTAAAGGAAACCCATATTGTATGAGATCTGGGAGCTGTTTGTCCCAATAATCAGTATCCACCTATCTGGATGTAACTGGGTTTGAACTGGGATCCTGCAATTTAAAAACATTGACACCCTACTTTGCCTGATTAGCTTGTGTGCCTGTAAAATGGAAAGGGTTTCTTCCCATCTGACTTCAGGTGCATGATATAATTTCAAATCAGTAAGTGGTATGTACCCAAATTGATCACCATTTTGCTGTACGCAAGCTAATAATCTTTAGAAGAGTTTTTATCAGCCCATATATCAATTGGAACTACTTCTTCCCTACTTAAATTGCCTACAGTTGCATACTGTGTTTGTACAGAAGTATCCAGATCAGAAGTGTCACATTCAACTGGTATGTTATCTATTTCCTTCAGATTTGTAAGTACTATATCAGTGGGTACAGTGCTATCATTGTTTAGCCTTGCCTGTGATTTGTCATGAGACTGGTAGGTGAGGTGAGAGTTGGATGTTTTTATATCATTACAAACGCCCCCACCACTCCCTTGACACAATTCTATCACATTACTTTGATCAGGAGATTTTTTGGGTACTTTCTGAACCTGTGTCTTCCCATTTATAGGTGCAACCTTTGTTTGTACAGTTTTTGCCCCGGTTTTCCTGGCATCTGGTGAAGTGAAGTCTGAGACATTGTCAGAAATTTGTTCCAACGCTTCAAATCTATTTTGCAATAAAAGCAAATTCTCATGTTTGACTCGTGGACTTTGTAAATGGACTTGCACACGCTCCTTGATGCCAGGGGAATTAAAATTTAAGAAAAAAAACTTCTGTCATGTTGGAAACAATTATATACAAATTTCGATTGACTGAAAAAATCAGATTGAAAGTTTATTTGCTGTAATGCACTATTCCACTGTCATTGCTGAAAATAATGGTAACCCCAAGGCTCTGTGGAACACTTTCAAGAAAATCTTGCACAAAACCTCAACTATCATCCTACCCGATCATATTAGTCCTACTGATTTAGCTAACACTTTCGGTCATTTTTTCAGTGACAAAATTGTGAAAATCAGAGTTGCTTTAGAGTCATCAGTGCCTGTTTCCCTCACAATACCGAAGAGTAATAGCAGTGCCCTGACCTCTTTTGAGCCTGTATCTGAGGATGACATCCTCAAAATCCTAAGGTCATCCAACACCAAATCATCCGACCTGGACCCAATCCCTACCGCACTAGTCAAAGAGTGTGCGGACATTTTGGTCACTCCAATCACCAATATTATAAACTATTCACTCAAAGAAGGGAGTTTCCCAAACTGTTTCAAAACAGCATATGTCACCCCTCTTCTCAAGAAACCAAACTTAGACAGAAATCTCCTAAAAAACTATAGACCGGTATCCAACCTTAGTTTCTTATCCAAACTGATCGAAAAAGTAGTTGCCAAACAGTTAAATAATTATATCGATAGCGAGGGGCTCTCCAATGTCAACCAATCCGCTTACAGGAGACTCCATTCCACAGAAACAGCGCTGTTGAAAATCCAGAATGACATTGCTGCTTCGTTGGACTCTGGTAAGGCTGTTGCACTCACACTGCTAGACCTCTCAGCGGCATTCGACACTATCGACCATGACATTCTTTTTAATTCCCTAAGAGATTGGTTTGGGGTTGATGGCACTGTGTTGAGGTGGATCAGATCCTATCTCTCAAACCGGAAACAGAAGGTTAAATTAGGAAATAGCTTTTCAGATGTGTTCTCACTTCCGTATGGTGTGCCTCAGGGTTCTGTCCTGGGTCCTTTTTACCCTTTACACAACCCCTCTCAGTAATATCATTTCCAATTTCAATGTCACCCACCATCTATATGCCGATGACACCCAAATATATCTAGCATTGGACAATAGGAATTTTGATTCCAGTTTCGCTGAGCTTACAGAGTGTCTCACATGTATCCAAAACTGGATGGCTGGCGTGAAATTGAAACTCAATCCCGAGAAAACTGAATTTATTATAATAGGTGATAGACAAGCCAGAGAGTCCCTCATAAATAAATTCCCTACTCAACTTCTCGGAAATTCTATTTCCCCTACTGATACAGTCAAGAACCTGGGTGTAATTTTTGACTCTGGAAACACCTTTTCCAACCACATAACTAATATGTGTTGAGCCTGCTACTACCACCTTAAGGACCTAAGACGTATCCGTAAATTCCTCAGTGTGGAAACTGCAGCCTTGCTTGCAAACTCAATGATCAGTAGTCGACTTGACTACTGCAATTCCCTACTTTATGGCATCAGTAAGTACAATGTTGCTAAACTCCAAAAGATACAAAATGCCCTTTGTAGAATTGTTTTTAGACTTGATAGAACTAGCCATGTCACTCCTTTTCTTCAAAAACTACACTGGCTTCCTATCACTTACCGTATATTGTTTAAGTACAATCTAATTACTTTCAAGGCTATAAATTTCTCTCAACCCATATACCTATCATCCTTGATCAAAACCAGTTGTCTAACACGTGGAAATCGTCTTTCTCTTTCCTCAGCCTCTCACAAAAAGGCCATCGGTAGGAGAGGTTTTGTAGTGGCTTCCCCCATAGAATGGAACAGACTCCCACAATCAGTACGATCACAACAAACAATAACAGGTTTCCGTAGCCAGCTAAAGACCTACTTGTTTAGATTAGCATATCCTCCACCATAGTACATTTCCCTGGCGGGCGCTAACCTTGGATCATGACCTCGAACGTCCCTCGACTTTCCCTTTTTGATTTCAAGCGCATTAGAGGATGTTGCATCAATTTTGCTCTATATAAATGTTTCTATTCTATTCTATTCTAATGTTTACTGCCAGTGGACATTTTAATAGCATGAAAACCCCATGGATCACCATACTTAGGTTCTATGGCCATGAGTTCACATTTTAGTAATACATGATCATTGAACATCATGACATTGTAACTAAAATGAGATTTTTATTATGATTCAGTAAATTTTACTTTATTTCCCATTCTTATAGGGTCATTGACTTTGATGATTTAATTTTGGCAACCTGTAGAATGAAAATTTGATAAGAATTCTGTCCTAAATTCTTCGAAAATGTCCTAAACGTTTTCCTAGTCTTAGGACAGAATGTCCGACCGAACTTCTCATGTAGCAGAATCACTGGTGTTGTTTCACCTTTGACCTTGTTGTGCTATCCTTGACCTTTAAAATCTTGTCTATGCAATAATTCAGAAATGGTGAGGTGTAGGAAGTTAATACTTGGCAAAAATATTGGTTTAAAGGTGCAGGTGTACAACATCATGGTGTGACTTGATTTGACATTGGTGTAGTGACTTTGATGTGTAAAATCTTGTCCTGGCTATATCATGGTGTCTGAAAGGTGTAGCAAGTAGATACTAGGCAGGGTTATTAGTTGGGGGCTGTGGGTCTGCAATATCGTGGTGTGACCTAGTTTCACCTTTGACCTTGTTGTTGTGTCCTTGACCTTTAAAAGCTTCTCTGGGCAATAACTCAGTTGGAAGCTGATACTTGGCAAAAACATTGGTTTGAATGTGTGCAACATCATGGTGTGACCTTGATATGAACTTGACCTTGCTGTAATAACCTTTGAAATCTTGTGTGGGCTATATATCAGAAACTGTCAGGTGTCATGGTGTGACCTTGGTGTCACCTTTGACCTTGGCTCTGCCAGAATATTTAATAAATTTTGCACTTGATAACTTTCACTTTACGGATTAATGCTGTAATCTTAATAAATTGTCTGGTTTTCATAGTTTGTCTTTATGCACATTTTCTTCTTCTTTAGTGTTATTACTCCTGCACCTTTACATTACTTACACTTTCTGTTCTGAAAGACTCCTTATTTTTGTATTTGTTCACTTTTTATATGTAATTCTGTGCAATGCTATTTCTCCAGGCTGTGGGGTGCAGGGGTCTCTGATGTTATTTTTCATTTTCGTTTATACATTTAATTAAAATTGTTAAGGGTCATTACCAGATCCTCAGTATCTATCTCCTGTCAATACAAAAACAATTCCATGTTGCTGATAACTTTGTTCAGTCTGTTATTCAAACCATGAAGTCTTCTTCACAAAATCTTAAGTCATCAACAACAAAACAGGCTGACCAAAGCTTCCATGAAAATTAAAAATACTGCCAAAAAGGCTTATGTAAAATATCTATAAGATTTGCAAGAGTAATTTATGTACATAGGTTGTCATATTGTAAATATTATTGACAGCAATTCTTTATATATTGAAATTCGATATAGAGCTATAATTGTTTATTTAAAATTATTTAATTTCATTCAGATTATGTAACCAGTGTAAGTTTATTGCTGACGTCATGTTATTGTATGAAGACAAATCATAGTCATAAGTATGAAAATAATGGACTTTAGAATACACAAGATAATAAGACTGTTATATGTTTGACACACTGTTATACAAAGTGCTGGAAGTATGTGGAGAGTTTAATCAGTGAACAAGAGTTATAGTTTTAATACACAGATAAGTAATATTTAAATACTGTGGATAGTTATCTTATGAATCTTTGTTTAAAAAAGAGAATTTTTGTATGTGACAGGAATTGATTTGCACCAAGTTTTAATTTGGAATAAAACTTTACCAGGACTTAAGTTGAAGGTGTTTGAGATATTTATGATTCGATGCTAGGAATCATTTTCTGGGATAAACTTTTAAAGTTTTAATTTTGATACAACACACAGGGAGACATATAGTGCTGGGTTCAAACCTGAATCGTCTTAGATGCCAGTCACAGTGAGTGGAATTTGCAGAACTTCAAACTTGCTTATGTAGAAATCTGTTCAGTAGAATTATAAGTAGAATTCTGCATGTCTTATAACTTGAGAAAAAATAGTGTAAGCCCTGTCAATTTCAGTGAAATTGTTTGTGTTTTTTCCATGATGAAAAGGTCCACAGAGAGTATATTACCAGGTTTATCTCCAGAACTCAAATTATTTTTCAGTTGTTTTTATCTCAAGGAAATGAAAAAGGTGAATTTACCATTGGCTGTGGGTTTTGTATGGTCTGGCATGTATTCTACTTAGTTCCTTTATTTTAGGCGAAGTACTTGAAATCTGAGTTGTATTATAATGTAGTTTTGAATTATGTTCTCTGCTTAGTGTGTAAAGACTGAGTTTAGTCACAAGAACAAAGTGTTGTGTGGTGTAGAGGCTTTTTTTTGAATGTATTTCTGGTATTTTGCTGTTGGAGTATGTAAAGACTGAGTTACATTATAAGGACTCTGAGTTGAGTTTGCCGTGCAGTCATTCTGTATAATGTACTTCTGGTTTGTTGTGTTGTAGCTGGAGCAGTTGAAGTCTGAGTTGGGTCGTAAGGACTCCGAACTGGGCAGTCTGCACACCAAGGTGACGTCAGCGGAAACACAGGCCGCAGACAAGGAGCATCTGGTGCAGGTGCTCAAAGAACAAGTGACGGCAAAAGAGACACAGATAGGACTCATAGAGAAGGAGGTAAGTTATAGAAATACTGGTGAGTAACAGAGAAAGAGGGTGAGTTATTGGGACAATCAGTGATTTGTTGGGGTGATTTAGGAATAAAAATATGGAGTTTTCAAAGAAAGAGGGTGATTTATACAGAAAAGAGTGAGTTATAGAGAACAAGGCCACTGCCGCAGCAGTTATCTCCCGCCTCAGAATCAGTAAAAATGGAGAACTAAAGGAGATTTAAGGCCTCTGAAGTAAGATGACCCCACTTGACATTGAAGAAGGGGTCAAAGGTAAAAGTCAGCAATTTCAAAATAGTCTCAGGCCATGACTTGGTATAAGTTGTTTTCACATTTGGAACCCCTAGTAGCAATGATAAGGGAGATATAAGGCCTTTTAATAGGATAATCCCATCTAACATGTGATATGACGGCCATTTTGTTTTTGAAACTAGGCTAAATTACTATCAGGCTAACTTTCCTAGCCATATGTATTTTGCGCATATTTGATGAAGCTAGCTTTTTCTGAGGCAAAACATTTGAAGGGCAGGACTTTTGATGGCCTGTCTTTATATTCTGAAGCCATAGCACCAATAATAAGGGAGAAATAAGGATGTTTTAGTGTGACGACCTCATTTAACCTTGAAGCAGGGGTCAAAGGTCCAATTCAACACCTGGAAAAGATTCCCTGTCCATATCTTCCTACAAGTTGTTTTCATATTCCAAACCTCTTGGAGCAATATTTGGGCAGATATATGGCCTTTTTAATAGGATAACCTGTCATTAAACATGTGATATGGCGGCCATTTTGTTTTTTGAACTAGGCCAAAATTACTATCAGGCTAGCTTTTGTAGCCATATAGCTTTTGTGCAAATTTGAAGAAGCTAGCTGGAATATTTCAAGATTTAGAGGACCTTTATGATTTTCAAACAATTAGCTATGGCGGCCATTTTGTTTTTCAAAATGAGGCTAAAATATTGCAGAGACAGGTTTTCATAGCCGTAAAGATCCCCTGCAAATCTGGTGAAGATTTCTTTATAAATGAATGAAATATTAAGGTTTATGCAAAAACATGACAAACTTTAAACGAGGTCCTCAGTGGCCTAGTGGTTAGCAAGTTTGGCATCTAATCATAGGCTGTCACCTCTGTGGGTTCGAGTCCCACAAGTGGCAATTCTGAGGACCTGTCCCAATATGACCCTGGCTGTTGAACGGGACGTAAAACCCCAACTTTGGCTTTGACTTTGACAAACTTTAAACATGTGATATGGCAGCCATTTTGTTTTTTGAACTAGTGGCAAAACTACTATCAGGGTAGCTTTTCTAGCCATATAGCTTTTGTGCAAATTTGATGAAGCTAGCTGGAATATTTCAAGATTTAGAGCACCTTTATAATTTTCAAAGAATTAGCTATGGCGGCCATTTTGTTTTTCAGAATGTGACTAAAATTTTCCAGAGACAAGTTTTCATAGCCCTTATAGTTTTTGTGCAAATTTGATGAAGCTAGGTGGAATATTTCAAGATTTAGAGCACCTTTATGATTTTCAAACAATTAGCTATGGCGACCATTTTGTTTTTCAAAATGAGACTAAAATTTTGCAGAGACAGGTTTTCATAGCCATAAACATCCCCTGCAAATTTGGTGAAGATATCTTTATAAATGAATGAGATATTAAGGTTTATGCAAAAACGTGCCGAATTTTACACATGTGATATGGCGGCCATTTTGTTTTTTGAACTAGTGCCAAAATTACTATCAGACTAGCTCTTCTAGCCATATAGCTTTTGTGCAAATTTGATGAAGCTAGCTGGAATATTTCAAGATTTAGAGCACCTTTATGATTTTCAAACAATTGGCTATGGCGGCCATTTTGTTTTTCAAAATGAGTCTAAAATTTTGCAGAGACAGGTTTTCATAGCCATAAACATTCCCTGCAAATGTGGTGAAGATATCTTTAAGATATATTCATTATCTTTATAAATGAATGAGATATTAAGGTTTATGCAAAAACGTGCCGAACTTTAAACATGTGATATGGCGGCCATTTTGTTTTTTGAACGAGTGCCAAAATTACTATCAGGCTAGCTTTTTTAGCCATATAGCTTTTGTGCAAATTTGATGAAGCTAGCTGGAATATTTCAAGATTTAGAGCACCTTTATGATTTTCAAACAATTGGCTATGGCGGCCATTTTGTTTTTCAAAATGAGGCTAAAATGTTGCAGAGACAGGTTTTCATAGCCATAAACATTCCCTGTAAATTTGGTGGAGATATCTTTATAAATGAGTGAGATATTAAGGTTTATGCAAAAACGTAACGGACGGACGGACGGAAGGCGTTTTATAATCTCCCAACCTCGGCCTTCTACTATCAGGCTAGCTTTTTTAGCCATATAGCTTTTGTGCAAATTTGATGAAGCTAGCTGGAATATTTCAAGATTTAGAGCACCTTTATGATTTTCAAAGAATTGGCTATGGCGGCCATTTTGTTTTTCAAAATGAGGCTAAAATGTTGCAGAGACAGGTTTTCATAGCCATAAACATTCCCTGCAAATTTGGTGGAGATATCTTTATAAATGAATGAGATATTAAGGTTTATGCAAAAACGTGACGGACGGACGGAAGGCGTTTTATAATCTCCCAACCTCGGCCTTCGGCCGCAGGCGGGAGATAAAAATAGTGGGTTATAGGGAAACAGGTGATTTAGGGATATGTCAGAGAGGATGAGTTATAGAGTAAAGGGGTGAGTTACATCAGGCTTTCAGGTATGTTGACTTCCAAGTTTTCTGTATAGAATCATGAAGGAGTTTGAATCCCGGCCCGATCCTCAAGTGGGAAAGCTGGTAGATGCTTTCCGTTGGTCGGCAGTTTACACCCAGAATCTTGACCAACTGTATGTACTGGTTTCCTCTGTCCATAAAACTACCCGTTGTGATACGACTTATACAATGTGTTGAAAGCGACGTTAACACACAAATAAATAAGTTTCATGAAGAATCATGAAGAACATGTCTATTGCTTATACGGGAAGACTTTTACATTTCTGTACTCTGTGACCATCACATTCTGCACTCTGTGACCTTTGCAGATGGCCACCCTGCGTAACCGTGTGCAGGACAAAGAATCTCAGATTGACAAGAAAGGCAAGGCATTGTTGACTGCACAGCAAGAGGTCAAGCAGTGTCAAGGTCAGATTCGGGAACTCAAGGACCAGATAGAGGTCAGACAGAAGAGAATCATCGGGCTGGAGAAAAAAGTGAGAAAATATAGCAATAAACTTGCACTTTAAGCCAAATCATTACTTCTAAACTAGACAGAATTCAGCCAAAGTCATACAGATGGAGATAAAGTGAGAATATCTAGCAATTGTTTTGAACTCTTTAGCCAAAAGTTCACAGTTTATGTGTTTGAATTCTGTGATTTTTTTCTTACGTGTTTTGGTGAAGTTTTGTGACTAGTCTCGAAGCTTTCTTTGTGGCTGAAGATAGAGACTTCAGAATTCTTACTGCAGAGGCCATTGATTAAATCTTTGTGGAATTTTGTATGCTTTGTCTGTCACTGCAGATGGAGAGTTTGGAAGAGTCACTGAAAGACAAGGAGACGACACTGAGCAGCACGCAGGCGCGCCTCAGTACACTACAGGCCGACCGCAGCTCATCAGACACCACGGTACAGAGTCTGCAGGAAACCATTACTGAGAAGGAGGCACAGATTGCAAAGTAAGTGATGGGGAAGGTAACACTAATGATTCATTAGAAGTAATTAACTGTGTACAAAGTAAGTAACTCAGTATAAAGTAAGTAACTCGGTGTAAAGTACAGGAAACTAATGAAGACTAAGTTTGAGTGAAGTGACTCAGATATGTTAAGTCAGTATAATAACCAAGTGAGATTTAAACTGAAACATTAAAGTTATATAAATTACACACAACAAAGTAATTCATAACAACAATAGCTATATTAGTGACATTTGTAGTGGACACTACAAGACAACTAAAAGTGTGGTAACAATGTGAGTTGTGCATTGTGTGGGTGTTATGAGGACTTGTATCTCTGACACCTTCAGGTTGAAGTCACAACGAGACCAGACAGAAAGGGAACATCAGAGAGAGGCAGACCTACAGCAAAAACACCTCAACGAGCTGAAAAACAAACTCAACAGCACAGAGGCCCAGGTCATAGGAAAACAGGAGGAGGTGGGTGGACAGACAGACAGACAGACACAAATACACACATAGACACTCACACAGAGACATACAGTAAATACCTCAATAAGCTGAAAAACAACAGCTTTCACCTATATATATCAGGTGTATATCGGGTGTCTGTCTACCTTTCACCTGTGCATTTCAGGTATTTAGTGTACAGCTTAGACCTGTGTATATCAGGTGCCTTTTTAATTTTCACATGTGTATTTTAGGTGTCTTTTTAATTTTCACATGTATTTCAGGTGTCTGTATAATTTTCACATGTGTATTTCAGGTGTCTGTATAGTTTTCACATGTGTATTTCAGGTGTCTGTATAGTTTTCACATGTGTGTTTCAGGTGTCTCTGTAGTTTTCACCTGTGTGTTTCAGGTGTCTGTGTAGTTTTCACCTGTGTGTTTCAGGTGTCTATATAGTTTTCACCTGTATTTCAGGTGTCTGTTCTGCGCGAGGAGTTGGCTAACTTGAAGCATGACTCGCTGCAGAGAGACATGCGACTCAAACAGGAGAGAGATGAGAGTGCTGATAGAGTGAAAGGGCTGCAGAAACAGGTGGAGGAGGTAGGTAATGAGAGGTGGTTGTAGTGCCTGCAAATCAGTCTTACAAGGGCAGTTACTGATAACTAAAAATACACTCACTAACAGATGTTCAAAAAAGTCTTCACTTTCTCTCCATTGCATACTGATCAAGGGTAAAACATCCTAGTTTAGTCAATACATTTCTGCAGTCAGTCAACGCACTATCAGTCAGACAGTCATATGTAATAGACCAGGTGTCAGAGTTGAAAGGGTAAGACAGTTGTAACAGTTACTGCTTGTGTACCATCAGTTTATAAATTTTTCACTTTTATTTTTTCACTCTTTGGAACTCTTCACCTTTTCAAACAAGAAACAGGCCCTCTGTCACTTCCTTCAGGAAACATTTGAAAACTCACCTCTGTAGCTCTAGTTTTCCCACTTAGTTCCCCACTGCGGGGAAGATATTCCACTGGCAAAGCAGTAGATTAGATTAGACTTTGATTAATGTTAGTCGCTGGTGTCTGTAGTTAACCTTTCCTGTTTGTGGATACATGACAAATGTTTTGTATTGTGTTCCTTTGAATCTACTCTTATAGAGATTGAAATAATAATAATCAGCCTTCTCAGCATCACCCTGTCTTAAAACTGATACAAAAACTCTGCTTTGTTTGGATTTAGCTGAAGCAAAGCAAGTCGTCTGAGTCCGAAGTGATGCAGGCCTCCCTGAAACAACAAATTGCATCCCTGAAAGAGGAAGTGAACAGAAAGGAAGGGGAAGTGACAAGGACACAAAACGAGCTGGACAGACTGCTGGACATTCTGAAAACCACGGAAAATGAGAAAAACAGGAAGGATGAACAGATAAAGGAACTGCAAGAGTGAGTATACACACATTCATACAGACACACACACACACACATCTAACCAAACTAAAACAGGAAGGATGAGCAGATAAAGGAACTGCAAGAGTGAGTAGACACACATTCATACAGACACACACACACATCTAACCAAACTAAAAACTGGAAGAATCAACAGATTGAACAACTACTAGAGAGAGTTGACATACATTGACCCACCCACACACACACCCCAACAGATTAAAAAGAATAGGCTGACAACTAAACATCCAGATACACAAACACACCCACACACACACCCCAACAGATTAAAATGAATAGGCTAACAACTAATGCAGCTTTCTTGACGGCCGTAAACACGACTTCACAGCCTGTAAATTGGTCAAGAACGGTCTCACAGGTGGTATATACCACTCGTGAGTTGGGTGCCTCCAGAGACTTCCCAAACTTTGACCTTCACCTCTAATGACAACAAGATGCAGAATACACGTGCTTTTGTTATAAGAAACCTGTTAAATGAAGTGTTTCGGTACTCGGGATTTTGATAAATAACCTCAGAAAACGTATAACAAATGAAATATATATCTTTTGCATGGTGGATAGCGAAATATTGTGATTTCTTTTATTTCTTTCTTTTTGTGATTTGTGTTTGTTTACATACACACATAAACACACAGACGGTGAATTGTTCAGAACGGTCAAAACTTTCCACTGGTACTCACAGGTCGTGTGCACGGGCTCGCCACAACTTAAGTAGTTTCCTTACAATCCGCGTGTTTTGAGTTTTCTCGGTTCAGGCAATCTTAATTGTACGTCTTTTTATTGCGTTAAAATGTCCCTTCATCAAGCAAACAAAGACAAACCGAGAGCTCAGAAATGCAGCCATTTTTGCTTCAGTTTTGATACTCATAATTACTGCCCTACCTGTAGGGAGGCTGGCAAGGGAGATGACCCCTGTGTCACTTTTGAAGCACCCTGCCATATTTGCACGTCTCTCTCTGATGAACAATTGCAAAAAATTCCAAACAGGAAGCGGTACTTAAAAAAGCAAAAAGCGGAAACTAGTTCCAAAGATGAACTAGATCTCTTGGGTGAAGGCGATGGGGACTCTTTTACTGGTTCTAATGCAGACCTTGAGAGTGCTGCCGATAACCTCTTTACCTCACCCCCCCGTCCTCAACCTCTCGCCTTCAGTTCTTTATCACTAAAGACCCCAACAAAAGCTGTTCCACCCACCCCAGGTACTGTTTTGCAAAACAAAATTCAAAGAAATCTAGAGAAATCCCTGGGTGATTCCTTAAATATACATATACAGCAGCAAATGGGTTCCTTCCAGGCATCCATGTTAGAAGCATTTCAATCACTCCGAGAAGAGTTGGCAGTTAAAAAGCCTGCCGAGGTTGATCCCTCGCCTCATGCTTCAAAAGCTGGTCCATCCAGCAAGTCTGCTGGTAATCTGGACCTACCCCCTCCGAGGTCAAGTACTAATGCACAGTCCGAGGCAATGGATGTGGACGTTGGTCCAGCACTCCCTCCTCGACTAGTACTTAACCAAACTTCCTCGGATCAGTACGTTGCCCCTTCTGAAGCAATACCGAAGGATTCCTCGTACTCACATAAAAAACAAAGCCACAGGCAAACAGTAACACCGAGCTCTGCCTCGGATCATCTGGATGAGGATTCCGACGAATCTCGGATCCATCCTAGACCTAAGATACACTCTGACAAGAGCAAGCATAAATCTAGGTCCAGATATGTGTCGTCTTCAGAGGAAGATCACTCCCCTGTGGCTAGACACAGGTCTTCTAAGCCCTCTAGGGCTCAGCCCTCAGGCGCAGCTTCTGATCAAGACCTCCCACAACATGATCCAGACCCCCCTTATTATAGGGAAGTAGCCCTGTCTGACATTCCCTCCCAATACTCTGAAGAGGTAGACACCTTCAGGCGCATTCTTTCTCTCCCTGACCCCAGGGACTCTATGCCTAGGTCGTCAACTTCAGTGTTGGGTCTGGATGACGAAAAAGGCCGTCAAGAGCTCAGACCTAGAGGTCCTTCCTCTATCTTACCACTTAGCTCAGTTATCAAGGACGCCTTTGATAAATTTCAACATGATTTCAAAGCTGCCAATTTATCTGAGGGAAAATATGTCAAGCCTCCTCCATCCACTTCTAAGTGGTATAAGGTTGGACAGCCCACTTTTCAAGACAAAATCCAGGAGTTGAATACAGACTTTGCTAAGATCTGTATTACTCCTAGACCTCCTGGGGCACCAGTAGCCAAAGTCCCTATGCCAGTTCTTAAGGAGCTGGAACATCAGGCTAGACAGAATATTTCAACCCTCAATTTCACCGCTGCCTTTGCCAAAACCTCTTCTTCTTGCAATGCTTCTTTGGAAAAGTGCCAACATAGCATCAAGTCAACTGTCAAGAAGATAAAGTCTCAGATCCAGAAAGGTGCCAATCCTGAGAAAGCAGCAAAGCGCGGATATGAGGAAGTTGCTGAGTACTTGGATTTTTGGAACAAGACGGTTCTTGTCCAACATAGAGCTCTTACCTGTCTCAGCAAATCGCTAGCCCATATTCTCCAGAGGGAATTATATTCTATGGCTAATACCGGCTTGCTTAGGCGCGAAGCCGAAATGACTCTATTGCATCCCCAGCTAGGGGAAACGAGACGCCAAGAACTTAGGAACTCGTCCTTCTGGGACTCCTCCTTGTTCGAGTCTCAACTTGTTAAGGAAGGTGAGGACTTCCTTCTCAAAAAAACGCACCTCAAAAGATTCTCAGGGTTTTGCACCCTACCAGAATAAGCCCTTTCGTGGCCCCCACAAGAAAAGAGGCTCCTACAGGAAACGCCCCTATGGGGGCAATTCCTCTCAAAGCAGTAACCAATCCTTTCCCTCGGGAAGAGGAAAATCCAACTTCAGAGGCTCCAGGGGTCGTTTTCGACCCCACAATAGGGGAAGGGGGCGTGGAAACCCCCCTTCACAATGACTCCTCCAAAGCCTCATTCAGTCCACCAGTAGGAAGTCGCCTCCGTTCTTTCAAGAGAGACTGGCTAACAAACAAATGTTCTCAAAACGTGTTAAACATTATCACCAATGGCTACGTTCTGCCATTCCGTTCAAAGCCAAACTTGATCAGATTTCCTCTGATTCTATCAGAGTACAAGGCCCAACAAAAAGACCAAGCCTTGGCCACTTGTATCCAGTCTCTCTTGTCAAAGAATGCCATCGAAAGGGTGGAAAACGTAAAATCTCTCGGGTTTTACAGTCGCCTGTTCCTAGTACCCAAGCCTCACCAAAGGTGGAGGCCAGTCATAGACTTAAGCAGGCTCAACACTTTTCTACATGTAGAAAAGTTCAAAATGGAAACCCCGGAGTCCATCAGGACTTCCCTGGTCCCAGGGGAGTGGGTATCGTCGATAGACCTGTCGGACGCATACCTTCACATCCCCATCCATCCAAACTCAAGGAAGTACCTAAGGTTTTGCTACAAGGCCCAGGTGTTCCAGTTCACCTCCCTACCTTTCGGACTGGCCACAGCCCCCCAGGTCTTTACGATGATCGTAAAGGAAGTGAAACTAATGGCCCTCTCAAGAGGACTCAGAATTCACCAATACCTAGACGACTGGCTGATCAGGTCCCAGTCCCAGGAGGAATCTCAAAGGGACACACAGGCAGTGGTAGACCTAACCCAATCCTTGGGTTGGATAATCAACCAGGAAAAATCAGAACTGAAACCTACTCAGGTGTTTTCGTTCGTGGGCTACGAATACCACCTAGATTCAGCCCTTGTAAGACCCACTCACGAGAGATGGCTCAAACTTCAGGATTTGATCCTACGACTCAAGTCAAAACGTGTTTTGACTGCAAGATGTTTGATGTCTCTAATTGGGTTGCTAGCCTCAACGGAGAAAATGGTCCCGGAGGGACGCCTTCACATGAGGCCCTTTCAGTTTCATCTCAAGGAGCACTGGAGATATCCTCAGTCGCTGGACAACCTCCTTCCTTGGACAGAAGCCATTTGTAGCCCACCTAGATTGGTGGCAAAACCCCTCAAATGTGATGAAAGGCGCAGACCTTCATCCCAAGGACCACAGTATCCAACTCTTTACCGACGCCTCAAACGAAGGTTGGGGCGCTCACTTAGATCAAAATTCTACAAAAGGGCTGTGGTCAGAGCGGGAAAAAAGGCTACACATAAATGTCCTAGAATTGAAGGCGGTCTCCCTGGCCCTTCGAGACTTCAAGGACCAGTGCCAGAATCAAACCGTGTTAGTTGCGACGGACAACTCAACAGTGGTAGCCTACATCAACAAGCAAGGTGGAACTCACTCAGCAGAGATGTGCGCTCTCCTGTGGAAAATCATGACCTGGTGCCATCACTACCATATAACATTGAAAGCCAGGCACATTCCAGGGTGTCTGAATGTGATGGCCGACCTCCTATCCAGGTCCAACCAAGTGCAGTCAACAGAATGGTCTCTGCACCCTCAGGTCTTCAAGCAAATCTGCCGAAAGTGGTTCACCCCTCATGTAGACTTATTCGCCACTCACCTGAATCACAAACTCCCTCTATATGTGTCTCCTATCCCAGACCCAAGGGCCTGGAACATAGATGCTGTGAACATAAACTGGACCAACCTCACGGCCTACGCCTACCCTCCTACGGCTCTCCTTCACAAGGTGATCCAAAAGATCAAGCAATGCCATTGCCTGATCATCGTGATAGCCCCAGGCTGGCCAGGGATGCCCTGGTTTTGGGACCTAGTGCAGCTCTCAACAGAGATCCCACTACAACTCCCAGTGTCAACGACCCTACTCAAACAGTCCCACAACTATGTGTTCCACAACAATCCACAACAGCTGAACCTCCACGCCTGGTGTCTAGGAGCGGACAACTCCAAGAACAAGGCTTCTCTGTGGAGGTGGCAGAGAGAATTGCTGCCCCTCAGCGGTCATCAACAAGGACCATCTACAGGTCAAAGTGGGCCCTATTTGAAAAATGGTGCAGAGAAAATTCGGTGGATTTCTCCACTCCACCTGTACCAAGACCTAAACAGGCGCCCCTCGACCATTGATGGCTACAGGACTGCTATCGTTGACACTCTGGTCCCAACGGCCCAACACATTGCGCACAATGCAGACCTTCATAGGTTACTCTCCAGTTTTCACAGGGATCGTCTTAAAAGTTCCAGAAATTTACCCAAGTGGAACCTTTCTGTTGTCCTTAACGAGCTCACCAAAGCACCATTTGAGCCCATGAAAGACTCAGACCTCAAACATCTTACTCTTAAAACTGCTTTCTTGCTAGCCTTGGCCTCCGGCAAGCGCCGCAGCGAAATCCATGCCTGGGTCGCTAACAAAGTAGCTAATTTAGGCCAATGGGAAAAGGTAGCCTTGTTCCCTTCTTCTGATATTATAGCCAAAAACCAACTAGCAAGAGAAGGTTCTCAAAGTGGGTCACCAGTGACTATCCCTGCTTTGACTACCATTGTAGATAGACAGTTTAAGGAAGACAGGACCCTGTGTCCCGTGCGGGCCCTGAGGTTCTATTTGGACCGAACTAAAGACCTGAGAGGGTCTCGTTCTCTCCTTTTCATCTCCTTTAAGAAAGGACATACCTCAGACATCAGACCCGCTACACTCTCCTCCTGGTTGAAACAAACCATTCTACTTTGTTACAAACAAGCAGATCAACAAGCCTTGGACTTGGTCCAAGTCAAAGCGCATGACATCCGGGCCTTCGCGGCCTCTAAGGCCTTTTACGGTGGAGTATCGGTGGACCAAATCATGCAAGCCTGTCACTGGAAAGCTCACAACACATTCACAAACTTTTACCTAAAAGACCTTACTTGGTCGGACACCGACAACAATATGTATCTGGGACCCGTAGTGGCGGCACAACAAGTCCTAGATCCTTCCCCTCAGACCAGTTGTCCTCGGAAAGAAAAAGGGGGGGGGGGGGGGGGGGGGGGGGGGCAGCACATCCGCTACAACCAAGTCTTCAGGAGTCTCTCCCAGGATCTAGGTATTCCTTTACCTTCAAGATGTTACGGGTAAGGTCATTTTATTTTTTAATTATCAGGTAATTTCTATTAAGGACTTAGTCAGTTGTCGTTAATCTCATATTTCAGGTTAAAAATTTCATGAGATGCCCAACCACTGGGTTGGTCAGTCACACGTGAAGGTCTAATAGGGACCCTTAGACCTCGAAGTGAGCACCGCTGCACTTCCGTCCTACTACCAAACATCTGGACAGTTTTAGCACTGTCCCTTTTTTACTCAGGTTTTTGGCTCGTTACAGGCCCGATCTTCGAGATCGGGGCTCTGTAAAAGGGACTCAGACTGGCATTTCTGGCACTATTCTGTATATATATTAATTCAAATCTTAGAAAAAAATTACATATCTTCCAGTCTCAGCTGTAATCCCGCCACCGGGCGTTTGAATTCAGCATTAAGTCCCACATGGTAAGCTATTGTAGCGTAATAAAATTGAAAATTTTAATTACTTAAATGTAGCTTTTATAAGCTACAAGCTTACCATGTGGGACTTAGAAGAGTCCCACCCTGCCTCCCCGCTGTTTACAGCTGAGGGGTAGGTTTAATAAAAAATTTCAACGAGAAAGTAGGGCGATTGGTCAGAAGATATCACGTGACGACAACTACCAGTATATCCGGTGGCTAACAAGAACGATCTTTTTTTCTAAGACGTTGGCCCCGGGTGTGGCAACCCGAGAACAGCATTAAGTCCCACATGGTAAGCTTGTAGCTTATAAAAGCTACATTTAAGTAATTAAAATTTTCAATTTCGGTCTTTTGACAACGTAGTACGTACAAATCTAGTCACATGACCTATCAGGAAAGCATTAAACCATTGCTCGAATGTAGTTTCGGAATTGCATCTTTCATTTTTTTCACGCTTATTAAGTCAATTTAATTGATGTAAAGCTTTCAAATAATATTTAAAAACACTGTAGTTGTATTTATTTTAGGCGTACATGATATTATAATGTTATTATGCAGCACTTTATAAAGTCGGAATTAGATAATTATTTTAATATACTGACGGTTTTCAAAGTGTTCCTTCGTTTGACAATGCATAAACAACCGAAATTAAAGGACAAATATGACCCTAAAATGATGTATTCGGGTGAGAAACAATATATTATTTTACATTTTAATTAAATAGTTTCGTTTTGAGGTGAGTTTATAAAGTCGACATATGTCGATACTCGGTCGGCCAACGTGGGCGATATTCGATGTTCATTTGCACTAGCGAGTGACGACAAGTAAACATACAGACACAGCTCTCCCCCAGAACAGTTAAAAAAAGACAGGGATAAGCAATTTAACAGCTGTGTGAGTAACTACACTTACAAACTGATACAGACACTCATAGAGAAATGCACACACCAAGACAAAAAAGACACCAAACCATGCAAACAAAAGAAGCAGGAATTTATGTACAGATCAGTATTCAGTAGCAAAAATAATGAAAGTGAATTGAGTGAGACTTGAGGGGATGATGTCAGTATACAGTGTCATGTCACTATGTCACCTGACCTGTAAGTTTGTGTGTATTTCAGGCACATCAAGGGGCAGAAGTCAAAGATTGGCAACCTGAAGAAAGCGCAACAAGAAGACAAAGCTAAAACAGCACAGGTGCTGGAGGAGGCACAGAAACGCGAAACTAACAGCAATGACGACGCATCAGCTCTAAAGGTGAGGGAAAGTAACAGTGCTTATCTAAACGTTAGGAAGCTAATAGTATCAACACTGTATTTATTGTTAATTGAACCAGTAAGAAAGAATCCTGGATCTACATTTAAAGGAAGTAAACTGTATACGTAACTCATATTTCTCTATTTTCAGCAACTCATTGCACAGAAGGAGGACCGAGTGGAGGAGTTAGAGGAGGCTTTACGGGAAAGTGTACGCATCACAGCTCAACGAGAGATGGTGGTACATGACCTGGAGGTCAAGGTCAGGCAGGCAGAGCTCAAGGTCAGTGTTAATACTCACACTCATATAATGCTCAAGGGCATCATTAAAACTCTAGGTCACACTGACTTCTCAAGGTCACAAAAAACTGAAGGCGGGTGCTAAAATTTATGCCCTGGAAGGAAACGGCTCAGTGTTACTATATGAGCACATGATTACAGTTTAAAGTTTATATAAGAACTCAAGATCATTATTAAAAACTTGGCACAAGTCTGGTTTCATACAAAACATAAAGGTTATTCAGGCAGGGAAGATAGATGTGTGTGAATTATTTAAGGATGGGTTAATATTGGAAATTTGTAAATCAAGAGGTTGCTAATGCAATCCATTTTGATCCAGGACTCCACACTTTAGTACACCCAGTCAAACATGGATGTTTCTGCTCAACAAAATCGCAATAAAAGTACACAGATGCACATAATATAGGTTAAAAGTGTGAAATTTCTTCAAATTTGTGATTTGTTTCCAGTTTTTAAAGTTTTCCTTCAATTATATGAGTTAACAAGCGAAATGAAGATTATAAAGTGTTGTCACTTGTGTAACAAAACCTGGCAGTTCAGCTGTACAAAATGACTAGTGTAAAAGTCTGCAAATGCACAAAAATGTGGGATAAATGTTTACTGTAAGTTTTCCTTCCATTGTATGTGTTAACAAGTGAAGTGGTAGTTGTAAAATCTTATCACAGTATTTCAGTGTTTCATATTATAAAAATGAAAAATCCTCTTTGGTTAAGACAATGACAGATAAGTAGGAGCAGATGTTTGTGACCATCTCTTTGTACTCACTGTATTGTGTTTAAGATGAAGCCAATGGCAGACGAGTTGGAGCAGATGTTTGTGACTGTATATTTATCCTGTAACTTTATACTCGATGCTTTATGTTTTAGGTCAAGACAATGGCAGACGAGTTGGAGCAGATGCGTGAGCACTGTACGGAGTGTGGGGAGGAAGTGACACAACTCAGAGAGAGGCTGCAAGAAAAAGGCGAGCTCATCAGTGACCTGCGGGGAGACCGAAACAAACACATGTTGGAAGTGTATGACTTAAAGTGAGTATAGTATGACACCTTGAGAAAAATTCAAGAACAGAAATAAACATGAAAGTGTATTGTCTTAAAGAAAGCTCCAAACATGCCAGAAGTGTAGAAGTCTGCAAACACGCCGGAAGTGCATGGCTTGAAGTCTGCAAACATGCCGGAAGTGCATGACTTGAAGTCTGTAAACATGCCGGAAGTACATGGCTTGAAGTCTGCAAACATGCCGGAAGTGCATGACTTGAAGTCTGTAAACATGCTGGAAATGCATGGCTTGAAGTCTGCAAACATGCCGGAAGTGCATGACTTGAAGTCTGTAAACATGCCGGAAGTGTAGAAGTCTGCAAACATGCCGGAAGTGCATGGCTTGAAGTCTACAAACATGCCGGAAGTGCATGGCTTGAAGTCTACAAATATGCCGGAAGTGCATGGCTTGAAGTCTGCAAACATGCCGAAAGTGCATGACTTGAAGTCTGCAAACATGCCGGAAGTCATCGTAGTTGATGTTTTCATAAGATTTTGGCTACTTATTGTTGGTACTTACTTATCCCTCCAAGTAGTTTCACTTATTATAATGGTATGTGTTTAATTAAGCGTCCCGCAAGGGACGCTTGTTTGTGTATGGGAGACCTTCAGGCTCCGCCGGCTCCGCATTTTGTTTTCCTTATAACTCTGTAACCGTTAGGCGGATTCTTTTCAAATTTGGCAGGTTTAGGCAGTAGCCTTGGGGAATTTTTTTGAATATGCTGCAGTGACATTTCAACCAATCAGAGAGGTCACATGTCCAAAAATGTCTTTTTTCGATGGGGAAGCTTGTCCGGATGATAACTTGAAAGGAATTTTATCAATTCACCTGAAACTTGGCAAATACATTCGTTCTATTAAAATCTGGAAATCATTAGATTTTGGCATTGATTGGTTAAGAAATGGCCGAGTAATTAATGATTAATTAATCATTACGAATTTTCCAAATAAGGAAAACACAAAAATGCTTATATCTCGAAAACCGTGCTAGATAGAGCGATTTCGACAAAATTTTTGACCCACAGGGTATCTCTGTGGAGTAGCCATGCCAATTTTCAAAAAAACTTTGTCTTGCCAAAAATGGCGGCCATTTTGAATTTTCGAATTTTTGCGCAAAAATTGCAAAACACAAAAATGCTAATATTTCGAAAACTGTGCTACATAGAGCAATTTCAACGAAATTTTTGATCTTCAGGGTATCTCTGCAGAGCAGCTATCCCAAAGAGCTTTCACTTGGTGAAGTTTCAGACCCATAGCTAATTGCTCACCTACTCAAAATGAGTAAATGCGAATTACCTCTAAAAGTATTGCAGATAGCCAATTTTTCTCAAATAACTCATTCACCTACTTTTGGAAGAGCTTTCACTTGGTGAAGTTTCAGACCCATAGCTAATTACTCACCTACTCAAAATGAGTAAATGCTAATTATCTCAAAAACTATTGCGGATACCCAATTTTTATCAAATAACTCATTCATGTACTTTTGGGAGAGCTTTCACATGGTGAAGTTTCAGACCCGTAGATAATTACTCACCTACTCAAAATGAGTAAATGCGAATTATCTCTAAAAGTATTGCAGATAGCCAATTTTTCTCAAATAACTCATTCATCTACTTTTGGAAGAGCTTTCACATGGTGAAGTTTCAGACCCATAGCTAATTACTCACCTACTCAAAATGAGTAAATGCGAATTATCTCTAAAAGTATTGCAGATAGCCAATTTTTCTCAAATAACTCATTCACCTACTTTTGGAAGAGCTTTCACTCTGTGAAGTTTCAGACCCATAGCTAATTATTCACCTACTCAAAATGAGTAAATGCTAATTATCTGTAAAAGTATTGAGGATACCCAATTTTTATCAAATAACTCATTCATCTACTTGTGGGAGAGCTTTCACATGGTGAAGTTTCAGACCCATAGCTAATTACTCACCTACTCAAAATGAGTAAATGCGAATTATCTCTGAAAGTATTGCAGATAGCCAATTTTTCTCAAATAACTCATTCACCTACTTTTGGGAGAGCTTTCACTTGGTGAAGTTTCAGACCCATAGCGAATTACTCACCTACTCAAAATGAGTAAATGCGAATTATCTCTAAAAGTATTGCAGATAGCCAATTTTTCTCAAATAAATCATTCACCTACTTTTGGGAGAGCTTTCACTTGGTGAAGTTTCAGACCCATAGCTAATTACTCACCTACTCAAAATGAGTAAATGCGAATTATCTCTAAAAGTATTGCAGATAGCCAATTTTTCTCAAATAACTCATTCACCTACTTTTGGGAGAGCTTTCACTCTGTGAAGTTTCAGACCCATAGCTATTTATTCACCTACTCAAAATGAGTAAATGCGAATTATCTGTAAAAGTATTGCGAATACCCAATTTTTATCAAATACTCATTCATCTACTTGTGGGAGAGCTTTCACATGGTGAAGTTTCAGACCCATAGCTAATTACTCACCTACTCAAAATGAGTAAATGCGAATTATCTCTAAAAGTATTGCAGATAGCCAATTTTTCTCAAATAAATCATTCACGTACTTTTGGGAGAGCTTTCACTTGGTGAAGTTTCAGACCCATAGCTAATTACTCGCCTACTCAAAATGAGTAAATGCTAATTATCTCTAAAAGTATTGCAGATAGCCAATTTTTCTCAAATAACTCATTCACCTACTTTTGGAGAGCTTTCACATGGTGAAGTTTCAGACCCATAGCTAATTACTCACCTACTCAAAATGTGAATTATCTCTAAAAGTATTGCAGATAGCCAATTTTTCTCAAATAACTCATTCACCTACTTTTGGGAGAGCTTTCACTCTGTGAAGTTTCAGACCCATAGCTATTTATTCACCTACTCAAAATGAGTAAATGCGAATTATCTGTAAAAGTATTGCGAATACCCAATTTTTATCAAATACTCATTCATCTACTTGTGGGAGAGCTTTCACATGGTGAAGTTTCAGACCCATAGCTAATTACTCACCTACTCAAAATGAGTAAATGCGAATTATCTCTAAAAGTATTGCAGATAGCAAATTTTTCTCAAATAAATCATTCACGTACTTTTGGGAGAGCTTTCACTTGGTGAAGTTTCAGACCCATAGCTAATTACTCACCTACTCAAAATGAGTAAATGCTAATTATCTCTAAAAGTATTGCAGATAGCCAATTTTTCTCAAATAACTCATTCACCTACTTTTGGAGAGCTTTCACATGGTGAAGTTTCAGACCCATAGCTAATTACTCGCCTACTCAAAATGCGAATTATCTCTAATAGTATTGCAGATAGCCAATTTTTCTCAAATAACTCATTCACCTACTTTTGGGAGAGCTTTCACTCTGTGAAGTTTCAGACCCATAGCTATTTATTCACCTACTCAAAATGAGTAAATGCGAATTATCTCTAAAAGTATTGCGGATACCCAATTTTTATCAAATACTCATTCATCTACTTGTGGGAGAGCTTGCACATGGTCAAGTTTCAGACCCATAGCTAATTACTCACCTACTCAAAATGAGTAAATGCGAATTATCTCTAAAAGTATTGCAGATAGCCAATTTTTCTCAAATAAATCATTCACGTACTTTTGGGAGAGCTTTCACTTGGTGAAGTTTCAGACCCATAGCTAATTACTCACCTACTCAAAATGAGTAAATGCTAATTATCTCTAAAAGTATTGCAGATAGCCAATTTTTCTCAAATAACTCATTCACCTACTTTTGGAGAGCTTTCACATGGTGAAGTTTCAGACCCATAGCTAATTACTCGCCTACTCAAAATGCGAATTATCTCTAAAAGTATTGCAGATAGCCAATTTTTCTCAAATAACTCATTCACCTACTTTTGGGAGAGCTTTCACTCTGTGAAGTTTCAGACCCATAGCTATTTATTCACCTACTCAAAATGAGTAAATGCGAATTATCTCTAAAAGTATTGCGGATACCCAATTTTTATCAAATACTCATTCATCTACTTGTGGGAGAGCTTTCACATGGTGAAGTTTCAGACCCATAGCTAATTACTCACCTACTCAAAATGAGTAAATGCGAATTATCTCTAAAAGTATTGCAGATAGCCAATTTTTCTCAAATAACTCATTCACCTACTTTTGGGAGAGCTTTCACTCTGTGAAGTTTCAGACCCATAGCTAATTATTCACCTACTCAAAATGAGTAAATGCTAATTATCTGTAAAAGTATTGCAGATAGCCAATTTTTCTCAAATAACTCATTCACCTACATTTGGAAGAGCTTTCACTCACGAAAATGAAAAATTGTGAATATCTCGGAAAAGCTATTTCTTCTCCTTTAATGCTCGGCGGGAGATACACACCGTGGCAGTGGTCCTGACAAACATTTTTGTCTCCCCAAAAATGGTGGCCATTTTGAATTTTCAAAGTTTTTGCAAAACACAAAAATGCTTATATCTCGAAAACCGTGCTATATGGAGCGAACTCAACAAAATTTTTGACCTGCTGGGTATCTCTGCAGAGTAGCCATGCCAATTTTCAAAATATTTTTGTCTCGCCAAATATAGCGGACATTTTTAATTTTTTGCAAAACACAAAAATGCTTATATCTTGAAAACCGTGCTAGATAGAGCAGACTGCGCCGACTTTGGTTGCCACAACAGTATAAGGCTAGAAACGAAGCATTTTCTTAATACTTTAGCACTCACCTTTTTATCCTTTTCGGGACGCTTTGTTTTTGCTATGCAAAAACATTATCTTTTTTTTTTGCGAGCGATCCTCTAGTTTGAAACTGTTTACTGTTGTAACCTTATCTCTGGTTGATTTGAATGTCTCTTGGAGTGCCTGGCTTTCCATGTGTTTTGTACTTAACCTTGTGTGTCAGCTGTTTGTGATTTGATTCAATCCAGACAAGAAGCCATCCTGGCTGCCATCACGGAGAAGGACGCTCACATCGCGCTGATTGAGATGTCACCAAATGGGACCACGGGACAGTCACTACAGGAAGTGGAGGCATTAACGCAGGAAAAACAGCACCTACAGCGCAAACTCAAAGAGCTGGTAAGTTGAACATAGCAAAAACTGAAAGAATTGGGGAGAGAAAATAGGAACAAAATGAAAGAATTGGTGAGTGATAATATGGAAAACTATGGAAAAGGATTTGTGGGAGAATTTAGGGAAAAACTCAAAGATCTGTTGTGTTAAATCAGTCAAAATATTGGTGAATGAGCATAGTGGAAGCCAACAATTTGGGTGGGTAAAAAATAGAACAGGGTATGTTTGTGTTTGATCGACCTTGCTGTTGTTGCTATAGGAATAATCCCTAACAAACCGTGGTGTTCACAGAATTTTACCATTGCCCAACGTTCAGGCCCCATCAGGTACAATTCTGCCTATACCATGGTTATGAGGGATTATTCCTGTTCTAACAAACTATTTTGATGTTATTAATTGTTCCAAATTTCACAGTAAACTAGGCTGTTTTGTCCAGTGTTCTTTACAAACGGTAATTATTAGAACAGCCAAATACCCGAGTAATTCATTGTAAAATCTCTTATAACCCATAGATTGGAGTTGTTTGTTTCTATTCTAATATGACAACATTTTAAAATGTTATAAATACTAATATTACAAAAACTACGATGTTAGATTTTGTGACAGCTTGCATTGTGTGACCTGGTGTGATTTTTAGACTGAACAAAGAATGAAAATACTGGCGGAGGAGAAAGCCAAACAAAGTCCTAAGAAGGCGCCTGTCAGCAACGGCAACTCCACGCAAACTGTCATTGTGAGTAGTCTTTACTAATCAAGAACATGTCACAGTTAATGCAAGTGAACTATCGCAGTAATCATATGGCAACTGTCCTAGCCTTTCAGTTTGGTGTCACTTTTATATATTGGATAGGCTGTATAATGATTGACAGTTTGAGGGCTGGGAGATCGAAGTGTACAGTAGTTGGGTTAAGCATCTGCCACCTTTCCCACTGGGATTGAATCTATGACCTCATAGTATTGTTGAAATTATTGGTCATTTTATAAACCACGAACAAAAGGCCGCAGATTTTAAGTTCTGCCAAAAATTATGCAGGTTCAGTTTCTTTTAAAAGAGAAAACACTTCATAGAAATAGAATGATTGTTACAGCACTGTGCATGTTAGAGTGTAAAAACACGCTTGGCATTTTGTGACAACCTGTTTAAAGGGACTAAAGGCTACTTTAGCAACAAAGTTTTTTAACCTTAATTCTCCATGGCAGTCCAGTGTCCGAGGTTTGCAGCTAATTCTAGTTACATAGCTTTGGGACAGTGGCTGTGATTGACACATGGTAGAAGCTATAGCGGAGGGATAAAGTGCTGCATGATGTAAGATCCACATATCAATTCCTTCAACAGTCAAATGAGATTCTATTTTAATGTGAGGCATACATTTTGACACTGTTTTGTGGAATTCTAGGTTAAGTGAAAGTAATTATGTCGGACATATTATTTTTGCTTTTTCCGGCGTCGTCATCCGCCGTCCGGCGTCCAGACACTTGGTTTCCGCTCATTTGAAGGAAAATTATTTATCCTATCTTTACCAAATTTGGTATGGGTGTTTATTGGGTTAATAGCTTGCATGGGATTGCTTTTGGTGAAGATAGGTCTATGGCTAACTGAGTAATAGCCACTTAGCTACTTTTGTGTACTTCTTTTGTTTCCAGGCATTTAAGGAAAAATATTTGACATATCTTTACCAAATTTAGTATGAGCATTACTTAGGTCGATAGCTTGCTTGGGATTGCTTTTAGTGATAATAGCTATATAACTGACTGAGTAATGTCCTTAACCGTGCGAGATAGAGCGATTTCATCGAAAATTTCGACCCACAGGGTATCTGAGCAATGTACTCTTGGCAATTTTCAAAAAATTTTCCTCTTCCCACATATGGCGGCCATTTTGAATTTTCGAATTTTTGCCAAAAATTGAAAAACCGAAATTTGCTTCTATCTCCTTAACCGTGCAAGATAGAGCAATTTCGTCGAAATTTTTACCCAGCCAATGCAAAAAGGCATGAGGCTGAACAAATTTACATGTATACTAATAAATATTTAAGCATCGTTGATATATTTTACAAATGAAACAGGGTCTTGTAAGACTACTGTTCAATTTTTGCAAAAGGTTCATGGGGTGGACATTACACATGATAATGTGTGTTCTTCTATGCTATCCTGTTTCTATTCATATGTTGCAGCTACTATCAACAGGACGTCCTATTTCTAGTTTTTCTTACTTTTTTGAGGTTTGAAAGAGGTTTTGAATGTAATTCAGAGCTGTTGTTTTGTATTTCAGGACGACAACAACAAAGAGAGTATATGGACGTAGTAGTGATTGTAGATCTGCTGGCCGTACATCTGCATAAGTGTGACACAGAGTTTAGTATGTACCCATGCATGGTGTGTAGTAATGGAGTTCTACGCAGTGACCCAGCGTTTTACCGTGTTCATCAGTTGTCAGAAAATCAGATGTTATTGGTACAAGTTAAATACGGGTTTGGTCTGAATTCATGGTGGAGATGTGGCTGGTCAAGAGAATTCCCATTTGGTCACTTGTCCATGGTTGTGGGTTGGACCCCAACTCATGACAAGCGTGTGTTTTTCACTGCAGTCCTCACCTCACATGACACCAGCAGGTGAAAGGTCAAAAACAAAAGCTTTGGCAGTAGGTGAAGTTTTATGTAAAAAAGTGGGATGTTAGGTTTGAAAATTGGTAAATATTATGCATTAGACCCTGTGTTATGTGAATATACTGACAGTGTTAGATTTCACTCGCATCATCGAATGAAAGAATTATTATAGTATACAACAATAGGGAAGTACAAATTTATGTGTGAATGTATTTAGTTCATAACATCAAGTATTGGAATGAGATCAAATCAAGTAATCAAGGATACCCTGTAAATATAAACACCAGTGTATTGCAAAAGTGTAGTACATTGCATAAAATTATCGAGGGTATTGAAGTGAGCTTTATCCTGGTATTGTCTTAATATTTTACTCGCTTGATTTTCTGACACGACATGGTTGTGTCCACGACTGGTTCATAAAGCGAGCAGAATCAATGGATTTGTGTGATATGAGAAAACTCAAACACTGGAAAACAAATTGATTTAAAGCCTTTATAGCTCTGTTACTTCACCATGTCCATCAGAGCGACTATTGTTACTGCTGTCTATATAACAGCCCATCGATAGGTCAGTGTTATCACACTATATAGTCCTTCTGAGTTATGTATGTCACAGAAAGGCTTCCTAGCTATCTCTTCAGTACACATGTATAGTCAGTGTATGACAGGATACTGTGACCTCACACTGAGGGTCTGTATACCCACAGCTCTTAGTTAAGTCTGTACCTGTGTAGGGGTCACCTTGCTGATATTTATGGAAAATTCTGTGTTTTCTGATGAGTTTTCTGACAGTCAGCAGGTGAGACAGTGAAGGTAGTGGATGAATAGAGATTGAAGTGAACAGACAAAATTATAGTATAACATTTAATTTACCATAATCAAGGATTTAAGCAGAGGGGCTGTGTTTACCTTCAGAATTTTTCTGCAGTACATATGTCCTTAGCAATGTTTTAGAGATTTGTATAAATTTAATAATACTTTAGTGCTCTATGTCCTACCATTCTGAATCTTTTCACGAACACTGGGTTTCTGAGTTACAAGTGTGGAAACGTGAGCTAATCTAGTCATACAGTCTATCAGATCAAATGACTTGTGGAAACTCGAGTGTGATTGGATGTCTAGGAATAATTGTAGAAACAGTTATAAACTGATGTCTGCGTTAGTTTGTTGGTTATAGGGAAATTGGAGTTTATTTATAAGCTGTAATCTGATTGGTTGATAAGCTGTATTGTGTGATTTATGAACCAGGAAGATAAAGAGTTCCTCTGGTTAGACATATAATAGGTTTATTTTGTATATTTTTATTGTATTCAATTCTTGACTGTTATGTTTTTACATATTTGTACAGAGACATGTTAATTATTATGTACTAGTTTATTTCAGAAGAGTTTAGAGTTCAGTACTTTATTATTATATATCCATTGGTGTTTTATTCTCCAATAAAAACCCCAGCAGTAAGTTTTGTAATCCTGTATCATGTTGTAGCAGTATTGTTGTGATGTAAAGCCTCTCTCCTGTTGTATATTTATATGTTGAGTAAATCTTGTGTAGATCCCCAGAGTTTGTGAAATTTGCCGCCTGAAACATCTGCATCCAGTGAATACATTGCACAGCTAATGGTGCTGACGTCTGTACAGATTTCATCACTTGTTGAATATTCTTACAGAAAAACCATTTGTGTCACCCCTATCAAATGTTCATTGCTAGGAAAGCTTAAATGTGAATAAATTTAAACTCCTTTAACCAAAGAATAAGAACAAACGAAACCGATATTGTTACCAAATGTAAAATGGAAGTTTGTTGCGTGACTTTCTTTGTGTTTTGGTCAATTGCCCATGTTGAGAAACAAAATGGCTGCTCCAGTTATTTGTTGTATAAATTCTTGTACTTTATCAGGCCAGTGTAAGCTGAACTGGCAGACAGTAGCCTCAGCCCAGTACATAGCTGTGTCCACCCACTGCAAGCATCCCTGTGACTCAGCACTGGGTCAGACCAGTGTTGGATTCTTTCACCAGATGGCATGATGAGTTATGCATTTGCTGCAGATTTTGTTATGTGGAATGGCTTTCCTCAAGATACTAAAACTGCACTGTAAACTTACTTTGGTCACAGATTGATAATGCATCTTTTCAGCCTGTGATTTATCAGAGTTTTTTGATGATGTTTTATTTCCCAGAGATGACCCTTGTGTCAGATTTCACAAACTCCGAAAAATTACACATTTCTCACCAGAAGTTACTGTTGTGTGTATAGTGTGTACTGATGTTTATATCTTCTGAGTATTTATTTCAAACTGCCAGACTGACTTTATCTGTACATAGCGTAGTTAGTGTGTATAACCACGTGTATGTAAGTAGTGTGACACTGACATCCAATCACTCTGTAAACCTCTGTATATACTTCATCAAAAGACCTCTCAAGTCAGTTCTCTCTCAGTGTGCCATTAATCAAACAACTAACTCCCTATTTTACACACAGTGCTCTCATTGTACACACTGTTGTATAAAATCAAACCTTTGTGTGTTTTAAATTGCCTGAAATCCTTTGATATCTCTGTGAAGCTGAGTTTGCATATTTCCGGTCCTTTTAATTTTGGTGTTGTTTATAGGGACATAGTCAGGGAGAAATTATCTACAAAAAGATCATCGTTATTATTTAAAGTATTTATGTTTTGCTTCATATTGCCATAATGGAAGCAAAGATGATCGCACCTCCAGCCTGTTGGATTAAATTGTAAATGTCGGGTCAGTTGTTTACACCGTAGTAGATCCCTATAGGGGGACGACTGAGGTTCTCACAAGATAAAAAAAACAGCATAAAATACTCATCTTAAGGATCTGTTATTTGATCATTTTCAACATTTGAAATCTACAGAAACATAATCAGATAATGCAATGCAGATATATGATTGACATATTGAAAAGATTTCTAATGCCAGATCTAGGAACAGCATAGCAACCCATTTGAAAAATGTGACTGTGAGATGTGAGCAGTTTATGAGGATTGTTCTTCTCCATTCATCCTTTTGTGTACGTTTCCCTGTTTTTGCCAATATTTTGATGCCCTGCAAACGCCTGTTGTCTTTCTTCCCAGACATGTTCAGGGTGTTTTCAGCAATAATTACTTGTGTGCCTTAGTTTCTCGATCTGCCATATTGTAGTGACCCTCCTTTTGTATCCTGTACCATTCCTGTATACATCCCTTCCTTGTAGATTTGACGGATTTCTTTCCATGCTCGCAATTAACGATGTACGATTGAGATTTATTTTACTCTCCAGAGACAAAATGACTTACAAAGACACTGTTTTTGATATTTTCCTCCACATTAAGTCACTTTCTAGTCAGTTGGATTTGTTTATTATTGCAGCCAGACATTACATATGTGGAATCATTGCATTAAGTCTGTCATTAGGCTTTCCATCAAGTTAGTTCATGACAAAGCTTTTAATCGCTGCAGTTTCCTATATTTTGTTCCAACATCTGGTCTGGTTTGCTGTTGATTGAGATTGTTTGAATTACAGGCACTGTAACCAGAACCTTCTGTTACCCGTATCATTTCATTTCCACTTTCACATAATCATATTTTCCCATTAATTTATATTGAAGTTCTTTACAGACTTTTATTATTCAACTACAGTGTGATTTTGTTAACATGTTCGTGTACTGGTTGTCCCAGTGTATTTGTAAAATCAGCCGATTGTAGTGAAACAAAGAAGTGTATTTTGTAACTTAATTGTAAATTAGTATGATAAGAATTTGTGCCGACCCAAATCTTCCACTTGCCGCACCAGAAGGGATATCCGCCCGCTTCTTGCCATGTGATCTTCTTGTATTGAGCTGGCACAGAGATGTGATCTACTGCTTCTCATATCAATTAGGCTTTAGGTAATATAGAAAACATGTCCAGTATTTGGTAGATTGGAAAGAGGAGGATTCAATTTGTCATCGCTTGTAGAAATCTTTTGCAGAAAAGTTATCATAAATGAAACTGTACTTATAACTGGCCATTTGTAGACCTAAACAGGGATCACAATTTGATATCTGATAGTTACATACTGGTTACACTCTTGGCCTGCCTGGATATGGGTTTGAACAGCACACTGTATCCCCCTGAATGTATCCCCAAATAATTCACCTCTTCAGCATTGAAAATTTAAAACATTTCAAGGGTGGTTTTTGCCAAGTTTATTTTCAGACTGTTTAAGGCATAACTATATATATCTTCTCTGTTGAGATTTTAGTGAGAATTCATTCAAGTAATTTTGATGTTACTAGGTCACATGAGTCATTTAATACTCTTACAATAAGGATCAACGAGCGAGACAGTGTGAAAGAGAGAAACACTATTTACTTAAAACCCATGAAGTAAAAAGGTTTTGACTGGAGTTTTACTTTAATATCTGTTACAGCAGAAGAATACTTAGGATTCTCTTTTTATCACTCTCGCAAGATCTTTCAGCTGGTGAAAATGATGTCAAACCCAACTTTGGCCAAGAATTTGACTCTCTATGAATTATTTTGGCATCTGTTATTTATTTCCCTAATGTGAAAATGTTTAACAGACACTTTACTTTTCCCAGGAATGAAAGTATTAACTCCTATTTCTACCCGTGTACATGTGTGTATAGACTGAATCAATGCAAGTGTGTACTTGTCCTTTAGTTCTGAAATGGTGCTACTTTTTAGAGATATAGTCTGTGTTACTGTAGTCATAGAAACACGTGTGCATGTCCTATAGCTTGTATTTTGCTTGTGTAGATCAGTGTAATCACTGTGTATTGTGTACAAAATCTGTGTAAATAATTGCCGCAGACAATCAACTTGTCGTGTGAGTTTTAGTGAGGCAGTGGCTGCAGTGTTATGTGGATTGTTGGGATCAGTTTACACTTACATTCACAGTACAGGTGGTACGTCCCGCGGTTAGAAGTATTACTCGGCCGCTGACCCGCCCCCAGGTCACCCCATTTTGTCCGAGTTGTTCACAGTACAGGTGGACGGCCACTGATTTGACATGGCTTTTTAACCGTCAATAACAGTATGATGGCAGTTACTACAAACGTTGGTCACAAGGAAGCAACCTAAATTCACCTTTGGCAGCCGTCGGCCGAACACATGGCAAAACGACCAATACCTTAACTGACCTTATGTCATCGTGTTACACCAAAAGACGACCTAATCACAACATTATATACATTGTGGACCACACCTTCAGTTTCTGTAGTAAGAATTTCATATGCACATGTGCGAAATTGTTTACGCATGCCCACAGTACCAAATTCAGAGGAGGAAATTTTAAACAGTTTAAAACTTCCGTGGAACGTGCAAGGTAATGGACAGTTTGCCACTGACTTGTAAGGTCACAAACGGACGTCAGGCGGTGATCCAAGGACAGGGATGTTTCACCAAACGCGGCCTACCACGGGGGATACTGCTTGTAGTGTGAATGGGGTATTATGCACCAAGTCCTTTGTGTGCATTCAGGGTCTGAGTGAGGTTTGGACAATGCTGCTTTTTTGCCATAGAATGTAACAGTACAGAGATATAAAACTCTGTGCAGTATAAAACTCTGATTAGATTAGATTAATATATTGGGAAAATATGAGAAATGGTGTGAAAGTTGTACCTCCAAACCTGGGTGGAAAGAGCGGTTTGGTGTTGGTCTGTGGAAGCTGTTTAATTACTTCACTAAAAATTAGGTTCAATATTTTAAATTTCACTTTACAGCAAATCGTGATTTTAATGTGAATGGAAACTGATCCCCAATTGCTACATCTTAGAAGTCTCTGAAACTAAAAGTCAGAAATGAAACAAGAAATCTAGAATGAAACTGAAAGGAAAGCATGTAAACTGATTTTCTACAAAATAAAAGGGGAAACCCGAGTACTGTTTATGTGTAGATTTTGCCTACTGGGTTTGGAAAGTAATGTTATTTTATGCTCTTTCAGATTTCATTTTATGTAAATGTATGAGCAATAATGATAATGATCTTGCCAGTTTTATGTGTATTTTGTTCATCAAAAGTGTAAAAAAACATTACACTATTATGTGTCAGATGCCTTGACTGGGCAAGGAATAGTTTCTTTTGTGAAACTTCAAGGTCTTTGTCCCACCACATCACACATTGTGTGTTCACATTTTGTTTGACACAGTACACTAGCTGTAGAATCTGAGAAGTTTTCTCTTTGATGTTTAATATTTTCCTGCGTTATGTCGCCAGGTGAGAATACCTACCTATATTACTGTATCCTTTCTGTGTACAGTTACACATCTGCCCAAAAAAAGCATTTCAGTTTGATTTTTCCCTGTAATTCATCGATGTTTTCAGCAATAGATCAGAACAAGAAAGTATTTTGTATTTAATAGAAAATCATGCTTGCAAAGTGAGAGTTTTTTTCTTTGTTTGCTATTTCATGCACTGAAGAACTCATCTGTGAATTGTTGGTGTTTTAGTATCAGATCACATCACACAAGATGTCTTGCCAGTTTGTTCAAATAAGTGCAAACTTGTATATTTGGACAAAATGTGTTTAATATTTGTTCTATTGCAACATTCATTCAAAATAAAGTATTCTGCTCAGATGTAAGCTACTTTGCTCATTTGTCAGCAAACTCTTGTAAATTGAGGTACCAAAAACATGTAGGTGTGGTGTAAAATTATGTAAGGTAAAAATACTCAGATGGCATTCTCAAAACTTATCAATGTCTGAAATATCAGTATTAAATCTGGAATGGTATCAGCCATTGATAATGTGGCAAAGCATGACACGAGTACAGCTGTGACAAAGTTTGACTTGGTCAAATATCCATTGTTATGACAGAATTTTGGCGAAGATCATTGGTTCATGGGTTTCAAGTTTCAACCATGATCTGTATTGAAAAGTTGGTTTTACAAATGCTAGTTCCAGGACTGAGTCTTGCTCTCCCTCAACTGGTCAAAATGCTGTCCATGAGGTGTTGGAGTGTAATCTTCATTGCACACTGTAAGGGGAAAACATACACTGAGTTTAAGGGGCCACGGTGGCAGAGTGGTAATACTCTCGCCTCCCACCTCTGAGGCCGGGGTTCGATCCCCGTCATGATCTCAAGTGGGAAAGCTGGTAGTTGCTTGCCGTTGGTCGGCAGTTTACAGTACAGAACCCTAGCGAACTTAATGTACTGGTTTCCTCTGCCCTTCCAACTACCCGTCATGATATGATCTGTACAGTGTTGATAGCGACGTAAAACCCCAAATAAATAAATAAATAAATACACTGAGTTTAAATGAGGTCCCCATTACTATGTGTTGAAATATTCGGTATTTATTCACCCATTGCTTTACTTGTGGGTCATAATCCACCTCCAGCAATATGTTTGCGTACAATTTGGACCTGTCTAAATATGCCCTCATATTTTGTGATGCCAAAATCCCTAAAACTTGGGTTTTAAAGCTCTTGACTTGCCCTTTTTGTGAAGGTTTGAGATCCGCCATATGTTTGATAGTTTAAAGTAACTGTCTGAAAAATGTTTATGGTTCAGTAGTTTTCAGAATCCACAAAGCTGATTTCACAAGAAGAGATTAGTTTACTACAAGTTTACGATAGCATGATTTCTGAGTGTTATCTGGATTCATTTGGAGAATGCAGTTACTACTTTTCTCAGATCCCTCCACCACTAAGTGCTATATCCACAAGGTGCTGGCCTGTTCACTGCTTTAACAGCCCCTGCTTTCACTTTTAAACTTATGGTATTACGACACTGTGATTGAAGTATGTCCTTAGTTCTCCATGTTTTCGCATGTCGTATGTGTATAATTGTTACAGATCTTATTTACAGACATCATAATACATATATGTGGTAATATTACTGAAAATATAAATAAAAATAACTTGAATCATTCTTATCTTTTAATTTATTGTCTTAGTACATGTTTTATTTGTGTTTATTAGGTGTCCTTGAAAAGGGCGCTTATTTGTACATATACCTTATGTGTGTGAACATTTTTCTACATGCTTATATTCGACCTCTGTCATTTATGAGGGTCACATCAAAACAAGTTTTTTTCTGGTACACCTGCTCATCATTGCAGTTCACCCAAAACTTCTTAATGCAGGAGGGTGATGTTTTACACATACTTTATATGTGTTATTCCTTTTATAGTTTTAGAATGTATGGGAAGGTTATAGGAAACCATATACAGGGAGTCTAGAAAGCCGCTCACATTTACCCCTAGCTCCCACTTACGGGTCAAACTTTATCATAAAATTGTACCTTTTATTGCGTTAATATATCTTACCTAGTGGACCAGTGCATTTGTCCGGCGCGCAGCCGGTCCCGCCAAACGTTAGACAAAAACGTCCTGAGCTGGGCTCTGACCGGGACCGGTAGTGTACTCCTCATTCGCCAGGTGTCGTGACTGTACCCAGCTCCCCTACTGCGCGTGCGCGCGCATGCGTACTTCCTCTTTTTGTTTGGCGCCATAGTGTGTTAGCGATAAATTTCAGTAGAATTAACTTTGAATTATATTAGTTGTTTACAAGTGTGTTACAAGGAAAGTTTTGGATATTTGCGAAATATATTTATCATGGCATCACCAGGACAGAGGCGTGGGAGTTGTGGCCATGTTATGGCAGCCTTCGACTTACACAAAAAATGTGCCCGCTGCAGGGACAAAAAGATGGGAGATGACCCTTGTGTCAAAGGTCAACGTTGTGATTTATGTGACAGTCTTTCGGAATCTCAGAAGGGTATGTTAGCAACACCACAATATCAGATCCGGAAAGATAAGAAAGCGGGGACCTTGGTTTCCCCTAGTAAAGTTACTGTTGTGGGTCCCGTAGAGGATCAGATTGATTTTCAAATGCCCCCGGACGCTGCGCATGCGCAGGAACGGGTTTTTACCGGTGCCTCACCGGCTGCTCAAGCTAGTGTTGGAGATTTTGTCTCCCGTCAGGACTTAGAACTGTTAAACAATCAGTTAGAAGAAAAGTTCGCCCGCTTTGAGGCCCTCCTTTCAAGAACCAACATCTTCTCAACTCCCAAGATGCCTGTATCAGCAGTTCATGCTCCCATATCTGACACGCCTTTCATCAACCCGTCTCCTGACCCCGGAGCCACCGGTCCGGTGAGGCCTCCAGGTCAGGAGTTAGTGGTTTCACCTGCTGTTAAAAAACATAAGGGTAAATCTAAACACAAGAAAGCTGTTAAACCGGCTGCTAGTGCCGGTTCTTCAGATCAGATTGCTTCGGATCCAATTCCTCCTTTCAAGACAGTTGTGCCCGGTCCGGGTTTGCAAACTCTTGAAAAACCGGAGGAAACTGTTTCCTCTGTCACGTCTCTTGGATCTTCTTCTCAACCGGTCATCACCGGTCCGCAACCTTCCAGTGGTGCTACTTCATTTGCTCCGGACAGTTTTACTCAGCCGGATCCGGCTCTGTCAGACGAGGAACCCCTTCCGGACCGGTCAGATAAAGACTCCGGTGAGGAGGGTGAACTTTCAGATTCTGAGGTAGTGGAAAGAAACGAAGAAATGAACTACAGGAAAACGGTCCGGTCGGTCCGGTCTTTCCTTGGCTGGTCTCACATACCAGATTTTGAAGCTGCTGTAGGTGACACGGATAACCGCTCTGACAACCCTTGGAAGGGAAAACACCCTCGTCGTACGGGAAAAGTGTCAGTGGAATTGCCAGCAGACGACTGGCTGTGCTATAAAATGGAGAAACTTAATACACGGGCTGCAGAGGGCTACCCTTCCCGTGCTCAGGAAGCAGCAGGTCTGAAACAGGACCAGTTCATCAGGACACCTAAAAGCCAGGCTAAATGGTATACCCAGTCCCGAATAAAACAGGATGGCAACCAAAGACCCGGAAGGACTATCTTTGGCTGGTCGGGGTCCGAAGCTAGATTAAACTCTCAGTTCTCACGCATTGCCAAGATTTCCTCTTACCCATCCTCAGGACCGGCTTCCAGGCCTATCTCTCAAGAAATCCTTAGAAGGTGGGAGCAATGTGCTAGGGAAGGCTCCTTGATCACCAACCATGCCGCAGGGTTTAACAGGTGCGTGAGCGAGATCCAGGACAAAATGAACCAACATATTTCCTTTCTGAACAGTACCATTGTTAAAGGTAAAGCCCCAAAGGAGGTCACAGACGCAGTCAAGGACTTAAAAGACTTGTCAGCTTTCCATTCTAGCGTCTCTGTGGCTTTGGGTACTGCTTTTCAGCACCTCGCAGACAGTTTGTTTGTCCAACTAGCAAATTTCATTTTGTTGAGGAGAGATTCCTACCTAGAATATGTTAGGCCGGGACTGAAACCTGACACCTGGAATAAGCTACGCAATGCCCCCCTTTTTACTTACGGGTTGTTCCCGGATGATGTTCTGGCGGTGGCTGAGCAAGACATACAAAAGCATGAGTCTAATAGGAGTGCTCCTGGTCCCGGTTCGGGCACATACCAGCACTCCAAGAAGCATCAGTTCAGGTACCAACCCTACGACAAGAAAGATAGTCGTCAATCTGGTTTTTCGTCTTCTCAGACTCAGCAACCTTGGCGGCAGTTTTCGGGCAGAGGCAGAGGCAAGAATCGTGGTAGAGGTGGCTCTAGCTCCACCTATTACTCCAAGCCTGCCCGTGGTAGTAAGCCATATAAATGACAATCAATGTTTCAATCGAGTGTCAGCAACCAACAAAGTGACTGTTCAAAAGACTGTAAATTTGCCTGTTGTTCTTCCTGCAGTTTCTGTAACAGGGCCGTTGCAAAAGAAAAACGTAAGACCCTCTCTTGCCAAAATAGAAATAAAATATGTGAACAGTGCTTTGTCTGTAAATCAATGTCTTTTTGCCCCAAATGTCATAAATGTACCTTGTGTTGTCAAAGATCCACCTGTGGGAGGCCGTCTGCAACTGTTTTGGCAGGTTTGGCTCTCCCTGGGGTCAAATCCAAGGGTAGTCTCCATCCTCAGGGAAGGGTATCAACTACCCTTCAAGGAGAGACCACCTCTAGCAAGATTTCCTGTAATAGTCCGTGGTTCATCAGCTCCTTTAAGAAACAAAAAGCTGAACGAAGCCTTACAGTCTCTAGGTCAAAAACAGGCTATAGAAAAAGTGTTAGTTCAGTCATCTCTGGGCTTCTACAACCGGTTGTTCCTGGTTCCAAAACCCAACAAAAAATGGAGGCCCATTCTCGACCTAAGTCAACTGAACCTGTTCCTTGCTCCGACAACGTTCAAGATGGAAACTCCGGAGACCATCAGACTCTCCCTGCAACAGGGGGAGTGGGTCACTTCGCTGGATTTCAGCGACGCTTATTTTCACATCCCCATAAACCACAGGTCGCGAAAATATCTCAGGTTCCACTTAAAAGGTCAAACCTTTCAGTTCACAGCACTTCCCTTTGGCCTGTCGACGGCTCCGTTGGAGTTCACAAAGGTGGTCAAAGAGGTAAAACTCATGGCTCAATCGAGGGGTATTCGGATCCACCAATACCTAGACGATTGGTTACTGAGAGCCCCATGCCGGGAAATTTGCCTACGTCATACGCAGATCCTTTTGGACCTTTGCCGCTCTCTAGGTTGGGTAGTCAACATGGACAAGTCAGAGCTGGTTCCCCAACAAACCTTCGACTTCGTAGGTTATCATTTCGACCTATCTCAGGGGTTAGTCAAACCAACTCAGGACAGGTGGAGGAGTCTATCTCAAAAGCTCAACCTTCTCCTGGGACTGGAATGTTGCTCAGTCAGGCAGTTCATGTCTTTGATCGGCCTTCTGACAGCAACAGAAAAACAAGTAGTATCGGGGAGGCTGCATATGAGACCCATTCAATGGCACCTAAAAAAGCATTGGCATGCCCCGGAATCTCTGGAGAAGGTCATTCCAATTCCTTCATCTCTCCATGTAGATCTAAGGTGGTGGTTGGACCCGGCCAAGGTGCTCTCCGGTCAGCCCTTACACCCTCTTCAACACGCCCTTCAACTGTTTACAGACGCCTCAAACGAAGGTTGGGGCGCTCACTTAGGCGATTACATGGCAAAAGGAGTCTGGTTAGAGTCAGAAGGCGCCTTGCACATAAATTTGTTGGAGCTCAAGGCAGTCCTGCTGGCCTTAAAACGGTTCGAGCGGTTATATTGCAACCAGATAGTTCTTGTTTGTACAGACAACACCACTGTGGTCTCTTACATCAACAAGGAAGGGGGTATGAAATCAGGCTCACTCTGTGCCCTCCTTTGGAGACTGATGCTTTGGTGCAATCAAAGGCAGATTGTCCTGAGGTCCAGGCATATTCCGGGTCACCTGAACGTCATTGCCGACAAACTGTCCCGACTCAATCAGGTGATCCAAACGGAATGGTCTCTCCTCCCGGAGGTGTTTGCTCAAATATGCCGGCGTTGGCACCGCCCGTCTGTGGACCTGTTTGCCACCCGGTTCAATCACAAACTTCCCCGGTTTGTATCCCCGGTTCCAGACCGATCAGCGTGGGAAGTGGATGCCTTAAGTCTCCCTTGGGAGGACTTGGACGCTTATGCGTTTCCACCGACGGCCCTTCTTCATCAGGTGGTAACGAAACTCTTGGACCACGGATTCCGTCGTCTCATTCTGATAGCACCAGGTTGGCCCAACATGCCTTGGTTTTGGGACCTGGTCAACATGTCAGCTCAAATTCCCCTCCTGCTCCCTCAGGTGTCGAATTTGATAACTCAACCGTTCAATCAGTGTCCTCACCGGGACCTTCCCAATCTGAACCTTCATGCTTGGCTCCTAGAGCCTCTGCCATCCAACAAGCCGGGTTCTCAGCAGAAGTGGCAACAAGAATTGAGGCTCCTCAAAGACGCTCTACCAGAGCCATTTATGAATCAAAGTGGTCCGTTTTTGTCAGATGGTGTGAGAAAAATAAGGTGGACTTCAGAACTCCCTCTATAGAGCAGATTGCAGATTTTCTCCTGTCCCTTTTTCAGGAGAAACATCTTCAACCTAGTACCATAGAAGGCTATAGGACTGCCATAGCCGACAAAGTGGGGAATTCCAGAATTAACATCAGTAAGGATGAAAACTTGTCCAGGTTGTTGGACAGTTTTCATAGGGACAAACCAAAAGGCAGGCGTGGGGTTCCTACGTGGAATTTGTCTTTGGTCCTTCACCAACTCACACAACCTCCTTTTGAACCTCTCAGGAAGGCTTCGCTGAAGTATCTCACTTTTAAGACTGTCTTCCTTCTAGCCTTGGGCTCTGGGAAACGGAGGAGTGAAATTCATGCTTGGGTCCACAGGAACATTAGGCACCAAGAAGATTGGTCGAATGTTTCCTTATCGCCTTCTCCTAGTTTCATCTCTAAGAACCACCTGGCTAAAGAAGGTCCCGCTTGCGTGGCCCCTGTTATCATTCCAGCCTTGGCTCCTTCATTGGACAAATCCCTCAAGGAGGATAGGAGTCTGTGCCCGGTCCGGGCACTACGTTATTACTTGGACAAAACCAAAGATCTCCGTTCAGGCAAAGAATTGGTTTTTGTTTCCTTTAGGAAGAGTTTCCAGAAGGATATTGTCCCTGCTACCGTTTCCTCCTGGATCAAACAAACCATAGTCCTTTGTTACCAAATGTCAGACCAACAGGCTCAACAGTTGCATCAGGTTCGGGCTCATGACGTTCGCGCGTTCGCAGGGGGGTGTTCCCTGCAGTCTGTCTTGCGTTGCAAGGAGATGGGGGACCATCTTAATCTTCAATTCCCCTTCTTCACTTCCTCGTGGACTCGTCAGCTACAAAACTAGGGGGGGGGGGAGAGAGACTGTACCTTTCCAGGGTAGTTAGAAACCCTTCCCGGGTGATTCCCTCTGGAGTTACGGAGTATATATATGTAGATCTTAGAGTCTCTGTCTCCCCTTTTTCCATAGCTACCCTCCAACCACTGGGTAGTTGTTCTGCACTGGTCCACTAGGTAAGATATATTAACGCAATAAAATGGAAAATTTAATGGTTAAATTAAATTTTTATTAGTTAATATCTTACCTAGTGGACCAAGAGAGTCCCACCCTACCTGCCCCGCAATAGCTAAAAGGGGGACATTCTTAGGTAGGCCACAAAAAGAGGAAGTACGCATGCGCGCGCACGCGCAGTAGGGGAGCTGGGTACAGTCACGACACCTGGCGAATGAGGAGTACACTACCGGTCCCGGTCAGAGCCCAGCTCAGGACGTTTTTGTCTAACGTTTGGCGGGACCGGCTGCGCGCCGGACAAATGCACTGGTCCACTAGGTAAGATATTAACTAATAAAAATTTAATTTAACCATTAAATTTTCCATTTTGGTTTGTATCGCCTTTATTATTGCTTTCAGAGTTTTAGAATGTATTAGCAGGTAATAGCAAATTATGCTGAGAGTTTAGACAACTGGTCACATTTACCCTATGCCCACCCCTGTTGTTGGTCAGGTTGTTTGGTGGAGTTGTCGCTTAGCGAAAACTCCCTTGTCTAAAGTTGGAAAAAAATTTCATACACCTGTTCATGTCACAAGTTAATGGAAGAGGGCTTATGTTGTAACTTTTACTGGGCGGTGATGTGTCCCTCAACCCCGGTCCTCTTCTGCTGGATGGACTGAATGCCAGATCTGGAACGAGGGTTCACTCTTTGCCGATATTGTAACATCATATGACCTTGACCTTCTCTGATCGAAACCCATGTCCATCTGACATGGATAGCTTTCTCAGTCTATTATTCCTCCTGATTTCATATTTCTTCAAAGGCCTCGTCTCTTCGGTATTGGTGCTGGTGTTGGTTTTTTCATAAAATTCTCTTGTATACCACAAATTAGAATCTCCTACCAATCAGTCATTTAAGAACATGGCCTCTCCATGTTGCTTGCCTGGTCTACAACCCTCCAGGATCATGTAAATGCAATTTTCAGGAAGAATTCATGTTTTTCTTGGTTTCTTGTGATCCATTAACTCTTTGTATTATATCTGGTGACTTCAACTTTTATTGCGTTAATACATCCTATCCAATGGACAATTGCTTTACCGGTCGGCGCGACCGGTCCCGCCAAACGCCAGAAAAAGACGTCCTGTATATAATACCGGCAGGACCGGTCAGTAGTGTGCATTCGCTCGGTGGCGCATCATACTTGCTTCCTGTCCAGACAGAGTGACGTCAGTTCATCTTTTTCGTTTGGCGCGTAGTGTGCAGACGCATTTTGAAATTATCTCCAAGTTTTGAAGGAAACGCGGCTTATTCTATGAATTTATATATATTTATTGTATTCATACATATCACTGCCTCTCCAGGACTAAAACGAGGCATTATCCAGCACTTTATAACCAGTTTTGAAGAATTTCTGTGTACTTGTCGTCGAGACGAAGTCGTGGGTGAGAGGTCGTGTATCGTCCCTGCAGCATTCCTTCTGCTGTTTAGAAGCGTGTAGTTTCCACGATTCACCCTCCTTTTATTTCTACCTGGTCGAGTAACACTGAGTGTATGTCGACGAGACGATATTTGAAGGAAAGAAGAATGCATCGTCTGACGTCATCACTTCCAGCTTATGCTTGTCACGTGACACGGACCTGGTCACGTGATACGCATTCAACAATGGAGGTCACATGATACGCATTTAACAATGGAGGAATCGTGTTTTCAACAGAAGTTTTAGAAGAAAAGACGAGTATTTATCACTCTACAAACTCTTTTTAACTGGCAAGAAGAATTCCAGCAACTCGTCTGTTGACCTGAAGAAGTTAGATGTCAAATAGTCTTTGAATTCTGCAAATTTTGCCGGTGCCGGTCATGTGACTTCACAGATCTCAACACAACTACCGGCAAGCAAATCCCCAAGCGTGATTGGTTCAGCTGACAAGAAGGGATGAGTTTTACCGGTACCAGTTCTGGTCAGACTACCGGTGGGGAGCACTAGTGATGGGTTTTACCGGTTCCAGTCTGTACAGACTACCGGTGGTTCATGTTCCTGTGAAGAAACCCCTTCAGTGGTTACCAGTGATCAGTCCTGTTGATCCTGGAACCTCCACCAGAGGCCTTTCCACTGGTGGAACTGTTGGGGTACCTGTTCCAGTCATGTTCCTGTGAAGCTGTCAAGAAAGCCCCCCTTCAGTGGTTCCGGTGATCAGCCCTGTTTTGATACTGGAACCTCCACCAGAGGCCTTTCCACTGGTGGGACTGTTGGGGGTACCGGTTCCGGTCTGTACAGACTACCGGTGGGTGCTGTTCCTGTGAAGAAACCCCTTCAGTGGTTGCCAGTGATCACCCCTTTTTTGATTTTGGAACCTCCACCAGAGGCCTTTCCACTGGTGGGACTGTTGGGGTACCGGTTCCAGTCATGTTCCTGTGAAGTTGTCAAGGAACCCCCCTTCAGTGGTTTCCATTGATCAGCCCTGTGTTGATACTGGAACCTCCACCAGAGGCCTTTCCACTGGTGTGACTGTTGGGGGTACCGGTTCCAGTCTTGTTCAGACCACCGGTGCGGCTGCTCAGAGGGTTCACCTACCAGAAGTCGCGGTGACCATTGAGACCCTTATCTCCCCAGTGCAGATTTTTGGACCGGTACCAGTCCTGTTCAGGCTACCGGTAGGGTCACTAGCCAGCCTGTGCTGAGGGATACCGGCACCAGTTCTGCTCAGACTGCCGGTTGTGGTCACAAAAATCCAGCAAGGGCTACCGGTTTCTCAGGACTACCGGTTTCACAGAGTTGCTGGTGGTGAAATACAGCAGGGCTACTGGTTACGGAGAATTGCCGGTTCCGGAACCGGAATGATGCCGGTTCCGGAACCGGAGTGATGCCGGTTACAGGCTGCTGGTTACAGAGAAATCTGCTGTTCCCATCATTACTGGCAAGGCACCGGCTGCAAATCCAGTGCTGACAACAGGTTCACCGGTTACAAGGTTTCCCGGTTACAGAGAATTGAGGGTGACAAGTTAGTTGGACAGGAAGTTTCTTCAGTAAATTCCTTTAACCAACCGGTTACAGAGCCTACCATCCGAGTGCTGGTTTACACAACCTTCAGGGACAGTTGCTTCACGAGATCTAGAGATACTGGTGAAGTACTCAGGTACTGTGCTGGATCTGTGCGGTCCCAAAATTTTTGGTTACAGAGAGACACCAGCCTATCGATTTGACTGGTTACAGAGCTTGTTGGTTGCAGAGAAAAGCTGCTGAACCACCACTCTGGACAGGAAGAAGGCAGCTTAATATGAGCCTATCCCTGCTAAGAAGTAGTTCAGTTCACCCAGTTCTGCCACCTCCGGTGAGTTTATGCAGAACTGTGGAGCCACCAGGAACCGGTTACAGAGCATTGCCTCACGTATAACCGTTTAAGGCCTGGTACTGGGCAGGTCTCCAGGACTGACTGACAGACCGGCAGAAGTTCCTTAAAGGCAAAACAGCTGTTTAGGCCAACCAGTGGCAGCCTAAGGAACTGGTTACAGAGGAATTCTTTGACCAGTCACTGGCCCCGGTGAAATGCCTGTCAAGCTACCTGACCAGTCAGCCAGCCTACCCTTTCGGGTCCCAGCTGGTCAGACAGTGGCTAGAGATTGCGGGAGGGTTACACTCTCCCCTTCCGGTTCAGACCCCACTTGACAAGGTCACCGACTGTAATAAGCAACTACCACAATCCAACCAAACAGTCCTTCCTTTTAGAGGCACTGTATCAGCTGATAAACAAGAATGCAGTCGAACCGGTGGAAAATCAAACTCACTGGGGTTTTACAACCGGCTTTTTGGTACCCAAACCCAACAACCGGTGGAGACCGATCCTAGACCTGAGCACCTTGAACACCTTTTTAAACACAGGGACGTTCAAGATGGAAACCCCAGAGACAATAAGGACCTCCCTCCAAGCAGTGGAGTGGGTCACATCCATAGATTTCAAGAAGCATACTTCCACATACCAATTCACAGTCAGTCCAGGAAGTACATGCGCTTTCACCTCTAGGGTCGGTCCTACCAGTTCAAAGCCTTCCCTTTGGCCTGTCCACAGCTCCCATGGAGTTCACAGTGGTGGCCAAAGAGGTCAAACTCGTGGCTTTTCAGAAGGGTATAAGGATCCACCAGTACCTAGACGACTGGCTGGTGAGAGCTTCTACCCACCACACCTGTCTCCAGCATACTCAAACCCTAGTCACACTTTGTCAGGAATTAGGGTGGCTGGTGAACAAGGAAAAGTCAGAGCTGGTTCCCAAACAGGTCTTCAACTTCGTAGGTTACCAGTTCGACCTGAAAGAGGGCAAGGTCAGACCAACAGAAGAACGTTGGCAGGCCTTGACACACGAGATCAGATCAATATTGTCGGATCCGCTTTGCCCGGTCCGACAATTCATGTCCCTCATAGGTCTACTCACAGCAACAGAAAAGCAAGTCCACTTAGGGCGACTACACATGAGACCCATACAGTGGCACTTGAAAAACAACTGGAGGGTCCCAGAGTCACTGGAAAAGGTGATCCCGGTCCCCAAATCCCTCCACCCCCATCTAAGGTGGTGGCTGGAGGAAAGCAATGTGCTTCTGGGTCAACCATTACACCCTCTAAAACATGCTCTGCAAATCTTTACAGACGCATCAAAAGAAGGGTGGGGCGATCACTTAGACGAACATACTGCAAGGGGACAGTGGTCCCTACCAGAGAGCAAGTTACACATATAACCACTTGGAGCTGAAAGCAGTATTTCTAGCTCTAAAAGAGTTTCAAACCCTAGTCTTCAACAAGACAGTGTTGGTAGCTACAGACAACACAACAGTGGTTGCCTATATCAACAAAGAAGGGGGGATGAAATCGGACTCTCTGTGTGCCCTACTGTGGAGAATTCTGTCCTGGTGTACCAGGCAGCAAGTAACCCTCAGGGCACGTCACATCCCCGGCCGGCTGAACGTGATACCAGACAAGCTATCCAGGCTTGGCCAGACCATTCAAACAGAGTGGTCACTTCATCCAGAAGTGTTCCAAGCTGTATGTTCAAGGTGGCATCAGCCACAAGTGGACCTGTTTGCCACCAGGTTCAACAACAAACTACCACAGTTTGTATCACCGGTACCAGACCCCCAGGCTTGGGCAGTGGATGCACTCAGCCTCTCCTGGGAGGACCTGGACCCATACGCCTTCCCACCGGCAGCCATCTTGGGCAAAGTGGTGGAGAAGCTCCAGGACTACCCCTGCAACAGAATAATTCTGATTGCTCCAGGGTGGCCCAACATGCCCTGGTTTTGGGACCTGGTAGCAGTGTCAAGCCAGATCCCACTGTGTCTGCCCAGCATACCCAACCTAGTGTCTCAGTCATTCAACCAGGTCCTTCACAGGAACCTGTCGAATCTGAACCTACATGCCTGGCTCCTAGAGCCTCAGCAATCAAGGAGCAAGGCTTCTCTGAGGCAGTGGCAGCACGAATTGAGGCTCCTCAAAGAAGATCAACCAGATCTGTCTATGAGGCAAAGTGGACCTTTTTTACCAGTGGTGCCTCAGTAATCAGGTGGACTTCAGGGCTCCACCTCTGAAAGCCATTGCTGACTTCCTCCTGCACTTGTTTTAGGAGAAGAAGTTACAACCAAGCACTATTGATGGCTACAGATCCGCCATTGCTGACAAACTGGACAATTCCACCATTAATGTCAGCAAAGATGAGAATCTCACTTGTCTCCTGGATAGTTTCCATAGAGACAGACCTAAGGGCAGGAGGGGCATCCCCTCCTGGAACCTTTCACTGGTTTTACATCAGCTCACAAAGGCTCCCTTTGATTCCCCGAAAGAGGCCTCCTTGAAACATCTAACTTTCAAGACTGTTTTCTTGCTGGCTTTGGGTTCAGGTAAACGCAGGAGTGAGATCCATGCTTGGTTACATAAGAACATCAGACACCAGTCGGACTGGTCTCAGGTGTCTTTGTACCCCTCACCCAGCTTCCTATCCAAGAACCAGCTGGCTAAGGAAGGTCTAGATAGTGTGGCACCAGTGGTCATCCCAGCCCTGGCACCATCTCTGGATAGGTCACTCAAGGGTGACAGGTCCCTATGTCCAGTTAGAGCCCTGCGCTACTACTTGGACAGGACTGCAGACCTCAGGCAGAATAAGGAGTTAGTCTTTGTCTCCTTCAAGAAGGGTTTTGATAAAGACATCTCACCTGCCACCATCTCCTCATGGATCAAACAGACTGTGGTTCTGTGCTATGAGCTCTCTGACCAGGAGGCCCTCACCTTACATCAGGTTAAAGCCCATGATGTTAGGGCCTTTGCTGCCTCTAAGGCTTTCCAATCAGGGATTTCCTTAGATCAGATCTTGTCAGCCTGCCACTGGAAATCTCACAACACCTTCACCCAATTCTATTTGAAGGATGGGCTGACTCAGAGCTTTTCCACCTGGGACCTGTAGTGGCTGCCCAGCAGGTGCACCACCAGGCCCAGAAGTGAGGGGATGTTGTATATATGTAAATATGTACATATTGTAAAAAAAAACAAAAAAAAAAACTGTGACTTGCTTCCCTTGGGAAGTTTTATTTCTTCTGGGACTGAACTCAGCCCCTCTCTCTCTATCTTTCCCTTCTCAAACCGACTCTGGAAGGAAAGAAAAAAGGGGGGGGCAGCGTCGGTAGACTCCCGGTTAACCGGTGAGTTGGTGGCCGACCTTGACCTGTCGGGGTTCTCTGACCCTAGGTCAAGTGGGCCTGTACTATTTTGTTTTGTTATGAGTTCACAGAAGTCCCTAGCTGCTTACCCGCCAACCAAGCGGTAGTTATTCAGCAATTGTCCATTGGATAGGATGTATTAACGCAATAAAATTGCAAATTTAATAAGTAAATTAAATTTTTATAAGTTAATACCCTATCCAATGGACAGGCAAGGCCCTCCCAACCGACCCAGCTACCAGCTTACTAGGGGTCTAAATCTGTTTAGACAACGAAAAAGATGAACTGACGTCACTCTGTCTGGACAGGAAGCAAGTATGATGCGCCACCTAGCGAATGCACACTACTGACCGGTCCTGCCGGTATTATATACAGGACGTCTTTTTCTGGCGTTTGGCGGGACCGGTCGCGCCGACCGGTAAAGCAATTGTCCATTGGATAGGGTATTAACTTATAAAAATTTAATTTACTTATTAAATTTGCAAATTTGTGTTGATGTACCAGTTGGTGATGGTTATAAATTTATGACCTGTCTTGATTCATGTGATCTTAAACAGTCAGTTGGTCAACCTACCCATCTGCACAGTCGCATACTGGCCCTCTCATTCTATCCCCCAGTAATCAGGATACTATTGTTGATGTTAAAATCTGTGGTTTTATATCTGATCATGCATTAGTCAAATGTTCAGTTGCCTTTCCTCGTCAAGTAACTCCTATGCCAAATAAAGTGCAATATAGGAGGTACCACGGTATTAACATGTCTGACCCGCTGTGATCTCAAAAACACGTCCTTCATCAAGTGTCCAGCTGTAGTTGATCTTTATGAACAATGTATACATCATTTGGGTGATGTTTTTGACCGGCATGCACCACTGGTCTCTAGACTGACAAAAATTCTACAAAATTGTTGTTTCATTCTTATCGATGTGCAAAGTTCCTTATGCACCATTTTGAAAGAACTTGGCGAAGAGCCAAGAATCCACTGAAAAAAGACAGCTTCGTCGCCAAATTGCTCGGTGCAATGCACTTGTTAACAAGGATAAGTCGGACTATTATAGTAAACTGATCTTAGTCAAGACTCTAAAAAATTATGGCATGTGCTGAATAGGGTTTCTGAAGTGACACTTCCATCTCACGAGTCTGACAAGTCATTGGCTGACCAGTTTGCCTTTTTTCTAATAAACTTAAGAATATTAAAGGTACTTTTGTCCTCTCCTTTTAATCCTTCAAAAATTGCTGCCGTTGCTCGCATTTCTGAAGATGCTGTTAATAAAATAATTAGAAACTCGCCTACAAAATCTTGCCCGTTGGATCCATGGCCAACATTTCTCATCAAAGAATATGGTGATATGCTACTACCATCAACCACAAAGTTTGTCAACTGCTGACTCATGGAGGGTTGTGTCGCTGATGGTTTCAAAACTGCTTTGGTTACTCCTTTTATCAAAAAGGTTACTCTTCCAGTCGATGACCTGAAGAACTATCGTCCTGTGTATGACCTTAGTTTCATATCAAAAGTAATTAAACAAGCGGTGGCTAAGCAACTGTTAGAACATATCCAGATTTTTTTTTTCAACACACTAATTCAGCATGGGTGAAGGTGTTTTTAGGTGAGAGAAACATTTCAAGCAATTCCATGTGGATTTCTTGGGGATAAAGTTATGAAAATTAGAAATATGAAAGAATAAAGTGTTGTGATTCACATGGACTAAAAGTTATGCTAATATATGAATAACATTTTAAAACATTACTTGAAAAAGTTTTAGTATCAATATTCTTTATGATCAACACAGCTTCTGCAGATGAATAGAATTGCCTTAAAAGGAATGTGGGGCTTCCCAAGTGTTCTCTAGATCATTTATTTAATGGTTCACACTTCCAGTGACAGTTCATGGTTTGTTGAATTCTAGAGGGATTAAACAGTTGGTCAGTCACAACAAAATATTGTTCAAGAACACATGTATTGTGAAGTGAAAGTTTGCCTTTTGATGTATGGGTCAATCAAGAACCAAAGCAGCAGATCCAAATACTGTGTGATCAAGTTAAAATCATTGTTGTGAAGTACTTTTTTGTTTAGATTTTACCGCAGACCTCATGGGAAGTGCATTTTGGGTTCAGAGTTAAGGATATTATGGGTTCAGCTTAAGGATATTATAACATTCCAAAAATGTCAGTTAGCAGCAGTAGAATCTCTTCAGACAAGAGTGGCAAAAAGAGTCAATCCCAACCTCCAAGCAGTAAGTCAGTGCGAAGGGACTACAGCCAAGTGACACCAGATTCACCTAATTCTCCTATCTCTACAACAAGTCTCCGTGTAATGCTACAAGAGGCCATTTTACCAGTCACCCAGGAATTGGATGCTATAAAGCAATCTATAAATGATAACTCAAAAAAACTTGACCAAATTGGATTACTTTCAAAACGTTGTGCTAATCTTGAATCAGAAAATGGCATTTGAAAAGACAAGTTGGCGAAATCTGAGATTCGTTGTCAAGTGATAGAGGAAAAAGTGCTTTCTCTGGAGATGAGGATAAGGAGGAACAACCTTAAATTTATACTTACAAAAAACCATAAGATGGACAAAAAATTTTGGCAAGAGTTAGACTGCATAAAGTTAGTTCACAGGTTATGCAGCAAATTTGAAGTGGGGATTGACGAGAATAGTGTTGAGGTAGCCCACAGATTGGGCAACAGGTCAAAGGATGCTCCAGTACTTGCAACTTTCAGATACTACAGTGACAAAATTATAGTACTTTAAGCAAAACAAAAGTTTAGAAATGAAGGAGTACTAGTAGTGGAGGACTTTCCACCTGAGATTGTGTAGAGAAGAAATATGTTTTCATCAACCCTCACAGCTGCCTACAAATCCCCTGGTAACAAAGCCTTCTTGTCTGGGGATAAACTTGTGCTGAATGGCAAGACATACACTCACAAAGATTTAGACAAGCTCCCAGTGGAATTGAGGCCTAGGACACTAGCAACAGTTACCAAAGGTAATATTACAGCATTTTACTCTCGCAACTCTGAACTCCAACCATTTCGGTTGTAATTTCACAACTGGTGAAGGACTGTTTACTTCTGTAGAGCAGTACTTGATGTACCAAAAGGCCGATCATTTCTCAGACCAGGATACTGCAACTGCAATTCGTCAAACAAATGATCCTGTGCTCACCAAAAATCTGGGAAAGCATGTAAAAAACTTCAACCTTCACAAATGGGAAGAGGTCCGTGACCAGTACATGCAAGTCGGTATTTCTGCAAAATTCGAGCAAAATCCACACCTGGCAAAATTCTTAAAAGAAACTGGAAGTTCAACATTAGCAGAGGCTAATCATTTAGATAACTACTGGGGAATTGGGCTGTCTCTCAGTGACACTGGGGTATGGGATGAATGAAAATGGAATGGCTCCAACAAGTTAGGAAGAATGTTGGCTGATCTCAGAGACCGTCTGTAAGCCTGTAAACAATGCCAAGATATAAACTAAATACAAATCTAAACATTTACATATCTTTCGTATATTTTTCTTTTCCTTTTCATTCTTATTATTTTCTTCTTTTGAGTATAATCAGAATCAGTTAAAGATAAAGGAGTTAATATTTAATTAATTTAAATTCAATGAATCTTAATTTCTTCCAGCTAAGCTGGAGTGTGGTTAGTACAATTGTTTTAATGACAATTGTTTTTCTTATCCGCTTGCCTGTATATACAGTACGTCAACTTACAGAATGACAAGGTATAAACACGAGTTAATATATTTAACTTTATTTACGCATAATTTCTTTGTAAATAGAAAGATTGTTATGATTAATTGTTACAATAATCACTATTTGTAATTCAATTGGTTTTAGCTAGCTAGCGGATAAGAGATAGATATCTCAACACAAGGTTCTAGAACACTAGCTATAATTACTTGAATTTCTTCTGTTGTTGTTACCTTTAAAATTGATATGAAACACGTTTTTTTTTTGAATTTCAAGTCCCAACTGTGTATAGATTATTAGATGGGTACGATGTAGTTATACATATTGGTATATACGGTATATATTTAGTGGGCACACAGTATGGAGTAAACCTGTTACTTATTTATAGCTCATTTTCGAAATCAGTCCTAATTCCTTTAAGTTAAGCTGGAAAATGTGGCTAACCTTTCCAAGCCATTGTGCTTGTATAACATATGGATATGTCTCAACACAAGGATCTAGAATACTAACTATAATTACTTGAATTTCTGGTATGAAACATGGCTTTTTTTAATTTGAAGTCCCAACTTTGTGTAGATTATTAGATCGGTATGGTGTAGATATATATATTGTACCTATTTAATGGGCACACAATGATTAATGAATTAAGATACAATATAGAGTAAACCTGTTACCTATTTATAGCTCATTTTCAAAATTAATCCTAAGTCCTTTAAGTTAAGCTGGAATGTGGCTAACCTCTCCAAGCCATTGTGTTTATATAATGCAATACTGCTAAAATATTTGTTTTGATTAAAAAGGATTGTTGTGTCCTCTATTTAAAATGCAATCTATCTTCCAAATATAAAATATTAAATCAATATGATAGGATAATATTTGTTTTAAAAAGAAAGTTATGTACTGTGGTTAAATGTTTAAATGGATAAATCAAGCACTTCTATACTTCTATATTCTATTACTTAGACATAAGTTATGTTTGTAACAATGTAAATACTTTACATTTGTAGCAGTGATCCAGTGATCCTGAAATTTCTTTTTACTCTTTTGTAAAGTACACCAAGTATCCCCTTTTAATGGACTTTAATTTGCTAAATATACATGTAATATGCTCATGAATGAAACAAGGTTTATTTTACTTATGGAGATGCTTGAAATAATTTCTTTGTATTTTCTCACTTTTGATTTTTTTATTTTGTTTATTTTATATCTTTAGTAATCACTATTCTATTCTATTCTGTACTTTTATAGCGCTTAATCTCTGCTAGGCAGACTCTAAGGCGCAACACCAAAAATCAAGTTTAAGAAATCATCTGTCCATAGCCGTTGCCAAGTCCAGTACCACGGAGATGCCGGATAGAGTGTAAGCTAAGGTGGGAATGCCTTGTGGAAGAGATATGATTTTAGCCTTTTCCTGAAACAGGTGAGAGTTGGGGCAGAACGTACCTCATTAGGCAAATGATTCCAGACTGTGGGGGCATCAAAAGCAAAGCTGTGGCCAAAGTAATTTTTGGATTTATGTACAGATGGACAGAATTGAGGAACCTCCAGGAACCTTTTATCTGGATGGTTGTATCTTGTACTATATCTTCCGCAACGAGTGGGCAGAAGAGGACCAAAGTAACTGGGATGACCACTGTGAAGAAACTTATAAACTAGAGTGGCAGTTTTGAAGATACAGCGAGATTCAACTGGGAGCCAATGGAGTCGTTTGAGAATAGGAGATGCCCGCGTGTATTTGTTACAGTTTGTGACAATCCTGGCAAGTGTATTTTGAATACACTAACATAACTATATGGCACCATGTTCTGTTAGTATGTTTGTACTTGCATATTATTGCACTATTGACATAATGTGTTTTAATGGTTGTGTGATCTTAACACTAAGACTATCTGATACCCATACCAAACAGACCCTAACACATGAACAACTTTCTTGCTCTTGCAATCAAAGTAAAAGTTTTGGCATATTCAAGGTTTGAACCATTTTAATCATGCAGCTATCCTTAAGAGAGTCCATCCAAAGGTTATATGTCAGAAGGTGAAGAACTGCTAGTATTGTCAGCAAACTGTCAAGGGCTTCAGAATAAGCTGAAACGAATGGACGTCTTAGATTATCTGGGAAAAACCAATGCTAGCATTATCTGTCTTCAAGATATCCACTGGACTTCTAATGACGAATCAATTGTAAGGTCAATGTGGAAAGGAGATGTAATTTTAAATTGTGAATCCTCAAATTCTAGAGGTGTAGCCATATTGCTAAATACAAATTTTGAATATTCAATTATTTCCGTTTACAAAGACAACGAAGGGAATATGACCTCTCTTGATTTGAACTTTGGAGACACATCCATCAAATTAATTAATATGTATGCACCTAGTAAAGATAGTCCTAAATTCTTTGAGAAAGTAAAAGATATTTTACACTCTAACAAGCAAACATTTATAATGATAGTTGGTGATTTTTTTAAATTTGATACTGGACCCTCTGCTTGACTGTGATCAAGCATCCTGCCTTGAAACGATTTACATGGAGACGAAAGAATCCATTTCATCAGCCAAGATTAGATTACTTTCAAGTATCACATGCAATGCAAGATGTTATAACAGGCAGTTCTATTAACCCAGGCTATAAAAGTGATCATTCTAACATTCGACTTGAAATACTAATAAACAAATTTGAAAGAGGCAGGGGACTGTGGAAACTAATTGCAGTCTTTTAAAAGAACAGTCATATCTAGATCTGGTAAATTCTATAATTGATGAAGAAAAACATAAGTATTCTGTTCCAGTGTATAATTTAGACCACGTTGGAAAAATTCCAGATAGTTCAGTCAGTTTTACTATATCTGATGATCAGTTCTTAGAGATGGTTTTACTTTGAATACAGGGTGAGACAATAAAATTTGCTTCATTTCAGAAAAGAAAAAAATCCGAACAAGAAAACAGATTAGTCAAAGAAATTGCTAATTTGGAATCCAAACTAGGTCATGATAACTTGGTCATTATGGAGGAAAAAAGGTCGAGTTAGAAAAGCTTTGAGAAAGGTCCATCCAAGGAAATATTATAAGATCAAGGGCACAATGGCTAAACGAAGGGGAGAAACCTTCTAAATATTTTTGTTCTCTGGAAAAATACAATTATGTGGGAAAAACAATAAAATGTATCAAATTAACAGTGGCAAAAAATATCTGACCAAAACGAAATTTTGAAAGAAATACAACATTTTTACACTAAGCTCTTTTCTACCCAAAATACTGAAGCTAAAGGCATTGATTTGGAGAGTATTTTGAAGAACTCTCAGTTTAGGCAGTTAAGCGACTTAGAATTAGCTAAATTAGAAGGGGAACTTAAACTTGAGGAACTTAGTAAAGATTTGTATAAAATGAAAAATAATACATCCCCTCGAGTAGATGGTTTCCCTGCTGAATTTTTAAAAGTATTTTGGGAAAAATTAAAATTTTTTGTTTTGAGAGCTTTGAATACCGCATTTACAACTGGCAGAATATCTATATATTATGCAATATCTTGAACATAACAATTTAACAGGTCAGCTAATGCTAGTTGATTTTCAGAAAGCTTTTGACTTGGTTTCTTGGTCTTTCCTAAATAGAGTACTTAAAATGTATAATTTTGGCAATGAATTTTGTAAATGGATTAACATTTTCAACACCGATATTGAGGTGTTTATACTTCAGTCTGGTCTTTTGTCGAGGCCTATTAATATTGAAAGAGGCTGTAGGCAAGGCGATCCATTAGCAGTTTATTTGTTTCTTATCTGTGCAAAAGTCTTGTACTTATTTTTTCAAGATAATCCTGATGGTAAAGGAATATCTATAAATAATAATAATTATAAAATGACGATACTACTGTATTTCTTGATGGAACCAAGGACTCTCTGATAGCAGCATTAAATACCCTAGAAATATTTGGTTCTTTGTCGGGGCTAAAAATCAATATGGATAAAACAAAAATTGTTTGGTTAGGGAAGAAAAAACATTCAACGGATAAATTTGAAATCAGCTACAAATTGGACTGGGGCACAACAGAATTCAAGTTACTTGGAATTAACTTTTCTGTGGACTTGAGGGATATTCCAGGAAATAATTACACACCAGTTTTAAAAACTATAACCCAAACTCTAAGCAATTGGCAAAGAAGAAATCTGACTCCAATTGGTAAAATAGCTGTCATCAAAACTTTTGTTTATCAGTGCTTTAACCTTCTAGTGATGTCATTATGCATTTGAACCAGATATTCTATCCATTTATCTGGAATAATAAACCACATAAACTCAGTAAAAGGCAGATTACAAATACTTATATTAAAGGGGGTCTTCAAATGGTAAACTTAGATAATTTTATAATGTCCCAGAAACGGGTCTGGATAAAAAGACTATGCCGCTGAAAATGCATGGGCAAAGCTTTTGTCATCTTCAGTGTCTGTTAATAGACTTTATTACATGGGACCTTCATGGTCAAAATTTTTATCAGAAAAAACATCTAACTTGTTTTGGAAAGATGTGTTCAAAGCCTGGTACTGTTATTTAAACCAAGTGACCTTCAAGGCCACCGAATTATTAACTGTCCCTCTGTGGTACAATTCTTTAATTTCTACACAGAAGATTTTCTTTCCTCATTGGTATCAAGCTGGAATAAACATGCCTTTAGATATCGTCAAACCAGATGGTAGAATTTTAAGTACAATGGAATTAAGACAGACTTTTGGCTTAAGAACCAACTTTCTTGAATATCACTCAAATGAAAGAGTTCTTAAAAGATTACTGAAACAAACAAGCCCTAATAGTTACACTAGACCTGTTTTTCCCCATACTTGAGAATGTTAACTAGTCATAAAGAAAGCTCCAAATTTTTCTACGAAACCCTGAATTTCCAACTTAAAAATAAAAAACTAAGAGATAAATGGAACAATATTCTAGATACAACCATAAAAGACCATGACTGGGACAAAATTGATAAGAAATGCTTTAAAACTATAGGAAGGAATGACCTCATTTGGCTACAGCTTAGAATTATTCAAAGAATACTGGGAACCAGAGCATACTTGTATAAAATTAACATCAGTGACTCTTGTCGATTTTGTCAGTCTGCAGTGGAAACAATACATCATATTTTTGTATGTTGTCCCATAGTTTCTGACTTCTGGAAAACATTACAACATTGGTTCCAGCATCTTGGGCTATATCTTATCATACAACCAACAACAATTTTATTTGGAAATTTAGAATATGAGTTTTCTAAGAATCTCATATTCTTAGTAGCAAAGAAGTTTATTTGGACCCAGTTAAACAAATCCAAACCTTTGAATTTGCTTGATTTCAAGGACTGTATGAAGAATATTTACGATGAGCAAGAATATATAGCAAAATTAAATGATAGTCTTGAAAGGTTCAATGTGTCGTGGTCAGTTTTTAAAGATTTAACAATATTAGCGTAATTATAAAGTTAATCTATCCATAACTTAGACACCCATACCAGTCTGCATATAAAACAGGTCACTTGAATGAGACAGCTCTTCTCTACATAAAAAATGAAGTTCACTTATCCTTATCCAGAGGCGAACCTATTGCCTTGATATTGGAACAAAAGATGAACAAAATGTGTTCTAAAACATGTGTGCAAGAACATGATAATGAATCAAGTTAAATTAATTGGTTAATGCCAATGGGATGGATTGCAAAAATATTTTCCACATCCACCATTTCTCTCTCATTTTTCTATGATTGGTGTCTGGTGTGTGGTATTTAAGGGAACCCCATTCCAGCACGGAGAATTTCATGTCCTTTGCACAATGACCCTGTCCAGTGAAGTGTTTGGAGAAGGTTCATTCCGCTGTCCACTGGTTTTGAGACTGAAAGCCTGTGCTCATACATTCTTTTCCTAAATGGGCATCCAGTTTCACCCACAGAACTACCAAACACCAATGGTCCCCTTGTTGATGACCCTATCATGTTTTATGACTTCTGATTTATGTATTACAGTTTGGATAGTGTGCAGTAGAAGCTGTGACTTAGGAGACCTGGATGCCTGATACCTGATAATACATGTTGCACTTGTCACATGTGATCGTGTAGATAATATCACTTAATTCACATGTGATAATTTTGGGAGTTGGGGGAGAGTTGTGATTTTATGGGAAATTTCACATTTGACTGAGCTGATTTTTTGAATCGGGGGCAATATGTGCATTTCCCTAGTCATGTGCACACACTGAGTATGAGCTTAGGTGCCTCCTGGTTTGAGGGTGGGTATGAAATCATGGCTTTGGTAAGCAAATTTCGAAGGTTGGGCAATCTTTTGAAGCCCAATATAGGTTTGGCTTTAAAGGTTTGGGTATTATCCGAGGTGTAATGGAGGTACAGGTGTGTGTCAGTTGGATTCTCATACAGTGTAGTCTAGAGTTGTCTGTTGTGATCACTTTTGACTGTGGTGTCAAGAAAATTGATACTTTCATGACTAAATTCATGAGTGAATTTGATTGTTTCATGAATGCTGTACTTCAAGAATCAGTGTGATTCTTCCTCTCCATGGGTCCAGTTCATGAAGATATCAAGAAATCTGAGCCACATTGTTTATCCCAATTAGACAGTGCATTAGTCTTAAACCTGTCCAAGAACAGATTGGCATAGTTAGGAGCTACAGCTGCCCCCGTGGCTGTAACCCCTATTTGGAGGTAATGGTCATTGTTAAATGTAAAGTTCAAACTGTGTAGCTAACGCCAATAATCCTTCATGGTTTGGGATATTGGTATATAGCGAAGATACATCCAATGTGACAAATAGGACACCCTCAGAGCTCAGAGTTGTCCCAGGTTCTTAAGTCTGCTGATAAAGTGCTGGATATCCCTTACATAAGATTTGGAACTTTTTTTCTTTAATAAGCTTTAGGTACCTCATTTCCAGTTAGCACTTGGCAAATTTTGTCTGAAATGGATATTGTTGGGTCTCCTTTTAATTTGGTGTAGAAGTGTTTGGGACCAAGTTGTCTGTAACCCTTATGTAAATAATCAGTAGTTTGCATTATTTCTATGGCAGAACACTTGTCAGCCTTCTGATAAAGTGCTGGATATCCCTTACATAAGATTTGGAACTTTTTTTCTTTAATAAGCTTTAGGTACCTCATTTCCAGTTAGCACTTGGCAAATTTTGTCTGAAATGGATATTGTTGGGTCTCCTTTTAATTTGGTGTAGAAGTGTTTGGGACCAAGTTGTCTGTAACCCTTATGTAAATAATCAGTAGTTTGCATTATTTCTATGGCAGAACACTTGTCAGCCTTCTGTATGACAATTTCTGGGTTCTGTTTGAGCTTACAAAGTCCTAACCTTTGTTCTTTGCTTAGGTTTGGGTGTTTGTTATAATGTGCTTTACTGTGAAGTCAATTTTGAAAAGTTTTTTTTCTTTGTTCTTTGCTAAGGTTTGGGTGTTTGTTATAATGTGCTTTACTGTGAAGTCAATTTTGAAAGTTTTTGAAAGCCTAATGGGGGGGGGGGGGGGGGGTTCCAAGATGATTTGTCCTTGAAGCCTTTGTGTATGTGGTTGTACTGGTCCACATCCTCTTCCTGAGTGGTGTATATGCCATCTGTGTTCTCATTCATAAAGTCTATTATGCTTTATGAGATACTGAGTTGCATAAGTTCAGGGTGTTGGTGGAACACCTTGAAATCATCCCAAATTCTTGATTTGTCACCTGGCACTGAGGTGGGACAAAAGGTGCATCCTTTTTCCAGTGCGCTGACTTTATGTTCTGTTAATTGAACATTTGATAAGTTAACGACATTATGGTCAATGTAACTTTCAAATTGGGTGTCTTTAGCTAGAATGCCTGGTGCAGCATTCAGTGCAACTAGTTCTAGTTGCTCTCTGTAGTTAGCCATTGCAAAGAAGACAAGCATTCTGACGCATGCATTTATCTCCCGCCGTATAAATTAGATGTACTAAAGATAGTGGAATATAAATTTTCTTGTGAGATGGAGGCACATGTAGAAGTGACAACAAGTTTAATGTTTGATTGCAATACTTTTAAAGACAAAAGGCATTTACTCATTTTAGTACAGTTCTGCAACTTTATTATGCAGTAGATCAATCAAAAGTAGGTGAAGGACATATTTAGAAGAAATTGCCTATCTGTAACACTTTTAGAGATAAAAGACATTTACTCATTTTAGTGGCTATTACTCTGCCATCCAAAGAGCTACAGTTCTGCAACTTCACTATGTGGTAGATGGCCCAAAAGTAGGTGAAGGACTTACTTAGAAGAAATTGTCTATGTCCAATACTTTTAAAGATAAAAGACATTTACTCATTTAAGTACCTGTTACTTAGCTATGCAAAGAGCTACAGTTGTGCAACTTCACTATGTGGTAGATCACACAATAGTAGGTGAACAATTTATTTAGAAGAAATTGCCTATCTGCAATACTTTTAAGGATAAAAGACATTTACTCATTTTAGCAGGTATGTGACTCAGCTATGCAAAGAGCTATAGATGTGCAACTTCACTATGTGGTAGATCACCCAAAAGTAGGTGAATGACTTATTTAGAAGAAATTGCATATATTCAATACTTTTACAGATACAAGACATTTCTATAGATCTGAATCTTCACTATAAGGTAGATCACCCAATAGTAGGTCAATGACTTATTTAGAAGAAATTGTCTATCTGTAATACTTTTAGAGATAAAAGACATTTACTCATTTTAGTAGCTATTACTCAACTATCCAAAGAGCTACAGTTGTGCAACTTCACTATGTGGTAGATCACCCAAAAGTAGGTGAATGACTTATTTAGAAGAAATTGCCTACTTGTAATACTTTTAGAGATAAAAGACATTTACTCATTTTAGTAGCTGTTACTCGGCTATGGAAAGAGCTACAGTTCTGCAACTTCACTATGTGGTAGATCAGCCAAAAGTAGGTGAATGACTTATTTAGAAGAAATTACCTATCTGTAATACTTTTAGAGATAAAAGACATTTACTCATTTTAGTAGCTATGACTGAGCTATGCAAAGAGCTATAGATCTGAAACTTCACTATTAGGTAGATCACCCAAAAGTAGGTGAATGATTTATTTAGAAGAAATTGCCTACTTGTAATACTTTTAGAGATAAAAGACATTGCTACAGTTCTGCAACTTCACTATATGGTAGATCACCCAAAAGTAGGTAAATGGCTTATTTAGAAGAAATTGCCTACTTGTAATACTTTTAGAGATAAAAGACATTTACTCATTTTAGTAGCTACGACTGAGCTATGCAAAGAGCTATAGATCTGAAACGTCAACATTAGGTAGATCACCCAAAAGTAGGTGAATGACTTATTTAGAAGAAATTGCCTATCGGTAATACTTTTAGAGATAAAAGGCATTTACTCATTTTAGTAGCTATTACTCCGCTATGCAAAGGGCTATAGATCTGAAACTTCACTGTGTGGTAGATCACCCAAAAGTAGGTGAATGACTTATTTAGAAGAAATTGCCTATCTGTAATACTTTTAGAGATAAAAGACATTTACTCATTTTAGTAGCTATTACTCAGCTATCCAAATAGCTACAGTTCTGCAACTTCACTATGTGGTAGATCACACAAAAGTAGGTGGATGACTTGTTTAGAAGAAATTGCCTACATGTAATACTTTTAGAAATAAAAGACATTTACTCATTTTAGTAGCTATTACTGAGCTATCCAAAAAGCTACAGTTCTGCAACTTAACTATGTGGTAGATCACCCAAAAGTAGGTGAATGACTTATTTAGAAGAAATTGCATGTGTGCAATACTTTTACAGATAAAAGGCATTTACTCATTTTATTATGAGTGTGCTATGCAAAAAGCTATAGATCCACTATTTGGTAGATCACCCAAAAGTAGGTGAATGATTTATTTAGAAGAACATTGCCTACCTAAATCTAAAATCTAAATCTACTGCTTTGCAGGCGCAATATCTTCCCCGAAGGGGAACTCAGTGCGCTAACTAATCATATATAATATCCGAGTCATAAGTGGGGGACGTGTCCAGGTCTGTATTCCGATGGTTGTGGGTGTGAAACGTGGGGAAGAAAGCTAGGTCGGAAAAGCAGATTTGAAAAGGTGGGTTTTCAGGTGCTTCCTGAAGGATGTGACAGATGGACTGGTTCTTACATGGACAGGAAGTGAGTTCCATAAAACAGGTGCATGATGGCTGAAAGATTTGGTAAGATACTTATGAGACTTATGTATTTTAGAGTCAAAAGAAGGAACTTGAAGGAATGTGTATTTTGGACTGCTACGTCTGGTGTTCCTTGATGAGGTATATGGATGAAGTTTATCCTTGAGGTACACAGGTTGACCATACTTAAGGACCTTATATGTGATCAACCCAATTTTGAAAAGAACCCTGTATTTGACTGGTAGCCAATGTAGTTTTTATGTCAGCTGACTTGTTAGTCAGCTGACATTATGTCGTCACTCTGCGGCGTGGGTGTACGCGCACGTGTCCGTGTACGCGTGAACAATTTCTCCTCCAAAACTACAAGGCCTAGAGATGTGCTGTTTTTTTTAAAAGATACCTTATCTATCGAAGATGAAAAATTGTTCAAGGCATGCAAATCTGTCTGTTTGTCTGTTTGCTAGAGACATTACAAGGGGGGGTACCCCCACCAAGAGTGTCAAAATTTCAACACTTAATCTCAATTTTCTCAGTGACTATTGCAGGGATTTCTCTCATATCTTCCATATATGTACTAGGCCAGAGGTAGATTCTCTTGTGTGAGTATGAGACCTGGATCTGTCTTACTTTTTTTTAATAAATTTTTTTAATAATTTTAATGCATTAAAATTCATGAAATCATGCACAAAATCATTTATAACTTGAAAACTGTTGCATCTAGAGCATTTTGTTAAAATATGTTATTCAGCAACTTTTTCATAGCTACAATATGGTGAGTAAGTTGGGTGCCTGTCTCAATAGCTAAGTGAGTAATAGCTACTTTTGGGCTTTTCAGTAACTTCCATCATGAGTAGAATCACTTGTAGCTTAAAAACTATTGCATTTAGAGAATTTCGTATAAATATGTTATTCAGCTACTTTTGGGTCAGCTATAACATAGTAAAATTTCAGACCTGTAGCTCATGGCATAGCTGAGTAATAGCTACTTTTAGGTTATCACTGTTGAGTAAATTGCTTATAACTTCAAAACTATTGCATTTAGAGAATTTCGTATAAATATGTTATTCAGCTACTTTTGGGTTAGCTATAACATAGTAAAATTTCAGACCTGTAGCTCATGACATAGCTGAGTAATAGCTACTTTTAGGTTATCACTGTTGAGTAAATCGCTTATAACTTGGAAACTATTGCATTTAGAGTATTATGTTTCATATGTTATTCACCTATTTTGGGATCAGCTATAACATAGTGAAGTTTCAGATCTGTGGCTCATTGCATAGCTGAGTAATAGCTACTTTGAAGTTCTCACTATTGAGTAAATCAGTTGTAATTGGAAAACTATTGCATTTAGAGAATTTCGTATAAATATGTTATTCAGCTACTTTTGGGTCAGCTATAACATAGTAAAATTTCAGACCTGTAGCTCATGGCATAGCTGAGTAATAGCTACTTTTAGGTCATCACTATTGAGTAAATCAGTTGTAACTTGAAAACTATTGCATTTACAGTATTTTGCTTAAATATGTTGTTCACCTACTTTTGGGTCAGCTATAACATAGTAAAATTTCAGACCTGTAGCTCATTGCATAGCTGAGTAATAACTACTTTGAGGTTCTCACTATTGAGTAAATCAGTTGTAATTGCAAAACTATTGCATTTAGAGAATTTAGTATAAATATGTTATTCAGCTACTTTTGGGTCAGCTATAACATAGTAAAATTTCAGACCTGTAGCTCATGGCATAGCTGAGTAATAGCTACTTTTAGGTCATCACTATTGAGTAAATTAGTTGTAACTTGAAAACTATTGTATTTACAGTATTTTGCTTCAATATGTTGTTCACCTACTTTTGGGTCAGCTATAACATAGTGAAATTTCAGACCTGTAGCTCATGGCATAGCTGAGTAATAGCTACTTTTAGGTTATCACTGTTGAGTAAATCGCTTATAACTTGGAAATTATTGCATTTAGAGTATTTTGTTTCAGTATGTTATTCACCTAGTTTGGGGTCAGCTATAACATAGTGAAGTTCCAGACCTGTGACTCATTGCATAGCTGAGTAAAAGCTACTTTGAAGTTCTCAATGTTGAGTAAATCACTTGTAATTTGAAAACTATTGCATTTAGAGAATTTAGTATAATATGTTATTCAGCTACTTTTGGGTCAGCTATAACATAGTAAAATTTCAGACCTGTAGCTCATGGCATAGCTGAGTAATAGCTACCTTTAGGTTATCACTGTTGAGTAAGTCACTTATAACTTGAAAACTATTGCATTTAGAGTATTTTGTTGCAATATGTTATTCACCTATTTTGGGGTCAGCTATAACATAGTGAAGTTCCAGACCTGTAGCTCATTGCATAGCTGAGTAATAGCTACTTTGAAGTTCTCACTGTTGAGTAAATCAGTTGTAATTGGAAAACTATTGCCTTTACAGAAATTTGTGCAAATATGTTATTCAGCTACTTTTGGGTCAGCTATAACATAGTGAAATTACAGACCTGTAGCTCATGGCACAACTGAGCAATAGCTATTCTCAGGCACTGACTGTTGAGTAAATCAGCTATAACTTGAAAAATATTGCATTTGGAGTATTTTGTTAAAATATATTGTTCACCTACTTTTGGGTCAGCTATAACATAGTAAAATTTCAGACCTGTAGCTCATGGCATAGCGGAGCAATAGCTATTTTCAGGTTCTTACTATTGAGTAAATCAGTTGTAACTTGAAAACTATTGCATTTACAGTATTTTGCTTAAATATGTTGTTCACCTACTTTTAGGTCAGCTATAACAGAGCAAAAATTCAGACATGTAGCTCATTGCATAGCTGAGTAATAGTTACTTTGAGGTTCTCACTCTTGAGTAAATCAGTTGTAACTTGAAAATTATTACATTTAGAGTATTTTGTTAAATATGTTATTCACAGACGTTTTGGTCAGCTATAACATAGTGAAATTGCAGACCTCTATGTCATGGCATAGCTGAGCAATAGCTTCTTTCAGGTTCTCACTGTTGAGTAAATCATTGTATCCAACCTGTAGGAAATCATGGACTGGGAATCTGTTAATATGGTCCGATTTGACCTTGGAACCCTCCTTCAAGGTCAAATGAGGATAGCCAAACATAAAAGTGCTTATAACTCGCTTATTATTGGTCCTAGAGGTTGGAATGAAAACCAACCTATAGAAATCATGAGCTGGGAATTTTTTGGTGTGGTCGGATTTCACCTTGGACCCCTCCATCAAGGTCAAATGAGGATAGCCAAACTTAAAAGTGCTTATAACTGACTTATTATTGGTCCTAGAGGTTTCGAATGGAAAACCAACCTATAGAAAATCATGGGCTGGTAATCTTTTGGTGTGGTCGGATTTGACCTTGGACCCCTCCTTCCAGGTCAAATGAAGATAGCCAAACTTAAAGTGCTTATAACTCGAGTATTATTGGTCTTGGAGGTTTGGGATGGTAAACCAACATATAGGAAATCATGGGCTGGGATTCTTTTGGTGTGGTCAGATTTGACCTGGGACCCCTCCTTCAAGGTCAATTGAGGATAGCCAAACTCACAATTGTTTAGAACTCGCTTATTATTGGTCCTACAAGTTTGGGATGGTAAACAAGCTACAGGAAATCATGGGCTGGGAATTTTTTTGTGTGGTCGGATTTGACCTTGGACCCCCTCCTTCAAGGTCAAACAAGGATAGCCAAACTTAAAAAGTGCCTATGACTCACTTATTATTGGTCCGAGAGGTTTTGGATGGTAAACCATCCTAAATTCTTTGGCTGGGAATCTTTTGGTATGGTCAGATTTGATCTTTGGACCCCTTCTTCATGGTCGAACGAGGATATTGCATTTATAGTATTTCTTTAAATATTTTTAACCTACTTTTTACACTTAAACAATTACCTTGTTACTTTATTTCATAATACCATTTGCAGGGCACAACTTTTTTGTCCTTTTCTTCTGTCAGCTTCGGAATATCTTTCGAACATGCTGTTCAGTTACCATTTACTGTATTTCTGTACAGCCCTTTCCCTGATAATTATGCTTTCCTCTCATTATCACCATCACAAATCAAAAACATTCAGTCAGCTGACACAGTGCCCGTTCACGGGCACTCTCCTCTTGTTCCAGATTTGGAGTTCCATGAGTGTACCTTGAGGATCTAGTGACTACTCGACAGAGGGAGTTCTGAACACCCTGCAACCTCTTGAGCTCAGAAAGAGTGAGTGAGGCAAAGAGGGAATTACAGTAGTCAATTCGGCTACTGATGAGAGCATTTGCAAGGAGTATTGCTGTGTTAAGGTCAAGGAGATGACGAATCCTATATAAATCTCTTATATGGAACTTAATGACTTGGGAAATGTGATCTGTGAGGGTCAGGTTGGGGTCGAACACCACTCCTAGGTTTTTGACATTTGAGGCAGGTGCCACTTTATTCCCAAGAATATCAGTGGGAAAAAACAAATGAAGTTGTTTACGACTGTATTTTGGACCAATAAGGATGAATTCTGTTTTGTCTGGGTTTAATTTGAGTTTATTTGCAGCCATGAAATTTCGTATATCATTTAGGCAGTCCGTTAGAGCTGTCATTGACTGACTGAAATTTGATGGTGAAAGAGTAATGTATAACTGAGTGTCGTCTGCATAAAAGTGGTGTTTGATACCCCTATGAGATTGAATAATTGAACTGAGTGGAGTTGTGTACATGGACCTATAATACTTTTAGAGATAAAAGACATTTACTCATTGTAGTAGCTATTACTCAGCTATCTGCTCACTTAGTTATTGACCGAGATCTGCAAAAGCAACAAAAATATAAAGGACACGGGAAAGTAAGCTTATCAAAAACTAGATGAATAACAAATGAAAAGATTTGCCTAACTTTAATACTTGTGAAGGTATTTGACATTTATTTCCATCATAATTTTGCTACAAATAAGGAAATGGCTATTGCTCACTTATGACATGCAATGGAACCCCAAACGATATGCCATCTTATAGTTAAGGAAAAAGTAGCTGAACAAATTATTTTGTGAAAATACTATAACTGCAGTAGTTTTTGAGTTACAATGGATTTACTCAACAGACAGAATTTCAAAGTAGCTATTACTCAGCTATCCAATGTGCAACAGGCCTGTAACTTCACTATCTCATAGCTTATCAAAAACTAGATGAATAACATATTTGGAAATATTTCCCTAACTTGAATACTTTTGAAGATATTTGAAATTTACTTGTTATTTTGCTTCAAATAAGGAAATAGCTATTACTCACTTATGGCATGCAATAGAACCCCAAACTATATGTCATCTTATAGTTAAGGAAAAAGTAGCTGAACAACATATTTTACGAAAATACTGTAACTGCAATAGTTTTGGAGTTACAATGGATTTACTCAACAGTCACAATTTCAAAGTAACTATTACTCAGCTATCCAATGTGCAACAGGTCTGAAACTTTACCATGTGAAAGCTTATCTAAAAGTAGATGAATAACATATTTGAAAAGAATTCCCTAATTTTAATACTTTTGAAGATATTTGACGTTTACTTATGTCGTTATTTTGCTTCAAATAAGGAAATAGCTATTACCCACTTATGGCATGCAATAGAACCCCAAACTATATGTCATCTTATAGTTAAGGAAAAAGTAGCTGAACAACATATTTTACGAAAATACTGTAACTGCAATAGTTTTGAAGTTACAATGGATTTACTCAACTGTAGAATTTCAAAGTAGCTATTACTCAGCTATCCAATGTGCAACGGATCTGAAACTTTGCTATGTGATAGCCTATCAAAAAGTAGATGAATAACATATTTGAAAAGAATTCCCTAACTTTAATACTTTTGAAGATATTTGACCTTTACTTATGTCGTTATTTTGCTACAAATAAGAAAATAGCTATTACTCACTTATGGCATGCAATGGGACCCCAAACTATGTACCATGTTATAGCTAAGGACAAAGTAGCTGAACAACATATTTGAAGAAAAAGCTGTAATTGCAATAGTTTTTGAGTTATGAGCCCTTTACTCCAAGTAGCTAAGATTGCTATTACTCACTTATCTTTAGGCCTAAGTCCATAAAACCCCAAAAATTTTTCAAGGGCGTGAAAATTCATTGGGACAATTAATTTACAAAAAATCTGTAGCTGTAGTAGTTTTGGAGAAATCTGCGTGACTAACTAACGCACGCACGCACACAGGCAGCATTTTTTATAATCTCCCTCCCGGGCTAAAGCCCGGCGGGAGATAATAATTATAAAAAGTATTAAGGGGCTAAGGTACTTTTATTAGTGTGCAATTGTACCTGTGTAAAAGGCATTTTATACAGAATATAGAACACATAAAAAATTAAATGTATGAGTGCTATAATTGTACTTATGTGAGTACAGTTTACATTAAAAGTTTTTAAGTTGGGACATGTCTACAAAGAGTGTATAGCACTTCATATTTGGAAACTCTATAAAAATATTGACCTTTTCAATGTGACCGGAAATGAAGATATATTCCATGGATACATAGCCTGCCTAAGTCATTAGGAGGCAATGGGTCTGAATGTAATATAAATCACATATGGAATATCTCCCATGAACTCAAAAGATTAATTTGGATATCAGTACTTAAGTAACCATCACCTGCAATACTGCACCCTCTTCAGTGCATTACACTTAGTGCACTGCACCTGTGCCACCCACTGTTGCAATTGCACTTCAGAAAAAGTACCTCAAGAGTAGGTTACACATACACTCCATCCTCAGATGAAACAGATCGTATACTTGAAATACAGTTGTGACCATCAATTTACACCAGTACCAGGCCACTTTATCATAGTTTTAATAGTAAACCTTACCTGTCACTAGAAAACACATATGCTTTTAGTTTTCTGTACTGCCTTGATATTGACCTCTCATGTGCATTTGACACCATTGATCATTCCATTCTGCTCAATTGTCCTCAAACGTGATTTGCAGTTTGAAATTTTACCTGGGTTACACTAATTTCATCTTTCATTAGTTTTGCCCTTGCCATCATTTGTTTTTTTTTGTTTGGCCATAGGATGCCTTGATGATAGTGCTTTATTCCTCTTTGTGCCTAGATTCCAGACATTCTGAGGTGGCATTCTTTGCATACATAAGCTGGGCTTCATGACTTGTAATAGTAGCACTGAGGTTTAACTGGAGAAGTCAATCCAGTGCACTGTCACTTTTCAGCAGTCATTGCTGCAAACTGGCCACCTTGCAGGCGATCTCTGCAAGCAGCCTCTCAAGGAGAGTACACCAGTTTCCACACCAGTCTCTACACAAATGCATCAAAATCTCATCAACGAAGTCATTCTAAGCAGATACTTGCATCAATGAGTCATACACTTTATCTTTGTTCAATCTGCCTACAAATATTGTAACATTCCCAGTTGATGTTAACAACTAGGACTTTGGTTGTATTGTAAATGTTTCACTGGTTTATGTGTGCTGATATTTAAGTTTTATCAGCAGTAAGTGTTCACATTTTATTTTTCAAATCCCTAGTTAAGGCCAGTAATCAAAGTGATCAGGTGAAGTTGTTAAATCAGTTAAATCAGTCATGAACCATTCAGTATAGTTAGTCTAGGTTCTCTGTTTTTTGTGACACTGACCTGTTCACCACAGGTAAGATATCAGACAATCAGTTGTTTAGTCACAGAGAAGTCAACAACCTGCTTTCTAAGTGTATCTCAATTCAGTCATAGAGAAGTCAACAACCTGCTTTCTAAGTATATCTCAATTCAGTCAGGTCAGTCTCAGACATGCGCTCTAACAAAATAACTAAAAATTGCAACTCAACTGTTAACTTTATTTAATTTATGCTAACACAAAATAAATACCATAATGTTTAATGAAACATGCATGCAATTCTAGCACACCACTACAGAGCACTAACAAGGTTTTAAGTAAACATGTACATGAAAGTCTATATTTAGCTACTGTAAATAGAGCAACTTAAGCAATAAATACATAGTGAGAATAATATTTACATGAAGTAGAACTGTGTGCAATTAATATATATCTAATAATCAATATGCACATTAAATGTCAAAAAGGAAATGTAACACACACCAAATTACAAGTAATTGTATCAGTAGGTAAATATCAATATGTTTAAACAAACTGCAAAAAGTATTCTGTCACACACAAGTATTTACAGTCAAAAAGTCAGCGTGTAACCAATAAAATGCTCAGTGCAATGAAAAATGCCTCAGTGCAATAAAGAAATGCCTCAGCGCAATGAAAAATACCACACTGAGAAATAGTCAATAATTGTGCACGTTTTATCTGTCTACATAAATAGAAAATCACCATATTTAAATCAATAATCAATGTGCATTCATTTATTTATTTTATTTATTTATTTGGGTTTTACGTCACTTTCAACACTGTACAGGTCATATCACGATGGGTAGTTGGAAGGGCAGAGGAAACCAGTACATGCAGTTCATCAGGGTTCTGTACTGTAAACTGCTGACCAACGGCAAGCAACTACCAGCTTTCCCACTTGAGGCCGTGCCGTGAACCGAACCCCAGCCTCTGAGGTGGGAGGCGAGAGTGTTACCACTCTGCCACCGTGGCCCCCCAATGTGCATTCAAAGCATGCACATGGGTTTTTCAGTCATTTATAATGTGTGCATTTCAAAAGAAAGGTTGAATTTTTAAGTTGACAATAAATACAACTCAGTCCCAATTAAATATGATGCACTGGAGTATGCATGTGTACAACTTCACTACTCTGTTTCCAAATATAGAAATGCCAGTCAGTGAGTGAGTACTACTTTACTACTGTTTTTTCCAAATATGGAACTGTCACTGCTGATCAATGAGTGGTAGGAAGGGTTTTCATTGGCACAGAGCAAGACATGATTATTGATTAGGAGGTAGTGTTAGAAAAGTATGACATCATAAGTATTTCCCTTAAAAACACCTGGTAGTTAGTGGAAGGCTGATCAGGGATGCATGAAGGGTTTTCATTGGCACAGAGCCAGACAGGCTTATTAATTAGCAGGCAGTGTTAGAACAGTGTGACGTCATAGGAATTTCCATCAACACACATGGTGAAAGTTAGTTGTGAGAATTTCTGTTCAGTTTTCAAACTTATTTGTACTTAAGTATCAAATGTTATTAGTTATAAAGCATGGGATATTTAATTTAAATATGTGTCGAAGCTGTATTCACTGATAAGTTTGAGCTAAATGGGATATATTACTGTTTAATGTGCGCACATTGTTTGTGTTAACTGACCTTTTCAGTCAATAATTGGCGCACATATAAAACCCAATGCTGCACACGTGCTAATACAACAGTGGAGTTTGCACACAATTTTTGTGCAGAGCGATGTGTACACTTGAGCCTCTCAACAGAAACTGACTTCGTGGCGTTATGTTTGCCCTTATATAGGTTTCCAGAGACCCCTTGGAGTAGGAATATTATTGCAAAACTGACATTAAAGTTGTAAAACATGAATCATTATTTTGGATATCATCATAAAGTGACTTTAGCACATAAATGACAGTAGTATTATATAAGCAAAATACACCCCCACTGGTGAGCCACCCAAGTGACGTCATAGGTCAGGTGACTGGAAGGGGGCGGGGCTTAGAGCTGTCAATCATAAGACCTGTCAATCAATAGAGGTGTCATCATTGGGGGGACCTCGAAGGGGGTCCTCCCCCAATCTAACTACGGTATTGCCTCCCCCCGAAGGGGGGAGGAGGAGGGGGGCCCAACGGAAGTGAAAGGTAGTATTTTAGAAAGGCATACGAGTCATAGTTCATGAAATAGTTATTTTAAACAATATACAGTTCATAACAAGCATTTTTGACAATGAGATTGTATTTTAAAAAAGATAATTGTCAATGCTTGTGTCACGAATGTTACTACGGAATACACATTCTGAAATGGGATTACATGAGAGCATATCAAAACAACGGTTTAAATATTTCTGAAGGAACTTTAATCACCCCTAGCTTGGTGTCTTCCATTTTGAATATTTGTCAGGAACTGTTCATGTATCAGTATAAAATAACCCCTCAAACATTAAAGGATTTATGCGCGACGAAGATATATTATAATAAATTGAACGAATATTTACTACCAAGGGAATTAAACATATATTGTAGAAACGTTGTCCATGCAGAACTTCCAGTGTGGTATCCCCAGTGGACTGTGCCTTCAGTGTTTATAAGTAACATATATCCATGGGGACATCTGTCATCCCTCTAAGCTGGATCTCCATTGTTTAAAATTTCTTTTCATACAGTTGAATTGTGTCTCTGGCCACATCTCGGCAAATTTCCTCTATTCTCATTTCATCCAAGGTTTTTGGTACATATGGTTTTTGGTTTCCACTGGAAGACCTAAAAAGGGGTTTTGATGGATAATAAGTGGTGGGGAGACAAGTAGGGGCAGATGTAGTGACATGGATAGATGATGAAGCAACCTGCAACTGTGGTGGGATTTTGGATGAAACAGTGGCAGTTGCAGATGTAGATCTGTAGCCAGTGGCAGAAGTCGTGGCAGTCAATGGTGGCACAATAGTCAACATCGGGTCAACATCAAAGATCTCAGGGCAGTAGCACTGGTAGATGGAGAAAGAACAGTAGTCACACTTGCAGGCTGTTGCACTTCCTTGAGTCATCATCCTTCATGGTCACCAATAAATTGTGTTCAGTCACCTGTGTCTCACAAGCCTTTTGTGTCAGCTCTCAGAGAGGAGTGTTGGCTCTACCAGATGCTGAATTGGTTTTTGCTGGGAATGTTATTCTTGGTTGTTTTGCTGCATTGCCAGACACCATTGCATCCAGTTCTTGCCTTTCCTCGTAATCCCCAAACATACACACCAAGCCTCTTCCCAGGCTTTTGGACAAATTCAACATCTAACTCTGTGGGTGCCATAGGTTTTCTGTTACGGTTCTTTGCTTATCTTCCAAAACTCTTTCTGGTTGATTGTCCACAATGTGTCATCAGATGAGATCATGCTTCCTGCTATTAGATGCTGAACAATATGGATATATATACCTCTTCTCAGCTTTCCACACTCTAATATGAGCATAAAAGCTCTTATGATCGGTGAGGCGAATGCAAGTTTGCACACAAATTCAGTAGCAAGTGAGTTCTAAATTTTAATGAAATATGGTAGTACACTGGCTGGAATCTGGGACAGAAGTTTATAGTTAGAATTCTATCCGTACAACTTCATGAATATTCATGACGCCTTGTCTGTGGGTTATTCTGAAGAGTTAGTCGACCACATGTATAGAATCCCGCCAAATTTGGTTATATAAGGGCTGGCAGAAGCAATATACATTGCTGTGAGGTTCATGTTGCCTGTGCACGTGAAAGCTCTTGAATACGGACTGGAGTTGGGGAGAGATTGACTATTTATTTCTATTGCTTTGTTTTATAGTTTATAATTTTACAAATTTAGTGGTTTTTCTCCAACCAGATCCGTGTTCTTGGTAGATAATTTTATTATATTTTCAGAATGGGGAGGAACGGCAAGAAAGCCAGTAAAAATGATGATAAAAATGGTACCCAGGCTTCTGAGGCTGACAAGGCTCCAGATGTCTCACAAAAGCTGGACAGGTTCCTGGAAGCGGTCAAGAATATGGGTGACCAACTGTAGCAACAGGATGAGAGGTTGCGTAGACAGGAAGAGAAGATGAGTATTCATGACCTGTCAGCTGTGCCCTCAGCCCAGACTTCCCCAAAGCACTCAAAACAGGAATCTGTGACCTCCAAGCCTGATAAGTTACCTTCCTTCAAGGTCCTGAAGTCAGATTTTCTAAGATACAAGCTGAGGTTTGGTAGTAAACAACCAACCTTCGATGATCTTTCCAACGAGCAATGGGTTCAAGGTTTCTTGTTTTGTATATTGGATGAAAAAGATAGTAAGATTAGAGAGAATATACTGCAGTACTACACCCCGTTGATGCAGGATGCTATAAAATTGAATATCCAAACAGCTAAGCGTGCACATGCAGCAGTATTACAGGAAATTGAAAGGGGTAGGGTAGACTGGCAACAGTTAAATGTTCTTGAAAACTAAAAAATAGATATACTCAGAGACTGGTACAAAATCAAAAAGTTAGCCATAACCCTGGTAGTGTGCAGATGTGTGTACATTTTAATAAGGGTTTTTGCAGGCTTGATAACAACCATGTGTCAGCAGGGGTACTGTATCAACACTGTTGTAGTTATTGCTTGAAGGAAACAGGAAAGAAATTTGACCACCCCCTGTCTAAATGTTTATGTAACAAAAGCAACCAAGGGGTGAATAAAACTGATAATGTGCTGAATAACAAAAAAGAACAGAAGGTTTAACCAATTTAATAATAAACAACCTAGAATTTTGCAATATGAGCAAGATTACGGTTTACATTATTTATTCTTCAAGAGGTAAAAGTTGGCTTCAATTCTATAACAGTTATTGTGAATTGTACCAAGACATTAACTTAAATCAACGAAATTGGAATGACATGGTGTACAATTATTTTTTTGGTCATTCTCGTTCTATGGTTGCTGCTGAGGCTGGCAGTAACCATAGTAAATTTAGTATCAATGAGTTAATGAATGTCATTGTTACAAGTAATGATAATATTGATGAATTGTATATGAGATCTCTAAATAGTTCTGCATTGTGTGAGGATCAACTTAAGACAGGGTTCGTTGATGTTACAGTGTCTAGTCTTAGGGGTTGTAGACAGGTGGTTGTAAAACTAACAATGCATGTACTAGAGTGCATGCTGCACAGAGTGCCCTCCCTCTGGCCTCGACCCTATAAAGGACAGTAGTGAGCAATTTACAGACCAACATGAACCTTACGACCACAAGAGTAACTTAAGTTCTTTTAGTCTAAGTTTTAGTTTTAATGATAGTATTGCGACAAGTATTGCATGGCGACAAGTATTGCAAGGCTATGATATTGTCAATCTTTGTGAATACCTCAAGTTTGGGTGTCCTCTTGGTGTAGACTATTTGTTGTTTAAGTTTAAGGAATTTGACAAAAACCATTTGTCTGCCTTACAGAAACCAGAAGGCGTTAATAAATATTTTCAAGTAGAAGTAGAAAAACATGCAATATTTGGTCCATTCCAAAAGCCACCTTTTGAACAGATACATTATTCTCCTTTAATGGCTAGAAATAAACCAGATGGTAGTGTTAGAATTATTGTTGATTTGTCGTGGCCTCTCGGCAATAGTGTGAACAGTTGTGTTCTTTCAGATGTCTATGATGACATACCATTTAATTTGAAATACCCAACTATTGACCAGGTAGTGGAACATATTCAGTTAGTGGGGCCTACAGCCAAGTTGTTCAAGGTTGATCTTGAGAGAGCGTTTCGCAACTTAAGGGTAGGTCCTTATGATTACCCATTACTTGGTTTGAAGTGGTGTGACGTCACGTACATTGATGTAGGGGTTCCCTTTGGCCTAAAAATGGGGGCGGCCATGTGCCAGATGTGTACAGACGCAATTACGCTTATGTTACGCAAACATAATGTGTGATTAATAAATTATTTGGATGATTATATAGGGGTTGCCCCTCCCAATTTAGCGAATAGTCACTCTTTGGCATTAAAAAATCTATTACAATACGTAGGGCTACCTTTAAACAATCGAAAAGTCGAAGAACCCAATCATATGCAAAAACTGGAGTCTTGCGAATTCCTTCAGATAAATTACAAGAAATTAAAGAAATTTGCAATTACTGGCAACTTAAAAAACATACTACCAGGAATGAATTACAAAAATTAGTTGGTAAACTAATATACATACATAGATGTGTTAAGCCAGGAAGGCTTTTTATTAATAGAATTTTAGGAGTATTACTTGGTTTTCCAGCCTAAGGAAAACATATCCTTCCTAGTACTGTGATGCTGTAATTAGAAAGGTTTGTACGTAGGAAAGGTAGGTGCACCTATTTCTAAATTTTAATTTTTGGCTTTCATTGGTCATGCATTGCACTTTTTGGTTCTGTTTTTACATCCTCTTGACTGTTCGGTCAACAACCCCCACCAAGGAAAATAGTTTGCCATCACCAAAAATTATTCACCCAAGTTTACTCTCCTCTTTGGACAATTGCAACATTGCTTTTGTCGCCCGGCAGGCCCACTGCCGTCAAGTGACGCACTGTTTCAGAAATGTCAACCCTTGGTGGTCCATCATCCTGATTCTTTCTGGCGACATTAGTTTGAACCCAGGTCCATCAGCCAGAAATATCAAAGCCTGTCATCTGAATGTCCGTTCATTGCGTAACAAAACATCAGCATTTAGTGATTTTGTTTTGTCAAATGATCTCGACATCGTTGGTGTCACTGAGACATGGCTAAGACCGTCGGACACACAAGGCCTAATGGATGAGATAACCCCTGCAGGTTTCCAGCTTCACCAGGTCCCACGCGAGAACAAGAAAGGAGGTGGAGTTGCTGTCCTTGTTAGGAATGACATTGATAGCGTGCGTTGTCAAATTGATCGGCGGGAAACGTTTGAACACATTACCGTCAAACTGTCAGATCGACAGTCAAGCCAGCTCCTGGTACATGTTATTTACCGACCTCCAAGTACCAGCAAAAGCAGATTTATCGAGGAATTCAACAGTTTCATGGAAGCAGCTGCTTTGTCACCACATGAAAATATTATCCTGGGAGATGTCAATATCCAGCTTGACAGTCAAAATTGCTGGACAGAAAATTTCAACACAGTTCTATTGGATTTTGATTTTATTCAACATGTGTCAGCACCTACACACATACAAGGACATATCCTTGATGTACTCTGCACTAGTAAATCTCTAACTTCCTCAGTTCACCATCATCTAAACGACGGCATATCAGACCACCTAACTGTCTTTTTCACTACAACATTCCCTGTCAAAAATTCCTGCAGAGTAAAACGGTTGAAAATCAGGAAACTTCGCAAGATAAATAAAACTGAATTTATGTCTGACATTGATAATTCTGAGCTTATCCAGGCTCCTTACAAAACAGCTAGCTTACTTTCACACCAATACTTTCATACCCTTAGGAACATACTTGACAAGCAGGCACCTGAACATGAATGTAAAACCCCACAACATGTCAACAAAGGGTTCATCAACAGTGAGATTTTGGCAGCAAAGAGACGTAAGCGCAAACTCGAAAGGGAGTGGCGAAAGGACAACTCTGCCATAAACCGCAGTAGGTATAGAGCCGCTGTGAACCATTTCAACCGTCTTGTGGAATGTGCAAAAACCAAACACTACAGTGATATGGTTAGAGAAAATGAGGATAACCCCAAGGCCTTGTGGAATTCCATAAAGAAAGTCCTCCATAGATCACCAAAAATGGTACTTCCAGATTATACCACCATGAACAGTCTAGTCAACACTTTTGGCAGGTATTTTGCAGACAAAATTGCTAAATTAAGATCTGGATTACTGTCTACTAATGCCGATCCCCTTGTCTCAGGTTCCTACAAAAACAAGTTTGTTTCTTTCCGGACCATGTCAGAGGAAGAAGTCCTTAAAATCATAAAGTCCACACCAAATAAATCATGTGACTTGGATCCCATCCCAACATCATTGGTCCTTGAATGTATCAGTGTGCTCCTGACTCCTATTACAAATATTGTGAACTACTCTCTACAGGAGGGCAGTTTCCCATCCTGCTTTAAGACTGCACATGTTACACCCTTGTTGAAAAAAGCTGGTCTTGACAAGAATATTCTCAAGAATTATCAACCAGTGTCCAACCTCAGCTACATCTCCAAACTCATAGAGAAAGCTGTGGCTAAGCAGATAAATGAGCATATTGCTCACGAGGGTATATCTAACGAAAACCAGTCCGCATATAGAGCTTTTCACTCAACTGAAACGGCATTGCTCAAAATACAAAATGACATTGCCACATCAATGGACAAGGGTGCAACTGTTGGATTAGTCCTTTTGGACTTATCTGCAGCTTTCGATAAAATAGACCACTCAATCCTATTCAACTGCCTTCAGCACTGGTATGGCATTGATGGGGTAGTGCTTAAGTGGGTCCAGTCATACCTCAACTCACGCAAGCAGCGCATCAAAATAGATGGACATTTTTCAGATGCTTTTCAACTCCCTTACGGGGTTCCCCAGGGCTCAGTTCTAGGGCCACTCCTTTTTACCCTGTACACAACCCCTCTCAGTTCAGTCATATCTAAATTCAATGTCACCCACCACTTATATGCAGATGACACATAAATTTACTTGGAACTCGACTCTAGGAACTTCGATTCCAGTGTCACTGAATTAACAAATTGCCTTGAGGCGGTACAGGCTTGGATGGGAAATAATAAGCTCAAATTAAATCCTGACAAGACAGAATTCATAGTGATTGGTGATGATCAAATTAGAAGTTCCCTGAAGTCATCTTTCCCAGTGAGTTTGCTTGGCAACACCATGGAACCAGCTGAATCGGTAAAAAACCTTGGTGTCATCCTGGATGCTGAAAATTCAATGCAAAGACATGTGGCTAATCTATGTCGCATAAGTTACTACCATCTCTGGGAACTACGAAGGGTCCGCAGGTACTTAAATCATGAAACAGCTGTAAAGGTGGCAAATGCCTTGGTAAGCAGTCGTCTGGATTACTGTAACTCACTGCTTTACAACACAAAAAAGGCATATACTAGCAGACTACAGCGAGTTCAAAATGCCTTAGGTCGGACGGTGTGCAAGCTAAATAAATACTGTCATGTTACACCCTTCCTGCACAAACTACACTGGCTCCCCATTCATTACCATATACTGTTCAAATATAACCTCCTCATTTATAAAGCAATACATTTGAGCCAACCTCCATATCTCTCCGCTCTAATTAGGCGGAGTGATCTCACACGGGGCAATCGTCTATCAATTTCCTCATCTAAACCAAATAAACGCTCAGGGCTACGCAGTTTCATAGCAGGGGCTCCCACAGAGTGGAACAAGCTTCCTCAAGCCATCAGAACCATAGAAAGCATTTCTGGTTTCAGGAAACAGTTGAAAACATACCTTTTTAGATTGGCCTATCCTCAACCATAGCCTATCTCCCCTACCGGACGCTAATATGGAAACGGACATCTTTCTGGAACTGGACTATCCCTTTTTGCACATCAGCGCCTTAGAGGATGTTTACATCAAATTCGGCGCTATATAAGTGTTTCTTCTTACTCTTACTTCTTACTAGTGAAATATTTAAGGATATTCATTGGTTTACAGTATATTTATAAGAGTTTAATGGTACTGTTGATTTTCACCAAAAATTTGAATTTACCGAACATACATATGTGGATGCTTGTTTAACAGGAGTTGGGGCTAAATATAGTAATTTTGTTTATTCCTGTAAAATTCCTGAATATTTGAAATTAGTGGGCTCGATAGTCCATTTTGAAGCTGTTAACATATGGGTGGCCATATGTATATGGCGACAATATCTTTATGACAAGAGTGTTATAATCTGGTGTGATAATTGGGCAGTAGTTAACGCCTTTACTAATTACAAAATTAAAGATTCCTTATTAATGTCAATTGTGAGATCAGTATGGTTATATACAGCAAAATTGAACATTAATTTGAAGGTGCAACATATAAGAGGTAAAGAGGACCACTTGGCTGATATTCTATCAGCGAGTTGCCCAGTTAATGAACTGTCAATGGCTGACCAAGCACACAAAAGAATTGAAGCTGGACTGCGAACAAGAACCTCTAGAGCCTACACTGCTACATTCAAGCTCTTCCTGGCATTTGTGGTATATATGGGGTTGTCACCCCCATATAGTATGAACTCAATAGTATTATATCTTGAATTTCTTGCACAAAAGAACTTTAAAGCCTCTTCTCTGAGAAATAGTATTTCTGTGATAAAACACTTCTTTGCCTTGTTTGACTGGCCTGTAATAGCTTTAAGTTCGAGAAAAGTTCAGTTACTGTTGAAATCAGTACAAATGAATGCTAAAATGAATGTTAAAGTCAAAGGTGTGATTACTATTGAGATGTTGAAGAAGTTAATGAAACTAGTTCACAAATATTACAATGGTGTAACTTACAAAGCCCTTTTTTTGACGGCTTACTTTGGCTTTTTTTGTTTGGCTTCATTGCTGCCCCCTTCGATAGGGTTATTTGATAAAACAAGGTATCCCATAGTAGACGTTATATGAGGCAAGCCTGGTGCACACATTATTATCACATGTGCCAAAAATATGAGTTAAAGAATGCATTGATTTGTCCAGTTTTGGCTTTGAAAAAGATGTTGAAAGATAGAAAAATTCAAAATGGTCAACCTTTATTTCAAATTAATACAAAGAAAGGGGTAGTTCCTCTAATAGCATCAAATGCTCGATCCTTTTTGAGAACTTGTATTGCTTCCATGGGTTTAAATCCTGCCCATTACACTTTTCATTCATTTCGTAGAAGTGGTGCTTCCCTTGCCTTTGATAGTAGTGTAGCCCTGCGCTGGTTTTCACCAAGGGTCTTAGACTTAGCCAGGGGCAGATTTCACAAAAGGTCTTAGCCCGGTCTCAGGCTCAAATTTGAGACTTTTGTCTCAAATTATTGGAACATTTTACTTGAGCCCACGGGCTCAGCCTTAATGGATTTCACAAAAGGTCTCAGTCTCAGCTTTGGCTGAGCCACTGGCTCAAATATTGAGACTGGTTGAAAGTGGGCTTAAGTTTTGTAAACAAAGGCTCAAATATGGCCGCCATAATTCTTTCTTCGCTTCAAAATTTTAAATGGCTGAAAATAGGGTACAAGTATATAAAACAACCCCCTGAAGTAGTCTTTGGGTGTTTTTACATGTTTACAAGTTTTGTCTTAAAACCGTATTCACAAAAGTCACATATGGTGTACCACAATGTTAATAACATAACTACTATTAGTAATTGTAATCCTTATTTCCACTATTACATGAATAGGCCATCGGGGGAAGAAATCAGTTTGAATGAGGCCTGTCTCCCAGAGGGCACTAACACATTGGAGACTGTAGAGCAGAAGCTGCAGCACTATAAGACAGTGAGTAACCAGTTTGACAATATGTTCCACCTTTTCATTGGAGTCCTAAGACCTTCATTTATGTCACTTGATGGAAATAAGTGGTTGCAAGTTTTAATTTATTTTATATTTCCATACCTTATGTGTATAACTTTACATGCTTTCAGTTTAATTGCACATTGGTCTTTCACATTGGAGGTATAAAAAGGTAGTAGCATAAGCACTTGTAATTTTAATGTTTTAGATTAGAACCACATTGTAGTGATACAAGGCTGCAGCTTAGAATATTTGAATACATTCTTTGTGGTGCTTCACCCCCTTTTCTGTCTCTGGATTCTGAAATTGGTTGACTGCTTTTTTGGTTGTGTTGCGCGCCTTAGAGTCCTCTTTATATGGAGAGATTAAGCGTTATAAAAGTCCAATTAGAATGAGAATACTAATGTTTTAGGCTCGTGGCTTAATACACATCAATCTGGAAGGACGGGATCTGCACCTTCAGCTAGGTACCCATATTACGTGTGTGTGGAGAGAGGCACGATTAAGTTTAACATATTGACCAGAAACATTATCTTGTATGACAGTTGAGTGGCAGTTCCTAGGATCGAACCCACAACATCTCATTAATGATTCCAACACTCTACCACTATGCCAAACAATACATATATTTGTGCAAGCTTCGATCATGTAACTGTTATGATAGCCTACATGTAAACTAATTTCTGTGTTTGCAGACAGGACAAAGCGACATACTGCCTAGGAAGAGGAAGACAGACCAGGTAGAAGAACACTGATTGCGAATGGAATAGTTAAAGCTGGATGTACACATAGCCAAGGAGAAGTTAAAGAAAATTCACCTAGAGAACATTTTATTACAGAACAAGGTGCAGAAGGCAGCTAAGGAGAAGGCAAAGAGTCAGCGAGAAGACCAGCAAGTTGACTTAGTGCAACAAGCTTATGATTCTGCCATTGCCAATGACACTGTGGGAAATGAGGCATATGCACCATTGGCAGACAATGCACCCCAAGAAATGTACATATGGGTTCAAATCCCAATAAACCACTACTTGGCCAGGTTATCTCTCAGAAATGAGCCAATAGCTGTGCATATGCTGCATTACCCATGAGTGTTATTGTTCTGGTTGCCATTTCTCTGTCAGAATTTGGTGTCTGTGGATGTTAAGGAAAAGTTTTACATCTGAAATAAACTTTTATTAACTTTCACTTTACTGTTTCACTATGTTCATATAACATATGCTGTTATGTAATTCACTTATACGGGTAGGATTTCTTAAACAAATTCTGTATGTGTGCCTTGTGGCACCATTTATACCATATTTTCATTTCATAGAAACTGTAACACTTGTAATTTTTCATCATATGTACTGATAATTGAATGTTAAGTTCTCATAAGTCATCTTGAAACTACAGAATGGGTGTCATGTTCACTTACATTCTTATTATTTACTACCACCATATTGGTGAAATTGTACATTTTACCCAGACAAGAAAATGTAGGATTAATGGTAGGAACTACATTAGACATTAAGAATAGTTTACTTTTAGAATTTTTCTTATACTCAGAAACAGTTTAAGTATGCTGTTATACATTGTTGGTTTCACAATGCACTCAAGTATAACATATTTCTTCTACAAAAGCACTGTATGTGTGCATTGTTACATCATTATGTGGTGGTCAGACCACTAATATTGAGAGCTATTGAATAAATTTGTTAAGTTTCAAAAGTTTATGCTGAACAGCATTACAGACACAGTAACAATCACTGTTTCACATATATATACTTTTTTTTTTGAAAGATTTTGTTTAATATATATCAAAAGCAGCAACGTATTAATTTATTTCAAGTGTAATACATATAACATTGTGACTGAAACTGGGTTCCTTATTTGAAAGGCTTACAATTTCAGTTGGCAATTCCACTATTAAGACCTTGGTTCCTGACACTGCAGCTGTAGAAGTAACATTCCTAATAGTGGAATAAGGCGCTAAAAATTAAAATATATCTTTATTTTTTTAGTAACAACAAAAGAAACTGTTATTTAAGAAGGTAATAGCATTATATTTCATTGTAATTACATGTAAAGTTGGCATATTAATAAAGCCGAAAATTACTTTGAAAGTCTTATTTACTTGATCACATATTTTGTGCTATGTGATCCCTTAGTGCTGTCTTCATCGTTGCCTTGGTACTCCACACTGGCATTGCGGTCCACTGGATCTGCTTAGAGGGACTGAAATACACAAGAATAAATTCATTTTAACGCATCAGGATTGTCACAAATATTTTACTGAGAATAGTGGACATCTTTATGTACACATATTTAGTCACATTCCTCAAAACGGCATTCAATCGTTGATACCACCAAATTTAAAATGTGATATTCAGCAATATGTGCATCCACTTTCACTGAAGCGACACTAAATATGAGAAGGTAACAATGTTATAGGTAAAAATTTAAGATCCTAGTTAACAGATACAGCTTCTGAAGAACAAACAAAATGAATCACAAAGAAGTTAAATTCATCGCTGTTATACTTCCAGGCTTTCCAGTTTCAAAGATAAGACGTACCTTGAACATCAGGCAGGTTGAATCGCTTTGCAACATTGTGCATTATACAACATGCAACTGTCAATGCACATGCTTTCTCCGGGGTAAATCTAACCTCCTGGTGTAGGCAGTTGAAGCGACGTTTCAGCTGGCCAATGGTTCGCTCCACCTTGGCCCTGTATCTTCTGTGTGCACTATAAAAACAAAGAATACCGAAAAATGCTAACGAACATACAAATTAATTTTTCCTTTCAGTAAATGGTTATAATTCTTTGGAATATGCAACATTGATCGGTAGCTTAAGCTTAAAATTCATGTGAACCACCTATTATCTTCGAAGTATTGCATTTAGAGCCATAAAACGTATGGGGAGGTAGTAGGAAACAATATGTGGAGAGTCTAGAAAGCAAGTCAAATTTCCGCCGACTTCCATATGTGGAGAGCCTATATAGCCGGTCAGATTTACCCCCGACCCACCTTTATGGGTCAAACTGGGGTCATAAAAATAGCAGATTTTGTCTTTTTGCCTTACATATCCTTTGAATACATTCTAAAGCTGTAAAAGAAATAATAGAGGATATAGGAAAGCATGTACAGAGAGTCTATGTAGCCAGTCAGATTTGCCCCCTTCCTCTGACCCACACCTTATGGGTCAAAACTGGGCTCATAAAATAGCAGATTTCTTTGTTTTTGCCGTATATCTGCTTTATTATTGCTTTTACAGCTTTGGAATGGACTCCATATTTGGAGAGTCTTACCCCCTGACTGCCCTTATGAGACAAACTGGGGTCATAAAATAGCAGATTTTCTGTTTTTGACTTATATCTCCTTTAAAAAAACTTTTCACAATTTATAACCATAGAAAACAAAATAAAACTTACATTTTTCTTTCATGTTAATGCATAAACCTCCACACTGCTGGCTTAACTTTCACTTCTCTGAGTGCTGCGTGTTTTCAAAAACCTTTTTCTACTTTATACGATAATGCATCAAACCTTTGGGAACGCTTTGTTTTTGTTAGCGAAAACATTTTTCTAGTTGTTTTTAAATGGAGAGAATTGTTACACAAATGAGCATATTTAGGAAAAAGACATCAAAATAAAGTACAATATAACAAGAAAAATAGATGTGGATACTTACAAACTTAAGTTTTCACCTTCAAGTACTTAGGTACATTGTAGGACTGTCTGCAGCTTGGATAAAATGTAAGCATTTTAGTACTTGTTAAACGGGGAAGGATATTTCATATTGTCTAAAAACATTCTACAGAAATAAAGAAATAAATTGTGTCATAGATATCATTCTTTTGTAAAGTTCATTCAGTACTTTATGAAATGCACAGCAGAATATTTTTGTTAAATGAGAATACACAACATGAGGCAAGAGGTATTATATTGGAAGGTCAATGCCAGATGCAAATTCACATTTCAGTGGATAAATAAACTGCACTTGGGGAAATGGATTACATTTGAGTAATACATTTGAGAATAGACCCTCAGAAGGTTCATGCACTACTGAAATGTTCTACTGTAAACCTGTATTTCATTTCTGTGGAGTTCACATTCAGAAATGATTCAATTTTGTGGTGGGAAATACTGTACTGTGCATGCCTTCAATTGGAATATATTTGGATATGGAAATGAATTGACACACATTTGGGAGAAAAAAAATTACCTGTTGAAGTTTTCCTGCTGGAGATTAACTGGCCTGTGGTAGGGCGTCAATAGCCAGTTTTTGTAGGCATAGCCAGAATCCCCCAACAATAGACCCACAGGATTGTTTCTTGGTGTTTGGAAGTAGGTGGTGACTGATGACTCCTGCAAGATGGTGCTGTCATGAACCGACCCAGGCCACTTGGCTACTACATTTACAATCTGGCAGTCCTGGTCTGTTACGATTTGCACATTTACACTGTGATAGTTTAAGCGACTTACATATTGCCTCTTCATTCTGGGATGGTGCAACAATCTGTATATTGGTGCCGTCGATCAGACCTACTATGTTTGGAATACGATTACCCCTGCTGATTTCTGCTGATTAGATTCAATTTCAACACGTTCAGTGGGGAACTTGATAAAAGCTTTCTCTGTGCTGGCAGATAGCTTGGATAAAGGCTGTGACCTATTCCATTGATGGACGCCTGGGAGAGGCTAATGTCCCCTGTATCAGCCACTACTTGTTGGAAGGATCCACATGCCATAAAATGAAGGGAGGACAGTACTTGCAGCAAAACAGGAATGGAATTGGAATGGTGGGTGGCCCGGATGAGACTGTCTGATAGCAAATCGGTAAGAAACGGTATGCCTCCTCTAGAAAACCGATATTTTCCCAACAGCTGTTCATCACTTAAGTATTCTAATGGGTTTACATGGTCTCTAAAAACCCTCTGTCTTCTAAAATTTCTCCTTAAATAAAGATCTAATTCTCTTCTCCTCCTCGCCGCCATATTTAAGACCACTTTCAAATATTTAAGCCTCCCCTTTGCCAGTCTTAAAGTTGAGCCCTTGGCTAAGCCCAAGACCAGTCCTAAATTCTTTGTGAATACCACTAAGCCTAAGACAAAAGTCTTAGCAGTTTTTGGGCAGAAACTTGAGACAAAAGTCTCAACTTTAAGCCTAAGCCCTTGCTAAGACCTTTCGTGAATATGGGCCCTGGAAAACATAAAACAACATGGGAATTGGAGAATTGAGGCAGTGTGGACCTATCTTAATTCAACACCTACTGCTGCCAGTGTAATACCTCATACATTTCAAAAATTGATACAGTAACGCTTGGGGTTTGGGGTCCTTTTTGTTGAAAATATACTTATACATTCTGACCTTCACAAGGTCACCGAGGCTGACCTTTAACCTCTTGAATTCATATTAGGATATTCATTGCATGCTAAGAGCCACTGGCCAACGCATTAAACAGTTGGGTGTAATAGTTAAACCAGCCTGATGTCTTATAATGTAAGAAATTACTTAATGAACAGTTATCAGGTATTTTGCTATTGGTGTCATTAACTCTGTAGGGCTAACAAGTGACATGCGTACAGAATGTATGTAACATTATTTTAACTTTATTTTAATAAACTCCAAGCATTGTTCAAGATATCTTGCTTTTATTGCCTTTCTCACTTGCTACTGTTGATGTAAATTTCTCTTGAGAGTTAAGACACGTCTGAATTCAGACTCAGTTTCATATTGCTCATCTGATACAGATTTGCCATATAACATGTACACTCATCTGGTACACTCATTTTATATCCCATAATTATCATATTGGTGTGAGATCTGTACTCTCCTGTGTAGAAGCACAATAAGCCATGTGGAGCACAGAAGCATATTCATCTCAGTCTCATTGGTTCTCTTCAACAAAGAGACTAAGCATTGCTTGTAGAGTATGATTGTGTCTTACAAGATGATCCGATTGAGGATGGATATGGGGTTCTTGTTTTGGAAATGTCCAAAAGATTACGCAGTTCTTGAAACAAGATGCTTTCAAACTGTCTCCTGTGATCAGTCTGTATTTGTAGAGGTACACCAAAACATGCAATCAGGCCATGAAGCAGTTTATCAGCAACAGTATGAGTTTCCTGGTTCCAGGAATGTGTTTGAAAGTGATAATATTGAGGTGTTTATGCAATTATAGCCCATCTGTGTGATAGTGTTATCTATCCATGGTATTGATTAGAGTATTGGTATTGTTAGAGATTTGCATTTGTATATCTGTTTGAGAGATTGATTAAATCAGTAATGTTGGTCCGTGGGTTTTTCATGCTAATAGATTTATTGCTTGGAACATTCTGATCAAGATATTTTAAATGTGAAATTTATAGTGTCTACATTTGTATGGTTGTCCATGGTAAAGCCAGATATGTGTGAAGCAGAACTCATTTGTTTATCTACATTTTTTGCCCATTGAAATGTTAAGCAAAAGTAAATTTGTAATAATAAATAAAGTTAATGCAAGCCAAAATTATAATAATCACAATATAATACACACTGAAACCCTGACAACAGGATACATGAAAGTAGCAATGAAACAAAAACAACAAACATGTTGATAATTTGTTTCTGGGGGATCAGATACAATATGTTGGCTCCACTGGGGTGACTGCAAACAAACTGCCCACAGAAAAGATGACACGCTTGTTTAAATGTGCCTTGGATAAAGCCAATGTACCATTAAATGTTTTGAAGAGGCATTTAATGTTTACTTTGAATTTCTGCGAAACACACGATTGTAGATACTGTGTATCTTGTTTCAAGGTCCTTGAGAAATACATCTTATTTCGTCAGAATATTACCCATTTGAAGGATGAGGCAGAAAACTTACTACTGATATCTACACCAGCAAATCCAAACTTTAAGAGATGTGAATCAGGAACACCAACCCGCAAAAAGTCGGCACAGGAAGAAGTGTCTCCTTGTTGAAAGTCTTGGTGATCATACTTATCACATCAGACTACCTTTGTCTGAACAAGCTTCTGTTTTACACACACCTGCATATTTTTGATAGCACCCTCACAGATGAATTCACCCAATTACCAATTCAGACTGATACTATCCTGGATAACCTCTGCTTAAAGACAAGGTTGCGTGGACCTTCATGTCTGTCACCAAAACCCAAAGACTTATTGAGTGGAAATAAAAGTGCAATATTTTCAAAGCTCCTTCAAGTGTTACAGACATTATGTTTTCCATTACAGCTGCCAAAAGAAAATGCAAAAGAGACTGTTGAAATGATGTATGCAATGGGAATGTATTGCCGTAACAGAGAGCTGTTACATATATTGGACACTATATTAGTACATTGTATATTACATATATTAAGCACTATATTAGTGCATTGTTTAATTTAAGCTTTATGTTTATACATTGTCATAAAAGATAATTGTGTTGTTGGTTCCTTTTGTGTGTTGACATTTAAAGTAAGGGAGTTATTGACTTTTGTGTTTTAGTGTTTATTGATCTGTTCACAGACTGGGGGAAATCCCCCCCTCAGTGGTTATGATAGATTTGGGGAAACCCAATTGCCAGTAGTTTCTAGAACTTCCTCCTTTGGCCTAGATGGCTCAAGCTTTTCTGAGTTGGTTCTGTACAGTTCCAGAGCAATCTATGAATGTATATAAGGAATGTACATCTGACCACAAGTGAACTTTGTATTCGCTGGCTATAAGGAGAGCTATTGTGTTTTGGAATATAATATATGCTTATATTACTGTGAACTTTTACTGGAGTGAACTAGATACATTGTCTGGACAGATTTATTGCACTTTGGATATTTTTGGATATTGTACAGTTATATAACAGAGAGTGGATTTACTGCATTTTGGACATTGTCCATATCTTGGAGCAGACAGTACAATTGTGTTAACTCTCTAAAAACCTCCAGACAGACCTTCTGTGTGACTGGATATATAAAGGATAGCAGGACAAGAACCTTTTGTGTTGTTGAGTGTGAGACAGGTCACAAGATATAGATATCCGTGTGTGAGTGAACATTGGACAGATCACAGGACAGACCACAGGACATAGGATAGACCACAGAATATACTACAGGACTGATTACGGAACAGATTGCTGGATACGGCGGATAAACTTAACTCTTAATCTCAGTGGTCAGGTCAGCTAGATCTTGTTATTGTATTAGTGTGTTTGGTTAAGAGCATACCAGTTGACTGTAATCATTATTGTTGACTATTAAATAAATTTGTTAAGTTTAACTTTTTGCTTTTTCTGTTACAACTTAAAGACAACCGGTAATTGCTACCGTGCTTGCCCGTGACCGTAACAGAGCTTAATGTAGTCCAAACAGTTGTGCAGAAAGTGTTTGCTTGTTTCATTAATTACAGATTTGCATTGAAATTTTCATTTTTATTTTTTGTACAAGTACAAACATAAAGTATTTAACAATAATTATATTTTAATTGTATGTGTGTGACTGTGTTTTTCTAAACAGTTGCCATATTTTAGGACTTGGCATTTTTTTATTTTGATAAGTACAGATTACAAAAATCACCAAAGTTTATATGAATTTTAAATGTCTTACACAAATGTAGTCTCTCCTTACTGAAGTTCTCAAAAATGCATCTCTTGGACAATTTGGCAAAGATCCATACCCATGGAATTATAGACAGCCTCAGGAAGTGTTCTTCTGGACAGTTGACTATAAAACAGGTACCGTTACACAGCATTGATATGTTGGGCAGACTAGGCAAGATTGATTTGAGATGTCCAAAGTCTTTTTGAAATTCACCTACCCTAAAGAATTGACATATATATATATATATAACCAACATCTCCAAATTTTAAAACTTCCCAATTTCTTGTTGCACAATTGGCATTAATATACTGATTCAACTGTGAATGTACGAGTAATTAAAATGGCCCCTGGTAATTTGCTACAAGGATATACATCAAACCAAGAAGTAGAATGGTCTGAGGACCTTCATGTAATGACATGCAGTCTCTTGAAAGGGCATAGTAAAGGAGGCCCATAGGACCCAAAATGTGAATTGGTTATGAAGCAAATGTTGGGTCCTTGGTTGCACCAAGAAAATATTAAATCTTAATACTTGATACATGATTCACCTACACAAGAACAAATACAAAGGTTAACATGTGTCTCCATAAGCCTTCTTTTTCTTTCTCAGCTATTTACTCTGTTTTTCAATATCACTGCAAGAATAGTCTTCATACTGCATCATGTAACCAAACAGATTGCAGTGTTTAATCATGTGACCATTGCATAGCAAAATTCAATGACGGACAGGTAGTGGGCGGGGCTTAGGAAAATCCTTGACCAGTCACATGACCAGTAATGTCATCAGTCACATGATCGATGATTGACAGGTAATGGGTCGGGATAAGGACTAGTCACATGACCACTAATATAATCATTGACAGGTAAAGATCCCACAATGTCATATCTATGGTGCATATGAAGATGATATCCAGGAATAACTATAATAGTAATAAAAATTATGATAATGCCACATAGCAAGTTATGCAAGGATACATCCATGGTGAGAATTATGTCTTTATGTCTAAAATTGCAAGATAATGGGTTAAAAATTAAGGGGTCACTGAGTATTGGGTACACAATCTCCATTTATTTTTGTTAAAGTTATTCAAAATCCCCTATTATGGATCACCATCTTGTCATCACTGTGATTTTGTTTTTCAGATGAATAGTTCCAGTAATTCAGAAATGATCTTGGCATATGAGGAGTATGAACAGCAGCAAAGACAGAGCCTGTTGCCTCAGATGACTCTATTCTAACATTGTAAGTGAAAACACATAAAATTCATAACTGTGTGTCCTTAACAGTTTTGTGTTATGGAATTTTTATTTATGCATTTTTACTTGTCTTTTTCTATCTTTAGGTATCCAAACCCTGATATCTTCAGCAATGTCAACAGACAACAGATGAGTACCAGTCTACATATTCTACAGTTTAGTGCTCTACAACCACTTTCATCTTCCAGGTACGTACAGATTATATACAGAATTAATGCAGTTAAGATACTTTAAATTATATGGTGAAATTCTGTAGCATCTTGATAGTGTATCCTACTTTTACTTTGAGGTTGTAAATAAGGTAGATTATGAAATTAAACATAATGAATACTTTCTGTAGTGCTTCACTTCTGTCAACACACTCTTTGCAAAACCTGAGACATCAGAGGTTTGAAAACAGTGACTCAGCAGCCTCATCAGAATGGGGTGACAACCATAACATATATCGGGACTAAAATGGACATGGAAATTTGGCAGGTATGTCCAGATGGAAGAAAAGACATTCTAAGATTATATATCAAATCTTATTATAATAGAAATATCTATATATTAATAAATCTACAATGACGAAAGAGCTAAAACATTAAAATATTATTCTTAATAAAAATAGAACTACTCTTGCTTCTTATTGCTGCTACTACTACCATTACTTTGGTATTGTTTGGTAGACGCCTCAGTTACCAAAGAGTAAAAAATGATTTGGCATTCAATCAATTGGCTGTCATGGGACAGATCCAAGTTTATGTTGTGGTGGATGTAAAATATCCACTTAAATGTTAATTGATTTTGTGTGTGTGTTTGACAGGTTTATGTCAGTCCTAGACAGTGTATGACACCAGAGACAAATGAGACACCACATTTGGCACCATGGTTTACACCAACAACTGTATATGGCAGCAGCAGCAACAACAAGTCTTTGGCTGTCATTACCAGTACCAAATGCTTTATTAAAAGAAATCAACAGTCTTATGTATGAATTTTTATGGGATTCCAAACCAGACAAGGTCAAAAGGAAAACCATTTGTGCTGAATACTCAAATGGAGGGTTGAAAATGACTGACATTTTTAACTTTGAGAAGGCCCTAAAATTAAGTTGGATACGTAAAATAGTTCAGCAAACAAATTCACATTGGAAGTCACTTCTAATAGACAATGGTTATAACATAAATAGCATACCCATAATGGGAGGAAGTTACCCTTTCTACTCAAGACTACAAGAAAACAAATTTTGGAACAAGATGTTCGATTACTGGAAAAACTTTTGTGAAAAACAACAGCCAACCTCAAATATACACATATTAAACTCCTGTCTTTGGTACAATTTTCAACTATCAAGCTATCCCTTATTTCTACGTACCTGGAACAACAAAGGAATTCGATGTGTTGGAGATATAGTAAACTCAAATGGATCTATCATTACTCATACAGAAATGTGTAAAATGTATAATTTAGCAATAAGTGTATTTGATTATCATAGAGTAAAACTTATGATCAAGAGCTTTATCAATAAATATAAAACAAACAATATTTTTACAATGCCAAGGCCTTTCTTGCCATTTCATGTAAGAACTATATTTCAGTCACCAAGTGGAAGTAAAGATTTTTACAAAATATTCATGCAGTATGAAGCTGATGAGCCTATATGTAAAGAAATATGGTCCAAAAAAATTAATTTTTATATAAATGATGAAATTTGGCAAAACATCTTTAAAGCTTGTATAAAATCAGTCATTGATAATGACCTTGTCTGGTTTCAATACAAAATCCTGTTTAATATATTGGATACTAATGAGTATCTGTACAAAATTAAAATCTCTAATTCCAATCTATGTAGATTATGTGGGGAATGTCCAGAAACAATTTTACACTTATTTGCACAATGTAAAGAAGTACAAGATTTGTGGCAGAACTTAAATAGTTGGATCAGAAAAAAATTGTCAATACATATTGATTTCCTTGATTCTAGAAAAATACTAGGTTATGAAGATTATGATGCACATTTCTGGCCACTAAATTTTATACTTACCAATGTTAGAAATTATATATTTTGGTGTTCCAAATATAATTTTAAAATAAATATATATTTTCTCCAAAAAAGGTTGGAAAGCAAATTTAAAGAACAAAAAACTTTAGCCATTATAAACCAGACTGAAATAAGATTTAACAAACGATGGGAAGTGTGGCAAAATTTATTTACATAGCAATATGTATCAGGAAACCATTAGGTTTTTTTTTTTTTTTTTTTAAAAACCCCAAAAAAACATGACCCTACAAGAACCAGTAGGTGAAACAGTGAAAATGTATAGATATGGAAGTAATATTATTTAAAAACATACTAGAGTTCACGCAAATGTATAGAGAAATGTATAGAGAGTTGTATGTAATATATATGTAATATATAAAAACTTATGCTTTGAATACCGTGCCAATGTTTTTTTGAACCTTATTGTATATGTTTTTCTTAAAGAAATAAAAATATAAAAAAAAGTCTTTGGCTGATAGTAATATTTGGTCATCATTACCATCACCCTATGCATCAAAACCATTCTTTCCAGTATATGAATGGGTACCAGAAAGTGATAGCGATGCTAAAAAAGAATGGGTAACAAAAATGACAGTGATTCTGAGGAGGTCAGTTCCATAGCATCAGATAATTCATCTATGGTGAGAGAACAAAGGTCAAAGTTGGGGTTTTACATCCCGTTCAACAGCCAGGGTCATATTGGGACAGGTCCTCAGAATTGCCACTTGTGGGACTCGAACCCACAGAGGTGACAGCCTATGATTAGATGCCAAACTTGCTAACCACTAGGCCACTGAGGACCTCTCTATGATGAGAGAAAACTGGAAGGTCAAGTTCAATCGGACTGACCCAGATCACAACCACCAAAGAGTCCTTGTTGATATTATCAAGAAGAAAAAGTCTGTTGTGACAATTAAAAATCAGGGCAATCTATGCATGGCCAGAGGTTGCCAGAGCAAGACAAGATGAACCACCCTATCTGGAAAGCAGTAACGGACAGTCAAACAAACAGGGATAGTTTCCACACTAAGGGAAATAGCAACTGTACTATGCCATAAGACAGGTGTGGATATAACCAATGCTGCAGGATCACTGAGGCAGTTTCAATAACTACTTTCTGAATGACAGATTGTCAATTTTCTAAAATGATCACTACAATGGTATAATATATGCTGGCAATGGATACAGAGATGAATGGCTCTATTTCTATAACAGCAATGACCATTTTGATACCTGGATATCTTGCACTGACTGCAACAGAACGTTGAGCACCCAGAATTGTTATTTGAGTCATCTACAAGCATCTCAAACAGGGCAGGGCAATATGCTAAGAGCTAAGTACATGCACACAAAATTGAAAGCCATGGCTACCACAGATGTTATAGGAAGCAACTTTGAAGAAGAGGACACACATGCAATTAATGAACATGAAGGTAGAAAAGAAGATGAAACTGAAATAGTATTTGTTTGAAAAGATGATGCAAGTGCAAGGTATTTTATGGTGAGGACTCAGTTGCAGAATTCACCAAGTGGGTGCTCACTTTGAGACATACAACATTCATTGCTCATAAGAAATTTTCTGGTTATGATAGTGATTTTTTCTGTAGGTAGGCCTAGTTGATGAAAGAATATGTCCCACAATGACACCTACTGGTGAGAAGATTCTGTGCCTGCAGATCAAGAGAATCAAGATATAATTCATTGATTTATTTTTATTTATCCTATTGGGATTGAGGGAATTGCCAGATTGTTTTGGCATTTTACATGAGAAGAAATATGACTTCCAACACTTGATGAACAGAGTTGGATATGAGGATTATAAATGGCCAGATGTTCCCACAAGAACTTTGGCAACTACAATAGATGACAGATGCCAATGGAAAAACTTTGAAAGGTGTGACCAGAAATGGGTAGAAGATGAATATGTTTTCAATATTCAAGGTGTATGAATGATGTGCAAGTGCTGTAAAAGTGCATTAATGCTTTTCAGAGATACTACATAAGAAACTGCAGGAACTGATCCCTTTCAGAGATCACTTACAGTCACTGGTGTTTTTGACAGGAATACAATCAGGAAATAGATGGAGAGAAGGTGAGGTACATGTCACTGTATCCACCAGTGCATGTTGGTTTCCACAAATTTTTACTGGCCAGGAAACATCTATAAAACTGATAGGTCAATGTTTTGGACTTGTGAAGGCCAAAGTACTCCCACCCAAGAATTTGTTTATGTCTGTCCTACCATACAAACACAATGGGAAGCTGTACTTGCCCCATACAAAACTTGTAGTGAAGATATATCTACAAATACTTGTACATATTCTGAGGAAGACAGGAGTCTGCATGATTCCAGGGTGTCCAGAAAGGCACATGAAGCAATGAATCAAGAATACAAAGTGATCCAAGTGGCAAACTGTTCAGGGAATTTGTCGATACCTTCCTGAAGATGAAGATATGAGCATCAAGATGGCCATCAAAAGCTGACACAGACGAATCCAAGGCAGCCTACTTCTAAAGGATAAGGGAAATTGAAGGTGTGCATCAATGTTGCATTTTTTATTATGAAAAAATAATAAAATATATAATTACAACACAAATATTATTAATAATGAAAAATATCAGTGAAATACCCTAGTTTACTTCACAACTGTACATTAGTACATAGAAATACCATATCACTTTTTTATTAATTTCCTTATTTTTTGTGGATTTTTCTCTTTTTTGGATTTGGATTTTTCTCCCTTTTCTTTGTACTTCTCTTTGGAAACTATTGAAGTCATTGTGGTTTATAGTACCATTATTGTATCATCAGGTGTTCAATTCAGCCCTCTCAAGATTGATTATAATGCAGGAAAGAAATTTGTGGCCAAGCTGTGCCGCAACAGATTCTGAGTCAAGTGTGCCCAAAAAGGGGATGTCACACAAAGCTCAGTGATTTCAGGTCTGAAGGAATATTTTCGGTTGTTGACTTTGAACAAAGGAATGGTCGATGATAAAATCTTCTAGACAATGAAATTGTCGAGGTAAGCCACACCACAGAGTCTGACTTTCAGAAAACCTTTCCCACCAGTAATGTGGTTATTGCTACATTCACTACTGCTAGTGCCTGACTAAATTCCTGGAAGGTTTAAAGGTGAAGGATCAATGGACACAGATTCCATCATATACACTAGCAGCGAGGGTTAACCTGATCCAAAGAAGGGAATGCTTTGGGTGACCTGGAAAGGGAGCTCACCAACAGTAACTTCAAAGTCGAGTATGTGGCTGGTGGTGCCAAAAACTATGGCTACAAGAAACAAAAGGGATAACGCAACTGAAAATCCGGGGTTCAACATTAAATTCTTCAGACCAAAAAACCTTGAACTTTGGATTAGTGAAAGACATGATTAATGCTGAAAATCCACATACATCTTTAAAATGGGCACCACAATAAAACATGACCCCAAAACAAACTTTACACAGTAGAAAACAAAAGGAATACCGTCATTTTTGACAAGAGGGTTTTGGTTCCTGGAGGTCGAAGACCTTTGGGTACATTAGGGAACAACAATAGCAATATTTTACAGCAGAATATTTTAGCATTTCTTATCCACTGTATCAGTGGGTTATTTTTTCTACAATGGTATTACATTTTACACTGTATTGGTTTTGCAGGTTTCTTTTTTTTACTTTTCATGTTTGCATTATTTATATATATTTGTTTTGTTGGTTGTAATGTTATATTTTGTTTATACATATGTTGCTGTTCCAAACAAAACTTTTTTTTCTTCACACCATGTCTCCCTCACTGATAGGATAAATAGTATATAACTTACTTGGTCAAGAACTCTTAGAAGACTACTGAGACACAGTAACTCCAACTCCTGATAGAATTGTTTGGGTCTATGCTCATGATCACCCCCTTGTATCATGAAATGGAGAAATCCATACCAGAAAAAGAATTCCTCTGTGGGTTACCTGAAAATATTGCTGACAGTGCAAATATTGATATTTCTAAAAATAACTTTCTTGTGCTAGATGACATGATGACTCATTGCTAAAATGATAAAAATATAACCAAGCTTTTCAGTGTGGGCAGTCATCACAAGAATCTAAGAAATTCTACCTTGTGCAAATCACCAGTGAAAGGAAAAGTGGAACATAAGCCTAAATGCCCATTACCTCATCAGTTTCAAAAAGCCTAAACAAATCAACAGGTTCTGGAAAAAAATATGTACCCAAGCAAAACAAAATATTTTATGGAAGTCTTTGAAGACGCAACTTCCACTCCCCATGGTTACTTGTTCCTTGACGTTGAGACCTTGCACTCCTGAACAGTACAGGATACGAACAAACATCCTGCCTGAGCTACATACCTACCTGTATAAAAGTTTTGGTGGCCCAATGAAATGTGTTCATTTTAAACTAGCTCAGCAAGATTTAACATGTCTAAGGCACTGAAAAAACAGTGAATATTATATTCAACTTTTAGCAAAAAGTGGTCCAAAGAGGAGCAAGGCGTTGCTGAATCAGGCCATGCACAAGGAGCTGAAAGATCTCTGTGAAATCTGTTTGAATACGGTATAAGTGGTTATATTCGCGGGTACTTAAGTTCGCGAATTGACACAGAAGCCTTGTTTAGTGAGAATTAATTTTCGTGGTGAAAGATGTCCTATTATCGCCAACAATAACAACAAAGTTACCCACTCACAATTAACTCAAGGTATTTATTTTATCCTGGTATAGAGTCCTGGCATCATGTTTCAAATCCTTTTAACTGTTTTGGCACCTATATCCTTTTATCCTTATTTCCTTTGATCCTTCTGTATCATTATTCCATATCCATTTTTTTTGTTTTTTTTCTCCGTAATCAGTATATGTCTTTAATTTCTACTTACAGTTTGTTTTACCATAATAGTGCCATATTCTCATTTTATTCATTAGAGCATTCCTTTCCCTCCTATTGATCTGGCTTATAAATAGCTGGATATCTTGCTGTGATTTCACCTGTGGACCAGTAGTATTCTTCATGTGACTCTCCTCTTTCTTTTCTGTTTCACATTCTGAAAACATATGTAATAAAATATCATCACATGTTTTATCCCATAATAGACATACCCGCCCATCTTTGGTCCTTTTACCCAAATCCCCTAATTTCAACTGAGTAACACACCTCCCCCATTCCGTCCCATCCACATTCCAGGCTTTCTGATCCCCACACCTATAGGGGTAGTATTTTAAGGAGAAACTTGTATCTCTAGCTTTTCTTAACTCCTGTTTTTCCCATTCCTTGCATGCCTTTTCCAGCTTCTTTTTCCAGTAGGGCTCTTCCTAAATATCCTCTGGTATCTCTAATAACTTATAAATTCGTGCTATATCTTTTAACCATGGAGTAGAAATGCTTGAAATAATTATGTCCTGCAAAAGCCTTTTTGCCCACCTGTCATCTTCCATCAGTTCAATGCGTCCTAAGAACTTTAACTGTGCTACCATTATTTCCCCTTCTAAAAATTTTCATCCCAATTCTGCTCTCACACCTGCCCTATTGACTGATCTATTTACGCCTAGTATTTTGCAGCCTATCTGTAGCCTTTTGCAGCCTATCTGCAGCCACTGACTCAAATTTTCTTAACCATTCTTTATCGTATATTAGTATTTTCTTTCCATAAAGCATTTTTGGTTTTAGTACATTATTCCACAATTTATCCATAGCTTCAATATTTCTTAAGAGGCCCCGTGATCTCACTCTGAAGGTATTGAGAATGAATGAAGAATTCCTTATAGATGTGCTCTTGTGATATTGAAATTTCCTATCTAAGCCTAACTTTATTCCTAGATACTTCCTTATTCCTAGTCCTTTACCTGTTGAATAATCTGGGGTGTGTTAGTAAAACTACTTTTAACTTCCCATTCCTTCCCTCCCCTCCCCCCCCCCCCCCCCCCGTACTAAAACCCCACTCTTATTTGCATTAATTTGTAGACCATTTTCATCTACATAACTTGCTACTGCCTTTATTTGTTGTTGCAATTCCTTTTCCGATGTGGCTATTAATACCAGATCATCCGCAAAAAGCAGCCCTGGTATCTTTTCTCCATTTATTTCCCAACCCCCTTTCACTTCACTTAAAATATCCCTTATAAATAATGCAAAAAGTAATGGGGATAAAACGCATCCTTCTTTAACCCCTATATTACACTCCACCCATGCTGTCCACCCTCCCACCGTTTTGCACTTTCTACGGTGACATTTATACAGTTGCTGTAGTAACTGTATTACCTCCTCATTTAAGCCTAGGTTTTTCAGTTTATGCCATAATTTGTCCCTATCTACTGTATCATATGCTTTCCTTAAATCAATAAACCCCAAGAAAAGTTTGCTTTTCTTTGTCTTAGCTAATGCTATTATATTTGTTAGTATATATAAGTTGTCCATGGCACTACGTTTGCCCCGAAATCCATTCTGTACCTCTCCTAACCACTGATTGTCCTCTATCACCTGTTTTAATCTTTTGGCTATTATCCTTGTAAAAACTTTTCCGACGTTACTAGTAATTGCAATTGTTCTATAGTTATCTAGCTCATCTTCCTTCCCCCTTTATGTAATAACTTTATTCTCTCCTCACACCACCCCTGCGGACTGTCTCCCTGTCTTATTATGAGATTGAATAATAAAGTTAAGCATTTCCATAATTTGTCCCCCCCACTTCTAGCAAAAATTCATTTGGAATATTGTCTAAACCTACTGCCTTTTTGCGCTTAAGTTCTTTAATTGCCTGTATGACTTCCTGGACTGAAATTTCCTTCAAAATATTACTAGATCCCTTAGACTTTTCATTCGTGCTACTAGTTCTGATCCCTGCTCCTATACTCAGATTACCCTTCCCCAACTCTGAGTGGTCTCTCTTATATCTTCCATCTCCCAGTATCACTTCACTGTTCAAAGTTGTGTTTTGTAGAGATTTCCCTAATTTTCTTAACATATTTTCAATTTCTTGTTTTATCTCTTGTGCTTCTATCATTACTTTATCCTGACCTTTTATGCTTGTTATAGCATTTGATTCTTCCTTAAACTTAAGTTGTTGCCATAATTTGGCCTGATCCTCCAGGTTACCTTTTAAGATGTTTTTGAGTCTCATTCTCTGAGCATGCTTTTGAGCTTCATATCTGGCATATTTGACCTTCTGTTTAAGTACCTAATACTTCTTCCATTTTTCGTGTGTACCCTCCTCGTTCCTCAAACAACACCTACGCCATTGTATTGCAGCTTTATTTCTTTTCTTCTGTAACCTTTGGATTTTCCTATTTTGATACCTTTTAGATATAGGATTTCTAAATTTGATAACTTCCTTACCTGCATCTGCCATTTAGTATTTGCATTTATATTCCACATATTTTCCTTACTCAGCTTATATTTCTGTTTATACCCTTTCATGGTGATTTCAATTAGACTATGATCTGAACCTGCCTCCCATTTTTGTCCCTTTTCATCAATCTTGATATGATTTATCCTTGTAGCCAATCCTGGATTTACCAAAACATAATCAATAACACTTTTTTTGTATTCCTCTCATCCATGTCCACTTTTCTATTTAAATTCATAATTTCTAATCCACAGTGCTCTACCAAATTCATCAATAGTTTTCCGTTTTTATTTCTCCCTATTATCGTTCTTTCCAAACTTTCTTGAATGTGTGCATTAAGATCTCCTAAAATTAATGTGTCATAACCTTGTTCCTTCCATTGTTGTTCTTCTATAATCATTGTGTTTATCAGCTCTTCATTTTTTTCTTTCGTGAGACTTGTTTCCGGCTGCACATACACTACCCCCAGCATAAAATTTTGCTGCCCTAAGATTTTTACCCATAATCTATCTCTGTTATCCTATTAATACTCTCCTTTTCAACACCGATTTCTGAGAAGGTAATACCAGACTTTAACCAAACTGAAATTCCCCCTCCTTTCTTATCCCATGAAAATCTGTTTTGGCTTATTTTCTGATAACCTGCTATGTTAGTAACTTTTTCCTGTCCCTGTTTTTCATGGGTTTCTGTCAAACACACTATATCCCAATTTCCATCCTTAATTTGCTTTTCTATTACCTCTTTTTCAGTCCACATTTCCCCTGTATATTGATGTAAGCTATAATTATATCCTGTTGTTCTTTGTTTTTTGACTTACCTTTTATTTTCCTTCTTTGCAATTTGGCTTGTGACTTCACCTTTCCATATTATTGCACTACTTTTATCTCCCCCCATTCCCTGAAGTACATGATGTTTGATTTTTGTACTTTTGAGTTTCATTGTACAAAGTCACCCCATTTTTTGAACTTAGTTGGTTTTTACCTATGTCTTGCACTTGGTTGTTTTGATCCCTATTTTTACCACTATCCCTAGGCACCTGAGCATCCATTACTATTGTTTGTCCCATTCCACTTCCAAATTTACTGATCCCTTATTTATTGAGCTTTGTATTGGAATTTGATTACTTATTTCAGCAATATCATCCCTGGTTCCTAATTTTAAATCCTCATCATCATTATCTTGTTCTACCGGTTTAAAAACCCTTTCAATTAGCCTTATCCCCTCCTTATTTTGACCTAATTGATCCTTATCTTTATTTGTTAATGTCGCCTCTGGTCAAAACCATGTACAGATGCCTTCCATTTCTCCTCCATGCCCTCTTCTCCCACACTTTTGGCATTGTCTGATCTTAAACCAGCACACATTCCTACTTTGTCCGTCTTTGCCACATCTATCACAAGTTTCCATTTCTATGTGACCCATCCTCCGGCAGTCCCTACCTGAAGCCCCACAAACCCAGCATCTGTCTGGCCACACTTTCATCCTATCTATCCTTTCAGTGCTTGTTCTAAGTGTTATCTTCCGTCCCATATGTTCCAGTGCCTTGTCCAGTATAAATCTCAACCTATCGTCTGTGTAGTGAAGACCATCCCCGATTAGTCCTTGTTCCAAGAATTCCATTCTAGACTCCCCCTTGCGAAATGTAGTGATGAATGCTATTTTTGGAGTTGAAGCAACATGCATTATTACATTCTGTACTTCCAGATCTGCTGTTTCATTTCCATATTTCCTTGGGGGGTACCATCATAAACACATTTATCCCTTTTGACTTTAGCTCTTTAATTGTCCTATTCAGAGCATTTTCCACTCTTTCTAAGTATCTTATCCTCTCCCCCATCTCCATCTGCCTTATATCACTCATGTCATTGGTTCCTGTAACCACTAATACATCGTCCCCTTTCCTCATATCATTTCCAGTTACTTCCAACATCTTCACAATGTCCCCAATCCTTTCACCTCTTCTCATACGTACCTCCCACCCTTCTTCATTTGGGGTTTTACGTTGCTTTCAACACTGTACAGGTCATATCATGACGGGTAGTTTGAAGGGCAGAGGAAACCAGTACATACAGTTCGCTAGGGTTGTGTACTGTAAACTGCCGGCCAAAGGCAAGCAACTACCAGCTTTCCCACTTAAGGCCGTCACGGGGATCGAACCCCGGCCTCAGAGGTGGGAGGCGAGAGTGTTACCACTCTGTCACCGTGGCCCCTCCCACCCTTCTTCAAATGAAGTTGTTACTAAACCTGTTTCTATTGTTACACATCGAATCATACTGTCCCCCACTATCCATAATAGCTGATTTATCTGTTCTTGATTTTTTTAGCTACACTTCACTCTCAGCTGTTTCCTCTTGTTTCCTTTTTGTACAACCATGGTCCCTTATACTTGACCTTGTTTTCCAGCTTTCCTCTTTTTTTCTTGGTGTTGACCTGGCAACTTGACCCGCTTTATTGTACCCACTCTCTCTCCTATATTCTCCTCTACTCTGTCCTAACCCATTTTTCTCACTGTTATTTTGTTTCTCTCTTGCCTCTCTTACCTTGCCCGTCTCTACTTCCCTATTCACAACTTCACCTTTTTCTTGGTCTTCTTGAATGTTCTGAACCTCCATATGATCCTTATTCCTATCCCTATGTTCCTCTTTATCTTTTCCCTTATCTGTAAGTTTTATCCTGTTATCCTTGTTTGTGGCTTGATTTTCTGTTTCTGTTTCCTCTTCAGGATCCTTATCACATTCTAGCTCTGCTAAATGATAGAAACCTTTCTTTAATTGTGATTCAATCTCTTTAAAACGATTTGCCGTTTCTCTTTCTCTTTCTGCTCCCTGTCTTTGCTAATTTGTAACTCCTCTCTACATAACTTGGCCTGCTCTTGTGCCTGCTCTAATGCAAGCGTCTTTGAGTCTAATTCTCGTTTTATTTTCTTTGTTTCTTTATCTTTATTTTCTCTATCCTTATCTGCTATCTCTTCTTCCAATTCCTTCTTGTACTGTTTCAGCTCCTTATATTTGTTCTCCACTTTGTCCAGTTTCTTCATCAGTAATTCAGCCTGTTCCAGAACTGTGTTCTTTTCCTGTTCTATTTCTTTGACTCTAGTCTTAAGATGACTATTTTCTTCTGTTAGTACTGTGTTTATTTCTTTCTGATTATCCAGCTCTTCTTTCATCTCTCGTCTTGCCACCCATACATTATTATTCATGTCACTTTGGAAAACATCCATTTTTCTCTTCAATTCTATATTCTCCTTTTCCAGGTCCTGCATCTTAGCATTATGTTCTTCTTCTTGTTGGACCAATTCTGTCCATCCCCAATTTCTCTGTGTACATTGGTGTTGTTCCTGGTTTGTTGCCTTTTTCCTTATGTCTGTAATGTCACCTCTCAGCTCCTTCCATCGACTGATCATCTCCTCAAGTCCTCTCTCTGTTTCCATAACAATAACGGTTTCTAATATCTACATTCTCCATTGTTTCCACTACACACTTCTCTATGAACCATCTATCACACCTATCACATCCCACCCATTTGTCTTTTCTCTTACCTCTATGATTTGCTTCACTCTTACCACATTTTTGACATGAGGTATCCTTTACTTGAATCTTCCTTTCTCGTGTTTTGTCTAGACATTCCTTTGTTCCTGCTGTCCTTATATTTTTCTGACCTCTTAATCCCTCATCTATGCTGCCGTCTCTATTTCTTTCAACCTGAACTAGGTTAGCATCTTGAGTATCACTACTTTTCTTTGCACCATCCACTCTTATGGTAGTAGCCGCTGTATCCATATCATCTCCTGAATCCTTATTACATGTTATGGGTTTCACTTCCTGTGCTAACCTCACTTCTTGAACCTGTTTTTTCAATGCTTACCATCTCTTCATCAAAATCATCTCTAATCTCACCTCTATTTTCATTGTTTTCTACATTAACTTTCTTGCGACTAATGACTACCTCCTCCTGCATCTCAATGTCATTATCATCTAATAATCTCCTTTCCTCTTCCTGTGAGATATGTAAGATGATATCTTCCCCAGATCCTGTATCCTTATTCTGATCCTTATCTTCGCTTTGATACTTATCCATCCTTTCCATCCTTATCAGGTGTTCCTCAAGCTCATTTAAAGTCCACCAATCTTTGTGACTCATCCAAGTGGTATTTATTTTTGCTCTCCCCCTCTTGCTCGCCTTTTTCATGGTCACCCACCTTTCCTTCAAGTCCTTATCTTTTGACAAACCTCTGGAAGTCGGTTTACTATTGGTTTCCATGAGTTGTAACAATGCAACCATCCGTGAGTAAATCTCTCGTTTGGGTACAGTTTCTCTGGGCCCTCCAATGCCTCCTACAAAATCTTGTCTTCCTCCACTCTCTACAAAATATCCTATGTACTTTGCCATGATAAAATGAAATGTATATGCTTGGAGTGACTACTGTCTTTACAATCTAATTTGACTTAGTGAATTTTATAATACACTAATCTCATTAATCTCTCTAATTTGCTCTATTATCTATATCTATATCCCTAATTTCACTCTCTATAGTATACTGACCTAATTTGTGTCAATTCCAGACGATGTACCAAATACAATATAGTTTTCAATACAACTTACCTTACCTGCCTCTCCAATGTACTTTGGAAAGAACCTCTCTGTATTTTGTATGTTCACACAGCACAAAGAAGTATATTCAGAAGTATTGTAACTCCAGTGTCCGTAATTTTCACCACCCACCTTTATTTCTTTTTTCAAAACCGCCTATATCCAATTCAATCAATAATTTAATTCAATCTATAATAAATTTTTCAACTGATGTAGAGTTTTTATTTGTTCACAGTTTCAATCTATCACTTGACCTGTGCCTATTATCGCTCATTCACAGTATAAAACACAGAAAAACTTTGTGTTAACCTTTTCTTTCAAATATCAACTTAAACCTCACTGCTCATGTCTGTGTATAAAGTGAGGGTCAAGACTCCCCCATTTTTTATTGCTAACCTTTCTCGGCCGCATGAATGCACTTGTGCAGAAATATTAGGGAAAATTAAAAAAGTGATTTCTTTAATAAAAAAAACCAAAGAAATAAATTTATGTGTAAAAGGTCCTGAAAATTTTACAGTTCACATGATGAAATAAAATTAGTCTATATTTCTGCATTTATTTCATTTATTATGAGTCTGAGAAATTGGATTACAGTAATGTGATAGTAGCAAACAGCAAAGCTGAATTACGCCCCTTAAATGTTTCATGTACTGGTAAAATGAAAGGCTACCTTAAATAACTCTTCCCAGTGTGGTATAGAGATGAGGTGATAAAACAATTGACAGAGGAGAGGCATTCACCTCCAGGTCTCAGTGATCAGCTTCTACAGTTTACAGGCCTAGTACATTTTACACAACACTGGTCATTAATAAACTTGGCTTGGAAAAAAACAGGCTGTACTAGAGCTGTCAGTAGGAAGGATAAATCTTAATGTGTGTACAAACACACTTGGGGTTTTTTGGGGATCGTTTTTATTTAAAAAAATTTTTTTGTACTCTTTATCATTTCAAATTTCATATGAATGGTAAAAAGGTATTGTTTTAAAAATACTTAAAATGTATAAAAGTGCACTTGTCTTGTTTCTGTATTTAATGAAATGTGATCTAAATATGTTAAAAAAGTTTTATAATCTGATCTTAACTTGGATATGCAAAATGGTCTATCGGCAATTCAAACTCACTGAAGGTAATTGGTATTTTTATTTAGAGGGACTTTATTTTCGCGATTGACAGGCATTCGCGAATATAACGAAAATTAATTCCACGCGAAAATAACCACTTATACAGTATTCTCAAGAAACTTAAAAAGAATAGCTAATTAAAATTTCATTGAGGGTTAAAAAGTGGATGATCAGTCAAAAGGGTGGTTTTGGCATCTTTGGCCCTGGCTCTTGCTGATATGAAGTGCCATAGAAATATGGTTCCGGTCCCCAAAGATCAATGCAATTTGTTTCTGAAAGCTAAGGTGCAAGATATCCTGCCTGCTGTAAAATCTGTCCAATTAGATGACCACATGTCTAAGTTATTAATGCTCCTATGACTCCTATGTACCCAATCATATGATGGCCAAAGAATTTGAAAGACTATTTCAAGGTTATATGCATTATCATAACAGTAATAACATAATACCCAGAATTCCTCAAACAGCTCAAACAGATGCTTCAATTTCTGCTACTCCAGCTACTTCTGAGAAAATCTCACTTTCTTCTTATTCTAGCATAGTTTTGGCACATTTACCCAATATGTATAAAGTAAAAGGCAAGCTTTTGCTTCACAATCTAAGAAATGCAGGTGTTAACTGACCTAATAAAGGTGACCTAATAAAATCTGTATGTGTGCTGTCACAAAGTAATATAAACCTTGTGTATTGTATTAGGGCATTCTGATTTTTACTAGAGTATGTAAAACAGATACACACATAGAAATGTTTTGGTATTTTCTTGTGGAAGTTTTCTGCATGAACTTTGCCACATATAGATTGTTCAACTTGCTTCCGTGATTACACTTGGTTGCCAAATCCTTTTTATGGTATTTGTTTCACATGTGTGATAATCACACCTCACTAATTATACTTTTGTTGTCAGTTGTGGACATCAGTTTTGTATGTGTGGTAGATGTTTGAAATATTTACTTCAGTATCATTTCTAGAATTGACTGGGAAGGACAGAGTGATACTCTATCTAAGTGGGTTGATTTGTTGAAATCAACTCTGTTTATCATAGTGGAACCAGCAGCTGTGGCAATTTGTTTCTTTTAATTCTAGCATTACAAAATATACATTACATTATTCATTTATATTAATGTTAACATGTGAAACAATTTTTCATAGATTTATGTCAATGTATATATCTTTATGTGGCACATAAACATTATACAACACAACATATATCAGAATATTTCATCACCAAAAGTTTGTTGTATTTGTATATTATGATGAACATGTTGTTAAGGTTTTGTTACATTCCTTTCAGTTGGTTTATTGCTATGCCTGATGTAAAAGTTGAAGAATACTTTACTGGATTGCTGAATCCCCGTTGTTGATTTCATATCACATATGAGGAAGCTGTTCTTTGTGATTTGGATGTTTTCCATTATTACCTGTTTTGGTGCCAGTTTGTCTGGAAGCTGTTTCATTGGAAATATTAGGAACTGTGGACTTTGTGGAAGATTTCCTAACAGCTATTTTTGGACATTGTATTTCATACATTGAATATTACTGTTTGGAATTTTATAATATCTGTTATGACATTCATTGATTAACTGTATATATATATATATGTTGTATGTCATTACATGAACTGTATACTGTATTTTCCAACAGAATACTTTTGTGTGTATGAGTGGTGCTTTTGATTGAAAGGTGTATTTTGTGATGAAAGTTGTAGAGGAGTGAAGTGTGTACTGAGTAATATTGTAATGTCAGTTTTCAGGTGCTGCTTTGTGAATACTTTAACTGACCTTGTATATGCAATAAATCGATTTTTGTGAAACCTTTTACTGATCCTCAATTAGAACTTCGTGACAGCTACCTGGTTCAAATGTTGTAGATTTTGTCGTAGGTCCTTGTAGGATTCAGCAGAACTGTCGTGAACCATCTATTTGGGAAAAATTCTTGCATACATTGAGAGAACCAATGTCCCATCTTTCTGTTTCCATTCATTGAAATATCATCCATATTCATATCATTGAACGATATCATTGAACCTATAGCTCCATTCATAGAAATATCATCTATAACCATATCATTGAACCTATAGTCAGCTGAAAGATGAAGGACCAGAGGGATCACTGTATCATGGTCCAGTACCCGAATGGTTGACTTTACAGTAATCATTATTATTATTATCATTTTTGATATTTTGATCAATAGACTCAACAATTTTGTTCATTCATCAACACCATGCCGGATTGTTCACTCAAAATCATTCAAGTGTCCGATAAATTTGCTTCTGTGCCTGTGTTGGAGGTGTCATACTTGATATTCAGGATGGGAACCCAGAAGAAGAAGAGGAAGGCCAGGAATCGTAGGCATTCCAGAATCTAGAAAAAAATGCAGAGGAGGAAAAGCGGTCAGGAGTGGAAGCCTACACCCTGCACAAACCAGTGAGAAGTAGTTTTACCAGGAACAGAATTTATGTAATGTATAAAGACCAGCAATTCGAAGCAGATCTGGTAGACATAAGTCACCTAAGCAAATATAACAATGGATATAGGTATCTGCTCACATGTATTGATGTTTTGTCAAAATATGCATGGGTTGTCCCTCTGGAAAGAAGGAGTGGAGAGGTTGTGGCTGAAGCTTTTCAGTCAATTCTGACTTCCTCTGGAAGATGCTGCCGGAAACTGCACATAAATGTGGGGAAATAATTTTATAACAGTAAGTTTAAAGCCATGCTTAAACAATACAATTGAGTATTTCAGTGCAGAAAATAAGAAAATCAAATGCAGTGTTGTATTTAACAGATCATTAAAATCCAAAATGTATTGGCATTTCATGGCAAAATCAACAAATCGATACATAGATGTCTTTCAAAATATAGTGGGTTCTTACAATCGATCATTTCATAGCACCAGATATGGTACCATAGCTGATAGCACCAGCTGATTTCACTGATGAGAACCAGAAAGAAGTCTGGAAAAATTTGCGTGGTGGGTGTCACCCAACCAGTGACAAGTTTCAAGCAGGTGACCAGGTTTGCATATCCAAAGCTAAGGGTCAGTTTGAACAAGAATTTTTACAGAACTGGAGTGATGAGGTCATTGTTGTGGTGCAATGTGTGGGAAGGGTGCCACCTGTGAACAAGTTGAAGGATATTACAGGGGAGACATTGGATGGGACTTTTCACTCCTGGGGGTTGCAATAGGTTATCAAACCCATGAACACCTATTTCAATATACAAAAAATTCTCAATGAGAAAACTGAGGGGATAAAAAAATTTTACCTGGACAAGTACAAAGGCCATGCAGAGAAATTTGATGCTTGGGTTCCTGCTAAAGATGTAAAAGCTCTAAGAACCCAGCATAAAAAGTCATGTATCATTTGTTCATAATGCAGTTCATGTCATTGTCTTTCTATATTACACTGCCTAGCAAATGTGAGTGTCAATATAACAGTGCTGGGAATACAAGGTATGTCTGGAACAAACATGACTATGAAGTTGCCTTGAAATACAGTATCCAAGAACTTGGGACACTTTACATGCATGCTGCAATAGTGGTACGATGACAGGAATGGGTTCAAAAAGGCATGTATTGATCAAGGGAATTACCCAAACATTGATGCAATCATTAAGCAGATTGATAAGACCATCAATAAGAATGGAGAGGATGGAATCATATACTGTTCTATTACGAGATGAGTCAAGGTGTGCTTCAAGGCAAACTATGCCCTCAGACTGCAAGAGGTTTTGCACAGATACTAAGGCTGCCAGTCTTAGAGGATATCTCCCAGACAATGACAGTACCACACATACTGGATATCAATAGGAGATTAACTGGTTTGTATGTGTACTGTGTGGGGGAAGGAAGGGATAGACAAAATACTGTAAAATGAAAAACAATCCACATTTTGTTCCACTGAGGAAGAAATACAGGCGATGACACTGGAAATATTATATCATTTATATCTGGGACTGTTATGTCTAACCTAACATCAGACTAAAACAGCCAAATCTGTTTTAACCATAAAAAATAAAATGTTTCTAAATCCCAATCAACATTCAGTTCTGTACAGAAATATTGCACCATATCCCATATATGGCTAGGGAATTGTTATAACAATTACCTGTGATTTAAATATGAATCAATGCTTATGTACAATTTGTTTAGTTCTTGAATTCAAGCCTTGAGCTTGATTATATTGAAGAAGGTTGTCCCTGTGAATTGTAGCAGCCTTTAAAAGACCTTAGCAACCAAGTGTATGTTGAACCAATAGGAGGGCCCATACCTGTGAAGGTAGGATTCAAGAACACTCACCTATCACTATTTGTGATATCCCAGCAAAAATTAGGAAAAGAGCTGATATTCGATATCATTTTCCAAAAGCTCTTGATGAAAATCACATTGAAGAAAGTGTACTGTTGTGTGTTTACAGGGATATGGTGCAATATTTCTGTACAGAACTGAATGTTGATTGGCAATGATTGCAATGGTAAAACAGAAATCTCTTTGCACAACCCAAGAGCATGTTATTGATGACAAAATTAAACGTTTCCTATAATCTTGCAATCCTGCAAGTGTGTCAGTGATTAACAAGAGTTATTGCAGTGGTAAACAATTTGTAATCTCCTTGTGCTACTCATTTCTTATTGTCAGTTTTTATTAAGGGAAATCAAGGGATCACTAAGTCTGTTCCAATGTTAGCTTCAGAAAGAATACAAAGTGTCAACTCAAGACAAAATAGAAAGAAGAGTGAGCTGTGATGTTGAGTTCAGTTTGTTGATTCGTAACCTGTGTTTTCCAGCCCGGTGGGAAAATGGTTATATCATTCATGATGAGAGGCTGTGGTTTTCTATCCAAGGTTGGCAACAACTTTTGAAACTCAGCATCAAGTAATCTGAATGAGCTATTCAAATGTTCCTGAGTTGTGGGTTTTGGTGAAGTAGGGTTGGACAATACCATTTCGGGAGCCATTTATGGGGAGCCTGGAGGGTCTTACTGAGAACAGTCTTACTGAGAACATTAGTACCTCTTGCTGTTGTTCACTAGGTTTTCGCTATCCATTGTAGAGAAAGAGTGCATGGTGAAAATTAAGGGAAAAGGATTGTCATAGTTCCTTGAGAAATATTTTGCCAAAGTATTATTCCATCCATTTGCATTATTTTGTAAGGAGTTTAGAGGAGGCAAAAGATTGGGCTGTCTCCAAATTACTGCTTTGATTTAGCACCAAAGTTTGACTGCCAGTGCAAAACAGTGGATGTGATTTGCCATTTCCAGTTAGAGATTTGGCTCAGAAAGCAATTCACCTTATCTCTGTTATCAAAAGGGTACTGCGAGTCCTCATGGTCTGGTTTGTGAGATGGCTACAAAGGTCTCTCTTGTATTAGGGGTATTGTGGAAACAGGTTTTAAGTAGGACAGCTGTGAACACAAATAGACTGTATAAAATTCAATTCTAAGGAGATTCCAGTTACTAAGTTACCTGGTTAAAGTTAGTTATTTGTTTGAGATAGAATCTATTGGTCTGCCACTGTAGCTAAATCAACAGTTTGTAAATAGGGTTATTGTAAAGACATGCACTTCATATCACATGTCTCAGTGGGTGATTGTCCTTTCCTGAAGGTGATTGGAGATGTGATATTGTGGATACTGCCACAGATGTTGTGAATATGCTCTCATCATTTCATAATCCACCTTCAGCTGAAACAGTGCATTCATTGTACTACCCTGAGTGTGTGAAAACAGTTTTGCAAGAGTTAAAGTACAAGTCACAGCAAAGTAATTGGGCGACACAAAAGCCTTAGCTTACTGAATATTACTATATGCTTGAGCATTAGCTGTAACAAGATTACGTTATAGAATTGGAAACAGAAGTGGTGAACCGTACGGTCCAAATACAGAGGCTAATATCAGTGTTGAATATTACGTCAAGACCTAAAAATCACAGTCATTCCAAATTTGCATTAGATTAAGGTAGATCAGTGTAATAAAGGTCAAGACTGTGTTTCATCAATATCACGTTTAATGACAGAGTGTTAATATTACAGTGAAGATAGACTGTTTTAATTTCACTAAGCGAAACTCAGATATTCTGCCATGACAAAGGTTTAGTATTTTTAATCTGTAGTTTTTAGGTTTAACAAAATTTCAGTTTCATTTTAAATGAGGTGAAGACATATTTTGGACCATTTTAGCTGACTGTGTCAGCTTAAAGTCACTATTAGCTTTTGTTGGAAGTACATACAGACAAAAGTTTAACCATTTTAGCCTTAGGTGTTATACTTGGACAAGTTATTAATTAAGGACATGTGACTAGTCATGGAAGAACACATAGATGTCTTGAACATTATTGAAATGTCAGGACATGATTGTTTTAGATTAACTTTTGGCTTGTCACTCGAGTTATTATGCATATAGAAAATACAAACATACCCAAGTTGAACTTAGTAATGTATTTGCTCAGGTTGTGCATGCTGATAAATCAGAAATTAATATGCCTGCCTTGTTTAGCAAACTTTGTAGAACATTAAAAAAGTGAAAGGGCAAAGGGGAGAAGTTCAGGATTCATTTGTACTGGAAATGTTTGAAATGCCCTTACTTTCAATCACCACAAAGAAAATATGCCCAAAAATGAAAGGGTTTTAGAACTGGTTGAAAAACTGAAAAAAATGTCAATTTCAGCTACGAGAGAGAAGGGAAAAGGTTAAGCAATTAACAAGTAAGTTATCAAGGTTAAAAAAGCAAAGAGTTATAGACTTGTAAGACAAGGTAAAGAAGGTGAAGGCAGATTTAGTAAAGATTAAACTTAAGAATCTCAGTCTGCGGAAAGAAAAATACAAACTATATTTTAGAGTAAGATCTTTGACACAACAGAAACAGTCTGAAAGTAATATCAGGGAAATAAATGAATCATTAAAAACAGAAATAACAAAGGAATGAAGTGAAAATTAATTAAACCCCTCTAACTGGAATTTACAGGTGGGTGTGGGATATCTGCAAAAACTACTTGATGACAATAAACCTTTGAATATTTTTGACTGCACAGAATCTGTATACAGTACTGAAGTTCCTAACTGTATTATGAACCTTTAGGTGTTGCCTCAAGCAAAGTGGGAGCTGTCATGCAAAGAGTAGCAAAACTAATGAAAGTACTGAGAGGCTGCCATCAATGCGAATAATAGATTCACTAGTCCAAAGATGACTAGCAGTAATTCATCAGCCAATTGCTGAAAGTAAAGACAAAGTAATACAAAGAAACATTTGACTCAAGCCAATCCGTTCGAAATCGGCCCAAGACACACTTCTATATTTGAATAAAACTCTTGACAGTATTAGTGAGACTTGCAATACGCCAGACCTTGAGAAAGAGCTAATATGTAACACCAGAAATACAATATCTGATTGTGCTTCAACTGAAAAGCTTTTAAATATTATTTTTGCAAGGTATAGAAGTCAGTTGTTGTCTCAATTAATTGAAAACTTTGATCAGCTTTTAGATGAGCAGCAAAATGATTTGCAAATTATGAATTATTTCTTCTGTGAGTTGCACCGTTAAAATTCACTTCAAGAAAATTTCTTAAAAATCTTAAAAAGGAGAAACTACAAGGAGAAACTATCTGTTGATACAAGTGCAGAAAAAGTGCAAAACTGAAGATATTTTAACGGGTTCTGAATCAGACGTTTTTAGATTTGTTAGAACAACAGGGTACATATTCTTCAAATTGTTTTGGTCCTTTTTTTGAAGTTAATATTCTTGAAGAATTTCTCCACAACAGGTTTAATATTGTTTTTCACAACAGTGAAGCAGTGTTTTATCTTAAAAATCACATTGTTGACTTCCTGGAAAATGTTCATGGAACAAGTACTACACTGCATGAGGTCATTTCCTCTTAGATGCAAAAGATCACTGGTGTTTGGCTGGTGCAAAAGCTTTAGGAATTCTGTCAAAGCTAAAAACTGCACCTTTATGGAGAGTGTTGAAACATTATTTGTTACATATATTGGACACTATATTGGTGCATTGTATATTACATATATTGGGCGCTATATTAGTGCATTGTTTAATTTAAGCTTTATGTTTATACATTGTCATAAAAGATAATTGTGTTGTTGGTTCTTTTTGTGTGTTAACATTTAAAGTAAGGGAGTTATTGATTTTTGTGTTTTAGTGTTTATTGATTTGTTCACAGACTGGGGGAAATCCCCCCCTCAGTGGTTATGATAGATTTGGGGAAACCCAATTGCCAGTAGTTTCTAGAACTTCCTCCTTTGGCCTAGATGGCTCAAGCTTTTTTGAGTTGGTTCTGTACAATTCCAGAGAAATCTGTGAATGTATATAAGGAATGTACATCTGACCACAAGTGAACTTTGTATTCGCTGGCTATAAGGAGAGCTATTGTGTTTTGGAATATAATATAACTTGTGTTGCTGTGAACTTTTACTGGAGTGAACTAGATACATTGTCTGGACAGATTTATTGTACTTTGGATATTTTGGATATTGTACATTCATATAACAGAGAGTGAATTTACTGCATTTTGGACATTGTCCACATCTTGGAGCAGACAGTACAGTTGTGTTAACTCTCTAAATATCTCCAGACAGACATTCTGTGTGACTGGATATACAAAGAATAGCAGGACAAGAACCTTTTGTGTTGTTGAGTGTGAGACAGGTCACAAGATATAGATATCTGTGTGTGAGTGAACATTGGACAGATCACAGGACAGACCACAGGACATTGGACAGACCACAGAATATACTACAGGACGGATTACGGAACAGATTGCTGGATACGGCGGATAAATTTAACTCATAATCTCTGTGGTCAGGTCAGCTAGGTCTTATTATTGTATTAGTGTGTTTAGTTAAGAGCATACCAGTTGACTGTAATCATTATTGTTGACTATTAAATAAATTTGTTAAGTTTAACTTTTTGCTTTTTCTGTTACAACTTAAAGACAACCGGTAATTGCTACCGCGCTTGCCCGTGACCGTAACATATTCAATACATATTGCTGATATTTTTAATGTATACCAAGTTGTTGTTGAATTCTTGAGAGATGTGTGTACTCCCAACAATACTTCAAGCCTACGTTCAGTAAGTTCTTACCCAAGAATATTGTAGTAATTGGGGTATTCAACCAAATTATATATAATGTAAATTTTATTCATTTTACATTCTATAATATTTTAACAATACCTATTTTAACTTATAACAGTACTTCAATTGGGTAAACTATTTTGGCATACTCATTTTTACCAAATTATTCACTTCTTAATTCTTATTGGTCAGTGGTCAGTAAATCCTCCTTTGGGCTATCCCTTTTGAGAAGGCAGCATCTGTATTTTCAGCTGTAAACTTTCAATTTTATCACATTTGCATCTACTCACAACAGATTGGAATGGTATGTATGAATTATTCATGTATCACAGATTTTATTCAGAATTTATTCATGGTACTTACCATTAACAGGAGTTGATAAATCTTAATAATCCTGTCAAAACTTGGCTCTTACCTGTCAAATTTGTACTGAGAGTGCACAGTTGCTACGTAAATATATAAAATATTAAAATACCAATCTTACCTGTAAATTTGGTTAAATCCTTCTATTCATCCATAGATTCAATTTATAACATTGGTTTTAAATTATCCTCACTCAAAATCCTAAATATCCACCATGTTTAAGATTAAACTGTCAAAATTCACGTACGTGTGCCATTTATTTATTTTGGGGCATATTGTTCCAGGGTTTAAGAGAATATAGTGCCACGGCTTATCACTTATTTATCCATATTGTGTCTAAATCCATTTATCATTTATGTGCTAAAGTCATTTTATGATGATATCCAAAATAATGATTCATGTTTTACAACTTTAATTTTGCAATTAATAGTCCTACTCCAAGGGGTCTCTGCAAACCTATATAAGGGCGAACGTAATGCCATGAAGTCAGTTTCTGTTGAGAGGCTAAAGTGTACACATCGATCTGCGCAGAAATTGTGCGCAAACTCCACTGTTGTATTAGTGCATGTGTGCAGCATTGGGTTTTATATGTGCGCCAATTATTCACTGAAAAGGTCAGTTAACACAATGTGTGCACATTAAACAATAATATATCCCATTTAGCTCAAACTTGACAGTGAATACAGCTTCCACACATATTTAAATTAAATATCCCATGCTTTATAACTAACAACATTTGATACTTAAGCACAAATAAGTTTGAAAACTGAACAGAAATTCTCACAACTAACTTCCACCATGTTTGTTGATGGAAATACCTATGACGTCACACTGTTCTAACACTGCCTGCTAATCAATAAGCCTGTCTGGCTCTGTGCCAATGAAAACCCTTCTTACATCCCATCATCAGCCTCCCACTAACTTCCAGGTGTTTTTAAGTGAAATACCTATGATGTCATACTTTTCTAACACTAGCTGCTAATCAACAATCATGTCTGGCTCTGTGCCAATGCAATCAAAACCCTTCCTACCATTCATTGATCAGCAGTGACAGTTCTATATTTGGAAAAACAGTAGTATAGTAGTACTCACTCATTGACTGGTATTTCTATATTTGGAAACAGAGTAGCGAAGTTGTACACATGCCTACTCCTGTGCATCAAATTTAATTGGGACTGAGCTGTATTTATTGTCAACTTAAAAATTCAACCTTTCTTTTGAAATGCACACATTATAAATGACTGAAAAACCCATGTACATGCTTTGAATGCACATTGATTATTGATTTAAATATTGTGATTTTCTATTTATGTAGAGAGATAAAAGGTGCGCAATTATTGACTATTTCTCAGTGTGGTATTTTTCATTGTATAAATTATAATTTTCAGAAAATTTAAAGAGCCTGAGGGTCAAATAGCCTGTTGGCTAGAAATGCTAGGAAGTTATGAGTTTGATATCCAGCACAGGGCTGGAAAGCTCCATAACCATGCAGACGCATTATCTAGGCTGCCCTGTAGACAATGTGACAGAATAGATCAAGTTGATCTACAAGCAGTGACAAGGTCACAGGCCAAACATGAGAAAATTTATGACAATTTTGACGAAACGGACGAAATCGAAACTGAAAATCAAAATGAGCAAACATCTGATGAACCTTGGTTACAAATTTGGAATATGGAGACTATCTTGAAAAATCAAGAAGATGACGGTATCATCGGCCAAATGCTGAGGCTTAAAAATAGTGCTCAGGCAAAACCAAACTGGAATAAGGTATCCAAATACTCCAAAGTTGAAAGCCTACTTGTTCCTTTGGGATCAGTTACTTGTCAGAAATAAAATATTGTACAGGAGGTGGGAGACCGAATCAACAAAGCAAGTGGTTTAGCAATTGGTGCTTCCGCTTGTGATGCTTAAACAAATCTTGCAAGAGTTACATGCTAGTCCAACAGGTGGTTACCTAGGTGAACACAAGATACTGGCAAAAGTACGGCAAAGATATTTTTAGCATGACGTGAAAAATGATGTCAAAATATTTTGCCAACAATGCACAAATTGTGCTCAGAAGAAACCCCCGGTGAAGAAAAACAAGGCACCCTTAGGTCGGTACCTTATAGGTGCTCCTTTAGAAAGGGTCGCTCTTGACATTGTTGTCCCCTTTCCTAGAAGTGACTCACAAAACAAATATGTGTTAGTCCTAGGTGACTATTTCACAAAGTGGATGGAGGCTTACCCTTTGCACAATATAGAAGCACAAACAGTTGCTGAAACTTTTGTGCATGAGTTTGTCAGCAGGTTTGGGGTACCTCAAGAACTCCACATTGATCAGGAAACACAATTTCAGTCCAGGGTTATGAACAAAATTTGCAAGATTCTAGGCATTCACAAAACCAGAACCACACCATTTCATCCAATGTCTGATGGCCTGGTTGAGAGATTCAATTGGACTTTAGAATCTATGTTGAGCCTATATGTGAAAACAAGCTAGAGAGATTGGGACAAATTTGTTCCATAAGTCACAATGGCTTACAGTTCTACCCCTCAAGAGTCAACACAAGTAAGCCCAAACATGTTGATGTTTGGACGCGAAATTAATTTACTAGTTGATTTGATGGTTGGTTGTCCCAATGAATCTGAAACATTGTCTGAACATGACTATATCAGTGACTTAAGAGAGCATCTTGAAATCGCTCAAGACTAGGCTCGTAGACATTTGCAGAGTAGTGCTAACAGGCAAAAGAATTATTATGACATAAAGATGTCAGGTGAACCTTACTGAACTGGAGATTTTGTATGGCTTTAAACACCAATCAAAAAAGTTGGGGTATCTCCAAAGCTGCAAAAATTTTGGAATGGACCGTATTTAGTGCTAGAAAGACTGAGTGATGCTGTATACAGAATACAGCGAAGTGATAAGTCCATTCCCAAGGTTGTGCATTTTGATAGGATTAAAAAGTATTTAGGATCAAAAGTAGCTGATTGGTTGGGAGGGAAGGAGCAAACTCAACCAAATACCCTTAATGACCATTAGAAATGTTATAATTTATATTGTGAATTGAATGTGTGCTCGTTGTCTCTGGATGAGAAGACAAGAGCTATTGGTGAAAATTCCAGTTTCTGAGGTGAAATTGGTGAAAATTCCTTCTACTGAGAATAGTAAGGTGAAAATTCCAATTGCTCTGAAGTTGGTATTGCTCCTAGTTATAGCCCTAGGGCAAAGATTGGGGGTTCTGGTGAAAATTCCAGTTTCTATGATGAAATTGGTGAAAAATTCCTGTCCAAATGGTGTGGCCAGGTGAACAACTTAAAACAGGGACATTGAGACACATTTGTTTCGGGAGGAATGAAATAAGTAGTAATCTCAATTTTAGATCTTTTACCTACCTGCAAATGCAGCTGTATGACTGGCGTGAATGTTTGAGGTAGTTAAGTTAATTAACATACTCAAGTGTTGGTTTGGATAGCTAACAGAGAAAAACGAAATTTCTGTCTGAGGGTCCTAACTCTTATTTTTTTAAGAAAATGATGAAATTTGATGAAGAAAACCATGAAAAGCAGGTGAGAGTCCCAAGACAAGGCAAATGAAAATTTTGGACTTGTTACAAATGCAAGAACACACTTAACAATCAACCAAATTTTAAAACCCACATTGCCATTTGTGGCAACAACAAAAACTCCAAACAGCAATTCCAGTGTCCCTTCTGCCCTGTGAAAAATGCCAGAAAGCGGGACTTGATAAACAGGCACATTGCCAAGTACCATGGAGAGAAAATATTCGAGGTGGTCATGAACCCAAGTCTGATTAGTATTGTGCAAAAGTGCCCCGAAGGACAGAAGCCGGAGGACTCCTACAGTCTTGCCGATGAGGAAGACTATGTGAATGAGCTAGACCAGTCCATTATGGGAAACATAAACCTTGGCTGCATGTCAGAAAGAGAGGCTCTAGAGGAGCAGGTGACATTTGTCAAAACATCGTCATCCAAGAGTTCACCCATGACAACAGTTGAACAAGGTACCTCAGACAACACTCAGTGCGAAGGGCCGATTATGTCAGCTGGTAAGGCGGGCATAACCACATCTAACACAGAAGTGGTTTTGGTTCCAGCTGGTTAGGCTGGAAACCAAACACCCGTGACCAAAACTGTGGGCCAGCCACCGGTTTCCGAACCTGTGGACCAGGCACAACTTCCCGCGGGCCAGGCAAAACTTCCCGAGGCTATGGGCTGGGCACTAGTTTCCGAACCTGAGGGTCAGGCGAAACTTCCTGTAGCCGGTACCAACACCTTCACAACTGCAGATAGTGCAAGGGACCGAGCGACAACGGCAAAGACATGCTGTGCTGGAGGGATAATATCAAGAGGGCCAAAGCCTCAGCTGAAGAAGGACCCCAGTGAGCGCTGCCCACACAACATTCCATTGCCAGTCCTAGAGCTGATAAACTGGGAGAAACACCACCCCAACGGGCTGAATGAGTTTGTGAAAGATGTCCGAATCATTTGCTCGATGTGTACCCCATACAACCTGCTACAAGAGTTTGGCGTCCACCAGTATAAGAAGTGACATTTTATTTAGAAAGTGAACAGTTTTAATCTAAATTTAGGTTGTATGTTTGGTTAAGTAAATTTCTAGCTTGGTGAGTATTTGGAATCTTGTAATTTAGTCCAAGTTTATCAAATTGTGACTATATATTTTCATTTCAGGTGGAATCTTGCAATTTAATATGTCAATTTAATTAGTAGTAATATGAGTCTGGGTGTGGTTAGAATTTGCAGGAGCTGCATTCTTAAGGAGGGGGCAATGTAGTAATTGGGGTATTCAACCAAATTAAATATAATGTAAATTTTATTCATTTTAAATTCTATAATATTTTAACTTCAATTGGGTACTTCAATTGGGTAAAATATTTTGGCATACTCATTTTTACCAATTTATTCACTTTTTAAGTCTTATTGGTCAGTGGTCAGTAAATAATCCTTTGGGATATCCCTTTAAGAAGGCAGCAGCTGTAGTTTTAGCTGTAAACTTTCAATTTGATCACATTTGCATGTACTCACAACAGATTAGAATGGTATGTATGAATTATTCATGTATCACAGATTTTATTCGGAATTTATTCATGGTACTTACCATTAACAGGAGTTGATAAATCTTAATAATCCTGTCAAAACTTGTCTCTTACCTGTCAAATTTGTACTGAGAGCGCACAGTTGCACAGTAAATATATAAAATATTAAAATACCAATCTTACCTGTAAATTTGGGTAAATCCTTCTATTCATCCATAGATTCAATTTATAACATTGGTTTTACATTATCCTCACTCAATATCCTTAATATCCACCATGTTTAAGATTAAATGCTTTTGGGTGTATTGATCCAGGGTTTGACAGAATATAGTGCCACGGCTTATCACTTACTTTATCCATATTTTGTCTAAATCCATTTATCACTTATGTGCTAAAGTAATTTTATGATGATATCCAAAATAATGATTCATGTTTTACAACTTTAATGTCAGTTTTGCAATAATAGTCCTACTCCAAGGGGTCTCTGCAAACCTATATAATTGCGAATGTAACGCCATGAAATCAGTTCCTGTTGAGAGACTCAAGTGTACACATCGATCTGTACAAAAATTGTGCGCAAACTCCACTGTTGTATTAGCGCATGTGCGCAGCATTGGGTTTTATATCTGCGCCAATTATTGACTGAAAAGGTCAGTTAACACAAACAATGTGCGCACATTAAACAATAATATATCGCATTTAGCTCAAATTTGACAGTGAATACAGATTCCACACATATTTAAATTAAATATCCCATGCTTTATAACTAATAACATTTGATACTTAAGTACAAATAAGTTTGAAAACTGAACAGAAATTCTCACAACTAACTTCCACCATGAGTGTTGATGGAAATACAGTAGTAAAGTAGTACTCACTCATTGACTGGCATTTCTATATTTGGAAACAGAGTAGTCAAGTTGTACACATGCCTAATCCTGTGCATCATATTTAATTGAGACTGAGCTGTATTTATTGTCAATTTAAAAATTCAACCTTTCTTTTGAAATGCACACATTATAAAATGACTGAAAAACCCATGTACATGCTTTGAATGCACATTGATTAATGATTTAAATATTGTGAGTTTCTATTTATGTAGACAGATAAAAGGTGCACAATTATTGACTATTTCTCAGTGTGGTATTTTTCATTGCACTGAGGCATTTCTTTATTGCACTGAGGCATTTTTCATTGCACTGAGCATTTTATTGGTTACACACTGACCTTTTGACTGTAAATACAGAGACAGAATACTTTTTACAGTTTATTTAAACATATTGATATTTACACACTGATACAATTACTTGTAATTTGGTGTGTGTTACATTTGCTTTTTGACATTTAATGTGCACATTGATTATTAGATATATATTAATTGCACACAGTTCTACTTCATGTAAATATTATTCTCACTGTGTATTTATTACTTAAGTTGCTCTATTTACAGTAGCTGAATACAGACTTTCATATACATGTTTACTCAAAACCTTGTTAGTGCTCTGTAGTGGTGTGCTAGAATTGCATGCGTGTTTCATTAAACATTATGGTATTTATTTTGTGTTATCATAAATTAAATAAAGTTAACAGTTGAGTTGCAATTCTTAGTCAGTTATTTTGTTAGAGCGCATGTCTGAGACTGACCTGTGACTGAATTGAGATATACTTAGAAAGCAGGTTGTTGACTTCTCTGTGACTGACCTGTGACTGAATTGAGATACACCTAGAAAGCAGGTTGTTGACCTCTCTGTGACTAAACAACTGATTGATATCTTACCTATGGTGAGCAGGTTAGTGTCACAAAAAGCAGAGAACTTAGACTAACTATACTGAATGGTTGATGACTGATTTAACAACTTCACATGATCACTTTGATTCTTGGCCTTAGCTAGGGATTTGAGAATTAATATGAACAATTACTGCTGATAAAACTTAAATATCAGCACACATAACCCAGTGAAACATTTACAATACAACCAAAGTCCTAGTTCTTAACATCAACTGGGAACGTTACAATATTTGTAGGCAGATTGAACAAAGATAAAGTGTATGACTCATTGATGCAAGTATCTGCTTAGAATGACTTCGTTGATGAGATTTTGATACATTTGTGTAGAGACTGGTAATGGAAACTGGTGTGCTCTCCTTGAGAGACTGCTTGCAGAGATCACCTGCCAGGTGGCCAGTTTGCAGTAATGACTGCTGAAAAGTAGCAGTGTACTGGATTGACTTCTCCAGTTAAACCTCAGTGCTACTATTACAAGTCATGAGATTCTTGGCCTTAACTAGGGATTTGAGAATTAATATGAACACTTACTGCTGATAAAACTTAAATATCAGCACACATAAACCAGTGAAACATTTACAATACAACCAACGTCCTAGTTGTTAACATCAACCGGGCACGTTACATTTTTGGTGGCAGCAGTGGGATTCCATACCATTAGTGGAATCCAGTGAAATGAACCTTTGCTGTCTGTTGAGACTTAAATGGGAAAAAATTGACCGGAGGATATAACTAATGCCTCAGGCTGTCCTGTGAACAGCTCCCCAGCATGTGCTGGAGCTGGTGACTTGGGTAGATTGGACATGAACACTGACCTACACAGGCCAAGTATGGGTCACAGACCTATTGACTTTGCACCTGAGGTGTTACTGGGACAGAATGTTCCCAGTTACAGATATAACATAAATGACCAGAATTCTGATTCAAGATATCAGAATGGGGGCATTGTGGATGGCCGATACCAGCTTAATAGAAACAGGCATGATAGAGATGACTATTTAGACAATATCCAAGACATTCTTAGGGATATGCGAACTACTGTTGAGCAACAAATACAGCCAACACACAACAAAGACCCAGAGTCATGCCTGACACATTTGACGGCCGCGGGTCTTGGACTGAGTATTTGGCCCACTTTGAGACAGTTGCTGACCTTAATCAGTGGCATCCCAGGGAGAAAGTTCCAATACTTAGCTGTAAGCCTTAGAGGTGAGGCTTGTCAGGCTATGAGATTTTTGACCCCAGAGGTCAAACAAAACTACCAGTGTTTAATGGCCGTTCTCAATAGGCGATTTAGCCCAGGTAACCATACTAAATTGTTCCAAATTCAATTACAAAACAGGACAAGAAGAGACAAAGAGGGCATTCCACAGTTAGCCCAATCTATTAGACATTTAGTTCTGCAGGCTTTTCCACAGGCCCATGGTGAGTTATTTGAGGTCTTGTGCAGAGATCACTTCCTTGATGCCTTAGGTGACAGCGACCTAAGATTTAAGATTTCCAAGCACATACAGAAACCTTTGATGAGACGGTGGCAGCAGCTATTGAAATGGAGGCCTTTCAACAGGCTGAGTGACAAAGGCATTCTCGTAGGTTTGTCAGATTTTATTTATTTGGGGTTTTACGTCGCTTTCAACACTGTACAGGTCATATCACAACGGGTAGTTGGAAGGGCAGAGGAAACCAGTACATACAGTTCGTATGTACAGTTCAGGCTCTGTACTGTAAACTGCCGACCAACGGCAAGCAACTACCAGCTTTCCCACTTGAAGCCGTGTCGGGGATCGAACCCCGGCCTCAGAGGTGGGAGGCGAGAGTGTTACCACTCTGCCACCGTGGCCCCTCGTAGGTTTGTCAGAGAAATCTCTTCGGGTAAGTCAAGCGTTGATGTGGCTCAGATTTCTGGTGCCAATGCAAAGGCTACAGAGCCAAGAAAGACTTCACCAAATGATGAACTTTTGAAACAAATAGAAAACCTCACTAAGGTCATAACTGAAATGAAATCCCAGATTTCAAAACCAAACTTCAAGGAAAACCGTTTGACCGTTCCAAGCTGAAGTGCAGGAATTGTGGAGAATAAGGGCATACTCAACACAAATGTCCGAAATCTGATGAGAACAAAGACAGTTCTCACCAGAAAACATCAACCCACTGAAACTAGAGAAGACTGCTTCTGGAGGCCAAGAAACAGTCTTAAGTGAAACAAAAAGGCCTAATGCTGTTGTTTCTGCATTTTCAAAAACCTGTGGTCTTACTGTTGCTGAAGAGGTTTGTTCAAAAGAACTTAACTTTTTGGTTGACACTGGGTCCGCAATTACACTGATATCGTCAGATGTTTTTGACAGTTTCCAAAAGAATACAATATTGGAACCTGTACCTTATGATGTCTTACTTGCTGATAGTACTAGTTTATGCGTGAAGGGTCAAACCAAACTTAAAATTGACCTAGGCCCTGTGAAAACCTGTCACAATGTTATTGTGGCAGAAATCAAATCACAAGCTATTTTGGGCATGGATTTTTTGACTGCCCAAAAGTGCACTTTGGACTTGAACAAATCATGTATAAGGATTGAAAATACTCAAATACCCATGTGGAGTGAATTTTCTGCAAAACCAAACTGTTGTAGACTTACAGTTGCAGATCATGTTACCGTACCAGGTAATCATGAGCGGCTGATACAAGCAAAATTTATGAAAAGAGGCGGTGAAAACAGATTTAATGTTATTGAGGGCTCACCATTATTTCAGTCCAAATATGGTGTCCTTGTGGCCAGAACATTAACAGATATTACAAGTCAAAATGCAGTTAGGGTTTTAAATCCTACTGATGATGACATTGACCTGAAACAAGGTACAACTATAGGTACCTGTTATCCTGTCGACAGTTCAAGTGTTTGGACACTGAATACAGTTTTGGTAAATAGTATTGACAATGGTGAAAAACGGCCAGATGTTAAGATTTCAGATTTACCTGAACCTCTCCAGAAGCTCAATGAAAACAGTTCTGAACATTTGGACAGTAGTGAAAAGCAAAAGTTCATGAATCTAATCTACCAGTACAGGAATGTTTTTGTAGATTCTGATGGCAAGTTAGGAAGGGCCAGTGTTGTAAAACATACAATTGACACTGGCAACGCAAAACTGGTGAAACAAAATCCCCAGTGGATACCAATCCACCTGAAACATGAAGTTGAAAATGTCATGCAAGACATGATTGACAAAAATTTGATTGAACCTTCTACTAGCCCCTTGGGCATCTCCAGTGGTACTAGTTAAAAAGGATGGTTCACTCAGATTTTGCATTGATTACAGACGTGTCAATGACTTGACCATAAATACTTGTGCTTACCCATTACCAAGAATTGATTCAACCTTGGAACATTTCTCTGGGTCAAAATGGTTCAGTACATGCGATTTGGCTAGTGGTTTTCACCAGGTAGAACTGGCTGAAAATGACAAACCAAAAACTGCATTCACCACTCCTACTCATGGGTTATATCAGTTTAACATCATGCCTTTTGGTTTGACGGGAGCACCATCAACTTTTGAAAGACTCATGGAGCAGGTCTTAAGCCGACTCCAGTTCAAAACTTTGCTGATATATATTGATGATGTGATAATATACAGCAAAAGTGTAGAAGAGGGTTTGACCAGGTTAGAAACTGTTTTTCAGCGATTCAGATCATCGAATCTCAAGCTTAAGGTCAAAAAGTGCCTTTTCTTTCAAAGAGAGGTGACTTACCTTGGACACAAAGTTTCAGACAAGGGAATTGAAACAGATCCCTCAAAATTATCTGCAATTAAAGACTGGCCTCAACCTAAAACTATTGGGAGGTACGCAAATTTGTTGGATTTTGTTCCTATTATAGGAAATTTATCCAAGATTTTGCTAAAATAGCAAACCCCTTCACAAACTTACTGAAAAGAAACAAAAAGGTTTTAACTGGACAGAAGAATGCACTCTAGCATTTGAGAAATTGAAGAAACACTTAATAAGTGCTCCAGTACTGGCTTATCCAAACGCTCAAGATGAATTTGTTCTTGATACTGATGCTTCAGACTTCTCTATTGGGGCTGTCTTGTCATAAGTTCAAGACGGACAAGAGAAAGTGATTGCTTATGCCAGTAAATCTTTTACTAAATCAGAGAGAAATTACTGTGTAACTCGTAGGGAATTACTTGCTGTAGTTTTCTTTGTGAAACACTTCAAAGATTACTTGTATGGCAAGCGCTACAAGCTCAGAACAGATCATGCATCACTTAAATGGCTTTTCTGCTTTATAGAGCCTGAGGATCAAATAGCCCGTTGGCTAGAAATGCTAGGAAGTTATGAGTTTGATATCCAGCACAGGGCTGGAAAGCTCCATAGCAATGCGGACGCATTATCTAGGCTGCCCTGTAGACAATGTGGCAGAATAGATCAAGTTGAAGTACAAGCAGTGGCAAGGTCACAGGCCAAATATGAGAAAATTTATGAGAATTTTGAAGAAACGGACAAGAACGAACCTGAAAATCAAAATGAAAAAACATCTGATGAACCTTGGTTACAAATATGGAGACTATCTTGAAAAATCAAGAACATGACGCTATCATCGGCCAAATGCTGAGGCTTAAAACTAGTGCTCAGGCAAAACCAAACTGGAATGAGCTAACCAAATACTCTCCAAAGTTGAAAGCATACTGGTTCCTTTTGGATCAGTTATATATCAGAAATCAAATATTGTACAGGAGGTGGGAGACTGAATCAACAAAGCAAGTGGTTTGGCAATTGGTACTTCTGCTTGTGATGCGAAAACAAATCTTGCAAGAGTTACATGCTAGTACAACAGGTGGTCACCTTGGTGAACACAAGATACTGGCAAAAGTACGGCAAAGATATTTTTGGCATGACATGAAAAATGATGTCAAATTATTTTGCCAACAATGCACAAATTGTGCTCAGAAGAAACCCCCGGCAAAGAAAAACAAGGCACCCTTAGGTCGATACCGCTCTTGACATTGTTGTCCCCTTTCCTAGAAGTGACTCACGAAACAAATATGTGTTAGTCCCAGGTGACTATTTCACAATGTGGATGGAGGCTTATCCTTTGCACAATATGGAAGCACAAACAGTTGCTGAAACTTTTGTGCGTGAGTTTGTCAGCAGGTTTGGGGTACCTCAAGAACTGATCAGGAAACACAATTTCAGTCCAGGGTTATGGACGAAATTTACAAGATTCTAGGCATTCACAAAACCAGAACCACACCATTTCATTCAATGTCTGATGGCCTGGTTGAGAGATTCAATAGGACTTTAGAATCTATGTTGAGCCTATATGTGAAACCAAACCAGAGAGATTGGGACAAATTTGTTCCATAAGTCACAATGGCTTACAGATCTACCCCTGAAGAGTCAATACAAGTAAGCCGAAACATGTTGATGTTTGAACACGAAATTAACTTACCAGTTGATTTGATGGTTGGTTGTCCCAATGAATCTGAAACATTGTCTGAACATGACTATGTCAGTGACTTAAGAGTGCATCTTGAAATCGCTCATGACTATGCTCGTAGACATTTGCAGAGTAGTGCTAACAGGCAAAAGAAATATTATAACATAAAGATGTCAGGTGAACCTCACCGAACTGGAGATTTTGTATGGCTTTATACATCAAAAAGGTTGGGTATCTCCAAAACTGCAAAAACTTTGTAATGGACCGTATTTAGTGCTAGAAAGACTGAGTGATGCTGTATACAGAACACAGCAAAGTGAGAAGTCCATTCCCAAGGTTGTGCATTTTGATAGGATTAAAAAGTATTTAGGACCAAAAGTAGCTGATTGGTTGGGAGGGAAGGAACAAACTCAACCAAAAATCCTTAATTACCATTAGAAATGTTATAATTTATATTGTGAATTGAATGTGAGCTCTTTGTCTCTGGACAGGGGCTATTGGTGAAAATTCCAGTTTCTGAGGTGAAACTGGTGAAAATTCCCTCTACTGAGAATAGTAAGTAAGTAGTAAGTAAGTAAGAAACACTTATATAGCGCCAAATTTGATGTAAACATCCTCTCAGGCGCTGATGTGCAAAAAGGGATAGTCCAGTTCCAGAAAGATGTCCGTTTCCATATTAGTGTCCGGTAGGGGAGATAGGCTATGGTGGAGGATAAGCCAATCTAAAAAGGTATGTTTTCAACTGTTTCCTGAAACCAGAAATGCTTTCTATGGTTCTGATGGCTTGAGGAAGCTTGTTCCACTCTGTGGGAGCCCCTGCTATGAAACTGCGTAGCCCTGAGCGCTTATTTGGTTTAGATGAGGAAATTGATAGGCGATTGCCCCGTGTGAGGTCACTCCGCCTAAGTAGAGCGGAGAGATATGGAGGTTGGCTCAAATGTATTGCTTTATAAATGAGGAGATTATATTTGAACAGTATACGGTAATGAATGGGGAGCCAGTGTAGTTTGTGCAGGAAGGGTGTAACATGACAGTATTTATTTAGCTTGCACACCATCCGACATAAGGCATTTTGAACTCTCTGTAGTCTGCTAGTATATACCTTTTTTGTGTTGTAAAGCAGTGAGTTACAGTAATCCAGACGACTGCTTACCAAGGCATTTGCCACCAGTAAGGTGAAAATTCCAATTGCCCTTAAGTCGGTATTGCTCCTAGTTATAACCCTAGGGCAAAGATTGGGGGTTCTGGCGAAAATACCAGTTTTTATGATTAAATTGGTGAAAAATTCCTGTCCAAATGGTGTGGTCAGGTGAAAATTCCAGAAAAAAACTTAAAAGAGGGACATTGAGACACATTTGTTTTGGGAGGAATTAAATAAGTAGTAATCTCAATTCTCGATCTTTTACCTACCTGCAAATGCAGCTGTATGACTGGCATGAATACTTGAGGTAGTTACGTTAATTAACATACTCAAGTGTTGGTTTAGACAGTTATCAGAGAAAAACGAAATTTCTGTCTGAGAGTCCTAACTCGTAGTTGTTTAAGAAAATGATGAAATTTGATGAAGAAAACCATGAAAAGCGGGTGAGAGTCCCAAGACCAGGCAAACGAAAATTTTGGACTTGTTACAAATGCAAGAACACATTTAACAATCAATCAGATTTTAAAAACCACATTGCCATTTGTGGCAACAACGAAAACTCCAATCAGCAATTCCAGTGTCCCTTCTGCCCTGTGAAAAATGCCAGAAAGAGGGACTTGATAAACAGGCACATTGCCAAGTACCACAGAGAGAAAATATACGAGGTGGTCACGAACCCAAGTCTGATTAGTACAGAAGCTGGAGGACTCCTACAGTCTTGCCGATGAGGAAGACTATATGAACAAGCTAGACCAGTCCATTATGGGAAACATAAACCTTGGCTGCATTTCAGAAAGAGAGGCTCTAGAGGAGCAGGTGACATTTGTCAAAACATCGTCATCCAAGAGTTCACCCATGACAACAGTTGAACAAGGTACCTCAGACAACACTCAGTGCAAAGGGCCGATTGTGTCAGCTGGTAAGGCTGGCATAACCACATCTAGCACAGAAAGGGTTTTGGTTCCAGCTTGTGCGGCTGGAAACCAAACATGCGTGACCGAAACGGTGGGCCACCCACCAGTTTCAGAACCTTTGGACCAGGCACAACTTCCTGAGGGCCAGGCAAAACTTTCTGAGGCTATGGGCTGGGCACCAGTTTCAGAACCTGAGGGTCAGGCGAAACTTCCCGTAGCTGGTACCAACACCTTCACAACTGCAAATAGTGCAAGGGAATGAGCGACATCAGCAAAGACATGCTGTGCTGGAGGGATGATACAGAGAGGGCCAAAGCCTCAGCCGAAGTTAAATTTAGGTTGCATGTTTGGTTAAGTAAATTTCTAGCTTGGTGAGTATTTGGAATGAGTATTAGTCAAATTTTATCAAACTATAAATATATATTTTCATTTCAGGTGGAATCTTGCAATTTAACCTATTTTAACTTATAACAGTACTTCAATTGGGTAAAATATTTTGGCATATTCATTTTTACCAATTTATTCACTTTTTAATTCTTATTGGTCAGTGGTCAGTAAATCCTCCTGTAAACTTTCAATTTTATCACATTTGCATGTACTCACAACAGATTAGAATGGTATGTATGAATTATTCATGTATCACAGATTTTATTCGGAATTTATTCATGGTACTTACCATTAATAGGAGTTGATAAATCTTAATAATCCTGTCAAAACTTGTCTCTTACCTGTCAAATTTGTACTGAGAGGTCACAGTTGCACAGTAAATATATAAAATATTAAAATACCAATCTTACCTGTAAATTTGGGTAAATCCTTCTATTCATCCATAGATTCAATTTATAACATTGGTTTTACATTATCCTTACTCAATATCCTTAATATCCACCATGTTTAAGATTAAACTGTCAAAATTCACATATGTGCGTCATTTGTTTATCTTTTGGGTGTATTGATCCAGGGTTTGACAGAATATAGTGCCACAGGTTATCACTTATTTTATCCATATTGTGTCTAAATCCATTTGTCATTAGTAGTATTATATAAGCAAAATACACCCCCACTGGTGAGCCACCCAAGTGACGTTATAGGTTAGGTGACATCCCCCCACCCCCCAACTGGTGAGCCACCCAAGTGACGTCACAGGTCAGGTGACTCCCCATCCCTCCCCCCCTCCCTCAGGTCTGGTGACTGGAAGGGGGCGGGGCTTAGAGCTGTCAATCATAAGACCTGTCAATCAATAGAGGTGTCATCATTGGGGGGACCCCGAAGGGGGTCCTCCCCCAATCTAACCACGGTATTGTGGGGGACCAATGTAACTAGGGTTTTAGACATCGGATGTCTTGGGTCCCCTCCAAAAGATTTTAAATGGTTTGAACCCAAGACATCCAATGTCTAAAAACGCGAGCTGCGTTGGACTCTCTCCAAAAAATTATAAAAGGTTTGAACCCAAGACATCCAAGGTCTGAAACCCAAGTTGTGTAGGACGTCCTGAAAAAGATTTATAAACGGTTTGAAACCCAAGACATCCAAGGTCTGAAACCAGAGTTGTGTAGGACCCCCTGAAAAAGATTTATAATCGGTTTGAACCCAAGACATCCAAGCTCTGAAACCCGATTTGTGTAGGACCCCCTGAAAAGATTTATAATCGGTCTGAACCCAAGACATCCAAGGTCTGAAACCCAAATTGTGTTGGACCTCCCTGAAAAAGATGTATAAACGGTTTGAACCCAAGACATCCAAGGTCTGAAACCCAAGTTGTGTAGGACCCCCTGAAAAGGATTTATAAATGATTTGAACCCAAGACATCCAAGGTCTGAAACCCGAGTTGTGTAGGACCTATAAACGCTTTGAACCCATTACATCCAAGGTCTGAAACCCAGTTTTAATGAAAATGGTACAAGGTTTGAACCAAGAGACTTATAGCAAGAACAACATTTGAGAGAATGAGTGTGCAAAGACATTAATTAGGAATGTACGTGTAAAAAGGTGAGACTGAAGAACCCACATCCGCAATTGAATTCTTTTTAAGACCTTAATCATAACTGAAAGCCAAGGAAATAGAGGGTGTGGGAAATGCAGTATAAACAGTGAATAGAGACTTATTTGGAGAAGTCTACACATATTTGAATAGTAAAAATTAGACAAAAGTGCGGATATTTATGTTGTCACTCACCATAAGTCCCTTTTGAATACAATTAACCAAACAGGACATAGGACATAATACAACTTTTAATCCACCGGATGGGTATTGCTATTGTGAGGGCAAGAATATGTTGTTTGGTGACAGATGAAAACGGATAAAACTAACAACAGTATCCGTTTTGCATATTGATTCTATCCCACCAATGTTGAAATTATACCCACCGGATGGGCATTGTAATTGCGAGGGCAAGAAAGCGGTGACTTGTGACAGATGAAAACCAATGAAAACAATCACAGTATCCGTTTGCATATTTATTCTATCGTGTTCATCCAAAAGACTTACTGAAAACATTCATCTAGTATTTCTAAAGGAAGTGTAGGGGTGGATTAGTTCTCTTGAGTTCAGTTCTTTTAGCCAATGCCTTGGTCAGCAGCAGATTGGACTACTGCAATTCCCTGTTTCTATCACTCACAGACTTTGAGCTAAGAAGATTGCAACTACTGCAAAACTCACTCTGCAGGGTTGTCACCCGTTCCTCAAAATTTTCTCACATCACCCCTCAACTGAAAAAACTCCATTGGCTTCCAGTTAGGTATAGGGTGCAATTCAATATAGGCCTCATTACATATAAAATCCTCAACCAAGGTCAGCCTGTTTACCTAAGAGAACTAATCCACCCCTACACTTCCAATAGAAATACTAGACGAATTACCCCTAAACTCAAGTTCCTTCATACCCCCACTTTTGACTGTAGAGTTCATAAATCAATTAAACACTTCTCAAATTCTTTTAGTCACTATGCCCCAGTTTTTTGGAACTCTCTCCCCTTCCAAATAAGAAACAGTCCCTCTGTCGCATCTGTCAGGAAACACCTCAAAACGCACCTTTTCAACTCTAGATTCCCAACTTAGTCTCCTTCCCTCTCGGTTCCACCCACAAACCCGGTACACTGACCTTGAATGCCCCTCGACTCTCCTTATAAGAAATGATTTTTGTTACTAGTGCACTGAGTTCCCCTTAGTGGGGAAGATATTGCGCCTGCAAAGCAGTAGATTAGATTAGATTCTCTTAGGTAAACAGGCTGACCTTGGTTGAGGATTTTGTATGTAATGAGGCCTATTTTGAATTGTACCCTATACCTAACTGGAAGCCAATGGAGTTTTTTCAGTTGAGGGTGATTGAGAAAATTTTGAGAAACGGGTGACAACCCTGCAGAGTGAGTTTTGCACTAGTTGCAATCTTCTTAGCTCAAAGTCTGTGAGTGATAGAAAGAGGGAATTGCAGTAGTCCAGTCTGCTGCTGACCAAGGCATTGGCTAAAAGAACTAAATTGATGACTGTTTAAACCAAAGAGATGACATCCTGATCAGTGCAAAGATATAGAAAGATCCTGATTAGAGACTAGAGAAAGTAGAAAAACCAGCTGATAACAAGATAAAGGCGGTGAGAGAAGCAGGAAGACCTAAAGGTAAGACTACCATCAAAAGCTTCCTAGGCATGATTGAGTATCTGTATAAATTCATACTAAACTATGCAACATTTACTGCACCATTAAGAACAAGGAAAGATGCTGACTTCAAATGGAGAAGCAATGAGCAGAAAGCATTTGATACACTCTAGCAAAGCATCACAGGGGATACACACTCAGATGCTTCAATCCAAAGTTCCCATTGTTACAAAAGTTACAAAGACAAAATAGCAGCCGCCCTACTCATGAGGACACATAACCAGTGGACTTTGTTAGCAGAACCTTGAGCGATATAGAGAAACGGTACAGACAAACTTAGAACGATGCTTCAGTCATCAAGTGGGGGAAGGATAGACCGTCAATTTATCTTTTGGGGGCTCCCAAGTTCCAGAAAGTGACCAGCCACAAACCATTCATTCCCTTGTTCAGCAAACTGACAGCAAAACAGCCACCTCTGGTTGAAAAGTGTGTGATGGCTTTGCAGGATGTAGATTGTCTATGAGTCTGGGCAGGATGAAGGAGACTCCTTAGATTACCTGTCAAGACACCCACTGCCAGAGACAGGATCCACAAGTGGAATCTACAGCTGCAGAAAATAATGAGATGCATGAGACTACACATTTGGGAACACCACAAAAGAGACCACTATATCGCCTCATTTTACCCAGTGAGAATTATACGAAGTGAATGGTATCCTGATGAGAATGGACAAAATCATATTACCAAATAAACTAAAGCTGAAGTCTGTAAAATCAGGAACACTTGGGCATCACCAAGACAAAACAACTCATCAGACATAAATATTGGTTCCTGGAGCTTAATAGCCTGGTAGAGGAGACAATTGGACGCTGCTATGAGTGCCAGCAGAGTCAAGCAACCTACAAAAACTTTACAGATGCTGAGTGAGGTCTGGAGTGAGGTCTCAGCCAACTTTGGGGACCACAATGACCCAGACGGTCATTGTAACTTAGTCATGGTTGAGAGGTGGGACACTCAACATGGTTCAGGGCCACAAGAAGGGCCATGAGAAAATATTCTGTGATCTAAGAACACCAAGAAAAATATGCACAGACAATGTACTCCCATTTAATTTCAACAACTTTCAAAAATTCGGACTGGATAGATATTTAAAATATTTAGTGCAAAAACACTAATGTGTCATACTGCCCTGTAAAAACATTAACTGCAAAAATACATTAACTAATATTCACAAACATATATATACAAATAATTAAAAACTGGCAAAAATACCGAACAAAAAACAAGATTATACGAAATGACTAGAATAAACAATGTAAAAACCACAATCATCAATACATAAATAAAAAACAAAATAAAGTGTAAAAATACAAAGTATAGATCAGTATCACAGAACAACACTAGCCAAGACTAGATTTTACAGAATAAATTAACATGAAGGACAAAACACAAAATGATTTAATTAAAACTTTTTAAACAGGCCACATTCTTTTACATTATAAACATTTTCATTAAATAACTTTTCCATCGTATTTATATCTCTATAATATTTTATTCTAGTGTCACATAGGTCGATACAGTGTAATAATATATGCTTGACTGTATCAGGACAATGACATGGAATGCACCAGGGCATATCTTCACCTTTCAACAGATAGCTGTGTGTGAAATAGGTGTGTCCTATACGGGCTCGAGCTATAACTATTTCCTCCCTACGAGATAAACCCGTCCAAACATAAAAATCTCCAACAGTAGCGTTTATTTGAAATAGTTTGTTATCAGGACACACATTCCATTGAGCTGGCCACTTTTGTTTAAAACACTATTTACATTCACTTTCAAGTCTGTATAGGGGACTTTCCAGTCTAAAACAGTAAAATTCAAGGCCTGTTTGGCAAGCTCATCTGCTTTTTCATTGCCCCTTATGCCTAAGTGACTAGGAACCCATGCTAAAACAACTTTTTTATTCACCAACAAACAATCATTAAAAAGCTTTAAAATATCTTGAATAAAAGGATGATCACAGTTGCTGCTATCAAGAGCTTGAAGACTAGATAAAGAATCAGTGAATATCATAAAACAATTCCCATCAGAATTTTTGACCAGATTAAAAGCCATTTTAAGAGCCTGTAATTCAGCTGTGAATATACTAGCATTGCCAGGAAGTCTGACCTGGGCACTGAGGTTCTTAGATGTAGCAGCTGCAGCAACCCTATTTTCTACTTTTGATCCATTAGTATATATAGCCCTATGGTCAGGATAACAACTTTTCAACTGAACAAATAGACTTTGAAAAAGACAATCATCACCAATATGTTTCTTTTGATGGCTGAGACATAAGTCTATGTGAAGTTTCTGTATAGTCCAGTGTGGGTCATCTGGCAATGACACAGTCTGAATTAGATCCAGCTGACAGACAACAAACAAATCTTCCTCTACATGATGCCCAAAAGATCTGATTGCAGATGGTTTCATAAAGATCATATAACTGGGTGTTAAAAACAACATCATGAGCTGGATTGTCAGGATTACTTCTCAATTTCAAAGCATACTGAATACATAATTTATCAAACCTTAAATACAAGGGTGGTTCATTTGCCTCTACATACAAGCTTTGCATTAGAGAAGTCCTGAAGGCTCCCAGGCATATTCTTAAGCCCTGGTTTTGAATGGGTTCCAATTTCTTAAGATATAACTTACGAGCAGAACTAAAAACAGCACAACCATATACCAATCTAGAGTAAACAAATGAACGATAAAGTCTCAGCAAAACACTTCTATCTGCTCCCCAATCCATTTTTGAAATGACTTTCAGCAAATTCATGGCTTTCTCACATTTCTGACGAACATTATTAATGTGAGCTTTAAAATATTTTTATTGTCAAAGATTACACCAAGGGACTTAGTTTGTGAAACAACAGGGATTTGTGAATCGTATATTGTTAATGTTGGGTCTGGATGAAGTTTTCTTTTATTACAAAAATGCATACAAACACTTTGGGTTTTAGAAAACTTAAAACCTTTTTCATCAGCCCATTTTTCAACCTTATTGAGACACAACTGAAGCTACCTTTCTATTGAAGCCATATTTCTAGAAGAACAAGTGATTGAGAAATCATCAACAAAAAGAAACTTTTCAAAGCTAGATGGAATTACATCAGCAATACTATTAATCTTTAAAATAAATAAAGTAACAGAGAGGATGCTGCCTTGAGGGACCCCCATCTCTTGTTCATGTATGTTAGAAAAGACAGATCCTAAACGAACTCTAAAAACTCTGATAAAAAATTCTGAATAAACATGGGCATTCGCCCCCTTAAGCCTACTTTATGTAGATCTCTAATAACATAATACTAACATAATAACATCATAGGCTTTTTCTAAATACAAAATACAAAGACTACATGGTTAAAAAGGGATCTCTAATAAAAGATTCAGGTCTTATTAATTGGTCTGTTGTTGTTCGACCTTTTCTAAAACCACTTTGATATTTTGTTAAAATATTATTTTTCTCAAGGAACCAAACTAATCTAGTATTAATCATTCTTTCCATGGTTTTGCATAAACAGCTCGTCAGAGATATGGGGCGATAATTGGACGGGTTTTTTGAGTCTGCTTGGTTTTGGAATAGGTATCACAGTGGCCTCTTTCCAGCATTCAGGAATTTCATCTGAAGCCCATATATCATTAAATATATCAAGTACCACCATGAAAAACACTTAAAAATACAGCCAATTGCAAGCTCTGTTCATCTATTCAAACTTTTTGAAAGCCTTAAATTCCAGTAACTGAAATTTATCAATTGTTTTCACACATTTTATGCTGAATACTGTACTATTATTTCATTTATTTGAATATCAGCTGAATCATATGCTATATTAACAGGACTTCTGGCGTGAGAAAATCATTCATCGATTCCAAAACAAAAGAAGACGTGAAGGTAAAGTTGTAGATGAAATTGCAGAGCGCAAGCAGAGATATAAAGAACCAAAGAATGAGTGCAGAAGCATAAGCACAAGCCAAGATGATGACCAAGAATCTTCACTTTCTCCTATTCAGAAAGGACGAAGAATAGAGACTATTTCATCAGACTCACTTATTTTTGGGCTGGCCAATTTTTCTCCACCTGTGGATGAGTCTGAGGATAGTATTTCCTTGAAAATACATTTGCACTCATTAGCTTGTGAAAGCAGATGTAAAGAACCAAATAAGAGAAAAATAAACTTGCTAATGAACAAAAGATTTTCTGAGAGAAGGAATTATATACTGAAAGATCAGCCAGCAATTATTGATGTACTGTCCAAGTACCCTGTTCTACATGACCCTGAAGAGGTAAGAACGAAAATTTGTTCAAATTCCTGTCAGAGATTTATTATGTCAGATGGAATCAGCAATCTGACATGATGCTACTAAATGTGATGTTGGACCGGAAGTGCCAACGTCCTGTCATTAATATAGAAACTTATGCCAGGGAACCACAATTTTCTCAAAAACTGACTAGATTTTATATAGTGCTGGGAATCGCCCCTAATTGTTATTGTCGATTAATCAACCATTCTTGCGATCAGTGATTGAACCATAACTGACTATTTAACTCATTGTGATTACAAAAGTGTGAAATGCTTTTTGGGATAACACATACAGGAGTCCGGTAAGAATAACGGTGTTTCAGAGTTTTAGAATGTACCAAAAGAACTCACTTCCAGTAAATATGGCAGCAGACATAAACAAAGCACAATTTGTGAGAAAAAATAATATTGTTAAATGTCACAAGTAATATCCAAAAATTGTAAAGTAATATATACATATAGAAAAGGGTTGTGCTGAATTAATTGATTATGAAAACTTGTGAATGTCCGCCCGCAATTATGATGATACACCAGCAAATGAAATTGAATGCATGTCTAACCGTCCAACCACTAATTTTATACATGGAAATGATCTGGAAAGAAAGATCTATCTTTCGTACAGAGGAGCTTTTTATAGTTTTTTTGCCACTGTCGAAATATATTTCCTATGGTGTTGAAAATTGGAGTCATCTATGAAATTTTACATCATCAGTGACATCACAAACCTCATGAATATGTGTGTAATGATGTCGTCTCCACATTGAAATTGCATAAAAAGGCTATGAGGGACATTTTTGGTGAAACTTCTTCATAAAGTTGCCAATCTAAGCCATATTGTATATATACTTCAAAAATTCATAAAATAGCCATTTAACAAATGATATGCCATTTTAAAGCTTACAGTACATGCCATTTAGCTATTATGATTAAACATATCTTTCAACTAGATAAAGCTCCGGAAATTTTGTAAAAGTTTAGAAAGACACAGACAGCCATCTGACATATGTGTGCCTTAGGTGCACATTTATCTTGTCAATAATTGAAACCATCTTATTGTGTCTTGTCAGTCACTCATGAAGAAAAACTGTTAACTGCATGTATATGTAAAGATCTGTATGCCTTCAGAAGATGTTTTCTTCATGAATTATTCTCATAAATCCATTTACAGATGGAAAATAGTGAGTACTGGGGGCAAACAAAAGTATTTAAATTTTCATGTTTCAAATTCAACATAAAAAAGTTATAGCATCTAATATTCTGTGAGTCTAGTAATTCTAAAACCTGGTTTTTTTGTAAAAGAAGTGTTTTTTGTGAAATGTATACTCATTTACACATAAGCTATGACTTGTCAGAACTGAATTTATAACACAACTTATCTGTAGGTTAATACTGAAAATAGGAGTATTCTTTTCAGGAAAGCCAAAAGATTTCCCAATAGGTTAATTTCAAACCTCTAGGACCAATAATAATTATTATAATAAGTGACTTATAAGCACTTTTATGTTTGGCTATCCACGTTTGCCCTTGAAGGAGAGGCCCAAAGTCAAATTGGACCACACCAAAAGATTTCCAGCCCATGATTTCCAGTAGGTTGGTTTACCATCCAGAACCTCTAGGACCAATAATAAACAAGTTATAAGCACTTTGAAGTTTGGTTATGCTCGATTGACCTTGAAGGAGAGGCCCAAGGTCAAATCTGAAAACATCAGAAGATTCCCAGCCCATGATTTCTTACATATTGGTTTACCATCCCAAACCTCTAGGACAAATAATAAGCGAGTTATATGCACTTTTAAGTTTGGCTATGCTTGTTTGACCTTGAAGGAGAAGCCCAAGGTCAAACCTGACCACACTAGAAGATTCCCAGCCCATGATTTCCTACATGTTGGTTACCATCCCAAACCTCTAGGACCAATAATAAGTGAGTTATAAGCACTTTTATGTTTGGCTATACTCGTTTGACCTTGAAGGACAGGTCGAAGGTCAAATCCGACCACACCAGAAGATTCCCAGCCCATGATTTCCTACATGTTGGATTACCATCCCAAACCTCTAGGACCAATAATAAGTGAGTTATAGGTACTTTTATGTTTGGCTATCCTCGTTTGACCTGGAAGAAGAGGCCCAAGGTCAAATCCGACCTCACCAAAAGATTCCCAGCCCATGATTTTCTATATGTTGCTAACACATCCCAAACCTCTAGTACCAATAATAAGCGAGTTATAAGCACATTTAAGTTTGACTATCCTCGTTTGACCTTGAACAAGGGGCCCAAGGTCAAATCCGACCTCACCAAAAGATTCCCAGCCCATGATTTCCTACATGTTGGTTTACCATCCCAAACCTCTAGGACCAATAATAAGCGAGTTATAAGCACTTTTATGTTTGGCTATGCTCGTTTGACCTTGAAGGAGAGGCCCAAGGCCAAAACTGACCACACCAGAAGATTCCCAGCCCATGATTTCCCACATTGTGGTTTACCATCTGAAACCTCTAGGACCAATAACAACCGAGTTATAAGCACTTTTATGTTTGGCTATGCTTGTTTGACCTTGAAGGATGACCTTGAAGGAGAGGCCAAAGGTCAAATCCGACCACACCAAAAGATTCTCAGCCCATGATTCCCTATATGTTGGTTTACCATCCCAAACCTCTAGGACCAATAATAAGTGACTTATAAGCACTTTTAAGTTTGGTTATCCCTGTTTGACCTTGAACCAGGGGCCCAAGGTCAAATCTGACCACACCAGAAGATTCCCAGCCCATGATTTCCTGTATGTGGGTATGCCATCCCAAACCTCTAGGACCAATAATAAGCGAGTTATAAGCACTTTTCAGTTTGGCTATGCTCGTTTGACCTTGAAGAAGAGGCCCAAGGTCAAATCCGAACACACCAAAAGATTCCCAGCCCATGATTTCCTATATGTTGGTATACCATCCCAAACCTCTAGGGCCAACAATAAGCGAGTCATAAGCACTTTTCAGTTTGGCTATGCTCGTTTGACCTTGAAGAAGAGGCCCAAGGTCAAATCCGACCACACCAGAAGATTCCCAGCCCATGATTTTCTACAGGTTGGTTTACCATTCCAAACCTCTAGGACCAATAATAAGCGAGTTATAAGCACTTTTATGTTTAGCTATCCTCGTTTGACCTTTAAGAAGAGGCCCAAGGTCAAATCCGACCACACTAAAAGATTCCCAGCCTATGATTTCCTATATGTTGGTTTACCATCCCAAACCTCTAGGACCAATAATAAGCGAGTTATAAGCACTTTTATGTTTGGCTATCCTCATTTGACCTTTAAGAAGAGGCCCAAGGTCAATTCCGACCACACTAAAAGATTCCCAGCCTATGATTTCCTATATGTTGGTTTACCATCCCAAACCTCTAGGACCAATAATAAGCAAGTTATAAGCACTTTTAAGTTTGGCTATGCTCGTTTGACCTTGAAGGAGAGGCCCAAGGTCAAATCCGACCACACCAGAAGATTCCCAGCCTATGATTTCCTACATGTTGGTTACCATCCAGAACCTCTAGGGCCAATAGTAAGCGAGTTATAAGCACATTTAAGTTTGACTATCCTCGTTTGACCTTGAAGGAGAGGCCCAAGGTCAAATCTAACCACACCAGAAGATTCTCAGCCCATGATTTCCTACATGTTGGTTTACCATCCCAAACCTCTAGGACCAATAATAAGTGAGTTATAAGCACTTTTAAGTTTGGCTATCCGCGTTTGACCTTGAGCGAGGGGCCCAAGATCAAATCCGACCACACCAGAAGATTCCCAGCCCATGATTTCGTACATGTTGGTTTACCATCCCAAACCTGTAGGACCAATAATAAGCGAGTTATAAGCACTTTTAAGTTTGGCTATGCTCGTTTGAACTTGAAGGAGAGGCCAAAGGTCAAATCCGACCACACGAAAAGATTCCCAGCCCATGATTTCCTACATGTTGGTTTACCATCCCAAACCTCTGGGACCAATAATAAGCGAGTTATAAGCACTTTTAAGTTTGGCTATACTCGTTTGACCTTGAACGAGGGGCCCAAGGTCAAATCTGACCACACCAGAAGATTCCCAGCACATGATTTCCTATACGTTGGTATACATCCCAAACCTCTAGGACCAATAATAAGATTCAACGCTTAATCTTGGCAAATTTTTTATGAACCAATAATCAATCGCCCGTCAATCGGTCAATTATGGCCCGATTGATCCCAATATCAACTGGCGCCTAGATTCTTCTGTCAGGAATGTGCATGCCAAATTTGGTTGACCCACACCCGGTACTTTCTGAGGAAATCTAGTGAAAAGGAAGGAATTTTTTTTTTGAATTTTTGACAATGTGACCTTGATAAAGGTCAAATTTATGCCTATCAAAAAATTTCCCCATGCCTATAGAAGACAACTGCCAAATATCATTTGGATAGACCTAATAACAAGGGAGATATTCAAGGGAGACGATAATGCGGCGGCTGACTGAAAACCGGGGGTGAAACCAATAAGCGTCCCCTTTTCAAGGGACGCTTAATTATGTGACCCCTCATTAAGCATACTTACAGACCATGTTACTAGAACATTTTCTCTCTGTTGCACTGAAATGTAATTGACTACATTGATCTACCTGTTCAACTTACAATATCCAGACTAACTCAAACTTTCACATTTATTGAGTACTACTTATTGAAGTTTAGACATAATCAGAAGCTGTCTAAAAAGCTTCACGGTCTTATCAAGAGGCTGGAAAACTTAAGTTAATTATGTGGCCCCTCATTAAGCGTACTTACAGACCATGTTACTTGAAGAGTTTCTCTCTGCTGAACTGAAATGTAAAGTTTAACTAGTGGCATGAGCATTGATACAGTGTAAAATATTTTGAGTAAGTTTAGCCAATTGTTAATCTATTTTTTTGGTAAAAGACAAAGGAGTGAAAAGATGTCTGACAAAGTAGGGAAATAATGGCAAACTTATAAATGGGTCATTAACATTTTTTGTAACTACTAAGGGATGATAAGGATGGTACATTTTCAAATTGATTGTTGGAGTTTGTACGAGATGTTTTAGTTCTCTTTACTGCCATATTTCAGATGTTCTTTTCTTCAGATACACTGTTATTTAATATTAAGATTGTACACAAACTTTTCCGTGTAGCCACTGACATAAGGCTGATATTTCACCAATACTGAAAAAATACATCTTAAGTGTATGCAACTACAGAAAAGGTTTTTTATTGTGATGTTTAAGCTATTGAAGTTTCAACTTAAAACATTGGCTTTGGTATATGCTTAACAATGTGTATTGGAACTTTGCTGTTGAATAAGTCTACAACTACTGAGCCTGCTAGTTCTGAGAGCTAATTATTCAGACCTGTACTAAAAGTAGTTTGTATCCAGCAATAAGATGTTACATCTGGTTTTATTATATTTGTAAAATTTAATATAAGTGGATGTTGTAATTGAAACATTTGTTTTTAAAGTCTGGGGATGTCTATTAATAAGTATTGAATGGCTTTCATGTATAGTTTCTTGTCACTGAAATAATATTTTCAAAAGTTTTCTTACACATTGGTTTTGATATATGTTTAACAATATGTATTGATACTTTACTGTTGAATAAGACTACTACTATACTGAGCCTGCTAGTTCTGATATCTGTTTACTCAGACTTGTACTAAAAATAGTTTGCATCAATTTGTATCCACCAATAAGAGGTTGCATATTGTTTATTGTATTTGTAAAATGTAACAGAAGTTGTACTTGAAACACTTGCTTTTCAAGTCTAGAGAGGTCAGTTAACAAGTATAGAGAGAATGGATTTCATCTGTACCTTCTTATCATTGAAATGTTTTCAAGAATTTGTAATCTTGTGAGTGTGTCATATTTGTTCATTTATTTTTGAGTCTGCTGTATTTGTAATTCAAGAATATTGAAAGTGGTTTTCTTTTTTTAATGCTTCTAATATCTGGTGGATCTGCTGAAAGAGACTGGCTATTTTTTGTGATTTGTATTTTTGAAGATGTCTTATTTTGAATACCATATATGGTATTGTAAACCATCATATAGTGTATAGAACGAGAGCCAGATTTAATAAAATAATTATTGAAAAATAAAGTAATCAATGTTTAAATATTCTTGTTTCCTTGTATTGTAGTTCTGATAGCTATTTACTCAGACTTGTACTAAAAGTAGTTTGTATCAATTTGTATCTACCAATAAGAGGTTGCATATTGTTTATTGTATTTGTAAAATATAATAGAAGTTCTACTTGAAACACTTGTTTTTCAAGTCTAGAGAGGTCTGTTACCAAGTATTGAGAGAATGGATTTCATGTGTACCTTGTTATCATTGAAATGTTTTCAAGAGTTTGTAATCTTGTGAGTGTGAGATACTTGTTCATTTATTTTTGAGTCTGCTGTATTTGTAATTCAAGAATATTGAAAGTGGTTATCTTTTTTTAATGCTTCTAATATCTGGTGGATCTGTTGAAACAGAGACTTCATGGCTATTTTTGTGATTTGTATTTTTTGAAGATGTCTTATTTTGAATACCATATATGGTATTGTAAACCATCATATAGTGTATAGCACAAGAGCCAGATTTAATAATATAATTATTGAAAAATAAAGTATTGAATGTTTAAATATTCTTGTTTCCTTGTATTGCAATTTGATCGTTATTTGTAATCATCAAAATATTGGTTATACAAACGAATTTTAAACATTTTAACACAAAATTCTTGTCCAGGAAAATACTTGTGTACGGAAGAGTGGGAGGGCCAATATTAAAATTTTTTATTTCAAAAGTATCTGGATTTATCGACTTACTATCTCGATAAATCGAGATAACTATCTGGATTTATCGACTTACTATCTCGATAAATCGAGATAACTATCTGGATTTATCGACTTACTATCTCGATTTATTGACTTACTAACTCGATAAATCGAGATATAGATGTGCTACAAAAACCATGACTTCACAGTGTCCCGTAGTAAGGTACAGAAGAGGCTGTCTGGAAGACTGAACTGCTTTGCCTAGTGTGTGTGATGACAGTAGTTACTGCTCCAGAAACGTGAGTATGATATGTGTTGAAATTTTGCATAAATAAATACAAATCTTTTGATGTACTGTTTAGTGGTTTTTTTTCACAGGTAAATAATTTTCGCTCTATTTGCAAGTAAATGTACACCCATGTCACAAATGTTAGATGTCATTAATGTATGTACAAGTTGGCATTATATTGTCTGTTTTTACGTGCTTTTCTGAAAATGTTAAGAAATGCAATAAGTGAACCCTTGTTTATACCTAATAAATGCATCACATGGAATGGGTTTATTTTCCTCTTCCAATTACTGTCTAACATTAATGATGTCTAAGATTTGTGACTGGGGTGTGCTACATTAGAGCATTATGGGTCTGTATTCACTTGTTTAATCCTGTTTCATTAAACCAATCCCACCACTGACAAGGCACATTTGCATAAATTTGCATAATTTCCAGACAGTAAAGACGTTTAATTTTCTTGAAGTATGTGGGTTCAAGTTAAATGGATAAATATAAACCAGTAATGCATTATATGTTGTGCAGTGGATACATGCGAGCTGTACTTTGGTAAATACCAACATATAAGTACAATATTTCATAAAGTTACACATGCTCATATATATTTTGCTGTACAGACACCATGTGCTCACTGTTAGTATAATGATATGCACATTGGCTACTGTTGGGTACAGTACTGTGTATATCACAAAGTATAAATTACAAATATCTTCTTGAAAGGATATCCCTTCACCTGTACTCTGGACCAGTTTAAAAACAGGTTTTATTACGCTACAATAGCTTACCATGTGGGACTTAATGCTGTTCTCGGGTTGCCACACCCGGGGCCAACGTCTTAGAAAAAAAGACAGTTCTTGTTAGCTACCGGATACACTGCTAGTTGTCGTCACGTGATAACCTCTGACCTCTCGCCCTACTTTCTCGTTGGCCATGCGAATTACAATGCTTTATTTTACAAGGAATATTATTTCTTTTTTACAAGGATATACTTGTCGTTGGATCTGGAAACTACATCAGTTTCCTTATTTTATTGCATAGAATCACAATTCAATGTCTTTTCATAGTTCAGATAAGTATCTTTACTTTATTTTACAACTGAAGTCCACTTCCGGTTTCTCGTTGTAAAGCAATAGCGACTCGTTTATGTGTTTTTCTCATACAGGATATATATATATATATGCCTGTCAGTAAAATAAAATAAAATATTTAACCCCTATCTGCTTCATTATTGGACCTTTTTAGGGTTTATATATATATAAATGTAACACAAACGAGTCCTGGTCGAGTGAAATCATCGGAAACAACTTCCGTTTTTTTGTCGAGACAGCAATTCTTGCAATATGCACATCTCGTCTAGGTAGTTTATATACAGGAATATATGCCTGTTGAAATAAAATAAAATAAATTTTGCAAGGGTTTATCCCCGTTCTGCGACTCTATTGGTCCATTTTAAGGGTTAAAATATGATATAAAGCACGATTCTAACTGGGGGAATCCTCGGGGAAACCCCTGTGATGACGTCACGTCTAGACCGCATGTGCTGAGAGACGCGGGTTTCTTACAGTACGTTTATAAATATAAATTAAATTAAATTAAATAATAGGGTATAATATTAATATTTGATCCCTTCTTTCCTGTATTATTGACCATTTATAAGGTTAATACTTAAATAAACAGGAATAGAATTCTTCATTAATCGTCTAGACATTAGGTGTCTCTTTAGGCTATAAGGTAACCTTGGTTACCCATTATTTTAATCATATTTTAATTCATCCAGTTTTAAATTATAATTACTTTTTTTTTTTAGATTCTATGTTATTTAATAACATTCTGTGTAATTTCTGCTTTCATTATCTCACAACTAGCCCTACCTGCAGTGAGGCGGGTGGGGCAGGTGACCTTGTGTCACAGTTGATTTACTTACGTAAATCTAGTTGTGTAGTTCCTTCAAAGAAGGAAAGGCAAAGCTTCCTTGGAAGCTTACCTTAAGGAAAGCTTACATAGAAATTATAATATCCAACTTCTTTCTCCAGGGTGGATCAGATCCCTGCTTTAATTCAGATAAGATCTTAGTTCATCCGAGATTTTAATGCATCCGAGAATCGGATGCAGTAATCCCAACTTCTATTCACCCAAGTATGATTTGATACTCAGTTTTCATTGCATCTCTCGGATCATCTGAAATCTAATGCTTGGTGGATTGTATGTAGATCTGATTTTCGGATGATCGGATCATCTACTCTGATGTTCGGATGTTGATTCCAGATCAGAACACTAACAATCCTCACAAAAAAAAATAAATAAATAAATAAAACTTGGACTAATAGTTCACCAGCCTGGCAGTAAATATCAACTATTGGAGGCTTGGGTCCAAGTTCAAGTCCTCAAGCCCAAGAGGCCTGCTAAACAAGGTCCTTCATTCAGTCCTGGCTCTGTATTTTAGGGAAGTAGGTTGCCTGACTTCACCCTAACCAATTTTTGAGGACATTGAAACTTAGGCAGTTTTTTTTAACCTCCCTGCCCCCAGGGAATTTATGCCTAGATCCTCCTCAGTCTGGACTCTGAATGATTTACTAGGCCAACAGGTACTTGGGCCATTTAATTTCCCTTAAAATGGAACAAGTTTTCAAATTTGTATCTCCTTAGGGGCCTCCTTGGATAAGCCCCTCCTCCCCTTCTGGTCAGCAAGAGTTGAGCTTCAGGCTGCTCTTCACTAGGTTTTTTCTGAATACAATCTGGTTATGGATATATGTTAAGACAGTAGCAAGGCTACTACCAGACAGGTCAAACTCAATTCCATGGTGCATATAAGTAGTCAGAAGGGGTATGGTGAATTCAGGTGAGATACTGGATCTTTAGATCTTAAAGTTCCCCATTCACAACTACTTTAGGAGGGACAGGAGTCCCTCATCAAGGCACCTGTAATAACACTTAGGGTTTAGGCCCTATTAATCAACCCTTTCCAATTCCCCACATCTAGAGGCTCCTACAGGAACCACCCCAATGGGGGTCATTCCATCCCTAGCAGTATCCATCGTTTTCCCCAGGTAGGGGGAAATCGAGTAGCCGAGGCTCCAAGGTCATTCGACCCACTCCAGGGGACGAGGGCATAAAAACCCTCCCCCCCCCCAATGACTCCTCCAGCCTCACTCAGTCCACCAGTAGGAGTTCTCCTCCGTTCTTTCAGATAAGACTGGCAAACAAATCCTGTCATTCTTTTCAATCCAAGTCCAGTCAGAATCCTGACCCGGTCAGAATACAAGCCCCTTCAAAGACCTGGCCTCTGTATCCAGTCTCTTCTGTCAAAGAACGCAATAGAAAGGGTGGAAAATGTAAAATCTCTCGGGTTTTACAGTCGCCTGTTCCTAGTACCGAGCCTCACCTAAGGTGGAGGCCATTCATAGACCTTAACAGGCTCAACCCTTTTCTACACGTAGAAAAGTTCAAAATGGAAACTCCAGGGTCCATCAGGACCTCCCTGAGTCCAGGGGAGTGAGTATCGTCGATAGATCTGTCGGACATTACCTACACATCCCCATCCATCCAAACCCAAGGAAATACCTAAGGTTTTGCTACAAGTCACAGGTGTTCCAATTCACCTCCCTCCCATTCGGACTAGCCACAGCCCCCCAGGTCTTTATAATGATCGTAAAGGAAGTGAAACTAATGGCCCTCTCAAGAGGACTCAGAATTCACCAATACCGGGACCACGGGCTGATCAGGTCCTAGTCTCAGGAGGAAGCCCAAGTGAACACACAGGCAGTGGTAGACCTAACTCAGTCCTTGGGGCGGATAATTAATCAGGAAAAATCAGAACTGAAACCTACTCAGGTGTTTTTCGTTCTGGGCTACGAATACCACCTAGATTCAGCCCTTGTAAAACCCACTCAAGAGAGATGGCTCAAACTGCAGGATTTGATCCTACTCCTCAAGTCAAAACGTGTTTTGACTGCAAGATGTTTGATGTCGCTAATTGGGTTGCTAGCCTCAACGGAGAAAATGGTCCCGGAGGGACGCCTTCAAATGAGGCCCTTTCAGTTTCATCTCAAGGAGCACTGGAGATATCCTCAGTCGCTGGACAACCTCCTTCCTTGGACAGAAGCCATTGCAGCCCACCTAGATTGGTGGCAAAATCCCTCAAATGTGATGAAAGGTGCAGACCTTCATCCCAAAGACCACAGTATCCAACTCTTTACCAACGCCTCAAACGAAGGTTGGGGCGCTAACTTAGACCAAAATTCCACAAAGGGTCTGTGGTCAGATCGGGAAAAAAGGCTACACATATATGTCCTAGAATTGAAGGCGGTCTCCCTGGCCCTTCGAGACTTCAAGGACCAGTGCCAGAATCAAACAGTGTTAGTTGCGATGGACAACTCAACAATGGTAGCCTACATCAACAACAAGGAGGAACACACTCAGCAGAGATGTGCGCTCTCCTGTGGAAGATCATGACCTGGGGCCATCACTACCTCACAACATTGAAAGCCAGGCACGTTCTAGGGTGCCTGAATGTGATGGCTGACCTACTGTCCAGGTCCAACCAAGTGCAGTCAACAGAATGGTCTCTGCACCCACAGGTGTTCAAACAGATCTGCCAGAAGTGGTTCACACCTCATGTAGACTTATTTGCCACTCACCTGAACCACAAGCTCCCACTGTACGTGTCTCCTATCCCAGACCCAAGGGCCTGGGACATAGATGCTCTAAACATAAACTGGACCAACCTCACGGCCTATGCGTACCCTCCTACGGCTCCTTCACAAGGTGATCCAATTGCCTGATCATCGTAATAGCCCCAGGCTGGCCAGGGATGCCCTGGTTTTGGGACCTAGTGCAGCTCTCAACAGAGATCCCACTACAACTCCCAGTGTCAACGACCCTACTCAAACAGTCCCACAGGTATGTGTTCCACAACAACCCCCAGCACCTGAACCTCCACGCCTGGTGTCTAGGAGCGGACAGCTCCAAGAACAAGGCTTCTCTGTGGAAGTGGCAGAGAGAATTGCTGCCCCTCAGCGGTCTTCAACAAGGACCATCTACAAGTCAAAGTGGGCCCTATTTAAAAAATGGTGCAGAGAAAATTCGGTGGATTTCTCCACTCCATCTGTGAAACAAATCTCAGATTTTTTCATGTACCTGTACCAAGACCTAAACAGGCGCCCCTCGACCTTTGATGGTTACAGGACTGCAATCGTTGACACTTTGGGCCCAACGGCCTAACATGTTGCACACAATGCAGACCTTCATAGGTTACTCTCCAGTTTTCACAGGGATCGTCCCAAAAGTTCCAGAAATTTACCCAAGTGGAACCTTTCTGTTGTCCTCACCGAGCTCACAAAAGCACCATTTGAGCCCATGAAAGACACAGACCTCAAACATCTTACTCTAAAACTGCTTTCTTGCTAGCTTTGGTCTCCGGCAACCGCCGCAGTGAAATCCATGCCTGGGTCGCAAACAAGTATCTAATCTAGGCCAATGGGAAAAGGTTGCCTTGTTCCCTTCTTCTGATTTCATAGCCAAAAACCACCTAGCAAGAGAAGGTTCTCAAAGTGTATCTCCGGTGACTATTCCTGCTTTGACTACCATTGTAGATAGACAATCTAAAGAAGACAGGACCCTGTGTCCCGCGCGGGCCCTGAGGTTTTATTTGGACCGAACAAAAGACCTGAGAGGGTCTCGTTCTCTCCTTTTCATCTCCTTTAAGAAAGGACATACCTCAGACATCAGACCCGCTACTCTCTCTTCATGGTTGAAACAAACCATCCTACTTTGTTACAAACAAGCAGATCAACAACCCTTGGACTTGGTCCAAGTCAAAGCGCATGACATCCGGGCCTTCACGGCCTCTAAGGCCTTTTACGGTGGGGTATCGGTGGACCAAATCATGCAAGCCTGTCACAAAGCTCACAACACATTTACAAATTTTTACCTAAAAGACCTTACTTGGTCGGACACCGACAACGATATGTATCTGGGACCCGTAGTGGCGGCACAACAAGTCGTAGATCCTTCCCCTCAGATCAGTTGTCCTCGGAAAGAAAAAAGGGGGGGGGGGGGGGGCACATCCGCTACAACCAAGTCTTCAGGAGTCTCCCCCAGGATCTAGGTATTCCTTTACCTTCAAGATGTTACGGGTAAGGTCATTTTTGTTTTTCAGTTATCAAGTAACTTCTATTAAGGACTTATTTAGTTGTCATTAATCTCATATTCAGGTTGTAAAAATTTATGAGATGTCCAACCATGGGTTGGTCAGTCACTAGTGATGGGCCCTCAGGGACCCTTAGACCTCGAAGTGAGCACTGCTGCACTTCCGTCCTACAATCAAACATCTAGACAGTTTCAGCACTGTCTCTCATTTTATTTAGCAGGGCGTCAAGTAATTCCTATTTTCCTATTTTTTCCTATTTTCTGAGGAATTCCTATTTTTTTCCTATTTTGTGAAAAAAATTCCTATTTTCCTATTTTTGGGGGAAAATTTTTATCGATTTTATTTATCTTGAAAAAGTTTGAGAAAAAATGTTATATAGCAATTTTTATCATTAAAGAATGTATTTTCTTTTTCTAGCTTTGTTGTACTATTGGGTTATACTCCATACCATAGTGTATACCTTAACAAAGGAAGCTTAAATGAAGGAAATGAGGGTACATTATGTGTATACTTTCTCAGAGTGTGAAATTTGTTACAGGCCTGTCTGGGGAATTCTGATTTGCCTGACAAGCCCCAGCCTTGTGTGAATCAGTTCAGGCCTGTGTAAAAAAAAGTGAATTTCTGTCATTGCCTTTCATTCACTGCCTACTAGTTATCCACATGTATCATCATTACATTAAGTATTTATGACCTTGTGTTGTGAAATGTAGTGAAATGTAATTGTTTTCCTTACAGATATTTACCAATAGAACTTCATTTATGGACACATCTATTGCTTTTGTAGTTTAGTTAATTTTAGTTGGGTTGGACACACACAGTGAAGATGTCCAGTAAAGGAGGGAATCGGTGGACTTAACATTTTAAAAAAATTTTTTCAGCTTAACTCACTGCAGATTATCCAAGATGTGCTTGTGAACCTGCTAACAGTAACTAAGGTGTGTTATGTTGCAGTAATGAGTATAAATATCTTTTCCTATTTTTCAGAAGCTGTAGTTATGTTTGGTGTTGAAATATAGCATAGTAGATATTATTATCAACATGCCAAGTGGAAAAACAAAATTTAATTCTTCATGGCTGGAAGCAATAGACAGCAATGAGCAAAAATTGACACAGTGGTGTCGAATTGGAAAAGATGAATTTCATGGATACTGTAGGTTTTGTGATGTGGACATAAAATGTGATAACAGTGGGAAGAATGAATTATTGCAGCATGCAAAAAAGGAAAAGCACAAAGAAGCTATTAGATTTGTTCAAGATAAAACCCAACCCAAGCTCCATATGGCAACAGCTACGCCAACATCTACACATGGACCGTCTGTGTCTAAAGAACTTAGCATTCTTAAATATGATGACAGCAAGATACATGCCCAAATCTATTGGTTGGCTAAAGTAGCTATTTGTAATTTTAGCCTGAGGTCACTTGATCACATTGGAGACACTTTCAAATGTATGTTTCCTGACAGCAAAATTGCTGCGGATTTATCCCTCAGCAGAACAAGTGCATCATATATGATTACAGAAGGGATGGCTCCACATTTTCGGCAAGTTCTTGTTGAAGATTTGCGGAAATCAGATCTCCCATTTGCATTACATTTCGATGAAACAACAAATGTTCAGGTGAAAAAACAGATGGACCTAACATTACGCTATTGGTCACCCACACATGAGCAAGTATGGGTTGCCTTTTATACATCCTGTTTTTTCGGGCATGCTGATAGCGAAACAGTTGTTGCAAAAATCTTTGAACAATTAAAGCAGGACAATGTTCCAGTCAAAAAGCTTATTACGCTTGTAAGAGATGGACCAAATGTCAACAAGGCAATCTATTCAAAATTAGAACAAATGATTAAAGATGAAACCCCAGATTTTACAGGTTTTGTTGATCTTGGTAGTTGTGTATTGCATGTTGTACACAATGCCTTTGGAAAGGGTTTGGAGAAGTATGGGCAAGAAGTTCAGCAGCTTTGCTTGGATGTGCATGCACTTTTTAAGTATAGTGCCGCAAGAAGGGAAGACTATCAGAAGTTGCAGCTTGAGATGGAAGTTGGCATTAACATGTTTCTCAAGCACACAGAAGTTCGTTGGTTGAGTATTGGTCCTGCCATTACAAGACTTCTGGAGCAGTGGGACTGCCTCTGTGATTTTGTCAAGCAGCTAGGAAAGGATGAAAAGTCTGCCCCAAAGAGTTCCAATTACCGAAGGGTACGCTCCATGTTGGGAAGTGAAACTCAGAAAGTCACCAAAGTTCAACTTGAATTTATAAAAGGATGTGTTCCTGGTTTCGAAGAGTTCCTGACACTCTTTCAGAAGAATGAACCAACCATTCACTTGCTGTACAGTAGTATGTGTAGCACTTTGTTGAAGTTGCTGTTGAGGTTTATCAAACCAGAAGTTGTTGATGGTAAGCATGGCAGAGACCTTGCTTCTATCTCTACTAACAGCAATCATCAGCTTACTGATAAAGACCTTGACATTGGAGATGGCACAAGAAAGGCATTAGCAGTGCTAAAACCTGACCAACAAAGATCCCCTCTTCTAGCAATGAGAGCTTTCTTTGTTTCAGCCATAACTCACTTGCAATCAAGGCTTCCCTTGAACAACAATGTGTTGAAGGACCTTGGGTGTTTTAACCCTTTGAGCAGGAATGAGAAGACTACCCTTATCTCAATCCAGAATTTAACCAGAAAATTGCAGCCTACATTGGATGTGAGTGCAGTAACAGATGAATGGAAACTGCTGCAGGTTGATGAGGATATAAGCTCTATCACAGAAACTCAAACTGAGCTGTACTGGCAAGCTGTGTTCTCTTTGAAAGCATTTAGTGGTGATCAGCGATACTCCCTGCTTCCCAAGGTAATCAAGTCTGGATTAGTTTTGGCACAAACAAATGCCGAATCTGAGCGTAGCCTTTCTATCAATGCCAGGCTAGTTACAAAAGAACGGGCTTCCCTTGGAGAGGCATCTGTTATTGGATTGCGTACTGTCAAGGAAGCTGTCCATTTCTATGATCCAGTAGAAAACAAACCTGAAAAAATTTCAGTTACCAAAGATTTGATCAGATTAGTGAAATGTTCATATGCATCATACCGGGCAAAACTTGAAGAAGAAAAGAAAGAAGCCAATAAGAAGAAAATGGAGGAAGAAATATCAAAAAAAGCAGAAGAGCAAGCAAAGGCAGAAAGAGAGAAGTTATCACAGAAGAGAGCTAAAATGAAGGCATCTGAATCAGATCTCAGAAAGCAGGAGGATGAAATCTTAGGTGAAGTTAGGGCTGCTGATCAACTCTTGAGTGATGCTTCTAAGAAGCTGCAGGAAGCCATTTCGGGCTCGTCTGTAGATAAAATGAATATTACAGTTGCTACAATGATGTTGGATACAGCCAAGCAGAAGCGAGAAGGTGCTATGAAAAAATTAGATGAAATCAGGAAGAGGCAGAAAAAGCTAGAGGATGAAACAGATAGGTTATTTGATAAAGCGGTCCCATCTACTCACACAAAAATTGATAAAGCGGTCCCATCTGCTCACACGAAAAAAAAGTGTTCAGAAGGCAAAACAGCTGTTCCAAAGAAAAAACCCAAACTCTCTAAGTAATACTTAAATATTACATATATGTATATGTAATTTGTGATTTGAGAGACTAAGTGCTGGACACTAAGATAAATATGTTGCACAGATGTTGAAGTTGTTTGAGCTTTTTCCTGTAATTGGTTTCTTTGGCAATTTTGTTAAAAACATTCCTTGTCTAATTGTAAGCAACTTTAAGGATTCTTGGTAATTATGTTTTTCTTTTATCATTTGTTTGGATTGTCTACAGTTAGTAAAAAAATTTAAAAAATAATATTGATTTTTTTCTTTGCTTAAATTAAAAATAAAAAGCACAATGCCACTTCGACTATCATTTGAGGTAAAATGATACTAAAGGCAATGTCTTTAGTATTGGGAACTTGTTTTCCCACACATGTATTACTAAAATATGTGTTCCCTTGGAGAGGCATCTGTTATTGGATTGTGTACTGTCAAGGAAGCTGTCCATTTCTATGATCCAGTAGAAAACAAACCTCTACAGTTAGTAAAAAAATTTAAAAAATAATATTGATTTTTTTCTTTGCTTAAATTAAAAATAAAAAGCACAATGCCACTTCGACTATCATTTGAGGTAAAATGATACTAAAGGCAATGTCTTTAGTATTGGGAACTTGTTTTCCCACACATGTATTACTAAAATATGTGTTCCCTTGGAGAGGCATCTGTTATTGGATTGCGTACTGTCAAGGAAGCTGTCCATTTCTATGATCCAGTAGAAAACAAACCTGAAAAAATTTCAGTTACCAAAGATTTGATCAGATTAGTGAAATGTTCATATGCATCATACCGGGCAAAACTTGAAGAAGAAAAGAAAGAAGCCAATAAGAAGAAAATGGAGGAAGAAATATCAAAAAAAGCAGAAGAGCAAGCAAAGGCAGAAAGAGAGAAGTTATCACAGAAGAGAGCTAAAATGAAGGCATCTGAATCAGATCTCAGAAAGCAGGAGGATGAAATCTTAGGTGAAGTTAGGGCTGCTGATCAACTCTTGAGTGATGCTTCTAAGAAGCTGCAGGAAGCCATTTCGGGCTCGTCTGTAGATAAAATGAATATTACAGTTGCTACAATGATGTTGGATACAGCCAAGCAGAAGCGAGAAGGTGCTATGAAAAAATTAGATGAAATCAGGAAGAGGCAGAAAAAGCTAGAGGATGAAACAGATAGGTTATTTGATAAAGCGGTCCCATCTACTCACACAAAAATTGATAAAGCGGTCCCATCTGCTCACACGAAAAAAAAGTGTTCAGAAGGCAAAACAGCTGTTCCAAAGAAAAAACCCAAACTCTCTAAGTAATACTTAAATATTACATATATGTATATGTAATTTGTGATTTGAGAGACTAAGTGCTGGACACTAAGATAAATATGTTGCACAGATGTTGAAGTTGTTTGAGCTTTTTCCTGTAATTGGTTTCTTTGGCAATTATGTTAAAAACATTCCTTGTCTAATTGTAAGCAACTTTAAGGATTCTTGGTAATTATGTTTTTCTTTTATCATTTGTTTGGATTGTCTACAGTTAGTGAAAAAATTTAAAAAATAATATTGATTTTTTTCTTTGCTTAAATTAAAAATAAAAAGCACAATGCCACTTCGACTATCATTTGAGGTAAAATGATACTAAAGGCAATGTCTTTAGTATTGGGAACTTGTTTTCCCACACATGTATTACTAAAATATGTGCTATGTGCTAAGTACATGTAATTCTTTCAATGTAATTGACTTTATCGCAAAAAATAAAATGTATTGCTGAACCTGTATTGAATGATTACAGGCTTTTATTTCTAATTTGTTCTCACAGTTTCATTAGTCACAACTCACAAGTGGTGGATTGGGATGGCTATAAGGGGTGTTGGGAGGCCATCTTTGTTCAAAGATATTCCTTTTTTCCCCTAGATATTCCTATTTTTTTCCTATTTTTTAGCATCCAAAATTCCTATTTTCCTATTTTTTTGGAGGTACTAGTTGCTTGACGCTCTGATTTAGGTTTTTGGCTCGTTACAGGCCCGGTCTTCGGGATTGGGGCACTGCAAATGGGACTCAGACTGGTATTTCTGGCACTATTCTATACATATTAATTCAAAATCTTAGAAAAAATGACATATCTTCCAGTCTCAGCTGTAATCCCGCCGGGCGGTTGAATTCAGCATTAAGTCCCACATGGTAAGCTATTGTAGCGTAATAAAATTGTAAATTTTAATTACTTAAATGTAGCTTTTATAAGCTACAAGCTTACCATGTGGGACTTAGAAGAGTCCCACCCTGCCTCCCCGCTGTTTACAGCTGAGGGGTAGGTTTTAGAAAATTTCAACGAGAAAGTAGGGCGAGAGGTCAGAGGTTATCACGTGACGACCACTAGCAGTGTATCCGGTGGCTAACAAGAACTGTCTTTTTTTCTAAGACGTTGGCCCCGGGTGTGGCAACCCGAGAACAGCATTAAGTCCCACATGGTAAGCTTGTAGCTTATAAAAGCTACATTTAAGTAATTAAAATTTACAAATTTATGGCTGTGAGCTTTGTTGATGATTAGTACTGGTAAAATACACCTGTCGTTAAGGGCTATTTCCATACACACGGCATCAGGTATCCCGCATGTGTGATACGGTAAACAGCTATATTCAATTTACTATATAATATAAGACATGTTTTAATGTATGCGGTATGCGGTACGGTTATAATACAGAATGCGGCATCCGGTAAGCCTTTCAATCCTTGTATTGAATTATAGCCGTATTCCACATACAAAATCAATCTAAATTGCATCAGAATGACGTCACTCTATAGTACTTGGTGGGCCCTGTAAACATGCGGTTATTATATAAATTAGATTAGACTATCAATAAATATTTGTAAAATTGCCATTTCTTGCTCGATTTTGACAAATAATATATCATTTTAAAGCTTATAACCCACAGAAATAATTTGTGATGAACAATAACTCGATATTTAATCACAAAACACAAAAATGAAGCGTACATAATTAACTACCAAATTTCTTCCTCATTTGTTCATGTATTTTGAGGCAATAAAACTAATGAATGCACTGTTTAACTACATTTATTATTTAATAATATAAATTGATATATATGATTATTATTGCACTTATACATGGTTAGGGGGTGTAGGTGTGCAACATTATGGTGTGACCTTAATTTGACCTTGCTGTAATAACCTTTACCTATCATATCTTGTCTGGGTTATATTTCGGAAGCCATAATATGTAGGAAGTTGATACTTGGTGGGGACATTACTTAGGGCTTAGGTGTGAAATATCATGGTAACATCTTGATTTACTGTAAATTATTCCACTTATAAATTGTCCCAAATTGCGTTTTACTTATACCCCGGTCACAATTAGAAATTGTGTCCACATTGTACTTATATCCCGTTCACCCTTAACCTTTATCTTAAATTCTTATAAATTGTACTTTACTTATACCCCGGTCACCCTTAACCTTTATCTTAAACTCTTATAAACTGTACTTTACTTGTATCTCGGTCACCCTTAACCTTTATCTGAAATTCTTGTAAATTGTACTTTAGTTATACCTTGGTCACCCCTCACCTTTATCTTAAATTATTATAACTTGTATTTACTTATACCCCGGTCACCCTTAACCTCTACCCTGAAATATTATAAATTGTATTTCACTTAGTCCCTGGTCACACTCCTCCTTATTAAATTATTTGATTGTATTCCATTTATACATCGGTCACCTTTAACTATTGGTTATTAAATCATTCAATTCACAAATTATATTTTACTTATGTCTTGGTTTCACTTATCTTTGATTGCTAAATAGTTTAATATGATTACTGAATCCTCGGTTACACTTGGCCTTGGTAAGAGTATTTTGGTATTGGATTGAATGACATCCTTGGACCTCAGTCATCCTTGGTCAGGGGTGGTCCCAAAGCAATCCAAGTTCTAGTAAATATCACAGGATACCTTTTATTTTTCGTTCAGGTAATTAAAATGCATGGTGGTTGTAAATACATACTTTGACACCCGATTCCACTTCCTTTATTTAAAAACGTTATGTCATACTCTGTAAGTAAAAGTAACTTTTTGCAATGTGAATGACAATAACTGATGCACACTTTTATATTAATTGTGATTTGATAATTTGCACCTTTTAACTTTAACTATTTTTAGTTTTAATTTTATATAAATTTTCATTGTGCACATCATATTTATATTAGTTACTCTCAGCTTTATTGGTAATTTTGTACCTGTTATTTCTTCTAAATTTTAACTTATCTTAAATTTCTGAGAGTACACCATCCACTTTATCCTAACTTAAACTTAACGTTTCTTAAATTTTATAATGTGGGGCAAGAATTTAAATTATTTATAAGTAATGCTGCTTGCACATTGTGTATATGTTATGCCAAATCCTTGAAATTGCCCATTTCATGAAATAGGCAAAAGATTTGCCCATTTCCTGAAATAGGCAACTGTCTTGCCCATTTCATGAAATAGGCAATTTACTCAATTATGACTTGCCCATTTCACGAAATAGGCAATCTTATGTATGGATATAAAAGTTTCATACATAGCTAAATAAAAAAATGTCAAGACCTCCAAAACTTGGTATGATATATAATTTTACATATAATTTACTAACCCAACAACCTTGAAATTTGTTTACTTTCTTTAAAGTAAAGCAACGGTCAATGAATGGAGTTGTCCATCTCACTTATGCAGTATAGGAATACCACTTGCTACCGTCCTTGTCTAAAATATCATATGTAATGTATTTATTGGTATTTATATTTGTGTAAAATATGCTATACCTCTGTACATAATTAAATGAATGTGACAATCTCCCACAGCAGTATTATTTAAATATTTAACTTTTGGCCTTTAATTTCCCCCATATCATATCACAACTAAATGGGACCATCCTTCCCTCTTTTTTATTTCAAATTTAAGGCATAACTACACCAAAATGTTTGTCTAAAAAGATTGATTAAAAAGAACACGTGCTACCCAGAAGGCCCTGACTTACAAGTTTGGTAATCAATAGACAGGGTGTAATTGTTCAGTGTATTGCAATTCAGAATTAATTTCATTGGTCTCAAAGCTGTAAGCATTTGATCATATTTGTGAAGTTGTGATATGTTCCTTCATAAGCTTTACAAAATATTTTTTAGAGAGTATCTATTTTTTTACTTAAATGCAATGTCAGGTATTCTAAAAATACTTTAATTAGTAGCCGACATGTACATGGCTAAAATGCATAACCTGATTACAAATACATCATTAAAATAAAGAAACTGAAATATTTGCAGTAAAATACATTGCTTTGCTAAAATTTACAAAATAATAATCGAAAGTAGCATTTCTGGTAACAACTTAACCCAAAAATATGTTGATATACAAAATATTATTTTTTGTGCATGGTGCTGCCCATTTTGTGAAATGGCCAAGCAAATAATTAAAAAATCACACATTTCGTGAAATGGGCAAGTGACTTGTTGCCTATTTCACTAAATGGGCAATTTCATAGATTGGGCGTAACATATATATAAATTGATTAGCCCCGATGTGGTGGTGGTGGATCTTTTGTATGTTGCAATAAATGACGGGTGATTGGGTGAAACTTGTGTTTGTATGTGTGGGTGTATGGGAATGATTGTGTTGCTTATTATTTATTTATACTCACGTTGTGTTTTGTTCTTTAATTTCAAATACCTGTTGATTTTAAGCATTGTGTTTTCTATAAAATGTCTTCATCTCTTAAATATTAATTTCCTACTTAATCTCCAGTGAGTCAAGTGATCAACTGTTTTGGTAATTGATCACTTGATCCTAGTGGTTGAGCACTTTGGTTCAAATCCAACTTAAATACTTGTTTGTCACTTTTGTGTCATCCATTATATCATACAACTTCCCCAATTCATAACTTGTCACATTGTCTTTGGGTCACTCAGAACAAAGTTCAGTGACATCTTTGCTTCATCTGGTGATATTTCTTGACCTCTTGATGTTATCTGGTCAGCTTCTCCAAAGGTCATGACCTTGGAAGATAAAACCAAATACAAATGCAACTGAAATACAATACCATCATATAATATTGTCAACAAACAATAAATACTTAAAATGTTAAAACATAAACTTTATGAATGGTGACTATGAGAGGTCACAGAGCTTCTTATTACATCATTACAGTATATATAGCTGTATGCTTGTACATTCAAAAAATACCTTGGTACCCATAATTGAAAACTGGGAGATGTTGGTTGAGATGGCTTGTTCGTGTCAAGTCTTTGTAATGTGTGCCATAGACTGTGGACACAACTTTGAATGTAGAAGATTGTTGTGTTGATCCATATGGACCCGAATGGATGACCTGCGACATTGCACTGCTCTGGTAAAAGAAGTTAAACGCAATATTAATCATGTTCTTGTTCTGCCATGTACTGTTATATATATGTTTTTCCCAACAGTTTCAGAAAATGGAGGATTTCTTGAGGAGAAGAGGTCTAAGCGAAGAAGAATTATCAGCATTAGCAGAGGATACTATATTTTTGGTCGTTCAGATATCTTGACTGTCATTTATTAACCAATTAGCTTAAGACCTTATGAACTGTTTAGTTAGTTTTAGTGTGGAACAAGGCTACACAGGTTTTCCAATTTGCAGTGGCTATTCCTTAAAATATAATAATGTCTCTGGGAATACTCGTGGCCTCATTATCCCCAATCTTACGATACTGGTGGATTAGTTGTAGATTCACATACATGATGTAATAATAATTGAATACTCCTCCAACATAACATCTATATTACCTGATTGCTACAGCTTTTTCTAGAATCTAATCTCTGTAACAAAGGCCTTACAAGTCAGGCCTGGGTCATGTTCAACTACTTGTACTTTATTTCATTTCATCCAGTACTTTCAAAAATAAAAATTCTAGAGTACTTGTACCAATACTTGCACTTGGCTAAAAGACCCAATTGCAGTTAATGACTTTTTCAAGTACAAGTAGTGATTTGGTGGATATATATCCCGAGACTAAAGTCGGGGGGCCTCAGTGGTGTAGTGGTAAGACACTTGCCTCCCATCTGAAAAAGTTTTCTTTCCAAAAATGGCGGCCATTTTTAAATTTTGGACCAAATATTGGGTAAGACTTTAAAAGTGCTTGTATCTCCTTAACCATAAGAGATAGATCGATTTTGTTGACACTTTATACCCGCATGGCAGTATACCCAATTTTACAATACTTTCAGGTAGTGGGAACATTGTTTATCGATATTGCCGATATTTATTGTTTTGGGTGGGGGTCTGCCGATATCGATGTGTAAACACATATTTCAATATCGCCATTTTGTGTAAATCCTGCAATTATAGGACAAAAACCCTGACCTTTAATATATTGTCAACTTCTATCCAGTATTTTTGTAAGTTTTTAATGCGTTTTAGAACAAAAGTGCCATGTTTTATTTACTTCCCATTTCATTTTTCTGTTGTAGGCGGGGGATCCTAAAACTTACTTCTCGAATTTGGAAATTTTAGTAGAAAAATTTAATCTCCTGATATCCCGATATTGGGGTAATATGAGCTTTCAATATCGATATGAGGACAGCCAAATGATGTATCCACTACTTTCAGGTAGTCACCATTGTACTAACGTACTTATATTTTATTACTAAGGTGAATTTAAAATGTAAATGCTGAGGCAATAATTTTATAGATTACGGAATATATTGCCCAGAGTAATTAACACAAACCTCCCCACTTATATCCAATAGAAATACACACAGTAGTCTTGACCAATCACTGTGTTTCATGCAAGATGTTCAGCTGTATTTCTTACACGGATGCTATTGCTAGAAAAAAGGAGTTAACATCTTAAAGAGTTCAGATCAAAACTTTAGGCTAGGAAAAATTTCTACCTTTTGGCATGAAGACTAATTTCACAAAATTATGTTACTTTAGACAAATGAAATATGAAAATGTCAGAGTATAAATCATCAGTTAATAATGTGATTTGAGAAACTAATGGTAAAGAACTGGAAATATGAACTGATGATAGAATAAAATATGTGAAGAGAATTTATCTGACCTATTATTTAAATTATCGATGACTTTATTTTTAAGATCCTGTTGTCCAATGTCTGCAATATGTCAGATACGGCAATGAAATACCACCCTCTTAGCAAAGCCAAGCGAGTGAATCAATTTATTTAATATTGGAAACAGTGGCATAATACATGGTGTTATAGATGCCGGGCATAATTTCACAAACTGGATATTAATATTAATGGACAATTTAAGATATTTTACAAGACTTCAGAAGAAAAAGAAAGCACAATGGAAAGAAGATAACATCCAAGCCCCCGTTACAAAAGATCCAAATTCCATAGAGCAGCAACCTGAGACAATGAGTGACACAGAGGAGGTACAACCTCCACCTGCAGGGACATCAGCACCCAGTGGGGAAGGTACTTCAAATTCTGCAACCATAACTACAGCTGCAGAACAGATGCCAGGGACATCATCAAACAGTATATTTACTACAGGACCTTCAGGAAATATGGTTACTCAGTCACACCACACGACTACTGTACCCACCTACACACCGCTCCCGTCTGGAATTACGACGTGCAAAGTACCAACCTTCGGCGCTTCTCAGAAAGAAGACCCAAGTGAGTTTCTTCAGGACTTTTGTGAATATGCCAAACTGTACCACTTAAATAACTCACAGACAAAACATCTTTTCCTGATGTCACTTAAAGACAGAGCAAAAAGATGGTTTCGAATAAACTTTCCTGAGTTTGATGGAGTGGAATGCTCCACTATCTTCAATGCGTTCAAAGAGGAATTCTACCCTCAAGGTATAGATTGGGAGAAGGAGATCAGCTACGACACTCTCAAACAGCAATATGCTGAATCGGTACACAGTTACGCACTCCGGGTAGAACAACTGGCAACAAAATTGAACAAGTCTGATGTTGGGATGATGCAAACGTTCATTAGAGGACTCCTACCCACATACAAGAGATCAGTATTAAGCAGAGGACCTATGAGTTTCAAGGAGGCGTGCAAGATTGCAACACTTCTACAGAGTGCAGAGACGGTGACACAAGAGGACGAGCAACAGGACAAGACACTAAGGACTCTCAATGAATTAGTCACTCAAGTAAACCAACTGCAGTCTTCAGTCAAGAATACAACAAAAAGACCAAGCACCACAGAAACAAGACCACCGAGAGTGACTCAACAACAGTTCAACAAGACTGGTGAGCAGAAAGTTACATGTAATTTCTGTAATAAAAAAGGTCATGTTCAAAATGAGTGTAGATTATGGTTAAGTCAGAACAGAGAGGCTAGTAAGATGAGTAGTAGTTTTGAAAGTGTTGTATGTCTTTATTGTGGCAAAAAGGGCCATTATGCAACAGATTGTAGAACAAGGTTAAGCCAAATGTCTCCAAATACACCTCAAACTATGCATAGAGGTCAGAGTTATCAGAACCCTAGGTCACAAAATGACTATTCCAGAGCTAGAGAGTATAGTCAAAGGTCAAACTCAGATTTTAACCAAGAAAGGTACCCCCAAAGATTTAACCAAAGTAGACAAACAAACCAACAAAAAGGCAAACAGTTTTTTCAGTAGGCTGGCCCCAGAGATATAATAGTAGCAGACGTGCTAGGGAACCGGTATCTCATGTGTCCAGCTTATTGAATAACAGATATGATTGCCAACATTCAAGTAGACCCCAAGGACAAAAGTATGTAATGAACACCTTTAAACAAAGAGACCAAAACTATGAGAGGTATGAAGGTCAAAATTATAGAAATAGAAGGTGTGAAATTAGTCAAAGAGTAGAAAACTACATGATCAAAGATAGAAAAGGTCAAAATACTGGAAGAACGTACAAAGGAAAACAAAAATTGAAACAATTATGGCAAAAGATATATGGTGATTTGCAACCATATAACCACGAAGTCCCTGATAGTGAAATCCCAGTGAAAGTAGAAGGTCTGTCATTTAAGGCATTGTTAGACACAGGTGCTACAGTGAATGCAATAAGTCCTGAATTATTGAAAAATTATCCCAAGCTTAGAAAGTATAAATGTCAGAAACAAGTTGTCACTCAAACAGCTACTACAGCTTGTAGTAAAGAGAAAATAGAGTTGAATACAGTTGTAACAGTGAATGTAGAAATTCTGCAAAGGAATTTCCAGGTTACTTTTTATGTGGTCCCAGAGTTGCAAAATGATCTCATACTTGGTATTCCATTTTTTCAACAAGCAGAGGTTCAAATTTGTTATGACAAAGATGCTATGTATGTCACATTCAATAGCACATTGAGATTAGAAAAATCACTAACTATACCTCCTTTGTCAGAAAGTATTGTGAATGGTGTTTTGAAAAACAGTGTGAAAAGTGTTCAAAATGTATTAGTGTGTGGTAATATGCTGAACAGATTTACAACTTCTGTTGTTGGTGGACGGACCTTGGTACAAACAAAACCTCAACAAAGTACATTTCCAGTGTTGTTAGCAAATACCAAAAACACACCAGTGACATTGACTAAAAATCTCATTATAGGTCATGTATTTACAGTGGAGGAAAATGACATTATTACAATACCAACACAGAAATCACAACAGAACATGAGCAAAAGTTTCATGCAAAAGCGGGTACAAGGTCAAATGAAAAACAAACATAAAAATCACACAAATGGCATGCAAAACAAAATAAAAACAATTAACACCAAGGGTGAAAACTCAGAGCAATATGGTAATAAGGCAGTTGCTAATGAGACTCCAAACACACAATACAAACAAAACAAAAATCTGTATAAGAATGCAGTACCAAACTTTTCAGATAAAACAGAGTTTCCACCTATCCAACACAAACTGAAAGATTGTGCATTTAATAATAGAGACAAACTTAGACTCAAAACATTGTTAGAAAGGTATGAAGATGTATTTTATCATGAAGGTGAAAAATTACCAGCATGTACAAGCTATCAACATAGAATGAATATGAGTCCAGACACAAAACCTTGGAAACAAATTCAATTCAGATATAATCCTGTACAGCAAGAAGCTATTTCAAAGAAAATTGCTGAGATGGAAGCAGCAGATATTATTGAAAAATCACAGAGTACCTCAGCCCAATTATACTAGTACAAAGAAAGAATTCACAATCACCCAGATTTGTCTTAGATCTCAGAGCAAGTAACAAACATGTAATTAAAGACCCACTTACACCAGTTTCGCTACATGATGTAATTAATGCTTTACCAAAGGCCCCTAAATACATCACTAGCTTGGACATGAAACAATCCTTCTACCAAATAGAAGTAGTTCCAGAACACAGAAAATACTTAGCTTTCAGATCTAGGGATGAAATCTGGCAGTTAAAGAGATGCCCCATGGGACATAGGAACTCAGCGCAGTCACTTTGTCGTATGCTATCAAAAGTATTAAAAGGACTTTTATGGAGAAATCTATTTAGCTACTTAGATGACCTGCTTTTAGTGTCACAAACAGCTGATGAACACCTTGAGTTGTTAGAAACTGTACTACAAAGGTTCAGACAACATAGACTTAAATTAAATGCAGAGAAATCAGAGTTTGCAGTCAAAGAGATTCCATTCTTAGGGTACAAGATCAGTGAGAAAGGGTTAAGCTTAGATCCAACCAAACTGCATGCTTTAGAAAATTACAAAAAGCCAACAAACAAGAAAGAGTTAAAGCAATATTTAGGATTTGCAAACTTTCTTAAGAGAGCAGTAAAATCATTTACCTTGATAGCCGGTCCATTGTACAAATTATTGAGAAAAAATGCAACATTTGAATGGACAGATGAGTGTGAACGTGCATTTAGAGGATTGAATGAGGCCATAAAATCAGCAGACACCATACAGTTACCTGATTACTCTAAACCTTTTATCATAGAGACGGATTCATCAATAAATGGCACAGGTAGTTGTTTATTACAGAAAGGTGATAATGGCAAAGTACACCCTATACATTTTGCCTCATTTAGATTTAGCCAGAGAGAGCAAAAACAATCAATCACTTTTCAAGAATTACTAGGATGTGTAATGGCATTGAAGTATTTTCACAAGTACATAGCTTACAGTAAAGTGATTTTGAAAACAGATCACAGACCTATTGTATACTTGTTCAAAAATGCTTACACTGATAGCCAAATTTCAAGAATGCTCACAGTGTTTGAAAGGTATGATTTAGATATACAATTTACTCCAGGACGCTCTAATGTAGTAGCAGACTATCTATCCCGTGCTCAAACAGTTGCATTTAAAGAATTAAGTTTGGAAAAACTAGAACACTATGCTGATGACATGAGCTTTCCAATGCCAACTTCAGAAAAACACGAACAAAAATCAGGGCAATTAACAAGGTTACATTTACCAAAAGTATTAGAAAGTGAGGGATTAAAAAGCAAATTTTGGCAACAAGACCCTGTCAACACACAAATAACAGAAACTGAAGATGCAGAATTTTATCACCACAACAAAAATATACCTCAATCAAAACCAACCACAAAACAAAAACAGACCAATGAAACAGACAGTCAAATTCATGAAACAGAACATACTCAAAGTGAAAACCCAGTAGAAGCAACATCTCAAATTGATAAACAATTTGATAATTCATGGGAAACAGAAGTAAGTCCAACCCAAGCCATGCTGATAAAAGACCAACAAAAGGACACTTACTTTGCCCCCATATATGAATACCTCGATACAGGAAAATTGCCAAATAATGACCAAAAAGCTAGATTTGTGGCAATAGAATCAGAGTTCTATGAAATTAAGAACGGTATTCTGTACCGACTTTCACTGACTCAATATGCAAAGAATAATTCAAGACTTCAATATTGTGTCGCTTTACCAAAACAATATGTGCAAACAGTCTTAGAATTACACCACAAATCAGGACATTATTCAAATTTGAAAATGTTCCATCACTTAAGGGATAAATATTATTTTCCAAAAATGAGAAAATCGATTGAGACATACGTGACCCAGTGTCCAGAATGCCAACAGTATAAAAACCCAAGACAAGCAGACAGACAGTACATAACACCGACAAATCTTCCCAGAATGTTAGAAAGGTGGAGTATTGACCTCAAAGGGCCAATAACTTCAGGTTCAAACTTCAGATATATACTTGTAGCTATTGAACATGTATCTAGGTATATGGAACTTTGTCCACTTATAGATTGTACAACAAACACAATTATGAAAGCTTTCTATGATAACATTATACTGAGGTTTGGAAAACCATCTTCAATTGAATTAGACAGAGCAAGCTATTTTACATCAGATACTATGAAAGCAGTTGCAAAATTGCTAGGGTGTGACCTTAAATATGCTTATTCTTACATTCATCATAGCAATGGTCGTTGTGAAACAATGATTCGGACAGTTTCATCACAACTAGGTAAATTGTGTACTGAGAATCCTTCTACATGGCATACATTGTTACCATCAATAGCCCATGCTCATAATACATATCAAAATCTTGCTACAAATTTCAGTCCATATTTTCTTATGTTTGGACGAGAATATGTGGATCATTTTGAGGCAACATTTCAGACACAAAATCAGCTTAGTGTTCCTCAAAGTCTACAAGAAGTTATAGTACAGATAGTCAAAGCAAGAGACACTGCATTAGCAATGCTTAAAGATACTCATGAGGTATACTCAAAACAAATAACTGACAGATACACTAAAAAGTCAAAACCAGTTAAGTTTGAGCTTCTACAACCAGTGTATGTAAAGGCATTTTCTTATACACAAGGTACTAGCAAAGCACTCACTAAGAGATGGTTAGGACCATTTTACATAAGGGAAATTTTGCAAAGTCATGGAGCAAAATTATCTCAAACAGTAACAGGAGAAATTCTGAAAACAGAGTTTCATTTAGATCTGTTAAAGCCAGCATATGCCAGGCATGTGGAAACAGACACTCAAGCTATCTCATTAGAAAATCTGGATCCACAAGATGTACCCAGATTTCGTTTAGAGATTGCAGACAGACCCCCATCTGCAACAAATGTAAAAACAGATCAACATTCTTCCCCTTTGCAATCATTGACAGAAGTCAATGAAGCACAAAATAAGGCTACTGAAAATAATACACCAGAGAAAACAGAACACACAGCTGCAGATAATGATTCAGAGGTAGATAATGAACAAACACAACTGTTGCTAAAGCCTGTTGCAAAGAAATACATGAATGGAAGTATATGGTTGCTATTCCCAGAAACCACAACATATCCAGCTATCTGGAAACACATCAAACAGTGTACATTAGATAGAAAATTCATCAGCACATTGCCATGGTATACCAGACGTGGACGTTTATCAGGAAAGAAAGATACTTAATGAACACAGCTGTTAGGTTACACCCCTGTTCACACTCAAATATCCTGTAACCATTTAGCTAAACACACTTACCATATGGCACACTTTACCAATAATCTTTATACTCCCAAAACTTCAGTTTATGGCAGATGTGTAAATACATCCCATGCAACACAGCATACCTTCCCTAATTATCTTTACTAAGATAAGCCACATAATCTATAATGAAACACCACTGGGTAAGCAACTGGCTATACCCATCATCTTATGGTTCCTTAACATGACCACCAGGTGCTCAAAGCTCCTACATACAAGAAATTGCTAATAGTTCTGAACAGAGGGATAATAAGTAGTCTTTATCAGTAGAATACTGTTAGACAAAAGAAATCAGTAGTTTCTTTCTTTTGAACTTATGTCATAATTTCTTTTAATATTACATTCTTAATACAATTCTAAATACAGTTCAACTGAAGCAAATACTTGTTAGTTTATGTTTGGATTATAAATACAACATTACAGTGAAAACCAACAAACTAATTAATGCATTTGTGTACAAATAAAGAGATATACTGCAAATAAAATCAATGGATAATTTCTTTGAAAGGATATAGACATGACAATATGGCTATTTTTGTGAATATAATCCTACTGACTTTGTGGATACAGGTAACAATACCTTTTACTAAATACCCAGCAGTCATAAACAGATTAAACTTTGGACTTACCTTTGAATTAGGACCACAATTGGATATTGTATCAGGATGGTGGTTACATTTATATTTACTTAAACTACCAGACTTTCCAAGGAAAGTACCATTTAATGTAACTCATGTTTGCCCACAGAAAGAATATATTGGTACTGATAACCCTCAGGGACGATTTCGAATGAACAGTCTTAATACATGTCTTCACAAACATGTCACCCAACCAGACATACCAAGTTGTCCAGCAGTGCAAAAGCCACTCCATTTGTCACCTTTACGCAATTACCACGTTTGTATTGATTCTTATGTTGAAACCGGAAAACTACCACCACGATGTAATTTTCCAACAATTATGCCCATATTCAACAATGTGAAGAGAGCTAAAAATCTTTGCGATAAATCAAGACAAATCTATCAGGCATATGAGGATATACATCAACAATACTTCGACAAATATTTGAAGGATACCCACAAGACTTTCCTTTTACTCAAAGACATAACTAGACCTAGACGTGCTTTCATAGACATAAGTCAACCCTTAAGCAGTTTATTTGGCACCGCGAGGCAATCAGACATAGATCAAATGAAGACAACCATCGATCAAATATCCACAAGACAGGAAGCAAGTCTAAGAATGGCAAGTAAAGCATACAAACACACATTTCAATTGGCAAAGACAGTCAAAGAAAATTTGGATAATACAGACAAAATGATTCAGGATTTACATTCTGAAGTTTTAGCATTATTAGGTGAAGAAGAGAAATTAATTGAGCAAAATTTTCAGTTAATGTTTCAATGGACAAAAACAATGCAAAAATTCTTAACACTTTATCTTAGTGTAGATTCACAAGTCACAACAATACTTACATCAATCAAACATCTCTTACAAGGTAAAATATCACCGGAATTAATACCAGAACAAGAGGTAAAAGGTGCAATAACTCACATTCACAGCACACTAAATGAACATCATCCTTCTTATACAACCCCTATTCACACACCACAAGATTTCTACAGACATACAGAATTTTATGTACATCTTGTTGATACCAAGGTATACATAGGTGTATTCTTACCAATTTCACATGTAAATAACAGATATCAACTGTACACAATTAGACAACATCCATACCCCTTAGGATTTAAGTCAGATAAAATGGCTCAACTGCAGGACTATCATAATATGATTGCCACATCATTAAACAGACAGTATTACTTCTATGTAGATCAACAAGACCTACAATTACATTGTCTAAGGAATGATAGGTACACATGTTTTTATAACCCTACAATAATTCATTCAAGCCAACCAACATGTGAACATGCTATTATGATGAATGAAGTTGCCCATGTAACGGATATTTGTGAGTAACACATCATACACAAACCATTGACACCAAATGTTTATAGGTTTGACCATAGCAGCTACATTCTTGCTAATATATCACAATATCAGATCAATTGTGGAACCAAATTTGAAACCAAGAACGGTTGTTTTTATTGCTTACTTAAACTCTCATGTGATTGTACAATAGTAGTTGGAACAAAGGAAATACAATCCTTATTTGACACATGTCACCATCCAAACACAACTAGTGTTGTCACATACCCTGTCAATGTAATGGTTGCTAAATATTTAAAACCTACCACAGAATTCTCAAAGCTACTAGGACATCAAATGCAAACAGAAGAAGATACTTCATCAGCCCCAAAGCTAAATATTTATGAGAACGCATATTCTAGGGATTTAGCAGCATCTAAATTTGATCAGGTACAGTTACGTAAAGTCATGGAAAATCTTAAAGATGACAACATTTCATTCAAAAGTGCAATAGACAAAATTGTGCATTCACATCCAGTTTTCCAACCATCTTCTTCTAAGTCATTTTTACAAAATATGACAGATAAGGCCATACATATCACTCAATTTGCATGGTTAGCAATTATAACTACAGCTATTATCTACATATTATGCCGTTTGCATATCATGACTGCACCGCTTATGTTGGCACGTCCTACAACTACCCAAGCCTATGCAACAGACACACCAACACCAGCTGATAATGTACAAACAGTAGATATAATACAAAGTTTGAAGGATAACCATCATCTACTTTCAATGGCAATTATTATTTTTATCCTATTCTGGTTGATTACCAAAGCATACAAACTGTGCATCATTAAACACAAATGGGAAAAATTAAAATGGTTTCTATGTCTTTGTCAGCATACAACACGCAACCCAAAATTTAAAAGGATTTATGTGAACTTTCCATCAACAACACAACTCTACTTCTTTTATCTCCAGAAGTTACCAGTTCACATTATCCCAAGTCCATACTTAGAACAAGGATCTTTCAAGGAGTTACAAATTCAAACTATAATACCTTGCTTCTACTACAAAGTCAATATGATATTCGAAAAACCACCAATCCTTTATCAGAACCAACAACCAATCCCCTTGAGGACTTCATTCTATGTCTTCAGATGGATTGCTCTAGACTTATGTAAGCAATTACATAAAGAATTGAATGTTCTTATATTCATAGAACAAGATTCCCTTTTGATGACACCCCCAATTTATAAGTCTACAGTGATCCAAGTTGATGACCTCCATGGAAATAAAATTTACACGACTGAAATTGATACAATAGAACCCCACAATTACCCGTTCATGAACCATTACTTCACTCCACACCAAAAGCTAGTGAGACAATTAAAAAGGCACAAACTAAATTGACATATCAATATAGCAACCCAGTGCATGACGAATCCTCAGAAATGCAACCATTTCAGTACCAGCCTTAATAAAATACTTTATACCCATTACAACCATTAAAGTCAGAGCTGACGTCGACTTCATCTATTAGGAACTTAAGCTATGGTGAAAGTACATTGCTCTTGCATTAAAACTGTTATCATATTTAGATTATTGCTATCATCAAGATAATTGTTATTACATTTGAACAACTTCTTGTACATTTAAAGAATTGTTCTTACACTGAAAGATTGCTATGATTCATTGATTTCATTGTTTATATTAACACTTTGTAGTGCTTAAGTATTGTAAGTTCATGAGTACAAATCATTAATTTTAGGAAGCAATTGATATATGTATCAGTGTCATTAGTGTCACTACTGTTATATTGTAACTGTGACATAATTTGTAAACATTAAAGACGATTAAATAAGTGATTATTGTTAATAAACTTTCAAAATGGATTCATATATACTCAAAGAGTCTATCTTATGGTCTGTGTCTAATGTTACTACAGACATATGCAATACAGGAGATTTAAATCAATGCATAAATCGTAACTATTCTATTTGTTCATATTTGTAAATAATTCGTTTATGTAGATTTATAGTTTGTTTATTTGGGGTTTTACGTCGCTTTCAACACTGTACAGGTTATATCACGACGGGTAGTTGGAAGGGCAGAGGAAACCAGTACATAGAGTTCGCTAGGGTTGTGTACTGTAAACTGCCGACCAATGGCAAGCAACTACCAGCTTTCCCACTTGAGCCCGTGCGGGGATCGAACCCCGGCCTCAGAGGTGGGAGGCGAGAGTGTTACCATGTAGATTTATAGTGACAGTGAACTTATTATTGTATGTTTAAATGGTACCATGCAATATGCAGACAAACTATTATGCTTATTATTGTACTGCTATTGTTATTTCAGTCATATGTGGATTTGTATTAAAATAATGGATTGACAGCAATTCACACTTTAGTCTCGGTTCCCACCACAATGTTGTGAATGAAAGTTATGATAATATATTTTACACCACTATATGTAACTGTAATCACAGATATACTATGCATCTGAAGCTAAAGATGAAATGCATGCTACTTAAATGTGTATCTTAATAAACATAAATATAGATATGTATAGAAAAGGATCCTTTCACATTCTTGTAAATAGATGAATATCATTACTTTGAGACATATTAGTTCATTTCGTATGTTTTACTCTCTCAATACACATTAGTAACACAGTTATGGTTATCATGTCGAATGAGATGTGCATTATACACAGAAACAGTAATGTAGTAAAAAGTTTCTCTGTATTTATTTTATAATGTTCACATATATGTTGTAAGTATAGCGTTCACAAGGAACCATGATGATTTTTAGATTAATATGTAATATTATGTTTACCACTTTACAGAACAAAAGTTGTGAATTTGATTATACCACTCTAATTCAAAAGTATATCTTATTGCTAAATCTTAAACTCTTCCTCAGAGATATCATTTTGTTCTTACTGTTTAAAAAGTGTATGAGAAACACACAAATTTAGAAACCATTAGGTACAATATCTTAATTGCAACTTTTATACTTTAAACAGTACAACTCATACCTTGATGCACACTTTTATTCAGATGTATATTGTAAAAACAGTTTACAACAGATGCTAACTTTAAATTAATGTTCTTCTTAAAAGGTTCCATTTATGTTTGCTGTATCGTTATTCTGACTAATTAAGATAATTATGTATATTATATTTGTATTTATTGGATTGTATGTTAAACACGAAACACTATTAAATCTATTTATTATCATTTAATATACGAGTGCTATTTATTGATAGTTAACAATTCATTTCTCAGAAAACTATGAACGAGACAGGCTAGCTCGCCTTATTTCTCACAGTGTAACGAGACAGGTTAACTTGCCTTATTTCTCATAGTGTAATAATACTTAACTATACAGAGTTACATGTGTTTTATTACTGTATTATATAGTTATGTATTTATTCAGGTGTATTCTATTTGTTTGAAAGAGTCTGCAGCCTTTCAATACATGGTTCCTAAGTTTCGATGCAATCAAGTGTCATCGCACTTGAACTTCATTTAGCTCATCTGCTAAATACCTTTCTATAATATATAAAAAAAAAAAAAAAAAAAAAAAAAAAAAAAACCAGGTACTTTCAATTTTTATGAAATGTATTATCTATCCAGAAATTTAAGAATAGTATTCCTATTTATTGGCGGTATATGGACTTGATCAACCCATGTTATTTGCTAATAGTTTGCATACACATCTTAAATTACTATAACTTATTATACTCATTCACTCAGTTATTAATTGATGTTACATTTGTAATATTAATATCGTCATTCTTTAATTAGGTGATAAAGTTATTTTATGAAACACTGAAAGGTGTTATTGCATTTGAAAGTTATCAAGTAATTCAGTTTGATGTCATTGTATTTAATGTTAAAGAGACTAAATCATAACATTCAATGGTCTATACTTGCTTATGAACTACGGTGACCCAGTCACACAGGTTCATGCAACCAGTTTGGCCTGGTCTTTCCTATTGTCAATTTACAATGATATTTTCATATTGTCTAATTCCTAATGATTTAGACAGTCCGGTTTTTTTTTTCTTTTTTTTACTTTTACTTTCGTCACACATACACCTTGTAGTATTCGTGTTGTTTATATACATTGATAGAAACAAAACAAAAATTGTTTTCTCTTACTTTCGATTTATATAGTCGCATTTACAATCGACTATACCATGCAAAGCGGGTATGTACTAACGTACTTATATTTTATTACTAAGGTGAATTTAAAATGTAAATGCTGAGGCAATAATTTTATAGATTACGGTATATATTGCCCAGAGTAATTAACACAAACCTCCCCACTTATATCCAATAGAAATACACACAGTAGTCTTGACCAATCACTGTGTTTCATGCAAGATGTTCAGCTGTATTTCTTACACGGATGCTATTGCTAGAAAAAAGGAGTTAACATCTTAAAGAGTTCAGATCAAAACTTTAGGCAAGGAAAAATTTCTACCTTTTGGCATGAAGACTAATTTCACAAAATTATGTTACTTTAGACAAATGAAATATGAAAATGTCAGAGTATAAATCATCAGTTAATAATGTGATTTGAGAAACTAATGGTAAAGAACTGGAAATATGAATTGATGATAGAATAAAATATGTGAAGAGAATTTATCTGACCTATTATTTAAATTATCAATGACTTTATTTTTAAGATCCTGTTGTCCAATGTCTGCAATATGTCAGATACGGCAACGAAATGCCACCCTCTTAGAAAAGCCAAGCGAGTGAATCAATTTATTTAATATTGGAAACAGTGGCATAATACACCATGCACCGTGTCCGCTAACATGGCAGTTTTCACATTCCCTTTGCCTCATTTTTCGCTGACAATTTTGCTGATTTATATCACCAAACAAGCATTCAAGGTCAAGGTGACTATAGCAAGGTAAAAGATGAGATAAAGGTCACACTATGATGTTGAATAACAGGTCCTAACCAATGTCCCTACCAAATACCAGACCAATTTTTTCAAGGTCAAGTTTACTACGGCAAGGTCAAAGATCAAATCAAGGTAAAGATATGATGATGCACAAGTACACCCCCTAACCAATATCCCTAACAAATATCAACTTAATGTTACTACAGCAAGGCCAAAGGTCAAATAAAGGTCAAACTTTGATGTTGCACAAGTACACCCACTAACGAATGTCCCTACTTAATATCAATACTATACCCATAATAGTTCCGGAGATCGAGCCCAGACAAGATATTGCCGCTGCTCCCCCAAACGCCCGCTCAGCCGGACGCCATGGGTGGAAACAAAACCCCCAATCTTTTAGCCTGTGTGGTCAAAATTGGGCAGTTGGCTGTCATTTGGCTTTTGGTGTGCAATATTGTTTTATTTTATCTTTATAGGTGGATGAAGAAGTTGTTCTTCTGATGACAGACGAACAGTTGCAGAAATACATACCTAAGCTGGGGGATCGTATCGCCTTAAAAAATTTCACATGCAAGAACAGTTCAACACTAGGACCGCCCCAGAGTGACAACAAGAAGAGAGGATTGATGGAGAGACTCAGACAACGTCTTATGGCTAGGTCCCACAACAAAGAAAACGAAACTGACAATCAAAGGTGTTAAAAAAAAAGACTTCCAATGTTGAGTCCCCCTGTGGGTCTGGGGATGTAGAATAGGCCCAACGTATCCTCCTGCATGTCGTAAGAGGCGACTAATTGGGGGCAGCCTGTTTGCCGTGGGTTGCGATCCGTGTCAGTGGAAGAGAGGGTCCTGGCTGTTGAGCCAATACTTTGTTGCGGCATTGAGGAGGCAATACACAGCTTTGGCCTCAATTTCACTTAGTCGGAAGGTTAAGATGGCCTGGCTTAATCAATCGGCTGGTAGTGCCAAGCCCTAGTGCTCTAAATTAGTGATGGCTTGTTTATTCTAATGGTTTATACTGTTGTTTGATTGTATTTTGCTGGTGTTTGGTTTGTGCTTTTGTTTGGAGTATCTAGAAGGCGGCTGCTTAACAGGTCAATCAAGGTTCACGTCTGTGTTCTTTGAGTATACTGCTGATGTATCTCTGATATCAGTGTGCAGGGCTCTGCTCCACACTATTATGATATCCCCTTGTTGGGCTCGAAGGGTGGGTGGAGAACATTGGCAATGAATAAATACTATAAAATTATGGCTACACAAAATACCCAAATGACTGATAGGAAAAGGATTAGAACTTCGCCTGATTTCATGACTTCGAACTTGGATTCTGTTCAGATTTGTACATGGCCGCGATTTCTGTTAGTAAAAGGTACAGACAATGAGAGACCTCTGTCAAAACTGTCACCATTTGCTGTAAACAAGGCCATTGTTGCTGTTCTTGGGTCTGATCCCTGTAATATGAAGAAATTAAGGAATGGAGACATCTTGGTTGAATTAGACAAGGAAAACCAAAGCAGCAAACTATTGAAAATGACCAAACTGAACCTGACTATGGACCACGTTATCCCTATCACTGTATCACCACACTACAACCTGAACACAAAGAAAGGGGTCATTAGATGCCCAGATATAAAAGACTGTTCTGATGAGGAGATATTAGATGGACTAAAAGATGAAGGTGTCATAAAGCTGGACAGGATATTAGTATTTAGAGATGGACAAAGGAAACCAACAGGGACATTTATATTGATATTCCAAAGTCAGACCTTGCCAAAATACATCAGGGTGGGTTACTACAGGGTGGCTGTGTCACAGTTCATACCAAATCCCATCAGATGCTATAAGTGTCAAAAGTTTGGTCACACTAAATTCAATTGCAGAAAGAATGAAGTTTGCACAAAATGTGGGCAAGAAGATCATACAGACTATCAAGAATGTAGGAATGAAGCAAAATGCGTAAATTGCCAAGGAAAGCATGCATCAAATGATAAAGAATGTCCAAAATGGAAAGAAGAGAAGGAAATTCAGAGAATAAAGGCAGAAAGAGGGATTTCATATAGAGAAGCCAAGAAACAAATGGATATATTTAATTCTGTGAAATCAACCTATGCCCAAGCAGCTGCAGCAACCAAACCCGTGGTGAAAACAGCAACCATAGCAACACAAACAGAAATGACATGGCCAGAAGGTACCAAACAACCCAAAAAGTGTGCGGTTGAGAAACAGACAACTAAAGTAAATAAAACCAGTGCATCGAGTCAGACAAATGCATCTCAAAATGACCCCATTAAATTGAAAATAAGCCAGAGCAAGGTATATTTGACCAAACAGCATAAGGGATCTGATGACCCAGTTAAACAATACAATAAATATGATGTTTTGAGTGACAGTGACAGTGAAATGAGTTGCAAAGAATCCCCAATCACAAATTCACAAGGGCGGAGTGGCAATAAAAATGTAAATAATGGAACCAAACAAAAATAAAAGTATACTACAGTGGAACTGTCGTGGCTTTAGGCCAAACTTTGAAGAAATTAAAAATTTAATTTCAAATTTTAGACCCTACATTTTAGCATTGCAGGAAACTCATTTTAAAGAAACAGATAATGTAAATATTAGAGGCTTTGATCACTATTTTAAAACTTGTATGTCTGAAGTAGATGGGAGAGCCACTGGTGGCTGCTCTATTTTTGTTAAGAAAGGTATACCCCATGAGGTACTTGAGTTGGATACAGAACTGCAGGCAGTTGCTGTAAAAGTATCTCTGCATAAAACTATAACTGTATGTAATGTATATATTCCACCTCGTTTTAATGTTGCACAAAGTGATATTGATAATCTAGTCAACCAATTACCTGCACCTTTTCTATTTATTGGAGATTTTAATGCACATAGTGATTTATGGGGTTGTTCCGCTTCTAATAGTTTAGGCTATAAGGTGGAACATCTTCTTGAATCCTCTGATATTTGTTTACTTAATGATAAATCACCTACCTATTTTCATCCTGCATCTGGTTCATTCACCTCAATAGATTTGTCTTTATGTTCTGCATCTGTTTTTCTAGATTTTGCATGGCAGGTCCATTCAGATCAGTGTGGTAGTGACCATTTTCCTATTTTAATTGATATAGTTAAGAGTATGCCTAAGGATAATGTTCCTCGTTGGAATCTTAAGAAGGCTGAATGGCCAAAATTCAAACTTCAGTGTTCTCTCGATATTAATAGGCATAGTTTTACTGATACAAGTGAAAAGTTTCCTGCATTTTTAAATAAACTAAATGACATAGCAACAAAATGTGTGCCAAAGTCAACTGGACAGTCCACTGGTAGCTACAAACCATGGTTCAACAGTGAATGCAAAAAAGCTGTTAAAGCTCGTCAAAATGCAATGGATAAATGCCGTATAAATCCTACATCAGATAACATAAATGAATATAAAAACTGTCGAGCCAATGCTCGTAAAGTAATTAAAGAAAGTAAAAGAAAATCGTGGCATGAATATGTATCAAAACTAAATGTGAAGACACCAGCTAAGAAGGTATGGGAAATGATAAGGAAAATAAGTGGCAAACAAAGTAACACCACAATACACCATCTGGAAAATAATGATGGGACAAAAATAACAGAAAGAGTGGATATAGCAAATAGGTTGGCCCAAGAAATCAGCAAGAATTCCAGCAGCAATAATTACCGTGCAAACTTTCAAAAATATAAAGAGAAAGCTGAAAAAGAACACTTGGATTTTGACACAGATAACTCTGAAAACTACAATGTACCATTTACCATTACAGAATTATGTGATGCTCTAAAAAAGTCTCATGACACAGCCACTGGTCCAGATGAAATTCATTATCAACTGCTTAAACATCTACCAAGAGACTCACTTATGGTGTTACTTGATATATTTAATGATATATGGGCTTCAGGTGAAATCCCTGAATGCTGGAAAGAGGCCACTGTGATACCTATTCCTAAACCAGGCAAAGACTCAAAAAACCCGTCCAATTATCGTCCCATATCTCTGACGAGCTGTTTATGCAAAACCATGGAAAGAATGATTAATACTAGACTAGTTTGGTTCCTTGAGAAAAATAATATTTTAACAAAATATCAAAGTGGTTTTAGAAAAGGTCGAACTACAACAGACCAATTAATAAGACTTGAATCTTTTATTAGAGATTCCTTTTTAAAAGGCAATCATGTAGTCTCTGTATTTTTTGATTTAGAAAAAGCCTATGATACAGTGTGGAAATATGGGGTTACCAAAGATCTACATAAAATAGGCTTAAGAGGGCGAATGCCTATGTTTATTCAGAATTTTTTAACCAACAGAGTTTTTAGAGTTCCTTTAGGGTCTGTGTATAGTAATATATATGAACAAGAAATGGGTGTCCCTCAAGGCAGTATTTTATCTGTTACACTATTTATTTTAAAGATCAACAGTATTGCTGATGTGATTCCAGCTAGCTTTGAAAAGTCTCTTTTTGTTGATGATTTCTCAATCACTTGTTCTTCTAGAAATATGGCTTTCATAGAAAGGCAACTTCAGTTGTGTTTGAATAAAGTAGAAAAATGGGCTGATGAAAACGGTTTTAAATTTTCTAAAACAAAAACTGTTTGCATGCATTTCTGTAATAAAAGAAAACTTCATCCAGACCCAACATTGACAATATATAATTCACAAATCCCTGTTGTTTGTCAAACTAAGTTCCTTGGTATTATATTTGACAGTAAACTGAATTTTAAGGCACACATTGACTATATTCGTCAGAAATGTGAAAAGGCCATGAACTTACTGAAAGTAGTTGCCAAAATGGATTGGGGAGCAGATAGAAGTGTTTTAATGAGACTTTATCGTTCATTTGTTCGTTCTAGATTGGAATATGGTTGTGCTGTTTTTAGTTCTGCTCGTAAGTCTTATCTTAAGAAATTGGAACCCATTCAAAACCAGGGCTTAAGAATATGCCTGGGAGCCTTCAGGACTTCTCCAATGCAAAGCTTGTATGTAGAGGCAAATGAACCACCCTTGTATTTAAGGTTTGATAAATTATGTATTCAGTATGCTTTGAAATTGAGAAGTAATCCTGATAATCCAGCTTATGATGTTGTTTTTAACCCCCAGTATTATGATTTGTATGACAAGAAACCATCTGCAATAAGGTCTTTTGGGCATTGTGTAGAGGAAGATTTGTCTGCTGTCTGTCCTCAGCTGGATCTAATTCAGACTATGTCTTTGCCAGATGACCCACCCTGGACTATACAGAAACCTCACATAGACTTATTCCTCACCCATCAAAAGAAACAACTTGGTGATGATTGTATGTTTCAAAGTCTATTTGCTGAGTTAAAAGACTATTACTCTGACCATAGGGCTATATATACTGATGGATCGAAAACAGAAAATAGGGTTGCTGCAGCTGCTACATCTGATGGCCTCAGTGCCCAGGTCAGACTTCCTGGCAATGCTAGTATATTCACAGCTGAATTACAGGCTCTTAAAATGGCTTTTAATATTGTAAAAAATTGTGATTGGGATTTTTATCATATTTAGTGACTCTTTATCTAGTCTTCAGGCTCTTGATAGTAACAACTGTGATCATCCTTTTATTCAAGATATTTTAAAACTTTTTAATGATTGTTTGTCAGTGAATAAGAAAGTGGTTTTAGCTTGGGTTCCTAGTCACGTAGGCATAAAGGGCAATGAAAAAGCAGATGAGCTTGCCAAACAGGCCTTGAATTTTAATGTTTTAGACTTGAAAGTCCCCTATACAGACTTGAGAGTGAATGTAAATAGTGTTTTTAAACAAAAGTGGCAAGCTCAATGGAATGAGTGTCCTGATAACAAACTATTCCAAATAAACCCTACAGTAGGAGATTTTTATGTTTGGACGGGTTTATCTCGTAGGGAAGAAATAGTTATAACTCGAGCCCGTATAGGACACACCTATTTCACGCACAGTTATCTGTTGAAAGGTGAAGATATGCCCTGGTGCATTCCATGTCATTGTCCTGATACAGTGAAACACATACTATTAGACTGTATTGACCTACATGACACCAGAATAAAATATTATAGAGATATAAATACGATGGAAAAGCTATTTAATGAAAATGTTTACAATGTTATAAATTATTTAAAAGAATGTGGCCTGTTTAAAAAGTTTTAATTAAATTATTTTGTGTTTTGTCCTTCATGTTAATTTATTCTGTAATATCTAGTCTTGATTTGTGTTGTACTGTGATATTGATCTATACTTTGTATTTTTACACTTTATTTTGTTTGTTGTTTATGTATTGTTGATTGTGATTTTTTACATTGTTTATTCTAGTCATTTTGTATAATCTTGTTTTTTGTTTGGTATTTTTGCTACTTTTTAATCATTTGTATATATATGTTTGTGAATATTAGTTAACGTATTTATAGTAGTTTTTATAGTGCAGTATAACACATTAGTGTTGTTGCACTAAAAATTTTAAATATCTTATCTTATCCAATGCTGAGAAAGATACAGTAAAGATAGAACTGGGGTGGATGCACTACAACATGAATCGGTACACGCAAGTGAGATCCAGAAATGGGGGGGGGGGGGAACAAGGCAACTACAAATATCCAAAACTGCAGGAAAGAATGAACTTATTCAATTGGCGGAAGATTTATTTTTCCCAGAAGGAAGCTCTTCAAAAGGTCGACTGACTGATATGGACCGCGACTTAACAGACTTTAAATTGGATGGATTGGATGAAAACCAAAACATAGGCCAATTATTAGGGTTGACAAAAGTCTATAAATTGAGGTTTTATTTAAAAACCAAAACTAAAATGGTCAAAAAAGCAGATGTTGATGAAATGTGTCACACTGATGATTTGCCAGATCTAACGGTCCAACATCAAAATACAGTACATCCTAACAAAATAGGAACTTTGGTTGGTCCAGCCGAAGAGAAACCACAGGAATTAGTTGTCATCCCGGATGGTAATGAGGCAACAGTTAAAGTTAGTCAAGTTAGTACTTTCGAAAGCATCGAAGATTTAACTGTCCAACATCATGATGTAGTACATCCAAAGATAATAGGAACTTCGGATGGTCCAGTGGAAGAGAAACCATCGGAATTAGTTGTCAACCCGGATTGTAATGAGGCAACACTTAATGTTAGTGAAGTTAGTACTTTTGAAACCATCGATGAAGAAGCATGGGTTGATTCCTTGGGTGAAGTTGTTATTCCAGGCTTTATCCCATTGCGTCCAACTCCCAAAGATACTGACATTATTGTTCATAGAGGTCATGCCTTCAGTGATTTAACAACCTATTTCAAGACATGTGTTGATGTCAACCCCAAGATCGATAATATAACAATAACTGTAATTCTACCAAATGGTGATGTTGAGAGGGCAGATGATTTTGGAGGGGTAATGAGGGATGTGATTACTGAATTCTGGGAACAGTTTTATGAGAGTTGCACAGTTGGTTATAACCTGAAGATACCAATTTTGCGCCATGATTTTCAGCAAGATGATTGGGCTGCAGTAGCCAGGGTAATTGCCATAGGATGGACATTACAAAAAATGCTGCCTGTTAGATTGGCCCCAAGTTTCTTGAACTGTTGCCTTTATGGCATGGATCTGAATAAAATAAACAGTGACAGTATGCTCGACGAATATTTACAGTTCATTTCAGCAATCGAACAGGAGATGGTGAAACAAGCTTTGAATGATTTCAATTCTGTGGAGTATGATGATCTATTGGATTTCTTAGGGAATCATGAATGCAAAGTTTTGGTTACATCCTCAAATTTCAGAGAAACCATATTGCAGATGGCCAGTAAAGAAATGCATCAGGAACCTGCTTTTATAAAGGAAACATTGTTCAATGTGTTATCATACAATCTGGAAATAGATGTGGCCAGGGAACATGAACAACTCAAAGTAACAACAAAAAGGGTTCTGTCCATTGTGGAATGTGAAGATACCAGCCACCAAACATGTAAAATTTTCCTGAAGTATATAAGAGAGCTATCAACAGAGCAACTTAGAACCCTCATGCGGTTTACGACTGCCACAGATATGATGCTCAGTGACAGCAACAATTGTTACCTGAAACTCAAGGTAAATCTGGTGGATATGCATGGTTTTGGTAGGAGACCAGTTGCACATACATGTGGACGAGTACTTGAACTGGCCAAAAACTATGAAAGTTTCCCTCAGTTCAGAGCAGAATTTAATGCTGTATTAAGTAGTAAGGTATGGGTAATGGACTTCTGCTAAACATATTTGCCCAGTGCTTTTTCTGTAACAATGTCAGAAATTGAACGTTTGCTGGATTGAACCCAACAATTGAACATGAATAATTAGACTTTAAAACATGACAAGATTACTGTTACAATGTTGTCGATTAGTTATGTTGTAATTTAAATGGTACCTATTTTTAACCATGTGACATATTTCTTTACACCTTATGACTTGATTTGTGATCCTTTGCAGCAAGGAATATCGTCAGTTATCTTTGTGTAAGTATCATATAAAAGGACCGTTTTCTGAAATCAACGTTTCTGTTAAACCAATAGGAAAATAATTGTAAATTTAAAATGTCACCAGAGTAATCGCCGAATGTTTTCTATCTTTTTTTGGTAATAAACAGGATAATTATGGCATAATAGATATGACATTGGTGACATTTTATGACTTCACTAGTGATGTTTTGCAGCTAGCAAAACCTCTGGAATTGAAAATTCTGTTTGAGGTTTGTTAATTCATTTCATGGATGAAATTATTTTCGGTGTTTATTTCTTAAGGAAGGAAGTGAGATCAATGTATCTTAGGAATATGTTCCAAACTACTTGTTCATACAATTAAAGTGCTTTGTTACCATAACTTAATTTTCCCGTTAAAAATCTGTATGGAGAAAAGAGAACATAATTTGTGTTCTATCTAATTATAGATCAATGTTATTTAAATGAAGTAATTGAGGAAGTAATTCTTAGACCTGCATGCATGATAAGTTTTCAGTTAGACTATATAGCAAGCGGGCAAGATCTTCACTTTGTGTTTCACAATAATGGGTCATTCATGAAGGTTTCAGGATAGAAAGTTATGTCTCAAGGTTTACTTTCTTTAGTATTTACCTTTTCATCTATTATGATAAAGTTATTCCATACAAATATTTTGTTTGAAGTTAATTTTGTGAAATAATTTTACGATACTGTAATGCATGTGAGGTCTTTGTTAATGATTGTGAATCTTCAGCTCGTAGACTCACAGGATAGACACTGGTAAGCCTCATTTCCTGTTAGTTGTCAGTAATTGAATAGTGGACAGTACTATTATTTACATTGTCATTAAAATGGCTGCTTCCGTTTGTTAATATAAGGTTATTTCACTAATATTATTATGTTTTAGTGTTATATTATAGTGTTTTAGCATGTTGTAGTGTGTGATATAAGGTGGGCAACATTTTATCTGAACATTTTTTTCTTTCATTTGGAAGTAAAGCAGTCTTACTTGTATTTGTTTTTCTCTATTAAAGCGACAAGATACCAAAATACGATGTCAGTAATAGCCACTATTAATGGCACTGTAACTAATCACAGTTGAAATATTTAGATTTGAGGTTGCATCAAAATGTTCCCAAAATCTGAAAAGTTGCAAACAGCCAATATTTTGTACGCTCTTTTGAACATTTACTTCAATAAATGGTTATGTCATGTAGATCTGGTTTGTCTTCAGTCCCATCAATATTTCAGTAATAATTTCAGAATCATATATGTTTAATATAGTAAGATACTCTTTACCAAAAAATGGGCTGCCACAATTTATTAAGATTTTAACAAATAAGAAAATAGCATCAGAGATACCCAGACCCCACAGCCTGTATGAACGTCAATAAACACCATTAAATAAGTAAACAAGATACACTTTTCATGTACTCAAAATCTTCCTTTCTATTGTATTCCTGTTTACAAAACTCTGATACCATAAAAGTTAGTTAGTCTAGTTGGTTAATGTCTGTATCAACAGCCAGAGTCATACTGGGACTATTATTTTTACAACTAGATAGAGACAGAGGCTTTAAGATAACTAATTATCAACATCTTCAAGGTTATTTTACTTGACACTGGGGATTCGGCTCAATAACATGGGACTGCTGTTGAAGTGATCATCCGAGTCACACCCCCTTACCAATGTCCCTACCAAATATGCACTTCCTACACTTTACGGTTTCTGAGATCTGGCTGGACAAGATTTTTCCAGGTCAATTTATTTATTTATTTATTTGGGGTTTTACGTCGCTTTCAACACTGTACAGGTCATATCACGACGGGTAGTTGGAAGGGCAGAGGAAACCAGTACATATAGTTCGCTAGGGTTCTGTACTGTAAACTGCCGACCAACGGCAAGCAACTACCAGCTTTCCCACTTACGGCCATGACGGGGATCGAACCCCGGCCGCAGAGGTGGGAGGCGAGAGTGTTACCACTCTGCCACCGTGGCCCCTTTTCCAGGTCAAGGTCATTACAGCAAGGTCAAAGGTCACATCAAGGCCAAACTAACGCAAGGCACAACTTCACCCCCTAAGTAATGTTCCTACCAAATATGAACTTCCTATACCTTACGGTTTCCGAGATATAGCCCGGACAAGATTTTTAAGCTCAAGGTCACTATGGCAAGGTGATAGGTCAAATCAAGGTCAAACTATGATGTTGCACACCTACACCCCCTAACCAATGCCCCTACCAAGTATCAACACCCTACCCCTTATAGATATCTAGCCCAGACAAGATTTTGCTGCCGCCTAGCCCGACGCCATGGGTGAAAACAATACCCCAAAGCCTTTTCAGGCTGTGGGGTAACAATTAGGAGTATAAATCTAAGATTACAGTTTGGCTACATCTCGAGTACAAAATCACTACTCGCCTACTTGATGATTCTACATTAAAAAATTTTCTTTATTTCATATTCATACATATAAAGTAGATAACAAGGGGATGAAAATCCAGGGACATATATTTCAAAAGCAGAGCTTCTCAGAATTTACATCCTTAAAATGCGTGTATTGCCAAGTGTTTGGACAAGGACAATGTCTTAAGAAATGTGCAATAATTTTTCACTCTAATACAGACTGTATGCCTGTTTGGTCACAGCAAATAATTGGCCTGGGCCCTGGGAAAGGCTAGTAGATACATTCAAGTGCAGACATGTAACTAGACCAAGGATGCATCTGTGGCCAGATGCTGGATGTATCCTCCGACAAAGGCCAACTAACATAGTTTGGAAGATAAACAGCATTTTTCGTTAATAAGCAAGCTGAAAGCACTTTTAAGTTTGGCTAACCTTATTTGACCCTGTAGCAGGGGCCCAAAGTGAAGTCTGACCACATCGAAAGATTCGCAGCCCATGATTTCCTATAAGTCGTTTTCACATTGCAAACCTCTAGGACCAATAATAAGCAGGAGGGGCCCAAGGTCAAATCTGACCACATGAAAAGATTTGCAGCCCATGACTTCCTATAAGTTGTTTTCATATTAATGAGTTATTTGAGAAATACTGGCAATACTTCTAGAGATAATTCACATTTACTCATTTTGAGTAGGTGAGTAATTACCTACGGGTCTGAAAATTCACCAAGTGAAAGCTCTCCCAAAAGTAGATGAATGAGTTATTTGATAAGAATTGGATATCTGCAATACTTTTAGAGATAATTAGCATTTACTCATTTTGAGTAGGTGAATAATTAGCTACAGGTCTGAAACTTCACCAAGTGAAAGGTCTCCCAAAAGTAGGTGAAGGAGTTATTTGACAAAAATTGGCTATCGGGAATACTTTTAGAGATAATTTGCATTTACTCATTTTCAGTAGGTGAGTAATTACCTACGGGTCTGAAACTTCACCAAGTGAAAGCTCTCCCAAAAGTAGGTGAAGGAGTTATTTGAGAAAAATTTGCTATCTGCAATACTTTTAGAGAAAATGCAGAATTACTCATTTTTAGTAGGCAAGTAATTTAGCTACAGGCCTAATTTAGACATAAGGCCTACCAATAGAATACTGTGGTGCACCCTCTAATATACCTTGCAAACTTGAGAATGCTAGCTATAATATTTTTTTTCGTTAGAGTGGTAATGGTGAAATCTCTCTACACACTGCGGCTATCCAGTGGATACAATGATTTACTCAACAGTGAGAACCTGAAAGTAGATATTGGTAAACTATGCCATGACATAGAGGTCTGCAATTTCACTCTGTTATAGCTGACCAAAAATTATATGAAAAACATATTTAAACAAAATACTGTAAATGTAATAGTTTTCATGTTATAACTGATTTACTCAACAGTGATAACCTCAAAGTAGCTATTACTCAGCTATACAATGAGCTACATGTCTGGATTTTTTCTATGTTATAGCTGACCCAAAATTAGGTGAACAACATATTTAAGCAAAATACTGTAAATGCAATAGTTTTCGAGTTACAACTGATTTACTCAATAGTGAGAACCTGAGAATAGCTATTGCTCCGCTATGCCATTAGCTATAAGTCTGTAATTTCTCGATGTTATAGCTGACCCAAAAGTAGGTGAACAACATATTTTAACAAAATACTCCAAATGCAATATTTTTCAAGTTACAAGTCTTTTACTCAACAGTCAGTACCTGAAAATAGCTATTGCTCAGTTGTGCTATGAGCTACAGGTCTGTAATTTCACTATGTTATAGCTGACCCAAAAGTAGCTGAATAACATATTTACACAAATTTCTGTAAATGCAATAGTTTTCCAATTACAACTGATTTACTAAACAGTGTGAACTTCAAAGTAGCTATTACTCAGCTATGCAATGAGCCACAGGTGTGGAACTTCACTATGTTATAGCGGACTCCGAAATAGGTGAATAACATATTGAAACAAAATACTCTAAATGTAATACTTTTGAAGTTATAAGTAATTTACTCAATAGTGATAACCTAAAAGTAGCTATTACTCAGCTATGCCATGAGCTACAGGTCTGAAATTTTACTATGTTATAGCTGACCCAAAAGTAGCTGAATAACATATTTATACAAAATTGTGTAAATGCAATAGTTTTCAAGTTACAAGTGATTTTACTCATGATGGAAGTTACTGAAAAGCCCAAAAGTAGCTATTACTCACTTAGCTATTGAGACAGACACCCAAGTTACTCACCATGTTGTAGCTATGAAAAAAGTAGCTGAATAACATATTTTAACAAAATGCTCTAAATGTAACACTTTTCAAGTTATAAGTGATTTAGTGCATGATTTCATGACTTTTAATGCATTTTAGACATTTTTGTCTACCACAGGCCTAATTTGGACATAAAGCCTACCAAAAAGATAGGGTGGCGAGTCCTCTAGCATACCAAGCCACCTGCCAAATATGAAAGAAATCTGGAAAGAAATCTGGACTGTAGGTCGCTAACAAGCAATATTCCACATTTTAGACATTTTTGTCTACCACAGGCCTAATTTAGACATAAAGCCTACCTAAAAGATAGGGTGGCGAGTCCTCTACCATATCAAGCCACCTGCCAAATATGAAAGAAATCCAGAAAGAAATGTGGACTGTAGGTCGCTAACAAGAAATCTCTGCGGACGCGGACGACAACGATGATGAATCCATAGTATCCCCGCTTCGCGTCGGGGATACAATTAATCAATATAATTGGTGGGGGGTTTTCAAGGTATTCGAAAGCATTCGAGGTATTCCACGCACACACTCAATAGTGGTGCATCATCATAATACAACCTTGATGTGATTTGCTATAGTGACCTTTGAAGTCTTGATCGGGCAATATTATTGAAAAATGGTAGAATGTTGATATCTAGTAGAAATAATGGTTACAGGTTGGAACAATGTGTGATTTTCACTTTCACTAGCTATATCGCCAAATTGTACAGTCTACATTTCTGAAATATCCAGGATGCTGACATTTCACAGGAATATTTTATAAAAGCTACATGTATGAAATATGTGGTTTTAATCAAGGCCTGTAAGCAGGTGCAGTGTCAAATGACTGTTTGAAGTCTGAAATTGCACATAAAATAGTAAAGGTGGCAATAATTTTGGGGAACATTATAGTACTGAAAAATGCTGTCAAAATGCATACTTGTGGACAAGACAAACCATTTCCATGGTGATTGAGTGTAAGACTGAGTGTTGCATTGGGGTGTCAAGCAGGTAAGATGGTAGGTTGGAGCTATAGTCCACATGTAGGTTAAACTTTTACAATAGCCTCTTTTGTAGGATAGCATCCATTGGGAAGAACCTAAACTGAACTGTACCTGTCTTGGTACCCCAATCAAACTGGAACTGGCTGGTACGCCTTGACCACAATACGCAAGGTTACCAAGGCCAGTTAGCCTTCTCTGTGCTGTATTTCAGTGACAATGTGGGGATATTGGTAATGGCTGTAGTTCTGAAATGTCATACTTTAAACCTTCATTTGACACTCTACCTTGCAATAATGACCTTGACCTTAAAATCTTGTTCCTCTCTTATCTCATAAACCATTTGGTGTAGAATGTTGATATTCGGGATGTTGATTAACGTATCTTAATTTGCAAGTTTATGATTCAGCTGGTTTTAAAATCTTGAGCTAAATATAAAGACAGATAACTTCTCTATTCTGATAAATTGATATTACAGTTTTGATTTCTGTATGCTTATACCAAAATATTGCCTGTGTAAGATCGGTAAAAAGTGACTTCCATGGAAGTTAATATCTTCAAATTCGAGATCAATTTTTCTCCAGAATCCAAGTTGAGGAGTGAAGGTGCAGTTTTACCCTACATTTTCAAAAAAATAAAGAAAAAATACAATCTGGGTGATATACTTTGTATCTTAAATACTATGCAAAATCTAACACCAGGCAAGCATCACGTTTTAACTTTAATTTAAATAAATGTCATTTGAACTAGTGACAAAAATGTAGGATCTAATTGTAAACAGGTCTTAATTAATTGATTTCTAGCTTTCAATACAGAAAATATCCCCCTTCAGTGTCACCTACTTCTAGTGAAACATTTTTTTACTTCTTAACAAATATTTTGTTCAACAATATTAGCTTTCAGATATAGTACAAGGTGAATTCTATGGCTTTGTAAAATTGGATTAGCAATTGAATGAAAGCTGCAGTCAAAAATAAGCTGCAAGGGAAAAATAGTTTCAGTTAGCCTCCATTTTCAATCCAAGCTTAATTTTCAACAAGAGTTAATTCATTGTTAATGCTTGTCCGGAGAAATAGATATAGTTCATACATATCCTCAAGAGCCATCGGATTAGGAAGATTGTATTGCTCAATTGTGAGAACACAGATTTCATGCACAATGTCACAACAGGGCATATCACTTTTGATATGCACTTCCTCTAGGCATGTTTCTATGTCATCTGCCTCTACTTCATTGCATAATCCCGAGTACCAGAAAGCTGGGGAACAGTGTGCAGCATCCATGGCCTGCCTGATACCAGAATTCGATTTCTATAGGAACATATCTTGTGGCAGTTCCATGATTTCATTATGTCATCCAGGGAGTTCTGAAAGTATAAAGGAAACTTATTCATCAGTGATATTTTTGGTCACAAGTCACACTGGCACCATTCTATGTACTTCCCTTATTGACAGTGAAACTATTGCTCCTGTAATTGCAAATAGGAAACAGGGATACATATTTCAAGAGCTAAAGTGATATCAAGGATATTGTGGATTTAGTTGAGTGTGATAAAGCCAGAACCTTCTCTCAACTTTATGCTTCTTAATATGTCTAACATGAACATTAGAATCAAGTTTGCAACAAAGTTTACCATGTTTAAACAATTATATGCATATGGATCTGTAGATACACAATGATTGGGTACTGAAATGGAGAAGTGTTTTGGTTTGAGAAGGCTATTTAATCGTAGACATGCCCAAAGTGAGATAGAGTCTTTCTGAGTGTTTGAAAGACCAACACGGAATGATTTAGCTACTCTTGTATAATACTGGACACTTCCTGGGCCAAATCATGACAGTTTGACCAAACGCCTTTAAACTATGAATGTACAGAATTGACAGATGTCACCAACAGGGTACATATATGTCACAGGGGAGATTGAGCTTTAGGACAATCAGCGATTCCCCTTGGGGAGAATCTCCACAGTGACATATATGTACACAGGCATCAGTAATTTATACATGTGTCAATCTATGGACTTCATCTTTGTTATTTTTACACATTTTTGACATTGCAATATAGTGTTAAAGTGATACACATTCATTTATATTTCTATAGAGGCCTTGGGATTTATATAATCAAATGTTGCTTAACAGCCTTTTTCCTTTAACATCGAAAGACCAAGTATTATGTATTGATATCCTTTTAAGTATGTTAAATATATCGTCGTAGCCTTCCCGCTTTGCATTCAAAGAAAGCTATTACGAAATAAAAGTATTTGAATTATAGTAACTGTGGCTTCTGCTGTGTAACCTATTCCATCGCAATAAAAGGAAATACTGTTAAATCTTTAGACATACATTTACTGCCTTTGAAATTTAAATCAGACAGCAGTTCATGTTTTCACAACAGTAATGCAAGCATGCATGAAAATTACAAATAACGTTAAATATAGATTCTCAGAATTAACTGTCCAAAGTGTGTGAAGTTCCAAGTTTGTTGGCTGACAGAGTGCCCAATGATGTCCATCATTGAAAGCATGCACTCTTCCCCTAATGCACCTCATGTGAAAATTTGGCTGCATTCTGTAAAGGGGTTTGTCTTTGTTAACTAATGTGTAATGATCATGCCTTCTAATGCCTAGATTGTATGCCTGTGTAGTCACAACAATCAATTGATCTGGGCCCTGGATATTATATTGTGGACATGTTATTAATCAATATCATTTGTGGAGGGGTTGACAGGTGTAAAATGCGTGTGCATTGCATAAAGGGTTTTTATTCAAGAAAGTATATTTTTTGCTGAATAGTCAGCTGACACATGGCCCAATGATGGCTATCTTCAAAAGCTTCTGAACTATTCAAACCACGGATCTTTTGTGAAAATTTGAATGCGATCCGTTAAGCAGTTCTGAAGTTATGCACACAAACACAAAAAGGCAAAAACAGATGCAGCCAAAATGAATACCTTCCATAAAACATTTGTTTTTCGGGTGGTAATAAGTTCGCAAAAAATGTATTGCAGGTAATAGGAAGCCTTATATGGAGAGAGAGATGCAAAATGCTGTATAGAGAAAATGGAAACGTTTCAGGCACAAAATTCGGGAAATATAAGATTTACAAGATAAACCGCCTTCAAAGTGATGATTTGGGGAAAGGAAATTTTGTACACTAGGAAGAGAATGATTTCTCATGGTAATGCTAAATTTTACAGTTAAGTAAAATTCAGTACTTAAATGTACATAGTGTCTGTATTACCTGTACCATGTCCATGAAGCAAAATCTAACTAGGTTGACATCGAGATATTCTCCATTAAACACATCTTCATCTACCAGTCGTCGGAAGAAATTAATCCAGTATTGCATTCCCTGTCTTCTGACTAAACCCCACATCCATTCAATTCTTTGATTGTTCACACTTGTCCCATATAAATAGCTTCTATTTCCAGCATGTTCATCTGCATGGTTCCTTCGGAGGAACTTCTGTAACTTCTCAATATGAACATTTTCTGTTCCTTTGTCACTTCTTATACGCATAGGACAAATGCTATAATTGGCAACAAAGTCCATGAAATATCCAGATATAACCTTGCTATCTTTATTGGTATAATATGCACTTAACCATATTATACGCCTGGAAAAACCATCAACACAACCGTGTATGTAAATGCCATACCTAGCCAATTAATCATAACCATCAATGTGCCAGGTGGCATTGGGGCCAGGGTTGACATACTTTCTTTGTTTTAATCGGTGATGTTTTCTCTGTTTGACACCTTCGGGATCTAAAATATGGAGAAGCAACCTTACAGTCTCCTCAGTTACAACAAAGCCTCTTTGAATACATTTGTCATGCATCCATCTGTATCCTTGTGTCTGTGAATGTTCTTCACATTCGTTTGCAATATACAGTGCCACATCCAGCAAGTCTGTCATGTGTTTTCGTCTGAATAATCCTAGTTTTTTGGTTTTTCTTTTCAAACTCCTTTCACTTATTACATGTCCATGCAGATGTGCTAAACAATGCAGTATTTCTTTGTTCTGTAATCCAAGCTGAAAATACTTGTGAACTAACTCATCAATATCCATTTTCCAGAATGTTAAGGTGCTTACACAGTGCCTACAAATAAAGTGGTAACATCAATTTAATTCCAAAACAAAGTATGTGCTAGATTAAAATTCACTATGCAGTTTCTTTTCTTTTTTCAATCAAAGAGAGGCTGTCTTAAGATTTTAGACACACAAGATTCCCTTCTTATTTAATTTCTACAGTCACAATGAATAATGTATGGAGCCTTTGGAGGTTTAACGGTTACTTAAAATATAGTTTGAGTTGGAAATCGACTAGAAAGGGTTATAATATATTAATTTCATATAAAGCTTCATCCCAACCTGATACAGGATTTATTCATTGGAAAAAGACTCTCATTTGTGGATAATCTCAAAACTTTTCCTGATTCTATTTTTTATAAATCTGATAAATGAAGTGGACATGCCACCTAATGTGACATATATATTGACTGAAATACAACCAATGTGCAATGGTATTTGCAATAGAAATAAACAAATAGAGTGAAGTAAGGGGGCAGATCACAAGTTGGCCATAAACACTATACAGTATTGAAGAGAGACAGTTTAATCCTGACAGGATTCTTGTGAGAGAATGTATCTCTCCACTCCAGAATCTACATCTTCTTTCAACCACATTTAAGCCCAAATTTGAAGAGTTAAGCCCCCCTCTTGTGGGTCTTAAAGTTAGGCCAATATTTAAGTCCATTTTTGGGCTTAAATGTTTGATGAATACGAAATAATTTAAGACAAAAGACTTAGACCTTTTTTGAAGATATTTAAGCCAAAACAATTAAATATCTTGCTAAATCACGGCTTAAATCTTTGATGAATACGGCCCCTGGATATCAGATACAATAATATATGTGTATCACTCACCTTTTCACAGAATAGCCACAGAATCAGATGTAGAAACACGTACTTTACTTTAATATTCCAACCTTTCAATATGCATGTTCTTTACATCTAGATTGTATCTCGATTTATCGAGATAGTATCTCAATAAATCGAGATAGTTATCTCGATTTATCGAGTTAGTAAGTCGATAAATCGAGATATTAAGTCGATAAATCGAGTTAGTATCTCGATAAATTGAGATAAAAAAAATTTGTCAGGCTGGCCCTTCTACTCTTCCGTACTTGTGCTTTTAGGCACCACTTTTTTTTCTTGTATCTCTGACAAATATTTTACTGATTTAATGGTTACTTTCTTGGTTGACACGACAACTATATTTTCAAAGACAAGCGTATAACTGGTCACATAGGACAGAAAAATCTTTTGAATTTTACTGATTTTCTTGATCAGCATTACACTGAAATGACAAGAATTTGCTTTGAGCTTGTTAACAGAATTTATCTGCTACGGGTGATCATCAAAATACTTGTGATTTAAGGCACCACTTTTTCCAAGAAAAATACTTGGCACAGGTTTTGTGTGTGTCGAGGAGAAGGTAGCATTACCTAGACCAGATTTCCAGTCTTTCGAAACAACAAATCTTGAGACTGAAAACCAGGAGGTCCATTCCATATCAACTGTGGATACACCAGTTCAGGATGTTTGAACAGATGCTCAGGTTGCCCAACCAGTTCAGGTCATGCAATCTGAAGTTCACAATACCAAATCCGAAGAGAATCCAATGGAGAATCCAATGTAACCAATGTGAATCTGTAGACCTAGCAAGTAGCCTTGCTCTCTCAGAGGAAGCAGTTTTACTAGGTTCACCTTCTGAGGATGTGACGAGTGTCAGCTCTTCAATACTTGAAAGTTCACCCAAGAAGGTGTTCATGAAAATGTGGGAATTCTATATGATAATGAGGGTTGGAGGTAAAGAAGAAAGGGTTTCTTGAAGGCCAACAGCAAAGACAGAATGAGCTTCATTGACTCGCATATGCACCTGGATAAGCGGAGGGGGATTAGCAAGTGTCGGGATATTGATGCCATCCTCGACAGTGGTCCTATGCCAGCAACTCCGGTGTATCTCCAGGCCATTGTGACAAATTTCTGTCATGATCTGCCGACCAAGGAACTTAGACAGATGTGGAAACAAGACTCCCGAATTTATCATACTCACGGAGTGCATCCTAAATTCGCCCACGGACGACCAATTTCATCAAGTAATAACCAATATCACCAAGGATCCACGCTGTGTTGGCATTGATGAATTCGGATTGAACGGTAGTAGACCTTTTTTCAAATTCAAAACTCAGCAGATTAAACTATGTTAGAAGTTTCTGCAGGTATACGTGAAAGAAAAGATGTTTAACAAGACTCTTGTGATTCACTGCAGGGATCAAAAGAACAACACAGACGCTTCAACTACTTGTCTGAAGATCTTTGAAGATCCCTGGTTTCCATAAAGAAATTGCTGACATACATTACCATTGTTACAATGGGGGTATGTCTACTCCATGGCTGGTTGGCAAATTTCCGAAGAATGAGATTTGGAATTACAGGAATACTTCTTAGCGATCGCCATCCAGAACTCGAGGATGTAGTGAAACACCTTGAGCTGTGCCAGATTCTGCTAGAGACTGCCTCACCTTATCTGACGCCCCGTGCATGGTCTCTGTGCCTACAATACACCATACGGTCTGTAGGAAGTGGCTCGACGTGTAGCCAAACTGAAGGACACGACCATTAAGGAAGTGCTGACAGTTTGTAGTCAGAATGCTGCAGACCTCTACGGTCTGAAGTAAAGGTGTGGTGACGCAAAATCTAAAATAGAGGAAGTATTAACATTGTTCTACATGACAGATAAACTGTTGTAAGATTCATCAACATTGTTCTATGTTATGCTTCTTCTAGAATGGAGGGGTTATCAACATTGTTCTACCAGTTCCAGAACTGGTAGAACCCATTATATAGGGTAAAGAAATCAATTTCAAATTATCATGTTACTAATTTGGAACAATGCAAAAAAGAAAGTTCAACATCTGGAGAAATAAAACCCTTATCTCTTACAAGAAAACTTGTGCATGCAGAGATGCAGTGAGTGGTTACATTATTGAGCATTCTCCTATCCATCAAAGTCTCTGGAATAGGGGGTGATGAACTAAAGTGCACAGAATCACTGTTTTTAAACAGCTGTCAAAATGGCAATCAGGTTTATTTATTTATTTGGGGTTTTACGTCGCTTTCAACACTGTACAGGTCATATCATGACGGGTAGTTGGAAGGGCAGAGGAAACCAGTACATAGAGTTCGCTAGGATTCTGTACTATAAACTGCTGACCATCGGCAAGCAACTACCAGCTTTCCCACTTGAGGCCGTGCGGGGATCGAACCCCGGCCTCAGAGGTGGGAGGCGAGTTACCACTCTGCCACCGTGGCCCCGGCAATCAGGTTTAAACAGCAAGAATAGAATAACCTAGTAGATACCCATTGCATCTGGCCAAAGTGTACTCCTAGTTCTAGGATAATTTATGATTTCAAAACCTAATTGTTTTGTACTTATGCCTCAGGTGAGGTTGACAGCCAGGAATCTGCTAACCTTAATTATAGTCATTGGGCTACAAAGTGCCTTATTTCTCTGTATGCTGCATTTCAACATGAAATGGAAAGTAGCTTCACCAAACAGAAAGATGTGTGGCTAAAGATATCACATAGAATGAAAGAGGCAGGTTTTGAGTATTCAGTGCCTAAAATATTAGCAAAATGGAGGAATCTTGTAAAGTCACACAAGACTGTGATGGACTACAAAAAAACTGGCATTAAAAGGAAAACCTTTCAATACATTGAAGAAAAGGGCGAGATGAAATAACATGACATAGATGGATCTGGAATTTCAAAAGTTGTGCAGGAATAAGCCACCTCAAGAATTTTCTGATGGGGAACGGAAAAAATCTCACACACCTTCCACAAAGAAGAGAAGGGTTGCTCGTTGCTCAGAAAAGGAAGGTAACAAAGACATATTAGAATTCTTAAAAGAAATAGAAATACAATGTAAAAAAGAGCATGACAGGCTTCTTGAGAGATTAATTGAGAAACTGTAATGAAAAAACTTTTGTATTATTTAAGGAAATATTTGTGGTGTTTAATTTGACTTAAAATTAGGTTTTATTTAGTCATCTGTCTTATTTTATTACTGTTCTTTTTCTTTGTAGATTGTTTAATATTATGTCATTTGCTGTCAACATCATATCAATTATACTGAAGAAGACTAAAGGGAAAAACATTTATTTAGTTTGCCAGTATTGGAGCGATATTTCCTCTACATGTAAAAGTGAAATTAAAGTCTCAAGTGATTGTAATGCATTGTGGACTTTTGAAAATGCCTAACTTGAGGAAAATATACAAATTTTACATTCCATCAGCGGATATCAGTACAATGATGGCTAGTTTGGAAAATATGAGCTCAATACCTTTAAGCTCCATTGTGCTGCAAGGTTTTCCATTGGTAACTTCAGATGTAATGTTGATGCCTTGAGAGTTTTTCCAGTAGAAAATATCCTTCAGTGATGTACGTCACTTGCTTGATATGTTCCCATTTATAAAATTTTGAATTGTTTATCTACAAAGAAAGTGCTTGCAGGGATGACCAATTCCTTGGCGGGCCAGGTAAATTTTATTACAAATTTGTTGGATATGATTCTTTCAAAACTGTTTTCGTTTGATCCTGCAATTTATCATTGTGTTACTCCAACTAGTAGAAATCAGGAATCACTTGACATACGGACAGACAACCGACAAATATTCCTCCATACAAAGTTCAGAAGACTTTATTGCAGATGCTTTACTGTTATGCACTTGTAGAATAGAATAGAATAGAAAAATTTATAATAGCACAAAATTGATGTATCATCCTCTAATGCACTTGAGCTCAAAAAGGGAAAGTCCAGGGACGTATCAGGTCGAGATCCAAAATTAGCGCCCGCCAGGGAGATGTACTATGGTGGAGGATATGCTAGTCTAAACAGATAAGTCTTTAGCTGGTTACGGAAACCTGTTATTGTTTGTTGTGATCGTACTGATTGTGGGAGTCTGTTCCATTCTGTGGGGGAAGCCATTGCAAAACCTCGCCTACCAATGGCCTTTTTATGAGAGACTGAGGAAAGAGAAAGACGATTTCCACGAGTTAAACAACTGGTTTTGATCAAGGATGATATGTATATGTGTTGAGAGAATTTGATAGCCTTGAAAGTAATTAGATTGTACTTAAACAAGATGTGGTATGTGATAGGGAGCCAGTGTCGTTTTTGAAGAAAGTGAGTGACATGGCTAGTTCTATCAAGTCTAAAAACAATTCTACAAAGGGCATTTTGAATCTTTTGGAGTTTAGCTACATTGTATTTGCTTATGCCATAAAGTAGGGAATTGCAGTAGTCAAGTCGACTGCTGATCATTGAGTTTGCAAGCAAGGCTGCAGTCTCCACACCAAGGAATTTACGGATGCATCTTAGGTCCTTACGATGGCAGTAACAGCTGTGACACATATTGGTTATGTGGCTGGTAAAGGTGTTTCCGGAGTCAAAAGTAACACCTAGGTTCTTGACTGTATCGGTAGGGGAGATAGAATTTCCAAGAAGTTGAGTCAGGAATTTGTTGATGAGGGACTTTCTGGTTCGTCTATCACCAATGATAATAAATTCAGTTTTCTCGGGGTTGAGTTTAAGTTTCACACCAGCCATCCAGTTTTGGTTTTTTACATGCGAGACACTCAGTAAGCTCAGCAAAACTGGAATCAAAGTTCCTATGGTCCAGTGCTAGATATATTTGGGTGTCATCAGCATATAGATGGTGGGTGACATTGAAATTGGAAATAATATTACTGAGAGGGGTAGTATACAGGGTAAAAAGGAGGGGGCCCAGGACAGAGCCCTGGGGCACACCATATGGAAGTGAGAAAGCATCTGAAAAGCTATTACCTAGTTTAACCTTCTGTTTGCGGTTTGAAAGATAGGATTTGATCCACCTCAACACAGTGCGATCAACCCCAAACCAATCCCTGAGAATTAAAAAGAATGTCATGGTCGATAGTGTCGAATGCCACTGAGAGGTCCAGCAATGTGAGTGCAACAGCCTTACCAGTATCCATCAAAGCAGCAATGTCATTCTGGATTTTCAGGAGTGCTGATTCTGTGGAATGGAGTCTCCTGTAGACGGATTGGTTGACATTGGAGAGCCCCTCACTATCGATATAATTATTTAACTGTTTAGCCACGACTTTTTCAATCAGTTTGGAAAAAAGGTTGGACACCGGTCTGTAATTTTTGAGGAGATTTCTGTCTAAATTAGGTTTCTTGAGAAGCGGGGTGACATATGCGGTTTTGAAACAGTTTGGGAAGCTCCCTTCTCTGAGTGAGTAGTTGTCCGCACATTCTTTGACTAGTGCGGTTGGTATTGGGTCCAGGTCGCATGATTTGGTGGTGGATGATTTTAGGATTTTGAGGATGTTGCCCTCAGATACAGGCTCAAAAGAGGACAGGGTTACTATTTGGTCTTGTGGGAGAAACAGGCACTGATCACTTTAGTGCAACTCTGATTTTCGCAATTTTGTCACTAAAAATCACCAAAAGTGTTAGCTAAGTCGATAGGACTAATGTGATCAGGTAGGATGATAGTTGAGGATTTGTGCAAGATTTTCTTAAAAGTGTTCCACAGAGCCTTGGGGTTCCCATTATTTTCAGCAATAACTGTAGAAGAGTGCCTGCGTCTTGACTGTTCCAGTAGGAAATTGTAACGATTTACAGCAGCTCGAGGGGCCACGGTGGCAGAGTGGTAACACTCTCGCCTCCCACCTCTGCGGCCGGGGTTCGATCCCTGTCATGGCCGTAAGTGGGAAAGCTGGTAGTTGCTTGCCGTTGGTCGGCAGTTTACAGTACACAACCCTAGCGAACTCTATGTACTGGTTTCCTCTGCCCTTCCAACTACCCGTCGTGATATGACCTGTACAGTGTTGAAAGCGACATAAAACCCCAAATAAACAAAAAAAATACAGCAGCTCGATATCTACTCCGGTTAATGGCAGAATTGTTACTGCCCCATACTCGCTCACACTTGCGCTTAAGACGCTTTGCTGAGAGGATGTCTGAATTCACAAAGCCTTTGTCAGGGTGCGATGGAACCATTTTCATCTTGATTGGGGCATGCTTCTCTAGAATGTTGCGCAAGATGTTGAAATATTGGTGACTGAGCAAACTGGCTGTTGTGTGAGGATGTTTGATTAGATCAGAATTCAGGATGTCCTCTCTGAAGAAAGTGATGTTTATCTTGTGAATTTTCCCGAGTATTAACTTGCCTAAATTTGCAAGGAACCTTGATAAGTATATTGACCAAGAAAGTGATGTCAAGATGGTCAGACAGCCCAGCTGTAACCATGGCGCAAACCGCCTTTGAGAAGGTGTCCCTCACACATACGACATCTAATATATGGCCGTGAATGTGCGTCGGGAATCAATAATTTGGGTGAAATTGACATGACAGAGGGAGTCATTGAATTTTTGCGACCAACCATCCTGTTTATCCAAGTGTAGATTTAAATCACCCAATATTATATTTTCACAACATGATAAAGCAGCACCTTGTATGCACTGAAATGACTATTCTTTTTTTTTTTTTTTTTTTTTTTTTTATTTGGGGTTTTACTTCGCTTTCAACACTGTACAGGTCATATCACGACAGGTAGTTGGAAGGGCAGAGGAAACCAGTACATATAGTTCGCTAGGGTTCTGTACTGTAAACTGCCGACCAACGGCAAGCAACTACCAGCTTTCCCACTTACGGCCATGACGGGGATCGAACCCCGGCCGCAGAGGTGGGAGGCGAGAGTGTTACCACTCTGCCACCGTGGCCCCGAAAATGACTATTCTTGAACAGAAACATAAAACGAGTGACTGAATGCTTGCCCAGTTGAGTTGAACTATAATGCCTAAGAAATCGTAGATTAGTGACCCAGACCCTGTTAGTGTTCTTCTGCATGTATTTTAGTGTTTTTTATTGGTAGTGCAGTTTCACTAGTTACCTTTAGATTAAGAAGAAATCAAGTGATTTCAAAACTGTGTACTGAAACCCAATGATAAAACAGCATTAGCGTTTAATTTCTGTTCTATAACATTGATAGTTTAAGTGATATGTTGAGAGATCTTGTCATTACTAGAAAATGTTTTTTAGTGTATTTCAATAACTGCTATTTGGATGAGACCCATCAATGTAGTTTCTACTGCTTTCATAACATGTATGTGGTATTCTGCAGCACATATATCAGTTATGGTTCTTTTTCTCCTTGAGAAATTCCATTTAAACACTTCTGTGCCAAATTTACCATAGCAAATGTACATTGTTATAGCTATAGAATGTCTAGTCTGAACAAAGTTTATGTTAAAATATTATTACATGTGCTAACTAGCATTGTTGTAATTACTTTATAAAATGTTAAAATCATGTGACAATAAAGAATTTTGTGGGAGGAATGGATGGCTAGAAGGGGAGGTAAAGGAGGCCATGCCTTAAAATATATCCTTGAGAATTGTTGACCTTGAAAACCCTTGAAAAGACCTTGAATCCAGTTATCAAAAGTCTGTGGGAACCCTGGTGAGGTGGTATAATAATTATCAAGTATGAAGAATGTATGACAACAAACAATAACTAAATTGATTGAAATTGATTTATTTGAAATTGATTTATTAGTTGTTTGTCTGGTACCGGGCATTTCTATGTAGTAGTTTATGTTTTAACACAATGTGTTTTATTAACATATATTTAATCTTCAGTACAAACTACCTTCAGTGGAAAACACTGGCAGGGTTACGAAATACCAAGGTTTTCACCAAACTCAATGCTAAGGTAAGTTCAAATTTTTTGGTGCTTTAACACCTTGGTGTTATATGGCACCGCTAAAACAAATAATTACATTAACTAAAATATATACAACATGTATATACACAATACAAGTAAGATAACTACACAAAAAACAATAAATAGAAACATAATACACGGGATCGAACCCCGGCCGCAGAGGTGGGAGGTGAGAGTGCTACCACTCTGCCACCGTGGCCCCCCTCCCTGCCTTTTGAACATTCATTACTTTTTTCTCATTGTCCAAAGAAATGCACAATTTCCTATTACATCATCCATACTTCCAGATATGTAAGATTCAAATAGTGCAACAGCACTGCCAATAGTTTTCCAAAAGGTGATAATAATTTGTGGTATTCAAGTATATTTATAGTGAAATGACTGGACATAATTGCTTTGTTAACTGGACAAAATTGAGATCTAAAACACTAAAAATGGCTTCCATCTGTTGAATGGACAGTTATTTACAATAATTCTCAGAACATATCATCAAACGTATGGATTCAACCTTTTAAATTGACAGTTATGTGAATTACCCTTAGATCTGATCCACAAAAGGTTGGCTACAATCCTCAGATCTCACTAAAAGAAAGCCTCGCCAATAGTAAGACGGATTTAATTGCAATTAGACCACTTCTTTTTGTAACCTTTGGAATGGCTTCAACCTTTTTAAATTGACAGTTGCTTTTAATAACCCTTAGACCTAATCTTCACAGGATAGATTACAATTCATTAGATCTAATCATTAAAGGAAAGCCTTTTAAATAAGAGGCAAAGTTCTATTATATTTCTGTCAAGCAAACTTAAAAAATAATATACCAGGTACCAACACACTTTAAAAGTTTAAGCATGATAATTATTTGAATACTTATTCCCATTAAAAGTATGCTTTACATAATTGACACTTTTATTTAAAATTTACTTCAATTATTTATAACTATTTAACTATTAACTAACTTAGTGTAAGATATTTCATATACATATCATTATAATAGTGGAATATAGTGGATAAGTTAAACCAAAGATAAGCCATGAATGAAAGTTTAAAAATATATATGGATTTGTCCATTTCATGAAATGGACAATTGGGTTGTCCATTTCTCGAAATGGACAATTTCACATCTGGGTCATAACATATACATAAAAGTAAGTTAAAATAACTCCACACCACAATTATAGTCTCAGCTACATAGAGAATAATGTAAACCTTCATGAAAATGTTAATTGTTCTTTTACATTTAACCATTCTAATATTTATGTTGTTATAAATGTAGAATTTATTTAGACATATTTATGTTGTTTTTGTCACACAAAATACTGTAACTTTCGCTCATTTTTTTGGAATTTGTGTCTTCTGGATATTATATTTAGAGAATAGTTTAAAGAGCGCAAGAAATGTGCTATTTGTGAAATATGTCATGGAAGAATAGAATAGCTGATGATGTGGGGTTCTGGAAATACTACAACTAATTGCTCATTACAATTGCTCAGGTTAGTTATACTGAAAACCTGAAAATCATTTGTAAAATACTTCAGTATGGTTCGTCTTATCTGGAAAACTTATTATTTATGTAGTACTTTCCTATAATATGTTTTCAAAAAAAAACTAAGTCAGAGAGAACAAAACTTTCCTGAAACTTGTGGCATCAACACAAAAATCCAGGGATAAACATACGCAGGAGTCCATTCCCACCATTGACAGACTATAATGTTTCATCCCAAAGACCCACACTAACAAAGATACATCACACATACTCATGATGAATTATTACATAAGGCTAGTGGATGACTGTGAAGTATTCCCACTGAAAACTCCACTGATGACCCCCACCCATCGGAGGTTAATGAAAATGTGGCAGATGAAATGATTTCTTAGAATTAAAAAAATTTTCATATCTAAGAATTTTCTTATTCTTAGAAAAAAATTGTATTCACAAAACAAGAATAAGCCAATTCAGGATCTTGTGACCTAAATAAAAGTCGGATAACAACTACTTACCTGGATGTATGCCATACTGGAATGTAAAAAGTGTTTTTTTTTTTGCAGTACTTATTATATTTTCTCTGAATGCACGTTTTTTAATGTATATTTGAAATGATGGATGATTTGCATGATTTTCTATATGTTGCTTTACCATCCCAAACCTCTAGGACCGATAATAAGCAAGTTTTAACCGATAATAAGCACTTTTAACTTTGGCTATCCTCGTTTGACCTTGAAGGAGGGGTCCAGGGTGAAATCTGACATCAGAAGATTCGCAGCACATGATTTCTTATAGGTTGGTTTCATATTGCAAACCTCTAGGACCAATAATAATAAGGGAGATATAGGCACTTTTAAAATCCACTATTTGTTTTACTTCAGCACTCTGTGGATGACCTCGAATTAAGAGCTTCAAGGTCAAATGAGTGCAAGGTTGTAGAGGACATGTATATCTGTTATACATATCACCTATGAAGAGATTCCACTTTGTACAAGAGAAACAGCCAATGGATTTTTTATTGTTTATTTGGGGTTTAACGTCGCTTTCAACACTGTACAGGTCATATCACGACGGGTTGTTGGAAGGGCAGAGGAAACCAGTACATAGAGTTCACTAGGGTTGTGTACTGTAAACTGCGGACCAACGGCAAGCAACTACCAGCTTTCCCACTTGAGCCCGTACGGGGATCGAACCCCGGCCTCAGAGGTGGGAGGCGAGAGTGTTACCTCCGATGGATACAATTACAACTTTAGGAGAGTAAATCACCATGTACTTTGATGACAAAAGACTTATAATAGAGGTTCTGCTGTCAGGTCCAGAAATTAAAATAAATAAAACAAAATTCACTGAAAATGAGAAAGAAATATACATAGAACTTCTGTTTGCGATAAAAATGAAAAATAAAGAAATACAAATAGAATTAATGTATACTTTTTTCTATGTATACACATAATACATTAATGAATAAAATGAGCAAGTTTTAATTCAATTATTATTATATAAGCAAATTAAATAACTATATGCCAAAGGCACCAGGTAGCTATATATCCTGATACAGTGTGGCCATGTTTGTTTAACAAGGGATCTAATTTCTGATGTAAAGGGGCCAAATTAATCAGTCATAACATGTCACAGTGATATATATATATATATATATATATATATTTTTTTTTTTTTATTTTCCTTTACAAAATATTATAGGGGTTTTCATTGGCAAAAAGTAACACATCTTACCAAAATGAACTGTCTAAGATTAGCACATCTTACCAAAAGGAATAGTCTAAGATTTCTTGGTATCTTATCAACATTATTATCTTCCACCAGTGGCCAAAGGCCCTGGTTGGGAGATTATAAAATGCCTTCCGTATGTGCATCTGTGTGTCCGTTAATCCCGTTTTTAAATAAACCTTAATATCTCATTCATTTATACAGATATTGTCACAAAATTTGCAGGGAATGTTTATGGGTATGAGAACCTGTCTGTGGAAAATTCTGGCCTCATTTTGAAAAACAAAATTAATGCTATAGCCAATTGTTTGAAAATCATTAAGGAGCTCTAAATCTTGAAATATTCCAGCTAGCTTCATCAAATTTGCATAAGTCATGGCCTGAGACTCTTTTCCAATTGCTGACTTATACCTTTGACCCCTTCTTCAATGTCAAGTGGGGTTATCTTACTACAAAGGCCTAGTATCTCCTTTAGTTCTCCATTATTACTGATCCTAAGGCGGGAGATAACTGCTGCGGCAGCAACCTTGTTACTAATGTATCTGCATTTAAGGGATTGTTACACATTAGATGTGATATCCACTATTGTAACAACAAAAAAGCTATTATTTCTCTAAAATCTTGAACATAAATCCTTAATTTAATTTCTCAGGAAGTTTTGGTACAACACTTGAAAAAACAAGAAATATACTCGATGGAAGCCCCAGTTTCTCATTCAAGTAGAGGAGAGAAAGGTATTGACTACATTGCACTGAAACACTGTAAATGTTAGCTTTTAATGTAATCTTGATGCTTTGTAGACCTGTCATTATTTTCAATGGTACTTTGAAATTAAAGTTTTGATATGCTGAAATTGCAGATAAATTTATGTATGTTGGAAAAAGTTTACCTTCTTCATCACAATTTTGGTTAAAGTTTGCTTCTTTTTTTATTACAATGATTTTGGTTATGCAAAATTATATAATGTGTTGTGTGTTTTATGTAAATACCCATTATGTTTCTGTTCTAGGTAAAATAGCAATTGGAGTCATGGAGCACTATGTGCATTTTAATGGGGATCATAGTCCAGAGGTATCAAGGATACTTATGCCACAAGGAGTCAACATCAAAGATATTTATACTGAAAATAAAAACCTGTACAGGGCAAACCAACAAGTGTCCCAGGGCCAGTTCTACAAACTCTGGCAAAAACACTTTAGTCATGTGAGCTTTTACAAGGTAATATGATTTTCTAATTGACAAGCAAAATGAAAAAATGCGAAATGTATTCTAAATTTATCAGGTATTACAACAATATATCCATGAATAGTCTTGCAAACATAAATAAATGTTGTAAAATCACAATAACCTGTATATGTCATCAAAACTTTATTAGATTTTTTAATTTGATTAAAATCTCTTATAATTCTTGGAATAATTTTTGTGTTATATGGCCTGAGTTATGTCAGTTATTGCATTGGAAATACTGTATAGTTTGCTAAATTATGTACCAAATAGTCTTTTTTGAAAGTAAAGCATCAAATTGTATCTTACATTAATAAATATTACTGCAATATTTGCAGCAATATTTCATTTGTCTACACTTGTTTTCTGCATTTACATATAAAATTACATAATAGACAATGGTTTCCTGTATTCACAGCACACAAAGTTCACGAAATGCAATGTTTGCACGTTGGCATCTCACTTGTTACAACAAAATACAACCCCGCAACTTCGCTCATCCATTCTGAAAGATAGAGATGAACACCTTAACAGCCAACAGTAAGTATTGATTTTAAATTCTTTCTGTGGGATTTCACAGTATTAGTTTTTAAATAAACTAACTCAAAAATTAATTGACCTGCAGCTTTCAAATTTAATATACAGTTAAATCTGTTCAATCCCATTGCAACTTGATTCTTGGTTACCTTGACTTTCAATTTCAAGGCCAATGACCACTAGTGCTCTCATGGCAACTCACAGACATGAGTTTTATATCATTTTTGTTCAAATTGTAAATAAGAGTCTCTCTTGCTACAAACTCGAGTTCAATAAAATAATTGCAAGCAATAGTTAAATAAACTATTTGCTTGTACTAAAACTGGCAGTAAAAGCACATTTTGACTTGTTTACAAAAGATTTTCCTTCAAGTTTACCTCTTACGAGGTGATTTCTCTTCATACTTATCAGTAATGTATGAAACTTGAGTTGGTACTCTGACGGCTCGCAAGAGCACTAATGAGCAATTTGGATGATAAATATTTTGGTTAATTTTACATTTTTTAAACTCTCAGATTCTCAGGTTAGATCATATTTTGGCTAAACATCTACTTTATTTATTTCGTATGTCAACCTATAAGAAGCCTACCATTGAAAACCTTTGGGTTGTATGTTGCCATATATTAAATTGTACTTATGGACAAATAAAAAGGGAGCTGTTCAAATTTGCAGTAGATCTTGACAAAGTCAAAGTTGGGGTTTTACATCCCGTTCAACAGCCAGGGTCATATTGGGACAGGTCCTCAGAATTGCCACTTGTGGGACTCGAACCCACAGAGGTGACAGCCTATGCAGTAGATCTTGAAAACAAGCATGAGGTATAGTTCACTTTGACCTTTGAGCTCCTACAAAATTGCCTTGAGCCTCTGGGATGATTGGTCCTGCAGGTTTCAAATGTCAAAACAAATTAAAATAAATATTGGCCCTTAAATCTTTTCTTTCAACCTCAGATTCGAGGTTTGACTGCATACCAAAGGTTTTCACATCTTATTTTATATTAGTCCTAAGACTCAAATGAGAAAGATGTTTTTTTAAAATTATGGGTTGCAAATCTGTTGGTGGGATCATAAAAGTTTGACATTAGTTTCAGAATCAAATATGATAGGGTTACCAAAATTGCTTTATACCACTGTTATTATTTGTCCAATGGGTTATGATCAAAACTGTCTCTTCTATGCCTTATTTTTCGTCCCTTGCCTCAGATTTTTAATGTAAAGCACTTTTCAGGAATCTGAAGGATAAATTTAACACTTTACTCACATAAAGACCTATGGATGAATTTGTTCCACCTAAGGATATGCCATATTTTTACTCCACTTTAGTTGAATACATAACTGGCACTGTAGCTAACAAGTAAACATAAAAATCTATTGTGCTATTGATAATAAACACCAAAGACATGCAAGTAAAGTAAGTAAAGTGTCAACTGTATATCTTATTTGGTATTATATTGGTAACATAAATAAAAGCTTACATCAGTGTTTACTGTAATTATTTTTAAGGAATGAATTTATTTATTTATTTGCTGTTTTACGTCACTTTCAACACTGTACAGGTCATATCACGACGGGTAGTTGGAAGGGCAGAAGAAACCAGTACATACAGTTCGTCAGGGTTTTGTACTGTAAACTGCCGGCCAACAGCAAGCAACTACCAGCTTTCCCACTTGAGGTCGTGCCGGGAACCGAACCGCGACCTCAGAGGTGGGAGGCGAGAGTGTTACCACTCTGCCACTGTGGCCCCTTTATGGAATGAAAGGGATAGCTATTACAAGCTGGATGGATCAGGCAAAAACCAACATACCACATTTTAGAGGCTGGCAAATGCGGAAGGTAAATGTTTCATTTATAAAGTAAAATTAGTCATTGTAAATTATTTAAATTATTCAGTTCACAAATATTTTTATTATATAAAATAACCTTACTGTATCCTCAAAAGTGCCTTTTTGTTTTGAGCAAAATGTATCAACCAACAAGAATTTTAAAAAAATGTTCTTGTCGAGAGAGGTGACCCCTTGCCTGCACATGTCAGGGTCTGCATGGTGATCTTTGTCGACATAGAGTTGTCGAGAATCCTTCATTATATTTTTGGTCGTGGGAGCAACACATTTTTCTTCAAGTCTCGAGATGATGGATGCTTAGGTCAAGAACTCAAGATTGAAAGTATGCAGGCTGTGGTCACCCATTGTTCGACTGCCATGAATACTGCATGTATAAAGATGTATGTGTAAAATCCAAGGAAGATGACTAGCTGTTGCAATTTTCTTCAATTCGTGGCTGAGCAAAAGCATTTTAAAGCTCATGTGAAAATCTAAATAAAAGAAATGAATGCAGCAGTTCTCACTACAAAGGAGGTCGAAGATTCTTAACTGGGGGTGGAGAGCCATCCTAGCATAGTAACAGGTCTCCCTCAACAAAATATGACTCCAGCAAAACCTTTTTCTGATCCTTTGCAACTCACTCTTCAAAGATTATATAAGAAGTCAAACCAAATTTCTGCTTCTCAACCCTACCCTAATGCAGAAGGTGAGGTATATGATGAGAATCTTGCAGAAAACACTCTCCCACACATGGCTTCAGTGTCTTCTAGTAAAAGGGACGAATCACCTCCAGCTGAAGAAGTAAATGAAGATTGAACATATCGACAGACACTGGCTGCAGTACATACACTGCAAGATCTTCCAATATCACAAAAGTCTGGAGATAAAAAAAGTGATTCTCAGAAGCACGAGCTCTATCGAGGCTTGTGCTTAAAAATCTTCAGGTAATCCACAAGTTCAACGTCATATTTTACAGTCTAATCTACTGAATTATAACAACTACCTCTATTATGCCAGACCTCAAATAAAGTTCTACAAATCATCATCTAATGACTTTGCCTTTCAAGCGACTAGATTCCAAGACTCGTTCAGGTCTTACGTGCCGGGGCAATGTGAGAATTCCTTTGAAACAGCACATTCTACTGGAAGCTGTTTTTAGCGAAAACATCCAGATCTTTGTTACCACAAATGTTGTCAATGGTGTATTGTAGACGTTTTTGTTCAATAGGCAGGCCTTAATGTATTAATATTAATAACTTATATTACATGGTATCAGGTATCCATGTGCTTAATTTCAAAACAAACTAGACAAAGGTTTTTGTACACAAAAACAAAGCATCCCTACAGTTTGTAAGTTTTATATAAAATGCTAAAGGATCAATGTGAAGAGGTAAATGTTATTGATGATGAGAAATTCTCCTGAAAGGACCATGTTAGGGTCACAAGAGTGACCTTAAAACGAAAAAAGCAATCAGTGCCTGTGAACGGGTTCTGTATCAGGTGACAGTGTGTTTTCAGCTGCAAAGTAGAAGTAAAAGCATAAAAGGACACAGAAATTGTGCCCTGAAAATGGTAATCAGAAGTAAAGTACAAAGTTAACTGTTACAGTGAAAAAAGTAGGTGAAAAACATATTTAAAGAAAATACTGTAAAATTAATGTAATATTTTTGAGGTACAAGCGATTTACTCAACAGTGGAAACTTGAAGTAGAAGTAATGTTCAGTGGGACACATTCCATTTGTAGAACTTTCCAGAACTATTGCACAGATTTCAATAAATATCTAAAGAGAAAGAATTGAGGGGTTATTGTTCAGTAGGATGTCAAGGGATGGTGATAGTGCTGCAGGTTTGAATTGTGAGGAATGTTTAATTGCGAAAGAATACAATTAACATTTCTTGTGGTATGTTTTAATGAAAAAAACAACTTTACATTTCTGAAAAAACAAAATTCATGAGAATGTTACATTGAGAAAGCCTGTGTCACTTATGTGGAATGTTATGTTTGTGAGAAAGCCATTTTCTAAATAACAGGATATTAGTACTATTGAATTGAAAATTCAACAGGAAAAATTATAACAGTTTAACAGTCACTTGGAATGGGGTTTGTATTACAATTTTCTTTTACAATATTAATAAGATTCTAAGACATACAAATTTCTCTCTGAGAGAATATATTTATTTGAAACATAAGTTAAAAAAAATTTAGAGCTACCATCCATATGTTACATTTACATGAATGAATTAGAAGTCATTCTTGTTTATTACACATTCTAGAGATGTTTGAGGTTTTTGATTCATTCATAAGATATTTGACTATAATTGATTTCAGACAACTAACTAAATCAACCAACAGCATGGAAAGTGTTAATCTATTTTTAAAAGAATTTATTTCTTTTATTATACGTGATTTCATTGACAACCAATTATGTATACATTCAAGACATGTTTTTACTTTGATCGGGATGAAACCATCCATGGAACATTTATACAAATGGTCTATAAGTCATTTTTTTATTACTCATTCAAGAGGTATTTGAGGTTTTTTCATTCATTCATTATATATTTGACTATAACTGTTTTCATACAACTAACTAAATCAACCAGCAACACATGAAAGGTGTTAATCTATTTTCTTTAAAGGATTCATTTCTTTATAATAAATGATTTCATTGGCATTCAAGATGTGTATATACTTCGATCAAATGTCACACCTGTATAAAAAAAATTTCTTTAAAAAATTGTTCAGTGTGATCTTAAGTCAACATTGTTGCAGAACACAATGATTGTACAGTTGGTTTTAATTGTAATATAATGGTGCAAGATAATTTGTGTTAAGAGGTGTTGACTTTCAGTTTAATTTTTTTTTTAAAAAAAACGGTTTATTTCACTTAGTGTAAATGTAAAGAAGCTTACATAAAATTTTGAAAAATCACATATTTAACACAAGAGAAAATCATGGAAAACTTCAATTGATTATTGATAATTCTTGGGGATTTTATCTGCGTTGTAAATTTCCATAAAAATTGTCAGTTTTATAACATAACATCAACACAAGATGTTAACACATTCTAATATATTACAGTAGCCTCTAAATTTATTTATTTGGGGTTTTACGTCGCTTTCAACACTGTACAGGTCATATCACGATGGGTAGTTGGAAGGCAGCCTCTAAAGGTGAATCATCTAATCCAATACAAAAGATGTGTAACATACAAATTTTAAAAGGTTACTGTCATTATAAATTTGAGAAAATTGACACTTTTCATAGCAATTTTCAATGAAACTAATATATCTTGTTTTAGATGATTTTTTTAACCTTTAGATCAATTTACTTAATGGTGATGAATCACAGTAACTGTTGCATATTACTTCAAAAATTGTAAGTTGTAATATTTTGCCCTCGGAAAATCAAAATAGGACAATTAAAACAAATTCCCCCAAAACAATAGTTTACCTAAAAAGTAATATTTTAGTAATATATATGGTAACTCCACATTGTGTGACAGGACAAGTAGGTTCAATTTCTTGGATACAGCAAAAGAAATACTTTTTGTAAAACTGATTATGGAAAATTTACTCCAATCTTAACAAAAGGTCATTACTGTATACACGCATCATTTTTTCGTCATCTTTCCCTTAAAAGATACATTCCACGCACATTGTGCCTCATTTACTACTGCTTTTTTCTTGAGGATATACTAAAAAGAAAATATAAAAATGTAAGTTACAAAAAACGGGAAGTTTAGTAGTGCATTTTAATTTTTAAAAAAAAAAGAAAATTGGAGCAATTTCTTAATTCATATTTTTTGTATTTTTGTTGTGTGCAGGGATAGATATAATCTGAGGAGACGTACCTCTGAAGACACTGACCCAAAAACAAACAAAAAACCAAAGGTGGTAGGTGTTTTCTTGTTTTTTCATTTAATGATTCTCTTAAAAATTTTAACCAATTGATTATTTTATTGTCTTGTTGAGTATAAAGAAAACCCAAAGTGGTAGATGTTTCTTTTGTTTTCCTTTTTGTTATTCTTCAAAATATTTTTTAAAAAATTGGAATATTTGTCATTGTCACACCTTCCTATCCTTATATTGGGTACTATATAAAAGTTTTACTTTTTTTAGAATATTGAAAAGGATATTAAAATAGGTAAGGAATTACATTATTTACTTCTTATACTCTGTAATAGGTTTATAAGTTGGATTTTTCTTTCAAAGTATCTTTGGTAAAATTTATAGAAAAAAATATGTAAAGTTACATCTAAAAACATTGATTCTGCTAACTTTAGTTCATCCTTGAAAGGCAATTCCTTATTAATGTAGACATTCACTCTATTTCTGTTTGGATAAATTTTCTTTTAAAGAGATAGAGGTTTAATTTGTCTAAATGTTAAACATTTTACATTGTTTGACATTAGTAACATGATGTGATACTGTATTCATAACTCAATATAATGATCATACAATACATACATTAAGATTTTAACATATCCTTTTGTTTGAAGCGTTTTGACTGGTTGATGTTGGTCATTCATTATTCATTCAATGACATTGTATTTACCTATATGAGTTGTTACAAAATATTTTGTGAAATATATAGGTTGACAGGGATTATATGCTTTTAATCACAACACTGGGAAGTAAAAAGAATATTACTATAAGCGATATAAATATTTGACACTCATTTGTTTTAAATATTTATTGTGTAAATCAGTGTTAAACAGTTATATATTTCATTCGATGATATCCTTAACTGAACTCTATATACTATATAAAAAATAAGATGGGACACCAAAAAAAAGGAAATGTTGTTTCTATCAAATTACTATATCACACACTGAGGTATTTCGTCAGGGATAATCTTATAAATTATGTGTTTATCTCTAAAAACATGACATCCTTTGTGGCGGTATTTCACATTTTCTTCTAGTTCAATCTAATTTAATATTTCGTTCCTGTTTATAAGCATAATCTGATATTATTTGGTTTTAATATGTCTTTTCTAATACGTTGTTGTGTATGTTCTTAGTAATGCATTCATTTTATTGTTCGAGCTGTGTCTTACATATTACAGGTGTTTCTATTTTCAGAAGTTATTAAGCACTCTCAAGTGACAGTAAATAGTAATTTTAATGATTTTCATACATTTCTAAGAATTTTTTGCAAAATCAGTACCTTATAGAAAAGCTAGATCAAATGTCCTCTTGAACAACATTACAATTTGTCAGTTTATTGAACCCACTACAAAGGTGAGCACCTTTATAAAGTAAAATTGCTAATTACAGGATCATGGAGTGCTAAATAAGAAAATTGTTTAGTTTGAGATTGGTCAATTCATAGTCAGCCCACATTTTTTGAAAATCCTTGAAAAAAAATTACTTCATGTCCTTGAATTCAGTCAAAATTGAATAAAATCCTTGAAATGTCCTTGAATTTGTTATTACCCTATATTTGCATCTGCTTTACCATGTCTTAAAATATATCCTTGAAAATTGTTGTTGCTGTCCTTGAAAATCCTTGAAAAGACCTTGAATGAGTTATCAAAAGTCTGGGAACCCTGATCATAGGTCTTATGTGACTAATTCCTACCTTCCTTCTCTTTTACAGGAAACAAGTATAAGTGTCAATGTAAGTATACTATAAGTTAATAATGAAGATTCATCAGTTGATTGTTTTTTACCCTCTATACTGAAATTATGTTTTGATGTAAACTTAACATATATAGATAACTTTAATAAAAATGTAGTTATATTATCCAATATAAATGTACTAGATTTCCTCACAGTTCAGAAAATAAGCTATCTTTTATGAATTCATCATTGTATTAATCATTGTTTTTTGTTGTTTTCTGTCCCCAAGATTGTTAAAGTAAATGTACAGTGTACAAATGTATAAGAAACAATGAAAACTATTTCATCAAGATAAATCTTTTTCCTATTCATAGGATTTTCAATAAATATTTATCTCTGTTATTCACTAAAGATTGATATTCAACTACATTCTTAGGTCTTGTAACTATATGTAAATTTTTTTTTCTCTATTTTAGATCCAGACTGAGTGTTTAAGTAAGTTTCCCTAAAATTTATCATATTTTAAGAATGTTTAATAAAAACTCCTTAATTTATTCTTTCTATGAATATATAACATTGTGAGTAGGTAGGCCACATAAATCCTAAATGAGTGTATGTATCTATTGTTTTCTGTTTGAGTCAGTTAAATATATAATTATTGTTTGTGCTTTGTTTTCAGACAGTGGAAAAAAGAATGGTAAGTATAATTTTCCACTTTTCATATGTAATAAGGTTTTAGTAGATTCATGTAGAAAAATCATGACTGATTTTTTTTCCTTGATAATGTTTTTGACACTTTACATGTAGATGACATCAACTATAAGATGTAATTATTATGTTATCCAGTATAGATGTAATAGTTTTTATTCCGGTTTTTTACTTTGTTTTTTTCAGGATAAACAGTATCTTTATCAGAATTGTTCAATATACATATAACAGGTTTTTTTTCTGTTTTTACACCACCCAGAAAACAGTATAACCTATTACAGTATTCATTGTTTTCATACTCTATAAGATTTTTCAAAGGTATATGTATAATATTCATAATGCAATGATGTCTAATTCATTTGGTAAAACTCATTTGTTTTATTATAGAATATAATAAGTAAATAACTATTATGTATTTTTAATGCTTCGTAAATAGAAGAATATGTTTTACATCACAATAATATTGTTTATATTATATATTTATATAATTTTTTCTTCTATTTCAGACCCTGACAAGACAGGAGTAAGTTCATTGATCAGTTTCTTTTTTGAAAAGGTAAAATATAACTTTTAAACTTAAAATAAACTTCATTACATTTTTATCATATATATATATGTATAACATTTTTTACATAGGTAGGTTGTACAAAGTTCATGTATGTACTTCAATTATGTTTTTGTTTTAAGCACTTATCTGTATATTTGTTGTTTTTGTTTTAAAACAGTAAAAAAGAAAAAACAATGGTAAGTATTATTATTTTCCATTTATTTTTCATATTTTATGGTTTCACCTTGGGTATTTCTATTTTGGTTAGTTATTTTATCTTGTCTTAGGTAATTTTGTTTGTAAATTTTTAGTTTCTGTATATAACATTTAATTAGTAAATATCTTTTGCTAGCAAGATTGTTCTTTATTCTTTCTGTTTTTCAGAGCTAAAGAAAACAAGATTTATTATGGAAAAAAAATTTGATCAAAATTTGTATTATTTTTTTAAACTTTAGAACGAAAAATAAACTTTTAGAAATTTATTAAAATGTTTTATTTAAGGTGTTTCCATATGTATTTATTTAATTGCCTTTATTGTCACTTTCAACAAATTGTATAGGTCATATCACAACAGGTAGTTGATAGGACAAAGAAAACCAGTACATACAGATGGTTAAGGTTCTGTACTATAAAGTACCAAACAGTGGCAAACAAATACCAGCTTTCCCATGAGATCAGACGTTGAACCGAACTCATTCTCAGCGGTGGGAAATGTCATCATATCACCATTGTGACCCATCTTTCCCTTTCTAGATTTTGTATAAAACTATTTTACATTATATATATATAGAGAGAGAGAGAAACCTCGAGATTTAAACATTCAGGACTTTTGTTTTTCTCTGAGAGAGTGAAGTGACAAAACAATGTTTTGGATGGAACCTAGTTTGTTTTAAGAAAAAGGTAAGATGTTCATTATTATTTTCATTCAGTTGTTACAACATATTAACTTAATTATGTAAATGTATCAGGATGTAACATTCAACAAGTATAAACAATATTGGATATATTTAAAACAAGCATAATTGAAAATGAAATTTAGTTTCTAGAGATAAACTATATGTGTATTAACCTGTCGTTATTTCTTTTTCTCTCTATTTCAGGGAGAAGCAATGAGTGCAGCCCTGGGAATAGTGACTTGCATGTGTGTTTCATTTATTTTACACATTCAGTTGCTGTTTCTTGGGATTTTTTATCTGTCAACTAAATAGACTGAAAAACAAAAGTGGAAATTTGGTTAAAATGAAACAAAACAAGTTTTATTGCCTACAGAAGGATATATTAAAATATATCATCTAATGACAAAATTAAAATTGGATTATGTAATCTAATATTAAATATACAGAGAGTGGATTGTTTACATGCGACAAGTCTAAAGTGTTTTATAAAAAACAGCTTTTCTGGATATATTCAAAAGTCTTTTCTGTGTAGCTGAATTGATGATGTGATTTTATGGTGATTGAGGATATCACCATGAAAATACATGAAATAGTAAAAAAAAGATTTAGACAAGTTATATACATCAGAGAGTTTTAATTTTAGGTGACTAAAGGATGAAAACAGTTATAATTCTCTGTGTGACAAGGATTTGATGATCACTTCAGTCATTAAAATGGCAAAAGCTTTTGATGATCAATATACATCAGAAGGTCTTCGTTTGGCTAGCTTCTTGGATAAATGGCCAAAGGATGAAATTGTGTCGCCAGTTGATTTAGTTAGAGCGGGGCTATTCTATTGCGGACCAGGAGACAGGGTGAAATGTGCCTTCTGTGGTGGAATTATATATAATTGGGTTACAGGAGATATTCCTTTGAAAGAACATCTTAAACATTTTCCATTTTGTAAATTTGCTAAAATGAGGGCCACTGAAATTTTAAACCAGGATTACACTAATATGACTCAGTGTTCAGTACATAAAAGTGCAGAGAAAATTGTGGGTCAGTTGGGATTTTCTGATAAATTAATAAGAGACGGGTTGAAAAAGTTGAAAGGCAATACCATTACAGCAGTGGATTTATTGGATGCAATATTTGAGATTGAGGATGAACAAATTATTCTGGAGAACAGGAGATCGGATGCAGCACCGGCTTGTAAGATTTGTATGGATGATGACATTACAATGGTTCTTCTGCCTTGTCGACGTCTGTTGTGTTGTGAGAGGTGTGCAGAGCAACTAAAGAAAGGTCTGTGGTGCCGTAGTACAATACTAGGAACTCTTAAAACTTTTTTCACTGTTTAATTCCTGGACATAACCTTTTAAAAATCATTCCTGGACATATTCAATTTCACAGTACTAACTTGCCTGGTTTTAGGATAATTTGGTTAAAAGTTGGGTTAACTTTTGCTTCATTTTTAGGTGAGGGTAAAAGTTCTTTGAGGGTAAAAGTAAGGCCATAAATTGAGGCCAAAGTTTACCCTTCATATACTACTCTGTGGTTGTCACGAATGATACACTTTATATATTTGTGTAATATAAAATAAGTGACCCTCTAATTGTCCCTTATTTGCTTCATTTCCATTAATATTATCATTTTTATTTAAAATCTTTTCAAAATATTACGCAAACTTGAGCTGCGTGTGTTCGGTTGGTACATGCATTATTGACATTTCATTGTGGATAACGTCATCATGCATTTAGTCAATTAAAAAACTCCAGGAGATTATTTATTGTAAAACCCCAAGCAAACACACCTTAGTAACACACAAGTAATAAGTATGTGCCACTGGTAATGCATTGTTGACATTATTCTTTCAGTGCACATTGTCAGCCTGTGAACTGATCTACTCCGGGAGATTATAAATTGCAAAACCCAATCGAACACTCTTTCAGTAATTGGTGATTCAAAGACGTTGTGTACTGGGGTCATGTAAATGAATTAATCCCTCCCCAATTGACACAATGGCAATAAAGATCAAAGAAGTTAGGGGTTTTCTGTGGATGGTATGTTTTATAAAGCACTAGAATTAATGGTTTCCAAGATTGTGTAAGTTCCTGTATTATCGCTCATGCTACACCCATGTATTATGTACAGACAGTTGTGAGACAAGATTTTGGTTCTGTTAAGCCGGAGATTCGGATGATCGAGGTTCTACTGTACTTGGGTGAGTGACCATCTCAGTTCGGGACCAGCTGTGGGATGTATCTGTTGGAATTTCTTTCTGTCACGAGACTTTTCTAAATTCTAATGCATTACTCGATTCGCTGATGGTTTCGCGCTCATGCTAGGGGACCAGAACACCTTTTAGCCTTGTTCAAATAACAAAGTACTTATTCATTTGACCCGGCAATCTGAGTGGGCTTTGTAAATGAATAGTATTAATTATATTGCATTAAGCAATGCTCATTTATTCAATATAATTGTTGTTTTCATGACTGTATCATGGGGTAATAATTACTGTGTTGATCAGAAAAGGTTTTAAAAACATTTATCTATTCAACAGTTATCGTCATCATTTCGCCACGATGGTCAGGGAAAACAAAGTTGTCAGTCAGGGAAAAGTCAGGGATAGAGTGGCATTCTGTGACGAGTATGTCTTTTCAAGGAGGTTAAGCAGCAATGGGCTACGTAAGTACCAGAATAGATTACCACTTTAGTGCACTGATTGTCTCATTGATAGCTTTTCACTCACACTAGCAGACTGAAGCCCCTTTTGGCCTTGTAATTTCTGCTTATTAGTTGGATATGTCAATAGTTTCATCAGTATTGCTGAATTTAGTCTGTGAATTTTGTAAAGCTGCAGGCTAAATGATTTTTAAATATATTTTTTACTTAATCAAAAGTGAAAGTTGCCAATAAAGTGTGTTTATAACATGATTTGAAATTTAAGTTGGTTAGAAATGGTTTTATCAATAATATCTATTTTGAAGGGGATTATTTTGTGTATCAGTAGCCACAAACAAAATGCTGTTAATCTTATAGTTTGGAATTCGGTGTTTTTAGTCATGATATATACAACAGTGTATCAGAAGGTGATATCATTATAATTGTAGATATAGATGCCACATTTTCTCGCATATCTTCTCAGCTTAAAAAGCAAGAAGCCAAGACATTTCCACAACTAATTGATGTTGTCAATTCCAGCCTCTTAAACCATGAAGAATTGAAAACAGAGTTGATGCCATGCATCTTTAATATAAGAGAATCAAGCCATATCTTAATGAGTTGCATGAGCATACTCTGCCACATGCCTATTGGTATGTTCATTTATCAACAGAACAATATTCAAAAATTATAAAAAGAAAATTTTGCGCGGGTTGCTTGTAACAAAACTGTCTATTAGATTGATGTGTCTGATGTCTGTCCATGTACATTTTTGTTTTGGACTCTAACACAAACACTCTTCTGACTATCGATTTGAAACTTAACAGGGTGGTAGGGCACTACCCAGGCTAGGTTGTTTTTGAATCGGTCCCATTTGGAAACAAATGGTGCCATGGCTATGATCTTGATATTCCGTTTCTGAAATCTAATTCAAAGATGCTTCTGTCAATCAATTTGGGTACTACCTACACTAGGTTGCTTTCAAAATTGGTGCCATTTTGAAAAAACAAGATGGCTGCTATAGCTGCCATCTTGATATATCATTTTGGGACTCTAACTAAAAGAAGCTTCTGCTGATCAATTTAAAACTTAACAGGGTGGTAGGGCTACAGCTAGGTTATGTTGCTTTTAAAATTGGTGCCACTTCAAAAAACAAGATGGACGCCATGGCCCACATCTTAAAATTCCATTTCCAAACTCTAACTCAAAGAGGCTTCAGCCAATTCATTTGAAACTCAACAGATTTATAGGGCACCACTTAGGCTAGGTTGCATTCGAAGTTGGTGCCATTTCGCAAAACATGATAGCTGCCATGGCCGCCATTTAGAAAATCTGTTTCACGGTTCTACCTCAAAGGTGCTACCGCCTATCAATATCAAACCTCACTCCAGAGTGGTTGTCTGGTTTTTTGTCTGCTCTTTTTGGGACAAAGCTGGGGTGCAGTATCACCCACCAATTTATTCTCTGAATTTGTACTTTCCAGTCAGCCATTTTAGGGGTAAGTTTATTTTACAACAGAAGAAAGTCCAGAGCTCTGGACATGCTCAGTGTAACTTTTCACTGAATTTACATTCTCACAAGAGTATCGTCATTTTTTTCCATTGGCCAAATAACAGTGAGGTTGCGGAAGTGTACTTCTGTATGTCAAGGCCATTTTGGCCGATACTAGTCCATTTTTCTGTAAAAACAGACTGGTGTCCTCATGACACTGTGTGGTAGCACCCACGCTAGATTGTTTTTAAAATTGTGGCCATTTGGAAAAACAAGATGGCCGCCATCTTGAAATTCTGTTGCAGATTGTAACTTGAAGATGCTTCTGCTCATCGATTTCAAACTTAACAAAGTGAAATGACAGAACCCAGCACTGTTTTGATATGTCCAGGACCAGTATCACAGCTAGTATCTTGCATCTAGCATACATCCATCCTGTAGACATGACAAGTACTAGTGTTATATTATCCCTGATACTGATTGCGCAACCCACCTTTTGGGGTCTATAACCCCAGTTTTCCTGTATAAACTCATTTGCAGTAAAAAGTTATACATAAAAAAGTTATATATTAAAAGCAAGTTGAAGACCATTATCTTTGCAATATTTCAGTATTTCAATATTTCAATTTTCAAAATAACAAATGCTTCAGAGACATTTACACAATAATCATATTTCACACATAGATTTACATTTGAAATGCTTATTTTATGCAGGATATTCAAAGACAATGATAATCACATGGCAGTAAAATATAAAAACTGGACCATGGATACAGAATGGATGCCTTCCCCAGATGAAGAAGCATTAGAAATATTCAAACTTGATGAAAACACTGCTTTACAAGTCATACCAGATGGTACTCCAGAATTACGTACACCTGAATATGAGAAAAAAATGATATGACAACTATCAGCTCAAACATTGAAAAGAACCAGCAGTTTTTAAAAGCAAGGGAGCTGTGGTGGTGGAGAGATTTTTTAAAATCACCCCAGTCTGTGAAAGACAAAGTGTCTCGGTGGTAAAAAAGAATTTTCTATCACAGGAACAACAAATAATGCAACCAGTAGAACATGAAACATCACCCCTGGCTCTTGTAATGGACAAGGAGAGGTAGAATGTCAAGGTATTAAGGCTCTTGCACATATACGCTACAAGCTTATCATGTGGAACTTAAGAGTCACACCTTTCCTCCAAGCTGTATTACAGCTGAGGGGGTAGGGGCAAAATTTCCAAATCGAAGAAGGAAGTATACGCGTCACTATCTAGGTTACCTCAACATGAAAGCACCATGCAATTATTATGCTCATTTTTCTTGAGTTGGCTGTGGTGGCCTGCAACCTCACGAGATAGCAATCAATTCCACATGCTATGCTTATGGCTTATAAAAGCTACATTTAAGTAATTAAGATTTTCAAATTTACTTTAAATTGTTATGAGTAATTCTTGTTATCTGTTAGGTCAGAGTGCATGTAATGTTTTGCTCTCTCCAACTGCATCTTCTTATATTTGGGTGTTATACCTGATTAATTTTCATTATTAGAACTTTTCAATGTATATTAATGAATTGTTTTTGATTGGATATTTTCTAGGTTTATACTGGAAAGAAAAGGCGCAGATTAATTGAAGCACCTGAAGAATTGATCCCATCCAAAAGGATTGCAGTAGATGTTGGGTGCATGGTGTTACACAAGCTTGGTGGGGAGTATGGTATAAGCGAAGTCATTCACATTCTTGATGACACCCAACTGGAAATGCAGGTGTACTGTAGTTCACTGAATAGTGCATGGGAAAAATCAACCAAAATGCATGGATTACCTATCAGCATCATCATTTCAAAGACCAACATCTGTGAAAATGGAATATTTGTACTGAGCGGCTCACATTGTCTGCCAAGCTGTATAAAATCAAAAATTAAAGATGTTGTTTGTTAAAATTTAACAAGGAAGTATGAATGCAATTTTAAGATTCATGTTCCAACAAATACAGCATTTACAGCAGCTCGAGGGGCCACGGTGGCAGAGTGGTAACACTCTCGCCTCCCACCTCTGCGGCCGGGGATCGATCCCCGTCATGGCCGTAAGTGGGAAAGCTGGTAGTTGCTTGCCGTTGGTCGGCAGTTTACAGTACACAACCCTAGCGAACTCTATGTACTGGTTTCCTCTGCCCTTCCAACTACCCGTCGTGATATGACCTGTACAGTGTTGAAAGCGACGTAAAACCCCAAATAAACAAATAAACCAACAAATAAATATGTTAGTAACTGTGTGGATAGAAATGTCAATTTGAAACATAATATCTGCCACTGTGGCCTAGTGGGTAACACACTTGCCAAGGAACACAGAGGATTTGGGTTCAATCCCAGGTACAGGCAGATACATAGTGGCTCAAATGACCACCTAAAATGGCGGCCCTCTGTCATTGGGTCCTATCCCCAGTGGCAGATTAAAGAACTTCAAGGACGTTGATAAATGGTCATCATTGAGCCTCTGTGTTTCAGTTAGATAATGTCAGTAATTTGAGAGTTGGACTGTACTTCTACAGTCAAATGGGTCAAAAAGCACTTTGTGTCCTGTAGTACATGTAGATATTGCGATGTGTATAAATACAAATACAAAGTAATTGGAAAAGTGATATTGGCTCTCTGATTGAATTCTGGAGATATAAATATTAATACTGTATATATCTGAACATCCATTTTCATCAGTCATACAGAACCTTTCTGATTGAATTCAGTCATTATTTGTTAACATATAAATAGTAGTATTTCATACATTTTGAACAACCACTTTCACCAGTGGTACAGACTATTGTTGATGGAATTTAATCAAGGTTATATATAGAATGGGGTACGGACAAAAAGTATCTGGACAAAAAGTATTGTGTATACCCAGACAAAAAGTATTGGGTATAGGACAAAAAGTATTTCACATATATTTTTATATAAGCATTTGTGTGATATATATCTTTCAAATATGAACTGCATTTCAGTAATTTTTCAGTATTTTAAAGCATTTTTTACATTGCAAGATAGTGTTAGGGACTTTTGTACTCACATATGTTTCAATGTAGGCTTGGGGATTAACATTATTTGATGTGCCATTGTGCTATTTGGTTTTTGTCTCATTCAACTTTTACCAGTTATTATGGTGTAAATTCCTTTGAAACACATCCAATTAGGCTTCCCTTTAAATTGAAAGACAAGCTATTATGAAATGAAATTCTTTGAAGACTGTTAGATGTGGCTTCTCAACCTGCCCTCTATCCTTTGCAATCTTTGTGTTATATTACATTCCTTTGAAACACATCAAATTAGGCTTCCCTTCCTGCTTCCCTTTAAATTGAAAGACCAGCTGTTATGAAATGAAATTCTTTGATGACTGTTAGATGTGGCTTCTTACCCTACCCTCTAACCTTTTAATCTTGTGTTATATTACTTATACCTTCAAGGGAATCAGCTTTATTGCCTTTGAACTTTCTTTCCTTTTCAATCATATAACAGTTATTATTCCCAACACAAAAGCAACCATGTATGAAAACTAATCTATCATCATTGATAATGTAATTGTAATTAACTCCATGCAATTGGGGTTACCACTACAGGGTTTCTGACTAACAAATTGTGATAATAATGATTAAATAAGCCAGAACACAGATTAAAGGCATGAACCTGCTCCTGGGGATTAAGATGTGTCCTTTAAAGTTAGCTTAAAACAATAAAGCCTGAGCACAGATTAAAGGCATGAACCTGCTCCTGGGGATTAAGACTCATAACCTGGAGTATTGAGATCACTACTATAAAAGGTGGTCAGATTTTACCTGGTCATTATTCAAATTATTTTCATCATGGAGATAATTACAAGTAACAAGGGAGGATTAAAGTTATGTTTAGATGGATATATGTACACTAAGCATCAGACTAAGGCTTCTTCAATTATATGGAAATGTGCTCAGAAGGCAGCTCATTCATGCAAATCAACACTCAAGACTGGACTAAATGTAAGTTTATCACAGTTTTTAAGATAGATAATGTTTATCATAAAACATTGGGTGACTTATAAGCCTAAGAGAAGGCTAAATATGTTTAAAAAATGTCAAAAGTGCAATAAATATTAAATACATAATTGTCTAAATATACTAGAATACAGACATATTTATCATGCTTAATCAGATGTTTTTATCATGTTTGCATGTCTATATTTTACAGAATGAAGATAAATATGTTTAATAAATCTAAAAAGTGGAATAATATGTTTGATCCATATATCCATATTTATTTAACTGTATTAAGTATTGGAAGTCAATGGACTTTATTGGATTTAACCTGATGCATGTCTATTTTTTACAGAATGAAGATCCCGTCGTACAGAAGGCACACAGCCATGAAGGGAGTGAAACAGCAGTGCAGGTGGCAAAGATGAAGGCTGCTATGAAAGACAAAGGGAAATCTTCCAGAGAACGTCCAGGCCAGATTCTTGCAGCACAAATATCTCAAGAACAGGAGAGTGTCAGAGCTGAATGTGGCAATCCAGACAGCATCAAGCGTACCATACGGAGAATACAAAGAAAGAATCTACCAAAAGAACCAACAGCCCTCAAGGATGTAGTGATTGAAGGAGAGTGGACAGAAACTGCTGACAAGGAGAAGTTCCTGATCCATGACAGCGGCCCCACTTCTCATTCAAGGGTGATAATCTTTGCCAGTAAACAAGGACTAACTCATTTGGCCAGGCAGAGTAACTGGTACATGGATGGCACTTTCAGCATGGCGCCAAAGCTCTTCCAGCAACTATACATCATTCGTGCTCAACTCGGGACCTCAGCTGTGACCTGTGTGTATGCTCTGCTGACGGGGAAATCTCAGTGCCACTATGAGCAGATGTTGAAGGCTGTGATTAGAGGATGTGAAGAGCTGGGCTTTTCTCCAGATCCTACCACTATCCACTTGGATTTTGAACAAGCTGCTATTAATGCTGTGAAAACTACCTTCGGGCCCCATGTGCAAACTTTGGGCTGCTTCTACCACCTCACTCAGAGTACGTGGCGCAAAATCCAGGAATTAGGTCTCAGTGAATACTACAAAGGTGATAGTGAATTCAGACATTTTTGTGGGATGGTTGATGGTTTGGCATTTCTTCCTCTTCATGAAGTTCAGACAGGAATGGAGTACCTTCGTAGTATATCCGTACCTGGCAGTGAGGCTCTCCTTGACTATTTTGATGCCACATATGTGTCTGGATCATTCAGATCCATACAACGACCTGCTGCTCCAGGTGAAGGTCAACTGGGTATGCGACTGAGAAAAATGCCTCCACTCTTTCCGCCCCAGCTGTGGAATGTTCATGAGGCAACAATGTCCCAAGGAGATAGAACGAACAATAAATGTGAGGCCTGGAATTCTGGATTTTACCAGTTAGTCGGACATCATCACCCTTCTTTGTGGAGGCTACTTTCCCACATCAAGGAAGATGAATCACTTGCAAGGCTACATCTTGTCCAGGAGTCACGAGGTCAACCACCAAAGAAAAGAGTGAAAAAAACATCAAGAGATCTTCAGGACAGGCTGAAGTACCTGTGCACTTCCCTGCAAAATGGAGAAAAAAGTATGGAAGAGTTTCTTGAGGGAGTGGGACATACCATAAGACTGTTTTAATCCAGGCATAAAAACAATATTTGATCATGCTGTAATGACTAATTTTGTAATAGTGCTAAAATATATTATGATGTTGAAACAAAGTGTTCATGCACCCATATAACAGTAAATGTGCAGTCACTGATGAATGTATTTTGGTGTTTATTAACAATAAATGTTCACAAATATGTAAATATCAAAAACTTCTTTGTGCTATAAATGTGCTATAAATGTGCAATGACTTATATGTGTTTTATGTAACAATAAATCTAAAATAAAAAAAAATGATACTTTTTGTCCGGGTATGCAATACTTTTTGTCTAGATACTTTTTGTCCTAGTTATTTTCAGGTAAATACTTTTTGTCCAGATACTTTTTGTCCTACAATCATATAGAATGGTGATAATTTATAATTTGAACAGCCATTTTCACCAGTGATGAAGAGTCTTTCTGATTGAATTTAATCATGGCATGTTAATATATAAATAGTAATATTTCATATATCTGAACAGCCATTTTCATCAGTCATACAGAACCTTTCTGATTGAATTCAGTCATTATTTGTTAACATATAAATAGTAATATTTCATACATTTTGAACAACCACTTTCACCAGGGGTGCAGACTATTGTTGATGGAATTTAATCAAGGTTATATATAGAATGGTGATAATTTATAATTGATTGAATTCAGTCACTTGTTAATATATAAATAGTACTATTTTATACATTTGAACAGCCATTTTCACCAGTGATACAGACCCTTTCTGATTGAATTCAATCATGGCTTGTTAATATACAAATAGTACCATTTTACATATTTGAACAGCCATTTTCGCCAGTGATACATACCTTTTCTGATTGAATTCAATCAGGTCTTGTTAATATATGATTAGTACTATTTTATACATTTCAACAGCCATTTTCACCAGTGATACAGACTCAAAAAACACCACCATAGAAAAGCCCACTGATTTTGGAAAATCCATAAAAAACCCACCGTCATAATTTCTGGGGGGGGGGGGGGGGGGGGGCATAAAAAACCCCACTCTAACAGAATTGATCATTTTAGGAGACAACACAATACATTGACGGATTGTTCGGATTTCATCAGAGAAAGTAAGTATATTGTATATTGTTTCTTAGTATTATTTCACAGGTGATTCAGTGGTGAATACAATTAAACAGACAAACCTTATGTTGCATGTGCTGGTCAATGGGAAGCCCTTCCATATTTCAAGAAGCCACAGATGAATATAATGAAACAATAGTCAGATTACTGGATGGCTTCTCATGGGATAACTTATAATTGCATTATGCATTCATTGTTAGTCAATTTTGTTTGCAGTCATTTCTATTGAAAGATTAAATACTGCATTGTACACATGCCCCACTTTCATAATCCTAATCCTTCAATAACTGTAAATCTTTCAGTTTTTGGAAAAATGGGGTGGCTTCAGTTTATTTAATTTCTTGTCAAAGACAGCTGTTGAAAGCCCAAAAGTGCAATTAACATACCATTTCAGTATATAAAGCTCTGAAATTATTCCCATTTTAAGTTTATTTCATGTTTATGTTAAAAATTACTATAAGCCATGGAATTGATGAAAAACAACAAAGGAGCAGCAAAACTCTTTTATCAAGGTCATATATACACAAAGAAGAAAGTTCTGAAAAGTTCTATCAGGTATAATGCTACTCCATACTTTTGATTATTTAAGAGATTTAAGAATGCAACTTATGACAATTTACTCTGTTTGCATAATCTACAGAAATTAAGAACAGAACAGATTATCCAATTTAAGTTGTTGTTCCTGTAACCACTTTTTTCCTATTGTACCAAACTTTTTCATTTTCCATCTTGGGTGATTTATTGTTGCACAATTTCTTTGCTAACACAGGTAACACAGCGTGAAATATATCAATAACTAACACACAGGTAACACAGCGTGAAATATCTCAATAACTAACACATCTACCATTAAAGCAAAATACTATATATTTCTATATATTTATGTTACAGTAAATATGCGAAATTAGTAAATACGTGTATTTACTGAAATTTTCAGTAAATATGCATATTTACTGATTTGGTCAGTAAATACGCGTTTTCCCTAAAATTTTCAGTAAATACGTGTATTTACTGATTTATGACCTGTGTTATTTCACAAGTTTACTGGATTGACTTAGCAAATATGTGAAATGAATCTTTGATGTTCCCTGGTTGTAAATATATAATATTAAATGGTAAACCAAACTGTATATTATACTGGAACAATTTACTCTATATAATATTAAATGGTAAACCAAACTGTGAATTATATTGGAACATTTTGCTCGATTATGATGACTATTAGAACATACTAAGTATATTTCATTTTACCATATATTACATGTAAATATGTTGAAAAAATAGTACTGGGCTTTTAAATATTTATTTTTAAAAACTTTAGATATGTGCTTTCTGTAGACATTTCATAAAAGCTTATATTATTTTCAATCCCACAGCTACTAAGGGCCTTTGTTATCCCTACAAAAGATTAAAGACCATTTAAGTTTTCACTATTTTTATGTGACTGATACATAAAATGCATTTTTATTGGAAACAAATAAAAGTTTGAGAAATTAATTTAAACTAAAGTTTCAAAATTTTAACACATTTTAAAACTACACTTTCATTCAGCAGAAATTTTACCTTATCAATTAAAACAGAATGATTTACACTCAAACAAATCTGTACGTATTCTTTAAGAATCTATTGTTAAACAGAGATTATTAGTAAGTGGTTTCTTTATTTTATTTCAATCAAGGCTTAATATTTTGCCATTTTCTGGTACATTTATGACTTTCATGTAGGTACTGGCTACTTGATCAAAGAATTGTTGTTAGAAACAATGAAAAGGCCAGCTAACCCCTAATTGGAATTCATCATATTCTTTCAGAGGGACTTAATCTCTTTTAAGGCATCTATGATTATGGTGTGGCTTCCTCTATTAAAGGGACAACATTAGAGGGAAGTTTTATTCAACCCTAATTATAGATCTAAATTTTGTTAGTGACTTTTGGAAAATAAATACATTGTTAAAATACCTTGTTAAAACTACAGTGAAATTCAGTTCTTGGACAAGAAATATATCATAATGTTATTACCTTGCTTGTTGTTTCTTATAATTTAAGTATCATGCTTTGATAAATATTTGGATATTTAAATTTATAAACTTGCCTATTTACATTACAATTTATTTTAAATGAAAAAAAAATACAAGTGTTTCATTACATATCACATACAACTGCTTTTGAAATCATAAAGGGATGTAAAATAGTTACCCCAGTGCTGGACTGTAAACAAGTATCAAACTTTGAACATGACAAAGCCATTTAAAGTTTTAAATAACTGTTAATATGAAGACATATCAAATGACACCCAACTATTAAAGATATAATATGAAGACATAGCAGATAACCCCCAACTATTAAAGATATGAAGTCTGCATTACGATTTTAGTAAATACGCGTATTTACTGGAGCAAAAAAACAGTAAATACGTGTATTTACTGAAATTTTCAGGGAATACGCGTATTTACTGATTTCGCATATTTACTGTAACATATATATATACCACCACAATCTGTTAGTAACCCTATTAGTAAGGTATCCCCTGCCACTTTAGGTATTTTATTCTTTCTTATTCTTTACTTCTTTTTTTCTTATTTTTCCAGATGGGAATGCTCTAAGCGTAGTGGACTGTCTTGCAAAGCAACAATCCTCACTGTTGCTGCTGTGACTGAGGTAACTGACTTTGGACAAGCTCACTGTGGCAAAGAAGATGCAATTTGGGTTGCCAAAGCCAGAGAACAGATTAAAATCAAGGCTAGTGACACTTTGGACAAGCCAAGTCGCATTTTTTCCAGTGTGGTGGCTGATAATCCAGTCTCATGCAGAGGAATACTACCACATGGAGAGACAGTCAAACAGGCACTTTGGTATCAAAGACGAAAGAACGTACCAAAGCAACCCACCTCCTTGCAAGACTTATCCATTGAGGGAGACTGGGCTACTACTAGAGGATCCAATCCCTAGAGGTTCCTACTTTATGACAATGGCCCAGAAGCAAGTGAGCGAATTGTCATTTTCAGCACAGATACTTGTCTAAAGAAGCTAGCTGGATCAAGAGGCCAACTGACCAGACTACAAAGATAACAAGTTTTTGTGTGAAACTTACTTTTGCTTGTTAAGTAATATGTGTCTTAATGATTTTATATGTATTTTGAAGTGTTTTCTTTTAATGATGCTTATTACAAATTGATTAGTCAATAAATGTTGTATATATGCTCATGTTATGTTTTGTCTCTCTTTCATCTATATCCCTAATTTTAAGCAATGTAAATGGAGCCAAAAAATGTGGGTTTTTTTATGCCCCCTGATATTTTAAGGGTGGGGTTTTTCATGAATTTTCCAAAATCAGTGGAGTTTTCTATGGTGGTATTTTTTATGTTGGTTTTTTAGGATCCCACTTTTACAACCCACTTCTCTTCAGTGAGGCCTGTCTAATTTCACTGACAGCTTATCACAGCTGGACATGTTTACACAAGAGATAAGAAAAAACAATGTAGTGGCAAAAAACAAAGGTGTGCTTTTATTGATGGTGCGGTACACACATTTCCTATTGCAGACATTTATGTTGATACCCCATACTATGTTGGGAATGTCTCTGCTGTTGTGATTGACAAACCTTTGTACCCTCTGATTATGGGCAACATATCAGGCATCAACGACAGTGCATTGAACGTTCATACATCAAACTCTGGGTCGATTAAGAATGTGTCCTTAGGTGATCCATCTCCTGTGACTAAACAAGACTCTAGTGATTCTTGTGAGATCTCAACTCATGCTGTTCTTACTCGTAGTCAGACTGTTAAGACAAAAGAAGGTACAAAACCACTAAAGGTTATAAATGAAAATTCTTCTTCTGTTTCAAGAGAAGACTTGATTTCTTTGCAAAAATCTGATGTGTCATTGGCACGTTGCTACACAAAAGCTCGATGTAGCAAGAAATTTCTAAGTGGGAAGGGAAATTATTGGTTTGAAGTTAGAGATGACTTATTGGTTAGGTGTTTTGAGTCCTCAGTCATAAACTTTGGTGAGGTGATATTTCAGGTTGTTTTGCCAGAGAAACTTCGTATGGAAGTCCTTAAGTTGGCACATTGTGGTTTGCTTTCTGGTCATCAAGGCACTGCTAAAACACTTGATAGAGTAACCTCAAGTTTTCACTGGCCCGGTATTCATGGCGATGTTGCACGCTTCTGTCAGTCATGTGATGCTTGCCAACAAACAGTTGCAAAAGAAAAAGTAACCAAGGTCCCACTTGAGAAAATGCCAGTTATTGATGTGCTATTCCAAGTCGCTGTTGACTTAACCGATCCTGTCAATCCTGCATCTAATCGGAAAAGGGGATAAGCACAAACACTATGTCAGTAGGAAGGTTAAGCAGATGAACTACTGACTGAAGTGAGCATTGTATGAACATTTAAGACTTAGGGTGGTATAAATGCTTTGTATGATTATGTGTATGTACATATATATGTATTCAACATAAATTTGTTTGAATATAATAAATTCATTAAATCGCCGCTGACTTTTACCCGTCCTCAATTAGAACACTGTGACAAGTATGAACAAGACATGAAGTCCAAGTCTGAATGTGTGAGTATAATTAATGTCATAGATATTAATACAGTAGGACCTCTATTATCCGACCATCTTGGGGGAGTAATGGTTAGGCCACATAATTGAAAGGTCAGATAATAGAACAACTAAAATAACAGGTTTAATTGGATTTGGGAGAGTAAATTTGAGGTCAGATAATGGAAAATTTGGATAATAGAGGTCAGAGAATAGAGGTTCTACTGTACTTGTCAAGTGGTCACTTCGGCTTTGACATTCCCAAGTATAAAATGAGTTGTCAGATGATATCTCCTATATCACATCTCTTCTTACTTTTCAGTGGCACTGTATGTCACCCAGGTATTATGTTTTTAGTTTTTTGTTTTGCCTTAAAGTGTTTCTTTTGATGGAAATTAAGTCCTAAAAGAAGGTTAAAGTTGCCAAGTCAAAAATGATCCATTAGTTGCAGTATTGTTCCTGAAGATGACACACCCATAATGAATAAATAAAACCCAAAGAAAAAGCTTTCTACAGTTACAGTAAGAATAAATCAACACTGTTTTTATGATTATGTTCACCTGGGATGTTACAACATCGACCACAAAAGAACGGATGAAATGCTGGATCTCATGGATGAGATCAGCGAAAAGTATGTGCCGTACCACAACCCAGAAAGTGAGGTGAAACCACTAAAAATTGTGGCATTTGCTGACTACTTGGGTTTTGAGAGACAAAAAGGTGCCCAGATGCAGGTGAAAGATGGCAGAACACCATCTGAAAGGCTTGAGGGTTTAGTGTCAACATTGTCAGATTTCCACACACAAGCTGAATGGCACAAGGTGAGTTACTAAAGTGCAGTAGAACTTCTGTTATGTAAACCTCTATTTCAATTTTTCAGGTATCTAACGTTAAATCAACTTTCAACTCCATTCAAGCCTCTTATTTTGTCTTTAGTTTATATGACCATTCTATTGTCCGACCTAATTGAGGATCGGATAACAGAACTTTTACTGTAATTCATGTTTTGTAGCAGATTTATTACACTTTCTAAAACTCAAGTCTGACATTCATAGTTATATTTAGTTTAGTAATGTTCTATTGTTTTTATAAAATAAATTTTAGATGCTCCCAATCTGTTTCCCAATGGGTAATGCTGGATGCTTCCCACATCATAAGAATACTGTTACCTTTGCTCAACAAAAGATTTAACATTATCTTATAAACGGTTTTGACTACTCTTATAAAAAGGTTTAAACTAAACACAATTTTTTGGCATGAATATGTTGAATAATTCTATATTTTCAGGTTATTTGCACTACTTATATGATACCAAGTCTGGAACTGATGTGGGAACCTTGCATCATGCCAGAGAGCTTTTGAACTGCAGGAATGTCACACAAAATCCCAAGGATAACTTCTATGCAGCATCTGACCTGCATTACATCACTTTGGCATGGAATTGACTTCATCAACTCCTACTCGCAACAAATTTGGAACAGAATTTGCAAACTTGTCTGATACTGAAAAGGGAGAATACTTTTGCAATGAAGTTTTGAAATTTGTGAGGCAGTATGTGTTGAACCCTCCACTTGATCTCATGGCTGCCAAAAGTTTCCATTGTAAATATTGCAGAAAAATGTGTAAAAACAAGAAGTCCTTGCTGCAACATGAAAGCAAGCACAGGCAAGCCCTACAAGACCAAACTGACAGGCACAAATGTGATATCTGTGGTAAGACCTATGTACGTCTAAACAAGCTTGAAGCACATGTCAACTCTGTCCATGCTGACCAACCTGAAGCACAAAACACACCCGAGGACTATGTGCACAATTACACCAGGACCACATTGATGCTGATCTGCTTGAGATTAGTTTTTGAGCAAGCTATAAAATATGGCAATGGGCAAGCTGTTATGCTCTGCTACAAATACATGCTTCTGTACTGTAAAGGAGCAGATTGCCCAAAGTATGCTTATGGCATGCTGAAAACGGTTGCCCAAGTAAATGCTTTGCTGTCACCTGGAATTGTACATGATGTAATGTGGAACAGATTTGTCAAAACCGAAGGAAAATAGGATACAAACTTGCCCATTGACAAATTTGTGGAGCATGCGAATAAACCCCTGAAGCTAGATGTCTCAACTTTCTGTGGACAGCTAACAGATAAAACTGTACAACGGATTAGCCATAGCATACCAGAAAGTGAGGTCATTGTCAAACAATTTGATCGCATCAGTGATGTTCACCGACCTTCAGGAAAGCATCATAGTGTACGTGTTGAAAGTGACATAGAAAAGCTAGTAAATTCATTACACCAGAGAAAAGTTTACAGTAACATCCCAAAAAGAACACACCGCCAATTTCCTCAAATTCCTGCAAATCCAATTGCTAATCTGGACATCAGAGTGAGTGCTCCATAAATGGCTGAAGCATTCAGTTACAGAATTTTCATGCAAGCATTATTATGACACATAAACATGCAACTGTATTTTGGTGTATGCTGTAGAACTGAACTTTTTGTAACCGTATCTGAAATCCCAAAATTAAGAGAGAAGTTACACAAAACTAGAATTACTTTTCTTGACTGGAGATTCTAGCAATTAGCAGTTCACTGTATACATGTTCATAGCTGTACATAAGAAATAATCATATTTATGTGTGATCAATATTTATTGAATTCATTAATGTACAACATGCCCTTGTATAGTATGTACAATCTTTAATAACCAGACTTAGTGGTGACATCATTTGGCTGTGTGCAAATCAATATTGAGACCCAAATTTACCCCTTAATCGGTGATATCGGGAGAATAAATATGCTCACGGAAAAAAAGTTCGCATTCTGGAGTCCTAATTTTACTAAACCCCCAAATAAAACCTATAAAATTGCATATTAATATCCTAAAACTAAAATGGGGTGCACATCCTTTGACATTATTGTAATTATAAAGTGTCAGTCCAGGAAATCAACGGACAACATAGATGTAAAAAATTGCACTTATACATTCAGGAAATATTTACCGCAATAACCTTTACCTAGTCTTCCTAACCAAAGTTCAATGTTACTATAGAATAGTGAATGGTTCAGTTGTACCTAAATCCCCTATCCAATGTGCCTACCAAGTATCAACAAAATTGAAGAAAAATATTGTTCTTTTTCATTCAGTATCACTATCAGAGTCACCTATATTAGGTTTGGTATATTGCTCATCAAATGAACTAGTGTAATCGTCACTTGATGGATAAGCAATATCTGCACTAAACTCTTCAATGTGCTCAAAGTCCATAGACAGCAGTAAACTGTATGCATGTTTACCATGACTACTATAAAAAATGGAAAGTTTTCTAAAAGATAAGGAAGATCCTCAATATATTCCATATCTTCACACAACAACTTGATTAGGTCATAGCTGAAACCAGTAATAAAGTCTTCTTGAAGAGGTGTCTGACATTTTTCTTCTTCAGTAAGCAAAGATTCCTTGAAATGTAGAAGACTCTGTGCAAAAGTTTGTCTGTTTCACACACCTTAAATATGTTTTGCATGGCTAAATCAGCACATCTCTCCAGTATCTTCTTTTCAGCATAAGACTGAAGTACTGTGTGATCTTTCACAGGTGTCTTCACAAGTGCATGGATCTTGCAAGCATGCACATTTACACTTGCACTGTTCAGCACACAAATCACAGCAAGTTTGATTGATTTCCAGTGGTGTATATGGATTGCTGATAACACCTAAAATAAATTTCCTTCTACATATACTGTCATTGTGTAAATAGCTTGACATGGCTTCATCTAAAGGAACACTATTACGTTTTATCCTTTAATATCAGTGAATGACTTGGGGCACCATCTCGTCCAATGTGACCACTTTGTTCACTATTACGTTTTATCCTTTAATATCAGTGAATGACTTGGGGCACCATCTCGTCCAATGTGACCACTTTGTTCAAAATGGCTCTAAATCCTACAACGACAGACAAAATACTATGCAAAACATTTTAAAATTCAGGAGCCCATAATGATCCCTATTGTAGTTACCATGATAGATTTTTGTGCCTATATCTGCACAGTAGATGAGATGTATTAGCTACAGATTTTTGTCAATCAAGTTGTTGTAAATGATAGCAAAAAGATATTTTGCGATGAAATTGCATTTGGAGGCCCACCCAACAGTAAACACAGACAAACCATTAAACATTGACCTGTACTCTAGAAAAAGAAAGACTGCGTTCCATAAAATAACACATCCCTACAGCTAATGCCAACAAGCCACACATTAAATGTTGAAAAACACAGCATAAGTGTGATTATATACATTACATTCATAACATGATATTACCCCACCCAGGTGATTATAAAAACAGTAAGCTCCAGACATAAGAATTATAAAAGCTTATGATGAAACAAAGTCATGTAAGATAAGCACCTTTTTACTTTTCCAATCATTTATAGCAACTTGTGGTAAATGTTTTCACCCATTCTCCATGCCTCCTCATTATACCCCCCAGTAAATTACCACTTAACGCTGAATGGCTTGTCCTATACTTAATCTGCCTAGAATTACCTGGCTAACTTGCGAAATCAGTAACATTATTTATCTGATTGAGTGTACAAAATGTGGAAAACAATATATTGGTGAAACCGGCAGACCATTCAGATCAAGAATGTATGAACATATAGCAAGTGTTAAGAAGTCCAAAAATAACTCAGAAACCCCAGTCTCAAAACACTTTAACTCAGAAGATCACTCACACACTAATATGAGATTTAGTGTGATACATTGGCTGGGCACTAAAAATAACCCAAACACCCAAAATTGGCGTAGAGCAAAAGAAATGGGATATATTTGGGAAGTCCCCACCATACATCCGATTAGCATCAACCAATTTGTGTAAATTTCCCTCTTATTGGTATAAATGGTGCCCATATACCTCTATACCAAAACCTCTTTTTGTTTCTATATTGGGAATTTTGCACTTAGTGACCTTATATAGTATAATTATGGACACTCCAAACGCCACATATACAACCCTGTGACACACATAGCAATATCATAGCAATATCCATAAAATTTGAAGTGTCCCTAAGCAACCATCTAAGGGCTTTCAATTTTCAAATTCATTTCACATCAAAATTTAGTGAATACATGACTTACTACATAGGAGTTAATAATTCTATCTGTTTCTGGACCGGCATTATAATTATATAATAATTATATATGAATTTTAAACTATAAAATAGTTTGGTGCATATATCATCTTGGATTACTTCACATATGTACTGAGTTTGTTGAATATAATTGATTCGCCATATAGTGATTGCTACAGTTTTTCCACACAAGAATTCTGCCGTGATATATGAGAACTACTGATTGTTGATCCATTTTTCACACAAGAATGGACCATTTCACATCCACTGGAGATAATGTGTATGTATTTTCTTAATATTATTGAGTAAATATATATGTCAAAAAGATACATTTAATTCCTTAATAATAAATAATAAGTTATTATTATTTATCTCGCATTATGAATCATAATGTTCATTATGTGGATTTTTATGACTAAACACCATAAATTGGTAAATCTTCTCTATATTTAAGCCACCGGACATTTGCTGTAATTATAAGCAAATACCACTTTTAAGCCACAATTTATGCTTTAAAAGACACATCATAATATAAAATAAATAAATATTGTCTGATTTTTCAAAAATAAAAATCTGCTTTGTAAAAATAACTACTATTTACTGATATTATTAACTCTTGCTTAATGTATTTAACGATAAATACATACATATTGAATACATTATGGCCTGTTTGTATGTATTTAGGACCAAACATTACCAGTGCCATACATGCCATAAAACATTTTCAAAAAAATATTACATGGACAGACATATTAGAGAGGTTCACCTCAACAATAGCCTGAACTGCACTATATGCGATAAAACATATATGAGGAAAGGCGACCTGAAAAGACACGTGATGAAGAACACCTAGCCCCTGACACCACTCCAATTACAGCAACCAATGTGGATAATTGGGAAATTCCTGATAGCTTTTTTGATCTCCTGAAGGGTTTCGAACATCAGGAATTACAACCCACTACAGTCAGTCAGCCCAGCAAAAATAAGGCTACACAAATTGCAGGTAAAAAGGTCATACCCTGTGAAACCAAACACACCTCTAGTAACACTGAATCCAAAAAATTTCAGGACAAAGCAACCAACACCGAACCACTGATCATATTGGCCCAAAGGACATACAAGATCTAGTAAATGGATTCAAACTCATCTCTTTTGACATCCCTGAGGTGTTCATTCAGACAACTAATAGTCACATCACCCCTAGGCCCAAATTTGAGCCTAAATATGTCCCTACCCCTATTTCTGACAAACCTAGGACCGAAATTGAGTCCAACATTAGTCAAATAATAAAGGAATCCATGGAGAAAACTAAAAGTTCAACTATCACTAAGTTCAAAATCTTAAGATTCAGAAAGAGGTGAAAAAACCGAATCTGGATAAATTAGTGGATAAATATTATCCTAGACTAAGAGAACAATTAAAGTCTGAACCCAAATTTGCCCATATGGCCAAGAAACCCAAGCTGGACTGGCTGACTGAAGTATCAAATGCAGTCAACCAATTGGAAGATCAACCAGATGACGTTTTATCCTGTTACTCCAGCAGTAGTGAGGAGGAAGAGGAATCAACTGCCACAAATGTAGATGAAACTTTTAGATCAAAACTAGACAAGCTTTTTGGCCCAGTGTCGCAATAAATACATGCTGCAATGATGCTAATCCACCAGTAATGAACAAGACGTTATCTTATTACATTATTTTATTTAAGAATATACCATATTCACAAATAATACATTCCTTTATTTAAGATTATCAACAGACATATCTACTTTAACCAATATTTCGAAAAATAAATAAATGGAATATTGGTTACTTACCATGTATATTTTCCCAAATAAATGTGATATAAATACATATTACTTATATCTAATATGCAACTAAAAGTATTCTGCAAATAAAATATATATATTAATTACAATATGATATCAAACATCAACAATGTAATTAATGATATCTGACAATTACACAAATATTGGTGAACCTGACCATCTACTAACTCCCCCAAGTCAGTAGGGCGCAATGGGATTGAGTGAATTCGAGTAAAGGTCACTATGGTAACCACCCTTGGTACATTCTGAAACATAAAAATGACAATGAGTCACAAAATAACATAACATATACATAACTAACATCCTGAAACATTATTATTATTTTCCATCAAAAAAATCAATAATCTGGAGCTACTGGGGCACTCCTGGGGCACCCTCAGGATGGACTTTGCCGGAGCAACAAATAGTACCTTAGGGGGTCAGACTTTGAAAATTTAAGCCTCTGATGAGACCAACTTCCAATGAGAAGGTCGAAATATATGAAATAAAACTACCATATATCAGGCAAATTTTGCACTAGCACACAGCATAACTCTTAAGTCATACCTTATACTTAACCTCACATGTCCACTTTTAGATCTGGTCATGATTTTACCCCTCAAGAAACTTTGAATATCAAATAGGTACAAGCAATATCTGTTAGGGTATTCACTTAAACTGATAATTATCCCCTTCTTCTTATTTAGATCACTGTCAAATAAACTCAAGTAAGATGAGACATAATCATTTTCCTCATAATTAGGTTTATATGGTCTGTTGGGAACGGGTTGACCGTCTACAGTGACCTCTAAGTAATTGGCATCCATATGTTTAAAGTTAAATGGATTCTTACTGAAGTCACCAGAGTAAGCACTATTCGATACCATGCCTATAATCATTTTGCTAGGTACCTTCCCATGAAATATGTTATCTGTCGTAAAAGTTAAAGACCCCTGTGCCATACTGAAACTTTTTAAATCGCTTCTCCAAAATGGGTACAATGCAGTTGTCAATTTTAAAGATTCATTATGCACTATTATAAGGCTGGGATTTAAACTTACATGACACACTTTTAGGACAGCAGACCTTCTCTGCAATTTATAAATTTTAGAACCATTTCTCATCAATCTAAATTCGTTGGATGCCTGGAAGAGTTTGAGGTTAATTGAAACCCCATTTAAAACAGCTCTACTTTGTCTAGTGGCAAAGTCCGAGTACAAACACTCCTCCAGTGTAGCGGTACCACCACCTTTAGTAGAACTGGCTCTTTTTGCAAATGCTGGGTTATTACCCAGATAGGTAACCTCTTCGAACCTCTCAGCCTGGTCTTTGTGAAATAATCCTGCCTCTGCCTGAGATTCGATCAAAGATAAATCAATCTGATCAAATATTGAATGTAATGTCAGATTAACAGGACCCACCTGATCACTATCAGCAGTGGGTACCCCATATACTCTGTCGTCCACAATTGGTTTGCCATCTGCATGGGTTATTGCATAACTAACCTGTAACTTAGTTTTGGCTAAATTCACATAATCTACAGATGTTCCAGGAATATTAAATTCAATAACCCCACCACCTGATATTGCTGCTAATGGGTTGAACTCTACCCAATATTCCCTCTGGATGGAGTTATCAATGGGTGGTGGCATAAATAGCGACAGAGATGTTTGTACCACATCCATATTGAGCTGTAATTTTTTGTAGCACTCTCTTTGTACTTCTTAACCTTCCCTTTTTTATTCTTCTTGGTGTTTTTTTCTTTTTAGAAGACCTAGGTTGTTTTTTTTAACAACCACTTTTTTCTTGGTCGACTTTTTCTTTCCACTGTTACCTACTGATTATATTTTCTTTTTTTTGCCCTATTTAGTTTTTCCGTTTTTAACCTCACTCTTGGCCTGGTCAACAGCAGCCTGTGTTGGGTTGACAATTGAAATATCAGTGCTTTGTTCCCTAGCCTTGTTACTACTGTAATTATCACTGAGTATATAGAAATCTTTGCTGTATCCCACCTTTCCCTGACTACATCTTTTACAAAAATCTAGATAATCCATTTCTTTGCCCTAGCATGAAGAGTCAACTGTATGTCTTCTGGTAAACTACTGACAGAATTTGTGTCACTGTCTCTTATATATATATGCATATCTGAGTTAAGGTTTTCTGTTTAATTAGTAAGTAATACCTGTTTGTGAATGAATAAGATGTAGAAGAACTTGATGGATAGATCAGGTGAACTGGTTCAGATGAATTAAGAACATAAGGTTGATCACATATGTCACTAAATACATATACAGAATCTGTTAAATTTGCATTGAAGTTGATGTCGCATAAAGCAATTTCCCATAACCCTTTTACATTAAATGTTTTGTTTAATTCGACTGTAAAATTATGGGGTTTGTTCTCTTTGTGATAATACAGGGAATCCTTTGAGGATAGGAAAAAATAATGATCTGAATCTGCCATTGGTTTACAACATTTGCTGGACTTTGAGGCTGGAAGCATTGTATCATGTGACAACCATCAAATTCAAAGTCTTCCAGTTCTCCCACTGCAACAGGTCACCACGTGATCTGATTTATCCCATCTGAGTCGGTTTATATACTCAAATTTCAAACATCAAGGAAAGACCAGAGTAAAATTCCGAGCTTCTGGGAAAGCACCAAAATTTTGGACGTAAGGGTAATCCCACTATACCAGTTGTAGTAACGTAGTCTAATTTCTGAAAACAGCTGATCGACTAGGTGTTCATAAATAGGTTTTCAATTTATGTCCTGCAGGTCTGGCTCTGTAATCCAAGAGTTGAATTTAGCTGGCTAACCCTTCCATTTAACTAAAACCTCAGGAACAATGGCATTGGAGTCCATGTATGCTAATTGTAACTCAGGTTCATAAAAGAGAGATTTTATCACCTCATTGTTGTAGTCTTTAAGTTTATACGTAGGTATATCCTGATTCCTCTTTCTGTCTACCACAGTAAAATTTTGTCCTGACCACTTTGTCTAGTATTCACTGTCGAATGTGTTCCTCATGTAACTAATTTTTACTTTATCCCCAAGCTTGAATTTGTAATGACCCCAGTTCCTCCATTTTCGAGAGGATTTGCCGTGACCTTTTTTTCTGATTTTATTTTGGGCTTTTTTAAGTTTAGGTTTAGTTCATATTGGTTTTCCATACCTGATAGTTATTTTTCTCTTTAGCCTGATTGGGTGTCATTTTGATACTCCTATGATAAGATTAATTGTAACTATATGTCAGATCAGACATTTCGATCCGTCTGATTGTTTCCTTACTGGCTAAATATTTATTAATTTTTAATTTGATGGTTTTTATAACTCTTTTCGCATAATTAGCCTTGGTTTCATAGTATGTAAAAATATGATTAACTCTATTGTCCTTTTTTAACCTGTTTATTTTTGTATTCACTACCTTGATCAGTCCTGAGATTCTTTGGTTTCTGTGTTGTCTGGTCAAACAGATAATTCATTGTATATACCATTTCCTTCCCTGTTAGGGTTTTCACTGGAGCTGTGTAGATAAGATAAGATATTTAAAATTTTCAGTGCAACAACACTAATGTGTTATACTGCACTATAAATACATAAACTACTATAAATACATTAACTAATATTCACAGACATATATATACAAACAATTAAAAAGTGGCAAAAATACCAAACAAAAAAAACAAGATTATACGAAATGACTAGAATAAACAATGTAAAAAATCACAATCAATAATACATAAACAACAAACAAAATAAAGTGTAAAAATAAAGTATAGATCAATATCACAGAACAACACGAATCAAGACTAGATATTACAGAATAAATTAACATGAAGGACAAAACACAAAATAATTTTTAAAAAAACAAGATTATACGAAATGACTAGAATAAACAATGTAAAAAATCACAATCAATAATACATAAACAACAAACAAAATAAAGTGTAAAAATAAAGTATAGATCAATATCACAGAACAACACGAATCAAGACTAGATATTACAGAATAAATTAACATGAAGGACAAAACACAAAATAATTTAATTAAAACTTTTTAAACAGGCCACATTCTTTTAAATAATTAACGACATTAAAAACATTTTCACTAAATAATTTTTCCATTGTACTAACATTTCTATAATATTTAATTCTCGTGTCACATAGGTCAACACAGTCCAGTAATATGTGTTTCACTGTATCAGGACAATGACATGGAATGCACCAGGGCATATCCTCACCTTTCAATAGATAACTATGGGTGAAATAAGTGTGTCCTATATGGGCTCGAGTAATAACTATTTCCTCCCTACGAGATAAACCCGTCCAAACATAAAAATCTCCTACTGTAGGGTTTATTTGGAATAGCTTGTTATCAGGACACGCATTCCATTGAGCTTGCCACTTTTGTTTAAAAACGCTATTTACATTCACTTTCAAGTCTGTATAGGGGACTTTCAAGTCTAAAACATTAAAATTCAAGTCCTGTTTGGCAAGTTCATCTGCTTTTTCATTGCCCTTTATGCCTACGTGACTTGGAACCCAAGCTAAAACAACTTTCTTATTCACTGACAAACAATCATTATAAAGTTTTAAAATATCTTGAATAAAAGGATGATCACAGTTGTTGCTATCAAGAGCTTGAAGACTAGATAAAGAATCAGTGAATATGATAAAACGATTCCCATCACAATTTTTAACAATATTGAAAGCCATTTTAAGAGCCTGTAATTCAGCTGTGAATATACTAGCATTGCCAGGAAGCCTGACCTGGGCACTGAGCTTATTAGATGTAGCAGCTGCAGCAACCCTATTTTCTGCCTTCGATCCATCAGTATATATAGCCCTATGGTCAGGATAACAACCTTTCAACTGAGCAAATAGACTTTGAAAAAGACAATCATCACCAAGGTGTTTCTTTTGATGGGTTAGATACAAGTCTATGTGAGGCTTCTGTATAGTCCAGGGTGGGTCATCTGGCAATGACACAGTCTGAATTAAATCCAGCTGAGGAGAGACAATAGACAAATCTTCCTCTACACGATGCCCAAAAGATCTTATTTCAGATGGTTTCTTATCATACAGATCATAATACTGGGGATTAAAAACAACATCATAAGCTGGATTGTCAGGATTACTTCTCAATTTCAAAGCATATTGAACACATAACTTATCAAACCTTAAATACAAGGGTGGTTCATTTGCCTCTACATACAAGCTTTGCATTGGGGAAGTCCTGAAGGCTCCCAGGCATATTCTTAGGCCCTGGTTTTGAATGGGTTCCAATTTCTTAAGATAAGGCTTACGAGCAGAACTAAAAACAGCACAACCATATTCCAATCTGGAACGAACAAATGAACGATAAACTCTCATTAAAACACTTCTATCTGCTCCCCAATCCATTTTGGCAACTACTTTCAGTAGATTCATAGCTTTTTCACATTTCTGGCGAACATAATCTATATGTGCCTTAAAATTAAGTTTTCTGTCAAAGATAACACCAAGGAACTTAGTTTGTGAAACAACAGGGATTTGTGAATTATATATTGTCAATGTTGGGTCTGGATGAAGTTTTCTTTTATTACAGAAATGCATGCAAACAGTTTTGGTTTTAGAAAATTTAAAACCATTTTCATCAGCCCATTTTTCTACCTTATTTAAACACAACTGAAGTTGCCTTTCTATTGAAGCCATATTTCTAGATGAACAAGTGATTGAAAAATCATCAACAAAAAGAGACTTTTCAAAGCTAGCTGGAATCACACCAGCAATACTGTTGATCTTTAAAATAAATAGGGTAACTGATAAGATACTGCCTTGAGGGACACCCATTTCTTGTTCATATATATTACTATAGGCAGACCCTAAACAAACTCTAAAAACTCTGTTGGTTAAAAAATTCTGAATAAACATAGGCATTCGCCCTCTTAAGCCTATTTTATGTAGGTCTCTGGTAACCCCATATTTCCATACCGTATTGTAGGCTTTTTCTAAATCAAAAAATACAGACTACATGGTTGCCTTTTAAAAAGAAATCTCGAATAAAAGATTCAAGTCTAATTAATTGGTCTGTTGTAGTTTAACCTTTTCTAAAGCCACTTTGATATTCTGTTAAAATATTGTTTTTCTCAAGGAACCAAACTAGTCTAGTATTAATCATTCTTTCCATGGTTTTGCATAAACAGTTCGTCAGAGATATGGGATGATAATTGGTATCACAGTGGCCTCTTTCCAGCATTCAGGGATTTCACCTGAAGCCCACACATCATTAAATATATCAAGTAAGACCATAAGTGAGTCTCTTGGTAGATGTTTAAGCAGTTGATAATGAATTTCATCTGGACCAGTGGCTGTGTCATGAGACTTTTTCAGAGCATCACATAATTCTTTAATGGTAAATGGTACATTGTAGTTTTCCGAGTTGTCAGTGTCAAAATCTAGAGGTTCTTTTTCAGCTTTCTCTTGATATTTTTTAAACTCTGCTCGGTAATTGTTGCTGCTGGAATTCTTGCTAATTTCTTGGGCCAACCTATTTGCTATGTCCACTCTTTCTGTTATTTTTGTCCCATCATTATTTTCTAGATGGTGTATTGTGGTGTTACTTTGTTTGCCACTTATTTTCCTTATCATTTTCCATACCTTCTTTGCTGGTGTCTTTACATTTAGTTTTGATACATATTCATGCCATGCTTTCCTTTTACTATCTTTAATTACTTTACGAGCATTGCCTCGACAGTTTTATATTCATTTATGTTATCTGATGTAGGATTTATACGGCATTTATCCATTGCATTTTGACAAGCTTTAACAGCTTTTTTGCATTCACTGTTGAACCATGGTTTGTAGCTACCAGTGGACTGTCCAGTTGACTTTGGCACACATTTTGTTGCTATGTCATTTAACTTATCTAAAAATGCAGGAAACTTTCTGTTGAGTCAGTAAAATTATGCCTATTAATATCCAGAGAACACTGAAGTTTGAATTTTGGCCAATCAGCCTTTTTAAGATTCCAACGAGGAACATTGTCCTTAGGCATACTCTTAACTATATCAATTAAAATAGGAAAATGGTCACTACCACACTGATCTGAATAGACCTGCTATGTAAAATCAAGAAAAAACAGATGCAGAACATAAAGACAAATCTATTGAGGTGAATGAACCTGATGCAGGATGAAAGTAGGTAGGTGACTTATCATTAAGTAAACAAATATCAGAGGATTCAAGAAGATGTTCCACCTTATAGCCTAAACTATTAGACGAGGAACAACCCCACAAATCACTATGTGCATTAAAATCTCCAATAAATAGAAAAGGTGCAGGTAACTAGTTCACTAGATTATCAATATCACTTTGTGCAACATTAAAACGTGGTGGAATATATACATTACATACAGTTATAGTTTTATGCAGAGATACTTTTACAGCAACTGCCTGCAGTTCTGTATCTAACTCAAGTACCTTATGGGGTATACCTTTCTTAACAAAAATAGAGCAGCCACCCGTGGCTCTCCCATCTACTTCAGACATACAAGTTTTGAAATAATGATCAAATCCTCTAATATTTACATTATCTGTTTCTTTAAAATGAGTTTCCTGTAATGCTAAAATGTAGGGTCTAAAATTGGAAATTAAATTTTTAATTTCTTCAAAATTTGGCCTAAAGCCACGACAGTTCCACTGTAGTATACTTTTATTTTTGTTTGGTTCCATTATTTACACTTTTATTACCACTTCGCCCTTGTGAACTTGTGATTGGGGATTCTTCGACACTCATTTCACTGTCACTATCACTCAAAACATCATATTTGTTGTATTGTTTAATAGGGTCATTAGATCCCTTATGTTGTTTCGTCAAATATACTTTGCTTTGACTTATTTTCAGTTTAATAGGGTCATTTTGAGATGCACTTGTCTGACTTGATGAACTTGTTTTAGTCACTTTAGTTGTCTGTTTTTCAACTGCATAATTTTTTGGTTGTTTTGTGCCTTCTGGCCAAGTCATTTCTGTTTGTGTTTCCACTGTTACTGTTTTCACCACAGGTTTGGTTTCTGCAGCTGCCTGGGCATATGTTGTTTTCACAGAATTAAAAATGTCCATCTGTTTCTTCGCTTCTATGTATGAAATTCCTCTTTCTGTCTTGATTCTTTGAAAACCTTTTCTTCGTTCCATTTTGGACAGTCTTTATTATTTGATTCATGCCCACCTTGGCAATTGACACATTTTGCTTCATTCTTGCATTCTTGATGGTCTGTGATCTTCTTGCCCACATTTAGTGCAAACTTCATTCTTTCTGCAGTTGAATTTAGTATGACCAAACTTTTGACATTTGTAGCACCTCACAGGATTTGGGATAAATTGTGACACAGCCACGCTGTAGTAACCAACCCTGATGTATTTAGGTAAGGTCTGGCTTTGAAATGTCAATATAAAGGTCCCTGTTGGTTTTCTTTGTCCATCTCTAAATACTGAAATCCTGTCTAGTTTGATGACACCTTCAGTTTTCTGGCCTTCTAATATTTCATCATCAGTACAGTCTTTTATGTCTGGGCATCTAATGACCCCTTTCTTAGTGTTTAAACTGTAATGTGGTGAAACATTGATTGGGATGGCATTGTCCATTGTCAGATTCAATTTTGTAGTTTTCAGTAATTTCTGGATCGGTGTTTCCTTGTCCACTTCCACCAAAATGCTTCCATTCCTTAACTTCTTTATGTTAAAGGGATCAGAACCAAGTATAGCAACAATGGCTTTGTTAACAGCAAATGGTGACAGTTTGTATAAGGGTCTTTCATCATTTGTACCTTTAATAAGCAGGAAACGTGGCCATGAGCAAATCTGAGCAGAATCAAAGTCCGTAGTCGTAATATCAGGTCTAGATCTTTTCCTATCAATCAGTAGAGTGTTGAGTTGCCATAATGTAGTAAAGATTTTTCGTTGCCAATGCTCTCCACCCACCCTTTGAGCCCAATAAGGGGATATCATAATAGTGTGGAGCTGAGCCCTGCACACTGATATCAGAGATACATTAGCAATATACTCAAAGAACACATAAAAAGTGAACCTTGATTGACCTGTTAAGCAGCCGCCTTCTAGATACTCCAAACCAAAGCACAGACCAAACACCATCAGAATACAACAATCAAGTACAACAGTATAAACCATTACAAACAACAAGTCATCACTAATTTGGAGTATTAGGGCTTGGCACTACCAGCCGATTGATTAAGCCAGGCGATCTTAACCTTCCAACTAAGTGAAATTGAGGCCAAAGCTGTGTATTGCCTCCTCAATGCCGCAACAAAGTATTGGCTCAACAGCCAGGACCCTCTCTTCGACTGACACAGATCGCAACCCACGGCAAACAGGCTGCCCCCAATTAGTCTCCTCTTACGACACGCAGGAGGATACGTTGGGCCTATTCTACATCCCCGGACCCACAGGGGGCTGGAGCTGTGTAGAGGAATTTGGAAAATATATCTATGTGTGACAGAACCCAAAACAACAAAATGACTGTAACCATCATTATGCTCCCTATAGCTGGTAATATTTGCAGTGTCACTGTCCCATTGGTAGTTTAGTGAGAAGGCTATTACTCGAGGTCTTTGAAATCCCCTTCTAGCAGAACGATGAGGTGTATGCCTCCTGCCTGCTTAACCATATTTTAAGCTTCTTTGGTTTGATGTTTTCTATACCCTTATTCTTTAAATATTTATGTTATGAATTTTTTTAATTCCACTGAATGCAACAGGACTCCTTGGGTTGTAATAGGCATCAGTCAGAATTTGTTATTCTTCATCTGATAATTTTGTTCCAGAACTTGATCCATTCTGGTCTACGTCTGATCCCCTTTCATGTCCCCGGTTATCAGCCCTGTTCAGTGTCTCTGCCATTTGCACCTGTAGTAGCTGTTACATTAGGTTTCTGGTATGGAAGTCCTGGTGGTGGAGATTTCTCCTCAATCAAGGTTTTGTGTAGGTCATCCTCTGAGTTGACCTGTTGTGTAATCTTATCTTTAAAATTTTCATCCAATAGATTGTTTTCGGATTTATTTTCAAAGTTAAGGTTTCTGTTAGTAGGTTTGACACCTTCAACATTTTGAGTCTCTTTAAATTTGTCATATTGTTCTTTAGGGATTATTACAAACTTATTCATTGTAAAATCTCTCTTAAGTAAGATTGAAGAAGTATTAATAGATCACCTAATAAAGTGTGTTGTTTCTTGACAATACTTGGTCTCTTGTTTGGATGTTGAATGAACATTCTCAAAATGGTAACATTTTCATTAAATTTTCTTTTAGTTTTGTTGCTTAATGGTAGTCGAAAGACGTTATAAAAAATCTCTGCCAAAGACTGAAGATGTCTCCTTGAGGCTTGTATCAATAAATATTTATTCAATTTCTTGTCCTTCTCTGATATATGTTTTATGAAGTGTCTAGACCTAAATAAATTTTTCAACATTGTCTGTGCACAAATATCAAATTAATTAAACAGCATCAGTTAGCACCCATTCCAGTTGAAATCCTCTAATAAACAAAAGTACCTTCAAGGCTCTACTTATATACTGTTGCGTATTCCTCAGGAAATATATTGGTTCGCAGCATGTAAGAACTATTCGATTGGGGTGATAAATCTATCAAAATATATGAGAAAGAGTGATTAGTTGCATCTGAATAAGCCTGTATTAATTTCTTTCCAATACCCAGTTGATTCCCTAGAACCTTAATTTGATTTATATCTCTTTGATTTTTGAATAAAATGAAGTAATGAGTGTTTAAGGATATGTCTCTGGAGTACTTTCCCTGATGAAGTAAATTCTGTAATATTAGAAAGACACTCAGATTTCTGTGGTGTCATTCCCTACTAAATAAATTCGCTATAAATACATTATTTAGGGCTGTGCTTTGTAGATCATCTATGATACGCAGATTGTGGTTGTCACTGTCGAGTTCTTGTAGAAACTGATCATTGGGTATATCCTTGAGAACAGGGGCATAATGTACCTACACATTGTGTTCATTTACAAATAAGCCAGTCACTTGCATTCTATTGTTCAGAGGACAAAAATGTAAATGTTTAATCCACAAGTGATTGTGATTATATGTGTTGTCATAAATGTATTTTCGTTCAGTGATTGTACTAGTTGTAAACAACAAATCTGTAATTATAGAGAGGATATGATATTTTGTTTAGATGTGGCTGTGCCCTCTTTCAACTACAAACCTAGTGTTACTAGGTTATACCTAGAAAGGGTATAGTTATTAGAAATATATAGCAGAAGAGCCTTGCCAAACCTTCTATATCTTTCATTAGTGGATATGAAATATTTCAGATAAAATTGGATGGAAGATATTCCCACAAATGTCGTAGAAATGACAAATATGTGTCTGTCCACTTTAGTGGTACACCTCAGGTAGGAAAGATTAAATATTTAGTTTTCTAATATGAATCGTTGATTCATAACTTGAGGTTGTAAATTAATGATCTTTCAATCCGCCACTTTTTTGAGAAAAATGAGGATCAAGTGTCGACCAGTCATCAAATCTCAAACTAGGTCGTCACGTGATTTACAGCTCAGATGTAGTATATAAGCCTTCTCAGGAAAAAACAAGATCAAGTGTCAACCTATCAACAAATAGAATCCTGTAGTCATGTGATTAAACTGTTTAGTTCAACGAGAAAAGTTATAACCCCATCTATTAACATCTGACATAACCTTAAATTTAGATATTTTGTATTATATCTTTGTCTTTAATGAGCACAGTCTATCTCCTTCCCGTATATTAGATTACAACTACTTTTCACAGTGTATGTAGTATTATTTCCATATATTCCTTAATGATGCAGTTAACCCCTACCTTGCATTTTCAGTTAACCACATTGAAACAAAGGATTCTACCACATCTGACAGATTGACCATTGATCCTTATACCAGTACCCAATAGTCACTACTATGAACCCAAAAGAAAAGTCAGTTACAAGTGTGGTCTAACAGGAATCTGATTTCCCAGTTACTAGTTACCACCAATCAAGACCCACTACCATCACTACCATGCAGTTCCCAGGGTCCAGTCACCAAGAGTCAAGACATACTACTACCACTACTACCAGAAAGAGACTATTCATTTACGGAGCCAATCTCTATTTAAGACCCACACTATGAGGCTCTATACGCTTACAGGGCATTTCAAATGCCCCACAAGGAGAGTGGTATATTTGAGCTCAGAAAGTGATGTGGAACAACATATCTTGAAACAGTTAAGGGGCATATATGATGTCTATAAACTTTTTAGAATTTTTTTCTTTTCTGAGGTCTCTGTATCAGACATCCTTCAGAGGCATCACTTGCTGGTGTTGCCATCTGGTTATTAAGAAAAAAACTAAGACTATATATATTACCTGGTATATGGGGTTTCTATTTTACCATGTCTTTAAGGGGCCCTGCATACACGGTTTCTTTTTCACACTGCACTTACAGGGATTGATATATTGTAATTTGATTGGATATGACAAATTATTTTTAATGTATAATTGACAGTTCAATAACAACAAACAACATCAATATATAGCTATAAGGAAATATGTGCATTTGTGGGAATGTAAAAGTATAGTTGTGCAATTATCATTGTTAACGAATCTAGCTAGTCTTTAGAAATTAGTTACCACTACAAAGCTGTGAACAAAGCGGTTTTGTGTACCGCTGGTCTCTGCATAAGCATGCCATGTCATGTTTCGCAAGACCAGAGGAAGTTACATCAACAAATTATGTTCGCAATGGCAAGGCTATGCTTGCCCCACTATTTAGCAAAGATGATGGTGACAAGGATCTATTTGATCTCTTTGATCACATGAAAGAAACAGGCAAGAACACTGGGGTAAAAAGTATCTGCAAGAGTGACACTCTCATAAAATAATTTGCCAAGTCATTGCTAGAAAAGCTTGGAACTGAGGATGAACAGCGCAAAAAGGACAAAGACAATATCAGAACAAAAGTTCAGTCAGTTGGGAGGCTTCTTAAGCACCTCAACAACACAAAAAGCCTGCCTCTTACCTTATCAGAATACCTCACTGGACCAAACTTCACTGAGTTAGTTAAAGTCGTCAAAGAGCTATCTACTAGCTCTGACCCACCAAGTTTGGCAATAACCTTAGGCCACTATATCAAGAGCATTGTCCTCTTGAAAATAAGTTTGGCAATTCGCACATCAAATCCTGATATGAAAACTGAAGCCAAAGATTTTAAAGAATTGGTTGATGCACACTGGACTTCGAAAGTGTCATCAGTGGCAAATAGGCGAATTAAACTGCATTCCTTAAACAAGCCTTCAGATTCACTGAAACTTAAGACCTTTCTAGAGAATGAAATATCCACACGAACAAAACAGACAAATCTATCATATGATGACTGGAAATGTCTTGCACAACAAATCATGATCCGGATTTTGCTCTTTAACAAGCGCAGAATTTCTGAAGTGGAAGAGCTGAAAATACTAGACTTCTACAGCCGCACATTGTCTGGTGATAATGATGAGATTGTGGCATCCTTGGATCCAACTGAACAGGCTTTAGTTAAAAGGTAAGTTAAATTAAGTTTATTGAAATCTATAACTTATAGTAAATGTACAATTAACCCCTTGACTGCCTCGGTAATGCATAACGTAAGAGCCACAGTAAACTTCCAAAGATTAAATATTTTCCATTTTTCCCACCCCTGCGAAAATTTGTTCAACACTTGATGGACTCTTTTGAACCCTATTGAACATTACAGAACGTTCAAAATTTGTTCAAAAAATATTGAGACATCAGTTCTGGAACCAGAGTTCAAGTGTGTTCGACAGATTAGTTCTGGATCATTTTTAGAACTTTTTTGAACAACAAAATTTTTGGATATAATAAAAAAGACAAGAGTCTTCAAATCTCTTAAAAACTTTTATTGAACTCTATTGAACTACAAGATTTAAGCAAGAATGAAATCTTTTATTGTAGAACTTCTTTAGAACTTTTTTGAATATGTAAATGTTCAACAGTTTTTGAACTTTTTTGAACAATCAAAGTATAGGAGATTTTAGAACAGTGTTGAACATCTAAATGTGTAACATTTTAGAACTTTTTAGAAGTAAAAAACTTGAAACATTGATTTCTGACTTTAAATATTTACAACATTATTTACAGTTTTATTGTAGAACTTTTTTGAACCTTTTTGAACATAAATGTTCAACAGTCTTTGAACATTTTTGAACAATCAAAGTGTAGAACATTTTAGAACCTTTCGGACAGTACAAAACTCGTACAAATTTTCGTTTTACTTTTGATTTCCACATATTTCACAAACCATGTCCAATCATTTAAAAATGTGAAAATTAATTTCTTGCTTCTATATTCAGTTACCATACACATGTATCTAAGAGCCTCAGCTTTGAACTTGAAGTGACATTCTTAGTATATATTTAATCATATTAAAAAAATATAGTATCAGAGATGCCCAGACTCCACAGTCTTGGTATAAATGAATGAACACAGTGAGATCATCAAAATACATTTTCCACAAGCTAATGTCTATACTAAGCATGAGCATTTCTAAAGATTTTGAAGGTCAATCTTGTATAACAGGGCCAAAAGTCAACTACTTGTGACAACCGAAAACTACACCGATACATAAAAAACATATAGGCTCACAAAACAAACATTCCAAACCTTTCTGTAAACTATTTTGAAGCATTAAATCATTAAGCATTAAGTTAGCCTCACACAAGATTTTAAAGTTCGAAGGTTTAGCAACAAGGTCAAAAGTTAAATCAAGGTCACACACACCTTAATTTTGCACACCTACACTGTCTTACTAATATGACTTTCAAATATCAACATTGTACAACGGTTTCTGAGTTATAACCGAACAAAATGTTTTAGGTAATGTCATTACATCAAGGTCAAAGGTCAATTCAAGGCCAAACTAAGATTTTTAAGATTATTTTTAAGATGAAGGCTGGGGATGCTAAAACTCACTTCTCGAATTCGATTTTTAGTGGAGAAATATATTCTCCCAATATTGCCCATATTGCCTTAACTTGGGTTTCAATATCGATATGGTCATAGCCAAACGATGTGCGCATTAATTACACATCAATACCCCTAACCAATGTCCCTACCAAGTATCAACACTGTACCCGTTATAGTTTATGAAATCTTGTGCCAACAAGATATTACCACCTCCACCCACCCACCAGTGACCTAAAACCATCTGCCCTTCTATTTAAAGACGGCATGTCCATGTCGATTTGGCTTACGTGCAACAAAAAAATGTTTCTTATTTTCAGTGGGAATAAGAATAAGAATGTCTTCAATCTTTTCAACTCGAACAATTTCTGTAATATCTGTGGCTTCGACAGCTAGGATTTGCTTGCCTGCAGAGAAAGCTTGCAATGAATCCATTCTCTCAAATAAACACACAAAAGCATAAACTATTTTTCTGCCACTTTTAAAGAAAAAGTGTTGTACAGCTGCAATTTTAGAGTCGTAAATTACAACATGACATGTTCGTTTCGACATTCTTGTATAATCTGCAGAAAAAAATATTTTTCCATTGACAATGATACGAGAAACCTTTCTGAAAGAACTTGTGTCTTCATCTTTGAACATGTCATTTTGCTGTAATACTGGAGGAAATGGTTTTACAGTCCCAGAAATGGAACAGTTGTCTAATTCTTGCGTTTTTCTCAATTTTGTCACCTCTTTATTTGGCTTGAAGCCACATTTTCTGATAGAATTGGGCCTGTCGACATTGAAATACTTGCTTTATGACACATCCTGTGCCATGGGTGCTTTGTAAAAGTGAAGCATTTGAGTCTTCAAAGGGGAAGCAACTCCAAGCCCACAGAGGACCAAAGAGCCTGACATAGTGTACTAAATGACTGCCAGCATTGTGCACATTTAAACCACATGAACCTTTGCCATAAAGGTCTTCAAATGTGGAATAAAATGAATGCAGTAACTCTTCTGCATGACACAATGCTTTATTTGACAAGTCATCTCCAAGCAGGATGTACACTGCTTCAGAAATTTTGGAAAAGTGATCCAAATATATTTCTGGCAACACCCCATCAAGGCATGGAAGAGCATAGTACAGGAGCCAAGACTGAAGCTCAGTTGCCTTAAAACTACTGTAATGCTTCTCTAAATCTCTGGGTAAACGCTCAATAAAATCTGGTGGTTTAATTTTGGAAAGCCTCTGAGAAATTTTCTTGATATGTTTCCCAATGAAGTAATCTTTTCCAGTTTCTGTTGGGGAAAACCATTTACCAAGGAGAGTTTTTGTTATGCCTAACAAAATGCAGTGCATATAGTCGGGAACTATGCCTTCAACAAAATTAAACATATCTAGAGATACTAGCCCAGATGGCCCACGAAATCCTTGAACTCTATTTTTATCTGTCGCAGAGAGCATGCTTCTTCTTACATTCATGTAATTTCGTAGTGTGGGGGCATTCATCTTTTTTTCTGTATGGGTAGCATCTTGAATGTCCTTTTCCTTGTTTTACGACCACACCACTTTCTTCACAGGTTATGCAAGCATAGCTCCCATTATATTGGGTCATATTGAGAATACCTGCTTTTGCTGGGAGGTCAACAGTTCCACAAATCACTGCAAGTTTTACTGTGATCATTTTATCCAAAACACTGATTGCAACACCATTATGAAAAAGCATATTCATTTCCTCACTGAAGGTTTGCATGTACAAATTGTATGGAGGCTTTCCCTTTCCCTGCCAGAGACCCACCAAGAGCATATTTTCTCTTGCAAATCGAGTTCCTGGACAAAGTTCATTTATTGCCAAAAATATTGGCCAAAGTTCTATTTTCGAAGACGAATATAAGTTCACACCATCGGTATTGAATATAGCAGTGATATTATTTGTGCAATGCAAGAAGCCATTAACATCATATAATTTTCGGTATGCACTTCCATCTGTGATATCACGGAGATGTGTTGATTTATTCTGAGTTGAGTGAGCTTTGAGCTTGTTTTCTTCTATTTCTTTCCATATACCTAAAATATAAAATGAAAAGTTTGTATTATATTACAACATGCTCCCTGTAATTTATAAATCATGTCAAAATCTTTACGTATACCTACTACTGCTCATAGTATTAAATTGTTGACTTATAAGTGTGTTTTGAATGGTCTGATTTGACCTGACTGGAATATTGGTCAATTGACTAAATGAAGAACTGAAAAAATGCCATGCCAACTACTGGGTAGCTTTCATCAACAGCCTGAAAAGATTGCATTATACTTTTAAAAATGGGCATATGAATTACTAAAACCAATCATGCACGATATGTTTACAAAGCATCAATACAGTTAAAATTAATTGCTGGAAATTTTTCACTAAGCAAAGAATTTGGCAAAAAAAGTTATTGTATTATACATTCCTTCATTATAAATTAAGTCCCGGTATTTTGAGCCTTGTTCACATTAAAACATTAAGTAATCATTTTTAAAAAATTGTGTTATCTCCTTTCAAATGTACGAAAGTGACAAATTTAAAAGTGATATTAAAATGAAAATGTATAAATTGAGCCAATAATTTTAATGAACTAAATTCAGCTCAAAGATGAATGCTTTTGCTAACAAAAGCAAAGCGTCCCTGAAAGTGTAAAATGGTTTGTGGTTTTATAAACATTCTGTGAAATTCAGAATGCACAATACAGCTAAACGATAAAAGCAAAGAAAGAGAAGATACCAGGCAGAATGTCAAAATATGTTATTTTAGTGTACCAATACCTTTTAATATATTCTGAAGATCTAAAAGCAACAATAAAGGAGATATCAGGCAAAACTCCTAATCGGCCATTTTATGACCCCAGTTTGGCCCATAATGGGAGGGGGGGTTTGGCTGTAAAACTGATTGGCTGTTTAGAATCTCCAATACCTCTTAATACATTCCAGAGCTATAAAAGCTATAACAATAATATGAAATATTATTATTTTTGGATATGAAAGCCAAAAATGCAAAATTCGCCAATTGATGACCCCAGTTTGACCCATAAGGGGGGTCAGCAAAACTGACCAGCTATTTAGACCCTCCACATATGGTTTCCCAATACCTGGTAATACATTCCGAAGCTATAAAAGTAAAAATAAAGGAGATATAAGCCAAAAACTCAAAATCAGCTGTTTTATGACCCCAGTAAGCACGAAGGTCAAATTTAATCATGTTGAAAATTTTCCCCATGTCTAAGGTATATAACTGCCAAATATGGTTTTAATCCTTGCAATAATAAGGGAGATATTCAAGGGAGACCATAATTTGGTGGTGAGGAAACTTAGGTGAAAACAAATAAGCGCCTTTCCGAGACGCTTAATTAGTATATTTAAGTGTCTTAAATGACTTGAAAGTCAATTAGCATATTGTGGGGATTAGTTTAATATATGATACAGCACACCCTGGTTTAAACCTGTTCGCTGTTTTAGAAAAGAACTTTTCAAACAACACCTTTTTACACTGTGAGGATGTTTTACCTGGCAACTGTAGAAAATCTTGCAACTGACTTCTTACATCTATGAAGACAAAGCTGTTCTGTGCACGTCTTCCTTGTTTTGTCTGATCTGAGTGGGCATTTCCTTTTTTCTTCTTCCTAGACATGCCTCTTTTACACAGTAAAATTGGTCTGGATCGTCAGGAAAAGCTGATTGACAAACTGAACAATAATGTACTTCTTTTAACTTGCTGTGGTCTGTCAAGTCCAAGATAGATTTATACTGAGGCAGTGTTTTGGGTCCTGGAATAATGTCATTAATGCAGTGTAATATATCCCTGCAAGCCGATGCAGTCAGCTTGTTTCTCATGAAGCATGATAAAATAGACAGTGCCTGAAATTCTTCTTCACCTAGTTGACTTGGGATAGGTGTGTCATGAGGGGCACATCCTTCCTCTTCAGAGCTGCTTTCATCTGATGAAAGTGTAATATCCGAATAATAGCTGTCACTACTTTGTGGATCAGAGGAACAGTCACTGTCACTAGTGTCACTGATATCAATGGTACTTGAATCGATTGGCATTTGAGAATCTGATGTTTGGGATGTTTCACCTCGACAATCCAATGCATCATCAGCATGAATAGCAACCATGTTTTGTGCACTGAACTCCTCTTTACCACTGTCTCTCTTCTGTTCAACCCCTGTAATTAAACCAAAAATAAACAAACAGATTAAATTGACTGTATTTTACCTTAGGCTAAAATATGTGACAAGAGTAAACAATTATTACTGACGACACAGTAATTTTCAATGCTCTAATGTTGAACAACCAAATTTTTTAGTTGCCAATGAAAATGAAAGTTAACTTGATTAATGAAATTTACATAATTAGATTAATTATAGGCAATAATTAACTTCTTAATATAGTCCACTCAAGTTTTTACTTCTATTTGTTAAATTTTATTTTATGTTTTATTACAAATTTACCAAAACTTGAGGATTTCAATACTTACCATGAAACTGGTCTCCTTGAGTAGGTTTTTCACTGCAGGTGGAGCTTGAATCTGTAAGGTCATATCGTTCAGTCTGTTCCATTGAATCATTTTCCAAGTTGTGGAATGTGGTTTTACCTTTAGCTTTCCACCTGCATTTGGTACGACGTGGAATTGGTAGAGACGGGTCTTCAGTATATCTTTTCCTTAGTCTTTTAACAGGACCTGAAAATTATATGAAATGTTAATGTGTAGTTCAAATAAAAAAAATATAGAAAGGTGTAATAAACATATGTGTTTACTTTTGTAGGAGACACCACACTAGTTTTATACTTGTGACATGCACATGTTTCAGTGTTGAAATTTAAACATTCAAATATGTCAGTGCAGTATTTAACATTTTGCATTATTTTTAAAAAATTACTCTGTGACCCCAGGACATTTTAAATTTATAATAATGGTTTGTAGATAGACTGCTTACCTGATGTTACAACTTCAGTATTGAGATATTGTTAGGATTAACATTTCATGTTTTCAATGTTTATTAAGAAAGTCTAAATACTATACCATATAGAAACTTCCTGATATGAAAACTTTAAAAACAGGGTTGTTTATTGTTATTATTTTTATTGGCTTATTACTATTAAAATTATTTAAACACCACTACCAAGAAAAATATATATAAATTCAACAGTTAATGTATCTAAAATAAAAAGTTTAAACTATACATCTTGTGTAGATTTATCTGATTTTTCAGAGTGTGATTTACCCTTTCAATAAACTTTTAATCTGTTCCATTTATTTCAGTTAAGTTAATAGTATCACACCATTGGAATTCTCAATTAAAAACACACTTGCATTATAATTTAAAGGTAAAATTTAGAATAATTTAAATGTTTAAATATATTAGTGTCAGGATGTATGAATAATATAGGATTCTTAAATGGGGCTAGCATTTTGCTCCGACAAAAAGGGGTGGGGCTCAAAATTGTTTTTTCTTTGCCTCTGCAAATGGGAGCCTCTTATTTTATCTTTGTGAGGACATTTTGTGGGTTCCCTCCATTATGTTTTAATTTGGCCAGTTATTTCCTCAATTGAAAAGTCTGTAAAATTGGGCCAAAAACCCACCAAGTCTCAATTAAACAACACGGCAGTAGGACAAAATAATTTAAACATTAAAAGTAAAGAAAAAACTTAATACATTAATTCCATAAAACATTTAGATGGCATATTCTATCATGAAATAAAACCACAAGAATTATCTATTTATGACTTTTCACTGTCCAAGGAAAAGAAAGACAAAAGAAAAAAATCTACTTACTGTAGCCATGTGACTTGTGCAAATGTAGTAGGATGTTTTGCCTGGATGAGAAATGTCTTTTACAAACAAGACACAAAAACTTGCTCTTTTCATCCTCATCCTTCAGTATCTTGTAAGCTGAAGTTTTATCCATATTTTTTTCACAGACTTAATATTTACATTTTGTATACATTGAACAGGTGCACCAACTTTCAACTTTTTACTTTTATCCAAATCTTTGTCTCCAGAATACAGTAACACTTAAAACAGGTTGCTGTTCTCTACTTGTAATAGCCTTGTATCAGACTTAGAAATGCATGGCTTAATAAGTTGTCACATCTGAAACAGCTTGCACAATAGTTAAAAATATACATGTGCAATACTGCTGTTGTCCTGAACTGGTTTTGCCAAAGAGAGAGGGAAATATTTTTGTTATATTGGCAAGTACACATAAACACATGAAACATTCTTCAAGATGAGCGGTCAAATTATTTTATTTACCATAAGTTAAGTTAAATTAGTTGATTTTTGACAGTGAATGACCATTGTAATATGCAATATTATCAATGTAATTGGTTATTTCCGTCCAAAAATTATTATGTCTGTGTATTTTTATTCTTCCATCGGCAAAATTAAACTGGCTCTTAGACACTTCAACACATGTATATACCTCTAAAATAAAAAAAAATGAATATTTATAATGATGTGATAAGAACATTTATAATGATGTGATAAGAACAGAATTATGTCCATCAGTTGCAAAACAGAGCAGCATTTCTCTGCCTTTGCAAATATGAATGACGTTTATTCCGTTTCTGGGGCGGGATTCACTAAAGGACTTAAGTCTAAATCTACACTTAAGTACGCAAACTTAAGTTTGCAAACTTAAGTTTGACAGAATCGGTATTCACAAAACGAAAACTTAAGTACGCGTACTTAAGTCTGTACTTAAGTCTATGACAGTATACTACCATACTTAAGTCTACACCCAATTCCTGCAATATGATTGGCCGAGAGTTAAGATTTCGTGCCTAACTTCATTTTGTTTGTGAATCCCTACTTAAATGTGTGCTTAGTGCGCACTTAGCTAAGCACATGATCAAAACTTAAGTTTGCACTTAAGTGTGGTCTTAAGTTTTGTTAGTGAATCCCACTCCTGTTTTGTCCACCAGTGTTTAAAAACATACCAAGTGTGGCACATTTTCAAGGGTAAAATGAAGCAAAAGTAAACAAAAGATAACTTGAAACAAAAAATTTAACCATCGAAAAGCATATGATACCACAAAAATATTAGTATTAAACAAATATTGAGGCACAGCAAGGCTATGCTTGTGAAGATTCCACGTGTGAATAGATGCATTTCTACAAGCACAAAGAAAGGCTTCCTAGCCCTTACAAAGACTGGTGCTTGACAGAGTGAATTCATATTTTTTTCTTTAAACTTTACTTAGCATCAAGTGAAAATTCATTTGTTTTGGTTTTTGGTTTTAAAGTAACAAAAATAAGTGGATAAATACCAAACTGATTTAAGTTAAATATTAAATATATGGACTCTATTAGTATACACATACTAATATTAAGTACAATATATAACTTTTATATCATTGTCACTTTACTAAAAAATGGGCTGTGCCAGACTACTGCTATGTGTGTATTTTATGGCCAAGGATGTGGTGTTTGTGTTGTGCATCTGCAAAAGACAGGATAAAAACTAGTTTCCAACCTAAACTGAAACTGGTGTTTTATTTTTTAAACAATCTTAAAGACTAACTATCAGTAGAAATTTGAATTATTTGAAAAAATAATGTGAAATGTCTTTGCTGAATATCTTGCATAGAATTTTATGAAGTACATTATACAAATTAGGTAAATATAAATTAATCTTTAAGTATGATCCCACATAAAATTATAAATTATAAAAAATATTAAGAGAAACAGTGAAGCTCAATGCTTTACAAAGTAAGAAAATATCCAATGTGTGTCCAAAGCTTGGAGAGGGATCTTTTAGGAAGTGCTTGAGAGTGCTATTAATTTAGCAGCCTTTTTACACAAAAAAAAACCCACAAACTAAATGCAAGCAAACTGTATGTTGGAAAAACTATTTGCCCATTTATATTTTCACACAAAATCAAAAGTTTTATAATTTGTTAACTTATCATTTTTGTCTCCTGTGTTTGATCAGCAGTTTAAGTTAGCAACTTAAAAGTCTCAAACTCCCAGATTTGTTTTGCATTATCTCTGTTATCCATCTGTACTGGATTTTCATTGGTTGTTTTGAATCAGGAAAGCATTTCCCTTTTCAAGCCAAGCTTTTCATTTGGATTAGTCATCATATATCTGTGAGCACACTTTGTAATATTTTTACTTCTCTTTTTCTGTAATTTACATAACATTTGGAATATAACATCATGTTTTGTTTGGTTGAGTGGATCCTGGAAGGATTATTTGGTGTAATTTCATGTGTGTCTATTGTTCATCCAAGAAAGGAATTCAATGAGTATGTAGTTGGGGAGAAAGTGGAGGCAAAGTACAAGGGAAAGCCATACCCTGCAAGAATAATAAAGACATGTCGTAAGTTTCTGATCCTCTAAATTTCTGTGCTAGTTGTGTATTTTGGTCTTTCATTGTACAGTTGTAACTCAATTAAAGACATTAGTCCTAAGAATCATATGCAAATATTTGAAACACTGATTGCAATAATTGTACTGTTAACATTTCAGAAAAAAGGTATTTATTGAACAAAATATGTTTTGCAGACATTAAATTAATAATATTTCATCATAATCTAAATTAATGTATTTCATAAGAAATCTTAGATTTTAAATACAAGAAAATAAATATATTCATTAATATGGATTTAATGTTGTATTTATGTGATTTATAAAATCAGTGGTAATTTTTAGCAAGTTATTATTAGTAAATGAGATAAACTGTGTATATATGTATACATGTTAAGTTCTCTTAATATGTTTCTATAAAAGCTATAAAAATTAATGCTAACATTGTCTGGTATATCATCAAGATTTGTCTTAAAATATCTTGACCATGTTTTTCAAATTACATTTCACTGCATATAGTATATAAAATATCATCGGAGATGCCCAGACCATACAGCCTTGGTAAATATCAATAAACACCATGAGATCAGATAACAAGATACACATTTCTCAAAAACTTTCATCCTTGATATATCTAATCTAATCTAATGTATCTTTATAGCGCTTAATCTCCATCAGACGACAGATATGTTTAGCAAAACTCTGACATAACCAGAGTTAGTTAGTTTAGTTGGTTAATGCCCTCATCATATTCACAAGTTCACAACTAGCTTTTATTATATATGTGCCATTAGCATTAGGGCCCAATCAATGATACAGTAGCGCCATTGAGTGATCATCCGAGTATAATGTATATATCCCTGATCCAGGCTTAAACATGGATTACCAGAATGCCAGACAAAAATTTTAAGGTAAACAACACTACAGCAAGGTCAAAGGTTAAATCAAGGTCAAGCTATGATGGTGCACAAGTAAATCCCCTAACCAATGTCCATACCAAATATCAACTTCCTACACCTTACGGTTTCTGAGATATAGTCCAAACAAGAATTTTAAGGTCAAAGTTACTACAGCAAGGTCAAAGGTCAAATCACGTCAAATAACTATGATGTAGCACAACGTCATCCCCTAACCAATGTCCCTACCAAATATCAATTTCCTGCACCTTACAGTTTCGAGATATGGCCTGGACAATATTTTTATGGTCAAGGTCATTACGGCAAGGAGAAAGGTCAAATCAAGGTCAAAGTATGACATTGCACACCTATACCCCTAATCAATGTCCATCATAAATATCAAAACCCTACCCCATAGAGTTCCTGAGATCTGGTCCGGACAAGATTTTCCCACCGCCTGCCCGACCATATGCCCGCCCACCTGCCCAGCCGGATGCCATGGATAAAAACAATAAATAAAAGCCTTTTCAGGCTGTGACGTAAAAACTATATGCACAATGTATAAACATAACTGCTCATTTTGCATGCTCAGTGACATATTTGATGATCACCTTAATATGCGGTTCAAGTTAAACTTTAGAATCAATTACTTTAGAACCTTTGAATCCTAAAATGCATATAGACTTATAGTCAGCTAATCTTCCAATCATATTTTCAGGCAATTACCAAATCTCTTACAAATATCCTTTGAATGCTTCTCATTACATACATAAAACTATTAATTTGTTTTTGTTAAAGAGAACAAGAAGGATCTAAATGACAATCTTGAGGAAATCATCAAAGAATGGAAAAACTCCCACATGGAAATGAATGAACAAGGTAGAAAATGTTAAATGTACAAAACTGATGACTTTTTAAACTTATTTTAATTAAGAACCATGTAAATACAATATTGACAGCATTTATATCAATGTAATTACACTTGACATTTTCATGTTCTCAATAATAAGCCATTTTAGGAGCTCTGATATTAAATGTTAGTTTTCTTCTAATGGTCAGAATATGTCAATATATGAAGTATATGATCTATATATTGTATTAATGCAAAGAAAGGTGACTTAAACTGGTACTTGGAGAAATGTGGTTTCTATGGCCTAGTGGTTGAGGCAATCGATTCCTGGGTTCGAGTCACAGCTAAGTTATGGAAATTGAATCCTTGTACAAGGAACTTGTTACAATGAATGGGGTAACAAGCTCTTTAACACAAAGAGGGCTTTGATTTATAGACCCCAGATGTATTCAGAATATAATATTCAGTGCATCAAATGAAAAGGGATTGGAGTGATGTTCGTAAAATTTTGTACATTTATACTGAGTTTAGAATGTTTAACACAGTATGAAATATTACAGACAAGACAGAAAAGAACATGGAATCATCGGCAGCTAAGAAGGTTGAAACCCCTAAAAAAGGAAAAGGTCTTTCTACTGAGCGATCTGAAGAAGCAGTCACACCAGGTATGATGTCTTAAAAGTACACTGCATTTTGTAAAAAAAATTGCAAACAAAAACTAGGAGGTAGACATTAACTTTTGTATTCAGTTATTTTAAGATACAAACACCTTTCTTCCAATTTGAAACAGCATATTTTTTATCTGTCCTCATAACCTCATAATTGAAAACTCAGCAAAAGTACAAACAAATTAGATAGTCTTAATTGTATGTATTTATAGATAAAAATTGTGTTCTAATATACATTACTGACATTTATGATATCCATTTTATCCCGAATGCATCTCTATTATTGCATACACTTGTAAAAGGCTTTATTCACCCATTATAATATCTATATTGTATATGTGAAAATATTGCAGACAAGACAGAAAAGAACATGGAATCATCGGCAGCTAAGAAGGTTGAAACCCCTAAAAAAGGAAAAGGTCTTTCTACTGAGCGATCTGAAGAAGCAGTCACACCAGGTATGATGTCTTAAAAGTACACTGTATTTGTAAAAAAAATTGCAAACAAAAACTAGGAGGTTGGGGCTTTGGTGTGGTCTTTGGACTTTGCGTGGTATTTGTAGAAATGCCCTTTATTATTATTATTATAGGGAAAACCCCATGCCCTTGTAACAAACTGTGTTAAAAGTCTTCCATATTTATTGGTACTGGAAATGGCAGAAGCAGATATTAAGTGATGTTAATATTTCCAGAGTAAATGATTCACATTTTTTAGTGTAGTAGTTATGCTTCATACCTACTTCACTCTCAGAAGTACTTTCCTGAATTCATTTTTGTACTCAATATTTCAAGAAACAAATCATGATTCTGGAAGTGCCTTAAATATGACACAACATGGGATCAATTACATCTAAATTTGTTTAAACTATGAGTTAAAATCTGGTATTGATGGGAAATAAAAAAAATAATGCATTTGCATATATACATGGTTTTTTGTTGACTTATAATAACTTTAGGGCATAATGAACTCATTGTGTAAATTATTACTGTTAACTGCTCTTATTAGCTTTGATGTGGCTGGAAACAACTGTCATATTTTACTCAGAGTATGGTGTCTTGACTTTTATTTAACAAATTTATTTTTAATTTGTTTTTGGTCAGCTACTCGGACACCTGGAAAACAGTCTCCATTTTCCTGCTGGAGTACAATGATATCCTTAAGTGATGGTCAGTACATTTAAATACTTAATATTCCTGACAAAGAAATCATAACCTTTTACGTAATCAAAAGCTGGCTTTGTCATAACACTATGGTTTATACTTGTAGCTTGGACATAAAATAAGAGAATTGTACATTTAGGTGATGGCTATCTTAACATTTCAGAGAAGAAAAGAAGGCTGTTCTGTATGGTAGTCAAAGGTCAAAGTTGGGGTTTTACGTCCCGTTCAACAGCCAGGGTCATATTGGGACAGGTCCTCAGAATTGCCACTTGTGGGACTCGAACCCACAGAGGTGACAGCCTATGATTAGATGCCAAACTTGCTAACCACTAGGCCACTGAGGACCTTTTCTGTATGGTAGTATACCGTAAGATATTTTCATGGTGTACATCATTAAATGCACTGCATGGGATGCCAAGATAAAACGTTTTAGTTATAATCTTTCAACCATAATTCTCTCTTTTACCCCACATTAGCAAAAGATAGAAGGGGGTATTGGAATCACAAATTTCATCTTTTTATAATCAAATTTTCAGAATATCACAGTATCTGACTTCTGTAATTGTAATTAATTACACTTTTTAATTGTAATTTCACTTTTTAGACAGATTGTAAAGAACTTCATCCTTTCCATGTTCAATCTTGTGTCTTTGTCATTTGCCTGATAGGACACAGGAGTGCAACCCATATATATCAGTGAAAATGCATTGGTGGAACTCTTCACACCATTCACAGTGGGAGTCAAGTGTCTTGCGAAAGGACACAAAGTAGCAGCCCCCAAGAATACTTGAACCCCCGTTGGCAATGCCCAATAGATATTTGAGTGAATATTTTACCAAGTGAACACCTGTTTAACACTTGTTATATCAATGTCCCAATACTCTTTTTTTTCAGATGAGGACTCAGAGAAAGACCAAACTCCTTCCAAAAAAGGGACATCAGCACAAAGAAGGTAGTTAAAACACAACCTCCTCCCCTCAACGCAGTTCAGAAAAAAAATACTTGATACACAGCCTTGTCATTTGATACACCAGCTGATTAGATTTTGGGAGCAATGTCTGATTTGTGAGCGATTTTCTGACACCTGCCAATCTGAAAGCCTTAATTTCGGGTCAAGCCCCTATTATCTTCTTAAGTATTGCATTTAGAGCCATAAAATGTATTGGGAGGTTATAGAAAACTATATATCTGGAGATTCCAAATAGCCAGTCATTTTTACCCCCCCCCCCCCCCCCCCCCCCCCATGTCCAAACAACTTGCAACTTATGATGGATTTTGGTGGTTTAAGGTTTCATTGAAAATAAAGTTTAGTCTTTTGGTTTAGCATGACTCTCCAAAGTATTACGATTTTGGGGAGTATTTATGTCAAAGTATAAAAATTAATGTGTTTTAATGAAATTAAGATTTATTATACGTGTTATTTGCTTTTTTCTTTACTTGGTTTTGTTGCTATTGTCATGGTCTCGAGTTAGTATTTTAAAGATTTTATTGTAGAAATAACATTTATTACTGTCAACAAAGTGCCTATACAGATTCAAAATTTGTTTAAAACTTTTTCAAATTCAATGAACGAGTTAAGTAAAATGGCATCTTTAGGAAATCTATATGCACTAATGTTTTCCATTGTTCTAGAATGAAAAGGCAGATCGAAGACCTGGAACAAGACGTGCGTAAGCAGAAGGCGAAGTACAGGAAGCTGGAGGAGAGGGTGAAGAAGTTGGAAGCACTTGTTGAGGAAAGACCAGCCACAAAAGAGCCAGTGCCAGATGTTGGTGACCAGCAGAGAAATGCCATCAAGAACTTTTGCACAAGTGATATAGTACCAATAATCAAAGCTCTGGCACTGAGCATCTTTACAAGGGAAGAGCTTGCCCTCAAGTCGATCTCTGGGAAAAAATGTGCCAAGTCGGGGGAACAGCCAAGAGAGGCTCTAGACCAGGAGAAAATAGCTCTGGTGGAAAAACTGTTCAGGGAGAAGTGCCCAGAGACAAATCATAAAGTGTTTATGGAGAAATTCCAAAATATCCAGAAGGTCATCAGAAGGGATATGAAGAAATGAGACATCTTATAGTCGAATCAACATTCAAGTTTAATAATGTACTTTTGTTCTGACCACTTTTCGAAAAACGCCTATTTATCCCTTTAATACGACTTATACAATACCAGTTCCTAATTTCCAAACCGATTCTACCATTTTGCAGTGTTATCATGTTTTCATCGTAGGAAACATGAAAAAATAAGGGATAATAATTTAACACTTTGTAGTAGACAACTATTGAGTTGGCGAGAAAGTACTCAAGTTCTTCCCAAATCAACCCCAATATCGGATACCGACCCTCCGGTCACACACTTACTTTTAGCAGTGTCGTGAGTTACATCTTTACCTCAGCCAGTCATTTAATTTACAAATAATTAATGTGGGATCCTCCAAATAAAGTCAATTGAAATTTAAAAAGCATCAAAGTTTGTAGTTCTGCTTATGACTGCTTATGTAATTGGAATAGAAAATGATATAGTAAAATACAAGATATAATATTTGGACATATTAAAATGACAGATTAACAATAGAATGGGTGAAACTCAAATTTAGTAGCTGTACAGCCAAGACTTGTATTATAACCCACTCAAACTGGACACCTGCCAACAGATTTTTAAAAAAACTCATTCCTAAGTCTCAGAATGTTCAAAAGTAAGGTATGTTTATGCAAAGATTCGACTGTGTGGTTGGTTCAATCAGTCACTGTTCCCTTGTATAATTAAATTACATCTCATTTTTATACAGTGAAGATCCACAAAATAATTTGAAAAAGTAAAATAAAAAGTAAAAAATAGAGGCATTTTTAAGAAAAGTTTTTATCTAATAAACACATTCTGTGTAAATATAATACTGTTATGACATTCTTGGAATATGACACTCCATGGATTCAATGTTATTCTTTGCAGTGATTACTTGGTTTTCAGTTAAAATTATACATTGAAGGGCTGGGTTGATTTGTAAAAATGCTCTCTAATCATATCACAGAAATCATAGATTATAACTTCAGTATTTTGATTTTGAAAGTAAGATTTGATAAATGTTGTTTTGGAGGCAAATCTGTATTTTTATACTGGAAACAATATACTGACATACAGATAAAACAGAATTGATCTAGTTTCTCAGGTAGTTATGTGTATTTTCAATGAAATTTGTTACCTCTGGCTATCAGATGTAATGTAGTCACAAGAGTTTGTCCATCTGTCCGTCCATTACCAAGGTTACTAAAAATTGATGCATGGATATCATTCAAATTGAATGTCTGCATTGTTTAATTAACAACTGCTTCAATTTTGGAGGTGAAGGTGCCACCCATGCCAATATAAGGGCCATTTCATAGTTAAAAAACAACTGCATGGATTACATTCAAATATTCACAAGAGTGTCTGTATATGTGAAAGTAACACTTGATTGAATAGGCATCACTGTCAGTCGACAGTGTCTGTTTGGTTGATAAAGCCCTGTTGTTGCAGGTTTTGCACGCTTAGGTGGAGGTCTGTGGTTTTTGTATATTTTTACTGTTTTTTTTTTATTTTAGCAATATTGTACTTCATTTTTTATGCAGTTTGTATTTAGAAGTAGATTACACAAGGTAATTTTGTAAACATACTTACAGAGACATATTTGCTTCAGAGTATTTTAACTTAGTTGTATTGATGTAGTTTATGGGTGTCAATGACAAGCAATGCTTGCTTATTAAAATAGGTAGGCTGAGGTGTTAAATACAATGCACTTTATTTACAGCTCAATTGTCAAATAAGCCAAAAGAACAAGTGAATAAATAGTTTGATATAATCTATTCTAGTGTCATAACTTACTATAATAACTGCCACTGGCTTTCTTCTGACACAGATTTGAATAACCTGCAAATCTATTGAACCATGGTTCTATATTGATCAATGATATAGTTGAATTCTATTGAACCATGGTTCTATATCAGTAATTGGCACTGTAGAACTCTGTTGAACCGTGGTTCTGGATCAATATATGGTATTGTAGAACTCTGTTCTAGACCAATAAATTGCAGTGTAGAACTCTGTTGAACTAGAGTTCTAGATCAATAAATTGCACTGTAGAACTCTGTTGAACTAGAGTTCTAGATCAATAAATTGCACTGTAGAACTCTGTTGAACTAGAGTTCTAGATCAATAAATTGCACTGTAGAACTCTGTTGAACTAGAGTTCTAGATCAATAAATTGCACTGTAGAACTCTGTTGAACTAGAGTTCTAGATCAATAAATTGCACTGTAGAACTCTGTTGAACTAGAGTTCTAGATCAATAAATTGCACTGTAGAACTCTGTTGAACTAGAGTTCTAGATCAATAAATTGCACTGTAGAACTGTGTTGAACTAGAGTTCTACATCAATAAATTGCACTGTAGAACTCTGTTGAACTTTGGTTCTACATCACTCTGGTATTGTAGAACTCGGTTGAACTATGGTTCTACACCAATAAATTGCACTGTAGAACTGTGTTGAACTAGAGTTCTAGATCAATAAATTGCAGTGTAGAACTCTGTTGAACTAGAGTTCTACATCAATAAATTGCACTGTAGAACTCTGTTGAACTAGAGTTCTAGATCAATAAATTGCACTGTAGAACTCTGTTGAACTAGAGTTCTAGATCAATAAATTGCACCGTAGAACTCTCTGTTGAAATATGGTTCTACACCACTGTGGTATTGTAGAACTCTATTGAACTATGATTCTAAATTGAGCTGTGCGACATTTGTAGAACTCTATTGAGCCATCGTTCTTGAACCATGGTTCCAAACTGTTCTACAATACATCTTTTTGAACACTGTAGAACCCAGAATTTGTGCCATAAAATGTTCTTGCACAGACATAGAACGTTCTAGAACCAAATGAAGAACTTGTTTAGAACTCTGTTGAACTGTGATCAAGAACAGTCCTAGAACCTTTCTAGAACATTCTGGAACTGTTCAACATGGTTTCGCAGGGGTAGTTTGCTCTAATTTCAACTTGCGGGTACTGTTTAATTGTACAATTGGTCATTATAGATGCTTGGCTGTTAATTATTGTTTTTTATTTTAACAAGAAATTATAATTAAACTTTAGGCCGTTTTTCGCCTCACTAGAATTGATTAAGAATCCATAGAATTCACAGTAGCAGTGAGGAAGGTTCTGAAATTGTTGAAAATTGTGACTGTATGACTTCTTATCAGTGATATAATATTCAGAAAGAGATAATCACAAACTAATTTTTACTTCCCCCAATGAAGGTTATATAATCAACAGGGTTTGTGTGTTTGTTAGTTTGTGAACACTGAACACTAACTGCTGTGACAAATTTTTATGAAACAATTGTGTGACTTTATTATAGACATTTTCAACATAAAACCAATTTATTGTACATATTGTTAAAAACTCCTTATTTGGCCATTTATGAACCTCTGGGATATATGCAACACAGTAGTTTTAAAGAGTGGAAAATGAGCTTTTTAGTTGAGAAAGCAGTTGTGCTGTGTGTGTGTTTTTGTGTGCAGTACAGTTATGTGTACAATACCTTCACTGCATAAACAGAATCTAAATCTTTTATCGGGGGAAAAAACTTGCTGAATGAGAGTTCACTGTTTTGAAACTTAAAAATAAAATAGTTCAAGAATGATTTTTTCCTTTGAAAATTATATGTATTAAAAGCTTATTCTTTCAGCTATACAATGGTATAAAATATTTTTCAATAATTTACTTTGCAAATTTACAGATTGTAATAATCCATCCCTGGTATTGTATGAACTATTCTGCTAAAAGCTGTAAATGTTTCTATAAAAGTCGTAGTTTTTAATCTGCCTTAAAATGATGAAATTGGGTTTTCATAGCGAAACAAAATACACCAATGTAAGCAGAAATGCTCAAAGATACTATTAGGATAAATTTTATGTCAGGATAATTTTTTTAACAAGGTAAAATAATGGCTTAAACATGAATCATTTCCTCTGCAGATTCCTTGCCTAACAGCTGCACATACACACTACAAATAACAAACCTTTATGCCCTTTTAGAACTGTGCTTATCCTAGATAGGAGTTGTTTTATAAAAGATGCTCTTTTTACAAATGTAATGCAACTTTTGTTTACAGGTCTTTTAAAATAAATTTATATAATTATATTACATGAGATTTAACAATGGCAATTTTTATATAAATTGAGTTTTGTCATGATTATTGTTCAACATGGCAAATAAAAATATTGCATTCACATTAGAATACCACCAATCTTGCTTGAAGAATTGTTGTAGATTTACAGGTCATATCACGACGGGTAGTTGGAAGGGCAGAGGAAACCAGTACATAGAGTTCGTTAGGGTTCTGTACTGTAAACTGCCGACCAACGGCAAGCAACTACCAGCTTTCCCACTTGAGGCGGTGCCGGGGATCGAACCCCGGCCTCGGAGGTGGGAGGCGAGAGCGTTACCACTCTGCCACCGTGGCCCCGAATTGTTGTAGAATATGTGGCAACAGAGCTCAGACATTTAGAGGTGGGAGGCGAGAGCATTACCACTCTGCCACCGTGGCCCCGAATTGTTGTAGAATATGTGGCAACAGAGCTCAGACATTTTCAGAAATAGCTGAAGGCAAAAACCCACACTTTTGTGATCAGCACATGGATAAAATTTATATTTTTTATGGAACTGACATAAAACAATTCTAGAAACCTGTTAGTAACACTTTTTACAAGTAATTTCATGAAGTTTAGCTAGTATAAGAAAGACAAAAACATTCATTTAAAAACTCATTTAATTGCTTTATATTTGTTAACTGAGTACTCTTGACTGAGTAATCCTAGAAAAATATTCGCAATTTTCAGGTGTAAATGTTCCAACTGTGTGTCACAACCATCAGTCGAAGAAAGTCTCTGCTGCAATGAAATTCCACAGATTTTATCAAAAAAAGGTGACCATTCATGCATCACAGGACATCCAGGATTTCAGACCGTGTGTTTAGATGTATGGGTATTGCAAGTAGCATACTTTGGGTACAGACAGCAGTATGGTCATCATGCAGATCCTGATGAAGCTGAAAGATATCGATATACAGCATATCATCAGCTTGTGAGGTGGTGCTGGGGCTATCTGGGGAAAGAACTTAGGGTTCCATTGCCATCATGTGCAGTTAGGAGAATCAGAGAAGAATTTCCTTCAGAGGACTACAAAGGGTTCCAGCTAGCAAACAATCTGCCTCACTTGAATAATCTGTGAAGTATTATAATAAAGAATATTCCTACACTCCCAAGAGTTCGCACTCATGAGCACACCTAGCTTTGCCAAAAAAGTATGTATTCTTTCATTTTCTTGTTGACTCCCATTGCAGTGTTGAGGTGAAATTCTGAAGAAAAGTTAATGCTTTGAACAAAAAGGCTAACATTACATTTTCTTGAAGCGGCTACAATGCTTCCTGACTGCTGTTTCTTTGTCAGGCTTCTCAAACTTGTCACATAGAGTCGGTGGAAATACAGTTTTCCTTGCAGCTTCCTTCCTATTTGTTCGAGATATTTCACACTCAACAATGGCTTCAAACCAAATCTTGTCCATATATTCAAAAGTTTGATTTTTTAGAACTTTCCTAACAATATGCTGACCTTTCTTGTACTTTGGGTAAGAAATCTGAAAAACTGGGTTTCCAGATTTGGTGTACATCTGACCTCGAGAAGCATTTTCGTTGTAATGTAAAGCTGCAAGTTTTACTCTACATTCCATGCCAACTGGAGTAAAATAAAACATCTTTGGTGCAAACTGGTTGATTAAACTGTGAAAAGCTTCTAAATTCCAAGTTTGCTCTGCTCCGGAAAGCTTTGCAATGTCAGATAACAGTCGTCTATTTAAGCAGATTTCTTCAAGCAAAACTGCAGCTTTTGTTCCAGGTTGTAACCATTTTCTTTTGTTCTCTAACGGCCCATGTAGACATTCAGGGAACAAGATATTGTTGTGTTCAGCTTATTGGTTATGTGATTGACAACTGAAGTCCATTTAGCTAAAATAATTTCACCTTGTCCTTCTGCAGTTCAAACTGCTGACCAGTACAAGTGATTAATGATACTCTGAATCCAGGGACGGATCGATTTACAACCAGGAGTTTTAGCAGCAGCCTCTAATTTCTTTCCCAAGCCTTTGGCCACATGCCATATGTCATAAACGTGTACTATACTCCTCATGTGTTCTCTCATCCATTTGGAAATTTGGCAGTGACGATCTGTTACTAACTTCTTAATGTCCAACCAATCTGTTAGAAGGCCTAATGATCTTTTCAATCCCTCTAGTTCCATGAAATGGCTTCCACCTACTTCGGTACTGGCTACAACCCTTATATCGAGTACACAGTTCCATGCCATTTCAATACACGTGTATATGCCATATTTCGCACAATGACCCATACTGTCACATCGGCCGTCACCGCCAAGAGTAATTGGTTCCTCAGTAGCTCGTGCTCTTAAAAGGCCAATTAAGTTTTCCTGCTGTTTTGACAGGAAATGCAAATAGGGGGCTTCTAGATTTCTTTTTGATGTCGAAAAAATGTTGCCTTTTCTATGCCCCACAGTCTCATAAATTTAAAGAGCCTAAGGACTTTGGAGATGACTAAACCACTACACAAAATGCCTGAGCTTAGCAGTATATTTCCTGCAGGATGATCTTTAATGTACGGTTGAGTTGACCAATGTGTGGTAAGTTTGCAGCTCTCACAGAATATTTTAACCGTAAGCAGGGTTCCCCTTTTGGGTTCTGCTGATCTTGTCGCTGGCATGGCATCATGACTCCCACATGAGGGGCAGTGTACCCATCTTAATAGCATCAACAGGGCAGACCAAAAAACAATGAACTTAGGTTCAGTGAGCACATCTTGGTCTGATCTTGATTTTTCTGGTGAAAAATGAAAATCCTCAGAAGCTGCCTCATCTTCACTTTCAATGGAGGGAAAGTATGTAGAACCTTCCTTTTCCATGTCTGAATCTTCTGACATACTGTTCTCACTGGTGGCACATTGATATATCTGAACATTTCCATCTCCCACCTGGATGCACTGGTTTTGAGTAGTACAATGAGAGAAACCTGTCTGTACCCTCTTGTCAGACCCATGTTTCATAACTACTTGAACCTTCTTGTGTTTCTGCTGAAGTTCTGTTTGACAGGCTGCTGATATAAACTTAAGTGTTCTGTCATGTTCCATGTCTATATCCATTTCAGCATCAACAATAGCACTGTGAGCAGCTTCTGAAAAAGCATCTGCCAAAAGATGCTGTTTTTCTCTCTTTTCAAAAGCTTTCCGTTTTCTCTTGGGCTTTGTCGTTTCATCATACTTTGCTCTGGGAAAAATGGTTGGGATGGCATCACATTTTAGTCTCTTGGCTGTCTTAATTCCCATATCTTTCATGAAACGATGAGTTATTTCAAATGAGTCCTCAGTGAAATGATCACTGCAAACAAAACTATGTACAGAAGTAGGCCCCTTCCAATCTGCTCTGGTCCTTTGCACTTGCAGCACCCACTGTTTGTGACGAACTTCATCTTTTTCTCTATTTGGAAAGGTGTGGAAACTAACATTTTCTGTAGTACCACAACGATTTGTGCAGTTGGCAGCAACACAGGTCTTCCGCATGTCAGGTTCTTTTGAAGAAAAAAAATTAATTAGAATGATTATGAAAATGAAAGAAAGTGTCAATGTAGATATTAAGAAGTTGGAAAGTGATGAGATAACTGGGTTTTATCATTTATTTCTCCCTTTGTTTGTCCATTTGTTAGTCAACAAAATAACTGACATAATCAAAACCAAAAAATATGAATGGATCTTTGTGAAACTTTCACGAAATGTTCAGAATGCCAAATCCAACAGATGGGTTAATTTTAATGATGACCCAGAAAAATGAGATGGACTGTGGATCAGTTTGAAATTTTTGTTAAATGCTTTTAAGGCTGTTAACAGATTGTGTTAAATGGTGGCCTAAAATATTTGGTTTCTCAATATCTCTGTTACTTATTTACCAAAGTATGTGCAAGTAGTTACGATTATGCAGAGTGATGTACACCATCAATACCTGAAAATTTGTCTGGATCCTATCCGTATTAAAGCTCCTTGGGGAGGTTTATTTTTATCAATTCAGTTTAGCACTGACATATGTGCTGAATTCAACAAGATTTGTTTAGGAAATAATACCTGATAAATGTATATTAGGAAACAGTAAAACCTTTACTTTCTGAATATGCAGAGAAGTATCACTTTTAGATCAAAGACAGTTCAAATAATTGAAGCTAGAGCTGTAAGAGAATGGATAGATGTTATCTAACAATTTCTGTAAATGCAAAACTTTTACCAGGTTTGAATGTCACAGATAATATAGCATAAATGTTTTCCAACAACACCAAACAACACCTCACAACACCTTATATACTTTATCCCCCAAAAATTGAACTTTCCTTCTAAAAAGTGAACCATTTATGACAGTAACTGTAGCGTTTGTGCTAGGTAATTACTTTGATTTTCTCTATGAGGCCATGTAACCTAAGCATCTTGTGTATTTCTTTTAAGGGTTCTGTATACTAACTTGTATATGTCAACTGACTGTAATAAAACATATTCATATCACCTTGTTCTTAACTTAGAGCTGCTGCATTTGTAACATATTTAACAGTTTAAAAATGTGGTTATATGTATATTGTACTTACCAGATAATAGTGTATCACACTTTTTATTGTTTTTTTTTTCTACTGCTTTTATTCATACACAAACAGAAATCTCCTAAAACACGTATAACTTCAAAACTGCTGTGAACTTCAGGTGAACCTAATACAGTTATTCACTTGCCTGTACTATATAGCACACACAGACAAGCCACTGCATATTCTGTGCACTTTGTTGACGTAGTTATAATGGCTGCTACCTGCTGTGGAGTGAAAGCCGAGACTTACCACAAAAAGTGGAAATACTCTCTTACCACAGATTTTGGAAGGTTTGTTTATTTGGGGTTTAACGTCGCTTTCAACACTGTACAGGTCATATCACGACGGGTAGTTGGAAGGGCAGAGGAAACCAGTACATAGAGTTCGCTAGGGTTGTGTACTGTAAACTGCCGACCAACGGCAAGCAACTACCAGCTTTCCCACTTAAGGCCGTCACAGGGATCGAACCCCCGACCTCAGAGGTGGGAGGCGAGAGTGTTACCACTCTGCCACCGTGGCCCCTCAGATTTTGGAAGGGATTAGTGCTGTGTTTTATGTAGGAGTTGTGTTTCTCTTTTATACAAACTGAACATGTACATATTGAAGTACTACCTCTTTAAGACATCTGGAATGACCTGGAGCATCCCGCTTACATACACAAGATACTGAGAAGAATGTCAAACCCCCAAGTCACAAGAAAAGGTCTAGCAGTTCCTGCTCGCCACTGCCAGGGAGGAAGAGGATGGCAAAATTAGCCCCCAACAAAAGCAAAGGAATGATGACTTAGCTCCACTTTCTCCAAGTACAGTCCAGGTCTGTGACATGAATTACCGCTGGTGCCATCAGCACACCAAAGCAAGACCTTTATCCTGGGAAAGCTTATTTACCACTAAACCTTGATAGCACGAGACCTAAATCAACTCAAGAATATTATCCAACACCACTGATGACTGTCCCTAAGAAGAGTACTCGTCACAAAAAAGAGGTCAAAGGTTAAACCTATCATGGAGTGTCCAGGGAAGAAAACCTATTAACATGGGATCACTCTAGCAGTGATGGGAAGTGGAGCAGGAAGTTGTGAAGAAGGAATAAAGAAGGAAATCATACAGATCAACTGCACAAAATGCCTAATTCCCCACTATCTTCTGCATAAGCTGGTGCAGACAGCTGAAAAAGCATTGGGGGCAAGGGTGGAAATTGGAGAGGGGATGTGACCCAGCATACCCAGATGTCAGACATACCCAGATGTACGAAACATTCTGTGACCCAATATGCCCCAAGCTGATATTATTTGGATGTGACTCAAATAACCAGAGGTCATGGATTGTACCACTGCAGTGAGAGGTTTATGCCAGGGATGCATCAATGGCTATAGATCCAGGAGACACATCTGCAACGATGTGGCTGATGGAGCAACTAGATGCAGTAGGAAGGCATATAAGGGAAGGGACTTCATCAAAAGACAGTAATGAGAGTGACATCAATGACTGTGAAGGAGAATAATTATTTTTGTTTATTTGGTCTCAGTAAATGTGCAGGTCACTACATTCTGAATTGGGGGAGTGTTGTAACAAATTACTATTAATTATTGTTAATCAATTACTATAATTATTGTTAAGGTTTTTAAATAAGTAACGATGTCCCCAACCAAGCCCAGTACTGGCAAAGTGTGACAGTCTGGGAACCCTAGGTATGCTGAGATCTTGTTTGAGTGTGTGTCTTTGTGCGGGGACCCCGGGTTATCCCAAGGTAAGATGCTTTGTGTGTTATTTTTATTTTTCAACTCTGAAATCTATTTATAAAAGTGACGAAATGTGGATGGTGATATCAGGGTTCTCCCACTAAATTGAGAAAGAGTATTAATGTTTGAATAGAGATAATTATTATGTTATATGTTGTCATAGCAAGTTGAGCCCCCTGTGGGTCCGGGGATGTAGAATAGGCCCAACGTATCCTCCTGCGTGTCGTAAGAGGCGACTAATTGGGGGCAGCCTGTTTGCCGTGGGTTGCGATCCGTGTCAGTGGAAGAGAGGATCCTGGCTGTTGAGCCAATTCTTTGTTGCGGCATTGAGGAGGCAATACACAGCTTTGGCCTCAATTTCACTTAGTCGGAAGGTTAAGATGGCCTGGCTTAATCAATCGGCTGGTAGTGCCAAGCCCTAGTGCTCCAAATTAGTTATGGCTTGTTGTTTCTAATGGTTTATACTGTTGTACTTGATTGTTGTATTCTGCTGGTGTTTGGTTTGTGCTTTTGTTTGGAGTATCTAGAAGGCGGCTGCTTAACAGGTCAATCAAGGTTCATGTCTGTGTTCTTTGAGTATATTGCTGATGTATCTCTGATATCAGTGTGCAGGGCTCAGCTCCACACTATTATGGTATCCCCTTGTTGGGCTCGAAGGGTGGGTGGAGAGCATTGGCAACGAATAACCACTACAATATCATGGCTACACAAAATTCCCAACTGACTGATAGAAAAAGGATTAGAACTTCGCCTGAACTCATGATTACGAACTCGGATTCCGCGCAGATTTGTACATGGCCACGATTCCTACTAGTAAAAGGAACAGACAATGAGAGACCTTTGTCAAAACTGTCACCATTTGCTGTAAACAAGGCCATTGTTGCTGTACTTGGGTCTGATCCCTTTAATATAAAGAAATTAAGGAATGGAGACATCTTGATTGAAGTAGACAGAGAAAGTCAAAGCAGCAAACTGTTGAAAACGACTAAATTGAGCTTGACCATGGACAATGTGATCCCAATCAGTGTATCTCCTCACTATAGTTTAAACACAAAAAAAGGAGTCATTAGATGTCCAGACATAAAAGACTGCACTGATGAAGAAATACTTGAAGGCCTAAAGGATGAGGGTGTCATCAAACTGGACAGGATAACTGTATTCAGAGATGGATTTAGGAAGCAAACAGGAACTTTTATATTGACATTTCAAAGCCAGACCTTACCAAAATATATCAGGGTGGGCTACTACAGGGTGGCTGTGTCACAGTTTATTCCTAATCCAATGAGATGTTATAAATGTCAGAAATTTGGCCACACTAAGTTCAACTGCAGGAAAAATGAGGTTTGCAATAAATGTGGGCAAGAAGATCACACTGACTCCCAGGAATGCAAAAATGAACCAAAATGTGTTAATTGCCAAGGAAATCATACATCAAATGACAAGACATGTCCAAAATGGAAAGAAGAGAAAGAAATACAGAGAATAAAAACTGAAAGAGGAATTTCCTACACAGAAGCCAAGAGGCAAATGGACATATTCAATTCAGTGAAGACAACCTATGCCCAAGCAGCTGCAGCAACCAAACCTGTAGTGAAAACTGTGAATGTAGAAACTCAAACAGAAATGACTTGGCCAGATGGTTCAAAACAACCAAAAAAGTGTGCAGTTGAAAAACAGACAACTAAAGAGAGCAAAACAAGTTCTTCCAGTCAGACAAGTGCGTCTCAAAATGACCCCATCAAATTGAAAATTAGCCAAAGTAAAGTATATTTGACTAAACAACATAAGGGATCTAATGACCCAATTGTACAGTACAACAAATATGATGCTTTGAGTGACAGTGAAATGAGTTGCGAAGAATCCCCAATCACAAATTCACAAGGGCGGAGTGGGAATAAAAGTGTAAATAATGGAACCAAACACAAATAAAAGTATACTACAGTGGAACTGTCGTGGCTTTAGGCCAAACTTTGAAGAAATTAAAAATTTAATTTCCAATTTTAAACCCTACATTTTAGCATTACAGGAAACACATTTAAAAGATACAGATAATGTAAATATTAGAGGATTTGATCATTACTTTAAAACATGTGTGTCTGAAGTAGATGGGAGAGCCACTGGTGGCTGCTCTATTTTTGTTAAAAAAGGGATACCCCATGAGGTACTTGAGTTAGATACAGAACTGCAGGCAGTTGCTGTAAAAGTATCTCTACATAAAACCATAACTGTATGTAATGTATATATTCCACCACGTTTTAATGTAGCACAAAGTGATCTTGATAATCTAGTCAACCAGTTACCTGCACCTTTTCTATTTATTGGAGATTTTAATGCACATAGTGATTTATGGGGTTGTTCCTCATCTAATAGTTTAGGTAATAAAGTTGAACATCTTCTTGAATCCTCTAATATTTGTTTGCTTAATGATAAGTCACCTACCTATTTTCATCCTGCATCTGGTTCATTCACCTCAATAGACTTGTCTTTATGTTCTGCATCTGTTTTTCTTGATTTTGCATGGCAGGTCCATTCAGATCAGTGTGGTAGTGACCATTTTCCTATTTTAATTGATATAGTTAAGAGTATGCCTAAGGATAATGTTCCTCGTTGGAATCTTAAAAAGGCCGATTGGCCAAAATTCAAACTCCAGTGTTCTTTAGATATCAATAGGCATAGTTTTACTGACATAACAGAAAAGTTTCCTGCATTTTTAGATAAGTTAAATGATATAGCAAGGCAATGTGTGCCAAAGTCAACTGGACAGTCCACTGGTAGTTACAAACCATGGTTCAACAGTGAATGCAAGAAAGCTGTTAAAGCTCGTCAAAATGCAATGGATAAATGCCGTACAAATCCTACATCAGATAACATAAATGAATATAAAAGCTGTCGAGCTAATGCTCGTAAAGTAATTAAAGAAAGTAAAAGGAAATCATGGCATGAATATGTATCAAAACTAAATGTAAAGACACCAGCAAAGAAGGTATGGGGAATGATAAGGAAAATAAGTGGCAAACAAAGTAACACCACAATACACCATCTGGAAAATAATGATGGGACCAAGATAACAGAAAGAGTAGATATAGCAAATAGGTTGGCCCAAGAAATTAGCAAGAATTCCAGCAGCAACAATTACCGTACAAAGTTTCAAAAATATCAAGAGAATGCTGAAAAAGAACACCTGGATTTTGACACAGAAAACTCTGAAAACTACAATGTACAATTTACCATTAGAGAATTATGTGATGCTCTGAAAAAGTCTCATGACACAGCCACTGGTCCAGATGAGATCCATTATCAGCTGCTAAAACATCTACCAAGAGACTCACTTATGGTGTTACTTGATATATTTAATGATATATGGGCTTCAGGTGAAATTCCTGAATGCTGGAAAGAGGCCACTGTAATACCTATTTCTAAACCAGGCAAAGACCCAAAAAACCCGTCCAATTACCGCCCCATATCTCTGACGAGCTGTTTATGCAAAACCATGGAAAGAATGATTAATACTAGATTAGTTTGGTTCCTCGAAAAAAATAATATTTTATCAAAATATCAAAGTGGTTTTAGAAAAGGTCGAACTACAACAGACCAATTAATAAGACTTGAATCTTTTATTAGAGATTCCTTTTTAAAAGGCAACCATGTAGTCTCTGTATTTTTTGATTTAGAAAAAGCCTACGACACAGTATGGAAGTATGGTGTAATAAGAGATCTACATAAAGTAGGCCTAAGGGGGCGAATGCCCATGTTTATTCAGAATTTTTTATCAAACAGAGTTTTTAGAGTTCGTTTAGGATCTATTTATTCAGATATGTGTGAACAAGAAATGGGTGTCCCTCAAGGCAGTATCCTATCTGTTACATTATTTATTTTAAAGATCAACAGTATTGCTGATGTGATTCCAACTAGCTTTGAAAAGTCTCTTTTTGTTGATGATTTCTCAATCACTTGTTCTTCTAGAAATATGGCTTCAATAGAAAGGCAACTTCAGTTATGTTTGAATAAGATAGAAAGATGGGCTGATGAAAATGGTTTTAAATTTTCTAAAACCAAAACTGTTTGCATGCATTTCTGTAATAAAAGAAAACTTCATCCAGACCCCACATTGACAATATATAATTCACAAATCCCTGTTGTTTCACAAACTAAGTTCCTTGGTGTTATATTTGACAATAAACTGAATTTTAAGGCACACATTGATTATATTCGCCAGAAATGTGAAAAAGCCATGAACTTACTGAAAGTAGTTGCCAAAATGGATTGGGGAGCAGATAGGAGTGTTTTATTGAGACTTTATCATTCATTTGTTCGTTCTAGATTGGAATATGGTTGTGCTGTTTTTAGTTCTGCTCGAAAGTCATATCTTAAGAAATTGGAACCCATTCAAAACCAGGGCTTAAGAATATGCCTGGGAGCCTTCAGGACTTCTCCAATGCAAAGCTTGTATGTAGAGGCAAATGAACCACCCTTATATTTAAGGTTTGATAAGTTATGTATTCAGTATGCTTTGAAGTTGAGATGTAATCCTGACAATCCAGCTTATGATGTTGTTTTTAACCCCCAATTTTATGATCTTTATGACAAGAAACCATCTGCAATTAGATCTTTTGGGCATCGTGTAGAGGAAGATTTGTCTGCTGTCTGTCCTCAGCTGGATTTAATTCAGACTGTGTCATTGCCAGATGACCCACCCTGGACTATACAGAAACCTCACATAGACTTCTATCTCACCCATCAAAAGAAACATCTTGGTGATGATTGTCTTTTTCAAAGTCTATTTGCTGAGTTGAAAGGTTGTTATCCTGACCATAGGGCTATATATACTGATGGATCAAAAACAGAAAATAAGGTTGCTGCAGCTGCTACATGTAATAACCTCAGTGCCCAAGTCAGACTTCCTGGCAATGCTAGTATATTCACAGCTGAATTACAGGCTCTTAAAATGGCTTTTAATATTGTGAAAAATTGTGATGGGGATCTTTTTATCATATTCACTGATTCTTTATCTAGTCTCCAAGCTCTTGATAGCAACAACTGTGATCATCCTTTCATTCAAGATATTTTAAAACTTTTTAATGATTGTTTGTCAGTGAATAAGAAAGTTGTTTTAGCTTGGGTTCCAAGTCACGTAGGCATAAAGGGCAATGAAAAAGCAGATGAGCTTGCCAAACAGGCCTTGAATTTTAATGTTTTAGACTTGAAAGTCCCCTATACAGACTTGAAAGTAAATGTAAATAGTGTTTTTAAACAAAAGTGGCAAGCTCAATGGAATGCGTGTCCTGATAATAAACTATTCCAAATAAACCCTACAGTAGGAGATTTTTATGTTTGGACGGGTTTATCTCGTAGGGAGGAAATAGTCATAACTCGAGCCCGTATAGGACACACTTATTTCACCCATACTTATCTGTTGAAAGGTGAAGATATGCCCTGGTGCATTCCATGTCATTGTCCCGATACAGTCAAGCATATATTATTAGACTGTATTGACCTACGTGACACTAGAATTAAATATTACAGAAATATAAACTCAATGAAAAATTTATTTAATGAAAATATTTTTAATGTTATCAATTATTTAAAAGAAGTTGGTTTGTTCAAAAAGTTTTAATTAATTTATTTTGTTCTCTGTTCCTCATGTTAATTTATTCTGTAAAATCTAGTCTTGTATAATATTGTGATAGTTATATTTTGGGTTTTTATTCATTCTTTTCTTGTTTATGTTTTTCTAGTCTCTCTATAAAATTATTTTGTAATAGTTAAACTCATTTTTATGTTTTATCTTATTTGATGTTCTCTTTTACATTTGTTTTATACTTATCTTTTTTGTCTTCTAGTCAACTTTAATAATCTTGTGATTTGTTTTTTTGCCAATTATTGTGTATTTGTATATATTTGTTTGTTGTAAATATTAATTAGTGTATTTATTATTTTATTTTTTAGTGCAGTATGACACACTTGTGTTTTTGCACTTAAATTTTAATTATCTTTATCTTTATCATAGCAAGTTGAGTAATTATAAATTGTAATGCCAATATATCTCTATTAGTTTATCCTTTGTGTAAGTGATGAGTTTTAATGTTTTATATTTGAGCTCCTGCTAGGAGCAATTTATGATTGGTTAGATGGGGATTCTGAGATGTAATCCAACAAACTAGGAAACTTGTTGTCACCAGTTGGTGATTGGGGCCAGTCAATCCGGTCTGACATCTGAATGCACCCTTCAAATCTTAGAAGCACTAAAGAAGACCAAAAAGAAACCATATAGGACATTAGAAGCCACAGTTTGTTTATTTGGGGTTTAACGTCGCTTTCAACACTGTACAGGTCATATCACGACGGGTAGTTGGAAGGGCAGAGGAAACCAGTACATAGAGTTCGCTAGGGTTGTGTACTGTAAACTGCCGACCAACGGCAAGCAACTACCAGCTTTCCCACTTACGGCCATGACGGGGATCGATCCCCGGCCGCAGAGGTGGGAGGCGAGAGTGTTACCACTCTGCCACCGAGAAGCCACAGTAGGAGCCATACTAGGAGACTTGTCTGAAACCATACAGTATTTACTAGGAGCTTTGCTAGTGACCATGAAGGTCACTGATGACAAAAAGATTTCATACAAACTGATGAAATAACAGTCTTGAAAATAGCACCATCAAAGTAGCACAGCCAAATTGAATATATAAGGTCAAACTATCCACTCAGCATTCAGCATCCTCATATCAACTGACAAACCCCTTGGTAAAACTGAAGTGAACACTGTAAAAGAAAAACCTAAGTCATCTTGAGATTGAATCTTTCCATAATATGCTTATGAAATTATTTGCCATTTGGACATTGGATGAAAATATGATCAAAAAAGAAGACTCAAAGTTTCTCCATTTTTAAATAGAATACAAATTCTTACTGAAAAAGATGGCAATTTTGCAATCCAAAATTGTAATAGCTGACTGTTCTGACAGCCTTGATGAATATCTCCACATATCAGCAAATACTGTCATGTTGATACTCAAAACTTACAAATGTTCTGACAGCCTTGATGAATATCTCCACATATCAGCAAATATTGTTATGTTGATACTCACAACTTACAAATGTTCTGACAGCCTTGATGAATATCTCCACATATCAGCAAATATTGTTATGTTGATACTCACAACTTACAAATGGTAAACTGTCAGGTCCATGTGTAAGCCTCAAAGCAATAGACTATTTTTCTGCGACAGGAAAATCCTAGAGACAAAAAGAAGAGAAAGAGAAAAGAAGAGAAAAGAGTTCCTTGGTTAATGAAATAGTCAATAAAAACACTGCATCCTCCAGATTGATATATCCTCAGGTTTCAGTGGTTTTCCTATGACGATCTTCGAAACCCTTCAGTTGTGTAGAGAATGACAGTACATCTATGTGGTGGTGCTTTGTCCCACAGATGTGCAAATTTTACATTGAGAAAGTGTGCAGTTGATCACATTCACAATTTCTATGAAGCGACCATAAACAAAATTAGAAAAACCTTCTATGTTGATGACCATCTCAAATCTGTTCCCACATAAAAGCTGCTGTTGGATTAATCAATGAATTGTGCAAGCTGCTATCACTAGTTGGATTTCACCTTGCCAAATTTTTTCAAATTCTAGATAACTTATTGAGCCTATAATGGAGTTTAAGAAATCTAGTGCACTGGCAAGACTCACTTTAGACATGGAAGACTTGATATGAGATCATAACATTGGTGTGCTATGGTCTGTAGAGACGGCACTTTGACATACAATAGCTGCCTGAAGGAAAAACCAATGATTAACGAGGATTACCAAGTGTTAAGAGTAATGTCCATGAACTCTTGGGCCTTGTTGGTCCATTTACTTTGAAAGCAAATATGCTTTTTCAAGGACCCCTATATCGGTGGGGTTGGTAGATGGAAGACTTGCATCACATTGACCATCTGAAAATACCAAGATGTAAACACCATCCTTTACCTGTGAAGAAGTACAATAACACCACTTTGCTGATATATCTCAACATGCTTATAGAGCCGTGTCATATTTATAGGTCACAAATGTTACTCACCATGTCACTCTGTTAGCTGCAAAGTCACGCCTGGCACCCCTAAGAAAACCACTACACAAAGGCTAGAACTAGCAGCTGCTGTTGAAGCTGTGAAACCTAGACTTTAAAGTTGACATGTTGATAAGAGGCAGGACATTCGATTGAGAAACAGAACTTGGGGGCAAGTGATGCTCTTCACTGACCCTGCATTTGATGGATGTGTTCTGGATGCTGGTGCTCCGAATATCATTGAATCAAATGATAGTGCTTTCAGGGACCTGACCAAGGATGGTGACAATGTTTCAGTTTCAGATGTACAATGTGTGGACAGCCAGTGTGTGGATTTGGTTAATGATACCAATGCTGTTTTTGTTGGACAAACATTAAAGGCCAGCACCAATTAACTTACTATGCCTTAAACATAAAGACAGTTTATGGACTTTTTAATACATGTGTCTTTTCCTCATGTGTGCAAATGACCCCGACTGCAATGCCTGTTTCTCTGGACAAAGACTATGCACTAACTAAGATATACATGTAACTTTCCATTTATACAAATTTTGGGTTTGCTCTTCATTTTTTAAGTAAATACCAAATTTAAAACGGTCAGTACATTTCTGTATTCTTTGAAACATTTCAGTAACTGTGGCTTTTTGCATATGTTTGTGCAGTAGGCAGTTCCCTATAGTTTTCACCGAGCAAATAGCATAGAAACCCTGAACAAATGCACTTTGCACAAATGTCCTGAGCTACCTGAAACAATGTGGTTTCTTTTACAAATTTTAGTACCCTAAGTTATTAAGTTAATTTATTGAGATTTTTCTAGTCGTGTACATCTTTTTCTTGTGATATTTGTTTTGCAGTTTTCTTTCCTTTATTTTCTTTACAGTTATTATTATTATTTTGTTATGATCCAATCTATGTTTTATTTTGTCATTCTTTTTCTGTTTAGAATATATTTATTGATTACTAACATTTGTTTTTAATCTATATATACTCATGTTTTATTTGTTTTTCATTTTTCTGTATATTTTTCTGTCAATTTCAATGAATCTGTGGCTTGATCATGGCCTTGACTTCACTGGAGAACTCAATAAACACAGCAACTGAACCTCTTGCACCAGCCAAAGAGAGGCCAACTGCTTGTCATGGCCACACCCAAATAACATTTGTAGAGCCCAAAAACAGAGAGGGAGAAGTACCCTTCAGGCCCAGAAATGTAATCAAGGCACCACAAACAAGCTCTAAACTGCAACTTCCACTTGCAAGTCCTACTGAAATTCCTCAACAATTAGTCACAAACCAAGGTAACTGGGACACCCTATGGATATCTTCGCCAGCCAATCCCTAATAAAATTCTCACCAGTGACATCACAGTGCCCTCATCAGCTCCATTACATTTTGGATTATCAAGGCAGAGTATGGCGGCAGAGAAAGGCAAACAAGGAAGATGAGGCAAGGAAAGCGATGGGGCAGACTCCTATAAAGAGGAAGCTTGATAAAAGAGGTTAACATTACCAGTGTACAACTTGTGGCATAAACAAATCAAAGCAGACAGGCCATAGCCAAGAGAAGTGTGTTTTTTTGTACACATCCTTGAGAAGTGCTGTTAAAATATGTGAAATGATCATTTATTTTTGTGCAACAAAGATGTGATAAAGGACACTCACGAACATGGTTACATCAACCCTTACATGGAACACTGCCTCAAGGACAGCTAGCACCAGGAATATTATTTTCAGGCCCTAGTCCAATAAAAGTTATCAATATGTTTAAGCATATCAATATATTGACAATTTCAAATCATGTGGCAAACAATCACCATGGACACAGTGAAAGATATCCAAGATGTTTACATGCCACAATAGATGACAGTTGTATGCTTAGTGTCAGGATCCCGTGCACACAAAGGTCTTCAACTACTAGTGAACAACAAAATATTCTTAAAGGATATGACAAAATTGTTACCCTCAAGACAAACATCATCACTAGTAGCTTCTGACAGTGTTTTACTTTTCTTTGTTGCACATTTGACTATGTGAAGAAATTGAATAAAGTGTTACAGCAACTGACAAAAAGTTATCCAACATGTAAGGATGCCAAAGGCTTAAAAGAACTATGTATGATTGACAATCCTTGTTCACTGGCATCGGACGTACAAAAACAATGTAGAGAGTCACTTGTAAATCATATCATCAGGTTTCCAAATAAGTTAAAGTAGGAAGACAAATAGAAACTTGACACCTGTGTATTGACAAGTATCTGTTGGAAAGGCATGTCTGATTTGTAGGACAACACAGCAAGGAATTATTTTACACAATTGCTTTCCAGGTTATTTAAATATCCATCCTATAAATCATATGCATGCTAGACATGTTAATGTTCCATGAAGAAGTTCATCATAAACTTGAGGCCCTTCTTGTTGACAAAATTCATAAAACAACGCCTCCAGCAAATAAATATAAAAATATTGGACAAAAATCCAGAATGTTCTGTCATACACTTAAACATTGTTCCTTGGAGATGTGATGATATACTCACATAGTATTTGATGACTTTTCCATCTGCTTCAGTATACTGATTACGAGATAAGATAAGATATTTAAAATTTTAAGTGCAACAACACCAATGTGTTATACTGCACTATAAAAACATTAACTACTATAAATATATTAACTAATATTCACAAACATATATACATACAAACAATCAAAAACTGGCAGAAATACCAAACAAAAACACAAGACTATACGAAATTACTAGAATAAACAATGTAAAAAATCAATCAACAACACATAAACAAGAAACAAACTAAAGACTAGATATTGCAGAATAAATTAACATGAAGGACAAAACACAAAATAAATTAATTGAAACTTTTTAAACAGGCCACATTTTTTAAAAATAATTAATGATATTAAAAACATTTTCACAAAATAATTTTTGCATTGTATTAATATTTCTATAATATTTAATTCTGGTGTCACGTAGGTCGATACAGTCTAATAATATATGCTTGACTGTATCGGGACAATGACATGGAATGCACCAGGGCATATCTTCACCTTTCAACAGATAACTATGGGTGAAATAAGTGTGTCCTATACGGGCTCGAGTTATACTATTTCCTCCCTGCGAGATAAACCCGTCCAAACATAAAAATCTCCTACTGTAGGGTTTATTTGGAATAGTTTATTATCAGGACACGCATTCCATTGAGCTTGCCACTTTTGTTTAAAAACACTATTTACATTCACTTTCAAGTCTGTATAGGGGACTTTCAAGTCTAAAACATTAAAATTCAAGGCCTATTTGGCATGCTCATCTGCTTTTTCATTGCCCTTTATGCCTACGTGACTTGGAACCCAAGCTAAAACAACTTTTTTATTCACTGACAAACAATCATTAAAAAGTTTTAAAATATCTTCAATGAAAGGATGATCACAGTTGTTGCTATCAAGAGCTTGGAGACTAGATAAAGAATCAGTGAATATGATAAAAAGATCCCAATCACTATTTTTCACAATATTAAAAGCCATTTTAACAGCCTGTAATTCAGCTGTAAATATACTAGCATTGCCAGGAAGTCTGACTTGGGCACTGAGGTTATTACATGTAGCAGCTGCAGCAACCTTATTTTCTGTTTTTGATCCATCAGTATATATAGCCCTATGGTCAGGATAACAACCTTTCAACTGAGCAAATAGACTTTGAAAAAGACAATCATCACCAAGATGTTTCTTATGATGGGTGAGGAATAAGTCTATGTGAGGTTTCTGTATAGTCCAGGGTGGGTCATCTGGCAATGACACAGTCTGAATTAAATCCAGCTGAGGACAGACAGCAGACAAATCTTCCTCTACACGATGGCCAAAAGATCTGATTGCAGATGGTTTCTTGTCATAAAGATCATAAAATTGGGGGTTAAAAACAACATCGTAAGCTGGATTGTCAGGATTACTTTTTAAAGCATACTGAATACATAACTTATCAAACCTTAAATACAAGGGTGGTTCATTTGCCTCTACATACAAGCTTTGCATTGGAGAAGTCCTGAAGGCTCCCAGGCATATTCTTAAGCCCTGGTTTTGAATGGGTTCCAATTTCTTAAGATATGACTTTCGAGCAGAACTAAAAACAGCACAACCATATTCCAATCTAGAATGAACAAATAAACGATAAAGTCTCAATAAAACACTCCTATCTGCTCCCCAATCCATTTTGGCAACTACTTTCAGTAAGTTCATGGCTTTTTCACATTTCTGGCGAATATAATCAATGTGTGCCTTAAAATTCAGTTTATTGTCAAATATAACACCAAGGAACTTAGTTTGTGAAACAACAGGGATTTGTGAATTATATATTGTCAATGTTGGGTCTGGATGAAGTTTTCTTTTATTACAGAAATGCATGCAAACAGTTTTGGTTTTAGAAAATTTAAAACCATTTTCATCAGCCCATTTTTCTATCTTATTCAAACATAACTGAACTTGCCTTTCTATTGAAGCCATATTTCTAGAAGAACAAGTGATTGAGAAATCATCAACAAAAAGAGACTTTTCAAAGCTAGCTGGAATCACATCAGCAATACTGTTGATCTTTAAAATACATAATGTAACAGATAGGATACTGCCTTGAGGGACACCCATTTCTTGTTCATACGTATCTGAATAAATAGATCCTAAACGAACTCTAAAAACTCTGTTTGATAAAAAATTCTGAATAAACATGGGCATTCGCCCTCTTAAGCCTACTTTATGCAGATCTCTTATTACACCATACTTCCATACTGTATCGTAGGCTTTTTCTAAATCATAAAATACAGAGACTACATGGTTACCTTTTAAAAAGGAATCTCTAATAAAAGATTCAAGTCTTATTAATTGGTCTGTTGTAGTTCGACCTTTTCTAAAACCACTTTGATATTTTGTTAAAATATTATTTTTCTCAAGGAACCAAACTAATCTAGTATTAATCATTCTTTCCATGGTTTTGCATAAACAGCTCGTCAGAGATATGGGGCGGTAATTGGACGGGTTTTTTGGATCTTTGCCTGGTTTAGAAATAGGTATTACAGTGGCCTCTTTTCAGCATTCAGGAATTTCACCTGAAGCCCATATATCGTTAAATACATCAAGTAACACCATAAGTGAGTCTCTTGGTAGATGTTTTAGCAGCTGATAATGGATCTCATCTGGACCAGTGGCTGTGCCATGAGACTTTTTTGGAGCATCACATAATTCTGTGATGGTAAATGGTACATTGTAGTTTTCAGAGTTGTCTGTGTCAAAATCCAAGTGTTCTTTTTCAGTTTTCTCTTTATATTTTTGAAACTCTGTACGGTAATTGTTGCTGCTAGAATTCTTGCGGATTTCTTCGGCCAACCTATTTGCTATATCAACTCTTTCTGTTATTTTTGTCCCATCATTATTTTCCAGATGGTGTATTGTGGTGTTACTTTGTTTGCCACTTATTTTCCTTATCATTTCCCATACCTTCTTGCTGGTGTCTTTACATTTAGTTTTGATACATATTCATGCCACAATTTCCTTTTATTTTCTTTAATTATTTTACGAGCATTGGCTTGACAGTTTTTATATTCATTTATATTATCTGATGTAGGATTTGTACGGCATTTATCAATTGCATTTTGACGAGCTTTAACAGCTTTTTTGCATTCACTGTTGAACCATGGTTTGTAGCTACCAGTGGACTGTCCAGTTGACTTTGGCACACATTTTGTTGCTATACCATTTAATTTATCTAAAAATTCAGGAAACTTTTCTGTTGTATCAGTAAAACTATGCCTATTGATATCCAAAGAACACTGAAGTTTGAATTTTGGCCAATCAGCCTTTTTAAGATTCCAACGAGGAACATTGTCCTTAGGCATACTCTTAACTATATCCATTAAAATAGGAAAATGGTCACTACCACACTGATCAGAATGGACCTGCCATGTAAAATCAAGAAAAACAGAAGCAGAACATAAAGACAAATCTATTGAGGTGAATGAACTAGATGCAGGATGAAAATAGGTAGGTGACTTATCATTAAGCAAACAAATATCAGAGGATTCAAGAAGATGTTCCACCTTATAGCCTAAACTATTAGATGAGGAACAACCCCATAAATCACTATGTGCATTAAAATCACCAATAAATAAATAAGGTGCAGGTAATTGGTTGACTAGATTTTCAAGATCAGTTTGTGCAACATTAAAACGTGGTGGAATATATACATTACATACAGTTATAGTTCTATGTAGAGATACTTTTACAGCAACTGCCTGCAGTTCTGTATCTAACCCAAGTACCTCATGGGGTATACCTTTCTTAACAAAAATAGAGCAGCCACCAGTGGCTCTCCCATCTACTTCAGACATACAAGTTTTAAAATAATGATCAAATCGTCTAATATTTACATTATCTGTTTCTTTAAAATGAGTTTCCTGCAATGCTAAAATGTAGGGTCTAAAATTGGAAATTAAATTTTTAATTTCTTCAAAATTTGGCCTAAAGCCACGACAGTTCCACTGTATTATACTTTTATTTTTGTTTGGTTCCATTATTTAGACTTTTTTTACCACTCCGCCCTTGTGAACTTGTGATTGGGGATTCTTCCACACTCATGTCACTGTCACTATCACTAAATGCATCATATTTGTTGTATTGTGTAATTGGGTCATTAGATACATGTTACAGGGCGTCAAGTAATTCCTATTTTCCTATTTTTTCCTATTTTCTGAGGAATTCCTATTTTTTTCCTATTTTGTGAAAAAAATTCCTATTTTCCTATTTTTTGGGGAAAATTTTTATCGATTTTATTTATCTTGAAAAAGTTTGAGAAAAAATGTTATGTAGCAATTTTTATCATTAAAGAATGTATTTTCTTTTTCTAGCTTTGTTGTACTATTGGGTTATACTCCATACCATAGTGTATACCTTAACAAAGGAAGCTTAAATTAAGGAAATGAGGGTACATTATGTGTATACTTTCTCAGAGTGTGAAATTTGTTACAGGCCTGTCTGGGGAATTCTGATTTGCCTGACAAGCCCCAGCCTTGTGTGAATCAGTTCAGGCCTGTGTAAAAAAAGTGAATTTCTATCATTGCCTTTCATTCACAGCCTACTAGTTATCCACATGTATCATCATTACATTAAGTATTTATGACCTTGTGTTGTGAAATGTAGTGAAATGTAATTGTTTTCCTTACAGATATTTACCAATAGAACTTCATTTATGGACACATCTATTCTTTTGTAGTTTAGTTAATTTTAGTTGGGTTGGACACACACAGTGAAGATGTCCAGTAAAGGAGGGAATCGGTGGACTTAACATTTTAAAAAAATTTTTTCAGCTTAACTCACTGCAGATTATCCAAGATGTGCTTGTAAACCTGCTAAAAGTAACTAAGGTGTGTTATGTTGCAGTAATGAGTATCTTTTCCTATTTTTCAGAAGCTGTAGTTATGTTTGGTGTTGAAATATAGCATAGTAGATATTATTATCAACATGCCAAGTGGAAAAACAAAATTTAATTCTTCATGGCTGGAAGCAATAGACAGCAATGAGCAAAAATTGACACAGTGGTGTCGAATTGGAAAAGATGAATTTCATGGATACTGTAGGTTTTGTGATGTGGACATAAAATGTGATAACAGTGGGAAGAATGAATTATTGCAGCATGCAAAAAAGGAAAAGCACAAAGAAGCTATTAGATTTGTTCAAGATAAAACCCAACCCAAGCTCCATATGGCAACAGCTACGCCAACATCTACACATGGACCGTCTGTGTCTAAAGAACTTAGCATTCTTAAATATGATGACAGCAAGATACATGCCCAAATCTATTGGTTGGCTAAAGTAGCTATTTGTAATTTTAGCCTGAGGTCACTTGATCACATTGGAGACACTTTCAAATGTATGTTTCCTGACAGCAAAATTGCTGCGGATTTATCCCTCAGCAGAACAAGTGCATCATATATGATTACAGAAGGGATGGCTCCACATTTTCGGCAAGTTCTTGTTGAAGATTTGCGGAAATCAGATCTCCCATTTGCATTACATTTCGATGAAACAACAAATGTTCAGGTGAAAAAACAGATGGACCTAACATTACGCTATTGGTCACCCACACATGAGCAAGTATGGGTTGCCTTTTATACATCCTGTTTTTTCGGGCATGCTGATAGCGAAACAGTTGTTGCAAAAATCTTTGAACAATTAAAGCAGGACAATGTTCCAGTCAAAAAGCTTATTACGCTTGTAAGAGATGGACCAAATGTCAACAAGGCAATCTATTCAAAATTAGAACAAATGATTAAAGATGAAACCCCAGATTTTACAGGTTTTGTTGATCTTGGTAGTTGTGTATTGCATGTTGTACACAATGCCTTTGGAAAGGGTTTGGAGAAGTATGGGCAAGAAGTTCAGCAGCTTTGCTTGGATGTGCATGCACTTTTTAAGTATAGTGCCGCAAGAAGGGAAGACTATCAGAAGTTGCAGCTTGAGATGGAAGTTGGCATTAACATGTTTCTCAAGCACACAGAAGTTCGTTGGTTGAGTATTGGTCCTGCCATTACAAGACTTCTGGAGCAGTGGGACTGCCTCTGTGATTTTGTCAAGCAGCTAGGAAAGGATGAAAAGTCTGCCCCAAAGAGTTCCAATTACCGAAGGGTACGCTCCATGTTGGGAAGTGAAACTCAGAAAGTCACCAAAGTTCAACTTGAATTTATAAAAGGATGTGTTCCTGTTTTCGAAGAGTTCCTGACACTCTTTCAGAAGAATGAACCAACCATTCACTTGCTGTACAGTAGTATGTGTAGCACTTTGTTGAAGTTGCTGTTGAGGTTTATCAAACCAGAAGTTGTTGATGGTAAGCATGGCAGAGACCTTGCTTCTATCTCTACTAACAGCAATCATCAGCTTACTGATAAAGACCTTGACATTGGAGATGGCACAAGAAAGGCATTAGCAGTGCTAAAACCTGACCAACAAAGATCCCCTCTTCTAGCAATGAGAGCTTTCTTTGTTTCAGCCATAACTCACTTGCAATCAAGGCTTCCCTTGAACAACAATGTGTTGAAGGACCTTGGGTGTTTTAACCCTTTGAGCAGGAATGAGAAGACTACCCTTATCTCAATCCAGAATTTAACCAGAAAATTGCAGCCTACATTGGATGTGAGTGCAGTAACAGATGAATGGAAACTGCTGCAGGTTGATGAGGATATAAGCTCTATCACAGAAACTCAAATTGAGCTGTACTGGCAAGCTGTGTTCTCTTTGAAAGCATTTAGTGGTGATCAGCGATACTCCCTGCTTCCCAAGGTAATCAAGTCTGGATTAGTTTTGGCACATACAAATGCCGAATCTGAGCGTAGCCTTTCTATCAATGCCAGGCTAGTTACAAAAGAACGGGCTTCCCTTGGAGAGGCATCTGTTATTGGATTGCGTACTGTCAAGGAAGCTGTCCATTTCTATGATCCAGTAGAAAACAAACCTGAAAATATTTCAGTTACCAAAGATTTGATCAGATTAGTGAAATGTTCATATGCATCATACCGGGCAAAACTTGAAGAAGAAAAGAAAGAAGCCAATAAGAAGAAAATGGAGGAAGAAATATCAAAAAAAGCAGAAGAGCAAGCAAAGGCAGAAAGAGAGAAGTTATCACAGAAGAGAGCTAAAATGAAGGCATCTGAATCAGATCTCAGAAAGGAGGAGGATGAAATCTTAGGTGAAGTTAGGGCTGCTGATCAACTCTTGAGTGATGCTTCTAAGAAGCTGCAGGAAGCCATTTCGGGCTCGTCTGTAGATAAAATGAATATTACAGTTGCTACAATGATGTTGGATACAGCCAAGCAGAAGCGAGAAGGTGCTATGAAAAAATTAGATGAAATCAGGAAGAGGCAGAAAAAGCTAGAGGATGAAACAGATAGGTTATTTGATAAAGCGGTCCCATCTACTCACACAAAAATTGATAAAGCGGTCCCATCTGCTCACACGAAAAAAAAGTGTTCAGAAGGCAAAACAGCTGTTCCAAAGAAAAAACCCAAACTCTCTAAGTAATACTTAAATATTACATATATGTATATGTAATTTGTGATTTGAGAGACTAAGTGCTGGACACTAAGATAAATATGTTGCACAGATGTTGAAGTTGTTTGAGCTTTTTCCTGTAATTGGTTTCTTTGGCAATTATGTTAAAAACATTCCTTGTCTAATTGTAAGCAACTTTAAGGATTCTTGGTAATTATGTTTTTCTTTTATCATTTGTTTGGATTGTCTACAGTTAGTAAAAAAAATTAAAAAATAATATTGATTTTTTTCTTTGCTTAAATTAAAAATAAAAAGCACAATGCCACTTTGACTATCATTTGAGGTAAAATGATACTAACAGCAATGTCTTTAGTATTGGGAACTTGTTTTCCCACACATGTATTACTAAAATATGTGCTATGTGCTAAGTACATGTAATTCTTTCAATGTAATTGACTTTATCGCAAAAAATAAAATGTATTGCTGAACCTGTATTGAATGATTACAGGCTTTTATTTCTAATTTGTTCTCACAGTTTCATTAGTCACAACTCACAAGTGGTGGATTGGGATGGCTATAAGGGGTGTTGGGAGGCCATCTTTGTTCAAAGATATTCCTTTTTTCCCCTAGATATTCCTATTTTTTTCCTATTTTTTAGCATCCAAAATTCCTATTTTCCTATTTTTTTGGAGGTACTAGTTGCTTGATGCCCTGATGTTATCAAGACTATACACAATGTTTTAAATTGTTCACAGATCACCAGAAGACTGGGAGCTGGACCAGCTGGTAAATGATGCTTTTGAATCTGAGCTGATTGCTGGAGTATTTCGCGGTTCAAGTCATGTGGATGAGAACCAAGATTCACTTCAGTCCCCACAATCTCCTCCACCCAGAGATGCAGCACCTGAAACATCAACAGATGAAGACACCCCATATTGCATCAGCCCACCAACTAGCCCAGCTAGTTTTATACTTCCTCTGTCACAGCCACAACAAGAGGCAGAACAACAAGAAGTAGAACAACAGCAACATCAATACTTTGATTTGCCATTGTGCCCATCTTGTGGACAGCATCTGTAAGTAGTCAAGCCTCATTAAGTAGAGCACTCTTAAGTAAAAATAACCAATATTAGGTTCTAAGAGAACCCTTTTTATTGAAGATTATCCTGTTTTCTGGAAGTCATGTTTAAATAGAAATATTTTACTGGTTTCTTCAGTTTATATGCTTTAGCTGAATATATATTATACATATACTGTTTTATTTATTTATTTGGGGTTTTACGTCGCTTTCAACACTGTACAGGTCATATCACGACGGGTAGTTGGAAGGGCAGAGGAAACCAGTACATAGAGTTCGCTAGGGTTGTGTACTGTAAACTGCCGACCAACGGCAAGCAACTACAAGCTTTCCCACTTAAGGCCGTCACGGGGATCGAACCCCGGCCTCAGAGGTGGGAGGCGAGAGTGTTACCACTCTGCCAGCGTGGCCCCTTATGTACTGTTTTAGTCACCTACAATGAGGGGCATTAATTAATCTTAACGAAATTATTGAGATTGTTTTTCACACAGACATACTTGTAGTAATGTAACGTAAATAACACAGAAATTGATAACATAGCTTTTTTTTAAATAAGTAAGAGATTGCACAATGTCATACATATTTTAAAATATTAAGATATTTTTGGAAGAAGATATTTAGCATTATTATGCCATTGCAGGGCTCCACTTCAGCTGGGTGACAGCTTATCAGTGGAGGAGGTTGCTACTTGTTTAAAGACGATTGTTCTGAGACAGCAGAACAATCAGATTAGGCTTTACCAGGATCAGATCAGGGTGCTTGTTGAAAACCTTCCTAGGGTGATGACAGTTGTGGATAACATGAAAAGGGATGAAAGAACAGTATTTGCAATCACCCTTCCGTATTATGTTTATGTCACAATGACTGATACTTTCAGATATCTGTATCTTAGAAAATTCAACACAAATGTTGTTGGTGATAAGGTGACAGTGTGTGGATCAGAAATTTTCATACAGTCAAAAGAAACTTCTGCTTTCATGGGTTATCTCGCCCAGTTCCACGATTATTGGCAGTAAAGAACTGGCAGCAAAAAAAAGAGTTAAATGCACACCTCTTGTTTATTACCTTGTAATCTGTGTATCAACAATAACTAATAAAGATTACAAAGGGGTTTTTTATATGGTTCAACAATTGGTGTTGAGTAAGAGAATTTTTATGTACACATTCTGTTTACGTCTTGTACCATGTCAATCAATTATAAATAAATAAATAATATAGATTATCAATGCTTTTGTATAATTTAATAACTACTGTCAGTGAATAAAATAATTCTATATATATCGTGTTATGTGACCAATAGAAAACAAATGTGTTTTCTAAAGGCTTACCTAGAGCTGAGACTCTCCATGGGAGAGATCTCTCATATAAATTGGAGAATGTCCCCCCACTCTTCTTTGTGCCCTTCTATTAAGGGCCTTCGCAATGCAATAACAGCAAATCCCAGTGGCCATCAACAAAATACCACCAGCAACACTCCCCACCAAGATCTTAATTAATTCTCCTGTTAAAAAAACACACATACACGCTTCTTGAGTTAGGATAGAGAGGGAAGAAGGGGGTGGGGGGCTTTTTTGATGCAAAATGCTAGTCTGGTTAAAGGTTCAATGAAAAACTACTGTCTCTCTAAGTTTTTTATTATTTTAATAATATTACTTGGCCAATATTTTTGACATTTGCACTATGTAGAAACAATTACCTGATGAATCCATTTTTGCTTTCTTCGTTGTAGCATCAGCAGGGTTCGAGGGTTTTATGGTTGGGACGGTGATATTTGTTTTACTGAAAGAACTATCAGAGATTTTACTTTGGCTTGTTACTACACTTGTTTGGGGACTTTGTCTTTCTGGGGAACTTTGAATCATTAAAGTTATGAAAGAAATTCTTGTTGGGAGTGATATTTTGGGGTGTTTTGTTTGGATGTCTGTGCTGAGAGGTACATAGTCAGTCATTGTACTTGGTGGACTTGCTTGGACTGAATTTTGAAAAAAAATGTCAATAATAAAACATATATAACATAAATACATTCTGTAAATAAAACAACCATTGAAGGTTTTGTCCAATGAGTCACAGAGTGTAACTCGGGAAGAAGTGATTTCATTGCAACAAGGTGATGCTTCATTGGCTCGGTGTTTCACATATGCAAGGTGCAACAAGAAATTTGTCAGTGGAAAAGGGGTTTACTGGTATGAAGTTAAGGATAGTTTGCTTATGAGGTGTTTCAAATCTCCAGTGGTTAGATTTGTTGAAGAGTTTGCTCATGTAGTTTTGCCTACAAAGCTTCGCATGCAAGTCTTACAGTTGGCACATTGTGGTTTGTTTTCTGGTCATCAAGGTGTAAACAAGACTTTAGATAGGGTTACTTCCAGTTTTCATTGGCCTGGTGTACATGGTGATGTTACAACCTTTGTAGATCATGCGATGTTTGCCAAAAGACAGTGTCAGAAGGAAAGGTTACTAAGGTTCCACTTGAAAAAATGCCAGTCATTGATGTTCCATTTGAAAGTATAGCAGTTGACTTGATAGGTCCAATTTATCCTGCTTCTGAACGTGGTCACAGATACATTCTCACTGTGGTTGACTACGCTACACGCTATCCTGAGGCTGTTGCTCTAAAACATATTGACACAGAAAGTGTGGCAGAGGCTTTGATTGGTATTTTCAGTTGTGTTGGGGTGCCAAGAGAAGTTCTTAGTCACTGTGGCACACAGTTCACCTCAGAGGTTGTGAAAGAAGTCTCAAGGTTACTGTCACTTCGACAATTGACACCTACTCCTTACCATCCAATATGTAACGGGTTGGTTGAAAAGTTCAATGGAACTTTGAAACAGATGCTTCGAAAGCTTTGTGAAGAAGAACCTAAAGACTGGGATAGGTTCGTTTATTTATTTATTTATTTGGGGTTTTACGTCGCTTTCAACACTGTACAGGTCATATCACGACGGGTAGTTGGAAGGGCAGAGGAAACCAGTACATAGAGTTCGCTAGGGTGCTGTACTGTAAACTGCCGACCAACGGCAAGCAACTACCAGCTTTCCCACATAAGGCCTTGACGGGGATCGAACCCCGGCCTCAGAGGTGGGAGGCGAGAGTGTTACCACTCTGCCACCGTGGCCCCCGGGATAGGTTCGTGACACCATTGTTGTTTGCTTATAGGGAGGTTCCCCAGTGTACTCTTGGTTTTTCACCTTTCGAATTGTTGTATGGGCGAACTGTTAGGGGTCCTGTTTCCATCTTGCGAGAGTTGTGGACTGATGAAAGTGCTAGTTCAGAGGTGAAACTGACTTATCAGTATGTGACAGACTTAAAAGATAGGTCAGCTAAAACAGCAGAAATGGTCAAACAAAATCTGTTGAAAAAGAGTGAAGAGTACAAGCATCACTATGATAAGAAGTCCAGAAGAAGGGTATTCAAAGTAGGTGACAAGGTTTTGTTGCTTTGCCAACTAGTCAAAACAAATTGCTTATGATGTAAAGGTCCATTCACTGTACAAAAGAAAGTTGGTATCAGCAGAAACAATTGCTTGATCTGTTAGAGCTTTACTCTGATATATTCACTGATGTACCAAAGGTCACTAACTTGTTGCAACATGCCATTCCTTTGACCACAAGTGATCCCATTCGGTCTAAACCATATCCTGTTCCATTTTCCATGAGGGGTGTTGTGAAAGATGAGGTTGAAAAGATGTTGAAACTAGGTGTGATTGAACCTTCTTCTGCTTCCTATGCGTCTCCCATAGTTCTGTTAGGAAAATCAACAAGGTTAGTTATTTTGATCCCATGCCCACTCCTCTACCTGAATACTTGTATTCCAAATTGTCTTCAAACAGGTTTTTCTCAAAGTTAGATCTCAGTAAGGGCTACTGGCAAATACCTGTAAAACCAGAGGATAGAGACAAGACTACTTTTGTTACACCAGATTGTGGGTTATTCCGTTTTAAGGTTGTTCCATTTGGCCTTATTACATCGGATGCAAGCTGCAATAGAATGATGCAAGCTGCAATAGAATGATGCAACTCCTGCTGAAAGACCTTGAAAATGTTGACAGCTATGTTGATGACCTTCTTTCTTACAATAATGATTGGAAAAATCATTTGGTGACACATGAAAGTCTCTTCAAGGCTCTGAGGAAGTCCAATCTTTCAGTTAGACCATCAAAGTGCATGCTAGGTTTTGAAAACTTAGAATTTCTTGGACATAATGTTGGAGTTCAGGGATTGTTTCCATGTAAAGATAAGGTAGCGAACATTCAAAGTCCACCATGCCCCAAAACAAAGAAAGAGCTCCGTTCATTCCCAGGCTTCATATGTTACTACAGAAAGTTCATTCCTTATTTTTCAGATGTGTCAAGACCATTAACTGATTTGACAAGAAAGGGTTCTCCAAATGTGTTGGTTCTAGAAAACTTCCATGAAGAAGCATTCAATAAGCTGAATAGGACTTTGTTGAATCCACCAATCCTTAAGTTGCCAGATGTGTCCAAACAGTTTATCTTGCAAACTGATGCATCAAATCATGCTATTGGTGCGGTTTTGTTACAGGACCATGAAGGAGTTAAATTTCCTGTTTCATATATTAGTCGTCGTCTTCAGTCTCGAGAGGAACATTTCTCAACAATTGAAAGAGAATGCTTGGCTGTTGTGTGGGCCATTCAAAAGTTCCATATGTACTTGTATGGAAGATCATTCATTCTACAGATAGATCATCAACCGTCGACTTATTTGGACAAAAACAAAGTCTCCAATGCAAGGTTGGTGCGATGGGCAATGCAATTGCCACCTCAATTGAATCTATAAAAGGGAAGGACAACATTCATGCTGACTACATGAGTAGAATTGAGAGTCCCAGTTATTAATGTACATTTTTAAAATCAATTTGTGTAAATTAAAGATGAAAACCAGTTTTCACTTAAAAGGGGTGGCCTATGTCACAAAGTGATTTTCTTGGATGGGCATTTTCTTGGTATATTACGGTAAAGGCATTCAGTATTAGGTCATTATAGTTGTCAGTATAGTTTGGTGTTCATGCATGCTTGGGTTTTGTTTAATATGGATTACCAAGATGTGTGAAATGGTTTGGTTTTGTATAATATGATTTGCTAAGGTGTTTGGGGGTTGTTTGAAATAGTTATTTTGTGTCAGTTGGCATTTGGTTCTTATGCTGGCAAGAAGTTTGTTAGAAGCTTGTTGTTGTTTTGTTTATTTGACCAGCTAGTTGGGGTAAATTTATTTTACTTCTTTATATATTTACTTAGGCTTAAAAATAGTTTCATAATAATATTCTCACACTATATAATTTCATAATTATATAGTTATGTTTAGTAATGTTTATCTGTAAAATATTTGAATATTATATATTATTTGAATGTTTTATAAAATACTGTCACTTATTATATGAAATATTTGTCATGTACTTGTCAAATCACAGTTGCATCTTGGTTGTTTGAAATGTTATGTCTTGTGTTGTATTTCTTTTGCAGCTGGTTTTTAGTTGTGGTAGCACACATGGTTTTGATGTTGTGTTGTTTGGTGTGACTTTGATACAGTCGAATTTGATGTTGTGCCAGTTAATTGGTGTGGCTTTGGTATGGTTGATGCTGGATGGTGGTAGCTGATCTTTGATGTTGTGAGGCTACATATCTTCATGCTGGATGTTCCTTGGTTATTGTACAGGACGTGGAATTTTAGCTTGAACTTTATAGATGATGGATGTGTCTCAGCTGGTGATTGGAATGTTGGGCATTCACTTTAATAATGAACTTATATTTTGTGATGCAATTTATTGATGATTGACATTTATTCAGTGACAGTGACTTTATTTTACTGTTGTATATATATATATATATATATATATATATATATAAATACGCATTGATAAACAATACTTATTGAAATATATTTGTATGTGAATAGTGTACTGTATGTGTGAGTGAAGGAGTGTTGGTTCACTGTGTAGTGTGGGTGTATTTTGAATTGAATTGAGTGTTTTGTCTGTGTTATGGATGAATTGTGTTTTTTATTGTATTTACTTTATTGAATTTTGAAGCGGCAAAGATTAAGAATAAAATAAATAATGAATAAACATGTCTTTTACCAGATCTCAATCTTGAACCTGTGACAGTACCCTTAGGGGTTAGTGAATACCAGATCCGTAAGGAATAAGGGCCCTCTCCTTGCTGATATTGTAGCATCAAATGACCTCGACATTCTTTGTCTCACCGAAACACATGTTCGTCCCTCTGATTCAGACAGTTTTTTACGATCCATTACTGCTGCTGATTACATATTTCCTCAAAGGCCTCGTCCCTCAGGTATCAGTGGCGGTGTTGGGTTTTTCATCTGATCATCCTACAGCCTACATAAAATGGAATCTCCTTTATACCAGTCATTTGAAAACATGGTGGTGTCTCTTGGACATGGTCGTTCACTGATGCTTCACTAGTACAACCACTGTTCTTAAGAATCTGCATTAGCTTCCTGTTCAACATTAGTCAGTCTTTAAAACAGCTACCCTTGCCTATAAGTTTCTCCACACTGGTTTTCCCAAGTATTTTGCTCCTTACATCTCCTCCTACAGCAGCTCCTCAGTCCATAAATCTGTCAAAGAGTTTGGTCATAATTTTGCTTTCGATGCTCCCACTGTCTGGAATGCTCTTCCTGGTGAGATTTGTGCGTCCCCCTCTCTTGCCTCTTTCACAAAACGGTTCAAAACCTACCTTTACACCAAGGCATACCCTCCTTAGTTTTACTCACCCTGGTGTTCCCCGTGGTGCTGAACTTTTTTCTGTCCCTGAATATTTAGATTGGTTGCCTGTTTTTGTTTTGTTGCGCCTTAGAGTCCCCTTTGTATTGGGGAGATTAAGTGCTATAAAAGTTCGATTAGAATTAGAATTAGCCCTAAATGAGTTCAGCATCAAAAGAACATATATAAATAAACAAATGCATTTTGGTGCTGTTGCCACAGAACCTATAAGAAAAGAGTATGTATGTTTACACAGTGATAACGCCTTAGTTATTATTTCGAATCCGCACCAATTGGAAATTTATTACGTAAATTAAATTTTTATCAGTTAATACAATATCCAATGGACAAAATACGCTCCCAACTGACCCCGCTGTCGGCTTACTAGGGGTCTTAATAGATTTAGACAACAAAAAAGATGCTATGACGTCATGCTGTATAGACAGGAAGGAAGTATGATGCATGACCTGGCGAATGAACAGTACTATTTCTGTCATTTGGCAGGAGAGTCTGGGCCGATCGGATTAGCAACTGTCTATTGGATAGGGTATTAACTTATAAAAATTTAATATACTTATTCAATTTGTAAGTTTATTTATTCTACAGACATTTAACTACTTTTTATTTCTATGAAGTGTAGATGTACAAAAATTTAGCTTATTTACATCATACCTGTTACGGAAAAAAGATCAGAGTCAAAAACAGAATCCTATGGAGCACATGCTAAAATGCATGTAAACTATTGAGCCATTTTTCAGTTTATGGACTGCAGTTTGCAGAGGAATGTCAACTTGAAGATAACAATGAAAACACAATGTAAACAGTTGAATATATTACTCAAGAAAAGTCCTTTCAGTGTTAATAAAACCTCCAACAGAAGTCAAATACGTAATGATGAGAACAAATCACTATCGAAAGCTATTCAGGTAAAGAAACAGAACAAAGAAGTCAGGCATAGGTGAAATATTTTCACACTTGAGAATGAATTTGTACAAGCAGATCCCACAAGAGGTAGGGACAGTAAACAGGAATGAGTGAGCCTAGTGATGTAGAATGGACACCCAAAATACAGTCAGGGCCTGAATCGGACAATGAAACATCCTTCGAAATGGACAATGAGTTAGAAGAGGTAGATGAAGAACTTAGAAGTGATTTACCAGTGGAAGAGGAGACAATGTTCTGTTATACACTTAAACACTGTTCCTTGGAGACATGATGATATATTCACCTAATGACAGCATTTGTTGACCTGCCCATCTACATCAGTACAAAGTAAAGAGGTAAAAGTTAAAGAGAAGCATAAACCATGGGTTACAAACAGTTTGAGGAATGCAACTGTGACGGAGAGTTTCTCACAAAACAAGATAAGGTAAAATTAGTAAAGTACAAAAGAAACTAAAAGGTAAGTAAGTAAGTAAATAAGTTAAAATTAAAGTGAAAAACACCTGTTATGCTGCACTATTAAAAACTAATAAATACATTAACTAATATTTGCAATAATAAGCAAAAGCATGTAAAAAATAACAACAGACAATTAACAAATGGTCAAAAAAGACCAATACCAAGAGTACAGTGCCTGTGAATGGGCACTGTATCAGCTGACTGAGTGTTTTTGAGTTGTAAGGTGATAATGGGAGGAAAACTTACACTTTTATTGCCACTCTGCCCTTGTGAACTTGTGATTGGGGATTTTTCGACACTTATTTCACTATCACTATCACTTAAAACATGATATTTACTGTGTTGTTTAATAGGGTCATTAGATACCTTATGTTATTTGGTCAAATATACTTTGCCTTGACTTATGTTCAATTTAATGGGGTCATTTTGAGATGCACTTGTCTGACTTGATGAACTAGTTTTAGTCACTTTAGTTGTCTGTTTTTCAACTGCATATTTTTTGGTTGTTTTGTGCCTTCTGGCCAAGTCATTTCTGTTTTTTGTTTCTACAGTTGCTGTTTTCACCACAGGTTTGGTTGCTGCAGCCGCTTGGGCATAGGTTGATTTCAGAGAATTAAACATATCCATTTGTTTCTTGGCTTCTGTATATGAAATCCCTCTTTCTGCCTTAATTCTTTGAATTTTCTTTTCTTCTTTCCATTTTGGACATTCTTTATCATGCTTTCCTGAGCAATTTACGCATTTCGCTTCTTACATTCTTGAGAGTCTGTATGATCTTCTTGCCCACATTTAGTGCAAACTTCATTCTTTCTGCAGTTGAATTTAGAATGACCAAACTTTTAACACTTGTAGCATCTCACAGGATTCGGGATAAATTGTGACACAGCCACTCTGTAGTAACCCACCCTGATGTATTTTGGTAAGATCTGGCCTTGAAATGTCAATATCAAAGTCCCTGTTACTTTTCTTTGTCCATCTCTAAATACCAATATCCTGTCCAGCTTTATGGCACCTTCATCTTTAAGTCCATCTAATATCTCTTTATCAGAATAGTCTTTTATATCCGGGCATCTAATGACCCCTTCCTTTGTGTTCAGGCTGTAGTGTGGTGATACAGTGATGGGGATAACATTGTCCATAGTCAAGTTCAGTTTAGTCGTTTTCAATAGTTTGCTGCTTTGGTTTTCCTTGTCTACTTCAACCAAGATGTATCCATTCCTTAACTTCTTTATATTAAAGGGATCAGACCCAATAACAGCAACAATGGCCTTGTTTACTGCAAATGGTGACAGTTTTGACAAAGGTCTCTCATTGTCTGTACCTTTTACTAACAGAAATCGCGGCCATGCACAAATCTGAACAGAATCCAAGTTTGTAGTCATGAAATCAGACGAAGTTCTAATCCTTTTCATTCTAATCATTTGGGTATTTTGTGCAGCCATAATGTTATAGTATTTATTCATTGCCAATGCTCTCCACCCACCCTTCAAGCGCAACAAGGGGATATCATAACAGTGTAGAGCTGAGCCCTGCACACTGATATCAGAGATACATTAGCAGTATACTCAAAGAACACAAAAGTGGACCTTCATTGACCTGTTGAGCAGCCGCCTTCTAGATACTCCAAACAAAAACATGAACAATAATAAAAAGCATAATACAACAATCAAGAACAGTAAAAAACCATTCATATCAACACGCCATCACTTATTTGGAGCACTAGGGCTTGGCACTACCAGCCGATTGATTAAACAAGGCCATCTTAACCTTCCGACTAAGTGAAATTGAGGCCAAAGCTGTGTATTGCCTCCTCAATGCCACAACAAACTAGAGGATCGCTCGCAAAAAAAGATAATGTTTTTGCATAGCAAAACCAAAGCGTCCCGAAAAAGATATAGAGGTGAGTGCTAAAGTATTAAGAAAATGCTTCGTTTCTAGCCTTATACTGTTGTGGCAACCAAAGTCAGCGCAGTCTGCTCTATCTAGCACGGTTTTCAAGATATAAGCATTTTTGTGTTTTGCAAAAACTTAGAAAATTCAAAATGTCCGCTATATTTGGCGAGACAAAAATATTTTGAAAATTGGCATGGCTACTCTGCAGAGATACCCAGCAGGTCAAAAATTTTGTTGAGTTCGCTCCATCTAGCATGGTTTTGCGAGATATAAGCATTTTTGTGTTTTGCCAAAAATTTGAAAATTCAAAACGGCCACCATTTTTGGGGAGACAAAAATTTTTGACAAGACCACTGCCGCGGTGTGTATCTCCCACCGAGCATTAAAGGAGAAGAAATAGCTTTTCCGTGATATTCACAATTTTTCATTTTCGTGTGTGAAAGCTCTTCCAAAAGTAGGTGAATGACTTATTTTAGAAAAATTGGCTATCTGCAATACTATTAAGAGATAATTCACATTTACTCCTTTTGAGTAGGTGAGTAATTACCTACGGGTCTGGAATTTCATCAAGTGAAAGTTCTCCCAAAAGTAGATGAATGAGTTATTTGATAAAAATTGGGTATCCGAAATACTTTTAGAGATAATTCGCATTTATTCATTTTGAGTAGGTGAATAATTAGCTATGGGTCTGAAACTTCACCAAGTGAAAGCTCTCCCAAAAGTAGGTGAATGAGTTATTTGAGAAAAATTGGCTATCTGCAATACTATTAGTGACAATTCGCATTTACTCATTTTGAGTAGGTGACTAATTAGCTATGGGTCTGAAACTTCACCATGTGAAAGCTCTCCCACAAGTAGGTGAATGAGTTATTTGAGAAAAATTGGGTATCCGCAATACTTTTACAAATAATTAGCATTTACTCATTTTGAGTAGGTGAGTAATTAGCTATGGGTCTGAAACTTCACCATGTGAAAGCTCTTCCAAAAGTAGGTGAATGAGTTATTTGAGAAAAATTGGCTATCTGCAATACTTTTAGAGGTAATTGGCATTTACTCATTTTGAGTAGGTGAGTAATTAGCTATGGGTCTGAAACTTCACCATGTGAAAGCTCTTCCAAAAGTAGATGAATGACTTATTTGAGAAAAATTGGGTATCCGCAATAGTTTTAGAGATAATTAGCATTTACTCATTTTCAGTAGGTGAATAATTAGCTACGGGTCTGAAACTTCAGCTGCTCTGCAGAGATACCCTGAAGATCAAAAATTTTGTCGAAATCATTCTATGTAGCACGGTTTTCGAGATATTAGTATTTTTGTGTTTTGCAATTTTTGCGCAAAAATTCGAAAATTCAAAATGGCCGCCATTTTGGCAAGACTAAATTATTTTTGAAAATTGGCATGGCTACTCTGCAGAGATACCCTGTGGGTCAAAAATTTCGTCGAAATCGCTCTATCTAGCACGGTTTTCAAGATCTAAGCATTTTTATATGTTCTGCAATTTTGCGAAAAATTCGAAAATTCAAAATGGCCGCCATTTTTTGTGAGACAAAATTTATTTGAAAATTGGCATGGCTACTCTGCAGAGATACCCTGCAGGTCAAAAATTTCTTCGAAATTGCTCTATCTAGCAGGGTTTTCGAGATATAAGCATTTTTAAGTTATGCAATTTTTGCGCAAAAATTCGAAAATTCAAAATGGCCGCCATTTTTGGCGAGACAAATTTTTTTTGAAAATAGGCATGGCTACTCTGCAGAGATACCCTGTGGGTCAAAAATTTCGTCGAAATCGCTCTATCTAGCACGGTTTTCGAGATATAAGCATTTTTATGTTTTGCAATTTTCGCGAAAAATTCGAAATGGCCGCCATTTTTGGCGAGACAAAATTTTTTTGAAAATAGGCATGGCTACTCTGCAGAGATACCCTGTGGGTCAAAAATTTCGTCGAAATCGCTCTATCTAGTACGGTTTTCGAGATATAAGCATTTTTATGTTTTGCAATTTTTGCGAAAAATTTGAAAATTCAAAATGGCCGCCACTTTTGGCACGACAAAATTTTTTTGAAAATTGGGATAGCTACTCTGCAGACACCCTGTGGGTCAAAAATTTCATCGAAATCGCTCTATCTAGCACGGTTTTCGAGATAGAAGCATTTTTGTGTTTTCCTTATTTGGAAAATTCATAATGATTAATTAATCATTAATTACTCGGCCATTTCTTAACCAATCAATGCTAAAATCTAATGATTTCCAGATTTTAATAGAATGAATGTATTTTCCAAGTTTCAGGTGAATTGAGAAAATTCCTTTCAAGTTATCATCCGGACAAGCTTCCCCATCGAAAAAAGACATTTTTGGTCATGGGACCTCTCTGAGTTATAAGAAAAACAAAATGCGGAGCCGGCTTAGCCTGAAGGTCTCCCATACACAAACAAGCGTCCCTTAAATATTGGCTCAACAGCCAGGACCCTCTCTTCCACTGACACAGTTCGCAATCCACAGCAAACAGGAGGCCCCCAATTAGTCACCTCTTACAACACGCAGGATATGTTGAGCCTACTGTACAACCCCGGACCCACAGGGGGATTGTTACTGATATAAATGAGTTAGAAGTTTCTAACATTATTAAAATATGAGGCATGTATTATTCATTAACTAATACAGTTGAAGCTGAAAGTAAAAAAACAGGTTATTTGGTTAAAGTTCAGGGCTGGGAAAGGGGTTAAGAAACCAAAGGATTGAAGGACTCAGCAAGTTTGTTTTTTTAAGACAAAATCTAATTATCTATTAAGGTAAACTTAACAGTTCTATGTTAATATGTTTGTACTTAACATGCATTCGTAAATACTAACAGATTAAAACACCAGGATTCCAGTGGACTATTTATAAATTGATAATTTTAGTGTGAAAGTGTTGCATATTATCATTATATAAAGTGCACTGCTTTATTGGCCAACACTGCAGTCTCTAAATTGTATAAACAAAACATGCAGAATGCGTGATGAAATGATTAGCCTTTTCAAAGTTTAAAGGATTACAGTGAATTTAAAAGAGGGATCCAAGATACACTATGGCATACACTTTATCAAAAAAAAGATCTACATGTAGTAATCTAAAATAATCAATTGTTAATGGGAAATGTGTTTCAATTTACAATTCATTAATAAACAAACTACAATCAAAAGTAGAGAAGGACTACTTGGCATAAGAGAAACAGAAAAATACTCAAAGAATCTAAACTAACTGCAACCAGAAACAATTCTAAAAATAAGATAATTAAACAGAACAAAAACTCATTGATCTAAAAGAGGTGGAGCAGAACAATGGATAAGAGCAATAAAACAGATATCTAAAAACATTGGCTAATCACCACAAATTAGCGAAAATTAAATCCTTTTCATCAGTAGAACATTATGCCTCTGTCAACTTCTTTACAGATGATGCCAGGTCACTACTCAACAAAGCCATGGATGTCAAAAACTTCATGTGTGAAACAACATGGCTTGACAAAAGTAAATCACAATTGGGAACTGTGTGACCTAAATGTCAATGAGGGGCCACGGTGGCAGAGTGGTAGCACTCTCGCCTCCCATCTCTGAGGCTGGGGTTCGATTCCCAGCACGGCCTCAAGTGGGAAAGCTGATAGTTGCTTGCCGTTGGTCGGCAGTTTACAGTACACAACCCTAACGAACAGTATGTACTGGTTTCCTCTGCCCTTCCAAGTACCCATCGTGATATGACCTGTACAGTGTTGAAAGCGACGTAAAAACCCCAAATAAATAAATAAATGTCAATGGCTTCAAGCTGAGCTCAATATGCCACTCCAAGGGAAGAGGAGATGGACTAACTTTTTTACACAGAGTTAACTGTATGGTTGAAAAACTCACATACTCAAGTAACCAATGTATGAAATTGGGCCTTTGGAAGGTTGCTTATCACAATGTAATCAACACTGCACTTTCTATTTATAGAGCTCCTTATTTGTCTTCAAATGTCAGGTTGTTGTTATTTTTAAATATGCAGACAGATATTCTACCCCATCATAACAACTTGGTTATTCTAGGCAAGATAAAACTTCATTTAAATAAAAAGATGATCCTTGATAGATGTGTTATACCAGAGTCTGTCTGCACTTGGTTTAAAAAAACATGCCAGTGAGTACACCCACAAGGAAGGTAATATACTTGATGTTATTTTCACAGAGCTTCATGGGGCCACGGTGGCAGAGTGGTAACACTCTCGCCTCCCACCTCTGCGGCCGGGGATCGATCCCCGTCATGGCCGTAAGTGGGAAAGCTGGTAGTTGCTTGCCGTTGGTCGGCAGTTTACAGTACACAACCCTAGCGAACTCTATGTACTGGTTTCCTCTGCCCTTCCAACTACCCGTCGTGATATGACCTGTACAGTGTTGAAAGCGACGTAAAACCCCAAATAAACAAACAAACACAGAGCTTCATACTACCTTCGCAAACAGCCGTGCAGTGATAGGATTTTTATCGAATCATGTGTTGTTCAGGGGATGCATTTAAGTCCAAACTCTTAGATATAAGGATGAAATAGGGCATCAGAAAGTAGAGTGCAGAAACCTTAAATGTGTTACACAATCAACATATCAAGAAAAACTAAGTAATATCAAAATAATAGATGACTGGTGCATCACATAGCAGGCCAAAGCCTTTGAAGATGATCTTTTAAAAACTTTTTAAAAATAAATGAAGTGGATCCAATCCAAAATGATCAATAACATATATCAATATATTCATACACATATAAATTGTATTGTATCACACAAAGATAAATGGATAAATCAATATTTGTTTCTTCAGGGTTCATTTATCATTTTTGTATGTTGGAAATACTAATGAGGTGATTGATGCTGGGTTCAGTAGAATATCAGAAACACTGAAACAGTCAGAAACTGAAACACTATGAAGGCTATTACTTCTGACTGTAACCAGTTAAAGGAATGTATCACATTAAAGTGTCTGCTATATGACATGCCAAGAGGCTCTCCTTAATGTACTTATCCTAATTTTGACCACATCAATTGTGACAAGATGCTGCATTGTGTGGAAAGTTGGAAAATACTGTTTAGTAGACAGAAAGTTCAGTCTCAGTGGTGGTATATATTTTTAAATGAAATCAAAGAAAAAAAGTTTAAAAGATACTCATCTGAGTATTTGGCTATTAACTAAAATTCCAAAGCAACTAAACACTGTGGAGTCAACAGTGTCCTTTGATATTATTCCAGAAAAATAAAAATTACTATTACAGGGTGAAACTGATCCTCCAAAAGTGACAACTAAAAAAAAGAAAATCTAGGACTGAATCAAGTAAAAAGAAGACCAAGTCAAATCCAGGTTTCAAATCAGTATTAACAACCTACCAACTGGTGCATTCCTTATGATGTACTTGAAAAGATATGTTATTTTGTGGTCTTATAGGCATTCATGAATTTCACTGGCCAAAAATCTTACCTCTGTGGAGACACGTCTTATCACAAAGCTTGACTAATAAGTCAAGTCCCCTTTAAAAATTATTTTTAAATGTGCTTACTGGCAAGTTTAGCTGTCAAGACTAATTTTGATCAATCTTGTGAAAGATATTTTACTTCATCTAAAACCTTGAATTAATCACTTCCTAAGAATCTCAACTTTATCAATTTCTTCACTCTTATTATAACAGTTTCTGTGGTTTGAAATAATAGTAAATTGGTTAAAACTCTTGTTTTTACTAAGGAACATAATCAACAAGATTAGTACAATGTTACTGTTTCTGACTTTTATTGTTGTTTTAGGGACATCTGCCCCCTGCTTTTCTTTTGCAAGTAGACAATTGCTTGCGAGAAAACAAAGACAAATTTGTTTTGGGATTTTGCGAGCTTCTTGGTTTTTAAAAATTGTCCGTGAGGTAAGTTTTTAAAACATAATTTGAGGAATAAAACTTAAATACACATGATATACATTGCACATAATGTTTTACATTTTTAAATTTATTTATTTGTTTATTTATTTGGGGTTTTACGTCGCTTTCAACACTGTACAGGTCATATCACGACGGGTAGTTGGAAGGGCAGAGGAAACCAGTACATACAGTTCGTCAGGGATGTGTACTGTAAACTGCCGACCAACGGCAAGCAACTACCAGCTTTCCCACTTGAGGCCATGACGGGGATCGAACCCCGGCCTCAGAGGCTTCAAGCTAAACTATGGGGTGTCTGTGCAGGCAGCTCATATAAACAATGATATTGCTAAATGTTTAGAAAACTTAGAATAAACAGCATGTACAATGTGTACTTTCATTCAGGCTGTATACATTGTATGTTATAGGTTCAAATAGTGAGAAATGTAGGTTATTATGATAAGGGTATATTATGGGGTGTCTGTGCTGGCAGCCCATAAATATATAATGATTTTGTATTATAATTTCAAGTAGGCAGTACATACAGTATATACTGTCATCTAGGCTGTATATATTGTACACAAATATAGGCAAAATTAATCTGCTTGGCTTAGAGTCTTGACCATGCAGGCTAGCCTTTGAGTAAAGTGGACCTTTTGGTTAAACATTAAGTTAATTCTCCAGTATATTAAGGTAAAGTATTATCCTTTACATACAAGGTTACTAGGGTTGACTTAACATAAAGCCATGGGAAAGACATATAGTCGCCTTCACTGGGAACTCTGACATCATACAGTTGTCCTGAGATCATGTAAGTCAATCATGGTTCCTTAAATTAGTAATTTTATAGTTTATCAGGCCAAATTCATGCTGAAGATAGCTGTTTAAGGTAATTATATAATTAGATCTGGTATTATATGTCAATTTAGTATGGAAGGTATGACAAGTGTGTTAAATGTCACTTTATTTAGAATTTATTTGTCAATTTAAGTTTATAGCTTAATGTTTAGTCTGTCTGAGGCTAGTTTTATCAGTCATTCAAATGAGAATGAGAATTGCAACCTTATTTAGTTTAGTTAAGTTTATATTATAGGGATTAGTTGATGTTACCATGGCTTTTGAAATGATTACATTGTGGATTCTGCCTTTCACTTAGTTTCACTAGTGGACCAATTAAGTGCCAATTGGGAATCTTTCGGGGCTACACTTTTGTACAACAGTTTCTTGTACATTTAATAAGCATTATTTTGAAATCTTATATGAAATTGTGTATCCATTCAGTAAATGTAATTTGTGTATTTACAATGTTTTACGGATTTGTTCTGTTATATGGCTGAATCTTATTCAACTGTAATGACTGTATGGTTTGGAAGGGGTAATTTTGGTGAATAAATGTAATTATAGTTAAACTATGGTATTTCTGTTGATTGTTGTCTCTGAATACCCTACCTTATGAATATGAGGCACAGCCTCCCTATTAATTTAGGATGACCACTGGACCTGGGCATGTTGCAGAAATGATCTGACATGGGAAGTTTTGTGTCAACTGCTGTTGACTGGGGGCTCGAGCCGGAGGGCCACTTTGGGGTCAGTTTGACTAATTAGTGGTCTTGTTGAACCTGATTGTAATTAAACAACAACCAAGCAGCCCCCCACAAAATGGTATTGGTCAGGCCAACACATCTGCCACATTTTGTGGGGTTCGTCCGGGATGTCATGTATTTTGTAAGGGGTAAGGTCCTCTTGGAATATGTTGTGTTTAAGGTTGTTGATGATTAAGGTAAGATGTCATGTATTTTGGAAGAGTAGGGTTCTCTTTGAATATATTGTGTTTACGTTAAGATGTCATGCATTTTGCAAGAGTAAGGTTCTCTTGAAATATGTTGTGTTTATGGTGACTTATGATTAAGGTAAGGTGTGATATATATTTTGTAAGAGTAAGGTTCTCTTTGGATATGTTGTGCTTAAGGTTATTGATGATTAAGGTAAGATGTCATGTATTTTGTAAGGTCCTCTTGGAATATGCTGTGTTTAATGCTGGTGATTAGGGTGAGGTGTGTCATGAGCTTAAGGCCTCAGCTTTAGATGGTTTTGTTTATTATGGCTGTAAAGCTACTTGTTTGGAAGCTTTTGGCTTTGTTGTGAGTTACGTTTATCTTAACCAATTGGTACATGTATGTTGTTTTTCTTGAATTTAATCCTGGTTATTCAAGAATTTGTCTGTTTTTTGTTTTGCTATTGAATGGTTTGCTTATTGTTGGAGCACTGATGTAGTTATGAATCCATTGTGTTGATCTGTCAAACTTTTATTATAAGCTGTTAAAAGGCATGATCTTAGTGTGTGTACCTAGTCGAACGGTACGTCATCCTGTATTATTGTACCTTGAGCTCAGCAGTATGAGGGATGATATAAACTTATATTTCAAACAGCACTCACTCTCTTTAAGGAATAGTTTCATTATTTGATAGAGAATTACCGGTGTCACTTCAAATCTTGATTCTGTTCTCTGGGCTTTATTTTGATTCTATCTCGTACACACACTATGCAACAAAGCAATTACATGAGATGCAGGCCTGCTTATCACTCAGTTCAAGGATTGCTGTTGCTCAGTGTAGACGTTATGTTTTATATCTAGTGTGTATGTGGTTTTGTGTTTTAAAAGAGAGGATTGTTTTGTTCTAGTGTTAATTTCCAGGAATTTAGATAAAAAGTATTGTATTAAAATCATTTCACCGAGAATTGGACAAAATTAATTGAAGTTATTATTTCAGTTGAAAGTCTCATACAGTACAAAAAGTATTACAAATAAAGTACAAAAACTATGGAGTCTAGTGACATGAAAGGACAACCAAAAAGGCCAAGTGAAGGATGTGACACTCAGTCTGTCGATAAAGCATCCAATGACAGTGCTATGGCACAGCCAGGAACCTCAGGCACTGCGTCTGCCCAATGTGAGATTCCTGAAACTTCTGCTCTTGGAAGCATCCAAGAAAATATGTCTGCAATGCTCAAAGTTATGCTGAAAATGCAGACATCTATGGGGATGCAACGGGCTGAAATTTCTTCTGACTCTGAGTCTGAAACTGAAGAACCCCCACCCAAAGTATGTAAGACTTCCAGTATGGATGATATTTCTGATCTTTTTTCAAGCACCCCCAAAGCTGTGGATGACCCCTGTGCCATTCTGGATGCTATCGAGGATTGCTTTCATGACGGTGATGACTTGGGACCACCAGTGAAGGAAAAGCTGGCTGATAAGGTGAACCAACGTTTCCGAGCCAACCTTAGAGCAGAGAAAATTATGGACAAGAAAAAGGCCTATTTAAGACCACAGAACTGTGACAATCTGGAAGTTCCACATTGTAATGAGGAAATCTGGAGGAAACTCAATAAAGAACAGCGTCTTAAAGATGGCAAAGTTGCAGGCATTCAACGTGCTATTGCTGCGGGAGCCACTGCTGTGGTGCATATCCTGGAATCATTGTTGGCTGGTGGCCCCTCTAATGGTGCTTTAGATATACCTACTTTAGTGGCTAAAGGATGTGACTCCCTAGCCCTACTTGGCTACGCTAGCCAGGAGCTCTCACACAAGCGACGGGAAAGTCTACGGCCTGTTTTGAAACAAGAATATTCCGGTCTCCTGTCAAGGTCTATCCCTGTTACATCACAGCTGTTTGGTAATGATCTCCACAAGACAATGCGTGATCTAAAGCAAGAAGCAGCCATTGGGAAAGAGGCCTTACCATATCCCAAAAGCTTCAAGCGCCACACCTACAATCAAGCAAAAAACTGGAGGGCAAAAAAGGGCTGGGATCACAAGAACAAAGGGAAACAGCACATGGACAAAAACCAGAGAAAGTACTGAATGTAAGCCCCACCAAAACTGCAGTGAGTACTTTTAAGCATTCATCATTTGGATCATTTGTAACTGACATTATTACTGAATCCAATGTTGCCCTAAGTGTGGCAAATTAGTGACAGATTTGTCTTGCCACAGAAGAATACACGAGTTCCAGTCATGGGGCTATAAATGCCCCTTGTGTAATCATTTTGAAACACGTTTAACAAAAGTTACATGGTCCAACATTTGAAACTAAAACACATATCTGACATGGATGTAGTGTCCTGCAAGTTTGAGGTTCCACAGGGCTACTCCCAACTTTTGACCTGTGGACTTTGTAACTTTACCTGCTTAAATGAAGAGATAGCTATCAAAATTTGTACTCCCAGTTTTGGCGATGAACTTGAAATTTCTGATCAAAATTGTGTTGAAATCAGTCAAAACTTTGAGAATCTGCTTGAAAAGACAGCAGAAATGTTACAAAAAACCAAATTTGAAAAGTAGGCAAATTTTTGATACATTAATGGTGGGGCACAACATTCAGAAAACTCTTGTTCCATAATGAGGATCCCCTGTCAGAAGCCATGTCCTGAAGCTTGTGTGCCTTGACAACCCCTGGTGTTTACAGCGTAATTGCAGCCTGTTTGCCATTCTCTGTGAATGTCTCAAAGCAAGCTGTCCTATTTCTGATGTATCAAACCATGCCATCCTCTTCTGATGTCTCAAAGCATTCCAAAGCCTCTCTGTGAGCTTTGGCATTCACAACTTCTCAAGGCAAGACAATGATGTAGAAGCCTGTTAGTACACCTGATGTCCCAGACCAGAAAGTTCCTGGAGATCCATCTACTCAGGATTCTGTTGTTTTGTTACATCTAGTACAATGACACTGGAAGATTAAACTTTAAAAAAATGCATTAAAACTTGTCTTCAGTTTCTCTGGATGGTATAATTTAATAATTTTAATTGGTTGATTATTCTTTTATCTACATTTCATTTGCTTAAAATTATGATTTAATGTCAATGGTTATATTTCATGTTCTATTAAATATTTCTGAGAGATGTATTACAATGAAGTTATGGTGGATGGTGATTTTAATGTCATTCTGTTGAATTTACCACATATTGAATGGTATATTCTACTAGCGTATTAGGATCATTGTCAATGGTTATATTTTTTGTTCTATTACACATTTCTGAGATATGTATTGCAATGAAGTTATGGTGGATGGTGATTTAAATGTGATTCTGTTGAATCTTGATGTTTATCACATATTGAGTGGTATATTTGACCAGCTTATTGTGATCATTACTTGGGTATTATTAAAGTTGCTTGCAAATGGAGACTTGGATGTCTACATGTGTTTACATGAATTAAGTGACTTAATGGGAATGGTATTTGGGTCAATTTACAGATGTTGGTTATTTTATGCATTTTGAAGCTGTCCCTTTCGGCAGTAATTTCAATGTCTTTAGTGTAATTTTGGAAATGTTTTTGTTTATGTGTTTACATGAAGTAAGTGACTTAATGAGAATGATTATTTGGGTCAATTTACAAATGTTGGTTATTTTATGCTTTATGAAACAGATCTTATAGCCAGTAATTTCTTATTTTTAAAAAAGGAGGGAGTGATGTGGCAGCATGGAAAATGCCTTGTTATTATTATTAAATTATTTCATTAGTTTTTAAATGAATCAAAGGTCTTGTACAAGGCTAGAACATGTCCACTGGCTATACCTTTCACAAAGACATAGGGTTGATGATATTGTTTTTGGGTACATTCTCATCATCTCCCATTACACCCTCAATTAAATGCACACCTGGCAGAAACTATGACAGTTTCCATGTACATCTAAATTGAATTTACTTAAATTTAAAAACCCAACAAGCTTTAAAGTATGCTAAACATGCTGATTAATTTGTTCATTTTATTAAATATTATATATTTATTTTACAAATTTACTGGTTGACCATAACTAAAATAAACTCTTTGTGTTGTCTTTTGAAATATGTCAGTGCCACTACATATAATGAGTTGTGATATTGTTTTAACTTTGTGAAATGTTTTATGTATTTATGCACACAGCTGCATGCATGGTTACAAAATTGACAGGAATGACACCTGATGTCCATCAGTGTCAGAACACGGATCCAGAAGTAACTAGTTTTTATTTTTGAATTGATATAAGTATTTGTAATGTAATCCTTTTGCCTGGGGAATCTAGTTCTACTTTGGGTGGTCAGATTTTGCATATAAAAGGGGTTTTTTGCTTGGGACTGAAAAAAGGTGTTTTTTTTTTGGAGTTTTGTTCTAGGATCCAGGCTGTTTTGTTCAACACAAATTCAATATGGGAAGTGTTCACTACTGGATCAGGATTGACTGCTATAAAGGGGGTAAGCATGGTTACTTAATTAACGCTCGACGATAGGAGAGGGTTATTGTAATCAGTTTGTTTCTGTCTGTCTGTCTGCCTGTGCACCGTTTCACCCTTATAACTAAAAAACTATAACACCAATCAAGCTCAAATTTGGTGGGCAGGTATTTTACGGGGTACAGACGGATTCTTTCAGATTTGGTGTAATTTCTGTGAAAACTAAAGCCAGGAGAGAGTTTTTATTTTTAATTGGGCTTTTACAGTGAAATCTGCTTCTCTGTCTGTGCACCATTTTGCCCTTATAACTCAAAGGTCAAAGTTGGGGTTTTACGTCCCGTTCAACAGCCAGCCCTTATAACTCAAAAACTATAACTTCAATCTCAAATTTGGTGGGAAGGTATTTCATGGGGTACAGACGGATTCTTCCAAATTTGGTCTAATTTGGTCTAATTTTTTCTTATTTTAATTGGGAATACACAGTGAAACTGCTTCTCTTCATCACATACGTAAAAATCAATATTTTGCTTTCTGATGATGTCATCACTCAGTGATGTCACAATGTAACTGCCATTGTGAGGTCACAACCCTAGCTTGTGATACTTGATATCATTAAGTAAAAATATTTCTTCTCATTGTATGTCTTGAAATTGACATAAACATAATAAAGAGGGAGGTGGTATATTCATCATTTTTATTAATTATTATTTCTGTTTTATTTTCTCTTTTTTCTTTCAATTCCTTGACAGTCCATCACAAAAAATTACCATGCATGATTTTCACCAAGAAGTGACCTTTAAGCAGAATTTTTACCTCTACCAGCAGTTTATGTTTTTGTGTGTTAATTGTTTATGTTTGTTTTATTTATTTTTTTTTTGTGTGTGGGGGGGGTGTGTGTTTAGATTACTCCAAAACTAATGAACAGATCTTCATTTAAAAATTTGTGAGTAGGACCTGACTGAAGGAAGAAGTTACTAAAAGAAAGATCAGGATCTTATTTTAGATACAAAAAATTCATGATTTTTCAGAGGTCCCATTTCAATGTATTTTTAATAACTTTAGCTTTCTACTTGATATTTCTATGAAAATTAATTTAAATGTTTGGTTTTATTTTATTGTCTTCCTTACAATATTTTATATCACTTGAGAGACTGGTCACATTGAGTCGAGCGTTTTGCTCTCTCTGAGTGCATCTTGTTTATATTTATTTTACTTGAGGTTTCCTGTAAATATGCAGATAATTGTGTAAGCTTACCAATGTAATGTGTGTAAATATAGTTTTACGTGTACTTGATAATGTTTTTGTTTTAAAGTTTAAAATGGTATAATCTTTTACAAGTTTAAGGTCTGATTAGTATAATCTGAGTGTACAATGTGTACTTTCATTCAGGCTGTATACTTTGTACATGAAGTATAGGTTCAAATAAGGTGACAGGGCTAAGCTGTGGTGTGTCTGTGCAGGCAGCTCATATAAACAATGACATTAATTGTTTAGTTTATTGTTTATTTGGGGTTTTACGTCGCTTTCAACACTGTACAGGTCATATCACGACGGGTAGTTGGAAGGGCAGAGGAAACCAGTACATATAGTTCGCTAGGGTTCTGTACTGTAAACTGCCGACCAACGGCAAGCAACTACCAGCTTTCCCACTTACGGCCATGACGGGGATCGAACCCCGGCCGCAGAGGTGGGAGGCCAGAGTGTTACCACTCTGCCACCGTGGCCCCCATTAATTGTTTAGAAAACTTAGAATAAACAGCATGTACAATGTGTACTTTCATTCAGGCTGTATACATTGTATGTTATAGGTTCAAATAGTGAGATAGGTCCATATTATGGGGTGTCTGTGCTGGCAGCTCATTAATATATAATGACTTTGTTAAAGGTACGGTTATTTCAGGCGTAAGCATTGTCTAAAATGTAGGTTATTATGATAAGGGTATATTATGGGGTGTCTGTGATGGCAACCCGTAAATATATAATGATTTTGTATTATAATTTCATGTAGGCAGTACATACAGTATATACTGTCATCTAGGCTGTATATATTGTACACAAATATAGACAAAATTAATCTGCTTGGCTTAGAGTCTTGACCATGCAGGCTAGCCTTTGAGTCAAGTGGACCTTTTGGTTAAACATTAAGCTAATTCTCCAGTATATTAAGGTAAAGTATTTTCCTTTACATACAAGGTTACTAGGGTTGACTTAACATAAAGCCATAACAAAACATATAGTCGCCTTCACTGGGAACTCTGACAACATGCAGTTGTCCTGAGATCATGTAAGTCAATCATGGTTCCTTAAATTAGTAATTTTATAGTTTATCAGGCCAAATTCATGCTGAAGATAGCTGTTTAAGGTAATTATATAATTAAATCTGGTATTATGTGTTAATTTAGTATGGAAGGTATGACAAGTGTGTTAAATGTCACTTTGTTTAGAATTTATTTGTCAATTTAAGTTTATAGCTTAATGTTTAGTCTGTATGAGGCTAGTTTTATCATTTTAGTCAGTCATTCAAATGAGAATGAAAAGTGCAACCTTATTTAGTTTAGTTAAGTTTATATTATAGGGATTAGTTGATGTTACCATGGCTTTTGAAATGATTACATTGTGGATTCTGCCTTTCACTTAGTTTCACTAGTGGACCAATTAAGTGCCAATTGGGAATCTTTCAGGGCTACACTTTTGTACAACAGTTTCTTGTAAATTTAATAAGCATTTAATAAGCATTACTTTGAAATATTATATGGAATTGTGTATCCATTCAGTAAATGCAATTGTGTATTTACAATATTTTATGGATTTATTCGGTTCTATGGCTGAATCTTATTCAACTGTAATGACTGTATGGTTTGGAAGGGGTAATTTTGGTGAATAAATGTAATTATAGTTAAACTATGGTCTTTCTGTTGATTGTTGTCTCTGAATACCCTACCTTATGAATATGAGGCACAGCCTCCCTATTAATTTAGGATGACCACTGAACCTGGGCATGTTGCAGATATGATCTGACGTGAAATTTTGTGTCAACTGATGGCTGGGGGCTCGAGCCGGAGGGCCACTTTGGGGTCAGTTTGACTAATTACTAATAAGTGGTCTTGTTGAACCTTGTTGTAATTAACCAACAACCAAGCAGCCCCCCCCCCCCCCCCCCCCCCCCCCACAAAATGGTATTGGTCAAAATGGTATTACACAAAGAAAAGTGGATAAATCTAGATTTGTTTTTCAGGCTCATTTATCATTTTTGCATGTTGGAAATACTAATTAGGACATCGATGCTGGGTTCAGCAGAATATCCGAAACACTGAAACAGTCAGAAGCAGAAACACTACCTGATATGAAGGCTATTACTCCTGACTGTAACAAGTTAAAAGGAATTATCACATATCACATTAAAGTGTTGCTGGAACCTTATATTAATGTAATTTGTCACAATTCAAAGCTCCTACATTTTAATTTTTTGTCAATTCAACACTAAATTCTGTAAAAGTAGCTTACAAAAGTAGTTTTGAATAGCCTTGGATTCCAATCAATGAGCCCCTGCTAAATGGTATTCAAAGAGGCTTTCCTAACTTTACTTATCCTAATTTTGACCACATCAATTGTGACAAGATGCTAAGGTGTATTGAAAATTGGAAAATACTGTTTAGCAATGAGAAAGTTCAGTCTCGGCATACATTTTCAAATGAAATCCAGGAAATGCACTCAAAGAAAAATAAGCTGAAAAGATACTCATCTGATGACAATATTTGGCTATTAACTAAAATTCCAAAGCAACTAAACACTGTGGAGTCAACAGTGTTCTTTGATATTATTCCAGAAAAATTAAAATTATTATTACAGGGTGAAACTGATCCTCCAAAAGTGACAACTAAAAAAAGAAAATCTAGGACTGAATCAAGTAAAAAGAAGACCAAGTCAAATCCAGGTTTCAAATCAATATTAACAGCCTACCAACTGGTGCATTCCTTATGATATACTTGAAAAGATATGGTATTGGTATATACAGAGTCCTGTAATGAACCTTATTGTATATGTTTTCTAAAACTCAGTTAATATCATATATTTTTATGTATGCTATATTATAAAGACTATTTTTATCATATGTATATATCGGATAACTTCATTATCTGAACTATCAGCATTAATATGAAAATATTATATGATTTCCTATAGGTGCATTTGTTTCAACTGTGAGGTGCAGCCATCAATAGATGAATGTGTTTGCTGTAATGAAATCTCACAGATAGCAGCTAAAAAGGGAGAACATCTTTGCATTATTGGTCACCCAGGATTTGAAACTGTGTGCCTAGATGTATGGGTCTTACAGACTGCCTACTTTTCTTACAGACAACAACATGGTGACCACATAGATCAGCACATTAATGAAAGATATAGGTACACTGCATATCGCCAGCTGGTGAGATGGTGCTGGGGTTATCTCGGCAAAGAAGTGAGGGTTCCATTACCATCATGTGCTGTTAATAGGATACGGCAAGAATTTCCTTCAATTGACCACACAGGATTTCGACCATAAAAAAATTTGCCATCTTTAGAGTAAAAAATTTCATTTGAATAATTTCATGTATGAGACAGTATTGACAATATTTGAAAGTATAACAGTGACACATATGTACTGTAATTTCAGATTGGACAAAAATAAGCATAATAAACTTATAATAAAATATCTAGATTCTGATTGATAAAAATGTGAAATGTCTCACTGGCTGTTGGTTTTACAGGTTCTGAGTGATTGTTGGGATATGGGATATCTGGGTTTAGAAATCAAACACAGATATTGGATTAAACCTTAACCTATATTTCAAGGTCACAATAAGTAGAGTGGAACAACTGAGGATTTAGCTGTTACAATATATAAAACATCTTGTGATTTTCAGTCTAACCTAATAGAAAGACTCGATAGGAAATATGAGACACATACAAGTTATAACTGGTCCTTTAATTCTAATCTTAGTGTAATATTTAAACCTAAAATTTCTAAATCACCTTGAAATGCCTTGTTCACTACAAAGCCTGCAGTGCAACTTTTTTATGACAGCTACCTATTGTCTTGGGTTTACAGCGTACCCACCACAAAACTTCTCAATTCCATTTGTTCCTTTCAAGCAAATTAAATTTATTGGATAATTGCTCATTTTGATTTTTTACTTTTTATTAAATCGACTTAAGTGTTCCTTTATTGCTTCTTCTTTGGAAGGCCTATCAAAACTCTCACAAAGATTCGGTGGGAAGACTCTCTGAGAAGCATCGATTTTCCTGGTTAAAGAAGACTTCTCACATTCAGCAATCACTTCATCTTGTCTACATAATCAAAGGTCTGATTTTTGAGCACCTTCTTAACAACATGCCCACCCTTTTTATATTTGGGGAAGTGGACTTGGTACACTGGAGATCCAGATTTAGTGTGCATCTGGCCTCTGGCAGCATTTCATTGTAGTGCAATACTGCTACTTTAGTTCTGCAGTCCATTCCAAATGGAGTGAAATAAAACATCTTAGGGGCGAACTGATTCAGTAAACTATGAAAAGCTTCCAAATTCCATGTTTGTTCATCTCCTGAAAGTTTAGAGACATCTGATAGCAACCTTTTATTCAAACACAGTTCTTCAAGGAGAACTGCAGCTTTGCTCCCAGGTTGAATCCATTTTGTCTTCCATTCAGTATCATCCAGTGGCCCGTGAATACATTTAGGGAACAAATGATCTCCGTGTGTCTGCCTGTTAGTGATATGATTAATCACAGAAATCCATTTAGACACTATCATAGCACCATTTCCTTCCTCAGTTGATACTGCTGACCAGTACATATGATTTACAATACTCTGAATCCATGGCCGAATTTCCTCACAACCTTTATTTTTAGCCAAGGCCTCTAGTTTTTTGCCTAATCCTTTAGCCACATGCCATAAGTCATACAGATGTAGTATGTTTTTGAAATTTTCCCTGACCCACTTTGAAACCTGCATATGTCGATCCGTGACCAACTTTGTAATGTCTAACCAATCCATCAAATAGTTAAGTGACAGTTTTAGCCCTTCCAGTTCCATATGGTAACTACCCCCTACTTCAGTACTTGTAACTATTCTTATGTCTATTATACAGTTCCAGACTAACTCTATACATGTATAAATTCCATATTTTGCACAGTGCCCAACACTGTCACAACGCCCATCTCCACCCACAACAATTCCATCACCTCTTGCCCGTAATAGCCCAATCAGATTTTCTTGTTGTCTTTCCCACAATCTGGTAATTGCAGGCTGGAAAATTTCTCGCTGATGTCGAAAAAATGTACTCTTTTGAATTCCCCAAACCCTCATAAATTTCAACAAGCGAAGAACTTTAGAGATTGGTGAGCCACTACACATGATTGCCGTTGTTAGAAGTATATTTCCTGCTGGATGCCCCTTGACATATGGCTGGCGAAGCCAGTTTGTGGTAAGTTTACAACTTTCACAAAATATTTTGACAGTTAAAAGTGTACCCTGTCTTGGTTCTCTGGATGATCTACCAGACACTGTATCATGGCTACCACATGATGGACAGTGTACCCAGTTTAAAAGCATCATTAAGGTAGACGAGAACACAGTAAACTTGGGTTCATTGAGCACATCCTTTTGGGAAGTGGTGTCTTCAGGTACAAATGAAAATTCATCATCAGTTTCCTGTTCGCTGTCAACAGATGGCATGTAAATAGAGTCCTCTTCACGATCACTGTTGAGGTTTTCTGAAGAGCTTGCAAATTCATTTTCATCTTTAGAAATGTATCCATCTCCTGCTTGAGCACATTGATCTTGAGTTGGATATTCAGTTTGAATAGCTTTGTCCATGCCACTCTTCACAACAGCTTGTATTTTCTCACTATTCTGACTGTGTTGTTTGGCAGGCTATACTACATGATATGCGTTCGTATCCCTCTGTCATGTCAGCGTCTTCTGTCATGTCTGTGTCATCCAATGTAGCATCATGATCTGTAGCAGCAGCAGCAGAACTTGACAAAGCATGCATAACAATTCTGTTTCGTTCCCTTTTTTCATATCCTGTTCGGGGTCTTTTTGGTTTTGTTGCCTGTGGATTCTCCTTATGAGTAAACAATGTGGGCACTGCATCACTTTTGAGTCTTCTTAAACTTTTTATGCCCATATCCAGCTTCAGACGAAATTGCATTTCAAAAGAATCATCAGTGAAATGATCACTGCAAACAAAAGTATGCTGAGAAGATGGTCCTTGCCAGTTAGCTCTTGTTCTTTGAACTTGTCTCACCCACTCTTTATACCGTGATTCATCTTTCTCTTTGTTAGGAAAGGAATGAAAACTGGTGTTTTCAGTCGTATCTCACCGATTCGTACAGTTTGCAGCAGCACATGTTTTCCCCATGATACTGTGGTAGAATAAAACCATAATACAGGATGAAAATTTAAGTCTATTGAAAATGTAATTCTGTTTAATCTTACTCAAATTTATTGGAATGTTTATTTTATTCTTACACGTATTTATTTATTTCCTGTACATTTAAGTGTATGCTACACATATGGCAAAGAAAAAAAATTAAAATTACAACATACATACAGGAGAACTAACAAAAACAGGACTAACCCTGTATCAATAAATAACAAATTATAAATAAATTTTTCATATTTAAATATACTCAGTTGAGTGCCACCATATGATTATTTTAAAGATATAACCACATATTTTTTTAATTTCTAAGTTGTACCAAAGGCACTGGATACACTTTTTTAAAACCACACCAGAACTATTCCTCTTATTTAATTGGTATACAAACTGTACTGATAATTTAATTATAATGATATAAATTTTTATCTTTAAAGAAGAATCTTTATCTTAATTTTCTCAGTGTTCTCCAAAGCAGCAAAGTACATTATAATGCTGATAAATATGGCAGTAAATTTAAAATATCTGAATGCATGTTTCAACTGGATTCAGTATCACCTACAAAAACTTAATTGTATTAACTTACAAAAAGGAAAGTAATCTGAAATATTGTAAAGTAATTTTGCTTACCAAACTAGTCCTGTTATTTCACATTGTGTCAAATAATTTGAAACATTCCTTTGATAAATGTAACTCAGTTTTTTTTTCTCTCAATTTCATCAACAACACAATAAGATACAGTGCAGTTTTGTACAGGCAAAGATTTTGTACACAACAGATGACGTATACACAAGAGATAAAATGGAGGCTGGTGTTGTTGAAGCAGAAAGTCGACAAGCAGCAGAAAAAGTGAAATGTTTATCTAAGTACACAAGTCTCAGCTGTGTAGTTGTTATTACTGGGGTCTGTGTATGCTTGTTAAATATATGAGCCAAAGTTGCATGTTAGGTGCTACTAGGCCTTTAAAGGTTTGGACATTAAGGATAAAGCCAACTTAAGGTGCAAAATTAAATGTAAGGACTAACTGAAAGTTAGGAATTGAAACTTAATCGTTTTTACATTCATGTTTTCATTAAGTGTTACTTGTGGTAACACTTATAGTTTTACCAATTGATATCAAGACTTTTAAAACCGAGGATTCGAATCACCCAGGTAATAGCTTGTTTCAGATATTTTACCTTAAAATAAAATTACTGAAATGAATGTCAGTGTTCGAGAATCTTGGAGTCTGTAGTTGAAACGGGCGTTGATGTAATGATGGACTGACTCCTCTCCCTCACGACACTGGACTCGAGGTGTTCTGTGTCAGTAGTTGACCCACATGATTCTGCCTGCTGGTATTTGGACTGGCCTCAAAACCTGAACTTCTGTTGGCCCCCTTTCTTCTGATGTGGGTTTTAAGAAAACCCATCTGTTGGTAGACCCAGGACTGTCTCTTGGTCATCTCCCTCGGGGCTTGGCCAGATTGGAGCTTGGACAGCTTCCCATAACGGGTTCACTGGGACTCGAACCAACGTCTCACATCAAAGGGCTGGAGCTTCAGTTTCTCAGATATTTCTGCCCAGAGAGCCTCTCTTCTGGTCCTGTCGTGGAAACGTGAATGTTCCTTGTCATACAGTTCAGGGTGCAGCTTTACAAATTCCACAATGGAAACTTCCTGGCTGTCTGTAAAAGTGGCACACACCCTGGCTCTCTTGGCTGAAGAATGGCACTCCGGATCTTCTTCACACCTCTCTTCTTCTTCTGCCACAGCTTCCCCAATAGCTGGACCTTCCTGAATCTCCTCCTCCTCTCTCCTCTCCGTTCCTTCTTCTGTAATAACTTCACTCCTCTCCTCTACTTGACTTTCCTTCTCCCTCTCATCCATCTTTTTCCTTCCTCTCTTCCCTCCTTTCTCTTTCCTCATAATCCAGTCGACAAAATAATAAAAAAATAGTAAAATGTGTCTCCTAACTGTGAAACTTGCCTTAAGCTTAAGTAAAATATATATAAAATAAAAACTGAAAACCCCTACAAATCAGTGACACACGTCTCTCAGTAGCCAACCAGTCAGTAACAACGAGAATGTGTGCGCGGTCGCTTATATAGTCCCAGACTCCCTCATTGCCTCGTTTTAATTTCCGACGCGCGGAAAACAGTCGGTTCTTAATCGGTTGTTAGTCCCAGGCCTCCTGGGGCGTCCTCAGACCGTCGCAGACTAAATTTGTGCTGTCCCAGGCGTCCTGGGGAGGCCGGTTTGGATCGGTTAGGGTCGGTTGATTTTTGGGTCCCAGGACACCGCAGACGGTCTGAGGCTTCCGGGGACTAATGCAACCGACCCACTTTCACACGCATGAAATTCATACGCATCATACTTGAGTCTGGGATTAACAACCAGCCTCCTGGGACTAAGCTACGGAGGTCTGGGACTAAGGGTCGCAGGCGGCCTGGGACAACACACGACTGTGTAAATTTGGGTCTGAGGAGGCCTGAGGACGCCTGGGACTGGACATTTTGTTGACGGCGGGAAATATGAATCGGTTTGAGTCGTGAGAAATATCAAACATGTTTGATTTTTCACACGGCCCCAACCGACAACAACCGACCCTTACAGAAGGTCTGGGACTAAGCAAATATTTAAAACCGACCCCCCAAAACCCTTAATCGGGAGCCTTAGTCGTGTGGTGGAACACCCACATTAGACCCTGTGAAAATATGTTTTTACATAATGCTTCAGAAATCAAAAAACATAATGCTTCAGAAATCAAAGTAATGTACAGTGAAGTATTTTGTGTCATATGGATTAAAGTTATGGGACATAACTTTTGTTAAGAGGGTAGAATTATAGTGACGTGACATGATCAAAAAATAAAATATGTAGTGTTTATTCAAATACAATGCAGACCATGGTTCACAGGAAACAGGTTTCATAGAACTTAAGTCACATGACACAGCTTATTTGGAATTGAAGTAGGGAAGTACAAGTAAATTCTCTAAATTTATCTAGAACCTAGGTCATGTGACCACCACTTCCTCTCACATTCCAGAGGTTGTAATGACTGTGAGTCATCTTTGGCATTCCAAAGCTTAATATAAAAGATGCAGCACATGCAGTCAAAATTCAGTAACAACTTATAACAACTGGTAACAACAAGCAGAAGTAGTAGAAGCAGTAACAACTAGTAGAGATGAAAGATCAGAAAAGAAACACCATGTAGTAGATGCAGAAGGGGAGCCTTGTGCAAAAAAAAAGCTGTTAAAAGAGTATTCTGAAACATCCAGCTCCAGCATGTTGCAAGAACTTTGTCATACTTTTGTTGTTGATATTTTAAGATAAAAGAGAACCCAGAAGAAACTGCATTTTAATATATTAATTGTCAAAAATCTCCACCCGACAATATGTGACTACTACACAGTTTTGGTTGAAACACTGATTCAATGCTATAAATGTATGTGTATTTGGGAGCATATAGTGTATCAATTTATACACATATGATTATACATGGTGAAATATAACTCAGTTACAAAACATTACTGATATCATTTACCATCATAGTCTCAGTGTGACACTCTGTCACATACCTACTGATGCATCTCCACAATGTAGCTTGAATAGAATAGAAACATTTATACACCGCAAAATTGATACACCAACCTCTAATGTGCTTGAGGTCAAAAAGGGAAAGTACACCAAGATGTCCAGATGTAAGACTACACTGAAGAAGAAATTCTCGGTTTAGAACAAAGTGCATCATAAAAGAATCCACCATGTAGGTTTGGAATAATTTTCCCAAAAGAAAACGACATACAGAGACTGCATTTTAGGAAATGTTGAAGGTTCTATTTTAACAGCTTGACAAGACATTCACCTAAATCACTGTTTAATTCTGATACTTGAGGAGGGAGTCTTCTCAGAAGAGACTGGCCATCCAGCCACCCACAGGTATGACATTTGAGAAACACAAAGTCTTGCTTCAACCTGATCCATCCCTTTATCATAAACTGCCTGAACTTTATTAACGGCATTGTAGCCATTTGTGAATCACACGTAAATGCCACATCATGAACTACTGTACTGCATCACTGAATGGCAAACAACATTCAACCCTAAGACAAGAACTGCTCATGTACTGGCCACCTGACAATGTAGGGTAGAAACAAGCTCCCACTTTTCCCAGTATTACTGTGATTTACCAACAAATATTTTTACTACAATTCATGTAACCATAAGCTGGAAAAAAAGTCTTGCTGGAAAATGATGTTTGTAATTTTGAAAATAATCAAAACACATCTGACAAAATTGCAGAAAAATTGTGTGCATAATTTAAACTCTAAAGCATAGAAGATTTTGTGTGAAATCATTTTCCACTTCCCCAAACTCAGAGTTCATTTAGTATTGAACTGGCAAATTCAGTGTGTCAAACCAAAATACTGCACATGTCCTGATGGGTGCTCATTTTAGTTTTGTAACACTGTGGTTATACAAAATGGCTTAACCGTCACTTGTCTTACTACTACTTAGAATATTTTGCTTAATTCATGTGAAAGTTCAGAATAGGTGAAATAAAAAGAAAAAAAAACCGAATTTTTCCTTTATAGTCGCTCCATGTAGTAAGAGATCCACACAGAACCCAAACGAATGTGTTTCTTCTAGATACTGTGTTATTTCTTTCTGCAGGAACGGATCTGAAGGATTTTTCTTCACTGAAGAAAAACCTTTCTTACAACTATTTTTACCTGCAGCTCAATCAAGGCTTCATGAATTAAACAAACTGAACATAAGACTGAATAAACAATACACAGAAACAAAGATTTAAGAATATTGTTTCCTGGTAATGTTTACTTTATATCTGAAGCTTAATTCTGCATTCTACCTTAATTCTGCAATTGTGAAGATCAACGATTAATTTATTCAGCAAAGAACTGTAACAGAAAACATTTATGGATTTTGTTTACTTCTTTGCAATTGGTTTCCTGTTATGCAGAAATTATTATACTTATTTAAATCATATCCATGTACAAAAGACTGCACATACGGATCATTTGTTTCACTGACAAAGATGACACTAAACAAACAGAAATAGAACTGGTATTTTACCAGTAAACCCCATCCTGTGGTGAAAATTTTGACTTCAAAGTCTATAAACAAGAAATAAACACTTCAATCATATTTTATTGAGTCAAACTACTGAAATGTATTTATTTGTAATTATAGTTCTTTTAACTTTCATTATAGTTCCTTTAAAAAAAGTAAGTATTCTCTATTATCCACCATTTTACCACAAACCAGTCACATCCATTTGGTATACACACAGAACCATCTGTCCTTGACCTCTTTTAAATAATGAAAAATCTCGATTATCTGCCATTTTACCACAAACCAGAAATGCCAGTGATGGCCATTTGGTACAAACATAGAAGCCTATGCCCTTGACATCTAGCAAAGTAATGTTGTGTGGGCATTCATCGGTATGTGGGTGTTCACTGGTAGAATGTTATTAGAAGGCAGGAAGGAATGGCAGAACATACAGGGGGTGGGTGTGTAAGTCACTCCATAGGACAGGAAAATTGAAACAGGATATTAACGTTTTTAATATATATGCCATACTTGGCATAACCATGTTAAATAGTTTATGAGAAAAAGTTTTTGCAAGTAAGTCTTACAAAGAAATAGTGTTTCGGGGGTTGAAGGTAATGCATCTGAAAATGATTTCCAAGAGCCAAGGAAAATGCATACCAGACATCTTTTCCACACTGATAATAATGAACACAACATTGAAAGGAGACCTGTAATGGTCAGCAATTTGTCACCACTGAATGGGTTGGACTGATGCTGAGGACTGGGCCCAATATGACCCAGACTGTAACACACAAAACCCCACCTCTGGCTTTAAATGAAGACCATAATGTGAGCATCAAGAAAACCAGACCCAAAACCAAACAAGCACCCTATTCAGAGATCGCTTGATTATTAAAAAAAATTGAGAAAAAAAAAAAGAAATGGCTTACCCACTGTCTGGATGAAAAGGCCCATGTCATCTGTTTCTCCTCAAACTCCTGCTGCATCCTAAAACAGAATGCTGTGACTCCACTGTGTATGTGATTTGATCTGCCCAAGTCTCTTTCGTACTTGGCATATCCATCAGTGGAGACTGATTGGTGGTAACGAGTTGCTCAAACTGCAATCCTTGACTCTTTGACATCATAATGAGAAGGTGGCAATAATATTCACCAATTGTTTGCAATACCTCCATAGGATCACAAATAACACAGTCTGATTTTGTGTCATAAAGAAATTTGTACTACTAGACGTTCATTAAGCGTTATTTTGAAAACAGGATTTCAAGTGTCTTTGAGATTAATAATATGACCCTGCTTGATATGTAACTGATTCACTCACTACTTGTCACACAATGTCCAGTTGATGCTTGCAGGGTTGTTCCACCTCACTGAATGGTGTTCACAAGATACTTATGAATGAAATAAAGAAGAGGGTTTGGGTCCGTCTGTGCGGAGTTTCTATAGACAACTGTAAGCATCTGGGGAGTTCGGGATGACTTTAGTCGATGACATTGATCGCTCCTAAAATTGTTGATAAGACATAAGGTTTAGTAGAAGTTTCAGAATGTTAGAACATTACGTTCCTCTTGGGGTCGTTTGTCATCCTGAAAGGTTTTGCAAATTATGCAAGTTTTTTATCACAGTAAGATATTCCTAAACATTTCTCATCAATCCAACTGTCTTTCAATGAGACTTTGATCTCTAGATAAAAACTGAGCCATTTCCAATAACTCCTGCTTCCAATCATCACAGAATAATTTTCAGGATCTGCTAAGACATCATTCTTTACCATCAGAGATGAAGTGGGGACACCAGTGCTCAAAAAGTCCATTGGCCTGCTGGCCCGAGCTCTCAAAGTATCGTAGCGGGCCTACATCTTTTCTTGGTCCGGTTGGCCATAATGTAACTTACAAAATGTAGACTTCTTCAATTTTAAATAAAATAAAACAAAAACTGGCCGTATTTGTAAAGATTTCACCCCGAATTTCTAGCTTTTATTGTCACTTATCGTGAGAAAGATTCAAAATATTCAAAATATTTCCACTGTTATTGAATTAGTTGCCTACAAACAAACTTCCATCCGAGGCTTCTGTTTCCTGCCTTTTTGGCGTTGTGATTTATTTTGGTGCGTTTTCTGCTTTTTGACTCACACCTGTGTGCCCTTCGTATAATTAAAGACCACGTCAAATAAATTGATGGAATTCTTCATTTAACTGTTTGGGGAAACAGCAGAGAGCCAGGATGTCATTAAAATAATTCAGTCTGATAAAGAAAAGTTGTATGAGAAGGAATAAAGTGTCAGAAAGTATCAGCCTTCATGGGAGAGGGAATTTGATTGGTTGATATCTTACCATATATGGAAATTATTTTGCACATGTTTCAGAAGCTTTATTTTCCAGCAAGTGGAACAAGTGAGATTCCAACATGAAATATGATCACTGCAACCCATACTGACTGACATCTTGTTTTAACCATTGCTTTTGACTTAATTTTGTACTTTCATTATGTAGGGTACTACGTTTAACCTTTAGAGTGAATGATGTAAATTCGCCAGTTTTTTTTGCAATTTTGGTTCTGCTACATCAAGTCACAATTTCTTTTTCAATTTTTTATTTTAATAAATATGGCTCACCCCTGCATTATTCAAAACTGAAAAAAAAATTTAACTCACCTGGACATAGGTTCACTCAGAGGGCTGTTGTTATTTCATACAAAAATATCTATTATTTATGAAAATGGATGTAAATTCGCCATTTATTGAAAAAAACTGTTTTTCAAGCATATTTTCCTACCATACTGTGAAAAATTTAAGCTAAATAATTATTTTACATCTTTTCTAGCCAAAAAGTGTCTTTAACATAAATGTAAATTTTTAAAAGTTTGTCCCAGAGAAGTTTTAAATGTTGCTTGGTATTTGTTAAAACTGCACAATTTACACTCTTTAAAGTCACTTGTAGAAATGTATCGTTCAAAAATATACTTAATACTCTGAAAACATATAAAGTTGGACAATAAAATCTTGTAGTGCATTAGATATGTATTTTATCTATTTATATTTAATAAAATTATGAAATGTTTTCCATATATCTGCTGTAAAATTTACATAAACCAAAAAGTGGCGAATTTACATCCAGTGGCGAATCACTTGCTCTAATTTATTTGAAACTGAAGATTGTTGAATTTGTTGAATAAGAATTTTTGATTTTCATTTCCCTATTTCTTCATTTTTAAGTGACTTTTGAACCCGGCCTGTAAATTTTTCAAGTTACTGGTAATGTTCGACAGCAACAATGTGTAGGAGTTGTGTCTGGCCAGGCATCACAAGTGGTTTGTAGAAAGAGCAAAATCTGCTCCAGAGTGACCAGAGATAAAAAAATATGGTTACATATTTTCTGTTGTTGGGATAGTTTCTGGACAATTCATACCAGTCAAACAACCCTTTAACAAACATGATCAAAAAACAAACTGTCACTGTGGCTCAGTGGGTAACACACTGTCCCTAAGAACACAGAGGATGTGGGTTCGAACCCAGGTACAGGCAGATACATATTGGCTTGGATAAGTGGGTTCGAACCCAGGTACAGGCAGATACATATTGGCTTGGATAAACACTTAAAATGGCGGTCCTCTGTCATTGGGTCCTATCCCCAGTGACATACCAAAAAACTTCAAAGACGTAGACAATGGTCATTCTGTAGTAGTGTTGTTATCAGTTTACCGGTGTGCGGAATATCGTTTTGTTTTGGTAGAAAAAAACGAAATCCGCAAAGAATATTTGGGAACCAGATTTTGAAGACGTTATTATTTTAAGCTTTCTAATGGCTGACACTTCATCAAAACGACAAGAAATATACAAATTTTGTAAAATATGTCATATTTTTACCTTATATTGAGGAAAAATCATTTCTGCATACATAAAAACATCTCGTGAAAGCACCTTCCATTTACAAGTTATCGCTCATGTACGTCTGCGAATAATATTTTCAATGTATAGAACAAGCATACGAAATACCGGATTCCGTTTCGTTTCAAAGCCCCGGTAACCAGCTTTGATTTCTGTAAACGATGCCACCACTATTCTGTAGTCTCTCTCTTTCAGGGGGAATGTCAGTAACTTCAGTACTTGTGGAGTCGGGATGGGTCCGGTAATGCACTGAGTCCTGTAGTATTAAGAAATATAGCACAGAGTATAAATATACTATATCATACCACTAACATCAATAATCTCAAAATGTGGAACTTTAAATACACATAGACAAGAATTCATCATTAAAATGCACTTCTTAAAGCAATTACATCTGTACTTTGTACAGCTAATATATATCAACATAAAAAGGCAAATAATTTCAGAAGAACACCTGAAAATCTAAACAAGCAATAGTCTGTGACAGTTTTATTGAATCATATGACTGTTTACCAAAAATATATATATTTCTAAATACATTTCACATGGAATGTATTTCACAAAGTACAAAACATAGCATATTTACTGATTATCTATATCTTTGTAAAACATGTTAGGAACAACTATGTTATAAAAATATACTTCATGTATGACATATTATCTTATATTGTAAAAAATTATGTCAAGTAAATTCAACAAAAACCCAAAGATGCAGTGGCTTGGTCAGTCAGTACAAAACTCAACACAAACAGAAAACACTGAATTCCCCCAGAAACCTCTCAAACATTTGATACTTTATAAAGAAATTTTTAATACTGCAAAATATAACTATCAACAAAACAACAAATTTATGCTAATATATATAGAAAATTTGTCTTGTATAGATGCTCACAAACAATTGGTTATCAGCAAATCATGATATGTATCAAACAATCTAGTAACTTCGTTTTAATCCTCTCAGAATAAGAGTAAAAAGCTTTGGTCGCGGAATTTGCTTGTATTTTGAAGTTTGTGTTTGTTATTATTCTACAATAAACAATATAATTTTGTAACTTTTTTTCTTTTTAATACCTGCTTGCTTTAATACAGAGTAAACATACTTTCCTAAATAGACATGCCATAGTGCAAAAATAAATTAGTAAAATTTAAATTAGTAAAATTGGATATTTTGAATTTTAGCAAAAATGTCATACTAGTTTTCCACCCCAGTATATCAGTATGATTAGCCTGGCCTATGTTAGCCTTGTTTCAGTAGTGAGCCAGTAGTGGGTCCGTTAAGAATGGGTGTATCCACAAACTCCACTGTACATGCAGCTGACCCACTGAATGTGGGACCATCCAGCTCTAATAACACAAGGACATTTTCCTCTGGATGAGGCTTTAACTCACCGCCTGGTACATACAAGGTGACTTGTGGCCCCTTGGTTGGCCAATACCTGCCCAGGTTAAAGCCATTGATAAGTGCCTGACCCTGAAACACAAAACATCACAGCAATGAGGAACACTTCATGCCAATACCTGCATGTAGCTTTTATAATGTCCAAGAACAAGAGTACAGTGCCCATGAACGGGCACTGTGTCAGCTGACAGAGTGTTTTTGAGTTGTGAAGGTGATAATGAGATGAAAGCATAATTATCAAGGAAAGTGCTGTACAAAAGTACGGTAAATGGTAATTGAACAGCATGTTGGAAAGAAATTCCGAAGCTGACAGAATTTTTAAGATATGAGCCACCCACACATTAAGTAAGTGCTGAAAAGCTGAAAATTGAAAATTTTAATTACTTAAATGTAGCTTTTATAAGCTACAAGCTTACCATGTGGGACTTAATGCTGTTCTCGGGTTGCCACACCCGCGGCCAACATCTTAGAAACAAGAGGAGAGTGCCCCGTGAACGGGCACTGTGTCAGCTGACTGAGTGTTTTTGATTTGTGAAGGTGATTAGAGGACAGAATAATTATCAGGAAAAGGGCTGTACAGAAATACAGTAAATGGTAACTGAACAGCAAGTTCGAAAGAAATTCCGAAGCTGACAGAAGAAAAGGATAAAAAAGTTGTGCCCTGTAAATGGTATTATGAAGGAAAATAACAAGGTAACTGTTTAAGTGTAAAAAATAGGTTAAAACATATTTAAAGAAATACTACAAATGCAATATCCTCGTTCGACCTTGAAGAAGGGGTCCAAGGTCAAATCTAACCACACAAATACATTCCCAGCCCATGATTTCCTATGGTTTACCATTCCAAACCTCTAGGACCAATTATAAATGAGTTATAAGCACTTTTAAGCTTGGCTGTCCTCATTTGACCTTGAAGGAGGGGTCCAAAGGTCAAATCTGACCATACCAAAAGATTCCGAGCCAATGATTTCCTATGGGATGGTTTACCATCCCAAATCTCTGTCACCAATAATAAGCGAGTTGTAGGCACTTTCAATTTTCGCTATCCTCATTTGACCTTGAAGGAGGGTTCCAAGGTCAAATCGGACCATATCAACAGATTCACAGCCCATGATTTCCTGTCTGTTTACCATCCCAAACCTCTGGGACCAATAATAAGCGAGTTATAAGCACTTTTAAGTTTGGCTATCCTTGTTTGACCTTGAAGGAGGGGTCATTGAAGGTCAAATCTGACCACACCAAAAGATTGCCACCCCATGATTTCCTACAGGTTGGTTTATCATCTCAAACCTCTAGGATCAATAATAAGGGAGATATAAGCACTTTTCATGACTGACAAAAAACACCTGTGGCGGCCATTTTGTTTCTCAAAATGAGGCCAAAAATATTCCCAGACAACATTTTATGGTTATTAATATATACTGCAAACTTAAGAAAGCTAGCTATAATATTTTTTTTTCATCACAGCAGTAATGGTGAAATCTCTCTCTACACACTGCGGCTATCCAGTGGATACAATGATTTACTCAACAGTGAGAACCTGAAAGTAGCTATTGCTCAGCTATGCCATGACATAGAGGTCTGCAATTTCACTATGTTATAGCTGACCAAAAATTCTGTGAATAACATATTTAACAAATTACTCTAAATGTAATAGTTTTCAAGTTACAACTGATTTACTCAACAGTGAGAACCTCAAAGGAACTATTACTCAGCTATGCAATGAGCTACATGTCTGAAATTTTACTATGTTATAGCTAACCCAAAAGTAGGTGAACAACATATTTAAGCAAACTACTGTAAATGCAATAGTTTTCAAGCTACAACTGATTTACTCAATAGTGAGAACCTGAAAATAGCTATTGCTCCGCTATGCCATGAGCTATAGGTCTGTAATTGCACTATGTTATAGCTGACCCAAAAGTAGGTGAACAATATATTTTAACAAAATACTCCAAATGCAATATTTTTCAAGTTATAGCTGATTTACTCAACAGTCAGTACCTGAGAATAGCTATTGCTCAGTTGTGCCATGAGCTATAGGTCTATAATTTCACTATGTTATAGCTGACCCAAAAGTAGCTGAATAACATATTTGCACAAATTTCTGTAAATGCAATAGTTTTCCAATTATAACTGATTTACTCAACAGTGAGAACTTCAAAGTAGCTATTACTCAGCTATGAAATGAGCCACAGGTCTGAAACTTCACTATGTTATAGCTGACCCCAAAATAGGTGAATAACATATTGCAACAAAATACTCTAAATTCAATAGTTTTCAAGTTATAAGTGATTTACTCAACAGTGATAACCTAAAAGTAGCTATTACTCAGCTATGCCATGAGCTACAGGTCTGAAATTTTACTATGTTATAGCTGACCCAAAAGTAGCTGAATAACATATTTATACTAAATTCTCTAAATGCAATAGTTTTCAAATTACAAGTGATTTACTCAACATTGAGAACTTCAAAGTAGCTATTACTCATCTATGCAATGAGTCACAGGTCTGGAACTTCACTATGTTATAGCTGACCCCAAAATAGGTGAATAACATATTGAAACAAAATACTCTAAATGCAATAATTTCCAAGTTATAAGCGATTTACTCAACAGTGATAACCTAAAAGTAGCTATTACTCAGCTATGCCATGAGCTACAGGTCTGAAATTTCACTATGTTATAGCTGACCCAAAAGTAGCTGAACAACATATTTAAGCAAAATACTGTAAATGCAATAGTTTTCAAGTTACAACTGATTTACTCAATAGTGATGACCTAAAAGTAGCTATTACTCAGCTATGCCATGAGCTACAGGTCTGAAATTTTACTATGTTATAGCTGACCCAAAAGTAGCTGAATAACATATTTATAATAAATTCTCTAAATGCAATAGTTTTGCAATTACAACTGATTTACTCAATAGTGAGAACCTCAAAGTAGTTATTACTCAGCTATGCAATGAGCTACAGGTCTGAAATTTTACTATGTTATAGCTGACCCAAAAGTAGGTGAACAACATATTTAAGCAAAATACTGTAAATGCAATAGTTTTCAAGTTACAACTGATTTACTCAATAGTGATGACCAAAAAGTAGCTATTACTCAGCTACGCCATGAGCTACAGGTCTGAAATTTTACTATGTTATAGCTGACCCAAAAGTAGCTGAATAACATATTTATACGAAATTCTCTAAATGCAATAGTTTTCCAATTACAACTGATTTACTCAATAGTGAGAACTTCAAAGTAGCTATTACTCAGCTATGCAATGAGCCATAGATCTGAAACTTCACTATCTTATAGTTGATCCCAAAATAGGTGAATAACATATTGAAACAAAATACTCTAAATGCAATAGTTTCCAAGTTATAAGCGATTTACTCAACAGTGATAACCTAAAAGTAGCTATTACTCAGCTATGCCATGAGCTACAGGTCTGAAATTTTACTATGTTATAGCTGACCCAAAAATAGCTGAATAACATATTTATACGAAATTCTCTAAATGCAATAGTTTTGAAGTTATAAGCGATTTACTCAACAGTGATAACCTAAAAGTAGCTATTACTCAGCTATGCCATGAGCTACAGGTCTAAAAGTTTACTATGTTATAGCTGACCCAAAAGTAGCTGAATAACATATTTATACGAAATTCTCTAAATGCAATAGTTTTTAAGTTACAAGTGATTCTACTCATGATGGAAGTTACTGAAAAGCCCAAAAGTAGCTATTACTCACTTAGCTATTGAGACAGGCACCCAACTTACTCACCATATTGTAGCTATGAAAAAAGTAGCTGAATAACATATTTTAACAAAATGCTCTAGATGCAACAGTTTTCAAGTTATAAATGATTTTGTGCATGATTTCATGAATTTTAATGCATTAAAAATTATTAAAAAAATTTATTAAAAAAAAAGTAAGACAGATCCAGGTCTCATACTCACACAAGAGAATCTACCTCTAGCCTAGTACATATATGCAAGATATGAGAGAAATCCTTGCAATAGTCACTGAGAAAATTGTGATTAAGTGTTGAAATTTTCACACTTTTGGTGGGGGTACCCCCCTTGTAATGTCTCTAGCAAACAGACGAACAGACAGATTTGCATGCCTTGAACAATTTTTCATCCTCGATAGATAAGGTATCTTTTAAAAAAAACAGCACGTCTCTAGGCCTTGTAGTTTTGGAGGAGAAGTTGTTCACGTGGACGCGGACGCATACGCCCACGCCGCAGAGTGGCGACATAATGTCAGCTGACTGACAAGTCAGCTGACATAAAAAGACAGTTCTTGTTAGCCACCGGATATACTGGTAGTTGTCGTCACGTGATAACTTCTGAACAATCGTTCTACTTTCTCGTTGAAATTTTCTAAAAACCTACCCCTCAGCTGTAAACAGCGGGGAGGCAGGGTGGGACTCTTCCCACATGGTAAGCTTGTAGCTTATAAAAGCTACATTTAAGTAATTAAAATTTTCAATTTTATTACGCTACAATAGCTTACCATGTGGGACTTAATGCTGAATTCAACCGCCCGGTGGCGGGATTACAGCTGAGACTGGAAGATATGTCATTTTTTCTAAGATTTTGAGTTAATATATACAGAATAGTGCCAAAAATACCAGTCTGAGTCCCATTTACAGTGACCCAATCCCGAAGACCGGGCCTGTAAAGCCAAAAACCTAAGTAAAATGAGGGACAGTGCTGAAACTGTCTAGATGTTTGACTGTAGGACGGAAGTGCAGCAGTGCTCACTTGGGGTCTAGGGTCCCTGAGGGCCCTTCACGAGTGACTGACCAACCCAATGGTTGGACATCTCATAAATTTTTTGCCACCTAAATATGAGATTAATGACAACTGAGTAAGTCCTTAATATAAAATACTTGATAAGTAAAAAACTAAATGACCTTACCCGTAACATCTTGAAGGTAAAAGAATACCTAGATCCTGGGAGAGACTCCTGAAGACTTGGTTGTAGCGGATGTGCCCCCCCCTCTTTTTTTTCTTTCCAAGGCAACTGGTCTCAGGGGAAGGATCTAGGACTTGTTGTGCCGCCACTACGGGTCCCAGATACATATTGTTGTCGGTGTCCGACCAAGTAAGGTCTTTGACGTAAAAATTTGTAAATGTGTTGTGAGCTTTCCAGTGACAGGCTTGCATGATTTGGTCCACCGATACCCCACCGTAAAAGGCCTTAGAGGCCACGAAAGCCCGGATGTCATGCGCTTAAACTTGGACCAAGTCCAAGGCTCATTGGTCTGCTTGTTTGTAACAAAGTAGGATGGTATGTTTCACCCAGGAAGAGAGAGTAGCGGGTCTGATGTCTGAGGTATGTCCTTTCTTGAAGGAGATAAAAAGGAGGGAACGAGACCCTCTCAGGTCTTTGGTTCGGTCCAGATAATACCTCAGGGCCCGTACCGGACACAGGGTCCTGTCTTCTTTAAATGGTAGTCAAAGCAGGAATAGTCACCGGAGACACACTTTGAGAACCTTCTCTTGCTAGTTTGTTTTTGGCTATGAAATCAGAAGACGGGAACAAGGCGACCTTTTCCCATTGGCCTAGATTAGATACTTTGTTTGCGACCCAGGCATGGATTTCGCTGCGGCGCTTGCCGGAGGCCAAAGCTAGCAAGAAAGCCGTTTTGAGGGTAAGATGTTTGAGGTCTGTGTCTTTCATGGGCTCAAATGGTGCTTTTGTGAGCTCGTTGAGGACAACAGAAAGGTTCCACTTGGGTAAATTTCTGGAACTTTTGGGACAATCCCTGTGAAAATTGGAGAGTAACCTATGAAGGTCTGCATTGTGTGCAATATGTTGGGCCGTTGGGCCCAAAGTGTCAACGATTGCAGTCCTGTAACCATCAATGGGCGAGGGGCGCCTATTTAGGTCTTGGTACAGGTACATGAAAAAATCTGAGATTTGTTTCACAGATGGAGTGGAGAAATCCACCGAATTTTATCTGCACCATTTTTCAAATAGGGCCCACTTTGAATTGTAGATGGTCCTTGTTGATGACCGCTGAGGGGCAGCAAATCTCTCTGCCACCTCCACAGAGAAGCCTTGTTCTTGGAGTTGTCCGCTCCTAGACACCAGGCGTGGAGGTTCAGGTGCTGGAGGTTGTTGTGGAACACATACTTGTGGGACTGTTTGAGTAGGGTCATTGACACTGGGAGTTGTAGTGGGATCTCTGTTGAGAGCTGCACTAGGTCCCAAAACCAGGGCATCCCTGGCCAGCCTGGGGCTATCACGATGATCAGGCAATAACATTGCCTGATCTTTTGGATCACCTTGTGAAGGAGAGCCGTAGGAGGGTACGCATAGGCCGTGAGGTTGGTCCAGTTTTTGTTTAGAGCATCTATGTCCCAGGCCCTTGGGTCTGGGATAGGAGACACGTACAGTGGGAGCTTGTGGTTCAGGTGAGTGGCAAATAAGTCTACATGAGGTGTGAACCACTTCTGGCAGATCTGTTTGAACACCTGTGGGTGCAGAGACCATTCTGTTGACTGCACTTGGTTGGACCTGGACAGTAGGTCGGCCATCACATTCAGGCACCCTGGAATGTGCCTGGCTTTCAATGTTATGTGGTAGTGATGGCACCAGGTCATGATCTTCCACAGGAGAGCGCACATCTCTGCTGAGTGTGTTCCTCCTTGTTTGTTGATGTAGGCTACCACTGTTGAGTTGTCTGTAGCAACTAACACTGTTTGATTCTGGCACTGGTCTTTGAAGTCTCGAAGGGCCAGGGAGACCGCCTTCAATTCTAGGACATTTATGTGTAGCCTTTTTTCCCAATCTGACCACAGACCCTTTGTAGACTTTTGGTTTAAGTGAGCGCCCCAACCTTCGTTTGAGGCGTCGGTAAAGAGTTGGATACTGTGGTCTTTGGGATGAAGGTCTGCACCTTTCATCACGTTTGAGGGATTTTGCCACCAATCTAGGTGGGCTGCAATGGCTTCTGTCCAAGAAAGGAGGTTGTCCAGCGACTGAGGATATCTCCAGTGCTCCTTGAGATGAAACTGAAGGGGCCTCATGTGAAGGCGTCCCTCCGGGACCATTTTCTCCATTGAGGCTAGCAACCCAATTAGAGACATCAAACATCTTGCAGTCAAAACACGTTTTGACTTGAGTCGTAGGATCAAATCCTGAAGTTTGAGCCATCTCTCTTGAGTGGGTTTTACAAGGGCTGAATCTAGGTGGTATTCATAGCCCACGAACGAAAACACCTGAGTAGGTTTCAGTTCTGATTTTTCCTGATTTATTATCCACCCCAAGGACTGGGTTAGGTCTACCACCGCCTGTGTGTTCACTTGGGCTTCCTCCTGAGACTGGGACCTGATCAGCCAGTCGTCCAGGTATTGGTGAATTCTGAGTCCTCTTGAGAGGGCCATTAGTTTCACTTCCTTTACGATCATTGTAAAGACCTGGGGGGCTGTGGCCAGTCCGAACGGGAGGGAAGTGAACTGGAACACCTGAGACTTGTAGCAAAACCTTAGGTATTTCCTCGAGTTTGGGTGGATGGGGATGTGCAGGTAAGCGTCCGACAGATCTATCGACGATACCCACTCCCCTGGAATCAGGGAGGTCCTGATGGACTCTGACGTTTCCATTTTAAACTTTTCTACGTGTAGAAAAGTTTTGAGCCTGCTTAAGTCTATGACTGGCCTCCACCTTTGGTGAGGCTTGGGTACTAGGAACAGGCGACTGTAAAACCCGAGAGATTTTACATTTTCCACCCTTTCGATAGCGTTCTTTGACAGGAGAGACTGGATACAAATGGCCAAGGCCTGGTCTTTTTGTTGGGCTTTGTACTCTGACATAATCAGAGGAAATCTGACCAAGTTTGGCTTTGAACAGAATGGCAGAACGTAGCCATTGGTGATAATGTTCAACACGTTTTGAGAACATTTGTTTGTTAGCCAGTCTCTCCTGAAAGAACGGAGGTGACCTCCCACTGGTGGACTGAGTGAGGCTTTGGAGGAGTCATTGGGAAGGGGGGTTTCCACGCCCCTTTCCCCTTTTGTGGGGTCGAAAACGACCCCTGGAGCCTCTGAAGTTGGGTTTTCCTCTTCCCGAGGGAAAGGATTGGTTACTGCTTTGAGAGGAATTGCCCCCATAGGGGCGTTTCCTATACGAGCCTCTTTTCTTGTGGGGACCACAAAAGGGCTTATTCTGGTAGGGTGCGAAACCCTGAGAATCTTTTGAGGTGCCTTTTTTGAGAAGGAAGTCCTCACCTTCCTTCACGAGTTGAGACTCGAACAAGGACGAGTCCCAAAAGGACGAGTTCCTAAGTTCTTGACGTCTCGTTTCCTCTAACTGTGGATGTAAGAGAGTCATTTCGGCTTCGCGCCTAAGCAAGCCGGTATTAGCCATAGAATATAACTCCCTCTGGAGAATATGGGCTAGAGATTTGCTGAGACAGGTGAGGGCCCTGTGTTGGATAAGAACTGTCTTATTCCAAAAATCCATGTACTCAGCTACTTCCTCATATCCGGGCTTTGCTGCTTTCTCAGGATTGGCACCTTTCTGAATTTGAGATTTAATCTTCTTGACAGTTGACTTAATGCTATGTTGGCATTTTTCCAATGAAGCATTACAAGAAGAAGAAGTTTTGGCAAAGGCAGCGGTGAAGTTGAGGGTGGAGATATTTTGTCTAGCCTAATGTTCCAGCTCCTTGAGAACTGGCAGGGGAACTTTGGCTACTGGGGCCCCAGGAGGTCTAGGAGTAATACAGATCTTGGCAAAGTCTGTATTCAACTCCTGAATTTTATCCTGAAAAGTGGGCTGTCCCACCTTGTACCACTTAGAAGTGGAAGGAGGAGGCTTGACATATTTGCCCTCAGCTAAATTGGCAGCTTTAAAATCATGTTGAAATTTATCAAAGGCGTCCTTGATAACTGAGCTAAGGGGTAGAATAGAGGAAGGACCTCTAGGTCTGAGCTCTTGACGGCCTTTTTTGTCATCCAGACCCAACACTGAAGTTGAAGACCTAGGCATAGAATCCCTGGGATCAGGGAGAGACAGAATATGCCTGAAGGTGTCTACTTCTTCAGAGTATTGAGAGGGAATGTCAGACAGAGCTACTTCCCTATAATAAGGGGGGTCTGGATCATGTTGTGGAAGGTCTTGATCAGAAGCTGCCCCCGAGGGCTGAGCCCTAGAGAGCTTAGAAGACCTGTGTCTGGCTACAAGGGACTGATCTTCCTCTGAAGAAGATGACACATATCTGGACCTGGATTTATGCTTGCTCTTATCAGAGTGCTTTTTAGGTCTAGAGGAATGGATCCGAGGTTTGTCGGAATCCTCATTCAGTTGGTCCGAGGCAGAGCTCGGATCCACTGTTTGTCTATGGCTTTGTTTTTTGTGAGAGTACGAGACCTCCTTCGGTATAACCTCAGAGGGAGCAACGAACTGATCCGAGGGATCTTGGTTGAGTACTAGACGAGGAGGGAGTGCTGGACCGACGTCCACATCCATAGCCTCGGTCTGAATATTAGTACTGGATCTCGGAGGGGGTAGGTCCAGATGAGCAGCATTGTTACTGGATGTACCAGGTTTGGAAGCAGGAAACGAGGATTCAACCTCGGATTTCTTTTTAGTTGTCAACTCCTCTCGGAGTGACTGAAACGCTTCCAACATGGATGCCTGGAAGGAACCCATTTGCTGCTGCAAGTGTATATTTAAGGAATCACCCAGGGATTTTTCAATATTTTTCTGAATTTTATTTTGTAAAGCTGTACCTGGGGTGGGTGGGACAGACTTGGCTGGGGTCTTTAAAGACAAGGAGCTGAAGGCAAGAGGTTGAGGACGGGGGGGGTGAGGTAAAAAGATTATCAGCAGCACTCTCGAGGTCTGCATTTGATCCAGTGAAGGAGTCCCCGTCGCCTTCACCCAGAAGGTCTAGTTCATATTTGGAACTAGTTTCCGCTTTTTGCTTTGTAAGATAACGTTTCCTGTTCTGTATTTTATGCAACTGATCAGCTGTAAAAGACGTACATATTTGACAGAGAGTTTCGAAGGTGACACAGGGATCATCTCCCTTGCCAGCCTCCCTACAGGTAGGGCAGTAGTTATGATGGTCGAAACTGAAGCAAAAGTGGCGGCATTTCTGAGCTCTCGGTTTGTCTTTATTTGCTTGATGGAGAGACATTTTAGACGCAATAAAAGACGTACAATATAATTGCCTGAACCGAGAAAAACTCAAAACACGCGAAAGCAAGAAAAATACTTATCCTGTGAAAATAAAAATTTTACAGAATGATCTATGATATATATTAAAAGAAATATCCAAATATTAGCCTCCAACAATAAGTAAAGTCTGAGAATTAAATGAAAATGTCTGTATATTTACAAACTGCTACCAGTCAATCGTGGCCAATGAGAAAGTAGGACGATTGGTCAGAAGTTATCACGTGACGACAACTAGCAGTGTATCCGGTGGCTAACAAGAACTGTCTTTTTTTCTAAGACGTTGGCCACGGGTGTGGCAACCCGAGAACAGCATTAAGTCCCACATGGTAAGCTATTGTAGCGTAATAAAATAGTTATTACTGACTTACCTATGGAGATACACCTCCAAGTTATTGAACATGTTGTGGCCATGAAAAAAATGATTATAGGACAAAAAGTATTGACCTTAAAATGAGTAGGACAAAAAGTATCTGGACAAAAAGTATGGCATACCCGGACAAAAAGTATTATTTTTTTTTTATTTTACATTTATTGTTGTATAAAACATATGTAAGTCACTGCACATTTACAGCACAAAGAAGTATTTGTTATTTGTATATTTGTTGCCGACACCTTTTTGTATTTTAACAACTTAATCCACAGAATTGTAAGGTATTTACTTGTATAACGTGTCAAAATGAAGATTATTTCTTGTTGATATGTCATTTTCTAAAGAAAATGTCCACAATCAGAGCTTTCCAAAACACGTCTGGACTACTGAGATGGCCAACAAAATATGGTAAACAAAAAGTGGTCAGTTGACCTAGTGGCGGGAGGACAGACTACTATGTAGCCCTTTGGCGGATTAAGGTTGTTATATAACCTTAAAAACACTTTTTGGCGTTGGCCATTGGGTTGGATGGCACCAACATAATAGCTACTTTTAGGAAATGGTAGGAGTATATCGCTATAAAAAGGTAAGATTTCAGATAAATCCCTACCATAGTGACTGAGAAAATGACGACTAAGTATGTAATTTCATGTTTTTCAAAACGAAAAAAAATATTTAAAATAAATTAAGATAGATGTGGGGCTGATACTCACACAAGAGAATCTACTAGTACTCCACTACATATAAATACTAGAAGTTACAGAATAAAAGGACAAAAAAGTTGTGCCCTACAAATGGTATTATGAAGGAAAGTAACAAGGTAACTGTTTAAGTGTAAAAAGTAGGTTAAAACATATTTAAAGAAATACTGCAAATGCAATATCCTCGTTTGACCTTGAAGGAGGGGTCTAAGGTCAAATCCGACCACACAAAAACATTCCTAGCCCATGACTTCCTATAGGCTGGTTTACCATCCCAAACCTCTAGGACCAATAATAAACGAGTTATAAGCACTTTTAAGTTTGGCTGTCCTCATTTGACCTTGAAGGAGGGGTCCAAATGTCAAATCTGACCACACCAATAGATTCCCAGCCAATGATTTCCTATAGATTGGTTTACCATCCCAAACTTCCAGGACCATTAATAAGCGACTGATAAACACTTTTTAGTTTGGCTATCCTCGTTTGACCTTGAAGGCAGGGTCCAAGATCAAATCTGACCACACCAAAAGATTCCCAGCCCATGATTTCCTATAGGTTGGTTTTCCATTCCAAACCTCTAGGACCAATAATAAGCGAGTTATAAGCACTTTTAAGTTTGGCTATCATCATTTGACCTTGAAGGCAGGGTCCAAGGTCAAATCCAAACACACCAAAAGATTCCAGGCCTATGATTTTCTATAGGTTGGTTTTCCATTCCAAACCAATAGGACCAATAATAAGCGAGTTATAAGCACTTTTAAGTTTGGCTATCCTTGTTTGACCTTGAAGGAGGGGTCCAAGATCAAATCGGACCACATCAACAGATTCCCAGCCCATGATTTCCTTTGGGCTTAGAGGAATTTTGGGCTTGTATAGACTAATTTGAACCTCCTGACAAGGAAGGTGAGTAAGGTACTGAGCCCAAGACTTGTGCTTTCTCTTAGCATGTTTTACTAGTGCTGTAAGTCGTCAAGAAATAGTAGAGTCGACGCATCAGAACTAATAGACGACAGTGAACTGGCGAAAGTCACATTAATGTTGGTCCAGGACTTTAGAAGAAGTATATTTTATTAGCCGTTTTTAAATAAAAAACGAATTTTTGTAGTTTCATCTTTGACCCTATCCGATAAAGTACTGAATCTCGTGAGAATTTATATTTGCGGTTAAAAAATTGGGGGAAGCAGCCATTGTTGTTTCCACTTGAAAGCTCTGACAAATTAAAAATGTGATTGTTTTCTTTAAAAACGTTAACTGTCATAAGATTTTATTAGGTAATTAATATTTTGCAGTATTATAAAAGTTTTGATGAAAAATCGATCTTTATAATGCATGAACCGACGAGCCGTAATTTCTACACTCACGAAGGACTATGAACAAGTCGAGCCACGTCGTTACTGCACTATGTTTTACTAACTGAGCCGAGTGGATCGAGTGACTCGAGGACTTGGCTTCATACCTTTGAATAAAATCTGGAGGCAGCTGAGCCAAGTGGGCCAAATGGGCCGAGTCACTCAGGGTAGCAACATTTGGGTGAACTTGCAAGTAACAGGCTGATGATCTGAACGCGGGGGTTCTGATCCACCTCCCACTTCAAAAGTCACATTGTGACATGAACCTGGTTAGGGTTAAAAAACTTTGTAAGTACAGAAATCATTTAAAAAGAACCCTATTTGTTGTGAAGCAATAACGACGGTAAGCTATAATGTACATGAAATGTCACATTTTCAATGCCTTGTGAGAGTGCATTAAATAACATACTATATTCGTCTTTTCACAAAGACTTGTACATAAAATATTCTAGTTATTTCTATTTTGATTGTAAATCAAAGATCTGTTTGAAATAGTTTATAAAAATGCACAAAAAAAAACGACTTTTGGTATTACCAAACCAATGTCACCCAAACTGCGTTGGTGGCCCTAGAAATGGCAAGCATCTGTTTTGCAGATGAAGATGTTGAGAACAAAGACTCGTTTTGTGCTTTATTTCATATTTTAACCCTATAAATGGTCAAATGAAATAGCAGCTAGGGGTTAAATTATTTATTTGTTTTACTTCAATAGGTAAAAAGACCTGTATATCAGTTACATACACGAGCGCTGTTGAATGGCCAAGGCCATTGGGGAGGGGTTTTCTCGAAAATTTTCCCAGAGTAAAAAGGACTCGTTTTTGTACTTTATTTGATATTTTAACCCTTTAACTGGTGAAATAATGTAGCAGATAGAGAATAAACCCATAAAATATTTTATTTTATTTCGCCAGGCATTGACACTGTATATAAGCTACATGCACTAGTCATAGTTTTCAATGCTCTCTTCACAACGTGCACCCGGAAATGGATTTAATTTGTAAAATATGTTAGATATACTTCTCTTTTCTGTGAATTGTCACCAAAATAAGATTCTACATATTAAAACTAGATTGCTCCAATTCGACGCCCACATATCCCCAGACAGGCCATCTCTCACACCACAAGCTTCCACTGGGTATTTTTTGCAGCACCCATTTTGTGTGATTCACAATTATTATAAACTATTTTTCATTTTTTTTTTTTTTTTTTGGTCAGACCATTTTTTTTTTCAATTTTAGGGGGTTAATTTAATAAAAAGTCTTCTGAGTGGACCATTCATGGATCTCACATACATGTTAAATGTCTACTTAAAGCCTTGGTTTTTGGCACATGGAAAAAGAATATATTGACACATTCCCAGATGAGATTTCAGCTGTATCAGGCGCATATTATGACAGTTATAGGGCTTAAAAGTGGTAAAAAGTCAATAAATTGGGTGTCTGTGGGCATTTTAGCCCTTAAGGTGACCTTAAAATTAAAGTTACAGACTTAAAATTTTTAACAGAAAAACATTACATGTAGAAGTTAAATCTACTACAGTTACAGACTTGTCAGACTTACCATTTCCAGGTAACATTACCAAATATGTTGAAGATGTCTTAAACAGGTCACTGGGGTGGGTGTTTATGGTCCTTATCCACAGGTTAAACGTCTATTTAAAGTCTTGGTTTTTCTCAAATGTAAAAATAACATAATCATATATTCCCAGATGAGATTTCATCTGCATCAATCACATCGTTTGACAGCTATAGGCCTTCAAAGTGGCAAAAAGTCTAAAAATTGGATGTCTTTGGGCAATTTTAGAGACTTTAAGGTGACCTTGAAGTTAAAGTTACAGACTTAAATTTTTTTACAGACTTAGAGTACATATAGGAGTTTTATCTATTACAGTTACAGACTTGTCAGACTTACCACTTTTAAGTTATAGGGGAAAATATAGGAAAAACGTCGAAAAATCTTGATTTTTGGTATATATAAGGAGAATATAGTAATGTACTTCCAGGTAAAATTTGAGGCAGATAAGCCACATAATTTGTGACCTAGAGGGCATTAAGTGTCAAAAAGTCAAATTTTTTACCTTAGGGTGGCCATAAGTTCTTTATTATTGGGAGTTTAGGGTCACCTTAAAATAGGGTTCCTCTCCTGACCCAAATACATGTGTGTGCCAAGTTTGAATGAAATCCGTGAAAGCATTTTTGAGTTATCGCGCACACAATTCAAAACGTACGGCGGCGGCGCGACAGACCTGAAACCAATATATCCCCGACTTTCGTCTGGGGATATAAGGAAACTGATGCAATTTCAGTATCCGACGACAAGTATATCCATGAAAATAATTGCTTTCTTCCTTATAAATAAAATATGTATGTAAGTACATGCGGCCAATAAGAAAAAGATGAAGAGTATGCGGTATTGCACTACGGTGTTCACCTACAGTATTCAGGTAGAGGACCAGCATTATGTTATCCATTTTTCTTGGACGTTGGCCGTTGTCTTGCGGCCATCCGAGTAAGCATTCAGTTCCATGGTAAGCTATTGTAGCATAATAAAAGCTCCATTTTTTATTAGTTACATGCAAACCAGACTTGCTAGTTCATATGCAAAGAACTTGATAGATTGGTGAGATAAACTGGACTCCAGCTATAAACTGATCCAAGTAATCGCCACAAGTTCAAAAGGTCAGCGGTTGTTGATGAACACTTAGTTCAAAAACAGCATCAGTTCTGCCCCACAGCCGGGAAAATAGTTTACAACATAAGATACAGAAGAAGCAACACCCTCCAAAGATCCAGAGACTTTCAGAGCAAAAGGTGTGACATCATGTTGCACACCTACACCCCTAACTTATGTCCCTACCAGGTACTAACTTCCTATAATTTACTGTTTCCGAAACATAGCCCAGAAAAGACTTTACAGGTCAATGTCATTTCGGCAACGTCAAAGGTCAAATCAAGGTAACACCTTACACATAAACACCCCCAACCAATGTCCCTGCCAAGTATCAACTTGTTATACTTTACATTTTCACAGATATAGTCCGGACATGATTTTCAAGGTCAATACAGCAAGATTAAAGGTTAAATCAAGATCACACCATTGCACACCTACACACCTAACCAATGTCCCTACCAAGTACCAACTTCATACACCTTACGGTTTCTGAGATCTAGCCAGGACAATATTGACAAACTCTATGTCACTACAGCAAGGTCAAAGGTCAAAAAAGAGCACACTATGAGGTGGCACGCCTACATAAATCTTCTAAATGTTCCCCCAGTATGAAATGTACATCTGCCAGTGTCATTATAGTATCTCACTGAGCACTCAACAAAGCTCATTTTATACTGTCAATGAAGGGATACTGGTTAAGTTTGTGTTTGTGCGATGGCCCCAGCTCAAAATCTAACACACTGCTACAAATTTCTGAAATTACCACAAGCTTAATAATCTGGGGCTGATTTGTGACATGCACATGGTGTAATCTGACAAATTTCACAAACTGTGACAATCAACACTCCATGCGTGCAATTCCATCCGACTGGTAATGCGACTGCACGGGTTGAGCTGACATACCTTTGTCCAACCGTCCGGTTTGAGAAATGTATCTGGCAGGGGTTTTGTTGACACAGACTCGGGTAAAACAAATGTACCTCTGAACACACTGGGTATGAAGGCTGTGTCACTGGAATACACAAAACATTGCTGGTTATAGAAAGAGATGTGTTTTATGTGGCTCACTAACACCTGCACAAAACAGAAATATCCTTTACACTGCTGTTTTCAAAGCTGCTCACATAAAATGTTACTGTGAAAAAAAATAGCATCAGAGATGCCCGTACCCCACAGCCTAGGGAAATATTTTCAACACCATGAGATACAGAAGTACTGTACCAGTACAAACTTCAGGATACTTTCAGAGCACTGTCAGTTATATAAAGGTCCAAACAATGTTTAAATGGAGAAATAATGTTTAAAAGAAAGATAATGCATATAATGATGAAGTATTAAAACAAGAAAATTCAATAACAAGCTGACAGCATTAATCAGTAAACTAAAATTCAGCATTCTTATCTACATCTGCATGGCCGAATTATGGTTTAGATGGTTTGAATATTACAATGCATACAGAAGTGGTAATACATTTAATGAATGCTTATTGTGGTGTTGGAGCAAAATCTGTGGCTCACTTGATGAAATTCTATCTCTTACAATGGCAAGTTATGAATGTAAAATTCTTAATAAATTCTAGTATGACTTTTGCTTAATCTGTATCAAAAGACAGACCCAAAGGTCCAAGAAGATTTTAAAGGTCAAGGTCACTATGACAAGGTCAAAGGTCAAATTAAGGTCACACCATGATAATACACACCTATAGTCCCTAACCAATGTCCCTACCAAGTATCAACTTCCTACACCTTACGGTTTCCGAGATATAGCCCTGACAAGATTTTATAGGTCAAGGTCACTATGGCAAGGTCAAAGGTCAAATCAAGGTCACACCATGATGCTGCACACCTACACCCCCTAACCAATGTCTCTACCAAATATCAACTTCCTACACCTTACAGTTTCCGAGATAGAGCCCGGACAAGATTTTATAGGTCAAGGTCACTATGGCAAGGTCAAAGATCAAATCAAGGTCAGACCATGACGTTGCACACCTACACCCCCTAACCAATATCCCTACCAAGTATCAACTTCCTACACCTTACGGTTTCTGAGATATAGCCCGGACAAGATTTTATAGGTCAACGCCACTACGGCAAGGTCAAAGGTCAAATCAAGGTCAGACCATGACGTTGCACAACTACACCCCCTAACAAATGTCCCTACCAAATATCAACTTCCTACGCCTTACGGTTTCCGAGATATAGTCCGGACAAGATTTTATAGGTCAAGGTCATTACAGCAAGGTCAAAGGTCAAATCAAGGTCACACCACAACGTTGCACACCTACACCCCGTAACCAATGTCCCTACCAAATATCAACTTCCCACACCGTACAGTTTCCGAGATATAGCCCGGACAAGATTTTATAGGTCAAGGTCACTACAGCAAGGTCAAAGGTCAAATCAAGGTCAGACCATGACGTTGCACACCTACACCCCCTAAGCAATATCCCCACCAAGTATCAACTTCCTACACCTTACGGTTTCCGCGATATAGCCCGGACAACATTTTATAGGTCAAGGTCACTACGGCAAGGTCAAAGGTCAAATCAAGGTCAGACCATGACGTTGCACACCTACACCCCCTAACCAATGTCTCTACCAAGTATCAACTTCCTACACCTTACGGTTTCTGAGATACAGCCCGGACAAACTATTTCCCGCCGCCCGCCCACCTGCCCACCCATTCGGACACCATGGATGAAAACAATACCCCGACAGCCCTTAAGGGCTGTGGGGTAAAAATGCTTATTCACGATGTTCACAATTCTCCTGTTAAGATAGTGGACCAATGGGTGTGAATAGGTACACGTGGTCCATCACCACTACACCAGTGTAATGTCTTCCGTTTTAGAGGTCTGCAATGCCTGTACTAAATTTCATAAACTGTTAGTCTGTAATTTGTGACTTTGACACTGATGTGGCAAATCAGACACTGGCTTATTAGATGTGGTTACACCAGTAATGTTAAGGAAATGGCCACACTTAAAATAATGTCAACTTTATGTCTCAACAAAGCAAGATATTTTGACCTCACAGATTTTTAAAACAGTAAGTTGAGACATCAAAATAAACGTTAATTTATTGGGGTAGTGGGTAATTCATTAGAAAACAAGCATGCTGACGCATGCATTTATCTCCCGCCATATAAATTAGATGTACTAAAGATAACATATTTTAACAAGGTGCTCTAAATGTAATACTTTTCAAGTTATAATTGATTTAGTGCATGATTTCATGAATTTTAATGCATTAAAAATTATTTAAAAAATTCATTAAAAAGATTTAGCATGTGAAAGCTCTCCAAAATGTAGGTGAATGAGTTATTTGAGAAATATTGGCTATCTGCAATACTTTTAGTGATAATAGGCAGTTACTCATTTTGAGTAGGTGAGTAATTAGCTACGGATCTGAAAATTCACTAATTGAAAGCTCTCCAAAATGTATGTGAATGAGTTATTTCAGAAATACTGGCTATCTGCAATACTTGTAGAGATAATTCGCATTTACTCATTTTGAGTAGGTGAATAATTAACTACGGGTGTGAAACTTCACCAAGTGAAAGCTCTCCCAAAAGTAGGTGAATGAGTTATTTGAGAAAAATTGGCTATCTGCAATACTTTTACAGATAATTCACATTTACTCATTTTGAGTAGGTGAGTAATTAGCTACGGGTCTGGAACTTCACCATGTGAAAGCTCTCCCAAAAGTAGATGAACGAGTATTTTGATAAAAATTGGATACCCGCAATACTTTTAGAGATAATTAGCATTTACTCATTTTGAGGAGGTGAATAATTAGCTACGGCTCTGAAAATTCACCAAGTGAAAGCTCTCCCAAAAGTAGGTGAATGAGTTATTTGATAAAAATTGGCTATCTGCAATACTTTTAGAGATAATTCACATTTACTCATTTTCAGTAGGTGAGTAATTAGCTACGGGTCTGGAACTTCACCATGTGAAAGCCCTCCCAAAAGTAGATGAAGGAGTTATTTGATAAAAATTGGATATCCGCAATACTTTTAGAGATAATTCACATTTACTCATTTTGAGTAGGTGAATAATTAGCTACGGCTCTGAAACCTCACTAAGTAAAAGCTCTCCCAAAAGTAGGTGAATGAGTTATTTGAGAAAAATTGGATATCTGCAATACTTTTACAGATAATTCACATTTACTCATTTTGAGTAGGTGAGTAATTAGCTACGGGTCTGGAACTTCACCATGTGAAAGCTCTCCCAAAAGTAGATGAACGAGTAATCTGATAAAAATTGGATATCCACAATACTTTTAGAGATAACTAGAAAAAACTTTTTGCTGACAAAAACGAAGCGGCCCTGATGAAAAAGTGTGAAGTAAGCCGTAAAAGATGTGAAGATATGCATCACAAGGAATAGAAAATGTAAAGTTTATTGCTTTGTGTATGTTACCATATTTAACAAATGAAAGAACGACCACAGCTTGGCAGAAGAGAAATTGTAGGTGTGAAATATACTTCTCAAAAGAATGTATGTCCGATGTGCGGAAAAAATGCCTCCTGGAAAAATTGCCTCCTAGAAAATATGCCTCCTAGGAAATATACCTCCTAGAATGAATGCCTCCTGAATATTTTGTGACCAGGAAAAATACCTCCTAAGAAAAAAAAGTTCTTTCAAGTATTATAACACTACAGGTTCACATTACAACTTCAGAGGCATCTTCATTTTTTCCACTTGAGTCTTATAGTCGCCAATGCCTGTCCAAAATTCACAGTCTTTTACCCATTTTGCTTAGCTGTACAAAGATATGTAAGTTTCTCTTGTAAGGTTTTGCTGGTGCTTCTCACTCTTTTGGCTGGCTGCTCATCCCTGGTTTCCATTATGACAGGTGTTGTGTTTTTCTTGTAATTACATTTCTGCCCCTCCTAGTGCATCTAACTGCAATCACCTCCTTACAGAGGGGATAACCTATGTTGTAATTTGATAAGAATCCATATTGTAAGCCATAAAGGCCACAACTATTTCATCAAGAAACCTTACAGCCATAAATCCTGCTTTTAAACTGCTCCAGAGTACAGCTGAAGGGATACCCTTTCAAGAAGATATTTGTAATTTGTACTTCACGATATTGTATGTTCTGGTTTTGACTGTACATATCTGAAATGAACATGTTTTTGATATTATACGTTATAGGTTTCATATGTAACAGTTTACAAGTTGAAATAACTTTTTTTTTCTCAGGAGCCTTTTTTTCCTTGTCACAAAATATCCAGGAGGCATTCTTTCTAGGAGGCATTTTTTCCAGGAGGCATTTTTTTCTGTGAGGCATTTTGTCCAGGAGGCATTTTTTTTCCCGGATTCTGTATGTGCTACATTCTTTGGTAATGTTCTCAGAGAAGAGGTCTCAAGTGAAAGGGTACACTGACCACAGACATTTCTGTTCAAAATGTCATTAGTATCAAACTTAAGTATAAAACACTAATTGAATGCAGTGGACTAAGATGCTTAAGAACTATTGTTTAAAATTACTGGTTGTGCTTCAACTAAAAACTTAACAAAACCACTAATAAAATCCAGTGAACCAAAGTGTGTTAGACTTTTTGTTCAAAAGTTACTGATTTTGCTTCAGAGTTATTGCTTACAAGAAAAATCAAGTTACAAACAAGTCAAGCTATAGTGCTAGAAAAATGTTACTGGCTTTATTGGGAAAGAAAAGTATGAGTTTATATATTGCAATATTTATGAATGATTTAGCAACTGAAATTAAAAATCTAGGCTTAGGAATAAGAGTAGGAGATCATGATCCATTCCACACTTCGATAATGCACAAAATTAAGACCAAACAAGTTACTGGACTTGGTGTAGCTGTGGAAAAAGTAGCCTAATAACATATTTTAACAAAATGCTGTGAACGCAATACTTTTCAAGTTATAAGTGATTTAGTGCATCACTTCAGGAATTTGAATGCATTAAAGTTTCAAAAATTCATTTCCCACTTGAGCTAAAATTAATTAAATGTAGAAGTCTAAGTGAAATGGAAGAAAGTAAAAGAAAAGAAAACAATATACATTCGAAAGAACAGCATAAATATTCCACTTTTTTTTGTTCCACTTTTGCTTCACACACACATATATAACTAGAGGATCGCTCGCAAAAAAAAAGATAATGTTTTTGCATAGCAAAAACAAAGCGTCCCGAAAAGGATATAAAGGTGAGTGCTAAAGTATTAAGAAAATGCTTCGTTTCTAGCCTTATACTGTTGTGGCAACCAAAGTCAGCGCAGTCTGCTCTATCTAGCACGGTTTTCACGATATAAGCATTTTTGTGTTTTGCAAAAAATAAAAAAATTAAAAATGTCTGCTATATTTGGCGAGACAAAAATATTTTGAAAATTGGCATGGCTACTCTGCAGAGATACCCAGCAGGTCCCAAATTTTGTTGAGTTCGCTCCATATAGCACAGTTTTCGAGATATAAGCATTTTTGTGTTTTGCAAAAACTTTGAAAATTCAAAATGGCCACCATTTTTGGGGAGACAAAAATTTTTGTCAAGACCACTGCCGTGGTGTGTATCTCCCGCCGAGCATTAAAGCAGAAGAAATAGCTTTTCCGAGATATTCACAATTTTTCATTTTCGTGTGTGAAAGGTCTTCCAAAAGTAGGTGAATGAGTTATTTGAGAAAAATTGGCTATCTGCAATACTATTAAGAGATAATTCACATTTACTCATTTTGAGTAGGTGAATAATTATCTATGGGTCTGAAACTTCACCAAGTGAAAGCTCTCCCAAAAGTAGGTGAATGAGTTATTTGAGAAAAATTGGCTATCTGCAATACTTTTCGAGATAATTCGCATTTACTCATTTTGAGTAGGTGAGTAATTAGCTATGGGTCTGAAACTTCACCATGTGAAAGCTCTCCCACAAGTAGATGAATGAGTATTTGATAAAAATTGGGTATCCGCAATACTTTTACAGACAATTAGCATTTACTCATTTTGAGTAGGTGAATAAATAGCTATGGGTCTGAAACTTCACAGAGTGAAAGCTCTCCCAAAAGTAGGTGAATGAGTTATTTGAGAAAAATTGGCTATCTGCAATACTTTTAGAGATAATTCACATTTACTCATTTTGAGTAGGTGAATAAATAGCTATGGGTCTGAAACTTCACCAAGTGAAAGCTGTGCCAAAAGTAGGTGAATGAGTTATTTGAGAAAAATTGGCTATCTGCAATACTTTTAGAGATAATTCGCATTTACTCATTTTGAGTAGGTGAGTAATTAGCTATGGGTCTGAAACTTCACCAAGTGAAAGCTCTCCCAAAAGTAGGTGAATGAGTTATTTGAGAAAAATTGGCTATCTGCAATACTTTTAGAGATAATTCGCATTTACTCATTTTGAGTAGACGAGTAATTAGCTATGGGTCTGAAACTTCACCAAGTGAAAGCTCTCCCAAAAGTAGGTGAATGATTAATTTGAGAAAAATTGGCTATCTGCAATACTTTTCGAGATAATTCGCATTTACTCATTTTGAGTAGGTGAATAAATAGCTATGGGTCTGAAACTTCACCAAGTGAAAGCTGTGCCAAAAGTAGGTGAATGAGTTATTTGAGAAAAATTGGCTATCTGCAATACTTTTACAGATAATTCGCATTTACTCATTTTGAGTAGGTGAGTAATTAGCTATGGGTCTGAAACTTCACAGAGTGAAAGCTCTCCCAAAAGTAGGTGAATGAGTTATTTGACAAAAATTGGCTATCTGCAATACTTTTAGAGATAATTCGCATTTACTCATTTTGAGTAGACGAGTAATTAGCTATGGGTCTGAAACTTCACCAAGTGAAAGCTCTCCCAAAAGTAGGTGAATGAGTTATTTGAGAAAAATTGGCTATCTGCAATACTTTTAGAGATAATTCGCATTTACTCATTTTGAGTAGGTGAGTAATTAGCTATGGGTCTGAAACTTCACAGAGTGAAAGCTCTCCCAAAAGTAGGTGAATGAGTTATTTGACAAAAATTGGCTATCTGCAATACTTTTAGAGATAATTCGCATTTACTCATTTTGAGTAGACGAGTAATTAGCTATGGGTCTGAAACTTCACCAAGTGAAAGCTCTCCCGAAAGTAGGTGAATGAGTTATTTGAGAAAAATTGGCTATCTGCAATACTTTTAGAGATAATTCGCATTTACTCATTTTGAGTAGGTGAGTAATTAGCTATGGGTCTGAAACTTCACGAAGTGAAAGCTCTCCCAAAAGTAGGTGAATGAGTTATTTGAGAAAAATTGGCTATCTGCAATACTTTTAGAGATAATTCACATTTACTCATTTTGAGTAGGTGAGTAATTAGCTAAGGGTCTGAAACTTCACCAAGTGAAAGCTCTCCCAAAAGTAGGTGAATGAGTTATTTGAGAAAAATTGGCTATCTGCAATACTTTTAGAGATAATTCGCATTTACTCATTTTGAGTAGACGAGTAATTAGCTATGAGTCTGAAACTTCACCAAGTGAAAGCTCTCCCAAAAGTAGGTGAATGATTAATTTGAGAAAAATTGGCTATCTGCAATACTTTTCGAGATAATTCGCATTTACTCATTTTGAGTAGGTGAGTAATTAGCTATGGGTCTGAAACTTCACCAAGTGAAAGCTCTCCCAAAAGTAGGTGAATGAGTTATTTGAGAAAAATTGGCTATCTGCAATACTTTTAGAGATAATTTGCATTTACTCATTTTGAGTAGGTGAGTAATTAGCTATGGGTCTGAAACTTCACAGAGTGAAAGCTCTCCCAAAAGTAGGTGAATGAGTTATTTGAGAAAAATTGGCTATCTGCAATACTTTTAGAGATAATTCGCATTTACTCATTTTGAGTAGACGAGTAATTAGCTATGGGTCTGAAACTTCACCAAGTGAAAGCTCTCCCAAAAGTAGGTGAATGAGTTATTTGAGAAAAATTGGCTATCTGCAATACTTTTAGAGATAATTTGCATTTACTCATTTTGAGTAGGTGAGTAATTAGCTATGGGTCTGAAACTTCACCAAGTGAAAGCTCTCCCAAAAGTAGGTGAATGAGTTATTTGATAAAAATTGGCTATCTGCAATACTTTTAGAGATAATTTGCATTTACTCATTTTGAGTAGGTGAGTAATTAGCTATGGGTCTGAAACTTCACAGAGTGAAAGCTCTCCCAAAAGTAGGTGAATGAGTTATTTGAGAAAAATTGGCTATCTGCAATACTTTTAGAGATAATTCGCATTTACTCATTTTGAGTAGGTGAGTAATTAGCTATGGGTCTGAAACTTCACCAAGTGAAAGCTCTCCCAAAAGTAGGTGAGATACCATGCGGGTCAAAAATTTCGTCGAAATCGCTCTATCTAGCAGGGTTTTTGAGATATAAGCATTTTTATGTTTTGCAATTTTTGCGAAAAATTCAAAAATTCAAAATGGCCGCCATTTTTGGCGAGACAAAATTTTTTTGAAAATTGGCATGGCTACTCTGCAGATATACCCTGTGGGTCAAAAATTTCGTCGAAATCGCTCTATCTAGCAGGGTTTTCGAGATATAACCATTTTTATGTTTTGCAATTTTTGCGAAAAATTCGAAAATTCAAAATGGCCGCCATTTTTGGCGAGACAAAATTTTTTTTCAAAATTGGGATAACTACTCTGCAGAGATACCCTGAGGGTCAAAAATTTCGTCGAAATCGCTCTATCTAGCACGGTTTTCGAGATATAAGCATTTTTGTGTTTTGCAATTTTTGCGAAAATTTCGAAAATTCAAAATGGCCGCCATTTTTGGCGAGACAAAAATTTTTTGAAAATTGGGAAAAGTACTCCGCAGAGATATCCTGCGGGTCAAAAATTTTGTCGAAATTGCTCTATCTAGCACGGTTTTTGAGATATAAGCATTTTTGTGTTTTGCAATTTTTGCGAAAATTTCGAAAATTCAAAATGGCCGCCATTTTGGGCGAGACAAAAATTTTTTGAAAATTGGGAAAACTACTCCGCAGAGATACCCTGCGGGTCAAAAATTTCGTCGAAATCGCTCTATCTAGCACGGTTTTCGAGATATAAGCATTTTTGTGTTTTCCTTATTTGGAAAATTCGTAATGATTAATTAATCATTAATTACTCGGCCATTTCTTGACCAATCAATGCCAAAATCTAATGATTTCCAGATTTTAATAGAATGAATGTATTTGCCAAGTTTCAGGTGAATTGATAAAATTCCTTTCAAGTTATCATCCGGACAAGCTTCCCCATCGAAAAAAGACATTTTTGGTCATGTGACCTCTCTGATTGGTTGAAATGTCACTGCAGCATATTCAAAAAAATTCCCCAGGGCTACTGCCTAAACCTGCCAAATTTGAAAAGAATCCGCCTAACGGTTACAGAGTTATAAGGAAAACAAAATGCGGAGCCGGCGGAGCCGGCGGAGCCGGCGGAGCCGCCGGAGCCGGCGGAGCCGGCGGAGCCAGAAGCTCTCCCATACACAAACAAGCGTCCCTTGCGGGACGCTTAATTATATATCTATCTATCATCTCCCTCCATGAACCCCCCCCCACTTCCCCCACTGAGGCCATTCTTTTTTCCACTTGCTTTTTGTGCGCACTAAAGGGGAGTTGGGGGGGTTCTTTCTGCATAGAAAGATTTTCCATGAATGTGCCTTTTGATAGATATCACAGGACAGAGTTGGGAAGGAAGAAGAAAAGGACAAGTCATTCATTTCCACTCAGCTGGAGATACATAAAATGCTGTACAAGAAAAACTGTTTATGAGAAAGTGTTTTTTTTTTCAAGCATCTTATATTGTGAAAGAAGTCAGGTGTATACATTTGACCAATTTATATAGTCTATGTGAACAAGTAGCTAGATCATCAACTCCTTCTACAAAACAAAAGTTGAATCAATTGAAGCTTTTTTTCCAAAAAGGAAAAGTTATATCCCCACATTTCCAAATGAATGGAATCAGAAGAATGTGTTTTTTTTTTAATCTGCCTAAAATTGGGAATTTATATTATGTGAACACTGATCAGTTGCAATATGTTAATAACCACATCAGTGCATCATAAATAGCTCATTTTTTTTCTTTGAAGATGTCATAACTTCATAAACACTAAGAGATTAGGTTTGCCAGACAGCATAAATATTTTTAAGCATACATATGCCAGGTGTGGTTTTAAAAAGTGTTAAAATAAATGAGGAGGGAGCAAGAAGTATATATTTATCATGTTAAGATGGCCAAAGCCTCTTAAGTACAGGAATTTTAAGTGAAATGTTATACAAAATCTTACTTTAGTATAATCAATGTCAAGTTAAACTGATGTTACTGAACAGTAAATCAGTTAAAGGCTGAAAATCCTCATTTTCACGTCAAGATGGCCATGACTGTACTTGTATTGGAACTCCAAGGTGGAAAGAAAATAAGAATGTCCCTAATGTCATCTTTAAAAGTGTACAAATTTAACCGAGCTCTGCTGAACAATACGATAGCTGGAGATTAAAAACTCCATAATTTCACTGCAAGGTGACCATAACTTCATCCATATTGCGACTTTAAGGTGACCATAAAATGAGAATGTCCCTTTTGTCATCCTTTATAAGTGTACAAAGTTTAGCTGATGGCTTTATTCAAATGTTATGACTTTAGGGGGGCCAAAATTATATTAACAGTTTAAGGTCACCTTAAAGTCAGGATAACCCTTTGGTTTTCCATCCTTTATAAGTGTGCAAAGTTTAACTGAGGTCAGTCGAACAATAAGATACTTGGAGGCTGAAAACCCCCTTATTTCACTTTAAGGTGGCTACAACTCCATTCATACTGAGAGTTTAAGGTGACCATAAGTATTATTTTTATCTAGTTTAATACCAGTGATAATTTCGATATAAAAAAATGGAAAAAGAAAGGAGCCAGAGCATTTTATTCCAATTTGATGACTTTAAGCAGGCCAAATGTCCATTAACATTTTGAGTTTAAGGTCACCATAAAGTCAGGATATTCCTTTGGCAAATCTTAATATATGTGCCAAGTTTGGTTGAAAAAAGTGAAAAACTAAGTGAACTGGAGGGCTAAAACCCCGTTTTTTGACATTAAGGTTACCTTCAAATTGCAGATACAGGGCTAAAACTTCGGCATGTGAAAGATTATCAGAAAGTAGCTGAATAAGTTATTCCAACAAAACGCCGAAATCCTGACCGTTTTTGAGATACAGACCAAGTACCCATTTTTAAAAAATTTACGAAAATAAAACGCCTCCCATTCAGGCATCTATGGTCCGATTGATGAGAAAATCCTTTCCGACCTTGGAAATTTGGTCTACAATGTACCTGATAAATTTTATAGCACAGGTGTGTGTGGTTTTTTCCGAAACGTGATGACGAGGTGTTTTGGAGGTATGCTTAAGGTTACCTTAAGTAAAGCTTAAGGTCTGCGCAAAGTATCTCAAAAATTTTTCCCGCCCCTATAGTTTTAAAGAAAGATAAGAAGGGAAGAAAAATTTGAAAGGCTAAGAAGTTATTCAAGGGAGATCATAATCCGGCGGCGGCGGTGATCAGTTGAACTTCGGTGAAAACAAATAAGCGTCCCTGACGGGCCGCTTAATTAGCATTTACTCATTTTGAGTAGGTGAATAATTAGCTACGGGTCTGAAACTTCACCAAGTGAAAGCTCTTCCAAAAGTAGGTGAATGAGTTATTTAAGAAAAATTGGATATCCCCAATACTTTTAGGGATAATTCACATTTACTCATTTTGAGTAGGTGAGTAATTAGCTACGGGTCTGGAACTTCACCATGTGAAAGCTCTCCCAAAAGTAGATGAATGAGTTATTTGATAAAAATTGGATATCCGCAATACTTTTAGAGATAATTATCATTTGCTCATTTTGAGTAGGTGAATAATTAGCTACGGGTCTGTAACTTCACCATGTGAAAGCTCTCCCAAAAGTAGATGAAGCAGTTATTTGACAAAAATTAGGTCATTATTTTGCCACAAATAAGAAAATAGCTATTACTCACTTATGGCATGCAATAGAACCCCAAACTATATGCATTTACCCTACAGTCACAATTTCAAAGTAGCTATTACTCAGCTATCCAATGTGCAACAGGTCTGAAACTTTACTATGTGATAGGTTATCAAAAACTAGATGAATAACATATTTGAAAATATTTCCCTAACTTTAATACTTTTGAAGATATTTGACATTTACTTATGTTGTTATTTTGCTACAAATAAGAAAATAGCTATTACTCACTTATGGCATGCAATACAACCCCAAAATATATGCCATCTTATAGTTAAGGACAAAGTAGCTGAACAACATATTTGAAGAAAAAGCTTAACTGCAATAGTTTTGGAGTTACAATGGATTTACTCAACAGTCACAATTTCAAAGTAGCTATTACTTAGCTATGCAATGTGCAACAGGTCTGAAACTTTACTATGTGATAGCTTACAAAAAAGTAGATGAATGACATATTTGAAAAGAATTCCCCAACTTTAATACTTCTGAAGATATTTGACATTTACTTATGTTGTTATTTTGCTACTAATAAGAAAATAGCTATTACTCACTTATGGCATGCAATAGAACCCCAAACTACATGCCAGCTTATAGCTAAGGACAAAGTAGCTGAACAACATATTTTACGAAAATATTGTAACTGCAATAGTTTTGGAGTTACAACGGATTTACTCAACTGTAGAATTTCAAAGTAGCTATTACTCAGCTATCCAATGTGCAACAGATCTGAAACTTTACTATGTGATAGCTTATGAAAAAGTAGATGGACAACATATTTGAAAAGATTTCCCTAACTTCAATACTTTTGAAGATATTTGACATTTACTTCTTCTGTTATTTAGCTATAAATGAGAAAATAGCTATTACTCACTTATGGCAAGCAATAGAACCCCAAACTATGTACCATCTTATAGCTAAGAACAAAGTAGCTGAACAACATATTTTAGGAAAATACTCCAACTGCAATAGTTTTGGAGTTACAATGGCTTTACTCAACAGTCAGAATTTCAAAGTAGCTATTACTCAGCTATCCAAGGTGCAACAGGTCTGAAACTTTACTATGTCATAGCTTACCAAAAAGTAGATGGACAACATATTTGAAAAGATTTCCCTAACTTTAATACTTTTGAAGATATTTGACATTTACTTCTTCTGTTATTTAGCTACAAATGAGGAAATAGCTATTACTCACTTATGGCAAGCCATAGAACCCCAAACTATGTACCATCTTATAGCTAAGAAGAAAGTAGCTGAACAACATATTTTAGGAAAACACTCTAACTGCAATACTTTTTTAGTTACAATAGCTTTACTCAACAGTCAGAATTTCAAAGTTGCTATTACTCAGCTATCCAGGGTGCAACAGATCTGAAACTTTACTATGTGATAGCTTACCAAAAAGTAGATGGACAACATATTTGAAAAGATTTCCCTAACTTTAATACTTTTGAAGATATTTGACATTTACTTCTGTCATTTAGCTACAAATGAGAAAATAGCTATTACTCACTTATGGCATGCAACAGAACCCCAAACTATGTACCATCTTATAGCTAAGAACAAAGTAGCTGAACAACACATTTTAGGAAAACACTCTAAGTGCAATAGTTTTGGAGTTACAATGGCTTTACTCAACAGTCAGAATTTCAAAGTAGCTATTACTCAGCTATCCAAGGTGCAACAGGTCTGAAACTTTACTATGTCATAGCTTACCAAAAAGTAGATGGACAACATATTTGAAAAGATTTCCCCAACTTTAATACTTTTGAAGATATTTGACATTTACTTCTTCTGTTATTTAGCTACAAATGAGAAAATAGCTATTACTCACTTATGGCATGCAATAGAACCCCAAACTATGTACCATCTTATAGCTAAGGACAAAGTAGCTGAACAACATATTTTAGGAAAATACTCTAAGTGCAATAGTTTTGGAGTTACAATGGCTTTACTCAACAGTCAGAATTTCAAAGTAGCTATTACTCAGCTATCCAAGGTGCAACAGGTCTGAAACTTTAGTGTGTGATAGCTTACCAAAAAGAAGATGGACAACATATTTGAAAAGATTTCCCTAACTTCAATACTTTTGAAGATATTTGACATTTACTTCTTCTGTTATTTAGCTACAAATGAGAAAATAGCTATTACTCACTTATGGCATGCAATGGGACCCCAAACTATGTACCATCTTATAGCTAAGGACAAAGTCGCTGAACAACATATTTGAAGAAAAAGTTGTTACTGCAATAGTTTTTGAGTTATGAGCCCTTTACTCAAAGTAGCTAAGATTGCTATTACTCACTTATCTTTAGGCCTAAGTCAATAAAACCAAAAAAAATTTCAAGGGCATGAAAATTCATTGGGACAATTAATTTACAAAAAATCTGTAGCTGTAGTAGTTTTGGAGAAATCTGCGTGACTAACTAACGCACGCACGCACGCACGCACACACAGACATCATTTCATAATCTCCCTCCCGGGCTAAAGCCCGGCGGGAGATAAAAACATGTGGTCGTTACTGCAGATGTGTGTACAATGCGGGATTGGGTTTTGTGGTTTTCAAACTTGGTGACATTGTATTTAAATTAACATAAACCAATCATGAGAAGCCTGAGTAGCTGAGTGGTTAACGAGTGGTTAATGGGTTTGAGTTGGATGTACTGTGAGCCTGTCTGACCTTACTGGAAGTGGGCCCAAAACACTTTTGACCTGATCTAATTTACCCAGAGAAAGAAAATCTACTGTGAAACCCATCATATTTATGTAGTTCATGATTTTAGACAATGACAAAAGATTATCCAAAAATTTGTACAGTATCATTAACAGAATACCACTTTATACATATGCAAGCAAATGTACAAAAAAACTGTTCACAAGCTGTGCTGGTAGTAATGGCAGAAAAACACAGAGATTCAGTAGTCACAACTCTGGCGTTAATCCCTCACCTCTCATCTCTCTCAGTTCAGCTCATGACATCATAAGACCTGATGACCTGTCCAGATATGACCTTCAATTGGATATACAAAGTTCAACCCGACATACGGACCACAAACCCGGGTCCAACCCGGAACAGTAACATACTCACTCGGACATGTCATGATGCTGACTGAAATATGGGAAGGCAGCGAGGTCTGTCAGATTGACTTTTAGCATCTCCCAATTTGTCAGGACAGTAGAATTATTTAACGTCACATTTGAAATGATTCCCTAAAAAGTATATATATCTTGGTTTTCATGGAACATTCTGGTTTTTACATGAAAATGAAGATACTAGGCACAATGTATCACATAAATATCATGCAATGAGTTCTATATTACATATCCACATAAAATACCAACAAATTTATATGACCTTTTGAGCTATGAATATCACTACTAATGGTACGGTCTAATGGTAAGACTAGCTCTGCATTGTTTTTACTGTCAAACTGTTTTTTACTTTGTGAAAATTAACAAAAATTACACAAACCTTCCTGTTGTCATCGATGGTGTTTCCAAAGTTCACTCGGCCCTGGTTTTCCACAAACACATTCAAGGTGTCGCCACTGTCCCAGTTGATGGACATTTCCGTGGTAACCGTGCGATCCAGTATACCCAAAGATCTGTTGTGATGTGGGTTGCTAAGCAACACTTGTGCCCTGTCTCTCAGACCTGGAATCTTATGGTGAACGACAAAATAATGACTGACTGTCATTTACAATCTAAAAATTATCTTGAAAATAAGTAACTGGTCTGAAGGGCTTTTCATTGTAAAGTTGTAGTTAATTTTTGTAAATACACAACTGAAGAGACAGTTAGCTGGGTGGTCAATGCTCAGTTTGCTGCACATGTAACTGTGGAGTTACAGCCCAGATGATAGTGTGATATACAGCCAATCAAATAAATCTGGTTTGCTACTTTACAAATGAGCTGCAAGCATTTTAAAATGGCCGACATTTTGCTCATTCAGTGGAATACTCATCACCAAAAACTTACTTTTAGGAACATTATGTTTATAGCTGGAAAGAGACATATCTTTTTTTTTTATTTATTTTTCCTTGGAACAGATACCAAAAAGGCTACAAATAGGGGCCATCTTAGTTTTCCAAACTGAGACTAAATCTAACATCTTGTTGGAATATGCACTTGGCCAAAATTAATGTTTTGTTGAATTTTAAGAACTGAGTTGAAGTTCCTTGGGGTGTATTTCCCTGTTTTTATATTAAAATCTCTCAAATCTTAGACTGTCCATATAGCCGAGGTTGTATGTACCTGCAGAGTACTTCCTCTCACATCATTGGTATCTGGGAGTTTAGTTCTGTACAGCATAAAGCCAGAAGCCTGTCATATGCATAAAAACAGATCTCATATCTCATATCATTAACTACAATTTTCAGATGTTTTTCTTTCCTTTTTTCTATTTACAGTTTTTATTTTTAACATTTTTCCCTTTCTTTGTTGTGATTGCCTACGGCATTTGAACTATCAGTTCACAAAAATATACAAAATACAAACTTTCATTAAAAGCAAACAAATATTGTTGTGGTTACATTTACAAAGAAGTACATTTCTGAAATGTCTGACTACCATTTTCCATTTTTAAACTTACAATTATAAATAAAAATTTAAAAAAAATAAAAAGATTTCTTTTATTACAAAGATCTACAAATTTTCAAAAACATTGATATGACCCAGTGAAAAAGAATAAAGACATGTTGCAGAAGGTTGTATCCTGACCGCGTCAGTTCATTAGATGACAGAGTGTCCACTGACCTGACCCACTTTCTCCATATGCAGCGGATACTCCGATGTCACTGGAGTGTCAGACACAAGTTCAAGTACAGTTCCAACCTGTTAATAAACATGTGAGCAGGAACCATTTGTACTGGGATATGTTGGTAACATATCTGCAACTCAGTAACACAAATATGACAAATTCGTTTCAAATCTGTAATATTATAGGATAACATTGCAGTATTGTAGTAGGTTTATGTAATTAACAGACAATGATCAAGGTAGATGCTGTCAAATAAATTTTGAAAGTATTATCTTCAAATACAGAACAGTTTAATCTAATCTAATCTAATCTACTGCTTTGCAGGCACAATATCTTCCCACGAAGGGGAACTCAGTGCACTGACTTAACAAAATCACTATCATAAGGAAAGTCGAGGGGCGTTCAAGGTCAATAATCTGGGGTTGTGGGTGTGACCAAGAGGGAAGGAAACTAAGTTGGGAAACTATAATTAAAGAGGTGGGTTTTGAGGGGTTTCCTGAAAGATGTGACAGAGGGGCTATTTCTTATTTGGAAGGGGAAGGAGTTCCAGAGAACTGGGGCATAGTGACTGAAAGAATTGGAGAAAAGTTTGACTGATTTATGAACCTTATGGTCGAAAGTGGGGGTGTGAAGGAACTTGAGTTTAGGGGTACTTCGCCTAGTATTCCTGGAAGAGGTGTAGGGATGAATTAATTCTCTGAGGTAAACTGGTTGACCCTGAGAATTTTGTATGTAATGAGACCAATTTTAAATTGTATCCTATATTTGATAGGGAGCCAATGGAGTTTTTGTAATTGAGGGGTAATGTGACAGTATTTAGAGGACCGGGTGACAACCCTACAGAGTGAGTTTTAGACTAACTGCAATCTTCTTAACTGAAAATCTGTAAGTGATAAGAATCAGGAATGCAGTAGTCCAGTCTGCTGCTCACCAAAGCATTTACTAAAAGAACTGATGTGTTAAGGTCTAGAAGGGGACGAATTCTATAGAGGTCTCTCGCATGAACTGGTGGACTTTATGACCTGTGACACATGGTCTGAGAATGAGAAATTGGAGTCGAACACCACTCCGAGGTTCCCAACGCTTTGTGCCTGATTGCCAAGAATATTGATCTGAAAGTGAGGAAGGAGTTGTTTACGGTTATTTTTGGAGCCTATCAGAATAAACTCAGTTTTCTCAGGATTGAGTTTTAATTTTAATGGTGTGGTCAATGGTATCAAATGCGGCTGACAGATCCAAGAGGGTAAGGGCTGTGACAGACCCTTTGGCCATATTGAGGAGAATGTCGTTGTGGATATTAAGGAGAGCGGGTTGAATGATGTTTTCTATATGCTGACTGAAAGGCAGTCATAAGGCCAGCTTCGTCAAGGTGAGTTTGTAACTGGACTGCCACAACCCTTTCAAGTATCTTTGATATGAAGTTCAGATTCGAGACAGGCCGATAGTTTTTAAGGATTTCTTTGTCTAAGGATGATTTTTTGAGGATGGGGGTAACATGGGCCTGCTTGAAGAAATTTGGACACTTCCCTTATTCAAGGGAAGCATTACTTATTGAAGTAATGGGAGCTATGAGAATATCCAAATAATCAAGACCAAGAAAAGTGGGCCAAGGGTCAAGGGAACATGATGTACTTGGAGATTTCATGATGATTTTAGTTACTTGATCCTCGGTAACAGTAGAGAAAGTAGAAAGCACTGGGGGAGGAGAGTCTGGGGCGATGTGTTGTGACTTCTGGGAGATAGGAAAAGATGAATGTATTTTTTTTATTTATTTTTTCCTAATCCTATTCTCTAACATATCCATCTTTTTACTCTTTTACAAGGACTACATTACTTTTAAATAATCCAGTTCAACCTAATTAGCACATGTAGATTTTGCCTTTATATTCCATACGTAACTTATTCGCAGCTGAACCAGTGGCCAGTGTGGTGGAATGGTTTATAGGTTTGGTATTTAACCACTTGTATCTGATGTCTGTGGTTACTGGTTTGCATCCAGCTGATGCCAGTGGGTGATATTCGTTGTGTGTGTCTCTACAGATATGAGACAAACAGTTGAAGGGCACTTGATATTCCAAGTTTGATCTTTGACCTTATACAGTTTCACTGTCATACAACATGTACTTACCAAGCCCATCTGTACTTTGCCAAAGGCAAGTTTCTTTGTGGCAGGAGGAATTGGAACACTTGGCAGCTGTTTGTTCTGAAAGAAATCACTTACCACAGTTAACACCATAAAGATGTTTTGCATGGGCTAACAATGGACAGCAATGTGCATCCATCAGTGTCATGTCTGTCAGATAGTACAGAGCAAACAGTATTCATCAGTGTCATGTCTGTCAGATAGTACAGAGCAAACAGTATTCATCAGTGTCATGTCTGTCAGATAGTACAGAGCAAACAGTATTCATCGGTGTCATGTGGTGTGAGTTTGAACAATTCAAACACTAGAAAAACTCTGGTATGGCTCAATGCTCATCACTTGGTGATGAGTGAGTTACAATTTTACTGTTTATGCACAAAGTTTCTATCTGGCTTCAGTTTTCATTCAAAATATATTGTGTACGCTAACAACATCCTTACTGTTGTGTTTTAATTGCTTTGAGTTATGGATTCATGCATTAACCACAAACTGACATAGTGTTTTATCTCAAACATTATGTTTCATCTTGAACATTATACTTTTTCCCAATCTTATGAAGTATTTCATATTGCACCACACTGATATCACTGTTATTACAGCCTCATCGTCCAAGACTTGGTGAATCTCTAGGCACAGATAAAAGGGTGTGACCAAGTACAGCCAATGGGATGAAGTAAGTACACAAGTGGACAAAAAAATCACTCCAGCTGATTTTAAAATACTAAAATCATACATTTAGAGGAATGTCAGGAAGTAGAAATTAGACTGTACTTGTTGGGTTGATTACAGTCCTATTGTGAAGGAAATACTGCAATAAATATAAATATACACCAATATACCTTTCCAATAGTTTCCCGTATTACCATGTATTTTGCACTAGGATCTCCTGCTTCTGTGAGAGGTGCGTCGTAATCGTAACTGGTCGGACAAACATTGAATGGAGGGTCAGCCCCTACAAACAGTTCACAAGACTCTTACATTTCTCTGGTATTCTTAACTGTTGAGTTCATCAGTTTTTACCCCACAGCCCTTAAGGGCTCTCGGGGTATTGTTTTCACCCATGGTGTCCGGATGGGCGGGCGGCAGGAAAAAGTTTGTCCAGGCTGTATCTCAGAAACTGTAAGGTGTAGGAAGTTGATACTTGGTAGGGATATTGGTTAGGGTTTGCAGGTGTGCAACATCATGTGTGACCTTGATTTGACCTTTGACCTTGCCGTAGTGACCTTGACCTATAAAATCTTGTCCGGGCTATACCTCGGAAACTGTAAGTTATAGAAAGTTCATACTTAGCAGGGACATTGATTAGTGGTGGTAGGTGTGCAATGTCATAGTGCGACCTTGATTTGGGCTGTGACCTTGCCAGAGTGACCTTGACCTATAATGCCTTGTCCAAGCTATATCTCTGCAACTGTAAGGTGTAGGAAGTTGATACTTTGTGGGGGGTTAGGGGGTGATAGGTACGCAATGTCATGGTGTGACCTTGATTTGACCTTTGATCATACTGTAGTAACCTTGACCTTGAAAATTTTGGCCAGGTAATATCTCTGAAGCCGTAAAGTGTAGGAAGTTGATAGTTGGCAGGGACATTGCTTAGGGGTTTAAGTGTGCATGATAATTTTTAGTTTACTGATTAATGCTGTCATCTTGCTATTGAATTGTCATGTTTTAATACTTTATCTTTATATACATTTTCTTTCTCTTAGATGTTATTTTCTCTATTTAAACATAATTTGGACCTTTATATAACTGAAAAAAAAGTGTCCCAATCTTTGACTGTTTCACTACTTCTATATCTCATGGTGTTGAAAACTATTTCTCCAGGGTATGGACATCTCTGATGCTATTTTTTACACCAGATTTAATATTTATACACAAACGAACATATTACTGCAGCCATCATACTGAGGTGGATACTCTTCATATTAAATCTCTAGTCTTGACACTTTTCCTTGATAATGACACTAAATTTTGCTTGAATAATTTGCAAGCAAAGTAAGTTAACATTTACCTGAAACATGTACTTTCATGTCTTAATGTGTTCTACGTTCACAATTTTACATTTGAATTTGCAATAAATATTGAGGCAACAAAAACAAGCAGAAGTAAAACCACCTTACTTATTATGTATATATTTTTACATTATTTCTCAAATATCTCTAAAAAAGATACATTTTTGTTCCCCATGTGTGTAAATATGTAAACAGTAACAGACACTGGGAATGATAAAAACTATGCACTTCTCTGCGTATCTCACTAGTCTGGGCAAAAAAAAAATGTGCAGTGGATTGAAAAAAACTAATGTGAGAATCTGCCGAATCAATACTCTAGTGACAAGGGAAGACCTGAACTAGGACCTGCAGATAACGGGGTGATTTAATGTGACTCATGAGTTGGAACCTGATATTTGTACTTACAAGTAAATTCAACATAACAGAATTCTTCTTCCAGGGGTTAGCATACCGTTTGTGTATCCAAAGTTTGTGCCCCCCTCAAACATGTACATGTTGACACTGGCCTTGAGGTCCAGGATCCACTGTAAGCTCTTACAGATGGTGGTGGAGTTGCCGGTGGAGTGAGGGTGACCCCAATAATCCAGCCAGCCTGTGTAGAATTCTGAATTCACCAACGGTCCGTGTGGATTCCACTCCCTCATCGGCTCAAAACTCCCATTCACATTCCCTAGAAAAAGCCAGGAAAGCGAAAAAAGAGATGAGGTCTAATGGTAACAGATTGCTTGGATTCTGCCAGTAAAGGTATTTAGCAAAATAAAACAAGTACTGTGATCAGGGTGCTTTCAGTATGAGAAGAGATTGCTTCAGACTGTACATATGACAGTGTGATAATTTGGGGTACTTTTGTGAAGGGGAGCTGATGTTACAAAAATTTGGATAATAGAACTTCTACAGGAACAATTCATAGTGGTTAAGATAAAACACAAACCTTCCAGCTTCAATTGCTTTGAATACTGAATATTGTACATGGTCATATCATGACATTGACAGGATGGAGAAAACCAGTGCATACAAGCTGCTCAAGATTCTGCTCTGAAATTAATCAAGTACTGGCAAGTATCCACCAACCTTCCTTCTTCACGTCAGGCTGGGAACTGAACCCAGGACTTGAGAATACTTTTGTGAAGTGAAAACACCCACACCACTGTGCCTTGGGGACAACACGGTACACAGATTAAAATAGATTAGATTACCTCCAGGTCCAAAGTCCACAGTTGCGTATGCACCTGGGGTGGAGCCACACTTTAGGTCGTTTATACTGTTCCCATCAGTGGTGTAGAGAACCACGGTCTCACCAAGGTACTTCCTGGCAAGGTCTCTCAGGTGATGCATGTAATCATGGTCACATGCATGGTAACTCCCATACTCATTCTCTATCTGTGTAATAAATAACAAGCATTCAGACCACTGGACAGAACTCACCATATGTTTATAATCACTAGGTGCGGAAATCAGCATACTCAGTCTCTGTGTGATGTGAAAGCAATAGTTAGAACATTCAGTGATACGACAGAACTTGTCAGATGTTTCAGAAAACAAGACAAACTGCCCGATTCATTCCATGTGAAACATGCAAAGTACCCAGTCACTTGAAAGAACCATTATAAATGATGTATGCAAATGAAACAGATTTCATATTTTGATTTCACTTTACATCATACCTTATCTTGATAGAAGTACTGGTGATTAAAGGCAAAAAATAGTATGCAGTACATTTTAATGACAACTTTTGAATTTGTCAACAGACTTTTACTTTTAAGTAAATATCTAACTTGTGAAAGGCTACTATCCCATCAGGTTAAAAACTTTGAAAAAAAAGAGAGGAGGCAACAATATCTCATACAGATGTTTACGCTTTCTGCATTCCAAGACAAGTGTACTTACATATATGTATTATTTCTCCTGTGTTTGTTAGAACTGTTTGTGGTTAAAAATGAGGTAAAACCTGAGAAAGAAAACAGCATATGGAAAAAAATAAAGGCTAGTGAGCTTTTTTTTCTGCCAACACTTAAATCTTCAAAGAAATATGTTATCTTCCTTCAGTTTGTAAATATATACATTATATCTCCAACTAAACAGAACTTCGTTATGAACCTATGACGTCATCAATCTTCTACTACGAGAAAAACAATATGTCGGCTTTTCACTCCACTTCGGTATATTTATTTTTTCTAATGCTATTTATGGCTCTTGTACCATATATTTCTTAAAATAAACCACATTTTCTTTCTTATAGGTTGTTTGTCTATTGAATTAAGTTAACTTCACAATTTTTGTGAAAAATGCTTCCTATGACCTTTAATTTCTATCATTGTGGATTATCTATTGCATATTATAAGAAACTTTGCTTGGTTTGAAGCTAATGCCTCAGATTACAAACACACCCACATGACCGAGGTTGTTACCTGAACCATGATCACTGGTCCTCCATTTTCATACAAAAGTGGCTTGACAATCGGCAACAGGACACTGAACCACTTCTCCACAGGTCCTATATAGGCTGAAAATTGTACACAAATTGACACTGGAACCAGTGAAAGCAATGTATTTGTGGGACAGGCTTCCATACAGGTATATGCAACACCTGAAGTCCTTAAAATACTCGGAATTCCCACCAACCCAGCGAAGATCTAAATCTTGCATGAGTATATACAGCTGCATATCCTATACATTATATTATTTACACTTATAGTTCATAATTTTTTTTCAACAATATATTTACATAAATTAAATAGTACTGATACCCAAACTGGTGATCTAAAGGTTCCACGTTCAACAACTGAGGAATTCAAACATAATAATTTTTGTTTCAGAAAGAAAGTCCAAGAGGGAGTACTTTAGATGCGTTACAAATGACGGACTTTGAGCACCATTGTTAATTGCAATTTTCACTACTTATAGGTCGTCCCCATGTAAAATGAATGCTAGTCTTACTGAAAGAGGCCATTCCAGTTTCTTTCACTAATTAGAACACACAATTTACATTTTAGCTTTTGATCTATGATTAAAGTATGTACACTGAATAATGGACCCTTTTATGTCATATTTTTGTGACATAAATATTTTTAAGATATAAATTTTGTAAATAAGTTACTCTAAAAAATTAGAAATTTCATTAATGCTACCTTTACCTATTATGTAATATTTTAGATGCATTCATCTAACTATCAAACAAAACTTTAACATATTTAACAAGAGGGTCAAAGATGCCCCAAAAGGCGGGTTGCGCAGGCAGCAATAAGGTTAGCAATTGCTGTAATTACATTTAGAAACAAGGAAAGAAATGTTAGGTCACCCAGTAAAGGTGAATGTGTTAGACGTGCTAAGAAACGTAAAACTTGTAATCTAGGTTACATAATTGTATCTCTGCTATAAACGGTCAAACGAAAGGACGGAATTACACCAATTTTGAAAACAACTTAGCTATGACAGTGATGTATCTCACTGTCAAGTTTGAATTCGATTGGACAAACCGTTTTCGAGTTAGAGTCCGGAAACGGGAATGTTGACGAACAAACAAACAGACGGAATTACACCAATTTCGAAAGGAACCTAGCTATGATGGTGATCTATCTCCCTGTCAAGTTTGAATCTGATTGGACATACTGTTTTCAAGTTAGAGTCCGGAAACAGAAATGCTGATGAACAAACAAATGGACAAAAAACATACAAACGAACGGACCGAATAACAACAATTTTGAAAGGAACCTAGCTGTGATGGTGATCTATGTCCCTGTCAAGTTTGAATTCAATTGGACAGACCGTTTTCGAGTTACAGTCCGGAAACAAAAATGTGGACGGACAGATGGATGGACAAACGGACAAAAAACGGACAAACGAACAGACGAAATTGCACCACTTTCGAAATGAACCTAGCTATGATGGTGATCTATGTCCCTGTCAAGTTTGAATTTCATTGGACAAACCGTTTTCAAGTTAAGTCCGGAAACGAAAAAGGTGGACGGACACATGGATGGACAGACAAACAGACAAAAAACGGACAAACGAACAGACGGAATTACACTAATTTCGTAAGGAACCTAGCTATAATGGTGATCTATCTCCCTGTCAAGTTTGAATTCAATTGGTCAAACTTTTTTCGAGTTAGAGTCCGGAAACGAAAAATGTGGACAGACGGACTTCGGACACATCAATCTAATAGGCAGGTTGGTTACACGCAACCTGCCTAAAAATACTGAGACAGAAAATCACAAGTTATTTACCTTTTTCTTTTGAAATAACAGGTTCAATATTTGTTACATATTTGTAGAACTGGTATACACAACAGGAACTTTTTTTAAAGATGCTGGCAAAGTTTTTTTCACCCATGTATGGAAATTTTATTTTCATACATACGATTCTCTATTTCATGAAATGGACAAGCCATAATTGAATAAATTGCCTATTTCACAAAATTGCCAAGTCAGTTGATTGGGACATATATATTACTATTCTGACTGAACAATGCTAAAAGACAACACTGTCATTACAGAGGTTGCAGCCGAGCCAGTGAAATGTCACAAATGCCCCTATTTAGTGCTAAAAATGAAAATCACATGCCCCCAGGGAAATTTACTTTTCTTTTTATTTAAAAACTTCTGATAAAGAGATCTCTTTGGGCCTGATTACCAATACAGTATTATTATTACTATAAATATTACTATTATTACAACTATTACTATTATAGAAGGAGTTTAAAAATACAAATTTGATATACACCTCTATAGTGAGGTCATTGTCACACATGATATCAGAGCCTCATAACCCTCTTATAACCAAAGTATTAGGATTGCCATTTCATAATTAACAAATTACTCAATAGATTTGGCACCTACTGTATCGAATGAGTATGTGGATACTTAAAGCTTCATGACATCTTCCAGCCCTTACTGACATCCATGCATGTGTATTTTAAGTTATAAATTTATATATAACTTGTTTTGTTTTTTTTGTTCTATTTTGGCATTAAATAACATTCTGTAGTCCCAAATACTTCATGATACTCAATAACCTCTGCGTTAAAATTGTAATAATAATGTAATTAATAGAGAAATTAGATTAGGGTCCAATGGAAGGATATCACTGGGAGAGACTGGCAAAGGTATAGAAACAGTCTTGGGTTTGCTCACAACACTGGGAATTTACACTGGATTTAACCTCAGGTATGTTCCTCTCACATGGTGTAGTAACATTGTGATTAGGGAGAAAAACATCTTGACACGATGATGTCAACACGAGGTTTAAACTGTTAAAAATAGCCAGCCTTGAACCCCAGCCTGCATGTACAGCTAAACACCAACAACATTGAGATTTGGGAAAATCTTAGGAACAAGTTCTGTTGTAAGAAGTATTGAGAACCCACACAATGTTCTTCAAAAGATTCACAGACCATGATTTCTTACAAGTAGTTTTCATATTTTGAAGCGAAAGAAACAATTATAAGGGAGATATAAGCCCTTTTTGATATAACGACGCTCCTATTTGCCATTAAAGATTGATATGGCAGCCATTTTGTTTCCAAAATAAGGACACAATTACTCTCAGGCAAGCTTTCCTATCCATTTGCATTTTGTCCAAATTTGATGAAGCTAGCTGCAATATTTTAGCTTACAGATAACATTAAAGATTTTAGAACAAACTTTTAGACCCGAAAATTTTAAAAGTGTTGCCATGACAACACTTGCCGCTGGATACCCCCAAAATCAGCTGTAGATCCTCTTGTGGTAAGATATCCTGAAAATTTGGTGAAAATCCATGCATGGGTTTAGGCTGTGGAACTCCCACAAAGACCCGAAAATCAAGTGTTGCCATGACAAAAGTTGTTACCGGATACCTCCAAAACCTAATCAGCTCAAGATCCTCTAGGGGAACACCTACAAAGTTTAAGACCTGGAAATCTTAAAAGTGTTGCCATGGCAACAGATATTACTGGATACCTCCCAAAATCTAATCAGCTCTAGATCCACTTGGGGTAAAGATATCCTGAAAATTTGGTTTAGGCTGTGAAACTCCCACAAAGACCCGAAAATCTTAAAAGTGTTGCTATGGCAACAGTTGTTTCTGGATACCCCAAAAACCTAATCAGCTCTAGATCCTCTAGGGGTAAACATCCCCTGAAAATTTGGTGAAAATCCATGCAGGGGTTTAGTCTGTGGAACACCCACAAAGTTTAAGACCCGAAAATCTTAAAAGTGTTGTGATGGCCATAGTTGTTACCAGATACCCTCCAAAACCTGATCAGCTCTTGGGGTAAACATCTCCCGAAAATTTGGTGATAATCTGTGCAGTGGTTTAGGCTGTGAAACACCCAAAAGCTTTATGCCCGCAGCTGCTGCAAGATGGCGCAGGGGACGACTATAACCCCAGCCTTCATGGGCTGGGGTTAAAAACTAGTACAAGCTATCAATATTGTGTAATTGTGAGAACATTCACCTGGATCCATTGTCCTCAGCTTGGGTTGTGCATCCTTCAGTAACCAGGCAGGGAATCCACCCTGACATAAAAATCAGCAAACTATAGTTACATAGATGAAGTCATAGATCAGAGGTCAGTTAATCACAAAATGTTTTTCTTACAAAAATTAATGTTTTTATTTCTTTAAATGTTGCATATTTTATGACAACACAACAATACCATCAAACAGTGGAATGGGGGGTGGAGGAGGGTAGAAATCTATTATAACAAAAATAGTAGCCAAAACATTGCAAGACACAGAACAGGTGTAACACAACAGAAAAGATATAGAATCAAATTACACAACATTCTATCAGGCTAAAACAGGCCAACACAATCAAAGCTATTAACTTATTAATTGGAATAGTTTAAAGTCAACTGTCTCTGACCAACTTTTATAGTGCTTAATCTCAACTCTCAAGGGACTAAAACAATATGCCCATGGAGACTTATTTATTGAGAAGACACTCCATAATATAAACTTCTATTGTTCAAATACTCAGTGTCATGAACATACTGCTCCGTGTCATGACTTGGCCCAGTGACCTGGGATAGCCAGATATGTAACCACTTGACTCTGACCTCTGTTCTCATGGGTTTAAGTACAGCTCCTGGCTACATGTTAGATGGACTGATATGACCTTAGCTTTTAAAGTGACATTAAAAATAGCATCAGAGATGCCCGTACCCCACAGCCTAGGGAAATCTTTTTAATACCATGAGATATAGAGGTACTGTACCAGTACAAAGTTCAGGATACTTTCAGAGCACTGTCAGTTATATAAAATTCCAAACAATGTTTAAATGGAGAAAATAATGTTTAAAAGAAAGATATTGCATGTAAAGATGAAGTATTAAAACAAGATAATTCAATAACAAGCTGACAGCATTAATCAGTAAACTAAAATTCAACACTCTTTATCTACATCTGCATGGCCGAATTATGGTTTAGATGTTTTGAATATTACCATGCATACAGAAGTGGTAATACATTTAATGAATGCTTATGTGCGGCGTTGGAGCATAATCTGTGACTCACTTGATGAAATTCTACCTCTTACAATGGGAAGTTATGAAAGTAAAAGTCTTAATAAATTCTAATATGAATTAACAGTGCTTAATCTGCATCAAAAGAAAGACCCAAAGGTGCAACAAGATTTTAAAGGTCAAGGTCACTACGTCAAAGGTCAAATTAAGATCGCACCATAATAATACACACCTATAGCCGATAACCAATGTCCCTACCAAGTATCAACTTCCTACACCTTACGGTTTCTGAGATATAGCCCTGACAAGATGTTATAGGTCAAGGTCACTACGGCAAGGTCAAAGGTCAAATCATGGTCACACCATGACGTTGCACACCTACACCCCCTAACCAATATCCCTACCAAGTATCAACTTCCTACACCTTACGGTTTCTGAGATATAGCCCTGACAAGATTTTAAAGGTCAAGGTCACTACGGCAAGGTCAAAGGTCAAATCATGGTCACACCATGACGTTGCACACCTACACCCCCTAACCAATATCCCTACCAAGTATCAACTTCCTACACCTTACGGTTTCTGAGATATAGCCCGGACAAGATTTTATAGGTCAAGGTCACTACGACACGGTCAAAGATCAAATCAAGGTCAGACCACAACGTTGCACACCTACTAGGGCAGGGTCGGTAACACCGGTATCGAGACCAATTCACTTCAACACCGTGGTGACACTTTACAGCCGGTATTTCGAATGTCAGCATATAATATTGTGAGAAAACGTCAAGTAACAAACCTCAAATTTGAAGAAATAACAAACTTTTATCGAATATTTTCATATATTTTGACACTTTTATAGTGATTTCTATCAGAACTTCAATGTTTTCTTTTCGCGAATCTTACTTCCGGCTGGTGGGCCTATTCGATTGGGGATATGCTAGAACGCAATTTGTTCTTTCGGTATCCCGAAATCGGTACGGTTTTACACTGGCGGGATACCGAAATGAAAAATCTGCTACCGACCCTGCCCTAACACCTACACCCCCTAACAAATGTCCCTACCACATATCAACTTCCTACACCTTACGGTTTCCGAGATATAGCCCGGACAAGATTTTATAGGTAAAGGTCACTACGGCAAGGTCAAAGGTCAAATCAAGGTCACACCATGACGTTGCACAACTACACCCCCTAACCAATATCCCTATAAAGTATCAACTTCCTACACCTTACGGTTTCCGAGATATAGCCCGGACAAGATTTTATAGGTCACGGTCACTACGGCAAGGTCAAAGGTCAAATCAAGGTCACACCATGACGTTGCACAACTACACCCCCTAACTAATGTCCCTGCCAAGTATGAACTTCCTACACCTTACGGTTTCTGAGATACAGCCCGGACAAGATTTTCAAACTCAAGGTCACTACGGTAAGGTCAAATCAAGGACAAACTTTTCCCGCCGCCCGCCCATCCGCCAGGACGCCCGCCCACCCGCCCATCCGGACACCATGGGTGCAAACAATACCCCGACAGCCCTTAAGGGCTGTGGGGTAAAAACCTGACCCTAACTCTGTTATATTGAAGGATGTCTCTAAAACTATTCTGTTATCTGAACAGCTCTCTCTCAACAAGATCAGGCATTACACATTCTGCTGTAGTGAGAAGACACTGATCTAGTTCACTGTGTTCTACAGTAAGCGGTGTGACTGTATGCTGACATACTTACAAACTCCCACTCCCCACAGATGTATGGACCAGCTCTAAGAATGACCAGTAAGCCTGCGCCCTGCGCCATCTTAATAAAACCTGCCAAATCCTGCTGGCCCTCAAAGTCATACACGCCTTGAGTGTCCCCCTCATGTATATTCCAGGGTATGTATCTAGACAGAGGAAAAATGAGTGAATGTTGCTATACAGTAGAAAACACACGTAAAATCAAAGTTCTGAGACATAAAGAGGGTTGGAGCATGGCAACACCACAGTAATAATGTGAAGAATATAAGGAGCCTAGGGTTGGTAGGAAAGAGAAAGGCCTGCAGTTTCTGAATGATAAAAGAGACACTAGAAGATGTCATCTGGCAACTCATTCCATACCTTGGGAAGCCTCACAGGCAAAACTAAAGCCAAATTTCTTCATAAGCTTATGTACAGATGAAACAAACTGTGGCCCGTCAACAACTCCACCCATCTGACTACTTTCAGTATTGTATACACTTTCAGAAACAACAAAATATTCATATATTTTTTCTTCTAATTACTCACACTTGAATGGCGTCCAATCCAGCAGCATACATCTTGTCCAGTCTGTCCTTCCAGTAGTAATACGGCACCCTGGCATAATGAATGCTCCCAGATATGTATAGAAAAGGACTGCCATCCTTCAAGAAAGTGTTGTGTTCATAGTCAATTGTAAAAGATCGTGTTGACTGTGAGACAGTGTAAGACACCTACAACAAACCAAAGGTACAAATACCATGACATACATAGCCATAAGGTGCACAACACTGCCACACTGAAAAAGAGGGATCCACATGTCTCTGTCAGCCATGAACCTATTTCATACAATTGTTTGACAGTTCTGCAATGGAATGGGTCCGCCACTACACACAGTATGGTATGGGGATCATATCCCAAATGTCTCACTTTGAAATTGAATAAACACACAGCTACATCTGAAGACTCCTATATAAAAAACTCATTATTTTAAAACAGCATATTGTGGAGAAAAAGCGCAATGATTGTTTTTTCTTAAATAGAATTGCGCTATATAAATATGGCATGTTATGTTATCTTGTTAGAATCACGCTAAATAAGTGTTACAAAGTAACTTAGTAAAAACCATCATGCAATGACTACATCTGTGTTTCATGTGGTAATAAAGCAGATCATTATTACACACACATAGAAACAGGCTCTCTCCAAGGCTAAATCTTTAATTCATGAATAGTCTGCTGACACATATGAGTCTCCACATCAGCTTAAACAACTGCATTACCAATTTGTAACATGTGGATGTATTCTGGATTTTCACATTAATATTCATCATTTGAATTTAAAAGTCTGTATAATTACGGTACTCAACTGTCCAGCAAAAATACCTCAAATATACAAATTTGCTCATTAACATTGATTACACTGAACAAACATCACACCTCTTTCCATAGCTAATCCTTCAATTCATAAAAAGTTAGCAAACAGGTGCAAATGCTTGACTACACTATGTCTTACTGAGATACCGAGTGTTGACATTCAGATAAATTGGTGGGACAAGGACTCGAACGACTATATCACTGTCAGAGGACACCACACTGCTTTCAGTGCCCAGAGAAGTCATCCTGCGACTGCTGACAACAGAATCAGAACAGACATGGTAAGAGATGTAAAGCTAAGAGGTGAGCAGGGAGTTTCAGACTGAACAGAGACTGCAGAGATCACACTTTTACTATCAGAAATGTTGACCAACATCACTGACATCACAACATTAATGTCAAATCACTAACATCACATCACTGAGGTCACAACACTGATGTCACACCACTGATGTCACATCACTGATAGAAACCTTCCACAAGGATCCAAGATTGTTTAACAGACAACAATTAAAATCATGCTTCTGTTTTCTTTTTTGTATTGTGACATGCTTTATCCTTTTGAATATTTGTATTGTGATATACTTTATATTTTTGTTTTCTTTTGTTATTGTTTTCTTATTGTTAGCTACAAGCTTACCATGTGGAAATGAATGCTATCTCAGATGGCCTCAGGCATCCGGCCAACGACCAAGAAAAATGGACGTTTGGATTTGACCGGATCCCCATTTTAGAGTGCACCATTAGCAGTGTCATTGGGTAATTCGTCCTCTCTCGTAAATTTAGCCCATACCCCCTCAGCTGGAATACAGCGGGGAGGCAGGGTAATTCACATGGTAATTTAATCAATTAAATTTTCAATTTTATTGCGCTACAATAGCTTACCATGTGGAACTAAATGCTGAATGCAACCTCTCGGTGGTGGAATTACACCTGAGACTGGAAGTATTTAGTCTATTTTTTTTTCAATTTAGAATATATAGTATATACCAAAGTATTGCCAAATTACCAGTCTGAGTCCCAGTTACCTCGCCTCAGTTCTAAAGGTGGGGCCTGTAAGGAGCCAAAAACCAAAGTTTTAATGAATGACGGGTATTGTCTGGATGTTTAGAGAGAAGAGAGTGCAGCCGTGTTCACTCAGATAACTGTCCCAAAGGGCATCACTGGCATGAATACCAGCCCTAGGCTAGAATCTCATCAATCTTTTGCAACCCTAAATATGAGATTATGGTAAACTGAATAACACTAAATACGTTATACAATTAAATACATAAATGATGGATAAAAGACCTTACCGCAACATCCTGGATGGGTAACCAAACACCTAGACTCTGGGATTGGACTCCTGAAGACTTGCTGAAGATGTGCCCTACACCCACCCACCCCACCCCCCTCTTTTCTTTCCGAGGATGAGTAAACTGGGGGGAAGGATCTAGGACTTGTTGTGCCACTACTACTGGTCCCAGATACATATTGTTGTTGTTATCTGACCAAGTAAGGTCTTTTAGGTAAAATTTTTTTTGTGTTATGAGCTTTCCAGGGACACGCTTGCATGATTTGGTCCACCGATAACCCACCCTAAAAGCCTTAAAGGCCCTAATGTCATGCGCTTTGACTTGGACCAGGTCCAAGGCTTGTTGATCTGCTTGTTTGTAACAAAGTAGGATAATTTGTTTTAGCCAAGAAGAGAGTGTAGCGGGTCTGATGTCTGAGGTATGTCCTTTTTTAAAGGAGATAAACAGAAGGGATCGAGAACCACTTAGGTCTTTGGTTCGATCCAAATAGTACCTCAGGGCCCGTACAAGATGCAAGGTCCTGTCTTCTATGAATTGTCTATCTAAAATGGTAGTTACTAGAGACACAGTTTGAGAACCTTCTCTTGCTAGTTGGTTTTTGGCAATGAAATCTGAAGAGGGGAAAAAAGCAACCTTTTCCCATTGGCCTAGATTAGATACCTTGTTTGCAACCCAGGCATGAATTTCGCTGCGGCGCTTGCCAGAGGCCAACGCTAGCAAGAAAGCAGTTTTGAGGGTAAGATATTTGAGGTCTGTGTCTTTCATAGGCTTTAGTGAGCTCATCGAGCACAACAGAAAGGTTCCACTTTAGAAGATTCCTGGAACTTTTGGGACAATCCCTGTGAAAACTGGAGAGTAACCTGTTAAGGTCTGAACGTTGGGATATGTTGAGCCCTGCTGGGCCCAAGGTGTCAACAATGGCTGTCCTATAACCATCAATGGTCGAAGGGCGCCTGTTTAGGTCCTGGTACAGGTACATGAAGAAATCTGAGACTTGCTTCACAGAGGGAGTGGAGAAATCCACTGAACTTTCTCTGCACCATTTTTCAAATAGGGCCCACTTTGACTTGTAGATGGTCCTTGTTGATGACCTCTGAGGGGCAACAATTCTCTCTGCCACCTCCACAGAGAAGCCTTGTTCTTGGAGTTGTCCACTCCTAGACACCAGGCATGGAGGTTGAGATGTTGTGGATTGCTGTGAAACACATAACTGTGGGACTGTTTGAGAAGAGTTCTTGACACTGGTAACTGAAGTGGGATATCTGTTGAGAGCTGCACTAGGTCCCAAAACCAGGGCATCCCTGGCCAGCCTGGGGCTATTACAATGATCAGGCAGCTGGATTGCCTGATTTTTTTTATTCACCCTGTGAAGGAGAGCCGTGGGAGGGTAAGCATATGCAGTGAGACCCGCCCAGTTTATGTTCAGAGCATCTATGTCCCAAGCATTTTGGTCTGGGACTAGAGATACGTACAGTGGAACTTTGTGGTTCAGACGAGTGGCAAATAGATCTACATGAGGGGTTAACCACTTGAGAAAGATCTGTTTGAACATCTGCGGATGCAGTGACCATTCTGTTGACTTTACTTGGTTGGACCTGGACACAAGGTCGGCCAACACATTCAGACACCCTGGAATGTGTCTAGTTTTTAATGTTATCTGCTAATGATGGCACCAGGTCATGATCTTCCACAGGAGAGCGCACATCTCAACCGAGTGGGTTCCTTCTTTTTTTTTATGTAGGCTACTACTGTTGAGTTATCTGTGGCAACCAACACTGTTTGGTTGAATCTAGTTGGTATTCATAGCCCACGAACGAAAACACTTAAGAAAGTTTTAGTTCGGATTTCTCCTGATTTATTATCCACCCTAAGGACTGAGTCAGGTCTACCACTGTCTGAGTGTTTACTTGTGCTTCTTCTCGAGACTGGGCTCTGATCAGCCAGTCGTCCAGGTATTGGTGAAGTCTGATTCCCCTTGTCAGGGCCATCAGCTTCACTTCTTTTACAATCATTGTAACTACCTGAGGGGCCGTGGCCAGCCCGAAGGGAAGGGAGGTGAACTGGAACACCTGTGAGCTGTGGCAAAACCTTAGGTACTTCCTTGAGTTTGGGTGGATTGGGATGTGAAGGTAGGCATCCGACAAATCTATCAACGATACCCATTCCCCTGGAATCAGAGAAGAACTGAAGGACTCTGGTGTTTCCATTTTGAACCTTTCTACAAATAGGAAGGTGTTGAGCCTCCTTAGGTCTATTACTGGCCTCCATCTTTGGGGAGGCTTGGGTACCCGAAACAGACCACTGTGAAACCTGAGAGATGTTACATTTTCCACCCTTTCTATTGCATTCTTTGACAGAAGAGACTTGATACAAGGGGCCAGAGCTTGGTCTTTTTGATGGGCCTTGTATCGTGACTGAATCACAGGAGTTTTGGCTAGTTTTGGTATTGAAACGAATCATTGGTGATAATGTTTAACACGTTGTCTGAACATTTGTTTGCTAGCCAGTCTCTTCTGAAAGAACGGAGGCGACCTCCTACTGGACTGAGGGAGGCTTGTAAGGAGTCAATTGGGAGAGTTACATTTTCCACCCTTTCTATTACATTCTTTGACAGAAGAGACTTGATACAAGGGGCCAGAGTTTGGTCTTTTTGATGGGCCTTGTATCGTGACTGAATCACAGGAGTTCTGGCTAGATTTGGTTTTGAAATGAATCATTGGTAATAATGTTTAACATGTTGTCTGAACATTTGTTTGCTAGCCAGTCTCTTCTGAAAGAACGGAGGTGACCTCCTACTAGTGGACTGAGGGAGGCTTGTAAGGAGTCAATGGGGTGAGGGGTTTCCATGCCCTCATCCCTTAGAGTGAGGTCGAAAATGACCTCTGAAGCCTCTGTTGTTGGAAAATGATTGGTTATTGCTTTGAGGAATTGCCCTCATAGGGGCGTTTCCTGTAGGAGCCTCTTTTCTTGTTGTGGTGGATACTACGAAAGGGCTTGTTTTGATTGGGTCTAAAACCCTTGAGTCTTTAGGGGTGCCTTTTTTAAGGAGGAAGTCTTCTCCATCCTTTACTAATTGAGATTTGAACAGAGGAGAGGGCTAAAAGGGCGAATTCCTGAAATCATGACGTCTCGAATCCCCAAGATGTGGTTCAAGGAGTGTCATCTCAGCCACACATCTCAGTAGACCGGTGTTGCCCATGGTATACAGTTCCCTCTGGATGATATGGGCTAGGCATTTGCTTAGGCAGGCTAAGGCTCTCTGCTGAATAAGAATTCTCTTATTCATAATGTCAAAATAATCACAGGCTTCATCATAACAGGGCCTGGCTGCTCTGTCAGGATTGGCACCCTTCTGAATCTGGGTTTTCACCCTTTTGAAAGTAGCCTTAAGACTGTGCTGACACTTCTCCACAGTAGAATTACAGGAGGAAGCAGGCTTTGCGAAAGCAGCTCTGAAGTTGATAGTAGAGAGATTCTGCCTAGCTTGATGTTCAAGTTCCTTCAGAACTTGTAGGGGAACTTTGCCTGAAGGAGCGCCAGAAGGTTTAGGAGAAATACAGATTTTGGCAAAATCTGTATTAAGCTCCTGAAGCTTGTCTTCAAAACAACGTTGTCTGGTCTTGTAATACTTTGCTGTTGAAACAGGGGGTTTTATATATTTACCCTCAGGTAAATTGGAGGCCAGGAAGTCCTGCTCAAACTTCTCAAAGGCATCTTTGACATATGGACTTAAAGGGACCATAGCTGAAGGGCCTCTTGGCCTTAGCTCCTCTTGGCCGTTTTCATCATCCAGGCCTATCACAGTGGTAGGAGACCTAGGCATAGTTTTCCTAGGGTCGGGAAGATCAAGTAAATGCCTAAAGGTCTCAATTTCCTCTGCATATTGTGAAGGAAGGTCAGACATATCTACCTCCCTGTAAAATACTGGGTCTGGCTGATGATGCTGGTCTTGCTCAGCAGGGACCTGATGAGACTTAGCAGACTTTCTAACTGGAACAGAGGACTGATCCTCCTCTGTCAATGAAGACTTTGAGGAGTATCTTGCCCGAACTTTGTGTTTCCTTTTGTCCGAATGCTTTTTGGCTTTGTTGGAACGCACCTTTGCAGGTCGTTCCGAGTGATCGGATGCAGGATCCCAACGTTGGGAGCCATGGTCGGACTGTACACTGAGCCTGGCGGGGAGAGAAGGGGCACAGAGGTCCGCCTCCATAGGCTGGACATCCGAGTGATTGGATGGCCCAGTGATCGGATGTGTGATCAGGTCAGCTTGTGTATTGGGTCCAGCTTTGACAACAGAAGTGGAGGTCTAATCTACCATCACTTTGGAGGCTTGTTTCATAGAGTGCATTTCGTCTCTGAGAGACATCATTGCCTCCAGCATTGATGCCTGAAAAACCTCCATTTGTTGTTGTAGTTGGATGTTTAGTTGACCACCCAGTGATTTTTTCAGATTGCTTGAATTTTATTTTGCAAGGCTGTACCTGGGGTAGGCGGCACTTGAGTTCGAGTTTGAGGAGTCTTTAGGGACAAAGACTGGAAACGTAAGGGTTGGGGATGAGGAGGGGATGCAAATAAATTGTCAGCAGCACCCTCAAGGTCAATTTGAGATCCGGAAAAGGCCACCACCTCATCTCCCATTAGATCCAGATATCTTTAGAAGTATGAGACGCCTTCTGCTTCCTAACATATCTGCACCTGTCTTTAATTTTTACAATCTGCTCTTCAGTGAAACCTGCACAAATCTGGCAAGGTTCATCACCAGTCACACAGGGGTCATTGCTTTTGCCCGCTTCTCTACAAGAAGGGCAACAATTGTGGGCATCAAAGGGGAAGCAGAAGTGATGACATTTTGATGATCTAGGTTTATTTGAACTCGTTTGGTGGGTAGATATTTTACAGCAATAAATCCCAACAGACGTGTAGGAAAGTGAGAAACTACTTTACAGCAACAATTCCAATAAACAACATATCGGAAGGTGTCACAAAATATTTACAATAATAAATCCGATCAAAGACATACCGGATGTGTCACAAAAATTAAGATATTTAAGGAAAGACTCTTCTGCACGATTCAATGAATGCCAGAAGAATTTGGGACACTAAAAATAGCAATATTAAGTAAAATAACCCATTCTGCAAAGATGCAAGGTTATGGATGAATAAAGGTGACACAAAATATTAGGGATGGGTCAGTAGGTCCAGTATCTCGGTATCGAGAGCATTTTACTGAAATACCGTGATGAGATTTTACAACCGCCACTTCGCTTGTCAGCACATATAATGGAAGGAATAATTAAAATATTAGAGACATACCCAAAATCTGAAGAAATTATAAGCTTTTATCCCATATTTTCGTCCATTTACAAACTTAGAAGCAATACGTTGAGCAGAACTGCCATGTTTTGGTTACGACACTTTATAACCTCAATTTCCCTGGTCAACTCATATAAATGAAGGAAAACTCAAAATATTGGAATGAAACCAGAAATATGAAGACATTATACGTTTTTATCACATATTTTGTGCATATACGATGTGGTTGGTTGAGGAAACATCCATGTTTGTTTGGGGTGAACTAAAACGCGGAGTCCCGAATTCGGTACGGTTTTGCATCGGTGACCTCCCGATGTACACATTTTTCATACCGACCCATCCCTACAAAATATACAGTTGCACGATATTGAGATACGAATCTGATCAGACGGTATGCGTGCAAATCGCGACCAAAACGACTCGCACCCAACAACTCGCACACACAACTCGCACCCAAAATTGAAGTATTTGCTCTTCAAACGGCACTTTTATTTAGGACATGGCTTGATTTCATTGGTTAATTAAATTAATCACGTTTGCACACGAAAATAGACTGGTTGCCTAGATCTTCTGTTTGTAAAATATGGCTAGAAACCCATCGTGGCTTCATGTTTCCTTATGTATAAGCTGTTTTTTATTATAAAATATTGCTAGGAAACCTAATATGAAACTGTATATATTTTCGAATAGACGTATGTAACGGTATGTTAAATATCATTTATTTGTTTTTGGGGTGCGAGTTGTGTGTGCGAGTTGTTGGGTGCGAGTTGTTTTGGTCGCGACTTGCCGGTAATTCGATCAGACGTATCGGAAACTCACAACACAAGAAAAACTTAAGAAATACTTATCCTGCAAAAACAAGAGTTTGCCAGAATAAGCTATGAATTATAAAAACTAAAATATCCAAATGGTGACATCCATCAATACGAAAACTGAGAAAACAATAAAATATTATGAGCTTATTTCAAACGTTTTCCAAGATGGCAGCCAACGAGAGAAGGATGAATTAACAAACGACACTGCTAATGGTGCACACTAAAATGGGGATCCGGTCAATTCCAAATGTCCATCTTTCTTGATCGTTGGCCGGATGCCTGCGGCCATCCGAGATAGCATTCAGTTCCACATGGTAAGCATTGTAGCAAAATAAAACTACAATTTTCTACCTTTGTATTCTGTTTTGGTTACTTAAATTTAAAATGTTATGTTTTTTCTTGAAGATGAAAATGTTTTTGTTTAAAACTTAAAATGTTAAGTTCTGTAGCAATGAAAGAAAATGAAATGACCTTTTGCACTGCTTGTCTTGGACTATAAACTGCAGGCCAACCCCACTTCCCCATTGTCACCCCATCTCCCCTCTCCTTTCCAAGTTGGACATGAAAGCCATAGCCGTTTGCTACTGTTAATTGAGAAAACATGAGGCTACAGGGGTATCGAGACAAGCGCCCCAATGTTCAACTCACCCCCATTTTAGAAATAGACAACTCGCGCCACATCAAGTCATTATGAATTGCCAATTACTGGAAGAGAGAGGGAATTGACATTACTTTTGTCTAACATTATGAGCAGTGGTGGCATTGTTGTATTTTTTTTTTTTTTTGTACAATTTTTACTCATTTTTGTACTCATTTTAATGATTTACAAGTGAACTTGATTTTAGAATTTTAATCTGAAAATCTAAATGTATTAAAAAATGAACTTACAAGAATTTCTCCATGGATGAGCTATGCACACCATTTTTCGAAATGAAAGCCCAGGATAAACTTAAACTAAATCAGGGGAAGCAGGAATTTAACAGACATGTTAATACATTCTATTTCTTATTTAACCAATAATGAAGTTTACATAATGTGCTTTTATCTTATAAGATCAAATATTTTATGTCATTGTGTTTGATATAAGTGGGAGTTGTTTCCTGGGACCAATACTAATACGGGGTGAGTTGGTACTTGGGGCGAGATATCCTGTAAGTGGCTCCAGGTGTACTGTACTGCTCAGTCAGTGAAGTTCGTCACCTGCATTTTATGACAATATTTAGACAGATTAATCTGTCTCTCAGCCAATTTTTAAAAGATGGATGTATTGGCGAGAGACAGATGGCATTAGTATGCAAAAAACACAAACATCCTGAAGGGCAACAAATGGTACACATCCTGACATTAAACATGTACTAGGCTCTCACCCTGAGTATCAAGGATGTGCCCCGCATTAAAATAAACTTTTTGCATAGTTAATGGATATATTTACCAGAATTTATTTCACTTGCAAAATTTCATCATTGTTTATACAAACAGGAAGTGCAGAAAAAAGTGTCTATATTACTGCAAACACAGAAAATTGTGTTCCTGCATCTAAATGCTTTATACTGTAATCACTGTTAATACATTTAAGTGGATATTTTAAAGTTTAAAGTGACGGTAATTTACAGATATTGAAGTTTTTTGTGTAGCGAGGAACTCTGTCCCAAAATGCCATCCATCACTTTTAAAAAGGCATATTTTGGGACAGAAAACTCGGTCTAGACAATATTAAAGAGTTTTTACTGTCCAGTTACGGCATATATGTATACCTTGCCGTCGAAAGAAGCTATTCCATTTATTTAAATATGAATATTGCCTGTCCTTCAGCGTTTTTGCGGCAGGTGATGAACTTCACTGGGGTGACGAAATTCACTGGCGGACCAGTAGCTATTACTGCTTTACTTGGACTGTCACCGTTACGGGCCTCTACGGTAGCCATACTAGTACTGCCTTGCTACCTATTATAGCCGGGTACCAATTATCGCCAGACAGAATTCAAATAGATATAACTTCACCAAAAGTAGCATCCCAAGTCATGCAAATAAGGTACAACTATTTCCAAAGTGAATGGAACAAATGTGACCGTTTGCGGTTCCGTTAGTTTCCATTTGCGGTTCCGTTAGTTTGCCGATTTCCGATGTTTAGTACTCAAGTTTTAAGTTTAGCATGCACCTATACTTCCCCTGACAAGAGGAAGTGAACCCCGTAGTATTATTTGACATTCAGTCTGACACGAGGTACAGAGTTGGAAGCATGTTTGTTAATGCTTAGCATTGTTCTGACATACAGTCTGCCATGAAGTACAGAGTTGGAAGCATGTGAAATTGAGGTTGTGTGTTTGGGGCAGGTTGGTAATAGTTGCTTTGCTACTTTGTTGTTGTGTAAATCATTTTGTAAATATGTAATGGCTACTTAGACATTTTGTGGATGAGTAAATTACTACAGTTGTTTCATTGTGTGTAATTTATATGTGGCAAAGTATTTTCGGTCATTATTAAACTGTGTGCTGGTCCATGCTGTGTCTGCGTAGTTGTATTGTCTCATGAATTGAACTATTTTATGGCATGCACCGTACTGATATATCTTTGTGTAGGCCATATTCCAGTAAATGTTCCATTTCCAGTAATGTTAACTTTAAATCTGTAAATATTTAAAGTTCTAGTCATACTTGACAATATATTGTTGCATTTTCGTGTAATATTTAATACAGTGGTATTTCGGATTTATCACCATTGTTGGAATTAATGAAATGCTAATTGTCAAGCTAATGTTAACATTGATAAATCAGAATATTCAGTGCAATTGAATCAGTAGCATTTCGCTGCAGAAAATGTTAAATATGATAAATGTTTAATTCAGGTTTTATTCGTTTGTACAGGTGTTTCTTGTTGGTTCCATTTGAGGCAAAAATAAAGTTTGCTGGTTGTCATTGTTGTTTCCTTCACTACTCGGGTGGGAGGTGTTGCCATGGGTGAGGTTAGCTGGACCGATTGAACTGCGACACAAATACACAACAAAAAGCTTTCAAAATATGTGACTATTACTGAAATATGAATGTTTTATTTTCTGGTGGCGACAATTGGTAGCCGGCGATAATTGGTAGCAAGGCAGTATACCCCTCCTCACTTTTTCTCAATTAAAATTAACGTCGCCGCTATGAGTACGAGATTTTGTCCAAATTTTAAGGAAAACTCTACTGCTTCTAGGCATAAGTTGGCTGTGGTCATAAGTTGGCCGCCTTCACCAAATCTTGAAATTGCTACAAATTTAAAAACTGATTGCAATCGTAAATGGTCCATTATTATTACATTTACTGCTCAGCTAGTGAAGTTTGTCACCCCAGTGAAGTTCGTAACCTGCATTTTATGACAATATTAAAGAGTTTTTACTGTCCATTTATGGCATATATGTATACCTTTTCGTTGAAAGAAGCTATTCCATTTATTTAAAGGGCGTGGCTGCGGTACGGTAAAACCGTTCCCTAGAAAATAAGCTACAGTATGGATTGCCACACTCCAGAACTTTGTCTTGAGTGCGGTTTCAGTAACAATTGTTTTCATTGGTTAATTTAATTAATCACGTTTGCAGACGAAAAAAAATAGACTGGTTGTCTATATCTCCCATGTGTAAAATATGGCAGGAAATACCCATCTTACCCTAATATTTTCTTAAGTCTGTGTGTGCAAGTACTAGCATTTGATATTCTATTTGTAAAATATTGCTAGAAAACATCAACTAATTGAGGTAAGAGTGTCTCGAGTGAGGTTTCAGTAACAAATTATTTCATTGGTTAATTAAATTAATCACGTTTGCAGACGAAAAGTAGACTGGATGCCGAGATCCTCTGTAAAATATGGCTAGAAACGTGACCTCATATTTCCTTAAGTGTCTGTGAGCAAGAACTAGCATATGATATTCTATTTGTCAAATATTGTTAGAAAACTATCATTAGAAGGTGCGGTAAGAGTAAAATATTGCTAGACTTCTGTTTGTAATGTAATGGGATATTTAACCGCACTCGAGTCAGTTTGCTGGAATACGGCAAATGAATGCTACCGTACTGTAGAATTTCTTCTCGAGTGCGGTGTTTTACCGTACTCCAGCCACTTCGTTATTTAAATGTGAATATTGCCTGACCTTGAACGTTTTTACGGCAGGTGACGAACTTCGCTGGGGCGACGAAATTCACTGGCCGACCAGTACGGTTTTTATTATTGTTTTCACCCATGGTGTCCGGATGGGCGGGCGGGTGGGCGGCGGGAAAAGAGTTTGTCCGGGCTGTATCTCAGAAACCGTAAGGTGTAGGAAGTTGATACTTGGTAGGGACATTGGTTAGGGGGTGTAGGTGTGCAACGTCATGGTCTGACCTTGATTTGACCTTTGACCTTGCCGTAGTGACCTTGACCTATAAAATCTTGTCCGGGCTATATCTCAGAAACCGTAAGGTGTAGGAAGTTAATGTTTGGTAGGGATATTGGTTAGGGGGTGTAGGTGTGCAACATCACGGTCTGACCTTGATTTGACCTTTGACCTTGCTGTAGTGACCTTGACCTATAAAATCTTGTCCGGGCTATATCTCGGAAACCGTAAGGTGTAGAAAGTTGATACTTGGTAGGAATATTGGTTAGGGGGTGTAGGTGTGCAGCATCATGGTCTGACCTTGATTTGACCTTTGACCTTGCCGTAGTGACCTTGACCTATAAAATCTTGTCCGGGCTTTATCTCAGAATCTGTAAGGTGTAGGAAGTTGATACTTGGTAGGGATATTGGTTAGGGGGTGTAGGTGTGCAATGTCATGGTCTGACAAGGATTTGACCTTTGACCTTGCCGTAGTGACCTTGAGTTCGAAAATCTTGTCCGGGCTATATCTCGGAAACCGCAAGGTGTAGGAAGTTGATACTTGGTAGGGACATTGGTTAGGGGGTGTAGTTGTGCCACGTCATGATCTGACCTTGATTTGACCTTTGACCTTGCTGTAGTGACCTTGACCTATAAAATCTTGTTGCACCTTTGAGTCTGTTTTTTTGATGCAGATTTAGCACTGTTAAAGTCATATTAGAATTTATTAAGAATTTTACTTTCATAACTTCCCATTGTAAGAGATAGAATTTCATCAAGTGAGCCACAGATTTTGCTCCAACACCACACATAAGCATTCATTAAATGTATTACCACTTCTGTATGCATGATAATATTCAAACCATCTAAACCATAATTGGGCCATGCAGGTGTAGATAAAGAGTGTTGTAATTTTAGTTTGCTGATTAATGCTGTTATCTTGTTATTGAATTATCTTGTTTTAGTACTTCATCTTTATATGCATTATCTTTCTTTTAAACATTATTTCTCCATTTAAACATTGTTTGGACCTTTATATAACTGACAGTGCTCTGAAAGTATCCTGAAGTTTGTACTGGTACAGTACTTCTGTATCTCATGGTGTTGAAAATATTTCCCTACTGCTCAGCCAGTGAATTTCGTCACCCCAGTGAAGTTCGTCACCTGCTGTAAAAATGCTCAAGGATAGGCAATATTCATATTTAAATAAATGGAATAGCTGCTTTCAGCAACAAGGTATACATGTATGCTGAAAGTTCACATGAAAAACTCTTTAATATTGCCATAAAATGCAGGTGACGAACTTCACAGGGGTGACGAAATTCACTGGCTGAGCAGTAGGCTGTGGGGTACGGGCATCTCTGATGCTATTTTTCGTTTTAAACACTGTACAAAGACTTAATTGTCTGTTTGGCCCAATTAAATTAGTGGCGGCCAACTTATGCCTAGAAGCAGTACGGGTGGTCACGAAGATAAACGGTCATAGAGATAAACGGTCTTCAGAATTCTTCAGATATAAGTAGTCTAAAGAGCAGCACAACACAAACCAAATACCAGATGTCTTGATAAGCTTTCTTTGATTGTATTTTCTTATTTAGTGGTGGTGGACCAATTCACGCCCGGATACCAATTCAGGCCCACCCTCAATTTTCTCAAAGATTTATAATTTTTCATAGAGAAGATGTTTACCACATCATAGATAATCATCAAATGGATCATTTACATTTGTAATTTACTGTTTAACTGTGATTGTTTTGGATAAATTTAGGGGTGGGCGTGAATTGGTACCCGGGCGTGAATTGGTCCACCACCACTAGTTTGTGTGATTTTGTTGTTTACACCACTTAGATTTGAACAATTCTGAAGACCGTTTATCTCTATGACCGTTTATCTTCATGACCACCCGTGTACTCAGTACTGTAAGAACTCGAGATTTGCAGAAAGCAGTTGAATAAAATCACGTGCATGCTGCCAGGGGATCGCTTGTGGTAAGCATTCATGTCAAGAGGAAAGTTTGGCACGTATGGCGCACAAAATAAGTTTTATATAACAGTATAGGTTTATATACCACTGAAAACAGCAATGGCCATATCAGCTTTCGTGTGATTTGTAAAGGTAAAATCATTTCCTTTTATAACTGATTTTTTACGACCGCCAAAACATGTCACATGATGATGAATGAAACCACTTTACAACTCGGCTTTCATGTGAAAACGTCCCTTTTTTCCAAACTCGGACCTTTTTGATAAAACAATTTGAGCTTTAAAACTCAAACACCTATGATTATTACAAACTGAATTGTTAATTGTTAATAAATTCGAAACAATTAAATCATTCCACTAGATAAAAAAATGAACAGAGTTGTTAGATCTCATTTTAGAAAAGGAATAATTTTCTAAAATGATTATTTAAAAAATTCTTATATTGGGGTGGTATTCACCAACAATACTTACATCTTTTTAAAATATTATTTGATTGTTTTACAGGCACGTAACTTTGAAATCTGGTTAAAATACATTTAGATTTTGCAAACCATTTTTAGTTGCACCAAACCAATGAAATCATGTTTAAACCAGTGGGTGAAATTAGGTTAAATCTAGTGGTTGAAATCTGGTTAAAATATTGATGGATTTTGGAAACCGTTTTCATAATATAGCACACAACTGTTTCACACAGGCTTTTTAGTTTCTCCTGTCCACCTCCCATTAACTTGATTGATGCATGGGCTGTGAACTTATCACAACTTCTCCACTGCTGTATGTAAACACACAGCACAATATGTATTGCAGTGTTACAAAAATGTGATACAAGCTTAAGTAATCCAATTTATTTACAACTCATTTTGATGTCATTGAGACGAAATTACCTCTACCATAAGTTGAACAGATTCTCTATGCACACATTTAAAAATCATTGTTGTATGTTTACATTTATTTATTAATAGCACTACATTTCATTCCCACTTAGTGCAGTAGTTTGCTTTTTCCAGAGTCTTCTTCTTTATCTCTTGAAATTACTGACATTATGAGTTTTGTGCCACTTTTGTGGAACCATAATGTGTTGCTGTACCACATGAATAACAACTGTGTGGTGTTCCTTTATAATACAGTGTTATTTCTCCAAACCATTTCTTACTCCTTGCATGACCCTGCTTAATCTGTTAAACTCCTTGTGTACACCTTCCCCCGCCTTTTCACCATGTTAGTCCAAACCGAAATTCCACTGTGTTTATTTATTTGGGGTTTTTCATCGCTTTCAAAACTGTACAGGTCATATCACGACAGGTAGTTGGAAGGGCCAAAGAAACCAGTACATACAGTTCGTCAGGACTCTGTACTGTATACTGCCGACCAACGGCAAGCAACTACCAGCTTGCCCACTTGAGGCCGTGCCAGGAACCGAACCCTGGCCTCAGACGTGGGAGGCGAGAGAGTTACCACTCTGCCACCATGGCCCCTGAAATTCTACTGTGGCACATGTTCCTCCAAGAAGTGTTGCTTTAGGATGACCTTATTTGGAAACATTTGCCTGTAGAATGCCATGTAGTTCTCAATAGAATCTTTAATATCATATATGTCATAAATAAGAACAATGTATCAATGAGCAACTTTACTGTGGCTAATATAATACAAATTGTTTATTTTTTTTTAATTTTTCACTAATTTCTTTGATTTTTGCCTTATTTTATCATTTGTTGATAAGCCCCAGTTTTAGCTATCAAGCTGTCATAGATATCTGGTCACAACTTCTGGTTAGATATACTTAGAACAATGAGTTCCGATGAAGGCACAGCCATGATAGGCTTGTTGAACAATTTTTTATCCTTTAAAACTTCACTTAAATGTGAGCAAACTGGTCCTGACTGAACACAAGCTTTGGTTTATTCTTTCTTCTGACATCAATGGTCTCCTCAATAGATGAGACTGGTTATAATTTCTTCTCTTGTAGAGTCACACCTCTATCTCTCTAGTTTCCTAACTACATCTGATCTTTTATCTTTGAGAAGTTTTCCATGTTTTATTTCATTTCCCACAGAATCAATGTATTTGTCATACCTTTTCCTCAGTTGTGCAACAGTAGTATAAAGGCGCGCATTATAACAATCCAAAGTTAACCTGAGGTGCAGTTTTGAGCTCCTAAAATTGGATTCCCAATTAAAATTAACGGGGTGGTTAACCTGAGGTGCAGCGAATTTGGGAGGCACCTCAGGTTAACCGGAAGTGCGCATGCGCGAGTAAAAGAGGAGGGGAGTGCGCATGCTCGCGCAAAAGGGGAGTGAGTGGGCATGCGCGAGTAAAAGAGGAGGGGAGTGAGCATGCGTGTTGAAAAGATTAGGGGTGTATGGTTAAATTTTGAGAAAGGGTTTTGTTTAAAAGATGGATACGAAAGTGGAAATAGATATTGGTTACAAAGGTTTTGGAGAGCATGTATTAAGTGTGAGAAGATATCGTTACGAAAACGGGAAAATAAATGTGAATATGATAGAATGTCGTCACAAACTTTATGACAGATTATATGAGAGTGTAGGACAAATTAATCAATGGATAGACAAGGGTGCTTTTGAAAAATTGTGGTTAAATGAGAGCGTTTGCGTAGAAGTAGTTCAATATAAAGGAGAGAGTCAAATTCACATGAGGAATACAGATGAGGGTGTGATGTTGACTAAAATGCATTGGGAGAATTTGGTGCGTTTAATGAAGAGATATGAGAAAACGTTAGGTTTCGACAGATATTTTGGGGTATAAAATAGTATGAAAGGGGAGTGCGCATGTGCGAGTAAAAAAGTAGTGGAGAGCGCGTGCAAAAGAGGAGGGAAGTGGGCATGCGTGTGATAAGAATTTAAATTTGCGCGCATGCGTGAGATAATATTTAGTGAGTAAGGGTATAAATTCAAAGTATTTTAATGATATCGAAAGATGAATGTTGAGGTGGAATTTTTTAAGCAGGAGGAGAAGAAATTGGTGGTTTTGCGAAAGTTACAGGGAGAGGGCAGAGTGACTGATTTTGAGGCTTCCATAATATATGAAGACGAATACGACGCTGTGTTTAAAGATTTAGGTAAAGTAAATCGTCAAATAGAAAAGAATTATAAAGAATATTTAGGGGGTAGAAGTCACGTGAAGGTGGAATTGGACAGTGTGGTGTATATTGGGAATTTTAGTTTGACGTTTTCTCAGTGGGAGGAATTTTCTAAGGTGTGGAAATTATTTGAATCATCAAGGGACGTTTACGAGAGGTATACTTTGGAAAAGCCAAAATCAAGAAGAGAATTGAGGAATGGGTTTCACTTTTAATTTGAAAAAATCTAAAGTGGAACTAGAAAAAAACGGCAAGAAAATAAAGTTTGAAAAGGAGGATTACAGGGATTTGTTAAGGCGTGTGAGTAAGATAAACAGACTTTTGAAAAAGAAGGAAGATTTATTCGGCTGCACCTGGTCCGGTTTTACGGTTATTTTAAAGAGGGTGATAAACATTGGTGGGATTATTTTAGAGGCTAACCAGTGGGAGCAAGTTTTTGCAGTTTGGCGAAGTTTAGAAAAGGGTGTGTATTATTTTCTATGAATGAGGTAAAGAGACTGGCCAAAGAATCGATAGAATTAGATGTCGTGGAAGTGATTCGTGAGGTACCTTTAAAGAATATTGGAAGGATTTGGGTGGTTATTGGCTATTCTTATTATTCTCTGTATTACGACTTTTCTTTGAAAAAATTAAGTCGCCTAATATTTCATTTCTGGGTGCGTTTTATGAAATATTTTCGGGATGAGTTATTTTTCCGATGAAAAGCTTATTTTGGGGATAAATTTTGAAATGTTGGCCAGTGAGCAGGATTTAATATTTTTTAAAGGAAACAGCGAATTACTGTTGATGGGGATGGTGAGACGTTTAAAGCCTGTATTAAAAGATTTGAGAGAAAGTGTTTCTTTGAAGGAATTTAGAGAAATGACATTATCGGACGGGTGGTCTTGTTGTGTTTCCAAAACGGGATCTTTGCACGTCTTTTGTTATTTGCAGCCAGTTTTGGATTTGAGCAGTAGTAGTGTTCTGCATTTAATAGGTTTGCTTCAGAATCATTATAAAGCCTATGTGATTCAATTTACAGAGGAAAAAACCGGCAAAATATGTGATTGTGACTTTTGTGATTACAATATTTTTATTTGGGAGCACATGGACACGTTTGAGAAAAACGGTTTAAAAATAAAAGTGGGAGACAAGGTGACCGGTAAAATGCTTTTGGAAATTTTGGAAATTCAGAAGCGGGTCTTTTCAACCATGCATGGTTTTTCTCCGAAACGATTGGAAGATTTGTGCATGGAAAAATTGGGGGAAGAAGAGCAGATGTTATTACCGGAAAGTGTGAAATATAGCACTTTGAGAAGCACTTTATCCAGGGACATTCCTTATTTGGTGCACGATGTCAATCACACGGCCTGTTTAGTTTACGGTGCGCGACAAAAGGGCTTGAATTACGACCTTGAGAAAGAAGATGAATTTTGGGAAATTTTTTCCCTCTTTTTAAAGCACAAGGGATTTCTGTTATCCAAACGTTGGGTTTAGAACGCCTAAAAAATTGACGTCGTTAAAACTATTTAAAAGTATTTAAGGCGCATGCGCGTTCTAAAACATTGAAGAGTTTTTAAATGTGAGTCGTTAGAGATTTTTAAAAAATATTTAGGGCGCGTTCCAAGTTTTTAAATGAAAGATATTTGCGCATGCGCGTTCTAAAACATTGGAGAGTGTTTAAACGAAAGATATTTAAGGCGCATGCGCGTTTTAAAATATTTAAACAAAATGCGAATGCGCATGCGCGTGGTAAATTTTAGGAAAAACTCTTTATAAGGGAGGGGAGCAAAAAGTTTTAGTATAATTTGAAGAGGCGAGAGCGTGTGCATGGAAGAAAAATGGAATTGAGTTCAACTTTGAATGTATCCGTAAAGCAGGGTTTCAGCAGCTATTTGAAGTTGCTCAGAGAAAAAAATGGCAAAACATGGTGGATCAATTTGAGTCGCAATTGCTTTGAAAAAATGTTTGAAATGAAAGAAGATATGATGAAATGGATGCAAAATGGCGAGCCCAAGGAATGTCTTCAGATGGGGACGGTCACTGTGGCGATTAAACTTTTTGAGGGGGAATATTACATGTGTGTTGAGAAAAAAAATGGGGATTACGTAAACAGAATTAATCTGAACGCAACGGAATGGGTTAATTTTCAAAAGCTGTTTGTGAAAATTATGGGGCAGTTGGATCCGAAATTGGAAACCTTTGAAAAAGGGACTCTTGTCCGCTATTTTCCCAAGCACGGGGAAAAGGTGTATTATTTTCACGAAGTGGCAGCAGCTGCGGATTATCCGGATTCGAAAATTTTAAAAAAGAAATTACCCAGTCCCTCTAAATACGAATTTGCTTTAATGGGTCTGAGTTATTTGATTAAAGAAAATCTGAAGCATTATTTGGTTCAAAATTGTGAGGGATGCATTTCTCAATACATGAGTCAGTCGGATCACAATTTATGTCTTTTGGAGTGGCACGATCAGGTGGACGGGTACTTTCACCGGGTTAAATCCTCTTTGGATGCAAAAGAAGTTGCAGAATTTTTTGTTAAAGTGTTGGTGAATTTGGGGATGGAAAGTGATGGTGTGTACGAAAAGACATTGGATTTGAACGAGAAAGATTTGTTGGATCTGGTGAGACCCGTGAATTTTCCTCGAGAATATGAAATGTTGTTTAAACCTTTCGTCACCTTTGAGTAAAATTGTTTTTAAAACGTGTAGTTAAGCTGTACATATAGTTGTCGTCATAACAGAAAAAAATGTGACGTCGTTGTAAAAGGTCGTCAAGGCGTCTCTAGGGGGGTAGTGTAAGCAAAAAAAATGTTATTGATACCATCGTCATAACGAGTTAAAGTTGCCAAGTGACGGACTAAATTTAAGCTTAACTCTTTTGAAGAGAATCATTTGTAAATGAGACGAGATGGGGATAAGAGTACTTTTTAAGATCTGTGAGAAGGGGGAGGCCTATCCTCGTTTCAAGCAATTGAAACCTTATTTGCAAGGCAAAGAATATTTGGCGGTGAAATTGACAAAAAAAAACCAGACTTTATTAAAAATTTTTTTGAGAGATGGAAGTCTCCCTTCCGAAATGATATGTGACTTTAAATCTTTTGAGGTGGTTGATGTAGACTTTTCAAATTTAGAATATAGGGGTTACACAGAAATTGAGCACAGTGGTTTTTTCGGGGTAAAATCCTATTTAAATTTAAAAGAAAGTGTGATCCAACTGCAGAAGTTTTTAGAGGACAACAGTGTGGGGCTGATGGCGTTTCAAGAAATTATTCATGCCTGCGGACTCGATTTTCACACCAAAGCCATTGAAATTTGCCAATGTTCTCCAGTCATGCTGAACTACTACTTTAAACCCCTGAAGCAAAGCTTTCAGACTCAGGTGATAAATGAAAACTTTGTGCCCACATCGAAAGGACTCGGACAAGCGGAATTTATTTGGGTGAACGGGGCAGCGGAAAGAAGTGAAATGCTGATGCCTTTTTACATGGGTGATTCGAGTGAAGATTTCAACAAGTCTAGCAGAGTGTTTGTGAAAGCCCGACAAGTGATCTTTATTTTTGTGACCAAAGCTTCCGGAGATTTTCCCAGTGTGTCCCTGCCTAAAGAAACGGGGTATTTACCGGAAAGCCCTCTGCACCCTCTGACGTGGCGGAAGATATTTTCTTCTCGAGATCCCAACAATTTTTTACACGGCATCGCCGATCCTCTACCCGAGTGGAGTCTGCAACAGATATTCCCAGCACCGAAAAATCCTCTCATTTCCGAACTGCTTCTGGAAAGGACCAGCTCGCAGACGAGCTCGCAGACGCTTTTTGAGGAACTGGAACAAATATTACCAGATCTCTCCAGTGCAGAAAATGAGCAGAATATGAATTACTTCGAGGACCTGTGGCAAACCACCAATCAGGACCCCTTCATATTCGAATTAGACGATGTATGCTTGACGTGTTTTCATCCTCGAGGACAAGCCTGCCACTGTCACGAAACGTCCTGTGAGGCGTGTTTCAATCTGTGACGTCACAAGCCTTTTGAAGAATTTGCGTGACGTCGCGAAAAGGTATGACGTTTTACGTAACGTTGTCTTTAGAGATGCATTGTTATATAATTTGTTTTTTAAATTAAAAACGGAGAAATCTTTTTGTGTAAAAGTGTCAATCGTGAACGTTAAAAAGGAAATTTCGTTTAAAACTTGTCCTCTAAAACTATTTTGTCTAAAGAATAAAGAGTTTTTAAATTTTTTTTGCTTTTGTTTTGAAACTAGGATTTTGTTGTGGTTTCGTCGTCTTGACGACGCAAAGACCTTTAAGCTAAAATGTTCTTTCTGTGTCATTTGATTTCTAGCAGTCAAAGAGGGGGGACGTGTCACAATCATGTCGAGTTTGAAGTGTGGAAAATGTCAGAAATATCTTCATCCAGTAAAAAAAAATCTACCAGCGTTTCAACCTTTCTGTCTATGGTGTCTGAACTTTTTAAACAAAGATGATCCAGAAGGTCTTGTAATGCATGTATTTCACTGTGGAAGTCACCCCTTGAAAGACTCTCAAACTAAAATGTCCGCTTTAAAATGGGGTCAAATGAGGTGTCACTGCTCTGTTTACCAAAAGCTGCAAGATTATCTGGACGGGAAGATAGCTTATCCCTTTTTTGGGTGCGAGGCCGCGGTTCAAACAGAACCCGTCGTGGAGAATGTGAGAGCTCCCGAACCAATAGTGATTCATCCAATGGACGTTGCAGAAGAACTGTCCACTTTAAAAATGAAATTTGAAGAGGGTGAATTCGAGGTCAGAGTGGGGAAGAACGGCAAATGCACCACGTGCTTCAACGGCTTTGAGTGTGAACTGTATTAGTCGAGAAGTTTTCCAAAGAAGTTTTCCAGTTTTCCAGTTTTCCGAGGGACTTTCCGAGGGACTTTTCAAGGGACTTTCCAAGGGACTCTTGAGGGGACAAGGAACTTCTGTGCCTTAGAAAATAACATTCAGAGTGTTTCCAGGTGTGTTTTAATGATGTTGAGATATTTAAAACTTCATCGTTTACTGAGGTAATTTGTTGTAAGACAGGCAAAAAAATGTTAACGTTAATACCGACCCAAAAAATAATGATATATAAATAATGCTTTTACGCGACGCGTCAAAAAATAATCTAAATTATGGGTACAAAATTTTGAATATTCAGCATTAAATCTTTATTCGACTTTTGTTGTAATTTCGACATTGCGGTGTTTCGAGTGACCATTTTAAATTCTTATGACTTTTTTTGCCTGCCAAGAATTATTTGTAGTTTACTAAATGTTTTAAAACGTCTTTTCAAATCCACGTTCTGTAATGGAATAAGTCGACATTTTCAAGGGTGAAAAATTGTCTTATTCGTTTATAGAAATTAGATTTAAAAAAGCCTTTTTTAAAACCTTTCTAAAAATAACTCTTGTACAACGTTTTTATGCGTCCACAGGACGTTTAAAGTTTTCTAATGTGTAATTGATGGTTTTGCACGTTTGCTAAAAAACTTTTGAGTTTTTTCAAAGTTGAAATATGTAATGATTTTCGTGTCTTTTAAAAGAGTTTTTTCCGGGTTGGAAATCTCTAGTGAGACTTAAGTGTCGTGTAAATTTAACTTTATAGCTCAAAAAAAAACTCTGATGGTTAGCCCTTATTCTTCCGACTTGTTCCGGGCACTGCTCGTGTCCCGCATTGGAGTGAATTAATTTTGAAATGGCTTTTTGAAGCTCTAGTGATGAGTAATCTTCTTAAAGCATTGTTCCCAGTCGGGCAATACTCGTGTCTCGCATTGCATTTTTGTCTTTGTAAAAACCGTAAAGGTGTTTATTGTGCTTTTCAAATGTAAAATTTATTTTTAAACTTTTTAAAAACTTTTTAAAATGGGGAAAGTGTAAAAGAATGTCACGTCCCCCCTCTTTGAAAACTTTTTTAATGGAATATTGGTGAGATACCCCGTGTTTAAATATAAAATGATGTAAAATAATATAAAATATTTGCTTAAAAATAGGTGTTAGATTTTATTTCAAATTTTCAAAGATTTTTGTTGATGACAAAGTTTCAAATACATTATTTTTAATGCTGATTATCCATTTTAGTGCGTGAAGATGTAAATATGACTTTTAGTGCGTGAAGATGTAAATATACTGTGACTGATAAATTTTAGTGCGTTAAGATGTAAATATAACGGGGTTCTGTGATGGATAAAATAACCCTAACCGAGTCATTTTTTCTGTGATTAACAAATAATTACTAGAGTGTTTTTTAGTTGGTATTTTAAAGTTTAAAAATTTCTGTTAACCTTTTTAAAAAGGGATGTTTAAAAAAATGTTATGAAATAGTGTACATTTTCTGTGATGGGTTTTAGTTGTTACATTTTTTATCGTTGAAATGTATTTGAATAAAGCAATTGGTTTCAATCTTTCTTTTTTTATGGTAGGGAATAAAAATTCCCCTTGATGTTTTTTAGGAGCTCAAGTACTTAGAAGTACTTTGATGAAGAGCCGTCCTCCAAATGTTGATATGGGATCGGCATTCGATTTCTTTTCAAAACCACCCTCGCAAGGTATTCCAAGGGAAGCACACAATTGTACACCCCCCTTTTCAATTTTAACCTTGTCACTGTGCTGCCTGCCCAGTCGTACAAATAATTTTCATGGTAAAAATCCAAAAGTTCATCTTTGGAGTCAAAACAGGTCAAATTCAACTCCAATCTGTATTGGTTCAAAGGGCTTTCTCGCACTATTTGTCTGGTAAATAGCTTATCTGGTCCCATTTTTACCACCAAACTTATTTCCTGATTCACCGAATCAAGCAGCACAATGAAAGAGAGTGGCTCCGATAAAAGATCAAAGCAATCCTTCAACTCTTTGGCGTGAACTAAGTAGCTCGACATCTTAAAAAAATGATGCGGGATGAATGCCCAAACGCCCAGACGTCATCCCGACGTCGCAGTTTTGGTGACGTAAAGTGAAAACGTCGTCACAATGAGGAATGACGTCAAAAGATTTTTTTAACTATTTTATTGTCCAAATCACATCTTGACTATTTGTACAGTTCGTCACTGAGAAAATTAAAACAACATCTTGACTATTTGTACAGATATATACATTTTACTGAGAAAATTTTTACAAAGGCATTATAACTGTTCACTTTTAAATCATTAAATTTAAAGCGGGATGAATAAAACTTTGAGAAAATTTTTACAAAGTTAGAGTCTATTTATAACTGTTGTAAAATGCAGTCACTTTTAAATCGTTAAATTTAAGGCGGGATGAATAAAACTTTTCCATGATCTTTTCCATGCTGTAACCCCTGGCCCGGTAGTAGGCGTAAAACAGGCAATATTCTCCGCATTTTACAGAAAAAGACGGCTGCACTTGACGCGTATTTCTGTAAAAAGCGGATTTATTAAAACACAAACTTGCCCGCATTTCTGGAGACGGGAAATGAGCCAAAGGATCAAAATATTCGGGTATGTCGTGGTACCAGATTAAAATCCAGTGCTGCCCCTCTCTGTGAGAAGGATCCGTATTTACAATGTATAGAGTTTTATTGGGAACTTTTACTTTGGGTATTTCATCCGAAGAAATAACTCCTCCATAACACCGCCTTATCCAAGGATCTTTTAACATGAATTCCTGCAGTTCAAACCCAAACATACTTGCCGACGACGGAGTGACGACGGAGCGGGTGACGTATTTATATTAAAGTGACATTTCTGGTTTTATCCACTTTAAACATCGAGGGAAATTGAGAATAGGCAATCAGAGTGACGCTTTCAGCCAAGGCGGCGGCAAAAGACATTTCCAATCGACACTGTCCGTGTTTTTGTTCCACCATCACATCTTTGGTCCCCTGTCCATCCAAGTTAAAACAAAAGAAAGCGTATCCGTTCTGAAAATCTTCAAGAGTTATAAAATTGCCTCCCTCTTCGGGATATTTATCGAAAAACATTCTGTAATAAGCATCGGTGTATCCAGCTCCACCAAAATCGGGTTGAAAAGCCTTTTCGGGAACACTGTTTCCATCCACTGTAAACTGGATGAAATTTACCATGTAATGACGGAAATTAAAAGGATTTCTTTCAGAATCACCCGTATAAGCGGCATTTCCCACCATGGCAATTATAAGGCGACTGGGTTTCATTCCGTTGTACAAATCATCGATGCTGTAACTGCTCACACCCGCTGGGATGGAAAAAGCTTTGACATTACTTTTCCAATAGGGATACAACGCTTCTCCGTGATTCAGAGCCTCATTGTGAGCCAAAATAATTTTGGGATTCATTTTTGCGTGACGTACTTTCAGACTTGCTTCTGTAATAACTAATTTGTAGGGGGTTTCCGAGGGGCTCATGGTAACAAAATTATTGTTGGAAGGAAACATTTTAATAATGACGGGAACTCTGTTAAGCAAAAGACGGGACTGTTGGGACAAGTCAATTTTAAGGGGTCCCGTCATCTGTACTTCTGATCCAGTACCAAAGTATCCCGCTCTAGACATCAATCCGCTGTTATTTCCGGGGGGAACTGCGTCCATTGAGCCCATGTCTTTAAAGTACATTTCGGATTGCAATTCACTCTCTTTGACGCCCATTCCGAAAAACAAGATAATATCCATGATAGCTTTGTAAGGGTAATTAATTCCGACTTCAGAAGTAATATTTTTCCCGCCCACCAAAACATCGACTTGACGAAACAGAGATTGCAAGGTTAAATTAATGGGAGCTCCGGTATTGGGGTTGGGTGGTGGACTTCCGTCCGCCTGAACCATTCTCACTTTAAGGACTAGGCGGGTAGTGGACCAATCCGTGTACAGAGCTCCCGAACCCGGAATGTGAAATTCAAAAGAAGATCCCTCAGACAAAGTGGAAGAGGGTCTGTATTCCACAAATTGATAGGATTCTATCCCCTCTTCCACCAGAGGTTTTTGAAATAAAGCGACGTCTGAAGAATACCCTTCCATGTTGACACTCGAATGACTAAACTGAAGATAAAGTAAAAAAATGTAAAGTGACCTCTATTTATAGCTTTTTAAAATGCAGGGCGAGCTGAGTGCGCGAATCCGCCGGGGCCGGGCTGGGTGGAGTCAAGTTTGTCGACTTTAAAATAGAAATTTTTATTCGCTTTATAGAAGAGTCTTTCACTGTCATGTAATGCAGGTTTGGGAAATTTGAAAAATAAATGTCTTGCTCCGATATCTGACGCAGCACCGGTTTGTAGGTGTTTTGTATAAAACTGTAATCCAATATATCGCAGAAAATAGTCACATCATCAGAGACGGGTTGAGAAAAGCTAAGTAGGGCACAGTGCCAATTTCCTTCCAAATTAAGAATTTCTGGTAATTCGACTGTAAATTCGTAAGGTTCATTTTGGGGATAAAATTCTGGAGAATCTGTGGAGCTTAAATATATAAACATGTTTAGTCGAAAGCTTTCAAAGGTTTTGATCTTTTAGCCCTCTTTGCGGGTCTATTTATAGTCTCCTCTTTTCTGATTTGTGCTTTGGCTTGAGCCACTTGTACTTGCGTCGGTTCCACCAATTGCACTTCGCCTGTTTTTCCTTTTTTGGGTAGAGTGTAAAATTTATTGGGTGGGACGTCCCCTTTGGCCATTTTTATAAAATCTTGATTTAACGTCTCTTGAGAAAACATGCTTACGTTTTGAAACCGCCCGAAACAAATAAATTTTTTTCGCGTTGCAGGGTCTTTTATACCTTTCCAGAGGGTTGATAGTCTTTGACTTGACTTTCTAAAATCCAAGAGTTAAATTTGGAAGGCCAACCTAACCATTTCACCAAGACCTCTTTACGTCCTCGTCTTTTTCTGCTTTTTAAAATATTTTCAATTTTATAAACGGTATCTTCGTTTACAAAAGCCTTTTGCATTTCACCTTCGTAAAAATAACCCAGAATGGGGTCATTGTTATAATCTTTTAAAGTGTACACCGGAATACCCTGTTTCATCATTCTTTCTCTGACGTGAAAAACTTCTCCGGTAAAGGTTTGGTCGTAAGCTCTTTCAAAAGGTCTTTTCAAAAAGCTTAATTTGACTTGCTCTCCAATTTTAAATTTGTAGGGAGTGGAACGCGAAGGCCTCTTTTTCAGACGCGTTCCTTTTTCTTCCAAATTTTAATACTCCGATGATACGTTTCATTGTAGCCGGAAGTAATTTCCGCCAAAGCTTTGGCCCACTCCCTCGTCTGTTCGTTGTACATATATTTACTTAATTTCATTTTTATGGTTTTAATGGCCCTTTCCGCGTAATTGGCTTTGGTCTCATTAAGCGTCACCACGTGCTTTATGTCTCGATTTTTCAAAAGGGATTTCACCCATCTGTTATTAAACTCGGACCCCCCGTCGGTTCTAAAAACTTCCGGTTGAACTTGGTCGAATAACTCTTCTAAAACTTTTTCCATTTCTTTTCCCTGTAGGGTTTTTAAGGGGCGAGTCCACACATAGCGGGTGAAAATATCGATGCAGAGTAAAAAATATGCCTCACCTTCGTTTTCTTTGGCCCATTTGGCATAATTTCCCGTATCGGCATCCCACTGCTTATTTTTCCCATACACAAAAACCCTGGGACGCCTTATTTTCCGCTTCAAACCTCTCAGAGAAGTATAAGTATCTTGTTTAGCCAACCAGTCCCTCAATTGTTTTCTACTAATTTTTTTCCTGTCTTTTCTAATTTGTTTCATAAGTTTTTGAATGCCGCTAAAAGACCCGGCTTTTCCGGGGTCGTAATACAAAGATTCTAAATACTCAGTGTCTGCCATTTTATTTTAAAATTGACTTTTTTGGGTGATTTGTCCGGTATTCCCGGGGGAATAATAATTGGTTGCGAATTTTCCTCCTGAGAAGCGCCCTGAGCTTGAACGGGTTTCACAACGGGTTCCGCGACGGGTTCCGCGACGGGTTCCACGACGGGTTCCACGGATTCTTGAACGGGTTCCACAAGGGGTTCCTCGGGTTCTTGAGAAGGATGATCTCGCGAATTAATTTCGGCTCGATCTTGATTTCCAAAACCTTTTTTTTCCAAATCTCTGCCTTTTATAACATAAGGCCGCCTCTGCGCATGCACTAAAGACAGGGGTACCGAATTGGAGAGCTTTGCGTACCAACTTTCTAAATGTTCAACGGGTTCAATGGGTTTTCCCGGTTGCAAAGTATCTTTTAAAAAATCCGTGATGTGTGAAAAATTTAAAATGTTCCCGTCAATAATGACCCTCCCTTTTTCGTCCCAATCTATGGAAGGTTCAGTTTTTAAAAAATGGAGGAATTGTTTGCCTTTGTCTCTAAGTTTTTCGGGAAGTAAAGACAAAATATCTTGGTCGCTTAATTTATTTTCCTTTTTTGTGTCCATGGGTTCCAAACGTTCCAAACGCTCCAAACGTTCTTCAGAGGGCGAAAATAACCTGGCATACTTTTCATACGGAATTAGTATGAGTTTCTTCATTGAGATGCTCTAAAATAAAAGACGAGTGTTCCTGCAAAAATTTCCACAATTGTTCCCAGTATTTTTTCAAAAAGTGATTACTTAAAGGTTTGTGAACTTTTTTGGCAAGCCTTTTATAACGATTGGGATATCGACGGGAGACATTGTAAATAATTTCTCTGACAGCCGAGTTTTGAGCCGGAGTTAAAGTCCCTAACAAAGCTTGGGCTTGTTTTTTTGTTTTGACGTCCACCAAAAATTTAACAAAATTTTCCGATTTTTTTAAGTGAGACATGTTGTTCCATGCTTTACCAAAAAAAACTAAATCTAATTTTTAAAAAATTTCACCTTTTATAGATTTTTTCTCTCAGCAGCATTGATACACCAGTGTATCTTCATCGGGCCAAATATCGGTTCTGAAACGATACGCCTCATAACTGTGAGGATTTAAATCCACCACCAAATACCCGTAAGGTTTCGAAGTCGCATCCGCATAAGCTTCTTTTAATAATTCTGTCTTTCCCAGCTGCCTTCCGAAAGAGGCCATCTGTCCCACATCTCTGGGATTTCTAAAACAGATCACGTAATGGGCATTTAGGGTAATATTACGCGCGTTTTTACCCTGGCGAAAGAGATTTTGTGTCAGGTAAAACACAGACAAATTTTTGTGATGACTGCCTTGAGTAAACAATTTTTCTACAAATTCGCTGTTCACCGCCTGCTGCTGCAAATCGTCCAAAATGACCATGCAGTGCTCTCCTTCCGAATTCTCAATATCTTGACTCGGAAGACCTTGAAAAAATTCAACGCCTTCTTTCTCCATGTCTCCAAACAGAGGTTGCCAAATACCGTAAAAATACAAGATTCTGGTAGGGGGAGAATCAAACATTTTATTTTTATGTTTAATTAAAGTCTGCAACCACGTGGTCTTTCCAGATCCACTGGCCCCCGATAAAATAAAGGTGGAAGGGACGTGAAATAAAATCATGTTGCCCCGTTAGAGACAAAAATAAAAATAACTCAATTTCCCAAAGAAACCCTTTATTTATATCGAAAGCAGTTCACTCAAAAGTTCTCCCCACTGATTGGCTCCGGGCATGTGCTTTAACTCTGTCACCTTAAATAAAACTTTGCTTAATCCGCATCCCCAAAATATATCTTCGTTTACCCACACAAAAGTTTTTCTTTTCTGTCCTTTTAAACAGTCTTTAAAACTTTGATCCGATTCCCATGTTTTTTTTAAAATCAACTTAACTAAATAATATCGATCAAAAACAGAGAGACGTTTTAAAGTTTGACAGTACGCATAAATATTTTGAAAATGTTTAGGTCCCACACTGAAACTGAAAGGGTAAACGGGAGATAAAATATCATCCGTAATTTCTGTGCACTGCTGTTCTTCCCAGGGACAAAGAACGATGTCTAAAGGTTTGGTGTGAATGTCATCTACCAATTCTCTTTTGCAATAAAAATTTCCAATACCGGCTCGCATTTGTTCATAGGTGAATAAGGTGTTGTCTCTCACCCGAAAACCTTTATTTATCCCCACATCGGTTTTACCCGTGAGTAAAACTTCTTTGCACTTTTCCAAAGCGTTCCCAATATCCCCTTTATTTAAACCTTTTAGAGCACTTTTACAAAATCCATCTTTGTCTTCCAACACGTAAGTTTTAGAACACAGAGCCACCATTTCTTGTCCGTGGTCCTTTTCAATTTTAAATAAACCGGCTTGGCGTTTGTCGTAAGCCCTGTGTTTTGCACAACATTCCCTGGGGAACCAGTAAGGATTGGGAACCACTTCCTTTAAATGACAAGATTTAAATATCTTTTCCAAAAACTCTTCTTTCAAATGCGGTTTTACAATGTCGACCAGTGTTTTTCCAGACATGGCAAAGTAGGCGCTGTCCGTGTCCATTTCAATATATTCGAAATCACTTCTTTCCACGTAATAGTCTAAACAGTCGTAATACCACTCCAACATTTTCAGTTTTGCGTACTGTAAAATACTGTAACCTATTTGGATGGGCAAGTTCAAAATCTGCTTCGATTTAGACATTTCCACTTCACAAAAGTCTTCCGAAAATTCTGTCAGTTTCTTAAAATGGGGATCATTGACTTTCATCTGGATATCTTTATCCCCTTTCACATAAATAATTTTTTGATGTTTTTCCTGATCCATAATCATAGAACCGAATCCACTGTTTCCAATTTATTTCATCGTATCCGCTATAATACTCTGATCCTCGTGAACATCACCGGCTCTCCGAGCTTCACTCACTTTATCGTGAAATTCTTTAAAGCAAGAGACGGGAGAAAATTCGATCACCTGATACACGTGCGTGACTTGCAAACCGTGGTCCAAGTACCATTTTAACAGAGGGGACAGCAGCAAAAGCCTTTTGGCTTTCATACCGCCCACCAGTAATTTGCGAGGATGTTTTCCTAAATTCAGTTCCTCAATTTGCTTCTGAGTATATTCCCCCATCGCGTCAAAAGGAATCAGACAGGTGCAAAATAAAGGTGACATTTCACTGAAATAATCGTATAACTCATCCGGCACTTTCACATCCACTTCCACCATGCCAAACAAAGACTCTGTCTGAATATCTTTCAATATTGTTTTAACACTCAGTGGACCTTTGTGCTTTCCATAATAAGCGGGTAAATATCTGTCGTAATTTAACAGGGGTCTCAAATGCTTCACGTAGTCGCATTCCTTTATCTTTTCCACTCTGTAGCCATTTATTTTTAAATACTGTTCTTTCTCCCTTGTTTTTTTGGCTCGTTTTTCCATTAATTTGGGACTCGTTTTCCAAGCGTTTTCGGTTAAGTGACACCTGTGCCCGTGAAAAAAACATCCGTCCATTTCATACACCACATTGTTCTCGCTGTCAAAACCGTCGTAAAAATATTTGCCGATTCTTTTTTTTTTGCCACTGTTTAACTTGTGTTCAATGTCGAGTTTTCCCACGTCCGCCAAATGATCCATCCAGACGTACATGTCCAAATATTTATGCGACACCTCCGGCTTAAAATCGGGAAAATGCCTTCTCACAAAACAACCCGTGGGCATGGGACGGGACAAAGCCCACAAATACAGGGCGTTACAGTCGTAGCCGATGATATTTTTGCACACTTTCTTCCCGCGAATCAGAGTTTCACCCACCTTGTGATGTCGACAAAATATAATGGAAGCCCCACCAATGATATTTCTTTTCACCGTTTTGTACAGATCTTGATCCTTTTTTCCGCACAGCAGAAACAACGCGTCTTTAGACTGCTGAAACATCATTTTCCTGGCAATCCCGGGTACAGAAATCGTTTCTTTCAAATAATCAATGCCGTTGTCTCTGTAAAACACGTGCATTTTTTCAACGGCTTTGACAAAGGGTCCCACATCCAAATTGTTGTAATACATTAAAAAATCTTGAAAAGTACGCATATTTTCTTCTTTCCATACTTTTTGAAGAAAAGCGTAATTTTTCGTAATGTCCGAATCCGTTTCACCCAAAGTGTTTTGAACTTTCAAACTGGAGTAAAAAGCGTCCGGAGGAGGTAAATGCGTCCAGTCCAGTTTTTCCTCGTCATCAAACCATTCGTAAGGAAAATAAAATTTGCTTTCGCTTATTTGAAAGGCTTTCAGAAACTTGGAATAACTGCACCCGGGAGCTAAAAAGTTAGAAATGTCTAAAAAACGGAAATTTTTGTCGCTCAAACACATGTAACTGTTGTTTTTCTTTATCACAAAATAATTGCTTTTCTGCTCGAGTTCTAAAAGTTGCACAATTTCAGTTTTCATTAAATTCATGTCATATTTTCCCGAATTAAACCCCAAAACTGGAATTTCCTGCAAATAAGTTTCAAATTTTTCCCTGATAGAAACTTCCTTGATCTGATCTAAAATATGCCCCCATTTAAGAAGAGCTAATTCGCAGATGACTTGACCTATCTCAGTCATGTAACTCAACATGTCTTTTAAAAGTTTTTTCAAGTCCCCTCCCACAAAACAGCGAGGTTCCCTAAATCCCTCCACGTTACTGCAGACACTGACACTGACGGGCACGTGACGGGCTTCCCATTTTAATTTGTCCGATACTCTGCAGGGTTCTTTTTGCAAAATTACCTCAAAGTCATACACGATAAACCAGGGAAAAAATGCGTCCTGAACCCCAATTCCACAACTTTTTATTTGATCAAACATGGTCTCCGAAGGCGCATAAAATGTCCCCGGATATTCCCATTTGTTTAATCCTTTGCACTGTTTCATGTGCCTGCGCCATTCGTTGGAGTGACGTCAAATCTCACATTCGTGATCATAAAAGGCCTCCATTTACTGTTGGGCCTCAAATTATTCACGTATTCCAAAGGATCCAAACGACGAATTTTATTCTGAAATATTCTCAGATATTTTCTACTCCCGATTAGAAAAGGCGAGGGAAACAGAGAGTCGTTCACGTGGGGTGCAAAATATCTGTACTCTCCGGTTTCCATATTCCTTAAAATAAGACCTAAAGAAAGATTGATTTTAAAAGCACCATTTTGATCCGTAAAAATCTCATCCAATTTCCACCAAATTTCATCTACACCGTCCCTCAAATTATTGGTGGGTAAATTGTAAACCACCTTTCGCCCTTGGTCGATTTTACCGTCGGCTAATATCACGTTTTGATTTCCCTCATAAATCTGCCTCAAAGGATCGTCTCTCACCGGATCGCCCCAGGGAGGCTCGTCTAAATGAGCCTCTTGACGCCAAGGTCTGTTCTGAAAAGCTCCCCCGTGCTGCATGTTTTGATGCACGTGCAATTCGTAACGTCCCTCAAATATTCCGTCGCACTGACGACATTGGCATTTTCTCTTTTTTTTAGGCAATTCTTCATCGCTTCTTTCATGCCCGTTTGCTCCGTCTGCTATTTCCTTCGTTTGACCCTTCTGTACACATACTTTTTCGTGTCTTTTTTTATTAAACAAGGACGAAAATGTCTTTAAACAATCTTTACATTGAATCACCACGGTGCTCTGCTTGACACTAGTTTGTTTCACTTTACAACGGTGCTGTTCACTCTTTTGTTTTGAAACAAAAGTCTGAAAACATTTTTTACACTGAAATTTTTTTAAATCTTCCAAAGGACAACCCCCTACATTTACACAGGTCAATTCGTGTTTTACACGTTTTTGCACATTCACAAAACCTTTACCACAAATGTAACAATGTAACCTAGTTTTAGCCTGCAATTTAAAACATATTTTTTCATGTCTGTTTTTACTAAAAGCACGCGCAAACGTTTTCAAACAATGTGGACACTGACTCATTTTTGCAAAGCCTTTCTTTCCAGTTTGGGGTTGGGAAGCAAATAACCACTACTGGAAGAAAGAATACTGATCCACAAATCTTTTTCAACACCCCCTCTCGACAAATTATAAAGAGAAGTGGCAATTAAAAGAAATAACACCAAAACCTGAACAACAAACAAAATTAATGATTTAAGCGTGAAATGGTCTGCTGGATTCATTTTTCAATTATGCTCTCGTCTTCAAAAAGAACGTCTTTTTATATTAAAGTTTTTCTCGCGCATGCGCAGTACCACGCTTTCTAAAATTTACGTCGCGCATGCGCGCTCTATCTTTTATACCCAAAACGTCACGGAAACATTCTCGACTTTTCCATTATCCTCCCATCATCTATACGTCACGTTCAAATCCCACACACAACCTCCTCTTTTGCAAGCGCTCTCATCTCACTTTTTACTCGCGCATGCCCACTCCCTCCACTTTTGCGCGAGCATGCGCACTCCCCTCCTCTTTTACTCGCGCATGCCCACTCACTCCCCTTTTGCGCGAGCATGCGCACTCCCCTCCTCTTTTACTCGCGCATGCGCACTTCCGGTTAACCTGAGGTGCCTCCCAAATTCGCTGCACCTCAGGTTAACCACCCCGTTAATTTTAATTGGGAATCCAATTTTAGGAGCTCAAAACTGCACCTCAGGTTAACTTTGGATTGTTATAATGCGCGCCTTTATACTACTTGCAACCTGATTTTGCTAATTCTTTGGCACTTTCACAATCAAGCTCATTACACTCTTTCTCTAGTAAAATCATGGTGTTTTTTCACTATTCCCAGCAGAATGTGTAAGTATGGTGGACATACATGGATAAGTTTAATGTTCCATAGCGGCTCAAGAATGACATTATTTTGAACGTGACAGCAGCTGGTTTTGCACATTTACCCTTTGTCTTGAATCTATGATAATCTTATCTAATTGACGTGAGTTTTCTCAGTTGAGCGCTGTGTCTAGCTTGTTGAGGTATTTGTCCCTCTGATGCAGCTGATGTACACCACATACAGAAATGTGTCCCTTTTGCCTCTGACAGCCCATATAACTGGGCAGAAAAGCATAATCACCATATACAGGAAAAGTCTTGCACACCTGTTTCTCCTCATAGCTTGAGAGAGTTTTGTTACATCACCTTCAAAAATGGACACCACCTCTTTCAGGTTTTCATAATGACCCTTGGCTTCACAACAAGCAAAGACTACTTTTTTTTCTTTCATATTTGGGGAATCCAGGTTGCAGACTTAGACAGCTTAAATGAATCCCCACTATGGCCACCACCAATTTTTATCCAGACTTAGTCATCTAGCAATCCACGAACCCAGGTCAGCTTCCCAGTATTGCTGTGGGTATTAGTCAATCACAAAAGAAGACAAGTCAGTGATATAAACAAAAGGAATTTCCTCTTTAATGAAACCATCTACACTTTGTAGTACCTTCTCATCCTTTTGACCAAATTCTGACATTGATAGAGTAAATTTATCCACAATAATCTGATTCCTCTCCAGCCTTTCTTTTTTTCGCAGTCAAACTGTACCCCAACTTTCTTGAAAAATCATTTTTGAGTCCAATGTGATCAAGAGAGGCCAACTGAAGTATTAATCACAAGGGCAAGTGTCTTATTGACACGTGTTTTCATTTGAATTCCAGCATTTCTGCAAATATTTTCTTTCTGGTTCTTTTTTAACACCTTTACCTCGGTTATTTGCTGTCGCTGCTGAGATGTATGGCCTCACCCTGGCACTGGCTTCCTGCAGTGATCGATTTCATGTGTACATTTCCATTTCAATGATGACTTTATCTGGCTACTTGACTTACAAACTTGTTTCAGCTTGACAAGTATTAATGGTTGAACTACAGTTTTACACAATAATGTCTATGTGTCTTTTGAGAAGTGACGCTTGTGCTTTGTTAGCTTTTGTGCAGTCTTTCCTCCTCTTTACCTAATGAGAATCAAAGGGACCCGTGTAAAAATTCTTCCAAAGTCACACTTTGCTGGAGTGAAGGCTTGGGGGTTTGAGGAAGAACTGATGATGTTTGTACCTCAATATTGGTTCTGCTTCTGCACATAAAGTGCCTACTGGAAGAATTAAGTGTGCTTTCCAGTGGTACATCAGTTGGATCATTCACCTCTTGTTCAAATGTTTTGTCACTGTCAAAGAGAACTGCAGTGTATCATGCACTGTTGAATGGGACATGTCATCAACACATGTTGTTTGTTTTTAAGCAGTAACATACCCACATTTAGTACACTTTATGTCAATATCCAACAACTGATCTCTCCTTCTTTGAGCATTAGGCTCCACATCCTGATACACAATTATACCGTCACACTGTGGACACTGAATGGTATATTTGTTGCCTGTTATGACCACACTTAGTTTACACTGATTCTACAGAAAAGATATTTTTACATATGTTACACAAAAAACATTTTAGCTGAGGAACTGGCAAGTTATTGATCTGAAAGTTATCATTATTTGAGCTCTTTCATTGTCAGAGACCCTGAAATATATCTCTCTTAGTTTTGTGAAATATCAGTTTTCTCTGCAAAGTTTTAGATCGCCCTTTGTTATTTTTTGGGACCCAGGCTTTTTCTGTTCTTTATGCAGAAAGCATGCCTTACAGTCAATTCCACTGTGAGGTATTCATTTCTTTTATATTTCCCTTGCTTTTTCCTTTTTACCAAGATATGTCTCACTGGCATTGTCATTTTAAGGTATATCTTATTTTCTCAAAACAACTATTACACATATCTAATTCATAAAATATATAGATTTCATTCATATAACTTGAACATAGTTTGGGAGCAACTTTTCTTTTTCTGTCATTGTATTTTTGTGCTCCATTACTGCATGTTCTGCAAAGTTTACATTGTTTGTGATAATCCATTTTAGAATTTTTTATTAAAAATTACCATATCACTGTAGTATACTATTTTCACACATTAATTCATATTTAGAAACAAGAACTACTAATCTCATTCAGATTATCCCTTCAGGATAACACACATACACAGTAGGTAATTAGTGCCACAGGGGCATACGTAATTAACACATTAGTTAATAGCATCCCTTCTTATACTCACCATGCAGAAACAGTGAAGTGTATATTATAGGACTTGGTATAATTATTTTTATCTTGAAAACTGCCACCTCGTTCAGGAATTTAAATGTGTCTTTATAATAAACAGATGTTACATAGTGATTTAATTTACTTGCATGAAAAAAATAAAATAGAATTAATGCAACAAAACTGCGAATGCAAATCACCTTAGCTAGAGCTCTCTGTTCCTATAAAAACTGATAACTAAAACTTCAAGACACAGTATATTATTTCCAAATAAATGTACATGTATTTATTATTTAAACAAAATACAGAGCAAAACATTTCTTTCTGTTATTATTTAAGAAATATTAAATGTTTTAATAATTTCATAGACAAACATATTGTATATATAGAGTAAATAACGTACTAACTAATAAAAGTAGTCCTTGACTAAAATATTAGAAAAAGATACTGTAAGAAGGAACAAAACTGGTACAGCAATATCAGAACATTTTTTTTTAAATGCTCACCAGTAAATTTGATGTTCCTCAAGGAATAGATAATACACCTGCAAAGCAGTAGATTACATATCATTACATTATTTATTAATTTCAAACACTTAATTCATGTTTATTCAAAGGTCAATGCTTGATGGAATAACTTGATTTGTAAATTTATGTGATCTTTTTAAAAAAATACTTTTATTACGCTACAATAGCTTACCATGTGGGACTTAATGCTGTTCTCGGGTTGCCACACCCGGGGCCAACGTCTTAGAAAAAAAGATCGTTCTTGTTAGCCACCGGATATACTGGTAGTTGTCGTCACGTGATATCTTCTGACCAATCGCCCTACTTTCTCGTTGGCCACGAAGACTGGTAGCAGTTTGTAAATATACAGACATTTTCATTTATTTCTCAGTATTCACGTATTGTTGGAGGCTAATATTTGGACATTTCCTTAAATATATTTCATAGATCATACTGTAAAATTTTTAGTTTCACAGCTTAAGTATTTTCCCTTCAACCCACGTGTTTTGAGTTTTCTCGGTCCAGGCAATTTCAATTGTACGTCTTTTTATTGCGTTAAAATGTCTCTTCATCAAGCAAACAAAGACAAACCGAGAGCTCAGAAATGCCGCCATTTTTGCTTCAGTTTTGATACTCATAATTTCTGCCCTACCTGTAGGGAGGCTGGCAAGGGAGATGACCCCTGTGTCACTTTTGAAGCACCCTGTCATATTTGCACGTCTCTCTCTGATGAACAATTGCAAAAAATTCAAAACAGGAAGCGTTACTTAAAAAAGCAAAAAGCGGAAACTAGTTCCAAAGATGAACTAGATCTCTTGGGTGAAGGCGATGGGGACTCTTTTACTGGTTCTAATGCAGACCTTGAGAGTGCTGCCGATAACCTCTTTACCTCACCCCCCCCCCATCCTCAACCTCTCGCCTTCAGTTCTTTATCACTAAAGACCCCAGCAAAAGCTGTTCCACCCACCCCAGGTACTGTTTTGCAAAACAAAATTCAAAGAAATCTAGAGAAATCCCTGGGTGATTCCTTAAATATACATATACAGCAGCAAATGGGTTCCTTCCAGGCATCCATGTTAGAAGCATTTTAATCACTCCGAGAGGAGTTGGCAGTTAAAAAGCCTGCCAAGGTTGATCCCTCGCCTCATGCTTCAAAAGCTGGTCCATCCAGCAAGTCTGCTGCTAATCTGGACCTACCCCCTCCGAGGTCAAGTACTAATGCACAGTCCGAGGCAATGGATGTGGACGTTGGTCCAGCACTCCCTCCTCGTCTAGTACTTAACCAAACTTCCTCGGATCAGTACGTTGCCCCTTCTGAAGCCATACCGAAGGATTCCTCGTACTCACACAAAAAACAAAGCCACAGGCAAACAGTAGCACCGAGCTCTGCCTCGGATCAACTGGATGATTCCGACGAACCTCGGATCCATCCTAGACCTAAGAAACACTCTGACAAGCGCAAGCATAAATCTAGGTCCAGATATGTGTCATCTTCAGAGGAAGATCACTCCCCTGTTGCCAGACACAGGTCTTCTAAGCCCTCTAGGGCTCAGCCCTCAGGCGCAGCTTCTGATCAAGACCTCCCACAACATGATCCAGACCCCCCTTATTATAGGGAAGTAGCCCTGTCTGACATTCCCTCCCAATACTCTGAAGAGGTAGACACCTTCAGACGCATTCTTTCTCTCCCTGACCCCAGGGACTCTATGCCTAGGTCGTCAACTTCAGTGTTGAGTCTGGATGACGAAAAAGGCCGTCAAGAGCTCAGACCTAGAGGTCCTTCCTCTATCTTACCACTTAGCTCAGTTATCAAGGACGCCTTTGATAAATTTCAACATGATTTCAAAGCTGCCAATTTATCTGAGGGAAAATATCTCAAGCCTCCTCCATCCACTTCTAAGTGGTATAAGGTTGGACAGCCCACTTTTCAAGACAAAATCCAGGAGTTGAATACGGACTTTGCTAAGATCTGTATTACTCCTAGACCTCCTGGGGCACCAGTAGCCAAAGTCGCTATGCCAGTCCTTAAGGAGCTGGAACATCAGGCTAGACAGAATATTTCAACCCTCAATTTCACCGCTGCCTTTGCCAAAACCTCTTCTTCTTGCAATGCTTCTTTGGAAAAGTGCCAACATAGCATCAAGTCAACTGTCAAGAAGATAAAGTCTCAGATCCAGAAAGGTGCCAATCCTGAGAAAGCAGCAAAGCGCGGATATGAGGAAGTTGCTGAGTACTTGGATTTTTGGAACAAGACGGTTCTTGTCCAACATAGAGCTCTTACCTGTCTCAGCAAATCGCTAGCCCATATTCTCCAGAGGGAATTATATTCTATGGCTAATACCGGCTTGCTTAGGCGCGAAGCCGAAATGACTCTATTGCATCCCCAGCTAGGGGAAACGAGACGCCAAGAACTTAGGAACTCGTCCTTCTGGGACTCCTCCTTGTTTCTAGTCTCAACTTGTTAAGGAAGGTGAGGGTTTTGCACCCTACCAGAATAAGCCCTTTCGTGGCCCCCACAAGAAAAGAGGCTCCTACAGGAAACGCCCCTATGGGGGCAATTCCTCTCAAAGCAGTAACCAATCCTTTCCCTCGGGAAGAGGAAAATCCAACTTCAGAGGCTCCAGGGGTCGTTTTCGACCCCACAATAGGGGAAGAGGGCGTGGAAACCCCCCTTCACAATGACTCCTCCAAAGCCTCATTCAGTCCACCAGTAGGAAGTCGCCTCCGTTCTTTCAAGAGAGACTGGCTAACAAACAAATGTTCTCAAAACGTGTTAAACATTATCACCAATGGCTACGTTCTGCCATTCCGTTCAAAGCCAAACTTGATCAGATTCCCTCTGATTCCATCAGAGTACAAGGCCCAACAAAAAGACCAAGCCTTGGCCACTTGTATCCAGTCTCTCTTGTCAAAGAACGCCATCGAAAGGGTGGAAAACGTAAAATCTCTCGGGTTTTACAGTCGCCTGTTCCTAGTACCCAAGCCTCACCAAAGGTGGAGGCCAGTCATAGACTTAAGCACGCTCAACACTTTTCTACATGTAGAAAAGTTCAAAATGGAAACCCCGGAGTCCATCAGGACTTCCCTGGTCCTAGGGGAGTGGGTATCGTCGATAGACCTGTCGGACGCATACCTTCACATCCCCATCCATCCAAACTCAAGGAAGTACCTAAGGTTTTGCTACAAGGCCCAGGTGTTCCAGTTCACCTCCCTACCTTTCGGACTGGCCACAGCCCCCCAGGTCTTTACGATGATCGTAAAGGAAGTGAAACTAATGGCCCTCTCAAGAGGACTCAGAATTCACCAATACCTGGACGACTGGCTGATCAGGTCCCAGTCCCAGGAGGAATCTCAAAGGGACACACAGGCAGTGGTAGACCTAACCCAATCCTTGGGTTGGATAATCAACCAGGAAAAATCAGAACTGAAACCTACTCAGGTATTTTCGTTCGTGGGCTACGAATACCACCTAGATTCAGCCCTTGTAAGACTCACTCACGAGAGATGGCTCAAACTTCAGGATTTGATCCTACGACTCAAGTCAAAACGTGTTTTGACTGCAAGATGTTTGATGTCTCTAATTGGGTTGCTAGCCTCAACGGAGAAAATGGTCCCGGAGGGACGCCTTCACATGAGGCCCTTTCAGTTTCATCTCAAGGAGCACTGGAGATATCCTCAGTCGCTGGACAACCTCCTTCCTTGGACAGAAGCCATTGTAGCCCACCTAGATTGGTGGCAAAACCCCTCAAATGTGATGAAAGGCGCAGACCTTCATCCCAAGGACCACAGTATCCAACTCTTTACCGACGCCTCAAACGAAGGTTGGGGCGCTCACTTAGATCAAAATTCTACAAAAGGGCTGTGGTCAGAGCGGGAAAAAAGGCTACAAATAAATGTCCTAGAATTGAAGGCGGTCTCCCTGGCCCTTCGAGACTTCAAGGACCAGTGCCAGAATCAAACAGTGTTAGTTGCGACGGACAACTCAACAGTGGTAGCCTACATCAACAAGCAAGGGGGAACTCACTCAGCAGAGATGTGCGCTCTCCTGTGGAAAATCATGACCTGGTGCCATCACTACCATATAACATTGAAAGCCAGGCACATTCCAGGGTGTCTGAATGTGATGGCCGACCTCCTATCCAGGTCCAACCAAGTGCAGTCAACAGAATGGTCTCTGCACCCTCAGGTCTTCAAGCAAATCTGCCGAAAGTGGTTCACCCCTCATGTAGACTTATTCGCCACTCACCTGAATCACAAACTCCCTCTATATGTGTCTCCTATCCCAGACCCAAGGGCCTGGAACATAGATGCTGTGAACATAAACTGGACCAACCTCACGGCCTACGCCTACCCTCCTACGGCTCTCCTTCACAAGGTGATCCAAAAGATCAAGCAATGCCATTGCCTGATCATCGTGATAGCCCCAGGCTGGCCAGGGATGCCCTGGTTTTGGGACCTAGTGCAGCTCTCAACAGAGATCCCACTACAACTCCCAGTGTCAACGACCCTACTCAAACAGTCCCACAACTACGTGTTCCACAACAATCCACAACAGCTGAGGTGGCAGAGAGAATTGCTGCCCCTCAGCGGTCATCAACAAGGACCATCTACAGGTCAAAGTGGGCCCTATTAGAAAAATGGTGCAGAGAAAATTCGGTGGATTTCTCCACTCCATCTGTGAAACAAATCTCAGATTTTTTCATGTACCTGTACCAAGACCTAAACAGGCGCCCCTCGACCATTGATGGTTACAGGACTGTCATCGTTGACACTCTGGGCCCAACGGCCCAACACATTGCGCACAATGCAGACCTTCATAGGTTACTCTCCAGTTTTCACAGGGATCGTCCTAAAAGTTCCAGAAATTTACCCAAGTGGAACCTTTCTGTTGTCCTTAATGAGCTCACCAAAGCACCATTTGAGCCCATGAAAGACTCAGACCTCAAACATCTTACTCTTAAAACTGCTTTCTTGCTAGCCTTGGCCTCCGGCAAGCGCCGCAGCGAAATCCATGCCTGGGTCGCTAACAAAGTAGCTAATTTAGGCCAATGGGAAAAGGTAGCCTAGTTCCCTTCTTCTGATTTCATAGCCAAAAACCAACTAGCAAGAGAAGGTTCTCAAAGTGTGTCACCAGTGACTATCCCTGCTTTGACTACCATTGTAGATAGACAGTTTAAGGAAGACAGGACCCTGTGTCCCGTGTGGGCCCTGAGGTTCTATTTGGACCGAACTAAAGACCTGAGAGGGTCTCGTTCTCTCCTTTTCATCTTTAAGAAAGGACATACCTCAGACATCAGACCCGCTACACTCTCCTCATGGTTGAAACAAACCATTCTACTTTGTTACAAACAAGCAGATCAACAAGCCTTGGACTTGGTCCAAGTCAAAGCGCATGACATCCGGGCCTTCGCGGCCTCTAAGGCCTTTTACGGTGGAGTATCGGTGGACCAAATCATGCAAGCCTGTCACTGGAAAGCTCACAACACATTCACAAATTTTTACCTAAAAGACCTTACTTGGTCGGACACCGACAACAATATGTATCTGGGACCCGTAGTGGCGGCACAACAAGTCCTAGATCCTTCCCCTCAGACCAGTTGTCCTCGGAAAGAAAAAAGGGGGGGGGCACATCTGCTACAACCAAGTCTTCAGGAGTCTCTCCCAGGATCTAGGTATTCCTTTACCTTCAAGATGTTACGGGTAAGGTCATTTTATTTTTTAATTATCAGGTAATTTCTATTAAGGACTTAGTCAGTTGTCGTTAATCTCATATTTCAGGTTAAAAATTTCATGAGATGCCCAACCACTGGGTTGGTCAGTCACACGTGAAGGTCTAATAGGGACCCTTAGACCTCGAAGTGAGCACCGCTGCACTTCCGTCCTACTACCAAACATCTGGACAGTTTTAGCACTGTCCCTTTTTTACTCAGGTTTTTGGCTCGTTACATGCCCGATCTTCGGGATCGGGGCTCTGTAAAAGGGACTCAGACTGGCATTTCTGGCACTATTCTGTATATATATTAATTCAAATCTGAGAAAAAAATTACATATCTTCCAGTCTCAGCTGTAATCCCGCCACCGGGCTGTTGAATTCAGCATTAAGTCCCACATGGTAAGCTATTGTAGCGCAATAAAATTGAAAATTTTAATTACTTAAATGTAGCTTTTATAAGCTACAAGCTTACCATGTGGGACTTAGAAGAGTCCCGCCCTGCCTCCCCACTGTTTACAGCTGAGGGGTAGGTTTAATAAAACATTTCAACGAGAAAGTAGGGCGACTGGTCAGAAGATATCACGTGACGACAACTACCAGTATATCCGGTGGCTAACAAGAACGATCTTTTTTTCTAAGACGTTGGCCCCGGGTGTGGCAACCCGAGAACAGCATTAAGTCCCACATGGTAAGCTTGTAGCTTATAAAAGCTACATTTAAGTAATTAAAATTTTCAATTTTGGTATAATGTCCTAACTGCACTATTCCCGCATATTTTTTATGTGAATGCATTTTTATATGTTTTAAATATGTTCATTATATATTTTATTGATTGCAATTTGTTACAATTTTCGGAATGTCTCTAAATGTATATTTGTATTTTGTACTCTTATATGTTACTAGCAGGGGGCCACAGTGGTGCAGTGGTAACACACTTGGCTCCAAGCTCTGAGGTCAGTACTACTGTGGGGTCTGTATAGTGTGCAAAGGAGGGTGCAGATCAATATTTGAGGAGGGGGTGAAATGGGGGTGAATTTATAGGTTGCAGACAAATGGGGAGAGGGGATTTGAGGGGGAAGTGTGTTGACATGTGTATTGTGACTGTGGGGTTTAAAATTCATGTATGGTGTGTTTTTTTCCTGGTTAAAATCTATTTCTAAAGCATATTGTGAATCTCTGTTTTCTCGAATTACATCTGTTTTTTTATCCTTTTATTTCTTTAAATGTCATTGGCAAAGTTTACAAAACTGCCATCAATGGGTACATATGTAAAATATATTTTAAATTCAGAATATATAATAAAACCAAGTTATTCATACTATTTTGTTTTTGAATTATTTGCCCGATTTTAAACTTTTTTTATATTTATAAAGTTATTTATAAGTTATAAAATTCTTTTTTTCCAACAAAACCAAATAACTTTTTGTCACAGGGTCAGAATGAGATTCACTTGGTAAATGAAACCAATGTCTTATCTGGTGTAAAATTATATTTATCTGTCTGTAACCAACATATAATTATACAAAATAAAACTCCTGCATTCACATCCAACTATACAATACAAGCATACAAAACCACAATATAATTACACACCACAATCACAACCGGGTTCACACATACACATACATAAATATATACATTTATGTTATGTAATCACAACAATATTTATTCTACACAAAATATCAATGTTTATTCAATCAATAAGTCAGCAAAATCATCAAGTCAGCAAAATCATCAAGACAGCAAAATCATCTTAGGACTGTCCAAGTGTTAACTCCAGCAAGTATAACACCACATAATAAAGTCAAGCATCCAACATCAAAACATGACTAAACTCCAGCAAGTGTGACATCAAGAAATAACAACCATCCAATGTCAAAACATCAGTCACTAGCTCCACCAGCATGGAACTCCCCAAGTAAACACTGACACCAGCTACAAATAATTCAAAACACTATCCCAATACATCATCACAAAAATACAAATGATTTTACAACACACAATAAAAGATTTGTGATAATATAACAATATTTGTATGCATGACCAACTATTTACATTTATTCTATTTAAATACATGATTTATATGTAGAAATTATGATAACTTATTATTCACTGTAATTACAAACTGTGATGAAAATAATCATATACCTATCATATTCCCTCCAGAAATTCTCTCCCAACGGACATATGTTGACAACTCAACTTCTTCTACATAACTAAATGTTTTCTCCCACAGAAAGACTTGCACAATGTGAACACTACCAATATTGAAATCATATGAAACCCCCCTGATGCAATGCAAACCCAGTGAAACCATGTTTTTACACAGAGAAGTATGAAACAACACAAAGTGACAAAACCATATTACACCCAGAATGTACACATGTGGAACCACAAAACTTGCAACAATTTTTTCAAATGATGAAATCACAATGACCCCAATAGAATATCTATAAAACTTATGAAATCACTTTGTGACACTTTGTTTCTTGAGAAAAAAAACATCCTTACTGCTTGAGTTCCAAGCACAAAATGAACCATCAGACAGACTGTCTTATTGATAGAAATAATGTCAATTGTGAGCCCACCCAATTGATTGACACCATCACTAATTGATCTGCAACCTATAAATATGTACCAGTATCTCAACACCTGTATCCTTTTTAGTTTGAATTTCCTCCCACATTGAATGGCATTTTGTGTTTGTTATCAAAATGGTTGAAGGATTTTTCAGAAAATTGTTTTGTGGAGTCACTTTAACTTACTGTGAATATTATTATCGTGTTATCTACAGAATCGAATATTTTATATTTAATAATAACATGACAAGAACAGAGTCTTAATATTTAAGGTAAACTATGTAAAGTTGTATTACACCAAAAACATTAACAAAACAAAATTATTGTATATGTTAGGATTTGTTCATTTATTTCACTGTATCTCCATAATAAATGTTAGACAAGATTAGTGTTTAATCTTACCACAATTATACAACATATATAGAAAATTGTTATAAAATTCATACTGAATATTGTCTTTGTTGGAAACAAAAATTGAATATAAGTGCTAAACCTAAATATAGTTATTTTTCAGCACAATCACTTTTAAAGTCTTAATACATGTACAAATTATGATAAATATGACCCATGAACTTTTTTTGTGCACCAATTTTTGGAATTGTATATTGACATTCTGTGGTTATGAAATATTTTGGTGTTCAGAATTATCCCTGGTGCGATTAATATTAATTTCTCCATAATTTCTTATAAAATTAATGACTTTATGCTTTCCACTTCTTATACAAAATAGTCTAAAGCTATGATATTTTAGATGTATAATAAAAAGTAAAGTTAAAACATGAATGCTTATATCTTGAGTTTAAGATTTTGAGTGGATGGGGTTGTTGGTCTGTGATTGTGATTACTGCAAAATAATGAACAGATCTTTTCATTATTCCAAATAAAAAACCCCTAATTTTTAGAAATTCCCTCTCCACTGCGACAGAGGTGTGTGCTATGCTAGTGCTTTCAGTTTTTATCATTGCTTTCAGCTGAGGTCTTGATTCTAGTGAGCAACATGACAATATATCAAATAGTACTTAAGATGTGGAGACTTGAAATAATTTAATCAATCATGCAAAAGAAATATCCTGGACAAGTGCATTATGTACATTTTATTGCAAATAATATATTTATCAAATATTTTAGGGAATGAATAAAACATTAACCATCAATGATTTTCTTTCTTTTTAAATAGCGACGTAGATGTTTACAACCATTTTACAACCAGTGACAATAACAACATCTATTTAAGACCTGTTAGTAGCTAAATACACAGTAGCAAACCCATCAACATGAAAGTGTAAACATATGCTAATAATGTGAGTATGCATAAACAAATTGTATATTAAATAAACTCTGCAAACTAGTGTCCAAGTCTAAAAAGTCTTTTATTTTGTTTCATTGCTTTCATCTTCTGTATGCGAATCTGATTCCCCATCCGTACTTTCTGAGTTAAAACTGCTATTGTCATTCTCTTCTTCACTGTCAATAAGTTCATCAAACAATGATGAGTTCCATTGTAAAACTAATTTTAAAGCCTTTGCAAATTGGTAATGTTTTTCATCCATTATTTTTTGGATATCTTGCGTCACTTCCCGGTGAACCATACTCTTTTTCAAATTGTGCACTGTTATCAAAATATCAGCATACTGTTTCATAATACCCTTTCTATACTTCTAAAATAAGTCTTCTGTAGCCTTTTCTCTTGATTCTAGGTTGGAATAACCATCATTTTCATGTGAGTCAACCTTGTCTACATATTGATCATCATATTTTTCATACACTTGTTGCACTATGTTATGCCAACCAGATTCATCAGGTTCATTCATATTTTCAACACACAGCTTTTTCACAGGGGTCTCATTATTTTCAGGACAACCTCTTTTTACATGTTTCTGTAAGTCTATTGGAGAGGCAAAAATAACACCACAATCACTGCATGGACAATGGCTCTTATCCATTTTATATTCCATGTCAACTCCCTTTTTCACACAGTTTTCCTGTTCACTACCAGTTGTCTACTGAAGCCTTTTACAGTTTCCACCTTTTTTATAATGCTAGTTCTTAGCCTGTCTTTATCAGCCGTATCTTGTTTGAGGTCAATTAGTAAATATCGATCTGGTTCCTGTGTAGCATCACAAATGCATCCAAAAGCACGTGTGAATTATTTGGGTACATCTGCTTGCCAAATGTGCCACCTGTTGTTGGTCACATGGATTTTTAAAAAGTACAATATATTGTGTATTTAAATTCGTAGTTCTGTTTTCTTTACCTCGGTGGTACAAATTTTACAACAGGCAAATTACACTCAAATAACAGTGGTGAGATCCTTCAGTGTACATTTCACATATATCTACATTTGTGGTAGTCATCATAGATGTACAAGGTAGGCTGGCCTTCAGGATCCCACTGTCCAATACCATGCATAAATTCGATATAAGGAATAGTTTCTTGTAATTCAGTTTAAGCTGGTTGCCATAAGATCTTTTAAGGGGGAGGCTTGATCATTGTTTTAGCCTGTTGCAGTAAATGTTTCATCCAGGTGGTTTTTTCCACGAGAGGTTGGTCCTGCTAATAACATTGTGAATGGATGCCTAAACACAAAGGGATCCTCCAGCTTCGATGATACTTTCAAACAGGGATGAGAATTTTATCTCAAGAAAAGTGCTGCATCAGATGACAAACACTTGTCTTGTGCATGGTCAGATGTTACATATGTTGCATCAGGTGTTACATGTATTGCATTCGAAACATCAGGAGTTACATGTGTTACATCAGGAGGCACATGTGTTACATTTGAAAATTCAGATTTGACATAACCAGTTGGAGAAATGCAAGGATGAAAACAAAATTCTATTTCAAACTTTTAATAAATACACACCTTTTTAATGCCAGAGAAAAAACTAGATTGATGGAGGCAACTCGTCACAGTGTATACATGGTGTAGAATTGTTTTTTTTCTGGCAAAATAGAATCCACAGAATTGGAAAGAGAAAAATGTTCTCGGTTCTGCCTCAAACATATCTTCAGGGGCCACGGTGGCAGAGTGGTAACACTCTCGCCTCCCACCTCTGAGGCCAGGGTTCGATTCCCGGAACGGCCTCAAGTGGGAAAGCTGGTAGTTGCTTGCCGTTGGTCGGCAGTTTGCAGTACAGAACCCTAGCAAACTCTATGTACTGGTTTCCTCTGCCCTTCCAACTACCCGTCGTGATATGACCTGTACAGTGTTGAAAGCGACGTCAAACCCCACTGATAGCTTTTAACCAGGAAAAACACACCATACATGGATAATTTTAAATATACCGGTACATCTATAGCACACATAAAAGGGAAAAGAAAATTCTACAATAAACCCCCAATGGTGTTTCGCAATGTCTTCCCTCTCCCCAATTCCTGCAACCTATAAAATTTAAACCCCTCAGTCAAAACGCATATGCCACCACACTTGCTCCCCTTAAATTCCCTCCCCATTGATCTGTAACCTATAAATTCACCCCCATTTCACCCCCCTCCTCAAATATTGGTCTGCACTCTGTGCAGACCCCACAGTAGTGTTAGTGTTTCAATCCCCAAACCCTGTTGGAAAAGTTGGTAGTTTCTTACTGATGTTCAGCAGTTTACAGTACAGAACCTTGACCTATTGTATTTACTGGTTTGCTCTGTCCATAAAACTAGCAGTCTTGATATGACCCATGCGGTGTTAAAAGTGATGTTAAAACCCAAATAAACTAGATATTGCATCTTGACACAGTGTATCCCCAGACGGGACATGGTTGAAGCATGAATGTGTCAGACTTGAGTCACCTGTTTCCTGGAGCACCAGGTCAGGATTATCCATAGTAGGGCACAAAGTGGGCCCGACTTACTCCCCCACTCCTTAAATAGGCAACCACCATGGTGTTGTCTGTAGCAATAACAGAAATAACGTTCAAGCTGAGGTCTTGGAACTCCTTTAGGGGCAAAAGACTGCCTTGGTTCCAGATACTTTATGTGTAACTTGCTTCTGGAAGGGACCAGGTTCCCCTTGCAGTGTGCTCCCCTAAGCGAGCACTTGTCCCTCTTGATGCATCTGTAAGGATTTGCAGAGCATATTTAAGTAGGTGTAATGGTTGACCTTGAAGCACATTGTCATCCTACAACCATCATTTTAGATGGGGTGGAGTGAACTGGGATCCCCTTTTCTAGTGAGTCTGGTACCCTTCAGCTGTTGTTCAAGGGCCACTACATCAGCCTCATGTGGAGGCGACCTAGGTGGACTTGCTTCTCTATGGGTGTCAGTAACCCTTTCAGGGGCATCAGCTGCCAGACAGGGCCTGTGGGTCCGGAGAGACTAGGGTGGATCTGACCTTACCCTCTTCAAGCTGAACTGGGAACGTACCAGGTCAAAGACTTGCTAGAGATCCAGTTCTAATTTTTCATGTTAACCATTAAAACTTACTCCTGACACAGAGCTACTTGAGATTGTGTATGTTGGAGACAGGTTTGGTGGGCACTGGCATTGACCAACCAGTCAACCATGCCATAGTTAGACCTCCTTTGCCACCACTGAAAACACCCCCTGTGTGCTGTGAAAACAGACCAAACGGAAGTGCTTGAATTGGCAGGGAAGGCCCTGGATGGGAAAACTTCTAGGTTATCTACTCCTCTCGCTGAAGTGAGGTTAATGTGGTACCCGATATTCCATCTGTATTATTGAGGGTACTGAGCAACTTTTCTTACATGGCAACCTGGTCATTTCCTGGAGGGGAGGGTATAGCTTTCCTGGGAGATTTTTATTAACTTGGGACTGACCCATAGGGCGGCCCAAGTATGACCAGGCAGGTTGGGGCCAAAAAAACAGTGTCCACACTGGTGACAGGTTCACTGATCCACACAGTAAGAAACCATCCAAAAGGGATCTGCGACCTTGGGTCATTTCCACACAACCCCACTATGGAAAACACTAATAGCCTTTTATGAGAACTGTGACCCCTGGTCTAATTAGCAGAAAAATTTACCATTGCTTGAGTTGTGAAAACCGAGGGGAATGCTGAGTTTGTAAACTCAGGCCCCTGGTGTCAGCTGACACTGGTCACAGGCTGGGTAAAAGGCAATCTGAGGGCCTGTCTAGGAGGGTGGATCACTGTAACTCACTGGAACCCGGAAGAAAAACTTGAAGAACCTTTACAGTAACTGATACAGCAGACCTCTTGCTGACAGGAGGCTGACCAGTCCGGTTGAGTTTAACATCTCACGGGGACTAGTAAGTGTGGGTTGAGTTTAACATCTCACGGTGACTAGTGGTGTGGGTTCTGATAAGATAAAGCTGACAGGTAGTTGGACAAATCTTGTTGGGAAAGTCATTTATCTATAGACATTTTTGATCAGCTAGGAGGTCCTGACAGTAGCTTGGCTGAGTGGTCTGGTTGGCTGAGACAGTCATCTCACCGAGACCAATGACTGGAATAAAAATTTCTGTAACCAATTTCCTCGGGCAGTAACTGGTTGATCTAAGATGGCCACTTGTACCCTTAAAAGGCTTCTGCTTGTCTGTTAGCCAGTCCTGTGGACCTGCCCAGTACCAGGGCCTAACTGGTTATAGGTAAAGCAATGCTCTCTAACCAGTTCCTGGTGGCTCCACAGTTCTCATAGGAGCTGCCAGAACTGTGCGAATTAAACTACGTCTCAGCAGGGGTAGGCTTATTTCAAACAACTGCCTTCTTCCTGTCCATAACTGTGGAATCAGCAGATTTTCTCTGTAACCAACAATCCTCTGTAACCGGTAAGCCTGGATACTGGTACTCCATCATGTACTCAACCTCCAAAGCCATTTTCAATAGTTTCCATGCAATATAGTCAGCATTAAGTGTGAAAATATCTGCAAAAAGGCCAAATATGCCCTCAGTAGGGTACTTTGGCGGTCTGTGGATGACCTTCAATGAAGAGCTTCAAGCTCAAATTTCTGCATGCTTACAGAAGACATATATATTAGTGATCTCAACGGGTATCCGGATATCCGGGTACCCGAACCCTGAATATTTACCCGAATCTGCATTCACATACTCGAGTACCCGAATCTAAGCTTTAGTTCTGCCAATATCGCTCACGTTGGGTGGTATATATGATACATATATATTATATATGTATCATATATACCACCCATAGGATGATCTAACTTTCTGTATATGAGAACTGGGCCATAATGTGAAAAATGGCCAAACTCTGACCTTTAAGAGGCCACCAGTGACCTTGAAATTGAAGGTCAAAGAGTAGTGGGATGAGTGTGCCTCTCATAATTTTCAAAACCTCGTCCTCAGAGACATCAGTAAAGACAGAAAACGAGGCAGGATTATGTGAGCATTTTTCAAAGTCTTCTATAGTTTTCTGGAGTTCTAACTACTTTTATTCGTCAAATTCTTGAATAAATTGCCTTAGTTTTGATTTAATAGCCTGTTATCCAATGTAATATAGGGGTCAACGGTGGCCTGGTGGTTAGCATTTTTGGTGTCTAATCACAGGCAGTCACCTCTGTGTGGGTTCGACTCTCACAGGTGACAACTGCTGTGGGTCTGTCCCAGTATCAGACTGACTGTTGAATGGGAAACCCCAACTTTGACCTTTGTCCATTGCAATCTAGTCACATAATCTCAACCAATGTGTTGCACTTTTGTCTTTGTGCCACATTCGAGAGAAGATATTGTGCTACTTGATATAACTCAGCCACTTCACAGGTTGTTTTTTGGCAGATTTTGTTACGGTACATATCATGGACATACTGTTTGTATAATTCTGATGTTGACTCAGCAGCGTTCCTTATAAAAAGGGGTTTCACTAAGACTGGCTTTTAGTTTGGTCATGTTAATGTGATGGTATCACTTGTAGGAAATGGTCTTTTGACTGGGTTCAGTGATATTACATTTCCCCTACAGAATGATCAAATAAGAAATCACCAACTTTGATTTGTTCAGTAAAATCAGCACCAACTGCTGGAGCAAAGATAAGGTCAAGGATGTGTCCATGAGTATACATTTGATCCTGCACGTTTGGGCAAGGTTGCATGAATCCAGCCGACTCAAGAATCTGGCAGCGTAAGAGCCAGTCTGGTCTATATGAACATTTAATTTAAGCCACTACCAATGAACAACAGACTGAAGATAAAACCCAGTTAATTCAAAACATCATACAGGAAAGAATTCAAGCAAGTGTTTGATGGACAATGAAAGCAATCAATCAACACACAATGTCCAGGGAGTGTCCAAGACTGGTATCTATTCTCATGGACATTTATATTTCTAGAGTTACACATATGGATATAGATTTAATCACCAGAATTGAAGAGATTTTTTTTACTTTTTGGCATTCTTGGCATTGCAGGAAATAGCAATAAACTTTTTAAAGATCTTCAGCACTTGCCACTTGGTCAATTTTGAAACTCAGTATTGATTTAACCTACACTGAAATGTGAACAACCGTTTGCTACAGACCTGCTACATTTCTGAGTTGCAGGTCTGGTGGAACTGGAAAGTTTTCAAGTAAAATTCATACACTGATTCCAAAGTCGCCTGACAGAGTAGAGGAGGGTAGATGGAGGGTAGATAGCCATGGTGGAACAGCCACCTTATGGCCAAATCAGAACAGGCCCCTGGGTCAATTCATGTCATCTGATCATAAGCAGGATTAAAACCAATGCCCATAGGTAGGCAGTGATTAAATGCTGAACTTGCTAAAAACACGACCAACAGAAGTTCCACAAAGTAAAGTAAGGACAGTATTATGGACTTGCATGAAGTTCCATATATACCCTTCCAATTCCCCAGAGAGAGCACAAAGGTTTGAAGAAAAGTTTTTACCCGTCATAAAAATCAAGCTTTAAAACTGTTAAGAATGAAAAGACCCAGTTGGAGGTATGGGACTATTTTATCTAAAAAAACATTTATTCACTGTTGTATTACTGCTTTGATGTGTATTGTAATTATGTTGCACTTGCAACGTGTTATTCAATTGTTTGATGAATAGGTAATTTAGAATGCCCTTTAAACTTCCAGCATTGGACTTTAATTTAGTAGGCTGTTTCATTGTACCGATCCAACTCCCAATCAGGTTATGATTCTGAAAATTGTCTGTCTGGCAGGTGAATTTGCTCATTTATAGAGCTAACAAATTTAAAGTATAACCAAAACATTCGGGAGCATTTGGGAACCAATTATGTGCCATCCTGATTACTTTTTGAATATTGACCCATGCTTGTCCCTGGACTTAGGCGCATTGGAGGATTCATATCAATTTTGCGCTCTATAAATCCTACTATTATTATTATCTATAAATCCTACTATTATTATCTATAAATCCTACTATTATTATTATTCAGCACGATTTTTACCACGATTCCCCTTGGTTCCCAATCAGCTCCAGACTTCCAGTATTGGAGCAAACATTTAATCAATACAAACTACATGTGTATAAGTTCACAGTGAATCTAACATTACACTTCATTACCACGATTATTTTTCTGTAGTTTTGTTACAAACAAACCAAAACAGGCCTTTTCAGACTTGCCTGCATATTGTCATACCTGTTTGCCCTCTGATAATGTTACTGTAACTGTAGAACTAAACTGTCCCTCCCAGTCAGTAACTTGGAGGGTGTTCACCTCTACTTCCCGTTTTGCAAATCAGTCATTTACATTACTGACTGTGGAAAGAAGGGATTCTCTTTCCTCGTTGTAATGACTTCTTTTATAGAATTTAACTAAAGTTATGTGTCTTCCATTTGTTCCTGAAAGATGACAGAGAAACTGCTGTTGGAATATCATCAGATTGAGATTTTTTACTTACATACAAAACCCAAATCCAAGTCATTGCAATTCAAATGATTATTTGCCAAATGTGGTCACTATCAGACTGCAAGAGCCGCTGAATTTAAGACACATATTTGAATACAGATTACATATGTTCTCAATTTTCAACAGAATATAATATCACAGTTGTACAGATTTAAGTCATGTGGGAGCTGTGACTAGAATGTTTAGAATATTTTAAAACAGTAACTGGAATATTTCTTTTCCTGATTTTATAGAAGAAAATAAAATAGAAAAGTCTGGCTTTTACACAAAGCATTATCTGATCAACCTCCACCGTTCTAAGATTTTACTGAGAATTTTTTTTCTACAAAATAAAGTTAAACGAAGCAACTGTAGAATGCTACATATGAATATACCATGTTAAATCCATGGTTTTAAAGGATAAGGAAGGTAGGTGGGGCTTGGCAGTTTGATGGACAGGTGCTTTGGGAAGAATGGATAGCTGAGATAGCCAGCTTTCACACTAGGTCCTCGTTATCTGTCTGGGAGTTTCTGCTTGTAAATAATTAAACCACTTTGGTCACTAGATTTTGTGAACATACCTAAAGCTTTAAAATATCTTGCAATGTTCAAAGGTACATGGTTATCTGGCTCTCCTATTTTTCTACAAAAAAAAAAAACGAAAAGAAATTAAAAAAAATTCTGGTCTTTTAATTTGACATTCATCCACATCTGGTTTTTTTTGTATACAACTCATTCAGTATATTTAGGTTGCATTGTGATGATGGCTTATTATTCAAATAGCTAAATAATCTGTTGCAAATGCCATGAAAATACTTTTTATTGAGAGTCTTTGATCATATATTTAAATTATTGCTTTTGAGCATGTTTAAACATTAAAAATGAAGTATTAATGATAATTCATAATACCTACAAGATGACATACTCAGTAAATCATCCTTGGAATATGACCTGTTTTTGTTTTGTAGTTTACTCTCAATAAAACTCCGCCATGAAAACAATTCATCATTTCAGCTAAAGAATGGTATGTGTATTCGGCTTCATTCTACATCCATTCTTTATAAAGAACACTAAATCTTAATATATTGGGTTATTCAAACCATAAAAATATTACATTTATTTAAAATAACAATAATTAATGCAATTTATATTTCTTTTAAAATTATTTTAAACCTAGGAGTAAATCAGGAATTTTTGTGAATACTGTAAAAATGCAAATGATTGCGGAAATTTCAATATTTTCAAAATATAATCAGTTCACAAGAATGGATTTTCAAGCTTTAAGAAATTTACCAGTTGCTTTTCACAATCATTGTCTGAACGCCCTTATCTGAAATAACATCATGTACCTGTGTGTTTGTGAAGAATCTTCTCAAGCAGTGTAACTCTCTCACTTTTCATGGAGGAATTAATAATTTGTTGAACTATTGAACATTTATCTCAGAGAAAATCTCATGGAATAATATAAGATTGTAGATACTGTAAAGACTATATAAATACCAATATTCACCACATTCATACTGTGATTAAATCCATTGTAAATTGTTTGGAGGTGGGGGCGTCACCCTTCCCTTCCCCCAATCAGCAGTTTGTGTAAAAAGAGTCAATACACTTGTGTGTACAGAGCTAAAATTAATGATTTGGCAATATTTGTAGCTGTACAGTATTTCTTCAGACCTAACAGGCAGCAGTCATTGGTCTGTGTGTGGGTGGTGGGGCGGGGGATCTTATCAGTTCATGGAGTGTTCTGTAGTGGAGTCCTTCCACCTTGAGAGTTATTACTCCTAGAATATTCCACAGATCCAGAGATTCACTCCCATCAAGTATGTAAACACTAGCCTTCCCACGGCCCAGATTTCTAATGGTACTTTTATAGTATCCATTAATATCCATCTAAAACAGACTCTGTAGGCGCATAATACAGAATAGTAGAGGCCCAGATTTCTGCTGTAGTTTTATTAGTATACAGTATGATAATTTGACCCCTGATATGTGTCTCTGGTTATATGATTATGGATCTCTACTATTCTGTATTATGCGCCTACAGAGTCTGTTTTAGATGGATATTAATGGATACTATAAAAGTACCATTAGAATTAGAATACTGAAAACTTTGTCAAGTGCAATCGACTTTAAACCTCAAAAGGGAAAACATTTGTTCCAGATCGAAAATCTCAAAGAATTTCACTTTTGGTGTCTATAAAATCTACAAACCGAATTGGATGTCAACCTAGATAGCATTCTGACATTGACCTAATGTTGGAGCAATGGCAAAGGATCCATTGGTCTGAGGATGGCAGTCACTGTTAGCCCGACAGCTTTTGATGACCAAAGTGTAGAAACGGGCAATGATTGACAAGTTATGTACAAATATTAGGGGGAATTACTGATCAATTACTTGGTCAAAGGTAATAGTTACCAACAGAGAATGGGGGTCTCAAGATCATAAACCAGTGACAAAATCTTATTAAATAACTTTTTGTTTGTGAAATTAGGATATCATTTTCATGCCTTAAATTGTTAGTGAGTTGATAATTGTTGCCTCAATAAATGCACTATAATTAGTTCTTTTGATAAAGTTTCCCCAAACCTCGTTTATTGCTCCCTGCCATCTTGATAAAATCCACTGTTGGCCCACACTGGACCGAGGGAGTTTAAATTTAGAGATATGCAGTCTAATAATCTATTTAAGAATGAAATATTTCTCAAACACTTGTGATTATGTGATACTTGTCACAAAGGTCTTGATTGAGATGCTTACTTAATTTTCAGCATCATAATTTTTCTGAATGCCCTTCAACCCCGCAACTTGCTTTTTAACATTTTTCTAAATTCACAATGAAAATTGCTAAAAACAAAATATTTACCACAATTAACTCGTTTTCAGGATATAAAATTCGAAGTGACACAACTTGGTTGACCTAAAAACGGTTTGTGTGTAATCCTTTGAAATGGTTATTACATGGATTCTAGCTGACGAGGTTTAATTCCACTGCTGTATGGTTGGGCTATTGTTCCTGCTGAATGATCTTTTTTGTTCAGGTACGATGATATTTTGGAACCTTGTGTCTTAGAATTTGCTGCCTCAGAGACTAAGCACATTAACAAACTCTCCGTGATGCCGTTTCTTGTAAAATTATACATTGTTACACTATGGATTATTATTGCGATGTCTTTTTATGCATAGAAATAAAATATAATTAAAAATAATAAAGGTTAGATTAGCGCCTTCATCCAGACTAGCTCCTCGCATCTCCAAGTATCTACTCAATGAGATCCAGTCTCTCAGAATCCAGATTACAGTGTGTACGAGGATCTGCTGTCAGTGGCAGAGACTGGGAGCTTCAGAAATGTGTATAGAACGTTCAAAGTGCATGCGCAGCTAAAAGGTTTGAATATGTGTGTCATAAAGGAAAAAAAAACAATGCAAAAATAGGCCGAAACACGAGGGATAATATTTAGTAATGAAAGGAAGATGGACTTTTACACGAGTCCCAACTGACTGGGAGTGTTCATTGTAATGTGGCAGTTACACATCCACGGATCAGCCGCCGGATTGCGCCAGGTTTCCTAATATGGAAAATGTTGAGTGATTTATGGATCATATTTTTGGTCCGTAAGGTTGTTTGTACGGTTTGTAATGTCCTTGTGGCATCCGTAGTGGCATACCACGGTCCGTACGTATTGACATGCCAAGGATCAGATGAGATCCCTAGGGTGTAAGATCCCAAACATGTTTGATTTTTCTGTAAAGTCCATACAGATCTAGGTATCCGTAGCTCTTCCGTATCTCATCCGTAGCACATTCGTGTGTCCCTATTGTCCCTAAACCCATCCTGGATGTCCTTGTGGCATCCCTTTCATCCTTGACGCTTCTGCACCGATAAAAGTCCGGGAAAACATTGCCGGGTGGTCTAACCGGATCTGCTACGGACTGCCACAGAAAGGGTTTGCGGATTAAAAAACAGTCACAAAACCAATCCTTTGTGCAATCTTTTCATCCGCAAACCTGTTCGTTGGGGGTCCGTAGCAGATCCGTGGCAGTTCCGTAAATCTTTTACATGACCCACCCTCATCCCTTGTGCATCCCTGTCAGTTACCATATATGGAACCATGGCCTAATCTGTGGCGGATCCTTGGATGTGTAACTGCCACATTATAAAGATGGATCAATGATATCTGGCAATAGGTAGTGTACAACCTTATGAAAGTGAGAGGAGTGACAGCCTGTCAATCATGTATCACCCGTAGAACTTTACACTTAGTGACCCTTGGTATCTGGGAGCTGCTTTTTCTGTGAAAGTTGTTCAAATGAACAGCAAGTTGTCAGTAACCTGGTAACGGAAATATTTTCAAATGACTTCTGGTCTACACAACATTAATGTTTTATTGTTCTTTGTCTCTGAAAATATGTATTTTATCAAGGGTTTATTCTGCAAGACTGACAATTGATTATATCTGTCAGTAAATTACAGAGCTGCAGTTGGTGTGAGAAAGGCTTCCAACTTATTTTGGCAGATTTAAAGGTAGGTGCTCGGAAAATTATTCTAAGAATGTCATTAACTATTAACGTGTTTGCTGTGCCATTTAACGTGGAGAACTTTCTAGAAGAGGTGGATTCTGATATTTTTGTGATAAACAGGGACAGGCTGCCCAAACCAGGCACTGTGTCAGCTGACATACATGTGGTAATTACAAAGTTCAGGTTTTACGTCCCATTCAACAGCCAGGGTCATATAGGGACAGGTCCTCAGCATTGCCACTTGTGGGAGTAGAACCCAAACAGAGGTGACAGTCTGTGATAAGATACCAAACTCGATAACCACTAGGCCACTGAGGACCTCTATAGGTTGTAATGAATGGCTGGGTTATGCAATTCCATGCAGTCAATTTTGTATGCCTTTGATTTCTGCTTGGCAACCTTGTCATTACAGTTCCAAAAAGAGACCTCGTGTCTTGATCATACACTCTGAAGAAAGAGCTACCAAGTACATCCCAGCCTGCCCCTCCTTCACCCCCCCCCCCCAGTCTATATTGTAGTAAGACTTTTGAGTAGTCACTAGAATGCAAAACACATTCTGAGTTGTGTCAAATCAGCCCAAATAGGTCATCAAATGCAAATCCTAATGAATGTGTCCTGCCAAAATCCAAAGAAATCCAAACGATAATTGAGCAGAACTGGATACAGAGGAGTACATTTGGTTGTAGCTTGTGATCCCAACAAGGAAAGGTGTGACGTATCTCTTAAGTATGCCTGTAGCTGAAATGACAAAACAAAACCCTCCCCAATTTTGACATTGCATGAATATTAGACCTCTGTTTCAGCGTCATCATAATTTGAAACATTTCGTAAATGCACCCTTCGTGTTAACAATTTTCTGGATAGTTTTGAATTAAAAAAATTATATAATCATAAAAATCAGGATGGCTTCCAATAATGCCAAAACTTATATCCCAAAAATATTGCTGCAAATCTCTGTGATTGGAAGTGGTTTTTAAATGTGCACATATTGTCTTAAAACTACAAAAAAAATCCCAGATGCACAAAGTAAACTTTTGTAGCAGTGATTATATGAAATTTCCACTTCATATTTGTACCCTACATCCAGACAGGACCAATAAACATCCAGCTAAGTTACCGTTATGATTAATGTTACAGGTGGAATGGGTGTGGGAGGTTACCTGGTACAAAATGATACAGAATCCATAGGAGATGAGTCAGGGGATGAGGTCTTTTACATGACAACTGAACAGGTAGGATTTGTTTTGTTTATTTGGGGTTTTACGTCGCTTTCAACACTGTACAGGTCATATCACGACGGGTAGTTTGAAGGGCAGAGGAAACCAGTACGTATAGTTCGCTAGGGTTCTGTACTGTAAACTGCCGACCAACGGCAAGCAACTACCAGCTTTCCCACTTACGGCCATGACGGGGATCGAACCCCGGCCGCAGAGGTGGGAGGCGAGAGTGTTACCACTCTGCCACCGTAGCCCCTGAACAGGTAGGAAAGGAGATGAACATTTGAACAGGTAAATGAACATATAAACAGGTGAAGAAACAAAAAAATTAACAACTGGACAAGGAAGGAGAGAGATAAACACAAAAACAGGTAAAAAAAACAAGTGCATGAAAACCCAAAGACAGGCAAATAGACATAAACAGGTGAAAAACAGGTACTATAAAACCTGAACAGGTGAGAAAAACGTCATTATTTTAGGCTTTCTAATGCCTGATACTTCATCAAAACAACAAAAAGCGTAAATTTTTGGTGAAATATGTCACATTGTTACTTACAATTTTGCACTACATAATATCTTGTGAAAGACATTTCCATTTGTTAATTATGATTCATGTACGCTCACAGTTAATTTTCACCATATCACTGACACATGTACAAAATAATAGATTTTGTTCCTTTTAAAGTCTTGGTTACTGGCTTCGAGTTTGCAAACGATGCCACAACTAGTAAATATACATAAACAGGTGAAAAACAGGTACAATAAAACATGAACAGGTAAATTAAAACCTGAACAGGTGAGAAGACAGGTGAATGAACACATAAACAGAAGAAACAGGTGCATAAAACCAGGAGAGATAACAGTGAATTAAAACTTGAACAGGTGTGAAGACAGGCGGGTAAATGAATTGATGGACAGGTGAAAGAACAGGTGAATTAATCCTGAACAAGGGAAAGGAGTAGTTACTGAATTAAAACTGAAAAGATGAGAGAACAGGTGAAAGCAGGTTAAATGGCAGGTTTAATGTGAATTAGCACACGGACAGGAGTTAGGGCGGATGAAAACACATGTTCACAGGTACAAGGGCTGTTGAACAAGCTTGATACTTGGTTACAGCACAAGTTAATGAAAGTAGAAGAGAACAGGTTAACCTGTCAGAGAATCAGTACCTAAGTACAGAAAAACATGAATTGTGTGAACACTGAGGTAAAAGAGGAGGATGAAAAAAAGTTTATGGCTAATTAACAGTAACTTTAATATGTTACAATGTATTTACTAAAATATAAATCCAGCATCAGATTCCCACACATGAGGGCCTGAGACCAACATTTTTGTAGATTTTTATCCTAAAATTATTTTTCATTATTCTCTGAAACTCTAGCAAACTGCTTATATGTTACTTATGCAGACTTAACACTGATGTTAGTTTGGTCTTGGGTGAGACACAAATCTTGAGACTTCCTGTTATTTTACTCTGGTATGACACTCAGGTTAAATCAAAGTACACCATTGGTATTTGCTCAACATTCTACTTTGTAAACATTACTTGTTGCAATATGCCATTCTTCTAAATGTTTCAGACAGACCTAGCTGCTGCCAGTGCTCTCCCTGGGGGCGGGGCTTTGGGTAGTAGCCGTGACATGACGGACAGCCTGTCTACCACAGTTCCCCCAAGTATGCGAGCCCACGACTTTCAACTCTGCCACCAACCCTCGCGCTCTGGTCATAGACAGAGAACTCCCGATTTTAGATGCTGTGGAGAAAGCAGGTGCTCTGGGAGCAGATGCTGCAATGCGAGTGTGGGGTTAGTGGCAGCACAGTGCATGTGTGGTGTGGTTATTACAGCTCTAGCTGTCTACATGCAAATATCCGCCTTAGTGTTCACAACCAGGGAGTGTCCACACTGGGCAGGTGTACCTGTAAGTACTGCACATCATGTAGAAACTACCAAAGTAGCCCAACCGATAAGTATCTCAGTGCACATTAATTGCTTATATTGCCCTCTGAGAAAAATTTAAACGTAATATTATATATATATCTATGTATCACCCAACAATTTTTGTGGGTGAAGTTGTCTTTGTGACAGAGATAACATGCGATCAATTGCTCCTGTTTTGTAGCTATTTCTGGCTGGGGTGTTTGGAGTTTTCCTCTTTGCAAGTGACTTGAATTCTTACTCCGGAAGTACAAAAGCTTACGTTGTTAAGGTAAGATGTATGTGTGGCATATAAAACTAACATAAAAAAGAACCAGTAAAGTTAGGAACTGAGTTAATCATTGTTTCTAAAAGAAAACACAAAATGACTTCAAACATTTCTGTAACATTTGGACAAGCATTCTAATTTTAAAATGTAGCACAAAACACAAAATTTTGCACACTTTTCATGTATGAAAAAGAAGTCATCTTCATATGTAAATTTCTATTTTAGAATAAAAATCATACGTAGAAGAAGTTTTACACAAGGGAATTCACAATTCACCAAATCTATGTTATTTACACATTAAGGTACTGCTGGCAAACAATGAATATCTATTTGCTGTTCTGCCTTAAACTCTGTCGTAATTCTCTGTTTCACTGTTTTCAGTGCCTGATCTGCCTGCTTTCTGCCATCTCCTCTATCCTCTGCCTGACAGCTGCTGTATTTACAGGTTACCATGGTTTCCGTATATTGTCCTATTCCTCATGTCTACCCGTGCCCCCATCTCACTGTGTGTGTACATTTCACTCCAACGACCCCCTCGCCCAGATCTTTGTGTATACCATCCAGTCATGTGACCTGATCTACTCGCTTGTAATTTTCCTTCTCCTGGCACAATGTCTGCTCAACCTGACTGGGGGAATCGTGAGTTTTGCTCACATTATGTTGCTCTGGAGATCGAGGTATGGGAACTTTTACTCGGGGCTGAAGTTCTATTCTTACGCAGCTGACACACCACCGCACCCGTGGTTTGACCGTAGTCATCCACCCTACACAACAGAAAGCGCGGCGTCGTTACCACGACAACCACGAGTCACAGTGAGGCAAGCTTCTCATAGTATGCAGGTTGTGAGGGCTTGAACCCTGAAACAATACATGTGGCTTCTGAACAACGAAGGTATCACAATAGAAATAGATGGTGGCTGCCAAGAACAGTGATTTATGCACACAAACACACTTTCACCATTTACCAGTGCATAAGTACTATTTTACAGCAATACAACATAATATGCAATTATTCTTCAAACATTAACAGAAACTGATCAGTGAACACCAGACTGTCCCAAAAATTCATCATCTTTTCATGCAGAAGCATTTGCTGTCCCTTATTCTTTACATCAAACAGTACAATCTCACCTTACTCCAGTATTCTTTGACAAAAAACATGTGTAAAACTGATGGAAATGTTGCCAAAATAACCACATCGGATAGATGTACAAGATGGAGTGGAAGGTAACTGATCAGTAGCCATGATTTGGGATGATCTCAGAAGTTACACAAACTCACTGACACACCACATCAGTATACGTACAGAAACAATACAGAGTCTGACAGAGAGTGGTCATCGTCTACATACAAAAGTAGTGTCATCACCACAGTCTTCACAAGATTATCACAATTCAAACAGGATAGAATATTGGTTATGTTACAGTGAATGTATTCGGTGAATTTATTCGTAAAATCTCTAACTGACCCAGGGAATTTGCAAACTGTATCCTTCTATATTCAGTAAGTGCCAGAAAAGGACATGCTGTATCAAGAAAAAATTTTCATTTTTTTATATTTTATTTTATTATCAGATTACCTTTTTAAATTTTAATCAGTAAATTTTTTCCAGTGAACTGGTAAATCTATCCGGGGATTGCACAAGTTACAAAGTAAAGGTTTAGGGATTTCCCTGGTTCCAGGTCCATTTAGAGATTTTGTGAATTCCCTGAATACACAAATTCACTGTCAAATATATGCAGATTTTTAATATGAGATATGCAATATGAGATATTTCACCAAAATCGAAGTATTAGTGTACTTAATGGATATCATATTTGCTTACAATAAAGCATATTTACCAACCCATTATACCTCAAACTTGAAACTGATGAAATCATAATATTATAGGAATAACCCCCGACAAACCGTGGTATATGCAGAATTTTATCATGGTTTGAGGTTAAACACCCCGAAGGTGAATCCTGAGGGGTTTATTGTCTAAAACCATGGTATACCATGCGTATGCTATGGTTTGTCAGGTGTTATTCCTGTTCTAACATGACAGAATAATTTAATGTTAGTAATAATTACAAATTTGTTGATAAAACATATTTTTATTAAGGATGTTTCATACATTATTCTTTGCAGCAGTTTATGATCAGAACAGCCAATATGTCTATCGCAGTTTTACCAAAGCTCTTGACCAATCAGAATTGCGGACACATCCGTGTCATGTTAGAAGGTGACATCACTAGCTTGGCACCTCCTCACATTATATCTGTATGTCAGTCAGTGTGGTTATTTAGTAAACAAGATTTTAGTAACTTTGTGATTGAAATTTTATAAAGTTAGTGTTAGTTAAGGGTTGATTATTAAAGTATCAACAAGGAGAGAGCAGAACACCCGACTGGGTGTGACCCGACTTGCGAGTGTGGGAAGACAGTGACCAACATACTTTGGTGCTAAATGCTGGTGAAAGCTATTTTCATTTGCAATCTCTTATGAGCAGTACTGCTATATTTGTAGATGACATGGTTTCCGAAATATTTAAGAAAACAGCGCTCATACTATACATAAAAGCCTATACATATCCTTTGACATATCCTCGCAAAAAAAATAATGAATGGAGTGATGTAATTAAGATGTACTACACATTGTTTACGTCACAAGAGAGTCCAACTGACGAAATCCTGTCACAATATTGATCTTTTACATATGTGATGAACAGTAGCAGATTTCACTGTATATGCCCAATTGAAAAAAAAGAAAAACTCGCTCCTGACTTGAATTTTCAATTAAATCACACCAAATTTGGAGGAATCCGTCTGTACCCCATGAAGAATCGGCCCAGCAAATTTCAGCTTGATTGATTTTGTAGTGTTTGAGTTATAAGGGCAAAATGGTGCACAGACAGAAAGACAGAAAATGATCACAATAATCCTCCCCTATCGTCAAGTATTAATAAAAGGAAAAACTTCTGTTGCGAGTGTGATTTCATCACTGTAACTTGACCCATTATAGAAAATATAGTGTAGACACTTCTAATACTTCTTCTTATACAGAAGTAACTTCTTCTATATGATGGCCCTCTTGTCCACAAGTATGTCACAAAACACCCTGATAAGATGAAAGGTATTTGGTTTGGAAAACATTATCATTCAGTGCCATAGCTTATGTAAAAACCAGTATGACTAGGCATACCATTTTGTATCACTAATGAGATATACAATACTCCATCCCTAACAAATATTGCGTATAACCACAACTTTTTGAAAAACAAGCAATCAGTGTCCGTGACTAGGCTCTGTGTCAGCTGACTGTGTGTTATGAGCTTCAGAGTACAAGTGGAAGGAAAAAATGACAAATCTCAAAATGGCTATAGCTTGGCCATGCAAACAGGTACAGGTCTGCAATTTTACTATGTTACAGCTGATCCCACAACAGGTGAATAACATATTACAATAAAATATTCTAAATGCAAAACTTTTCAAGTTACAACTGATTTACTTGACAGTAATAACCTCAAAGTAACCATTGCTCAGCTATGCACTGAGCTACAGATCTGCAATTTCACTATGTTATAGCTGACCCAAAAGAAGGGGAATAACATATTTAAACAAAACACTCTAAATGCAAGAAGGTGAATAACATATTTAAACAAAACACTCTAAATGCAATAGTTTTCAAGTTACAAGTGAGTGAGAACCTGAAAGTAGCTATTTCTCAGCTGTGCAGTGAGGTACAGGTCTGCAATTTTACTATGTTATAGCTGACCTAAAAGTAGGTGAATAACATATGGAGAGGAATGGATTAAGTGCAGTATTTTTGAAGATATTAGACATTTACTCTTTCAGTAATTTAGCTAAAGTTAAGGAAATAGCTCTTACTCACTTAAATAATGCAATAGAGCTCCCAAGTACATACCATCTTGTAGGTAAGGGGAAAGTAGCTGAACAACATATTTTAACAAAATACCCTAAATGCAATAGTTAAAGAGTCAGAAGCCATTTACTCAAATTTGCTTTAGGCCAAAATAAAAAAACCTAAAAAAATCTGATTGGAATAAAATTCCATTAACAGTGTTGATTCTAGGAATTTCAGAAAGTGGGGGCGATCCCCCACCACTACACAAAATGTGGGGGAGGGGCTAAAAATTCTGGGGGACGACTTTATGATAAGTTTAAACTAATAAAAAATACATTTTCAGTTTATTTAGACATTTTTAGCAGTGGATCGACTTCAATTAATTAGTGGTCAATTTTTATTGTCTTGCCCAATAAAAATAAACTTCAAGGCTAGTTATAGAATTTTTAAAAAATACTAAAAATGGTTATTTACATCAAAGTGGCTCCTGTCACGGCATTATGGTTTTAAGTTTTCATCTGAAGTCATGGCATCACAAATTCAGTCATAACACCATCAACTAGAAATAGGACGCCCTGTTGCTTGTAGCTGCGACATATGAATAGAAACAGGATAGCATAGAAGAACACACATTATCATGTGTAATGTCCACCCTATCAACCTTTTGTTAAGAAGATAGAAGCAAATTACTGTTTATCTATTTTTGGCAAAAATTCGAAAATTCAAAATGGCCGCCAATTTTGGGAAAAGGAAAATTTTTTGAAAATTGCCAAGAGTACATTTCTTAGATAGCCTATGGGTCGAAAATTTCAACGAAATAACTCTATTTTGCACGGTTAAGGCCAGTTTGTGTTTTTCCATTTTTGGCAAAAATTCGAAAATTCAAAATGGCCGCCATATGTGGGGAGGGGAAAATTTTTGGAAAATTGCAAAGAGTACATTTCTTAGATACCCCTGTGGGTCGAAAATTTCGACGAAATCGCTCTATCTCGCACGGTTAAGGAGATAGAAGCACATTTGTGTTTTGCCATTTTTGGCAAAAATTCGAAAATTCAAAATGGCCGCCATTTTTGGGGAGGGGAAAATTTTTGGAAAATTGCAAAGAGTACACTCCTTAGATACCCTGTGGGTCGAAAATTTTGACGAAATCGCTCTATCTCGCACGGTTAAGGAGATAGAAGCAAATTTGTGTTTTGCCATTTTTGGCAAAATTCGAAAATTCAAAATGGCCGCCATTTTTGGGGAGGGGAAAATTTTGGAAAATTGCAAAGAGTACACTCCTTAGATACCCTGTGGGTCGAAAATTTCGACGAAATCGCTCTATCTCACACAGTTAAGGAGATAGAAGCAAATTTGTGTTTTGCCATTTTTGGCAAAAATTCTAAAATTCAAAATGGCCGCCATTTTTGGGGAGGGGAAAATTTTTTGAAAATTGTAAAGATTACATTCCTTACATACCCTGTGGGTCGAAAATTTCGACGAAATCGCTCTATCTCGCACGGTTAAGGAGATAGAAGCAAATTTGTGTTTTGCCATTTTTGGCAAAAATTCAAAATGGCCGCCATTTTTGGGGAGGGGAAAATTTTTTGAAAATTGCAAAGAGTACACTCCTTAGATACCCTGTGGGTTGAAAATTTCGACGAAATCGCTCTATCTCACACGGTTAAGGAGATAGAAGCAAATTAGTGTTTTGCCATTTTTGGCAAAAATTCTAAAATTCAAAATGGCCGCCATTTTTGGGGAGGGGAAAATTTTTGGAAAATTACCAAGAGTAGAATGCTCAGATACCCTGTGGGTCGAAATTTTTGACGAAATCGCTCTATCTCGCACGGTTAAGGAGATAGAAGCAAATTTGTGTTTTGCCATTTTTGGCAAAAATTCGAAAATTCAAAATGGCCGCCATTTTTGGGGAGGGGAAAATTTTTGGAAAATTGCACAGAGTACACTCCTTAGATACCCTGTGGGTCGAAAATTGCAACGAAATCGCTCTATCTCGCATGGTTAAGGAGATAGAAGCAAATTTGTGTTTTGCCATTTTTGGCAAAATTTCGAAAATTCAAAATGGCCGCCATTTTTGGGGAGGGGAAAATTTTTGGAAAATTGCAAAGAGTACACTCCTTAGATACCCTGTGGGTCGAAAATTTCGACGAAATCGCTCTATCTCGCACGGTTAAGGAGATAGAAGCAAATTTGTGTTTTGCCATTTTTGGCAAAAATTCGAAAATTCAAAATGGCCGCCATTTTTGGGGAGGGGAAAATTTTTGGAAAATTGCAAAGAGTACACTCCTTAGATACCCTGTGGGTCGAAAATTTCGACGAAATCGCTCTATCTCACACAGTTAAGGAGATAGAAGCAAATTTGTGTTTTGCCATTTTTGGCAAAAATTCTAAAATTCAAAATGGCCGCCATTTTTGGGGAGGGGAAAATTTTTTGAAAATTGTAAAGATTACATTCCTTAAATACCCTGTGGGTCGAAAATTTCGACGAAATCGCTCTATCTCGCACGGTTAAGGAGATAGAAGCAAATTAGTGTTTTGCCATTTTTGGCAAAAATTCTAAAATTCAAAATGGCCGCCATTTTTGGGGAGGGGAAAATTTTTGGAAAATTACCAAGAGTAGAATGCTCAGATACCCTGTGGGTCGAAATTTTGGACGAAATCGCTCTATCTCGCACGGTTAAGGAGATAGAAGCAAATTTGTGTTTTGCCATTTTGGGCAAAAATTCGAAAATTCAAAATGGCCGCCATTTTTGGGGAGGGGCAAATTTTTTAAAAAGTACCAAGAGTACAATGCTCAGATACCCTGTGGGTCGAAAATTTTGCCGAAATCGCTCTATCTCGCACGGTTAAGGAGATAGAAGCAAATTTGTGTTTTGCCATTTTTGGCAAAAATTCTAAAATTCAAAATGGCCGCCATCTTTGGGGAGGGGAAAATTTTTTGAAAATTGTAAAGATTACATTCCTTAAATACCCTGTCGGTCGAAAATTTCGACGAAATCGCTCTATCTCGCACGGTTAAGGAGATAGAAGGAAATTTGTGTTTTGCCATTTTTGGCAAAAATTCGAAAATTCAAAATGGCCGCCATTTTTGGGGAGGGGAAAATTTTTTGAAAATTGTAAAGAGTACATTCCTTAGATACCCTGTGGGTCGAAAATTTCGACGAAATCGCTCTATCTCGCACGGTTAAGGAGATAGAAGCAAATTTGTGTTTTGCCATTTTTGGCAAAAATTCAAAATGGCCGCCATTTTTGGGGAGGGGAAAATTTTTGGAAAATTGCAAAGAGTACACTCCTTAGATACCCTGTGGGTTGAAAATTTCGACGAAATCGCTCTATCTCACACGGTTAAGGAGATAGAAGCAAATTAGTGTTTTGCCATTTTTGGCAAAAATTCGAAAATTCAAAATGGCCGCCATTTTTGGGGAGGGGAAAATTTTTGGAAAATTACCAAGAGTAGAATGCTCAGATACCCTGTGGGTCGAAATTTTTGACGAAATCGCTCTATCTCGCACGGTTAAGGTTTACTCTCATGCGTAACTCAAGAGCTGTGTTCAAATACACACTTCGTGCCTGTAGAAGACTGGTTAATCAAAAGCGAGCTGACGCTATGGCAACTAAACTTCTTAAAGGTGGCTTATCGTGCCACTTTTGGAAAGATGTCAAGAAACTGACAAACTGCAGACCCACTCTCCCTAAGACTGTTGATGGTGTATCTGGTGAAAACAATATTGCTGAACTCTGGAGAAAACACTACCACAACATATTTAATTCTGTGTTCCCAAAAAACTTTGATCCTACTGTTCTTAAGAATCTTAAATATCACACTTCATGTGCAGTCTCAAAATCTGAAGTCAGCGAATGCATCAAGAAATTATCTACGGGAAAAGCTCCTGACATGGACAACCTTACAGCTGAACATTTAAAGAATTGTAATTCTCGTGTACACCTTATTATTTCAATGTGCTTTTCTGCAATGTTAGTTCATGGGTATCTTCCCTCAAAAATGATTTCTGGTCATATTGTACCTGTAATTAAAAATAAGTGTGGTAAATTGAGTAGCAAATCTAATTTTCGTCCAATTGGTATATGTACCATTATGTCAAAACTGTTTGAATATATTTTACTATCCAGGTTAGAATTATATCTAAAAACGTCAGACAATCAGTTTGGCTTTAAAAATCAGAGCTCAACCAACATGTGTATCTTTTTGTTGAAAGAAATTCTCCATTTCTATAAAAATAATGATACAAGTACATTTGTTACATTCCTGGATGCCTCTAAAGCCTTTGATAAGGTGAATCATGGAATACTTTTTCACTGTTTGTTAGAACGTCATGTTCCAGTGTATTTAATAAGAATTTTACATTATTGGTATGCCAATCAGAAACTATCTATACGTTGGGGTTCTACTGTGTCTGAATCATTTACGACGAGAAATGGTGTGCGACAAGGAGGTATCTTGTCACCATTACTATTTAATGTATATGTTGATAGACTAAGTACAAAGTTGAACCAGTTAGAAACAGGTTGTCTGTTTAATGGTTGTGTCATTAATCACCTAATGTATGCTGATGATATTGTTCTCTTTGCTCCTTCAGTTAAAGGTCTACAATCATTAATTAATGTCTGTTATAGATTTGGTATCGAAAATGATATTGTTTTCAATGACAGTAAAACTGTTTTCATGAAAATGCTTTGTAATGATGATAAGCGACAAAAGATTTCTTTCCCTCCTGTTCTTTTGGGTAAAAAAGAAATCACACTTGTAAATACCTACAAATATCTAGGTCACTTTATTTCTGATAATCTGAATGATAACGTGGACATAAAAAGCCAAACAAGATTAATCTACGCCAGAGGTAATATGTTAAGTCAGAACTTTAATAATTGTTCAAATGAAGTTAAGCAGGTTTTATTTAGAAGCTATATGTACAATATATATTGTTGCTCTTTATGGAGTGTATTCTCTCAAGATGTTTACAAAAAGTTAATTAGCTCTTATAACAACTGCTTTAGAATTCTGTTCAAATATCCCAAATTCTGTAGTGCCTCTCAAATGTTTGTTGAGAATCGTGTTCGCTCCTTCAAGGAAGTCATGCGAATAAGTTGTGGTAGCCTACTGAACCAAATATTACTGACAACAAATAGGTTCCTAAATAAATATTACTTTTGCTATCTTTCCAGGCAATCTAAACCTCTTACCCTGTGGAAAGAATATCTGTACATAGTTTAAATCTTTACTTTTGTGGTATGTTCAAAATAATGTAATATTTGTATCAGTTATTATATATGGACCATATAGTGTCTGAAATAAAGTTCTATCTATCTATCTATCTATCTATAGAAGCAAATTTGTGTTTTGCCATTTTTGGCAAAAATTCGAAAATTCAAAATGGCCGCCATTTTTGGGGAGGGGAAAATTTTTGGAAAATTGCAAAGAGTACACTCCTTAGATACCCTGTGGGTCGAAAATTTTGCCGAAATCGCTCTATCTCGCACGGTTAAGGAGATAGAAGCAAATTTGTGTTTTGCCATTTTTGGCAAAAATTCTAAAATTCAAAATGGCCGCCATTTTTGGGGAGGGGAAAATTTTTTGAAAATTGTAAAGATTACATTCGTTAAATACCCTGTGGGTCGAAAATTTCGACGAAATCGCTCTATCTCGCACGGTTAAGGAGATAGAAGGAAATTTGTGTTTTGCCATTTTTGGCAAAAATTCGAAAATTCAAAATGGCCGCCATTTTTGGGGAGGGGAAAATTTTTGGAAAATTGCAAAGAGTACACTCCTTAGATACCCTGTGGGTCGAAAATTTTGCCGAAATCGCTCTATCTCGCACGGTTAAGGAGATAGAAGCAAATTTGTGTTTTGCCATTTTTGGCAAAAATTCTAAAATTCAAAATGGCCGCCATTTTTGGGGAGGGGAAAATTTTTTGAAAATTGTAAAGATTACATTCCTTAAATACCCTGTGGGTCGAAAATTTCGACGAAATCGCTCTATCTCGCACGGTTAAGGAGATAGAAGGAAATTTGTGTTTTGCCATTTTTGGCAAAAATTCTAAAATTCAAAATGGCCGCCATTTTTGGGGAGGGGAAAATTTTTGGAAAATTACCAAGAGTAGAATGCTCAGATACCCTGTGGGTCGAAATTTTTGCCGAAATCGCTCTATCTCGCACGGTTAAGGAGATAGAAGCAAATTTGTGTTTTGCCATTTTTGGCAAAAATTCTAAAATTCAAAATGGCCGCCATTTTTGGGGAGGGGAAAATTTTTTGAAAATTGTAAAGATTACATTCCTTAAATACCCTGTGGGTCGAAAATTTCGAGGAAATCGCTCTATCTCGCACGGTTAAGGAGATAGAAGCAAATTTGTGTTTTGCCATTTTTGGCAAAAATTCTAAAATTCAAAATGGCCGCCATTTTTGGGGAGGGGAAAATTTTTGGAAAATTGTAAAGATTACATTCGTTAAATACCCTGTGGGTCGAAAATTTCGACGAAATCGCTCTATCTCGCACGGTTAAGGAGATAGAAGGAAATTTGTGTTTTGCCATTTTTGGCAAAAATTCGAAAATTCAAAATGGCCGCCATTTTTGGGGAGGGGAAAATTTTTTGAAAATTGTAAAGAGTACATTCCTTAGATACCCTGTGGGTCGAAAATTTTGCCGAAATCGCTCTATCTCGCACGGTTAAGGAGATAGAAGCAAATTTGTGTTTTGCCATTTTTGGCAAAAATTCGAAAATTCAAAATGGCCGCCATTTTTGGGGAGGGGAAAATTTTTGGAAAATTGCAAAGAGTACACTCCTTAAATACCCTGTCGGTCGAAAATTTCGACGAAATCGCTCTATCTCACACAGTTAAGGAGATAGAAGCAAATTTGTGTTTTGCCATTTTTGGCAAAAATTCTAAAATTCAAAATGGCCGCCATTTTTGGGGAGGGGAAAATTTTTTGAAAATTGTAAAGATTACATTCCTTACATACCCTGTGGGTCGAAAATTTCGACGAAATCGCTCTATCTCGCACGGTTAAGGAGATAGAAGCAAATTTGTGTTTTGCCATTTTTGGCAAAAATTCAAAATGCTCCTTAAGGGGCTATCAACGCAAGTACATAAAATTTGTTTACGTAACGCTCACCAGACGTCGCAGAAAAAACAGTTGTTGTTGTCAGGCAGGGACTAGTTTTGCATTGTTTACAACAGAGAAAAATACGTCATAAAGTTTCAGTGAGGCCAAAGGGTGGATAAGATTTGTGACGTTTTTCTTCTTTTGGAAAGAGCTCATCTGGTTGTTCTGTACTTATGTTTGTTATTTAAATCAAATACGGAGCAGTAATTTTATGGTAATCTTGTTGCTGCTATTAAAGGGGGAAGATTTGAACTCAGATTTCCATTCCACAACATTGAGTTTTGTTTCATTGAAAATATTTTTATTTTTAATACAACAGATCATCCATTTCTGGAAAGAAAGTGTCCTAATCTAGTCCAGCCAATGTGAAACCGCAATGTTTTTTCCACATAGTCTCTGTCTCTCTGCATGTGTGTGTGTATTTATATCTTGGTACATTTAGTAGGAGAGAAGCCAAGGACAGTATTGATTTTGTTGTGGTGTACAATAACTGAATGTATGTGTGAAAAATTAGCTGTATGCTTTCCTCCAACTGGGAAAAAGCATTTCCGTGATTTTAACTTTACATATAATAACTGTATATGTGTGATCTTGTGCTTACTTGATGAGTTTTTCCTAACAGGAGAGAAAAGACCTTATATAATTCACTTGTCAAACAGACATAAAACATAAAATTTTTGACATCTTTCCAATAGATTACAGTCTTTAGGTAGGCAATATTCAGCCATCTCTACGTACGTAGTTTTTACAAAGTCAGCCCCAGTAAAATAGTTCTTAAAGTCATACCATAAATATGAATTAATTCAGCCAGTGGTGAGTTATACATATCAAAAGTTTGTTTAAACCCAAAATATGTTGAATTAATTTATCTGTTAAAGCAATATAATTACAAATTGATTTTAAAATGCTGTTTTGTATTACTACGCTATAGCAACAGGGAAAATGTTGTCTAAAGTGAGAGGAAAAAAGGAAAGACATGCCTTACTTTCGTGACAGAAAAACAATAGTAAAATGTTGAGAATGAGGCCATAATGAAATGTACACTGCTCAGAAAAACAAGCACATTAATTTGTATGATTTATTTTTTTCAAAAGAAGTTTCTCTGATTTTTAAATATGTGGAATATGAGAAAGTTTATAAAAAATGAGATTGTGTAAAGCAATGTAATTTTATTTTTCAGTTTTACAAATAAATACCTAGCTTACATAAAAATTTAAATCATTCAAAATTTTTGTGAGACACTTTTCTTTTGAGTGGTGTGTGGAAAACCAAAGTTGTTTTTTCTTTGATATGCTTTTTATGTCACGAACGAACGCCATGTCTTATATTTAAGGTGATCAAAATTAGACCACTTTTAGTTCGTATTTGTCACGAGTATTTATTGTTTATATAAATTGTAGTTTGAGAAAAAACAGCTAAAGCAATTTATTTTAATATTTTATTTCCTTTATAAAACATTTAAGGTAAAAATAAATATGTATTTATGGATATTATTTGACTTTAAGACTCTAAAGATGACTACACTGAAATGGTAATTCAAGTGTTTTTTTATCACTTTGGTTGGCCTTGAAAACTATGCGTTACGTTGATAGCCCCTTAAATACCCTGTGGGTTGAAAATTTCGACGAAATCGCTCTATCTCACACGGTTAAGGAGATAGAAGCAAATTAGTGTTTTGCCATTTTTGGCAAAAATTCTAAAATTCAAAATGGCCGCCATTTTTGGGGAGGGGAAAATTTTTTGAAAATTGCAAAGAGTACACTCCTTAGATACCCTATGGGTTGAAAATTTCGACGAAATCGCTCTATCTCACACGGTTAAGGAGATAGAAGCAAATTAGTGTTTTGCCATTTTTGGCAAAAATTCTAAAATTTAAAATGGCCGCCATTTTTGGGGAGGGGAAAATTTTTGGAAAATTACCAAGAGTAGAATGCTCAGATACCCTGTGGGTCGAAATTTTTGACGAAATCGCTCTATCTCGCACGGTTAAGGAGATAGAAGCAAATTTGTGTTTTGCCATTCTTGGCAAAAATTCGAAAATTCAAAATGGCCGCCATTTTTGGGGAGGGGAAAATTTTTTGAAAATTGTAAAGAGTACATTCCTTAGATACCCTGTGGGTCGAAAATTTCGACGAAATCGCTCTATCTCGCACGGTTAAGGAGATAGAAGCAAATTTGTGTTTTGCCATTTTTGACAAAAATTCAAAATGGCCGCCATTTTTGGGGAGGGGAAAATTTTTTGAAAATTGCAAAGAGTACACTCCTTAGATACCCTGTGGGTTGAAAATTTCGACGAAATCGCTCTATCTCACACAGTTAAGGAGATAGAAGCAAATTTGTGTTTTGCCATTTTTGGCAAAAATTCTAAAATTCAAAATGGCCGCCATTTTTGGGGAGGGGAAAATTTTTGGAAAATTGCAAAGAGTACACTCCTTAGATACCCTGTGGGTTGAAAATTTCGACGAAATCGCTCTATCTCACACAGTTAAGGAGATAGAAGCAAATTTGTGTTTTGCCATTTTTGGCAAAAATTCTAAAATTCAAAATGGCCGCCATTTTTGGGGAGGGGAAAATTTTTTAAAAATTACCAACAGTACAATGCTCAGATACCCTGTGGGTCGAAATTTTTGATGAAATCGCTCTATCTCGCACGGTTAAGGAGATAGAAGCAAATTTGTGTTTTGCCATTTTTGGCAAAAATTCGAAAATTCAAAATGGCCGCCATTTTTGGGGAGGGGAAAATTTTTGGAAAATTGCAAAAGATACCCTGTGGGTCGAAAATTTTGCTGAAATCGCTCTATCTCGCACGGTTAAGGAGATAGAAGCAAATTTGTGTTTTGCCATTTTTGGCAAAAATTCGAAAATTCAAAATGGCCGCCATTTTTGGGGAGGGGAAAATTTTTGGAAAATTGCAAAAAATACCCTGTGGGTCGAAAATTTTGCCGAAATCGCTCTATCTCGCACGGTTAAGGAGATAGAAGCAAATTTGTGTTTTGCCATTTTTGGCAAAAATTCGAAAATTCAAAATGGCCGCCATTTTTGGGGAGGGGGAAATTTTTGGAAAATTACCAAGAGTAAAATGCTCAGATACCCTGTGGGTCGAAATTTTTGACGAAATCGCTCTATCTCGCACGGTTAAGGAGATAGAAGCAAATTTGTGTTTTGCCATTTTTGGCAAAAATTCGAAAATTCAAAATGGCCGCCATTTTTGGGGAGGGGAAAATTTTTGGAAAATTGCCAAGAGTACAATGCTCAGATACCCTGTGGGTCGAAAATTTTGCCGAAATCGCTCTATCTCGCACGGTTAAGGAGATAGAAGCAAATTTGTGTTTTGCCATTTTTGGCAAAAATTCGAAAATTCAAAATGGCCGCCATTTTTGGGGAGGGGAAAATTTTTGGAAAATTGCAAAGATTACATTCCTTAGATACCCTGTGGGTCGAAAATTTCAACGAAATAACTCTATTTTGCACGGTTAAGGCCAGTTTGTGTTTTTCCATTTTTGGCAAAAATTCGAAAATTCAAAATGGCCGCCATATGTGGGGAGGGGAAAATTTTTGGAAAATTGCAAAAAATACCCTGTGGGTCGAAAATTTTGCCGAAATCGCTCTATCTCGCACGGTTAAGGAGATAGAAGCAAATTTGTGTTTTGCCATTTTTGGCAAAAATTCGAAAATTCAAAATGGCCGCCATTTTTGGGGAGGGGGAAATTTTTGGAAAATTACCAAGAGTAAAATGCTCAGATACCCTGTGGGTCGAAATTTTTGACGAAATCGCTCTATCTCGCACGGTTAAGGAGATAGAAGCAAATTTGTGTTTTGCCATTTTTGGCAAAAATTCGAAAATTCAAAATGGCCGCCATTTTTGGGGAGGGGAAAATTTTTGGAAAATTGCCAAGAGTACAATGCTCAGATACCCTGTGGGTCGAAAATTTTGCCGAAATCGCTCTATCTCGCACGGTTAAGGAGATAGAAGCAAATTTGTGTTTTGCCATTTTTGGCAAAAATTCGAAAATTCAAAATGGCCGCCATTTTTGGGGAGGGGAAAATTTTTGGAAAATTGCAAAGATTACATTCCTTAGATACCCTGTGGGTCGAAAATTTCGACGAAATCGCTCTATCTCGCACGGTTAAGGAGATATTAAGATTTTTTCGTTTTTCGCAAAAATTCAAGATGGCCGCCAAAAGTGGCGTTCAATTTTCAATTTTGTACAGAATACTCTTCTACTACCCTGTGAGTCAAAAATTCTGTCGAAATCGCTCTATCTCTTACGGTTTCTGAGATATTAGCAAATTACTCAAAAGTAGTACTGAAAATACACAATGAAGTACCTAAATGGCTATTACTCCTGTACTGACAAAGCTATCAGTCCCAAATGCAATACCAAGCGAGCTATGGACATAACAATCTTGTATTCAAAATTGTAGTAAAATATCTTTAATTATCTTGGCTTAAATGCACGGAAACCAATGGGTACTGAAAATAGCTGTACTTAAGTATTACTCAGTAAGCAAAAGAGGTACAACAGCCAAAAGCAATCCCAAGCAAGCTACTGACCCAATAAGCCTGCATACCAAATTTGGTGACAATAGCTCTAATACTTTTCCTTTAAATGAGCGGAAACCATGCGTGACGCCGGACATCGGACGCCGGACATCGGACGCCGGACATCGGACGGCGAAAAAAGCAAAAATAATACAAATATGTTGGAAAACCACACAGAATACCATGACCTCATGAATATTAATGAGTAGTCCACAAATTATTCAAGTAAAATATTGCTAAAAAGTCCAATGGAATCGTCAAATATTTTTTACGCATACATGAGCTCTGTAGTCCATCTGTCCGTCCATCTAGTATTAAATCAGAAAATATTAGTGGCATTCTACCACTAAACGCCCGCCTACCAGTGAACGCCCGCCTTATATTTCTTTGTTGGAGGTCAAGGACAAATGCTTCTATTTATCTACAAAATGGGCGTTCACTGGTATTTCCGGTTTGCGCTAAAACGGCCGATAATAGAGTTAAATTATTAAAATATAAAGCTTTGAAACAAATGTAGCAACATGCACCTGGGTTATTAATTGCTGTGTACATCATTTGACAATCTGGTGGAAGAATAAAATACAAATCTGTTTATATAATTTAAATTCAATATAATTGCTTCAGCATGGGCGTTTAATTACTGGTAGAATGCCACTAAGAATTAAAACCACCACGAAAATCTGTGACCTCATTTATATTAATGAGTTGTCCATGAATTTTGATCCAGTAAAATATTTTTCTAGGGAATTCGGACAGATACGTACGCCCGTAGGGTCAGCACCGGCTTCACTGCCATGGCCTGTTGTGGTAACAATCTAGTCTACTGTAAGTTTCGTTTTTCTTGCAGCCATTTTTATATAATCATCCACTTTCAGCTTAATTTTATATTTTTGGGCATAATATGTCCAAATAGTGTCAGTACCTCATGATATATTTGAGTTTGTAAATGATCACGAAACCACAATCGTCTACAGGCATTATTCGAAGAACGTTTCGACGGAAAAATCAAAACCTCGACGAACTCTCGATCCGTGAAATGTTTCGATTTTCTAGATCTCTCGTCTTTTCGCTTCATATATTTCCCGCATCACCTTGTGTACTACGCGTTCTCATATAATTTGGTCACCGCAGACTCCAAGTAAATACGCGTTTGTAGGCGAATTAATGCGCGATCCCGCGGAAAACGCATCCTAGAAGCAACTCTGCATAAAGACAAGATATTGACAAAAAAATGTATAAATGCAGTAGTTTCAGAGAAATCTGCGTGACATGCTAACTGATGCAAATAACAGGATTTTATTGATTTTAATGCAGACAACAAATATTCAGTCAATACATACAAATTTAGCATTTGGAGTTAAGATCTTAGAAATAATCCCTCTCTTGTTTTTCTTTTATCCCACACTAATCTGTAGTCAGGGATAAACAGAATTTTACTGGAGTTTCCTGGTGTCACAGACCGATGGTACACTGTTTCTCCATAGAGTGACTGTGAATGAGGGAGTGCTCTGTAAGCCGGGTCCTGTGACCTGCTGTATGATCTGTGTATAGAACCAGACCCGTAATACTCCTGCCTCAGTCCCTCTCACTGAATGGACTGGGTTGTTCCAGTGTGGCGTCAGATACCTTCTTCACTACCAGCTTCTCCCCCTGTACTTCACACTCCACACCAAACCTTCTCAACTCTTCTACACTGTCAGCCAGACCCTCCAGCTTCAGACCTGTATGTAGACGCAAACTCGTATAACATATTACATATCACATATATCACCACATACCCAATAACCACACACTACAGGACTACACATATAGCTACAAAGTCAACTAGACCTACACATCGGAGAACCGATGCAAATTTGTATCCACCGGAAAGACAACTCACCAAAGCCTGTGGACCATCGTTTGACCTTGGATAAGTGGCCAAAGGCCATATAGTAGATTCCAAGCCCATGATTTCCTCTAGATTGGTTTCACATTGCAAACCTCTAGGACCAATAATAAGCAAGTTATAAGCACTTTTTAGTTTGGCTGTCCTTTGTTCAACCTTGAAGGTGGGGCTCAAGGTCAAATCTGAACACGTCAGAAGATACCCAGCCCATGATTTCCTATAAGTTGGTTTCACACTGCAAACCTCTAGGATCAATAATAAGCGAGTTATAAGCACTTTTAAGCTTGGCTATCCTTGTTTGATCTTGAAGGAGGGGTCCAAGGTTAAATCTGACCAGCGAGTTATAAGCCCTTCTAAGTTTGGCTATCCTCAATTGACATTGAAAGAGGAGTCTAAGGTCAAATCTGAACACATCAGAAGATTCCCAGCCCATAATTTCTTTTAAGTTGGTTTCACACTGAAACCTGTAGGATCAATAATAAGCGAGTTATAGGCACTTTAAGTTTAGCTATCCTCGTTTGACCTTGAATGAGGAGTCCAAGGTCAAATCTGACCACATCAGAAGATTCCCAGCCCATGATTTCCTACAAGTTGGTTTCACATTGCAAACCTCTAGGACCAATAATAAAGGAGATATAGACACTTTAAAGTCCACTACATGGGGTTCTTTTGGCACTCCGTGGATGACCTTGAATTAAGAGCTTCAAGGTCAAATGTCTGCAAGGTTGTAGAGGACATGTATATCTGTTATACATATCACCTATGAAGAGATTCAACCTTCTACTTATGAGAACTAGTTAGTAGAAAAAGGTAGATAATTTTCAAAGAAATGCCCACGGCGGCCATCTTGTTTTTCAGAATGAGGCTAAGTTCCTTCCCAGAGAAGCTTACCTCACAATGAAGATGTCCTGCAAATTTGGTGAACCTAGCTGGTGTAGTTTTCTTCTGAGAGCATTAACGTTGAAAATTTCTCTATGCGCGGCGGCGTAGCGAACGCTAAACCAAAGTATCCACCAGATGCTTCCAGTGGAAACAATAACCAAGAGTATAATCACACATCCAATGTATGTTTATATCATTTGACCTTGAAAGAGAGGTCACAGTTATTTAGTATGAGGAGCCCATCATTTCCAATAAGTTGTTTTCACATTCCAAACCTCTAGGACCAACTAAAACATAAACCAGAACAAGACCCAAGCTATGATTAAATGAAGATTAGCCAAAATGTGAAAATTGCTTTCCCAAGGATGCAACTGATCTTGAAAGAGAAGGTCAAGGTCATTAGTAAATGGCCTTCCCACCCCCTTTGCTAATATATACCTATACTCCCACTCATGGATCATTGTATAGTCATATGGGGTGTGAATATTTTAACTATTTCAAGCAGTGATGTTTAAAATGAAAACATAGTTTCAACTAGAAATGGGGCCACATTGGCATGCGTAATGTCCATCCAAAGGAAAGCATGAGTTTTGCTGCAAAACTTGGACAAAATTGGCAAGAGTAGATTTTGCTGAGATACACTGTGGGTCGAAAATTTCGACGAAATTTCTCTATCTTGCACGGTTAAGGAGATAGAAGCAAATTTGTGTTTTTGCATTTCTGGAAAAAATTCGAAAATTTAAAATGGCCGTCATTTTTGGAGTGGGGGAATTTTTTTTTGAAAATTGCCTAAAATAGTTTCCCTGTGGGTCGAAAATTTCGACGAAATCGTTCTATCTCGCACGGTTAAGGAGATAAGCAAATTTGTGATTTTGCATTTTTGGCAAAAATTCGAAAAATTCAAAATGGCCACTATTTTTGGGGAGAGGAAATTTTTTTTGAAAATTGCAAAGAGTAGTTTGCTAAAATACCCTGTGGGTCAAAAATTTCGACGAAATCGCTCTATCTCACAAGGTTAAGGAGATAGAAGCAAATTTGTGCTTTTTGCACTGTGGCCACCATTTTTGGGGAGAGGAATATTTTATTTGAAAATTGGCAAGAGTATATTTTTAACATTCCCTGTGGCTCGAAAATTCTGACGAAATCGCTCTATCTCACACGGTTAAGGCGATAGAAGCAAATTTGTATTTTTCAAAGATTCAAAATGGCCGCCGATTCAAAAATTCAAAATGACCGACATTTTTGGGGAGACAAATATTTTTTTTAAAAAAAAATTGGCAAGAGTATATTTTTTGGATACCCTGTGGGTCGAAAATTTCAACGAAATCACTCTCTCTCGCACAGTTAAGGAGATAGATTACATTAGATTAGATAGAAGCAAATTACTGTTTTTTGCATTTTTGGCGAAAATTTGAAAATTCAAAATGGCCGACATTTTTGGGGAGAGGAAAATTGCTCTATGTCACACGGTAGACATATTTATGTTTTTTGCTATGTAGCTATTGTTACATATATGGGCACTATATAAGTGCATTGTTTAAACTAAGCTTTATGTCTATACATTGCCATATAAGGTAATTGTGTTATTGATTCTTTTTTATGTGTTATGCAGTACTGATGTATTTATAGACTGGGGAAATTCTTCTAATAACCTCAGTGACTATATTAGTAAATTTGGGGAAACCCAATTACCAGTAGTCTCTAGAACTTCCTTGGTGAATCTGGTAACTGGGGGCGGTTTCACGAAGCCTCCTTTGTTTTTTCCTACCTTAAAGTAAAGGAAGGGGGATTTCTAACCTTTGGCAAGGCTTCCCTTAAATCCTGTTTCACAAAGCCTCATTTATTCCACCTTACCAAAGATTTCCTTAAAACAAAGGAAGGACGATTCCCTGTATAACCACACTGCTTGGAATTTCCCCGCCATTACTTGTATAACCTTCACACAATTTATTTTAAATATTAAGAGAGTAAATTGCATTTTAGCATTTAAACTATTTTAAACTTGGTACATTAGGTATATTTTAATTTTCAAATACATTATTTGCATTGTTATTTCTTTTGGGAGTTGTTTCCAAAACCTATAACCACACCAATGTTTTTCTTTCACTCTAAGTATGTGTGTACTTGTGCACTTATTTTGTACCTAAATTACCTTGGAGGCATGGAGGCAATGTCCTTATTGTTACACTGTTAAAGATCAGTAAAGTCAGTAAATCTATATTTTACTATATTTTAATAAATTTTGTAAAATGCAGATTGGTTGTGATTATATTTTGCAAATTAATACAGTAGGTCACATGACAATTTTTTAACCAAAGTAAGGGAGGGGCCCTTTATGTTCAAGGAAACTCCATGAATATGATTCTCACTTCAAAAGTTTGAACATCAATTTTTCAAGAAATTAAACAACCAAACTGTATGAAATAAACAGCAAAACATTGTTTGTGGATGTAGGTTTGACAATAATGTTGCAAGTTCTATATATTTAGGTGGATTCACCTTAAAATGTTCATTAAAGTTAATAAACATTCCTTGAAGGACACTTCCTTAAATCTAAGCCAGGTCCTTAGCTTCCTTGAAATTCAAGGGAGTTTTCAAGGTCTCCTTTAAGGAAGGAGGCTTTGTGAAACTGAGATTTTTTAAAGGAGGGAGAAAATCAAGGAAATCCTAGAATTTAAGATGACCTTTATCTTAAGGAGGCTTCGTGAAACCGGCCCCAGGTCTTAAATTCAGGTTAGTTCTGTAACTATCTGGAAGTTTCCATGCTTGTATATAAACACTGTACACCTGGCCACAGTATTCGCTGGCTATAAGGAAAGCTATTTGTGTTTTAAAAGTACTTTGTGATTGAACTGTTACTGGAGCAAACTGGACACAGTGTCTGGATAGATTTGCTGTGCTTTGGAAAAATTCCAGTGAAATTGCTCTATCTCGCTCTGTTTCCAAGATAAACCTGTATTTTCGCTTAATGCAGAAATTCAAGATGGCATTCAAGATGGCCACCAAAAGTGGGGGAAAAACGATTTTTGGAAAAAGTCACCAGTAGACTCTGCAGATACCGTGCGGGTCCGCCAAGTGGTGTGGACATAACACAATAGAGGGCTTCACTATGCAGTTAAACATGGAGACCATAGCAGTGGTATGACCCACAGTACTAGACCATAAACCATTAAACTGCCATGTTTTGATGTTGCAATAATTCCAACTGATTATAACAGCTTCAGAAACTACATTTAAAATAGGGTTAGAAGTATTAGAGGTAGAAGTATGAACAATGTATAAGCAGCTCTCATCCCTACCTGCTATCACAGCCTGGTTCTCCTTGTTCTCATCACAGAGGTTTCTGATGGCAAACACCGCCCACTGGGTGATGACTAAAGCACAGGATTAAGGTGAACAAACATGTCAAGTCCAGGATCTACCACTGAGCTATAACCAACAATTACTGCCATAAAATGGATGCAGATTGGGATTCTAATGAGCGTTTTCATTCAGTAGGCCACAATGGCTACATTTGTGGGCACAGTGATGCAGTGGATAAACATTCCACTTTCATCGATAAGACCATGGGTTTAATCATAAAACAATTTTTACTTATGATGTTAAAACTCCAACCCATTTTAATCTCTGTACAAACACATTATAATGTGTAAAATGAAACAAATTTTCTCACCCCAATCAATACTGTGGTTCTAAATTGACTATATGACTGACATTTTTGCAGATAAACTTAACAATACAGCTGATGGGGAGACTGTCTAAGGATACAAGGGTTCCTGCCATCAATGTTTGTGTGATCTAAGATCAGTGGAATGCCTCCAGCCTCCCGGACCTAAAACACACAGTACACAGGGTGTATCAAGGCAAAGAACTGGATTTCTTACAAAACAGTTTACATCAAAGAATGTACAGTACTAGTATGAAACATGACTTACATACACTGTAAAACTTAATGTGTCTGAAAAAGACATATACTTCCACTGAACAGGGATTCCAAGTAAAAGTTAATGTCAGTAAAAACCCTTATAGGAAACCAAAACATCCACATAATATAACAGGGTTTTCTACTGTAAAGGGTTTCACTTGAGTTTGTTGAGCTTTTCTATGAGTCATAATCTACATCTAAAACTGTCCTGCTACTGACAGATAACAATACACTAACAAAGGCCTAGATAAAGGCTAAATACAACAAAATATACATCAGACATTTTACTTGTCCCTGAATGACAAATGTTTTCACTCACCATGTTCCAGTTGTCTGTTTCACTCACTGTGTCCCGCTTGTCTGTTTTCACTCACCATGTACTGGTTGTCTGTTTTCACTCACCATGTCCCGGTTGTCTGTTTTCACTCACCCTGTCCCAGTTGTCTGTTTTCACTCGCCATGTCCCGGTTGTCTGTTTTCACTCACCCTGTCCCGGTTGTCTGTTTTCACTCACCATGTCCCGGTTGTTTGTTTTCACTCACCATGTCCCAGTTGTCTGTTTTCACTCACCATGTCCCGGTTGTCTGTTTTCACTCACCCTGTACTGGTTGTCTGTTTTCACTCACCATGTCCCAGTTGTCTGTTTTCACTCACCTGTACTGGTTGTCTGTTTTCACTCACCATGTACTGGTTGTCTGTTTTCACTCACCCTGTACTGGTTGTCTGTTTTCACTCACCCTGTACTGGTTGTCTGTTTTCACTCACCCTGTACTGGTTGTCTGTTTTCACTCACCATGTCCCAGTTGTCTGTTTTCACTCACCCTGTACTGGTTGTCTGTTTTCACTCACCCTGTACTGGTTGTCTGTTTTCACTCACCCTGTACTGGTTGTCTGTTTTCACTCACCATGTACTGGTTGTCTGTTTTCACTCACCATGTACTGGTTGTCTGTTTTCACTCACCCTGTCCGGGTTGTCTGTTTTCACTCACCCTGTCCTGGTTGTCTGGTTTCACTCACACTGTCCCGGTTGTCTGTTTTCACTCACCCTGTGCGGGTTGTCTGTTTTCACTCACCCTGTCCTGGTTGTCTGGTTTCACTCACACTGTCCCGGTTGTCTGTTTTCACTCACCCTGTCCCGGTTGTCTGTTTTCACTCACCCTGTACCGGTTGTCTGTTTTCACTCACCCTGTCCTGGTTGTCTGGTTTCACTCACACTGTCCCGGTTGTCTGGTTTCACTCACACTGTCCTCGTTGTCTGTTTTCACTCACACTGTCCCGGTTGTCTGTTTTCACTCACCCTGTCCTGGTTGTCTGGTTTCACTCACACTGTCCCGGTTGTCTGTTTCACTCACCCTGTCCCGGTTGTCTGTTTTCACTCACCCTGTCATGGTTGTCTGGTTTCACTCACACTGTCCCGGTTGTCTGTTTTCACTCACCCTGTCCCGGTTGTCTGTTTTCACTCACCCTGTCATGGTTGTCTGGTTTCACTCACACTGTCCCGATTGTCTGTTTTCACTCACCCTGTACTGGTTGTCTGTTTTCACTCACCCTGTACTGGTTGTCTGTTTTCACTCACCCTGTCCTGGTTGTCTGTTTTCACTCACCATGTCCCGGTTGTCTGTTTTCACTCACCATGTCCCGGTTGTCTGTTATCACTCACCCTGTCCTGGTTGCTCCTGTTCTTGTAAGCCAGGTTCCCCACCACTCGGATCAGATCTCTCTTCAGTCCATACACTGGGTTTGAACCCATGCCTTGTTTCTCCTGTCTGCTCAATTTGTCTGCACTGCTGAACACGTTCGTGGCCTGTTCACCCACAAGCTTTGTGCAGTGAAGTAAATCTGGTGAAATACACAGTAATGCCTGGATGTGTAGGTACACGGTGTATATTGTGTACATAAAGATGATACAACATTATCAGCTTCTGGACATTCCACATTTATTTGATTTCTTCGTTTGATCTCACTTTAATATTGTACACAAAGATATTCTTATCTTACTATTATGATATAGCCTTAGGTTTTATCTATGTAAATATGAGTTTTTCTGTAACTGTGTCTGTCTTATGCTTCAAATAAAAACAAAGAAGAAATACCATCTGGTAGATGTCAGAGTTTAACATCTATAGTTTAAACAGTGAAACTGTCAAAAAGAAAGTCAATAACAGACATTTCTGTGTTGAATTCCTAAAGAGTGAATGGTGAAACATGTTGACTAAATGACTTGAGGTAGAACAGAGTAACACACACAAGTCTCACGTTGTGTACGTACAGCCTGACTACCTAATTCAACGTAATTAGTATCACTGACACAAAAACACTCTTTTACAAAAGTCTAACTGCCTTATCCAACTCACCTCTGGCCTCTGTGTTATGACCTAGCTAAGTTAATGGACTTACTCAACATGTTTCTGAATTGTTACACCTTATATTCTGTCAAATTATGGAGGTTAAGTGCTATAAGAGTCTATATTAGATTATTAGATTAGATTTTATACACTGTGTGCTGACTTGCTCTGTGCCAATTTACTGAGCAATTTTCATGTTAGTGTGTTCTCTTACAATTTTTGTACTGTTGCTACTTTAAAACAACCTGCAGAAGATTAACTGGCTGCATTTTGTGTCACATCTGTTCATAAATTGTGCAATTCATAACTTATCCAAAGAAACACATGCTGATTCACCATAATACAAACATATAATGGAAGTGTATTGAGGCTGTATTGAATTACCACATGAATGTGATGTGTAACAAGGAATACAGTTACAAACTAGAGGAATGCTTTTGCTAACAAAAGCAAAGGGTCCCTTAAAGTTTAAAATGCTTTGTGGTTTTAATAAGCATGCTGTAAAGCTAAGAATGCACAAAGCTGCACCGTATGCTTTCCCAATACCTCTTAATACATTCTGAAGCTATAAAAGCAACAATAAAGGAGATATAAGGCAAAACTCCAAAGCAACTATTTTATGACCCCAGTTTGACCCATAAGGGGGGGGGGGATAAAACTGACCGGCTATTTAGATTCTCCACATATGCTTTCCCAATACCTCTTAATACATTCTGAAGCTATAAAAGCAACAATAAAGGAGATATAAGGCAAAAACTCCAAAGCAGCTATTTATGACCCCAGTTTGGCCCATAAGGGAGGGTCGGGGGGTAAAACTGACCGGCTATTTAGACTCTCCACATATGCTTTCCCAATACCTCTTAATACATTCTGAAGGTCTAAAAGCAACAATAAAGGAGATGTAAGGCAAAACTCCAAAGCAACTATTTTATGACCCCAGTTTGACCCATAAAGGGGGGTCAGGGGACAAAACTGACCGGCTATTTAGATTCTCCACATATGCTTTCCCAATACCTCTTAATACATTCTGAAGCTATAAAAACAACGATAAAGGAGATATAAGGCAAAAACTCCAAAGCAGCTATTTATGACCCCAGTTTGGCCCATAAGGGGGGGATCGGGGGGTAAAACTGACCGGCTATTTAGACTCTCCACATATTCTTTCTCAATACCTCTTAATACATTCTGAAGCTATAACAGCAACAATAAAGGAGATATAAGGCAAAAACTCAAAATTAGCTATTTTATGACCCCAGTTTGACCCATAAGGGGGGTGGGCGGGGGGTAAAACTGACCGGCTATTTAGATTCTCCACATATGCTTTCCCAATACCTCTTAATACATTCTGAAGCTATAAAAGCAACAATAAAGGAGATATAAGGCAAAAACTCCAAAGCAGCTATTTATGACCCCAGTTTGGCACATAAGGGGGGGTCGGGGGGTAAAACTGACCAGCTATTTAGACTCTCCACATGTGCTTTCCCAATACCTCTTAATATATTCTGAAGCTATAAAAGCAACAATAAAGGAGATAAAGGCAAAAACTCAAAGTCGGCTATTTTATGACCCCAGTTTGACCCATAAGGGGGGGTCGGGGGGTAAAACTGACCGGCTATTTAGACTCTCCATATATGCTTTCCCAATACTTCCTAATACATTCTGAAGCTATAAAAGCAACAATAAAGGAGATATAAGGCAAAAACTCAAAATCAGCTATTTTATGACCCCAGTTTGACCCATAAGGAGGGGCCAGGGGGTAAAACTGACTGGCTATTTAGACTCTCCACATATGCTTTCCCAATACCTCTTAATATATTCTGAAGCTATAAAAGCAACAATAAAGGAGATAAAGGCAAAAACTCAAAATCGGCTATTTTATGACCCCAGTTTGACCCATAAGGGGGGGTTGGGGGGTAAAACTGACTTGCTATTTAGACTCTCCACATATGCTTTCTCAATACCTCTTAATACATTCTGAAGCTATAAAAGCAACAATAAAGGAGATATAAGGCAAAAACTCAAAATCAGCTATTTTATGACCCCAGTTTGACCCATAAGGGGTGGCCGTGGGGTAAAACTGACCGGCTATTTAGACTCCCCACATATGGTTTCCTATTATCTCCCAGTACATTTTATAGCTCTAAATGCAATACTTAAGAAGATAATAGGGGCGTTGGCCTAAATTTAAGGCTTTCAGATTGGAAGGTGTCAGAAAATCACTCATAAATGAGACATTTTTCAAGGGATTGCTCCCAAAATCTAATCAGCTCGCGTTTTCGATAGTATGAACAGGTGTGTCAAATTATAAGGCTCTGTAGCAAGTAGTTTTTCCTGAACTGTGATGACGGGGGGTGGGGGGTGTACTTCAAAAAATAGTTTTTGATCATGTGACCTTCATAAAGGTCAAAGGTCAAATTTAAGCATGCAGAAAAATTTTCCCACGCCTAAGGTATATAACTGCCAAATATGGTTTGAAACCTTCTAATAATAAGGGAGATAGTCAAGGGAGACCATAATGCGGCGGCGGCGAGGAAACTGAGGTGAAAACAGGGACGCTTTTTCAGGGACGCTTAATTACTTTCCAATTCAACTTTTATAGCACTTAATCTCTGTCGAAGTGACAGACTCTAAGGTGCAACATCACAAGCATAGTTTCAAAAATCATTGTCCTTGTCCATAGCTATGGTCGACATCACGGAGAATGATTACTTGTAAAAACTATCTGCACTTACTGACACAGGTCGTAATAAGTTCTCCGTCCTGCAGTAGAGAGGGGAAGTGGTCGTGTCTGGCACTGGCAGAACAGAGGATAGACAGCGCACACATCAGCAGGTCAGGTGACTGGAATAAACACGGAAAACTCAATACACATAGCTTACACAGAATGGACAGACACAGATCAGCACGTCAGGTGACTGGAATAAACACGGAAAACTCAACATATACAACTACACAGAATGGACAGACACTCATCAACAGGTCAGGCTACTGAATTAAAACAAGCAATCAGTGCCCGTGAAAGGGCTCTGTGTCAGCTGATTGTGTGTTTTGAGTTTCAGAGTAGAAGTGACAGAAGAAAAGGAAAAAAAAGTTGTGCCCTGCAAATGGTATTCAGAAGGAAAGTAACAAGGTAACTGTTTAGGTGTAAAAAGTTAGTTAAAAACATATTTAAAGAAAATACTGCAAATGCAATAGTTTTTGAGTTAAAACTGATTAACTCAACAGAGAAAACCTCAAAGTAGCTATAGCTCAGCTATGGGATGAGCCACAGGTCTGCAATTTTACTATGTTATAGCTGACCCAAAAGTAGGTGAATAACGTATTTAAACAAAACACTCTAAATGCAATAGTTTTCAAGTTACAACTAATTTACTCAACAGTGAAAATCTGAAAGTAGCTATTACTCAGCTATGTCATGACATACAGGTCTGCAATTTCACTATATTATAGCTGACCCAAAAGTAGGTGAACAACACATTTAAACAAAACGAAGTGTCTGGGCTACCGTCAGTGACGGATTTACAAATATAGATCTTGGTTTCCGGTAGAAATTACTGCCGGTAATTTTCTTTGAAATCTGTCAATCTTTCCTAATATTTTATAAATAATATATATGTGGTATTGTGGTTTTATGTTATCTTTAATTCACCTATGAACACAAAACAGTCATTTTTGGAAGAAAATGGACGTAAGTTCTGTCATTTTATTGTCAAGATGTTTCACGACTTGCAGTTAAAGTTTTGTAGATGGTAATTAACATGTAAACTTGTAAATAATGACAAATGTGTTAAAACAACATAAAATATCCGTAGTATGACAGAATTCAGCTCATTAAACTGAACATAATGACGAAAAAATTATAAAAATTGGACAAGAAATAAGGAAGTTATGGCTACTTGAACATACATTTAACATAAAAACGAAGTACCGCGATCGCAAATTTTCCCGATTATCGCCCATTTAAAACCACTTTGGTTACCGCTGACGGCTTCAGAAATAAATTTCTGGGTTACCGGTTACCGGATATGCAGCCACGCTGTAAACAAAATACTCTAAATGCAATAGTTTTCAAGTTACAACTGATTTACTCAACAGTGAGAACCTGAAAATAGCTATTGTCCAGCTATGCAATGAGCTACAGGTCTGCAATTTTACAATGTTATAGCTGACCCAAAAGTACATAAAAAATATATAAAACAAAATACTCTAAATGCAACAGTTTTGAAGATACAAGCAATTTACTCAACAGTGATAACCTCAAAGTAGCTATTACTCGGCTATGCAATGACCTATGGGTCTGAAATTTTACTATGTTATAGCTGACCCAAAAGTAGCTGAATAACATACTGAAACAAAATTCTTTAAATGCAATAGTTTTTGAAGTACAAGTAATTTTACTCATTATGAAAGGTACTGAAAAATCAGAAAGTAGCTATTACTCACTTAGCTATTGGAATAGACATCCAATTTACTCACCATGTTGTAGCTATGAAAAAAGTAGCTGAACAACATATTTTAACAAAATGCTCTAAATGCAATACTTTTCACATTATAGGTGATTTAGTGCATGATTTCATGAGATTTGCATGCCTTTCATCCTCAATAGATAAGGTATCTTTTAGAAAAACAGCATGTCTCTAGGCCTTGTAGTTTTTTAGTTGTTCACGCGGAAGCAGATGCATACGCCACAAAGTGATGCCATAATGTCAGCTGACTGACAAGTCAGCTAACATAACAAGTGACACTACAAAAAAAAAAAAAGAAAAAGTCCCAAAATTCCACACAAACATCACAAAACAGACTCCTGTCAAACACTCAGTCTCTCTGAATCACCCAAAAGACACAATTAATGAATACATACATCAGTAGCACGAGTAGGCAAACAGAAATACACATAATGCAAAACATACTGATAAGGAGTAAAAAATAATACTGATGAATAGCACAAATACATACAAGATTCACAAAAATTCAATAAAACTCACAAAATACCACAAACTACACACGATCATAAGATCAGGTGACTAGAGAAACATGATAAATCTCAGACCACACTTTGGTACATTTACCAAATTCCATTTATAATGTACCAAGCCAATTTCTCAAATTTTCAAACAGACTAATAATTGAAATATTACAATGTTGGAAGACATATTAAAACATGGTGTCCTGAAAAAAAATTTCAGGGAACTTTAGGAAAGTGTGGGAAATAAAACAAAAACTAGAAAAAGGTTTTTGCTAACAAAAACGAGCGGCCCAGATGGAGACTTTTGTTAATAAAGCTGTAGTAGTTGCAGTGTGAGAATGTAAGCAGAACGTAAGCTTTCCTGTGTTTTGTATTTGATGGAAAAGTGGATCATTTAAAAACTGTAGCAGTTGGAGTATTAAACTGTAAGCAGAATGTGAGCTTTATTGTGTTTCATAAAGTAGTATATTTTATGAATCGTTTTTGCTATAGCTTGGCTTAAGAGAAACTGTAGCTGTAAATTTAGGATCGTAAATTTTTTCCAGGAGATATTTAATCCTAGATTTATAATGATAAAGGTATACTGTAGTTAACTATAATTGGCTATAGATAGGGACATTCATATGTTGTACATCTTTGAGGCATTTTATGCCTCTGAAAATTCTTTGCTATTTAATATTTGTATAAGATAATATGCTTAAGATAATTTTCCTTTTAAAATCCTTTATTGTTCATTGTAAAAAGAATACACAAAGTGGTGTTGTCAGATATTACTGTTAACATTTTGTATTCACACACGACTCTATGTGAATATCAGGGAACATTGAGGTTTTTACATAAGGCTTTTTCCATTCTCTCAAAACAGACAAGGCATTCTTTCCACAAGCCATTTCTCTTCCACAAGGATCCACTTCCATGAACCTAAAGATAAATGTCCTTGTTTGAATTGTTTACCCCCAAAAAGATTTACTGTAAGCATATCCCTTGATGAAAAGAAATGAATACATCTTGATATCCCTTATCAACCTTTTCACTCAGTGTGCACATTATGTACACAATAGCACTGCAGGGATTACTGCAGTGCAGGAGAGTGAGTGGGACTTTCCATGAATCTGCCTCCAGATAGATATCATACAAAAGCAAATACAGAGTTGGATGAGAAAGAAGAGACAACTCATTCATTTTCAATTAGATGAAGATACATAGAATACTGTAGAAGAAAAACTGTTTATGAGAAAGTGTTTTTTTCCCAGTCATCTTATCTTTTGAAAGAAGTCAAGTCTATACATTTGAACAATTTACATAGCCTGTGTGAATAAGTACCTAGATGAACAACTCCTGCTGCAAAACAAAACCTGAAATTAATTAAAGCTTTTTTCCCATAAAGGAAAAGGCATATCCACCCAATTCCACTTGAATGAAATCTGAAGAATGAGGGATATTTTTTTAATGTGCCTAAAATTGGGATTTTTTTAACATAAACACTGACCAGCTGCAATATGTTAAAAACCACATCAGTGGATGCTAAATACCTGATTTTTTTTCTTTTAAGATGCCATAACTTCATAAACAATAGGTTACCTTTGCCAGATAACAGAAATTTTGTTTTGACTATACATGTGCCAGGTGTGGTTTTACAAAGTCTTAAAATAAATGAGGTGGGAGCAAGAACTATATATTTATTATGTTAAGATGGCCAAAGTCTCTGAAATACAAGAATTTTACGTAAAGAGGTCATAAAAATCTTCCTTAAGCTTAATCAATGTGTCAAGTTAAACAGATAAACTGATGTTATTGAACAGTAAGTCAGTTGGCGGCTAAAAACGCTCTTTTTTACTTCAAGATGGCCATGACTGAACTTGTATTGGAACTCCAAGGTGGAAAGAAAATAAGAATGTCCCTATTGTCATCTTTAATAAGTGTGCAAAATTTAACTGAGCTCAGCTGAACAATACGATAGCTGGAGATTAAATCTCCATAATTTCACTGCAAGGCAGCTGTAACTTCATTCATATTGGGACTTTAAGTTGACCATAAAATCAGAATGTCCCTTCTGCCAACCTTTATAAATGTGCCAAGTTTTATTTTAAAAAATTAAACATTAACTGAGCTTAGGGCTGAAAAACACTACATTTTAAGTTTAAGATGGCCATAACATTATTAATATTTAAATCATAAGGTAGTAAGAGTCTTCTTTTGATCTACCTCAATATCAATATACATTAGATTTTTTTAAAAAATGGAAAAATCAAGGGGCCAGACGGTTTTATTCCAATTTTATTACTGTAGGGGGGGCCATAGCTCCAATAATATTAACAGTTTAAGGTCACCATAAACTCAGGAAAATCCTTGGGTAAATCTTAATATATATGCCAAGTTTGGTTGAAAAAAAATGAAAAACTAAGTGAAATGGAGGGTTAAAACCTCCTTTTTGGACATTAAGGTGACCTTAAGATTGCAGATACAGGGCTAAAACTTCGGCATGTGAAAGTTTATCAAAAAGTAGCTGAATAAATTATTCCAACAAAACGCCAAAATCCTGACCATTTTTGAGATACAGACAAAGTACACAATTTAAAAAAATTTACGAAAATCACTGCCTCCAATTCAGGCATCTATGGTCCGATTGATCAGAAAATCCTTTCCGACCTGTGGATGTAGGTCTAAAATGTACCTGATAAATTTTATAGCAACAACAAATAAGTACCCCTGACGGGCTGCTTAATAAGAAAAATCAGGGAATTTAAGCGAAGGAATATGAATTTGGGAAAAATGGGGTATTTTAACGTTTGGTGAGACTGGCAGCGAGTGAGGCAAATGCATTTGTCTAATCTAATCTAATGTTTTGCAATCGCAATATCTTCCCCACAGGGGGGAACTCAGTGCGCTAATTAAACAAAATCATTATCACAGGGGGAGTCAAGGGGCGTTCAAGGTTAGTAATCCAGGACCAGGAGGGAAGAAAACTAAGTTGGGAAACTAGAGCTGAAGTGGTGGGTTTTGAGGTGCTTCCTAAAAGATGCAACAGAGGGACTATTTCTTACATGAAGAGGGAAAGAGTTCCAAAGGACTGGCGCATAGTAACTGAAGGAATTAGGAAAGTGTTTGATTTGTGAACTCTACGATCGAAAGTGGGGGTTTGAAGGAACTTGACCACTAGGTAAGATGTCCACTAGGTAAGATGTCCACTAGGTAAGATGTATTAACTAGGTAAGATGTCCACTAGGTAAGATGTCCACTAGGTAAGATGACCACTAGGTAAGATGTCCACTAGGTAAGATGTCCACTAGGTAAGATGTATTAACTAGGGCTGCAATGATTCTTCGGTTACTCGGAAATGAAACGATTCAGTTCAATACTCGAGGCAAGAAAAGTGAACCGGGTCTTCGAAAACAACTAAACATAGACGTAAAATCTACTACAAAAGTCTATTTTTTCTTTAAATATATGAATATATTTATATATTTTACTAATATAAGGCATTTCCGTTTTAGTATTTTATATTTTAAGTATTTGCAAACTTGAATTCTTTGTGCAACAACGTTTTATAAGATGGCATTTTATTATAACGTATTTTGAAGAAGCTTCAAATCTCGCATTATAAAGATGGTTAAAGTTTATATTTTGCATTATAAATGCCTCTTTTAGCCAAAATTCAATAAATTATCAAAATTCCTTCCTGTTGTGTGGTTTGTAGCCATTTTATATGGCGTGTTATGTCAAAATATGAAGCAGTTTATTTCGTGGGCCATAATCAAGCAATTAACCAAGTCTGAGTCGATTCTTCTAAAATGAGGAATCGAGGTGCATTTTTGGGCTCGCTTGCAGCCCTAGAATTAATGCCATGAAATGTGCGATATGGAAAAAAATGAAAAATTCTGGGGAATCTTAGGGATTCTGGAAATCACTTGCTGCCTTGCTGATTCACAGAGGGGAGATTTACGAACACGCTGGGTTTTGCTGTCACCACGTACCACGTCTGTATGTACTTCCTGCTGACTGAGTCGCAGTATGGAGTGAGCATCATTTTTAAACAGCCCGCTCACATACAGAATGTTGTCCTCGTGTATACCAGTCACATGATGTGCTGAGATGTCACCTGACTCAGAGTGAGACTGCAACTGGGCAACCAGAAAGTCGAGCAACAAATTCCTGCAAAATAAAGTGATTGTATGAATAGAAGTGATGCTTTTATCAACTGAGAGTGTTACACTTTAAGTGGTGAGGATTACAGTCTCAATATCATTATATGATGGATACACAACATATTCATTTGGCAACATGGCAGTCATTCAGCACCTTGATACCCAAATCTTTGGCAAATTGTACCAAATATAACTAGAGGATCGCTCGCAAAAAAAAAAGATAATGTTTTTGCATAGCAAAAACAAAGCGTCCCGAAAAGGATATAAAGGGTGAGTGCTAAAGTATTAAGAAAATGCTTCGTTTCTAGCCTTATACTGTTGTGGCAACCAAAGTCAGCGCAGTCTGCTCTATCTAGCACGGTTTTCAAGATATAAGCATTTTTGTGTTTTGCAAAAAACAAAAAAATTACAAATGTCCGCTATATTTGGCGAGACAAAAATATTTTGAAAATTGGCATGGCTACTCTGCAGAGATACCCAGCAGGTCCAAAATTTTGTTGAGTTCGCTCCATATAGCACGGTTTTCGAGATATAAGCATTTTTGTGTTTTGCAAAAACTTTGAAAATTCAAAATGGCCACCATTTTTGGGGAGACAAAAATTTTTGTCAAGACCACTGCCGTGGTGTGTATCTCCCGCCGAGCATTAAAGCAGAAGAAATAGCTTTTCCGAGATATTCACAATTTTTCATTTTCGTGTGTGAAAGGTCTTCCAAAAGTAGGTGAATGAGTTATTTGAGAAAAATTGGCTATCTGCAATACTATTAAGAGATAATTCACATTTACTCATTTTGAGTAGGTGAATAATTATCTATGGGTCTGAAACTTCACCAAGTGAAAGCTCTCCCAAAAGTAGGTGAATGAGTTATTTGAGAAAAATTGGCTATCTGCAATACTTTTAGAGATAATTCGCATTTACTCATTTTGAGTAGGTGAGTAATTAGCTATGGGTCTGAAACTTCACCAAGTGAAAGCTCTCCCAAAAGTAGGTGAATGAGTTATTTGAGAAAAATTGGCTATCTGCAATACTTTTAGAGATAATTCGCATTTACTCATTTTGAGTAGGTGAGTAATTAGCTATGGGTCTGAAACTTCACAGAGTGAAAGTTCTCCCAAAAGTAGGTGAATGAGTCATTTGAGAAAAATTGGCTATCTGCAATACTTTTAGAGATAATTCGCATTTACTCATTTTGAGTAGGTGAGTAATTAGCTATGGGTCTGAAACTTCACCAAGTGAAAGTTCTCCCAAAAGTAGGTGAATGATTAATTTGACAAAAATTGGCTATCTGCAATACTTTTAGAGATAATTCGCATTTACTCATTTTGAGTAGGTGAGTAATTAGCTGTGGGTCTGAAACTTCACCAAGTGAAAGCTCTCCCAAAAGTAGGTGAATGAGTTATTTGAGAAAAATTGGCTATCTGCAATACTTTTAGAGATAATTCGCATTTACTCATTTCGAGTAGGTGAGTAATTAGCTATGGGTCTGAAACTTCACCAAGTGAAAGCTCTCCCAAAAGTAGGTGAATGAGTTATTTGAGAAAAATTGGCTATCTGCAATACTTTTAGAGATAATTCGCATTTACTCATTTTGAGTAGGTGAGTAATTAGCTATGGGTCTGAAACTTCACCATGTGAAAGCTCTCCCACAAGTAGATGAATGAGTTATTTGATAAAAATTGGGTATCCGCAATACTTTTACAGATAATTAGCATTTACTCATTTTGAGTAGGTAAATAATTAGCTATGGGTCTGAAACTTCACCATGTGAAAGCTCTCCAAAAAGTAGGTGAATGAGTTATTTGAGAAAAATTGGCTATCTGCAATACTTTTAGAGATAATTCGCATTTACTCATTTTGAGTAGGTGAGTAATTGGCTATGGGTCTGAAACTTCACCATGTGAAAGCTCTTCCAAAAGTAGGTGAATGAGTTATTTGAGAAAAATTGGCCATCTGCAATACTTTTAGAGGTAATTCGCATTTACTCTTTTTGAGTAGGTGAGCAATTAGCTATGGGTCTGAAACTTCACCAAGTGAAAGCTCTTTGGGATAGCTGCTCTGCAGAGATACCCTGAAGATAAAAAATTTCGTCGAAATCGCTCTATGTAGCACGGTTTTCGAAATATTAGCATTTTTGTGTTTTGCAATTTTTGCGCAAAAAATTCGAAAATTCAAAATGGCCGCCATTTTTGGCAAGATAAAATTTTTTTGAAAATTGGCATGGCTACTCTGCAGAGATACCCTGTGGGTCAAAAATTTCGTCGAAATCGCTCTATCTAGCAGGGTTTTTGAGATATAAGCATTTTTATGTTTTGCAATTTTTGCGAAAATTTCGAAAATTCAAAATGGCCGCCATTTTTGGCGAGACAAAAATTTTTTGAAAATTGGGAAAAGTACTCCGCAGAGATATCCTGCGGCTTAAAAATTTTGTCGAAATTGCTCTATCTAGCACGATTTTTGAGATATAAGCATTTTTGTGTTTTGCACTTTTTGCGAAAATTTCGAAAATTCAAAATGGCCGCCATTTTGGGCGAGACAAAAATTTTTTGAAAATTGGGAAAAGTACTCCGCAGAGATATCCTGCGGCTTAAAAATTTTGTTGAAATTGCTCTATCTAGCACGGTTTTCGAGATATAAGCATTTTTGTGTTTTCCTTATTTGGAAAATTTGTAATGATTAATTAATCATTAATTACTCGGCCATTTCTTGACCAATCAATGCCAAAATCTAATGATTTCCAGATTTTAATAGAATGAATGTATTTGCCAAGTTTCAGGTGAATTGATAAAATTCCTTTCAAGTTATCATCCGGACAAGCTTCCCCATCGAAAAAAGACATTTTTGGTCATGTGACCTCTCTGATTGGTTGAAATGTCACTGCAGCATATTCAAAAAAATTCCCCAAGGCTACTGCCTAAACCTGCCAAATTTGAAAAGAATCCGCCAAACGGTTACAGAGTTATAAGGAAAACAAAATGCGGAGCCGGCGGAGCCTGAAGCTCTCCCATACACAAACAAGCGTCCCTTGCGGGAAGCTTAATTAGAGTCATTGTACATGTCTTGCTACAGAGTTTCAAAATTCTTTATTGCGGGTCTGTACTCTTATTGACAAAAGGACCATTTTGCAGTCAGAAAAATTTCACAAAACCAAGATTAGTATTGTTTTGTCATGATATCAACATGAAGAGTAACATAACAGAATAGGGTTTACAAGCCACAGAACATAAAATACAAATTTATTTGAACTCTTACCTCACAATCTAGAATGTTACTCTTGAGAATCATCAAAAATGATTAAATTTTCCAAACCTACTAAATGGATTACCTAGTGGAAAGCTAACTGAATAGCTTCACTTCCTTACTATATATAGCTTCCCCAACCTATTGAACAGCTTCACCAACTTTATCAATAGCTTCCCAAATTACTGAATAACCAATGTACTGAATAGCTTCCATAATTTACTACATAATTTCACAATCTTACTGGATAGCTTCCCCAACTTACTGAATGATAACCAACCTACTGAATAGTTTCTCCAACTGAATAAGTTTTCCAGTCATAAAGGTGACTAGGTAACAGTCACTAGTTTTATCTAGGGATGTGTCCGTGTCACAAATGTGTAGATCAGGAGGTAGCCAAAAACATACCGATTTTAGTACACCCCAACCAAACATGGTCGTTTCCTTTACGATATTGCAATAAAAGTCTCCAAATGCACAAAATATGGTTTAAAAGTGTGTAATTTCTTCAGATTTTGGGTATGTTTCTAATATTTTAACCCTTCCTTCTATTATATGTGATGACAAGCAAAGTGCTAGTTTTAAAATCTCATCACAGTACTTCAGTAAAATGGTCTCGATACCGAGATTCCGGGCCAAACGACCCATCCCTATTTTTAGCATACTGTCCTAATTTCCCTTGTATCCACCAGACGTTGAGTTACAGTTGTTCTGTTTCATCCCATTTAACCAGTACGGTCCCATCAGGACAGGGAGCAGTACATTTCACACACGGCCATGTGATGAACTCAATCCCAGATATACAGAGATGAGGGTCTACTCATGAAATATTACACTCATTAACCTTACAATTCTCTCCACTGGATGTACCTGGACAAGTACCTACCCTCTCATGTACACCTTACAATTCTCTCCACAGGATGTACCTGGACAGGAACCTACTCTCTCACGCACACCTTACAATTCTCTCCACAGGATGTACCTGGACAAGTACCTACCCTCTCAAGCACACCTTACCTGTGATGGGTTGTCAGTTCAATGTAGATGTTTCTCAGGAACATTGCCTGTTTGAAGAGACTCTCTAAGATGTACACACTGAAAATACAATGAACATAGTGGTGTTTATAATAAAAGCATGAACATACTGGGATGGGAAGAATGGATGAGTAAACAGGTCTGGAATAGACTACAGATCTGGGAAATGCTGTGAAAGACAATCTACACAGGTGTAACGTAAAATATTTTCACACAGAAGCATTGAGTTTGTCAATGTAAAGTATTTGATCTTCAAGTAAAACAGTTTGATGTAATGTACTTTACTCTCAAACAGCACTTATATTTCTATAATATTGTTAGGAAACCTCCAGGAATCCTGTGACGCCGTACTTTCTACATATATACATGAATATTAAGGAGTTATAGAAGTGCATGAATTTGAAGTATTTGTCCTTCAATTAAATCTATTAGATGTCTTGACATAAAATATCGATCTTCAAGCAGCAGTTCTATTTAGAAAATATTGCTGGAAAATGCCACAGAATTCTTTACACTTTATACATGAATATCAATGAGTTTTACAAGTGCTTGAGTTGTGAGTGTTGAATAAATGACAAAACAGCAAAAAATCTATAGTGAGAAACCTTCTTCTTAGTGGGAAAATCTCCCGTAAAATGGAGAGAAACCACTCGACACCCAAAAATCTAACAAGGATATCCAAAGACACCATGGACATCAAATACAGCTATAGGAGATGCTTAGCTGGTTAGTTTGGGACAGAATGGAATAAGTTTTACTGTGTTATCTAACACCCTCTAAAGCCTCTTTTTCTGATGATTTGGGATGCCATAGGAAACAGAATTTCCATAGTCAAGTCTAACCACATAGTCCTAAAATGTGGCTTCTCAAGTGGCAAAGGGAAGGTGGCATTCTACAAAGGAAAAATGGTCAGCCAATCACAAACTTCTTTTGAGGAGGTGTTGGGACTGACTTCTATGACGCCCCAATGCCATTACTCATTGTTTCTTGTACTCTTTGATAACCTGATGAATGCACCTACAACAACTGCAGTATTCACAGGAAGACACTTCCTAAAAAGTGGTGTTTTAAACCACAGCTTGGGTATTGTCCTCATTGAGTCTAAATTTCTTTAGAGTCATCCAGTGGTGCAGTTAATTTGATCTAGAGTGTCAAATGTCTGTCTTAAGTCCAAAAGTACTAACACTACACTACAATCAGAGTGGAAATTTACAAGAATGTCAGGATGAATCTTGACAAGAGCTGTCTCTGTGCTGTATCATTTCCTGCATACATTGAAGAGGTTCCTAGAGATCACTATTACCTATATGCTCAAGGAATCTGTTGCATGCGGTTTTCTCCATAATTTTAGATAAAAATGATAGACTCCTTACTGGTCTGTAATTTTTTGAGACGGAAAGCACAACTGATTTGAGGAATGAACTACCTAAAAACATTTAATTTCGATGCAAAAATCTGCCAATCAATCTCTAGTTACTTATGTCTCCATTTCTGTCAAGCTTTTTCTTTGTTAGATGTTGCCTTTCTAATGTCAGACAACCACCATGGTTTTTTCCCGGAATATTTATTTGATAACCTTTGATGCTGCATGTTTATAATATCAAACTATTGACTTATACTGGATAATCAGTACTTCTACGTTCACAAAGGACGCAAGAGCAAGATTAGACCTGGGACAGTTTCACAAAGGGTCTTAGACATAACCTGGACTTGGGCGAAGTCAGGAACTAAATCTTAGCCTTTTGTCTTAGTTTCTTAGTCTAGGGACTAAATGGATTTCACAAAGGGTGACTTAACCAAGACCAAGCTTATCAAATAAATCACGTGACCCTTTATTTCTACTCAAAATATTCCACTGGTGACATACATCCTTTGTTTAACACTTATTTTATTTTTGGTAAATGCTGTTTTTCAGTGGAAAACTTTGTAACCACATAAAAATGTCCAAAGACAAATTTAGTGAACTATCCCACATATTTATTTATTTTTAAGCATTTCAAATTCTGAAGTAAGAAAAATTTAGGGCGGCCATATTGAAGTCATTGTTCACAAAATTTAAGGCAACTCCTAGGCAGACTTAGCCAAAACTTAGGAGTTGTTTAAATTTAGCCAAAACTTATGAAAGATTCTAAGAGAAGTTGATTAATTTTACCTATTTCTGCAAAGGACAAATCTTAAGTGTATACTAAAACCTACAACAATGAGAAGGATATGAGGCTTAAGAACAGTAGTTTCAAGGAATGTCCACAGATGATGATATTCAGGCTTTGTTGTTCAGTACTTTGTATTTGCCCAAAAGACTTGAAATCCATGCTTTTTTCTGTATAGTTGTATACAAGATCTGTATATGATTGCCACCAGAACCTCATGGATAAGGGAAGCAACTGAGGAAGAGAAACGTCCAGGTACAGCAGTAGGACCAAGAAGAGTGAGAGGTCATTTTCCTTTTAATATTTCTACATAAATTATGTAAGATTAATGACTGTAATTTGTATGTGATTAAACGGGATCAGTGTGTAAACCATGCAAGAAACTTCAGCTAGGTAGGGAGATAACTTGAAATCAAACCTTTAGAGAAATAAAAGCTTCATCATTGGGCACCAGCTGTAAATGGCAGAAAATGAGAAGACTGGGCGAATGGAAATACGATCGCAAAATCAAATATTTGGAAAATAGTTCAAATAACCCACACTGAAGGAAAGGTTTCATAAGATATTGGGATGCCATTCAGACAGTATTCTACTGTATTGAAGTATTCACTCACCCCCAGTCCAAGTCCTGAGTCTTCAGTAGTTCCAGTAACATGGACACCACTTCAGCTCCGTAAGATGTTTCAGCAAGGTCTGTAACGCAGTCAGTGTTGTGCATCATACAGTTGTAAATCACCATACTGCTATACCCAGCCAAACTCACATCACCCAACTCAAGGCATTTCCTGTAAAGATTAGAACGTAAAGTCACATCAGCGCCTGATACCTGACACCTGAGACAGAAGCATGTGTCATACAGTTGTACACCACCATACTACAGTACATGGTCAAACACACGTCACCCAACTCCAGGCACTTCCTGTAAACATCCAAAGTTATATCAGACCAGGGCCTCATGCCTGGGATAGATACATGTCATAGTTGAACCCCACCTAGACTTTCACCAAGTCCTTTTGTCTTTTGTGAAATATATGAGTACTGTATGACTTTTGAAGAAACAGCCATTTGTTTTTTCAGAGACTATCCCCCTAACTCCAGAATGTTAGTGGTATAATGAACTCCTGTAAGTTTCAAATTTAAATTTAACTATTCAGGTTACTGATGGATACAAATACAAAGACTTGGAGCAAGTCTACACCCCACCATACTACGTACTTAAAGGCTGCAACTTCGTTAGAAGAACGACACCGGGTATTCATATCGAAAGAACCGATCCGAATTTGTGTAACTGCATTTTAGTTGTCACCCAGTGGAAGGCAAACATGTAAACAAAACGTCACAAAAAATGATGTCAAATATCTGTATAAATAAGGAAAATTACATGAGAAATTAATACTAGTTGGAGAAATGTGAAGGAATACTAAGGTTTACCCAAGTATTGCATTGATTTACGCTAGATTTAATATTTTTCGGTTACCCACTTCACCACTTTGTAGTCGGTTTCTTAAAGAATTCGGACTGTTTTCGGGTAAGCGGGTACCCTATCACAACCTTATACAGCCCTCCACTCTCCATCAGGTAGCCTGTAAATATCGACTTTTTTTTCTTGACACTGACTAGGTTTAAATAGAACTGGCCTATACTGTAAATATACTGATCTATTTCATCAGACAGCACTCTATGGCCACATTCTCTAAGGCAACAGGAACGGACTTCCTTGTTCCACATTCACAGAGCCCTTAGATAACCAACAGGCCACAGATATCAGTGGAGATTAGATTACCACTACATATAGTGGGAACACTGCAGGGTCTAATGCATGGAATATAACAGGAAAACTTCCCAATTGACATGTTCAGAAAAAATATGTCACAAATGAAGATTACAATATCATACAAGTGCGTAGCACGAGTATTATATTGTTAATCTTTATGAGCAATATATTTTTTTCTGTATATGTCTGATGAGGGATGTTTTACTTTTATTATCCATCATTTTGTATGATTTATGACTTAAATAAATCAATATTTAAAGAAAGAATTTTGAAAAGGCTGTCAAAAACATGGACACCAGTCAATATACAAATCATAAACTTTAACACGAGATTTCTCAGCCATTTCTGAATGGATTTTTATGCAACAGAAACGAGCAGAAGCGCTGTAAAAAGACCTTTCTAATGATATATAATACATATCTGTTACACAGTTTCTGAGATATTTGTGAAAAACTGGAAGTTATTGACACTAATTATCCATGATACAGAGGTGCCATTGTATACAAAAAATATATATCCTGCTGCGTATATCCCTCTACACAGGTCGCATACGGCGTGGATAACAAAAGCAGCCTACTACAATACAACACTGCATCAACAGACATTTAAGTAAGAAAAAAAATTCACTTATTTTTTAATTTTCAGAAATTCACTAGAATTAATTTACTTATTGTCAGTTTACACTGAAAAGGAAAGTATACATTTTAAATTTCACTTAGAATGAATTTTCACTTGAGTATTCTTTTGCCATTATTCTATTATCTAGTAACTACCTTTTATGGCAATAGAAGACAAATCATTTTTCTTCTTTTTTTTTTTTTTGGATACTGAGATAAGCATCACTACTAAAGCAAAAAAATCAATACTTTTTTCTTTGTTGTATATTTTACAAAATTTACAGTACCTCGTTGTAACAAGGGTAATGTTACAAAATTATTCCCGATACATGCTGGTACCTGAGTTGTGTTCTGAAGAGCGTCCACACCTTAATCTGACAGGGTGGAAAGTCAGTCACAGCATTCCCCACAAACTGCACCAAACAACGCAAACATGTCAGCTCTGAAACACGTGTGAGGATAAAATCACGTAAACAGTCACAAAACAGTGTCAACAGGTCAGCCCCAAAACACATGTGAGGATAAAACACAGGTAAACAGTCACATGTGATGATAAACACACGTAAACAGTCACAAAACACTGTCAACATGTCAGCCCTAAAACACATGTGATGATAAACACACGTAAACAGTCACATGAAACAGTATCAACAGGTCAGCTCTAAAACATGTGTGAGAACACAATCATGTAAACAGTCACAAAACACTGTCAACATGTCAGTTCTAAAACACATGTGAGAATAAACACATGTAAACAGTCACATGAAACAGTGTCAACAGGTAAGCTCTGAAACACATATAAGAATACAAACATGTAAACATGCAGTCACAAAACAGTGTCAACAGGTCAGTTCTTAAACACATGTGAGAATCAACACATGTAAACCGTCACAAAACAGTGTCAACAGGTAAGCTCTGAAACACATGTGAGAATAAACACATGTAAACAGTCACATGAAACAGTGTCAACAGGTCAGTTCTGAATGTGTGAGGATAAAACAGGTACAAAAACTCACAATATCATTTAATGATGACATGTGAATGTAGTGTTACTTCTGGCTAGTGAGTGGAATTGGTCTTCAACTCCATGATCGATTAATCAATAGAAAAAACGACTGATGATCGATTGGGAATCGATCATTTCTAAAGGTTTATGAGAACAAGTATATCATGGAAAACGTACCTTTTTACTTCCAACAACATTAAAAGTCCATAAGATGAGATGAAATCCTGTATTTAGTATGATTTATGAGAGTTGATCAAGTGACAATACCTGTCGGCCATTTTTTTTTTCCCCACCTGCAATATTGGGAGTGATCATACATTATTTCAGTTCACTAAGGTAGAGAGATGTTAATGGTTCCACATTAAGAAAAAACACTGCAGATACTCTAAACACTGTTGTTTCAATCAGTTGTCATCTTAATTACATAAAGCCTGTAATTCCAGTGGAAAATTTATTTTAACACTTCAAAAATGAAAACATAATAGCAAATATCTGTTAATGTTCAGAACTTCAAACAGGTTATTGTGATTCAAAACTTAACTAAAATGTAGTAGCATGATGGCATCACTGGCATGTCAAATTGTCAATGTGGATGTCATATACCTTAATTAGAATTGAATTACCCAAAATTGACACTTCATTGAAGTTCCTTCACTTAGAGTAATATAAAGTAAGTAATGTCATAAGTTCTAATCAGAAAAAAAACTTGAAGAAATTACTGTTAAATTGACAAAAATTTTTTCAAAAGAAAGATACAAAAGGAAAGTTAGTTCAACTTGCACATGTTTTCAACTTGAATAAGGTTTACTTTTCAATGTTTTTATTTAAAAATATCAGCAAATCAACATTTTCTGGCAAGAGATTTACTCGTTTCTTTGTGACTAAATTTCCAGCCAAGCTGAAAATTCGTTCACTTGGCACACTACTAGCTGGAATGGCCAAATACTTTTTGGCTAACTTACTGAGGATTGGGTAAAGAACCTCTCGATTTTTCCACCATAATAATGGATCTCCAGATTTATCCCCCTGATCCATGAAGTACCTATTCACCTCAGCTTCAACAGGATTCTCGGATAATTGATCATTTCCACCAAAAATAACATCATCCAACCAGCTGTCAGTAATTTCTTCAAGCTTGACCTTTTTATGTGGGAGAATACTGACAAGGCTGTCAAGATCAGCCTCCTGTTTAACAGGTAAGTTTTGAGCAGCAGATGCCAAAATATCAGCTGGTGGAATACCCTCATCTGCAGCAGTACTTGGAAGAGGTGTTTCATGTTTGACCTGGACATTGGCAGTGGTTTCCTGTTGTAAATTTTGTGTTTGGTACTTTGGCAATTTGGCCTGCATAATGAGGACCCTTTTCACCTCCTCCCTCTCATCCTGCGAAAGAAAATTAAGGTCTTTTGTTTTTGGATGAAGAGCAGATGCTAACAGCAACATTTCCCTCTCATCAGGGGTAATTCATTTGCCCAGGTTATCAGACATCTCTTTTTTTAGCTTTTTGACAGTGTTGGTATCCTCGTCCCTTGCTTCAAGGTGTTGCTGTAGTTTCACCATGGTGGGTAAAACAAATGCTGATGTGGGTAGATTTTCACCTGACAGTGCCACAGTCGCAGTTTTGAATGGTTTCAAGATTTGAAGTAGTTTATCAATTACTACTTGCTCATCATATGAAAAGATTTTGGCCTTTAGATCATTGGACACTTTTGAAAGTGCTTCATCATGGATGGCTGCATGGATGGCTGGGGTCTGCTCAGACAATCTCTCTAACATGTCAAGAGTGCTATTCCACCGTGTAGCCACATCGGTTATCAGTTTATGGCCCTGTTGCTATTGTGGAAGCAGGAGCTTTTGTTTTTCGAATAAAAGACCAGTGGCCAGTGGACTCCTATGAAAGTAAGCAACTAATGACCCTGCTTTCCTCATCAGTCTGGCCACCTCTGATATTTTGAGTCCAGCAGAAACAGCTAAGTTTATATTGTGCCCAGAACAAGAAACTCTCTTCCATCCTAAAATGTCAAAGGCCTTTTTCTCATTTGACGCGTTGTCAGAGACCCCAATCAATGCTGAACTTTCAACATCCCAAGAAGTCATAGTACTGCGCAAGCTATCAGCTATGGCCTCAGCTGTATGTGAACCTTCAAACAATTTTGTGCCAAGAACCTTTGAATTCATATTCCATTTATTATCAATATAGTGCACTGTTGTGGCACCATAACTCTCTGTATTCAGTGAAGACCAAATGTCATGTGTAAAGGAAATATCAAGGCAGTGGGACACCTGTTTCCTTAAATCAGTGGCTAAGATATCATATCTGGCTTTAAGAGAAGACAGTAACGTTTTTCTGCAGGGAGTGTGGTATCGTGGCTCACATGCCTGAAGAAGATTCCTGAAGCATGGTTGTTCAATTGAGGTAAGTGGTCTCAGAGATGTAATTATATAATCTTCTAAAGCTGTATCAATTAGCCGCTTTCTGGATTCTGGTAGGGCAGCTGTTATGGTAGGTTGGAAAATTGATGTAATCTTGTTTTGCTTTGGTTTACATGGTTGTGCCTCTCCAGTCTTTTTTTCATATTCTGCTTTGTGTTCATTTTTCAAGTGTGTTTGGAGGTTGGTAGTGTTTCCTATAATATAGTGATAAATAATGTTGATAAATTGATTGGTAATCTCAAGTGATTTCCAGCTTGGAGTTCATGAGTGTATTTTTATCAGGTAAGTTTAACTATGAAAAATACAGCTATCATTTAAAACTGGCATAATTATTTAAAATAATTATCATTAAAATATAGTTAAGACTCCAAGTAATGGCCCATAAAAATGTATTTATTGACTATTAAGGATAATGTGTTTCACTTTCAGTTTTCTCACTTTAACATTTTGCTTCACCATTTACTTATCATTATATTATCATACCTTGATAACTGTATTCCTTCTTGCATAATCTGCATACAGCTTTTGATTTATCTAGTTTCTCATTGCCCACTTGCCAAAATCCAAACCAATTCCAAACAACAGATTTGGCTGATCCAGGAAATGGGACAATTTTTTTGTCATCCCCCATGTTCTCAGACAAATAAATTTAAATAACAACAAATTCCAGTTGAAAATTCACGTCATATATTCACGTCATTAATTCACGTCATATTTCACTACGTCAGAACATTAGGTTGCTAAGCTGTATTTTTCACTTGAAATAATGACTACGCTTGAACCGGTTTACTTTTCACTTCCTGTTTACAATATTTTGCAATATCTTGAAGAGAATCACAGTTGTGACAATATGTGAATTATACTGCATTAAAATGGAGTTAGTGAAGCTTTTGCTGGGTTTTTGGTGAGAAATATTCGATTTTCTAATTAACTTTACCGATCGACGTCTGTGATTCCAAAATTTGACGAACGTCTAGACATTCGTCGAATCGTCCACTCACTACTTCTGGCATAGAAACAAATTGGTATGAACCAACCAACAACATAATGGCTCCAAAAACAATTACTTACTCATGTGTCTTTGTTCAAAAAAACTGAAATAATATTTTTGCAAATTAAAAGCTAATGGAATTCAATGACATGTGTGTTTTTATGGAATTCTTCTCCTGATAATGCCAGTGACAACCCTGCAATATTTACAGTGGGCAAGCAATACAAAACACCATGTCTCTGGAACTACTCAATGGATTTTCTCTAAATACAAAGTGTTACAAACTGTGATCAAATGCATCGTCAATCCCTGCACTATTTTTACACCATGTTACATCAATAATTTCATACCGCCAAATTACGGAAGTGAATGCGAGGGACCCATCCCTCTGAATGGTGTAACCACCAATGTACAACAGTACCTACCTGGCTCTGTGATACTGGATTCTGCACTGGATTGACATAACACTTTGCAGATGACCACGGTCTCTTCCAATAAGCATTCCTCACTGAAACAGAAGAGTGAGCCTACTTATGCTGGACAAAGTTTAAAATGCTAATGTAATCAACACAAGCAGCAGTGAGGGAAAAACCATTAGAGATGCCCAAACCCCCAAACCTGGGGAAATAGCACCGAACACATTTAAGATGTAGAAGAGGTCAAACAGTATACAAGTCAGGAGACTTTCAGAATAGAGAGGGTAAGTTATGTAAAGGTGCAGGAAATAATAACATGTAAGGTAGCAAATATGAATGGAAAGGCAAAGTATCAATATGACAGCATTAATTACTAAACTAAAAATTATTATTAATAAGCTGTAAAATATTTTAATTGAAGTATAGCTGTCAAAAGAGATAGTACAATAAGTACAAACTAGACCTACACATCGGAGCACTGACACAAATTTGTATCCACCGAAAAGACAACTCACCAGAGCCAGTGGACCATCGTTTGACCTTGAATGAGGGGCCCAAGGCCAAATCTATCCATATCAGAAGATTCCCAGCCCATGATTTTCTATAAGTTGGTTTCACATTACCAACCTCTAGGATCAATAATAAGCGAATTATAAGCACTTTTAAGTTTGGCTGTTCTTGTTTGACCTTGAAGGAGGGGCTCAAGGTCAAATCTGACCACGTCAGAAGATTCCCAGCCCATGATTTCCTATAAGCTGTTTTCACATTGCAAACCTCTAGCATCAATAATAAGCGAGTTATAAGCACTTTTAAGTTTGGCTGTTCTTGTTTGACCTTGAAGGAGGGGCTCAAGGTTAAATCTGACCACATCAGAAGATTCCCAGCCCATGATTTCCTATAAGCTGGTTTCACATTGCAAACCTCTAGGATCAATAATAAGTAAGTTATAAGCACTTTCAAGTTTGGCTGTCCTCATTTGACCTTGAAGGAGGGGCTCAAGGTCAAATCTGACCATGTCAGAAGATTCCCAGCCCATGATTTCCTATAAGTTGGTTTCACATTGCAAACCTCTAGGACCAATAATAAGCAAGTTATAAGCACTTTTAAGTTTGGCTGTCCTCATTTGAGGATGTAGAGGACATGTATATCTGTTATACATATCACCTATGAAGACATTCAACCTTCTACTTATGAGAAACAGCCAGTAGAAAAAGGTAGATAATTTTCAAAGAAATGCCTGTGGCAGCCATCTTGTTTTCCAGAATGAGGCTAATTTCCTTCCCAGAGAAGCTTACCTCCCAATGAAGATATAATGCAAATTTTGTGAACTTAGCTGATGTAGTTTTCCTCTGACGTCGAAAATCTCTCTATGCGTGGCGGTGGCGTAGCGAACGCTAAACCAAAGTATCCAATAATAATCAGTTGCAGCAAACCATATATTTTATGATTGTAGAAATATGCTTCAAATATAACAACAGAAAACATTACAGTCAATCACTGAAAGTAAGAACATCTGAAAACTAGAAATAGGCCGCCCTGTTGATAGTAGATGCGAATAGAAACAGGATAGCATAGAAGAACACACATTATCATGTGTAATGTCCACCCATGAACCTTTTGCCCAAATTGTACAGTAGTCTTACAAGACCCTGTTTCATTTGTAAAATATATCAATGATGCTTAAATATTTGTTAGTGTAGATGTAAATTATTTCAGCTTCATGCCTTTTTGCATTGGTTGGGTTGAAAATTTTGACGAAATCACTCTATCTTGCACGGTTAAGAAGATAGAAGCAAATTCCTGTTTTTCTATTTTTGGCAAAAATTTGAAAATTCAAAATGGCCGCCATTTTTGGGAAAAGGAAATTTTTTTGAAAATTGCCAAGAGTACATTTCTTAGATACCCTATGGGTCGAAAATTTCAACAAAATAACTCTATTTTGCACGGTTAAGGCCAGTTTGTGTTTTTCCATTTTAAGCAAAAATTCGAAAATTCAAAATGGCTGCCATTTTTGGGGAGGGGAAATTTTTTTGAAAATTGCAAAGATTACATTCCTTAGATACCCTGTGGGTTGAAAAATTTCGACGAAATCGCTCTATCTCGCATGGTTAAGGAGATAGAAGCAAATTTGTGTTTTGCCATTTTTGGCAAAAATTTGAAAATTCAAAATGGCCGCCATTTTTGGGGAGGGGAAAATTTTTGGAAGATTGCAAAGATTGCATTCCTTAGATACCCTGTAGGTCGAAAATTTCGACGATATCACTCTATCTCGCACGGTTAAGGAGATAGAAGCAAATTTGTGTTTTGCCATTTTTGGCAAAAATTCGAAAATTCAAAATGGCCGCCATTTTTGGGGAGGGGAAAATTTTTGGAAAATTGCAAATATTACATTCCTTAGATACCCTGTGGGTTGAAAATTTCGACGAAATCGCTCTATCTCACACGGTTAAGGAGATAGAAGGAAATTTGTGTTTTGCCATTTTTGGCAAAAATTCGAAAATTCAAAATGGCCGCCATTTTTGGGGAGGGGAAAATTTTTTGAAAATTGCAAGAGTACACTCCTCAGATACCCTGTGGGTCGAAAATTTTGCCGAAATCGCTCTATCTCGCACGGTTAAGGAGATAGAAGCAAATTAGTGTTTTGCCATTTTTGGCAAAAATTCGAAAATTCAAAATGGCCGCCATTTTTGGGGAGGGGAAAATTTTTTGAAAATTGCAAAGAGTACACTCCTCAGATACCCTGTGGGTCGAAAATTTTGACGAAATCGCTCTATCTCGCACGGTTAAGGAGATAGAAGCAAATTTGTGTTTTGCCATTTTTGGCAAAAATTCGAAAATTTAAAATGGCCGCCATTTTTAGGGAGGGGAAAATTTTTTGAAAATTGCAAATATTACATTCCTTAGATACCCTGTGGGTCGAAAATTTCAACGAAATCGCTCTATCTCGCACGGTTAAGGAGATAGAAGCAAATTTGTGTTTTGCCATTTTTGGCAAAAATTCGAAAATTCAAAATGGCCGCCATTTTTGGGGAGGGGAAAATTTTTTGAAAATTGCAAAGATTGCATTCCTTAGATACCCTGTGGGTCGAAAATTTCGACAAAATCGCTCTATCTCGCACGCTTAAGGAGATAGAAGCAAATTTGTGTTTTGCCATTTTTGGCAAAAATTCGAAAATTCAAAATGGCCGCCATTTTTGGGGAGGGGAAAATTTTTTAAAAATTACCAAGAGTACAATGCTCAGATACCCTGTGGGTCGAAAATTTCGACGAAATCGCTCTATCTGGCACGGTTAAGGAGATAGAAGCAAATTTGTGTTTTGCCATTTTTGGCAAAAATTCGAAAATTCAAAATGGCCGCCATTTTTGGGGAGGGGAAAATTTTTTGAAGATTGCAAAGATTGCATTCCTTAGATACCCTGTAGGTCGAAAATTTCGACGATATCACTCTATCTCGCACGGTTAAGGAGATAGAAGCAAATTTGTGTTTTGCCATTTTTGGCAAAAATTCGAAAATTCAAAATGGCCGCCATTTTTGGGGAGGGGAAAATTTTTGGAAGATTGCAAATATTACATTGCTTAGATACCCTGTGGGTTGAAAATTTCGACGAAATCGCTCTATCTCGCACGGTTAAGGAGATAGAAGGAAATTTGTGTTTTGCCATTTTTGGCAAAAATTCGAAAATTCAAAATGGCCGCCATTTTTGGGGAGGGGAAAATTTTTGGAAAATTGCAAATATTACATTCCTTAGATACCCTGTGGGTCGAAAATTTTGCCGAAATCGCTCTATCTCGCACGGTTAAGGAGATAGAAGCAAATTAGTGTTTTGCCATTTTTGGCAAAAATTCGAAAATTCAAAATGGCCGCCATTTATGGGGAGGGGAAAATTTTTTTAAAATTGCAAAGAGTACACTCCTCAGATACCCTGTGGGTCGAAAATTTTGACGAAATCGCTCTATCTCGCACGGTTAAGGAGATAGAAGCAAATTTGTGTTTTGCCATTTTTGGCAAAAATTCGAAAATTTAAAATGGCCGCCATTTTTAGGGAGGGGAAAATTTTTTGAAAATTGCAAATATTACATTCCTTAGATACCCTGTGGGTCGAAAATTTCGACGAAATCGCTCTATCTCGCACGGTTAAGGAGATAGAAGCAAATTTGTGTTTTGCCATTTTTGGCAAAAATTCGAAAATTCAAAATGGCCGCCATTTTTAGGGAGGGGAAAATTTTTTGAAAATTGCAAAGAGTACACTCCTTAGATACCCTGTGGGTTGAAAATTTCGACGAAATCGCTCTATCTCGCACGGTTAAGGAGATAGAGGGAAATTTGTGTTTTGCCATTTTTGGCAAAAATTCGAAAATTCAAAATGGCCGCCATTTTTGGGGAGGGGAAAATTTTTTGAAAATTGCAAAGAGTACACTCCTCAGATACCCTGTGGGTCGAAAATTTCGACGAAATCGCTCTATCTCGCACGGTTAAGGAGATAGAGGGAAATTTGTGTTTTGCCATTTTTGGCAAAAATTCGAAAATTCAAAATGGCCGCCATTTTTGGGGAGGGGAAAATTTTTTGAAAATTGCAAAGAGTACACTCCTCAGATACCCTGTGGGTCGAAAATTTTGCCGAAATCGCTCTATCTCGCACGGTTAAGGAGATAGAAGCAAATTAGTGTTTTGCCATTTTTGGCAAAAATTCGAAAATTCAAAATGGCCGCCATTTTTGGGGAGGGGAAAATTTTTTGAAAATTGCAAAGAGTACACTCCTCAGATACCCTGTGGGTCGAAAATTTTGACGAAATCGCTCTATCTCGCACGGTTAAGGAGATAGAAGCAAATTTGTGTTTTGCCATTTTTGGCAAAAATTCGAAAATTCAAAATGGCCGCCATTTTTGGGGAGGGGAAAATTTTTTGAATATTGCAAAGAGTACACTCCTCAGATACCCTGTGGGTCGAAAATTTTGACGAAATCGCTCTATCTCGCACGGTTAAGGAGATAGAAGCAAATTTGTGTTTTGCCATTTTTGGCAAAAATTCGAAAATTTAAAATGGCCGCCATTTTTAGGGAGGGGAAAATTTTTTGAAAATTGCAAATATTACATTCCTTAGATACCCTGTGGGTCGAAAATTTCGACGAAATCGCTCTATCTCGCACGGTTAAGGAGATAGAAGCAAATTTGTGTTTTGCCATTTTTGGCAAAAATTCGAAAATTCAAAATGGCCGCCATTTTTGGGGAGGGGAAAATTTTTTGAAAATTGCAAAGAGTACACTCCTTAGATACCCTGTGGGTTGAAAATTTCGACGAAATCGCTCTATCTCACACGGTTAAAGAGATAGAGGGAAATTTGTGTTTTGCCATTTTTGGCAAAAATTCGAAAATTCAAAATGGCCGCCATTTTTGGGGAGGGGAAAATTTTTTGAAAATTGCAAAGAGTACACTCCTCAGATACCCTGTGGGTCGAAAATTTTGCCGAAATCGCTCTATCTCGCACGGTTAAGGAGATAGAAGCAAATTAGTGTTTTGCCATTTTTGGCAAAAATTCGAAAATTCAAAATGGCCGCCATTTTTGGGGAGGGGAAAATTTTTTGAAAATTGCAAAGAGTACACTCCTCAGATACCCTGCGGGTCGAAAATTTTGCCGAAATCGCTCTATCTTGCACGGTTAAGGAGATACAAGCAAATTACTCAAAAGTAGTACTGAAAATACACAGTGAAGTACCTAAATGGCTATTACTCATGTACTGACAAAGCTATCAGTCCCAAATGCAATACCAAGCGAGCTATGGACATAACAATCTTGTATTCAAAATTGTAGTAAAATATCTTTAATTATTTTGGCTTAAATGCACGGAAACCAATGGGTACTGAAAATAGCTGTACTTAAGTATTACTCAGTAAGCAAAAGAGGTACAACAGCCAAAAGCAATCCCAAGCAAGCTACTGACCCAATAAGCCTGCATACCAAATTTGGTGACAATAGCTCTAATACTTTTCCTTTAAATGAGCGGAAACCATGCGTGACGCCGGACATCGGACGCCGGACGCCGGACATCGGACATCGGACATCGGACATCGGACATCGGACGGCGAAAAAAGCAAAAATAATATATCCACCCCCCAGGGGGGTGGACATAATAAGAACGTGCCCTCCAAGTGTCCTTACTAATTTTTACCAAAAATAAGAACACGGGGAAAAATGGGCCCTGCTAATTTTTACCTAAAATAAGAAGATCAAAATGCGCCCCCCCCCCCCCCCCCCCCCACCCCCCCACCCCTCCATTTCAAAGAACTTGTAAGAACAAAAAAACTGACAATACATTTACTTATTTTTTTATTATTTTCAGAATACTTTCAAGAAAAGTGTAAGGAATAACATTTTAATAGAAATTTGTTTATAAACTTTTCGGGAAAAGTATCACAATAATGTTTGAAGTGTACTGAGAAAAACAAGCAATCAGTGCCCGTGAACAGGCTCTGTGTCAGCTGACTCTGTGTTTTGAGTTTCAGAGTAGAAGTGACAGAAGAAAAGGACACAAGAGTTGTGCCGTGCAAATGGTATTCAGAAGGAAAGTAACAAGGTAATTGTTTAGGTGTAAAAAAATAGGTGGAAAACATATTTCAGCAAAATACTGTAAATGCAATAGTTTTTGAGTTGAGTTACAACTGATTTACTCAACAGTAAGAACCTCAAAGTACCTTTTGCTCAGCTATGCAATGAGCTACATGTCTGCAATTGCACTATGTTATAGCTGATCAGAAAGTAGGTGAATAACATATTTAAAGAAAATACTGTAAATGCAATAGTTTTCAAGTTACAACTCATTTACTCAAAGCAGCTATTGATCAGTTATAAATGCCATCGGCTACATTTCTGCAATTTCACTGTGTTATAGGCTTATAGCTGACCCAAACATAGATGAATAACATATTTAAAGAAAACTGTCTAAATGTAGTAGTTTTAAAGTTATAAGTGATTTACTCAGCAGTGAGAACCTAAAGTAGCTATTGCTCAGCTATGCAATGAGTTGCAATTTCAGCATGTTACAGCTGACCCAAAAGTAGGTGAATAACCTATTAAAGAAAATACTCTAAATGCAATAGTTTTCAAGTTACAAGTGATTTACTCAACAGTGAGAATCTCAAAGTAGCTATTACTCAGCTATGCCATGAGCTACAGGTCTATAAACTCAGCATGTTACAGCTGTCCCAAAAGTAGGTGGATAACATATTAAAAGAAAATACTCTAAATGCAATAGTTTTCAAGTTACAAGTGATTTACTCAACAGTGAGAATCTCAAAGTAGCTATTGCTCAGCTGTGCCATGAGCTACAGGTCTATAAACTCAGCACGTTACAGCTGTCCCAAAAGTAGATGAATAACATATTTAAACAAAATACTCTAAATGCAATAGTTTTCGATATAACTGACTTACTCAACAATGACAACCTCAAAGTAGCTATTACTCAGCTATGCAATGAGCTATTGGTCTTCTATTTCACTATGTTATAGCTGACCCAAAAGTAGGTGAATAACATATTTAAAGAAAACACTCCAACTGCAATAGCTCTCAAGTTATAAGTGATTTCAGTGTTAGCGCTAGGATTTTTTAAAATCCAGTCCCTGGGATTCATTCCTGTAATAATATTGAGTCTCTATTCAAATCTGTGAGTCCCATAATAAGAGAAAGTAATATGTACTAAATTTTACTTCAATTTTATAGAGAAACAAGCATTCTGACGCATGCATTTATCTCCCGCCATATAAATTAGATGTACTAAAGATAGTGGAATATAAATTTTCTTGTGAGATGCAGGCACATGTAGAACTGACAACAAGTTTAATGTTTGATTGCAATACTTTTAAAGACAAAAGGCATTTACTCACTTTAGTAGCTATTACTCTGCCATCCAAAGAGCTACAGTTCTGCAACTTTATTATGCAGTAGATCAACCCAAAGTAGGTAAGGACGTATTTAGAAGAAATTGCCTATCTGTAACACTTTTAGAGATAAAAGATATTTACTTATTTTAGTGGCTATTACTCTGCCATCCAAAGAGCTACAGTTCTGCAACTTCACTATGTGGTAGATCACCCAAAAGTAGGTGAATGATTTATTTAGAAGAAATTGCCTACCTGTAATACTTTTAGAGATAAAAGACATTTACTCATTTTAGTAGCTATTACTCAGCTATCCAAAGAGCTACAGTTCTGCAACTTCACTATGTGGTAGATCACCCAAAAGTAGGTGAATGACTTATTTAGAAGAAATTGCCCACCTGTAATACTTTTAGAGATAAAAGACATTTGCTCATTTTAGTAGCTATTACTCAGTTATCCAAAGAGCTACAGTTCTGCAACTTCACTATGTGGTAGATCACCCAAAAGTAGGTGAATGACTTATTTAGAAGAAATTGCCTACCTGTTATACTTTTAGAGATAAAAGACATTTACTCATTTAGTAGCTATTACTCAGCTATCCAAAGAGCTACAGTTCTGCAACTTCACTATGTGGTAGCTCACACAAAAGTAGGTGAATGACTTATTTAGAAGAAATTGCCTATGTGTAATATTTTTAGAGATAAAAGACAATTACTCGTTTTGGTAACTATTACTCAGCTATCCAAAGAGCTACAGTTCTGCAACTTCAGTATGTGGTAGATCACCCAAAAGTAGGTGAATGACTTATTTAGAAGAAATTGCCTACCTGTAATACTTTTAGAGATAAAAGACATTTACTCATTTTAGTAGCTATTACTCAGCTATCCAAAGAGCTACAGTTCTGCAACTTCACTATGTGGTAGATAACCCAAAAGTAGGTGAATGACTTATTTAGAAGAAATTGCCTACCTGTAATACTTTTAGAGATAAAAGACATTTGCTCATTTTAGTAGCTATTACTCAGTTATCCAAAGAGCTACAGTTCTGGAACTTCACTATGTGGTAGATCACCCAAAAGTAGGTGAATGACTTATTTAGAAAAAAAAATTGCCTACCTGTAATACTTTTAGAGATAAAAGACATTTACTCATTTTAGTAGCTATTACTCAGCTATCCAAAGAGCTACAGTTCTGCAACTTCACTATGTGGTAGATCACCCAAAAGTACATGAATGACTTATTTAGAAGAAATTGCCTACCTGTAATACTTTTGGAGATAAAAGACATCTGCTCATTTTAGTAGCTATTACTCAGTTATCCAAAGAGCTACAGTTCTGCAACTTCACTATGTGGTAGATCACCCAAAAGTAGGTGAATGACTTATTTAGAAGAAATTGCCTACCTGTAATACTTTTAGAGATAAAAGACATTTACTCATTTTAGTAGCTATTACTCAGCTATCCAAAGAGCTACAGTTCTGCAACTTCACTATGTAGTAGATAACCCAAAAGTAGGTGAATGACTTATTTAGAAGAAATTGCCTATCTGTAAAACTTTTAGAGATAAAAGACATTTACTCATTTTAGTAGCTATTACTCAGCTATCCAAAGAGCTACAGTTCTGCCACTTCTCTATGTGGTAGATCACACAAAAGTAGGTGAATGACTTATTTAGAAGAAATTGCCTATGTGTAATACTTTTAGAGATAAAAGACATTTAATCATTTTAGTAGCTATTACTCAGCTATCCAAAGAGCTACAGTTCTGCAACTTCACTATGTGGTAGATCACACAAAAGTAGGTGAATGACTTATTTAGAAGAAATTGCCTATGTGTAATATTTTTAGAGATAAAAGACATTTACTCATTTTGGTAGCTATTACTCAGCTATCCAAAGAGCTACAGTTGTGCAACTTCACTATGTGGTAGATCACCCAAAAGTAGGTGAATGACTTATTTAGAAGAAATTGCCTACCTATAATACTTTTAGAGATAAAAGACATTTACTCATTTTAGTAGCTCTTGCTCAGCTATCTACTCACTTAGCTATTGACCTACATCTGCAAAAGCAACAAAAATATAAAGGACACAGGAAAGTAAGCTTTTGAAAAACTAGATGAATAACAAATGAAAAGATTTGTCTAACTTTGGTACTTGTGAAGGTATTTGACATTTATTTCCATCATAATTTTGCTACAAATAAGAAAATAGCTATTGCTCACTTATGACATGCAATGGAACCCCAAACGATATGCCATCTTATAGTTAAGGAAAAAGTAGCTGAACAAATTATTTTAGGAAAATCCTGTAACTGCAGTAGTTTTTGAGTTACAATGGATTTACTCAACAGTCACAATTTCAAAGTAGCTATTACTCAGCTGTCCAGTGTGCAACAGGTTTGCAGCTTTACTATCTGATAGCTCATCAAAAACTAGATGAATAACATATTTGAAAATATTTCCCTAACTTGAATACTTTTGAAGATATTTGAAATTTACTTATGTTGTTATTTTGCTACAAACAAGAAAATAGCTATTACTCACTTATGGCATGCAACAGAACCCCAAACTATATGCCATCTTATAGTTAAGGAAAAAGTAGCTGAATAACATATTTTAGGAAAATACTCTAACTGCAATAGTTTTGGAGCTACAATGGATTTACTCAACAGTCACAATTTCAAAGTAGCTATTACTCAGCTATCCAATGTGCAACAGGTCTGAAACTTTACTATGTGATAGCTTACCAAAAACTAGATGAATAACATATTTGAAAAGAATTCCCTAATTTTAATACTTTTGAAAATATTTGAAATTTACTCATGTCGTTATTTTGCTTAAAATAAGGAAATAGCTATTACTCACTTATGGCATGCAATAGAATCCCAAACTGTATGCCATCTTATAGTTAAGGACAAAGTAGCTGAATAACATATTTTAGGAAAATACTCGAACTGCAATAGGTTTGGAGTTACAATGGATTTACTCAACAGTCACAATTTGAAAGTAGCTATTACTCAGCTATCCAATGTGCAACAGGTCTGAAACTTTACTATGTGATAGCTTACCAAAAACTAGATGAATAACATATTTGAAAAGAATTCCCTAACTTTAATACTTTTGAAGGTATTTGACATTTACTTATGTCATTATTTTGCTACAAATAAGAAAATAGCTATTACTCACTTATGGCATGCATTAGAACCCCAAACTATATGCCATCTTATAGTTAAGGACAAAGTAGCTGAACAACATATTTTAGGAAAATACTCTAACTGCACTAGTTTTGGAGTTACAATGGATTTACTCAACTGTAGAATTTCAAAGTAGCTATTACTCAGCTATCCAATGTGCAACAGATCTGAAACTTTACTATGTGATAGCTTATCAAAAAGTAGATGAACAACATATTTGAAAAGAATTTCCTAGCTTTAATACTTTTGAAGATATTTGACATTTACTGATGTCATTATTTTGCTACAAATAAGAAAATAGCTATTACTCACTTATAACATGCAATGGGACCCCAAACTATGTACCATCTTATAGCTAAGGACAAAGTAGCTGAACAACATATTTGAAGAAAAAGTTGTAACTGCAATAGTTTTTGAGTTGTGAGCCCTTTACTCCAAGTAGCTAAGATTGCTATTACTCACTTATCTTTAGGCCTAAGTCCATAAAACCAAAAAATTTTTCGAGGGCGTGAAAATTCATTGGGACAATTAATTTACAAAAAATCTGTAGCTGTAGTAGTTTTGTAGAAATCTGCGTGACTAACTAACGCATGCACGCACGCACGCACACACAGGCATCATTTTATAATATCTCCCTCCCGGGCTAAAGCTCGGCGGGAGATAATAACTGTTGACCATACTTACATTAGCTGCAAAGCTACCAGATGACTGATGAGATCTGGAGCAAGTGATGTAAATTCGCCACTTTTTGGTTTTTGTCAATTTTACAACACAAATATGGAAAACAGGTCATAATTTTGTTGAATATAAATAGAAAAAATACTTATCTATTGCACTACAAGATTTCATAGTCCAACTTTTTATATTTTCACAGTATTAAGTATATTTTTGAATAATACATTTTTACAAGTGACTTTAGACAGTGTAAATTATGCAGTTTTTAACAAATACCAACCAACATTTTAAACTTCTCTGGGACAAACTTTTGAAAATTTACATCTATGTTAATAATAATTTTTGGCTAAAAAGATGTAAAATAATTATTTATCTTAAATTTTTCACAGTATGGTAGGTATTATGCTTGAAAAACAGTTTTTTTCAAACAAAGGTGAATTTAGATCCATTTTCATAAATAATAGATATTTTTGTATGAAATAATAACAGCTCTCTAAGTGAACCTATGTCCAAGTGAGATAATTTTTTTTCCAGGTTTGGATAATGCAGGGATGGGCCATATTTATTAAAACAAAAAATTTAAAAAAAATAATTGTGATTTGATGTAGCGGAACCAAAAGTGTAAAAATACTAGTGAATTTACATCACTCACTCTATGGAAGTCAATTTTATTATGAGGAAAGAAAAGTTATATTTGTCTACGTAACTTTCATTCCTAAACTGTAGAGCAAGGGATGAGACATCTGGCTAGTAACTAATATCAATATTCAGAAACAAGATTATATATTTTGAAATCAACCGAGACAGGGAAACAAATTAACAAGGGTGAATACAATTTTTATTTTTCAGGTAATTTTCAATACTCTAATAAACTACACATAATTGAAACAAAGAGATTTTTTTAGTCTTGAAACCAAAATGAAATTAAAACTATAATAAAAACAAGAGTGTCCTGAGTGTGAATAGACACCAAAATGAACCCTCAATTAAATAAATTGGTTTATGCCAATTGGATGTATTGCCCCAATATTCCACTTCCACCATTTCTCTCTCATCTTTCTGTGATCAGTAATGGCTTTGTGGTATTTAAGGGAACACCATTCCAGAAGGGAGAACTGCATATCCTTTACAGAATGGCCCTGTTCTGTGAAGTGTTTAGAGACTGGGGTGATTCTGGAATCCTTAAGTTTAGATACAGACAGTCAATGTTCATAGATTCTTTTCCTGAACGGGCGTCCAGTTTCACCAACATAGTATTTGTCACATTTTCTACATGTGATAAGGTATATGTTCATCTGAAATCTTTTCTCTAGGATAAGGAGTGCTTTCTCCCTTATTATCCATGGTGTCTGACTGTATGTCAAACATGGAAACTGCAGTAGTCAAGGTGCTGTGGCTTTCACTTTCTGTGATCACACTCATAGTAGAATAAAACAGAAAACAAATGCAGAAGTGATAGTAGTCACAGATAAAGTTCAGTTTATACCAAATATATATGGAGTTGGGCCCAACTCCATATATATTTGGTATAAAGTGAACTTTATCTGTGACTACTATCACTTCTGCATTTGTTTTCTGTTTTGAAATTAAAACTATGTCAGGATACCATTACCATAATGTTAACATCATGTCAAAAAAAAGTTATTTTAATAGTAACAGCCTAACAGGAATTGTAAATATTATAGTAAGCTACATCTGAATTACTACAAAGGATTATCTAAAATTACAATAGCGTAACATCCGTTCACATAAAGTATTGAAAATAGAAATTGAAATCACTGAAAAAAATCAACGAATTACATCCTTCTGTCTTTCGAGGCCCTAAAATTTGCCTTTGCATCAGTGTAGTCAAATTGCACAAAATGTGGTCCATTGATGGTGATTTTCATGCTTCTTTCAAGCTGACCTTCCCCAAGTCGATTCCTGGTTTTAGTTTTAATTTTGTTCCGACATGAGAAACCTCTTTCACAAGAGGCAGAGTTAAGAGGTACTACAAGCGCTATTTCAGCAAATATCGCAAAATCTGGATAATCCTCTGAATGTGAGATCAGTAAAAACTCAAGAAATTCAAGAAATTCCTTTGCCTTGTGCAAGCTCATGAAATGCTTGAAAGGAAGGAAATCCTGCATGCATCTTTGGCGACAAATTTTCCCTTCAAGGGTATGTTGTGGGTCAACATCTTGACCTTGTGGAACATAGAAATCTAGAAGATGATGCAGTGAATCATGTACATGGGAGCCAATTTCTTCATGTCCTTGTGGCAAGCCATTTGGATTCAATACACCATCTAATGCTTTCAAATTCTTTTGGGCTTCCTCGGGAAATCTGTTACTCAGATTTTGAAGGAGATTGTCTATGAAGTTGCCTGTAACAAACTATTCAGATTAAATAATTTCTATTTAGATGTGATAGTGGCCCTGGTAATTATATATGTAAATTAAGTAACTGAATTTGTTATGTTACATTGAAAATATTCAATAAATGAGTCATGTTTGATTACCAAATTTCCATTTTGGTTACACAAAATATTGTGACTATTACCACTTGATTTGATGATGTAACCTAGTAAAATTAAAAATTTAACAATTACATTTTCTATAAACTGAAATTATTCTTATGTGTATAATGTGTAGCTAACAATTGTTCCATTCTTTGCAAACACTTAATAAAGTTAACAGCAGAATTGTCACAAGGCAATCAGGCAAAAATGAATAACAGACGAGATTGAACATGGCAAGGATGAAGCGCCTGTGATGGAGTTGAATTAAATTGAAAGGCTCATAGTTACTTTTGATATTGTTGAAATTAGTCTTCTGGTTCAGGTAAGTCACAGAGGTGTCTCGGTACTTCTTCTCTTTACCAGCTTGTTCATTTAGTGCACGATTTAGATTTGCCAGTGTTGGCAGGCTGTTGTCGTTGACATCTTGTGCCATGGTAGTTAGTGTTGCCCTCACAGTTTGTAAAGCATTAAAAGCAGTTGCAAAATCCAAGTTTTCTCTTTGAAATGACTTTGATATTCTGGTAAACAACGGCAATATGTCATTCAGCATACAAGTAATTGCTATGAAATTGTAAGTCTCCATTTTCCTCAGAAGACCATTGGCAGTGGAATTGCCATTGTTGGCCTCACGGCTAAGTGCAACAACTAGGGCTGGCCAACATTGCAAAATCGCAGACACTGCTTGATCTAAAAATAGCCACCTGACAGGATGTGGCTGCTTCAGAGTGACAAACTTTTCATTTTCAAGAATATCATAAATGGCACGAAGATTGTTGTATCGCACTGGTGAATTGGTGAAGAAAAAATAATTTGAGTTGACAGTGTCTTGGTATGATTTTACACAGTTGACATTTGCTGCGGCTTGTGACACTGCTAGTGCAAGTCTGTGTGTATAACAATGAATGTGGACGATCAGTGGATTGTGCCTCTTGAGTATGACACCAACTCCATTAATTCTTTTCCATCATTACCGCGGCACCATCACTGGCAAATCCCAATAGCCTTTAAGTGGGGATGTAGTTCTGTTGAAGAAAGTTCAGTAATGCTTCTGAAATCATGGCAGCTTTTCCATCTGGAACATCAACCATACTGGCAAAGCAAATTTTTGACTTTCCCTCAACAATTAATTGAACATATACAACTAGCTTTTTAAGGATAGCTATATCTACTGACTCATCTGTCATAGGACCAAGAAAGGAGGACTTTGCAATTTTCTCTTTTATATCACTGTCTAATGATGATGATATACCATTACTTTGCTGTAACTCAATCAGGTCAGACAGGGGAAAGTTCTTTTGAACAACAAAGTATGCATTCTTCATCTGAGAATCTAAACTGTCTGATGTAAGGTTCTCCTGCTTCTTCTTGGCAACACTCCATTCTTCTTGGTACTTCAAAGTCTGGATGGCTCTTGTGTGTTGCGGCAGACATGCATGTTTTTTCAATGCAGACATCTGAAATGGTATTCATTAAGTGTGAAAAAATTAGATATTCTTGCACTCAGCTTTAAGCTGACAAGTGACCAGTAATTTGAGTCATTGTTAACTCTGAGCCCCTTAATTTTAATTCGACTTTTACAGTATTTAAAACTGTTTATGTCCATTAAGTGCACAACACCACCAAAGCAGGTGTCCAATTTAAGTCCATGGATAAAAATGGGGTTAGCACCAAGGAGAAACCGTGGGGGAGATAGTGAGCAAAGGAGGGTATGCCCTGGCAGAGGTAAGTTTTGAGCCTCTTTTTGAAAGATGTGACATATATGGTGATGAACAAATCTCTTCGGGAAGTGAATTGCAAACTGTGGGAGCATAAAAAGCAAAACTGAAGACAAACTGCTTGAATAGATGAAAGTTTATTACAATGATGAAATTGGAGTCACTGCCAATAAATTGTTTTACCAAATGTTTGTTTAATGTAATACTCAAACTATTAAAAACTGTTCCCCTGATAATATAACCAAAACCAAAAGTCTAGGAAAACAGTTACACAGATCTCTACAATCACCTAACCTACTGTTTTGATCCAAACTTTTTTTCAAATCCTGTACACAGACAAACAGACACACAATAGTGAAGTCATAATCTGCTAATTAAAAAAAAATTACTGTTAGATGTAGTTAATGTAAGTAATAGCAGTTTGTGGTTACCATATCCTGTACTGGTTTACGTTTGGAATGAACTATGATGTCCAGTACATGTGTCTCTAACGAAGGCAATTAAAACAGTCATTGTGTGTGTGTCAAGCATACAGCATGTGTTAAAATCTATTCTTTACTAATGTACTTTAATTCTAAAAGCTTTGTGTTTTCATCCATATTCACATACACAAACAATTACAGTGTGCAGTACTTCATTAAAACTAATAAACGGTTGCAATACATACCTGAAAATCCCCACACCTTTTGTAAAGGCATTGGTGACTCATTTCCTGTCAATATCCTGGGTAATTGTCTCTCTCCCACAGATGTTGTACGCAATTTGGGTGTTCTGTTTGATGCAGAGTTTTGTTTCACCAATCACGTAAATTCTGTCATCAAATCTTGTTTTATTAGCCTCAGGGACCTTCATCATATCAGGAGGTTTCTGTCCGTTGATACATCAGTGGTGATTGCAAATGCTCTGGTCAGTAGTCATTTGGATTATTGCAATTCTCTATTTCGCAGTTTGTCATCCCGTAATGCTACAAGGCTCCAATATGTTCAAAATGCTCTTGCACGGTTTGTCACTGGTGCTTCAAAGTACACTCACATCACATCCACCCTGAGGACACTTCATTGGCTACCCATCAGACAACGTATTATCTTCAAAAGCCTAGTTTTGGTTTATAAGTACCTCACCACTGGCTAGCCTAAGTATTTTGCACAATATCTCTCCTTGTACAAATCTGCCATGAATACAAGACGTTCCAACCCCAAAAATTTGTTCCTCCAGGTTCCTCATTATTGTGCTTCCATCCATAAATCAAAGGTCCATTTCAACAACAGTTTCTCACATGATGCCCCGAAGTTATGGAATGATCTTCCATATGATATCCGCAGTACTCCAAATCTCTCATGTTTCAAAAGTCGACTAAAAACCTACCTATTTCAGAAATCATTTCCACCATAGCTTCTAACTACCGAACACCAGATCGCCTCCCTGGGTACGACTTGGAACATGTCTAATGTCTTGATGATTTATGCCTCACGAACTGGATGGTGTGCCTTAGAATCCGTAGATACGGAGATTAAGCACTTGAACAACTGATTGATTGATTGATTGATTGGTTTGTTTTGCCTTCTTACAGAAAAGGCAAAACATCTTGTCTGTTGATTGTTCATACTGCAGCCATTTGCTGAATTCAGCGTGGCTGAGCCAGTGACTGTTAAATTTTCTCATTTTTTTTCTTTTTTGTCTGTGGCTCTCACAATCCATCTCAAACTGTTGACAAGTAAACTAAAGTCGTTTGCTCAACACATGCTACATTAAGAAGAAGAGATTTTATTGGCTATCGTTTGTGATACTGCGCATGCGCGACCTTACTTACAACCGCATGTGCACGGTCATCCTCAGGTTTGTAAACAAATATGGCGGAGCAATAACAGTCTACGTATTTTACTAGCCTCATCAATTTAATTAAATAGATTTTGAAATATATTGCCAAGTTATATATTTGCGTCCCGTGGGATGCATTGTCTTTTAAAATGTGCGTCCTCTTTGAAATCTCTACGTTTTTATATATATTGGACGGCGTCCCCGTGATAACTGGATTTACTCAGCAGTGAGAACCTCAAAGTAGCTATTGCTCAGCTATGCAATGAGTTACAGGTCTGCAATTTCAGCATGTTATAGCTGACCCAAAAGTAGGTGAATAACGTATTTAAAGAAAATACTCTAAATGCAACAGTTTTCAAGTTACAAGTAATATACTCAACAGTGAGAACCTAAAGGTAGCTATTGCTCAGCTATGCTATGAGATATAGGTCTGCAATTTCAGCATGTTATAGCTGACTGAAAAGTAGCTGAATAACATTTTTAAAGAAAATACTCTAAATGCAATAGTTTTTCAGATACAAGTGATTTACTCAACAGTGAGAATCTCAAAGTAGCTATTGCTCAGCTATGCCATGAGCTACAGGTCTATACATTCAGCATGTTACAGCTGCCCCAAAACTAGGTGAATAACATATTTAAAGAAAATTCTCTAAATGCAATAGTTTTTGAGATATAACTGACTTACTCAGCAGTGACAACCTCAAAGTAGCTATTACTCAGCTATGCAATGAGCTATTGGTCTGCTATTTAACTATGTTATAGCTGACCCAAAAGTAGGTGAACAACATATTTAACGAAAATACTCTAAATGCAATAGCTTTCAAGTTATAAGTGATTTACTCAACAGTGAGAACCTCAAAGTAAATATTGCTCAGCTGTGCAATGAGCTACAAGTTTGAAATTTTACTATGTTATAGCTAAACCAAAAGTAGCTGAATAACATATTTATACAAACTTCTCTAAATGCAATAGTTTTCAAGTTACAAGTGATTTTACTCATTATGGAAGTTACTGAAAAATCACAAAGTAGGTATTACTCATTTAGCTATTGGGATAGACACCTAAGTAACTCACCATGTTGTAGCTATAGAAAAAGTAGCTGAATAACATATTTTAATAAAATGTTCTAAATGCAATACTTTTCAAGTTATAAGCAATTTAGTCCATGATTTGATGAAGTTTAATGCATTAAAAATTATTTGAAACATTCATAAAAAAATTAAGAAAGATTCAAGCCTCATACTCTCACAAGGGAATCTACTTGTGCCCTAGTACATATATGCAAGATAAGAGAGAAATCACTGCAATAGTCAATGAGAAAACTGTGATAAGTGTTGACATTTTCACACTTTGGGTGGGGGGTACCTCACTTGTAATGGCTCTAGCAAACAGACGAACAAACAGATCTGCATGCCTTGAACAATTTTTCATCCTCGATAGATAAGGTATCTTTTAAAAATAACAGCTTTGGAGGAGAAGTTGTTCACGCGGACCGGGTACGTGTATGCCTACACAGACACCGCAGAGTGATGCCATAATGTCAGCTGACAAGTCAGCTAACATAAAAAAGAAATGTTTCATTGAAATTAATCAATTATTCAAAACAAGCCTGTGGAATGTGTGTAAAATCTTTGTCAAGGGAAACGAGAGCAGCCTTAAAGTATGTATAGAGACTAAGCATAAAGACAAAGCCAAAAGTGACATTGATACTCAATATAAAGACAAAGCCAATAGTGACACTAATTCTAAAAACAAATGTCAACGCGTCTTTGTGCTTTAGTCTGATGAGTGTATATGACAAAGGCATACATTACAACAAGGTCAGACCATGACATTGCACACCTACACCCCCTAACCAATGTCCCTTCTAAGTATCAACTTCCTACACCTCATGGTTTCAGAAATATAGCACAACAAAATGTTTTTGGTCATGTCACTGTGGCAAGATCAAAGGTTAAATCAAGGTCAAACCATAACATTGCACACTTACACCTCCAGGCAAGGTCCTTAACAAGTTTCAACTGCCTACACAATACAGTTTCCCAGATATAGCACTCTATGGCAATCTACAATGGGGTAACAGAATAATGACAGTTAAAATCAAAAGTCCAAATTTAGAATGAGTTAAGATCATGCACAGGAGAAAAATATTTGAGTTACGATCAAACATAGGGAAAAAAAGCCATTAAAAAATGAAGCTAACAATAGTGTGGTATGAATATCCAGGGTAGATCACCATAAAATAGTTAAAATTGATTTTTCATGCAAGAAATTTAACACTTATAAGTTGTAATAATAGAAAGTGATTCTGTTTCAACTGAGTAAACTGACTACATATGACACCCCTTGACAAGGATAACATGTATTCTAAACCTTTCTGGTTGATCTATATTTTTACCTACCAACAGACAGCTTCTTGATTGTCAGGGCATCCAGCACATGCATTTCTCAACAGGCGGAAACATTCTGTTGCTGTGGTTACTATATCCTGGAAATCAGTCCTGGGGCAGACATCACATTCTTTCAGATTTGATGAGAAGAAGCAGGTTAGAGAAGACAGTCTGCTGAAAAGCTCTCTGGGTAACGAATTTCTGCAAACAGGAAAAAAAATAAAATTAATGCCACTGGTGTGAATATTATCATCAGAATCAATATCTCATTCGTCTATGAATAAATAATGAGAAAAACAGGCATTTAATTTTTTCATACAAAACATGCAAACCATTTCAGTATAAATTTTTTATAATAAAAATAATAATAGAAACATTGATACGACACAAAATTGATAAAGATCCTCTCATGCACTGGAATCCAAAAAGGGACAGTCCAAATCCAGGCAACATAACCCAGTCAGCACCCAGTAGGGATAGATGCTTATGCTGGTGGGCAGGGTTGGCAGGTTTTTGATGGACATGGTTAAAACCTATGATTTAAACTGGTTTAAACCATCAAGTCAAAAACAGGTTTTTGACACCCAAATGTCAAAAACATCAAAACCCCCCAAGGAATATTGTCAAAAACTGGATACTAGGTCCTAAACTTAGTTTTCTGAATATTTTATATATTTAAACATTACATTCAGTTTCTAAGACAGTTATACATCTTCAAATGTTATAAACAGTTTAAAGCTGTCTTAAAATGCTTCCTCTTCATTTATGTTTTATCAAATTTCATTGAGAAAAAAAGACTACATGTATGCATTGACATATATTATCACTACCTGTGAAAAAATGTCACAAACTTTGCCTTCCGACTATATTAACATAATTAAACAAAAGATCAAACTAAATTAAACACAGAATTTTACAACGAATCCGGGACAATTGGCCGGTGGAAAACTGGCCAGTGGACAACTGGCCGGTGGGACAATTGGCCGGTGACTTTTTGGGGGGGGGTAGGACAATTGGCCGGCGACTTTTTAAAAGTTGTTTTAATATTGTTTTAAATTTTACAAGTTGTCTTCATATTACAAATAGAGTCATAGTGTGTCTTTTTGCTAGGTTGCACACACTAAAGGTCCATGGATTCCGATTCAGACTGCCTTAAAATTTTCTTTTGTTTAGCTAATTAGGAAATCTTATAATAATGATATGCTTAGAAATTTATTTTTCATCACCTACCATCATTTTATTGTAAAGATCATGAAAGAACCAAAAGCCTTTTTTTCCTAATCAGAATTTGTAATTAGGATTGCTGCAAGAGTTTGTCTTTGATAACTACTCAGGATGGCTACAACAAAGAAGTGAAGGCTCTTTGATAACTACTCAGGATTGCTACAATAAAGAAGTAAAGGCTCTTTGATAACTACTCAGGATTGCCCCAGACACTTGGTGACCTTTCCATTGAGGGGGAATGGACTGAAACATCAGGACGTCCATTTCTGATTCATGATTCTGGAACAGTCAACAAGAGGGTAGTGGTGTTTGCTACTGATGAAGCCCTGCGACACCTTTCAACTCAGAATAGGTGGTTTGTTGATGGTACCTTTTCTGTGGCACCACCTTTGTTCAAGCAAGTCTTTGCCATCCGCACCAAACTTGGTGAAACAGTTGTTACTTGCTGTTATGCCTTGCTGTCAGGTAAAGCACAAGAACTGTATGAAGAAGGCATAGAAGCTGTCCTGAACAGATGTGAAACCTTGGGTTTTTCCCCAGACCCGGATCACATCCACTTAGATTTCGAACTGGCAATCATCAATGCCTTCAAAGCCAAATTTGGATTGCACATATCTACAAATGGATGTTTCTATCACTTGACACAGAGTTCTTGGAAGAAAATACAGGCCCTTGGACTTCAAGAGCACTATAAATCTGATGAGAAATTCAAGCATTTCTGCGGGATGGTAGACGGATTAGCCTTCTTGCCTGAACATCTGGTTTGTGATGGCATGGAGTACCTTCGAGAAAACGCTCCAGAGGCTGCAACAGAGTTTGTAGACTACTTCAACAGCACCTATGTCAGTGCTACATACAGACGAGTCCAGAGACCAGGTGAAGCCAACTTCCGACTTCGTAGAATCCCTCCATTATTTCCTGTTGAAATATGGAATGTTCATGACTCTACCATCAACAATGAGGCATGCACCAATAACTTTTGTGAAGGATGGAACAAATCTATCAGAGAAACAGTTGGTCATGACCACCCTTCAATATGGAGGTTGATTGAATATTTCAGAGAGGATGATGCGTTTGTCCACACACAAATCTTACAATCTGCCCGAACTTTTAAAAAGTCACCGGCCAATTGCCCTACCCCCCAAAAAGTCACCGGCCAATTGTCCACCGGAAAGTTGTCCGCCGGCCAGTTGTCCACCGGCCAATTGTCCACCGGCCAATTGTCCGCGCACCGTTTACAACAATGTTTATGTGGATTTATCTTTCACTGACAAGCATTACTCAAGCGTGATTTTAGTTTCTACACTTTTGCATTGGTGACAGTAAGTTAACAATTGAAAGACAATGGGATAGTCTTATTCTGATCACTAACAGTTTGACTCAGGCCAATTAAAGGGATTATTGTGACATTTGTTGGAGGTACTTTTTCAAAACAGTGCAGAGGTAGGGAAAATCTTACTCCAATCACTGGCAGTATAACTCAGGCCACTAAAAGGGATTATTGTGACATTTGTTAACAAATAATGGGTTGTTTATTGTGTAAACAAATATGCTTGCTTGTTAGTTTTGATAAAGTTACTGGGTATGTAAAAAGTGCCATAATGTAGTGGTGGGAATCGGACTTAAAAATCTGAATCGATTAATCGGAAAAGTCCAGAGATGATTAATCGAGTCGAATCGATTTTTGAGTCATACAGGGAATTTTACAAAATTCCTTCCCTAAAAAATACGGTCTGGACTACTGTCAGTGACGGATTTACAAATAATGATCTTGGTTTCCAGTAGAAATAACTGTCAGTAATTTTCTTTGAAATCTATCAATCTTTCCTGATATTTAAATTATATATATGTTGTACTGTGGTTCTATGTTATCTTTAATTCATTTACGATAATAGTTATTATAATATATAATAATAGTTATTTTCTGGAATAAAATGGATGTAGGTTCTGTCACTTTATTGTCAAGAAGTTTCACAACTTGCAGTTAAGTTTCATAGATGTAAACTTCTAAAAAGTGACAACTGTGTTGAAATAACATAAAATATCCTCAGTGTGTCAGAATACAGCTAATTAAACTGAACACAATGGTGAAAATATTATAAAAATTGGACAAGAAATAAGGAAGTTATGGCTATTTAAACATACATTCTAACATGACGAGCTGCGCAGAAACGAGTTTTCAGTTCTATGCGCACACAATCATCTGGCAACAATCGCACTGCCCTTCCATCCGCCCTACATATTTTGTGGTTGGGTTTTAGTAGTAATGTATCTGTACTGTTTTTATTTATGTTTGATCAAATATTAAATATTAATTGAACTAGATTGGGCCAACTCGGCGCCAACATATCCCCAGACAGGTCATCACTCATGCCACAGGTTTTGATCGGGAATTTTTTATGCAAGCCATTTGTTGTATGCCATAAATCTTGGGAAAAGTTATATGAACTTCAGCACATCAATCTACTAAGTTTATATCTTCCCAAGGAAGATGGTGTATCCCCAGACGCCGAATACATAACTCAACAGAGCATATTTTCAATCTTCCTGCAATGATAACTCTGAACCTATTTTCAAAGTATTTAAATGATTGATGATTGAATGTCCATTCCAAATTAATAATCCCAAAAGAGCATATCTGTTTCTATATTTGTTGACAAATAAAATATTATTTCTAACTCAACTCATCATACTTTTCAATCTTCCTGCAAAGGGTGACTCTGAACCTATTTTCAAAGTATTTAAATGATTAATAATCCCAAAAGCGCATATCTGTTTCTATATTTGTTCACAAATAAAATATTATTTAATAATTATATATTATTTATATTATTATTTTATTATATTATTTTTAGAATTTGCATTGTTTTTCAGTTATTCATTTCCTCAATTCCTATATATGTGGTCCATATATATGCAACCTAAATATGTGACACAATCTCAGTTCTGACTCCCCTTTGTCTTATTAGATAATGAAGCAAACCCCATCTCCCAACCCCACCCCACCCCTCTCCCCTTCTCCACACCTCTCTCACTGTTACAGAAGATCTGCAACCCCACTGAAAAGTCTGGTTCTTTGTTTCTCATTTGATATCATTCAATACCTTTGTTTATTTAGTGTCACTCAATAGTTGGAGGTCCCAGAGGTGGATGGGGGGTGGGACTAAATACAGCACAAATGGTAAACAAACAAAAGGGGTAATCAAATACAAAAAGCTCAGTTAATCTTATCACTAAAATAAAATCAAATATATAAATAAGGAATGTCCAACAGGAAAATTATATACCTCCAGAATTAAATATAAATTATCAAACCACAAGAACAGATTTATAATAATAAGTCAGAATTGAGAATCGTAAGAATGTGATTATCAACTGAAATGAGTTAGTAACTGTAGGAACTGTGTCAAAATTAACTGAGGCAAACTGAATAAAACTGGGCTAGTTGAGGGTTAAAAATCCCCTATTTTTACTACATAAGGGTATAATTTCATTAATATTGGACTTATAGCTCACCAGAAAATAACAGTGTCCATTTTGCCTACTTGAATATGTTTAACCAGTTTCATTTTAAAAAGTTAAAAACTCAGCAAGCAGAGAGATAACACACAAAAATAAGTACTTAAAAGCCTAAGATAGCCATAACATTATCAATAAAAATTTAAATAGACAGGCACTTCCTTTGAAAAATTCAAAGATTTCAGCTCTATGACCCACATAGTTCGACAGTTACAGGGCTTTAAAGTGGTATAATATCCATAAACTGGGTCTCTGTGGGCATTTTACAAGTGTTAAAGAGACCTTAGCAATTAAACTACAGAGCTGAAACTTTTTGGGGGACAAACATAACAAAAAAAAATTATATATAATACAGTTTAAGACCTGTCACACTAGGCATTTCCAAATAACAGGGCAAAATACGGAAAAAAATGTCAAAAAAGGTCACTTGGGTGAGTGTTTATGGCCCTTATACACAGGTTAAATGTCTACTAAAATCCTTGATTTTCGGCACATGTAGAAAGGACATAATAATGCATTCCCAGATGGGATTTCAGCTCCATCAATCACATAGTTTAACAGTCACAGGGCTTAAAGGTGGCAAAAAGTCCAAATATTGGGTCTCTGTGGGCCTTTTAGAGATCTCGATGTGGCCTTCAAATTAAAGCTTCAGATTTATAATCTGTCACATACTAAGATTATACATAGAATATATATCTAATAAAGTTTGAAACTTCTCAGACTTACCATTTCCAAGTTACAGAGCAAAATATGTGAAAAATGTCTTAAAAGGGTCACTCGGGTGGGTGTTTATGGTCCTCATACACAGTTTAAATGTCTACTTGAAGCCATGATTTTTGGCACATGTAAAAAGAACATAATAATGTATTCCCAGATGAGATTTCAGCCCTATCAGTCACACAGTTTAACAGTCACAGGGCTTAAAGGTGGCAAAAAGTCCAAATACTGGGTCTTTGGGAGCCGGTCAGAGACCTCAATGTGGCCTTCAAATTAAAGCTTCAGACTTAAAATTTGTCACATACTAAGATTACACATAGAATATGTATCTAATACAGTTTGAAACTTCTCAGACTTACCATTTCCAAGTTACAGAGCAAAATATATGAAAAATGTCTTAAAAGGGTCACTCGGGTGGGTGTTTATGGTCCTCATACACAGTTTAAATGTCTACTTGAAGCCATGATTTTTGGCACATGTAAAAAGAACATAATAATGTATTCCCAGATGAGATTTCAGCCCTATCAGTCACACAGTTTAACAGTCACAGGGCTTAAAGGTGGCAAAAAGTCCAAATACTGGGTCTTTGGGAGCCGGTCAGAGACCTCAATGTGGCCTTCAAATTAAAGCTTCAGACTTAAAATTTGTCACATACTAAGATTACACATAGAATATGTATCTAATACAGTTTGAAACTTCTCAGACTTACCATTTCCAAGTTACAGAGCAAAATATGTGAAAAATGTCTAAAAAGGGTCACTCGGGTGGGGATTTATGGTCCTCATACATGGGTTAAATGTCTATTAAAGGCCTAAATTTTGGAGTACATACAAGAAAAACATATTGATATATTCTCAGATGATATTTCACTTAGATGAGAGACATTGTTTGAAAGCTACAGTGCTTGAAGGTGGCAAAAAGTCCATAAATTGGGTCTCTGTGGGCAATTTTGAGACCTCAAGTCGGCCTAACAGGTAAACCTACAGCCTTTAAATTTTTCACAGACAAGGATTACATATAAGAGTTACACCTAGAGCAGTTTGAGACTCATCAGAATTACCACTTCCAAATTATAGGGCAAAATATGTTAAAAATCTAGGAAAAAAGTCCTAAGTGGGGGCTTTATGGGCCCCAAACACAATTTTCTCCTCAACTTAAAGTCTTGATTTTCGGCACATGTACTAAGAATATATTAATGTGTTCTCAGGTAAAGTTTAAGCCAGATACGCCTCATAGTTTGTGACCTAGAGGGCTCTAAGTGGTCAAAAGTGCAATTTCTGACCTTAAGGTGGCCATAAGTTCTTTATTATTTGGAGTTTAAGGTCACCTTAAAATAGGGATCTTCCTTTGGGCATCCTTAACATGTGTACCAAGTTAGAAAAAAAAATATTAATTGGTTTTTGAGTTATCGCGTCCACAAGGAAATTTCTATGGCGGTGGCGGCGCGACAGACCTGAATCCAATATATCCCCGACTTTCGTCTGGGGATATAATAATAAATATTATACATTATATTCATGTTAAATATTCTTGTATCAGATCATTTAAATCTGCGGTTTTCAGGTATAATGGATGGAACAGCTCGTTGCTAAGGTCACCACAATGTAAACAAACTTAGGTAAAGCAATTTATTCCTTGTAAAATTAAAGAAAAATGAAAAAGAATCGCTCAAATAAGCTTAAATGTCATGTTAGAATAGAAATAATCCACTCGTGCTCATGGTTTTACACGGCGTGCTCATGGTTTTACATGCCGTGTAAAACCATGATCACTCATGGATTATTTATACATTAAACATAAAAACGAAGTACCGCGATCGCACAAATTCCCGATTATCGCCCAATTAAAACCACTTTAGTTACCGCTGACGTTTCTGAGACTGTACCTTGTAGCCAGTTAGTTTGCCTTCTTGTTACTAATATCGCTATTCGTTGTAAAACCACGCTAGTTGTGTGTTATTACTTCACTGTAGCCAGTATTTCTATTATCGTCCACTCAAAACGTCTTCCGTGGTTTCGTTGTTTTTTTTTGTCGCCGACGTTTCCAATAGGGATCGATGTAGATGCTAAAACGCGGACTCGAGTTTGGAAATCGAGTTCTCGGCGAATCGTTCCACCACTACCATAATGTGAGACAAATGTAATGAAACATAATATTAATATATATAGTGAATCAGTTGTTAAACTCGTCTTTACTCTCTCAGAGGTTTTGCTGTTTTGTACCCTTGCTGAGGTTTTTGACAGTTTAAACCAGTTTTTGACGGTTTAAACCAGATTTTTGACGTCAAAAACCCAACCCTGGTGGTGGGTATGTCTGTCTGAACAGTAGGTCTTGGGTTAGCTCCTGAAACTCGAGATCGTCTGTCAGTATCTGACATTTACTGGCAGCCAGTTCCACTCCTCCAGTGTGGCCAGGGCCCGCCTTTTTTTTAACTTTTTGGGATAGATTGAGAAGACTGATATCCTAATTCCATGAGTCAGACTGCTAGACTTGAGATGACCAATAGGGAATCTGGCAGCAATAGATGGACTAAATGTAAGATTTTAAAAGGATAGTTTATCCAGATAGGGTGTTTAGTGTTTACACAACTCATTATTGTCTGGTCTATAAACAATGTAGCATAGAGCATTTTGAACTTGCTGAGTGTAAAAACACTGGCTTTGTTGACCCTATATACTAGAGAATTACAATTGTCTAGTCGACTACGGACCATGGCGTTTTTGCCGCCAGAACTGTAGTACCGAAACTTTGAAATTTATGGATACTTCACAAATCACAAAGATGATAGATAAGATTAACTTTGGCTATATGATTCTCCAATGTGTTTTCTGAGTCCAAAGACATGGTGACACTTCACTCCCTCTGCAAGAGAAAGTGAGTTTCCAAGGAATAACCTGGGAAAATTTGGTATAAGTGACTCTCTGATATGTTTGTCACTAGGATGATGAACTCAGATTTATCTGGGTTGAGTTTCAACTTGACACCACCCATGCACTCCTAACCTGAAATAACACACTTGGTCAGCTCTGCGATACTGGAATCAAAATTCCAAGAGTCAATGGCTAAATATATCTGGATATCATCAGCAGACAAATGGTGTGTAACACTGAACTCTGAAATGACTGGACTTAGGGGACTGGTGGAGAGTGAAAAGGAGGGGGCCTATAATAAAACAGAACCTTTATCACTGTGTCAAAAGATAACCAGGAGTATGTTTATGTTGTGAGTTTTCGGAGTCAAATGTGAAACCTAGATTTTTCATAGCATCTGCTAGAGAAATAGAACTTTAAAGGAATGACACAGGAAATTTCAGTTTAAGTGTCTCTCTGGTATATTTGTTCAGGTAGGCTGAAAAAATAGAATTCTTATTTTACTTGCTCATTGAGAAAAAACATATTGATAACATTGTTAAGCACCTTTTGTCAAAATGTAATATGTCTAATGCACTAGTTTTGTATTTTAAAACAACTTTAGAACTCCATTTCAACCGTGGTGGTGAGGGAAGGGGAGAAGGCCAAAATTGATAACGTTTTTAGGATCCCAGAACATAGTTGACTTTATACCCTCATACATACTAAACACTAATTGTATTACTAAAAGCACTAACCAAAAAATAGCATCAGAGATGCCCGTACTCCACAGCCTGGGGAAATATTTTTCAACACCATGAGATATAGAAGTAGTATAACAGTACAAAGTTCAAGATACTTTCAGAGCAGTGTCAGTTATATTAAGGTCCAAATAATGCTTAAGTAGAGAAAATAATATCTAAGGAAAAGAAATGTATGTAAAGATGAAGTATTAAAACAAAACAATTCAATTATAAAATGACAGCACTTATCAGTAAACCAAAAATGGCCGAATTATGGTTTGGATGTTTTGAATATTACCCATGCATACAGAAGTGGCAATACATTCAATGAATGCTTATGTGTGGTGTTGGAGAAAAGCCTGTGGCTCACTTGATGAAATTTCATCTGTTACAATGGGAACTTGCAAAAGGAAATTCTTAATGAATTCTAATATGATTTTAACAGTGCTTAATCTGCATCAACAGACAGACCCAAAGGTGCAACAAGATTTTAAAGGTCAATACAGCAAGGTCAAAGGTCAATCAGTGTTACACCATGACGTGGCACACCTAAAACCCTCAACCAATGTCCCTACCAAGTATCAACTTCCTACACCTCTTACGGTTTCCAAGATATAGCCCAGACCAGGTATTATAGGTCAAGGTCACTACGGCAAGGGTCAAAGGTCAAATCAAGGTCACACTATGACATTGCACATCTACACCCCCTATCCAATGTCCCTACGAAATATCAATTTTCTACGCCTTACAGTTGCTGAGATATAGCCCGGACAAGGTTCTATAGGTCAAGGTCACTACGGCAAGGTCAAAAGTCAAATCAAGGTCAGACCATGACGCTGCACACCTACACCCCCTAACCAATGTCCCTACCAAATATCAACTTCCTACACCTTACAGTTGCTGAGATATAGCCCGGAAAAGGTTTTATAGGTTAAGGTCACTACGGCAAGGTCAAAGGTCAAATCAAGGTCAGACCATGACGTTGCACACCTACACCCCCTAACCAATGTCCCTACCAAGTATCAACTTCCTACACCTTACGGTTTCCGAGATATAGCCCGGACAAGATTTTAAAGGTCAAGGTCACTACGGCAAGGTCAAAGGTCAAATCAAGGTCAGACCATGACGTTGCACACCTACAACCCCTAACTAATGTCCCTACCAAGTATCAACTTCCTACACCTTATGGTTGCCGAGATATAGCCCGGACAAGATTTTCAAACTCAAGGTCACTACGGCAAGGTCAAAGGTCAAATCAAGGTCAGACCATGACATTGCACACCCACACCCCCTAACCAATGTCCCTGCCAAGTATCAACTTCCTACACATTACGGTTTCTGAGATACAGCCCGGGCAAACTATTACCCACTGCCCGCCGGACAGCCCAACCGCCCACCATGGGTGAAAACAATACCCCGACAGCCCTTAAGGGCTGTGGGGTAAAAACTGACCAATTTGGGAGTCATAGAATTGACAGGGAAAGGTAAAGGTGTAACAAGACCACTGCCGTGGTATGATCTCCCGCCGCACTACATCAAAAAGTAGGTGAACAACATATTTGACAAAACTCCTTTAAATTGAATAGTTTTGCTGTTATAAATTATTTAAATCAAAAAAGTTAAAGTAGCTATTACTGAGTTAGCTATGGACCTACAACTTTCAAAATTTGCAATGAGTTATTTGAGAAAAATTGGCTAAGTACAATGAAAGCTCTCCCAAAAGTAGATGAATGAGTTATTTGAGAAAAATTGGCTATCTGCAATACTTTTAGAGATAATTCGTATTTACTCATTTTGAGTAGGTGAGTAATTAGCTATGGGTCTGAAACTTTACCAAGTGAAAGCTCTCCCAAAAGTAGGTGAATGAGTTATTTGAGAAAAATTGGCTATCTGCAATACTTTTAGCGATAATTCGCATTTACTCATTTTTAGTCGGGGAGTAATTAGCTATGGGTGTGAAACTTCACCAAGTGAAAGTTCTCCCAAAAGTAGGTGAATGAGTTATTTGAGAAAAATTGGCTATCTGCAATACTTTTAGCGATAATTCGCATTTATTCATTTTGAGTAGGTGAGTAATTAGCTATGGGTGTGAAACTTCACCAAGTGAAAGTTCTTCCAAAAGTAGGTGAATGAGTTATTTGAGAAAAATTGGCCATCTGCAATACTTTTAGAGATAATTCGCATTTACTCATTTTCAGTAGGTGAGTAATTAGCTATGGGTCTGAAATTTCACCATGTGAAAGCTCTTCCAAAAGTAGGTGAACAAGTTATTTGAGAAAAATTGGCTATCTGCCATACTTTTAGCGATAATTCGCATTTACTCATTTTCAGTAGGTGAGTAAGTATCTATGGGTCTGAAACTTCACCATGTGAAAGCTCTCCCAAAAGTAGATGAAGGAGTTATTTGAAAAAAATTGGCTATCTGCAATACTTTTACAGATAATTCGCATGTACTCATTTTGAGTAGGTGAGTAATTAGCTATGGGTCTGAAACTTCATCAAGTGAAAGCTCTCCCAAAAGTAGGTGAATGAGTTATTTGAGAAAAATTGGCTATCTGCAATAGTTTTAGCGATACTTCGCATTTACTCATTTTGAGTAGGTGAGTAATTAGCTATGGGTCTGAAACTTCACCAAGTGAAAGCTGTCCCAAAAGTAGGTGAATGAGTTTTTTGAGAAAAATGAGCTATCTGCAATACTTTTAGAGATAATTCGCATTTACTCATTTTGAGTAGGTGAGTAATTAGCTATGGGTCTGAAACTTCACCAAGTGAAAGCTCTCCCAAAAGTAGGTGAATGAGTTATTTGAGAAAAATTGGCTATCTGCAATACTTTTAGCGATAATTCGCATTTACTCATTTTCAGTAGGTGAGTAATTAGCTACGGGTCTGAAACTTCACCAAGTGAAAGCTCTCCCAAAAGTAGGTGAATGAGTTATTTGAGAAAAATTGGCTATCTGCAATACTTTTAGAGATAATTCGCATTTACTCATTTTCAGTAGGTGAGTAATTAGCTACGAGTCTGAAACTTCACCATGTGAAAGCTCTCCCAAAAGTAGATGAATGACTTAAAATGTAGATGAACAACTTATTTGGGAGAAATTGTGTAGCTGCAATACTTTTGAAGATATAAGGCATTTACTCATTATGGTTATCATTAAACATTGACAAAGTAGCTATTACGGTTTGCGAGATATTTGTCATTTTTCACATTTTCACCAAAAGTAGCAATAAAGTAGCCATTACTCACTTGTACATTGAGCAACAGTTATGAAACTTAAATATGTTACAGTTCACAACAAGAGGAGAGTGCCCGTGAACGGGCACTGTGTCAGCTGACTGAGTGTTTTTGATTTGTGAAGGTGATTAGAGGACAGAATAATTATCAGGAAAAGGGCTGTACAGAAATACAGTAAATGGTAACTGAACAGCAAGTTCGAAAGAAATTCCGAAGCTGACAGAAGAAAAGGATAAAAAAGTTGTGCCCTGTAAATGGTATTATGAAGGAAAATAACAAGGTAATTGTTTAAGTGTAAAAAATAGGTTAAAACATATTTAAAGAAATACTACAAATGCAATATCCTCGTTCGACCTTGAAGAAGGGGTCCAAGGTCAAATCTAACCACACAAATACATTCCCAGCCCATGATTTCCTATGGTTTACCATTCCAAACCTCTAGGACCAATTATAAATGAGTTATAAGCACTTTTAAGTTTGGCTATCCTTGTTTGACCTTGAAGGAGGGGTCATTGAAGGTCAAATCTGACCACACCAAAAGATTCCCACCCCATGATTTCCTACAGGTTGGTTTATCATCCCAAACCTCTAGGATCAATAATAAGGGAGATATAAGCACTTTTCATGACCGACAAAAAACACCTGTGGCGGCCATCTTGTTTCTCAAAATGAGGCCAAAAATATTCCCAGACAACATTTTATGGTTATTAATATATACTGCAAACTTAAGAAAGCTAGCTATAATATATTTTTTCATCAGAGCAGTAATGGTGAAATCTCTCTCTACACACTGTGGCTATCCAGTGGATACAATGATTTACTCAACAGTGAGAACCTGAAAGTAGCTATTGCTCAGCTATGCCATGACATAGAGGTCTGCAATTTCACTGTGTTATAGCTGACCAAAAATTCTGTGAATAACATATTTAACAAATTACTCTAAATGTAATAGTTTTCAAGTTACAACTGATTTACTCAACAGTGAGAACCTCAAAGGAACTATTACTCAGCTATGCAATGAGCTACATGTCTGAAATTTTACTATGTTATAGCTAACCCAAAAGTAGGTGAACAACATATTTAAGCAAACTACTGTAAATGCAATAGTTTTCAAGCTACAACTGATTTACTCAATAGTGAGAACCTGAAAATAGCTATTGCTCCGCTATGCCATGAGCTATAGGTCTGTAATTTCACTATGTTATAGCTGACCCAAAAGTAGGTGAACAATATATTTTACAAAATACTCCAAATGCAATATTTTTCAAGTTATAGCTGATTTACTCAACAGTCAGTACCTGAGAATAGCTATTGCTCAGTTGTGCCAGGAGCTATAGGTCTATAATTACACTATGTTATAGCTGACCCAAAAGTAGCTGAATAACATATTTGCACAAATTTCTGTAAACGCAATAGTTTTCCAATTATAACTGATTTACTCAACAGTGAGAACTTCAAAGTAGCTATTACTCAGCTATGAAATGAGCCACAGGTCTGAAACTTCACTATGTTATAGCTGACCCCAAAATAGGTGAATAACATATTGAAACAAAATACTCTAAATGCAATAGTTTTCAAGTTATAAGTGATTTACTCAACAGTGATAACCTAAAAGTAGCTATTACTCAGCTATGCCATGAGCTACAGGTCTGAAATTTTACTATGTTATAGCTGGCCCAAAAGTAGCTGAATAACATATTTATACGAAATTCTCTAAATGCAATAGTTTTTAAGTTACAAGTGATTTTACTCATGATGGAAGTTACTGAAAAGCCCAAAAGTAGCTATTACTCACTTAGCTATTGAGACAGACACCCAACTTACTCACCATATTGTAGCTATGAAAAAAGTAGCTGAATAACATATTTTAACAAAATGCTCTAAATGCAACACTTTTCAAGTTATAAGTGATTTACTCAACAGTGATAACCTAAAAGTAGCTATTACTCAGCTATGCCATGAGCTACAGGTCTGAAATTTTACTATGTTATAGCTGACCCAAAAGTAGCTGAATAACATATTTATACGAAATTCTCTAAATGCAATAGTTTTCAAGTTATAAGCGATTTACTCAACAGTGATAACCTAAAAGTAGCTATTACTCAGCTATGCCATGAGCTACAGGTCTGAAATTTCACTATGTTATAGCTGGCCCAAAAGTACCTGAATAACATATTTATACGAAATTCTCTAAATGCAATAGTTTTTAAGTTACAAGTGATTTTACTCATAATGGAAGTTACTGAAAAGCCCAAAAATAGCTATTACTCACTTAGCTATTGAGACAGACACCCAACTTACTCACCATATTGTAGCTATGAAAAAAGTAGCTGAACAACATATTTTCACAAAATGCTGTAAATGCAACACTTTTGAAGTTATAAGTGATTTAGTGCATGATTTCATGAATTTTAATGCATTAAAAATTATTAAAAAAATTTATTAAAAAAAAAGTAAGACAGATCCAGGTCTCATACGCACACAAGAGAATCTACCTCTGGCCTAGTACATATATGCAAGATATGAGAGAAATCCCTGCAATAGTCACTGAGAAAATTGTGATTAAAAAGTTGAAATTTTCACACTTTTGGTGGGGGTCCCCCCCCTTGTAATGTCTCTAGCAAACAGACGAACAGACAGATTTGCATGCCTTGAACAATTTTTCATCCTCGATAGATAAGGTATCTTTTAAAAAAACAGCATGTCTCTAGGCCTTGTAGTTTTGGAGAAGAAGTTGTTCACGCGGACGCGTACGCCCACGCCGCAGAGTGATGACATAATGTCAGCTGACTGACAAGTCAGCTGACATAAAAAAGTAGATGAACAACTTATTTGAGAGAAATTGTGTAGCTGCAATACTTTTGAAGATATACGGGATTTACTCATTATGGTTATCATTAAAAATTGACAAAGTAGCTATTACTCACTTAGCTATGGAGATACACTTCCAAACTAGTGACCATGTTGTAGCTGTGGAGATAGTAGCTGAACAACATATTGGAACAAAATTGTGTAGCTGCAATACTTTTGAAGATATAAGCCATTTACTCATTATGGTTATCATCAAAGTAGCTATTACTCAGTTAGCTATGGAGTTACAGCTGTGAAAATTCACAATACAGTATATCCAAAAGATAGGTGAACAACATATTCGACAAAAATCCTCTATATTCAATAGCTTTTGAGTTATAAGTGACTTGCTCAATGGTCAAATGTTAAACTTAGTATAGCTATTACTCAGTTAGCTATGGTGCTACACCTTGGACACCTCACCATGATATAGTACATGAAGGAGTTGTTGAACAACATATTTCAGGCCAATATTGTAAGTAACAGTTACAAAGACAAAATCAATTTACTCATTTTGCTCATTGTTAATAACAGAAAATAGCTATTACTCACTTAGCTATGAAGATAGAACCCTAAAACTGGTACCATCTTGTAGGCATGGAGAAAGTAGCTGAACAACATATTTTACAGAAACACTCTAAATGCAGTCATTTTGGAGTTATGAGCACTTTACTCAAAGTAGCCACCATTGCTATTACTCACTTAGCTATGGTCCTAGGTGTGAAATAACAGCATCAAATGAAAGGACATAAGCAATAAGGTCATAAAAAACATTGAAAAGGCCAAGGAGAAACAACCAGTGTGATGTACAGCCCTTTATAAAAGCGTGACACACACTCAATAACACACGAACACACGCACACACGCACGGAATGCGTTTTATAATCTCCCGCCCGGCCGGCGGGAGATAAAAAGCCAAAAACCTAAATCTGAACAAACCCAAAAACAATTCAATGAAGTTTAATATCATTTCCAGGGCCCATATTCACAAAGATTGTTATTCTTAGAATTAGTCTTATTCTTAAAATTTTCTTAGAATTGTCATTTTTCTTAGAAAAATTCTAAGAATAAGAATTTTCCTATTCACAAAGATTCTTATTCTTAGAATTATACTTATTCTTAGAATTTTTCTAAGAATGATTTTTATTCTTAGAATTATTCTAAGAATTGTGCTTTATCTTAGGATTTTTCTAAGAATAAGAATTTGCTATTCACAAAGATTCTTATTCTTAGAATATTCTAAGAATTGATTTAAATCTAAGACTGGCACATAGCATGCTTAACTTAAGAAAACTAGTTGTTTTGGCGATTATAGTGCAGCAACTGATTGCAAATTGACATCCAGAACAGTGTTACATATTAAGCTGTCTATTGTGTGTACTGTAATGAAATGCAGGCTCTTTAAATTATTTCAAAATTTCTAACTTTCTGTTCACATATGCCAAGATCTGTATTCTTAGAATTTTTCTTAGAATTACACTTAGTCTAAGAAAAATTCTAAGAATTGCATACATTTCCTTTTACTTCTATTCTTAGAATTATTCTTAGCTAAGAATTGTTTTGTGAATAGGATTTTATTCTAAGAATAAGAAAATTCTTAGCAAAGAATTTTTCTTAGACTTAAGTGTAATTCTAATAAAAATTCTAAGAATCTTTGTGAATACAGGTCCAGATAACTTTTCTTTAGATACACTGCAAAGTACAAGAAAATCAACATCTGACCACAATTCCACCAGGAGCAGGAGATCTATGGGCAAATTTGCTGGTGTTTGTGGAATCCTAGGCCATTGTTTCCTATTACCTCCCAATACACTCCAAAACTGCAATTACATTTATTGGAATAAAAGTGAAATTAAGCATTAAGTGAAGATCTTGCCCATTATAGAATTGACATTGAAAGGAAAGAACGGGGCAAAAAGCCATACCCCTACGTATCAATGGTTCAAAAAAATATTTCAATGAATTTTATATTATTCTAATTATAAAAGTACTTTTATAGCGCTTAATCTGCATCTGTTGACATACTCTAAGGCACATGATTCCTAAAAACAGGGATCATAATCGTTAAATCAGAAACATTGCAGGGGTCAGCACCACGGAGAAAGACCGAAACAAGACCAGAAAAACTAGGGCGGGTAAGCTTTAAGATTTATATTTATTGATAGAAAATATGTTTAGCAATTTATTGTGTAACTGTGATTGTCTGTAATATATTTAGGGGTGGGTATGAAGAGGTACATGGGTGTGAATTGGTCCACCAGCACTATACCAGCATTCACTGGTAGAATGTCAGTATATATTCACGCTAGAACATGCAAAGGGCAATGTAATTGAAGGAAACAAACTCATCTATTTAACAAATGAAATTCTGCATTAATTTGAAATAGTAATATTTGGTTATAACTAGGGCTGCAACGATTCTTCGGTTACTCGGAAACGAAACAATTCAGTTCAATACTCGAGGCAAGAAAAGAGATCCGGGTCTTCGCAACAACTAAACATAGACGTAAAATCTACTACAAAATTCAATTTTTTCTTTAAATATATGAATATATTTATATATTTGAATAATATAAGGTGTTTCTGTTTCAGCATTTTATATTTTAAGTATTTGCAAACTTTAATTCTTTGTGTCACAACGTTTTATGAGACGACATTTTATTATAACGTATTTCAAAGACGTCTCAAATCTTGCAAATATAAAGATGGTTAAAGTTTCTTATATTTTGCATTATAAATGCGTCTTTTACCCAAAATTCAATAAATTATCAAAATTCTTTCCTGTTGTGTGGTTTGTAACCATTTTATAAGGTGTGATATGTCAAAATATGAAGCAGTTTATTTTGTGGGTGATAATCAAACGATTAACCAGGTCCGATTCGATTCTTCCAAACTGAAGAATCAAGGCGCATTTTCGGGCTCGCTTGCAGCCCTAGTTATAACAACTAAAAATTTAGTGGTGGGGGACCAATTCATGCAGATGTACTCATTAACGTCTATACCCCTAAATCAATTAAAGACAATCACAGTTTTATGATAAGTTGCCAATATACATGATTAATTTATAATTATCTATGATGTGATAAACACATTTTCTACCAAACATATAAATCTTGAAGAAAATTGAGGATGGGAATGAATAGGTACATGGGTGTGAAATAGTCCAACACCGCTACTGCTTTGGGTCATAATTTGGCACAACTTGACTGCAAAGTCTTATTTCTGCTTTTTCTGGGTGTAATCATGTGGATTTCTGTTGATTAAAATATTCACTGACACAGAAATTACAGAAACCAGTAGTTATTTTCTAACAGCAAACGCACGTCTTATGTTTCTTAATTAAGAGGTCAAAGATTAATGTTTCTATAAGTCTACAAAATGGGCATTTACTGGTATTTCCGGTCTGTAATAAAATGGATGATAATAGAGATGAATTGCTAAAATATAACACTTTCGAAGAAATATTGTACAGTATATTCCAAGTATTAATTGTAGTGCACATTATCTGACAATTTGGTCTCACATGATATTATGTCGAGCTATTAATTCAAAATATTAATCAGAGCATGGGCATTTACTGGTAGAATACCACAATTAATTGATGTATGCTATCACTTTGGTTATCTTGTGTGGCTTTCTGAAATACAGCAGTATGGTCAATAATGATGGGAATCGCATCCAGTTTTCATGGCCAATTAATCATCCAGTTTTCCAACAGATGATCGAGCCATAATTGATTCTATTGTTGGTTATCAAGAAACACATTCCGGGATGAAGTTTTGTCCATGTGGTAGAAATAACTGTGTTCCAACATTTAGAATCTACCAAAAAACTCACTTCCTGTAAATATGGCGGCAGACATAAGCAAACTCGAAATTTGTGACAAATCTGTCAATTTATTAAGGAAAAACTGGCCAAAAATAGTTAAATTACATAAATATTTATAAAACATGTGGATATTTAGATACATAAAGAAAGGTACCTAAACTTTATGAAATTGTCAGCAATAATGATGAATCGATGGGCACTTCTTCCAGATCAATCATCGCTACTCAGCTACCCATGTTCTTCACCTACCCAAGTTCGTCATCTGCCTCAAAAAAATGTTAAGGAAAGGTAATATTGACACTGAAACAAATGGAATACTAATAATGATGAAGTTCAAATGTACCAGGAAAGATTATTGTTAAGAGGTTTCAATGTTGTCAAAAAATGCAAGTGACAAACTTGGGAGGCAGTACTGTGAATATTGACCAACCATTCAATGCCTGTAGACAATCGTTCTATCATTAATGGTCGAGGACAACCAACTACTACTAACTATTCTGCCTTCCCTTTTGTGCCAAGCTGAGGAGCATGCCAAGTAAGCGCTTGGAGAAGTATCTGTGGGTCGATCAGCAAAATTGCACAACCTCAGCTACACAATCTACTTATTATCGCCCACGTAAAATGTTTTGACCTTACTTACCTAAAACTGATATCTTTGGACAAGTGAACCAGTTGCCGTAATATATCATTTATACACTTTATATTAGTTGATAATTGACCGTTATCTATAAATCTTGTTATTTCCTGCAGAAGATCAGCAACGTTTGTTGACATCGTGGATGCAGACTAAGGCATATGTTAAAGTACGGCCCAAATCGTTCTGTGGTTCTGGCCCCTTACAGTATGTGATACAATAGAGATTAACACCTTTCAAAGTACATGTACTTATAACATTATACTCGCAGACCTCTGTGATTTCATGTTTGGTATTGTAAGCAACAAGGCTCTGCATGTGCAATTGCACAACTCATGTTAAAATTGCTTCACCACTTACTAAAATAAAATGAAACCCTGACAACACTGAGATCATTATCTTTGGTTTCCAAGTTGACCTTAAGAAAATAGATTATCATTATCATGTTCCTAACTTTCATTAGATAGAGCAGTCACAAAAAAGAATATTGGTGTCTGGTTTGATGTATATTTTTCCTTTTATAATAACGTCCAAAACATTTGTCAGATTAAATCAAATTCTGATTAATATGAGGTCATTATTTCTGGATCACTAGACTCTTTTTCCCCAGTGTATATATACTGGTAACCTTTTGCATCCAGCTCCAAAAGTGTGGAATCTGGGTATCTAATCTGACAAACACTTACACTTCTCCTTTGCAGAACAGATGTCTAATGTTTGCAAGTATTCTCTAGCTTGGTGATGGGATCTCAAGCTTGTAATAAATATTTGACACTGGATAGTGCTATCCTTGCTATAGATACTCTGGTTAGCAGTTGGTTGGATTACTGCGATTCCCTTTTCAGAAGCTTATCTAATTTCAACCAATGCAACTTACAATCTAGAAAACTCTTGCATGGATTGTCACTCACAGTAGTAAGTATGTTAAGGCTACTTCAATCTCAAATAGTTTCCGCTAGTTGCCGGCTGGAGATTATTGTATGTTTAAGATGACAACACTACAGGTTTGTTCCTAATGAGTTCAGACCATTTCTGATCACCTGTTGAGGTAAGTAAAACAGAGGACAAGTGTGATATAAAAGGATAGAGAGTTCAGGTTCATCTCCAAAAATGTGACTTTGCTTCTCAATCTAATTGTACTTCATTGCAATCAAGGCCAAACTGTTTGTGTCCACAGGTAGTGTATTCAATCATGCCACAATTAAATAATGACAATAATGTTATGTTTTCCATTCTCCTTATCATATTGTAAAAGGATTCTATTCTAATATTCAAATTGCAATAAGTCCTTTGTTTGATCTCTAGAGTGTATGATAAATAAAAGTTTTCCCAAAGAGATATTTATGGAAAATGCAGGTTTAGATCCTAAAAGATTTAGAGACAGATAATAATAAAGGTTTGATACAATACCTCACAATTTAAGTCTTCTGATAAATAAACATAAAATATTATAATAGGAATAAAGATATAAGATGAGGTATAAGATATACCTCAGAGCAATACCCTCAGCATTATCTCCACAGTATAGCAATGTTCAATTTTTGTATGATATGTCCAATTTTTCTAACAATTTTGTACATATTTTACAATTTGAAGTCTTTTGGCACTCAGTGTATTTCTTTGATAGCAAATAAATGTGCATTCAAAACAGTTTTAAGCGTGTTTAAAACTCCGCATGTTTACCGTGTGGAGATACTGTGCTCAGCCTCCACACAGTAGGCATATTTCACAACCTTAGTAGTAAGGGAGGCAGTATAGTCAAATTTTTGGGTATAATCTGGTCCCCCTCAGGGGTGGAGGGTCAAATGGTCCACACTACTAATGAGGGGGATAATGACGGACGGTTGTGGGAGGGTGGGGGGTAATTATGGCATAAGTGGGGATGTACTGGAGGTCACTTGAAAAACAGATGGTATATTTACTTTAAGGTTAGGAGATTATTGTAAACTGGTGTATTTGGTTAACAATGATAAAGGATAATTTTTTGGTATAAATGCTATATTTCTTTGAATGATAACAGCTTTATGGCATAATAGGCCACGCCTCCTCCGTATACATTCATACTCATTAATAGCTTCCGTTTACACTTAGCCACTAGGCATTGATGAATCATCTGTTATGTAGTAATGAATCTTTCTAGAGTAGAGGATTTGTTTACATGCACCTTGCTATAACTTGTGCATTTCCCAACACTAGAAAAGCCTTTTTTTTAGAGTTTTTATTAAGTAATTAAAAATACTAAACATACATGGATTTTCACTATTTAAACGCGAGCAGAAAGCTCATATTCCGTAGCTTAAGATGCAATAAGAATGGTTCCATTATCTTAACTATAACTACCTTAATTTTCGAGTTAAAAATCGTACATATCTGGCAAATTTTGCAGATTTTCCTAAAAGCACGAAAAAATCGAAAAGTTACACGTTTTAATTTTATAATTAAAAATACTAAACGTGCACGGATTTTCACCATTTAAATGCGAGCAGAAAGCTCATATTCCGTAGCTTAAGATGCAATAAGAATGGTTCCATTATCTTAACTATAACTACCTTAATTTTCGAGTTAAAAATCGTACATATCTGGCAAATTTTGCAGATTTTCCTAAAAAGCACGAAAAAATCAAAACGTTACACGTTTTAATTTTATAATTAAAAATACTAAACGTGCACGGATTTTCACCATTTAAATGCGAGCAGAAAGCTCGGTTGTCGTAGATTAAGATGCAAAAATAATGGTTCAATTATCTTAAGTATAAGTGCCTTAATTGTCGAGTTAAAAATCGTACATATATGGCGCTTTTCACAGATTTCCTTAAAATCTCAAGATTGTAAAAAGCTACACGTTTTAATTTCATAATTAAAAATATTAAATGTGCACTGATTTTAACCGTTTAAACGCGAGCGTATAGCTCAGATGTCATAGATTAAGATGCCAAAAAATTGGTTTCATTATCTTAAGTATAAGTGCCTTAATTGTCTGATTAAAACTCGTACATATCTGGCCAATTTTTGCAGATTTCCTAAAAACGTCAAAAAATTCGAAAAGTTACACGTTTTAATTTTATGATTAAAAATACTAAACGTGCACAGATTTTCACCATTGAAAATCGATCATTAAGCTCAGATTTTGTTGATAAATGTGCAAAAAATGATTTCATTATCTTTAGTATCAGTAGCTTAATTTTTGAGTTAAAACTCGTAAATATATTGAGATTTTCACAGATTTTTCAATTTATTGGTGAAGAAAGAGCTACAATATCTATACAGTTGTTATGTGTAGTACTTCTGCCACTGTTTCTCACTGGGTTTGTAATATACTCTTGTGAACACTCAGTATATCTAAGTGTTATTGAGGAAGAATTTTAGAATAGATATTATTCCCATTCTCTTTCTGTCTTGGGGGCACTCACGGGAATGTAAGTGCATTTGTGTGGATTTTGACTCGATTGAAATATACCTCTTGATTGAAAATAATTTCTTCTCTAAACCAGATCCCCAACTTTGCATACGATACAATTTTACACCCGATGTTGCACATGTAACACTTGACTCAGCACAAGTAACACTTGATGTCACACATGGAACACCCGATACCGCACATGTAACACATGTGATATGGCACATGTAACACCCGAAATTGCACATATGCTACCCAATGCAACACATATAACACCTTACATCAAATGTGTTGCACATGTAACACCCGATATCGCACATGTACCCAATGCAAATACATATAACACCTTACATCAAACATGGAACACATGTGACACTCGACTCAGCACAAGTAACACTTGATGTCACACATGGAACACCCAATACTGCACATGTAACACATGTGACACCCGAAACCACTTATATTTATTTGTTGTTTTACATCGCGTTCAACAGCCAGGGTCATATTGCAATGGGTAGTTTACGGGTGGAGGAACCAGTGCATACTAGTTTGTCAAGATTCTGCACTGTAAACCACCGGGCATCGGCAAGTAACTACCAACTTTCCAACACGAAGTGCCCGGCCTGAGATTCAAACCGGCATCCTCAGTGGTTGGAGGCGAGCACTATAACCGCTACACCACTGAGTCCCCCTCTCACCATCAGAAGGAAGCACCCATCTTAGAGGCTAACCACCAGGACTTGTTCCCAGAGACACTATATAAACTATACAAATAAATATTTGAACTTTATCAATTTTTGTGATATCTTTGCATCAGTAAAATTATGTGCTCCTCAATATCCTAGTTTATTTCATAGGGTTTCCTGGTCCCCCCTTCTTTTATTCAAACAGAAGGTATTATTCGTTCAATACAAGGGTATCACCTTGGGACCCCCAACCAAGGCTCATTGTTGCCAGGATGCTACGGCTTTGCCATATTTTAAGACTCTCACATTTATTAGGCCACTATCAAATCTGGCTTTCCCGCACTGTAAAACCACCATGGCACACTTTTGGGAATCTGTGTAATTCTTCTTGATCAGTATTTTTTCACATATTCTATGACACAAGTATTACTGGCAATATTGGGGTAATATTTCGCATGCTCCATTTTATGGCTTTGTTATTTTTATTACTTTTTTGTATTTTTGTTTCATAATTTTAAAAAAATTTATTACTTTATTTTTATATGACTTCTAGCTCGTGTAAAACTGCATATCCAAATTCTTTACGGGTTTTATTCTGGTTGTGATAGCCTTACCACTGTCACAAAAACTTTGTAATGTATCTCATCTTTTATGAATCCGATGGTATGGTAAATTTCCGGTTTGTACAAACCATGCATGTGCTGCACTTTTCCAGTTGAAGTACATTTAGTCCTAAGCCTATTTTTATCGGGTGTATCCTGTTTAAGGTCAATCAATAAATATCCGTATGGTTCCTTGGTAGCATAACCAAATGCATCTAAAAATGAGTGTGAGTTATTGGGGTACATTTGCCTCGCCAAATGTGCCACCTGTTGCTGATCGCGTGGATTTTTAAAAAGTACTATATATTGTGTATTTAAATTCATAGTTCTGTTTTCTTTCCCTGGGTGGTACAAATTTTGTAACAGGCAAATTACACTCAAATTACAGTGGTGAGAACCTTCGGTATACATTTCACATATGTCTACATTTTTGGTGGTATCTTTCATAAGGTCATCATAGATGTACAAGGTGGGCTGAGCGTTTGGATCCCGTTGCCCAATGCCTTGGACAAATTCGATATGAGGAACAGTTTCTTGTAACTCAGTATAAGGCTATCACAACCGGAATAAAACCCGTAAAGAATTTGGATATGCAGTTTTACTCGAGCTAGAAGTCATATAAAAATAAAGTAATAAATTTTTTTAAAATTATAAAACAAAAATACAAAAAAGTAATAAAAAATAACAAAGCCATAAAATGGAGCATGCGAAATATTACCCCAATATTGCCAGTAATACTTGTGTCATAGAATATGTGAAAAAATACTGATCAAGAAGAATTACACAGATTCCCAAAAGTGTGCCATGGTGGTTTTACAGTGCGGGAAAGCCAGATTTGATAGTGGCCTAATAAATGTGAGAGTCTTAAAATATGGCAAAGCCGTAGCATCCTGGCAACAATGTGCCTTGGTTGGGGGTCCCAAGGTGATACCCTCATATTGAACGAATAATACCTTCTGTTTGAATAAAAGAAGGGGGGACCAGGAAACCCTATGAAATAAACTAGGATATTGGAAAGATATCACAAAAATCGATAAAGTTCAAATATTCATTTGTATAGTTTATATAGTGTCTCTGGGAACAAGTCCTGGTGGTTAGCCTCTAAGATGTGTGCTTCCTTCTGATGGTGAGAGGGGGACTTGGTGGTGTAGCGGTTATAGTGCTCGCCTCCAACCACTGAGGATGCCGGTTTGAATCTCAGGCCGGGCACTTCATGTTGGAAAGTTGGTAGTTACTTGCCGATGCCCGGTGGTTTACAGTGCAGAATCTTGACAAACTAGTATGCACTGGTTCCTCCACCCGTAAACTACCCATTGCAATATGACCCTGGCTGTTGAACGCGATGTAAAACAACAAATAAATATAAGTGGTTTCGGGTGTCACATGTGTTACATGTGCGGTATCGGGTGTTCCATGTGTGACATCAAGTTACTTGTGCTGAGTCGAGTGTCACATGTGTTACACGTTTGATGTAAGGTGTTATATGTATTGCATTGGGTAGCATATGTGCAATTTCGGGTGTTACATGTGCCATATCACATGTGTTACATGTGTGGTATACGGTGTTACATGTGCGATGTCACATGTGCGATATCGGGTGTTACATGTGCAACACATTTGATGTAAGGTGTTATATGTATTGCATTGGGTAGCATATGTGCAATTTCGGGTGTTACATGTGCCATATCACATGTGTTACATGTGTGGTATCGGGTGTTCCATGTGTGACATCAAGTGTTACTTGTGCTGAGTCGAGTGTTACATGTGCAACATCGGGTGTAAAATTGTATCGTATGCAAAGTTGGGGATCTGGTTTAGAGAAGAAATTATTTTCAATCAAGAGGTATATTTCAATCGAGTCAAAATCCACACAAATGCACTTACATTCCCGTGAGTGCCCCCAAGACAGAAAGAGAATGGGAATAACATCTATTCTAAAATTCTTCCTCAATAACACTTAGATATACTGAGTGTTCACAAGAGTATATTACAAACCTAGTGAGAAACAGTGGCAGAAGTACTACATATAACAACTGTATGGATATTGTGGCCCTTTCTTCACCAATAAATTGAAAAATCTGTGAAAATCTCAATATATTTACGAATTTTAACTCAAAAATTAAGCTACTGATACTAAAGATAATGAAATCATTTTTTTGCACATTTATCAACAAAATCTGAGCTTAATGATCGATTTTCAATGGTGAAAATCTGTGCACGTTTAGTATTTTTAATCATAAAATTAAAACGTGTAACTTTTCAAATTTTTTGACGTTTTTAGGAAATCTGCAAAAATTGGCCAGATATGTACGAGTTTTAATCAGACAATTAAGGCACTTATACTTAAGATAATGAAACCAATTTTTTGGGATCTTAATCTATGACATCTGAGCTATACGCTTGCGTTTAAATGGTTAAAATCAGTGCACATTTAATATTTTTAATTATGAAATTAAAACGTGTAGCTTTTTACAATTTTGAGATTTTAACGAAATCTTTGAAAAGCGCCATATATGTATGATTTTTAACTCGACAATTAAGGCACTTATACTTAAGATAAGTGAACCATTGTTTTTGCATCTTAATCTACGACACCCGAGCTTTCTGCTCGCATTTAAATGGTGAAAATTTGTGCACGTTTAGTATTTTTAATTATAAAATTAAAACGTCTAACTTTTCGATTTTTTCGTGCTTTTTAGGAAAATCTGCAAAATTTGCCAGATATGTACAATTTTTAACTCGAAAATTAAGGTAGTTATAGTTAAGATAATGGAACCATTCTTTTTGCATCTTAAGCTACAGAATATGAGCTTTCTGCTCACATTTAAAATGGTGAAAATCCGTGCACGTTTAGTATTTTTAATTATAAAATTAAAACGTGTAACTTTTCGATTTTTTCGTGCTTTTTAGGAAAATCTGCAAAATTTGCCAGATATGTACGATTTTTAACTTGAAAATTAAGGTAGTTATAGTTAAGATAATGGAACCATTCTTTTTGCATCTTAAGCTACAGAATATGAGCTTTCTGCTCGCGTTTAAATGGTGAAAATCCGTGTATGTTTAATATTTTTAATTACTTAATAAAAACTCTAAAAAAAGGCTTTTCTAGTGTTGGGAAATGCACAAGTTATAGCAAGGTGCATGTAAACAAATCCTCTAGAGTGAGTGATGTAAATTCGCCAGTTTTTTTGCACTTTTGGTTCTGCTACATCAAATCACAATTTTTTTTTTCAATTTTTTGTTTTAATAAATATGGCCCATCCCTGCATTGTCCAAACCTGGAAAAAAAATTATCTCACTTGGACATAGGTTCACTTAGAGAGCTGTTATTATTTTATACAAAAATATCTATTATTTATGAAAATGGATCTAAATTTGCCGTTGTTTGAAAAAAAATGTTTTTCAAGCATAATACCTACCATACTGTGAAAATTTTAAGCTATTATTAACATAGATTTAAATTTTCAAAAGTTTGTCCCAGAGAAGTTTAAAATGTTGGTTGGTATTTGTTAAAAAATGCACAATTTACACTCTCTAAAGTCACTTGTAAAAAAGTATTATTCAAAAATATACTTAATACTGTGAAAATATAAAATGTTGGACTATGAAATCTTGTAGGGCAATAGATAAGTATTTTTTCTATGTGTATGCAACATAATTTTTTTTTTTTTTTTTTTTTTTTTTTTTTTTTTTTTACCCTTTTCCTACATAGTGCAATAAGATCTGGGTTGGCGAGGGTTTGGAACCAACCATCAGACTTTTTTACAGTGCCATCTGATTTACAGATCAGATAATTTCATGACAATTACATGACATTAAACAAAACAAAATACAGGCAAAATGATTTAAATTAGTTTAACTGTGTCAACATAAAGTAATAAAAAATATAGCGGAAGAAATCAAACAGCTTTTTCTTATTCTTAAGTCAATTGTTTACAAATTTTATGAATTGTCTAATATTCTTTGCACATATGCATCATATTTTTTCAAGTAGTTTAGCTTTGAATTAAACATTTTAAATAAATTCAAATAATATGTCAAACAATTTTTTACACACACTGTAAGATTCTGATATTTAAAGCTTTCTTTTGTATCTCCACATTTTACCCATGTGGCATATATAGAATAAGATATTATTGAAATTATATTGTTTCTACTCTGATTTATTTCTTTAGCATATATTTCATCCAAACCAAGAATAATATGAGACCAAGTTATATCCAGTTTTAGACATTCTCCAGCTTTTTCCCAAATACATTTTACTCTTTTACAATCAAACAAGAGATGTTTTACAGTGTCAGTTTCACCACATACAACACATTTATTAGATATTGACACTTTCCATTTACTTAGAATATAACCAGTGTAAATTAAATTATGAACGAGTTTGTAATTAAACTCTGATAACCGTTTGCATACCACATTTTCAATTTTGCGCTTGTATATTTGTTTCCAATCATTAGTGCTCAATGTTTTGTTGAGAATAGTACCCCACCTGGCTTCCATAAAGTGTTTTGTTGCTACTTTGGATCTTATTATATCGTATATATCTTTGCTTTTTAAGTCTAGAAAACAGATTTTATTCTGAGTATAATTAAAAGGCTCATTGATTCTGACATATTTTGCTAAAGAAGTGCGAAACTTTGTTAAGTGATGCTGTAACACCTTTTTGACAATTGTATATTCCCTAATCCAATCACGTTTATCAGTTATTTTATTCAAAATATAACTTTCACAATGAAAATTGCCGTTCGCATCAAATAAATCTTTTACATAAATTATACCACCATTTATCCAGTTATGAAAAGATAGGCATTTATTTTGAAATTTGAAAATCTGATTGCCCCAAATGACTTGGGTCAGGAAGTCATAGTCATTCATAGCAGCAATTGGTCTGATATTTTTGTAAGTATAATAAGAAGACCACACGTCTTGGTAGAAATTTGGCATTTCTAGTAATACTGGAAAATCTTTCAACTTTTTAAGATTCATGTGAAAAAGCATTGGTAGACAACATCTAATTTTTCTTAAGAGGGAGTCAGCGATTGGTTTCCATAAAGGGTCCTTTAACCATCTGACCAACCATTGGGCTTTTAAGGATTGAATCTTGGATCTCACATGAACAAGATTCACGCCGCCATTGTCTATAGGATTTATGAGGCTTGTCTTATTGACACGACTTTTATTACCATTCCACATAAATTTATCTATTAGTTGTTCTATTTTTTGGAAAGCAAATGTCACTGAACACAGATATATTAATTTTGGAAAGCAAATGTAGTTAATAACTGTAACCTTGCCAAATATGTTTAGTTTTCTCTTTTGCCATACCTTAAGGGTATTTTCAAATTGGGTCAATTTGGTGTTCCAATTAAGCTCATCACATATTTGTTTGTTATGTCCTATGTGTATGCCGAGACACTTAACTGATAATTCATTAAAATTAATGTTTTGGAAAGTTTGTACTTGTAAATGCCTTAGGTTTCCAAGAAGCAGTCCTTCAGTTTTATCTAAGTTTAATAGTGGTCCAGCAACCGTTGAAAAAATATTGATAGTATTTAAAGCTTCTGTTATTGAGTCCAAATCCCTAAGTAATAGAACAGTATCATCTGCATACTGACTGATTTTAAACTCTGTCTCTTCAAAGAGAAGGCCTTTAATTTTGTTGTTTTCTCTTATATGCATTGCAAGAATCTCAACACACAATATATATCCATTATTTTTAATAACTACATTAGCGTTTTGGTATAAAATTTCAATCCAGGATATTAGGTCGTTGCCAAAATTGAGTTTTTCTAGCACTTTGTGCATAAAGTTCCATTCAATTGTATCAAATGCTTTTTGAAAATCTAGACTTAGTATAACTCCATCATTGTTATACTTTTCAGAGTATGCTATAATATCATCAATTGTTCTTACATTATCCCCAATGAATCTCTTTTTAATATAAGCCGTTTGATTTTTGTGAATTAAAGAAGGGAGAACCTTTTGTAGCCTATAAGATAGGGCAAAAGCTATGATTTTATAATCATAGTTTGTTAAGCTAATAGGCCTATAGTTTTTCAATAAATATCTTTCGCCTTTTTTGTGTAACAATGAAATTACTGCAGTGGTGAGTGAATCAGGAAGGGTTTTCTTTGAGACAGATTCATTTACCATATCACAAAATGGAGTGCTTATGGATTTCCAAAAACACTTATAAAATTCAGGGGTTAAACCATCTAGGCCTGGAGATTTGTTAGATTTTAAATTGTTTACTACTTTTCCTAACTCTTCCTGACTGATCTGACTGTCGCATAATAATTTCTCACAACGATCCAGTTTTTTATCAATGGTCACCTTTGAAAAGTATTGATTTACATTTTCATTGCTGGTCTTGTTGCTTTTGAAAAGATTTTCATAAAAAGTTGATAACTCCTTCATAATATCATTTTGGTTGTAAACATAATTTCCATTAGAAGTTTTAATATGGTTAATAGTGTTACTACTTTGTCTTTTATTTTCTAAATTCATGAAAAATTTACTATTCCGATCACCTTTCTCACACCATTCTGCCTTTGATCTTATGTACGACCCTTGTGTTGCAGTCTCTAAAAGATTATTCAGCTGTATTTTTGTGTCATTAATTTGCTTCAAGGTATCATTTTGATTCGGTTCTTGCTTATTGCTCTTCTCTGTTAGATCATCCAATTTTGTCTGCAGATTTTGGATTTCAGATTTCTGATTTTTTACTCTTTTGTAACAGTATGAAAGGGTAGATTCTTTAATAGTAACTTTCAAAATTTCCCATAACTGATGCCTATTCATTAAATATTGGTATTTTTTTGTGCATTCATTGATGATATTTTTCATGTACTGACAGTATCCATTATCATTAAGCAGATTTGAGTTAAATTTCCAATAATTTGGTCCCCGTTTGCAGAAGTTAGGAGTTAACTCTGCAAAGACAAGTTTGTGATCAATTTTATTCGAATCAAAAGGCTCTACAATATTGCTTTTGATATTTATGTATTTATTGGGACTTACAAAAATATAGTCTAATCTACTTTTTGTGCCATACTGTTTTTCAAAAAAAGTAAACTTATTGATTACTTTATCATATTCATTTTGCACATCTTGGAGCATGCTGTGTTTTATTAAATCATTAAATCGTTCGCGACTTTTATCTTTGAGATGTGTTGGTGGTTGCCTGTCAGTTTCTAAGTGACAACAGTTAAAGTCACCCCCCAAAATTATGTTATCAGTATTTAGTGAATCTTCATTTATCCAGTTTTCAACCTTAGTGTAGAAATCTATTCTATCTTTTTCACTATTTGGAGCATAGATGTTAACCAGAGTAAGTACCTCCTCACCTATTTTAGCATTCACAAGTAGTGTGCGTCCCATATCACATGTTTTAAAATTTATTATTTCAATATTCAAATTTTTTCTGAACATGATACAAACACCTCTACTGTGTACTGAATCAGTCACACAGTGTAAAATATTACCTTTCCATGAAGAGTTAAAACATTTTTTTTTGATATGGTCCCTTAAAATCATGTGTGTGTGATTTTTGTGCTATGTGGATAAAATGTAAAATTAAGTGCAATATACAAGTGGAAACTATATTCTAAACAGCAGATAATGTAAAGTTAGTTTTGTGCACAGGATTGATACAATAAAATTCCTGGATAATGGATTGAGTGCAAGAGAAAATTGGAGTTTTTTATTCCCACATGAAGTCAGGTTCTTCTTCAATACAGATTTCAATATGGACTATCAGGTATTGTGCTGTCTTCAGGTCATGATTATCACATACCTCCATGAACATCATTTACAGTCTGTTATAGTGCTTTTTCAGTAAACTGTCTATTGACAATTATAACTAACTAATAGAGTATATCATAAAACATTTCTTGTATTCAAGTGGTTTCTCACATCTGCTATAATGGCTAGTAAAAATACAAGGAGTGAAAAAGAAAAAAGTGACTTAATGGCTGCATTAACACAATTACTGAATGAGAAACTAGATCCCATAAATAATAAACTACAAAAGCTTGATTTGATAGAAAATTCTGTTGGCTATGCTGTAGAAGAGCTAAAAAAACTAACAGATCTTGAAATCACTGTGGAGCAATTTAGCTTAGATTTTAAGCAGATTGAGCAGGAGCTGAATGCAGTGAAGAATGAAAACAAAATGTTGAAAGATAGATTAATTAGACAGGAATTATATTCTAGAAGAAATAATCTCAGAATCTGGGGAGTATTAGTTGATAAAAGTGATGGTGTAGAATCAAAGCTATTAAACCTTTTTCAAAGCTGTGGAATTGACATACATTCGACTGATATTGAAAGGGCTCACTTTGTTGGCCCATTGGTAAGAAACAAGCCCAGAGCTATCCTAGTGAAATTCATCAGTTCCAAATTTAAAATGGCGGTGGTCCACAAGCGTGATACATTCAAAGCCAAAAACATAACTTTTGCTGATGACTATCCCGATGAGATTCTTGAACACAGGCGGCTAATTCTACCAACATACTTTAAAGCACTAGAAACTTGTCCACAGATGAACCCAAAATTGAGGATTGATAGCTTGATACTAGCGGGTAAAGAGTACACTTCAGACAATATTGACACTATACCAGTGAAGGAATTGCAGCCAGATAGAATCTTTACCCCAACTCATAATGGTGTGACCAGTTTCTTCAGCAAATTTTCGCCCCTAAGCAACCACTATCCTGCCAACATACAAGCAGATGGCCATACATTCTACAGCAGTGAACAGTACTTTATGTATTTAAAGGCAAAGCACTTCAAAGATGCAGGATCTGTTGATAAGATTCGACATGCTAAATCCCCTGCTGAAGCAAAAGGCTTGGGGAAAAAAGTAGAAAATTTTGATAAAAAGTCCTGGAATGCAGTTGCTGAGGATATGATGTACAAGGCCATGTATGAGAAATTTAATCAAAACAACAGCTTGAAAGACTTCCTTATGAAAACAAGAGGTACAGACCTTGCTGAGGCAAATCCATCTGATTTGTATTGGGGAACAGGGATTTCTCTTCGTAGTCGTGATACTTTCAACCCTAACAAGTGGGTAGGAAAGAACATGGCTGGTAAAGTGCTGTCCAGGGTTAGAGACTCTTTAATTTAAGAAAAAGGCTATACTTTATGAAAATATTAGTCTGTATATTATATTTTTGAATATAATAGTCAACAATAGACGATTTAGTGCACTTGTGTCTGAAAACTTCATAAAGCTATCTCTACAATAATATTCGTTACAGATAACTAAAATATATAAAAAGTACCTTACTGCTTTAATGTGATTGAATTAAATCCCTACATAACAAGTCAGTACTTGGTATTGTAATTGAATTAAATCTCTCTGTATCAAGTCATTACTTTGTGATTGCTAATTTTTTCAATATGACTTGGTTGAAGTTAAAAAATCTGTGCATGTGTGTGATGCATATAAGTACATAAATATTTAGCAAGTTACTATGTTATGAGTGCTAACTATTTCATTATGCAGTTGAAAAAAAACCTGTGTTTGGGTGTGTGGTGCTTATATGTACATATATACGGTGGGACCTGTACCATCCGACCCTCTTGAGAGAGTTACAGTTATGTCGGATAATAGAAAGGTTGGATAATAGAAAGCCAAAAATAAGAGGCTTAAATGTAGTTGGGTCAGTGTAATTGGCAAATCGAAAAACTTTGATAACAGGGGGTTGGATAGTAGAGTTTCTACTGATTTTATATGGATATAATATATTTTTATATATACTTATCTATATGAACAATATCCAGGTGCACCTTTTAAGCTATTAAACATTTAGTTATCTCCTATATGGATAAATGTTTTGACAGATTGAATACTCCAGTGGAGTTATTTTACCTTTGAGATGCCCCCTGAAGGGGCCTTTTTTAAAGGTCATACTGGTAACAGGACCAAAATTAATGAATGTCAACACCATATATAGTTGTTTGTCCAGCCTTTATCTCAATATCCAACAAGTGTATATGAATGGTCATAGTACAATAATATTAAAGTTAGGGAACAGTAGTTTGGCTTGGGACTGCACCCTTTCACCAAGCTCTGCATGTATATTGAAAACCTTAGGTTAGCTGATTTACTAAGGTGTTAAATGCTGTGCTTGAGGTATATCAGAGGGCAGCTTATTTTTCCTTTTTCCTGGAAAGGCATAAATATAAATGTGCATTCAAGCATGTACTGGTGTATTTTAAAGTCTTTCCACTTGTTGCGTACCCCAAGCAGTTTGAGTCTTTATGTGTTAAAAAAGGAACTTTAAAAGTAATTTACTTTTCACTTCCCAATTAATTGGAGGTGTTTATGGGATAAAAATGTAAACTGAATGTATCAAACCGTACTCTATGTATTCACATGGTGTATATTTTTGTTTCTCTCCACAATCATCTGTGGAATGAAGAGAGGAATATTATATCCATATCCCTATGTTTGATAAAAGCATAATTCTGAGTAATTAATTTAGCCACATAGCACATCACTACACATAATCAAAATCACTATCTTTATTATTTTTTTTTGTTTATACCTTAGGCCTAAGTGTATTCATTTTTCCCCTTTTTTTTGCCTCCTTTTATCTCTTTGGGTCTAATTCTTTTTTTTTCCTAATTCAGTAATGGGTATTACAATTATTTCTTGTTTTCTTCCCTATTGTTATTTTTTTATTTTTTTTCTTCTGTGTTACAAGAGTAATAAAATCCTTATTTTGCAACTACTTAGTAAAGAAGTTACAGACATGTTCTGTTATTTGGGTATATATGGACTAACATTTATCACCCCATCTTGCATATTATGTTATTTGATACTAGAATTATGGTAGATACAACCAATATTTTTAGTTTTAATGCTAGAGGTCTAGGCAATAAGATTAAGAGAATTGCTATTTTTGAGTGGTTAAATTCTAAAGGAGGTGATATTTTTTTCCTTCAAGAAAGCCATTCTTCCCCAGAATCAGAGATTGTCTGGCAAGAGCAGTGGGGGGGGCAAAATATTTTTCTCCCATGGGGAAACAAATAGTCGTGGGGTTGCAGTTTTAATTGCACCAGATACTGACCTAAAAATACACTCGATCTCACATGATCAATACGGTAGGTATCTTCTTTTAGACTGCACATTAAATGAAAGAAAATATGTTTTGATAAATGCCTATGCACCAACAATTGATAAGGCAACTGAGCAAGCTAACTTTGGCCATCTTCTATGTAATACTATGGAAAAATACTTTGGCCACAATATTATCATCGGTGGTGATCTAAATTTTGATTTGGAAAATCTTGAAGCAGTTCAAAACAATCAAAGTCATTCTTACAGAAGTTACCTGATACATTTAATTGAAACCTATGACCTTGTAGATATTTGGAACCTTAAAAATCCTGGTGTTAAGAAATTCACTCGTCGTGAAAACACCCGCTACGGACTTGTTCATTCAAGAATAGACTATTTTCTTGTTACTAGTCATTTGGAGTATGTAATTGAAACAGCAGATATTCTGCCTGGCCTGAAATCAGACCATAGTCTTCTGAAGTTAACTATTTTATTAGAAAATCAACCAAAACGTGGCAGGGGTCTCTGGAAGTTAAATATAAGTTTGCTTCAAGATGTTAACTATATTAAACTTATTAAATCTACAATTCAACAGGGAAGATTAGATATACCAAATCTTGGTGCTAAACATATGGCCTGGGATTATATCAAATGCCGAATAAGGACAGAATCTATATCCTTCTCCATAAAAAAAACAAAAAAACAACGTGATTATATGAACACATTGTCAGAGAGGTTGGTACATCTTGAAGAAAGAATAACTACGTCCCCTTCCCCACTTGAACTTGAAGAGTACGATAATGTAAAATCTGAAATAGAGCAATATTATGACCAAAAGGCAAAAGGTACCTTAATTCGCTCGAGATGTAAGTTTATTAATGAGTATGAAAAACCTTCTAAATATTTCCTCAATTTGGAAAACGTAAGACAAAAAAAGTTGCAAATTAGTGCTCTAAACATAGATGGTCAACGCATCTCTAATCCGATACAAATTTTAGAAGCCCAGAAAGTTTTTTATAGTAAACTCTTTTCATGTTCTGAAACGGATTTTAATATGACAGAGGGTGAATGCAACAATTACTTGGACAATGTAAATATTCCAAAATTGTCAAATAGTACAAAGGAGGTCTGTGATGGAGTCATCACAATGACTGAGGTAGAAAAAGCTGTCCAAGAATTACAAAATAACAAATCACCGGGTCCTGATGGTTTACCAGGAGAATTCTATAAAATATTTTGGAATGACATTTCTGATCTTCTTTTGAACAGCTTTCATGATGCATTTAACAATGGCTTCTTAACAAAATCTCAGAAACAAGGTGTGTTATGTCTTATACCGAAAAAAGGAAAAGACCTGACAAAGCTAGAATCTTGACGACCCCTTTCAGTCTTGAATACAGACTATAAGATTTTAGCCAAAGTTTTGGCAAAAAGGCTTAAGTTAGGATAGAGAGAGATTATAAATCCAGACCAAATTGGTTACATGGAAAGTCGCTTTTATGGTGAGAATATTCGGCTCATTGCCGATATGATTGACTTCTGTAAGTTAAGTAAAAACCCATGTATTATATTACTGGCTGATTTTGAAAAGGCCTTTGATAAAATAAACTGGAATTTTCTACATGCCTGTTTAAAAAGATTTGGTTTTGGTGAAATTTTTCAAAAATGGATATCGACTCTTTATTATGATATTGAGAGCTGTATCACCAATAATGGTCACCAATCAGAATTCTTTAAAATATCCAGAGGGATCAGACAGGGCTGTCCCCTTAGTGCACTTCTATTTCTGCTACCAGCCGAAATTGTTGCAACAATTTTGCGTAGCTTGGTCAACATTAAAGGAATTGTAGTGAACAATATATGTATTAAGCTATGTCAACTTGCTGATGACATGACATTATTTTTGAGAGACAATTCCTCTGTACATGAAGCAATTCAGGTTTTTGAAGAATTCTATAGATATGCTGGACTAAAGCTTAACAAATCAAAAACAATAGGTATTATTGTACAAAATGATGGTAACCTATATGAAGATGAACAACTTGGTATTAGCTGGACCCAGAATACCTTCAAAACTTTGGGAGCCCACTTCTCACTTGACTCTGAGGAAACCAAACGTTTAAATATAAAGGAAAAAATTAAAATAATTAAAGGTATATTAAATACTTGGCAGGCTAGAACATTAACTTTAAGGGGGAAAATAACTATCCTTAAATCTTTGGTTATGCCACATATTAATATATTAGCTTCAATTTTGCGTATTGATAAAAATGTTGTTGATGATATTGATAAACTGATGCTTGATTTTCTTTGGAATAAAGGACATCCATTAATAGCTAAAGATACTTTGATTCAACCAATAGATCTGGGTGGTTTGAAAATGGTGTCAGTGTTTGATACTTTTAAAACGACAAAGATTATGTGGATAAAAAGACTGACAAATAGCATAAATGCAAAATGGAAAACCTTATCATACTACATGATGGGTATAAAAAAGGAACTGTTATTTAATAAATTGTATTTTTCTACTGTAGAATCTTACCCCAAAAGTAATTTTTATAGAGATTTATTGCAGGTTTGGTTTGATTTTATCTCAGTCAGACCGGTGAGCCTCAAAGAAATGCTTCAGGAACCATTATTTAATAATGACACTTTTCAAATTGGAGAGTCACATATATGTAATGAATATCTTGATTGGAAACAAGCAGGTATAGAGTTAGTTTGTGACATTATGAACAGTGATGGAAGTAGTATAGGGGGCTATTTAGTCACACAAATAGTCACACAATCTACGTGGTCCCCCTGGGGGGTTGTATAGATTTTTGTGACCAGCAGTCACGGCCCATCCGTGTGAGGAGGGGGGATATGGGGGAGTTGGGGGGTTTACTTAATGCAGGGTGTGTTAATTATCTGTGAAAATGAGGTTGAAATGAAATACATTTATTGGAAGGAAGTACATAAAATATTCATGGCATCACCAACAAATAAACAACATTTAAAGCTACATTAAATAAAATCATGTAAACAGCTAAAGGTAAAATAAAAAAAACAGCAAACATCCAAGAACCTTTAAAAACTAGTAAACAACTTTTGTATATTTAAGCATCTACATATTTATAGCAACAAATAAGGGACATTTAAAACTACAAATTTATCATAAATATGAAACATCCAAAATAGTTAAGACATTTAAACCCGTAAAAATTTGTAAGGACATTTAAAAATGAAATAGTCATGAAAGGTAAAAGGATTATATAGTCCATTAACCGCTGAATGACTCTAGTGTTTGCTACTTTTCATATTTTCAAAATAAAAGCATCATAAAAAATCCTGGATTTCCATTGGGGTGACTATAATTCCAGCAACTATAATTCCAGCAATCCGATTGGCGTGACCAAACAGCCAACTGAGTTCAAATCACAGGACATCTGTGCAAGGGGGGATATGGGGGGAGTTGGGGTTTACTTAATGCAGGGGGTTGTTAATTATCTGTGAAAATGAGGTTGAAATGAAATACATTTATTGGAAGGAAGTACATAAAATATTCATAGCATCACCAACAAATAAACAACATTTAAAGCTATATTAAATAAAATCATGTAAACAGCTAAAGGTAAAATAAAACTAGCAAACAAGGACCTTTAAAAAACTAGTAAACAACTGGAATATTTAAGCATCTACATATTTATAGCAACAAATAAGGGACATTTTACAGCTATATACAGATCTATGATAACACTAAAGAAATGAAACACAATTAGGACATACAAATTTGTAACAAAACATGCAAACAACAAGGATTATTTAATCATCTACACATTCATAGCAACAAATAAGGGACATTTAAAACATCCAAAATAGTTAAGACATTTAAACCCATAAAATTTGTAAGGACATTTAAAAACATGTAACTAGAATTTATTTAAACATCTACTAATTCAAAGTAAACAAGAAAATTAAAACTGCACACATGTGAAAAGTCAATCTTTTTTTCCACATCACAAAACCAATTAAAGACACCTGGTCATAGTTACAATCTTTGAGGGTTTACCTACAACATTAGCTCCCTTTTAAAAGTTATATATTACACAATCTACCACTTAAAGCATGTCCATACAGAAGCACACACACACACACACACACACACACCAACTCATTATTCTATTAGCTAAATTAACACATCATAAAATACCATGTCAACCCCAATTCCTGAATTATCAATAAAGCACAATATACAAATTCCCCAAACAAGTCATAATTACACCCCTATTTACACCTCACTTTCAATGTTCTGCTGTTGTCTTTCCTTTCTCCAGGCTGTCATTCTGAAATTGTATCTGTCAGGTTTTTTCAGCCATTTTTTTCTCTTCTTTTTCTCTGAAATACCATAACAATACATAGATGTTAAAAACTTATTTATATACTAAAGTACATGCTATAATATGTTCTATATTTACTACATATGTAAAGCCAACTTATATGCTTAAATTACTATAAATTAATCCAATTTATTACTAATGAAAAAAAAACACTTTACAATTCAATTTTATATTGTTCAAAGAGCAGAATAATAAATACATATCTTTACATATGCCTAAGATTATCCAAAATATCTTTCTAGCATATTGCTCCAACTGACCTTTGTTTTCCACCCTTTCTGCTTCTTCTGTGTGTTTTCTATTTTCCCTATCCTCCTCAGCTTGATCGAAGTCAAATCCCCCTAGTCTCATCATATATGCCATCCTTTCTTCCCTAATTCTTAAATATCTTTTAATCAGTCTTTGTCTAACTAGTAAAATACTCACAACACTAAAAATTATCCCACCTATAATCAACAGAGCCACTGTAATATCAAAAGTCCTTTTTTTTACCCATTTCTGTACACTTTTCGATGTTACCCCTTTTGATTTTAAACCATTCACATCACTACTACTACTTCTGTCACTACAAGCTCCAATAACCCTCACAAAGTACAAACTATTACAATCCAAAACATTGCTTTCTACAAAGCTGACTCTTTCTAATTTGCCAAAAGTTTCAGTGATCCATTGCAATCCAACCAAACTATTCTTCAACTCTATTTCTCTTGCCAGACCACTATTTTTGAAGAAATCCTTTTCATTGACATCTCTACAAAAAAGTTTTACATTTTCTTCTTGGCAAATGCATTTTTCATGACACCACATCAAACCCCTGGTAATAACCAAAACCCAAAAGACTGATAATACTTTGATGAACATTTTGACAAATTTCTAGTGAACTCTCATTAAGCTCCACTGTATATATATACTCACAGAAACATATAGACACAAAGACATACACATACCATTGTTTTGGGAAGCCATATCTTAATGCATGAATAGTATTATGGCAAGAAATAGATTTTTTAAGTAGAAGAAGGTATCTATAATGAGAAGCCACTCTTTTATAAGAAAGGGGTATTAATAAAGCCTAAAAAAGAAAACAGAATTGAAATAGCAAATAATAACATAAGCCCCTCTATGTCAAGAAGCCATGTCCATTTTTTTCAACATAGACCCCATTGTCAAGGATTTTAAATGAAACCCATAAGCCCCCTCTATGTCAAGAAGCCATGTCCATTTCCACAACAGACCCATTTTTACTGATATTCCAATGTACCCCTAATCCCTTCATTTCAAGAAACCATCCCTCATAACACCTGATGAATAAACAATGAAGCTTATGTTCTAAAGGAAATGGATGTGTCTTTTTAATTGATCCTTGCAACACCTATTCTATACCTATACCCCAAATATTTAACTTTACCATTATTCTTTTGTACTCATTGCCCCATTGTCTCCTCAGATTATCAGCATTGTCTTACACTCTACCCATACTGCTATATATTGAGATCTAATTTCACTCAGGTTATTCATTTGATTTAAATTGGCTATCATTATGTTTTGGAAATTATTTTTGATCACACTCTGTATTTACATCTCAGTATACTGTATGTGTCCTGAGAAATGTGTTTGTGGAAAAGGCCAGATATCATGTCTACAGTTGGAAACATCTGATCAGCTGAAACTAAGCAATGATGAAAGTAAAGGGATACAGAAATTGGTCTTAAGGGACAGTGCATTTCAACTGGACAAAATTCAAAAGGTCTTTCCCAATCTACAAGAGATATCACTGATGAAATCAAAATTAATAACCGATGAAACTCAGTCAATAGATATTGAAAAAGAAACATCATTCTTATTTTACACTTTGTGTATGCTTCCAATTTTTCTCATAGCCTTTCTACAGGCCCATCAACAAGAAATTCGCAATGTCATTCATCACATGCAATTCATTCATATGTGCATTCAAGTGTGTATAAGGACCATAGAGGGTATTGCAAAGACTGTCCACTTTATGTACAAAGTACTGAACATCTTGAATCTTGCTATAGGTAAGAAACACCATTAATTCACCTCCCATTTGTAGCAATTAATTGAAATATTACCAACTGATGTAATACTTTTTCCATTAATCCATTCCATTTTTATAATATATCACACCAGGAACAATGTAGAAATAACTGTATTATAACACTGAATTATAGAGGTATAATTTTTACACTAAAAATCTTATTATTGTAAGATATATCGCATATTCTATACTTATCTTCAGGGATGATGGTGAGGACATTGGAAAGGACCTATCGGCGCCAGTTGATGGATCAACCGCTTCCAGGCAGACCACCGGCACTACAAGATGGACCAGTAGCTAGAGGAGATAGGCCACCAGCCGGACAGGACAGAGGACCGCCTAGACAAGAAAGAAGAGTCTATAACCTCAGACAGACAACTCAGAGACAGCACCATTACCATTATACAAATTGAAGATGTTATTTTATCGTTTTACAAGTTCTATGTACTGTATTATATATTAGGGACACTCAATAACACATTTTAACCATAATTTCTTCTTCTAATCTCACCAAAGTTTTATTTAATATAGATATCAATGTAACACTAACCAATATATATTTTATAAATTGTATTTTATATGTAAGTTTATATGTCATTAATTTGAAATAAAGGTTTATATGATATAGCTGTCTATCTTCTGCTACATATTCAGTATATCTCAACACTAATGTTAGGATTCATTTCCTCACAATTTCTTAAAAATTGAAAGACTTCTGCATTGATACTATGACTGGGCTTTGAGACTTTGGGCTTTATGACTCATTTGGTCACAAAAGGCAACATGGTACAGCGTAGGGGTTTTGACTTTGGGGTTATGACTCATTCGGTCACAAAAGGTAATATGGTACAATGTAGGGGTTGTGACTGTGGGCTTTATGACTCATTTGGTCACAAAAGGTAATATGGTACAACGTAGGGGTTGTGACTTTGGGCTTTATGACTCATTCGGTCACAAAAGGTATTATGGTACAACGTAGGGGTTTTGACTATGGGCTTTATGACTCATTTGGTCACCCTTTTGTGGAGGGAAAAAACAGCTATTAGCTTTCCACAAAGTGGAAATTTCCAGAAGCCACCACGAGGAGGTTAGCTGTTACGGCTTCCATAATTTAGAATCCAAATTTTTTTTCCCCAATTTTTGAAACCAAAAAATAATTCATAACCCCGCCTCATAAATGTTTACTCATTTATGGGCTCTTCTCCCCCCTCCCAGGACACGCTCTCCTCCAGCTGAAAATATAAAAAAAGAAACATTACTTGTTATAAAAAAACATATCTTCCCAAATTTCAAAAAGAAAATATAAAAAACAATGCTATAAAAACCATATATTCCCAAATTTTAAATATTATTTCTACAGTAAGATCCTTATTTTCCCATTTTTATCCTAAGCTAAAGTACCACACTGAATCAAAAAATACTTACAAATAGTTCCTTTTTCACTGGCTCATCCATGAGCCAGTAAGTTTTTAGGAGCGCTTGCTCCAAAATATCACTGGTCGTATTCATAGTGTTTGTGTCAAGCCCTCTAAGGGCTTTCAACAAGAGTTGAGCTATTCTGAAAAAAAAAGAAAATAGCCCAATGTTCATCCATATATATATATACATGTATATATATACATATATTTGACAAATACTATTTTTTTCTTTATAATAAAACTTCCTTAGAAATACTTACTCATTTTTTGTCCTACATAGGACAATTTACCCTTAGGGGCTTTACTGCTTGTAGGCGTATCCATCTTTGTAAATGTATAAATAAATCCAAATACATGATTGCACCACTATTTATAACCCTCCAAGAAACCATATTTTAGCCCCTCCCACCACTCTCCCTTAATTTCAGACAGATGGCCACTCATGGTTCTAGACTCATTGACCAATTTGGTCAAGCAAATATGGCCATATAGGGAGTAATTAAGGTCCCATAACAAACCACCAACTGCTAGCATAACGGGAATATATGAATAATTAAATCTAGTAACAAACCAATAACTGATATTGCTGATACAAGCAATGAAATATTTATTACTGCAAAAACAAAATCAAAACAAAACATTGATATTTTTAAAAATATCTGCACTGATGAAATCCTGAAATCCGATTGGTGTGACTATATCCCCACAAACCACTAACTGCTAGCATAACAGTGGGCTATATGAATAATGAAATCTAATGACAAACCAATAACTGATACTGCTGATTCAAGCAATGTAATATTTATTACTGCAAAAACAAAAAATATTGGAATTTTCAAAATATCTACACTGTTGAAATCCCATTGGCGTGACTATAATGCCAGCATTTTGATTGGTGTGCCTATAATTCCAGGATTTCCATTTAACATCCCTTAATCCACCACCAAAATTTCCCTATGAAGAGCAAGGATTTGCAATTCAAAAGTATTATTTCGGATTTTCTTGTCACCTTTTCAGCACAGATTTTAGCTCTCCACCCCCTTGTAATATGATACAATTAGTGTTTTTGGATAACTATTTCTACATCGTTCAAAGTATTTATCATTAAATTTTATGAAAAGAAGTAATTAGACTTTAATTCATTACTAATAGTAATATATAAAAAAATTTAAAAAATTTACAATGTAACCCAAGCCATAAATGGATGCATAATGAAAAATAACCCAAAAACTCAAATGAATTCATAATGTAGTTGTATATTTTTGGTCAAATAAAATCAAAATGTACACTTTGATTACACCTTAGTCTTAAAAACCGTAATGCCCTAATATATATGCCTTAAGAAAAAATGTTCTGTTCCACAATGCACTCTGCTAATAACTCAATTATAAAAAAGCATTATACATACTTTCTATTGAAATCATTGGCATTTCTTTTAAAAATTTATATCTATAGCCATACATAATTGACTTTTAAAACAAGGTATCAGTCATAAATGCAATTGGAAAATTCATAATTATACACAATTATATGCACCATAACATATAAACATTGCCATTCACAATAACTGAAATATTTCTTTTTTTTAATAAAAACATGGACAGCCATTGATTTGTATACAAACCTGATGGTCATTATCTTCCACATAATGGTGGACTGGTACTTAAAACTTTGTTTACAAATGTGTTGGTCAGTATCTTATACTAGTGGTGGTGGACCAATTCACACCAGCATACCTATCCACACCCACCCTCAATTATTTTAAAGATTTGTAATTTTTCATAAAAAGATGTTCATCACATCATAGATTATAATTAAATTGATCATATACATTGGTAGTTTATCATGTAACTGTGATTGTTTTGGATAAATTTAGGGGTGGGCATGAACTGACCACCACAAATGATTTTCTGTAGTTCTACCAGTAAACGCCTGCCTTACATTTATTTGATGGAGGTCAAGGACAAATACTTCTATTTCTCTACAAAATGGGCGTTCTCTGGTATTTCCGGTTTGTGGTAAAATGACAATAATAGAAACTTTTGATTAAAATATATAAAGCTTGAAGCAAATATAACAAAATATACACCAATAACAATAGTGGATGATCATAAAGTCGATCACCTAAGGGAGACTTACAAAGAGTGATTGTTCTCACTTAATAAAATTAAAATTAACCTCAAAATATTAAGGTACATTGAAAAATACGACCTCGCAAAGCAAATAAATTATGCCAATTTGAGGCACTGTTTTCATGTAGAAATTATATTATTGCCCCCTTAAAAATGATTCTAAAAGGTTTATTGTTTTGATCTGATGTTAGTAAAATAGTTTAATAATTTGTGCTTGTCTCAATTCATATTTTAATAAAAAGAAATCCACAAAACTACACTTAAAATAAGCAAAAATACAGTTTTTGTGTCCAAGTTGTGCCAAGTTACGGCGGGAGGCAGTAATTGTAACGCATTTCATTTGATAGTTTGGTCATACATGAATATAATGTAAAGCTGTCTACATAACTTAAATTCACAATATTAATCACTACATGGGCGCTCACTGGTAGATGTTTATGTTTATTTGGGGTTTAACGTCGCTTTCAACACTGTACAGGTCATATCACGACGGGTAGTTGGAAGGGCAGAGGAAACCAGTACATAGAGCGCTCACTGGTAGAATACCACTAGTAAAAAGATTTCTTTTTAAAATAAATGGGGAACGGCCATTGTTTTGGATGGAAACGTGTTAGCCGTTATCTTTTGCCGGAAGACGTCTATCGAATCTACCGACTCGTGGACTGTTACTTAAACTTCTTTGTAAAATAAAATGAGGAACGGTCATTTCTCTGTTTACAAACGTGCTTTCCAAAGATCTCGTCTTCTACCGAATCTATCGAAGTACGGGCTAGTACTAAAACTCTTTTTTAAAGCGAAGTAGAAGATTCGCCACACTGCTACGACCTCCATTTCTTTGTTTACAAACGTGCTTTCCAAAGATCTTGTCTTCTACGGAATCTACCGAAGTACGGGCTAGTACTAAAACTTCTTTTTAACGCGAAGCAGAAGATTCGCCCCACTGCTACGACCTCCATATCTTTGTTTACAAACGTGCTTTCTCATCTTCTCACGAATCTACCGAAGTACGGGCTAGTACTAAAACTTCTTTTTAAAGCGAAGCAGAAGATTCGCCCCACTGCTACGACCTCCATATCTTGGTTTACAAACGTGCTTTCCAAACGCGTCTTCTACCGAATCTGCTGAACTACGGGGTTAGTACTAAAACTTCTTTAAAGCGAAGTAGACGATTCTCCCCCGCTGCCACGACCTCCATATCTTTGTTTACAAACTTCTTGGCCATTATTTACTTCTACAACACGATGGACTGGTACTTAAACTTGTTTTTAAAATAAAAACGACCATTTCTTTGTTTACAAACTTGCTGGCCATTATCTGCTTCTACAACACGATGGACTGGTACTTAAACTTGTTTTTAAAACAAAAAACGACCATTGTTTTGTTTATAAACTTGCTGGCCATTATTTTACATTATTTTCGTCTACAGAATAGTAGACTGGTACATAAAACTTGTTTTTAAAATAAAAAACGACCATTGTTTTGTTTACAAACTTGCTGGCCATTATTTTACATTTAGTTTCTTCTACAGCACGGTGGACTGGTACTTAAACTTGTTTTTAAAATGAAAAACGGCCATTGTTTTGTTTACAAACTCGCTGGCCATTACTTTACAATAGTCGCTTCTACAGAATAGTAGAGTGGTACATAAAACTTGTTTTTAAAATGAAAAACAACCGTTGTTTTGTTTACAAACTTGCTGCCATTATCTGCTTCTATAGCACGATGGACTGGTATATAAAACTTGTTTTTAAAATGAAAAACAACCGTAAAAATTGTATCTTACATTCATAGAGCCTAATTTCTTCCAAAATGACCTAGATTAAGTGCCCAGCAAAGTTATGCTCTTTGGCTTGCCTGTTGGCCTCTAGTTCCTCATTTTCAAAATCCAAGTATAGGTAAGGGTAATAAATTGATATAGTTATCTAGTCGTATTGAGATACCGAGCTGAAAAATAGAAAAAAATCTTTCAAAGGAAATACTCTGAAAAAAGGTTTTTCTAAATGCTCACATATTGGAAAGTGGTGTCCCTACAACTCTTACATACATAATGAATAATACTCATGGTTTCTCTGTTTCTACATTTTCCTTTATCTTAAAATTAAATCCAAAAGAGCAAGTTTTATAAAATGTTTCCTCCATTATCTGTGAAGTTATGAAGAGATTCAATTTGAAAAAGTTTGTTATTCATACCTGTCTTTTACCCATTCATTTCTATTTCTCTTGCTTAAGTACATAGTGATATGTGAAAGGAAATGTTTCATTATAAATCTATTAGTAAAATATAAAGATCAGTTCTTTCAGCAAACATTAGACATTTGTACATTTGAATGTAGCACACCGCGAAACATATTTCTCTCACAGTTCTATATAAGTCAAGTAAATAACACTGTTTAGGTTTGGGTGGGTCTTGGTAAGTCAGTTACTCAATTTTTAGCAGTGGCTTGTCCATGTCAGACTACTGGGGTATCTGTCAGGCAAAAAAAAGGTGTTGGGGAAATTTTAATTAAAATAATATTGTTACAGCTCTTAATCTCCATCAAAAAACAGAGTCTAGGCACACCAAACAGAAAAAGCAGAAAACTATAATCATTAACCTGAGACCTAGCAAGGGTCAGTGCCACATAGAGAAACCGGAAAAAGCAGAAATTAGGGTAAATATGTTTGCGCAAAAAGATAGGGTTTGAGATTCTTTTTGAATGAGTGGAGAGAAGTGGCTGAACTTATGTCATCAGGCCAATTATTCCAAATTTTTGGAGCATCATAAGATGCTTTTAAGACTTTATATTGACATGGGAAAGTGTGGAACACTGTCGGCATGGCTTTTACCTGTGTTACAAACACTGTCTAGGTTTAAGGTTTAAGATATTTTTGATCAAATATTATTTTATCCACAAAACATTTTTAGCAAACAAAATCTGTTCAACTTGGCTTCATTATCTAGGTTACATTCAAGATTTCAGTCAATGTACTCATTTGATGACTTATGTGATAAGCTAAACAAGCAAACTGGTATGATGTGTTTACCCCTGTGCGATTTGTGCTTTTTACCAAATAATAATATTGCCTCAGTTAATTATATACTGTTCCTTTCTACCCCTAACTTCACCAATGGTTAAATTTTGTCACCTGACATTTTATCATGCTTTGCGGCAGTATAGTTTTTTGTATTTTCATCTTCTTCAAAACTACAATTAGCTACAGATTAACTGTTAATTTTATTTGATACTTATTACCCTGAATCTGAAAGATTTTCTCAGCACCTCCATATTTGAGCTAAATCTTTAATGTTTCAATATATTTTAATCATTTGTATCCTATATGGTTGAAGGACTTTTTCTGAAATTGATACAATCACTAGGTTCGACTCAAGGTAGGAAATATTGCTTTACGAATGTTAGATAGATTTGAGACTGAATTTTTGAAATCAAAATGTGAAAAAGATCAGTGACAGTCTAAAAATATAATTTCTAACAGTTTAAAATAATGGGGAAGGCACATAATTGGTTACAGAACACTACTGAAAGTGCAAGACCCAAAACTTATAATCTTATAAGAGAGGACAATCATCAAAGAGGAGGTGTCATTCAGCATTTTTCTTACAAAGCCTACAATAATTTGATTCTCCATTCTTCAGTTGAAACAATTAACATCTTGATTATTACTTTGTGTGCATTGGTATTGTCTTTATGTTTATTGTGCATTGGATTTATTTTTTAGCTTGACACCACTTTGCCACATATTTACTGACCTTTTATACAAAACTTTTGCAACTCTTTTTTACACTCAATGGTTATTGTGTTTTTATTACTGACACATTTCATGGGTGACCATATCAGGGGTAACCAAGTCATCTAAATACATCACCTCTGCCACCTGAAATTGGCACTTCTTTAAATTAAAAAAAAGATCCACTATTAAAATTATTTTATGTACTGTTTTCAGCTGTTTGTCATATCTTTTTGGTTGTAGCCCCACAAGATAAGGTCATCCATGCTTGTTACCACCCATTTTTTCTCCAATAGCTGTTTTCTCTTTTGATGAGATGATATTTTGTTACCTCTTACAATATTATACAAATGGTGTGTTAAAAGTTGTAAGTTTCTGAGAATGTTTGCCTGACTTTAACTGGAAGAACCCATTAACTGTATCGACTTTGGTAAGCACCTTTGTCACATGGCGGTAAGCCATATTTCTTCTTTATTTGGTCATTTAAAATGTTACATTTTAAACATATTTGTTCAAATCAATAGGATCTAAGCATATTGTTAAGTCCTCATTCTTCTTTGAATTAATTACTAATGGGATGCCTAGGTCAGTCGATGATTCAATTCTAGATATAATCCTTTCCTGTTGAAGTGGATTTCTGTTTGACCCAGTTTTTCCCCCCATCTGTAAAGTAATCTTATGGTAAGGGTGTACTACTTGTACTGTTTCCTGTTGCAATTCAGTTCTGTAATAATCACTCTGCATTATTGGAGTTTATATGGCCCTAATGAGTTTTACAGTGTGGCATCAGAGCAATTTTCCTTCCTGTTTATACTTACCTGTACACATTTCATGCAGGTAATTCTGCAAACTTCTCAAAGAGACAAAGAGTGTACAACAGAGCGCAAATCGTATTTGGACCTTTATGACAAGAGGACAATCTGGACACTGTTCTGTACGGTTACATAGATCAGTAATTTGTGTTTTTTATTATTTGGTTTGCAATTTTCCATCAGTGATAGTGTATTCTTTTTGTATATTTTATCATTAAAATGAAGTACGTTTTTTCTCTCTCATTCTTCGTCATTGCTCCGACTGTAAAAATATTCCAAACCTATCCAACATTCTTTTGGAAGTCATCCGGAGCCCCTCCGGAGCCATTTAAGAGCTATCCGGAGCCCCTCCGGAGCACTTAGGAGCCATCCGGAGCCATTTAGGAGCTATCCGGAGCCATTTAGGAGCCAATTAGGAGCTATCCGGAGCACTTAGGAGCCATCCGGAGCCCCTCCGGAGCCATTAAAGAGCTATCCGGAGCCCCTCCGGAGCACTTAGGAGCTATCCAGAGCCATTTAGGAGCCATCCGGAGCCCTTCCGGAGCCCTGTCGGAGCACTTTAAGAGCTATCTGGAGCCCCTCCGGAGCCATTTAGGAGCTATCCGGAGCCATTTAGGAGCAATCCGGAGCCTTTTAGGAGCTATCCGGAGCCATCCGGAGCCCCTCCGGAGTCATGTCGGAGCACTTAGGTGCCCCTTCGGAGCAATTAGGAGCCATTTAGGAGCCCTTCGGAGCTCCTCCTGAGCACTTAAGAGCCATGTCGGAGCTCCTCCGGAGCTCTTAGGAGCCATTTGGAGCTCCTCTGGAGCACTTAAGAGCCATTCGGAGCCCCTCCGGAGCCATTTAGGAGCCCTTCGGAGCCTTTTAGGAGCCCTTCGGAGCCCCTCCGGAGCCATTTAAGAGATATCCGGAGCCAATTAGGAGCTATCCGGAGCCAATTAGGAGCTATCCGGAGCCATCCGGAGCTCCTCTGGAGCCCCTCCGGAGCCATTTAGGAGCCATCCGGAGCCATTTAGGAACTATCCGGAGCCATTTAGGAGCCACCTTAACCTAAACCCATAAATCTAAAGTCCTTAAACCCTAAGCTCTAAGTACCCTAAACCCATAAATCTAAAGCCATTAAACCCTAAATCTAAAGCCCTTAAACCCTAAATCTAAAGCCCTTAAACCCTAATTCTAATTACCCTAAAAACTAAGATGTTATAAAAGCAAAAGACATTTTATTCTTAAAAATGACCACCATGAAAACGTGTAGTGAATGCGATAAAAGCTTTTCTAAAGGCTATAACTACAAGAGACATATTCAGAGGTTTCACAATAATCATTTTGGAAAGGAAGCTGTACCCTTACCTTTCGAAGCGGCATCCACAGCCTGCGTATCCGGAGCAACCAAAAGCGGAAAAACTACATGGTTGTTTCGCTTACTTAGGAACAAGAATGTCATGTTTTCGGAACCGGTAAACAAAATATTGTATTGTTACGGTATCTACCAAGATACTTTCGACAGCATGAAAAAGGAAGTGGAGGGTATAGAATTTCTAGAAGGCATACCGAGTCGGGCCGAGATAGAAAATTTTGCGGATGGAATGCATAATCTCGTGATTTTGGACGACCTCTCAGAAGGCGTGGTTAAGGACCCCGATATGGAAAGGTTGTTCGTTCAGGGAGCGCACCACTCGAATCTTAGCGTGTTTTTTGTTAGTCACAATTGTTTCAGGCAAGGCAAATGCGCGAGAACTATAGCCTTAAACACTCATTACACGGTTTTGTTTAGAAATATAAGGGATGGGCAACAGATATCCGCTTTAGGAAAACAAATGTTTCCGGGCAATAATAAAGCATTAGTGGAGGCGTACGAGGACGCTACTTCTCGTAAATACGGATATTTGGTGATCGATTCCACGGCTAATGGCGATGACGCATACAGGTTGAGAACCAATATATTTCCGGGTGAAGATCCTTTGGTCTACGTACCGATAAACTATAAAAGGGACTGAGTAAAAGTTCGATGTCATATCATGGATGCGAAGAGCAAGAGTCTGTTACTCTATTTATCGGAGGCGACTGATAAACAGCTATCGTCGTTTTTGAAGATAGCCGACAAAGGACAAATTTTAGTTCTGAAGGAAACGGTGTTTAACTTACTATTGGGAAATTTGCCGATTACGGAAGAAGATAAAAAAGCTTTGAAAAAATACAAGAATTTTCTGAGGGAGTTTGCCCGTAAAGGTAGCAAAAGCGACATAAAAAGGAAGGCTAAAGTTATTAAACTTGTATTACGTGTAGCAGCCCCCGTATTAAAGAGATTATGAAAAGCGTACGTAAAATGATGTTAGTGCCTTACGAGGAAGGGCTAGACAAACCTAAAAATAAAGGTTTGGAGAAAGAATTGATCGTATCGGCTATGCCAAAATCTTTAAAGCGTAAAGCGGATTCATTACTCAGTTACATACAGGGTAGTATTGAGTGGAAAAATAACGGTGAAGTGGTTTACAACGATAAATGCCTGGAGGGTAGTCACATTACAGACCTAGTACGTTATAGTCTACAAGAATACGGCGAATCTCCCCCTCCCCATTACGGGACCTTTCTAGAAATACTAGGCGAGGTCAATGTTCCTAAAAGCGTAGTTACCCGTAGAAAAAACCCATTTCCAAGACGAGATAAAAAGACGGGCAGTACTTGGCAAAAGTTATAAGAGTGGGTCAAGGATTAACAGTTTTACCAAAATGAAGATCGGTTACATCTGTCGAATAGCTGTGTGTTTGGTGGTGGTAATAGCTGCCTTGTTCGATCCCACTGGAAAGGGATTTTGGTTCGGTATATTACGACATTGTTTACAGCTGTTAAACAGGGATGACCCCATGGAAACAGTTTCTGGAGAAGAATTACTTCGATCCGGGGAATCCGGCTAGTTTTGCGGGACCGCAGAAGTTATATCGCTACTTGAAAGAAGAGGGTAATTTCGATGTGACGAAGAACCAGGTGGCAACTTGGCTAAAAAATAAAGACGCATACAGTTTACATCGCCAGTCGCGTAAACCAAAAAGACGTAGCAGAGTAGTGGTAGAAGGAATAGACAGTCAATGGGACGTAGATTTAATGGATGTAGGGTCTTTGGCAAAAAAGAATGACGGAATAAAGTTCCTGTTAGTTGCCATCGACGTCTTCTCAAAATACCTTTTTGTCAGACCTTTAAAGAACAAAACGGGTAAAGAGGTCAAAGCCGCTTTAGAAGATATTTTTCGAAAGGGGCGCAAACCTAAAAAGTGCCGTTTCGACCAAGGAAAAGAATTTTCTAATAAGCAAGTACAAGGGCTTTTGAAAGATGAAAAAATAGAATTTTATACCAGTCAAAACGAGACCAAAGCGAATTTCGCCGAAAGAGTAATTAAAACCCTGAAAAAGATGATTTATAGATACATCACTCATTACGACAAGGAGAAATATATAGACCATTTAGAAGAGCTTGTACGATCTTATAACTATAGCTATCATAGAACCATAGGTATGCCCCCTGCGAGGGTGGGTCGGAGTAACGAAAGATCGGTCTGGTGGTATTCCTATTGGCCTGAAAAGGACGAAAATTTCCGGCTGAAACCTTATAAGTTTAAAGTAGGCGATAACGTAAGAGTTACTCACACTAAAACCCTTTTCGACAGGGAATACGATTTCAAATGGACCGGTGAGATATTCAAAATAAGGGCGCGTTATAAGAGGGATGGAATCAATGTGTATCGTTTAAAAGACTTTTTGGACGAAGATATAAAAGGAAGCTTCTACGAAGCCGAATTGCAGAAAGTGGAGCAAAGCGACGAAAATAGAAAGTGGAAAATTAGCAAAGTGCTAAAAACGCGTAAAACTAAAGGTCTCAAAGAACATTTGGTAAGGTGGTTGCATTGGCCCAAAAAATTTGATTCTTGGGTGGCCGATAAAGATTTGAAAAGTTTATAAGAGATGTTTCTCTACATAGGCTGGCAGGATTCCTTAGAGGTTCACCCTTTCAACAGGCCTAACGATTTTATCGTGGATTTGCCAAAAAGTTTGCTTTTACAAGGAAAGTGGGAGGTAGCCTTGACGGATATTAAAGTAAGGGCCCCAAAGAAATCTACTTTTTGCGTATTAGCGGACTTTTGCGAAGAGAGTTTTTTAAAGGGAAGTCAGTATCCTGTGTTACGGAGAGTGGACGGGAAAGAGGCTCAATATACGCTACCATATTTCGTAGAAACGAATAAATCAGAGGTGCGGAGTATAAGATTGAGTATTCTCGATCAAAACTTAAAACCTTACCAACTGAGCGATATCGAGTGTACCTTGTATCTAAGGAAAAAATATGTGGATACCCAAAGGTTACCATCCGTTTAAATTAATCAGCCCGGTGCAACAGCAAACCGAAATGGCTGAAATGTTGGTCAAAAGGAAGAGAGGAACGGGAAAACCGGTGCAGAAAAAGAAGACGGGAATGAGAAAACGGGCGCAGAAAAAGAAAGCTGGAACGAGAAAACAGGCGCAGAAAAAGAAAGCTGGAACGAGAAAACAGGCGCAGAAAAAGAAAGCTGGAACGGGAAAACCGACTCAGAAAAAAAAGAAGACTGGTAATAATAGCGTAAATAAAAAAACTAAGAGGAAAAATACAACGGTCAAGAGGGTTAAAAAGTCTATAAGAGGTCGAAGGACGGTGCGAAAAGATATATTTTCGTGATGGAGGTGTACGAATCTAATTTGCATTTGTTCGAAGAGACCCATACGGATTCTTTCATTGAAAAAACGGAATGGATTCCCTATGCCCCTCAGGGCGTGATAGGAAGAAATGCTCCCTTAGAATTCGATATACCCGGAAATTCTGCCGCATATATCGATTTAAATAGAAGTAGATTGAGAGTGGGCCTACGCATCGTAACGGGGGAGGATAAACCTGTGACCGAAGAGGACAAAGTATGTTTAGCAAACCTTGGATTGCAAAGTTTGTTCAGACAAGTAGACATCGAGTTAAACCAGAGGCTGATTACCGCAAGCGTGGGCTCTTATTATCCTTACAAAGCGTATTTAGACGCCCTTTTAAACAGTAACATCGGAGATACCAAGGGAATATTAAATAACGAACTATTCCATAAAGACTCTTATGACGCAATGGATAGCGACTCGACCAGTAATATCGGGTTCGACCGAAGGTACAAACGGACGAGTAAAGGTAATACAGTCTTTTTAGAAGGCCCTATTAGAATGGATATTTGTCAACAAAAGAAATTTATCATCAATGGTATTAGAATTCGTATGAAACATTACCAGCACGAAGATCCTTTTCGACTCATGGCTGAGACTACCGACGACTACAAAGTTGAAATACAATACGCCTCTTTGAGAGTCTGTCAGGTGAAACTAAGCCCTGGTATGGTGGTAGCGCATGAAAAAAGAATACCAAAGCAATGCGCCGTGTACCCGTTTTGGAAGTCCGATTTAAAAGCTTTCAATATAGAAAAGGGAAGTTACGGGTGGTCTGCCGATGACGTGTATCACGGGAGCATACCCTCTGAGATCAAAATAGTGTTGTGCAGCGGAAGCGCATTCAATGGTAATTACTCTGAAAATCCCTTTAATTTTAAAAATTACCAATTAAATTTCGCAGAGGTTATGGTAGATGGAGTGTCCGTTCCATCTCAAGCTATTACGCCTAACTATACCAATGGAGATTTTTCTGAAGCTTACTGGACCCTGATGTGCGAGGAACCTAGATACGGTCGGTGTATAGAAATGAAAGAATATCCCAACGGTTACTGCATATACATATTTAGAATTTTGGGAAGAGTAGGCGGGGATGTGGTAAATCAGAAGAAATGCGGGCATACCAGAATCAATTTAAAATTTGCCAAGGCTTTAGAAGAAAATGCTACCGTCTTGCTGTACGCATCTTTTCCGGCTGAAATAAGAGTGGATGCTGCCAGAAATATCCTATAAAGAAGTCTATAAAAGGGGAGGAACAGGTCTAAAAATGAATCATTCAGGATGTATGCGAAGTATTTCTTGATTTTCTTTTGGATACCCGGGTTTTATTGCAAACCTTGTGGTGAACCAGCGGTGTGTCGATGCTACGAGTCTCTGAGTTTAATATCCTGTAAAGAAATAGAAGAGTTTCCGAGATTTAATAGTTCGGATATATGGAATATTGATATGCTGGATATTGTTAATAGCAGCTTATCCCAAATACCGGATTTAGATGACTGGCCTAATCTTGCTATGTTAAATTGGATTGGCAATAGGTATTCCAGTTGTAGAGAGCTGGAGGGATGGAGCAGCCATATCTACGTGAATAGCGATTGTCCAAGAGACTCTCTATCTACGATTGAAATAACGGAAGGTAACGAAGTTTTCTTGTGGCCATTCTTTTTAACATTCATTCCGTTTTCGCTTCTGGGTTTAGTAGGAGGTTATCGGATAATATACCAGTATACCAAAAAACCCTTAAACGAACCGAATGCTCATTTGAAGATATATACGGAAGAGAGTTTGGTTTAATGATCAGTTCGAGTCCAGATGGCCAAGTTAACGCATCGAGTGCTTTACAGCGATTTGGGATGTCCATTAAATCTGCGCGATATGGCAGAAACGAAGATCGACATCGAGTACCATTCTTTGTCGTTTGAAAGATTATTGTGGAGACATAGGAAAATCGGATGCACTTGCATGATTTATTCTACCGGAAAAATTATTTGTCACGGAGGGAAAGAACAAATGAGACGATACGCCAGGCTAGTGGAAAGAATGGGATATCCGGTAAGGATGAAGAAAATCAAAACGCTTACTATGAGTGCTGTATATACTTTACGAGGAAAAGTAGACTATTGCAAAATAGTACAATGGATGCAAGGTTCTTATGAACCGGAAATCTTTCATGCTGTGGGCTTTATAAGAGAGGGGATACATTATACCGTTTATAAAAGCGGTAAAACGATTGTGACTGGAATAAAATCCGAAAAAGATTTGGATAACAAAGTTAATGCTGTTTTACTAGAGTTAGAAGTGTTATAAAAGTACAGACAAAATACGAAAAAATAAATAAAAAATACAAAAAAAAACAAAAAAAAATAAAAACAAATCAAAAAAAAAAGGATGGAGCATGTCAGATATCACCCTAGTATCGCAAAGTATACGTATACGATAGAATACTTGGAAAAATTACCCAGCAAGAAGAAATATGCGGATGCCAAAGAGTGTGCGATGGCTGGATTACAGTACGGTCAAGCCAGATTCGGTAACGACCTAATAAATGTGAGAGTGCTAAAAGATGGTCAAGTGATAGAATCCTGGCAACAATGAGTCTCGGTTGGGGTCCCGAGACGATACCCTTGTCTGCGAACAAATAATACCTTCCGAGGAAGGGGGGACCAGGAAACCCTGGAAAAAAACTAATATTTACAGAGTACACATATTTTATTGAACATTTCACATAAAACATAGAGAAATTGAAAGTTTATAGGGTCTCTCGGAACAGCAGTTTGTAGTCTTCGGGAATAGTCTCTAACACTGGTAGGGTAGTTTCCTCCAATGGCGCATATTCGACTTCTTGTAGTCCTAAAATCTTGAAAACTTTCTCGACGTTTTCTGCCACGTTACTTAAAGAGATCAAATGCAAGTAATTTTGTTCCGCGTCTTCTTCTAAACAGCTATGGTCCCTCTGTCCCGGCATGTCGTATTGACAACCATAACAGTGCTCTCTAACGAGATCCGACGCTGCCTTTTGGGTCATATAGGCTCTAACGAGTCTGACGAGTTTCTGTTTGTCCGGGGCAGGAGCCTTTTTCTCGGTTATAGTGTAGGGCCACCCTTCCTGTTCGGCGTACTGCTTCAGAGACGTCTTGGAGAAGAACGATTTAGGAGATCCGTGCTCAGCGCTGTAAAGGTACTTGGTTAAGGTAGGTTCAGGAGGAATGTTTTCTTTATCCGCCGGTGAGAAAATCTCGAGGGCTTTCTCTTGAAACTCTTTCCATTGGATTTCGTCCAAATTGATGTACAGATTATTCCTCTTAAAACAGACGTACATCTTGCCGTAAAAGGGAAGCGTCTCCAGGTTAGATTCTTTGGTAAGTTCGAACTTGAAATTTTGTTCATTCTTCAGAGCCTCGGTTATGCTATGGAATTGATTTGAAAGCTTCTTCCAGACGTTACTGGAAAAGCAAATGTAACGGTTGTTTTTGCTGAGACGCACGAAAGTAGTCTCGTTGAACTTGCTCTTTTCTGCTGTCAATTCCATGTTTGCTGCCCGAATGCTACGTTGCGATATATTTATAGAGATGCTCATCAATTTTATAATCGAATGCCTGCTTCTGATTGGTGTGACGCTAAATCCAGCATTTTGACCATAATTCATGCAATTTGATTGGCGTGACAATAAGACAGGGTGCTTCGCTTGGTGGGACCATAATTGCTGCAATTTGATTGGCGTGACAATAAGACAGGGTGCTTCGCTTGGTGGGACCATAATTGCTGCAATTTGATTGGTTGGGAGAAAAAATGTGCGTGTATGTGTTTCTATATTCTAGAATTTTTTAAAATAGTCCGTGTCCCTTTGTAGGACATAATCCGTTGATGTCGGTGAACTTGTCGGGAACTGTCATCAGAAGGTAATGGCATCCTTTACTGTGCTTCAGGTGCTCTTCGTAAGCGCTGTCTCTAGTTTCGAAAGAGTACAAAGTAATGCTACACCAGGGACAATGTACCTTGTCGGAGTAGCCAGTATAAATAAATCCTGCATGCGCTAATTCTTTGGCAGTGATAGGCATGGCTTTTGGCCATGTATTAAAGGTTGCCATTCTAGACGAATAAAGCAAATATTTAGTATGCTTCAACACAGAGAAACCTTCGAATACACCTTTCTCAACAGTGTCCTGATTCGTTGACAATGCAAAGCCTCCTATTCTAGCGTTGCCGGTATGCTCCTTCGACATAGTCGGTCCATTTGTAGAACTGGTCCCGAATGAAAAGCCTCCGATTCTACCGTCTACTGCGTGATCTTGCTCCTTCGACATCTCGATGGTTTATGAAAGCGAAATCGGTTTACTACCCAATATATATTTTCACAGACAATTAACACACCCTGCATTAAGTAAACCCCCAACTCCCCCATATCCCCCCTCCTCACACGGATGGGCCGTGACTGCTGGTCACAAAAATCTATACAACCCCCAACTCCCCCATATCCCCCTCCTCACACGGATGGGCCGTGACTGCTGGTCACAAAAATCTATACAACCCCCCAGGGGGACCACGTAGATTGTGTGACTATTTGTGTGACTAAATAGCCCCCTATACTACTGATGGAATTTTTATTTCTAGAACAGAAATCCAAAATAAATTCAGGATAAGAATTCCATATTTAAAATACTACCAAATTGTTAGTTCCATAAAATCAGTCTTAACAAAAACTCCAAAAATTATATCAGGGTTAACAGAAAAAGACAATAAAAATCAAAACTTATGTTTAAAGAATGTACAAAAAGTAACAAGTCAACAGGTGTATTGCCAGCTTGTCAAAAAATTATATTGAATTCCAACTAGCCAGAATAAATGGATTGAGTATTACCCCTTTTTGGAACAGCTTAACTGGAAAAATATTTATTTGCTTCCAACCAAAATTGTCAAGAATACAAATTTAATAAGTTTACAATACAAAATACTGCATAGGGTTTTCAACTGCAATTATAAATTATTCTTGTGGGGTGTTAAAGATTCTTCAGCATGTATAGAGTGTAATATGACAGACAATGTGGAACATTATTTCTACTACTGTGATACAGTTAAAAAATTCTGGGACAAAATTGAAATATGGGTGAATAACATGTTTCCAGTTGCAGTTAACTTTGCAACTTTGGATATTCTTTTAGGCTGCCAAAACCCAGACAAAATGTATTTCTATGCAATAAATTTGATATTACTGTATGGAAAATATTTTATATATAAATGTAAATTAAATAATAAAAGTCTTTCATGGGATTACTTTCAAATAATGTTGAAAAATTTTTTATCTATTGACAAGTTTTCTTATATCAGTCAAGGTCAGGACAAGGTTTTTAATGATAAATTTGGTATTCTAGTAGAAAAATTGTAAATTTACTTGTTCTTAAGAAATTGATGTGTTGGGGTGGTAAATGTTCAGTCAGTGCAGTGAGTCAGATTAAAACTATGTATATATATTCTTTTTAAATCTTTTGCTGTAGATGATGTAGTTGTATTTGTACTAAAATAATTTATCTTATTTTGTTACTGAGAATTAAAAATCTTCCTTGCAACACATCTGTACAAAAAATGAATATATCTGTCTTGCTGTAAAGATGTAGTTATATTAGTACTGAAGTATGTTGTTGTTATATAATTTTGTAATCGAGAAATACTTTGTAACACACCTATACAAAAAAAAATGAATAAAAAAAAAAAAAAAAAAAAAAAAAGAGTTAAAACATTTTACAAAATTTTCTTTACAGTATGTTTCTTGCAGAAATATAATATCTAGTTTCAGTTCTTCAAACCACTGGAAAGTTTTTTCTCTAAATTTGGAGTTACATAAACCACGTACATTTAGGCTACCAATAAATAAACGATTCATATTAGTGGTGCAGATTTTCGAAAAGGAACATACATAAAAAATTGGTGCTTAAAAATATTATCATTTAACCCCTTAAAGACCTTATCTGTCGACTAGCAGTCGACAGCAATGTGTATTCTACAGTACCATGTCTGTCGGCTAGCAGTCGACACCCCCATATGATATGTAAGCTTTCCTTTAGCACTGTAGAATTAAACGTCTTGGTATACTGAAATACGGTATATAAAATATTATGTACGAGGCCGTTATGGACAACGAAATCACTTGTGGTGTGTGTTTTAGCAACCTAAACTGTCTGTAAGCTCTTCATCCCGGATTTTCCTTCAGTATAGTAGAATGCTGTTCCCTTGGTGGCGAAGAGGTTAACATGATTAATTGCAATTTACACACGTAACTTTAAGTCTAAATTAGAAGTTGTATGATTACTGTCACTCACTTTCACTTGAGTCAGACATATGACTTTTACTGTCATAACACTGTGCACCTTGCTTTTTGTTCTGTTTACGAGTTTTCTGTTTTTGTGTCTGGAAATCTGGAATAGAGTCTCTGATTTCAGTCAGTAGTAATCCCATTTGATTGCTTCCAAACCAGAACTTGCTTTTGGTGTTAAGTGTGTCTTGCTTGCTCAGGCCGGTGCTCCAGAAGAAATCCCATGGTACAGCTTCCACAAGTTTGGTCTGTTTGGAGTCAATTAGAGCTTTCTTGAATTCAGGCACTTGTTCACATTTTGATGACAGTATATCCTTCATAACTTGCACTTTTTCATCTTTCCACTTTGGATCAAAAGGTAACTTTTTTGTAACTTGTTTGGCAAGAAGTGCTGTAGGTGCATCTTTGATAGCTTGGGCTAACTCTGGTGATCCACGTCGGATGGCTTTGACATAGTTGTACGCGTGTTCTGATGACTTAGCTATGATTCCATGGCACTTGATTTCACAAGGATAGAAATTGCTCAGAACATCATCTGCTCCTTGAAACGCAGTCACTTTCTTATGCGGGGTAGACTTAATAGCCTCACAGACAGCATCTCCAGGTTTGTGTCCCTGGGATCTGCATTGGTGACAGGCTTTGGGGCTGGTACACTTCGATCTGTAGTGCGAGGTTGAAAAACAGTTTGTACATAGAATGTCTCGATTTGGTAATTTTTGCCCATCATAGAAGAGCCTTGCTCTGGTACTCCCAATGTAGATGACACGGGGGATATCCTGATCAAAAGGTTTGACATACATTATTCTGTCTCCAGAGTAACAGTCTGTCAATTCTTTGGTTGTGGGGTTTCTAATTTTGCCATACTGTATAGACCTGGTAAGTGTGACACCCCTTGATTGAAGGAAAGCTTCAACACTTGCATTTTCCTTTGAGAGTGGAATATCCTTTATTGTTAATTTTATTGTCTTTTCATCGGGTGAACTTTGGCCAGATCTAAATGGGTTGTCATTGTAGATTGCCACAAGTTGACCTCGTATAGTCAGTTTATTTGATAATAGTTTGATTCTGTCATCAGTTGTTTTTACATAAATTCTCCATAGGCCTCCAATTCTCTGACATGCAATAACATGTCCAGGGCCAACAGTGTTCCCAACACTTTCATATACTTCATATTCACCGAGTGTGGTGAAATCAATTATGTCCCTTGCCTTGAAGAACACAGGTGGTATAAAGGGCATAGCCATTGTGTGGTTAATTAATCCAATTAATGTCTACTGTCCTTGGTGTGATTGTTTAATGTTCTTGTCAAATGATTAGAATTCCAAGATTTGAACTTTCAAAAAAAAAACAACAAACACAAACATATTTTCATATTTTTATCCAAAAGTTCTTGTTTATTTTCATCAACAGTGATATCACTATATTCCCTGTACTTTACACTATTTAATACTGTTATCGGTTAAGTTTGTATATCCAGATATATTCCATAAAAAAAAGAAATTCTTCAGAGCTCCACAAGTGTGTCTGTTCACTCTGATGTCAAACTCTCTCCCCATGCAACATAATTATGACATGTTTTCCATATTTGTGCTGTAAAATTGACAAAAACCAAAAAGTGGCGAATTTACATCCACTGGCGAATTTACATCACTTGCTCTACTCTAGAAAGATTCATTACTACATAACAGATGATTCATCAATGCCTAGTGGCTAAGTGTAAACGGAAGCTATTAATGAGTATGAATGTATACGGAGGAGGCGTGGCCATAAAGCTGTTATCATTCAAAGAAATATAGCATTTATACCAAAAAATTATCCTTTATCATCGTTAACCAAATACACCAGTTTACAATAATCTCCTAACCTTAAAGTAAATATACCATCTGTTTTTCAAGTGACCTCCAGTACATCCACACTTATGCCATAATTACCCCCCACCCTCCCACAACCGTCCGTCATTATCCCCCTCATTAGTAGCGTGGACCATTTGACCCTCCACCCCTGAGGGGGACCAGATTATACCCCAAAATTTGACTATACTGCCCCCCTTACTACTAACCTTAATCCGTTGAATCATGCAACACAAGCGAATCTGTTGATCTGACGAATCCCAGATAGCATGCTGACGTTGGGCCAACGTCGGGCCAACGTCGGCACATCCGTCGGCCCGACGATGGCTGCCGACGTTGGCCCAACGGCTTTTTGACCGGCGGCCCAACGTCGGCAAGCCACCAAAAAAAAATTACTCATTGTATGGCATCAACCAATCAGATTGTCCACAAACAACTTTTTCAGTGTGAATTTATAATGAGAATGTTATTTTTATTTCTAAAATTATGAAATAGTTGGTTAAAATTTGTGGGCTCACTGAAATATGATTTTTAGATATACCATTATAAATAATTTTTTACTAAGTTTCACAAAATCCCCTATTACTGCTCACCGCCATCTTGAATAAAAATCCACCGTTGGCCCAACGTCGGCCCAACGTCGGCAAACTGTAGAGATATACTACCAGAGTTGGGGTTGGCAGGCAGTCGTTGGGCCAACGTTGGCCCAACGTCAGCAAAATCTGCCGACCTTGCGACCAACAGCCAACGTCGGTCCGACGGCGGCATGCTATCTGGGATCTAGATTCAGATTTGGATTCTTTGGATTAGCTAGATTTGTGAAACACAATTTTCTGTAGATCTGAATCCAAATTTAAAACATAACATAAACAAACATAATATAATATATATTATAAATTATGATGCAGTAATATAATATTATAATATCACAGTATAATAAAAATTTGCCAAATGTTAAAATTTCATGCCACATATTGCCTCCATTATTTTTAAAAGAATTATGAGTAATCCAAGCAATCTGAACGGATTCATAATCCAGATTCAGATTCAAGACACAACACAAGCGAATCTGTTGATCTGACGCATCTACTGCTTCCCTGCATAAGTTGGCCGGGGTCGTAAGTTGGCCGCCATCATCATATTTTGAAATTTCTATAAATCTAAAGGCCTGTATGATTCTTGAATGGTCTATTATAATAAAATTTATTATAACTACCACTTTTAAAACCTGTGCAACCACACATTTGTCTGTTTGATACATTTAAATGAGTGGCGGCCAACTTACGACCCCCGGCCAAATTATGCAGGGAAACAGTAGATTCGACGGATTACGGTTGTGAAATACGCCTACTGTTTAGTGGGACCCCGTTCAGACCTTGACCGAGAAGGGGGTTCAGCGCTGAAGAGAGGCAAACACAGCCGGCCTCGGGGCCCACTGTGCAGTGTTGTAGTGGGACATGCTTTTTGCACAGTGGGACCCGCTTAATGAGCATACAGTTTTTCATGAAATTATAAATTTATTATTAAATGGCAAGCATAACTATCACTATCTATTCTGTCTCCCCATTTTTTGACACAGTGGGCTTATACCCCTTCATTTAATTACACAGTGAGCACCACCCTCGCCATCTACTGTACACAGACAGACAGACTTCCACAGTGGGCCCATACTTCTTCATTTATGACACAGTGGGCCTATACCCCCTCATTTACTTACAGAGTAAGTACCACCCTCGCCATCTACTGTACATAGACTGTCCAACCTCAGTTCCTCCCTTACTTATACAGTGGGCCCATCACTCCTCATTTATGACACAGTGGGCCTAGCTATACCCCCTCATTTACTTAAAGAGTGAGTACTACTCTCGCCATCTACTGTACATAGACTTTCCAGCCTCAGTTCCTCCCTTACTTGTACAGTGGGCCCATCCCTACTCATTTATGACAGAGTGGGCCTATACCCCCTCAGTTACTTACAGAGTGAGCACCAATCTTGTCATCTACTGTACACAGACTGCCCAGCCTCAGTTCCTGCCTTACTTGCACAGTGGGCCCATACCTCCTCATTTATGACACGGTGGGCCTATACCCCCTCATTTACTTACACATTGGGCACCACCCTCGCCAGCTACTGTACACAGACTCTCCAGCCTCACTTACTCCCTTACTTGCACAGTGGGCCCATACCTCCTCATTTTATGACACAGTGGGCCTATACCCCTCATTTACTTACAAAGTGGGCACCACCCTCATCATCTACTGTATACAGACTCTCCAGCCTCACTTCCTCCCTTGCTTGCACAGTGGGCCCATACCTCCTCATTTTATGACACAGTGGGCCTATATCCCTCATTTACTTACGAAGTGGGCACCACCCCCGCCATCTACTGTACACAGACTTTCCAGCCTCAGTTCCTCCCTTACTTGCACAGTGGGCCCATACCTCCTCATTTTATGACACAGTGGGCCTATACCTCCTCATTTACTTACACAGTGGGCACCACTCTCGACATCTAATGGACACAGACTGTTCAGCCTCAGTTCCTCCCTTACTTGCACAGTGGGTCCATACCTCCTCAATTTATGACACAGTGGGCCTGTACCCCCTTATTTACTTACACAGTGAGCAGCACCCTCGCCATCTACTGTACACAGACTGTCCAGCCTCACTTCCTGACTTATTTGTATAGTGGGCCTATGCCTCCTCAGTTTATGACACAGTGGGCCTATACTCCATTTACTTACCCAATCGGCACCACCCTCGCCATCTACTGTACACAAACTGTATAGCCTCACTTACTCCCTTACTGGCACAGTGGGCCCATACCACCTCACTTATGACACGGTGGGCCTATACCCCCTAATTTACTTACATAGTGAGTACCAACCTCGCCATCTACTGTACAGAAAATATGCAGCCTCAGTTCCTCCCTTACTTACACAATGGGACCATACCTCCTCATTTTATGTCACAGTGGGCCTATACCCCCTAATTTACTTACACAGTTGGCATCACCCTCACCATCTTTTTTGCAAAAACTGTGCAGCCTCAGTTCCTCCCTTACTTACACAATGGGCCCATACCTCCTCATTTTATGGCACAGTGGGCCTATACCCCGTGATTTTATGTCACAGTGGGCCTGTACCCCATCATCTACTTCCACAGTGGGCACCACCATCGGCATCTGCACTACACAAACTGTCCAACCTCTGTTCCTCCCTTACTTACACAGTGGGCCCATACCTCCTCATTTTATGTCACAGTGGGCCTATACCCCCACATTTACTTACACAGTTGGTACAACCCTCGCCATCTACTTTGCACAAACTGTGCAGCCTCAGTTCCTCCCTTACTTACACAATGGGCCCATACCTTCTAATTGTATGACACAGTGGGCCTATACCCCTCATTTTATGACACAGTGGGCCTGTACCCCATCATCTACTTACACAGTGGGCACCGCCCTCGCCATCTACTTTACACAAACTGTGCAGACTTATTCCCCCCTAACTTACACAATGGGCCCATACCTTCTTATTTTATGACACAGTGGGCCTATACCCCCTCACGTACTTACACAATTGGCACCACCCTCGCCATCTACTTTGCAAAAACTGTGCAGCCTCAGTTCCTCCCTTATTTGCACAGTGGGCCCATACCTCCTCATTTTATGACACAGTAGGCCTATACCCCCTCATTTTCTTACATAGTGGCCACCACTCTCGCCATCTACTGTACACAGACTGTCCAGCCTCACTTCTCCCCTTACTTACACAGTGGGCCCATACCTCCTCATTTATGACACAGTGGGCCTATACCCCCTCATTTATTTACACAGTGGGCACCACCCTCGCCACATACTGTACACAATCTGTCCAGTCTCAGTTCTTTCCTTCATGGTAAGGTGACCTCACTGTGTTTGGACATTATGTAATGTGTTTATTAAGTGTTCCTTGAAAAGTGGAAGCTTGTTGGTTTCACCCCCTGTTTTCAGACAGCCTACCCCACGGTCATTGATGCTGCAGTTATTCACCCATGGTGTCTGGATGGGCGGGCGGATGGGCGTTGGGAAAAAGCTGTGACCTTGATTTGACCTTTGACCTTTCCATAGTGACTTTGACCTATAAAATCTTGTCCGGGCTACTAAAGTATATCTCAAAAACTGTAAGGTGTTGGAAGTTGACACTTGGTAGGGACATTGGTTAGGTTGTATAGGTGTGCAACGTCATGGTGTGACCCTGATTTGACCTTTGACCTTGCCGTAGTGACCTTGACCTATAAAAGGTTGTCTGGGCTATATCTCGGCAACTGTAAGGTGTAGGAAGTTGATACTTGGAAGGAACATTGGTTATGAGGTGTAGGTGTGCAACGTCATGGTCTGAACTTGATTTTACCTTTGACCTTGCTATAGTGACCTTGATCTATAAAAAGTTGTCTGGGCTATATCTCGGCAACTGTAAGGTGTAGGAAGTTGATACTTGGAAGGAACATTGGTTATGAGGTGTAGGTGTGCAACGTCATGGTCTGAACTTGATTTTACCTTTGACCTTGCTATAGTGACCTTGATCTATAAAATTTTGTTTTGGGCTATATGTTGGAAGTTGATATGTGGTATAGTTGATATGTGGTAGGGACATTGGTCAAGGGTTGTAGGTGTGCAATGTCATGGCGTGACCTTGATTTGACCTTTGACCTTGCTATAGTGAGAAACCGTAAGGTGTAGAAAGTTAATATGTGGTAGGGACATTGGTCAAGGGTTATATGTGTGCAACGTCATGGTGTGACCTGTATTTGACCTTTGATCTTGCATATCTGATTCTACCGGTATTTTATGTCTCAATAGAGCTCCAGTGTGAAAACAACCTAAACCGTAGCCTTTGAATCTTTAGCACATCTTGAATTTAACCTTTTACTCTTATTTCAAGGTCAGGTGAGGTCATCATACTGAAAAGGTCCCATACCTTCCTTAGTATTGGAAATGTGAAAACAATCATAGCAAATCATAGGCTGCTAATAATTTGCAAGAATTGAATTTGACCTTTGATTCCAGTTTGAAGGTTAAGTGGGGTCAATAAGTTATAAAATGAGAAGGTATGGGCCCACTGTGTAGGTAATGGTGAAACTGAGACTGGGCGGTTTGTGTCCAGTAGATGGCTGGGATGGTGTCCATTGTGTAAGTAAATTAGGGGGTATAGACCCACTGTGTCCTAAAATGAAGAGGTATGGACCCACTGTGCAAATAAGGGAGGAACTGAGGCTGGACAGTCTGAACAGTAGATGGCGAGGGTGGTGCACAATGTGTAAGTAAATGAGGAGGTATAGGCCCACTGTGTCATAAATGTGGAGGTATGGGCCCATTTTGCAAATAAGGGAGGAAATGAGGCTGGACTGTCTGTGTACAGTAGATGGCGAGGGTGGTACCCATTGTGTAAGTAGGGGGCCACGGTGGCAGAGTGGTAACACTCTCGCCTCCCACCTCTGAGGTCGGGGGTTCGATCCCCGTGACGGCCTTAAGTGGGAAAGCTGGTAGTTGCTTGCCGTTGGTCGGCAGTTTACAGTACACAACCCTAGCGAACTCTATGTACTGGTTTCCTCTGCCCTTCCAACTACCCGTCGTGATATGACCTGTACAGTGTTGAAAGCGACGTAAAACCCCAAATAAACAAACAAACAAACAAACATTGTGTAAGTAAACAAGTGGGTATATGCCCACTGCATCATAAAATGAGGAGGTATGGCCCACTGTACAAGTAAGGGAGGAACTGAGGTTGGACAGTCTGTGTACAGTAGATGGCGAGGATGGTGCCCACTGTGTAAGAAAATGAGGGTGTAGGCCCACTGTGTCATAAAATGAGGAGGTATGGGCCCACTGTGCAAGTAAGGGAGGAACTGAGGCTGGAAAGTTTGTGTACAGTAGATGGCGGGGGTGGTGCCCACTTCGTAAGTAAATGAGGGATATAGGCCCACTGTGTCATAAAATGAGGAGGTATGGGCCCACTGTGCAAGCAAGGGAGGAAGTGAGGCTGGAGAGTCTGTATACAGTAGATGATGAGGGTGGTGCCCACTTTGTAAGTAAATGAGGGGTATAGGCCCACTGTGTCATAAAATGAGGAGGTATGGGCCCACTGTGCAAGTAAGGGAGTAAGTGAGGCTGGAGAGTCTGTGTACAGTAGCTGGCGAGGGTGGTGCCCAATGTGTAAGTAAATGAGGGGGTATAGGCCCACTGTGTCATAAAATGAGGAGGTATGGGCCCACTGTGCAAGTAAGGGAGTAAGTGAGGCTGGAGAGTCTGTGTACAGTAGCTGGCCAGGGTGGTGCCCAATGTGTAAGTAAATGAGGGGGTATAGGCCCACCGTGTCATAAATGAGGAGGTATGGGCCCACTGTGCAAGTAAGGCAGGAACTGAGGCTGGGCAGTTTCTGGATAAAGTTGTTTATGTGGTTTCAATTGGGAACCAGCTTTTTGTTTTGAAATAATTCGTACTCTTATTGTTACAGTGAGCCCCGAGGCCGACTGTGCATTCCTCCCGTCAGCGATGATCATTCTTTTGCCTTGACCCGTTTGTGTAGCAACATCCCTGTTGGCGAAGAGGCTGCTATCATGGCAAATATAATTAAAATGAAGGTAGCATGCTAATATCGCATTTATAGTATCAATAAGACGCCAATGTCTCAAAAAAATTTTCAGTCCAGCAAGTCTCACGGATGACAGATAAGCCGGCGAGCGATATTATAAGTCTTTCATGACACCTCGGGGTCAAGACTCATAAGGCGTATTCCGGTGGGCGCTTCGATACTTATTTTTGCTCGCAATACTTATTTATTTGTCTTCCGGTGATACTTTCGAATGACTAAAATAAGTATATTGAAGTGATAGACATATCTCGCCAGATTTCTTTGGTGAATAGGTCATGTGAGCGTCCTACAATCATTGAGACATATTTACTTTATTAAAAACAGCACAAAAATGAACATAAATGAAAATTTACAAATATTAACAATATTTCTAGTACCATTTCAAAAGAAATTTACCGGTATTACATTTTCCGTTGCTTTTTATTTGGTAAAAATCCATCAAGTATTTTCAGAGACAATTATTTTAGTTATGAAGCTGGAAACACAAAATTCACCTATTTTCGCCCCCATGTGCATACTTTAACGACAGAACTACCAATAGGATCATTTGCCGCCATTTTATATATCCAGTACTTATTTATTTGATTCTGGTGGTACTTATTGCAATACTTATTTTATCCACTGCGCAGGTGGGCGTGGTTTAGAGAAATAAGTACCACCGGAATACGCCTATATTTGCCAGTTACAGTATAGTGGCATTATACCAGTAAACGCCCACGATGAAGTTAATATATTGAATTTGAATTATATTACAGCTTTATAATTTATTCTTCTACAACTATATTGTCAAATAGAATACAGGAATATACGCGGTCAAGAATATTCGCTGTAGGAAGTTTCGGGTACAAAGTTTGGAATATATGCGGTCAATCTAGGAACATACACGGTCAATCTAGGAATATTCGCGGTCCATCTAGGAACATTTCCAAACTATTTTACAAATAGAAAGGTTGATGTAAGATCAAATACCAGTGCATTTCCTATTCATGGACTTGCCTCATTAATATTAATGAGCAAATATGTGAGGTCACGGAATTTCTTTGGGGTTTCCTGACAATATTTTAGAAATAGAAAGGCTGGTTTAAGATGAAAACTACCAGCATATTTCGTGTTCACGGACCTGACCTGCAACACTAACTTCTTTGAACTATTTGCTCATTAATATTAATGAGGAAGTATCCCCAATATAAGATTGTATATCATTTTTATCAGTTTTTAAACCAGCCTTTCTATTGTCAGGAAATCCCCTCAAAAAATTGCCATGACTGCGCATATTTGCTCATTAATATTAATGAGGCAAGTCCGTGAACAGGAAATATGCTGGTAGTTTTCATCTTAAACTATTTTCTACTTATAAAATATTGTTAGGAAATGAAATATTATTAACCGCAAATCTATAATATATTTACCGCGAATCTTACAAATATCTACCACGAATCTTCCAAACATTAACTGCGTATCTTCCAATATTGACTGCGTATATTCCAGATACCGTCAAATAATATGCACTACAATTAATAACCTAGGTGCATGTTGTAATATTTGTTTCAAAGCTTTATATTTTCATAATTTATCTGTATTATCGGCCGTTTTTACTGCAAACCGGAAATACCAGTGAACGCCCATTTTGTAAACTTATAGAAGCGTTTGTCCTTGACCTCTAACAAAGATATATAAGGCGGGCGTTCACTGGTAGGCGGGCGTTTACTGCTAGAAAGCCACTATTTTTTTGTGCAATTTCAGACTTTTATATCAATAACGTTCAGCACACCCAGTTACAGTATATATTTTTTGTGCATTTTCAGACTTTTATAGCAATAACATTGAGCACACCTCCCATGTTTTGGTTATGGCATTTTATAACCTAATAAACTCGCTTGTCAACAAATATACGTGCAGGTCCATCAAGGATACTGGTGACTTTACGCTACCAGTGAACGCCTGCCTTATATTTCTTTGTAGGAGGTCAAGGACAAATGCTTCTATTTATCCACAAAATGGGCATTCACTGGTATTTCTGGTTTGCCGCAAAAATGGCTGATAATAGAGATATTCATTTATTATGAAAATTAAGACTTTGAAACAAAATGCAGCAACATGCACCTCAATTATTAACTGTATGTGTATATCATTTGATAATCTGTTGGTAGAAGAATAAAATATAGAACTGTTAATGGAATTTAATGCAATATATTAACTTCAGTTTGGGCGTTTACTGGGAGAACGCCACTACGTACTGGTTTGGCTAGTAGGGATTTCCCTTATAGCTCACCAGGTAGAGTGTTGGCCTTGTGAGTGAGGGGTTGTGGGTTCAAGTCCTCTGGAGACCTTGTCCTGTGATATTTGGCACCGAACAATGTAGGGTCCCAATGTAGGGTTGGCTTGTGTGTTTGGTTTAACTATACTGTGGAGAGCCATCTAGGGGTGCTGGTTAAGAAGAACCCTGGGAGAAGTTTCATGTTTGGAGGGGACAATGTGACAGAACCCAAAATTGATAAAGTCACTACTACTGGCTAGTAGGGATTTCCGTTCTATCTTACCTGGTAGAGTGTGGGCCTCATGAGTGAGGCGTTGTTGGTTCGAGTCACTGTGACAAATCGAAGGAAAATTTCAAATTAATTAAGCTAGATAAAATTTTATTTGTCAAATAAATGCTATAAGGTAGAGTGATCCATGTGGTAGTAAACATTGACGTTACTATAATTTTTGACATTTTTGTACATCAAATATACTTTAATTTACACTGCAATATGAATTAAAATTACATTGAAAACAACTATTTGATAAAAATATATTACAGCAGTGCAGCAGTTAAACCCTATATAGGTTAAATAGAAGTATCCACAATACCACAAAAACTCCAATGACACTAAAACACCACATACATCCATAGATAAATTTGTCAACTGAATGATAGAAGGTAGATCATCATTTTTATCTCCCGCCCGGGACCATGTGCGTGTGTACGTGCGTGCGTGCGTGCGTGTGTCACGCAGTTTTCTCTGAAACTACTACAGTTACACATTTTTGGTAAATCACAAGTCCTAATCAGTTTTTTTGCTCTTCAATATTTTTGGGGTTTGGTGAACTTTGGCCTACTTTTGAGTGAGTAATAGCTATTTTAGCTAATATAATTATATGGCTTATAACTCTGAAACTATTGCATTTACAGTATTTTGTTCTAATATGTTGTTCAGCTACTTTCTCCACAGGTACAACATGGTCAGTAGTTTGGAAGTGTATCTCCATAGCTAAGTGAGTAATAGCTACTTTGTCAATTTTTAATTATAACCATAATGAGTAAATGGCTTATATCTTCATAAGTATTGCAGCTACACAATTTTGTTCCAATATGTTGTTCAGCTACTTTCTCCACAGCTACAACATGGTCAGTAGTTTGCAAGTGTATCTCCATAGCTAAGTGAGTAATAGCTACTTTTTCAATTTTTAATGATAACCATAATGAGTAAATGGCTTATATCTTCAAAAGTATTGCAGCTACACAATTTTGTTCCAATATGTTGTTCGGCTACTTTCTCCTCTGCTACAACATGGTCAGTAGTTTGGGAGTGTATCTCCGTAGCTAAGTGAGTAATAGCTACTTTTTCAGTTTTTAATGATAACCATAATGAGTAAACGGCTTATATCTTCAAAAGTATTGCAGCTACACAATTTCTCTCAAATATGTTGTTCATGTACTTTTTTGTGAACTGTAACATATTTAAGTTTCACAACTGGTGCTCAATGTACAAGTGAGTAATGGCTACTTTATTGCTACTTTCAGTGAAAATGTGAAAAATCAGAAATATCTCTCAAACTGTAAGATATAGAGCAATTTCGAGCAAATTTTTGACCCACAGGGTAGTACTAGAGTATCCTATTGCTAAGGGGGAAAAAGTTTGGTGAACTTTGGCCTACTTTTGAGTGAGTAATAGCGCTTTTACCTAATATAATTATATGACTTATAACTGTCAATGAGTAAATGGCTTATATCTTCATAAGTATTGCAGCTACACAATTTTGTTCCAATATGATGTTCAGCTACTTTCTCAACAGCTACAACATGGTCAGTAATTTGGAAGTGTATCTCCATAGCTAAGTGAGTAATAGCTACTTTTTCAATTTTTAATGATAACCATAATGAGTAAATGGCTTATATCTTCAAAAGTATTGCAGCTACACAATTTCTCTCAAATATGTTGTTCATGTACTTTTTGTGAACTGTAACATATTTAAGTTTCACAACTGTTGCTCGATGTACAAGTGAGTAATGGCTACTTTATTGCTACTTTTAGTGAAAATGTGAAAAATCAGAAATATCTCTGAAACCATAAGATATAGAGCAATTTCGAGCAAATTTTTGACCCACAGGGTAGTACTAGAGTATCCTATTGCTAAGGGGGAAAGGTTTGGTGAACTTTGGCCTACTTTTGAGTGAGTAATAGCGCTTTTACCTAATCTAATTATATGACTTTTAACTGTCAATGAGTAAATGGCTTATATCTTCAAAAGTATTGCAGCTACACAATTTTGTTTCAATATGATGTTCAGCTACTTTCTCCACAGCTACAACATGGTCAGTAATTTGGAAGTGTATCTCCATAGCTAAGTGAGTAATAGCTACTTTTTCAATTTTTAATGATAACCATAATGAGTAAATGGCTTATATCTTCAAAAGTATTGCAGCTACACAATTTCTCTCAAATATGTTGTTCATGTACTTTTTTGTGAACTGTAACATATTTAAGTTTCACAACTGTTGCTCAATGTACAAGTGAGTAATGGCTACTTTATTGCTACTTTTAGTAAAAATGTGAAAAATCAGAAATACCTCTCAAACTGTAAAAGATAGAGAAATTTCGAGCAAATTTTTGAACCACAGGGTGGTACTAGAGTATCCTATGCTAAGTGGAAAATGGTTTGGTGAACTTTGGCCTACTTACTCACCTCCTCAAAATGAGTAAATGTGAATTATCTCTAAAAGTATTGCAGGTAGCCATTTTTTCTCAAATAACTCATTCACCTACTTTTGGGAGAGCTTTCACTTGGTTAAGTTTCAGATGCGTAGCTAGTTACTCACCTACTCAAAATGAGTAAATGCTAATTATGTCTAAAAGTATAGAAGATAGCCAATTTTTCTCAAATAACTCATTCATATACTTTTGGAAGAGCTTTCACATGGTGAAGTTTCAGACCCATAGCTAATTACTCACCTACTCAAAATGAGTAAATGCGAATTCTCTCTAAAAGTATTGCAGATAGCAAATTTTTCTCAAATAACTCATTCACCTACTTTTGGGAGAGCTTTCACTTGGTGAAGTTTCAGACCCGTAGCTAATTACTCACCTACTCAAAATGAGTAAATGCGAATTATCTCTAAAAGTATAGAAGATAGCCAATTTTTCTCAAATAACTCATTCACCTACTTTTGCGAGAGCTTTCACTTGGTGAAGTGTCAGACCTGTAGCTAATTTCTCACCTCAAAATGAGTAAATGCTAAATATCTCGAAAAGTATTGCAGATAGCCAATTTTTCTCAAATAGCTCATTCATTTACTTTTGGAAGAGCTTTCACATGGTGAAGTTTCAGACCCATAGCTAATTACTCGCCTACTCAAAATGAGTAAATGCGAATTATCTCTAAAAGTATTGCAGATAGCCAATTTTTCTCAAATAACTCATTCATCTACTTTTGGAAGAGCTTTCACATGGTGAAGTTTCAGACCCATAGCTAATTACTCACCTACTCAAAATGAGTAAATGCGAATTATCTCTAAAAGTATTGCAGATAGCCAATTTTTCTCAAATAACTCATTCACCTACTTTTGGGAGAGCTTTCACTTGGTGAAGTTTCAGACCCGTAGCTAATTACTCACCTACTCAAAATGAGTAAATGCTAATTATCTCTTAAAGTATTGCAGATAGCCAATTTTTCTCAAATAACTCATTCATCTACATTTGGAAGAGCTTTCACATGGTGAAGTTTCAGACCCATAGCTAATTACTCACCTACTCAAAATGAGTAAATGCGAATTTTCTCTAAAAGTATTGCAGATAGCCAATTTTTCTCAAATAACTCATTCACCTACTTTTGGAAGAGCTTTCACATTGTGAAGTTTCAGACCCATAGCTACTTACTCGCCTACTCAAAATGAGTAAATGCTAATTATGTCTAAAAGTATTGCAGATAGCCAATTTTTCTCAAATAACTCATTCATATACTTTTGGAAGAGCTTTCACTTAGTGAGGTTTCAGACCCCTAGCTAATTTCTCACCTACTCAAAATGAGTAAATGCGAATTATCTCTAAAAGTATAGAAGATAGCCAATTTTTCTCAAATAACTCATTCACCTACTTTTGCGAGAGCTTTCACTTGGTGAAGTGTCAGACCTGTAGCTAATTTCTCACCTACTCAAAATGAGTAAATGCTAAATATCTCGAAAAGTATTGCAGATAGCCAATTTTCTCAAATAACTCATTCATTTACTTTTGGAAGAGCTTTCACATGGTGAAGTTTCAGACCCATAGCTAATTACCCGCCTACTCAAAATGAGTAAATGCGAATTATCTCTAAAAGTATTGCAGATAGCCAATTTTTCTCAAATAACTCATTCATCTACTTTTGGAAGAGCTTTCACATGGTGAAGTTTCAGACCCATAGCTAATTACTCACCTACTCAAAATGAGTAAATGCGAATGCTCTCTAAAAGTATTGCAGATAGCCAATTTTTCTCAAATAACTCATTCACCTACTTTTGGGAGAGCTTTCACTTGGTGAAGTTTCAGACCCGTAGCTAATTACTCACCTACTCAAAATGAGTAAATGCTAATTATCTCTAAAAGTATTGCAGATAGCCAATTTTTCTCAAATAACTCATTCATCTACTTTTGGAAGAGCTTTCACATGGTGAAGTTTCAGACCCATAGCTAATTACTCACCTACTCAAAATGAGTAAATGCAAATTCTCTCTAAAAGTATTGCAGATAGCCAATTTTTCTCAAATAACTCATTCACCTAATTTTGGAAGAGCTTTCACTTGGTGAAGTTTCAGACCCGTAGCTAATTACTCACCTACTCAAAATGAGTAAATGCTAATTATCTCTAAAAGTATTGCAGATAGCCAATTTTTCTCAAATAGCTCATTCATCTACTTTTGAGAGAGCTTTCACTTGGTGAAGTGTGAGACCTGTAGCTAATTTCTCACCTACTCAAAATGACTAAATGTTAAATATCTCTAAAAGTATTGCAGATAGCCATTTTTTCTCAAATAACTCATTCATTTACTTTTGGAAGAGCTTTCACATGGTGAAGTTTCAGACCCATAGCTAATTACTCGCCTACTCAAAATGAGTAAATGCGAATTATCTCTAAAAGTATTGCAGATAGCCAATTTTTCTCAAATAACTCATTCACCTACTTTTGGGAGAGCTTTCACTCCGTGAAGTTTCAGACCCATAGCTAATTACTCACCTACTCAAAATGAGTAAATGAGAATTATCTCTAAAAGTATTGCAGATAGCCAATTTTTCTCAAATAACTCATTCATCTACTTTTGAAAGAGCTTTCACATGGTGAAGTTTCAGACTTGTTCTAAGATAGATGACATAAAGCAAGTTTATGCAGTTATTGTTATTACACCAAGAGGCTAGTTATAACAGCAATAGAATCAATACAATAATTCTTCACCGAGAGACAAATCCAGACAAACTAACAGAATACATCATCCTATGCAATACAACAAGAATAGAATGCAATATGATTTCACAATACATAGAGTAGTACATTATGTAATACACCATAGTAACCCCATACATAATACCTCAAGACCATCAATTCTTACAGTTTTTGCAATACCAGTATTTACATTTTGGAGCGCTTCTAAGATGGGCACAATCACAATAATACCAATTCAAGCAACATTCACACCCCACTGACTGCTGTGAAGACAAATCTGTGTGACAAATTTCACACACTCAGGGCATGGACCTCCTAACTGTCACTGTACTTGTTATTGCTTTGAAAGCATCTTCGCTTCAAAACTTCACCAGTTTTAAGTCCAGATTTGTGTCATGACTGCTCCTGGGATATTTTGGGGTAGACATTCAGTGTCACTCTCCTCTATCAACCTGCCCATGAGAGCTGCATTAACTTTGTCTTCTTCCAAGAATAGTTTCAGAATGAAGATTTGTCTGTTTCATGTGGTCTTCCTGAAGAATGGAATGGCTGTCTTCTTGTTTTTCTGTCTCATGCTTCTTGGTAGCCCAATGGCTGTAGTCATGAGAGGGAATTTAGCTGGTATGTCCTCACTGTCTTCTTCATTTTCTTGTAGTGTCACTGCTTGATCGGTGATTTTTCTTTCTCCCTCTAAACTGTGTCTCAGATGCTTCTCCTTGTGTCACTCTTGTGTCTGGTAACTCACTTGGTCGGTGTTTTCTATATCTTGGTCATTGATTTTCATATCTTCATCTTCTTCTGTCTCGACTTCACCTTTAAGTGTCACTTCCATGTCTTCATCTAATCTAGTCTACTGCTTTGCATGCACAATATCTTCCCCACAAAGGAAATCGTCTTCGTCTTCAGCAAGCAGGGCAAAGAATGGCATGTTATTTTCGTTGGCCTTATGGGTAGAGTCATCTAAAATAACTCCCGGGAATTTGCTGAACATTTCTTTCATCTTCACCATTGCCTATATTTCAGTCTTTGTATTTTTATCGCATCTTCACATACAAGGATTCATCATAAATTCATCACAGGATACTTCGTGGTTGTAGGTGGAGTTCACAGAGGTTACCCTCAAACTTTCACTATCAGCACGTTCTCTAAACTTAATCACAAATTCACAACCAATTCTTGAAGTTTTTGATTTAGCTTACTGCCAGATTTGGTATTGGGTTAGTACCTTCCCGTAATGTATACAATCAAATGCAACTTCAGAATATTTCATATTCTCAGAATAATTTTTGTTTGGACATCTTTTCCTAGAAGCCTCAATTGTTTGACTGCTTTTTTTTGTGTACAATTTTGTGAAATTTGACTTCAAAAGATTTTCAATGTCTGAATATTTATCAAAGAGCTGACCGACTTTGAAATTCTCCATACTAAAATCACACCGTCACTGATAATCAAGAGTAACTACTAGGGTAGTCAACTTGTAGCTGAACTGCTTGAATGATGACTTGAGTAAAAGCAATATTTTACTGTCACCGCACCTCACTCTGTCTTCTCGCAATATTTAAAACAAATAAAACATCAAATGCTGGTAGTTGTACACCAAGATCTATATCAGGTGCAGTGGCAGTATCAAGACAACCAATCAGAGGAGGGGTGCGGTAAAAAGGTGCGGTAGAGGTGCGGCTCCGAGTAAAGCTCCAACTCCAGCTCCAACTCCGAGTTTTATAACCAGCCCATATTTAACCAATGACTAATTCTTACTCCTTATAATCGTAATCAGAGTTATACTGGCATAAGTGTGATTTTATAAATCTAATCAAGTGCTTACTAGAAGACGGCCTCACTAATCCACTATCAGGTAGCCAAAACACAGGTCTAATTAACATAATCAAGATGGAGGTGTCAAAGTTGAAAATTTGTGCAATTTGGATACACAATTGTTATATCAATACAAAAAAATATAGATAAATATATTGTTTGCAAGTAACATACAAATATTTGTATGTATGTGTCTTTGTTTGTGTATGGGAGAGCTTCAGGCTCCGGCGGCTCCGCCGGCTCCGCATTTTGTTTTCCTTATAACTCTGTAACCGTTAGGCAGATTCTTTTCAAATTTGGCAGGTTTAGGCAGTAGCCTTGGGGATTTTTTTTGAATATGCTGCAGTGACATTTCAACCAATCAGAGAGGTCTCTTAAAAGTATTGCGGATACCCAATTTTTATCAAATAACTCATTCATCTACTTGTGGGAGAGCTTTCACATGGTGAAGTTTCAGACCCATAGCTAATTACTCACCTACTCAAAATGAGTAAATGCGAATTATCTCTAAAAGTATTGCAGATAGCCAATTCTTCTCAAATAAATCATTCACCTACTTTTGGGAGAGCTTTCACATGGTGAAGTTTCAGACCCATAGCTAATTACTCACCTACTCAAAATGAGTAAATGCGAATTATCTCTAAAAATATTGCAGATAGCCAATTTTTCTCAAATAACTCATTCACCTACTTTTGGGAGAGCTTTCACCCTGTGAAGTTTCAGACCCATAGCTAATTATACACCTACTCAAAATGAGTAAATGCTAATTATCTGTAAAAGTATTGCGGATACCCAATTTTTATCAAATACTCATTCATCTACTTGTGGGAGAGCTTTCACATGGTGAAGTTTCAGACCCATAGCTAATTACTCACCTACTCAAAATGAGTAAATGCGAATTATCTCTAAAAGTATTGCAGATAGCCAATTTTTCTCAAATAACTCATTCACCTACTTTTGGGAGAGCTTTCACTCCGTGAAATTTCAGACCCATAGCTAATTATTCACCTACTCAAAATGAGTAAATGCGAATTATCTCTAAAAGTATTGCGGATACCCAATTTTTATCAAATAACTCATTCATCTACTTTTGGGAGAACTTTTACTTGGTGAAGTTCCAGACCCGTAGGTAATTACTCACCTACTCAAAAGGAGTAAATGTGAATTATCTCTTAATAGTATTGCAGATAGCCAATTTATCTCAAATAACTCATTCACCTACTTTTGGAAGAGCTTTCACACACGAAAATGAAAAATTGTGAATATCTCGGAAAAGCTATTTCTTCTCCTTTAATGCTCGGCGGGAGATACACACCGCGGCAGTGGTCTTGTCAAAAATTTTTGTCTCCCCAAAAATGGTGACCATTTTGAATTTTCAAAGTTTTTGCAAAACACAAAAATGCTTACCGTATTTTTTGTAATAAACGCCCCGGGGCGATGCATTTTTCCAAAGGGGGGGCGACTATTACAGATAAATAAAATCATATCTCGAGTCCAGTGGCAATGGGCGATAATGAACACTTGCTGCCTTGATCTCGCTTGCTGGCATGTATAATGGCGAGACAGCTTAAAATATTTAAAACAAACCTTAAATCTGAAGAAATTATGTAGTTTTATCTCCTATTATTGCAGATTTCAATGCGTCTGTGACCAAAACTACCATGTTTTGTTTTTATTTTCTTTATTTCTCGTAAGCGATATTCGCTGGGGAAGTACTAAAATGCACCATTTTTCGGAATCCCGGAATCGCAAAGGTGTCGGCTGTTGAGAGGGATGTAAAACCCTGAAATATGAACTTTGCAAAGGTAGAGAAGAGGGGGGGGGGGCAATTAATAGGGAGGGGGCGTTTATTACAAAAAATACGGTATATCTCGAAAACCGTGCTAGATAGAGCAGACTGCGCTGACTTTGGTTGCCAGAACAGTATAAGGCTAGAAACGAAGCATTTTCTTAATACTTTAGCACTCACCTTTGTATCCTTTTCGGGACGCTTTGTTTTTGCTATGCAAAAACATTATCTTTTTTTTGGGAGCGATCCTCTAGTTAATGATGATGTTATGTCAACCCAACATGTAATTTAATGATTTAATATCAGGGACCTGGCGTTGACTAATGACATTATATATCAGGTGTCCAATGCCTAATCACTTCTTTAAAATATTGTAAACTAACCACAAATTCGCAGAATTTGCACATTTCTATCCCATATGTTGTGTATTTGGGTACTTTTATTACGATTTTGTTGACAAGAAATGACCATTTTTGATTGGGGTGTACTAAAACAGAGTCCCAGAATCAGAATGGTTTTGCATTGGCGACCTCCCAATCGACACATTTGTAATACTCACCCATCCCTAGTTGATAGGGTTATGTGATTGAGGAAACATTTGATTCTTTATGTCAGCTGACTTGTCAGTCAGCTGGCATTATGTCGTCACTCTGCGGCGTGGGCGTACGCGTACGCGTCCGCGTCCGCGTGAACAACTTCTCCTCCAAAACTACAAGGCCTAGAGACGTGCTGTTTTTTTTAAAAGATACCTTATCTATCGAGGATGAAAAATTGTTCAAGGCATGCAAATCTGTCTGTTCGTCTGTTTGCTAGAGACATTACAAGGGGGGTACCCCCACCAAAAGTGTGAAAATTTCAACTTTTTATCACAATTTTATCAGTGACTATTGCAGGGATTTCTCTCATATCTTGCATATATGTACTAGGCCAGAGGTAGATTCTCTTGTGTGAGTATGAGACCTGGATCTCTCTTACTTTTTTTTTAATAAATTTTTTTAATAATTTTTAATGCATTAACATTCATGAAATCATGCACAAAATCATTTATAACTTGAAAACTGTTGCATCTAGAGCATTTTGTTAAAATATGTTATTCAGCTACTTTTTTCATAGCTACAATATGGTGAGTAAGTTGGGTGCCTGTCTCAATAGCTAAGTGAGTAATAGCTACTTTTGGGCTTTTCAGTAACTTCCATCATGAGTAGAATCACTTGTAACTTAAAAACTATTGCATTTAGAGAATTTCGTATAAATATGTTATTCAGCTACTTTTGGGTCAGCTATAACATAGTAAAATTTTAGACCTGTAGCTCATGGCATAGCTGAGTAATAGCTGCTTTTACGTTATCACTGTTGAGTAAATTGCTTATAACTTCAAAACTATTGCATTTAGAGAATTTCGTATAAATATGTTATTCACCTACTTTTGGGTCAGCTATAACATAGTAAAATTTCAGACCTGTAGCTCATGGCATAGCTGAGTAATAGCTACTTTTAGGTTATCACTGTTGAGTAAATTGCTTATAACTTGGAAACTATTGCATTTAGAGTATTTTGTTTCAATATGTTATTCACCTATTTTGGGATCAGCTATAACATAGTGAAGTTTCAGATCTGTGGCTCATTGCATAGCTGAGTAATAGCTACTTTGAAGTTCTCACTATTGAGTAAATCACTTGTAATTGGAAAACTATTGCATTTAGAGAATTTCGTATAAATATGTTATTCAGCTACTTTTGGGTCAGCTATAACATAGTGAAATTACAGACCTGTAGCTCATGGCATAGCTGAGTAATAGCTACTTTTAGGTCATCACTATTGAGTAAATCAGTTGTAACTTGAAAACTATTGCATTTACAGTATTTTGCTTAAATATGTTGTTCACCTACTTTTAGGTCAGCTATAACATAGTAAAATTTCAGACCTGTAGCTCATGGCATAGCTGAGTAATAGCTACTTTTAGGTCATCACTATTGAGTAAATCAGTTGTAACTTGAAAACTATTGCATTTACAGTATTTTGCTTTAATATGTTGTTCACCTACTTTTGGGTCAGCTATAACATAGTGAAATTTCAGACCTGTAGCTCATTGCATAGCTGAGTAATAACTACTTTGAGGTTCTCACTATTGAGTAAATCATTTGTAATTGGAAAATTATTGTATTTAGAGAATTTAGTATAAATATGTTATTCAGCTACTTTTGGGTCAACTATAACATAGTAAAATTTCAGACCTGTAGCTCATGGCATAGCTGAGTAATAGCTACTTTTAGGTCATCACTATTGAGTAAATCAGTTGTAACTTGAAAACTATTGCATTTACAGTATTTTGCTTAAATATGTTATTCACCTACTTTTGGGTCAGCTATAACATAGTAAAATTTCAGACCTGTAGCTCATAGCATAGCTGAGTAATAGCTACTTTTAGGTCATCACTATTGAGTAAATCAGTTGTAACTTGAAAACTATTGCATTTACAGTATTTTGCTTAAATATGTTGTTCACCTACTTTTGGGTCAGCTATAACATAGTAAAATTTCAGACCTGTAGCTCATGGCATAGCTGAGTAATAGCTACTTTTAGGTTATCACTGTTGAGTAAATCAGTTGTAATTGGAAAACTATTGCATTTAGAGAATTTAGTATAAATATGTTATTCAGCTACTTTTGGGTCAACTATAACATAGTAAAATTTCAGACCTGTAGCTCATGCCATAGCTGAGTAATAGCTACTTTTAGGTCATCACTATTGAGTAAATCAGTTGTAACTTGAAAACTATTGCATTTACAGTATTTTGCTTAAATATGTTGTTCACCTACTTTTAGGTCAGCTATAACATAGTAAAATTTCAGACCTGTAGCTCATGGCATAGCTGAGTAATAGCTACTTTTAGGTCATCACTATTGAGTAAATCAGTTGTAACTTGAAAACTATTGCATTTACAGTATTTTGCTTTAATATGTTGTTCACCTACTTTTGGGTCAGCTATAACATAGTGAAATTTCAGACCTGTAGCTCATTGCATAGCTGAGTAATAACTACTTTGAGGTTCTCACTATTGAGTAAATCATTTGTAATTGGAAAATTATTGCATTTAGAGAATTTAGTATAAATATGTTATTCAGCTACTTTTGGGTCAACTATAACATAGTAAAATTTCAGACCTGTAGCTCATGGCATAGCTGAGTAATAGCTACTTTTAGGTCATCACTATTGAGTAAATCAGTTGTAACTTGAAAACTATTGCATTTACAGTATTTTGCTTAAATATGTTATTCACCTACTTTTGGGTCAGCTATAACATAGTAAAATTTCAGACCTGTAGCTCATAGCATAGCTGAGTAATAGCTACTTTTAGGTCATCACTATTGAGTAAATCAGTTGTAACTTGAAAACTATTGCATTTACAGTATTTTGCTTAAATATGTTGTTCACCTACTTTTGGGTCAGCTATAACATAGTAAAATTTCAGACCTGTAGCTCATGGCATAGCTGAGTAATAGCTACTTTTAGGTTATCACTGTTGAGTAAATCAGTTGTAATTGGAAAACTATTGCATTTAGAGAATTTAGTATAAATATGTTATTCAGCTACTTTTGGGTCAACTATAACATAGTAAAATTTCAGACCTGTAGCTCATGCCATAGCTGAGTAATAGCTACTTTTAGGTCATCACTATTGAGTAAATCAGTTGTAACTTAAAAACTATTGCATTTACAGTATTTTGCTTAAATATGTTGTTCACCTACTTTTGGGTCAGCTATAACATAGTAAAATTTCAGACCTGTAGCTCATGGCATAGCTGAGTAATAGCTACTTTTAGGTCATCACTATTGAGTAAATCAGTTGTAATTTGAAAACTATTGCATTTACAGTATTTTGCTTAAATATGTTGTTCACCTACTTTTGGGTCAGCTATAACATAGTAAAATTTCAGACCTGTAGCTCATGGCATAGCTGAGTAATAGCTACTTTTAGGTCATCACTATTGAGTAAATCAGTTGTAACTTGAAAACTATTGCATTTACAGTATTTTGCTTAAATATGTTGTTCACCTACTTTTGGGTCAGCTATAACATAGTAAAATTTCAGACCTGTAGCTCATGGCATAGCTGAGTAATAGCTACTTTTAGGTTATCACTGTTGAGTAAATCGCTTATAACTTGGAAATTATTGCATTTAGAGTATTTTGTTTCAATATGTTATTCACCTATTTTGGGGTCAGCTATAACATAGTGAAGTTCCAGACCCGTGACTCATTGCATAGCTGAGTAATAGCCACTTTTAGGTTATCACTGTTGAGTAAATCGCTTATAACTTGGAAACTATTGCATTTAGAGTATTTTGTTTCAATATGTTATTCACCTATTTTGGGATCAGCTATAACATAGTGAAGTTTCAGATCTGTGGCTCATTGCATAGCTGAGTAATAGCTACTTTGAAGTTCTCACTATTGAGTAAATCAGTTGTAATTGGAAAACTATTGCATTTAGAGAATTTCGTATAAATATGTTATTCAGCTACTTTTGGGTCAGCTATAACATAGTGAAATTACAGACCTGTAGCTCATGGCATAGCTGAGTAATAGCTACTTTTAGGTCATCACTATTGAGTAAATCAGTTGTAACTTGAAAACTATTGCATTTACAGTATTTTGCTTAAATATGTTGTTCACCTACTTTTGGGTCAGCTATAACATAGTAAAATTTCAGACCTGTAGCTCATGGCATAGCTGAGTAATAGCTACTTTTAGGTCATCATTATTGAGTAAATCAGTTGTAACTTGAAAACTATTGCATTTACAGTATTTTGCTTTAATATGTTGTTCACCTACTTTTGGGTCAGCTATAACATAGTGAAATTTCAGACCTGTAGCTCATTGCATAGCTGAGTAATAACTACTTTGAGGTTCTCACTATTGAGTAAATCAGTTGTAATTGGAAAACTATTGCATTTAGAGAATTTAGTATAAATATGTTATTCAGCTACTTTTGGGTCAACTATAACATAGTAAAATTTCAGACCTGTAGCTCATGGCATAGCTGAGTAATAGCTACTTTTAGGTCATCACTATTGAGTAAATCAGTTGTAACTTGAAAACTATTGCATTTACAGCATTTTGCTTAAATATGTTGTTCACCTACTTTTGGGTCAGCTATAACATAGTAAAATTTCAGACCTGTAGCTCATGGCATAGCTGAGTAATAGCTACTTTTAGGTCATCACTATTGAGTAAATCAGTTGTAACTTGAAAATTATTACATTTAGAGTATTTTGTTAAATATGTTATTCACAGACGTTTTGGTCAGCTATAACATAGTGAAATTGCAGACCTCTATGTCATGGGATAGCTGAGCAATAGCTTCTTTCAGGTTCTCACTGTTGAGTAAATCATTGTATCCACCTGTAGGAAATCATGGGCTGGGAATCTGTTAATATGGTCCGATTTGACCTTGGAACCCTCCTTCAAGGTCAAATGAGGATAGCCAAAAATAAAAGTGCTTATAACTCGCTTATTATTGGTCCCAGAGGTTGGAATGAAAACCAACCTATAGAAAATCATGAGCTGGGAATTTTTTGGTGTGGTCGGATTTCACCTTAGACCCCTCCTTCAAGGTCAAATGAGGATAGCCAAACTTAAAAGTGCTTGAAATAACTTGAAAAATATTGCATTTGGAGTAATTTGTTAAAATATATTGTTCACCTACTTTTGGGTTAGCTATAACATAGTGAAATTACAGACCTATAGCTCATGGCATAGCGGAGCAATAGCTATTTTCTGGTTCTCACTATTGAGTAAATCAGTTGTAACTTGAAAACTATTGCATTTACAGTATTTTGCTTAAATATGTTGTTCAGCTACTTTTAGGTCAGCTATAACAGAGCAAAAATTCAGACATGTAGCTCATTGCATAGCTGAGTAATAGTTACTTTGAGGTTCTCACTCTTGAGTAAATCAGTTGTAACTTGAAAATTATTACATTTAGAGTATTTTGTTAAATATGTTATTCACAGACGTTTTGGTCAGCTATAACATAGTGAAATTGCAGACCTCTATGTCATGGGATAGCTGAGCAATAGCTTCTTTCAGGTTCTCACTGTTGAGTAAATCATTGTATCCAACCTGTAGGAAATCATGGGCTGGGAATCTGTTAATATGGTCCGATTTGACCTTGGAACCCTCCTTCAAGGTCAAATGAGGATAGCCAAACATAAAAGTGCTTATAACTCTCTTATTATTGGTCCCAGAGGTTGGAATGAAAACCAACCTATAGAAAATCATGAGCTGGGAATTTTTTGGTGTGGTCGGATTTCACCTTGGACCCCTCCTTCAAGGTCAAATGAGGATAGCCAAACTTAAAAGTGCTTATAACTCACTTATTATTGGTCCTAGAGGTTTCGAATGGAAAACCAACCTATAGAAAATCATGGGCTGGGAATCTTTTGGTGTGGTCGGATTTGACCTGGGACCCCTCCTTCAAGGGCAGTTGAGGATAGCCAAACTTACAATTGCTTAGAACTCGCTTATTATTGGTCCTACAAGTTTGGGATGGTAAACAAGCTACAGGAAATCATGGGCTGGGAATTTTTTTGTGTGGTCGGATTTGACCTTGGACCCCCTCCTTCCAGGTCAAACGAAGATAGCCAAACTTAAAGTGCTTATAACTCGCGTATTATTGGTCTTGGAGGTTTGGGATGGTAAACCAACATATAGGAAATCATGGGCTGGGATTCTTTTGGTGTGGTCAGATTTGACCTGGGACCCCTCCTTCAAGGGCAGTTGAGGATAGCCAAACTTACAATTGCTTAGAACTCGCTTATTATTGGTCCTACAAGTTTGGGATGGTAAACAAGCTACAGGAAATCATGGGCTGGGAATTTTTTTGTGTGGTCGGATTTGACCTTGGACCCCCTCCTTCAAGGTCAAACAAGGATAGCCAAACTTAAAAAGTGCCTATAACTTACTTATTATTGGTCCGAGAGGTTTGGGATGGTAAACCATCCTAAATTCTTTGGCTGGGAATCTTTTGGTATGGTCAGATTTGACCTTTGGACCCCTTCTTCATGGTGGAACGAGGATATTGCATTTATAGTATTTCTTTAAATATTTTTAACCTACTTTTTACCCTTAAACAATTACCTTGTTACTTTATTTCATAATACCATTTGCAGGGCACAACTTTTTTGTCGTTTTCTTCTGTCAGCTTCGGAATATTTTTCGAACATGTGTCCAGTTACCATTTACTGTATTTCTGTACAGCCCTTTCCCTGATAATTAAGCGTCCCGCAAGGGACGCTTGTTTGTGTATGGGAGAGCTTCAGGCTCCGCCGGCTCCGCCGGCTCCGGCGGCTCCGCCGGCTCCGCCGGCTCCGCCGGCTCCGCATTTTGTTTTCCTTATAACTCTGTAACCGTTAGGCGGATTCTTTTCAAATTTGGCAGGTTTAGGCAGTAGCCTTGGGGAATTTTTTTGAATATGCTGCAGTGACATTTCAACCAATCAGAGAGGTCACATGACCAAAAATGTCTTTTTTCGATGGGGAAGCTTGTCCGGATGATAACTTGAAAGGAATTTTATCAATTCACCTGAAACTTGGCAAATACATTCATTGTATTAAAATCTGGAAATCATTAGATTTTGGCATTGATTGGTCAAGAAATGGCCGAGTAATTAATGATTAATTAATCATTACGAATTTTCCAAATAAGGAAAACACAAAAATGCTTATATCTCGAAAACCGTGCTAGATAGAGCGATTTCGACGAAATTTTTGACCCGCAGGGTATCTCTGCGGAGTAGTTTTCCCAATTTTCAAAAAATTTTTGTCTCGTCCAAAATGGCGGCCATTTTGAATTTTCGAAATTTTCGCAAAAATTGCAAAACACAAAAATGCTTATATCTCAAAAACCGTGCTAGATAGAGCAATTTCGACAAAATTTTTGACCCGCAGGGTATCTCTGCGGAGTACTTTTCCCAATTTTCAAAAAATTTTTGTCTCGCCAAAAATGGCGGCCATTTTGAATTTTCGAAATTTTCGTAAAAATTGCAAAACACAAAAATGCTTATATCTCGAAAACCGTGCTAGATAGAGCGATTTCGATGAAATTTTTGACCCACAGGGTATCTCTGCGGAGTAGTTTTCCCAATTTTCAAAAAAATTTTGTCTCGTCCAAAATGGCGGCCATTTTGAATTTTCGAAATTTTCGCAAAAATTGCAAAACACAAAAATGCTTATATCTCAAAAACCGTGCTAGATAGAGCAATTTCGACGAAATTTTTGACCCACAGGGTATCTCTGCAGAGTACTTTTCCCAATTTTCAAAAAATTTTTGTCTCGCCAAAAATGGCGGCCATTTTGAATTTTCGAAATTTTCGTAAAAATTGCAAAACACAAAAATGCTTATATCTCGAAAACCGTGCTAGATAGAGCGATTTCGACGAAATTTTTGACCCACAGGGTATCTCTGCAGAGTAGTTATCCCAATTTTGAAAAAAATTTTGTCTCGCCAAAAATGGCGGCCATTTTGAATTTTCGAATTTTTCGCAAAAATTGCAAAACATAAAAATGCTTATATCTCGAAAACCCTGCAAGATAGAGCGATTTCGACGAAATTTTTGATCCACAGGGTATATCTGCAGAGTAGCCATGCCAATTTTCAAAAAAATTTTATCTTGCCAAAAATGGCGGCCATTTTACTCACCTACTCAAAATGAGTAAATGCGAATTATCTCTAAAAGTATTGCAGACAGCCAATTTTTCTCAAATAACTCATTCACCTACTTTTGGGAGAGCTTTCACTTGGTGAAGTTTCAGACCCATAGCTAATTACTCACCTACTCAAAATGAGTAAATGCGAATTATCTCTAAAAGTATTGCAGATAGCCAATTTTTGTCAAATTAATCATTCACCTACTTTTGGGAGAGCTTTCACTTGGTGAAGTTTCAGACCCATAGCTAATTACTCACCTACTCAAAATGAGTAAATGTGAATTATCTCTAAAAGTATTGCAGATAGCCAATTTTTCTCAAATAACTCATTCACCTACTTTTGGGAGAGCTTTCACTCTGTGAAGTTTCAGACCCATAGCTAATTACTCACCTACTGAAAATGAGTAAATGCGAATTATCTCTAAAAGTATTGCAGATAGCCAATTTTTCTCAAATAACTCATTCACCTACTTTTGGGAGAGCTTTCACATGGTGAAGTTTCAGACCCATAGCTAATTATTTACCTACTCAAAATGAGTAAATGCTAATTATCTGTAAAAGTATTGCGGATACCCAATTTTTATCAAATAACTCATTCATCTACTTGTGGGAGAGCTTTCACATGGTGAAGTTTCAGACCCATAGCTAATTACTCACCTACTCAAAATGAGTAAATGCGAATTATCTCTAAAAATATTGCAGATAGCCAATTTTTCTCAAATAAATCATTCACCTACTTTTGGGAGAGCTTTCACTTGGTGAAGTTTCAGACCCATAGCTAATTACTCACCTACTCAAAATGAGTAAATGCGAATTATCTCTAAAAGTATTGTAGATAGCCAATTTTTCTCAAATTAATCATTCACCTACTTTTGGGAGAGCTTTCACTTGGTGAAGTTTCAGACCCATAGCTAATTACTCACCTACTCAAAATGAGTAAATGCGAATTACCTCTAAAAGTATTGCAGATAGCCAATTTTTCTCAAATAACTCATTCACCTACTTTTGGGAGAGCTTTCACTTGGTGAAGTTTCACACCCATAGCTAATTACTCACCTACTCAAAATGAGTAAATGCGAATTATCTCTAAAAGTATTGCAGATAGCCAATTTTTCTCAAATAACTCATTCACCTACTTTTGGGAGAGCTTTCACTTGGTGAAGTTTCAGACCCATAGCTAATTACTCACCTACTCAAAATGAGTAAATGCGAATTATCTCTAAAAGTATTGCAGATAGCCAATTTTTCTCAAATAACTCATTCACCTACTTTTGGGAGAGCTTTCACTCGGTGAAGTTTCAGACCCATAGCTAATTACTCACCTACTCAAAATGAGTAAATGCGAATTATCTCTAAAAGTATTGCAGATAGCCAATTTTTCTCAAATAACTCATTCACCTACTTTTGGGAGAGCTTTCACATGGTGAAGTTTCAGACCCATAGCTAATTATTTACCTACTCAAAATGAGTAAATGCTAATTATCTGTAAAAGTATTGCGGATACCCAATTTTTATCAAATAACTCATTCATCTACTTGTGGGAGAGCTTTCACATGGTGAAGTTTCAGACCCATAGCTAATTACTCAGCTACTCAAAATGAGTAAATGCGAATTATCTCTAAAAATATTGCAGATAGCCAATTTTTCTCAAATAAATCATTCACCTACTTTTGGGAGAGCTTTCACTTGGTGAAGTTTCAGACCCATAGCTAATTACTCACCTACTCAAAATGAGTAAATGCGAATTATCTCTAAAAGTATTGTAGATAGCCAATTTTTCTCAAATTAATCATTCACCTACTTTTGGGAGAGCTTTCACTTGGTGAAGTTTCAGACCCATAGCTAATTACTCACCTACTCAAAATGAGTAAATGCGAATTATCTCTAAAAGTATTGCAGATAGCCAATTTTTCTCAAATAACTCATTCACCTACTTTTGGGAGAGCTTTCACTTGGTGAAGTTTCACACCCATAGCTAATTACTCACCTACTCAAAATGAGTAAATGCGAATTATCTCTAAAAGTATTGCAGATAGCCAATTTTTCTCAAATAACTCATTCACCTACTTTTGGGAGAGCTTTCACTTGGTGAAGTTTCACACCCATAGCTAATTACTCACCTACTCAAAATGAGTAAATGCGAATTATCTCTAAAAGTATTGCAGATAGCCAATTTTTCTCAAATAACTCATTCACCTACTTTTGGGAGAGCTTTCACTTGGTGAAGTTTCACACCCATAGCTAATTACTCACCTACTCAAAATGAGTAAATGCGAATTATCTCTAAAAGTATTGCAGATAGCCAATTTTTCTCAAATAACTCATTCACCTACTTTTGGGAGAGCTTTCACTTGGTGAAGTTTCACACCCATAGCTAATTACTCACCTACTCAAAATGAGTAAATGCGAATTATCTCTAAAAGTATTGCAGATAGCCAATTTTTCTCAAATAACTCATTCACCTACTTTTGGGAGAGCTTTCACTTGGTGAAGTTTCACACCCATAGCTAATTACTCACCTACTCAAAATGAGTAAATGCGAATTATCTCTAAAAGTATTGCAGATAGCCAATTTTTCTCAAATAACTCATTCACCTACTTTTGGGAGAGCTTTCACTCGGTGAAGTTTCAGACCCATAGCTAATTACTCACCTACTCAAAATGAGTAAATGCGAATTATCTCTAAAAGTATTGCAGATAGCCAATTTTTCTCAAATAACTCATTCACCTACTTTTGGGAGAGCTTTCACTCTGTGAAGTTTCAGACCCATAGCTATTTATTCACCTACTCAAAATGAGTAAATGCTAATTATCTGTAAAAGTATTGTGGATACCCAATTTTTATCAAATACTCATTCATCTACTTGTGGGAGAGCTTTCACATGGTGAAGTTTCAGACCCATAGCTAATTACTCACCTACTCAAAATGAGTAAATGCGAATTATCTCTAAAAGTATTGCGGATAGCCAATTTTTCTCAAATAACTCATTCACCTACTTTTGGGAGAGCTTTCACTTGGTGAAGTTTCAGACCCATAGATAATTATTCACCTACTCAAAATGAGTAAATGTGAATTATCTCTTAATAGTATTGCAGATAGCCAATTTTTCTCAAATAACTCATTCACCTACTTTTGGAAGAGCTTTCACACACGAAAATGAAAAATTGTGAATATCTCGGAAAAGCTATTTCTTCTGCTTTAATGCTCGGCGGGAGATACACACCGCGGCAGTGGTCTTGACAAAAATTTTTGTCTCCCCAAAAATGGTGGCCAGTTTGAATTTTCAAAGTTTTTGCAAAACACAAAAATGCTTATATCTCGAAAACCGTGCTATATGGAGCGAAATCAACAAAATTTTGGACCTGCTGGGTATCTCTGCAGAGTAGCCATGCCAATTTTCAAAATATTTTTGTCTCACCAAATATAGCGGACATTTTTAATTTTTTTATTTTTTGCAAAACACAAAAATGCTTATATCTTGAAAACCGTGCTAGATAGAGCAGACTGCGCTGACTTTGGTTGCCACAACAGTATAAGGCTAGAAACGAAGCATTTTCTTAATACTTTAGCACTCACCTTTATAGCCTTTTCGGGACGCTTTGTTTTTGCTATGCAAAAACATTATCTTTTTTTTTTGCGAGCGATCCTCTAGTTATCCTTTCCTCTCATTATCACCATCACAAATCAAAAACATTCAGTCAGCTGACACAGTGCCCGTTCACGGGCACTCTCCTCTTGTTTTGTTATTTATGGTCCATAGGTTATAGTCACCCCAAGGCATTGCCAGTGACATAGAGACACTTTTCCTGCAAAAAAACAAAACAAAAAAAAAAAAACTTATCACTTTTGCCTTATGTCTTATCAGAAATGGTGATATGTACATTTTGGCTTTATTTGAGAGATAGAGAAGTTTCAGTCAATTTATTGGTTTGGGGAATATGTGGAAAGGCATCTGCTTGTTACTAGTGACCATTTTGAATATTTGGAGAAAAGCACATTTGTCTCAGAAATGGAAGAATATAGGGCAATTTCGGTGAAATTTTTGGCCCAGAATGTTTAATGTGAAGGCATCTGTCCATTTTTCTTCCGAAAAATTGTTCTCTGCCATTTTTGGTGGGCATCTTATATTTCTGCACACAAAAACAAATTTATCTTTTGCTGTGTTTTTGCAGTGCGAAAACAATTGTCTCTCTTTGAGAATGCAACACTGTAACATTTGTCTTACTTTTCCTTTGGATATGTCTTAGTCCCTCCTTATTCTCGAAATTTTATCTTTTTAAACTAGCCAAGAATATAACTATTAAAAAATACCTTATCCATCGAGGGTGATAAATCATAAAATCCATGCAGATCTGTGTATTCGTCTGTTTCCCAGAGCTGTTAGAAGAGAGGTACCCCCACCCAAAGTGTGAAATTGGATCTTTCTTACTTTTTTATGAATTTTTAGGTGGGTTGCATGTGACCAACACACCTATTAGATTGATGTGTCCGACATCTGTCTGTCCATCCACATTTTCGTTTTTGGACTCTAACTCGAAAACGCTTTGTCTGATCGAATTCAAACTTGACAGGGAGATAGATCACCATCACAGCAAGGTTCCTTTCAAAATTGGTGTAGTTCTGTGTGTTTGTTTCTCTGTGTTTTGTCAGTTTGTCCGTCAAGAATTTCAGTTTCCGTACTCTAACTCGAAAACGGTTTGTCCAATCGAATTCAAACTTGACATTGAGATTGATCACTATCATAGCTAGGTCCCTTTCGAAATTGGTGTAATTCCGCCTGTTCATTTGTCTGTCAACATTTCCGTTTCCGGACTGTAACTCAAAAACGCTTTGTCCAATCGAATTCAAACTTGACAGGGAGATACATCACCATCATAGTTAAGTTGCTTTCGAAATTGGTGTAATTCCGTCCTTTCGTTTGTCCGTTTATAGCATAGATACAATTATGTAAGCTAGATTACAAGTTTTACGTTTCTTAGCACGTCTAACACATTCACCTTAACTGGGTGAGCTAACATTTCTTTCCTTGTTTCTAAATGTAATTACAGCAGTCGCTAAGCTTATTGCTGCCTGCGCAACCCGCCTTTTGGGGCATCTTTGACCCTCTTGTTAATTATTTTTAATGCATTAAAATTCATGAATTCATGCAATAAATCACTTATAACTAAAAAAGTATAGGATTTAGACCATTTTGTTAAATATGTTTTTCACCTGTTTTTGTTTCAGCTATGACATAGTAAAATTTCAGACCTGTAGCTCATTACAAGGGTGAGCACTAGGTACACAAACTATGCATGATGTGCATAAAAACAATCACTACAATGCTGATATGTACAGAGTGAATCCCCCCCAACTCCCCTTTACATAAAAATGCTGGTGAGAAAAGAATTGCCTCTGTGCATTGGGGTGTGGGGGATGATGTGTAAGGCGGTGGGGGGGTATGTGTGTGTCACTTCATTCAAACAAAGAAGGGAACAGTAGCGTTCCATGTTTATCTCTTATGTCTTATGTGTTGGGTAACTAATACATACAAGAAAATGAAAGTAAATGGGAAGCTTCATTTCGACTGAGCTTTATCAAGCCTAGCTGTGTGCGCTGTTCTTTCAAATGTATATATATATTTCTTTCACCTTTGCCCATTTCAGGTAGACATCTAAATTTAATTAATTTTAGCTCAAGTGGGAAATCCTCTAAAGCTTGCTGAAGAGTTAGGAGTATGAAAAAATCAAACACATTTTGGATACCCTGGGTATTAAGGACTATTTCGTCCAGAAAAAAAATTTTAATTCTGAATTTCTGACAGTGGTGTTGAAATTTTGTTGAAATGGATCAGCACTATAACATAGTAAAGTTGCATACCTGTAGCTCATTGCATAGTTAAGCAATACCTACTTTCAGGTTCTCACTGTTCAGTAAATCAGTTGAAACTTGAAAATTATTGCATTTACAGTATTTTCTCATCTATGTTTATTATTCATCTATGATTGGGTCAGCTATAACATAGTAACAGTGCATAGATGAGCAATAGCTACTTTCAGGTTTTCACTCTTGAGTTAATCAGTTGTCACTTAAAATTATTGCATTTAGAGAATTTTTTCTGAAAAATGTTATTATCTACTTGGAATGGCATAGCTGAGCCAAGGCTGTAAATCAGTTGTAACTTGAAAACTATTGCATTTACAGTAATTTAAGACCAATTTTCAGGATATTTTTACCCTAGGATTGTTACACATATCCCTGGTGGTATTTCCCAAGCAGCAAATACCATCCTGTCAAATACTCCAAAAGAGAGGAATCCTGAAATACTAGATAAGGTTGTATCTTTATGTATTTGATGGTTTTAAATTCCCCTGACTTGTACACATTAACTGTTTGATGGCATTTTAAGTTGTTTACAATTCTTATGACTAATAGGGCCTTGTTGCTCTGGTGACTGGAGGGGCTTCAGGCCTTGGTCGGGCCACGGCAGAGAGGTTTGCCCAGCAAGGAGCTCGAGTGGTGATTTGTGATCTTCCCAACTCCTCCGGACAGGAACTGGCTGACAGTTTGGGAGGGGAGACCTTGTTTGCTCCCACTGATGTAAGTCTGAGATAATTTTGAATATTTAGCAGATTTTACTTAATATACACGATTTTGAACAGAATACTTTTTCTTGTATGGTATTGGTAATTTTGTAAATGCCCTCATAAAATTAACAATGATTGCATTATTTCTTGAGTTGAAACAGCGTAATAAATTACTGATTAACTGTTTATAGTATATGTGGACAAAGGGAAGATATAGACCAGGAAACAGACAAGAGGGAATACTTAAAATGTCAAATGCACTTGTTTAATGAATGTAAAGGATATTGTTACGATAATAAACATTGCAAACAGTATGGCTGATGAAGAAGTGGTAGAAAAAGAGAAAGATAATGCAAATTGTTGGGTAGTTTGCGAGTAAATACCATACTTTATATTTTTAACCTCATGTAGAGATAAAATACTTTAAGTACCTTTTCAGGCTGTGCCACCAGATATTATGAATTCAAATGAATAGTGACAATAGTGTAAAATCCCATATGAGGTGATGCACATAAGAAAACAGTTGACCGGTTCAATAATATTGACACCAAGTCCTTGTGTTGGTTAGTGTTGTTAATTCTTTAATCTTAAGTCATTTCTTTCAACATTAGAATCAAATGGTTTTGTTATGCAAATGTGTAAATCTTTCCAACCCTCACTCCCTGTCAGTTTGCACAACAATCAAATTAGATGACACCTGTGTTGGTTACAGGTAACTTCTGAGAATGACATGACCGCTGCCCTGAAGGCGACTGACAAGGCATTTGGCCGGCTCGATGTGGCTGTGAACTGTGCAGGCATCGGCATTGCCAAAGTCATCTACAACATCAAGAATGATGGAGTGCATCCACTGGATGAATTCAACAAAGTTGTTGCAGTATGGAGCTTTCTTTTAATTTTACCAAATATACGTGTGGATGTTGCCCTGTTTTCAGCACACATATCTAGGTTTTAAATTATGTGTCACTCCAAATATTATAATATTCTGGTGGTTGATTTCAACTGGTTTTTATAAGTTTATAAGCATGTGCATTATTCAGCTTTAACAAGTAGACCACTTTTATTAATACAGAGGAACAGAGTCGGTACTTTCAAAGAGTTTTCTGTTGTAACAAAGCCTTTCATCTCCTTGTTTTGAGCACCGATCATGGTGCAATGACCCCAGTTATAGAATGTGAGCTAAATTCCTACTAATTTTTGGCCTCTGGTCAAGTTAGTATGTCTGCAGGCGAGTCTGGAGAGGTTGTGTTACTTGTGTGTGTATACTGAATATACTGTGTTTGAAGTGGTGTAGGGATTGCTACTCAATCTTTCCATATCGATCAATCATCCCAGAGACGCACCAATATCCATAGATGCTACCAGCACTTCAATATCGAAATAAACAGTCAACTGTTGTGGAGCCATCATAGTACACATTTGTTGTGAAGGTCCATACTAAACTGAGCGAGTGCTTGAAGTTGAGCCAATTCCGTCCACATATTATTTGCCCCAGTTATTGATATGAGTCACACTCGTAATGATTTAATGCATTATATGCTGTATGTTTCTGGTCTTTATTTTCTTTTATAAATGTTTTTTTCCATTTTTCCAAAGCAGTACAAGAACAATAATACTATACTGTATGCTTCTAGGTGAACCTCTCGGGTACATTTAACGTGACACGCCTTGCCGTACAGATGATGGCCAAGAATACGCCAACAGCAGACAACCAACGCGGTGTGGTGATCAACACGTCGAGTGTGGCAGGATACGAGGGACAGCGGGGCCAGACAGCATACTCTGCAAGTAAAGGAGGGATCCTTGGTATGACATTACCCATGGCCAGAGACCTGGCTACTGCCGGGATCCGAGTGAATGCCATCGCTCCAGGTAAATACACAGAGTGTTAAAACCTCGGGCAGATCAAATAACAAGCATGACACTACCCATGGCCAGAGACCTGGCTACTGCCGGGATCCGAGTGAATGCCATCGCTCCAGGTAAATACACAGAGTGTTAAAACCTCGGGCAGATCAAATAACAAGCATGACACTACCCATGGCCAGAGACCTGGCTACTGCTGGGATCTGAGTGAATGCCATCGCTCCAGGTAAATACACAGAGTGTTAAAACCTCGGGCAGATCAAATAACAAGCATGACACTACCCGTGGCCAGAGACCTGGCTACTGCTGGGATCTGAGTGAATGCCATCGCTCCAGGTAAATGCACAGAGTGTTAAAACACCAAGCAAATCATATAATAAGCATGACACTACCCGTGGTTAGAGACATCTTCGCTTATGGTGTAAAACAGAGGTACAGAAACAGAACTTGATGCTAGCTCTGGCCAAGATTCTGGCTGATTAATAGATGCAACTGAGCATCATCATTCCAGTCAAAGTGCAACAATGCAGTAATAAAACAGGGAACAGACTAGTGTAGGGATTGGTCCTTGATCTTTCAATACTGATCGATCATCTCACAGAACTGCCGATATATCGACACATACTACCAGCATTTCAATATCAAAACCACATACAAGAAACAGACAAAATAAAATAAACAGTAATTTTACTGCTTAAACAAATATTTATTAATACCTTAAAAAGCACACATACAGCAGAAATTAATTATTTCAAGTTTGACGTCATCTTTGTTTACATTGTCAGTGACCTACTTCCTGCTTCACAGAAGAGATACAAAACCTCACAGCTAGAACACAGGAAAGCATGAAAACTAGTGCTTCCGCGAGCCATCAAAGTACCGACTCGAGTTTCATGAATCACCGACAAGTCAACTCGAGTTGAACTCGAGTCAATAACAATATTTCAAAACACCCACACCTTTAATATATATGCACTAATATGATTCCTTTCATAGTAAAATCTATTTTTAACCACATTCCAACAAAATTTGTCATATTTTACCTGCAAAATAAGGATCAACATTCTCACCATGTTGAGAAATAAAACCAACGTTTTGATTGGTTGTTTTATCATTGGCTTTACGTCGTAATAGATAAATATGAAGGAAAATATTAAGTAAACAAGTCAAATTAAGCGTCCCTTGCGGGACGCTTGTTTGTGTATGGGAGACCTTCAGGCTCCGCCGGCTCCGCAGGCTCCGCATTTTGTTTTCCTTATAACTCTGTAACCGTTAGGCGGATTCTTTTCAAATTTGGCAGGTTTAGGCAGTAGCCTTGGGGAATTTTTTTGATTATGCTGCAGTGACATTTCAACCAATCAGAGAGGTCACATGACCAAAAATGTCTTTTTTCGATGGGGAAGCTTGTCCGGATGATAACTTGAAAGGAATTTTATCAATTCACCTGAAACTTGGCAAATACATTCATTCTATTAAAATCTGGAAATCATTAGATTTTGGCATTGATTGGTTAAGAAATGGCCGAGTAATTAATGATTAATTAATCATTATGAATTTTCCAAATAAGGAAAACACAAAAATGCTTATATCTCGAAAACCGTGCTAGAGAGCGATTTCGACGAAATTTTTTTACCTACAGGGTATCTCTGCAGAGTAGCCATGCCAATTTTCAAAAAAATTTTGTCTCGCCAAAAATGGCGGCCATTTTGAATTTTCGAATTTTTCGCAAAAATTTCAAAACATAAAAATGCGTATATCTCGAAAACCCTGCTAGATAGAGCGATTTCGACGAAATTTTTGATCTACAGGGTATCTCTGCAGAGTAGCCATGCCAATTTTCAAAAAAATTTTGTCTTGCCAAATATGGCGGCCATTTTGAATTTTCGAATTTTTCGCAAAAATTGCAAAACATAAAAATGCTTATATCTCGAAAACCCTGCTAGATAGAGCGATTTAGACGAAATTTTTGAACTACAGGATATCTCTGCAGAGTAGCCATGCCAATTTTCAAAAAAAATTTGTCTCGCAAAAAATGGCGGCCATTTTGAATTTTCGAATTTTTGCGCAAAAATTGCAAAACACAAAAATGCTAATATCTCGAAAACCGTGCTACATAGAGCGATTTCGACGAAATTTTTGATCTTCAGGGTATCTCTGCAGAGCAGCTATCCCAAAGAGCTCTCACTCGGTGAAGTTTCAGACCCGTAGCTAATTATTCACCTATTCAAAATGAGTAAATGCTAATTATCTCAAAAACTATTGCGGATACCCAATTTTTATCAAATAACTCATTCATGTACTTTTGGAAGAGCTTTCACATGGTGAAGTTTCAGACCCATAGCTAATTACTCACCTACTCAAAATGAGTAAATGCGAATTACCTCTAAAAGTATTGCGGATACCCAATTTTTATCAAATAACTCATTCATCTACTTTTGGGAGAACTTTCACTTGGTGAAATTCCAGACCCGTAGGTAATTACTCACCTACTCAAAAGGAGTAAATGTGAATTATCTCTTAATAGTATTGCAGATAGCCAATTTTTCTCAAATAACTCATTCACATACTTTTGGGAGAGCTTTCACTTGGTGAAGTTTCAGACCCATAGCTAATTATTCACCTACTCAAAATGAGTAAATGCGAATTATCTCTAAAAGTATTGCGGATACCCAATTTTTATCAAATAACTCATTCACCTACTTTTGGGAGAGCTTTCACTCGGTGAAGTTTCAGACCCGTAGTTAATTATTCACCTACTCAAAATGAGTAAATGCTAATTATCTCAAAAACTATTGCGGATACCCAATTTTTATCAAATAACTCATTCATGTACTTTTGGAAGAGCTTTCACATGGTGAAGTTTCAGACCCGTAGATAATTACTCACCTACTCAAAATGAATAAATGCGAATTATCTCTTAAAATATTTGCAGATAGCCAATTTTTCTCAAATAACTCATTCACCTACTTTTGGAAGAGCTTTTCACATGGTGAAGTTTCAGACCCATAGCTAATTACTCACCTACTCAAAATGAGTAAATGCGAATTATCTCTAAAAGTATTGCAGATAGCCAATTTTTTCTCAAATAACTCATTCACCTACTTTTGGGAGAGCTTTCACTCGGTGAAGTTTCAGACCCGTAGCTAATTACTCACCTACTCAAAATGAGTAAATGCTAATTATCTCAAAAACTATTGCGGATACCCAAATTTTATCAAATAACTCATTCATGTACTTTTGGGAGAGCTTTCACATGGTGAAGTTTCAGACCCGTAGATAATTACTCACCTACTCAAAATGAGTAAATGTGAATTATATCTTAAAAGTATTGCAGATAGCCAATTTTTCTCAAATAACTCATTCACCTACTTTTGGAAGAGCTTTCACATGGTGAAGTTTCAGACCCATAGCTAGTTACTCACCTACTGAAAGTGAGTAAATGCGAATTATCTCTAAAAGTATTGCAGATAGCCAATTTTTCTCAAATAACTCATTCACCTACTTTTGGGAGAGCTTTCACTTGGTGAAGTCTCAGACCCATAGCTAACTATTCACCTACTCAAAATGAGTAAATGCTAATTATCTGTAAAAGTATTGCGGATACCCAATTTTTATCAAATACTCATTCATCTACTTGTGGGAGAGCTTTCACTTGGTGAAGTTTCAGACCCATAGCTAATTATTCACCTACTCAAAATGAGTAAATGCGAATTATCTCTAAAAGTATTGCGGATACCCAATTTTTATCAAATAACTCATTCATCTACTTTTGGGAGAACTTTCACTTGGTGAAATTCCAGACCCGTAGGTAATTACTCACCTACTCAAAAGGAGTAAATGTGAATTATCTCTTAATAGTATTGCAGATAGCCAATTTTTCTCAAATAACTCATTCACCTACTTTTGGAAGAGCTTTCACACACGAAAATGAAAAATTGTGAATATCTCGGAAAAGCTATTTCTTCTCCTTTAATGCTCGGCGGGAGATACACACCGCAGCAGTGGTCTTGTCAAAAATTTTTGTCTCCACAAAAATGGTGGCCATTTTGAATTTTCAAAGTTTTTGCAAAACACAAAAATGTTTATATCTCGAAAACCCTGCTACATGGAGCGAACTGAACAAAATTTTTGACCTGCTGGGTATCTCTTCAGAGTAGCCATGCCAATTTTCAAAAATATTTTTGTCTCACCAAATATAGCGGACATTTTGAATTTTTGAATTTTTTGCAAAACACAAAAATGCTTATATCTTGAAAACTGTGCTACATAGAGCAGACTGCGCTGACTTTGGTTGCCACAACAGTATAAGGCTAGAAACGAAGCATTTTCTTAATACTTTAGCACTCACCTTTATATCCTTTTCGGGACGCTTTGTTTTTGGTATGCAAAAACATTGTCTTTTTTTTTGCGAGCGATCCTCTAGTTGTGCTTTTATTGCATCTTTGTACACTGGCAAGTGGTTTATTATGTCCACCCCACTGGGGGGGTGGACATATTATTTTTGCTTTTTCCGGCGTCCCACTTGGTTTCCAGACATTTTAGGCAACAGTTCTTATCCTATCTTTACCAAATTTGGCATGCAGGTTTATTGGGTTAATAGCTTGTATGGGATTGCTTTTGGTGATGATAGCTCTATAGCTAACTGAGTAATAGCTACTTTGATACTTTTGAGTATGTCTTTGGTTTCCAGACATTTTAAGGAATGCTATTAAGCCTAGCTTTCTGAAATTTGGTATGGAGGTTCATTGGGTTAATAGGTTGTATGGGATTGCTTTTGGGGGGAATTGCTTCATAGATGAGTGAGTAATTAATTAAATAAATGAGTAATTGGCTATTTTGAATACTGAAAAAGGCAAATGCGCTCATATCTCCTAAACCATGCGAGATAGAGCGATTTCGTCGAAATTTTCGACCCCCAGGATATCTAGGGAATGTAATCTTTGTAATTTTGAAAAAAATTTCCCCTCCCCAAAAATGGCGGCCATTTTGAATTTTCGAATTTTTGCCAAAAATGGCAAAACACAAATTTGCTTCTATCTCCTTAACCGTGCGAGATAGAGCGATTTCGTCGAAATTTTCGACCCACAGGGTATGTAAGGAATGTACTCTTTGCAATCTTCAAAGAAATTTCCCCCTTCTCAAAATTGGCGGCCATTTTGAATTTTCGAATTTTTGCCAAAAATGGCAAAACACAAATTTGCTTCTATCTCCTTAACCGTGCGAGATACAGCGATTTCGTCGAAATTTTCGACCCATAGGGTATCTAAGGAATGTACTCTTTGCAATCTTCAAAGAAATTTCCCCCTTCTCAAAATTGGCGGCCATTTTGAATTTTCGAATTTTTGCCAAAAATGGCAAAACACAAATTTGCTTCTATCTCCTTAACCGTGCGAGATACAGCGATTTTGTCGAAATTTTCGACCCACAGGTTATCTCAGAAATGCACTCTTACCAATTTTCAAAAAAATTCCCCTCCGCAAAAATGGCGACCATTTTGAATTTTCGAATTTGCAATTTCGAATTTTCGAATCAACAAATTTGCTTCTATCTCCTTAACCATGCGAGATAGTGATTTCGTCGAAATTATCAAGCAACAGGGGATCTGACCAATGTACTCTTGGCAATTTTCAAAAAATTTTCCCCTCCCCAAAAATGGCGGCCATTTTGAATTTTCGAATTTTTGCCAAAAATGGCAAAACACAAAATTGCTTCTATCTCCTTAACCGTGTGAGATAGAGGGATTTCGTCGAAATTTTCGACCTACAGGGTATCTGAGCGATGTACTCTTGGCAATTTTCAAAAATTTTCCTCTTCCCACATATGGCGGCCATTTTGAATTTTCGAATTTTTGCCCAAAATGGAAAAACACAAATTGGCCTTAACCGTGCAAAATAGAGTTATTTCGTTGAAATTATCGACCCATAGGGTATCAAAGAAATGTACTCTTGGCAATTTTCAAAAACTTTTCCTTTTCCCAAAAATGGCGGCCATTTTGAATTTTCAAATTTTTGCCAAAAATAAAAAAACAGAAATTTGCTTCTATCTTCTTAACCGTGCAAGATAGAGTGATTTTGTCAAAATTTTCAACCCAACCAATGCAAAAAGGGCTGAAGCTGAAATAATTTACATCTACACTAATAAATATTTAAGCATCATTGATATATTTTACAAATGAAACAGGGTCTTGTAAGACTACTGTACAATTTTGCCAAAAGGTTCATGGGGTGGACATTACACATGATAATGTGTGTTCTTCTATGCTATCCTCTTTCTATTCATATGTCGCACCTACTATCAACAGGGCGTCCTATTTCTAGTTTATATACTTTTTGAAGTATTTTAAAGAAATTTGAGTTTGCAATAAGACAAACTCACGTTCACGAGTTGAACAAAAACGATATGAAACTCGAGTTGGCGAGTTGTCACGAGAGCACTAAATAATAGTGAAAACTATTGTTTGGATTTTTATTCATTTTATTTCATATTGTAGAAATGTATTTTTGGTGCATAAATAGTATTTTTTGATAATTTTGTGAATTAATATGTGCAAGTTTTCAATGAACCTGTACTATCACCCACGGATTACGTTAACGGTCCCGATATTGAAATATCGATTGATCCACTACCCTAAATATTCGTTCGTTATTGATCATCAACATGGTGCTCGATCCCCACACTAGAACAGACCAGCTGTTAACCATGAGGATCAGACTCTGTGTGACACTGACTGGTGACCTGTCTGAAGCCAGTTTAAAGTGAACATAATCATCCCAGGTTGTTGCATGATGTGAAAGCGTGTTGAATACATGGGATTGTTCAAAACAACCAGTTCGGTTTGTACCTATCTGAGGAATTATTTTTCATTCTTGCCTAAACCTTTCACTAGTCAGTGTAACTCAAGATGTAATAAAATAACAGAGGCAATAAGGCATTCTTAATATTATAGCTCTCGAACATTTTCCCTACAATGGTCTGCTGTAAAATGTCATTTATCTGCAGTTTCTGTATCTTAGCCTCTGATAGACAGAAGTTAGCATCATATATAAAAGTTTAATTAGGTCAGATCATGTCAAGACACCTCTGGTTCTTTGGTTACATTTTCTTGGTTTCTATATTTTAATCTAGGTCTGTTTGAGACTCCCCTGCTAGGTCAGCTACCTGAGAAGGTGCGTAAGTACCTGGCAAGTACCATTCCATTTCCTGCACGCCTGGGTCTGCCTGAGGAGTACGCCCACCTGGCACAGGCTATTGTGGAGAATCCTGTACTGAATGGAGAATGTATTCGATTGGATGGTGCCCTCAGAATGCAGCCGTAGGGACGGTAAGATCTGAAGCAATGGAGCAGCCTGTGTGAGAAGTGGGATGTAAGTTTAATATATGGAGTAAGACATCTGACACTTGGTACTGGGAACACCTCTTCAGACGGACAAATTAAATGGTTAACTTTAAATTTCACCGATATAAACAGTTTGATTAGATTTGGAAAAACTTAAATTGTAAAATGAAGGGCTGCTACTGGTGCATTGTAACATACTGTGCACTTTTTCCCAAAGAAAATGTTACATTTTATGGCAACTAATGCTGTGTGTTTGTAAATGAGAATGTTTTTTGTAAAGGTTTCACAAAGGACTAAGATTGGTACTCTTTGTGATGTACTCGTAACGTTTATATGATTCAATATTTTCTTTCTAATTCTGTATTTACATTAATTCATTTGTTTATTCTGTGAACCAGTTTGTGTTTAAGGTCTACAATAAATCTGATAAGTCTGATTGGTTAGGTAGGAACAAGAGGAGTGTCATATTCAGGTATCTGTATAATACATAGTTGTGTGAGACGTTTGTGTATCAGAATGGACACTTCTTTGTCACTTGTATGATGATCACTAGGCGGAGTACAATTCACCGAGATTCATGAGTTACATTTTTGAAAGGAATTCAGTTAAATTTTTGAAGGGATTTAACAAGTTTGACATTTGCACCCTACTTGTGTTTGTGGAGGATGATCTGATCAATGCAATGCACTGTTGGTGTTCAGTTAGATTTCCCTGCTTTAGTAGCACTTCCTGTATGTACTCTTGTGTATGGACACTTTGTGATCCGACACTTAACTAGTAATTGTTTGTAGCTGGCTGGTTTCTGCCAAATTTAACAATATTATTGCTCAGATATCATTTCATCTGAATATTGTATGTAACCGTTTCAAACAGCTGTTTGATGTGTTATAGTGAAAATATATTATGGAGAATAAACTAGCATTGATAAAAACTGGAGAGTCATGTTATTTAGATTAAAAAAAACATACTTGAGGGCCGTCTCATTTCTTCGCGGCTGTCAGAGTTTCATTTTGCCCCCTTTCATTTTTTAGTGGTCAAAAAGGTGAGAGAAATTGAAGAAGAAGTTGAATTTGTCCCATTCATTACCATATTATGATTAATATTTCTGGTCGTATCACCACTACTGCAGTGAATTCCTTTGATCTGTGATAACCAGTTTCTGGCCAAAAAACTTGGGATGGGAGTATTATATGGACAAGAGTAAAAGTCTGTTTCTTGGTAACCTTAAGCTTCAATTGTAATGTCAATGAGGTATTTGTGGTCAATTTTAATGGCATCACACACCATTGTCCACGTATGCATCCGCGTGAACAACTTCTCCAAAAGTACCAGGCCCAGAGATATATGGTTTCTTTTAAAAGATACCTTATCAAACAAGGATTAAAAATTGTTCAAGGCATGCAGATCTGTCTGTTTGTCTGTTCCCCAGAGCCATATATGAGTAAATCACTCGTAACTTCAAAACTATTGCATTTAGAGAATTTTGTTTAATATGTTATTCACCTACTTATAACAGAATAAAATTGCAGGACCAGTAACTCATTGCATAGCTGAGCAATAGCTACTTTCAGGTTATCACTGTTGAGTCAATCAGTTGTAACTTGAAGATTATTGGATTTAGAGAATATGTTACTCACATACTTTTGGGTCAGCTATAACATAGTAAAATTGAAGATGTGTAGCTCATTGCATTGCTGAGAAATAGCTACTTTCAGGTTCTGACAGTTGATTAAATCAGTTTTAACTTGAGAAGTATTGCATTTAGAGCATTTTGTTAAAATTTGTTCTTCAGCTACTTTTCCATAGCTACAACATGATGAGTAACTTTAGTGTCTATCCAAATAACTAACTGACTAATACCTACTTTCCCTTTAAGGTTAAATTAGTCCTTGGTACTTTTAACCCCTTTCCTTTATTGTTGGTCCAAGAAATTTTGTGTGTGAAGAAGAGCTGTTACAAGGGAGGTACCCTATCATAGACTTGTGTTAAATTTTAACACCCTTTCATTATTTTCTCTGTGAACATTAGAGGGATTTTGCTTATATATACTGGGTCAGCGAAAGATTACTTTGTTAAGGTATCAGCTCTTAATCTCTAGTCACTATGCACCAACATTTTGAACTCTTCCTTTGTGTAAGAACCATTTCCTTAGTAGCTGCTTAGGAAGCACTTTAATGGTTAACTTTGTACTTTACGTCTGAATACCATTTGTATCACACAACTTTTGTGTCCTTTTGTGCTTTCACTTGTACTCAAAAACTCAAAACACATAGTTAGCTGACACAGAGTCCGTTCATGGGCACTGATTGCTTGTTTGTTGCTTGGCTCAGTTCTCACACCTTATCTTGAATTGTGTTTCACTTAATGTGTGTAACAGTATATATCTTTTCTTCTATGAACCTGCAAAAGTTTGATCTTGACTCTTCATTTAAGATCACCTAGAAAGCACAAAAGTTCCCACAACAACACCTGTTTTAGCCAGTTTACCCCACAACCTTTAAATGCAGTGCAGGTATTTTTTTACCCATGGCATCTGTCTAGGCTGGCAGGCAGCAGGCATAATCTTTTGAGGACTGTATCTCTAAAATTTTGAGGCATACTTGGTGGGGACATTGGACAGTGGGTAATTTTGTGCAGCATCATGGTGTGACCTTAATTTGACCTTGCCATAGTGAAACTGACCTTCAAAATTTCATTTAACCATATCTCCAAATCTTAAGGTATGGAGATTTGATACTTGGCTGGGACATTAGGAACTGATTTTTATATATAATTGTATCCACTGCCGCGCGTAGAGAGATTTTTGGCGTTAACGCTCTAAGAGGAAAACTACACCAGCTAGGTTCACCAAATTTGCAGGATATCTTCATTGAGAGGTAAACTTCTCTGGGACTTTAAATAGCCTCATTCTGAAAAACAAGATGGCCGCCGTGGGTATTTCTTTGAAAATAATCTACATTTTTCTACTGGCTGTTTCTCATACGTAGAAGATTGAATCTCTTGATAGGTGATATGTATAACAGATATACATGTCCTCTATAACCTTGCACACATTTGACCTTGAAGCTCTTAATTCATGGTCATCCACGGAGTGCCAAAGTAAGCCGCATAGTGGACTTTAAAAGTGCCTATCTCCCTTATTATTGGTCCTAGAGATTTGCATTGTGAAACCAACCTATAGGAAATCATGTTCTGCGAATCTTCTGATGTTGTCAGATTTGACCTTGGACCCCTCCTTCAAGGTCAAACGAGGATAGGAGGATAGCCGAACTTAAAACTGCTTATAACTCGCTTATTATTGGTCCTAGAGGTTTGGGATGGTAAAGCAACATATAGGAAATCATGGGCTGGGAATCTTCTGGTGTGGTCGGATTTGACCTTGGGCCCCTCCTTCAAGGTCAAACGAGGATAGCCAAACTTCAAACTGCTTATAACTCGCTTATTTTTGGTCGTAGAGGTTTGGGATGGTAAGTCAACCCATAGGAAATCATGACTGGGAATCTTTTGGTGTGGTCGGATTTGACCTTGGGCCCCTCCTTCAAGGTCAAACGAGGATAGCCAAACATAAAAGTGCTTATAACTCGCTTATTATTGGTCCTAAAGGTTTGGGATTGTAAACCAACATATAGGAAATCATGGGCTGGGAATCTTCTGGTGTCAACGGATTTGACCTTGGGTCCCTCCTTCAAGGTGAAACGAGGATAGCCAAACTTAAAAATGCTTTATAACTCGCTTATTATTGGTCCTAGAGGTTTGGGATGATAAACCAATCTATAGGGAATCATGGGCTGGGAATCTTATGGTTTGGTCAGATTTAACCTTTGACCCCTCCTTCAAGGTCAAACGAGGATAGCCAAGGTTAAAAGTGCTTATAACTTGCTTATTATTGGTCCTAGAGGTTTGGGATGGTAAACCAACCTATAGGAAATCATGGGCAGGGAATCTTTTGGTGTGGTCGGATTTGACCTTGGGCCCCTCCTTCAAGGTCAAACGAGGATAGCCAAAGTTAAAAGTGCTTATAACTCACTTATTATTGATCCTAGAGGTTTACAATGTGAAACCAACTCATACAAAGTCTTTGGCTATGATTCTTCTGATGTTACATTTGACCTTTGGCCCCTCCTTCAAGGTCAAATGATGGTTCACTGGCTTTGGTGAGTTGTCTTTCCAGTGGATACAAGTTTGCATCGGTTCTCCGATGCGTATGTCTAGTTTTACCTAATTGTGCTATCTCCATTGACATATACTTTAATTTATAAAGGTCAAATTTAACACTAGGAAGATTTGCAGGCCATGATTTCCTTTAAGTTGTTTTCACATTCCAAACCCCTAAGACCAGTGATGAAGGAGATGTAAGGCCATAAATACTCTCGATCAAGCCTTCCTTGCCATATACATTTCAAGCAAATTTGATGAAGCTAGCTGCAATATTTTAAGTTTAAGAATATCTTCAATCATCTTTGGAGGCAATTTCATAATGATGCCAAAATTTTTTAGAGGCATGTTTTCATTCTCTGCAAATTTAGTGAAGATATCTTCACTTCTTAAATGAATGAGATCTGCACAAATAAATGAGATATGTAAAAAAACATGACTAACACATAAACAGCAGACAGGGAAAGTGTTTCATAATCTTCAGATTGGGCCCTCAACCAGAGGGAGATATTAGAAGGGGACATTATTACAAATTTACCATTGAACAAAGAGTAATCTGAGATTCTGAAGAGAATCAATCCATAGTTGTCACTGAATTGAGCTGCAGTAAATTTACCTCTATTTACCTATTTAGTATTCTATTTGACATTTATCTTGATAGGCTTCAAAAACAACTGTAATCAACTCCTTCCGCACTTTCCAATCAATATTCTTGGTAATGTTTTCACCCATGGTGTCTGGATGGGCGGGTGGGTGGATGGGTGGACGGCGGGAAAAAGTTTGTCTGGGCTGTATCTCAGAAACTGTAAGGTGTAGGAAGTTCATACTTGGTAGGGACATTGGTTTGGGAGTGTAGGTGTGCAGTGTCATGGTGTGACCTTGATTTGACCTCTGACCTAGCCGCAGTGATCTTGAGTTTGAAAATCTTGTCCGGGCTATATCTCGGCAACCGTAAGGTGTTGGAAGTTGATACTTGGCAGGGACATTAGTTCAGGGTTGTAGGTGTGCAACGTCATGGTGTAACCCTTGATTTGACCATTGACCTTGCCAAGGTGACCTTGACCTTTAAAATCTTGTCCGGGCTATATCTCGGAAACCATAAGGTGTAGGAAGTTGATATTCGGTAGCAACATTGGTTAGGGGGTGTAGATTTGCAACTTCATGGTGTGATCTTGATTTGACCTACATTGCTGTAGTGACCTTGACCTATAAAATCTTGTCCGGGCTATATCTTGGAAACCGTAAGGTGTAGGGAATTGATATTTGGTAGGGACATTGGTTAGGGGTTGTAGGTGTGCAACATCATGGTGTAACCCTGATTTGACCTTTGACCTTGCTGTAGTGACCTTGACCTATAAAATCTTGTCCGGGCTATATCTGAGAAACTGTAAGGTGTAGGAAGTTGTTACTTGGTAAGGATATTGGTTAGGTGGTGTAGGTGTGAAACATGATGGTGTGACCTTGATTTGACCTTTGACCTTGCAGTAGTGACCTTGACCTGAGAAACCGTCAGGTGTAGGAAGTCGATTTTTGGTAGGGACATTGGTTGGGGGTTGTAGGTGTGCAACATCATGGACTGACCTTGATTTGATATTTCATAGGTACATTGGTTGGGGGTTGTAGGTGTGCATGGTGTGATCTTGATGTGATCTTGATTTGACCTTTGACCTTGTCGTAGTGACCATAATTTAAAAATCTTAAATCTTAAAATCTGGGCTGTTTCTTGGATTCCGCAAGGTGTAGAAAGTTGACACTTGGTAGGGACATTGGTTAGGGGGTGTAGGTGTGCATCATGATGTTACATTTTACTCTGGCTCTGCCAAAGTGTATTCACCTGCCAAGGTTGAGACATAGTTCTCCTATGACCAAGAATTATGGATTGCTGCAACTGATTATTATATGTACTTTTATATAATTGTGCTATTTCCATTGACATCTATTCTCTAGTTAATAAATTTTACAGCTTCATAAATTGTAGTTTACTGATTAATGCTGTTATCTTGCTATTGAATTTTTTTGACAATGTTTTTTCTTATTTTTTCGTTACATACATTTATTTCTATTTGACATTATTTTCTCTACTTAAACATTATTTGGACCTTTATGTAACTGACACTGCTCTAAAAGTATTCCGATCTTTGTACTGTTCCACTACTTATATATCTCATGGTGTATAAACTATTTCCCCAGGCTGTGGGGTACAGGAATCTCTGGTGCTATTTTTATCAGGTTAAGCTAATTATTTGGCTGTGCTTGATCAACCTTTGTGAATATGGCCCCTGAACCATTCACCAATGTGGAACAGTCTCCATTTATTCAATCCTAAAGCTCTGAAACACTTATTAGTCTAATAAAGCTCTTGTAAAGCCCTGCTCACACAGAACATTATGATTTAGTCTGTTTTGAATTTTCTATGCATATATTAATCCATCCCTAAACAAAAGTCAACCCTTCTGCATTCTGACATATTTTGGAACCCAGACTGTGTGAAAATGTTAAAAAAAAATCCTGATATTTAACTGAGACACTAAGGCTGGCACATGAAAGCACTTGTTCATAAACTTGCAGATCTGTTCATTGACAAAAGGATTACATTTTCAACATCTCTACTACTTAGTGATTCTTTCCAGTACTTGACACGAACAAGACAACAGTATGTATTTGCGTAGTGAAGAAGTTAAAATCTGAATAAAGTTATATCAGCTTTACTACTTGTGTGAAATAAACCAAAGTTTGTGGTAAAAATAGTTAATGTATCAGAACTAACCATTATCCATTTATTCCAACTGGAAAAAAAACCACTTAACTAGTCTTGATTACATCTCACTTTGAACTATATAACCCTGAGGTTGAAAATGCATTAAATAATTTTGTAGTGTTATCATAACAAGGCATTTTTCAGGGGACACAATGCACATACACTTCCATACACTGGCTGACCTGGGTATTAAGTGTCTGTCTCCGGACAAATGGCTGGTCATCCATGGAATACACTCCACTATGGCTGTCATCTAAAAATTACCCTTGAGTGCACTGTGGGGTGTTCATTCTTCTGAACAGTGTAAATGGTTTTATACAAGTGAAAGCACCACATATTTCTTGTGTATAGTTCACACTTCCCCGTTTAACGGGGTAGGTACAGTCAGACCAAGATAAGCAACCAATCACTGTTATGTATGAAAATGTTAATATTTTTACCTCCGCCAAGGAGGTTATGTTTTCGCCTGGGTTTGTCTGTCCGTTTGTTTCTTTGTGAACAAGATAACTCAAAAACTTATGGAGGGATTTTGATAAAATTTTCAGGATATGTCTGAAATGGTAAAGGAAGAAGTGATTAGATTTTGGGAGTGATTCGGATCACTGTCTGGATCTTCTGGATCCATGAAATTTAATTTTTAAAGAAAGATAGCTCAAAAACTTATGGAGGGATTTTGATGAAATTTTCATGATATGTGAGAAATTGGTAAAGGAAGAAGTGATTAGATTTTGGGAGTGATCTGGATCACTGTCTGGATTCCTAAATTCTTTAAAGGAAGATAATTCCAAAAGATATTGACGGATTCCAATAAAATTTTCAGGACATGTCCAAAGTGGGACAAGGAAGAAGTGATTAGATTTTGGGTGTGATCCGGATCATTGTCTGGATCCAGGTATTTTTTAAAGGAAGATAACTCAGAAAGTTATGGATGGATTTGGATGAAATTTTCATTAAATGTCTGAAATGGGACAAGGAACAAAGCGTAAAAAATACAATATCAATGCTAATGGTAGGTTTTCAAAACCCAGGAATTATTTTATGGAGTAGATACAGCGTTGGGGGAGTGAGGTGCCTTGGCGGAGGTCTGCGCTCTCTGAGTGCTCTTGTTTTAATTTTGAAACAATGACAGTAAAGATAATTCTAATTCTAATATGACAGAATGTACTACTAATGTGGCACGACGGCAGAATTCGGATCTCGGATCCCTTAAGAACCTGAAAACAGGGCCCATGTTAAATCAAAACCGTGAAGAATAACATTCTATGTTTGCACCGCAACTATTCAAGTTAGTATTTTGTTAGGAACTGAAAGCCAGACATAAGACTTGAAATACATCTTTGTCAAATGTAGGTATGTCGGTGCATCTTATATTTTTGATCGGAGGAGTGTAAATGGCACATAACACATTCCAGTGACTGTGTGTTTAAGTGCTGCTGACACACTTATTCTGTCATCTGCGTGTTTGTTTAAAGTTTCAGTGTACATTCAAATAATTATCAAAGTATTTGAAATGGTGCCAGATTCAATTTACCACTAGACAATTTACTTGAGACGTTTAATCAGTTTGAGGGTTAATTTTTGCATTCACACTCGCTGGATCTATATCTGGATTCCAATCACAATCTGGAAATGTTTGTTACATATTCACACAGAATAAAAAAATGTCACAATGACGTGCAAATAATGTTTATAGATATCCAAACCTGAAGGTACCTGGTGACTGCTTTAGGCTTTGTCCACTTTGTCCGTGTCCTGTTGTGACCTGCCTAAAAATACGACCAAAAATACAAAACTTATCTCTGAAAACTTTATATGGAGCAGTTTCTGTGTCTGGATGGAGATCTCTTGTCTTAATGTTAAAAGTGATTATTTTATGTCTAAAAGATCCAAAGTTTGGATAAGGATGTACAGCCAGCGTGAATCTACCATTACAAAATTGGAACAAAGTTCAAAGTTTGGGTTTTACGTCCTGTTCAACAGCCAGGGTCATATTGAGACAGGTCCTCAGTATTGTCACTTGTGGGAGTCAAACCCACACAGAGGTGACAGCCTGTGATTAGATGTCAAACTTGCTAATGACTAGGCTACTGAGTTCCTAACTTGTTATGTTAAACCAATTATCAAGGTCAAGGTTTTCTGCACTTCCAATAGTCAAAGTTACACAAGGACAGATGTTCAGTGAATTCCTATGTTGGTGGAGGATAGCATTGTTGGTTAGCGGAAAAACCAGTAGAAGTATAATTATATGATGTGACATAACCAGCAGACTTATTGTGTCACACACCCAGTTCCCTTTAACCCTTGTCTGTCGAGACATAGGTGAAAATGTAAGTCAAACTTTTTTAAAGAAGCTTTTCGTTAAATGAAACTACATGTACAAATCAATGACAATTTGTTGAGACTTCAAATTATATTCTTTGAATGCTGAAGGCAACATCCACAATATTCAATTTTATAACTGACTTGTGTGGTGGATAAAAATACTGAATGAATCCTGGTTAATGCCCATGGGAAGTATAGGCTTTGATCACTTTGTTTTTTAAAGAGTCGTCATAACATAGTCTACAGAAGTTCAGAAGAAGCCTTAAACCTTCTGATCCTTTGTGCAAATACACTGTCATTCTGTGTCTCTACCCTGTCAAATACTTTGTGGAATCATCTGATCTCTCAATACCTATGCAGATGGAAATACTATGTATATTCTGTATATATTTCACTGTGAGAGACCACCATAAACTCGCCAAATTCTGCCTAATACCTCAACTTAATGCAGATGATTGGTTTATTTCAATACATTTTCACATTAATGCACTTAAAATTTCTTATCACATATTGCAGTAACCCCGTGTCTATGTAGGAAGATGCATCTTCGTGAGTAATGGATTTTTCGGTGCCTGTTACTGTAAAATAGGTGGGAGCATATTTTACAAGGAATACAACTGGTATCACAAAAAGGACATCGTGAAGAGATTCAGTTAATAGACCTGGTTGCATATTTGGGAGAGTTGTCTGTACACATTGTGTTTATAAGATTATTGGATTTGGGGACAGAACACATCAAAGTAGGTGAGACTGGTTTATTATAATTTTCAGTGAGTACATGTGAATGGATTATAAAAGTCTTTTTACCACCATTCACTGAGTATCCTTATTATGATATTCTTTAACAGGGATTTGTTGATACTTGGTTCATTGTCTTGTAAAAGGTGCAAAAACTTAAAGACTGGTGTTTTGCAAGTAAAGTACAGTACAACTTGTATAAAAAATATTTATTTTTGACTTAGTTACATATTGAACTTGAAACATGTATGAAAAATTCAGACCTATGGCAACGTGGCATAAAATGCAGTGTACGTTGTTTTGCCACAGTGTTTACACTCATCTTTATTAGTAACTTGAATGCATAATTTGCAACAGGGCTTACAAATAGAGTTTTGAACGGGTCTAAATTTCCAATAAAATACTATAATGAAAAAGTGATTAGTTTTCAGAGTATTTTTTTTCTGGGGAAATTTACCAGATTCACGAATTCTGTAAAACAGAGGTGAATGGACTCATTGCTAGAGTGATCACTACTGTTATGGCCACAAACTAGGTACATGTAGACTTGCTCCAAGTCTTTGTATTTCTCATTCCAGCAAATCTGACATACATGAAATCATTATGAACCCACTTGATGAGTAAAAAAAGCTTCTGGCTAGAGAAATACAATACTTTTGTCTGGAGAAATACTTTTGTCAGCACCACATTCTGGTAAAAAAGTCATTCAGTCCTCATATAATACCTTAGACAAAAGGACTCGATGAAAGTCTAAGCTACATGTGAAGGAGGTAGTAAAACCATGATTCCCTCAATTCTCCTGATGCAGACCTATCCAAAGATAAAACTCATGTATCTACCAGTGTTGCAATGGCCAAATCTACCTGAAAGCTGTGGCCACAAAGACCATACTGTACAGTTAAATGAGTTGGATCAGTGAGAGGTTAACAGTCTGAACGCATTATGTTGTTGTTTCTCAACAACAGATATAGATACAGATATAGATATTTTATTACTGTTTAACTTTCACAAGATTTGCGCAGTTACAGTAACTTCTAGACAAAATGGGTTATCTAAGGCCAGCCTTGTGTGAAAGTGACACTAAAATATCCCCCTCACATGGTAGAGCCTCGTTTTAAATTTATCCTGAAATGCCACATCCGGTGTGCTGGTCATCAATTCGCGCTAATTGGATGAAATTTGTTTTTGGATAAGAGAAAGTATTTGTGTAAATGGGGAAGCATTAATAGCTCCATACATTACTGAGAATTGAGACAAACTTACAATTGGACAGGTATTTACAAAAAGTGAACTTGAAGTTACCGTATTTTTCCAAAATATGGCCCGGGCGTTAATTATTTTCAAATGGCATCAGACCAGGCGTTAAATTGAACCAGGCGTTATTTTGAAATACAAAAACAGTGTTATAAATTATAAACAGTGTGCTTGTACCAGGCGTTCATTTGAACCAGGCGTTTATTTGAACCTGGGCGTTATTTTGGAAATTTATGGTACTGCTTTTATCCACAGACACACATTTGTATTATTAACCCTGGTTTTGGTGGCTTGTTACAGTAGTTACCTGAACTTACCTCTTTACATGTTCAGTAACCATGTCTACATCCAATGTCTGCACACTGACCAACCAACTTTTTTAGTGGAATGCATCAGTGTATATGCTGGTTGTTGAGGGGTGGAGGAAACCAGTGCATACAAGCTGGTAAGGATTCTGCATCGTGTATCATCTGGCATTGATCAGCAGATGCTAAAGTGAGGGCTTAACCTTCCCATGACAGAGTTGCCAGTGAAATATGAAAAACTTCCAGAACTGCCTCCTGTATTTTATCAATTTTTACCACTAATAACCGTCATGACAATTTAACTCATCCAGGTCTTAATTCATGAGTTTGATTTGTAGCCTTAGCTACAAGGTTGAATCATCACTAGCTATTTTCAGAATGTTTAACATTTGACAGAGTGTCTGGCACTTTAATGTCCTTTTCTACCCCATAATCTTTTAGGGCTGTGAGGGTATTCTTAGGCGGGTTGTGTGTAACCAATTAGATTGATGTGTCCGACGTCCGTCTGTCCACATTTTTGTTTCCGGACTCTAACTCAAAAATGCTTTGTCCAATCGAATTCAAACTTGACAGGGAGATAGATCACCATCATAGCTAGGTTCCTTTCAAAATTGGTGCAATTCCGTCTGTTCGTTTGTCCGTTTTTTGTCCATTTGTCAACATTTCCGTTTCCGGACTCTAACTCGAAAACACTTTGTCCAATCAAATTCAAACTTGACAGGGAGCTAGATCACCATCATAGCTAAGTTGCTTGCGAAATTGGTGTAATTCCGTCTGTTCGTTTGTCCGTTTTTTGTCTGTTTGTCCGTCAATATTTCCGTTTCCGGACTCTAACTCAAAAATGCTTTGTCCAATCGAATTCAAACTTGACAGGGACATTGATCACCATCATAGCTAAGTTGCTTTCGAAATTGGTGTAGCTCTGTCCGTCCGTTTGTCTGTGGGTCAACATTTTCATTTCCAGACTCTTGCTCGAAAATGCTTTGTCCAATCTTTGTCCTCATAGCTATGTTGCTTTCGAAATTGGTGTACTTCCGTCTGTTCGTTTGTCCATTTTTTGTCCGTTTGTCTGTCCGTCAATATTTTCTGTGCAACCCGCCTTTTGGGGCATCGCTGACCCTCTGGTGGTCAGTGGGAAAAACCTTGTCTGAGCTGTATCTCAGAAAGCCTGAGGTGAAAGATGTTGATACTTGGTAGGGACATTGGTGAAGGCCTGTAGGTATGCAACATCATGGTGTGACCTTGATTTGACCTTTGACCTTGTTGTAGTGACTTTTACTAGCTTGTCTGGGCTATATATCTCAGAAACCGTAAGGTCTAGGGAGTTGATACTTGGCAGGGACATTGGTTTAAGGGTGTAGGTATCAAACATCATGTCACACTGTCTGCAATAAATGTCGCCTGATCTTTTTACTGTGTCACTTCTATGTCTCATGATGTTGTTAACTATTTCCCGAGGCCGTGGGGTATGGCTATCTCTGATGCTATTTTTGCTCTGATGTAATGCAAGAAAGGCTATTGTAGTGACAGAAACATGGTCTATACAGACTAGTATGCACTGCTCTCCTCCATCCTTAAACCACAAGTTATAATGTGGCCTATGCATTACATTAAATGTTGTGAAATCAAAATGCCCATGAAGTATAAATTATAGTCTTTTGGTTAATAGAAATTGATGAACACTTGTTTGAAAGCCTTGCTAAAATTATTCATGTTAACATTCTATTAAATCTTAGCATGAATAACGGTGCATTCATGACACAAAGGCTGTCAGCCCCTCAGTGACCTCTGTTGTGGAGTTAATGAAAGTCTTAATGCAGTAAATGAGGGATGAAATCATGCATTGATATGTCAATGTCAGTTCAGATTGCTTTCTGCATTTCAATATTGTGTCAAAGTGTTCATTTTATTGTTTCTTATACCAGCTTCAGTATTTTCCAAATGTCCTATTTAATAAGTGCTTGATATTTTTAATCAATATTTATATGTTGGGAGATTTAGCTTGGGAGTACTGCAGGTTTAAACTCATGGTCTTTGGTCCTGGGTTTGACTCCAGGTCAGGGCAACATGATTTTTTAGAGAACCTGTCCTGATCTATTCATAGATGTTTAAATGGATGTAAAACAAGAGGAACATTTTGGGATCTTCTCAATGTGCCCAGCCTTTGTATTGTGTTGTTCACATATTTTATCAGAAAGATTTCAAAGCTTACTTGCATACCAGATCAACTATGTCAAACATGTGCTTGTTTTGTAGCTATATACAAAACTCCAAGTCTCACAAAATGTTCTTTTTTCTAATGCCATTTTAAAAGAAATCTTTCCAGTAAAAAGCTTTTTAATGCCTTTTTAAAGTTACAGAGGGTATCCGGTTACACCAGAAGTTATTTATTTTCAATTAACTGGTGTGTCACTTGTGTTAACTTGTGTTGACTCCCCGGGACATGTGTTTATTAAAACAATAAATTATAAACCAGTCTACTTGTTGGCTGAGGTACATTTTCCCCAGTCTTTTTACACAAAGCCTATTCACAGTGTGTGCAAAACTTTCAATAAAAAATCTGCGGAAATGACAGCACGATTTGCAAAAGATGTATTCACATTTGTTTGATTTTTCTACATTGTATTATTTTAGGTGAAAGTTCAGATCTTTTTTTGCCCAATAAACCACCAGAGACCATTGTTTGACTTAAAGACCTTGGTTTGACAGAATAAACACTCTGATCTGACTGAGGATACAGACAAGATACTCTTCATCTCTCCCCTCTCATCTACTGGCTGATGTGCATCCTCAACAAGTCATTGAGAATGTGTTACCAGATGAGATGTTGATAAATCAAGACCAATGAAGTACCTCTGGATAACATTTCACTGGGTTTTATAGATCTCTCTACTGATAAGGGGGCTGCCCCCCCCCTCCCCACATTAAATCAGTGTGTTTACAGGGTATGTAACAGTCTTCAGAGATTTCCACAAGTATTTATCTACTTCTAGTCCAAGTGTTCACTATAAACACATAAATGTGGATTTATAAAGTTATTATATTGACATTACAAAGATAACAGATTCAAGATGGAGTTACATAAAGCAGTTATCAATGGGATAGTTGCAGTTTTATTGATGTGCAGCCCAGCAATGAATGGTAAGTTCATTTTAGTGTTCAAGTTCTTCTTTGAAGTTTATAGTCTTTGCATTTAACTTTTGTGCTGAAGTGTCAAATGTTTGTTTGTTGTGTTCTTGTCACTGAGCCTTTTATAATACTTGTAACATACTGCTGTTTATTATGTCGAGTGTAGGTCATATCTATGGAATTTGCCTCTTAATTGTCTAGTCAGTTCTAGCCCATACTTTCATGAAGCTAAATCTCTCCAGTGATGGAGACAGAAGGCTGTCTGGTAGGAACGTCTGGTACTGATCCATGTGCAGTGGGTATGCTCTTGCCTCTGATATCTAAGGTTATGGTTTCAAATCTTTACCCTAGCCTGAGGTTGAAATGTTGAATGGTTACTGCCCCATTCACACTACTGGAGGCATGTCCCACGGTGAGAAGTTTTTCTCGACAGCGGAACCGCCTCCAGGTCTCCCCATTTCGTCCGAGTTGTTCACACTGCAGGCGGATGGCCACTGACTGGACACGGTTTTTTAACCGTCAGAATAAGTAGAATAATAGTAGTGCTATAAACGATGGTCACACTGAAGCAACCTCAACTCATCTTCGGTAGCCGTCGGATGAAACGACCAATACCTTAACTTATGTTATGTCACTGAATTACACCGAAGACAACCGAATCAAAACCTTATGTACAGACTGCAATCCAAGGACAGAGACGATACCGCCTGTAATGTGAATGGGGTATCACAGTGGAGGGTTTTCATCATTTAGTATGCTCTGCTTTCCTCCTCCCTTACAGCTTCTTTTGATATCAGATATATTACATGTGTTTAAGGTGACAGTCCTTCCCAATCTATGGTATGTAATGTTCCTACTTGTGAGACAAATCAAGTTTTATTGCAAAGTATAGGGGTTGTTGCAGATTACAGACTGATGCACTTTAGACAATAAAGGATACCAGTAATTATCACAACTTTTATTGCACTGAGACTGTAAGAAAGAAAACAAGTTCTGAAACAGTTGCACTTCCCCAGACATGAGTTTGTAGACCACTTTTACAAGCTAGGTTCACACTTCTCTTGTGTGACATGTCCCACAGTTGTGGAAGGGTGATGCTCTGCAAAACGAAACATATTTTAGGATTATTACAGATCCCCAAAATGAGACAGTTATACACTTTATCAATAAAATAATGTGACACTGTGCCAAATTTTAAAGACATATTTCAAAATATGGTTTGACTTATTGTTTATGTGTGAATGTAATATCACAGTCATTATCTGTGTGATAAAACTCATTTCAAAGTGCTGTCTGTGTGAGATTATATATTTACGCCTTTGTGACAGCTGTGGGTCTTTGTTTAGTGACTGTTTTTTTACCCCAGTCCATAAAGGCTGGGGTTATAGTCATCCCCTGCATCCTCCGGGCAGTGTCGGTAGTGGCAGGCATAAATCTTGTGGGTGTTCCAACACACTAAACCCATATATGGATTTTCACAAAAAATTTCAGGATATGTTTACCCGAAGAGGATCTAGAGCTGATTAGGTTTTGGCGGTATCTCGTAACAACTAGACTTTCTTCAAGTCTTTTTGTCTTAGGTATTGTATGAGTATTGAATGACTTTTTTTTCTGGAATTTGATTCTGACAAAATTATATAAGATAGTAATATCCCCACCCATCATATGGATTCATAATGATTCCACGTATGTCTGATTTGGTGAAATAAAAAATACAAAGACCTGGAGCAAGTCTAGGCAACAACTGTTGTCATGGCAACATTTTAAAGTTTGTAGGTGTTCTATAACATAAGCCAATGCCTAGATTTTCACCAAATTTTCCAGAAAGAGGTTCTAGAGCTGATTAAATTTTTGATGGGTATCTGTTTGATTTCTGAGAAGCATTAATGCCACTGCTTTTGTACTTCGCCTTTTTACTCTTTATTGTACTGAGAGATTCACTTATATCAGTGTATGGTCAGGCTTGAGCTTTGAAAGTTAGTGTTAGACCTTGATAGACACATTCCTGATGTGAGTCACAGATGCTGTTTCTGTGTCCTGGTGGTTCTGAGTCATTGGTTACAACATCCGGAAACTTGGCTTGTTATTTCATATGTGAACTTGAAAAGACTTTTCACTAAAAAAGTGGAAAGTCAAACAGAAGTATGTTATATTGGTGAGTCATAGTGACTACATGACTGTGGTTTGTACCAAGTCACACAATGTTGTCTGTATGAGGTGCATCTGTCACTGTGAATTTCAGCAGGAAATATCATACATTTAGATGTAATACATGCTATCCTTATTACTATATTCCTTCCCAGATCTATTTATAACTTTACAACCAACCTCTTTAAAACCTTCTTTACACTTCCTTGATAAAGCTGCCCAGTGATTAGTACTCCTGCCCCCCACTCATTGCTAGTGATATATTCATCAGATTTCAGCTCCAGTTAATCTCTGTTTCCATACTTTTTTGAGTGTATTCTTTACCAGCCAAATCTAGATCACAACAATAAAAATTGAAATTCAGATGCACATACTGGGGACAGATGTTACCAAATTGGAGAATCAGTTGAAGAAATGGTTGGTTAAATAGGTGAGATTTGAAGAACAAGTGGAATACACTGAGTGTGGAAGCACATCTAACATATTCCGGCAAGAAATTCCAAAGTCTTGGACCAGACCAGTAAAAACTATTGTTTAGTTGGTGATTTCATAATTGCCTTTTGGATTTCTTCATCAGAAACTTCATTAAACGAGTCAAAGCTGGGTAGGTCTGAGGGTGCAGGCTGAAAGAGTCAGTGCTGGAAAATGAGTCCCTAATCTTGGTAAGTTTTTCTGAGAAATAAGTCACAAAACGGTTTGCAAGACACTCTTTTGACTAATGAGAAGGGAGTACGCTTTCGCGATCGGAATGTAATACAGAACGTAACACCTGCCACAATTATATCACCTAGTGAATTACAACGGGCAATCTGCTTTTGCAATCTAGCTCGATTTTATGGTGATTTATTCTTCCGCCATATGCGTTCAAACTGGCGCCTGACAGCCTTAGCCAGCAGATAAGAATCTGAGAGCCATTTAACAGGACCCTTGATGAAAGTGCGAGACACCTCAGGAGCGTGTTTGTCTAGCAACTCTTTAAGGTCCTTTGTATACTGCTCATAAAGAACACTAGCAGTATTACCAGGGCATTTGACAAACGAACAGTTTTCCAGATCACTCCGGAGACAATCCATATTTATCCTGTGAAACATCCGAAAGGTAACAGTTTTTGACGTAGGTAGAGAAGGGTTGGTAAAATCAAGTTGACCATTCATTTGTTATGTGTTTAATGTATGTATCAATGTATTTTTAACCCACGGTTGTGCCAGTATTGTTTACACCCATGGCATGTGGCTGGGTGGGACGATGGATGGGGTTGTGTCTCAGAAAAGTCTTGTCTGCATTGTGTCTCAGAAACCGTGACGTATACAAAGTTCATGCTTGGAGGGGGACATTGGTCAGGGTGTGCAGTGTGATCTCAGTTTGACCTTGTTATAGTGACTTCAGCCTTTAAAATCTTGTCCAAGCAACATCTCAGAAACAGTAAGTTGATACTTGGCAGGTATATTGATTGGGGTGTAGGTGTGCAATTATTGTATCCACCGGAAGCATCCAGTGGATACTTTGGTTTAGCATTCGCTACGCTGCCGCCGCGCGTAGAGAGATTTTCGGTGTTAACGCTCTAAGAGGAAAACTACACCAGCTAGATTCACCAAATTTGCAGGATATCTTCATTGGGGGGTAAGCTTCTCTGGGAACAAAAATAGCCTCATTCTGAAAAACAAGATGGCTGCCGCGGGCATTTCTTTGAAAATAAACTACATTCTTCTACTGACCGTTTCTCATAGGTAGAAGGTTGAATCTCTTCATAGGTGATATGTATAATAGATATACATGTCCTCTACAACCTTGCACACATTTGACCTTGAGGCTCTTAATTCAAGGTCATCCACGGAGTGCCAAAGTAGCCCACATAGCGCACTTTAAAAGTGCCTATATCTCCCTTATTATTGGTCCTAGAGGTTTGCAATGTGAAAGCAACCTATAGAAAATCATGTACTGCGAATCTTCTGGTGTGGTCAGATTTGATCTTGGACCCCCTCCTTCAAGGCCAAACGAGGATAGCCAAACTTAAAAGTGCTTATAAGTCACTTATTATCGGTCCTAGAGGTTTGGGATGGTAAACCAACATATAGGAAATCATGGGCTGGGCATCTTCTGGTGTGGTCAGATTTGACCTTGGGCCCCTCCTTCAAGGTCAAACGAGGATAGCCAAACTTAAAATTGCTTATAACTCGCTTATTATTGGTCCTAGAGGTTTGGGATGGTAAACCAACATATAGGAAATCCTGGGCTGGGAATCTTCTAGTGTGGACGGATTTGACCTTGCGCCCATCCTTCAAGGTCAAACGAGGATAGCCAAAGTTAAAAGTGCTTATAACTCGCTTATTATTGGTCGTAGCGGTTTGGGATGATAAGCCAACCCATAGGAAAGCATGAGCTGGGAATCTGTTGGTGTGGTCGGATTTGCCCTTGAGCCCCTCCTTCAGGTCAAACGAAGATAGCCAAACTTAAAATTGCTTATAACTCGCTTATTATTGGTCCTAGAGGTTTGGGATGGTAAACCAACCTATAGGAAATTATGGGCTGGGAATCTTTTGGTGTGGCCGGATTTGACCTTGGGCCCCTCCTTCAAGGTCAAACGAGGATAGCCAAGGTTAAAAGTGCTTATAACTCGCTTATTATTGGCCGTAGAGGTTTGGGATTGTAAGCCAACCCATAGGAAATCATGGGCTGGGAATCTTTTGGTGTGGTCAAATTTGACCTTGGGCCCCTCCTTCAAGGTCAAACGAGGATAGCCACACTTAAAAGTGCTTATATCTCGCTTATTATTGGTCCTAGAGGTTTGGGATGGTAAACCAACCTATAGGAAATCATCAGCTGGGAAACTTTTGGTGTGATCGGATTTGACCTTGGGCCCCTCCTTTAAGGTCAAACAAGGATAGCGAAACTTAAAAGCGCCTACAACTCGCTTATTATTGATCCTAGAAGTTTACAGTATGAAACCAACTCATTCAAAATCTTGGGCTAGGAATCTTCTGATGTTAGATTTGACCTTTGGTCCCTCCTTCAAGGTCAAACGATGGTTCACTGGCTTTGGTGAGTTGTCTTTCCGGTGGATACAAATTTGCATCAGTTCTCCGATGTGTAGGTCTAGTTATGGTGTGACCTTGGTATGAGCTTTAACCTTAGCTCTGTGCTAAGTGCTGACATCCAATAAAAATGTGTTGTGAAACCTTCATATAATTATTGATGTCTGTGTGTTGTACTGTCTGTATGTGGGCATAACTCAAAAACTGCATGTTAGATCTGGGTCATATATTTAAACAAATTTGGTCTAGCCATGGCAAAAATGCCGTCAGTCCAGCATAAGGCATATGCTTTCAAATTTCATCCATTTCATGAGTCTGTGGAGTTCCTTCATGCGTAAACACTTTGAAAGGAAACTTTTAATTTTGATCTTACTCCAGCTTACAACATGATGCATGCTGTAACACATTGCATATGACATGCATCCTTTTCTTGATTTTATTCACGTCAAAATTCGAGTCAGAATGGATGATGTTGTTCTGAGTTTGGGTCTAGTGGATAAATATGCCACATCCAGTTTGTCACATTACACCACACTATGTACATCTGAGCTCTGTCACCTTGCAGGTCCAGGTCAGTTTAGTGACTGTACCAATGTTGAATGTGGTAACTGTGTTATGTTTGGTCAAGTTTACAGCATAAAACTATTTTTTTACAGATTTACTCAGCATATCTTTACATCTCTTTCTTGGTTTAGGTCAGCATCACACCCAGACATGTCGTGATTGAATAGGTCAATGTGAAGCCAGTCCACAGACAAACTGATAATTTTCCTGCAGTTTATCGTAAAACGCCGGGTGAGGTGTATGAGTGTGGGTGAACAAATGTACCACAGTTACTTCAGTTCACTGCATCGAGTCATACCTTCTCCATGTGTAATTAAATCTGTATTTTCACAAAAATTATACATTGGCAACCTGTTGGCCAGTCCACAATGGGAAAGTTACAAATGTGTGCAGTCTATGGTGACATGTCTGGTGTTGTATTGGCAAAAAGGCAGCCATTTAAGCTTGCACTGACTGTGAAAACTAATGTACATATATACTCCAGCTCACTACTCACTTAACCTCTATCTCTCTCTTATTTTTTTCAGGCCAGAGCACTCTTATCCAGATTACTGAAACTGAAAAGTGAACTGTAGTAATCCAGTATTAGGTTAGCACAGCACTTGTTAGTAGTAATATTGTTGGACAGATTTCCTTGTGCATGTCACCAACATTTGATATATTTTGGTATTCCTAAAAAGGAGTCAGATTGAAGTATTTTATTTGAATATTATCTTAAAAGTATAAAATATACGCTTTTCTATATATTTGACAATTATGCAACAATCTGTGTGAATTGTCTACTTTCCTGGCACCTCAAGATCCACCATATTGTTTATATTGGTTATATTCGCAGTGTGTGTCTAATGTTAACAGGTTCTTAGTAACTGAATGAAGCTCATTGTTGTAGCCTTACAGATTGCTGTATTTCTATATGGGTTGGTTACACGTGTACACATTTACACTAGTTCATCTAACCACTGTGTGATACCAATGATACATTGGAATTCAGGGACTACCTGGATCCCTCCATAGCCCAGTTGTACAACTACACATTCACACTAAATCACTGGACCACACCATTGTGTGAGCCGTCGGGCAGTATTCACTGGTGTAGATCAGTATGGAGTCAAAGCCTTCCAGGTAAACATGCTGGTGTTACTGATGTCATTGTGTTACTGTTAGTCAAGTGTTGAGTCATGTTAAATCTCATGTATATTCAGCTCAGCATTCCACACAGACATGCTTGGATTACCGAGGTCATCGTGTGACTGTGGGTCAGGTGTACAAACCATTTGAAGACCAGCCCTGTATGGACTGTCTGTGTCGGGAACAGGTCAGAATGCAAGGTGACTCTAGCAGGTAAGTAGTGTGTCTTCAGGTAGACTCATACACTGGGATCCGTGTTCACCAATCAGTGTATTCGGATTCTTAAAATTACCTCTTAATAAAGTCAGAAAATGAGTCTGATTTTCTTACAAATAATATTTAAGTGTATTGTGAGTATATAAACTGTCCACACACAGTAACTCAGCCATTTCATTGCTGTCTGCTTACAAAACCAAACCCAGTTTGACATCAATAATGGATAACCTCAATACTCAATCACACGTTATTGGACAAGCATCCCGGATGTACCCCCCCATTTGGAAACTGGCCATTCATCTCATTCAGTCCCTACTGATTACATGAGATAAGGAGAGTGTTGTTAACCCAGTCAGTTTCTGGTTTGTTGCCTAGTTTTTCCGCCACTGTGTGGATTCATTCTGTGGATATATTCTTTGATTAAAAACAAGTGTTTGGACATAATTCATTGGATATTCTGTTCATTTGAGTATTGCTCAAATGGATATCGTGCTCATGACATGATATTTTGACAGTTTGTACTGCAAACTGAAACACACTATTTCTCTGTTTATCTTAAACTGTACCCATTATATGTTGCATCATTTTATTATATACAGAGGGACAGAAATGGCATAATGTACTCATGAAGAGCTTCTTGATGTATAAAGAACACAAATAGGATAAATGTAAAGTGAGAAAAATATCACAAACTAATAGTTGGTTGAAATAAACAAAATGATTAGAATGTTTTAACTTTCAGATTCTATATTTGTGAGAAATCCTCTTTTACCCACACTTAAGTAGCACTCATGTTCGCATTAATACCAGACCCCCCAAACATGTGGAATATGCGTAAACACCTACCCTTTCCAACAAAATACCAAGTGTTTAAGGACTTTTTATACAGTCACATAAACTTAATTTTCATCTGTTCAACTTCACAAAAAAGTGCATAATTTTATCCATATTGCAAAAACAAGTGAAAGCTTTCCAAAATGTAAACAAGTCATAAAACATGTCTGAGGATATGGACATATATGTGTATATATGTATAAATGTGTGGCTTTGTAGCCTCACAGTAACTGTGTCCTGCATCCAACTCCAATTTATTCAAGTTTGAACACTTGTCAGGATATCAGCTGTAAGAAAAGGGTCAGAAATGCCCCAAAAGGCAGGTTGTGCAGGTAGCAATGTAAGGTTAGCGACTTCTGTAATTAAGCGTCCCTGAAAGGGCGCTTATTTGTTTTCACCTCAGTTTCCTCGCCGCCGCCACCGCTGCCGCCGCTGCATTATGGTCTCCCTTGAATATCTCCCTTATTATTATTATTATTATTATTATGTATTTATACTCAGCGCAATATCTCCATATACTACAGGACTCAAAGCGCTATTTACCAATCCGACTGTACAGGTACAGCCCCAACTCACAAGTAACTGACATTCCCCTAACTGGAAGATAGAGGCTCAAGGATGACCATTTATCAACGTCCTTGAGGTTCTTTAACCTGCCACTGGGGATAGGACCCAATGACAGAGGACCGCCATTTTAAGTGGTCATCCGAGCCACTATGTATCTGCCTGTACCTGGGATTGAACCCACGTCCTCTGAGTTCCTAGACAAGTGTGTTACCCGCTAGGCCACAGTGGCAGAAGGTTTCAAACCATATTTGGCAGTTATATACCTTAGGTGTGGGAAAATTTTTCTGCATGCTTAAATTTGACCTTTGACCTTTATGAAGGTCACATGATCAAAAACTATTTTTTTGAAGTACACCACCACCCCCCTTATGGGTCAAACGGGTGTCATAAATAGCTGCTTTGGAGTTTTTGCCATATATCTCCTTTATCATTGCTTTTATAGCTTCAGAATGTATTAAGAGGTATTAGGAAAGCATATGTGGAGAATCTAAATAGCCAGTCAGTTTTATCCCCCGACCCCCCCTTATGGGTCAAACTGGGGTAATAAAATAGTTGCTTTGGAGTTTTGCCTTATATCTCCTTTATTGTTGCTTTTATACCTTCAGAATGTATTAAGAGGTATTGGGAAAGCATATGTGGAGAGTCTAAATAGCCGGTTAGTTTTATCCCCCGAACCCCCCTTATGGGCCAAACTGGGGTCATAAATAGCTGCTTTGGAGTTTTTGCCTTATATCTCCTTTATCGTTGCTTTTATAGCTTCAGAATGTATTAAGAGGTATTGGGAAGCATATGCGGAGAATCTAAATAGCCAGTCAGTTTTATCCCCCGACCCCCCCTTATGGGCCAAACTGGGGTAATAAATAGCTGCTTTGGAGTTTTTGCCTTATATCTCCTTTATCGTTGCTTTTATAGCTTCAGAATGTATTAAGAGGTATTAGGAAAGCATATGTGGAGAATTTAAATAGCCAGTCAGTTTTATCCCCCGACCCCCCCCTTATGGGTCAAACTGGGGTCATAAAATAGTTGCTTTGGAGTTTTGCCTTATATCTCCTTTATTGTTGCTTTTATAGCTTCAGAATATATTAAGAGGTATTGGGAAAGCATATGTGGAGAATCGAAATAGCCGGTCAGTTTTACCCCCCGACCCCCCCTTATGGGCCAAACTGGGGTCATAAATAGCTGCTTTGGAGTTTTTGCCTTATATCTCCTTTATTGTTGCTTTTATAGCTTCAGAATGTATTAAGAGGTATTGGGAAAGCATACGGCGCAGCTTTGTGCATTCTTAGCTTTACAGCATGCTTATTAAAACCACAAAGCATTTTAAACTTTCAGGGATGCTTCGCTTTTGTTAGCAAAAGCATTCCTCTAGTTAAATTTAGAAACAGGGAAAGAAATGTTAGGTCTCCCAGTCAAGGTAAATGTGTTAGACGTGCTAAGAAATGTAGAACTTGTAATCTAGGTTACATTATTGTATCTATGCTATACTAAATATAGGACTGAAACTAAGTAAGTGTAGAACATTAATGTACCATAATATAATATTACATCTAATCTAATCTAGTCTAATGTGGACTTTTATAGCGCTTAATCTCCATAACTGATGGACTCTAAGGCAATTTTGAACATAAAGCAAGGCAGATAACGATAATCAGAGGACATAGCCAGGTCATACCAAGGAGACACAGGGTGACAGGAGAGGCTATGGTGGATAGGCTTTTGCAAACAGTAAGTTTTGAGCTTCTTTCTGAAGGAGGAAACTGATACTGCACTGTGCACATCATGAGGGAGTTCATTCCAGATCTTAAGAGCATCAAAGGCAAAACTATGGCCAATATGTTTGACTGACTTATAGACTGATGAGTGGAAAGGAGGAACTGTAAGGTATTGATGATCTGGGTGACTACGCCTGGTACTATAGGAACAGCTGCTGAGAGACAAGAACAGTTTAAAATAGGAAGGAGAACCACTATGTAGAAATTTATAAACTTGTTGCAGTTTTGAACATACATCGGTACTTAACAGGCAATCAGTGAAGTTTCTTTAGAATGGGCATAGTTACATGAGCATACTTTCTATGATTTGTAACAAAACGGGCAAGGGTATTCTGAATACTTTGCAATATGTGCAGATTGAAACATGACAAACCTCTAACAGGGAGTTACAGTAGTCCAGACGGCTACTAACCAAGGCATTTGCTGCAAGGACTGCCACTTCTGGAGTAAGATACTGTCTTATTCTACGAAGGTCGCGCATCTGAAGAAAGCACGCTTTCCAAGTCCTCTGGACATGTTCAGAGAAGGAAAATTCTGCATCAAACCACACACCTAGATTTCTGACAGAATCAACTGGATGAAGAAGGCAACCAAAAATACTGACAGGAAAGTGTTACATGGCACCTAATCACAGAAGATAATTAACTAAAGTAAGACATAGCATTACCATATCTACAAGATCGATGTATGGTAGATGTATGCAGAAGAAGGCGGTGATAGTGGTCATGAACATACCAAAATATGTTTATAATTTTTAGAGAACAGACAGAATTACACCAATTTCGAAAGCAACTTAGCTATGATGGTGGTCTTTCCCCCTGTCAAGTTTGAATTCTATTAGACAAAGCGTTTTCGAGTTAGAGTCCGGAAATGGAAATGTTGACAGACAAACGGACTAAAAACGGACAAAGGAACAGGACAGAATTACACCAATTTCGAAAGCAACTTAGCTATGATGGTGATCTATCTCCCTGTCAAGTTTAAATTTGATTGGACAAAGCATTTTCGAGTTAGAGTCCAGAAACAAAAATGTTGACGGACAGACAAACAGGCAAAAAATGGACAAACAAACGGTCGGAATTACACCAATATCGAAAGCATCCTAGCTATGATGGTGATCTATCTTCCTGTCAAGTTTGAATTCGGAGTCCGGAAACAAACATCTTGACAGACAGACGGACGTCGGACACATCAATCTAATAGGCGGGTTGGTTACATGCAACCCGCCTAAAAATATTAGTTTTATTACCAGATATCCTTTAAGGGCTGTCAGGGTATTGTTTTTCCCATAGTGGGTCGGGGGGCGGGCAGTCGGTGGAAAAAAGTTTGTCTTGGCTGTCTAAGAACCTGTAAGGTATAGGAAGTCAATACTTGATAGGGACATTGTTTGGGGGGTGTAGGTGGCAACATCATGGTTTAACCTTGATTTGACCTTTGACCTTGCGATAGTGACCTTGAGTTTGAAAATCTTTTCCAGATTTATATCAGAAACCATAAGGTTTAGGAAGTTCATACTTGGTAGGGATATAGGTTGGGAGTGTAAGTGTGCAATGTCATGGTGTGACCTTGATTTGACCTTGCTGTAGTTACCTTGACCTTTAAAATTTTGTCAGGGTTATATCTCCAGAATTGTAAGGTGTAAGAAGTTGATACTTGGTAGGGACATTGGCTGGGCATGTAGTTGTGCAACGTCATAGTGTGACCTTGATTTGACCTTTGACCTTGCCATAGTGACCTTGACCTATAAAATCTTGTCTGGGCTATATCTAAAAAACTATAAGGTGTAGGAAGTTGATACATCGTAAGGAAATTGGTTGGGGGTTGTAGGTGTGCAGCATCATGGTGTGTCTTTAAGTTAACCATTGACCTTGTTGTAGTGTCCTTTAAAATCATATCTGGGCTATATCTCCGAAACTGTAAGGTATAGGAAGTTGATACTTGGTAGGGTCATTGGCTGGGGTATATAGGTGTGCAATATTATTGTGTGACATTGATTTGACCTTTTACCTTGTCTTGGTGACCTTGAAAATCTTGTATGGGCTATATCTCAGAAACTGTAAGGTATAGGAACTTGATACTTGTTAGGGACATTGGTTGGGGGATGTAGGTGTGCAACGTCATGGTTTGACTTTGAATTGACCTTTGACCTCCCTGTAATGACCTTAACCTATAATATCTTGTCGTGGCTGTATCTCGGCAACTGTAAGGTGTAGGAAGTTGATAAAAAACTGCTAATTAAAGTTTTTTACTTTAAGTAATTTATTGAGTTGCAAAAAATGGACTCGGTGGGGCATTTTAGGGGTCAAGGGGTTACCTTGAAGGAAAAGTTTCAAGGTCAAATGTCTGTAGACTATAGAGAACACATACATCTAATAAATATGTTAATCATAAAGAGATTCAACTTTCTATTGATGAGAAAAAGCCTCAGAATGTGCAAAACTCCTTGATCACCATTGAAAAAATGCTCATGGCAGCCATCTTGTTTTTTAAAATGAGGCCAAAAATATTTTTAGGCAAGCTTTTGTAATGATGAAATATCCTGCGAATTCGAGAACTCTGTCTATGATTACTTTTCCTCTAGGGCCTCATAATTTATAAAAAACCTTGCAGACCATCAAAAACTCCCATGGCAGCCATATTGTTTTTGAAAATGAGGCAAGTTTTAAGGTCAAATACCTGTAGGCTATAGAGGATCTATATATTTATTAAAATATTAGCCACAAAGACATTCAACTTTTCCATAGATGAGAAAAAAACTCAGAATGTTTCAAACGCCTGGATGACCATCAAAGAAACATACATGGTGACTGTGAACATCTTGTTTTTCAAAATGAGGCCAAAAATATTCCCAGACAAGCATTTATAATGATGAAATATCTTGCAAATTTTAGAACTCTGCCTATAATACCTTTTGCTCTAGAGGAGTAACTGTTCAACTTACAGTAAAAATCTCTACACACTGCTTTATGACTGAAAGAAACGCCTGTGGCAGCCATCTCGTTTTTTTCAAAATGAGCTAAAAATTATTCCCATGCAAGATTTTGTAATGATGAACAAATCCTGTAAATTTGAGATCTCTACAGTAGAATTTCTACGGAACAGAATAACTTCCAGAAACCAGTATTAACACATGGGCCAATACAAAAAGGCTAATATATAAATAACCACTAAATTAGTATATTGATATTTGGGTTAACTGTTTTGTCAAAAGTTTTTAAAACAATTCCATAAAAGTGTTGTTTTTTTTGGGGGGGGGGGGTGGGTGGGTGGGGGGGGGGGGGGGGGGGGGGGTCTGTATCCAAAAGTTTGTGAGCTTTACGTTAGCCAAGTATTCAAAAGTGTGCCTCACTGCAGACTATTACTGGACTTATTTTCCCAGTAAGGCACACTTTTTCATACTTTACCTGTCACTTATGGATGAAGTATCTTGCAGTGATTTAGTGGTCTATGATTACCGCTTGCTGACAAAGTCAATAGAGCAGTGGGCCCAGTGGGTTTGTCAGGTTACTGAGTGTATGGCTCACACCTGGTGGGTACAAATGTTTCAGTAGCAATTAACGTAATGATAGCTCTTGTTCATGTGTAGATGGTTAAACTGATGTACATTCAAACCTCTATACATGTATAGGTAGAACTGTGTGAAATTCTCAGAAATACACATCTGACCCTCTTCAACTAGTGAGGCTTTTACTTGTAAGTTCACCATTCCCTGAAAACTAAATACGGTATGGGGACAGTTTTCCAATTTGGCGTTGTTACAGAATTGCATCTCATCAACAATGATTTGATATATTAATATGAGATCATTGAGGGTTTCTCTCAAAATATGCCTCTGTGTGAGTAAGTATGATTAAGTATGACACCTGACACACATCTCTCTACTACTACTAGGAAAGCTCCCTGTTTGGATACAAAGAATGAAGTCAGTGGATTTGGTTTTCAGCCAGTGATATTTGATGAGCAAAACTCTCACATTACTAAATGAAATGGGTCAGGTTTTACCCCACAGTCCTTTAAGCCCAAAGTTGAGGGGTCAAAGAGCGTTTAAGAACCTTCATTCCTCTGTCAATTGTGATGCTAAAATAAGCAAATTAAAGCTGCATGGCAAGTGTATTGTAATGTACATTTATCTCAGATAATTAACAACTGCCATGTACAGAAGGACTTATGTGGAAATCTGCTGTTGAAAATTTAAATAAAGTTTGTGTACTTTAAAACAGTAAAAAAACTGCATCAAGTAACAAAAATCCTTGAGAACTTATGCCCTTTTAATCTGGAAGGAAGAGTTTATCAGTGCTGTCAAAGGTATGTTATATCCCAGTAAGCTGTAGTGTTTGTTGATATATGTTATATAAAGACTTCAAATGTATGATCATTGTAATTTGAGGAGATTTTTGTCCCGTGTCGAAAACTTTCCCCTTTAAGGGCTGTTGGGCTATTGTTTTCACCCATGTAGTCTAGATGGGCAGGCAGCGGGAAAAAGTTTGTCCAGGCTGTATCGCAGAAACTGTAAGCTGTAGGAAGCTGATACTTGGTAGGGACATTGGTTAGGGAGTGTAGGTGTGAAGCTGATACTTGGTAGGGACATTGGTTAGGGAGTGTAGGTGTGCCACATCATGGTGCGACCTTGATTTGACCTTGCTGTAGTGACTTTGACCTATAAAGTCTTGTCCAGGCTATATCTCGGAAACGGTAAGGTGTTGGAAGTTGACACCTGGTAGGGACATTGGATGGGTGTTATAGGTGTGCAACATTATGGTGTGGTCTTGATTTGATCTTTGACCTTGTAGTGACCATGAGTTTTAAAATCTTGACCAGGCTATTTCGTGGATTCCATAAGGCGTAAAAGGTTGACACTAGGTAGGAACATTGGTTAGTGGGGTATAGGTGAGCATCATAGTGTGGCCTTTAACTTTGGCTCTGGCAAAGTATGTTCACCTGCCATATTTGAGACATGTTTCTCTTATGACAAAGATATATGGATTCTCTTAATAAATTTTATAGCTTCTTAACTTTAGTTTACTGATTAATGCTGTCATCTTGATATAGATTGTCTCATTTTAATACTTTATCTTTACATACATTTTATCTACTTAAACATTATTAAGTGTCCCTTGAAAAGGGGACGCTTATTGTTTTCACCCCCAGTTTTCAGTCAGCCGCCGCCACCGCATTATCGGCTCCCTTGAATATCTCCCTTGATATTAGGTCTACCCAAATGATATTTGGCAGTTATCCTCTATATACATGGGAAAATATTTTGACAGGCATAAATTTGACCTTTGACCTTTATCAAGGTCACATGATCAAAAATTAAAAAAAAATTTACTTCCATTTCACCAGATTTTCTCAGAAAGTACTCGGTGTGAGTCAACCAAATTTGGTATGCATATTCCTGACTTAAGAATCTAGGCGCCAGTTGATATTGGGATTGACTGACTGATTGACAGTTGATTGATTATCGGTTAATAAAAAATTGCTGAAATTAAGCCTTGAACTAGAGGTTTGGGACGTGAAACCAACCTGTAGGAAATCATGGACTGGGAGCCTTTAGTGTTGTCAGATTTCACCTTGGGCCCCTCCTTCAAGGTCAAAGGAGAATAGCCAAACTTAAAAGTGCTTATAACTCGCTTATTATTGGTCCTAGAGGTTTGGGATGGTAAACCAACATGTAGGAAATCATGGGATGGGAATCTTCTGGTGTGGTCAGATTTGACTTTGGGCCCCTCCTTCAAGGTCAAACAAGGATAGCCAAACTTAAAGAGTGCTTGTAACTTGCTTAATGTGACCCTAACACGATCCTTTCAGGAGAATTTCTCTTCAGGGAATAACATTTACCTCTTCACATCACTCCTTTAACATTTCATATAAAATTAAAAGCTGTGGGGACGCTCTGTTTTTGTGTACAAAAGCCTTTTGTCTAGTTTGGAGCTTTATATAACTGACACTGCTCTGAAAGTATCCTGACCTTTGTACTGTTTCACTGTTTGTTGAAAACTATTTCCCCAGGCTGTAGGGTACGGGCATCTCTGATGCTATTTTGTTTCACAACTTTGCCTTCACTTTAGCTTTTATGAAAGTAACAATTTTATTGCGTTAATACATCCTATACAATGGACAATTGCTTTACCGGTCGGCGCGACCGGTCCCGCCAAACGCCAGAAAAAGACGTCCTGTATATAATAGAGGCAGGACCGGTCAGGAGAGTGTATTCGCCAGGTGGCGCGTAGTACTTACTTCCTGTCTAGACAGCATGACGTCATAGCATCTTTTTCGTTTGGCGCCTGGAGAGTGTGGACGTGTTTTCAATGAAGACGTTTTTGATCTCTACAATTTTGAATTTTACCTTTTGAATTTTACTTCCAAGTATTTCTTCTGAATTATCTACCATCATGTCGTCCCCAGGACAGAAATGCGGCACATGTGGCCATGTTATGGCGAGTTTTGACGGCCACTTCAAATGTGCAAGATGTTGGGACAAGGGGGTGGGAGAAGACGCCTGTGTTCTCAAGAAGGACTGTATCGTTTACAAAGGGTTTACCCCTGAGCAGATTCTGCAATTAGCCACCCCCACATACAGAGAATGCAAGAGTAAAGAAAAGAAGTTGGTTTCGTCCTCCCCTGCTCCCACTCTCGTGGGCCCTTCACATGTGAGTGTGCTGGGTAAAGTGGAGGGGGACAAGGTTGTACAACCTGAAACCACACCAGCTGCGAAGAAGACGAAATGCAGTGAGTCACCCAAACCCTCTGCCAACAAGAAGAAATCCAGCTCTGGTAGCAGACCTTCAGCAGACGACCTGAAGAAACTGGATGATAAGTGGGCAGAGAGCTTCTCCCGGCTGGAAGCAATGCTGTTAGCGAAGTCTTTCACAGTACCGGTTGAACGGGGTGTGAAACCAGCAGCAGAGGTCACCACCAGCCAGAAGCCATTTTTTGACCCTGGTGCCAGCACCAGCAGTCTGGCTAGAGAAAGTTCCGGTCCCAGCCTTGTTCAGGCCACCAGTGAGGCTGTAGAGGAGATGCAGACTGCCACCCAGCCTCTTGAGGCTCCTGGTGCCGGGACAGCAACCCAGGCTGTTCAGGCCCCCGGTTCAGTCACTGATGCACAGCCATCCGGTGAGGGAGATCTCAGTGCAGCATCTGATAGTGAGGGTGACCAGCACAGTGTTACCGGTTCCCTATCTGATGAGAACAACCGGTACGGGTCCCCAGACAGAGACCTCCCCAAGGAAGAGGCTGCAGATCAGGAACTTTCAGAGGAGACAAATTACCGAGAGACAATGAGAGGTATTAGAAGTTTTATGGGTTGGCATAACATCCCAGAGTTCGAGACTGTGTCCTCTTCTGATGACGACCCCTTTGCCGGTGCACGTGTACAGCCAACCGGTAAAGTTTCAGTCAAGCTCCCGGTGGATGACTGGTTATGCAGAAAGCTGGGAAAACTTAACCTCACCATCACAGAGGGGTACCCTGCAAGAAACACTGACACTGCTGGTCTCCTCAAAGATCAGTTCATCAAGCCACCCAGATCTTCCAGATGGTATGGGATGCATACTGAGAAGAAGGACTGTGAGAGCAACACAGTATGCACCTGGTCACCAGAACCGGCCAAACTCAACCATTCCTTCAGTATGGTTGCACGTAGAAACCTTCCTTCTGCCCCACCCTCCCGGGCCTTCAGCCAGGACATGCTCAGGCGTTGGGAGAGAGCAGCATGTGAACAGACGGGTATGTGTAACCAGGCTGCTGGTTTGTCAAGGTGTTTAACCAGAGTTCAAGATGCCATGTCTGCTCAGCTGAAAACCCTGCATCTGGACAAGAAAGGCAAGTCTTCTGAAAGAACGAAGCAAGCTATTGATGAACTGGACTATCTTGTGACCTTCAACCGGTCAATTTCTCAAGCCATGGCCAGAACTATGCAAGATTTGTCGGAAGGGGTTTTTATCAGCATGGCCAACTTCACACTGGCTCTCAGGGACAATTATTTAGAGTATTTACATGCCGGTGTGAAGCAAGATACCCTGAATGCCTTGAGAACGTCTCCTGTCCATCTCAACTCACTGTTCCCGGATCAGCTTATCACCAAGGCTGAGGAAGAAATCTGCAGAAGTGAGGAGAGACGTTCTTCTGGCGAGCCACACAGACGTCAAGGACATTTTCACCCTTACGCGTCTAGTGACAAGTCTGCTAGCCACCCGGACCGGAAGTCCGGTGTCCCCGCATGGAAACAGATAAGGGACAAGCAACAGTCAAAGAAAGGTCGTGGCAAGGCCTCAACATTCTCCCAGAAGCGGGCTAAGGGTTTCAAGCCACGTAAATGACAATCACTGTGTAAATTCTGTGACCGGTCAGAAGAACTCTGTTTGTGTTACTGGTCAGACAGGCTTGAACCCACCTTCAGTTGTAGCCGGGGACAAGAGAGTGACTTTAAATTTGAATGTAGACCTTTGTGTTGCAAATGCTCATATTGTCACCGGGTTGCCACAAAGGAAAGGTATAAATCCCAATTGTTGTCAAATGTACACAGAAATAAAATATGTAAAAGATGTTTCTTGTGTAGGTCACTTGAGTTCTGTAAATCTTGTCACAAATGCCCCACCTGTTGTCATCAATCCACCTGTAGGGGCAAGGTTACACAAGTTTTGGGAGAAGTGGGAAGCTTTGGGTTTGAGTCCAAAGTATTTGAGTCCACACTGAGAGAGGGCTACACCCTCCCCTTCCGGTTCAGACCAAACTTCACCAGGTCACCAACTGTCATAAGCAACTACCACAACCCAGCAAGACAGGCCAACCTTTTAGAGGTACTGTATCAGCTGATGAACAAAAATGCAGTAGAATCGGTAGAAAATCAAAACTCTCTGGGTTTTTACAACCGGCTATTTTTGGTTCCCAAACCCAACAACCGGTGGAGACCTATCCTGGACCTGAGCACCTTGAACACCTTTTTGAACACAGAGTTGTTCAAGATGGAGACCCCAGAGACAATAAGAACCTCCCTACAGGCAGGGGAGTGGGTCACTTCCATAGACTTCAAAGACGCGTACGTCCACATACCCATTCACAGTCAGTACAGGAAGTACATGCGTTTTCACTTCCAGGGTCGGTCCTACCAATTCAAAGCCCTATCCTTTGGCCTCTCCACAGCTCCCATGGAGTTCACAGTGGTAGCCAAAGAGGTCAAACTCATGGCACTGCAGAGGGGTATAAGGATCCACCAGTACCTAGACGACTGGTTGGTGAGAGCCTCGTCCCACGAAACTTGTCTCCAACACACACAGAACTTGGTAGTTCTCTGCCAAGACCTAGGTTGGCTAGTGAACAAGGAAAAATCAGTGCTGGTCTCACAACAGTTTTTCAACTTCATAGGTTACCAGTTCGATCTGAAAGAAGGCAAGGTCAGACCCACACCAGAGCGTTGGCAGGCCTTGACAGACAAGATCCAGTCTGTACTGTCCGGTATGCCCGGTCCGACAGTTCATGTCCCTCATAGGGCTTCTCACAGCAACCGAAAAACAAGTCCACCTAGGGCGACTTCACATGAGGCCCATACAGTGGCACTTGAAAAACAACTGGAGGGTCCCAGAATCACTAGACAAGGTGATCCCAGTCCCCAGGTTGCTCCATCCCCACCTAAGGGGGTGGCTGGAGGAATGCAATGTGCTACCAGGTCAACCTTTACACCCTCTAAAACATGCTGTGCAAATATTTACAAACCCATCAAAAGAAGGGTGGGGCGCTCACTTAGACGAGCACACTGCAAGGGGAACTTGGTCCCTTCCAGAAAGCAAGTTGCACATAAATCACTTAGAGCTAAAAGCAGTCTTTCTAGCTCTAAAAGAGTTTCAAAGCTTCTGCTGCAACAAGACAGTATTGATAGCTACTGACAACACAACAGTGGTTGCCTATATCAACAAAGAGGGGGGGGGGGGGATGAAGTCGGGCTCCCTGTGTGCCCTACTGTGGAGAATCCTGTCCTGGTGCACCAGGAAGCAGGTGACCCTCAGGGCACGTCACATCCCCGGCCGGATGAACGTGATCGCAGACAAGCTATCCAGACTGGGCCAGACCATTCAGAGTGGTCACTTCATCCAGAAGTGTTTAAAGCTATATGCTCCCGGTGGCATCAGCCCCAAGTGGACCTGTTTGCCACCAGATTCAACAACAAACTACCACAGTTTGTGTCACCGGTTCCAGACCCCCAGGCATGGGCAGTGGATGCACTCAGCCTGTCATGGGAAAATCTGGACCCATACGCCTTTCCACCAGCAGCCATCTTGGGCAAAGTGGTGGAGAAGTTGCAGGACTACCCTTGCAACAGAATAATTGTGATTGCCCCAGGGTTGCCCAACTGCCCTGGTTCTGGGATCTAGTTGCAATGTCCAGTCAGATCCCACTGTCCCTCCCCAACATACCCAACTTAGTGTCTCAGCCTTTCAACCAGGTCCTTCACAGGAACCTGTCAAATCTGAACCTACATGCCTGGCTCCTAGAGCCTCAGCTATCAAGGAGCAAGGTTTCTCTGAGGCAGTGGCAGCACAAATTGAGGCTCCTCAAAGAGGATCAACCAGATCTGTCTTAAGAGGCAAAGTGGACCATTTTTACAAAGTGGTGCCTCAGTAATCAGGTGGACTTCAGGGCACCACCTCTGAAAGCTATTGCTGACTTCCTCCTACACTTGTTTCAGGATAAGAAGTTACAACCAGGCACTATTGATGGTTACAGATCAGCTATTGCTGACAAACTGGGCAATGTCACTATAAATGTCAGCAAAGATGAGAATCTCACTCATCTCCTGGATAGTTTCCATAGAGACAGACCCAAGGGCAGGAGGGGCATCCTCTCCTGGAACCTCTCTCTGGTGCTGCACCAGTTGACAAAGGCTCCATTTGAACCCCTGAAGGAGGCCTCCTTGAAACACTTGACCTTCAAGACTGTTTTTCTGATGGCCTTGGGTTCTGGTAAACGCAGGAGTGAGATCCATGCTTGGCTAAGAACATCAGACACCAGTCAGACTGGTCTAAGGTGTCCTTATACCCCTCACCCAGCTTTCTATCCAAGAATCAGCTGGCTAAGGAGGGTCCAGATAGTGTGGCCCCAGTGGTCTTACCAGCCCTGGCCCCTTCTCTGGATAAGTCACTCAAAGGTGACAGGTCCCTATGTCCAGTTAGAGCCCTGCGCTACTACTTAGACAGGACCTCAGACCTTAGGCAGAATAAGGAGCTGGTCTTTGTCTCCTTCAAGAAAGGTTTTGACAAAGACATCTCTCCTGCCACCATCTCCTCATGGATCAAACAGACTGTGATCCTATGCTATGAGCTCTCTGACCAGGAGGCCCTCACCTTGCATCAGGTTAAAGCCCACAATGTCAGGGCCTTTGCTGCCTCTAAGGCTTTCCAGTCAGGAGTCTCCTTAGAGCAGATTTTGTCAGCCTGCCACTGGAAATCTCATAACATCTTCACTCAGTTTTACTTGAAGGATGTTGCCTAGGCTGACTCAGAGCTTTTCCATCTAGGGCCTGTTGTGGCTGCCCAACAGGTGCACCACCAGGCACAGAAATGAGGAGATGTGTATATATATATATATATATATGTAAATATGTACATACTGTAAATATGTTAAGATGTACATAATGTAAATATGTACACAATGTATAAAAAAAACAAAAAAAAAACTGTGACTTGCTTCCCTAGGGAAGTTTATTTCATGGGAATGAACTCAGCCCCTCTCTCTCTCTCTCTCTCTCTCTCTTTCCTTCTCTCAGAACCCTGAGGAAAGAAAAAGGGGGGGGCAACGTCGGTAGACTTCCGGTTAACCGGTTAGTTGGTAGCCGACCTTGACCTTACAGGGTTCTTTGACCCTAGGTCAAATGGGCCTATTCAATTTGTTTTGTTATGAGTTCACTTACTCGCCTTCCAAGCGGTAGTTATTCAGCAATTGTCCATTGGATAGGATGTATTAATGCAATAAAATTGCAAATTTAATAAGTAAATTAAATTTTTATAAGTTAATACCCTATCCAATGGACAGGCAAGGCCCACCCAACCGACCCCGCTACCAGCTTACTAGGGGTCTTACTAGGATTAGACACGAAAAAGATGCTATGACGTCACGCTGTCTAGACAGGAAGTAAGTACTACGCGCCACCTGGTGAATACACTCTCCTGACCGGTCCTGCCGGTATTATATACAGGACATCTTTTTCTGGCATTTGGCGGGACCGGTCGTGCCGACCGGTAAAGCAATTGTCCATTGGATAGGGTATTAACTTATAAAAATTTAATTTACTTATTAAATTTGCAATTTGTCTCGCCAACAGAACTGCCTCCAGGTCACCCCATTTTGTCTGAGTTGTTCACACTACAGGCGGACGGCCACTGATTGGACATGATTTTTTAATCGTCAATAACAGTCAGATAACAGTACTACAAATGTTGGTCACCAAGATACAACCTCCATTAACCTCAACTCACCTCCGGTAGCCGTTGGACTAACATGTGGCGAAACAACCAATACCTTTACTCACCTTATGTCGCCGTATTATACCAAAAGATGACCGAATCACAACCTTATGTACACCATGGATCACACCTTCAGTTACCACTGGAATAAATTCATACGCGCATGCACAAAATCGTTTGCTCATGCTTGTGGTACCGAAATCAGAGGCGGAGATTTCAAATATTTTACAACTTCGGTAGGACTTGCAAGGTAATGGACGGTTCACCACTGACTCGCAAGGCCATCTATGGATGTGAGACAGTGATCCAATTATGGACAGGGACTTTTACCCAAATGCAGGTTACCATGGGTGATACCGCCTGTAGTGTGAATGGGGTTTTAGGAGTGACAAGGAAACCCCCCCCCCCCAAAGTGATGCTGCAGTATTAGGTAACACTTAAACAGTCCAGGGATGTTTGACATTTATCCAGGGATCATAGTCTTTAAGAAAGATAACAGAGTTTATAAGAAACACTAAAAAAAGATCAATAAAATCAGCTCATAAACATCATACAAAGTTGCTGGAATTTCCGTAACCACATAGGAGCCCATGAAGTGAATTAAAGTTTGACAGAGTTCTGTGTACTTTTGTGTTTCATTCTTCAATATGACCTCTGACTTCTAATTGTGTAGGTCAGCAGCTCTTCATACAATGATTTTAATGCCAGGTTGATTAGTATCTGTTAGTGCATAGACTTTCTGCATCAGGTCTTTCCATAGTGCACTATGATTCTCTGAGAGCATTTCCCTCCAGAAACCAGTGAGAGAGTGAAATCCAGACTGTTATAAAATGCACTCATTCATTGTCTCAAAAAACCTCAAAGTAAAGACTTGTGAGCAAGTTTAGTTGGTGCACTGTGCAGGTAACTTGGCACATTTAATCTTTGATTGTATCTCAGGTTACTGCTATCCAGAATTAACCTCTGTCACAGTGTGCTCATCTGGTAAGACAATACACTCACTGATCCACTATGTGTGAGTCTGTCCTTAAACAAAGCTGACATTTGATCAACTTATTAAGGTTTAAGTTAAAAACAAATTGATGGGTAACAAGACCACTGCTGTGGCATTTATCTCCCGCCTTGTACTAAGCAGAAATGCAGGTAGTCTCACCCAAAAAAGACACCTAGAAAAAGATTCTCAGGCCATGACTTCCTATAAGTTGTTTTAACATTCTCAACCCCTATAAGAGCAATAGTAAGGGAGGTATAATGCCCTTTTAATTGGATAACCCCATTTGACATTAAACATATGATATGGCTTCTATTTTGTTTTGGAACAAAGGATAAAATTTCAATCATTATAGCTTACCTAGCCATATATCCTTTGTGCAAATTTCATGAAGCTACCTGCAATATTTCAAGCTTTAGAGCATCTTCATGTTTTTGAAACAATCGGCTATGGCGGCCATTTTGTTTTTCAAAATGAGGCGAAAAAGTTGCACCGACGTGTTTTTATAGCCATAAACATTCCCTGCAAATTTGGTGAAGATATCTGTATAAATAAATGAGATATTAAGGTTTATATAAAAGCATGACAAATGGATGGACGAATGGACAGACAGATGCAAGCACGCACATACGGCTGCTGGCGGGAGATAAAAAACTGATGGGCAAATTCCATCCCTGCAAAATAGGTGATGAGTAGAGTTCCTGATGGGCATTGTTCTGATGGGCATAGTACCTGATGGGCATTCTTCCTGATGGACATTCTTCATGGATTTGTGTATATGTGCATAGACCTTTACAGCTATCTATAATTATGCTGTCATATATCCTGTTCTAATGCTTATTAGGCCAAATATGTGCTCTCCCCCCTAGCCCAATGGTGAAACAAAAGATTTCACTGACACAGTCAAATAAACATAAAGTGCTGAAAACCTGGAGGCAGAGGACTGAGTGTGGATATGCCCAGGATACCTTTATTTGTGTTAAGGATGAGATGCAGCAAACAGCTGTTCTGATTTGAACAAGTCCAGTACAGTTTAGACTTGCTCCAAGTCTTTGTATTTGTATCCATCAGTAACCTGAACAGTTAAATTTAAATTGGAAACTTACAGGAGTTCATTATACCACTAGCATTCTGGAGTTAGGGGGATAGTCTCTAAAAAAACAAATGGCTGTTTCTTCAAAAGTCATACAGTACTCATATATTTCACAAAAGACAAAAGGACTCGGTGAAAGTCTAAGTACAGTTTGGAGACGAACCTACTCTGCACTATTGTAGATGTTGTTTGTGGATAGACATGGATTTGAAGGCTAGTTTGAGATCAACTCTCAGATCTAAGTGTTGTCTGTCAGTAACTGTAGAGAAAATTGAGTTTGTTTTTGTATCAATTGCTTGAGGAACTACTCAGTCTGCATTTGTTTCATTTATTTACAGTGGGTCAATTTAGTAAATAACAGATTTGGAAATTCACTAATTTACAGACTTCTTAAATATTGTGCCTTTACTACACAAATATTCAGACATGGTCAGACAAAAATATTGTGCAAACAATAAAAATTAAAAGATGATTATTTTCGAATGATTAAAATTTAAAAGGCTTGATGTACATTGAAGATCTTTTCCTTCCAGGTCAAATCAATTCTGTATGTAATGCAGTCAAGTGTTTCAGTGGTTGTATATTGACGTCACCATATTTAAACAACTCACAACAGGAACTGTAAATTCACTATTTATGTCCTCTTGCAAACACATAAAGTAGGTTATTTGCTTTCTGTTCTTGTTGCTTATCACAATCTTATCACAGTGATGGTCCTAGTTGATGTAATATATGTGTTCTGAAAGTACTGTTCAGATATTGCTTAGATCTGCTATAGACCTGTGGTGGGTGGGACATAAATCGAAATATAAACTGGAAAAGGATTTCAGTTATCAATAATATGCATAATATTGTATAAAATCAGATGGATATATGGCAATGCTTCCAATTTTATTTACATAATGCACCTAGAGCTGTCACTAAGTATGAAATTCACTCAAATTCATGGCTATTGTGTTCAACAGGAATCGTTATTGCTGGACTTATAAAGAAAGAGTATTTGAAGAGTGCAATACCTCTGCCATAGGAGTAGATTAGGCTTCTTGGGTACTTATACTTAACTTATACCAGTATATTAGTTACTGCTTTGCAAATACAATATATGTTTTATAGGGGATTTTGTTTGTTAACATTATAATTTACTACCGCAGGATTTTCTTAGCTTTTAATTTTTTGTTATATTCAGTGGAATACAGGCTAGGAGAAAGCTAATATAGCTGGGATATTGTCTAGTAAACCTTTCACCAAGACTGCAGTGACTGTTTTTGTTGTATCAGGTCTGCTGATAGACTTATGGCTTCCTCCAGTGTAGATGAAAAGAAAGAGCCAAGTCTGCTTTTACTTGTGACTTAAGTGCATATTTGGAGTCTAAAATTTGTGTCTGAACTTCAGAAATTTATTGTTGGCTTTGTAAGTTGACTTCTAATTAGAAATGACAAATCCCTATCTGGCCCTACTTTGTGCATCATACAAAGTGGACTTGTGTTTTTTAAAAAAGTTATGGGGGTCACGGTGGCAGAGTGGTAACACTCTCACCTCTGAGGTCGGGGTTCGGTTCCCGGCACGGCTTCAAGTGGGAAAGCTGGTAGTTGCTTGCCATTGGTCAGCAGTTTACAGTACAGAACCTTGACAAGCTGTATGTACTGGTTTCCTCTGCCCTTCCAACTACCGGTCGTGATATGACCTTACAGTGTTGAAAGAGACGTAAAACCCCAAATAAAAAAAAAATAAATAAATTTTAAAAGTTATGTAATTCCCTGCTATGTGCTCTTTTATTGGGCGAAGGTGTATTAAATATTCTTATAGAATGTACAATGCAGTTTTGGATAATCAAATTTCATAAGATAATATGGACTTAGTAATTAGTTTAATAAATAATCCAATTGCAAAAAAAACAGATGCAAAATATGGAAACTGAAACTTTAGTTGGCTATTTTGAATTAAAGTGATTTTTGTAAAAAACAACCCAGGGTCCAAATTCTACAACAATACTTAGATCATTTCTAATTTAGATTTCAAGTCAGAAATTATGAAACTGAACATTCCTAACTTTTTGTTTTGTGAATACAAAATCCAAGAAAAACCTTCCCTTATTTAGATCTAAGGTCACCATATCTAAGTATTGTTGAACTCAGAACCCCATCTTAAACTTAACCAAGGAGTTAGACGTAGTCTGGGATCAGAATATGAGACTTCAGTTCTTCTCAGACCTGGTCTTAACATGTCAGGTCTTAACTAATAGTTAAAGTAATATTTTCATGACTGTTTTTTATCACGGTTATACAAATACTACTCAGGTTGGATCTTCATGAAAGGAACAAAATGAAATGTGGGCCTTGAACCAGCTAATATCTGGTGAAATTTTGAGAATAAGCCAGATCACCCTCTGGATACATCAAAATATCAAAGATCAGAATTTTCTCATTTACTTAAACGTGTCATGACACAAATCTGTGCTGTCCCACATGGGTATGTGTTCGGCTTTATAAAGGTCCCTAAAATTGAAAAAGCCTAAATTTGACACAAAAACATTTTTGTTATTTCAAAAATTTCTTCAGACAAAGATTTCACAATATGTACAGCCTTGAACTGTACAAGTGTACAGAATAAACACTATTTGTATCATTACCGTGTTATTTTACAAAATGTCCTTTTCAGATATTATCTGTATTATTCAACAGACATAAAATTTGATATTGTCATACAAGAAGACAACATTTTGTTAAGATACCAGAAAGTCACTAAAATAGGAAAATACAGTGTGCTGTTTAAAATGTACAAACATCAAGTCCCTAAAGCTAAATCCTTGACATTATGGGACACATACTTCAGTGCTTTCCAGTGTCCCCCCTGGAATTAAATAATGTAGTAATATTTGTGATTTTTTTTCAAAAATATAGTTTCTTTTAAATAAAATATACTGAGTAAAAGGCAGGCAGGCAGAAAATATGTGAAGGTCGGCGGGTTAATAGGTACACACAACAGCACCAGTATTGTAAAGTCTGCAAATGAACAGTTCACTATCTGCTATGGCTTGACAGGTCAGTATACGGATGAAGGACCAACACACAGAATTGCTGACATACCACCTGTTTATATTTATTGACTGACCGTCCACCAATTTCCAGGAAAGGCTTCTACAGTTGAACCTATACAGTACCTCTACACTTGAGATGAGTGGAAGACTGATTTCTGAACACAAAGGGCACAGTCATACCCAGGTCTTTATCTTACATATCTACTAAGTTTGATGCCAGGTCTGGATCACTGGGGAATAATTTCATTCATCATTTTAGTGACCATAGTTTTGCTACAGCTACTGATATTTCTTTTCTATGTCATTTTTATGCACTCTACTATTTGTGTTAGAATTTCTAATGTAGAAAATATATTGAAAGTGATGTTAAGGCCAAATTGATCAGTTAAAAACTCTGCTTGAGATTCTGCCAACCACTTCATTTATTGCCAATTCTTGATCCAATCCTAATCTTGGATTTCCTGTGTTTGTGACAGGGGAGAAAGAATCACACTTTTTGATAGTTTTGGCAGCCTCATCAATACACCATTTGTTTGTCTGAACCATCATTCTCACATACTTTATATATCTCACACATCTGCCTGCCTATTACCGTTTCATCCAGTCCTTGTCATCAAACCCCCTGCCTGTCTCGTTTCTGTAGTATCTGTTGAAATTGGCGACTATAACAGGGGCTGGTAGTGCTAGTCCGAGGGTGCCCAGTATAATGCAGACTACGCTGGCAGCCTTACCAAGAGGACTCTGGGGCACCACATCACCATAGCCCACTGTAGTGATGGTGGCAACACCCCACCAATAGCCCTCCAGTAAGGAGGTGATCTGGGTGTGTGGGTATTCCATCTCGATGCTGTAGAGAAATGCTGCAAACGCAAAACTACCCATCAACACAAAAGTCACCACCAGCACCAGCTCGTTCTTACTGGCTGCCAAGGAGGCAGTGAGAATACGTAAGCCCTTGCTGAATCGTGTGAGTTTGAAGATACGGAGTATTCTGAGGGCCCGCAGCATGAGGAAGATGCCGGCCTTATTGGTTGTACACTGCATTGTGCTGAGCGTGTAGATGAGGCTGATATAATACGGCAGTATGGAGAGCAAGTCCAGGATGTTCATGAGGTCTTTGACAAAGTGGAGTCTACAGGGGCAGGAGAGGAAGCGGAGCAGCAGCTCCAGCGTAAACCAGAACACAAAAAATGTCTCAAGCAGAAAGAACTCACGCATGAACACTGGCACCTCCCGCAACTCCACCTGCCCCCTAACCAGCGTCTTCTGCTGAATGCAGTCCTGGCCAGAATACTCGGGCAGCGTTTCCCAACAGAAACATAGCACAGAAAACAGAATCATGGCCACAGAAAATAGTGCCACAATGTGAGCACTACGAGAACTCTCAGGCTCCTCTAATAAGAGCCAGATGTCTCGCTTCAGTTTGTTAGTGGGTACAGGCCGGGGCACATCGATTAGCATGGCTTCTCGCTTCTTCAGCTTATTGATGGTTTCTGTGCTAAACTGAAAGAACTCAAGGGATTCTAGGAATGACCGTAGGTGTGTGTGTTGTGGTACACGCAGGAAACCAGTTTGGTAGTATTGTAGGATGCCTTCAAAACACTCAGAACTGTGGTCAAAGTAATACTCCTTCTTCTCCTCATCCCAGTAATGTTTAAGTGCCTCATCATTGCCTAGCAGTCCATCTGAAAACCTCTTGAACATAAATCGGTATGTTTGGAAGATCCGACCGGATACATTGATGGTGACCCGTTCCGTGGAGTTAGGGTCAGAAGTGACAACAATGCAGTCATCTGGCCTTTTCACCTCAGTCCCTGTCAGATTGGCTTTAGACTGTCGCTCAGACTTCACCTGGCCTGAACTTAAGGAAGTCCCACTTCCCATAAAGCCCCTAGGTCCATGGAAACGATTGTACTCGGCAAATGTGGCCACACTGGCACTCAGTGTCTTGTTGATCTGCTCCAGGTCAGCTATTGTGGGAACGCGCTGCACCAGTTGATTGAACTGTTGTTGTTGAAGTGCCTTAGACTCACTGGCAGACACAGTGGCAATACTAGAACGTCTGTCCTCTCCTAGATGGTGCTTCCTGAATCGTCTCACCCGCTCGATGTCACCTGTGTTTACGCAGCTCTGACGGTGGTAGATGCGGGGTGGTGGACAGTGGTATGAAGTGCCAGGAAGTGAAAGCTCCTCCTGGGTGACACTTGCCCATCTCTGCTTAAATCTAGGTGAAGATAGACTGTAAGTATCATTGTCTGAAGGCTCATTGTCCTCCTGAATGTCTTCAAGCAAACTGCTGCCCTCCAGAGGTACCATACTGACACTCCAGAACAAGTCAACGCTCTCAAATGTTGATTGTTTATTTTGGTAGTGTATTTCATAAGTTATCAGATGTTACGATAAAACAGTAATCCATCCTACACATCTGCAATAAAATGTCATGAATATGTAATACCTAAAAGGGAGTGAATATATTGCACTCTATGAAATTCCAAGACTTTTATCCATGTTGTTAATGGTGTTTTACATATGTTTGGAATACAGGTATCCATTTTCTAAACACGTTCACATTCAAATACTGGTATTTTAAGGGGAATATAAATAAATATTCCAGTGTCAAGACACAACATGGAATTACAGAATTAATATCCTTTTGTTCAGCATAAAGCAGTAAAACTCTCACATTTTTATGCCAATGTTTTAAAGTAACATTTGGAAGAAATTCTTTAATTATGACCCGAATGACATGTTTATGCAAAAAATAGTTTTAACATTTGTATTGCTCTGTCAATTCACCATTACTGGATGACCATACATACAGCCAGAAAGTTACATTCTTCAGTTCATCTGACCCATGTTCAACTGATCCCTTACTTCATTCAACATGTTCAAGCTCACTTCAAACCCTCAAAACATGGCTCACTTCTACTCTCCAGTTCACTTAATCAAGCTTGTAAAGTTTGGCAGGCCTGTGATGATTTCAGTTCTCTGTGTTATTGGTGGTGTATGTAATCCAAGTCAGTATTCAGATTTCATTCAATAGGATTGTAAGAGGAACAATACAAGTGCCTTGCACAACCCAATAGCTCAGGCTGGCCGATTGATACATTCTGCTAATTAGCTCTGATCCCCAAGTTTGGAAAGACTCAAAGGGATTCCATGCAATGCAGTGTCTGGATCTGTGTGATTTACAAGTGGAAGATTAACTTGACTCAGTGAATTCTTATGTACAGCCTTCCAGTCCAGTGAATACAACAGACAATACCTTTTGTAGCCAGTTGTGTCAATATATACAGAGGGAGGGGGGGGGGGGGGATTATGTTGAGGTCTGTGAGTGCACACACACTGACGTATGTAACAGGCTATCACAAAGAGAAAGTGTCAATCTGACTTCTCATGAGTAGAGGCTTAGTGTAAGCTTCCACTTAAGTGACTGGCGATATGTGAATGTGACTTGCAATATTGTGTTTTCATAAACACGAGTGATATTTTCACAGAATGTCATACAGGATTTGTCGCTATGGTTGGTCCACTTTTTTGGGACATTTGAATTTTTGCCACATTAGACCCGAAATGGTTATTTATGTTTGTGTCACTTATTCTTTACTGTGAACTTTCAGCATACGGTTATATCTTGCTGTCGAAAGACAGATGTTCCCTTTACTTAAATGTGAATATTTCTTGTCATTGAGCGTTTTTTAAGGCAGTTGACAAAATTTACTGGGGGGGGGGGGGGGGGGACAAACTTGATTTTTTTGCTAATATCCTGTAAGTGATCTCTGGGAAAGAATGTAAACTCTCTCAGATACAGCTTGTGTTCTTGTACGTATACACAGTGACACTCAGGTGTTTAATAATACATGTAAATACTGAAATGTAAATATGTAATTATATAGCTGATTACTATTCACACCTGTGGTTGTAACATATTCAGTGCCTCATGTATTGACACAGGTGTTCTGGTGTTGAGCATTATACTTGTACTACAAAGTAGTTATCCACTGGTATACAATGTCATGTTTTATTTTTCTTCATATTTTCCAGGAATATTTCTGTTATTAAAATTGCAGAACTACACATGAATGGAAATCATACGAGTCATAAATCTTTGGGAGGAATTCACTGTTATGTGTAAATGTAACCAAAAAATGATCTGATTGGCAACCGATAGTGTTATAATCACATAGTTTGCAGTTATTCCGTTCCTACTACTGTGCTGTGATTTTTAATTAAGCTTTTATAGCACTTAATCTCATTCATGAAGACAGACTTTTAAGGCACACAATGAAAAGCATAAAAAACTAGGGTGATATGCCTTTGCACAGAGATAAGATTTAAATTTTTTTATGCAGTCAAGGGAAGTGGCAGAGAAAACAAAATCTTTGAAATCTTGGGAGTATCATAAGTAAAGCCAAGACTGAATTGTTTTGTAGACTAATGTACTGTGATGGAAGAACTGTAGAACCTCAAGCTAAACACCATCTGCTTGATGTCTATGAGTTTTATACTCTCTGTGTTCAGGTGTAAGAAAAGATCCGAAAGATTTTGTGTAACCACTTCAAAAGGAAAGACTAAAACATTGTTCAGGTGTCTTCTTGTGCATCGATTTCCAGGCAGAAATCAACAGACCATATGACCCAGGAAAAACAGGGAACTTATCCCTGTATGGAAAATACAGACAAAAATATGGAGTACAGACTCACAAAACATTGTAATTTTGTCAGTATAAAACATTATTAATTTGTCATTATTCAGAACTAAAAGTAACCCAACCAGGCAGTACTGTCAGCATTAAGCACATGTGTGAGGATGTGCTGAGGTGAGATAACAAGGCACACAGAGGTGGTGTAATGGTTCACTGAGCACTGAATGTTACTGTTCCTTCTAGTCATCCACAACAAATCTGTCTCCAGTATCCTTGTCAGGATCAGAGTGCTGACTGTTGTCACCTTGTTGTGACTTATTGATGTGAGGTGTCCTCATGTTCATTGAGTGCCTGTCTGTTCAGTGACTATTTCTTGACTGTTCATTAACTTACTTTACAGTTCATTGGTTGTTTATGGGCTTTCATCACTAGTTACCTGTTGTTTTGTTCCAGCTGCCTGACGGCACCCTGTCCTGACCCTCCCTGTAAGAGGTATGAGCTGATCAAGGGGGAGTGCTGTGGTTTCCGCTGTCTTGAAGATGATGAGGTCAATGTGCCATTACCACTACTAGGAGGAGGCAACGGTAGGTACTACTGTACACCATGAACTTTTAGTGTCAGTATTTATCTGTACCAGTCAGTGTCAGTGTCAGTAAATGTCAAGAATGGTAATTATCAATTTGAATAACTGCAAAAATAACACTTGAAGTACCAGTTAGTGAAGTGATTCGTGTCTCTACAGGTAACTAACAGCAAGTACCCCTGTGCACAGGTAGTTAGCTGTAAATGTTCACACAAGTCAGTGGTGGAAAATCCCATTGCGTACATAGGTAAGTGACAGTATCAATGTCCACACAACTGTCACACTTTCTACACAGGAAACTAATGGTAAATGTCAAAGCTATTATGCCTGAGCACTAGAAAGTAACCTTGTCCATACAGTGTAAAACAAGAATCCAGTGGCAGGCTTTCAGCCAACCACTTCGTCAAATCTTTGGATTAAAATAGTGTTGTGCCCAGACCTCCACATGTGTGAATTGATTGAGTCTATCTTGATTTGTAGATGCATGTCAGTGTAATTTCTATCACTTTTTATTCAAAGAAAATCAACAGTTAGGATTTATAACATATACAGCTTGTGTACATGGCAAATATATTCCAGTATTGAAAGGTTAATTGTATCTTATAAAGTCTTTATTTGCAGATGTGCCGTCTAAAATTGTAAGATGGTAGCTTAGAAATTGTGCCCCCGTTCAATTCTTACTTTCAAAGGGGAAGGTTTAAAAATATGGGTTAAAAAACGTTTTTGATAGAATGTTTTTAAAACATTTGACAAGCAATGTTGTTTAAACATTATATGTGTACTGTTTATCAAACATTTTATGATGAATGTTTGAAAAACATTTCCAGCAAAACCTTCATTTCTTCAGCTATTTTATAAATGTTTTAAAAACATTTCCAGTCAAAACTAGGTTCTTGAGTTATTTCAGAAATGTTTAATAAACGTTTTCAGTAAAAGACGTTTTTATAGAGAATGTGTATAAAACATTTTTTTAAACATTACAGCATAAACGTTTGCTTGGAAACAAGGTTTTAAAATAGGTTTTAAAAATGTTTTGTAAATGTTTAAAACATTTAAAAATGTTTTTAATGTTTACTGGGCGGCCATGTGATGTCAGATGTTTGCGAATATGTGAAGAAAATCAACAATTAGGGTTATATCATCTCGAGGTTTTGTGCACGGCTGATAAATTCTAGAATTTCAGTGCCATCAGCTTCATATCACAGATCATCTCAAGGTTATTGAAGTCATTTTGTTTAACAGAATATTGATATGACTCATGTCAGAGGGTGATAATGCGATCATTACAGGCAGCAAGTAGAAACGGTGGGTGTACACCATTGTCAAATGTGCTGACATATGGACCTGCAAGAGTTTGAGTGGTTTATGTAGAAGGATCCTGTGTCAAGTGAGAATATCCACTGCTGATTTGTAGATTCTGTCCTTGTGTTTCAGGTTCCTTTCCATGGTGCCGTGACTTTGAGGATGGACTAGTGGGCCTGGGTGACCACTACAAACCCAGCTTTGACTCACCTTGTGTCACCTGCGAATGTGAAGCAACACCGCGCGAACCAGACGACTACAGTGGGTGAGCTTGAGTAACAACAAATATATCACCAGGAATCTGTGCAATCTGAACTATAGCTTTCAAAGCAAATAGAGTAAAGCCACACTGAAATGACTCATTGATACCTTGGTAATAGAGATTAGTGTTTGAACTGTTATAGGAGGTATTAATGTTATGTGACCTGTCATGTTTGTATATTACATTGTTGTTTGATATGTATATTTTTGTTTATCTGTTTACTATTCTAGCTGTGTGACGGCTGCTTGTGAGGCTCCCCCATGTAAGAACTTTGATCCAAAGCCGGGCAAATGCTGTGATTATATATGTTTGGATCAAGAAGACAGAGGCGATTTGGACAGACAAATGACTGGACAACAGCCAGAGGGGGATAATTTACAGGTTGAACCAGGTAGAGTACACAGGGGGGAAGTTAATGGTGGCATCCGATAAAACACATGTAACGTACAACGCTGAACCAGGATAAAAGCAAATGGAGGGATATGTACAGTGGGATCAAGTCAAAACAATGGTATAAAACCAGCAGTTGGTGAAGTCCATGTAACCTTACAGATTTGGTGACACATAAAGAGAGAGAAGCAATGAGGTCACCAACCAACCCGGGTACTAACATTCCTCAGTGTCAGTTAATATTTTCTGTACAATTGTGTTTCATCTCATTATTCCTTGAACCTGTGGCAGTCATTAGACCTACACTTACTGAGTCAAGCTAGACTATGTCTATTTGGTGTGTTTAACTTGGTCCCTAAAGAGTTGGAAATTTGTGCCACGATTGTAATCTAAAAGACTGGCTCAGCAGCAAGAGTCAATAGACTGAAATTCTGTCTAATTTGGTTGTCAAAACCACTAGACTGTGAAATTCCTTGTCGTAGCTCATCAAATTAACAAAAGCTATTAAGGTAGACTTGCTGCAAGTCTTTGTATTTCTTATTCTACCAAATCTGACATAGATGGAATCATTATAAATCTATATGGATGGTGGGAATCCATCTGTCCGATGAAATACACAACCAAATTCTTGAAAAAAGTCATCCAGTCCTCATATAATACCTGAGACAAAAGGACTTGAGGAAAGTCTACTATTAAGGCAACAATTGTTGAGGGTGAAATTAAGCAAGAATCTTCCCGATATTTGCTTTTACAGAGTAAAAGACTATACTCCTGTCTGGTTCCGATATAGCCTCACTTCCACACTGATCTCTGGTCATGCAATAAGCTCCTTGAGTTGGGCTACTTCAGAACTCACCCAGCTTAAGGATAGTCATTTGACATAACTCATGAGAGATTGTGTACACTGGCTTATAATAACGATAATTATTGAAACATTTCTATAGTGTAAAATTGATGAGGATCCTCCAATATGCTGCAATCCAAAAAGGGACAATCCAGAACTAAGCAAAAGTGGTAACCCAGTAAGCACCAGTGGATTGTGACTACAGTGGTGAGTGTGCTTCTCTAGACAGGTAAGTCTTAAGCTGGGTCCTAAAACTCCAAATGGTCTGTCAGGATCTGACATTAAATCTGAGCCTGTGCTATTCCACTGGTGCATTTGTGGCAAACCCATGCCTGCCGATGGCCTTACTGGGATGGACTGAGGAAACTGATAATCTATTTCAATGGGAGAGACAAATAGACTTGATCAAAGATGACATATATGGAGTTTGGGAGAATTTATGGCTTTAAAAATAAGGAGGTTTTATTTGAAAAGAATACGATATGAAATGGGAAGCCAGTGATTGACCAGCCTGGACCACACTAACCTGGGCTTCCCCCTACCAATGTGATAAGTGTGAAAACACACAGATATAAGTATGTTGACTTACCGACCCATGACTTTTATATAGAACTCAGTAGGACAAGCTGTGACATGTGCCATGTTTCTCTGATGGCCTTGGTTACTTGTAACCACTTTGCATCATTTACCCTGTTAAGTTAGACACTGTGTTCTGCTTGTCACTACCGGGAGGTATTTTTCTCTTATTTTACATTATTGTGACCTTTTTACGGTATTCCCCTCTGTATAGGGGGCTTTTAAAACACTATAAGGTAACATTTTGAAGCTTTAACCTTTTCTAGTCTCATAATATGTATATGTAATGTCCCAAAGTCACTCTTTTATGATATTAGCTTTGTAGTGAGGTTGAACTTTTCATGACCTTAGAGGCTAATAAATTTAGAATGGTCACTTGTGATGGCAGTTAATATCCGACTTCTGCAGTCAAATGTCATCGTAGAACAAACACTAGCCTAAGAGTGGATTTGAGAGTGAGTCCCCAGGCCTAGTAGTTCTCCACACTAGCTTTAGGGCCTGGGTTTGAATCCTGGCAACTGCTGTGTTACTACTTGCAGAGGGCCTGAGGTCGCTGGCCAATCAGTTAGAGCCGTGCTGTGAGGCGGGCAGGAAGTGGTATGAGGAGAATCGGGAACAGTGTCCTGTGTACACGCGTGAGATGGCTGGTGGGAGTCGGGAGGAAACGGAAAGGTGCAAGAGTATAGCCAACGTATGCTGTGTGGAGGTAAAGGTTTTAATATGGCATAATCATTAATGCAGGAGAAACAAAGATTTCTAATAGTGGCTTTTTTATGAAGTTTACAGATGTGAGCTATGATCCATTAATGTAATTGTATATTTTGATACTTTGGTTTAGCGTTCGCTGCGCCGCCTCTGCCACCACTGCCGCCGCGTGTAGAGAGATTTTCAGCGTTAACGCTCTAAGAGAAAAACTACACCAGCTAGGTTCACCAATTTTATTGCGAAAAATACACTTACCATTTCCTGACCATTGCTATATGTTGGTGCCATCCAACTCACTGGCCAACGTTGAGAAACGTTTTAAGAAACCTTAAGAGGCCAGTGAGTGAGTGTGAACTAGCATGTCCCCCTAGTGGTCATGTGACCACGCTAGTAAACAACCTTCATTATTTTTGTTGGCCATCCTAGAGTGTGGATGTGTTATTTTAATTTGGATTTTTATAAAGTTTTTGGAGTTTTTGTGGGAATTTGAGTTCTGTGGTAAGGCATCTGTGTTGACAATGTCTTCTCAGGACGAATTTAAGAGAAAAGGACAGATAAAAAGACTTTTGTGGCCATTTTTTGGTGGATGTTTGACCACTATTTTAAGATGGCGGCATGGATGTATCGTCGTTGGATGAAGACTTTCTTCTTCTCAGAATTCTTCAAAAGGCTCGTGTTTCTTGAGACCAGTTATTTTATTTTCTCTTGATTGAAGATTTACAACTTTTTAATTCTGAAACTGTTGGCAGTCAATAGCTCCGACAGGGACAGTTTACATGTTGCTAGGCGACTAATGGAGGCAACATGAAAAGAGGAGACAATTCGATTGTCATTGGCTATTCTCACGTCGGGTTCTAAAAGCCAGGCGTTTTGTGGTAGTTAACATCTCACCGCGACGATCTCACTCGAATGGGTGTCCGGTGGGATTCCCCGGTGAGAGCAGACATCTTAGTTTCTCATTGGTTGCTGCATCGTGGACAAGTTCCGGATGCAGAAGCGTTCGTCACAGCTTCTAATTCTTCCGTCAGGTTCAGTCGGAACTTTTCACGGAGGAAAATACCTGCATGACGTCATCCGAAGACAATCGAGTTTCCATACCTCCCAAAAGGTCAGAAATCGGTTTATCAGTTTCCCGGAGCTGTGATTCATCTCAGTAATTGGCTTTTGTTTCTGTGATTTTTTACCGGTTTTTCAGCTGGTCTGAAACCGTCACCGGTACATATGAACTTGTAACCATTGTCAATTTATTATTCAGGAGTACAGGTTCTCTGGTTTCTGCTACAGAGAGCATGTTAAGGCCTGGATAATTTTTTGAAGTGGTCTAGCAGGACCTCTGGCAGGACGTCTTCAAGGAGCTAAGGATTAACAGGAGCTCACAGAGTTTCTTTTTTGCCTTGGTCTGTGTGCAGAGTTTTTGCAATTACAGTCCTCAGTGATCAGGAATTTTTTGTTGGACAGTGCTGGGATCAGTTCTCCAACTTGTTATTCAACAGGAGTGTTACAAGTCGTACTTTTCTCTATCTTATCTCTTAGATGAGTTTGGTAGAATTAAGAGTGCATTTTTCACTCTTAATGAGGTTTTCTCCTGCTGAACTTTTGGTCAGATGTCCAGGAAAACTTCATTTTGTGATCTCAGGTGTATAGTGTTTCTTCTGTTTGGGAAGGAGCAAACTCCTACACATGGCTAGAAAGGGGATTAGTGCCCAGGGCACTTTTCTTCCCATTATGATACTTTATCCTCCAACTCTGTTACAAAAGTATCCTCTGAAGATTTAGAGGGGTTAGGAGTAATCTTTAGGAGTAGTGTTTGTCCACTAGTGCAGATATACTACACCTTACATCTCAACATAGTAACAGGATAATCTTCAACCATTCTTTATCTTTCACAGAGGCAACAGTACCAGGAGGGATTGCTTATTCATGTTCCTAAAGCAGTTTGTGGACATGGGTGTTAAGAATAAATGAATAAGATGCGGGAGACATCAGTTTGCATAAAGCTGTGTATGGAATGATCGACAAAAGGGCGATAACACCAGTGAGATGGTGATATCGCTACAATTTTACACTTTATTGGTTGTGATAAGCTGGGAAGAGATGGCTACCACTAACAGTTGAGGTAAATAAGCCTAATTAAGTACCTTATTTTCATATTGTTGGGTTTTTCGCGAGTTGTTACTTGTAAGTGAATGGGTGTGTTAACGCGTTTCCTTACAGTATAGTTGCATTCTTCCATAGCCAGATTCACGCGAATTGTTATCTTCACTTCCCTGTTGATGACAGTTCACACCGGTTCACTGCCTGTTTGCTATGTTAGTCCATGGTGAGGTTGTGTGATCTATAAGAACGCATCATGCTTTACCAGTATATAGACCATTTCATTGCTTTGCTCTTGGAAATGATTTATTTTCGACTTTACTATTGTATCAACGGATAGTGAACCTGATGGCTGCAGTAGAAGGCATTGGGTGTTCACCAGCTTATATACATTAAAAAAAAAAAAAAAAAAAAAAAAACATCTTGTCTAAAGCACCAGGATTTTTAGTTGGGATTGCAGATTCCACCTTAGGGTACATCTTTACTCATACAAGCTTTTTCTCCGGCTAATGGTTTCTAAGGAAGCCATTTCTTTGGTGGCGGTATGGCTTCATAGGACAAAACAGTGCCATTGGGTCATTTGTTTATCTGCTAATGTACCACAGATAATGTACCAGTTTTCTGTTCTCAGGTTCTTAGGGATCATCTTCAGTTTGCAGGAGCTCCCTTTACTTCATCAGAAGGAGCACAATCTCCTTCTGTTATTAGATGCTTTCTTTAAGGGTTGGGATGCACAATTATGGCATCAAACAGCCAGTGGTCTGTTGTATCATGAGGGGTCAAGACTCCACATTAACAGGGCTACTACCTTTAGAATCATTTGGAGGTCTGATTCGGATTCTGAATCTGTTGATTTCCCCAGAATTTTCTTCAGTGGTTTCCTATCTGAACAGGTAGGGAGGTACCCACTTTCAGGAATGTGTTTCCTTATCTGAAGAATCATTCCTTGGACGAATGCCATGGGTTCAGATTCAGGCATGTCACTTCCCAGGGTATACAAATATTACAACAAATTCTTTGTTCATGAGAGTCAAGATGATTCAAATTGAATGTGTTTTGGATGACTTTTGAATCTTCTATTCTGATTCAGGTGTTCAATCAAATCTGTCTTTGATTACAATCACCAATGATGGGTTTTTGCAACTAGTTTGAACCACAAGCTTGTCTTTTTCAACTTTTATTGGGTTGGACTGGACAGTTTGTTTGGTCCTGTGACCTTGATTCTTCAGGTGATGCAGGTGAATCATTTGGCTTCTAAGGCTCCTTTGATTTTCAACCTGTAGTCATTCCTGCTTTGGAACCTTCTTTAGATCATGCTTTGGGGCAAGATAGGTTTCTTTGTCCAGTGAGAGCCTTGAGAGGTTATCTTGATAAGTCAAAGATCTCAGGAAAGGCAAGAAAATTCTTTTTGTAGCTATTAAGAAGGGCTACTCCAAGATTTAGGTGCATAATCATCTGGATTGCATCAGAGTGGCTAGGGATGTCTTATTTTTGGGATCTGGTGGATCTGTTTCCACAAAGGTTCCTTTTAAGGCTTCCCTTGCTGGTGAGTTCAATCATTATGCCATTGGCATCCAACAACCTGAATCTTAAGCTTCCAGTGTATGTGTTTCCTTTCTTAGACTGTGGGGCTTGGGGAACAGGTGCATTACTCTTTTCTTGGGAGGATCTGGACGGCTTTGTGTTTGTTCCAGTGGCTCTCATTCCTCAGGTGACTCAAGATGATCACCTACAGGTGCAGAATCATCATGATTGCACCAGGATAGCCAAGGATTCTTCAGGTGATTTAGAAGATGACCACCTTCAGGTGCAGATTCATCATGATTGAATCATGATGGTCATGGTGGATGTTCTTGGTTGTGGGACCTGGTAAATCTATGCACATCTGAGGCTTCTTTGTGGTGAACTTCTCAGATTCTACTTTTCTTGGTGTAGCAAATTTCCTTAATTATTCCTTTAAGGAAAGGAATCTTAAGCCATCAACTATTGCTGGTTACAGAATAACAATGGTAGAATGCTTTCCTTGAAGGGGAATAAGTCTCTAGTATAGATTGTTGACATATTTCTATAGAGACAATCCAGTAGCCAATAGGTTAAGCCTTCTTTACCTCTTGTCTCTGGTCTTGTTTGGTCTCACCAGACAGCCTTTTGTGCCTTTGGGGAAGATTTCTTGGAGGTTATTAACTTTCAAGACGCTCTTTCTTTTGACTTTGGCATTAGGCAAAGGAAGAAGGGTATTCTCGTTAGCTTTGTCTTCCCTTACTTTGAATGAGTATTGCTCACAAGTGGCTCTGGCCATTTATTAGCCAAGATTCAGTTGGCTTCGGATGGGCCTACTTCAGTTAAGCCGGTCGATATGCCAGCTCTCAATCTCTGGGACAGCAGTTTTACTCAAGATAGATCTCTTTGTCTTGTGAGGTTTTGAAATACTTTTACTTGGGACAAAGGATTCAATGAGGAATTTTGTGTCTTGTCTGTGCCTAGTTAGGAAGGCTTTACAGCAGATATTTTCAGGTCAACTATCTTATCTTGCTGTAGGCAGACTAGCTTTTTGACTGAGGAAAAGTCAAATTCTGACTCAACAGCAGCGAGTCAAAGCAAGAATCTTTAGGTTTTAGTATAGGGTTTCTGTATATGAATTTTCAGATGCCTGTTACTGGAAACCATAACTTTTTCACCAATTTTCAGTCTCACCTGCTTGGTTTGCCTGTGGTCAGACTTTGATATGGTGTCCTACAGTTTTGTTATCTTATAAGTATATGTGTGATACCTATTTCGATACTTTAGTATGCATTTGCATCTGTATGTCTGTCATACTATCTGTCTTTATATTAGGCAGAATTGTTGACTTCATTCAGGCTTGGAATAACACAATATGCTGATGACACTTCCAATATTTGTGTCACCTGTGTGGGGGTTGGATGTTTGTCTAGATACAGCATTCAACTGTGGCAATAACTGTCAGTTTGTGAGAACTTCAACTACATACTATGATTTATGGGATCTGTATGGTATGTGGTGACTGTTGAAAGTTTATATGTTTTTGTATGCATGTAAATTTCAATGTAGACTTCTCATATTGTTTTAGTTGTAGGCTAGGTAGTGAGTCTCTGTAATGATTACTTCCTTCCTACAACAGCAACAACAACAAGGCTGTGTTGTTTTGTAGTGCTCAACAGTTCCTCTGCCTCATCTGGGAGGTGAGTTTGGATCTGAATGCCTATAGGATTGTGCTGTGTATGATAGCTGTGCAGAGTGGTGTACTGGGTCTTTATATTCTAGTACTGCCCTCCTTCCATGAAGGCTGCATTCAGCAATGGTCAGGAAATGGTAAGTGTATTTTTCGCAATAAAATTGAAAAATTTTGTTGTAATTTTAATTTTTATTAGATAAATACTTACCATTTCCTGACCAGGATAGTCCCCCCCAGCCTCCCCGCAGAATTTAGTACTAGGTTACTAGGGGAGTATTTTCTGCAACAAAAATAATGAAGGTTGTTTACTAGCGTGGTCACATGACCACTAGGGGGACATGCTAGTTCACACTCACTCACTGGCCTCTTAAGGTTTCTTAAAACGTTTCTCAACGTTGGCCAGTGAGTTGGATGGCACCAACATATAGCAATGGTCAGGAAATGGTAAGTATTTATCTAATAAAAATTAAAATTACAACAAAATTTTTCAAATTTGCAGGATATCTTTATTGGGGGTAAGCTTCTCTGGGACTGAAAATAGCCTCATTCTGAAAAAGAAGATGGCCGCCGTTGGTATTTCTTTGAAAATAATCGACATTTTTCTACTGGCTGGTTCTCATAGGTAGGAGGTTGAATCTCTTCATAGGTGATATGTATAACAGATATACATGTCCTCTACAAGCTTGCACACATTTGACCTTGAAGCTCTTAATTCAAGGTCATCCACGGAGTGCCAAAGTAACCCACATAGCGGACTTTAAAAGTGCCTATATCTCCCTTATTATTGGTCCTAGAGGTTTGCAATGTGAAACCAACCTATAGGAAATCATGTGCTGCGGATCTTCTGATGTTTTCAGATTTAACCTTGGACCCCTCCTTCAAGGTCAAACGAGGATAGACCAAGTTAAAAGTGCTTATATCTCGCTTATTATCGATCCTAGAGGTTTGGGATGGTAAACCAACATGTAAGAAATCATGGGCTGGGACCTTGGGCCCCTCCTTCAATGTCAAAACAAGGATAGCCAAACTTAAAAGTACTTATAACTTATTATTGGTCCTAGAGGTTTGGGATGGTAAACCAACCTATAGGAAATCATGGGCTGGGAATGTTTTGGTGTGGTTGGATTTGACCTTGGGCCCCTCCTTCAAGGTCAAATGAGGATAGCCAAACTTAAAAGTGCTTATAACTCGCTTATTATTGGACCTAGAGGTTTGGGATGGTAAACCAACATATAGGAAATCATGGGCTGGAAATCTTTTGGTGTGGTCGGATTTGACCTTGGGCCCCTCCTTCAAGGTCAAACGAGGATAACCAAACTTAAAAGTGCTTATAACTCGCTTATTATTGATCCTAGAGGTTTACAATGCGAAACCAACTCATACAAAATCTTGGGCTAAGAATATTCTGATGTTAGATATGACCTTTGGCCCCCCCCCTTCAAGGTCAAACGATAGTTCACTGGCTTTGGTGAGTTGTCTTTCCGGTGGATTCAAATTTGCATCGGTTCTCTGATGCGTAGGTCTAGTTTAGTGTTTGCTGAAGTTTAGGACACAGTTGTGCTTTGTATGCAAAACTATAACCCAATCAGACTAGCAGATGTGATCATATCAATGTAACTTAGGCTTTGTTAACTCAGTTCATCACAACATGAACAAAAGAAACTCTATTGTTTTAAAACATCAGCAATGGGTTATTGTGCAAGTAAGTGAAAACTATACACCTAAGCTCTTGTATATTTTCTGCACAAAAAGATGCATTTATTTTTAGAGTAGAGTGCACTAGTGCTAAAATGCCCTAATCTTTGTAAGTTTCAAATAGATTAACGCTTTCTCATTAAAACAAATGTTTATATGAATACTCAACCATTTGATCACAAATAGAATTGACCTAGAATGTGTGTTTGGTGTGTGATTGTCAACTGCATAATGGTTTGCAGCAACCCAGTGATTGGACCTGTCTGTCTTCATGTTGCGACTGTGTCAGATTATTGTCAGTCACAGCTGACATTTGCGAGTATTGGTCCATTTAAATTAAACCATGGGACTTTTGTTCAAATACTCAAAGGTAAAGATATATGAAAAGTCATTAAGAATTATTTCGGGAAAATGAAAAATAAAATATCTCTAGGCTTTAATTTTCCCTCAGGACAACTTGTCCCACTTGTGAGACAGCTGAGTGAGTGTGTAGGTCAAACTGTCTGGTTATGGTGTGTACTGTAGGAGAAACAGTCGCGGGGCTGTGGACGTGGCAAGTCACAGGCCCTAGTGCAGGGCAGATGTGGGTTCTACCACACCCAGAGACACAGGGAGATGGCCAGGGTAAGTCATAATCTATATGGATGTGCAGTAATGATTTAACATTGCTTTCAGTGCATTGTTTGTGAAATATTAGCAACTTAGCACTTCTTGAGAAAGAGATTCACATCCTCAGTCTCTCGAGATGGAGGTGCAGTGGGTACTGTAGTGCCATTCAAATCATTGACTAACTGCTAGTTTAATAGGATCAGTATCCTGAAGACAAGACTTTGGAGTAATCCTTTGCCACGTAATCATGTTCGGAGTACTTGTATGTTTAATTGGGGGCCACGGTGGCAGAGTGGTAACACTCTCGCCTCCCACCTCTGAGGCCGGGGTTCGGTTCCTGGCACGGCCTCGAGTGGGAAAGTTGGTAGTTGCTTGTCGTTGGTCGGCAGTTTACAGTACAGAACCTTGACCAACTGTATGTACTGGTTTCCTCTGTCCTTCCAACTACCCATCGTGATATGACCTGTACAGTGTTGAAAGCGACGTAAAACCCCAAATAAATAAATAAATAAATGTATGTTCAATTGTAAAAATTAATTTTGAGGGTGTGTCGATTATTTGTAATTCATGGACAGTAATTTATCTCTAAGGAATATCCTGAAATAAAAAAAAAAAAAAATTATTAGCTGGAGAAATTCTTTCAAATGAAAATAACAAGAGGGTCAGCATCTACCATCTGAGATAATTCTTCTCATTCCAATTGTGACATAGAAACTGTGTGTATACTGTGTAATAACATTCTTTATTGGTTGTGTTTACACAAGTATGTGACTACTGTTTATTGAGTTTATTTGTTTACAGAAGTACTGTGACGGCTGTTTACTGTGTATTGTTTACAGAAATGCTGTGACTGCTGCCTACTGGGTCTGAAGGCGGCCTCTCTGGGCGTTTCCTGTGGGCTGTTGGATCGTGGTTTCTCCTCTCACTGTAGTGCCACCTTCTCTGAGTGTTGTAATGGTGCCGTTCCACCCACTACACCTACCACTACCAGCACAAACACACCCCGTAAGTACGCCAGTCTGTTGGTAAATATTCAGAGATTTCTAAATTTGGGGCTGTTCCACCCACTACACTTACTACCACCACACACACCCAGTAAATATGTTGTAAGTGTTGTAAGTACTCTACAAAACTGGATACATTTCCAGGAGGCCCATTGCTTTTGGCCATGTATTAAATTAAAAAACTTTTGAAGAATATAATATGCATTGCATCGTATATTGTACTATGAAATTGGTCAGTTTGTTTTGTTACACTGCTTTGAAATCATATAAATGCGCAAAGAACACTCTCATAGATATAGATGTATTTGTACTTTATTGTACAGTTGACAACTATTTGTAGTTTTGTACTTTGTTGCATGATCTTTTGTTGTACATGTACTTAATCATAAGCTCTGTTTTATGTCAAATGTGCGAAAAGAAAGATCATGTGACACTCTCCCAGTTAACGTGTGATCTTTCATGGCTTCTCAGTGTCGTGTGCTGTGTGTACAAGCTTCACTTTTGTACATAACTCTGTCACTTCTGTCTGAGTCTTACTGCTGTAACACACACTTGCCAATCAGCTGTAGATATATGCTTGGTTACAATGCTTTTCATTTTCCTTCATACTGGCCACATCCAAATTGACTACTTACAGGCCTTGGTAAGGTTTTACCCTAAAACAGATGATGTATGCAAAGTTAACCCCCTCTAAAAGTGTTAAATACCAAAATTGTCTGCGGAAGTGCACGTGTTCACATTATTGCCCATCTCCAAAAAACACATGAAACATTTGTGAATGCTCACCCTTTCGTGTGTTCATTATGCAAAGACAAATACTGGGATGTCAGGATTATTAAACTAAAACACAGTATTTTTACACTTTTGTGAGATATGTATTATTTATCTCACTCATAGCTTATCGTATGTTACCTATGCTTTTGTATCCCCCATGCTCACATTATCACCCCTCCCTGACATCCCATCCCAGTTAAGGCCCCGTGGGCACTTTCGTGAATGATTTTGGTTTTTCCATGTGTTTCTGTGCTGGATCCAGCTTACTTTGGACCTAACACCAGAAAGTCAGCCAGGTAACATTGGATAAAGAGACTGTGCTGGAATGGTAAACTTGACTTTATAACCATTTGCCTTTTGCAACAAAAATGTTCATTACAATTTCTGTACTACTGTGTTTTATTCAAATAGATGCCAAATTCAAATTAATACCCAGTGTATAGGTTTATGGAAATAATTCATGTGTGGAAAATACAGTCCGTATCCTTGCAGTCCGGTGTATGTGTTTTTGTGTACATTTGATTCCATCCATTAAGCTACAGAGACGACTGAATTGACAACACAGACAGAAACCACAGCATTGGAGGAGTTTACAGAGACCACTGAAGGTAAAACTTGTACCATGAACAACTGTGAACAAATCTTACAGTTGTTCACTTACTATTCATTATTGAGTCTATTTCGACAGAAGCTAATATATTTTGGACACATCTGTTAATGTATTACTGTATGTCACAGATTTTTGTAAAAAGGTGATTAGTCAACATATTGCTGCCTCTTAGTCAATCAGTGAAGTTACATCATCGAGTTGTAGTTTTATCCTTCTTTAACAAAAATGTAAATAATATAGACAATCACTTTGTAATTATGAAGTATGTCAGTACACATTAGAAGGATATAAAATTATGAAGTAAAAACTCAGTCAGTAATCCATTTCCTTTTGATGGTGTCTAATGTAGAAGTGTTTTGCACCCTGTGTTTGTATCATCAAAGCTACGGAGACACTGTCAGTTGCTATGACAACCACAGATGCCTCCACACAAGGACCTTTCATAGCTATAGAAGGTAAAACCGGGCAGTGACAGAACCTAACAGTGCACTAGTTGATGTGTTCTATAGCGTGACATAGTGTCTGCATGTATTTAATCTACTTTGTTGTCCTAACCACTTGTTGTCGTAGACACCATTGTACCTGCAACAACACACAATTGTTACGGTCACGGGGCAAGCACAGTAGCAGTTACCGGTTGCTTTTAGGTTGCAACAGGAAAAGACAAAAAGTTTCACTTTACAAATTTATTTAACAATTAAAATAATGAGTACAGTCAACTGTTATACTCTCAATAGTACATACAATGATACAATAATGAAACCTATCTGACCTGACCACTGTGACTGACAGTTAAGTTTATCCACTGTATCCAGCCTGTGATCTGTCCAACGTCCACTAACACACAGATATCTGTATCCTATGATCTGCTCAATGTTCCATAACACGATATGTCCTTATCCTGTGATCCTTTTGATATCCAATCACACAAAATGTCTGTATAGAGATATTCAGAGAGTTTGCACAACTGTGCTGTCTGCTCTAAGATATGGACAATGTCCGAAATGCAGTAAATCCACTCTTTGGTAGAAACATACACTGTATATAACAAGTATTATCCAAAGCAAAGCAAATCTATCCAGACACTGTAGGAAGTTCACTCCAGCAAAAGTTCATAACCACACAAGCAGTTTATATCCACTTGAATGTTAATTCTGAGACACAATAGCATTCCTTATAGCCAGCGAATACTAAGTTCACTTGTGGTCAGATGTACAGTCCTTATATATCACTATGGAAACATCTGGAATGTTACAGAACCAACTTGAAGTTAACATCAGTAACCAGATCAAGTGAGGAAGTTCTAGAACCTACAGGTAGCTTACAGGGTTTCGCCAAATCTATTAATAGCATCACTGGGGTTAGCCTAGAGGGATTCCCTCCAGTCTATAAATAGATCAATAAACATCAAACATCAACTTGACTACTGTAACTCCTTGTTTAGGGGTCTATCTGTTTCTAACCTACGCAAGCTACAATGCATTCAAAACAGTCTGGCCAGAATTGTTTGTAGAGCCACTTGTCTTTCTCATACCACTCCACTAAGAAAAGCACTTCATTGGCTACCCATAAGGCACCGTTGCATCTTCAAGACTGCCTTGCTGATGTACAAATACCTACATACTAACTGTCCAAAATATTTCAGCCCATTCCTCAAAGTTAGACAATGTGCCTATAATACTCGGTTGAGTCAATCTGATGGTATAATTCTACATGTTCCCCAATACCAACCATCTATTTACAAATCCACAAAGCAGTTTGGTCTAAGCTTTGCATATGATGCTCCCAAAACATGGAATGAACTCCCTGATGATGTACGATCTGCCACTTCTATTGCTTCCTTCAGAAAAAAACTTAAGGCATACCTATTCTGCCAAGCTTATCCTTCTTAGTATTTTCCACCTCATATGGCGTTCTCCATGATGTCGACCATTGCTATGGATAAGGACAATGATTTTTGTGACTATGCTTATGATGTTGCGCCTTAGAGTCTGTCACTTTGGCAGAGATTAAGTGCTATAAAAGTTGAATTGGAATTGGAATCATAACACGTAACACAAAAATCAATAACTCCCTTACTTTAAATGTTAATACATACATATAAAGCACAGTGCCCATATATGTAACACAGTATGTTTACATCTTACAGAAGGAAATATACTGCACACAATACACCCAGCAGTGCCCTTGTGCTAACAAACTGACCATTTAATTGCTTGTCTCTCATTTCTGTAGAAAATTGTTGTTAAAACCAAACCTTGACTTTATAATTACACAGTGTTGTAACTTCACCTATCAACTTCTCGAAGGAAATCATGCATTGCTTCTCTAATGATTGAGATTCTCTGAGATGTGCTGTAAATCTACCGAGGTGTCACAGAACCCTGTGATGAATCTCCTGGTGGCTGTAGGTGGGCTGAATAGTGTACCTTGACATCACCCTATTGAGATAGAAAACCCAAGCTTTGGCTATATATAGGAATATTACTGCTGGAGGTTGATCTACATTGTTAACAGTGTCATTGCTTTTGTTAAAGTTTGTTTTCTCTTTTGTTTATGTGTTGGTTGCTGTTAGAGTGTTAGTAATTGTTTAAATCTTCTGCTGCATGTCATCTACTGGAGTGTGGCAGTCCCGTCTGATTACAGTTGTATGCATGGTTTGATTTTAATGCGTGTACATTCCCTGCTTGACAGAATACAAACATCTTATCTACTACATTGGCGAAATGATGTTCGGCACATTATGAACTGTCCTGAACTGATCATGAAAGTTCAGGACATTGTGGCAGAAGTTCGGCATTAGTTCAGTAGTAGGGTGCATGAACTGTCGTTCAGCAGTTTTCGGCAATGCAGTTCACCAAAAATTTGGTGAACATTTACTGAACTGTATGGAACAGCTATATTTTTAAACACCTTTTGGAATCCTTTTTTCAAACAGTAACAATTAATACTACAAATCCATAAATTTTGACTTTTTATACTTAAGCTTTAATTAACTAAGACAAGATACAAGCATGGTTGAAGTTCAGTAACTAAACTGAACTTACAGGAACATTGAACTCAAGTTTTTAGTATAAGGAAAATCTAAAACAAAAAAACTCAAATAAGTAAACACTGTTTGTTCTAAAGTTTGTGTTTGTGTGAGATTACGAAAAACAAATTAAAATACAGCCTTTTAAGCTTCCTTTTAATGATATTAGAATCATTTCTATAGAAAAGTTGAGATTATATAATAAATTTTGAAAAGATAGCTTTGTTTGCCCTGGTGAAATAATGAGCGAAGTGAAATTTCACAGTATCATACATACATTTACATAAATATTTAGCAAGCACAATGTGAAACAGAAAACATCACAATCTAACACTGTATGAAAGTAATAAAAACCTTGTGCATTTTCCAATGAACAATATTAAAATACATTATTTTATTAATTGTCCCTTTAATATTATATCATTAAAAAAGCTTCATGTAAATATGTTCAGACTATATATATGTTTGAACGTCTGATGGGATATGCACACTCCTGACTCTATATGTAAATGTTTTATCCTTGGTCCTGTGGTCATTAACTAAGCTTGGAGTATAAGCAAGGATACTAGCCTACCATTAACTCTTTTTGATTTGTTGTAATTTGGAAAACAGAAATATTTGGACCTGAGAAATGAGGAAAGTATGAATACATAACAACTTATAGCTGTTTTAACACTACAAGTTATTCAGATTTCATACACTGAGACTAGCCTTTGATTTACAGACACATTTTTTTACATTGAAAAAATTATAATAACACAAGAAATTGGTATAAATCCACTGGAAAATAAACTACTAATTTACTTTAGGTGTTGTTAAATAATGTATTTACCAAGTTTAACATGTAAACAAAATACTAATATATTTGTCTAAAATGTTTGGTATTAAAAGTGAAATGGATCATATAATTATTCCAATAAAACTAACCCAGAACTTGTGACAGGCTATATGTTTTTGCAGTGGTATCTGAGCATGGTATGCTTTGTGTACTGTTGAAATAACTGACCCTGATTTAGTCTTCTGTTCTATGTTTTACTTGAAAACTTAAAGTAGGTTATTTACCTTTTCTGATTTGGTTTTGGTGAAATTAATAATTCATTTGTTTGTTAATATGTTTTTTTCATAATATTCCATGTTTTTTAAGTTAAAGGTTACATATTTTGCCCATAACATTATAAATATTCTGAATTTGTAAAGTGTAAAATATAATATACTAAAAACTTAAGGTAGCAGCAAGGATTCAGGATATCCAGAGAACTTGGTCACATGGGTCACATGACTAAAACAACATGGTTTGAATCTTTGTTGGAGGGAAGGTTTTCAGCAAAAAAAAAGGGTTAGAATTAATAAGATTTGTTGTAAAATGTACTGGATAGTTGAATGGATATTAGAGAGTCTTTTTGTCAAAATATGTAGGCCAAAACTGTCAGGCCATGAAAGGAAATACAGGATTACAAAAACTGGTAAAATATGGAGGCAAAGTTTAAAGGAAAACCCAATCAAGCCAGGATAATACAGATTTCAGGTACATGTTTAGGTTTCCTTTTGTTCTTGTCTTAAACAATTTTTAAAACATCACAGTGAGTGAAAGGTGAGGGTGATGTTACTGACTAATTCGAAAATTTACAGTAAATTAGTCTGTTAGAAACTAGGTAATATTACAGAATATTAAATGGGAACAGTTCTGGATTTTTCAGGAACTTTGACACAAGCTGTGATTTGATGGCACAATACGTTTTCCAATAATAATATTTAGCAGTTCCCAAAAGTTAAAGATGGTCTCAGAACTGATTCCAAGCTTGAACATTTCTGGATGGTTCGGGAACTTCAATGCAATAATTAATTTCAATTGAATTCAGCAGTTCACAAAAGTTAAAGATATTCCTGGAACTATCACAAAATTGTAAAGCTTGAACAATTCTGGATTGTTCAGGAACTTGATAAATGCCGAACTTTTGATGCCATGATAAAGTGGCCATTTCATGTTCACACCATTTCCAGAACTATCCTGAACTTTATCCTGAACTTTTGCCATCAGTTCGTGAACTTGGTTCCGGAACTAGGTCATGACAGATACATAACTTTCAGGAACTGTTCAGCATCATTTCGCAGGGGAATGTCACTAACTCCTCATTATGAATTAGAAATATTTGTGTATAACATTCAGAGAAATAAAAAATGTTTCCTTCTGGCTTGTGGTGTCATCACTAGCGGTGATATCGCAGATTCAATGGTGATGAAATAAATGGATCTCATAAACCTATTCATCCATTAACTTTAACTTATTTCAAAGGGATTTAATAAAAATATGATGAAATATTTATGTAATTTCTACTTTTATGCGGTTTTGTTTTTATTTGTGACATAACTATGGTGATGAATACTTCAACATCCTACAGGAAGTAAATAAAAATCACACAAGTTTTGTTTACTTTTTATTGCTTCAAATATTCACCATTTCACAACTGTCGACACAAATGAAACATAAAATCTGTTAAATTTTTCAGTATAAGTTATCAATGCACATTATTTAAAGTGCAAATTTAGGTTTAATTTATGAAACAATGGCAATGCCATATCGCTCATGACTTTTTTCGCGGTATCGAGACCTTATATACCCAGATGATAACACCACTGCTTCTATGGAGTACGTTGATTTGTGTGTTATCATTGAAACAGTTGTATGTGTTAATCATTTCCTTAAAACCTCTTTGTTCTACAATGACTAAACACAAATATTTGTTTTTAAAGAAAAAGGGTAACATTAAAACCCTAGCATAACAGAAAATTGTAACAATGTATGTGGACATAGCTGACTTGTTACAAAGCCTCACGTATTATACAGCCTGACTAACTACACATGACTTGTTATGGAGTCTGACTCATACACAGCCACACGTTATACAAAGTGTGAATAATTACAATCTAACTTTTCATAAATTATAACATTCAATAGAGCCTGACTTATTGCAAAGCCTGACATATTACACTGCCTGACTTGTTTCAGTGTCTGACTTGATGCAGTGCCTGACTTGATACACTACCTGACTTGTTTCAGTGTCTGACCTGATACACTGCCTGACTTGATACTGTGCCTGACTTGTTTTAGTGTCTGACTTGATGCAGTGCCTGACTTGATACAGTGCCTGACTTGATACAGTGACTGACTTTTTACAGTGTTTGACTCGATACAGTGTCTGACTTGACACAGTGCCTTACTTGTTTCAGTGTTTGACTTGATGTGGTGCCTGACTTGAAACAGTGCCTGACTTGATACAGTGACTGACTCGATACAGTGTCTGACTTGACACAGTGTCTGACTTGATACAGTGCCTGACTTGATACAGTGCCTGACTTGTTTCAGTGTTTGACTTGATGCGGTGCCTGACTTGATACAGTGCCTGACTTGACACAGTGCCTGACTTGATACAGTGCCTGACTTGATACAGTGTCTGACTTGATACACTGCCTGACTTGATACAGTGCCTGACTTGATACACTGCCTGACTTGATACAGTGCCTGACTTGTTTTAGTGTTTGACTTGATGCGGTGCCTGACTTGATACAGTGCCTGACTTGATACAGTATCTGACTTGATATAGTGCCTGACTTGTTTTAGTGCCTGACTTGTTTTAGTGCCTGACTTGCTACAGTATCTGACTTGACACAGTGCCTAACTTAATGTAGTGCCTGATTTGATACAGTGCCTGACTTGATATAGTGCCTGACTCGATACAGTGCCTGACTTTACTACACAGCCTAATTAAGTGTCTTATTACTGAGCCTGACTCCTTACATAGCAAGGCTTAATACAGAACCTGACTTACAGTGCAACTTGACTTATTAGACCGCCTGATTTATTACACTGTCTGACTTATAACACAGCCTGACTTGTCTCACACAGAGCCTGATTTGGGGTTCCGGCTGTGCGAGAAGTTCTCTGGAAAGCTGTGCGCCCACATCTGTGTGGATTCACCGGGATCCTACAGGTGTGAATGTAGAGAAGGGTTTGAATTACAGCGAGATGGCAGGACATGTTCTCAAACAGGTGGGAACTCTGTGTGTGTGTGTCTGGAATTATTTACACTGACAAAGTATGACTTGAGAACAGGTGGGAACTGTGTGTGTATGTGTGGTATTACTTACTGTGACAAAGTATGACTTGAGAACAGGTGGGAACTGTGTGTGTGTATGTGTGGTATTACTTACTGTGACAAAGTATGACTTGAGAACAGGTGGGAACTGTGTGTGTGTATGTGTGGTATTACTTACTGTGACAAAGTATGACTTGAGAACAGGTGGGAACTGTGTGTGTATGTGTGGTATTACTTACTGTGACAAAGTATGACTTGAGAACAGGAGGGAACTGTGTGTGTGTATGTGTGGTATTACTTACTCTGACAAAGTATGACTTGAGAATAAGAGGGAACTGTGTGTGTATGTGTGGTATTACTTACTGTGACAAAGTATGACTTGAGAACAGGAGAGATCTGTGTGTGTGTATGTGTGGTATTACTTACAGTGACAAAGTATGACTTGAGAACAGGAGAGAACTGTGTGTGTAAGTGTGGTATTACTTACTGTGACAAAGTATGACTTGAGAACAGGTGGGAACTGTGTGTGTGTATGTGTGGTATTACTTACTGTGACAAAGTATGACTTGAGAACAGGTGGGAACTGTGTGTGTATGTGTGGTATTACTTACTGTGACAAAGTATGACTTGAGAACAAGTGGGAACTGTGTGTGTGTATGTGTGGTATTACTTACTGTGACAAAGTATGACTTGAGAACAGGTGGGAACTGTGTGTGTATGTGTGGTATTACTTACTGTGACAAAGTATGACTTGAGAACAGGTGGGAACTGTGTGTGTGTATGTGTGGTATTACTTACTGTGACAAAGTATGACTTGAGAACAGGTGGGAACTGTGTGTGTGTATGTGTGGTATTACTTACTGTGACAAAGTATGACTTGAGAACAGGTGGGAACTGTGTGTGTATGTGTGGTATTACTTACTGTGACAAAGTATGACTTGAGAACAGGAGGGAATTGTGTGTGTATGTGTGGTATTACTTACTGTGACAAAGTATGATTTGAGAACAGGAGGGAACTGTGTGTGTGTATGTGTGGTATTACTTACTGTGACAAAGTATGACTTGAGAACAGGTGGGAACTGTGTGTGTGTATGTGTGGTATTACTTACTGTGACAAAGTATGACTTGAGAACAGGAGAGATCTGTGTGTGTGTATGTGTGGTATTACTTACAGTGGCTTAGTATGACTTGTTCTCAAACAGATTGTGTGGGCGTGCAGGTGCAGTGAACGTATGCTACTTGCTACTCAATAAATGTATGTAACTATATCAAAGATGGTCATCCTTGTTTACTGTATCACAAGAAATTGATATTGCAGACAATATTAACTGCTGCACCAACATTGTCTTTTAATGTAATTAATGCCGTACACTTCCCTGTTTTTGCACTTTTCTGTTTTATTTTGCTTTATATTTATGTCCACCCAGTATAACCACACATATTTTTACTTGTATTTATCGGTGTATAATCTGTAAGAAATCTGCTGCTTTTTATGTCACAGTCCCAGTGCTTTAAAACCTCCCAATATCTGCTTTATTTATGTATACGTAAATAGAAAGATACTCATTTGTGCTGTCAGTTGAAGATCAGCAGACTATTGTAATATCCTCAAGTATATCAGTTCTATTAATGCCTGGGCTTCCGGGGATTCCCCTTGAGCTCAGCTGGTTACAGAGCTGGACTTGTGTTTATTTCTGTGTGTAATTACAAGGCTGTGAGATCGAGACACAGCAGAACCAATCAATAATCTCCCTTCCCACTACACTATGTAACAGTCTTAGGGGTGGTGGTTACACTATTGTACTGGTGATGTGTGGGATATGAGTTTGATTTCTGCTAGTGTGTCCTTCAGTTACACCTAGTATCAGTTTTGGCTGGGATACAAAGTAAGTTTCAGTTCTTCACCCATGTATATACAGGGCATCACATTATATACATCTGAGTAAAAATGATAAACCAAGTAAAGTGGAGATATAAATAACAATATTCTTGTATTCACCGGAGGCGTCCCTGAGATACTTTGGTATAAAATTTACTGTGCCACCGCCGCCGCGTAGAGAGATTTTCGGCGTTAACACTCTTAGAGGAAAACTACACCAGCTAGGTTCACCAAATTTGCAGGATATCTTCATTGGGAGGTCTGCTTCTCGGGGACTGAAATTAGCCTCATTCTGAACAACAAGATGGCCGTCGCTGGCATTTCTTTGAAAATTATGTATATTTTTCTACTGGTTGGTTTTCATAGGTAGAGGTTGAATCTCTTCATAGGTGATATGCATAACAGATATACATGTCCTCTACAAGCTTGCACACATTTGACCTTGAAGCTCTTAATTCAAGATCATCCACAGAGTGACAAAGTACCCCACATAGTGGACTTTAAAAGTGCCTATATCTCCCTTAAAATTGGTCCTAGAGGTTTGCAATGTGAAACCAACCTATAGGAAATCATGGGCTGGGAATCTTGTGATTTATTCAGATTTGACCTTGGACCCCTGCTTTAAGGTCAAATAAGGATAGTCAAACAAAAGTGCTCATAACTTGCTTATTATTGGTCCAAGAGGTTTCCAATGTGAAACCAACTTCTAGGAAATCATGGGCTGGGAATCTTCTAATGTGTTCAGATTTGGCTAGCTTGGATCCCTCCTTCAAGGTCAAATGAGGATAGCAAAACTTAAAAGTGCTTATAACTTGCTTATTATTGGTCTTAGAGGTTTGCAATGTGAAACCAACTCATAGGATATCAAGGGCTGGGAATCTACTGATGTCAAATTTGACCTTTGGCCCCTCCAAGGTCAAACGATGGTTCACTGGCTTTGGTGAGTTGTTTTTCCATGGATACAAATTTGCATTGGCTCTCCGATGCATAGGTCTGGTTTGATTTGGAAATTGAGAAATCATTGTAATGAGAGGACACTTTTCTGAAAGAAGGTCTGTGAAATCTAAAAATACTGATACAGGAACAGTTGATATAATATAAAAGCATAATAAAAAGACAGAGAGTATAACACAATAGATAATGTGGACAATCGAAGGCAGTTCATAATACCTCATTTTGGATGGTGAGTTTTGAAAGATGATTTGTGACAGAATGTGATGAAGGAACCTAAGGTTTCCATGTGTTTATATACTTCAGGATTATAATTTTATAATGATATTGCTAAATATCTCCAGAAAGACAGAACAGAAATCCAATTCAATATTATTTGGCAAAAAAATGGAATGCCTGCATCAAGTGCAAAGCTTTGCTAGTCACAGATTTCAGTTTTTGTCAGTATTAGGTCTGTGTTAAAAGTTCTGTTTCCCATGATTGGATCTTGGATCTGACCTTAAAGGTCAAAGTTCGTGTAATAAAGGTGTTCTAATCTCAAAGTCTATATTCATCCCAGCTGTGTGGGAAAGCTGGTTGCTAGTTGATGTTCATTAGTATGTAATTGTTTCTGCAACATTAAAACTACCTTATATATTGTAGAGACACCAACAAAAAAAAACTATGAAATAAGCCCCGAACACCACATATGACTGTTTTCCTGTGTGCCAGATTTGTATCTTTTCTTTATTTCTTCAAACTGCAGAGTTTACTGATCGGTGTGACATCAACAACCCATGTGACCACATGTGCATAGATACTGGCATTGCCATTGAGTGCAAGTGTTTTGATGGTTACTATCTCCGTGGAGACGGATTCACTTGTGAAGGTAGGGACCTTGTGTGAAGTTAAAACTGCGAGTTTTGATATAAAACTTGAATGTGTAGTCTACATATGGTAATCAATGTGGATCCTTAATTTTGTGTCTGGGCTGAGATGTAAGTTGTGAATCTCAACTTTATAAACAAGGTCAAAAGGGGTTTTGGTCTGCTAGCAAGAGCCACAAAGCCATCTAGAGACACGAGTAGTGCACTGTAGCGGTCACCCATCCCAGTACTAATGTACCCCATTGCTGCTTAACTTCAGTGAACAGACAGATACTCGTCACACTACACCACAATTCATGAATGTCTGGAGACATAAAAAAAAAAAAAAAAAAAAAAAAAAGCGGAAACCCCCCTGAAAAAAGTGATCTTAAAAAATCAGTTGAGGAAAACATCTGCTATTTAGTGAATTTGTGTCTAGCTCTTTTATATGAAGCAGTCTTGCCACTGATTATATTTGACAACAATCAGGGCCAACTATGTTGCAGCTGTTTGTTCCATAGCACACTTCACATTGTGAACAGTACCACGGCCTGAACACAGTGTGGGAGAAGTATGTTATTCTTTTTCTGCATTTGTTTGTCTGTTAAGTAACTTGTTCCATTGTATCATGGTATGTACAGGTCCACAAAATATCACCAAAATAGCATTACTTGTGAAATATCTGCAATATCTGCTCAACTCTTGGAATTTTTTGTCATTAACTTGAACTGCTGTTTCTATGTTTTTTATCTCCTGCCAGTGGCTGAAGGCCGTGGTCGGGAGATTATAAAATGCCTTGCGCATGTCTGTCAGTCCGTGCGTCTGTTCGTCACGTTTTTATATAAACCTTAATATCTCATTCATTTATAAAGATATCTTCTCCAAATTTGCAGGGAATGTTTATGCCTTTGAAAACCTGTCTACGCAAAACTTTGGCCTTATTTTGAAAAACAAAGCTATAGCTAATTCTTTGAAAATCTTAAAGGTGCTCGAAATCTTAAAATATTCCAGCTAGCTTCATCAAATTTGCACAAAAGCTATATGTCTAGAAAAGCTAGCCTGATAGTAATTTTGGCCTAGTTCAAAAAAAACAAAATGGCCGTCATATCACATGTTTAATGTCAAATGTGGTTATCTTATTAGAAAGGCCTTATATCTCTCCTAATATTGCTCCTAGAGGTTCATAATGTGAAAATAACGTGTAGGAAGTCATGGCCTGGGAATCTTTTCCAGGTGTTGAATTTGACCTTTGACCCCTGCTTCAAGGTTAAATGGGGCCATCACACTAAAACGTCCCTATTTCTCCCTTTTTATTGGTGCTATGGCTTTAGAATATAAAGACAAACCATGAAAAGTCCTGGCCTGCAAGTGTGTTACCTGAGAAATATTTTGCCATATTTTGCAAAAAACAAAATGGCCACCATAGCCATTTTTTTCAACATCATTAAGATGCTCTAAAACTTGAAATATTGTAACTAGGTTCATCGAATTTGCACAAAAGATATATGCCTGGGAAAGTTAGCCTGATAGTAATTTGGCCTAGTTTCGAAAAGTAAATGGCAGTCTGATGCAGATTTATCATATGTTTAATGTTAAATGGGATGATCCTATTAAAAAGGCCTTATATCTCCCTTATAATTGCTACTAGGAGTTCCAAATGTGAAAACAACTTATACCAAGTCAAGGCCTGAGACTCTTTTCCAATTGCTGACTTTTACCTTTGACCCCTTCTTCAATGTCAAGTGGGGTTATCTTACTAGAAAGGCTTTATATCTTAGTTCTCTTAGTTCTTCTTCTTATATCCTAGTTCTCCCTTAGTTCTCCATTATTACTGTTCCTAAGGCGGGAGATAACCGCTGCCCATCAGTGGTCTTGTGTAAATTTGGTACTGTTTAAATTGAGTGTCACATTTGTTCATGTGTTTACGACAACTTAAGTAAATTTAGAGCTTTGGATGTGTTGTGTCTCCCTTTAAACAATTTGTATACAAGGAAAGTACTCGGGCAGTTGGAAATGTATGGAATGAGTTTAGAATAAGCTGGAATTACTAAATTGTACACTTCAAATCACTGTTCTTTGTTGACAATGCACACATGTATGTCACCCTGGCCCTTTGAAGAAGACTTTTGTGATTGTTTCAACAAGTGAACTGTGCAGTAACAATCACGAGGTCACTGTTGGTAAAGCTGATGTGTACATGGCTGTCCCGCTGTGTTTCAGACGTGGATGAGTGTGCTCTAACCACCCATGACTGTCAGGCCAGGCAGACCTGTGCTAACACTGAGGGGAGCTTTACTTGTCTGGGACCTGTGGCTCCACCGAATGGACAGCTAACACCCGGGATAGAGGAAGACTGTGAGATAGGATACGCATATAATAGAGTGACAGAAAGATGTGAAGGTAAGAGCCATACAAACACACATACAGCAAATAGGTGACAGAGTGACAGACAGGTGTGAAGAGCCATACATACACACATATACACAGCAAACAGGTATCACAGTGGCAGAAATATAGACTTTCAGTTAGGAATTGAAAGACAAAAAATTCATGCACATATGAATATCTGGGGCCGATTTCACAAAGGGACTTAAGTCCAGATTTAGGCTTAAATCTAAGACTTTGGTCTTAAATTTTGTCAAAAAACTGCTAAGTCTGTGGTCTTAGACTTAGTGGATTTCACAAAGCAGCTAAATCCATGAAATTGCTAAGTCAGTGGACTTAACTTTAAGTCTGTTAGGTAGTGGGCTTAAATTTTGTAAAGAGGACTTAAATATGGCCACCATATACTTTTCTCCACTTCAAAATTTGAAATGGCTGTAAATAAATTATAATTATGCAGAACACCTCACTAAAGTAGTGTTTGGGAAGTTTATATGTGCTAACAAGGTTTTCAATTTCAAAACAGCACTTATCCTTAGATAAAATACATTAAATGAAGAATATGTGGCATCAATATTATATTTTGAATAGATACAAAAGGTCACATGACACAGAAAACCACTGTGGTTATATGATAAGCCTGGACTTAGCTAAGTCACCTTTGTGAAATCCATTTTTCTAGCTTAGACCAAAGTCTTAGATTTAAGTCCAAGACTTAGCCAAAAAAGGGACTTAGTTTAAGTCCTTTAGTGAAATCGGCCCCTGATAAGTCTGTTGACGATTCTGCAGCTTTAAAAGTACAAGCTGTGGTTTCACAAAAAGGACTTAGCCACGAGTTAGACTTATATGTTAAATGTAAGCTGTGTCTGTGGTTTACAGATTTCACAAAACAGCTAAGAATAAGCTTTGTGTATGATTTGGGCTTAAAATTTAGTCTAACAAAAACTTAAATATGGCCACCACAAAATTGTTCAAATTCTAAATTGAAAATGACAGAAAAAAAAGTATAAATAAATACAACACCTTCATAAAATAGTCTTTTGAAGTTTCCATCTGGTTACAAGGTTTTCAATTGCAATACAATCTTTTCTCTGAGATAAATGTGTGAAAGTATATGTCACATGTAGTATATTTTAATTAGTGTATTTTTGGTTTTAAACTTTTTGGGTGTTCCACGGCCCAAACCCCTTCATGGATTATCACCAAACTTTCAGGGTATGTGTACCCCAAAAGGATCTAGAGCTGATTATTTTTTGTCGGGTATCCGGTAACAGTTCCCATGGCAACACTTTTTCAATTTTTTGGTCTTAAACCTTGTGGGTGTTCCACCTTATTTTCAGGGTATGTTTACCCCAAGAGGATTTAGAACTAATTAGGTTTTGGTGGGTATCCGGTGTAGCGCGAGATAATGACTCCCCTAGATTACTGACTGGGGGGTCAGTATCTTGCAAGGGGGGTTGAAATATTCTGACCCCCTTGCAAGATTATGACTCCCCCTTTACCCCCCCACTTCCCACTTAATTGAGTGTCATTAAAGCACATATTGGTGGGGTTGTGTACTCATGTGTGTGCTGAGCAATAAGTTAGTAATATTATTTATTCCTTTATTATAGTGACATGCACCAACAATGCCCAGCCCACATGGGCTTATAAGTCACTTTTAATATGAAGATATAGTTATACATGTGGTTGTTTTAATATTTTTAAAATGAAAACTATTATGTTAGCTATATTGTAAAATAGTATGTAATGGGCTTTGAATTACCTTTGGCTAGTTGTTATTAATTCTCAATAGAATGAATTAGCTAATCTTTTTAATAGGTGGCTGTGGAAATTTATCAATAAAAATGTGGCTTCCAGTTCCTTTGATATTAATCCTATTGAATCTTTTTGTACATAAGATACCCTTGAATTATAATGTGTTTTGATATTGAGAGGACAATTATGGAGCTAGATACAAACTACCAGCAAGGATTTATGAATGCTCACCCCCCCCCCCCCCCCCCCCCCCCCCACTTGCCTCATTAAGTAAATGAGCTGGAGAAATGAAGATCTCACTGATTAACTCAAAGTGTACTTGAGCCTAAACAAGTTGAGAGACAATAACACCACCTCCTCCCCACTTGCCCCCAATTGAATAGGCGCAGAAACAATAGAGGGGAGTCAGTTTCTAAATGGGGGGTGAGTATCTTGCAAGCAATATTCTAACCCCCCTAAATCCTATTGTTTGGGGGGATAAATGTTGTTTGCAAGATAATGACTCCCCCAAAAGATTAAAGGAGAGAGGAGTCAGAAATAAAGGGGAGTCATTATCTCGCATTACACCGGTAACAACTGTTGCCATGGCAACACTTTTAAGATTTTTTGGTCTTAATCTTTGTGGGTATTCCACAGCCCAAGCCACTGCATGGATTTTCACCAATTTTTCAGTGTATATTTACCCCAAGAGGATCTACAGATGATTAGTTTTTCGGGGGTATCCGGTAACAACTGTTGCCATGGCAACACCTTTAAGATTTTTGGGTCTTAAACTTTGTGGGTGTTCCACAACCTAAATCCATGCATGGATGTAGACCAAATTTTCAGGATATGTTTACCCACTGAAGATCTAGAGCTGATTAGTTTTTTGAGGGGTATCTAGCAACAACTGTTGCCATGGCAACACTTTAAATAGGAAATTTAGAAAGGGGCGCTATTAAACCGATGTTAACCACAGTTGCATATCTTCACCAAATTTGCAGAGAATGTTTATGACTGTGAAAACATGTCTGTAAAAAATTATGGTATTCATTTTAAAAAACAACTTGGCCACCATAGCTGATATTGTAGCTAACTGTGTCAGATTTGCACAAAATGTAAGTGGTTAGGAAAGCTTGCCTGAGAGCAATTTTGCCCTTGTTTTGAAAACAAAATGGCTGCCTTATCTGCCTTATTGGAATGACAAAACAGCTTTTTGGAAATCATGGTCTGCCCATCTTTTGCAAGTGTCAGATTTGACCTTTGATCCCTACTTCAAGGTCATGTAGTGTCATCATGCTAAAGGGGCTTTATATCTCCCCTATAATTGGTTCTAGGGAATCAGAATATGAAAACAACTGGTAAGAAATCATGGCCTGTGAATCTTACATCTGATAACATTTTGTGGATTCTGTATATTGCTTACAACTGAAGTTGTTCCTAAGATTTTCCCAAATCTCGTTGTTGCCCATTTCGTTATACCTGCAGACTGGGGTTCTTACCTGCCAAGGCTGGCTATTTTTACATCCTCCATTCTATACAGATTTATTTTACTGACCATACCAATATATCAAAAATAATAGGTGCTTTTAAGTTTGAGCTTTGGTTTTCTTGGATGACTTTTACAAAGGATAAGTTTGTGTGTATTTTAGTTCTTTTCTCTAATTTAAGCCAGGATAAAATCTGAAAATGAAAGTTAGGGCTGAAGCAACATATTGCTACAGATTTAAGACTTTTAGTGAATCTAGAATTTGGTGTTAGATTTAGCTGTGGTTATTTCAGACATAGATGAATGTACCATAAACCTGTACACCTGTCAGTCTGATGAGGAGTGCATTAACAATGAAGGCAGTTATGTGTGTCGTAGACGGCAGCAGGACTTACAGTGTGGGCGGGGCTTTTACTACAACACAGATATCAGGTCATGTTCAGGTAAGTGATTGGATGACTGAATCCCAAGCCCAGACCAAATCCTCTGCTTAGCCACAGCCACCAGACTATAAATAAAGCTATAACTGTGGACCTAGCCATAACCAACAGCATCATCAAGTCATGTGCTTGAGAGTGACGGGTTGACGTAACCCTCACCTTAGCAGTTCAACATACAGACTGATTGATCCGTTGTCTCAATATCACTGTTGAAAGGAATGTGAAAAAAACAACTTTGACTAATAACCCTAGTCCTTACCAGAACCCTGGGTTCAGTTGTAGACATACCCTTCACAAAACTTAACCTAATTGTAGAGGTGGTACTAAAAAGTGCGAGGTTAGATCATAAACTGGAGAACTAGAAGTTGGTGTTATCCTTTCCTTTTCCTAATCCATACATTGACTCCTGTACATGACTTCTGGCTCCTAGTGCTAATCCTAGAGTTATCCCTGTACTGTTTCCCTAGTCCTAATACTAGAGTTATCCCTGTACTGTGTCCTTAGTCCTAATCCTAGAGTTATCCCTGTACTGTGTCCCTAGTCCTAATACTAGAGTTACCCCTGTACTCTGCTCCTAGTCCTAATACTAGGGTTATCCCTGTACTGTGCCCCTAGTCTTAATACTAGAGTTATCCCTGTACTGTGCCCCTAGTCCTAATACTAGAGTTATCCCTGTACTGTTTCCCTAGTCCTAATACTAGAGTTATCCCTGTACTGTGTCCTTAGTCCTAATCGTAGAGTTACCCCTGTACTATGTCCCTAGTCCTAATACTAGAGTTATCCCTGTACTGTGTCCCTAGTCCTAATACTAGAGTTATCCCTGTACTGTGTCCCTAGTCCTAATACTAGAGTTACCCCTGTACTGTGTCCCTAGTCATAATCCTAGAGTTATCCCTGTACTGTGTCCCTAGTCCTAATACTAGAGTTATCCCTGTACTGTGTCCCTAGTCCTAATACTAGAGTTACCCCTGTACTGTGTCCTTAGTCCTAATCCTAGAGTTATCCCTGTACTGTGTCCCTAGTCCTAATACTAGAGTTACCCCTGTACTCTGCTCCTAGTCCTAATCCTAGAGTTATCCCTGTACTGTGTCCCTAGTCCTAATACTAGAGTTATCCCTGTACTGTGTCCCTGGTCCTAATACTAGAGTTACCCCTGTACTCTGCTCCTAGTCCTAATCCTAGAGTTATCCCTGTACTGTGTCCCTAGTCCTAATCCTAGAGTTATCCCTGTACTGTGTCCCTAGTCCTAATACTAGAGTTACCCCTGTACTCTGCTCCTAGTCCTAATACTAGAGTTATCCCTGTACTGTGTCCCTAGTCCTAATCCTACAGTGATCTCTATACTATACTGTCTTGTACCTCAGACCTATTCATAAGTCTTTTTGAGCAAAAACTGCAGTGATATTCTCAACACCCCTCACTAATAGGTGCGATATCACCTCTACATTGTGTACAAACAGTACCACCAGTAAGTCCAACATTAAGGTCTACTTTGTGTAAAGTATCCAATGCAGCTTTTTGCTAATGGTTTGAGGTCAGTTGTTTATCTGTGTTGTGATTTTGTCGCCTCCCTCTGAGATTTTAACATACCTCTAACTGGAGACGTAAAACCTAAGCTTTTACTCTGTACAGTTGGCATTACATGTCAATCTATTGTCAAATATTGATAGTGTTTACACTGTTGGCATTGCATGTGAATGTGTAATTGTCAGATATTGACAGGTGTTTACCCTGTACAGTTGACATTGCATGTGAATGTGTAATTGTCAGATGTTTACCCTGTACAGTTCACATTGCATGTGGATGTGTAATTGTCAGATATTGACGAGTGTCTGGCCAAGTCACACAGCTGTTCAGGAGGTGACCAGGCATGTAGAAATACCATCGGTAGTTATGTGTGTACCTGTACTGAGGGCTTTGTGTACAACCGGAGGTCCAGAGATTGTGAAGGTAGGTGTACAGAAAGTTTGTACAATGAAAGTGTGCACACCATGCAGTGTGTACAACAAAACAAAAATAGCGAGCATAGCAAATCTTGTGTTCATAGAACAGTTGTCCAACAAACTAGGGTTTACAACAAAACAGTGTACACAACAAAACAGTGTACACAACAAAACAGTGTGCACAACAAAACAGTGTACACAACAAAACAGTGTGCACAACAAAACAGTGTAGACCCTCCTTCATGAAGCATACTCATGTTTTTCAACATATTTGTGTAAACAACATCCTCATTTTTACCCCACAGCCTGTAAGGGTGAGGCAGGTGGGCATTCTGTTGAGTGGGTGGGCCAGCAGCGGGAAAAGATTGTGCTGAGAAACAAGAGGTGTAAGATATAGATACATGATAGTGATATTTGGGGGTGTAGGTGTGCAGCGCCATGGTGTGACCTTGATTTGACCTTTGACCTTGCCGTAGTTACATTAAGTTTGAAATCTTGCCTGGGCTACATCTCAGAAACTGTGAGGTGTAGAAAGTTGATACTCTGTAGGGATGTTGGGTTATGGGTTGTAAGTGTGTAACGTCATGATGTGACCTTGATTTGACCTTTGATCTTCCTATAGTGATCTTGACTTTTGAAATCTTGTGTGGGCTATATTTCAAAAACCGTAAAGTGTAGAAAGTTGATAAATGGTAGGGACTTTAGATTGGGCAGCATCATCTTGTGACCTTGATTTTACCTTTGACCTTGCTGTGGTGACCTTGACCTTTAAAATATTGTGTGGGCCATATCTCAGAAACGTTAATGTGTAGCAAGTTGATTCTTAGATATGTCAATGGCAGGTCAGTGTAGGTATGCTAAGTCATAGTGTGACCTTTTAACCTTGGCTCTGTCAAAGTGTGTTCACCTGTCATATATTACATTTTTGTGTTTCCACGTGCATGTCTTACAGCTCCAGTCTTGTTACAAAAATACACCTATGTTTGTGTCCACATATATACAAATGAATATATTTGTCATGGTAGAAAGTCCAAGCTGGTAGAATTTTAAATTCTACCGGTAGAAAGTCCAATATATTACTGGTAGAAACTCCAATCAAGTAGATTTAGGTACTGCTCTGGGGTCTGAAATCTAATAACTTGGTACAACTGGTAGAAGATTGAAAAGAACAATAAATCCATATACAGATTGGTCATCACAGCAGGAATAATAAACATTCTTTATAGTGGTGAAGACTTGGCTGAAAAAAGAAATTTTTTTTTTTGCATTTTCCTAACTGTTTCACCATACATGTTGAAACTCTGGATAAGGGGACAGTAGTACAAGCTTTATATAATGAGACCATCTGGGTGATTGTGACAAACAAATGCTGCTGTAGAAAGCATAGGTGTTAAGTGCTCAACTAAATGCCATGCAGGAAGTGACTGCTGTCAAAATTTAATTGACTAAAACTGTATTTTGTGTAACATTTGTTATAGGACATTTAACTCTTACATCAGTTAGTAATGTCCATGTTACAGATTTCCCTTTAAAAATGGTGGTATTTGATGTTGATTGTAAAATTATTTTAATAGACTGCAAATTTCAGTTTCGAACTGTCATCTTCTGCCAGTAGTACCAAGTTTATTAGATTTCGGACCCCAGAGCAGTACCTAAATCTACTTGAGTGGAGTTTCTACCAGTAGAAAGTCCAATTGTACTTTCTACCAGTCGAAATTAAAATTCTACCAGATTGGACTTTCTACCATGACATATTCATCAAATTTACAAGTAGGATTTCAAGGAGTGTTGATGTACATGGAGTATCGCTGCTGTGTGTATTATCTAGGTTACATTTAATGTCAGGATTACATGCATCCAGTGATGTGTTCAGCTGTTCCATACATTTGTTATATATGTTTTTTGTTTGAATGCTGCATGCAGTTTTATGAGTTTCACTGTTAACCGCTTTACGTCCAAAAGAATTTTTTTCAGGTCAGAATGTCTCGTTTGAATTGCTTAAAAGTTATGAATCTCACCAACCACACCTGAGTTTTTCAGAGTACCCTTATGTACAGTGATAAATGTGGAGACAAATCAAGAGTATACAGATAATGATGACAAACTGGATAAAAGTCAGGGATATTTTGCTTGTCATTTCACTGCTGCGATTTACTTGAGGACTTGGTAGCTGCAAGGTTTTACCAATAGCTGTCCTGTTGTATATGTTATTATACATTGGCAATAGCAAAATACTGTCAGTCAAGTATTGCATAAGGTCAAGGTCAGCATTCAGAAGTGCCATTTTGGGTCATTATTCACATCTTGTATTGTCAGTTGTTAAATGCATGTAGAACAAATATGTGTACAAACCTGCAGACATTTTACTGGTAAGCTTTTCATTTAAGACAACAAAAAGGCCCACACCGAGGCCATTTTAAGCCATGTTTGGTGTTTGTACCTGAATACGGTTGTACCGTGGAAATTTCCTTGTGTACGCGATAATTCAAAAACGGATCAGTATTTTTTTTTCAAACTTGGTACACATGTTAAGGGTGCCCAAAGGAAGATCCCTATTTTAAGGTGGACTTAAACTCCAAATAATAAAGAACTTATGGCCACCTTAAGGTCAGAAATTTGACTTTTGGCCACTTAGAGCCCTGTAGGTAACAAACTATGAGGCCCATCTGGCTAAAATTTTACCTGAGAACACATTAATATATTCTTAGTACATGTGCTGAAAATCAAGACTTTAAGTTGAGGAGAAAATTGTGTATGAGCCCCATAAAGACCCCACTTAGAGATTTTTTCATATATTTTGCCCTATAATTTGGAAGTGGTAATTCTGATGAGTCTCAAAAGTTACTGCACTAGAGATAACTTGTATATGTAATCCTTGTCTGTGACAAATTTAAAGGCTGTAGGTTTACCTGTAAGGTCGATTTAAGGTCTCAAAATTCCCCACAGAGACCCAATTTATGGACTTTTTGCCACTTTCAAGCACTGTAGCTTTCAAACTATGTCTCTCATCTGAGTAAATATCATCTGGGAATATATCAATATGTTTTTTTTATACATGCCCCAAAATTTAGACCGTTAATAGACATTTAACCTATGTATGAGGACCATAAACACCCACCCGAGTGACCCTTTTAAGACATTTTTCACATATTTTGCCCTGTAACTTGGAAATGGGTAGAGATCTCAAATTCGCGGGACATGTTCATCATTACAAAATCTTGACTAAAAATATTTTTGGCCTCATTTTGAAAAATAAGATGGCCGCCACGAGCGTTTCTTTCAATCATGAAAAGTGCTTATATCTCCCTTATTATTGGTCCTAGAGGTTTGGAATGTCAAACCAACCTATAGGAAATCATGGGCTGCAAATCTTCTGGTGTGGTCGGATTTGACCTTGGGCCTCTCGTTCAAGGTCAAACGAGGATAGGCAAACTTAAAAGTGCTTATAACTCGCTTATTATTGGTCCTAGAGGTTTGGGATGGTAAACCAACCTACAGGAAATCATGGACTGGGAATCTTTTGGTGTGGTCCGATTTGACCTTGGGCCTCTCGTTCAAGGGCAAACGAGGATAGCCAAACTTAAAAGTGCTTATAACTCGCTTATTATTGGTCTTAGAGGTTTGGGATGGTAAACCAACATATAGGAAATCATGGACTGGGAATCTTGTGGTGTGGTCGGATTTGACCTTGGGCCCCTCCTTCAAGGTCAAACGAGGATAGGCTTACTTAAAAGTGCTTATAACTCGCTTATTATTGGTCCTAGAGGTTTGGGATGGTCAAGGGATACCATTTTGCTTGCAAAATAAAAATATTGTAGATATTGTAGATTGAATTACTCAAGTTCTTATAGAAGTGGAGGGGTATAGGGGCACCAACTATACCAATAAGAGGAATTATTACTACACAAATTGGTTATGCCAATCAAGGTAATAGTTGGCACATCCCAAATTAAGTATTATTATTGGTTGTGCATCTATATTGGATATTTGGGTTGGTTATAGTGTCTAGCCATTGAATCACAGTGACTATCTCGTTTTTATGAGAATGGTCTTCTAAGTGTGAATGTTAGGATCGGTTTATGGCAATATGCCAATAAATCCTTTCTCTAAATGGAATAGCTGTTCTACCAATTTCTTGGTATTGCACATTAACAAATTTTGTGTGTGACTTGTCTTCTGTTTTATTTCAGTTGGCTGGCGTAATGTCTGTATCACTGAACTAATGCCTTGGCTGCTTGGATGCCTCCGGTGGATATTTTGATTTAGCGTTCGCTACACCGCCGCCGCGCATAGAGAGATTTTTCGGCTTTAACACCCTAAGAGAAAAACTACATCAGCTATGTTCAACAAATTTGCAGGATACCTTCATTGGGGCGGGGGTGGGGGGTGGGGGTAAGCTTCTCTGGGAAGGAAATTAGCCTCATTCTTAAAAACAAGATGGCCGCCGCGGGCATTTCTTTGAACATTATGTACATTTTTCTACTGGCTGTTTCTCATAGGTAGAAGGTTGAATGTCTTCATAGGTGATATGTATAATGGTTATATATGTCCTCTACAACCTTGCAGACATTTGACCTTGAAGCTCTTAATTCAAGATCATCCATGGACTGCCAAAGTAACCCATATAGCGGACTTTAAAAGTGCTTATATCTCCCTTATTATTGGTCCTAGAGGTTTGCAATGTGAAACCAACCTATAGGAAATCATGTGCTGCGAATCTTTTGATATGGCCAGATTTGACCTTGGACCCCTCAAAAGATCAAAAAGGTCAAAAGAGGATAGCCAAACTTAAAATTGCTTATTACTCGCTTTTTATTGGTCCTAGAGGTTTGGGATGGTTGGGCTAGCAATTTTCTGATGTGGTCAGATTTGACCTTGAGCCCCTCCTTAAAGGTCTAATGAGGACAGCCAAACTTAAAAAGGGTTTATAACTCATTTATTATTGGTCCTAGAGGTTTGCAATGTGAAACCAACTTGCAGGATATTGTGGGCTGAGAATCTTTCGATGTCAGATTTGACCTTTGGCCCCTCCTTCAAGGTCAAACGATGGTTCACTGGCTTTGGTGAGTTGTCTTTCCAGTGGATACAGATTGCATCAGTTCTCCGATGCATAGGTCTAGTTGAAGCTGTTGTAGAGTGTCATCACTTAGGGCCAAAGGTCAAAGGTCAAAGTTGGGGTTTTACGTCCCGTTCAACAGGTCATCACTTAGGGTAGATTGGGTATATGAATGTCCAATGCAACTGTGATGCTAGGGGTGGACTGTGTGCCGCAGGTTTTCATGTCAGTGCTGCTCAGTGACACATAATTTCATTGTAATGATCTGACAAAACAAAACAACACTTTAGTATATTAAGCTTGAGTTCAGTTGTGAAATGATACATTTTGTAGTGAGAAATGATGCATGTCTATTTGGAAAGACAAGTTGAAGTTTTATACAGACTTTCAAGAAATAGATTCTGACAGTTTTTGCATAAAACATCACAATACATTATCAGTTACAACATGAATAATAAAAAACAGGTTTTTCAAAAGTTTATCTTTTAATGGCTGATATTTCATCAAAAATAAGAATAACTTGAATAACTTGGTGCAATATCTCACATCTACACTTTCTGGTGAGTGACATGGCATTTTATCATATCAGTGAACAGCTTATCAGTACTCTATTTTATTCATTACAAAGTTAAGGGTCTAAAAAAAGGCTAAGTAAGACTGGAGAACAGAAATTGCTGCTTGTTTTGGTACAGATGGAATGACAAGATGGGTTGAAGTGTAATTACAGCTCCTAGTAAACCCTTTGAATAAATCTCTTTCTATTTGTAACCACAGCTGTCTGTTCCTGATTAGCCTGCATGTTTTGTTGTTGTGCAGACATTAATGAGTGTGCTCTGAACTATGACAACTGTCTGGTGGGACAGACCTGTGTGAACAGTGTGGGCTCCTACAGCTGTCGCCGCACCATGAGCTGCGGTACAGGCTACACCTTAGACGAGGACTCTCAGAGATGTCTGGGTGAGTGTTGAAAGGTGTGATCTCAACAGGATAGACAGAACGTAAGACAGACAGAAAGTAACACCAGAGACCCGGTCTCACAGAGATGTCTGGGTGAGTATTGAAAGGTGTGATCTCAACAGGATAGACAGAATGTAAAAAGATAGACAGAAGGTAATACCAGAGACCAGGGCCTGTATTCATCAAAGGTCTTAACCAGGGCTTAGGCTTAAAGTTGAGACTTTTGACTCAAGTTTCTGCCCAAAACCTGCTGAGTTTTGTCTTAGGCTTAGTGGTATTCACAAAGAATTTAAGACCGGTCTTAGGCTTATCCAAGGGCTCAACTTTAAGACTGGTTGGTAGTGGGCTTAAATATTGTAAAGAGGACTTAAATATGGCCGCCATAAACTTTTCTCCACTTCAAAATTTGAAATGGCTGTAAATAAAGTATAATTATACAGAACATCTCACTAAAGCAGTCTTTGGAAGTTTATATGTGGTAACAAGGTTTTCCATTTCAAAACAGCACTTTTCCTTAGATAAAATGCATTAAATGAAGGATATATGTCACCAATAGTATAGTTTCAATAGAAAAGAAAGGTCACATGACCCAGAAAACCACTGTGGTTATTTGATAATCTTGGACTTAGCTAAGTCACCCTTTGTGAATACGGTTTTAAGACAAAACTTAGCTGAGACAAAATTCATAACTTTAAGACTGGATTTAATTAGCCTAAGACCTGGCTAAGTCTAAGACCTTTCGTGAATACGGGCCCAGGACTCACAGACTTGTCTAGGTGAGTATTGAATTGTATGATCTAAACAGGACAGACAGTATATAAGAAGATAGACAGAATGTAACACCATCGACCAGGACTGACAGAGATGTGTGGATGAATGGGTATAGATAGGTATAATCTGAACATGATAGAAGGTAGCAAGATAGAAAGTGACACCATGTACCAGAACTCTCGGAGGTGACTGCCTAAGTGGTTATTGAAATGTATGATCTAAGCAGGATGATTGGAAGTAACTGGATGGGAAAGACTTTAACAAGAAAGAAGGAAGTAACAGGATAGACACGAAGTAGTACGTGGAAATGAACTTACAAGATAGACAGATACTATGTCTAGAACCTACTCTGTGTTTTGTTATTCTGTGTTTTGTTAGTCTGTGTTTTGTTACTCTGTGTTTTGTTATTCTGTGTTTTGTTAGTGTTTTTGTTTTACATTTTGTTCACTGATTATTGCACTCTGACCACACATCCTTGCATCCTGCTAATTACTCGGTCTGTGATAGAGTCCTCAGTTACACAAATAGTCTGTTTAAAAACCAAGCACAAACTACAGGACAGGGTTCTCATTAAACTATTAGAATATTATGAATGTCCAGAAATGAGAAAAACCAGTTGCCAGTAAAATTTATCAAAGTTTTGTGTTTAATATCATTTTCTTATGTGAGATTATTCCAGTTGGTTGATACAAATATAAAAGTAGCAGGATTTGGGTTTGTTCAGACAATACAGATAACCTGTGCCATGGTTCACATCAACTCACACTCTTACCATAACTCTCTTGTTTTTCTGGTTGTTGTTGTTTGCGTTTGTTTATTTACACGAACTCGTGTGGTGTTTACACCCAGAGTTGTGGTTTCATGCTGTGGTTTTTACAGACATAGATGAGTGTGCTCTGAACACACACAACTGCGGTCCTGGCTACGACTGTCACAACATCCAGGGCTCCTTCAGATGCGTCACCAAGCGCTGTCCCCAGGGTTACCGACTCAACGTGGTGACGGGAGAGTGTGAGGTGGTGGTGTGTACGCGCGGAATGCGGGCAGATGGTGCGGGCAACTGTGTGGGTGTGTATTTTGTTACAGTATTGTAACGGTATAACACCCATTGGTGATACAAGTATAATTACTATATATTTGTAAACTTGGGAATGGACATTACGGCAATGAAAGTCAGATGGTTGTTCCCAAAAAATGACATGAATTTCAGTACTCACTTTTAGCACACACCAACTAGAAGTAAAATGTGGTTGAAGTAAACAGATCTCTCTACAATGAAATGTTGAAAATTGATTTTGAATAATCAAATTACACCTATTATTGGGTTTCAATGGAGAAAGTTTACCTCAAAAGGACGTATTAGCAATTTATTAGACTAAGTGATAATGTAAGTTATGGAGGGGCACTTACGAAAGCATGGGCGATACACAGAGCATGGTGCCGGATATTCATTAGTGCTTCCATTCCACTGGTGTGATAGGTCTCTGGTAAGATGAGTGTTGTATTTGAGTTGCGTTTTATATGTGTTGTATTTGAGTAGCATTTTATGTCAGATGAGTTGAGTGTTGTATTTGAGTTGTGTTTTATGTCTGATGAGTGTTGTATTTGAGTTGTGTTTTACATCTGATGACTTTAATGTTGTATTTAAGTTGTGTTTTATGTCAGATGAGTTGAGTGTTGTGTTTGCGTTGTGTTTTATGTGAGATGAGTGTTGTGTTTGCATTGTGTTTTATGTCTGATGAGGTGAGTGTTTTATTTGAGTTGTTTTATGTCTGATCAGTTAGGTGTTGTATTTGAGTTGTGTTTTGTGTCAGGTTGATAAATTTATTGCTGCAAGTGTACCATATTTCTGTCACTGCATGACTTCCTGTTTTATTTTTTTGCAGATGTCAACGAGTGCACAGAACGTTCGCCTTGTCTTCCCAACCAGGAGTGTCGTAACACGGTGGGGTCCTATGTCTGCAGGGACCTGCTGCAGTGTGCAAACGGGTTTGAACTCAACTCCAGAAGATCCAGGTAATCACTGGCATCTGAAGGCAATGAATGATCTGTGTCCTCACAATGGTTGTATGGATTGACAACAGTGAACTGACAGATTTTTTTATTGCGTAAAATACCCTTACCTTATCCTGACTAGTGCTTACGTGTCAGCGGGAGCAAACATGGACGACCAAACGTGAATATTTTTAAAATAAATATGCTTGTTCATAGTACTATGGATGCATGAGTGTGCATGCACATGCACTTGAAGAACCCCAAGAAGCCTCACTTTTATTTTGGTCGTCAGGGAGTGAACATCATAAACAAATATTGTTTACCACGAATTCTACAATGGCAGAAGGACAGATAAAAAATAAAGGTCAGAAGGTGGCTGTTGGTTGTCGCCACACAGTTTTTGAGAGGGATCATCATTGTTTTTGTGTCTCATGTAGAGAGAAGAATAAAGGTGATGAGGTTTGTGTTACATCAAAGCAAGATGATTGCTTTGTTTGCCTCCAATTCACGGCAGAACAAAGGAAAAACCTAAAAGCAAAGAAGGCGTACGAAAAGAAGAAGAGTTCAAAAGAATCCATCTCTAAAGAGGTTGAGGATTCTCTTCTAGGGACTGATAATATTCAGCCCTCTTCAGTTACAGCTACAAAAAGAAAAATCTGCATCTAACCTTCCTTCGACTGTTTCCAATGCTTCATCACTGTCCAATTCCTCAAATGACCCCTTACAGCTTATACTAGCACGTCTAGAAGCTATGCAGGGTCGACGAGCAGTTTGTAGGCAGGTTGCGTGTAACCAACCTGCCTATTAGATTGATGTATCCGACGTCTGTCTGTCCGTCCACATTTTTGTTTCCGGACTCTAACTCAAAAATGCTTTGTCCGATCGAATTCAAACTTGACAGGGACATAGATCACCATCATAGCTAGATTCCTTTCGAAATTGGTGTAATTCCATCCGTTCGTTTGTCCGTTTTTTGTCCATTTGTCTGTCCATCAAAATTTCCGTTTCCGGACTCTAACTCGAAAACGCTGTGTCCAATCGAATTCAAACTTGACAGGGAGATAGATCACCATCACAGCTAGGTTCCTTTCAAAATTGGTGTAACTCCGTCCTTTCATTTGTACGTTTATAGCATAGATACAATTATGTAACCTAGATTACAAGTTTTGCATTTCTTAGCACGTCTAACACATTCACCTTACCTGGGTGACCTAACATTTCTTTCCTTGTTTCTAAATGTAATTACAGCAGTCGCTAACCTTATTGCTGCCTGCGCAACCCACCTTTTGGGGCATCTTTGACCCTCTTGTAGAAACTAAATCTACAGAATCTGCAACCTCTCATGAGGTTTATGGAGTAGAATCTTCAGGTCATGGTGAAGAAACTGCTACAAGGTCTGTCTTTGCGACTACAGAAGAAGACGATCATGGAGTGGGTAATGATGATGTTGAGCAAAGAACGCATCACAAACGAGCGCGTTCACAGTCTCCTCATTCTGAACACAAATTTTCTACGAAAGAGGAAGAAATTGATGAAGATCCATCTGACAGGCAGTTCTTGGCATCAGTAAGGGGTCTGTTATCTTACAACCACAGAAGAATATAAAGAGGTCCTTCTAAGATCTTTGGGTCTAAAGACAGGAAACATGACAGGAACATGACAGGAACCATTTTAGGAGATCTGGTTTCACATCCACCATCAGTGTTAAACTACGTTGAGAATAAATATGAACGCAGTCGTTCTCACAAGAGGCAGAAGATGGAATCAAAGCCTATTTTCAACTCAACGAAAGGAAGATCTGATTTCAGTACTTCTTTTTTTTCAAAATATCAGTGCAAAGGGTTCTTTTTGTGGCCAACAGGATAGTAAGCCACAATACAAATCCACACAACCTACCAGAGGAGGTCGTGGTGGAACAAGGAAATGACAATATAAAAGAAATGGATATATCTCCTGGAGGCCGTTTGCAGTTGTTTTACAAGGTATGGCTAGCAAACGAGTGCCATGCCAGAGTTGCACACATCCTGAAAAACGGCTACGAGATCATTCTGAAAAGTCCAATCAAATTGTCACGAAATCCCACAATTCGCAGCGGCTATGCCAATCAACAAAAACAGAACTTCCTCTTGGAATGTGTAGATCAAATGTTGCAGAAAAAAGCAATAATTCTAGTAAAGATGTGTGCAAGTCTGGGATTTCACAGCAGGTTGTTTCTAATACCGAAACCGGGGAAAAAATGGCGACCAGTAATAGATTTGAGTGTATTAAACAGTCATCTATCTGTCCCAACATTCAAAATGGAGACTGCAGAAGTGATAAGAAACTCAGTCTGCAAAGGGGAGTGGGTAGTTTCTGTAGTTCTCACAGATGCTTAACAAAGACATACGAATCCACCAGTATCTAGACGACTGTTTACTTCGAGCCCCATCCCAGCAGATTTGCAGGGATCAAGCAAAACAACTGGTCACGTTTGTCCAGCAACTCGGTTTTTGTATAATCAACTTAAAAAAATCGGAGTTAACCCCAACTCAAAATTTGGACTTGCTAGAGTACAGATTCGACTTAAGGAAGGGCGAAGTCTCACCCACAGAAAAGAAATGGCACATTTTGACAACAGCTATAGAAGGTCTAACCAACAGTTTGACAACAACTCCCAAAATCCTGATGTCGTCTATAGGCATTCTGGCATCTCTGCAGAAAACAGTCCCTATGGGCAGATTGCACATGAGACCCTTCTAATGGTACTTGAAAACCCATTGGAAATATCCCCAATCATTGGACAAAAAGATACCATGTTCAGAGATTTTGAAAAGACATCTGATCTGGTGGAAAAATTTTAAAAATGTTCTTACAGGTTTTCCCTCCATGCAGAGGAACACAATCTCCTGTTATTCACGGATGCATCTGTCAAGGGTTGGGGTGCACATTTGGAAAACCTGACAGACAGTGGAATGTGGTGAGACACAGAGGCAAATTTGCTTATAAACATTCTGGAACTGAAAGTAGTGTTTTTAGCAACAAAGTCCTTCCAAACCCATTTAATGAACAAGAGGGTCTTGGTGGCCTCAGACAATTCCACAGTAGTGTTCTACCTCAACAAGCAAAGGGGGACCCATTCACTAGAAATTTGTCTAATGATATGGTGCCTGATGGCATTCTGCAACCCCAGGGCTCGGCACATCCACAAACAGAGTGGTCTCTGCATCCCAAAATTTTTCACAAGATTTGCCAAATTTGGCACAGACCAATGGTAGATATGTTTGCAACCAAAATGAACAACAAACTACCTCTTTATGTATCTCCAGTCCCAGATCCAAATGCAATGGTGGTAGATGCATTGAATATCTCGTGGGAGGCAATAGATGGTTATACTTATTGTCCAATAGCTCTCATCCCAAAAGTAGGCAAAAAATGAGAACCTATGCAGATCAAGGCACCTCAGAGATTTTTATCCAGAAGGGTCTATGAATCAAGGTGGACCATTTTTGAATCATGGTGTAAAGAGAATCAGGTGGAATTCAAACAACCATCTCTTTCCTCAATAGCAGATTTTTTGACATATCTGTTCAATGACAAAAATTTGAAACTCACTACAATTGTGGGCTATAGGTCAACAATAGCAGATCACCTAGGTCCAGCAGACATTGACATCAGTCACAGTTTTGAGCTTAACAGACTGATTTCAAGTTTTCATAGGGACAGTCCAGTGAAAGATAGGAGTATACATTGATAGGACTAAAGATCTTAGGAAAGGTAAACATCTTTTGTTTATCTCCTTCAAAAATGGATTTTCTGGTGATATACAAAGGTCAACCATATCTTCTTGGATAAAACAGACGATTATGCTTGCATATCAGGAATCTGACCTTGAAACTCAGAATTTGGCCAAGGTCAATTCATATGCTGTATGGTGGCTTCTTTAGCGTTCAAGGGTGGAGTCTCTCTTGACCAGATATTAGGTGCATGTTTTTGGAAATCACACACCAGTTAAATAGTTACCTTATCCTCACTAGATTCGGATTCCCGCCCTACCAACCCCACATTTTCAAACTTTTGGTTTTCAATACAACGCATTGACTCCCAAACTTAAAGTGAGGCTTCTTGGGGTTCTTCCGGTGCATGCGCATGCGCACTCATGCATTCGTAGTACGACCAACAAGAATATTTATTTTAAAAATATTCTCGTTTGGTCGTCCATGTTTGCTCCCACTGACACGTAAGCACTAGTGAGGATAAGGTAAGTATTTAACTTACAAAAAGTTAAATTACAATAAAACTTTTACAGTCTGTGAATTTGTACTATTGGATGTTGACCCATATCTGTCCCTGGACTATTCCTTTTTGGACTTAAGTGCATTAGAGGATTTGTGCTCAATAAGCAATTTTGAGCTCTATAAATCCTACTTTTATTTATTATTATTAGGCTGAATACTGGACTAGAAACTCCTTTTTAAAGGTCATATTTACCCCACAGCCCTTAAGGAAAAAATTTGTCCGGGCTGTATCTCAGAAACTGTGTAGGATGACACTTGGTAGGGACATTGGTTAGGGGTTTTAGGTGTGCACTGTCATCGTGTGACCTTGATTTGACCTTTGACCTTGCCGTAGTGACCTTGACCTATAAAATCTTGTCTGGGCTATATCTCGGAAACAGTATGTTGTAGGAAGTTGATACTTGGTAGGACATTGGTGATGGAGTTGTAGGTGTGCAACGTCATGGTGTGACCTTGATTTGACTTTTGACCTTGCTGTAGTGACCTTGACCTATAAAATCTTGTCTGGGCTAAATCTCAGAAACCGTAAAGTGTAGGAAGTTGATACTTTGTAGGGACATTGGTTAGGGGGTGTAGGTGTGCAACATCATGGTGTCATCCTAATTTGACCTTGCCGTAGTGTCCTTGACCTATAAAATCTTGTCTGGGCTATATCTCGGAAACCGTAAAGTGTAGGAAGTTGATACTTGATAGGGACATTGGTTAGGGGTTGTAGGTGTGCCATGTTATGGTGTGACATTGATTTGACCTTTGACCTTGTCATAGTGACCATGAGTTTTAAAATGTTGTCTGGACTATTTTTTGGATTCCATAAAGTGTTGAAGGTTGACGCTTGGTAGGGACATTGGTTAGGGGGTGTAGGTGTGCGTCATGGTATTCACCTGCCATATCTGAGACATCTTTCTCTTATGGCAAAAATATATGGATTGCTGCAACTGATTATTATATAATCGTGACATTTCCTTTGACAGCTATTCTCCAATTAATAAATTTTACAGCTTCATAATTTTTAGTTTACTGATTAATGTTGTCATCTTGCTGTTGAATTGTTCTGTTTTAATACTTTATCTTTACATACATTTTCTTTCTCTTGGATGTTACTTTCTCTATTTAAACATTATTTGGAGTTTTAAAAAAAATAAATACAACAAATAACTGTGCGTGGGTGTGAGTAGCAAACTCTATCAATACCTTAACAGTGCAGTAAGGGGCAGTAACAACAATGGTCAACAGCAAAATGTTACAGATATAGATAGTAGACTCCACTGCAAAGAAAGTTAAAAAAAGAGTAACCTGCTGTTTTTACTTTCATAACTTGTTGACACAAAACTGCATATTATATACATATTAAAAATGAACCTGGAGGTACTGGACGAGGTGATGATTTGATGTAAAGTTTTGTTACCATCATCAAGACAAATAGTGTAGTATTGAGAGTACAGGAGTTCAGGACACTTGTATTCATGTTGTACACAAGGGACAATGAAATAAACTTTTATCTGATTTTCTGTTTCTTGCCAGTGTCAAGGTCTCAGTTATATGGTCACTTCTTGACAGAACATATGTTTATCTCCCGCCAGTGCCCGAAGGGCATGGTTGGGAGAGTATAAAGCCCCTTCTGTATGTGTCTCGCCATTCATCACGTTTTACATAAACCTTCAGGGTTCCCACATCCTTGTAAATCCTTGAAAAAAATTGCTTCATTTTCAAGGCCTTGAAAGTGGCCTTGAATTTGGCCAAAGTTGAATAAAATCCTTGAAAAGTCCTTGAATTTGTTATTGCCCAACTTTTGCATGTGCATCATCTAGTTTTACAGCTATGGCTGACTCAGACCGTTTAGTCTGGACAAAGATTATGTTAAAATATTATTACATGTGTTAACTAGCATTGTTGTAATGAGTTTATAAAATGTTAAAATCATGTGACAATGAAGAATTTTGTGGGGGGGAACGGACGGCTAGAAGGAGAGGTAAAGGAGGTCGTGCCTTAAAATATATCCTTGAGAATTGTTGTTGTTGACCTTGAAAATCCTTGGAAAGACCAGTCCTTGAATCCAGTTATCAAGAATCTGTGGGAACCCTGAGTCCTCGATATCTCATTCATTTATTAAGATATCTTTGCCAAATTTGCAGGGAATGTTTATGGCTATAAAAACATGTCTGTGCAAACTTTTGGCCTCATTTTGAAAAACAAAAGGCTGCCATGTTTGAAAATGCTCTAAATCAGGAAATATTGCAGCTCGGTTCATCAAATTTGCACAAAAGATATTTGGGTAGGAAAGTTAATCTGATAGTAATTTAACCTAGTTTCAAAAACAAAATGGCCGTCATATCACATGTTTAATGTCAAATTGGATTATTCTATTATAAAGGCCTTCTATGTCCCTTATGTGAATGTGAAAACAACTTGTAAGAAATCATGGAATGGGAACCGTGTCCAATTTCTGACTTTGACCTTTGACCCCTTCTTCAGTGTCACGTGGGGTCATCTTACTACAAAGGCCTTATATCTCCCTTAGTTCTCCATTATTACTGGTCCTAAGGCAGGAGATAACCGCTGTGGCATTAGTCTTGTTGTCTAGCCAGGACAAACCAGGCCTGTTTGTCTCCAAAATTAAAACTCGCTCTCTCAACTTTACATTTGTGATTCACATTAAGTTTGAGTCTTACTTTCACTACAAATATGTGACATGTTTGTTGACATCAGTGTATATTAAAAAATCAATTCCACTCTCACCATGCAGAGTACCAATTACTATGTGTGTAATGGCTAAACTATAGGTAGCTGAAGCATACAGACTCTCTCCCTAATACAAAAACTGCATCAAAACAGCATCATTACAAACAAGTGTTGGCTTGCATTTCTGATTCTTCTGAATGAGACCTAGGTAATTATGCAGACAATAGTAAGCGTATTTTCAGCTTTGTTTGCATTTTAGATTTTGCATTCGGGCGCTTTTTAGATGTCGACCCATGCCTGTCCCTGGACTCTCCCTTCTTGGACTCAAGCGCATTAGAGGATTTGTATCAATTTTGCGCTATATAAATCCTACTATTATTATTATTATTATTGGTGAGGGTGGGCTACCTGGATACCATCTTAATGACCCATACATGTTGTGTATTTGTCAGGGTGATACAGTGTATTGTTAAATTATGTACTTCTAACAGTTTGGATATTAACGAGTGTAGCCATGGGTTAGATAATCACTCATACATGCAGTGTATCTGTGTTGGGGTGATATATTGTTTATGTACTTGTAGCTGTGTTGATATTGACGAGTGTCGCCGTGGGTTACATGACTGTGTTGGTGCACGCATGCAGTGTGTCAACACACCAGGATCCTACTTTTGTGAGTGTCCCGATGGCTACCAGTTGGACGACTTTCTTAAGAGATGTCAAGGTCAGTGGGAATAAGGATCATTTGTTTCTTTAAGTTGATACTTTTGTGATCATTTTTGAAAAAAAATATTGCTTTGCTGTGTGAAGACCGTTTGAGATGAGTGCTTCACACAACGTTAGGTTTTTATGAAGACTTTTTGAGATCATTATTTGAGACAGGTATATGGTTATTGTATCCCTAGATGAAAGCCAGTGAATTGTGAGATTCTCTGAATTTGATTGAGATAATAATAATTAAGCATCCCTGAAAGAGCGCTTATTTGTTTTCGCTTCAGTTTTCTTTTCGCCGCCGCATTATGGTCTCCCTTGAATATCTTCCTTATTGTTGGAAGCTTTCTAACCATATTTGGCAGTTATATACCTTAGGCGTGGGAAAATTTTTTCCACATGCTTAAATTTGACCTTTGATCTTTATCAAGGTTGCATGATCAAAAATTAGTTTTTTGGGGTACACCTGCCCGTCATCGCAGCTTAGCAAAATCTACTGATCACAGAGGCTTGTTATTTCATACACATGTTCATACTGTCAAAAACGTGAGCTGATTAGATTTTGTGACTGATCCGAGGAAAAAAAATTGACCAATTTATGAGTGATTTTCTCACAGGTACCAACCATAAAGCTTAAAATTCATGTGAACCCCCTATTATCTTCTTAAGTATTGCATTTTGAGCCATAAAATGTATTGGGAGGTGGTAGGAAACCATATGTGGAGAGTCTAGAAAGCTAGAAAACGCTGCATTTTTTTTCTTTACAAAGAGCTTTTTCTACTTTATACTTTATTGCATCTAACCTTTGGGGACACTTTGTTTTTGTTAACAAAAACATTTTTCTAGTTTGTCAACCAACCATTGCATAGATTTTGTATCATTTGTGAGATTCCCTCACATTGTTACAGATGTTAGCGATGATTGTGAGGCCTCACTGTGTATTTCACAAGTTTGGCATGACATTGATTGTCATTGCTGGAATGCATCACGACCAAATCCCAATATTACCTTTGTTTTGCAAAGGGGTCAAAACATTTTTGTATTGTGTGGCATATTCTTTTGGACAGACATTGACGAGTGTAATTCACAGTTTGGAGGTCGGGTGTGTGACCTAAATGCTCGCTGTCACAATGTGATTGGGTCCTTCAGATGTGTGTGCAATGAGGGATTTCAGCAAGAGGGCAAACTCTGCAGAGGTGAGTGGGTGGGGCATATTTAAAGTCTGTGTTCATACTGTTACCTACATCCAAATCAACTGTACATCTATTTTTATGTAAAATTAGGTTGCAAAGTTGTTGTGGTCAATGACCATCGTTATGGTGCCAACACGGTAAAACTGTATTTCTGTGATGTCAAGACTTGTCTATTATAAAGATCAATTCTACTTTAGCTGTGACTGTACTAAAATAACTTTTCTCACTGCACTTTGCTGAGAGTGTCTCTGGTGTTAGCCTGCCAAGGCTGCTGCTTTCCTTCTTTGTGGCTCTAATACCTTGGTCATATGGAGATTAAGCACTATGAAAATACTCATTATATTTGTTAGAACTGTTATCAGAGTATTTTTCTCAGTATCGTTTATGGACTACTCTGTGGCAGCTTGTACTGGTGTTGTTGTCCAGTAACCCACTTGGTTTATAATTACATACAGGCTGAGCACTTCCATCAGATCCACTGTGTTAGTGAAGCATTAAAACTAGGAATACCATATCAAAGGATAGTCATAAGTCTGAAATCAACTTCTTATAAAGCACTTTTCTTGAATCAAGATCTACTTAAAACAGTTTGGCCATACTACACTTTTCGTGCAATTCAAAATGTCCGAACTTTGGAGTCTGTTGTTATTACTAGCTGATGCTATGTAGACTTGACAGTTCATCCCAGTTTACACATGTATCTTTCTATGTCTGGCAGATGTCAATGAGTGCGACCTGGCCGGCATGTGCCAGCACACCTGTCGGAACACAATGGGCTCCTTTGAGTGCAACTGTTTTGAGGGTTACCAGCTGGCAGGAGACAGACGTACATGTGAAGGTATGGGAACAGATGTTTGTGCAGATATGTCGCACTGTATCAGAGTTAAGAGCATCGGTGGCTGAGTGTGAACAAATTTGGAAATAAACACTGAAGTCTCACCTGTTTGGTCATAGGTTTGAACCCAATGCATGGCAATCAGAGAGAAACACTCCCCCCCCAATCTGACCCTCAACATAAAAAACTTTACCATTGAAGGTATGCTGTTGGAATTAATATGTGTATCATTTTGAAAACTCTGCTCCTTAATTCTGATAAAATACTCTTAGCATCATCCAGACTTATGGTAGTTGCCCTGTCAACCCTTCAGAGCTCAAAATGTCACTCAAGACTGGAGTAGAAATATGATGTTGGTAATACAGTGAGACCTCTGTATCAGTGTGTATTGTGTGGTGTGAACATGTCAGTGTTTTGTCTGTATGAGAACACATCATTGGGTGTGTGGTGTGAACATGTCAGTGTTTCTGTCTGTGTGAGAACACATCATTGGGTGTGTGGTGTGAACATGCCAGTGTTTCTGTCTGTGTGAGAACACATCAGTGGGTGTGTGGTGTGAACATGTCAGTGTTTCTGTCTGTGTGAGAACACATCATTGGGTGTGTGGTGTGAACATGTCAGTGCTTTGTCTGTGTGAGAACACATCATTGGGTGTGTGGTGTGAACATGTCAGTGTTTCTGTCTGTGTGAGAACACATCAGTGGGTGTGTGGTGTAAACATGTCAGTGTTTTGTCTGTGTGAGAACACATCAGTGGGTGTGTGGTGTGAAGATGCCAGTGTTTCTGTCTGTGTGAGAACACATCATTGGGTGTGTGGTGTGAACATGTCAGTGTTTTGTCTGTGTGAGAACACATCAGTGGGTGTGTGGTGTGAACATGCCAGTGTTTCTGTCTGTGTGAAAACACATCATTGGGTGTGTGGTGTAAACATGTCAGTGTTTCTGTCTGTGTGAGAACACATCAGTGGGTGTGTGGTGTGAACATGTCAGTGTTTCTGTCTGTGTGAAAACACATCATTGGGTGTGTGGTGTGAACATGCCAGTGTTTCTGTCTGTGTGAGAACACATCAGTGGGTGTGTGGTGTAAACATGTCAGTGTTTCTGTCTGTGTGAGAACACATCAGTGGGTGTGTGGTGTGAACATGCCAGTGTTTCTGTCTGTGTGAAAACACATCATTGGGTGTGTGGTGTAAACATGTCAGTGTTTTGTCTGTGTGAGAACACATCATTGGGTGTGTGGTGTGAACATGTCAGTGTTTCTGTCTGTGTGAGAACACATCATTGGGTGTGTGGTGTGAACATGTCAGTGTTTCTGTCTGTGTGAGAACACATCAGTGGGTGTGTGGTGTGAACATGTCAGTGTTTCTGTCTGTGTGAGAACACATCAGTGGGTGTGCGGTGTGAACATGTCAGTGTTTCTGTCTGTGTGAGAACACATCATTGGGTGTGTGCGGGGTGAACATGTCAGTGTTTCTGTCTGTGTGAGAACACATCATTGGGTGTGTGGGGTGAACATGTCAGTGCTTTGCCTGTGTGAGAACATCTATTTGTTTCTGTGTATTTATGACATTGATGAGTATACTGTTTAGACAGTCTGTGGTGGACACCTCTGTCAGGATGCGTGTTGTGTGGACATGTCAGCATTTGTCTGTGTGAGAATGTCTCTTATGTTTCTGTGTTTTCAGATATTGATGAGTGTGCAGTTTGGGCAGCCCGTGGTGGACAGCTCTGTCTGGGTGTCTGCCGTAACACTTTGGGTTCATATGAGTGCGAGTGTCCGCATGGATATCGTATGGATTCTAACGGCCGGAGTTGCCAGGTCTGTAGGGTACGCACACGTACCAGTCTCTCACACAAGTCACCCCCAACCTGTAACCTCTTTTATTATCATCCCATAGTAAATGTTTCTCGCACACTCGTTTCATATTGAAATGCAGCATTGTTTCTTCTACTCTTAGAATATGGAAGTTTAAGCCTTAACAGCATTAATAACATGCTCAATAGTGCAGATTTAAAATGAAGGGAATCATCACTTGATTAAAATCATTTGTAAAGGCCTTTGCCTTTTCAGAACCTGAATTATGTTTCAGGATTTTGTTTATTTTAATATTTCAATTGACTATGTTACCATTGTAAGTTTTGCTGTTGAGTTATATGTGGGTACTGGTACTTTGACTTAACGTTATCCTGAAGTACTTAGGATGCTCATTGATGAAAGATATCAAGACAGTAAGTTGCTACTTCTGGAAAGATCCATGCTGCCTAAACTTCCATATTTGTGTGATTTGTGTACATATTCTAATTAATGGGGTCACATGTGTGAGAACTGGCCAATCAGAGAGGTCAAAGGTAACCACACCCACCTGCTACTAGTATAGACCTCTTATAAGCTGACTGTAAATATCACTCACTGACAAATCAAAGCATCTCTTGATAGGAGTCTTGACAATCATGAACAATCAAATCATGTTAATAGAGAGTGATATCTCAGACATTTTCATTTGTGATAAAATCAATACAAACCTCATGATGCAGAAGTACAGGACAGAAATTAAAAAACCTGTACTTTTGCATGATTTGTTTTACTGAGCAGAATGTATCTAACATTTGCAATTTTTTATTCCGTGGAAAATCATGGTTTTGAGGGTGATGACAAGTGATGAGAAAAGTGTGACAATGGTCGGATTATTTGTGATCTTCCCTTGTGTAACTGATAATTGTTCAACCAGCTGTAGAGATAATTAAGTAGCTTCATCTTGCCCAGTAATACACAACTTGTGTAAACCTTCTAACAATATATATCACTCTGTAAACTGATGCTGTTTATACAATGATTCACCTTTGATCTCTTTGATATTATTTGGTGTATATTTGATAAAATTGTCTTTATTTTATGTTTAATTCTATCTGCTGTACACTGGTGTGCTATATTCCAATTGGTGTATGTTTTTGATTAAAAGTCTGAGAACATGATGAATGTAATTCATCGATCAAAAGAATTCATGTGGAGTAATATATTACAAGTCAGTTTGAACAAATGTGACTATCAGAGTATTTATACAGCCAGACCTCTATATCAGACCTTGTCTTATCCATTTTTTTAGTCGAATCTTTGATTCGAGTTATGTACTGAGTTGCGGCCACGATTTTAAATTGGCTGTTTAAGCCCTTAAATATCAAATTCTGCATAATATTTCTTCACATATCGGTACATTAAGGTGTATATTATACACTCTGCCATTTTGAAGATTTTTAATGCCTTTATTAAGTTATATTTTATGAAGTAAAAAGCATGTCTGGCACTTCGTCTGGCTTTCTCTAAGGACCCGTATGTCCTAGAAACTATTGTGTTTGCCATTGTAATGGCCTACTCGAACGAGTCTTTTTTAACGGTTTCGTCTGCTGGTTTCTAGACGTGGAAACCCCAATTAATTTATTGGTCTGCTGGTTTATCACGCAGTCACTGTTAATGTAAAATTGTTGTCTGTGCATCTACAGCCTATTACTAATTTGTGAAACAAATAAACCGCAAAGAAATTAATGAATGAAGTGACGTCACGGTAGTACTACACATTTATTGTTCAGCCAATCAGATTCGAGAACACCTCTGGCAGAGACAATGAAAATATTCAAACTCTGTAGTTCTACATTCAACCACTCGAAGGCACTTTTGCATGTACTAGAAGTGAGTGATGAAAATGTGAGGCTACAATGGGGTTTCTAATAATATTTTACAAATATATACCAGTAATCCAGCAATCTTTTACTGTCACCGCAGCTCACTCCGTGTTCTCGCAATATTTAAAACAAATAAAACATCAAATGCTGGTAGTTGTTCATCCACAGAGTGATGAAAACGTGAGGCCACAATGGTGTTTCTAACAATATTTTACAAATATATAATCCAGCAATATTTTACTGTCACCGCACCTCACTCTGTCTTCTCGCAATATATAAAACAAATAAAATATCAAATGCTGGTAGTTGTACATCCACAGAGTGATGAAAACGTGAGGCTACGATGGGGTTTCTAACAATATTTCACAAATATATAATCCAGCAATGTTTTACTGTCACCGCACCTCACTCTGTCTTCTCGCAATATATAAAACAAAATATTAAATGCTGGTAGTTGTACACCCACAGAGTGATGAAAACGTGAGGCTACAATGGGGTTTCTAACAACATTTTACAGTCACCGCACCTCACTCTGTCTTGCGGGCGATAATAGCAAGTTTATAGATTTCAACACCCACTGCTGTCCTAAGATTCGACTCTGTGGCTGGCAGAATGCCAACCACTTCACCCTAGTTCATTTTATGAACCCATTTCCACTATTCCAAATGTGTATTTTTATTTGTTGTACACCAAAATGCCTTTGCAATTTTTGAACTGTCAAATACAAGTATTGTTTTGGGGTAAACATTCTTGCAAAGACTTGTCAAATACCTGTGCGTTGTGTGACTTTTACAATATCTAGCACATGTTTAGCACATGTGTGCACTTGAATAGTAGTGACACATTATTTGAACCTTCATGAAGTTATATTACAGGGGCCACTTATTGGTTTCACTCCATGTTTTCACACAGCTACAGCATCAATGCCACCACCAACACCACAGTATCTTCTAAGTTAAATATCTCCCTAATATTAGGCCTATTATAATGATTTTTTGGAGGTATCTTCAGTAGACATGGGAAACTTTTTTTGACAGGTATGAAGTTAACCTTGGCTTCTATTAAGGTCACATGATTCCAAACAATTTTTTTCTTGTAGCTTCTTTTTCCTCAAATTTTCTTAGAAAATTGATCAGTGCTTTCCTCATATCAAAGTCTAGGGGCCAGTCGAATTTTGGATCATTTGGGCCATAATTGATCAATTGAGGCCCAATTGATAGGAGTATGAATTAATAGGAAACCACGGCCTGAGATTGCGAAAAACAGATTTGCACCCATGAACCCTTTCAAGGTAAAACTCTGGTCATGAAGTTAAATTTCATGTATTTTGCAGTGTATCTTGCCAACAATTCTATAAAACTTCATTGAAATTCATATTCAAGACTGCTCAGACCTAGTGATTAGGCATTTTGCCAACTTCTCTCACTGTCAATTCTATGACCCATTTGGTGTATTTTGAGGTAATAGGAAACCATGGCCTGGGATTAATATCAATTATTATTACAGTTTTGGAATGTATAAAAGTGCCCCAGTTCCCCTCCTCATGGTGGAATTGGGGTCATAAAACTTTGTTCTTGTATTTTGCAGTGTATCTTAAAAAACATTGTCTTAAATCCCATAAAACTTCTTTGAATTACTTTCAGGACTATTCAGACTTGGTTATTTGGTTTTACAAGACAATTGTGTCACCTCAAATTGGTCAAATTTTTAGTTGTTGCTTTTAGTATTGCAATTAGAGCTTTGGCATGTATAGTGGCATAGGAAGTAATATTTCTACTGAAATTGATGTGTAAATTTGATTATGACCTATATTTTTGCAACGGATAAATTAATATTCATAGAAAAAATCTATGATGATGAAATTACATTAAATCAGTGTTTTTATTTTTAAATATTAAATATAAAGGAAAAGAATTTTCTAGGTTCACCATTTCTTATTGAATTCTTGATTTGTATTTTTTACCTCAGAAAGGGGTTTTTGTTCAACATATTTGCTTTTAATGTCTTGGATGTCGTTAATATTAAGAGTGTAAGACAGCCTTAATCCAACAGACAGCCCTTAAACTTTAAGTACTGTACATAGTCAGTATTCCATCACCTTTATAAATGCTTTGTAGGTATCTACCTAAGTATCTCGCACAATATCATTGTCTAGTGTATCCTCCTTTGTCTTATCCCGAGATGAATTCTCATTTTGGGGAGATGATTACTGGCACCCTTCCTGTTCAGTTGCCTCCACAACATAAACATACTCCTTGTTATGTTTTGTTTTATCATCATACAGTAAAATGAATGTAACCGACTTCTTTCCTGGCTGGAAAAGAATGACAGCATCTTTTTTGTTTGGTGGATGTGCAGTCAACATGTCTTGAAGAACTCTCAATTTGTAAACTACTTTTTGTGAAATACTTCTGTGAAATGCTGATTTTCTATAAAACTTTTGTGTACATTATCTCTTTATTCGTCCTGGCTTTTTCAAGACAAAGATATGCCTGTTCTAGATACGCATGCTGTCGAGATAAAGGACAAGGTACAGACCCCTGTGTGTTTAAACAAGACTATAAGTTTTGTAACTTACTCACTCAAGACCAGTGTACACATTTTTCTACACCTTCTTACAAGATAAAGATGGACAAGAAAGACAAGGCTGACTGCCTCCCTAGTTGATTTGGGCTCCATCTTGGTTCTGGGACCTGTGAACTCTTAGGCCTTCCATTTGCTACCAGCCAGTGCATTGAGCAAGACACTTCCACTGACCAGACCGACACTGCCAGGCTCTTGCACTGCAGAAGCAGCTCTCATATACGTCGGTTACCAGATAGCCTCCACTACAGGGAGAGTCAGATCCTACCAGACTGACCCAGCCTTTGTCTTCAGATAGACCTGATCAGGAGGGAGAGTTGTTGATCATGATACAGCACCAGCTCCCGGGGAAACCAACCATGCTCTTTCAGAAGAGCAGTCCTACAGAGAGACTGTTATGGGGATGCAATTGTTTATGGGGTGGATTTTATGCCCGAATTTGATGCCTCATCCTCATCAGCTGACAATAACCCCTTTGCTGGGGCCAGATTACAACAGATAGGCAAGAACTTTGTTAACCTGCAACCAGATGAATAACTTTGTAAGAAAATCAAAAAGCTTTGGTGGGAGGCTACCAGTTCACTAATGTGGTTTTGTTGTTCTACAATGAGTCAGCCAGACTGAACAGTGCATAATATTGTAGCCGCATTGCAAGATCATCAGGCCTGTCATCTACACCACTGGCTTCGAGGCCCATCTCCAAGGACAATCTTAGGAAGTTGGAGAAGGTGGCAAGGGAAGCTGTATACACCTGTAAGCAAACAAAAGGGTTTAGCTGGTGCCTCACCAAAGTACAGGGCAATATGTTTGATCAGCTGAGAATTATCCAGGGTGACCAGGCCAAAGTACAGGGGGCTTCAGAAAAACTTAGCTACTGTATCAACTTAAACCAGAGTGTTGGCTGCTATGGCCAAAACTATGCAACATCTCTCGAACTTTGTGTTTCTTCAGATGTCAAATATAACACTATCCAGGAGAGATGCTTATTTGGACCATCTCAGATCCGGCATTGAACCTAATACTCTGGCCGCCCTCAGAAAGCCTTCAATAATCATAAGTGGCTATGTACATCCCCTCAGGCACAGCTACCTGGTGGAGGCATGACATACATTAGCAAGTAATGGAATCTCTGAATTTTTGCAACTGACTTTGCTTTGTTCCCAAACCCCCAAAACAAGTGGGCTAATAGGGCTTTTGACAGCCAGAGAGAAGCAAGTCCACTTAGGTCTATATGAGAATTTATAGTGGCATCTGAAAAATCACTGCGAGGATCCCAGAGTCTCTGGACAAGGTGATCCTGTTCCCAAAGTCTTTTCATCTACACTGGTGATACCAGAATCCAATGTCCTTCAAGGCCAGCTATAACACCCAAGTCAGCCATTCTCTGCAGATCTTTACAGATACATCAAGCGAAGGCTGGGGTGCTACTCGAACACACTGCAAGAAGGATTTAGTCCCCGCCAGAAAGCAAGGTATGCATAAACTACCTGGAAGTAAAAGCAGTCTTCTTGGTCCTGAAAGAGTTCCAAGACCTCTGCTCAGACAAAATTGTCCTCATAATGACAGAAAACACCTCAATTGTTACCTACATAACCATGGAAGGAGGCAACAGGTCAGGCCCACTGTGGGCCCTACTATAGAGACTCCTGGCCTGGTGCCCCAGGAAACAGATAACTTTTAAGGTCCAACACATTCCAGGCTGGCTGAATGTGGTAGCCAACAAGCTATCCAGGCAAGGCCAGATTATTCAATTGGTATGGTCTTTCCTTCCAGAGGTCTTCTAGATGATATGCACCAGATGGCACCTACCTCAGATAGACTTATATTCAACAAGGGTCAACAAGAAGTTGCCTCAATTAGTCTCACCAGTTCCAGACTGAACAATGGATGAACTCAGCCTGCCCTGGCAGGATCTGGACCGAAATGTTTTTCCACCAGTGAGCTAACTGGGAAATCTGGGTGTAAAGTTGAAGGACTACCATTGCAAGAGAATCATCATGATTGCTCCAGGGTGGCCCAACCAGCCAAATCTGCTCCTCAACTTTTGAAGCAGATTCAGGCAATTGACAGTTTTTTTTGTATACTACTGTTTCATTTAAGTGGAGAATGATGAGATGGTAATTTCTCAGTATTTAATTTTTCAAGTCTGCATGGTTTCCTTGTGAGATATAGTGGGTTTCTCATGTTGAAAGCAAATACATGTACATCACAGTCCATCAAATTTGGCTGTGTTATCCTACAAGACACAGTTCATTTCATCTTTGCGTATCAGGTATCCATGTGCTTAATCTCCCAACTGGCGGATGCTAAGGCAAACCATCCAAATCGTAATGAATAAATCAGAAAATTGTAAAAAATAATCGGGTCATCACAAAGATCGGTGTTCGGTAGTCAGAAAAGCTAGGTAGGGAAAGACTTCTGAAACAGATGGGTTTTAAGTCGCCCATTGAAACATGAATTTCAAAGTGTAGGAGCAGCTTGAATTTTTAGTAGCAAATTATTCCAGAGCATCACATGAGAAGTGCTTATTGAAATGAAATTTAGATTTATGAACTTTGAAGCTGTAAAAAGGAACCTTGAGAAACATCATTTCTGGATGGCTACATCTTGTTTTAACAGCAGATGTATTCAAAGTCAAATATGGGGAAAAGTACTTTGGCTTGCCAGTGGTGAGGTACTTATGTTCAAGTACCAGGATTTTGAAGATGATTCAGTGTTTAACAGGAAGCCAGTGAAGAGACTTTAAGGTTGGAGTGATAGGAGAAAATTTGGGAGCACCAAAGAGAAAACAGTTTTGGTAATTTGGGGCCTTGTGATATTCTTGGAAGACAAACTATGAAACAGAAAATTGCAATAATCCAGACTACTGACCAGTACATTTGCAACCAAGACTGAGAAATCATATGAAAGAAAATGTCGCATATGATGCAAATCACATAGGTTAGCAAACTAAGATTTTATCACAGAATTTACCTGATTGGTGAAACTAAATTTTGAGTCAAATAATACACCCATATTGCATACAACATCAGTCGGACAGAGGCAGTTTCCCAAAAAGTTGACAGGGAAGGAGTCCTAGAGCCATTTGTACTTCTCCGTAGAAACCAGACTATATACAATGTTTTTCCAGGATTTAATTTAAGCTTATTTTTAAACAACCAGGTATGGATGACATTCAAACAGGCTTTGAGCTGATGAAATGAATTTGCACAATTTCCAGGAGGTAGATGGATGAACAGCTGGGAGTCATCTGCATAAAAATAGTATTTGACATCCATATATTTTGCAATCACTAACAGGGCTGTGTAGAGGGAGAACAACAAAGGACCAAGAACAGAACCCTGAAGTACGCCAAAATTTAATTTGAAACAGTCGGAAATCACTAATCCAATTTGACAGATTGAAAACAATCCAGGAGATAGGTTGTAAACCTCTTTAGGACAGTTCCGGGGGGCCAAACTTTGTTGACAGACAGGTGAGGAGTGTGTCATGATCGATGGTGTCAAAAGCAGCCAACAGGTCAAAGAGGACCAGGGCTGTGGGCATACCCTTAGACAGTGACATGTGTATCGATATGAGACCTTATTTTAACCAGTTAATTGATCACATGTGTGCTGAAACCTATCGATACAATCATTGAGTGATCTGTTTATTGCAGGACATAGATGAGTGTCCTAAAGACAGTACATACAATCTTTGAGTGATATCTTTATTGCAGGACATAGACAGTGTGCTAAAGACAGTATATAAAATCTTTGAGTGATCTCTTTATTGCAGGACATAGATGAGTGTACTGAATATGGTACATACAGTCATTGAATCATTTCCTTTATTACAGGACATAGACAGTGGGCTGAAGACAGTACATACAATCACTGAGTGATCTGTTTATTGCAGGACATGGATGAGTGTGCTAAAGACAGTACATACAAACACTGAGTGATCTCTTTATTGCAGGACATAAACGAGTGTGCTGAAGATGGTACATACAATCATTGAATCATTTCCTTTATTACAGGACATAGACAGTGGGCTGAAGATGGTACATATAATCATTGAATGATCTCTTTATTGCAATCATGAGTTATTTCTTTATTGTAGGATATTGATGAGTGTGCTGAAGATGGTACATACACTCACTGAATGATCTCTTTATTACAGGATATAGATGAGTGTGCTGAAGACGGTACATACATTGAATCATTTCCTTTATTACAGGACATAGACAGTGTGCTGAAGATGGTATATACAATCATTGAGTGATCTCTTTATTACAGGACATAGATGAGTGTGCTGAAGATGGTACATACAATCATTAAGTGATCTCTTTATTACAGGATATAGATGAGTGTGCTGAAGGCAGTGCAGGCTGCAACCTGCGAGATGACCAGTGTATCAACACACGGGGAGGCTACAAGTGTGAGACTATCACCTGTCCTAAAGGCTTTGTGAAGGCGCCATCTCTCAGCAACAGGAACAAGTGAGTAGAGCATATGGTGTGTTCTGATAGGTCAGTGAAGAGATGGTGCATGAATGTTGTTTTTGGTTAATTTTGTGATATTATGTGGCTGGAATGTGACTTTCTATCGTGTGTTTAAGCATTGTCTTGTACTAGTTTACTCTGCATATGCAGTTCTATGTCAGGCTTTCTGAGTGGTCAGTGTATGCAATGCCTTGTGTAGTGCCTTCAAGTTGGTAGTTTACATGCCTTGTGACTTGCATGTTATACATTGTGTTACAATGAAGCAATGTAAATACTCAGAAACTGATTACTCTTGTAATTGCCATTGAATGAAATCTCAAATACATTTGGATCCTACTTGCAGGGAAAGGCTTTAAGTATTTGTTAGTTGTACTTGTTTTGGTTTCCACTCATGTAAAAGAATTTTATTACAGACAACATCACCATTTTTTTGTATTGTGTCAATATCCTGTATAATATTGATTTCAGGCTGGTACATAAGATTAAGATGCTGCCTAACTGTTGCACTCACCCAAGTTGAGATGTATCTTTATCAAATATCAACCAACATGTATATAGAAATATCACTGCAGGAGAAATTCACGTGGAAGGGGCTACTGCATCTACCGGGTGCTGCATTTTCTGTTGCTTATAGCTCGGTGACCACTGGGCAGATTCATATTTGGCATATGTATGCAGTAGTCCTGGGAAAATTATCTAAATATGATGTCATCACATTTCGACCAATTGGAGAAGTAGTACAGTTTGTTTTACAGATGTCTGAAAATCATCTGAAACACCACAATTGTTTTAACGATGAATTTGAAAAATCTTTACTATCTCAGAAATGGTGCGAGATAGAGCGATTCTGACAAAATTTTTGACCACCAGGGTATAGGGACAGTCACGTGCCACTTTTTGGCAAATATCATTTCCCGCCACTTTTTGTGGCCATCTTGAATTTCTGCGTAAAAGTAACCCCCAAAAAATTTTTCTCTGAAACGGTGCGAGATAGATCCATTCTAATGAAACTTGTTTTACCTATTTTAGTTACAGTTGGTGTGCAGCCCTATCACTGTAATTCAGTGCAGTTTACTGTCATTTCTTTTACCTATTTTAGTTGCAGTTTTTTATAACCCCTCTATATTTCAGTGCCATTCGCTGTCAGCGGCAGACATTTGTGTGTCCTCAGGGTGACACGGAGTGCCTTTATGCCCCTCTCTCTCTCTCCTACAATTTCATCACATTTCCACAAAACATCCGGATTCCTGCAGACCTTTTCACCATGCGAGGACCTCGCTCATTCCACCGTCGTCTGGAGTTTAACCTTACGCTAGAGTCTTCCTTTGACCCCGGGACTGGGGAGAGCAGGGTGGATCCATCCTACTTTACACTGCTAAAAACTGATGCACACGAGGCCTTAGTGAGACTGGACAGAGAGATCCAGGCACCTCAGGATGTGCAACTCAAACTTGACATGAACATCTACAGCCGCGAGTTCGGGGACGATGATGATGATGAAGAGATTTTCTTTGGTACAGCCATAGCAATCATCAAGATCTATGTGACTGGTGATTACTAGCAGGGATAGAAAGGTTTGCTGAGTTAGTCCATGGATTTCAGTAATAATAAGTTCAGGGGTATGTTTTGGAAGTTATTCGGATACAAGGAACAGAATTTAAGTTCCTCTATGAGTTAATTTATTGTAGATTTTATAGGATGACATGCTGTGTGCTGAGGTGTATGTAATGAGACGTGGGTGTGTTGTTGAGCCTGTGTACCTTACATTGTTGGACTTCCTCTTTAAATGTCTGATGCCTCTGGAAAGTTTGGGCCAGTTAGCAAAGTATAGCATGTTTAATAGAATTTTGGTAAATTTTATTTCTTGTGTTTTTATATTCAGGGGTGCTGCTGTCTGCAACGGTAAATTTTACATTGTGTGACGTGTCTTAAACATGTCTGTATATTTTTTTTTTTTTTTAAACCAGGAAATGCTTTTCTCAAAACAGGATGTTGTATTGTTTACTTGCAAATGGTTTTCAGTGTAGATACATGTACATTGTAAAAACAAGTGTCTTTATGTACTTTTTTAGTGTAAAATATATTTTATCCATGACTCAAGATAAAAGACATTTTACAATGTCTAGTTAAACAATCAGAGATGCATCGGGCTGGACATTTTGGAAAGACATTGCAATAAAAGATTGGGTATTTATTCAATATATGAACAATTAGATTATCAGAATACCATGACACGATGATAACTTCGTACATATAGATGACAAATTGCTGTCATATGAGATGTCACCAAAAAGTGACCAAACCATCCTTTAGAAATGCAGAAGCTGTGAGAAAGTTATTTGGTATTGTGTGGAACTGTACATGTTTACAGTAACATTTATAAACCTATGTTCTTTTCTTAGTGAAATTGTTTTATGAAGTCTCTTTGTGGAAACAGTAATGTTAACAATTCCATCACACCCAGTCATTTCAGTGGATGTTTTCAGTGGACACTTTTAGTAGTAATGATACGTGTTTGTCCTTTCAATGCATACAGTTTGAACATTTCATGTGCTTGTAAGTTTCAGTCCTTTGTATCGTATCTCGGATTCTTATTTTCGCTTGTATGTTGTCACAAAGCATGTATCCCTCAGTGATTTGCTGTTCTGCTGAACATGTTTCTCTGTGAAACAAGGATGTTCATACACATGCATGCAAAGTCATATGACCATTGTTCTGAAATCATGTGACTTATTCTACACTGAAACATTGAAGAAAAGTTAGATTTTAGGGGGACTATTAGGACTATTGGACTGGCATCTGACTGAGACACTCCAATATATCTGGCCCAAAAGACATTATGACAAGTTAAAGTGTACTACTGTAATTTATATTTCAAAATACTATCCTGCATATTGTACTGGATAATATGACACCCAGGTAATGACACAATGATTACAAAGACACCATTTTAATTTAATATTTGATCAGACTTAGAATTGGATTCCTTAATGTTCAAAACATTTACATGGAACAGTTTTTTATGACCAAATGATTGATGGAATGTAAGAGTGTTTTGTCCCACAAATATGTCGCCTGTCTCAGACAAATGGTTGTGGACTGTAAGCCCTGATCAGTCCTGTTCAGCAGGCATTTCTTCACTGTCGGGTGTCAGGCATGTTTTGTTCTACACTGATATAACAGAATGTTGTGACAATCAGAGTGCTTTGATATTCTGTAAGCTAATCTGTAACCTAATAGTTCTTCATGTTGAAACGTATAACTTACAGTAACATAGAGTGAAATCCATAAATCTTTATAAGTTGTTTCTGTTTTATATATTTTTGTAATTTTTATTTTTTATACTTGATTAAAGTATCCTGCTACACGTCTGTATGACTGAATTCAAAGAACAACCTGTGGTGCTAATAAACCTTCTCTTTGTATTCACTTTCATTCTTGTTGAGAGTTGTTTTCATGCTTACCATTACCCTGGTGGTTGCATTGTATGTGACACACCAAATTTGACTGATGTTTGCATGTAGTAGATCCATATGGTCCTGTCATTAAACCTGGATTTGGACAGGTTTTGGAGGTCACCACATGTCATCACAGTTGGTTCATAAATTTTAAAGTAAACAGAAGTGTAAGTGTAAACAAAATTCAGTATCCAGTTGTAGTACCGACTGTCACTTTTCTAGGATTTCTCTGTGTTTTCACTCAATACTTCTCCAGTCTACGTTTTCACAGCTCGATGACAGTAGTCCTACACACTTGGTCAGCAGTTTGAACCTTTGTGTTTTACTCCTGCATTTGATGCATATTCACTAGTTTCCAGTTCTAGGTACTTTGCATGTGAATAAATGGGAGTTTACACACACCTGACCCCATTTCAAGGTCAAATCCTTGATATGTGCATGTTCCTCTTTCCATCAAGTAAGACTTTTTGATGTTCTTTTTCACAGTGATTTACAGAACTTACAAAATAGGCACGCATGACTGAGTGTGTGTGATAACTAGTCAGATTTAATACAACATTGACTTGTAGCAAAGCCATTAACCCCTTGGCAGCCACAGTATAGACTCATCTGGATGTCAGATATTGATGTATTAGAAGCCTTGTAAAAACATCATACATATAGTTGTAAAATGTATATAGATAAGTAAACCATATTTGCTTTGTATTGGGCTGGTAAGGGGTTAATACTGATTTAAAAAGCACACATAGATATTCTGAAAGTAGTTTGACAGTGGTAATTATTCATAGGTTTGATTTTATTCATGTTTCACTTTTCTAAATGAGCTCTGAGTGCTCTTGTGTTTAAATCTAGTTGTTTGTTAGTTTTAGTGCAGGTTAGGTTACTTTCTAGTTCAATATCCACATTGATTTTGCCTGATTTGTGGTAGTTTTAATGTTGTGAGTAGCTGTTAGCACACTGTTTTCAGCTCACATCACTCCTCAAATGTTGGAGAGGTGACAACAGAAGATGCACGAGCCTACGACTACAACAGAGACAGTCTGAGGAGCATACAGGCAGAACTGCAGCAAATGTATGGACACCACAGTTCTAGATTTATCTTTTACTCTGCATTATATATGTAAACTATTCACTGTGTATAGCCATGTGTAAATTATCAGTTGAAAACCCAATATTTAGGACTCCAGTAAATGTACACAAACTTAGTAAGAGCTCTAGATTAACCTGTGGAGAGTTTCATATGACATCTATATACGAGGATTTGATTGGTTTGGGATTTCAGATGAATAGACAGATATGCAAATGAGCAACGTTACCATTTATATTTATCTCCCGCCCGGCTCGCCGGCGGGAGATTATAATTTGCACCATGTACGTGCGTGCGTGCGTGGGTCACGCAGTTTTCTCCGAAACTACTACAGTAGTAGTATTACTTGTCCTAATGAATTTTTACGCTCTTCAAAATTTTTTTGGTTTGGTGAACTTTGGCCTACTTTTGAGTGAGTAATAGCACTTTTACCTAATATAATTATATGGCTTATAACTCTCAAACTATTGCATTTAGAGTATTTTGTTGCAATATGTTGTTCAGCTACTTTCTCCACAGCTACAACATGGTCAGTAGTTTGGAAGTGTATCTCCATAGCTAAGTGAGTAATCGCTACTTTGTCAATTTTTAATGATAACCATAATGAGTAAATGGCTTATATCTTCAAAAGTATTGCAGCTACATAATTTCTCTCAAATCTCTGTGACCGGTGGCTGTTAGCGACTCTAAAGCTAGCACGACCAGTGTAGACCAAGGGGGTGGAGTGGAAGCGGAACACCAGAGAAATGCAGAAGGCTCAACTAAAATTTTCTTGATCTCTCACAATCAACAGCTATACATCATATTGACAGCACATGTCGCCGGACATCTATGACAGGAATACCTTACTCGACAGCTACATCACTTGATAATTGACATTCATGACAAATACACCTGTCAAAGTACAAAGTCACGGTAAGTGCTATGCACTAAAACAGTATACTAGGTCAATATTAAATTTACCAAAACACCATAATACTCTAAGTTCACATTTAAATTACCAAAAGCACAGCTTTAAATTACCAGCAATCAATATCTACATTTGTACTGCCCAGCAGTTAAACTAAATAAGCTGTCAATATTCAATATTACAATCACACATGTAAAAATAAATTAAATAAATTAATATTCACATTAAAACATTAAAAACTGAGATTTACTGATGGGATTACTTCAATCATTTGCTAGTGACTAGATATATCACAAGATTTGTTTTAAACATTACTTGTACTTGAAATGCAAATCATATATGCAAGACTAAAGTCAAATCATAACTGCAACAAGTTAAATCACTGAGTTAAAAACACATTTACTAAAACAAAATTCCTGTAACAGATTTAGTCAAAATACAAATAAGTCACAAATCACAAAGTATTATCACAAACAGTGAAACACTAACCTGTCAGTATCCAACACACTAACCCAACATTCCAAATTCACACAATCACTTCAACATTCCTAGTCCAAAACTAAAGCACATCTTCACCCCTCCATGATATGAAAGCTTATGACCCCAAAATCAAATTAACATCAGTAACTAGGTCAAACTCCCGCCTTTTTGGGGTTACCAGGATATTTTACAGATAATACGACACACTTGCATCCAAGATGGCCGAAATTAGCTGAAAACAAAGGAAAATTAGCCGTTTAAATAATAATTTCATCCGACGGAAATCGTAGATTGTGACATGTTGTTCATCTACTTTTTTGTGAACTGTAACATATTGAAGTTTTACAACTGTTGCTCAATATACAAGTGAGTAATGGCTACCTTATTGCTACTTTTAGTGAAAATGTGAAAAATCACAAATATCTCGCAAACCATAAGAGATAGAGCAATTTCGAGTGAATTTTTGACCCACAGGGTGGTACATCAATGTCCTATGCTAAGGGGATTGCTGAACTTTGGCCTACTTTTGAGTGAGTAATAGCACTTTTACCTACTATAATTATATGGCTTATAACTCTCAAACTATTGCATTTAGAGTATTTTGTTGCAATATGTTGTTCAGCTACTTTCTCCACAGCTACAACATGGTCAGTAGTTTGGAAGTGTATCTCCATAGCTAAGTGAGTAATCGCTACTTTGTCAATTTTTAATGATAACCATAATGAGTAAATGGCTTATATCTTCAAAAGTATTGCAGCTACATAATTTCTCTCAAATCTCTGTGACCGGTGGCTGTTAGCGACTCTAAAGCTAGCACGACCAGTGTAGAGTCAACTGCTAGGTAGATCTGGGTGTCATAGCTTATATCTTCAAAAGTATTGCGGCTACACAATTTTTGTCAAATATGTTGTTCATCTACTTTTTTGTGAACTGTAACATGTTTAAGTTTCACAACTGTTGCCCAGTGTACAAGTGAGTAATGGGTACTTTATTGCTACTTTTAGTGAAAATGTGAAAAATCACAAATATCTCGCAGACTGTAAGAGATAGAGCAATTTCGAGCGAATTTTTAACCCACAGGGCAGTACAAGAGTATCCTATTGTACTGGATTTGGTGACCTTTGGCCTACATTTGAGTGAGTAATAGCACTTTACCTACTATAATTATATGGCTTATAACTTCCAGACTATTACATTTAGAGTATTTTGTTCCAATATGTTGTGCAGCTACTTTCTCCACAGCTACAACATGGTCAGCAGTTTGGAAGTGTATCTCCATAGCTAAGTGAGTAATAGCTACTTTGTCAATTTTTAATGATAACCATAATGAGTAAATGGCTTATATCTTCAAAAGTATTGCAGCTACACAATTTCTCTCAAATATGCTGTTCATCTACTTTTTTGTGATCTGTAACATATTGAAGTTTCACAACTGTTGCTCAATGTACAAGTAAGCAATGGCTACTTTATTGCTACTTTTAGTGAAAATGTGAAAAATCACAAATATCTCACAAACCATAAGAGCAAAATGAGTAAATGCTAATTATCTGTAAAAGTATTGCGGATACCCAATTTTTATCAAATAACTCATTCATCTACTTTTGTGAGAGCTTTCACATGGTGAAGTTTCAGACCCGTAGATAATTACTCACCTACTCAAAATGAGTAAATGCGAATTATCTCTTAAAAGTATTGCAGATAGCCAATTTTTCTCAAATAACTCATTCATCTACTTTTGGAAGAGCTTTCACATGGTGAAGTTTCAGACCCATAGCTAATTACTCACCTACTTAAAATGAGTAAATGCGAATTATCTCTAAACGTATTGCAGATAGCCAATTTTTCTCAAATAACTCTTTCATCTACTTTTGGGAGAGCTTTCACTTGGTGAAGTTTCAGACCCGTAGCTAATTATTCACCTACTCAAAATGAGTAAATGCTAATTATATGTAAAAGTATTGCGGATACCCAATTTTTATCAAATAACTGATTCATCTACTTTTGGGAGAGCTTTCACATGGTGAAGTTTCAGACCCGTAGATAATTACTCACCTACTCAAAATGAGTAAATGCGAATTATCTCTTAAAAGTATTGCAGATAGCCAATTTTTCTCAATAACTCATTCACCTACTTTTGGAACAGCTTTCACATGGTGAAGTTTCAGACTCAGCTAATTACTCACCTGCTCAAAATGAGTACATGCGAATTATCTCTAAAAGTATTGCAGATGGCCAATTTTTGTCAAATAACTCATTCACCTACTTTTGGGAGAGCTTTCACTTGGTGAAGTTTCAGACCTGTACCTAATTATTCACCTACTGAAAATGAGTAAATGCTAATTATCTGTAAAAGTATTGCGGATACCCAATTTTATCTAATAACTCATTCATCTACTTTTGGGAGAGCTTTCACATGCTGAAGTTTCAGACCCATAGATAATTACTCACCTACTCAAAACGAGTAAATGCTAATTATCTGTAAAAATATTGCGGATACCCAATTTTTATCAAATAACTCATTCATCTACTTTTGTGAGAGCTTTCACATGGTGAAGTTTCAGACCTGTAGATAATTACTCGCCTACTCAAAATGAGTAAATGCGAATTATCTCTTAAAAGTATTGCAGATGGCCAATTTTTGTCAAATAACTCATTCACCTACTTTTGGAAAAGCTTTCACATGGTGAAGTTTCAGACCCATAGATAATTACTCACCTACTCAAAATGAGTAAATGCTAATTATCTCTGAAACGTATTGCAGATAGCCAATTTTTCTCAAATAACTCATTCACCTACTTTTGGAAGAGCTTTCAGATGGTGAAGTTTCAGACCCATAGCTAATTACTCACCTACTCAAAATGAGTAAATGCGAATTATCTCTAAAAGTATTGCAGATAGCCAATTTTTCTGAAATAACTCATTCACCTACTTTTGGGAGAGCTTTCACTTGGTGAAGTTTCAGACCCGTAGCTAATTATTCACCTACTCAAAATGAGTAAATGCTAGTTATCTCTAAAACTATTGCGGATTCCCAATTTTTATCAAATAACTCATTCATCTACTTTTGGGAGAGCTTTAACATGGTGAAGTTTCAGACCCGTAGATAATTATTCACCTACTCAAAATGAGTAAATGCGAATTATCTCTATAAGTATTGCGGATAGCCAATTTTTCTCAAATAACTCATTCATCTACTTTTGGGAGAACTTTCACTTGGAGAAGTTTCAGATCCATAGTTAATTATCACCTTCAAATAACTCATTCATCTACTTTTGCGAGAGCTTTCACATGGTGAAGTTTCAGACCCGTAGGTAATTACTCACCTACTCAAAATGAGTAAATGCAAATTATCTCTTAAAAGTATTGTACATAGCCAATTTTTCTCAAATAACTCATTCACCTACTTTTGGGAGAGCTTTCACTTGGTGAAGTTTCAGACCCGTAGCTAATTATATATGCTATGTTTAGTGAAAATGTGAAAAATCACAAATATTTAGATTTAGATTTTAGATTTAGATAGATCTTTATTCAGCATTACATTACAATGAAATAATACAACAATTTAAAATAAATGCTGAAAGGAAATGTCAGAAGTTCAAATGAACTTATAACTAGACAATCCTAAATTTGGACAGAACTGACAACAGAAAGTTAAGAACATACAATAAATACTGAACAGTAATGTCTGAAGTTCAAATGAACTTATTACTAAATATTACTTAACTTGGACATAGCTGACAACAGAAAGATAAGAATAAATACAGCAGATAATATATATTTCGATTGATGACACGAAGAAGCTATTTATCAATGACCATGCTAATTTGAACTGTTTGTCTATTAATTATATTTTAACATACTTGACAAAGTACTTCATGGTAAAACTATAGATTGAAATACACACAGATTTAGTACACAGATCCGTAACTTCCATTTGTCATACCATAATTTGTTAGATAGACAATGGTTTTTTGTATTTAGTGAGGAATTCTTCTTTTAATCTCTTTTTGAAGCTTATTATAGATGGTAACAATCTTATATGTGATGGAATTTTATTGTACAGTTTAACCCCTATAATACTAGGACATCTACTTTTCTGGAAAGTTTTGGGGATATTTTGATAAATGTTTCCACAGTTCCTTGTATTATAGTTATGAACATGCTTGACATATCTATATCGTTCCATTAGTTTAGGTGGTAGCAAATTCCTATCAGCTTTGAAAATATGAGTACATGTTTTGAATTTTATTATATCCCGTAACTTTAAACATTTGAATGCATTGTATGTGTTGCTTGTTGAATCTCTGTATCTTAAGGAGCCAATCAGTCTCATTGCCCGATTTTGTAATTTTATCAGTTTATCTATTCTGCAGTCATAAGTGTTTCCCCATATTTCAGCACAGTAGTGAAAGTATGGTAGAATAACTGCCGAGTATAACATTAGTAATGATTTGCTATCTAATCGACCTTTGCTCCTATACATGAGTCCAATCCCTCTACTTACTTTATTTTCAATATGCAAGATCTGGTCTTTCCAATTTAATTTTTCATCAATAATAATACCCAGGAACTTAGTATTTTCAACTCTGTCTACTTCTGTTGAATCTATTTTTATTTGTCCTTTGAATTTCTTGACATTCTTATTAGAAAATAAAATATAATTTGTCTTTTTGACATTAAGTGAAAGTCTATTCACACTGAACCATGTAGTAAGTGTTTGTAGTTCCTTATTCATAACTTCAAATAGGACATTTAAATTTTCATTGGAATAGAAAAGGTTTGTATCATCAGCAAACAATATAAATTTCAATACACTGGATATGTTACATAGGTCATTTATATATAAAATAAACAGTAACGGTCCAAGTATGGACAAGTATATCTCACAAAGCATAAGAGAAAGAGCAATTTACTGCGAATTTTTGAGCCACAGGGTAGTACAACGGTATCCTATGCTGTTGGGTTTGGTGAACTTTGGCCTACTTTTGACTGAATAATAGCACTTTTACCTGATATAACTATATGGCTTATAACTCTCAAACTATTGCATTTAGAGTATTTTGTTGCAATATGTTGTTCAGCTACTTTCTCCACAGCTACAACATGGTCAGTAGTTTGGAAGTGTATCTCCATAGCTAAGTGAGTAATAGCTACTTTGTTAATTTTTAATGATAACCTTTATGAGTAAATAATAATAATAATAATAGTAGGTTTTATATAGCGAAAATTGATACAAATCCTCTAATGCGCTTGAATCCAAGAAGGGAGAGTCCAGGGACAGGCATGGGTCGACATCTAAAAAGCGCCCGCCAGGGTATAGCTAAGGTGGGGGTATGCCAGCCTAAACAAGTAGGTCTTTAGCTGGCTTCTGAAACCATCTATTGTTTGCTGAGATCTGACAGTCTGTTGCAGCTTGTTCCATTCGGCTGGTGCAGCTACTGCAAAGCCACGCCTTCCTATGTGCTTATTAGGGTGGGTTGAGGAGATAGATAGCCTATTGCCACGAGTGAGACTGCTCGATCTTATTAAAGCTGAAAGATACGGGGGCTGTGAAAGATTAATAGCCTTGAATACCAAAAGGTTGTACTTAAACAGGATGCAATGTTGAATTGGGAGCCAGTGGAGTTTTTTCAAAATGGGTGTAACATGACTCATTTTGTCAAGTCTGAAGATGATGCGACAAAGAGCATTCTGGACTCTCTGTAGTTTGGCTATGTTGGACTTGCTTACCCCATAGAGTAAAGAGTTACAGTAGTCTAGACGACTACTGACCATAGCGTTTGCCAGAATTGCTGTCTCAACTCCAAGGAATTTGCGAATTCGTCGCAAATCACGAAGATGATAGTAACATGCTCTGCAAACCTTGGCAACATGATTGTCAAAGGAGTTGTCTGAGTCGAAAATAACACCCAGGTTTTTTACTTCCACTGACGGAGAGATATTGTTTTGGAGGAGTGGAACAGGAAAATTTGGTGCAAGTGACTCTCTGATGGCTTTTTGACCTATAATGATAAATTCGTTTTTTTCTGGGTTTAGTTTTAGTTTGACACCGTCCATCCATTCCTGTACAGACTTGAGACACTCGGTCAGCTCTTCCATGCTAGAGTCAAAATTCCTGGAGTCAACTGCTAGGTAGATCTGGGTGTCATAGCTTATATCTTCAAAAGTATTGTGGCTACACAATTTCTCTCAAATATGTTGTTCATCTACTTTTTTGTGAACTGTAACATGTTTAAGTTTCACAACTGTTGCCCAGTGTACAAGTGAGTAATGGGTACTTTATTGCTACTTTTAGTGAAAATGTGAAAAATCACAAATATCTCGCAAACTGTAAGAGATAGAGCAATTTCGAGCGAATTTTTAACCCACAGGGCAGTACAAGAGTATCCTATTGTACTGGATTTGGTGACCTTTGGCCTACATTTGAGTGAGTAATAGCACTTTACCTACTATAATTATATGGCTTATAACTTCCCGACTATTACATTTAGAGTATTTTGTTCCAATATGTTGTGCAGCTACTTTCTCCACAGCTACAACATGGTCAGTAGTTTGGAAGTGTATCTCTATAGCTAAGTGAGTAATAGCACTTTGTCAATTTTTAATGATAACCATAATGAGTAAATGGCTTATATCTTCAAAAGTATTGCAGCTACACAATTTCTCTCAAATATGTTGTTCGTCTATTTTTTACCCGACAGTCCATGGTGTCTGGATGGGCGGGCGGGCTGCCAGGCGGCAGGAAAAAGTTTGTCCAGACTGTATCTCACAAACCGTAAGGTGTAGGGAGTTGGTACTTGGTAGGGACATTCGTTAGGATGTGTAGGTGTGCAACGTCATGGTCTGACCCTGATTTGACCTTTGACCTTGCCGCAGAGACCTTGAGTTTGAAGATCTTGTCTAAGCTATATCTCGGAAACCGTAAGGTGTAGGAAGTTGATACTTGGTAGGAACATTGGTTAGGGGATGTAGGTGTGCAACGTCATGGTCTGACCCTGATTTGACCTTTGACCTTGCCGCAGAGACCTTGAGTTTGAAGATCTTGTCTAAGCTATATCTCGGAAACCGTAAGGTGTAGGAAGTTGATACTTGGTAGGAACATTGGTTAGGGGATGTAGGTGCGCATCGTCATGGTCTGACCTTGATTTGACCCTTGACCTGGCCGTAGTGACCTTGACCTATAAAATCTTGTCTGGGCTATATCTCGGAAACTGTAAGGTGTAGGAAGTTGATACTTGGAAGCGACATTGGTTAGGGGGTGTAGGTGTGCAACGTCATGATCTGACCTTGATTTGACCTTTGACCTTGCTGTAGTGACCTTGACCTATAAAATCTTGTCCGGGCTATATCTCGGAAAGCGTAAGGTGTAGGAAGTTGATACTTGATAGGGACATTGGTTAGTGGGTGTAGGTGTGCAACGTCATGGTCTGACCTTTATTTGATCTTTGACCTTGCTGTAGCGACCTTGACCTAATAAATCTTGTCCGGGCTATATCTCGGAAACTGTAAGGTGTAGGAAGTTGATACTTGGTAGGGACATTGGTTAGGGGGTGAAGGTGTGCAATGTCATGGTCTGACCTTGATTTGACCTTGCTGTAGTGACCTCGGCCTATAAAATCTTGTCCGGGCTATATATCGGAAACTGTAAGGTGTAGGAAGTTGATACTTGGTAGGGACATTGGTTAGGGGGTGTAGGTGTGCGACGTCATGGTCTGACCTTGATTTGACCATTGCCCTTGCTGTAGTGACCTTGACCTATAAAATCATTGTGAATATCTCGGAAAAGGTATTTCTTCCCCTTTAATGCTCGGCGGGAGATACACACCGTGGCAGTGGTCTTGTTTATTATGTTAATACACCTTACACTATGGACAATATGCTAAACTGGTCAGCGCAGACTGGTCAGCCAAATGTCAGGAAAAGACATCCTGTGTTTCCACCGGCATAATACTTCCTTCCTGTCTAGACAGTGTGACGTCATGGCATCCTTTTTGTTTGGTGCGTGTACTTTGCAGAAGTGTTTTTGCCAGCTCTGGATATTTGAAGAAAAGTCTTCTGTTTTCTATGGAAGTGAATCTTATTTTCATCTGAAGCAAAGGTATTATATTTGTTTACACACTATAGCATCCACTGGATAAAAAAAGGGGGGGGGGGGCTTGCGACCATTTAATGGCAGCCTTTAATCTGCACACTCGTGCAAGATGTCAAGACAAAGGTCAAGGCGTGGATCCCTGCCTGTTGAAACAAGAATGCAGGTATTATAATTCTTTAATTTCTGAGCAGAAAATTCAGCTCCCTACACATTCTTATAAATTGAAGAAAGAAACAAGGGATGAAAAATGTTACAAAAACTGGTGAAACTGTGACTTGTAAATCCAAGTCTCATCTCTGTGATTGAGAGTGTAAAAATCAACCATTGCAAGTCCCCAGACGAAGTTTAGGAACAGAAGAGATCCAGGATAATCTACCCCTTCCAAGTCTTCTGTACAGTGTTGAAAGCGACGTAAAACCCCAAATAAATAAATAACCTTCCAAGTCTTCGTACGAGAAAAAAAACTCCAAAAACTGGATGTCAAGTGGTCAGAATGTTTGTCACGATTTGAAACATTGCTGATAGCTAGAACTTTGGAGAAGCTGGTTGTCAAACCATACTGTCAGACTGTGAAAGTGGTACCTGCTAAACAGTTGCCTCTGTTAGACCATTCATTCCTACTGGGGGTATTGTTTTCACCCATTACATCCGGATGGATGGGCAGCAGGAAAAGTTTGTCTGGGCTTTATCTCAGAAACCATTAGGAGTAGGAAGATAAAACTTTTTTAGTGGTTTATTTTAATTGCCATTTATAATGGAGAGATATCTCCGACATGAGAGATATCCCTTTACAGTATATGACAGGTCATATCTAAGTAAGCAGTTCAATTTTACTATATACATATGTACAACATTTACAGACCATTGCAAGACCTCTTGTATGAGAATAATGGTAAATTTTGTATATTTTTGGTTTTCCTTGTTTTCACCCATGGTGTCCAGATGGGCAGGAGGGTGGCAGGAAAAAGTTTGTCCAGGCTGTATCTCAGAAACTGTAAGGTGCAGGAAGTTGTTACTTGGGAGGAACATTGGTTAAAGGGTGTAGGTGTGCAACATCATGGTGTGACCCTGAGTTGACCTTTGACCTTGCTGTAGTGACCTTGACCTATAAAATCTTGTCCGGGGGGTATATCTCGGAAACCGTAAGGTGTAGGAAGTTGATACTTAGTAGGGACATTGCCTGGGGGTTGTAGGTGTGCAATGTCTTGGTGTGACCTTGATTTGACCTCGCCATAGTGACCATGAGTTTTAAGATCTTGTCTGGGTTATTTCTATGATTCCATGAGGTGTAGAAGGTTGACACCTGGTAGGGACATTGGTTAGGGGGGTGTAGGTATGCAACATTATAGTGTAACCTTTAACTTTGGCTCTGCCAAAGTGTGTTCACCTGCCATATTTGAGACATCTTTGTCTTATGAAAAAGATATATGGATTGCTGCAACTGATTATTACGTGTACTTTAACGTACTTGTGCTTTTTCTGTTGTCAGTTATTGTCCAATTAATAAATTCTACAGCTTCATAATTTTTAGTTTACTGATTAATGCTGCCATCATGCTATTGAATTGTCTTGTTTTAATACTTTATATTTACATACATTTTCTTTCTCTTAGATTTTATTTTCTAAACTTAAACATTATTGGACCTTCGTATAACTGACACTGCTCTGAAAATATCCAGATCTTTGTACTGTTTCACTACTTCTATATCTCATGGTGTTGAAAACTGTTTCCCCAGGCTGTGGGGTACGGGCATCTCTGATGCTATTTCTTACCTTTTACTTCAATTTCTGGTGAATTTATTGTCTGCTTTGTGCAATATTTTACGTATTTTTTTTCAATTTTCATATTATCGCTCATCAGGTCATGTTGTAATTATCACTATCCATTTTTTCATTCAGTACCAGATTGAAGTCTCGGCAAATTACATTATAGTCCGTGGCAATGTCACTTTCTATTAAAGTTTGAATGTTTGTAAAACTTTTGATAAAAGATAAAACTTGGTAGGGCATTTTTGGGAGGGTGTAGGTGTGCAACATGTCATGGTATGACATTAATTTGACCTTGCTGTAATGATCTTGAGTTTAAAAATCTTGTTCAGGCTATATCGGAAGAACTGCAAGGTGTAGGAGGTTGAAACTTGGTAGGGACATTCGTTCAGGGGTGTAGATGTGCAGCATCATGGTGCGACCTTCAATTGACCTTGCCGTAGTAACCTAGAGTTTGAAAATCTTGTCTCGGCTATATCTCAAAAACCATATGGTGTAGGAAGTTAATACTTGGTAGGGGCATTGGTTAGGGCTGTAGGTGTGCAACATTATGGTGTAACCTTGATTTGACCTTCGACCTTGCCGTAGTGAGGTGGAGCTTTACAATCTTGTCCTGGCTCTAAGTATGCTATATCATGTTTGACCTTGATTTGAGATTTGACCTTGCTGTAGTGACCTTTACCTTTAAAATATTGTCCAGGCTATATGTCAAACCATTAGGTGTAGGAAGTCGATACTTGGCAGGGACATTGGTCAGAGGGGTGTAGGTTTGCAGCATCATCTTCTGACATTAAGTTGACCTTTGACCTTCCTGTAACAACCTTGACCTTTAATATTTTGTCTGGGATATATCTCAGAATGTGTAAAGTGTAGGAAGTTGATGTTGTGTAGGGATATTGGCTGGGAAATGTAGGTGTGCAACATCATGGTGTGACCGTAATTTGACTTTTGAGCTTGCTGTAGTGACCATCATTAAAATCTTGTTCAGATGATATATCTGTGTAAAAGGTTGATTTTTGGTTTGGACATTGATCAGGGTTTTGGTATGCAGTGTCATGATATGACCTTGATTTGACCTTTGATTTCTCTAAACACATCCAGAATGTTTGTAAAGGCTGCTTTAGTCAACTGAGGGATTTTAGAAATATTAGGCAGTTCTTGACTCAGGATGCAGCTGTGCCGGTTGCCAATGCTTTTGTTAGTAGTTGGTTGGACTACTGTAACTCACTTTTCAGGAGTCTCTCTAAAGTCAATCTTCATAGATTACAGTCTATCCAAAATAGTGCTGCTAGAATTGTTACAAATTCATGTAAATACACTTGGATAACTCTGGTACTCAGGAAACTCCATTGACTCCCTATTCAGTTTCGCTCAGAGTTCAAACTAGCTACCCTGGTGTACAAGTTTATTCATACTGGCTTCCTTAGATATTTTGCTCCACACCCATCGACATACTGCACTACTAACAATATTGGACGACCAATTAGTACCAAAATTCCAACCTAAAATTCACAAGTCTAGTAAGCAGTTTGGCTTTAGTTTTGCCTTTGATGCTCCCACTTTTTGGAATTCACTTCCTGAAGACATTCGTGCATCACCCACTATTGCCTCTTTTAGAAAGAAGCTCAAAACCTATCTCTACGCAAAGGCATATCCTCCTTAGCTCATTTCTTCTTATGGCTTCTCCGTGGTGCTGACCTATTTCTGTCCCTGTACTTTGAATTTACATATTGCTATTGTCTTGTTGGCCCTCAGAGGAGATTAAGTGCTATAAAAGTCCAATTAGAATTAGAACATAATAAATTGCATATGTGTAGCTCATTGCATAGATGAACAATAGCTATTTTTAGGTTCTCACTGTTGAGTAAATCAGTTGGAACTTCAAAACTATTGCATTTACAGTATTTTGTTTAAATATGTTATTCACCTACTTTTGGGTTAGCTATAACATAGTAAAATTGCAGACCTGAAGCTCATTGTGTAGCTGAGTAATAGTTACTTTGAGGTTTTCAGTGTTGAGTAAATCAGTTGTATCTTGAGAAATTTTGCATTTAGAGAATTTCGTTTAAATATGTTATTCATCTACTTTTGAGACAGCTATAACATAGTAAAATTGCAGATCTGTAGCTCATGACATAGCTAAGCATTAGCTATTTTCAGGTTCTCACTGTTGAGTAAATCAGTTGTAGCTTGAAAACTATTGCATTTACAGTGTTTTGTTTAAATAACTTGCTCACATACTTTTGGGTCAGCTATAACATAATGAAATTACAGACCTGTCACTCATGACATAGCTGAGCAATAGCTACTTTGAGGTTCTCACTGTTGAGTAAATCAGTTGTAACTTGAAAACTATTGCGATTAGAGTATTTTGTGTAAATATGTTATTCAGCCACTTTTGGGTCACCTATAACATAGTGTAATTGCAGACCTGTAACTCATTGCTTAGCTGAGCTATAGCTACTTTCAGAGTATCACTGTTGAGTAAATCAGTTGGAACTTCAAGTCTATTGCAATTAGAGTATTTTGTTTAAATATGTTATTCACCTACTTTTGAGTGAGCCATAACATGCTAAAATTGCAGACCTGTAGCTCATTGCGTAACTGAGTAATAGCTACCTTGAGGTTTTCACTGTTGAGTAAATCAGCTGTAACTTGAAAACTATTGCTTTAAGAGAGTTTTGTTTAAATATCTTATTCATCTACTTTACAATAGCTATAACATAGTAAAATTGCAGATGTGTGGTTCACTGTTGAGTAAATCAGTTGTAACTTCAAAACTATTGCTTTAAGAGAGTTTTGTTTAAATATCTTATTCATCTACTTTACAATAGCTATAACATAGTAAAATTGCAGATGTGTGGTTCACTGTTGAGTAAATCAGTTGTAACTTCAAAACTATTGCATTTAGACTATTTCCTTTTTCACCTATTTTTAGTTCAGCTCTAATATAGTGAAATTGCAGACCTGCAGGTCATGGCATAGCTGAGCAATAGCTACTTTCAAGTTCGCACTGTTGAGTATATCAGTTGCAACTTGAAAACTATTGCATTTAGACTATTTTCTTTAAATATGTCTTTCAGTTACTTTGGGTCAGTTATAACATAGTAAAGTTGCAGCTCATTGTATAGCCAAGGAATAGCTACTTTGAGGTTTTCAAATCAGTTGTAACTTTAAAACTATTGCAGTATTTCTTTAAATATGTTATTACCTACTTTTGCGTGAGCTATATCATATTAAAATTGGAACCCTTTAACTGATTGCATAGCTGAGCAAAAGCTACTTTGAGATTCTCACTGTTGAGTAAATCAGTTGTAACTCGAAAAGTATTGAACTTGCAGTATTCCCTTTAAATATGTTTTTAACCTACTTTTTACACCTGAAGAGTTACCTTGTTACTTTACTTCTGAATACCATTTACAGGGCACAACTTTTGTAACCTTTTCCTTCTGTCACTTCTACTCTGAAACTCAAAACACACAGTCAGCTGACACAGAGCCCCGTTCACAGGCACTGATTGCTTGTTTGTTCTATATCGTATGGTGTCAAACCCTATTTCCCCGGGCTGTGGGGCCCATCTTTCCCATCATCAATTTGATCAGAGAGGTGTACATTGTGCAGTGGAAAAGCTTATATACACTAAAAAGACTTTTAGAAATAAAATATACTATACAGAACTGTTGTCAGTACTTTTGTCCTTTTGTGTAGCCATGTTTAACTTTGAAGTAGAGGAATATATTTGTGGAAGTTGTTTTCAGAAAAGTTTTTCCAGTGTGTAATATTCTGAAGCTGAAATCACTAGTTATTGCTTGTTCTTTTAACAAGTGGATGAAAACAGACTGCTTCTATAAGCTTTAAGGAACATCTATGGTAGGGAGAATTAAAGGAGGCTTTGTGAAACTGAATTTTATGTGGCCTTCCCCAAGGTACAAAATTTAACTTTTTGTTATTTGAGGAGGTATCTTCCAAGGCCCAGGTGTTTGTCCTTTGTATGGATGAGAATTCTCCCTTTTCATCTGTGACCTATCCTTCTTTTAGACATACAGATGAGAGCTCTGTAACCTGTCAGCGTGCCCCTTGTCCAGCAGCTGATGTGGACTGTCTACTGAATACAACTCGCACAATCAAGTGGCTTCACCTCGCTCTGCCCAATCTATCACGCTTGCAGGAACCACTCAGCCTTGTCACCATGGCAACAAAAGCCAGTGCCTTTGTCACAAGTGTCGGCTTTGTCATTTTGAGTGGGAATGAGGACGGTCAGTTTGAGGTGCATACAGAGAGTGCGGAGACAGGTTAGCAAGTGTTTTGTACTTCTATTTTCAGTCATAATGTGGTTACACATGCCCTTCTCACCTTATGGGTAATTAATTTGAATTTGGTTTTGACCTTCAGTGAGATAGTTTGTAATTGTGGGACGATAACAGGTTACTCACATTGCAGAATCTTAACCAGCTGGTTCCTCCATCCCTTGGAATAGATAAATATAACATACAGGGTGGATAGAATAATTATCTTCCTCTGAACATAGCCTGGGTAGAGGTAGAGCAATTTCAAGCGAAGTTTGAACCCTATGGGCACTACAGAATGTTAGCGGAGAACAGAAATGTCTTATTTCAGTATGACTGAATTCTCTATATGTTACATTATTTCTTGTCCTATTCGGGAATGCACTGCATCAAATTGATGCAATTCTACTTGGTTCTAAAATTCAAATGTCAAAACAACCTTTTGGTAATCATGTCCTGCGAATCCTAGTGCTTAAAACCTGATTTTTTAGTCCAAGAGATTTTGCATGTGACACCAACAAATAGGAAATCATGGGCTGGGAGTCTTTGTCAGATCTAAACTTACTTCCCTACCTCTACGTCAAAGTGGATAAACTTAAGTACTTAAAAACTCACTTATTATTGGTCTCAGAAGCTTGGGGTATGAAAATCAATCTATGGGAAATCATGGGCTGGAAGCCTTTTGTTGAAGGCAGATTTGACAATTGCAACCCCCAGGTGAAGGTCAACAGTGGTGGCCAAGCATATATGATTATACAGGCTTAATGTTCCCAGCATGAGTGCTTAGTAACATGCCATTAATGAGTGTTGTGAAATCAATTAGAGGTATCATTGTTTTGTATCTGTATGAACTAGCAATTTGTGACCTATTTTGATCACCTGAGTTGTGAATCAGTTTGTGTTCATGTATTTTGGTGTTTCAGGAAGTTACTTCATTCAGTTTTGACCAAGTACTTGACAACAAGGTGATCTTTAACATGAACTTGTGTGTCTGTACAAACCAGCAAACTTTGATCTATCACCTGACTAACTCATTGAGAACTGAATTAAGCACTCATATTTACCATGAAATCTTGTAACTATGTCAGGTTACAGGAGTACAGCTCCCAGTAATTTGATTTTCACAATATTCTCACATATGCCTTTATGTTTTATAGTTCGTCAAAAGAGCATCTCTTTTTGCCATTTTGGTGATTTCTCAACATTTCGTGAAATCTGAATTTGAGATGATCGAGGCAATGTTTAAGCAACTGTCAGATTTATTTAAACATCATCACAGCTCTAATGCTAACAAGGGTTCCTGAATACTCTGGTGGATACAAATATGCATTGGTTCTCCATTGCACTGGGTCTAATAAGATTATATGATATGCTAGTTAAAGAGAATCAATTTGGTCTTAGATACTCTGCCCCATCTGAACCCAGTAACTTCTAGTCCAGAAGCATGATGGAACACCATAAAATGTGTAAAGGTTGGAACTGTAATCTCTAAAAATTATGCCCAGTCTGACGAGAAAGTTATTTGTTTGCTCTGTGGAGTGCAAGACTGAGTTGAGATGTCTTAGCACTGTGTATGTTTAAAATACTCACACAGCAAATTGCGTAGTGTGAGCGTGTGTGGTAAATCTAACCTATAGAAAACTAAAGAATGTGTATATTTGGGAGCAGGTAGCCTACGCTTGGTTCAGCCAATCAGAGGGCCAGCAGAGTGTCAGCTGACTGTACGTATGGACAGTCTCAATGCATCAGGGTTTATCATTGCATCTCATGTGGCCTTTGTTAGGATCTATGTGTCTGCCTACCGTTTCTGAGCAGCAGTTGAGGACTACAGTGGCTCCACAGGGTGGACACTAAACACGTGATCTGTGAGTTGGAATGTATCATGCACACTCATATGTACAGGCGTGAGAAATCTGTAAATAACTGCAATATCAGAGCATCAACTAAACTGCATAGTTCCAGTTTGTCTGTTTATAAAGAGGTTTCAGTACAAAACAGAGGTTTGTGAACAGGCTTAGCTTCAGGATAGACATAGCTGTAGCGAAGTTTATATAGCTACCTAGTTCCTACAATATTGTAGTTTTTGCCTGAATATATAACCTAAGACTCTATACACAAGATGGATTATTCAAACAGCTAGGTATCACACAGTAAGTGAATACTTTTGATTGAAATGACTGCAGAAGTGTTTTGATTTTATATGATATATATGGTCAAAAAGTTATTGTATTGATTCATGATATATAAGCATTTTTATTAAAGTTTACAGTACACCTGAAATTAAACTTAAAGTCCATAGTCCCTTGTATTATGAAGGTTGTGGACAAACTCCATTGATAAAGTCAGGTCACACCATTCATGAAGCCACATTACATTATGGCTGGAAGTTTTCTCTGGTTTGATTGCATGAAGCAACTCTGTGACAGGTTCACTTCGACAGGTGCTTGTTCCCACTTGTTGTCAAAGTCAAAGGTAAGGTTTTACGTCCCGTTCATCAGCCAGGGTCATATTAGGACAATTCCTGAGCATTGCCACTTGTAGGAGGTGACTGCTTGTGATTAGATGCCAAACTTGCTCACCTACTCGGCCACAGAGGACCTTTGTCCACCTGTGCTTCAACTATGAAGGCCAAAACTTTAAAGATAAGAACTTCAGTCCTTACAAAGAATTGGAGTAAGAAAGCATGGAGATAATAAGAAAATACACTGATACCATACTATGACAAAGCTGTGGACACGGTTGTTTATTCAGGAAATAAACATCTTAAAACTCAAAATTCACAAAGCTAGGAAGGCTTTTGATTTCCCACCTCATGTTATATTCAACCAAAATAGCGGGACAGACTGGGGCAATTTTCTATGTTTACTGCAGTCCCTTAGCAGATTTTGCCATTTTTATGAAAACAAGTGGCCATATGTTTCGAACAATGGTACACCCAAATATGTGCTATATCATTTGAAACTTATGTTACAGAACTTCTGCTTGTATTTTGTTCCATTATTTTGAAATGTAGCAGAAACGTCATGTTCATATTTTTAATTTGAGACAAAACATGAGCACACAAATGTACAACTCTGGAAATAAACATGGCTTCTTTTATGCTTATAACAAAAATAAAATTTTGGATAATAAACATAAATTTATTTGGGTGCATAGAACCAAATTTCATTACTCAAGAAAACAGACCAGTAAATCATTCTTCAAAATGGATGGTCATCATTGTACAGATTTGTCATTTGTTAATGTAAAATACTTGCCTATGAAAATAATTGTTTATTATAAAACCAAAGACTAGCATAAATATACGCTAAGCATGTCGAATGATTAAATAACCATTCCTGTCATGGTGGGGGGAGGTAACAATATTAACAGAACTACTGTAATCCTACAATACACAGATATCAATCAGTTTCTGTACCAAGCAGGTATGTGAACAGAATGCTTACATCAGGCCAACAGGGTCAAATGCCTTTCTGAAGTAGATTATGGTGATTTGCATGAAACATCTCCACTTGATTGTGTGTGATATCAACAATCAATACCTTCAGACGACAGCTTATCACTGTCATAACTGAATGTGTCTACATTGTGTTCAAGCTAAGATTTTGTACAAGTACATCAACACAAATGATATCAAATACTCGTGTAATATCAGTTATACACAATAGAAGTACATGTAAATTGTCAAGTATTTTTTTTATTTTCTCAACTGAACAGTTTACGATGTTTTCCTTATTTTAAAGTGAGTCACACCTTGAAAAGGTGTTTGAGCACTAACATTAGGTTATATCGGTCAAGATTGGTTTTATAAAACATAATATGGAAAATATAACATCAGTTTAAACTTTAACACATTGTGTTTTCCTCAAATTAAGTAACATTTTCAATAACTTTTTAAATTCACACCAAAAAACTTAATAAAATCTCAGTTCATTCGTGATAATAGAAACCACACCAACAAATGACACGAATGAACCACAGTTAACATTGATGTAACAACTAGTAACAGCAGCAGAATGAATAATAAAGTAACTACATTTGGTATTTGGCACTTCAGTGATTTTATCAACTGTTTCTGGCTTCATTGGTGTGTTTTTCAATGTAATTTTTACATACACAAAAGATTCAGTTCAATTCAACTTGTACAGCAATTCTGTACAAGTTGGATTGATTTAGTGTTTATAAACTTGCACAGAATTGTAAACATTCTCTGCAAAATCTCGACTAGTAAAGAAGATACATATTTGTAATAAGTGTTTTAGGATCTTTCCAGAATGGACCAACCTTGTGATGCACAACATCTAAATCAAACCTTATAAAATACAGAAAAATCCAATCTGAATTGTATCACACGCACTGTGTTGGAAACGTACTGTTATATTTTGAAGCTTAAATCTGTGTCTTCTTACATTGAGTGAGTTCTGATACACTGATGCATTCCTTCTCTAGCCAGACATCCTGATTGCACTGTCGATGCGAATGCACTCTGCGTTGATGAGAGGGTTCTCAATAATTGACTGCGCCAAATGTGCATATTCATCTGGTTTTCCGAGTCTCAAAGGAAATGTCATCATGGTTAGCAACTTAGTATGGGCTTTCTCTGGTATACTGTCAAACATTGATGTGTCCATACAGCCTAAACAGACAGTATGATGAAATGAAGCATAGTTATATGTTAGTGTTTACTGTTACAAATAAAGGCTTGTCCACCGGCTTGAAACAAACACATTTGTTACCGACTGGAAAATTACTTCACTTTTTGTATCATTTGAATCCCATAAAACAAAGTGCATTTAGTACATTTGTATTTTAGACTTCATAACATTATTGGTACAAGAACAACATGGCTGTTGTACACAAATGAGGTTGAATTACCTGTGTATGAAAAGATACATCAGTTGTTGATGAGTTTATCTTTTAATCTTCCAGAACTACTTCACATTTGACAGTCGGCATGGGAAATAGAAGCTACACCACTGTTACAGATTGATTTTCAGTAAGATGGCAAGACATGGATTTTGTTGATTGCAAACTGAAATCGCAAGTATGACTGGGCATCTAATCACACCCTGTCTCCTGTATATAAATTTTTAGTCAAATCAAAGTTTGGGTTTTACGTCCCATTCAACAGCCAGGGTCATATTGGGCAGGTCCTCAGCATTGCCACTTGTGGGAGCCAAACCCAAACAGAGGTGACAGTCTGTGATTAACTACTGGTTCACCAAGTACCTCTAATTTCATAATCCCACAAGTGGCAATGTTATGGGCCTGACCCAATACGACGCTGGTTGTTGACTGGGATGTATAATCCTAACAGATCTCAAGATGGTAGGCCTTTGTCAAAATGACGACACTAGATGTTCTGTTCAGAGAATATTGACAATCTTTGAGATGCATCTCACCAGATCTGGTGTACATACCTGGTGTGATGGTGTTCACCCTGATGCCCACATTAGCCAGGTCTCTTGCCATGCACAGTGCTATGGACACAATGCCTCCCTTGCTGGCTGAATAGGCCACCTGACCCCTCTGGCCTTCAAATGCCGCCACACTGGCAGTGTTGATGATCACACCACGCTGCTTGTCCTCATTGGGTTCATTCTCTGCTATCATTTGAGCAGCCAGTCGACCAACATTAAATGTCCCAACCAGGTTCACCTGAAACAGAGGACATTAGAATCAAAAGAATTTGTAACCAAAACTGGCAACTATTTCACCTTTCATGGAATGGTTAATTCTGTCTATTGAGACCTGAAGTAGATAGTGTGTGAGATTTGTAAAAGTCACTGGAGTTAACAACTAGGTAGAAGTTTCGAAAATAATCATTTAGCTCTCAGCTCTGTGATCATGTGTTTAAATTATGAGGAAAACGAAAGCCCATCATAGGATGACCTGAGTCAATTGCGCCCAACATGGCATGACCATGATTTCAGCCAAAAATCACCAGAAAATTACGTCACAGAAGAACTTGTGTGAACGTGTTGACCAGTTCATGTACGTACCTCCACCACCTTTCTGAAGACATCCAATGAATGAACCTTTCCTTTGCCTGCATTGTATGTCATCTCTGCTGCTGCAATGCCCGCACAATTAACGGCCACGTCCAGTCTCCCGAAGTGCTTCCTGGCAGTGTCCAGGGCTGCGGTCACATCAGCTTCTGATGTTACCTGCCAAAGTAAGCATTGACATTGATGTACATGTATGCATTTTCAATTTAGGGTTGAAATTTAATCCTGGTATTCATAAGTAAATGTAACTTTGATTTCTGACATGAAAAGTAGTCTCATGTTTTAACAGAAAACTTTATGTGTGACAACAGTATGTTACTTGAGAATACTTGTGTTCTCCGAGGAATCTTAATTTTGGTGGCGAGTATTTCAAAAAGAAATTCTAAGTCTGTGATTTGGTTACTCTAAATAATAATAGAAGGATTTATGGAGTGCAAAATTGATACAGATCCTCTAATGTGTTTAAGTCCAAGAATAGATAGTCCAGGGAAAAACATTGGTCAATATCCCAGAACCGCCAGCCAGGGTATGACTAAGGTGGGGGTATACCAATCTAAACAAGTGAGACTTGAGCTGGCTTCTAAAACCATTTATTGTCTGCTGCGTTCGAACAGTTTGTGGCAGCCTGTTCCATTCAACTGGTGTGGCGACTGCAAAGCCATGCCTACCGATGTGTTTCTTGGGGCAGGTTGAGGAAACAGCCTATTGCCACGAGTGAGACTGCTAGACTTGATTAAACCTGATAGATGTGGGGGCTGGAAAAAGTTGATAGCCTTGAAAACCTGAAGGGTGTATTTGAAAAGGATATGAGGTTGAATTGTAAGCCAGTAAAGTTTTTCAAACGGATTGTAACATGACTCATTCTGTCAAGTCTGAAAATGATACGAAGAGCATTCTGAGCTCTGTAGTTTACTTGCTGGCCCCCTAAAATAAAGAGTTACAGTAGTCCAAACGACTACTGACCATAGTGTTTGCAGTGTATTGCAGTATCAACACTAAGGAATTTGCAAATTCTTTGCAAATCACAAAGAAGATGGTAACAAGCCCGGCAAACCTTGGAAATATGATTGTTGAAGGAGTTGTCTGAGTCAATGCTAACACCCAGAATTTTTGTTCAACTGACTGAGAGATACTGTTTAGTAGGAGTGGGACAGGGAAATTTGGTGCAAGTGACTCTCTAAATTTTTCTAGATTATGTTTTAGCTTAACACCATCAATCCACTCCTGTACGACTTGAGACGCTCAGCTCTTCCATACTAGAGTCACAGTTCCTGGAGTAGCTAAGTAGATATGGGTGGTAAAGCATACAGGTGGTGAGTGACATTGGATTTGGAAATGACTTGACTGAGAGGACTAGTGTAGAGAGTGAAAAGCAGAGGACCCAGTACAGAGCCTTGGGGGGACACCAAAAGAGAGAATTACAGCCTCAGAAAAAATACCACCTATTTAGATTTTTTGTTTACTGTTTGAAAGGTGAGATTTGATCCTCAATAGTATCATCTAAACTGAACCAGTCATGCAAGCAATCATATAAAAGGGAGTGATCAATGGTATTAAAAACAGCGGAGAGGTCTAATAATGTCAGGACCACTGCCTTTTCCCGAGTCCACTGAGAGAGATGTGTCATTGTGAATCTTCAGGAACCCTGTGTCAGTGCAGTGTATGAATACTTGTTGGCATTTAAGATCCCTTCGTGCAAGAGGAGTTCATTCAATTGCTTGGCCATGACTTTTATGTGACAATGCTTGGCTGAAATTATCAGAAAATGTATTTGTCAATTAATAACATTGTCAGTTTTAAACAAAAACTATTCATTATTTCAAATGTACATAAACACTGAAAACTACCCTTGTACAGGAGAATGTAACAAATTATTTTATCAGTAAAAAAGTAAATATAAATGGATACTGATAATCATTAAAATACATGTACAATGAAACTAGATTTTGCAAACTTGATGCCAACATGTCCCAAGACAGGCCATCTCTCATGGCACGGGGACTCATTAGGTATTGTTAGCACCCATATGGTGTGATTTACAATTATTATGAACCATTTTTCATTTTTTATCAATCTTCCTGCAATTAAAAGAAATTCTTTTTCAAATATTTAAATGGTTTTTAGTACTTTCTAAAATGTAGCACAAACTTGTTGTGGGCTTGTATGCCATTCCCGCTTAACATTGAAAATTGTTTAAATGATTAAGAAATAGTTTTAAACCCTATCTTTTGGGTTACCAAGTGTTTAAAGTGTTAAAACATTTTATAAAAATTCTCTATACAAACGTTTTTGCTGAAAACAATTATTAAACATTTCTAAAATAACTGGAAACTAGGTTTTACTGGAAACGTTTTAAAACATTTATAAAATAGCTGAAGAAATGAAAGTCTTGCTGGAACTGTTTTTCAAACATTCATCATGAAACGTTTGATAAACAGTATACATAAAACATTTAAACAACAGTTTTTATAAATATTTGCTCTGAAAATGTTTACAAACGTTTAGTACCAATTGGTTTCATACTCAAAATTCTAAAATGTTTTTGACATGTTTTCTATCAAATGTTTGGAAATATTCTGTCACAAACATTTTTATACCCATATTTTCAGAATGCTTATGAAATTTTTACCTTCACACATTGTCAAACAAAGATGGTGGTGAGCAGTGGTAAGGGATATTACAGGACTTTTGTCAAAAATTGCCCCAAGTGTAATCTCCAAAAGTACGAATTGAACAGGGGCACAATTTATGAGCCACTGTCTTACAGTTTTAGACATAAAAGTAATATTGTATTACTGTGCAACCCCAAAAGATGTTGAATTTGACCTCTGTGCCAAAATTACGTAATAATTAATAATTATAAAACATTATTATGTTCATTTGTATTGATTTTGTAACATTTGCCATTAAACGTTTAAGAAATAGTACAGATAAAACATTTTGAAAACATTCTGTTATAAATTGGTTTCATATCCATCATCTTTTTACCTTCACCCAAACGTTTGACAAAACTTGAAAATGTTTACTGGGTTAATGTATTAATGGAGAGATGAAATCATAAAATACTGTGATTAGATCATAAGAGATTCACTTGTATATCTCAAGAATTTTGGTTTTCTTTCTTACATTGAGAGAAAAAAACTCCTACACCCAGGCACACATAATCCCACATTCAGATGTTTCATATACCAAGCCACACTATCTGAATCCCTGCTGCTCATGCAAACAGAAGGTCCACTCATTGTGGGTGGGGAGAGGGTGTCAGGAGATAACTGAAGGAAAAAGAAAAAAGGCTGACAGATCCTAACACTCCATAAGAATTACAGCAGAAGAGCTTAGATTTACACAATTTACATTTAGTAGAAGGATAACTCTGTTTATGTTTAGAAGTTATGAGCAAGAGAAGATAATATAGAAAAAGAAAAAAAAATACTATAAACAGATAATCACTTTCCCAAAAAATCATTTATCACTTGATTCATATCAATATTGACAAGCAAATACAAGGCCAAATATATGAAAAATGTTACCATCTGGAATTTTCAAAGTACGATAGAAACGTAAAAGTGTCCATTAGTGGGGTTTTTATGTACTTCATGTACAGGTAAAATGTCTGCTTAAAGCCTTGATTTTTGGCATATTACAAGAACATATTAATATATTCCCAGATGGGATTTCAGCTCTTTTTATCAGGCACATAGCTTGACAGCTGTAGGGTTTAAAAGGTATAGACGATATAGAATATATATCCAATACAGTTTGATACTTGTAAGACTTATCATTTATACGCTACAGGGCAAAACATGAAAAATAGAAAGAAGGTCACTTGAGCAGGTGTTTATGGTCCTCATACACAGGTTAATGTCAACATTTTGAGACTTAATTTTTGGTACATGTAAAAAAAGATAATCTTAATATATTTTCATATGGGACTTAAAAGTGGCCAAAAGTCCATAAATTGAGTCTTTGTGGGCAATTTAGAGACGTTTGGGTGACCTTAAAGCTGTGCAGACTTTATTTTTTCACAGACAAAGATTACATATAGAAGTTATATCAAATACAGTTTGAGACCTGTCAGTCTTACCAATTCCAAGTTACAGGGTAAAATATGTAAAAAAATGTAGAAAAACATCCCTAAGTAGGGTCTGTTGGGGCCTCAAACACAGTTTCAACCTCAACCAAAAGTCTTGATTCTTGGCATATTTAAAGTGAAAATTTTAACTAGATCAACTGCAGTATAATTATGAACTAGAGGCCATTAAGCGACCAAAGAAAGATTTCTGATCCTAAGGTGGCCATAAACTTCTTTATTTATTGTGATTTTAAGATCACGCTAAAATAGGGTTACTCTCCTGACCCGAATACATGCATGTGAAAAGTCTGAATGACATTCATGAAAGCTTTTTAAGTAATCGTGTGGTGCAACGGACATGAAACCAGTATATCACTGACTTTTCTCTGGGGAGTTTTTATGGAACAGTCTTCCTTATGTGATAACACAATTTTAGAATAAGAGAATGAAATATCCAAAACAGCATGAGTCAAACCATTTCGTTTATGACATTGAATTACTCTAAGAACACACTAGCTCAGTGATGGCATGGGGTTCATTCAACAATTGCACACACCTATGTCTGTGGCTATACTGACAAGACTACACAATGGGAAGTGTTCATTCTAAATCGTATGATGTTGATTTTGGTTGGTCTAATTTTTTATGGTCAAAACTGAAAATTTATTAAGTCGGAACAGCATCGGGGCTGAAGTTACACACATTCATCTTAGCTTTTTTTGGTTGTTTTCAAACAAGATTTCAAACTTGAAATTTGAAAAGAGAGACAACTAAACTGTGCCTTTACTTGGAAGTTTGCTGAATAATTAGAGTTTGATTCTATCCTTTGTGTCCTCTGATTCAAGGTCCAACTGTGCTTGCATGATTTGCATACTGAAAAGGCCTTATGTTTTCTTTATTATTGGTCCCAGAGATATGGAATGTGAAAAAGTCCTACAAGAAAACATGCTCAAGCATTTTTTTGGAGGTGCCGTATTTGTAAACTGCTCAGATGCAGTCTACACACCAAAAATCTCTGTGTGCTGCAAAATGTCAGCTGACATAGTGCCCAGGGGACACTCTTCCTTTTAGAAGTAAATATGTGTATTTTAAACAAGAAAAAGCTGGTAGTCGATTGCTATTGGCCAGTAATCCGAATATTTTTTAATTACTTGCACATTACATCTCCCAACCCCTAGATCCCAAATCAATGCTAGTGTTTCCTTTCGTAAATATCATAAAATCAACAAAGAGAAAATGAAAACCGATCTCATAGCTTCTGATCTAATTAACAACCCATCTAAGGATGCTTATACTCTCTACGAACAATATCACTCCACCTTGACCACCCTTTTTGACAAACACGCACCACTTCATACCAAACATACCAAGGCGAAGTACATCCCACGATGGGTTAACAAAGCTGTATAATCAGCAAAAGAGACCAAGCGTTTGTTTGAAAGGATTTGGCACAAAAATAAATCTCACTTTAACAGATCTCAATACATAGAAAGTCCACCAATACAACAGAATCTGAATGCAGGCCAAATTCGAATTTCTAAACGCAAAAATTCAGGATAACTACCATGACCCCAAAAACTTATGGTGTGTTCTTGGCAATGTGTTACACAGACTGCCTGCCAAGATGCTACCATCAATAAATCCCCCTCGGCTCTTGGCTGACAAATTTGTAGAGTTCTTCACAGATAAAAATTGAAAAAATACGTTCAACACATCGCCCCAGACTCTCCTCCCCCAGTGCTTTCGGCTTTCTACTGTTACCAAGGATCAAGTAACTAAAATTATTATGAAATCTCCAAGTAAATCATGTTCCCTTGACCCTTGGCCAACTTTTCTTGTTCTTGATTATCTGGATATTCTCATCACTCCCATCACTTCAATAATTAATGCTTCCCTTGAACTAGGGAAGTGTCCTAATTTCTTCAAGCAGGCGCATGTTACCCCCATCCTCAAAAAAATCATCCTTAGACAAAGAAATTTTCAAAAACTATAGGCCTGTCTCAAATCTGAACTTCATTTCAAAGCTACTTAAAAATGTAGTGGCAGTCCAGCTACAAACTCACCTTGATGAAGCTGGCCTTGTGACTGCCTTCCAATCGGCGTATAGAAAACACCATTCAACTGAAAGTGCTCTCCTTAATATTCACAATGACATTCTCCTCAATATTGCCAAAGGGTCTGTTACAACCCTTACCCTTTTGGCTCTATCCGCCGCGTTTGATACCATTGACCACACCATTCTCCTGGACAGACTTAATGCTTACTATGGTATCAGTGAACTAGCACTTGGCTGGTTCAAATCATATCTGTCAGGAAGGACACACTCGGTCAAGGTAGGTAGCACACTTTCTCATCCTGCTGCACTCCAGTATGGAGTCCCCCAGGGCTCTGTCCTTGGTCCAATTCTATTTTCCCTCTACACTAACCCAATTAGCTCAATCATTCACTCTCCAAGTAGTATTAACCATCATTTCTACGTCGATGACACTCAGTTATACATAACACTCTCACCAACAAATTTCTCTCACTCTATACAAAAACTAAAAAACTGCCTAACCGACAATATTCTCTGTAATCAGGTCTCACCAGCACAAAGTGTTATGAACCTTGGAGTTGTGTTTGACTCCAATTTCTCATTCTCAGACCAGAGTTCATGCGAGAGACCTCTAGAATCCGTCCCCTTCTAGACCTTAATACATCAGTCCTTTTAGCAAATGCTTTGGTGAGCAGCAGATTGGATTACTGCAATTCCCTATTCTTGCCACTTACAGATTTTGAGTTAAGAAGATTGCAGTTAGTCCAAAACTCACTCTGTAGGGTTGTCACCTGTTCCTCTAAATAATCTCACATTACCCCTTAAATGAAAAAAATCCACTGGATCCCTGTCAAATATAGGATACTATTCAAAATAGGTTTCATTACATACAAAATTCTCAACCAGGGTCAACCAGTTTACCTAAGAGAATTAATTCATCCCTACACCTCTTCCAGGAATACAAGGTGAAGTGCCCCTAAACTCAAGTTCCTTTACACCCCCACTTTCGACCGTAAGGTTTATAAATCAGTCAAACTCCAATTCTCCAATTCTTTCAGTCACTATGCCCTGGTTCTTTGGAACTCTTTCCCCTTCCAAATAAGAAATAGCCCCTCTGTAGCATCTTTCAGGAAACACCTCAAAACCCACCTCTTTAATTCCAGTTTCCCAACTTAGTTTCCATCCCTCTTGGTCATACCCGCAATTTTGGATTTCTGACCTTGAACGCCCCTCGACTCTCCTTATGATAATAATTTTTGTTAACTCAGCGCACTGAGTTCCCCTTTGTGGGAAAGATATTGCACCTGTAATGCAGTAGATTAGATTAGATAATTTAAGTATTTCCTCTGCCTTTTGAACTACCTATTGGAACCAATAAGCTGTGAATTGTCGAGCATACTCGCAAATTTTATACTACAGTAGATAAATGGATACATGAACTTGTGTAATAACTTCCATGATAGCTTGAATTAATATATAAATGAAGTGTCATAACTGGAGTTGCATGTAACCAACCTAACAGATTGATGTGTCTGAAGTCCATCCATCCACATTTTGGTTTCCTGACTCTATCGTAAAGCTGCTTCCGCCAATCAATTTGAAATTTAATAGGGTGGTAGGACATCACCAGGGCAAGTCGTTTTGAAAATTGGTGTCAGTCAGTCCACGTGTCTTTGTGCAGCTGCCAGTCAGTATTTTGGTATTCAGAATCAAACTTTGACGCTTTACTGATTAGTATGAAAGTTGATATGATGGTCTGACTCCACTTAGGCGAGGTGGATTTTAAAATTGGTGCCATAAAAAGAAAAGTCTTAATAACTCTGAATAAAAATAAAAGTCTTAATAACTCTGAAAACTATCGTGGGATTGCCCTAGGCAGTATTACTGGTAAAATTATGGATATAATGATATTAAAGAGTAGTAAAAATATTTTTAAAACTTGTGATCTACAGTTTGGGTTTAAACAAGACCACTCCACTATCCAATGTACATTTGTTGTGAATGAAATTATTCAGTATTATAGAAATAGAAACAGTGACGTATATGTAATGTTGTTAGATGCCAGTAAAGCTTTTGATAAAGTGCATTATTTGAAATTATTTAATCTTTTATGTAAGCGGGAATTTTGTCCCATGTTGTGTCGTTTACTGTTGTATATTTATACCAGTCAAATTATTAGTGTTAAATGGGGTAGTAAGCATTCCTGTGATGTGCCTGTCTCTAATGGTGTTAAACAAGGGGGGATATTATCTCCTGTTTTGTTTACAATATATATAGATGTGTTGTTTGATATGTTGAGAGCAAGTGGCCTTGGGTGCTATATTGGTACTAAATTTATGGGTGCTGTTGGATATGCTGATGACATTACTCTCCTAGCTCCTTCAGTCATGTCATTAAAGAAAATGTTACAAATATGTGATATATTTGGTGCTTCTTACGATGTCACTTTTAATGTTACTAAATATCAACTTGTGCATTTTAGCAATAACAAGGATGAAAAATTTAATGGTATTAAACACTGCAGTAATTTCATTCAAAAGTCTGATTTTGCCTGTCATTTGGGAAACATTATTGGTCCTAATCCAAATAAACTGTATGATGTTGTCATTAATAAATTTGTCACCTGTTTTAATGGATTAAATGTAATATTCAGAAAAGCCTCTTTGAATGTGAAATATCACTTATTTAAAACTTTTTGTATGAACCTCTATGGCAGTCTATTTTGGGATCTAAGTAGTGAGAAAGTGAATCGGTTTTATATGCTGTGGCGTAAATGTCTGAGGATGTTACTAGATCTTCCATATTGTACTCATTCTAGATTTCTACATCTAATTGTTGATGATATCCCTGTTCAAGTACAGTTGTTTAAAAGAGTCAATAACTTTATGTGTAAACTAATGTAAACTAAGTAACATTGTACATGACTGTATATATCTTGTATGTACGAGAAATAAAAAATAAAAAAAAAAAAAAATTTAAAGAAACAGCATGGCCACCATCTTAAAATTCTGTTTCTGAACTGTAACTCAAAGATGCTTTCCTGTATCATATTAAATATTAGGGGTGTGACGAGTACAAATATTTTGGGTCGATTACTCGCAGATAAAAACTCGACTCGACATCGAGCCCTCGTGACATTTAGTATCCACCATAACAGGAAATGACATCCAATATGGCGGCTCCCGTAAACGAAAAAAATATAAAGATAAAAGCTTTAAATCGGTTGAATTAGCTATTGTCAGCACATAATATCAATAATATTATGTGACAAATGGTGGATTATGCGATTTAATGAAAGTAAGGTATGTTATTTATGTTTCATTAACTAAAAAACGTAACCGGTTCTATAGGTTGTTATATATACACAAGCACTCGACCCTTTTCGTGAAATTCGCCTCGCTCAGTGAGTGTCGACTGCTCGGTCGCACCCCTATTAAATATCACAGAATGGTTGAACAAGATTCATTTTTACAAAGAAATAATAAACTTGAAATTTGTCGCTAGACCCCATCCCTGATACTGATTGCGCAACCCTCAAATTGGGGTCTATAACCTCAGTTTCTTGTTAAAAGAAATATTGAAAAACTGTAGTGCACCTTGACAAGTTTCTTGTTTTAAATGGGCAAAATACTGTGACATAAAAGATGCAGTAGGTTTTTGAAGAGTATTATAGCAAATGGGATACAATTAAAACTGAAATTTCGAGCAAGGTGGTTTAGAGCTAACATAGTGACTTGCTAGTTTCCTGCTAATTATCAAAATGTACATAAGGACACTTAAGGTTCATCTGTGACTACTAGGGGTGCTTGACACAGCAGAAGTATTCATATCAATAAAGTCAACTGTGTGACTTCTACAGATAATACTTCACATCACAGAGTTATCAACCACTTTATTGCTGTTTCAGCCACAGAATAGTTTGTCCCCCTTCAGACTTATCCATTCAAGCACCAAAATACACGCCAGCATCGTGGAAGTGTGTGTAAAGTTGATTGTGGTGGATTTCGATCTATTTTAATGCAACTAACAAAGATGGGATGATTCAAAATGATCAGGACCCAAACCTCAATGTGACACGTTTTTAGGTCAAGTATGTGTCATGTGTCCTCACTTATATAATGATGCGTCATGGGGTTTCGGGATAAACTACATAATATCCTCATTCTTCATGTACCATTAAAGTAGATAGGTTAATAAATGTTTCTGTGGTTACAAGTATGAAGCCCCCTGTAAAAAGATAGTGTAATTAACCCTAAAATTTTTTCATGATTATGCTTCAATTCGTCCATCACAGCTGTTTAAATATGTTCATTTGACGGATTATAAATTCTTTATGTCTGAAAGAGGTGAAACAGGACAAATGTAACTACACAGGTCTTCACAAGATAGGCCACATCTACGCCATATGACAAAATGGCCTAAATTACTAGTGCTCATGTGTGACATATGCTCTGTCATACTTTGCCACCTTAATACTTTAATTTTTCTCCTGTCTATTTTAATATAGGAATAACGCCTGACAAACCATGGTATATGCAGAATTTTACCATGGTTTGAGATTATAAACCCCGAAGGCATTATTGCCTCAAACCATGGTAAAATTCTGCATATACCATGGTTTGGAAGGCGTTATTCCTATTCTAACATGACAAAACAATTAAAATACTTGTAATTTCCTTATATTTTGCAAAAAAATCATGTCCATTTCACAAACGTTCAAAACAAATCAGGCTGTTCCACCAATTATACATTGTGCCAGTACATAGCTTTTTCTCACTAAATATGCTGAAGTGAAGAGTTTTAAAAAAAATTTATGTTCTATATATATTTTTTTCCTTATCAGAATTATATTTAATAAAAAACTGCTTTTATTACTAATAATAAGTTGTGATCCTTTACTGTAAAAAAATGAAAGCATGTACTTGGTTATTGTTACTTGCGAAGGGATGACAATGGAACAGCCAAGATGTATATTGAGGTTTTACCATAGCTCTCGACCAATCAGAATCGCGGACACAGCTGTGTCATGTTAGAATAAATATTGAACACTTTAATTGATCATCTCTTTCTGTTTTCATCACTTGTGTTTCTGTTTAATTCATCTAAGCTCACTGATGTGACTTGATTTTTGAAATGACGTAGCATGAATTCAAGCAAAATTTTAAGACTGGTGTTTTAAACTCAGAACAATTAGAGTGCATATTTAAATACTGATTAGTGATACCATTACTATTCCAGTAATACTAAGCCAGTAATGCTTTAAGTAGCAGAGGTAGATGTTTTAGACACAGTAAGGCACTTACATCAGTGGGTACAAATACAGCGTCACTCCCCAGGCTACGGGCCACTTCCTCACCCCGTGACTTGGGCAGGTCACACAGCACTACCTTGGCTCCCTGACTCGCGAATCGCTCCACTGTGCCAAGGCCCAGGCCAGCTGAGCCTCCAGTTACCAGGGTTACCAAGCCCTAAAACAGAGATATGACTGACCCAGTACACTACTTGTCAACAGGCTCTGAAAGCAAAGAGATAACTAGAAAAACACAAGTTGCAGAGCTCCGGAAACATGCTCATTATGATCCTTTTTTTTTCCTACTCTGGATCATAGTATGCAGAAGTTTGATAGCATTCCGATCAGACTTAGGTACATTATAAAAACTATTGTCAGAGTATCCTTCATTTTCCAAAAAGTAATATGATGATTGATTATGCAGGTATATACTGAAAAAAGTCCTCTCTCATAATTATTAAAAGATCCTGGATCCTGATGGTCATCTGGATCACCACCAAAATCAAAGCATCTGTTCCTTGGGTCATTGCAAATATTTCCTAAAAACTTATTCAAAGCTCATATCATTTTAAGTTAATTCCCTAATGGAATTAGTGGCTTTCACCACTGTGTAAGTCGGGGTAGTTTTCTGGGTAGAAAAAAAAACAGTACAAAAAGTTGGTCAAGGTTCTGTAAACTGCCGACCATTGGTAAGCAACTAAAAAACTTTCCCCACTTAAGGTCCGGCGTTTGAATTGCCATCCTCAGAGGTGGAAGCTGAGTGTGTTACCACTGTGTCTCCTATGCCTGATGCATTGCAAGTCACCACGATGAGCCTAACAATAAAGACAAGATTGGCCTGATGCACTGCCTGTGGGGTTACTTGGCCCTGAACACAGTAAAGTGATGCATTGCATGTCATGAAGGCTTTATAGACCTAAAAACAGAGACATGATCTAATTCAGTGCCTGCCATCAGGTTACAGACACACAGCATGAAGATAACATAGAGCGGTGTTGGATTGATGCGTAATTTGTACATTTCTGCTACTTGATATTTTTTTGGAGTAAATATTTGATTTTTGTAGGTTTCAATTATATATATAAGTCTTTACATACCTTTAATTTAGTAATTCCAGCCATATGTGACGCCCAGAAATATGTGACAAAAAATATGTAAGAAACTCTAGTACACCAGACAACTAACAGCCACTTACAGGGCTGAATCCATTTATAACCAGTGTACTTTTTACTAAGCATGCTTATCTTATTTGCCTAAAATAATTGAATGTAAAACCACCTTCACACTTACCAGGTGGTTGTAAATTTGACCTAGTTCACTGGGATTAGAAGGGGCGGGTGTGAGCGGGTTTATGATGGAAATATATGCACTACAATATAACAGGTGTTTACATGCAGATGATGAGCTGTATATCTATATACTGGGACACTGGTCTTTAGTTTTAATGTATTCAATGTTAATACTTACAGATTGTCACCCTGGAACTATAGATTTAACGAAATATGTTAATACATTATTGCATTGAATAATTAAGAGATGTAGTGTAAATGTAAAAATACCAATTAAATATTATTGATTTTTATCTTTAAAATTGACTTTAGACTTTTCATCACAAACCATGACAACTATTTAAAACAAATACAATTAGTCTTTACTCGTTGGTCAAACTTCTGCACTGTCAACAAACAGCTACCTCCCCACTTGGTGCAATGGGTGTTAAATTGTCATAATCTTAAGACAATATGTTAATACTACAAAGGCTTTTCTAGAGGTTAATACTGATACGTATGGTCAATGACTAATTGGAGATATGCTTTCAAGAGATCTTAAGACCTCAAATAATAGACCATTAAGTATGTAACAGTAAAAGCCTGGGGAAGTCAACGAGTCTGTTATACCTTTAGATATTTTGTTTTTTGTTCATAGATCTTGTTTTGACAAATGTTGACTACGTTTTTTCAACACAGGAAGTGAATGGAAACCTGCACAATCAACTCCAGACCTTTGCCACATACATTAGATGGTCTAAAACACAAAGTAATCGTCATGTGACATGTCTCACATGTGAAACAGGCATTATCAATATTGTAAACCTTTTCTTCAGGATACTTATGGGAAAACAAATTTGTAAGTGACCATATTGTACTTCTGAAGTACTGTCCCAGTGAGTCCAATTACCACATATCCATTTGTCTGATATCAGAGTTGAAGTGCTGATCAGGTGACAGGTACTCGCAAAACAACCATCAGTGAGGAGCTCCTGCAGGTCTTTGTCCTGTAATCAAATCTTAATCTTCAGGACTGGATCAATCACAAGACACTACATCAGTAGCCAGATAACAATATTGTACTTATTTCATCAATCATATAGTAAAATATTCAATAGAGGTTGTATTAACCTGTTGGACATCTTGTCAAAACACCTAACATAATGAAACTTAATCAATCCAAATGAAAACAATATTAGAGGTATCCAGTGCATTGTTACTTACAAAATATGTATTTGTGTCATCCTACTAAGTTTCATATCTAAAATAGTGACTAAACAGTTGAATGGCTTCCCCCACAGAATGGAACTGACTCCCACAATCGGTCCGACCACAGCACACAATAACAGGTTTCCGAAGCCAGTTTAAAACCCATTTATTTAGACCAGCATACCCTCCACCATAGTATTTCTTCCCCGGTGGGAGCTAATTTGGATCTTCGACCTGATACGTCCCTTTATTCTATTCTATCCTTGAAATGATGAACATCCCTTAAAACCATTGTGTTATAATCTGTCTGTCAGCACATGTAGTATTTTTATAGAATTTAATCTCTATCACATGACAAACTCTAAGCCACTGGAGCCATAAAGGGAGGAGGAAAAAATTAAAATCCAGATACACAGCTGGTCGACATCCAAGATGCAGGGAGACAGGCAGAGCTGTGGAGGGTAGGTTTTACTGAGGAGGTATTTCTTCATTTTGTACCTGAAAAATGACAGAGGAATCGCTGTTTGGATGTCGTGATGGAAGTCATTCCACAAGGTGCAGCATCAAATGCAAAGCTGTGGCAAAAGTGTTTTTTTTTTAGATTTTAAGGGGTGATATTGTCAGTTTGAAACTGAGAACATAATGTTTTTAATCTTGTCACTGAAATAAGTTCAAAGTCGGGGCACTCTTATGGTCATGTCCAGGCAGAACACATTAATAAGTCATGTGAAGAGTTTCCAGACACATTTTCTTTGAACCATGACTGTATTCTGTGATCACGTGTATGTAGTGATCCTGCAGGTTTGGTTCAATACACAACAAATACCCTGCTATAGCAAAATTTATTTCTGACGACACCAATCTCTTTGCCATGTTGGGGACTTGGACACCACAAGTGCCAATTTGTCCGAAATCACCCACCAGGTTACAATCTTTATCAACAGCCATGAGAGGTCCATTGTGGTGGAGGACTGGGTTTTTTGTAAAAGATGGATTGGATCCTTCTGTTGTTCCTACTTAGACCTGCTCTACCTTTGAAAATTTTCTCAAGATACCCCTACACAAAGAATCTTTTTATTTTCTGAATATATACAGACCACCATCCTCAAGTACTCCAACCTTTTTTGAACAGTTTCAGTCACTTTTGGAGGATATTCATCACACCACTAAAAATCTGGTGATCATCGGTGACTTCAATTTTTACCTTGAAACAACATCTTCAAATTCAAAAACCTTTCACTCATTGATTTGATTCATTTGATTTAATTCAGAAAGTTAACTTCCCAACTCATATTTATGGACATACTCTTGACCTGGTTTTAACCAAATCCAACAATGAGAATACTAAATCTCTCAAGCCCTAGATCCCAAACTAATGCTACTGTTACCTTCCTAAATACCATAAATGTACCATAAGTGAAAATGTAAACAGATTCCTTGCTTCTGAACTAATTAATAATCCGTCCAAAGAAGCCGATACTCTCTACAAACAATATCACACTACCTTGTCCACCCTTATTGACAAACACGCACCACCTCATACCAAACATACCAAGGCGAAGTACATCCCACGATGGGTTAACAAAACTGTAATTGCTGCAAAAGAGACCAAGTGTTTGTTGGAACAGATTTGGCACATGAACTCCCCAAGTAAATCATGTTCCTTTGACCCTTGGCCCACTTTTCTTATCATCTCTCTTGAACAAATGTCCCAATTTCTTCAAACAGGGCCATGTTGCCCCGATCCTCAAAAAACCATCCCTAGACAAAGAAGTTTTCAAAAACTATAGACCTGTCTCTAATCTAAACTTTATTTCAAAGATACTTGAAAGGGTAGTAGCAGTCTAGCTACAAACTCACCTTGATGAAGCCGGCCTTATGACTGCCTTCCAATCGGCCTATAGAAAAGGCCATTCTACTGAAAGTGCCCTCCTTAATATTCACAATGATATTCTTCTTAATATGGCAAAATTAGGTTCTGTCACTGCCCTTACCCTTCTGGATCTCTCCACCGCGTTTAATACCATTGACCACACCATTCCCCTGGAGAGACTTAATGTATACTATGGAATCAGTGAACTAGTACTTAGCTGGTTCAAATCACACCTGTTGGGAAGATCACACTCAGTCAAGGTATGTAGCACACTCTCACATCCTGCTGTGCTCCAGTATGGGGTTCCCCAGGGATCTGTCCTTTGTCCATTTTTTTTTCTCTGCACTAACCCAATCAGCTCACCCATTCACTCTCACAGTAGTATTAACTACCACTTCTATGCCGATGATACCCAGTTATACATCACACTCTCACCAGCAAATTTTTCTCACTCTAAACAAAAACTAAAGAATTGCCTAAACGACATTCAAAATTTCATATTCAGATTAAAACTGAACCCTGACAAAACCAAGCTTATTTTGATAGGCTCTGAAAACTGTGAACAACTCCTTCCTCACTTTCTAATCAATAGCCTTGATAATGATAATGGCTTATTACAAAAGCCCTCTAACTAAATGGTACATAACACATTTACACAAGCCCTGCCAAGTAGTGTACATCATGTAACAAAGGTTTGGGTATTTTCTACTGGGGTCATTTGTTCATACACTAGTTTTCTACTGTGACTTTTTATGCATTTTTTTTCTATTGGGGCTTTTTGTACACTCACTTGTCAGACACATACAGCAGTTTACTGACATGAATAAAGACACATGGAACCTAAAATAAACTTCAAAGGGGCTTCCCATAATAAACAATGGTATAACTGTAAAAACTTGGAGGGAAACATACTTGATATCTAAATTTATATGCCACAATGTTTCTTGAATAAAAACACATGAAACCTAAAATAAACTTCAAAGGGACTTCCCATAATAAACAATGGTATAACTGTAAAAAAATGGAGGGAAACATACTTGAATCTAATTTTATATGCCACAATGTTTCTTCAACATTTTTATTTTAAAATAACTGATTCTACTGAGCAAATAAGAACTGAAACATAGAAGTGCAGTAATAAATTATTAGATCACCAAATTATTAATTGGGGTGAGGGATTCCAGTTTTGTAAATTGTATATCTCATGTTTAAACATACACTGGTAAACAAAGGTTTATACACAAAGTCACTCACAAAAGATGTAATCCTCAGTTTGTTTGAGGATGAGACCTAACATAGTACACACACAAAAGAACCTAATCCCCTTTGATACTGGACAGTGACACAAGTATAATGACTGTCACTTTAAACAGGCATATTACCCTAGTAAAAACAGATCTTGGGGTGGGGGGATTGGAGGGGGGCGTGGACACTGGACAGGGACAAAAAGCCCCATGACTAACGGTTTCACAGTCCAGGCGGCAGGGATATAAGTAATGCTTATAAGAACAATAAGAACAACCGCGCTTGCGGAAAATAAATGTATTTATTTTCTTATTAATGGTTAGTATATTAGTATTACATGAATGTTATCCATCTATTATTCACATCTATTCTTTATGAGTAATTAATTTTAATTGGCTGATTACCCAGCCACAGTGACATAGCATGAACAATGTAAGTTACATACTCCTGAGTGTTTAATATATGATTACTCAGACATCCATTCACGCTTATTATTCTGTACTACTAACAGAAGGTACCAGTGTACTATGGATAGCTATTACTGTACTTGATTTGTACACATATATAAGTACACCCATTAAAATGTTACAGATAAAAGAAATCTATCAGATTAAAAAATAATACACTAAAACATATTTGAGTTGTAAAGTGTTGTGAACCTCAGTATCACCATACTACAAGGGTACTAAGTACAACTATCCCCATCTTAACAGTGTTAACAATCGCCATACAACATTATTTACATGACTGACCCATATATGTGGGGTCCCTGCTATACAGACCTATATGGTTGCATTCTGCACATAATCAACTGCAATTGCAAAGGCTGCTGCCAATATCAAATGAGTACACAATTGTTCCACATAACAGTTTTCCACATATCAGAAACCTTATGTAACACCACCATAACACCAATATGTAACACCAGGGAGGGAAGGGTGGGGCATGACTTGTCCCTTTGACTTTGGGAAGAAATATGGCTGTGCTTCCCGCCTTCAATACCCACAACTCCCAGTATATACCAAATATGGTCACAATGCAGGTTACTAAAAGCTAAAACCCCTGTCCCAGCCTCCCAGACTGAGACAGCTAACCTTCTGTCACCAGGTCACAGTCCAGGAGGCAGGGATATAAGTAATGCTTATAAGAACAATAAGAACAACCGCGCATGCGGAAAATAAATGTATTTATTTTCTTATTAATGGTTAGTATATTAGTATTACATGAATGTTATCCATCTATTATTCACATCTATTCTTTATGAGTAATTAATTTTAATTGGCTGATTACCCAGCCACAGTGACATAGCATGAACAATGTAAGTTACATACTCCTGAGTGTTTAATATATGATTACTCAGACATTCATTCACGCTTATTATTCTGTACTACTAACAGAAGGTACCAGTGTACTATGGATAGCTATTACTGTACTTGATTTGTACACATATATAAGTACACCCATTAAAATGTTACAGATAAAAGAAATCTATCAGATTAAAAAATAATACACTAAAACATATTTGAGTTGTAAAGTGTTGTGAACCTCAGTATCACCATACTACAAGGGTACTAAGTACAACTATCCCCATCTTAACAGTGTTAACAATCGCCATACAACATTATTTACATGACTGACCCATATATGTGGGGTCCCTGCTATACAGACCTATATGGTTGCATTCTGCACATAATCAACTGCAATTGCAAAGGCTGCTGCCAATATCAAATGAGTACACAATTGTTCCACATAACAGTTTTCCACATATCAGAAACCTTATGTAACACCACCATAACACCAATATGTAACACCAGGGAGGGAAGGATGGTGCATGACTTGTCCCTTTGACTTTGGGAAGAAATATGGCTGTGCTTCCCGCCTTCAATACCCACAACTCCCAGTATATACCAAATATGGTCACAATGCAGGTTACTAAAAGTTAAAACCCCTGTCCCAGCCTCCCGGACTGAGACAGCTAACCTTCTGTCACCAGGTCACAGTCCAGGAGGCAGGGATATAAGTAATGCTTATAAGAACAATAAGAACAACCGCACATGCGGAAAATAAATGTATTTATTTTCTTATTAATGGTTAGTATATTAGTATTACATGAATGTTATCCATCTATTATTCACATCTATTCTTTATGAGTAATTAATTTTAATTGGCTGATTACCCAGCCACAGTGACATAGCATGAACAATGTAAGTTACATACTCCTGAGTGTTTAATATATGATTACTCAGACATCCATTCACGCTTATTATTCTGTACTACTAACAGAAGGTACCAGTGTACTATGGATAGCTATTACTGTACTTGATTTGTACACATATATAAGTACACCCATTAAAATGTTACAGATAAAAGAAATCTATCAGATTAAAAAATAATACACTAAAACATATTTGAGTTGTAAAGTGTTGTGAACCTCAGTATCACCATACTACAAGGGTACTAAGTACAACTATCCCCATCTTAACAGTGTTAACAATCGCCATACAACATTATTTACATGACTGACCCATATATGTGGGGTCCCTGCTATACAGACCTATATGGTTGCATTCTGCACATAATCAACTGCAATTGCAAAGGCTGCTGCCAATATCAAATGAGTACACAATTGTTCCACATAACAGTTTTCCACATATCAGAAACCTTATGTAACACCACCATAACACCAATATGTAACACCAGGGAGGGAAGGGTGGGGCATGACTTGTCCCTTTGACTTTGGGAAGAAATATGGCTGTGCTTCCCGCCTTCAATACCCACAACTCCCAGTATATACCAAATATGGTCACAATGCAGGTTACTAAAAGCTAAAACCCCTGTCCCAGCCTCCCAGACTGAGACAGCTAACCTTCTGTCACCAGGTCACAGTCCAGGAGGCAGGGATATAAGTAATGCTTATAAGAACAATAAGAACAACCGCGCATGCGGAAAATAAATGTATTTATTTTCTTATTAATGGTTAGTATATTAGTATTACATGAATGTTATCCATCTATTATTCACATCTATTCTTTATGAGTAATTAATTTTAATTGGCTGATTACCCAGCCACAGTGACATAGCATGAACAATGTAAGTTACATACTCCTGAGTGTTTAATATATGATTACTCAGACATTCATTCACGCTTATTATTCTGTACTACTAACAGAAGGTACCAGTGTACTATGGATAGCTATTACTGTACTTGATTTGTACACATATATAAGTACACCCATTAAAATGTTACAGATAAAAGAAATCTATCAGATTAAAAAATAATACACTAAAACATATTTGAGTTGTAAAGTGTTGTGAACCTCAGTATCACCATACTACAAGGGTACTAAGTACAACTATCCCCATCTTAACAGTGTTAACAATCGCCATACAACATTATTTACATGACTGACCCATATATGTGGGGTCCCTGCTATACAGACCTATATGGTTGCATTCTGCACATAATCAACTGCAATTGCAAAGGCTGCTGCCAATATCAAATGAGTACACAATTGTTCCACATAACAGTTTTCCACATATCAGAAACCTTATGTAACACCACCATAACACCAATATGTAACACCAGGGAGGGAAGGGTGGGGCATGACTTGTCCCTTTGACTTTGGGAAGAAATATGGCTGTGCTTCCCGCCTTCAATACCCACAACTCCCAGTATATACCAAATATGGTCACAATGCAGGTTACTAAAAGTTAAAACCCCTGTCCCAGCCTCCCGGACTGAGACAGCTAACCTTCTGTCACCAGGTCACAGTCCAGGAGGCAGGGATATAAGTAATGCTTATAAGAACAATAAGAACAACCGCGCATGCGAAAAATAAATGTATTTATTTTCTTATTAATGGTTAGTATATTAGTATTACATGAATGTTATCCATCTATTATTCACATCTATTCTTTATGAGTAATTAATTTTAATTGGCTGATTACCCAGCCACAGTGACATAGCATGAACAATGTAAGTTACATACTCCTGAGTGTTTAATATATGATTACTCAGACATCCATTCACGCTTATTATTCTGTACTACTAACAGAAGGTACCAGTGTACTATGGATAGCTATTACTGTACTTGATTTGTACACATATATAAGTACACCCATTAAAATGTTACAGATAAAAGAAATCTATCAGATTAAAAAATAATACACTAAAACATATTTGAGTTGTAAAGTGTTGTGAACCTCAGTATCACCATACTACAAGGGTACTAAGTACAACTATCCCCATCTTAACAGTGTTAACAATCGCCATACAACATTATTTACATGACTGACCCATATATGTGGGGTCCCTGCTATACAGACCTATATGGTTGCATTCTGCACATAATCAACTGCAATTGCAAAGGCTGCTGCCAATATCAAATGAGTACACAATTGTTCCACATAACAGTTTTCCACATATCAGAAACCTTATGTAACACCACCATAACACCAATATGTAACACCAGGGAGGGAAGGGTGGGGCATGACTTGTCCCTTTGACTTTGGGAAGAAATATGGCTGTGCTTCCCGCCTTCAATACCCACAACTCCCAGTATATACCAAATATGGTCACAATGCAGGTTACTAAAAGCTAAAACCCCTGTCCCAGCCTCCCAGACTGAGACAGCTAACCTTCTGTCACCAGGTCACAGTCAGGAGGCAGGGATATAAGTAATGCTTATAAGAACAATAAGAACAACCGCGCATGCGGAAAATAAATGTATTTATTTTCTTATTAATGGTTAGTATATTAGTATTACATGAATGTTATCCATCTATTATTCACATCTATTCTTTATGAGTAATTAATTTTAATTGGCTGATTACCCAGCCACAGTGACATAGCATGAACAATGTAAGTTACATACTCCTGAGTGTTTAATATATGATTACTCAGACATTCATTCACGCTTATTATTCTGTGCTACTAACAGAAGGTACCAGTGTACTATGGATAGCTATTACTGTACTTGATTTGTACACATATATAAGTACACCCATTAAAATGTTACAGATAAAAGAAATCTATCAGATTAAAAAATAATACACTAAAACATATTTGAGTTGTAAAGTGTTGTGAACCTCAGTATCACCATACTACAAGGGTACTAAGTACAACTATCCCCATCTTAACAGTGTTAACAATCGCCATACAACATTATTTACATGACTGACCCATATATGTGGGGTCCCTGCTATACAGACCTATATGGTTGCATTCTGCACATAATCAACTGCAATTGTAAAGGCTGCTGCCAATATCAAATGAGTACACAATTGTTCCACATAACAGTTTTCCACATATCAGAAACCTTATGTAACACCACCATAACACCAATATGTAACACCAGGGAGGGAAGGGTGGGGCATGACTTGTCCCTTTGACTTTGGGAAGAAATATGGCTGTGCTTCCCGCCTTCAATACCCACAACTCCCAGTATATACCAAATATGGTCACAATGCAGGTTACTAAAAGTTAAAACCCCTGTCCCAGCCTCCTGGACTGAGACAGCTAACCTTCTGTCACCAGGTCACAGTCCAGGAGGCAGGGATATAAGTAATGCTTATAAGAACAATAAGAACAACCGCACATGCGGAAAATAAATGTATTTATTTTCTTATTAATGGTTAGTATATTAGTATTACATGAATGTTATCCATCTATTATTCACATCTATTCTTTATGAGTAATTAATTTTAATTGGCTGATTACCCAGCCACAGTGACATAGCATGAACAATGTAAGTTACATACTCCTGAGTGTTTAATATATGATTACTCAGACATCCATTCACGCTTATTATTCTGTACTACTAACAGAAGGTACCAGTGTACTATGGATAGCTATTACTGTACTTGATTTGTTACACATATATAAGTACACCCATTAAAATGTTACAGATAAAAGAAATCTATCAGATTAAAAAATAATACACTAAAACATATTTGAGTTGTAAAGTGTTGTGAACCTCAGTATCACCATACTACAAGGGTACTAAGTACAACTATCCCCATCTTAACAGTGTTAACAATCGCCATACAACATTATTTACATGACTGACCCATATATGTGGGGTCCCTGCTATACAGACCTATATGGTTGCATTCTGCACATAATCAACTGCAATTGCAAAGGCTGCTGCCAATATCAAATGAGTACACAATTGTTCCACATAACAGTTTTCCACATATCAGAAACCTTATGTAACACCACCATAACACCAATATGTAACACCAGGGAGGGAAGGGTGGGGCATGAGTTGTCCCTTTGACTTTGGGAAGAAATATGGCTGTGCTTCCCGCCTTCAATACCCACAACTCCCAGTATATACCAAATATGGTCACAATGCAGGTTACTAAAAGTTAAAACCCCTGTCCCAGCCTCCCGGACTGAGACAGCTAACCTTCTGTCACCAGGTCACAGTCCAGGAGGCAGGGATATAAGTAATGCTTATAAGAACAATAAGAACAACCGCGCATGCGGAAAATAAATGTATTTATTTTCTTATTAATGGTTAGTATATTAGTATTACATGAATGTTATCCATCTATTATTCACATCTATTCTTTATGAGTAATTAATTTTAATTGGCTGATTACCCAGCCACAGTGACATAGCATGAACAATGTAAGTTACATACTCCTGAGTGTTTAATATATGATTACTCAGACATCCATTCACGCTTATTATTCTGTACTACTAACAGAAGGTACCAGTGTACTATGGATAGCTATTACTGTACTTGATTTGTACACATATATAAGTACACCCATTAAAATGTTACAGATAAAAGAAATCTATCAGATTAAAAAATAATACACTAAAACATATTTGAGTTGTAAAGTGTTGTGAACCTCAGTATCACCATACTACAAGGGTACTAAGTACAACTATCCCCATCTTAACAGTGTTAACAATCGCCATACAACATTATTTACATGACTGACCCATATATGTGGGGTCCCTGCTATACAGACCTATATGGTTGCATTCTGCACATAATCAACTGCAATTGCAAAGGCTGCTGCCAATATCAAATGAGTACACAATTGTTCCACATAACAGTTTTCCACATATCAGAAACCTTATGTAACACCACCATAACACCAATATGTAACACCAGGGAGGGAAGGGTGGGGCATGACTTGTCCCTTTGACTTTGGGAAGAAATATGGCTGTGCTTCCCGCCTTCAATACCCACAACTCCCAGTATATACCAAATATGGTCACAATGCAGGTTACTAAAAGCTAAAACCCCTGTCCCAGCCTCCCGGACTGAGACAGCTAACCTTCTGTCACCAGGTCACAGTCCAGGAGGCAGGGATATAAGTAATGCTTATAAGAACAATAAGAACAACCGCGCATGCGGAAAATAAATGTATTTATTTTCTTATTAATGGTTAGTATATTAGTATTACATGAATGTTATCCATCTATTATTCACATCTATTCTTTATGAGTAATTAATTTTAATTGGCTGATTACCCAGCCACAGTGACATAGCATGAACAATGTAAGTTACATACTCCTGAGTGTTTAATATATGATTACTCAGACATCCATTCACGCTTATTATTCTGTACTACTAACAGAAGGTACCAGTGTACTATGGATAGCTATTACTGTACTTGATTTGTACACATATATAAGTACACCCATTAAAATGTTACAGATAAAAGAAATCTATCAGATTAAAAAATAATACACTAAAACATATTTGAGTTGTAAAGTGTTGTGAACCTCAGTATCACCATACTACAAGGGTACTAAGTACAACTATCCCCATCTTAACAGTGTTAACAATCGCCATACAACATTATTTACATGACTGACCCATATATGTGGGGTCCCTGCTATACAGACCTATATGGTTGCATTCTGCACATAATCAACTGTAATTGCAAAGGCTGCTGCCAATATCAAATGAGTACACAATTGTTCCACATAACAGTTTTCCACATATCAGAAACCTTATGTAACACCACCATAACACCAATATGTAACACCAGGGAGGGAAGGGTGGGGCATGACTTGTCCCTTTGACTTTGGGAAGAAATATGGCTGTGCTTCCCGCCTTCAATACCCACAACTCCCAGTATATACCAAATATGGTCACAATGCAGGTTACTAAAAACTAAAACCCCTGTCCCAGCCTCCCAGACTGAGACAGCTAACCTTCTGTCACCAGGTCACAGTCAGGAGGCAGGGATATAAGTAATGCTTATAAGAACAATAAGAACAACCGCGCATGCGGAAAATAAATGTATTTATTTTCTTATTAATGGTTAGTATATTAGTATTACATGAATGTTATCCATCTATTATTCACATCTATTCTTTATGAGTAATTAATTTTAATTGGCTGATTACCCAGCCACAGTGGCATAGCATGAACAATGTAAGTTACATACTCCTGAGTGTTTAATATATGATTACTCAGACATTCATTCACGCTTATTATTCTGTACTACTAACAGAAGGTACCAGTGTACTATGGATAGCTATTACTGTACTTGATTTGTACACATATATAAGTACACCCATTAAAATGTTACAGATAAAAGAAATCTATCAGATTAAAAAATAATACACTAAAACATATTTGAGTTGTAAAGTGTTGTGAACCTCAGTATCACCATACTACAAGGGTACTAAGTACAACTATCCCCATCTTAACAGTGTTAACAATCGCCATACAACATTATTTACATGACTGACCCATATATGTGGGGTCCCTGCTATACAGACCTATATGGTTGCATTCTGCACATAATCAACTGCAATTGCAAAGGCTGCTGCCAATATCAAATGAGTACACAATTGTTCCACATAACAGTTTTCCACATATCAGAAACCTTATGTAACACCACCATAACACCAATATGTAACACCAGGGAGGGAAGGGTGGGGCATGACTTGTCCCTTTGACTTTGGGAAGAAATATGGCTGTGCTTCCCGCCTTCAATACCCACAACTCCCAGTATATACCAAATATGGTCACAATGCAGGTTACTAAAAGCTAAAACCCCTGTCCCAGCCTCCCGGACTGAGACAGCTAACCTTCTGTCACCAGGTCACAGTCCAGGAGGCAGGGATATAAGTAATGCTTATAAGAACAATAAGAACAACCGCGCATGCGGAAAATAAATGTATTTATTTTCTTATTAATGGTTAGTATATTAGTATTACATGAATGTTATCCATCTATTATTCACATCTATTCTTTATGAGTAATTAATTTTAATTGGCTGATTACCCAGCCACAGTGACATAGCATGAACAATGTAAGTTACATACTCCTGAGTGTTTAATATATGATTACTCAGACATCCATTCACGCTTATTATTCTGTACTACTAACAGAAGGTACCAGTGTACTATGGATAGCTATTACTGTACTTGATTTGTACACATATATAAGTACACCCATTAAAATGTTACAGATAAAAGAAATCTATCAGATTAAAAAATAATACACTAAAACATATTTGAGTTGTAAAGTGTTGTGAACCTCAGTATCACCATACTACAAGGGTACTAAGTACAACTATCCCCATCTTAACAGTGTTAACAATCGCCATACAACATTATTTACATGACTGACCCATATATGTGGGGTCCCTGCTATACAGACCTATATGGTTGCATTCTGCACATAATCAACTGTAATTGCAAAGGCTGCTGCCAATATCAAATGAGTACACAATTGTTCCACATAACAGTTTTCCACATATCAGAAACCTTATGTAACACCACCATAACACCAATATGTAACACCAGGGAGGGAAGGGTGGGGCATGACTTGTCCCTTTGACTTTGGGAAGAAATATGGCTGTGCTTCCCGCCTTCAATACCCACAACTCCCAGTATATACCAAATATGGTCACAATGCAGGTTACTAAAAACTAAAACCCCTGTCCCAGCCTCCCAGACTGAGACAGCTAACCTTCTGTCACCAGGTCACAGTCAGGAGGCAGGGATATAAGTAATGCTTATAAGAACAATAAGAACAACCGCGCATGCGGAAAATAAATGTATTTATTTTCTTATTAATGGTTAGTATATTAGTATTACATGAATGTTATCCATCTATTATTCACATCTATTCTTTATGAGTAATTAATTTTAATTGGCTGATTACCCAGCCACAGTGGCATAGCATGAACAATGTAAGTTACATACTCCTGAGTGTTTAATATATGATTACTCAGACATTCATTCACGCTTATTATTCTGTACTACTAACAGAAGGTACCAGTGTACTATGGATAGCTATTACTGTACTTGATTTGTACACATATATAAGTACACCCATTAAAATGTTACAGATAAAAGAAATCTATCAGATTAAAAAATAATACACTAAAACATATTTGAGTTGTAAAGTGTTGTGAACCTCAGTATCACCATACTACAAGGGTACTAAGTACAACTATCCCCATCTTAACAGTGTTAACAATCGCCATACAACATTATTTACATGACTGACCCATATATGTGGGGTCCCTGCTATACAGACCTATATGGTTGCATTCTGCACATAATCAACTGCAATTGTAAAGGCTGCTGCCAATATCAAATGAGTACACAATTGTTCCACATAACAGTTTTCCACATATCAGAAACCTTATGTAACACCACCATAACACCAATATGTAACACCAGGGAGGGAAGGGTGGGGCATGAGTTGTCCCTTTGACTTTGGGAAGAAATATGGCTGTGCTTCCCGCCTTCAATACCCACAACTCCCAGTATATACCAAATATGGTCACAATGCAGGTTACTAAAAGTTAAAACCCCTGTCCCAGCCTCCCGGACTGAGACAGCTAACCTTCTGTCACCAGGTCACAGTCCAGGAGGCAGGGATATAAGTAATGCTTATAAGAACAATAAGAACAACCGCGCATGCGGAAAATAAATGTATTTATTTTCTTATTAATGGTTAGTATATTAGTATTACATGAATGTTATCCATCTATTATTCACATCTATTCTTTATGAGTAATTAATTTTAATTGGCTGATTACCCAGCCACAGTGACATAGCATGAACAATGTAAGTTACATACTCCTGAGTGTTTAATATATGATTACTCAGACATCCATTCACGCTTATTATTCTGTACTACTAACAGAAGGTACCAGTGTACTATGGATAGCTATTACTGTACTTGATTTGTACACATATATAAGTACACCCATTAAAATGTTACAGATAAAAGAAATCTATCAGATTAAAAAATAATACACTAAAACATATTTGAGTTGTAAAGTGTTGTGAACCTCAGTATCACCATACTACAAGGGTACTAAGTACAACTATCCCCATCTTAACAGTGTTAACAATCGCCATACAACATTATTTACATGACTGACCCATATATGTGGGGTCCCTGCTATACAGACCTATATGGTTGCATTCTGCACATAATCAACTGCAATTGCAAAGGCTGCTGCCAATATCAAATGAGTACACAATTGTTCCACATAACAGTTTTCCACATATCAGAAACCTTATGTAACACCACCATAACACCAATATGTAACACCAGGGAGGGAAGGGTGGGGCATGACTTGTCCCTTTGACTTTGGGAAGAAATATGGCTGTGCTTCCCGCCTTCAATACCCACAACTCCCAGTATATACCAAATATGGTCACAATGCAGGTTACTAAAAGCTAAAACCCCTGTCCCAGCCTCCCGGACTGAGACAGCTAACCTTCTGTCACCAGGTCACAGTCCAGGAGGCAGGGATATAAGTAATGCTTATAAGAACAATAAGAACAACCGCGCATGCGGAAAATAAATGTATTTATTTTCTTATTAATGGTTAGTATATTAGTATTACATGAATGTTATCCATCTATTATTCACATCTATTCTTTATGAGTAATTAATTTTAATTGGCTGATTACCCAGCCACAGTGACATAGCATGAACAATGTAAGTTACATACTCCTGAGTGTTTAATATATGATTACTCAGACATCCATTCACGCTTATTATTCTGTACTACTAACAGAAGGTACCAGTGTACTATGGATAGCTATTACTGTACTTGATTTGTACACATATATAAGTACACCCATTAAAATGTTACAGATAAAAGAAATCTATCAGATTAAAAAATAATACACTAAAACATATTTGAGTTGTAAAGTGTTGTGAACCTCAGTATCACCATACTACAAGGGTACTAAGTACAACTATCCCCATCTTAACAGTGTTAACAATCGCCATACAACATTATTTACATGACTGACCCATATATGTGGGGTCCCTGCTATACAGACCTATATGGTTGCATTCTGCACATAATCAACTGCAATTGCAAAGGCTGCTGCCAATATCAAATGAGTACACAATTGTTCCACATAACAGTTTTCCACATATCAGAAACCTTATGTAACACCACCATAACACCAATATGTAACACCAGGGAGGGAAGGGTGGGGCATGACTTGTCCCTTTGACTTTGGGAAGAAATATGGCTGTGCTTCCCGCCTTCAATACCCACAACTCCCAGTATATACCAAATATGGTCACAATGCAGGTTACTAAAAGCTAAAACCCCTGTCCCAGCCTCCCAGACTGAGACAGCTAACCTTCTGTCACCAGGTCACAGTCAGGAGGCAGGGATATAAGTAATGCTTATAAGAACAATAAGAACAACCGCGCATGCGGAAAATAAATGTATTTATTTTCTTATTAATGGTTAGTATATTAGTATTACATGAATGTTATCCATCTATTATTCACATCTATTCTTTATGAGTAATTAATTTTAATTGGCTGATTACCCAGCCACAGTGACATAGCATGAACAATGTAAGTTACATACTCCTGAGTGTTTAATATATGATTACTCAGACATTCATTCACGCTTATTATTCTGTACTACTAACAGAAGGTACCAGTGTACTATGGATAGCTATTACTGTACTTGATTTGTACACATATATAAGTACACCCATTAAAATGTTACAGATAAAAGAAATCTATCAGATTAAAAAATAATACACTAAAACATATTTGAGTTGTAAAGTGTTGTGAACCTCAGTATCACCATACTACAAGGGTACTAAGTACAACTATCCCCATCTTAACAGTGTTAACAATCGCCATACAACATTATTTACATGACTGACCCATATATGTGGGGTCCCTGCTATACAGACCTATATGGTTGCATTCTGCACATAATCAACTGCAATTGTAAAGGCTGCTGCCAATATCAAATGAGTACACAATTGTTCCACATAACAGTTTTCCACATATCAGAAACCTTATGTAACACCACCATAACACCAATATGTAACACCAGGGAGGGAAGGGTGGGGCATGAGTTGTCCCTTTGACTTTGGGAAGAAATATGGCTGTGCTTCCCGCCTTCAATACCCACAACTCCCAGTATATACCAAATATGGTCACAATGCAGGTTACTAAAAGTTAAAACCCCTGTCCCAGCCTCCCGGACTGAGACAGCTAACCTTCTGTCACCAGGTCACAGTCCAGGAGGCAGGGATATAAGTAATGCTTATAAGAACAATAAGAACAACCGCGCATGCGGAAAATAAATGTATTTATTTTCTTATTAATGGTTAGTATATTAGTATTACATGAATGTTATCCATCTATTATTCACATCTATTCTTTATGAGTAATTAATTTTAATTGGCTGATTACCCAGCCACAGTGACATAGCATGAACAATGTAAGTTACATACTCCTGAGTGTTTAATATATGATTACTCAGACATCCATTCACGCTTATTATTCTGTACTACTAACAGAAGGTACCAGTGTACTATGGATAGCTATTACTGTACTTGATTTGTACACATATATAAGTACACCCATTAAAATGTTACAGATAAAAGAAATCTATCAGATTAAAAAATAATACACTAAAACATATTTGAGTTGTAAAGTGTTGTGAACCTCAGTATCACCATACTACAAGGGTACTAAGTACAACTATCCCCATCTTAACAGTGTTAACAATCGCCATACAACATTATTTACATGACTGACCCATATATGTGGGGTCCCTGCTATACAGACCTATATGGTTGCATTCTGCACATAATCAACTGCAATTGCAAAGGCTGCTGCCAATATCAAATGAGTACACAATTGTTCCACATAACAGTTTTCCACATATCAGAAACCTTATGTAACACCACCATAACACCAATATGTAACACCAGGGAGGGAAGGGTGGGGCATGACTTGTCCCTTTGACTTTGGGAAGAAATATGGCTGTGCTTCCCGCCTTCAATACCCACAACTCCCAGTATATACCAAATATGGTCACAATGCAGGTTACTAAAAGCTAAAACCCCTGTCCCAGCCTCCCGGACTGAGACAGCTAACCTTCTGTCACCAGGTCACAGTCCAGGAGGCAGGGATATAAGTAATGCTTATAAGAACAATAAGAACAACCGCGCATGCGGAAAATAAATGTATTTATTTTCTTATTAATGGTTAGTATATTAGTATTACATGAATGTTATCCATCTATTATTCACATCTATTCTTTATGAGTAATTAATTTTAATTGGCTGATTACCCAGCCACAGTGACATAGCATGAACAATGTAAGTTACATACTCCTGAGTGTTTAATATATGATTACTCAGACATCCATTCACGCTTATTATTCTGTACTACTAACAGAAGGTACCAGTGTACTATGGATAGCTATTACTGTACTTGATTTGTACACATATATAAGTACACCCATTAAAATGTTACAGATAAAAGAAATCTATCAGATTAAAAAATAATACACTAAAACATATTTGAGTTGTAAAGTGTTGTGAACCTCAGTATCACCATACTACAAGGGTACTAAGTACAACTATCCCCATCTTAACAGTGTTAACAATCGCCATACAACATTATTTACATGACTGACCCATATATGTGGGGTCCCTGCTATACAGACCTATATGGTTGCATTCTGCACATAATCAACTGCAATTGCAAAGGCTGCTGCCAATATCAAATGAGTACACAATTGTTCCACATAACAGTTTTCCACATATCAGAAACCTTATGTAACACCACCATAACACCAATATGTAACACCAGGGAGGGAAGGGTGGGGCATGACTTGTCCCTTTGACTTTGGGAAGAAATATGGCTGTGCTTCCCGCCTTCAATACCCACAACTCCCAGTATATACCAAATATGGTCACAATGCAGGTTACTAAAAGCTAAAACCCCTGTCCCAGCCTCCCAGACTGAGACAGCTAACCTTCTGTCACCAGGTCACAGTCCAGGAGGCAGGGATATAAGTAATGCTTATAAGAACAATAAGAACAACCGCGCATGCGGAAAATAAATGTATTTATTTTCTTATTAATGGTTAGTATATTAGTATTACATGAATGTTATCCATCTATTATTCACATCTATTCTTTATGAGTAATTAATTTTAATTGGCTGATTACCCAGCCACAGTGACATAGCATGAACAATGTAAGTTACATACTCCTGAGTGTTTAATATATGATTACTCAGACATCCATTCACGCTTATTATTCTGTACTACTAACAGAAGGTACCAGTGTACTATGGATAGCTATTACTGTACTTGATTTGTACACATATATAAGTACACCCATTAAAATGTTACAGATAAAAGAAATCTATCAGATTAAAAAATAATACACTAAAACATATTTGAGTTGTAAAGTGTTGTGAACCTCAGTATCACCATACTACAAGGGTACTAAGTACAACTATCCCCATCTTAACAGTGTTAACAATCGCCATACAACATTATTTACATGACTGACCCATATATGTGGGGTCCCTGCTATACAGACCTATATGGTTGCATTCTGCACATAATCAACTGCAATTGCAAAGGCTGCTGCCAATATCAAATGAGTACACAATTGTTCCACATAACAGTTTTCCACATATCAGAAACCTTATGTAACACCACCATAACACCAATATGTAACACCAGGGAGGGAAGGGTGGGGCATGACTTGTCCCTTTGACTTTGGGAAGAAATATGGCTGTGCTTCCCGCCTTCAATACCCACAACTCCCAGTATATACCAAATATGGTCACAATGCAGGTTACTAAAAGCTAAAACCCCTGTCCCAGCCTCCCGGACTGAGACAGCTAACCTTCTGTCACCAGGTCACAGTCCAGGAGGCAGGGATATAAGTAATGCTTATAAGAACAATAAGAACAACCGCGCATGCGGAAAATAAATGTATTTATTTTCTTATTAATGGTTAGTATATTAGTATTACATGAATGTTATCCATCTATTATTCACATCTATTCTTTTTGAGTAATTAATTTTAATTGGCTGATTACCCAGCCACAGTGACATAGCATGAACAATGTAAGTTACATACTCCTGAGTGTTTAATATATGATTACTCAGACATCCATTCACGCTTATTATTCTGTACTACTAACAGAAGGTACCAGTGTACTATGGATAGCTATTACTGTACTTGATTTGTACACATATATAAGTACACCCATTAAAATGTTACAGATAAAAGAAATCTATCAGATTAAAAAATAATACACTAAAACATATTTGAGTTGTAAAGTGTTGTGAACCTCAGTATCACCATACTACAAGGGTACTAAGTACAACTATCCCCATCTTAACAGTGTTAACAATCGCCATACAACATTATTTACATGACTGACCCATATATGTGGGGTCCCTGCTATACAGACCTATATGGTTGCATTCTGCACATAATCAACTGCAATTGCAAAGGCTGCTGCCAATATCAAATGAGTACACAATTGTTCCACATAACAGTTTTCCACATATCAGAAACCTTATGTAACACCACCATAACACCAATATGTAACACCAGGGAGGGAAGGGTGGGGCATGACTTGTCCCTTTGACTTTGGGAAGAAATATGGCTGTGCTTCCCGCCTTCAATACCCACAACTCCCAGTATATACCAAATATGGTCACAATGCAGGTTACTAAAAGCTAAAACCCCTGTCCCAGCCTCCCAGACTGAGACAGCTAACCTTCTGTCACCAGGTCACAGTCCAGGAGGCAGGGATATAAGTAATGCTTATAAGAACAATAAGAACAACCGCGCATGCGGAAAATAAATGTATTTATTTTCTTATTAATGGTTAGTATATTAGTATTACATGAATGTTATCCATCTATTATTCACATCTATTCTTTATGAGTAATTAATTTTAATTGGCTGATTACCCAGCCACAGTGACATAGCATGAACAATGTAAGTTACATACTCCTGAGTGTTTAATATATGATTACTCAGACATTCATTCACGCTTATTATTCTGTACTACTAACAGAAGGTACCAGTGTACTATGGATAGCTATTACTGTACTTGATTTGTACACATATATAAGTACACCCATTAAAATGTTACAGATAAAAGAAATCTATCAGATTAAAAAATAATACACTAAAACATATTTGAGTTGTAAAGTGTTGTGAACCTCAGTATCACCATACTACAAGGGTACTAAGTACAACTATCCCCATCTTAACAGTGTTAACAATCGCCATACAACATTATTTACATGACTGACCCATATATGTGGGGTCCCTGCTATACAGACCTATATGGTTGCATTCTGCACATAATCAACTGCAATTGCAAAGGCTGCTGCCAATATCAAATGAGTACACAATTGTTCCACATAACAGTTTTCCACATATCAGAAACCTTATGTAACACCACCATAACACCAATATGTAACACCAGGGAGGGAAGGGTGGGGCATGACTTGTCCCTTTGACTTTGGGAAGAAATATGGCTGTGCTTCCCGCCTTCAATACCCACAACTCCCAGTATATACCAAATATGGTCACAATGCAGGTTACTAAAAGCTAAAACCCCTGTCCCAGCCTCCCAGACTGAGACAGCTAACCTTCTGTCACCAGGTCACAGTCCAGGAGGCAGGGATATAAGTAATGCTTATAAGAACAATAAGAACAACCGCGCATGCGGAAAATAAATGTATTTATTTTCTTATTAATGGTTAGTATATTAGTATTACATGAATGTTATCCATCTATTATTCACATCTATTCTTTATGAGTAATTAATTTTAATTGGCTGATTACCCAGCCACAGTGACATAGCATGAACAATGTAAATTACATACTCCTGAGTGTTTAATATATGATTACTCAGACATTCATTCACGCTTATTATTCTGTACTACTAACAGAAGGTACCAGTGTACTATGGATAGCTATTACTGTACTTGATTTGTACACATATATAAGTACACCCATTAAAATGTTACAGATAAAAGAAATCTATCAGATTAAAAAATAATACACTAAAACATATTTGAGTTGTAAAGTGTTGTGAACCTCAGTATCACCATACTACAAGGGTACTAAGTACAACTATCCCCATCTTAACAGTGTTAACAATCGCCATACAACATTATTTACATGACTGACCCATATATGTGGGGTCCCTGCTATACAGACCTATATGGTTGCATTCTGCACATAATCAACTGCAATTGCAAAGGCTGCTGCCAATATCAAATGAGTACACAATTGTTCCACATAACAGTTTTCCACATATCAGAAACCTTATGTAACACCACCATAACACCAATATGTAACACCAGGGAGGGAAGGGTGGGGCATGACTTGTCCCTTTGACTTTGGGAAGAAATATGGCTGTGCTTCCCGCCTTCAATACCCACAACTCCCAGTATATACCAAATATGGTCACAATGCAGGTTACTAAAAGTTAAAACCCCTGTCCCAGCCTCCCAGACTGAGACAGCTAACCTTCTGTCACCAGGTCACAGTCCAGGAGGCAGGGATATAAGTAATGCTTATAAGAACAATAAGAACAACCGCACATGCGGAAAATAAATGTATTTATTTTCTTATTAATGGTTAGTATATTAGTATTACATGAATGTTATCCATCTATTATTCACATCTATTCTTTATGAGTAATTAATTTTAATTGGCTGATTACCCAGCCACAGTGACATAGCATGAACAATGTAAGTTACATACTCCTGAGTGTTTAATATATGATTACTCAGACATTCATTCACGCTTATTATTCTGTACTACTAACAGAAGGTACCAGTGTACTATGGATAGCTATTACTGTACTTGATTTGTACACATATATAAGTACACCCATTAAAATGTTACAGATAAAAGAAATCTATCAGATTAAAAAATAATACACTAAAACATATTTGAGTTGTAAAGTGTTGTGAACCTCAGTATCACCATACTACAAGGGTACTAAGTACAACTATCCCCATCTTAACAGTGTTAACAATCGCCATACAACATTATTTACATGACTGACCCATATATGTGGGGTCCCTGCTATACAGACCTATATGGTTGCATTCTGCACATAATCAAATGCAATTGCAAAGGCTGCTGCCAATATCAAATGAGTACACAATTGTTCCACATAACAGTTTTCCACATATCAGAAACCTTATGTAACACCACCAAACACCCATTTCCACTTCACCTGGATGTCCGCATCCAATGAGGACATCAACGTAATTAAAGATGACATCGTCACGTTGGGCCATGATGTAGCGAAACATATCCGTGACGCGTGTACACGCCATTGCCCCACTACGATGGCCAAACGGACAGAACGTGTCCGCATAGTACGAATCGTGCCAACGTAACGTAAGGAAGTTGAAATCAGAAGGATCTATGCGCAACTGTCGGAACGCACACGACAGATCTATTTTATAAAGTTTAACTGGGCCTTGCAAGGACAATATGTGATCTGTAATGTCATCCACTGTTGGGTATCGAATTTGATAAACTGTACCTAAATATATATTAGGAAGTGTGAAATAGTTAATAGAGGCTTCCTCAGGCCAACTTAAATCAATTATGATATGTCTGTTTTGGCTGTTGTTCTTTTCACGACTCATGAAAGGGGAAACGTGTGAACTCGCTCCATATGGTTTGTCTGCGTACGGACCAAAAATGGCTTTATGTTGTATCTCTGTATTAATATATGGATCCACATGGGTAGGATAGCGAATGGCCGACGCATGGCTAACTTCTGTACTCTGAAGGCAGGTTTCCTTATCCTGTGGGAAGTCTAAAGGAAAGCCATACCTTAAAAAATATGGTAGTTGGTAGTCCCAATAATTGGCACACAGTTGATCTAATAATTCAAAATTAATATCACTAGGTAATTGTATTTTTGCTGTTTCAAAATTTTTCCACCCATATGGCGAACTACCTTGTGAGTGAGAACAGGGTCAAAGTTATTGTGGCTCAAGACCTTATTTGCTGTCAATGAATGTCCTATTTTCATACGTTTCAAATTGGTTATTGGTAAAAAACCAAACACATTTCTCTGTTGAGCAATACACCTTTTAAGGTCAACACATTTGTCCTTGATGTCTAGCACATTGACATGTCGTATGCATGTATTATTCCCATTTAACACAGCCCTGGTTATTTGTACGGAATTTTTAACATCAACTCTATTCTGGGTACTCCCAGTATGTTTAACTTCCATAAAGTCTTGTATTACATCATTATGTACATGACTTTCCATGTCAAGGGAGCGGTTGGCTATAGGAGGAGTATCATGGCTTTGCATTACCTTAGCTTGATGGTTTGCACCTTGTTTGTTTAATTGGGGGTGTGTATGCATTATTCTATTGTCAGCCCTGTTTTTCTGACTTTGATTACTGCCCTCCCTTCCCCCTTGCCCCCTCTGAAGGGGGATAGATGTAGGGTCAATAATTTCATCAATTTCTGCCTCAACCAAGTCCCCTAGGACTGCAAAAGTATTCTTTAAGACTACTTGATTATTAGCCAACCGTGCCCTTGACTTGTTCACGACAAACTGTTTGGTATCTGTTTGTAACCTCTGATAGATCTGAGGATTGTACTTATCACCCTTTTTGTCACGTATATTCTTTGTCTTTGGACTATTTCCCTTAATTCTATTATGACCATATTTACTATTTCTAAACACTCTAGACCACACACGAACATGGCTGCTGTGTACTTTGTCATCACCCCTATTTTTTTATGTACTCTTTGATTTCTGTAAAATACTATGAATGTGATCCATATTACCCAATTTTGAATTATACACGAATCGTGTTTGTGTTGATTTGATATTGACAGCAGTACTCAGTTTTTTAGACTTTCTTTGGGAACTTTCCAGCAGTCTTTTCGTGCATGGTTCTCAATTTTGTTAACAGAACTAAAACAAAACTGACACATGTGTTTTAACATCAGTCCCTGCCATTCATGGTCACCCCCTCTAGAACATATTCCCTTATTGAACTTAATACAGGGAACCACTTTGTTAGGTTTCTTGTCATTCGAGGTCGTAGTTGTGTTGGTTTGGGCGTAACGTTTACGAATCTTATGAATTTCTTTCAATTGTGTCCAGTCCACCACGCCATCAGCCATCCTATGTAGCAACACCGCATGCGCCCCCTTGGCGCTATCCCAGGTGAAATCACAAGCATCTTGCATAAGTTCACACAAATATGCAATCATGTTATCTCTGATCATGGTATCTGTTTCCTCCTGCTGGATCCTGAGGAAACCCAGCAACCACTGACAAATAGTTAAATGTTCATACGAGGGTTGTTTCCTCATTACCCCAATGAAAGCCTGATCCTGTGGCCATTTCACCTTCTTTTTATCCGTTTTCTTATCTTTAATCAATGCATCAAGTAAAAGTTCAAATTTACCTGTCGCTGTCTGGTTATTAGCTTCCTCCAATTCTCTGTAGCGTTCTTGTACCCGTTGAGTAAGGTCCGTAGCTTGCCTGAGGGTATTCAATGAAGGTATACCCTCTTTCTCCCATTCACTCCTGTGTGTGACATTTGTAGGTATCCCTGCAGTCCCTCCCAGTGGCTGCTGCACCAAAGTGTTATGGGTTTGATTCTGTCTCCCAGTCTCCATCTGGCCATCCATCGTCGCAGCAGTACAATTCTGTGATATATTGTGAGAGCTAGTACACTTTGGTCTCTCTCCCCCGAACGCAGCTTGTACTGTGGAGGTACCTTGACTAGCCACTTGCACTGGCAGATCAGTCGCGTTCTGTTGTGTAACCCCACTATAAGTTGCTTGAGGAGTATTTATCATGTCACCTGCTAAAGTATTGCCCTGCACCAATCGCATCTCCATACCGTCTTTTCCCATTTGTACTTGATACACGCCTTGGGGAACTTGCATATTGGAAATATTACGATTCGTAGAGGCCCCAGTCGTCTTCACTGCCTGTCCATGACTACTGGCTGTAACTTGGCTTTGAGTAGGTGTTTGTGATTTCTTCATTTTCTGACCAGCAGAAGGTCCCTTCATGACAGTGATATTAGCAATGTTATCTGTTGTTACATATATTGGACACTATATTAGTACATTGTATATTACATATATTAGGCACTATATTAGTGCATTGTTTAATTTAAGCTTTATGTTTATACATTGTCATAAAAGATAATTGTGTTGTTGGTTCTTTTTGTGTGTTGACATTTAAAGTAAGGGAGTTATTGACTTTTGTGTTTTAGTGTTTATTGATCTGTTCACAGACTGGGGGAAATCCCTCCCTCAGTGGTTATGTTAGATTTGGGGAAACCCAATTACCAGTAGTTTCTAGAACTTCCTCCTTTGGCCTAGATGGCTCAAGCTTTTTTTTTGAGTTGGTTCTGTACAATTCCAGAGAAATCTGTGAATGTATATAAGGAATGTACATCTGACCACAAGTGAACTTTGTATTCGCTTGCTATAAGGAGAGCTATTGTTTTTTGGAGTATAATATATGCTTATATCACTGTGAACTTTTACTGGAGTGAACTGGATACATCATCTGGACAGATTTATTGTACTTTGGATATTTTGGATATTGTACATTCATATAACAGAGGGTGAATTTACTGCATTTTGGACATTGTCCACATCTTGGAACAGACAGTACAGTTGTGTTAACTCTCTAAATATCTTCAGACAGACATTCTGTGTGACTGGATATATAAAGAATAGCAGGACAAGAACCTTTTGTGTTGTTGAGTGTGAGACAGGTCACAAGATATAGATATCCGTGTGCGAGTGAACATTGGACAGATCACAGGACAGACCACAGGACATTGGATAGACCACAGAATATACTACAGGACAGATTACGGAACAGATTGCTGGATACGGCGGATAAACTTAACTCTTAATCTCAGTGGTCATGTCAGCTAGATCTTGTTATTGTATTAGTGTGTTTGGTTAAGAGCATACCAGTTGACTGTAATCATTATTGTTGACTATTAAATAAATTTGTTAAGTTTAACTTTTTGCTTTTTCTGTTACAACTTAAAGACAACCGGTAATTGCTACCGTGCTTGCCCGTGACCGTAACAGGAAAATTGGGGGCTCGTCCGGGATCCAACCATTTGATTACAACCATTTGATCAACCGTTCAATTAACATTTTGAAAATCCATTTGATTTAGTAATTGGTTACAGTCAACAGTGCTCAAAATGGCTAGTGCTAAAGAGTTTGTACAGTCACCATCTATGGAAGTTCTAGAAACTTTTAAAAAAGATATGTTAATGCAGATAGCACAAGAGTTACAGTTAGAGGTGAAAAGGTCAACACGTAAACATGAACTTAAAAGGCTTATTGTTGAACAGTTAGTTGATGAAGATGTTTTACCTGATAGTTGTTTAGAAGTGTATAAGCCTCTACCAATGGAACCTTCTGGGCAATATGAGATCAGGCGATTAGAAATTGAAAGAGAGCTAAAACTTAGAGAATTTGAAGCTCAACAACGAAAGGAAGAGCTTGAAGCTCAACAGCGAAAAGAAGAGCTTGAAGCTCAACAACGAAAAGAAGAGCTTGAAGCTCAACAGCGAAAAGAAGAGCTTGAAGCTCAACAACGAAAAGAAGAGCTTGAAGCTCAACAGCGAAAAGAAGAGCTTGAAGCTCAACAGTGAAAAGAAGAGCTTGAAGCTCAAGCTCAAAAGGAAGAGCGAGCGCTTAAACATGAAAGAGAAATGAGAGCTTTAGAACTCAATGCCCGTAGAATTGCCCATGAAGAGTCCATTGCTACCAAATTTGATTTGGGTCAAAATGTGTGACTGGTACCACCTTTCAATGAATCAGAAGTTGATAAGTACTTTCAACACTTTGAAAGAGTAGCTCAAAATTTGAAATGGCCTATAGACCAGTGGCCTTTATTGCTGCAAAGTGTTTTGAGGGGAAAGGCCAAGGAGGCATACACGGCTTTGCCAATTTCTGAATGTGTAGACTATAACTCTGTCAAAAATGCTATTTTGAAAGCATATGAGTTGGTACCAGAAGCATATCGTCAAAAATTCAGAAATTATCGTAAACAAGAAAGTCAAACTCATGTTGAATTTGCCCATGAGAAAGAAGTGTATTTTGACAGATGGTGTAATTCTAGGGAAGTAGGTACAGACTTTGAAAAACTTAGGCAAGTTATTTTGATTGAAGAGTTCAAAAGTTGTGTTCGTGATGACATTAAAACCTATCTAGATGAACAGAAAGTTGAAAATTTGGCAAAAGCAGCAGCTTATGCTGATGATTATGCGCTAACTCACAAGTCCACTTTCAACAATAATAAGTCCTTTGGCCCTGCTAAAAAGTCGTATCCAGAAATAGGAAAGAAATCTGAAAATGTAGCTCCAGAAAAGAGTTCAGATAAGGGTCAAACTTCAAATCAGACTATGAGTAAGGATAGGAAGCCCAGATCCTTTGCTCCTGTGTGCCATTATTGTAAGAAACCTGGGCATGTTATGTCTGACTGTTGGCTCTTAAAGAAGAGAAGAGAAAAGGAGGCAACGCCCAACGCCTTTGTGTCTAACAAGTCTAACTGGCGTTCAAATCCCAATAGAGCAGAGTCTAGTATTGGTTTAGACAAGTCTGAGATTATTAGGGAAGAGTTCAAACCTTTTGTGTCTGAGGGTTTTGTATCCTTGGAAAGTAGTTCCAGTCAGGTCCCCATTAAGATATTAAGAGACACTGGAGCTACTCAGTCCTTACTTTTAGAAGGTGTATTGCCATTGAGTATAAGCACATCTACTGGTGAGAGTGTCATTGCTCAAGGTATTGAAGGAGGCTGTGTGAACGTTCCCTTGCATAAGGTCAAGTTAGTATCAGACTTAGTTACTGGTTCTGTTGTTGTGGGTACCAGGCCCACTTTACCCATTAAAGGGGTATCTTTGTTGTTGGGAAATGATCTTGCAGGTGGAAAGGTAGTTGCTGATCCTAAGGTTACTTCTAAGCCGATCACTTTGGTTAGCACTGAGAAATTAGAAGAGGTTATTCCTGGTATTTTTCCCTCCTGTGCTGTGACTCGAGCTATGGCCAAAAAGGCCCAAGAAGAACCAAAAGATTGTAAACAATCTACAGATGTCTTAGTTGATTTGTCAGATACATTCTTAAACAACTATGACCATGATGTGCAGAATTCTAGTGATACAAATCCCAAGGCCAGGGTAGATTCTGAAAAACAAGACTCAATTGACTGTCAAGATGTATCACTTTCAAAATCAAAATTGATTTCAGAGCAGGAAAATGACCCTGAATTAGCTCCTTTATTCAAGTTGGTCTTGCCACCAGTAGAGCTAGATAAGGTCCCTGTAGGCTATTATGTCAGAAATGGTGTGCTTATGCGAAAGTGGAGGCCACCAAATATCCCTGCATCTGAAGAATGGTCAGTAGTACACCAGATTGTTGTGCCAAAAGTGTACCAAAGTGAGATATTAAAATTGGCTCATGAATCTCCAATGGGTGGCCATTTAGGCATCAACAAAACTTACAACAAGATAACCAAACATTTCTATTGGCCTCAAATTCGGCACTGTGTGGCAGAATTTTGCAAGACTTGTCACATTTGTCAAATGGTAGGAAAGCCAAACCAAAAAATTCCTGTAGCTCCTCTCAAACCCATTCCAGCATTTGAGGAACCATGTATCAAAGTGATAATTGACTGTGTAGGTCCCTTACCAAAAACTAAATCCAGAAACCAATATCTTTTGACCATTATGTGCGCCTCAACCAGATTTCCCGAAGCCATACCATTGACCAACATAACAGCTTCCAAAATCTCAAAAGCTCTGGTTAATTTCTTTACTTTAGTTGGCTTACCAAAAGAGATCCAGTCAGATCAAGGGTCAAATTTTATGTCAGGACTATTTCAACAGGTTGTATTTCAGTTAGGTGCCAAACAGATCAAATCTAGTGCTTATCACTCAGAATCCCAAGGTGCACTTGAAAGGTTCCATTCCACTTTGAAGAATATGATTAGGACATATTGTTTAGACAATGAAAAAGACTGGGATGAAGGCATCAGCTTATTATTGTTTGCAGTTAGAGAATCTGTTCAAGAGTCTTTAGGCTTTAGTCCCTTTGAGTTGGTCTTTGGCCATTCAGTCCGTGGTCCTCTCAAGCTGTTGAAGGAAAATTGGTTATCTGAGAACACCGAGAGCCTAAATCTGTTAGACTATGTCTCGAAGTTCAGAGATAAGTTGAAGAAGGCTTGTGAGCTGGCGCAACAAAATTTGAAAAATTCTCAGTCAAAAATGAAGATGCTTTATGATAGGAAGTCGCAAAACCGTACTTTCAAACCAGGTGACAAGGTTTTAGTGTTACTACCTGTCCAGGGAAATACGTTACAGGCCAGATATCACGGGCCATACAAAGTGTTAAAGAGAGTAGGTGACCTGGACTATATCATTGAAACCCCGGACAGAAGAAAGTCAACCCAACTATGTCATGTGAATATGGTAAAACCATACTTTGAAAGGGGTGTGAAAAAGCCTGTTATGGTTACTGACTGTAATATAGAAAGTAACAGTAATCAGGAGCACGAAATATGGGACGACACTCCTGATCTTGATGTTGAATGTAAAATTAGGTTGAGTAATTCTGAGATCCTTGATGATTTGGAAACCAAGCTGAGTCATGTACCACCAGATAAGAGGGTTCCACTCATTGAATTGCTCTTAAAGTACAAGTCAGTGTTCCCAAATGCCCCTAATAGGACAAATATACTCATGCATGATGTCGATGTCGGCGATGCCCGTCCGATCAAACAGCATCCGTATCGGGTAAATCCTATCAAACTCGAAAAATTAAGGCAGGAAGTGCAATATATGCTAGAAAAAGATATAATTGAACCAAGTCAAAGTAGTTGGGCATCTCCTTGTGTTTTGGTCCCGAAACCAGACGGTTCAATCAGATATTGCACTGACTACAGAAAAGTCAATGTTTTGAGTAAAACGGATTCCTTCCCTATCCCAAGGATGGAAGACTGTATTGATCGGATTGGCAATGCCAAATACATCACAAAGTGTGATTTACTGAAAGGATATTGGTGTGTGCCTCTTACTGAGCGGGCCAAAGAAATATCAGCCTTCGTGACCCCTGATGGTCTATATCAGTACAAGGTGATGCCATTTGGCATGAAGAACTCCCAAGCCACATTTCAAAGACTAATGAATATATGTTTAAAAGACTTAGAAGGTGTTGAAGTGTATGTGAATGATATTGTCATCTTTAGTGATACTTGGGAAGAACATTTAAAAAGGCTTGAACAAGTCTTGTTTCGGCTCAAAGAGGCAAACCTCACTGTAAATTTGTCAAAGAGTGACTTTGTAAAAGCAAAGGTTGTGTACTTAGGGCATGTAGTAGGTCATGGAGTTGTGACACCAATCAAAGCTAAAGTGAAAAGCATCATTGACTATCCCATTCCTGAAAATAAGAAAAGCTTAATGAGGTTCCTTGGAATGGCGGGATATTATAGAAAATTTTGCAAAAACTTTTCAGAGGTCACTGCTCCACTGACTGAACTACTGAAAAAGAATGTAAAATATCACTGGTCAGAGACTTGTCAAAAATCATTTGACAAAGTAAAGAACCTTCTCTGTTTAGAGCCCGTACTAACTGCCCCGGACTTCAGTAAACCTTTCCAACTGGCTGTAGACGCCAGTGATGTGGGTGCAGGTGCAGTTTTACTGCAATGTGATAATGAAGATATTGAACATCCCATCTGCTACTTTTCAAAAAAATTTAATGTTCATCAAAAGAACTACTCTACAATAGAAAAAGAATGTTTAGCACTCATTTTGGCCATCCAGCATTTTGACATATACATATCTTCATCGTCAAAACCCACCGTTGTATACACAGATCACAATCCACTAGTCTTCTTGCACAAAATGAAAAACAAAAATAGAAGATTATTGAACTGGAGTTTAATGTTGCAAGAACACAATCTTCAAATAGAACATGTTAAAGGAAAGGATAATATCTGTGCGGACGCCCTGTCCAGAAGCTATATTTAATGTGTGATTTATATACCTGTAATTAGTAAGTTTATAAAAGTTATACATGGTATCAATTTTACTTTTGTATTAGACAAAAATGTTTTGTAAAATGTTATTACCTGTGTTTGTATACATCATGAAAATCTCTTGTAAAATTTTGTAATCCCTTGGTTTCCAAAATTTTTCTTTAAGGGGGGAGGTGTTACATATATTGGACACTATATTAGTACATTGTATATTACATATATTAGGCACTATATTAGTGCATTGTTTAATTTAAGCTTTATGTTTATACATTGTCATAAAAGATAATTGTGTTGTTGGTTCTTTTTGTGTGTTGACATTTAAAGTAAGGGAGTTATTGACTTTTGTGTTTTAGTGTTTATTGATCTGTTCACAGACTGGGGGAAATCCCTCCCTCAGTGGTTATGTTAGATTTGGGGAAACCCAATTACCAGTAATTTCTAGAACTTCCTCCTTTGGCCTAGATGGCTCAAGCTTTTTTTTTGAGTTGGTTCTGTACAATTCCAGAGAAATCTGTGAATGTATATAAGGAATGTACATCTGACCACAAGTGAACTTTGTATTCGCTTGCTATAAGGAGAGCTATTGTGTTTTGGAGTATAATATATGCTTATATCACTGTGAACTTTTACTGGAGTGAACTGGATACATCATCTGGACAGATTTATTGTACTTTGGATATTTTGGATATTGTACATTCATATAACAGAGGGTGAATTTACTGCATTTTGGACATTGTCCACATCTTGGAACAGACAGTACAGTTGTGTTAACTCTCTAAATATCTTCAGACAGACATTCTGTGTGACTGGATATATAAAGAATAGCAGGACAAGAACCTTTTGTGTTGTTGAGTGTGAGACAGGTCACAAGATATAGATATCCGTGTGTGAGTGAACATTGGACAGATCACAGGACAGACCACAGGACATTGGATAGACCACAGAATATACTACAGGACGGATTATGGAACAGATTGCTGGATACGGCGGATAAACTTAACTCTTAATCTCAGTGATCAGGTCAGCTAGATCTTGTTATTGTATTAGTGTGTTTGGTTAAGAGCATACCAGTTGACTGTAATCATTATTGTTGACTATTAAATAAATTTGTTAAGTTTAACTTTTTGCTTTTTCTGTTACAACTTAAAGACAACCGGTAATTGCTACCGTGCTTGCCCGTGACCGTAACAGGAAAATTGGGGGCTCGTCCGGGATCCAACCATTTGATTACAACCATTTGATCAACCGTTCAATTAACATTTTGAAAATCCATTTGATTTAGTAATTGGTTACAGTCAACAGTGCTCAAAATGGCTAGTGCTAAAGAGTTTGTACAGTCACCATCTATGGAAGTTCTAGAAACTTTTAAAAAAGATATGTTAATGCAGATAGCACAAGAGTTACAGTTAGAGGTGAAAAGGTCAACACGTAAACATGAACTTAAAAGGCTTATTGTTGAACAGTTAGTTGATGAAGATGTTTTACCTGATAGTTGTTTAGAAGTGTATAAGCCTCTACCAATGGAACCTTCTGGGCAATATGAGATCAGGCGATTAGAAATTGAAAGAGAGCTAAAACTTAGAGAATTTGAAGCTCAACAACGAAAAGAAGAGCTTGAAGCTCAACAGCGAAAAGAAGAGCTTGAAGCTCAACAACGAAAAGAAGAGCTTGAAGCTCAACAGAGAAAAGAAGAGCTTGAAGCTCAACAGCGAAAAGAAGAGCTTGAAGCTCAAGCTCAAAAGGAAGAGCGAGCGCTTAAACATGAAAGAGAAATGAGAGCTTTAGAACTCAATGCCCGTAGAATTGCCCATGAAGAGTCCATTGCTACCAAATTTGATTTGGGTCAAAATGTGCGACTGGTACCACCTTTCAATGAATCAGAAGTTGATAAGTACTTTCAACACTTTGAAAGAGTAGCTCAAAATTTGAAATGGCCTATAGACCAGTGGCCTTTATTGCTGCAAAGTGTTTTGAGGGGAAAGGCCCAGGAGGCATACACGGCTTTGCCAATTTCTGAATGTGTAGACTATAACTCTGTCAAAAATGCTATTTTGAAAGCATATGAGTTGGTACCAAAAGCATATCGTCAAAAATTCAGAAATTATCGTAAACAAGAAAGTCAAACTCATGTTGAATTTGCCCATGAGAAAGAAGTGTATTTTGACAGATGGTGTAATTCTAGGGAAGTAGGTACAGACTTTGAAAAACTTAGGCAAGTTATTTTGATTGAAGAGTTCAAAAGGTGTGTTCGTGATGACATTAAAACCTATCTAGATGAACAGAAAGTTGAAAATTTGGCAAAAGCAGCAGCTTATGCTGATGATTATGCGCTAACTCACAAGTCCACTTTCAACAAGAATAAGTCCTTTGGCCCTGCTAAAAAGTCGTATCCAGAAATAGGCAAGAAATCTGAAAATGTAGCTCCAGAAAAGAGTTCAGATAAGGGTCAAACCTCAAATTAGACTATGAGTAAGGATAGGAAGCCCAGATCCTTTGCTCCTGTTTGCCACTATTGTAAGAAACCTGGGTATGTTATGTCTGACTGTTGGCTCTTAAAGAAGAGAAGAGAAAAGGAGGCAACGCCCAACGCCTTTGTGTCTAGCAAGTCTAACTGGCGTTCAAATCCCAATAGAGCAGAGTCTAGTATTGGTTTAGACAAGTCTGAGATTATTAGGGAAGAGTTCAAACCTTTTGTGTCTGAGGGTTTTGTATCCTTGGAAAGTAGTTCCAGTCAGGTCCCCATTAAGATATTAAGAGACACTGGAGCTACTCAGTCCTTACTTTTAGAAGGTGTATTGCCATTGAGTATAAGCACATCTACTGGTGAGAGTGTCATTGCTCAAGGTATTGAAGGAGGCTGTGTGAACGTTCCCTTGCATAAGGTCAAGTTAGTATCAGACTTAGTTACTGGTTCTGTTGTTGTGGGTACCAGGCCCACTTTACCCATTAAAGGGGTATCTTTGTTGTTGGGAAATGATCTTGCAGGTGGAAAGGTAGTTGCTGATCCTAAGGTTACTTCTAAGCCGATCACTTTGGTTAGCACTGAGAAATTAGAAGAGGTTATTCCTGGTATTTTTCCCTCCTGTGCTGTGACTCGAGCTATGGCCAAAAAGGCCCAAGAAGAACCAAAAGATTGTAAACAATCTACAGATGTCTTAGTTGATTTGTCAGATACATTCTTAAACAACTATGACCATGATGTGCAGAATTCTAGTGATACAAATCCCAAGGCCAGGGTAGATTCTGAAAAACAAGACTCAATTGACTGTCAAGATGTATCACTTTCAAAATCAAAATTGATTTCAGAGCAGGAAAATGACCCTGAATTAGCTCCTTTATTCAAGTTGGTCTTGCCACCAGTAGAGCTAGATAAGGTCCCTGTAGGCTATTATGTCAGAAATGGTGTGCTTATGCGAAAGTGGAGGCCACCAAATATCCCTGCATCTGAAGAATGGTCAGTAGTACACCAGATTGTTGTGCCAAAAGTGTACCAAAGTGAGATATTAAAATTGGCTCATGAATCTCCAATGGGTGGCCATTTAGGCATCAACAAAACTTACAACAAGATAACCAAACATTTCTATTGGCCTCAAATTCGGCACTGTGTGGCAGAATTTTGCAAGACTTGTCACATTTGTCAAATGGTAGGAAAGCCAAACCAAAAAATTCCTGTAGCTCCTCTCAAACCCATTCCAGCATTTGAGGAACCATTTAGCAAAGTGATAATTGACTGTGTAGGTCCCTTACCAAAAACTAAATCCAGAAACCAATATCTTTTGACCATTATGTGCGCCTCAACCAGATTTCCCGAAGCCATACCATTGACCAATATCACAGCTCCCAAAATCTCAAAAGCTCTGGTTAATTTCTTTACTTTAGTTGGCTTACCAAAAGAGATCCAGTCAGATCAAGGGTCAAATTTTATGTCAGGACTATTTCAACAGGTTGTATTTCAGTTAGGTGCCAAACAGATCAAATCTAGTGCTTATCAACCAGAATCCCAAGGTGCACTTGAAAGGTTCCATTCCACTTTGAAGAATATGATTAGGACATATTGTTTAGACAATGAAAAAGACTGGGATGAAGGCATCAGCTTATTAATGTTTGCAGTTAGAGAATCTGTTCAAGAGTCTTTAGGCTTTAGTCCCTTTGAGTTGGTCTTTGGCCATTCAGTCCGTGGTCCTCTCAAGCTGTTGAAGGAAAATTGGTTATCTGAGAACACCGAGAGCCTAAATCTGTTAGACTATGTCTCGAAGTTCAGACATAAGTTGAAGAAGGCTTGTGAGCTGGCGCAACAAAATTTGAAAAATTCTCAGTCAAAAATGAAGATGCTTTATGATAGGAAGTCGCAAAACCGTACTTTCAAACCAGGTGACAAGGTTTTAGTGTTACTACCTGTCCAGGGAAATACGTTACAGGCCAGATATCACGGGCCATACAAAGTGTTAAAGAGAGTAGGTGACCTGGACTATATCATTGAAACCCCGGACAGAAGAAAGTCAACCCAACTATGTCATGTGAATATGGTAAAACCATACTTTGAAAGGGGTGTGAAAAAGCCTGTTATGGTTACTGACTGTAATATAGAAAGTAACAGTAATCAGGAGCACGAAATATGGGACGACACTCCTGATCTTGATGTTGAATGTAAAATTAGGTTGAGTAATTCTGAGATCCTTGATGATTTGGAAACCAAGCTGAGTCATGTACCACCAGATAAGAGGGTTCCACTCATTGAATTGCTCTTAAAGTACAAGTCAGTGTTCCCAAATGCCCCTAATAGGACAAATATACTCATGCATGATGTCGATGTCGGCGATGCCCGTCCGATCAAACAGCATCCGTATCGGGTAAATCCTATGAAACTCGAAAAATTAAGGCAGGAAGTGCAATATATGCTAGAAAAAGATATAATTGAACCAAGTCAAAGTAGTTGGGCATCTCCTTGTGTTTTGGTCCCGAAACCAGACGGTTCAATCAGATATTGCACTGACTACAGAAAAGTCAATGTTTTGAGTAAAACGGATTCCTTCCCTATCCCAAGGATGGAAGACTGTATTGATCGGATTGGCAATGCCAAATACATCACAAAGTGTGATTTACTGAAAGGATATTGGTGTGTGCCTCTTACTGAGCGGGCCAAAGAAATATCAGCCTTCGTGACCCCTGATGGTCTATATCAGTACAAGGTGATGCCATTTGGCATGAAGAACTCCCAAGCCACATTTCAAAGACTAATGAATATATGTTTAAAAGACTTAGAAGGTGTTGAAGTGTATGTGGATGATATTGTCATCTTTAGTGATACTTGGGAAGAACATTTAAAAAGGCTTGAACAAGTCTTGTTTCGGCTCAAAGAGGCAAACCTCACTGTAAATTTGTTAAAGAGTGACTTTGTAAAAGCAAAGGTTGTGTACTAGGGCATGTAGTAGGTCATGGAGTTGTGACACCAATCAAAGCTTAAGTGAAAAGCATCATTGACTATCCCATTCCTGAAAATAAGAAAAGCTTAATGAGGTTCCTTGGAATGGCGGGATATTATAGAAAATTTTGCAAAAACTTTTCAGAGGTCACTGCTCCACTGACTGAACTACTGAAAAAGAATGTAAAATATCACTGGTCAGAGACTTGTCAAAAATCATTTGACAAAGTAAAGAACCTTCTCTGTTTAGAGCCCGTACTAACTGCCCCGGACTTCAGTAAACCTTTCCAACTGGCTGTAGACGCCAGTGATGTGGGTGCAGGTGCAGTTTTACTGCAATGTGATAATGAAGATATTGAACATCCCATCTGCTACTTTTCAAAAAAATTTAATGTTCATCAAAAGAACTACTCTACAATAGAAAAAGAATGTTTAGCACTCATTTTGGCCATCCAGCATTTTGACATATACATATCTTCATCGTCAAAACCCACCATTGTATACACAGATCACAATCCACTAGTCTTCTTGCACAAAATGAAAAACAAAAATAGAAGATTATTGAACTGGAGTTTAATGTTGCAAGAACACAATCTTCAAATAGAACATGTTAAAGGAAAGGATAATATCTGTGCGGACGCCCTGTCCAGAAGCTATATTTAATGTGTGATTTATATACCTGTAATTAGTAAGTTTATAAAAGTTATACATGGTATCAATTTTACTTTTGTATTAGACAAAAATGTTTTGTAAAATGTTATTACCTGTGTTTGTATACATCATGAAAATCTCTTGTAAAATTTTGTAATCCCTTGGTTTCCAAAATTTTTCTTTAAGGGGGGAGGTGTTACATATATTGGACACTATATTAGTACATTGTATATTACATATATTAGGCACTATATTAGTGCATTGTTTAATTTAATATACAAGACACAGGTATACATGTGTCCAGTCACTACTACTAGTTCACTTATAAAGTGTTTGTGGCCTTATACTGTTATGTTTATTAACACACAACTGTATTTCGACAATCAAGTGAGTTGTCTCATCAGAGGCTGGAGATTTCACCAAGTCCTATCCCTGAAGTACTTTTTCAATGGTGCAATTGCACCTGTGCATTGCACCGGTGCAGGCGCAGGTGCAGCACTGCTTTTTGGCGCAGTTTGCACTTAGTGACCTATTGATTAGTAAATGTCTAGATTTGATATTCTGGATGTGCAGTAAGTGTATATAAACTCTCAATTCTTTAATAATTTAGAGTTTATTCTTTTTAAATGGGATATATTAGTGGTACATATTATTCTTTTATTCTGTATGGATAAATAATGAATAACAGTCCACTGTGTGTCACCTATGGATCTTGGGTTTTTTATATGTTGACCAAAAGTCTAATGGTGTTTTTAGTCTAAGGTGCAATATCCATAGTGTTATTTACACTCTTTACTGGATTTATGACTAAAAATTTTGACTTTAAAGTTCAGGCCAATACTTAAGTGCCATGTTTTTATTAATAACAGGTGTAGAGCCAAGCGACTGTGGTAAGTCTCATTGAGTCCATGGTAAGTATTGGGACTGCATTTTCAGTATTATACTGATAGGTCCATCTCTTTAACACAATAGAACACAAAAGTAATTAATATCTTCTTTTGTATATTTAATATGTTTCAGACTTTAATTTATATATCAATATATTCAAAATGGAATAAATATCAGGATTCTCCTAAATATCTTATAGGAGAGCAGCACAATTAATGATAAAGTTAATTCATTACCGAATGATGTAATTAAATCATTCTGTAAAAAATAAACATAATATATCATACTATTAAATGTGAATAAAGAATAAACAAAGAGTTATTAGTCTTTGTTTATGTGTTGTTTTATTCATTATCCTTGATAATATCACAATAATTCACTATATTGTGTGTTTTTAATAGTAAACTTTATTTGGCTTGTGCAATGGCTATGTTACTCCAGGCCTACTGTTGCACAAAAATGAACTGGTAGCTATGGTTGTGACGTCATAAGGCCCATGAATCATTATTACATCACAGGATGTCTCTATTACATCACAGAGGTGAAATATTACGATAAAAATGTGATTTTGGAATTTTTATGTAATTTTTCTTATATTGCACCTAACAACTGTGTGTGCAATATTTTAGTCACTCTGATTATTTAACAGATACCATATAGGAAATAAAACAAGGAACACTAGCATTCTGAGTGTGATGAAATGCTAAAAATGATACACAGTTAAATAAATCAATTGATTAATGCTGACTGGATGTATTGCTCCAATATTCCACATCCACCACCTTTCACACTTTGTTTCTGTGCGTAGGTTTAGGTGTGTTGTATTTTAGAGAACACCATTCCAGAATTGAGAATCTTAGATCATTTACAGATTGTCCCTTGTCCACCCCCTTGTGACAAGGGACAATCTGTAAATGATCTAAGATTCTCAATTCTGGAATGGTGTTCTCTAAAATACAACACACCTAAACCTACGCACAGAAACAAAGTGTGAAAGGTGGTGGATGTGGAATATTGGAGCAATACATCCAGTCAGCATTAATCAATTGATTTATTTAACTGTGTATCATTTTTAGCATTTCATCACACTCAGAATGCTAGTGTTCCTTGTTTCATTGTTTAATTTAAGCTTTATGTTTATACATTGTCATAAAAGATAATTGTGTTGTTGGTTCTTTTTGTGTGTTGACATTTAAAGTAAGGGAGTTATTGACTTTTGTGTTTTCGTGTTTATTGATCTGTTCACAGACTGGGGGAAATCCCTCCCTCAGTGTTTATGTTAGATTTGGGGAAACCCAATTACCAGTAATTTCTAGAACTTCCTCCTTTGGCCTAGATGGCTCAAGCTTTTTTCTTGAGTTGGTTCTGTACAATTCCAGAGAAATCTGTGAATGTATATAAGGAATGTACATCTGACCACAAGTGAACTTTGTATTCGCTTGCTATAAGGAGAGCTATTGTTTTTTGGAGTATAATATATGCTTATATCACTGTGAACTTTTACTGGAGTGAACTGGATACATCATCTGGACAGATTTATTGTACTTTGGATATTTTGGATATTGTACATTCATATAACAGAGGGTGAATTTACTGCATTTTGGACATTGTCCACATCTTGGAACAGACAGTACAGTTGTGTTAACTCTCTAAATATCTTCAGACAGACATTCTGTGTGACTGGATATATAAAGAATAGCAGGACAAGAACCTTTTGTGTTGTTGAGTGTGAGACAGGTCACAAGATATAGATATCCGTGTGTGAGTGAACATTGGACAGATCACAGGACAGACCACAGGACATTGGATAGACCACAGAATATACTACAGGACGGATTATGGAACAGATTGCTGGATACGGCGGATAAACTTAACTCTTAATCTCAGTGGTCAGGTCAGCTAGATCTTGTTATTGTATTAGTGTGTTTGGTTAAGAGCATACCAGTTGACTGTAATCATTATTGTTGACTATTAAATAAATTTGTTAAGTTTAACTTTTTGCTTTTTCTGTTACAACTTAAAGACAACCGGTAATTGCTACCGTGCTTGCCCGTGACCATAACAGGAAAATTGGGGGCTCGTCCGGGATCCAACCATTTGATTACAACCATTTGATCAACCGTTCAATTAACATTTTGAAAATCCATTTGATTTAGTAATTGGTTACAGTCAACAGTGCTCAAAATGGCTAGTGCTAAAGAGTTTGTACAGTCACCATCTATGGAAGTTCTAGAAACTTTTAAAAAAGATATGTTAATGCAGATAGCACAAGAGTTACAGTTAGAGGTGAAAAGGTCAACACGTAAACATGAACTTAAAAGGCTTATTGTTGAACAGTTAGTTGATGAAGATGTTTTACCTGATAGTTGTTTAGAAGTGTATAAGCCTCTACCAATGGAACCTTCTGGGCAATATGAGATCAGGCGATTAGAAATTGAAAGAGAGCTAAAACTTAGAGAATTTGAAGCTCAACAACGAAAAGAAGAGCTTGAAGCTCAACAGCGAAAAGAAGAGCTTGAAGCTCAACAACGAAAAGAAGAGCTTGAAGCTCAACAGCGAAAAGAAGAGCTTGAAGCTCAACAACGAAAAGAAGAGCTTGAAGCTCAACAGCAAAAAGAAGAGCTTGAAGCTCAACAGCGAAAAGAAGAGCTTGAAGCTCAAGCTCAAAAGGAAGAGCGAGCGCTTAAACATGAAAGAGAAATGAGAGCTTTAGAACTCAATGCCTGTAGAATTGCCCATGAAGAGTCCATTGCTACCAAATTTGATTTGGGTCAAAATGTGCGACTGGTACCACCTTTCAATGAATCAGAAGTTGATAAGTACTTTCAACACTTTGAAAGAGTAGCTCAAAATTTGAAATGGCCTATAGACCAGTGGCCTTTATTGCTGCAAAGTGTTTTGAGGGGAAAGGCCCAGGAGGCATACACGGCTTTGCCAATTTCTGAATGTGTAGACTATAACTCTGTCAAAAATGCTATTTTGAAAGCATATGAGTTGGTACCAAAAGCATATCGTCAAAAATTCAGAAATTATCGTAAACAAGAAAGTCAAACTCATGTTGAATTTGCCCATGAGAAAGAAGTGTATTTTGACAGATGGTGTAATTCTAGGGAAGTAGGTACAGACTTTGAAAAACTTAGGCAAGTTATTTTGATTGAAGAGTTCAAAAGGTGTGTTCGTGATGACATTAAAACCTATCTAGATGAACAGAAAGTTGAAAATTTGGCAAAAGCAGCAGCTTATGCTGATGATTATGCGCTAACTCACAAGTCCACTTTCAACAAGAATAAGTCCTTTGGCCCTGCTAAAAAGTCGTATCCAGAAATAGGCAAGAAATCTGAAAATGTAGCTCCAGAAAAGAGTTCAGATAAGGGTCAAACCTCAAATTAGACTATGAGTAAGGATAGAAAGCCCAGATCCTTTGCTCCTGTTTGCCACTATTGTAAGAAACCTGGGCATGTTATGTCTGACTGTTGGCTCTTAAAGAAGAGAAGAGAAAAGGAGGCAACGCCCAACGCCTTTGTGTCTAGCAAGTCTAACTGGCGTTCAAATCCCAATAGAGCAGAGTCTAGTATTGGTTTAGACAAGTCTGAGATTATTAGGGAAGAGTTCAAACCTTTTGTGTCTGAGGGTTTTGTATCCTTGGAAAGTAGTTCCAGTCAGGTCCCCATTAAGATATTAAGAGACACTGGAGCTACTCAGTCCTTACTTTTAGAAGGTGTATTGCCATTGAGTATAAGCACATCTACTGGTGAGAGTGTCATTGCTCAAGGTATTGAAGGAGGCTGTGTGAACGTTCCCTTGCATAAGGTCAAGTTAGTATCAGACTTAGTTACTGGTTCTGTTGTTGTGGGAACCAGGCCCACTTTACCCATTAAAGGGGTATCTTTGTTGTTGGGAAATGATCTTGCAGGTGGAAAGGTAGTTGCTGATCCTAAGGTTACTTCTAAGCCGATCACTTTGGTTAGCACTGAGAAATTAGAAGAGGTTATTCCTGGTATTTTTCCCTCCTGTGCTGTGACTCGAGCTATGGCCAAAAAGGCCCAAGAAGAACCAAAAGATTGTAAACAATCTACAGATGTCTTAGTTGATTTGTCAGATACATTCTTAAACAACTATGACCATGATGTGCAGAATTCTAGTGATACAAATCCCAAGGCCAGGGTAGATTCTGAAAAACAAGACTCAATTGACTGTCAAGATGTATCACTTTCAAAATCAAAATTGATTTCAGAGCAGGAAAATGACCCTGAATTAGCTCCTTTATTCAAGTTGGTCTTGCCACCAGTAGAGCTAGATAAGGTCCCTGTAGGCTATTATGTCAGAAATGGTGTGCTTATGCGAAAGTGGAGGCCACCAAATATCCCTGCACCTGAAGAATGGTCAGTAGTACACCAGATTGTTGTGCCAAAAGTGTACCAAAGTGAGATATTAAAATTGGCTCATGAATCTCCAATGGGTGGCCATTTAGGCATCAACAAAACTTACAACAAGATAACCAAACATTTCTATTGGCCTCAAATTCGGCACTGTGTGGCAGAATTTTGCAAGACTTGTCACATTTGTCAAATGGTAGGAAAGCCAAACCAAAAAATTCCTGTAGCTCCTCTCAAACCCATTCCAGCATTTGAGGAACCATTTAGCAAAGTGATAATTGACTGTGTAGGTCCCTTACCAAAAACTAAATCCAGAAACCAATATGTTTTGACCATTATGTGCGCCTCAACCAGATTTCCCGAAGCCATACCATTGACCAACATCACAGCTCCCAAAATCTCAAAAGCTCTGGTTAATTTCTTTACTTTAGTTGGCTTACCAAAAGAGATCCAGTCAGATCAAGGGTCAAATTTTATGTCAGGACTATTTCAACAGGTTGTATTTCAGTTAGGTGCCAAACAGATCAAATCTAGTGCTTATCACCCAGAATCCCAAGGTGCACTTGAAAGGTTCCATTCCACTTTGAAGAATATGATTAGGACATATTGTTTAGACAATGAAAAAGACTGGGATGAAGGCATCAGCTTATTAATGTTTGCAGTTAGAGAATCTGTTCAAGAGTCTTTAGGCTTTAGTCCCTTTGAGTTGGTCTTTGGCCATTCAGTCCGTGGTCCTCTCAAGCTGTTGAAGGAAAATTGGTTATCTGAGAACACCGAGAGCCTAAATCTGTTAGACTATGTCTCGAAGTTCAGAGATAAGTTGAAGAAGGCTTGTGAGCTGGCGCAACAAAATTTGAAAAATTCTCAGTCAAAAATGAACATGCTTTATGATAGGAAGTCGCAAAACCGTACTTTCAAACCAGGTGACAAGGTTTTAGTGTTACTACCTGTCCAGGGAAATACGTTACAGGCCAGATATCACGGGCCATACAAAGTGTTAAAGAGAGTAGGTGACCTGGACTATATCATTGAAACCCCGGACAGAAGAAAGTCAACCCAACTATGTCATGTGAATATGGTAAAACCATACTTTGAAAGGGGTGTGAAAAAGCCTGTTATGGTTACTGACTGTAATATAGAAAGTAACAGTAATCAGGAGCACGAAATATGGGACGACACTCCTGATCTTGATGTTGAATGTAAAATTAGGTTGAGTAATTCTGAGATCCTTGATGATTTGGAAACCAAGCTGAGTCATGTACCACCAGATAAGAGGGTTCCACTCATTGAATTGCTCTTAAAGTACAAGTCAGTGTTCCCAAATGCCCCTAATAGGACAAATATACTCATGCATGATGTCGATGTCGGCGATGCCCGTCCGATCAAACAGCATCCGTATCGGGTAAATCCTATCAAACTCGAAAAATTAAGGCAGGAAGTGCAATATATGCTAGAAAAAGATATAATTGAACCAAGTCAAAGTAGTTGGGCATCTCCTTGTGTTTTGGTCCCGAAACCAGACGGTTCAATCAGATATTGCACTGACTACAGAAAAGTCAATGTTTTGAGTAAAACGGATTCCTTCCCTATCCCAAGGATGGAAGACTGTATTGATCGGATTGGCAATGCCAAATACATCACAAAGTGTGATTTACTGAAAGGATATTGGTGTGTGCCTCTTACTGAGCGGGCCAAAGAAATATCAGCCTTCGTGACCCCTGATGGTCTATATCAGTACAAGGTGATGCCATTTGGCATGAAGAACTCCCAAGCCACATTTCAAAGACTAATGAATATATGTTTAAAAGACTTAGAAGGTGTTGAAGTGTATGTGGATGATATTGTCATCTTTAGTGATACTTGGGAAGAACATTTAAAAAGGCTTGAACAAGTCTTGTTTCGGCTCAAAGAGGCAAACCTCACTGTAAATTTGTCAAAGAGTGACTTTGTAAAAGCAAAGGTTGTGTACTTAGGGCATGTAGTAGGTCATGGAGTTGTGACACCAATCAAAGCTTAAGTGAAAAGCATCATTGACTATCCCATTCCTGAAAATAAGAAAAGCTTAATGAGGTTCCTTGGAATGGCGGGATATTATAGAAAATTTTGCAAAAACTTTTCAGAGGTCACTGCTCCACTGACTGAACTACTGAAAAAGAATGTAAAATATCACTGGTCAGAGACTTGTCAAAAATCATTTGACAAAGTAAAGAACCTTCTCTGTTTAGAGCCCGTACTAACTGCCCCGGACTTCAGTAAACCTTTCCAACTGGCTGTAGACGCCAGTGATGTGGGTGCAGGTGCAGTTTTACTGCAATGTGATAATGAAGATATTGAACATCCCATCTGCTACTTTTCAAAAAAATTTAATGTTCATCAAAAGAACTACTCTACAATAGAAAAAGAATGTTTAGCACTCATTTTGGCCATCCAGCATTTTGACATATACATATCTTCATCGTCAAAACCCACCGTTGTATACACAGATCACAATCCTTTAGTCTTCTTGCACAAAATGAAAAACAAAAATAGAAGATTATTGAACTGGAGTTTAATGTTGCAAGAACACAATCTTCAAATAGAACATGTTAAAGGAAAGGATAATATCTGTGCGGACGCCCTGTCCAGAAGCTATATTTAATGTGTGATTTATATACCTGTAATTAGTAAGTTTATAAAAGTTATACATGGTATCAATTTTACTTTTGTATTAGACAAAAATGTTTTGTAAAATGTTATTACCTTTGTTTGTATACATCATGAAAATCTCTTGTAAAATTTTGTAATCCCTTGGTTTCCAAAATTTTTCTTTAAGGGGGGAGGTGTTACATATATTGGACACTATATTAGTACATTGTATATTACATATATTAGGCACTATATTAGTGCATTGTTTAATTTAAGCTTTATGTTTATACATTGTCATAAAAGATAATTGTGTTGTTGGTTCTTTTTGTGTGTTGACATTTAAAGTAAGGGAGTTATTGACTTTTGTGTTTTAGTGTTTATTGATCTGTTCACAGACTGGGGGAAATCCCTCCCTCAGTGTTTATGTTAGATTTGGGGAAACCCAATTACCAGTAGTTTCTAGAACTTCCTCCTTTGGCCTAGATGGCTCAAGCTTTTTTTTTGAGTTGGTTCTGTACAATTCCAGAGAAATCTGTGAATGTATATAAGGAATGTACATCTGACCACAAGTGAACTTTGTATTCGCTTGCTATAAGGAGAGCTATTGTGTTTTGGAGTATAATATATGCTTATATCACTGTGAACTTTTACTGGAGTGAACTGGATACATCATCTGGGCAGATTTATTGTACTTTGGATATTGTACATTCATATAACAGAGGGTGAATTTACTGCATTTTGGACATTGTCCACATCTTGGAACAGACAGTACAGTTGTGTTAACTCTCTAAATATCTTCAGACAGACATTCTGTGTGACTGGATATATAAAGAATAGCAGGACAAGAACCTTTTGTGTTGTTGAGTGTGAGACAGGTCACAAGATATAGATATCCGTGTGTGAGTGAACATTGGACAGATCACAGGACAGACCACAGGACATTGGATAGACCACAGAATATACTACAGGACGGATTACGGAACAGATTGCTGGATACCGCGGATAAACTTAACTCTTAATCTCAGTGGTCAGGTCAGCTAGATCTTGTTATTGTATTAGTGTGTTTGGTTAAGAGCATACCAGTTGACTGTAATCATTATTGTTGACTATTAAATAAATTTGTTAAGTTAACTTTTTGCTTTTTCTGTTACAACTTAAAGACAACCGGTAATTGCTACCGTGCTTGCCCGTGACCGTAACACTGTTGTTGTTATAATAGATTGTGTATCATCTATCTCACCGGTCGCGTTCTGCACTAAACTGCCTTGAGTCGTACTTAACCCAGAAGTCGATAACGTCTGTGCAATTCTTGGTGGTTCATCCAAACGCTTGACCAGCCCAGCTATCACCGCCCTGTCTGCTGCAGCTTGCTGTTCGATTTGACCAAAACGACTGGTCATCTTCTGTAACTCATATAAAATCGCCTGATTACTGTCTGTATTAGTTGGACTTTTCATGGGGGAACGAGTCGTACCTGTTGCTGTGTACGAATCCACTGCTGGTCTCTGGTCCCCAGTATCTGATATTCCCGGCGTCTCAGATTGCTCTTGAGGTTGTTCTGGTTCCATATTTGCTTGCTGTACTGCACCTCGTTGACATTTACTACCGGTAGGGCTTTGGTGAACTGAATTACAAGCTTTACACCATCTAGCACTGCCCATACCAGTGACATATACTTTCCAATAACTCAAAAAACAAAAAAGGTACAATGACCACCCTAAAAACTTGGATAAAATTATTCATATAAAAAGCATGACTTGTCCCTTTGACTTTGGGAAGAAATATGGCTGTGCTTCCCGCCTTCAATACCCACAACTCCCAGTATATACCAAATATGGTCACAATGCAGGTTACTAAAAGTTAAAACCCCTGTCCCAGCCTCCCGGACTGAGACAGCTAACCTTCTGTCACCAGATCAAACTCTGAAAGGGGGGGGGGGGGGCGTGCGCCCTCCACGCCCCCCCCTAGATCTGCCACTGATTAAATCAGGTCTCACCAGCACATAGTGTCAAGAACCTCAGAGTGGTGATTCCAAAATCACATTATCAGACCATGTGTCACAGGTCATCAAGTCCACCAGAGTTCTAGCGAGAGATCTCTACAGAATTTGTCCCCTTCTAGACCTTAATACATCACACTGTGTGCCCATTTATTCAGTGTAAAATATCACCTCCAACACAAGTGACAATGTGTGAAGTACAGATCATTACATAGTAGTTGAAGCAGAAGCGACTTCAGCAGACACAACTACAACACAACAAAGAGAAACTTCACATAGCCTGCTCAAAATCAATGAACAGTGGACAGTGATTCAGTAGACAGCTGATTCTCATTTTTTCATTAGAGCGTTGTCTAACACTTTGCCAGATGAGAGGAACCCTAACACACTCTAAACACCAGCACCAGAAATTCTGTCAGCACCATTGATGATCACCAGTGGTCGCCAACCTTCTCCAGCCTCTTGCAGTTCAGCTCATCCTAAAACCTTGAACCATATTCAGGGCCGACGATTCTTTCTAAAAACATTAGTCAGCTTTGTGCTTAAAACAAATAAAAGCCAAAACACACACACACCAATCACTAGCATGTTACAAAATATCGATTTCACACTTTGACCAACTCAGTAACAAGTAAACAGTGACCCCCAATCATTGAATAAAGTCAAATGCTTGTCCCACAAATCACATTCAAAAAAGTGATGACATAAAAAGAAATAAAAGATGAACCCAAAAATAGAAAAAAGAAGAAAAAACACAACCGGCTTCAAACTCTGTTCCCCAAAAACATATGCAGGGTTTAGTCTAGGTTTTGTCTTAAGTCTAAGATAAAAATTTTAAATGTTGAAATTTTTGTCCTAAGGTTAAGACAAATTTTATGCTTAAACAAAATGGGATTGACATTCGGTCTTCGATTCGGTCTTAGATTTTGTCATAGCTTTAAGGGTACTATGTGGCAGTCTTAAAGTTATGTAAAAAAGTCTTATATAGGGCGTTATGTAATGTTTTCCTCACTTCATAACGTCAAATGGCTAAAATTCAGTTTACAATACTTACCACATCTTTGTAAAGTACTTTATGTTATGAAATGGTTTGAAGGTTTTCAGCTGCAAAACTTATCCCTTTCTGATCCATTTGTTAATTGTTAAGTGAACAAGTTTTACAGGGTACATCAACACATATTTAGAGAAATGCCACCATTTGCTGTACATAACAGTATATATTCCAGTGTGAAAGTGTTATATATCACTTGGTCAAGTTTTATATCCATTTACTTCACCATTTATGACTTTATAATTCAAAATATATAATATAATTAAAAACATACAACAAGATTTGAGAAACATATTTTTGATAAAAAGTAATGAACTTCATTACTCTATAAGGCGTGGAACTGACATAAAACATAAATACTTTAAGTTGTTTCTTTTTTCCCCAAATATGGGGAAATATGATTTGTTTACTGACCTTAACACAAGGATTTCGGAAAGACTGTTGTGAAATGATTTTGCTCAGTACATTATTCGTGTATTGATTTTTATCAAAGTCAAACCAACAGCTCACTTTATTTACATTCACTAGCATAAACCAATAACATTAACCAAACTCAATAAAGGACAGCATGTAAAGATAGGGTACAGAAAGGTCCAAACCCTATTCCCTTATCCCTACCTCATTCAAAATCAAAGTGGACCATTATTGGAGTTTGCATGTAACATAGAAGCAAAGCAGTGAAACTTATGCTTTTCAAATGTTACTTTATTCGTGATTGTTAGCATGTATGTATGTAAAAACAGTAATTTATAAAGTGTTGTCTCAAAAATAATGAATAAAATGATATCAATACACTCCAGTAAACACATAGAAACGTTTAAAATGGTTTAAACGTTTACAAAACGTTTTAAAAACATATTTTAACCGTATCTTAAGGTTTTCTAAACGTTTACACTGTAATGTTTAAAAAAAACTTTTAAGAACATTCTACATTCACTGAAAAGGTTTATTAAACGTTTATAAAATAACTTAAGAAGCTAGGTTTCACTAGAAACATTTTTAAAACATTTATAAAAATAGCTTAAGAAATGAAGGTTATGTTAGAAATGTTTTTCAAACATTTATCATGAAGTGTTTTATAAACAGTAAACATCAAATGTTTTAAAAACATTCTGTCAATAACGTTTTTAAGCCCATATATTTAGAATTCTTATTAAACCTTTACCTTCAAACATGTCCAAAACAGATGGCAGTGAGCAACAATAGGGGATTTCAGAGGACTTTGTCAAAAATTGCCCCACATGCAATCCCTAAAAGTAAGAATGTTTAAGCCAATATCTTACAATTTTAGACATAAAAATAATATTTTCAATAGTGAGCAACCTTAAAAAGATATTGAATTTGACCTCTGACCCCATTATTATTCAGACATTAATATGTTCATTTGTAATGTTTTTCTAATATTTATCATTAAACGTTTAATAAACGGTTTACATAAAGCTTTTTAAAAACATTCTATTATAAATGGTTTTTCTATCCATCATTTTTTTAACTTTTTGCCAAAAGATTCCTATCAAACGTTTGCCAAACCCAAAAATGTTTACTGAGACATTGTTATAGAATACTATTAAAAAGACATTAAAATGTTATATATTTATATTTACATATATTTAAATACTTTCCAAATCACCAGAAAGACACAACCACTCATGCACCAACTCCACAATAATAAATGTCCCTTAGTGCCTCAAATTTTGCAGTTCTGTGTATCCCATCCATCTGCAAGGCACGGCTCCTTCATTACGGAAATGATCCACAAAGATGTCCTTGACAGCATCGTCAGGATTTCAGTCTGGACAGGGTAAGTCATTCCCCCTGCAATATGGTCTGGCCTCCCAGGTCCAACTGCTCTTGTTTGAAAAGATATTCCCCATAGTTAAAGTGCAGGGGATTGTATACAACCACACTAATTCCAATACTTATATGGGCAGTCACTGAGGGCTCTTGTTGCATTGTGGTTAGCAGAACCCTGAACCTGTTTGCAAAAATGCCAAAGACACTCTCAACGACCCTCCTTGTCTTCTCTTGTTGTACTTGCCTTCATTTATCTATTTATTTGGGGTTTATGTTGCTTTCAACACTGTACAGGTCATATCATGACGGGTAGTTGGAAGGGCAGAGGAAACCAGTACATACAGTTTGTCAGGGTTCTGTACTGTAAACTGCCGACCAACAGCAAGCAACTAGCATCTTTCCCACTTGAGGCCGTGCCGGGAACTGAACCCCGGAATCAGAGGTGGGAGGCGAGAGTGTTACCACTCTGCCACCGTGGACCCCTTTGCCTTCATTCAGGTACAGAGCTCTCTGATAAAAGGGCTTTGTAAGACATGTCCTCGGGAAAAACATCATCTGTCAGTATAAAATAATTTACTTTAGATCCATTGTCTACCAGGGATTCCATTGGATGAAGCCGATGGATTGGTCCCTTATCCTGCCATTCAAGTGGATGAAGATCTAGCAATCTGAACAGGAACCACAAGCATTGATATCCAGCCATATAAACTTGTAGTCTTCATCCGGTGAGTAGGACAATCAACTGGAAACCATTGTAGTTATAAAACACTTTCCCTCCATGTCTCAGATATGTTGGGGTAATGTACTTGCCATCAATAGCGCCAATGGTCTGGGGGATGTTCCATACTCTCTGAAGCCCTGCTCACTTGTCTTCATGTTATCAAGGTAACAGGACAGAGTATTATTTTGTTAAGGTTTTGCCTGATTATTACATTACAGACCTCAGGGATAAATATGGTAATCATTGACATCTCACCCGATACCTCAACTCAATGAACAACTTCAGATAGTGAAGAGCATATCATTGTCTCACTTATCAAGTCATCCAAGTCCAAAAGGTCAATGAATTTGACCTTTGAAATGATCTCTTATATATGATCAAACAAGGATCGTAAACAAATCGGGCCCAAGTTATGAATCTTTTTAATTGAGAAGTTGGTTTACGACTTACTGGTAACAGAGTATTTACCTACTAATTTAATTAGCAATATGTTAATAGTCTGACTTAATGTTGTAGATATAATTTGAACACATTCCAAATGGATGTAATTTTTTTTTAAAATGATCACAAAGTTTACCGATTCATGAGATCAGACAGATTAGTAGACCAATGACCTGGCCACTTTAAAGGGCAAAGAACTGTATGACAACCAGAAAAAATGAAGTTGACTCTAATTGACACCAGTCCCTTTTAATTAAAATACACTGGTGTCCCGTTTAAATTTATCCCACACTACAGAAACTTTTACAAACTATTAGACTTTGAAAGTCAATGATATTTCCAGTTTGTAATTTCACAGTTTCATGCAATATTTCTTGGGTACGGAGATACCCCCTTGCGATCCTAAAATACAAATCTGTCAACAGATCAACACATACTGTACTCATATCTTCACGGTACACAGGGTTTAGTGGTACTCATGATTCATGGTTCTCATGGTTCATAGCGTTCATGGTTTCATAGTACCCCTTTATCATGGTTGCATGGTACCAAGAGTTTCATGATATTCATGGTTCATAGTTTCATGGTACTCTTGGGTTTACGATATCTGGCTAATAAACATCTGCTCTGTGTCAAGTTCAAATACTTGAGTGTGGTGAAGCCTGCTGTCTGTAACTTACAAAAGACAGTGTGATAGTGCTGTGACATTACGAATCTAGTGCCCCTGTTCCACCACACGACTAAGGCTCCCGATTAAGGCTTTTTGAGGGATCTGTTTCCAAAAAAATGCAGAGTCCTGGACAGTCTGCTGGCGTCTGTTGTGGTGTGTTGTGGTGTGTATAAATTTCAAATATATTTGATATTTCCCACGACTGTAACCAACCCACTGTCACCCCTACCCACAAATTTCCCAGTCTCAGGCTTTCTGAGGCCTCCTCAGACCTAAATTTACACAATCCTATGTTGTCTGAGGTGTCCTGCGACTCTTAATCTCAGACCTCTACAAAATGCTCAGACGCTCATTACTGTCTCTGTAAATCGATTATTAGTCCTAGGAGGCCTGAGGAAGCCCCAGACCAGTCTGACACACAGGTGGTATATCTCAGACAGGATCGTTGAAACCGACCACAAATGTGCCTTAATCGCTTCTTAATTGGGGAACAATCGTGAGTTGTCTGAGGAGGTCTGAGGTTTCCTGGGGAAGATCTGGGTTTGATCCCAGACCTGAATCAGGATTCCATTTTCCACCCATTTTTCATGTTTATTTCACAGACTCTCAAGGATTAAGGGTCCCGGATGAATCGGGGCTTAATCTTTTGGTGGAACAGGGGCATAAGTGAGGACATACCATCTCATTTTGGTCTTGTGAAAACAATAAAACATGTCATTTAGATTTTTCATGTTGATTAAGTCTCCCCAGAAAGGGTGTTTGTAACACGGTATCTGTGTGTCTTGAGAGACCACATGGAAACAACGTCCACATTTTATATCTCAAAACAAGAAGGCAGAGCTATGTTATTTCAGATTAAAAGTTGTGTGTACAGTGTAATAACTTACTTATTTTGTTGTTTGGTGAAACCCTTTTGTTGACGCTTTACATCTGTAATACAGAGAAATGATGTATGAAATTCCATTGAAGATCTGTATTCATAACTCATGTGACCATGCTACAATTAAATAGACAACTATAGCTCAAGTGTGTAAATGTATAAAACGTTACATATTAATTATATCATGCACTGAGTGTAAGGTGAAATAACAGTGACGTGTCCAAAAGGGACATATTCTTGTTGTATTCACACATAACTAGTACAAGGACAACAGTAATGGCGTAAATATAGAACTCTCCCGTCTGTCATTCAGTGCTACTTGTCTCACTCACACACCGTTCACAGTGTTATGGTTTGTCCTTATACCTGATGTAAGTGGTAGAGCATGCCTAATTGATACTAAGTGCAGATACAGCTTACTTTCCGATTGTCACTGTATAAAATTAGAGGACCACTAAGTTGGCGCAATAAAACAAGGACTAGAATATCTGATAGGTAATTGTGCGGTAACTGGCACCGTAGACACTTTTACCATCCAGTGTAAATTTAGCTTTGAATCTGAAAACCATATGATTCATAAATTATGAGAAGGTGTTAGATTTGACAAACAAGCAGCCAAAACATAGATACATTAGAGAGTCTGTTTAGACACATGTCAATGCAGATTACATGCAAAACTAAATAACCTTAATATAATTTGCTTTTATAAAAGTATGAACTACAGTGATAATAACAATAGTATTGTACTTGTTTGGATATAAAGCTACTTGCCATGTCATCTGTGGCAGGTTGTCTGGCACTACAGACACACTTAAAAAGGTGTGTGGAACTGGGGAAAGCATCTACCAGAATTTACAACACTTTCAAACAACAGTTTTTTGAAAGATGAACAGAGATGTGTGTCTTTATTGGAAAGTGTGAACTATGTATAATGTATGAACGTTTTACTTCACCCAAATCCTAACATATGGTTCAAGTGAAACATCTACAGGGAAGGTAACATATGATGTGAATCGTATCATAACATTTCAGGTTTAATTTTCAGAATGCCTCAGTAATCTGTACTGACACACATTTCTGATAGCTTGCAAAATAGACTGTATAAGACACTCCTGTCTTTGGGGGTGTGGGTTTGAGTCCCACGTATCAAATGCTGAAGATGGGAGGGGTTTGTTGATTGTCCTCTGGATAAAAGAATCATTTCATCTCTCTGAATCCATGTTATCAGAGGCAGATCTGGGGTGGGTGGATGGGATTGAGGGATCACGCCTCCCTTACACAGTATGAAACCTTATTATTTTGTGTATGTGTGCGTGTGTGTGTGTGTGTGTGGGGTGGGGGGGGGGGGGGGGGGGGGGTTCAAGCTAAATGCAATATTCTTATTTCCTCAATTCCAAAAGAGAACACCATTATAAAGGCGTGCTGAAAGTTTTAAAGCGTTAATACGTATTTCAACAAAATTATCAGTAAATGTCCCAATTAATAATTTAGTGCTGCACTGTGTTTTAATTAAAATTTTAAATAGTAATCAAGTTTACTACATCCATTTTTCACTTATATTTAATGTTGTCAATATCATATATGTGAGATTTCTAATTTGCTACCGTACCTATAATAATATTACATTAAAACAATTTAAGTTTCAGTAAAATTAATCAGTGGATTACAGTTACTAGTAGTTGTTTACTGTCTTGAAATAAACTACAAAGGAAAACTTGGTTACTCTCATCAACCAACTGCAAAAAATAAAAAAAAACACACTTTCAAAATTTGTATCTATAATGATTCTTTTATTCAACTACTTCTTTATAAATAACAAAGTCTTTCATTTTTTTGCCTTTGAAACATACTGCCATTTTTTTAAATGTAAAAAATAAAAAAATACTAATATATATACTGTTTTTTACAATTTAATATCGACACATTTATGATGACCGTATATGGACATTAAGTGAGCAGATTAGTGGATTGGAAGTTATTGAAGAGAATAATATTTCAGTTCCTACTGGAGATTTGTTTACAAATGGTCTCTCTGCTGACAAATATTGTACTCAAAGCCGGGATATATAGAGATGCTTCCAAGTAACGCTACAAAATGTATATTGTATTTGGACTGTGAACAAACCATTGAGATTCATACATGTTGCTGAATCTTTTCCTGTCAGTCAATTCTGCAACATCTCTATAATAAAATAGAATAGGATATGTAACATCACCAAATGTATGAATTTGTGCCATTTTGGAAATCCACCCGGTACCTGTGTCAGACAGATAGCTTTTGTCACATTTTGCAATCAGATGAATTAAATCACACAAATCTCAGTTCTGGTACATTAGTCACATGACTTGTTCACTTAATGCTTACCAGGTTCATTCAATCAGCGCCCCTTTTGCAAAACTCTGTAACTAATTATATTTTAATGGTTTCTGTATAAAGCATAATGTACATAATGTACTCTACTTTTCTGTAAATGAGTTTATCTGATGTGTCTCTGCCTTCCATCAGAACATATGCAGCACACATATGGTATTGAAGTCGTCCAACTTCCACTATATCAGCATGTGTATGTCATGACACCTTATTCAATTCTGCTCAATCATCAAGATGTTCAGACCTCTGATCTTTGTGCTAGCTCTGGCTGCTGTGGCTGCTTCAGAAGGTAGATTCACAGAGAAGATTCAGAACTTTATGAAAGAGAAGGTGAGATGTTTTTACTGTAAAGATAACTCGGGGGCCACGGTGGCAGAGTGGTAACACTCTTGCCTCCCACCTCTGAGGCCGGGGTTCGATCCCCGCACGGGCTCAAGTGGGAAAGCTGGTAGTTGCTTGCCGTTGGTCGGCAGTTTACAGTACACAACCCTAGTGAACTCTATGTACTGGTTTCCTCTGCCCTTCCAACTACCCGTCGTGCTATGACCTGTACAGTGTTGAAAGCCACGTAAAACAACAAATAAACAAATAAAGATAACTCCTCAAGTACTACTGTGTTATTGTATAGGAACACAAGTAAAAAATTCCAAACGGATGGAAACAGGTTGTATTTGTGGGTAAGGTGTGTGTGTGAGGTGTGTGTGTGAAGTGTGGGGGGTGAGATGTGTGTGTGGGGGGGTGAGGTGTGTGTGTGGGGGGTCAGGTGTGTGTGTGTGTGGGGTGAGGTGTGTGTGTGTGAGAGGTCTGGGGGGTGAGGTGTGTGTGGGGGGGGTGAGGTGTGTGTGTGTGTGGAGGGTGAGGTGTGTGGGGGTGAGGTGTGTGGGGGTGAGGTGTGTGTGTCTGGGTGAGGTGTGTGTGGGGGGGGTGGGGTGTGTGTGGAGGGTCAGGTGTGGGGGGTGTTAGGTGTGTGTGGAGGGTGAGGTGTGTGGGTAAGGTGTGTGGGGGGTGAGGTGTGTGTGTGGGGGTGAGGTGTGTCTGTAGTGAGGTGGTTGTTTCTTCAATATGTGTGCTCTGTGTATTCATTTCCACCAGTTTTCTAGGTCTGGCTGTGCATGATATTTTTATTCATGTATAGTCTGACATCCATCTTGTAATATGAACAAAAATAATTGTTTTAAAGGAATGGAGTCACAGCCAGTGTCACAATTATATAGAATATGAATATTAGGTAATGGGGAGTCATGTTATTATTTTATATTTTATTTACTGTCAAAGATATAGTGTATCAAACAATTCATTTGAGCTAATATTGTAAAAAATAAACAAACAAAAGATTTTATTAGAAAGATGATTTTAGTTATAAAATAACAAATACTTAAACAGAAAATATTTGAAATAAACATGGTAGCCTTTTTTGAACAGCAGAGTATTGGTCTGATTGGCTATGTATGGAACCCTTTACAATATAAAAATGTTAATTTTACAATATAATCAGACAAAAATGGGAGGAGTTTGTAAAATACATTTTTGGATCCCATGGAACTGTGTTGCTAAGAACAATACAAAAATGAAAAGGGTTTTAGTAGCGACTGATAACTTATTAGAAGACATTGACTAAAAAAATCACAATCTTTTCAATTTTATTAATGTAAGTAAAATTTTTACGATAATAGGTTCTGAAAGATCCATCCGACAGTTTCAAACAGACTGACTTCCATGTGTACATAAGGACTAGAGATTTCGACTTCAAATTGAAAATTTTAGTTTGAATTTATTTAAGTTCCGCAGCACATCTAAAGTTGTCTTTAATGCTTACTTAATATTTTGTGCATTAACCCCAACTTTATATTATTTATTTATGATTGATATTGTATTAACTTTGTTTTCTTAATGCTAGTATTGTCATAAATTACATGTTTATCTCCAATTAAGTCTTTAGTCTTAGGCTAAAACTGTGTTTACTTATACTGTGGTTTAAATATTTTATTTATTTTATGTTAAGTTTTATATGAAATATGTTATTACAAAGTCATAATAACAATTAATGAAATACAGCATAAAAATGCAAGCTGTTATGTAAGCCCCTTTCTTTAATCAGCTGTGTACACAACACTAAATCTGAGGAATTATGCACCGACTTCTTGCTTTAATAAAAATAAACTTTCAACGTCGACCCCCCATATTTACCCTATTTTTATGTAAAACACCAAGATAAAAGATTTTCAAACTTTGGTGAAATTCTTTATGTTAAAAGTATTTAGTAGCGAATGTCCTTAAATAAGATGGCTGCTACTTACAAGTGGTAAAGGCATCAGCTAAAAAGGCTACCACTATTTTACAGCATGTCTTATATCAGAGTAGTGATACAGTGTAAAACCACGGTGAATTACACCTTAAAAGTGTGGAAAATATTGAATCTGGTATTGCTTGATTTCAGGAGAAGGCTGCCTCTCAGTTGACTGATGGGAAATCCAGTGCTTCCGAGAGGTAGGATGAAACAAGTTCTTATCTGGACTGGTGGATTGTGTGAAATGTTTTGTCACAAACAGAAAAGGTTATATCGAGTAAAATGTGAAATATTAGAATGTGTAATGGTGAAGAATTTAGATGAAAATGCTTAATTATTAACAATCTTTAAATTCCATAAAACACAGGCAAAGTGCCTCAGTAAATTAACTCTCTTTGGACTTAACAGTAGAAATCAATAGTCACATAGCACACCGCCTCTAATAATAGCCTCAGCCAATCCCCGCTTCTGTGAGATAGACCTCTCAGAAATAAACCCAGTAATTGGTGACAGATAATATGTGTTAGTGTACAGTGTCTAGTATAAGAACTTCAGCCTTGAGTTGAGGAAGGGACATCAAGAGAGATCAGGACAATAACAAGTGAATGAACATGAACTAGTATGCAAAGGGGGAGAGCTTAGTTTGCTCTCCCACTCGTGAGAATGTGTTGAAGTATATTTGGGACTCGTGTTTATTGAACTAGAATAAATTGTGAAAGAGTTATCAAGTGTTTCGCTTCTGTCCTTGTGGCGATCCTAAACCTCTCAATAGTTGCTGCCAAGCGAGTACAGACAGAAGTGGACATAGTGGAGATCTGGTAATCCACAGCTGCCCAAGGCACTGCTGGAGTCCACCTTAAACTACCCCCAAAACATAACATTTGGACATGGTGAGATGCCAAAGTGCTAGACAATACAACTGGATATTAGTTATAAATAAACTGTTACACAAATGAACTATAGAAGTGTTTTTGAAGTGTTTTTCTAACCGATGGCTCAACAAGATGGAAGCACGACCACTACCCGAGGACAACCAGTACCACAGACTGAAGATCTTGAGGACGATGAAGTTAATTTAGTCAATCTGGACATTATCAACAGTGGTGAAATTGTGACCAGTACTGCTACTCTTGACAGTGATGTTATAAACAATAGTAATGTTATGGACAATACAGCAGCTGACTTCTTACCTCAACAATACATCCCACCACAGCACCGGCACGACAGACCAGTTCCGGACAGGGGACTTCAACCATCACAGCCACAGGCGGCAGATGTTCAGCGCAACCCTATCCACCCATTCCTAAGCATTTCAAACAACCTCGTTTATTTGTACTTCATGTGAAAACAGTTAATAAATCCAGTAATTTGACCAGAATAGGCCCTTCTGTTGTGTGATGGTAATGGTAATGGTATTGATGGTAATATTACTTCATTTGAACCACAAAACTCGGTGTCAATGATAAAGCATAATATGTAGCTTTGTGCCTATAAGGTTAAGAAGGATCTCTAACTGCTTCTTATTACTGGCACAAATCTGACTTTGATCCTTTTGACAGCAGGCTTGATACTCTCCTGTCATTTTTGTCAGGTTGCACTCAGATGCGAACTTAGTGAAAGCAGCAGAAACATTAAGAGTACAGACATTTTGCCCAATTCTCAAACTCTTTGACTACCGGTACAGGGACCTTGCCCACAGGGACCCCAGAGAGTAAATAAATAAATAAGTTGGACAAAAAGTCTTCATACATAAAAGACCTTTGTCAAATCCTACCTGTCCAACAGAGTGCTCGAACCATAAACTTCCCACCTTGGTTCCCCTTGTTAACGAGCAATGGTTACATAGTCTCTGTAAGCTTTCACAGCAATGTGTCTGTTTTATGGACCTTAAAGTACAGGGATTAAGCACTAAAAGATATGGTTAGGTTACAAAAGCAATGCAGATAGTGTACAGTGTTATTTAACTGGCTCAGTGGTGAATCATGAACAGGATTCAAACCATGTCTTGAAATTAAGAACAATTCATAGTGGATTCCATGAATTATGCCTTCAGACACGTGACAGAATCAATGGAGGAAACAGAACATTCTGAGGACACCCATTGCGGGTGTGATTCATTACATAGAGTAAGGACACTTCTTCCGACTCTGGCAGTTTTGATACCGTACCATACTGATTTGAAAGTTTTTTTTAAAAAAAATATTGTATGACTCTGCAAAGTAACCCTACAAGTATTACTCAAATAAAATGACTGTAACAGACTACCATAAAAGACAAAATATGAATTGCTTTTATTGTTCATGTTGCAAAAAACATATCACAACATGGATGTGTTGTTTGCAGAGATATCACAACTTCAATAACTTTAGTATATACAAACTGCAAAAGTCACACCACTGTGCCTTGTGAGTCATGTGACTGTAGTTGATAGGTACTGCACAGTACGTTACTTGTATAGATTCTCAGACAGGTGTGACCTGTGTCTTTCAGTATGCTGAAGCAAGCAGCCAGCAAGAAAACAAGCAAGAGGGAGGAATGTGAGTAGTGTGACCACCACGACAAAGCCACTCAATTCAGTCTTTGTTAAAACACCAGACTAATGGTTGAAGTTGTAAAATTGACCATCCAATTTATCAGATACAGAAAAAGGGAACATGCCTTTCTGACAAAGATGAGATTATCTTGTCTTGTAATTACTCGTGATAAACTTGAAATTTGGTGTACTCTTGTAACTTTTCACTATCCTTTTATTATTGTTAAAAGCATTTAAATTCTACAATTGATGGATTATTTTTGTCGTGCTGCTTTGAGTAATCCTTATGGTAATTCACCTGGTCTATGCAGTTAGACCATGTACAAGTGATTAGGTGTGTGTTGTGAATTCAGATGTGACGGTGGAGGAGTTTGAGGAAGCAATAACAGAGATAGAGGCAGATCTGAGTACAGTGATGGCCATGGTTACACAGACCAATGCCATGGTACAGGAAAACACCAACTTAATCTCAGATGTCTACACAGGTAAGTGTCATATCACCAGACCATGTTAGACATTACACAGGTAAGTGTCATATCACCATACCATGTTAGACATTACACAGATAAATGTCGTGTCACCAGACTATGTTAGTCATTACACAGATAAGTGTCATATCACCAGATTATGCTAGACATTACACAGATAAGTGTCAAATCACCATACCATGTTAGATATTACACAGATAAGTGTCATATCACCAGACCATGTTAGACATTACACAGGTAAGTGTGTTATCACCAGACCATGTTAGACATTTCACAGATAAGTGTCATATCACCAGACCATGTTAGACATTACGCAGATCAGACCATGTCAGTTACATAAGTGCAGATGTTACATAAGTCAGATGATGTCGGACATTTGTTCAGACAAGAGTGAGAGACAGTCTGGGAGTTAGACAGCTAGGTGCCATATGGTCAGGACATGTAAGACATCTGCAGGGGTAAATGCTTTGTTGCTATGTCAGAAAACGATGGAGTTTGAAATATAAACATGTCATATACAGTTTACATAATATAAATTGTCATGCTGATTACAACAGTCAGATCTTTATCATTGTTCAACAAATGCATAAAAACGAGGCAACTTTAATATACAGTTTTGATGTACTACAATAAAGTACCCAAAGCTTTTTTACTGGGTCAACAGTGTAGTTGTAGTAAAGATATTTCTTTGCTTTAAAGTAACAGCAACACAATTTAAGTTCTAAGTATTGTAAGCACTTTATATGTATAAACTTCTCTTTGCAATAGGTAATTAGACAAGCTTCCCATTTACTTGACATATTTTATTTCAGAGCTGACTGGTACAACTGATGCGTTGGGTGCAAGTATCAGTTCTTTGGAAAATCTCTACAACACTGCGACTGTGCGCAAATGTAAGTACATCAGTCAATAAATAACTGTCTCACTCACGAGCCAAGTCACTCGGTCACCAAACAGTCAAAGCCCTTCAGAGGATGTTTGTTCCCATTTTCTTTGATTAAAAAAATACCTCTGTAAACAAATACCCAATCTCTTTTTCATATATAAGGTTTTATTAAATGTACTTACATTCAGCTACCTGTACACATGTCTTACCGGTGAGAGGAACTTAAGCCTGAAGGAGGTAATCAGTGACCATCAGAGTGCAGAACATTTATAAGCATAGAACATTGGCTGGTCTAAAAGAGAAGCATGTCTCACAAATCGCTAGTGGTTTTCATATGTTTCTATTTATGCATTACTCATAATGGTGTTACGTTGTTACGTTGACAGAAAATAATTTACTTGAAGTCATATGTTATAAACAGCAAAAAGACATGCGCTAAAAATGCGTCAGCACATCTGATTCTAGCCTTATTATACTTTGCTAGACCATTCCTGCATGATATCAAATGTATTTATGTACATATATAACCACAAGATTGTGATATGTAATTTATTCTAAATCTGCAGGTTACTCTGGCACCATTGGGAATGCCTGTGGAAATACATGTAACTGGGAAGGACAGGACAAGCCTAGTGGATATACAACACAAGTCACCTTCCCTGCAGCATTTCATACAACACCCCACGCAATCGCCACACTCTACAAGTATGGTAAGTTACACAACACCGCACTGTACATGTACAGTGAGACAACACTCACACGATCACCATGCTGTACACGTACAGTGAGACAACGCTCACACCATCACTGCACTGTACATGTACAGTGAGACAAAACCCACACCATCACTGCACTGTACATGTACAGTGAGACAACACTCACACGATCACCACACTGTACACGTACAGTGAGACAAAACCCACACCATCACCACACTGTACATGTACAGTGAGACAACACTCACACGATCACCACGCTGTACACATACAGTGAGACAACACTCACACCATCGCCGCACTGTACATGTACAGTGAGACAACACTTACAGGATCACCACACTGTACACGTACAGTGAGACAATGCTCACACTATCACCGCACTGTACATGTACAGTGAGACAACACCCACATGATCACCACACTGTACACGTACAGTGAGACAAAACCCACACCATCACCGCACTGTACATGTACAGTGAGACAACACTCACACGATCACCACGTTGTACACGTGCAGTGAGACAAAACCCACACCATCACCGCACTGTACATGTACAGTGAGACAAAACCCACACCATCACTGCACTGTACATGTACAGTGAGACAAAACCCACACCATCACCGCACTGTACATGTACAGTGAGACAAAACCCACACCATCACTGCACTGTACACGTACAGTGAGACAAAACCCACACCATCACCGCACTGTACATGTACAATGAGACAACACTCACACGATCACCACACTGTACACGTACAGTGAGACAAAACCCACACCATCACCGCACTGTACATGTACAGTGACACAAAATCTACACCATCACTGCACTGTACTTGTACAGTGAGACAACACTCACACGATCACCACACTGTACACGTACAGTGAGACAAAACCCACACCATCACCGCACTGTACATGTACAGTGAGACAACACTCACACGATCACCACGCTGTACACATACAGTGAGACAACGCTCACACCATCGCCGCACTGTACATGTACAGTGAGAGAACACTCACACGATCACCACACTGTACACGTACAGTGAGACAATGCTCACACCATCACCGCACTGTACATGTACAGTGAGACAACACCCACACGATCACCACACTGTACACGTACAGTGAGACAAAACCCACACCATCACCGCACTGTACATGTACAGTGAGACAACACTCACACGATCACCACATTGTACACGTGCAGTGAGACAAAACCCACACCATCACCGCACTGTACATGTACAGTGAGACAAAACCCACACCATCACTGCACTGTACATGTACAGTGAGACAAAACCCACACCATCACCGCACTGTACATGTACAGTGAGACAAAACCCACACCATCACTGCACTGTACATGTACAGTGAGACAAAACCCACACCATCACTGCACTGTACATGTACAGTGAGACAACACTCACACGATCACCACACTGTACACGTACAGTGAGACAAAACCCACACCATCACCGCACTGTACATGTACAGTGAGACAACACTCACACGATCACCACACTGTACATGTACAGTGAGACAAAACCCACACCATCACCGCACTGTACATGTACAGTGACACAAAATCCACACCATCACTGCACTGTACATGTCCAGTGAGACAACACTCACACGATCACCACACTGTACACGTACAGTGAGACAAAACCCACACCATCACCGCACTGTACATGTACAGTGACACAAAATCCACACCATCACTGCACTGTACATGTACAGAGAGACAAATACCACAAATATGGTGACACAATGACCCATGCCACAGCAATAATCCACAAGTATGCCAAGTGATACAGACCCTGTGCCAACACCAAACTCTACAAGTATGGTGTGTGGCACTAAAAAACTGTACTATCAGAAAATACTTTTTTTAAACTGTACTGCTGAAAAAAGTAATTCACCACAGACAAAAGTCAGCACAAACAGGAAGAAAATAATAAAAAACCCAAACTGTCAGTCTAATTATATATCTTATCATTCTAATTCAATAAATATACAATCATTGCAAATTAATTATTTATGTTAAAACAGCAGTCCAATGTTACCATAAAATTTTATGATTCTAAAACATTGTACAGTTGGACTCCTCGTTGTTAAAGTGCCATATTTGCATAAACCATTTCCTGTGACAGTGCAATGATTCTGTCATCTTCATCTTTCAGATGATACCGACACTAGTTTCCGATTCGTTCTGAGTATCACCCCATCCACAACTGGAATGAGTGTGAACCTGAAAACTTGGTCCAACTCCCGCATCTACAATGCGTCCGTGAGATGGATGGCATGTGCCTAGAAGAGCGAAAAAGAAGTATTTTGTTGAATGGAGAAGATTGCTGAAAAACTCAGGCTGAATATATACTCTCAGTTTCATATGTTGTAAACGATGGTAAAATTCATAATTTTCAGAAATTTGTGATTAAATCTATAATTATTCCTCATTGTATGATTTTTTAGTAATAAAACTGTTTAAGAAAGCAAAACTTGAAATCACACTAAGCTACAACCTAAATTTACAAAAACTGTCTTTGTTTACCATTAGAGCTTAATATCTTTATTTGTTGATAGAAAAGCGCCTACTCAGTCAAGGGAGTAGTTAAGATTTTTTTGTTTGCCACTTCCTGATTTTTCATTGTGAAAAGGTTTGGTGTTTGTGTTTTTGCGATGGTTGGAATGTTTGTGTTTTTATGATGGGATGTCTGTGTTTTTATGATGGGTGTCTGTGTTTTTATGATGGTGGATGTCTGTAGTTTTATGATGGGGATGTCTGTGTTTTTATGACGGTGGATGTCTGTAGTTTTATGATGGGGGTGTCTGTGTTTTTATGATGGTTGGTGTCTGTAGTTTTATGAAGGGGATGTCTGTGTTTTTATGATGGTTGGTGTCTGTAGTTTTATGAAGGGGATGTCTGTGTTTTTATGATGGTTGGTGTCTGTAGTTTTATGATGGGATGTCTGTGTTTTTATGACGGTGGGTGTCTGTAGTTTTATGAAGGGGATGTCTGTGTTTTTATGACGGTTGGTGTCTGTAGTTTTATGAAGGGATGTCTGTTTTTATGACGGTGGGTGTCTGTAGTTTTATGAAGGGGATGTCTGTGTTTTTATGACGGTTGGTGTCTGTAGTTTTATGATGGGGATGTCTGTGTTTTTATGACGGTGGGTGTCTGTAGTTTTATGAAGGGGATGTCTGTGTTTTTATGATAGTTGGTGTCTGTAGTTTTATGATGGGATGTCTGTGTTTTTATGACGGTTGGTGTCTGTAGTTTTATGATAGGGGTGTCTGTGTTTTTATGACGGTGGGTGTCTGTAGTTTTATGATGGGGATGTCTGTGTTTTTATGATGGTTGGTGTCTGTAGTTTTATGATGGGATGTCTTTGTTTTTATGATGGTTGGTGTCTAGTTTTATGAAGGGGATGTCTGTGTTTTTATGATGGTTGGTGTCTGTAGTTTTATGAAGGGGATGTCTGTGTTTTTATGATAGTTGGTGTCTGTAGTTTTATGAAGGGGATGTCTGTGTTTTTATGACGGTGGATGTCCGTAGTTTTATGATGGGGATGTCTGTGTTTTTATGATGGTTGGTGTCTGTAGTTTTATGATGGGGATGTCTGTGTTTTTATGATGGTGGGTGTCTGTAGTTTTATGAAGGGGATGTCTGTGTTTTTATGATGGTTGGTGTCTGTAGTTTTATGAAGGGGATGTCTGTGCTTTTATGATAGTTGGTGTCTGTAGTTTTATGAAGGGGGTGTCTGTGTTTTTATGATTGGGATGTTGGTGGTATTATGATGGTGGTGGTTTCTGTGATACAGGGGCAAGAGTCAGTGTCTGTGTTGTCATTTGTTCATTGTAATAATATTATTAATAATAGAAGGATTTATACAGTGCAAAATTGATACAGAGCCTCTAATGCACTTACGTCCAAAAAGGGATTGTTCAGGGACATACATGAGGCAATATCCATAAAGAACCAGCCAGGGCGTGTTAAAGGTGGGGGTATGACAGTCTAAACAAGTGAGTCTTGAGCTGGCTTCTGAATCTATTTATTGTCTGCTGGGACAGTTGTATGCTGAACACTTTGCGACAGCCTGTTCAATTCAGCCGGTGTGGTGGCTGCAAAGCCATGCCTACCTATGGGGCAGGTTATGGAAACAGATACGATGTTCACTTGGAAGCCAGTGTAGTTTTTTCAAATAGGGTGTAACACGAATCATTTTGTCAAGTCTGAAAATGATACGGCAAAAAGCATTTTGAACTCTCTGTAGTTTAGTTATGTTAGATTTGCTGACCACATAAAGTAAAGAGTTATAGTAGTCCAAACGATCACTGACCATAGCGTTTGCCACAAGTATTGCAGTATCAGCACTAAGGAATATGCAAATTTGTTTGCAAATCACGAAGATGATGGTAACAAGTCTGGTAAACCAAATACCAGAAGGTATACTTGGAGACAAAGCAGTCCTATTATACAATCAAGGATTGATTATTGGTTAAGTGTGATATTAAAAGTGCCATAAAAACTGATCATAGCTTAATTTCATCAAATTTCAATAATCCTAAAGAAATAAAAAAGGGACCAGGCTTATGGAAATGTAATAAGCATCTACTATGTGATGAGTCCTTTGTTGGATGTTTGATAAATTTGATTAAAGAATACAATGATAAAAATTTAAAATGGGAATTTTTGAAATGTTTTATCAGACAGTTTTGTATTGTATATTCCAAGAAAACAAAACCTGTACAAGTAAGCCAGGAATATGAATTACAGATGCGACGAGACTTGCTTGAAAACTTGCCCCTTGTTACAACTTTGATCTTTACCCCTATTCACTGATTGGTTCACATTAGAAGATCAGAACTTCAGCTTTTAAAGTGTGTTTTTAAATCATTTACCATATTTATATGGGGTGGGGGTGGGGGCAGGAACTATTACAGAAACTAAAATAACTCCTGGGTGTGGTGGAAATAATGACATACTTCACAACAAAAATCCCTAATTCCATTTAGCGATCTAGATCACTTCCAAAATTGTATCACTCATTTCTTGTCCCATTCTGAACATTCCCTGAAAATTTTATCAAAATCTATGCAAAACTTTTGAGTAATATTGCTAACAGACGGACGAACAAACAAGCCCCCAAAACATAAACTCCTTTGTAAAGGTAAAAATAAATATATTAATTCTTTCTGAACCATGAAACATCATGAAATTCTTTGGCTGAATTAGTTTTCTCTATTTGCACCCCTCTGCTTTGCAATTTTGGAAGCTTTTGTGGTGTAGCTCTTTGTAAAACAGTGACTGTTGCTGGTGTTGTTGGTGTTGATAATAATTCTATTTGCCCCACTTTAGGTGGTTTCAACAAACTTCTGCTACAAGGGACAGGTATCTTCCAAGGTGTTTTAGTAAGTGCCGAGACACCCAGTTCCTTATCATAATAATATAATGAACTTCGAGCCTTTCTTTTTGATGAAAATAGACTTGAAACAAATAATCTTTTGTGGCTTTCACTTTCACTACATTTTAAAGCCCATTGCTGTTTAAATATCTTGTGACTAGTTTCTAGGTCTCCCTTTTTTGTAGTGTTTTTTTTCCAACTCACTTGCAAACTCAGTTTTAAGGCCAACTTTGTACAAAGCAATTCGGTCCTTGAATGTTTTGTTTCTTTGTTACAAATGTTGGGGTGATGCGTATGTAACTTGGTGAAATAGCACACTATATCAGTTTGGGGAAGAAAGTCAAAAAATTCCTTACATTTGGCCTGGTCAAAGTACACCTTGAAAGTTTAATATTAAAGTAGTTTAAAGATGAATTTCTCTTGCAAATATGCAAATTAGGTGGGGTGATCTTGTCTGAAAATAAAAATTCCCACCAAAAAATTTCACTATATAAACTCTCCCAGTCTTTCAAGAAAATCGTTGTGAGATTGGCATGTGGCCAGTACAGGCTATTTGATCTGATTTACCAGTGTATGCTATACGAGGCATATGATATTGAACACGTGGCTTTACTACACAGTGTACATTGATTCCTCGTGCATTAACTGGATATTTCAAAATGGGGAAGAAGAATAATACAAAAAATTCTTCAAAAAATAAAACTACTGTTGATAAGCATTCGCAAGAAGATGTTGTAAATGATGGGGCGGGTACTAGTCAAAGTCAGGACATGTCTATTTCACAAAAATTAGATGTTTTAATGAATGCTGTACAAGAAATGGGTTCAAAAATAAAAGAACAAGATGAAAGGTTGAAAAGACAGGAAGAGAAGACAAGCATCTCTGATTTGTCTGTTGTACCATCCACTCACAGTTCCCCAAAAGCCATGCATTCGAATGTGCAGAAGATTCCGTCTTTAGATGAAGTGAAGACTGATATGAGAGTACAAGCTGAAGTCGAGAAAAGGATGCAGCAATACCAGAATGCATCACGTACTGACTATTCAGGTAGGCCCACTTCAACTCTTAAGTCGGGTAGATATAGAGCAGGTGTTACAAAAATTAAGGTTCCCGTTAATTGGCCACAAGATTTATGTACTATCCCATCAGGTAGTAAACAACCTTTATATGATCACATGTCAAATGAGCAATGGGTACAGGGCATGCTATTGTGTATTTTAGAAGAAAGTTCAGTAGAAAACAAAGATTATATGTTGTCATATTTTTCAATGTTGATGCAGGATGCAATAGAACTATCTCTAGGTCCAGCTCGTAAAGCTCACGCTGTAGTCCTCCAAGAAATGGAGAAAGGTAGATTTGCCTGGAATGACACTGATCTTGTTGAAAAATGTAAAAATAGACACACACAACGTATGTTGCAAACAGTTAAAAGTACAACAACTAGCAATACTCAGGTTTGTGTGTTTTACAACAAAGGAAAATGCAAAAATGATAGCGACCATGTTAGTTCTGGCATCTTGTACCAACATTGCTGTTCATATTGTTATAAAGAAACAAAGAAAAGGTACGAACATCCAGTTAATCAATACATGCGTATGAGGAATGGTAATTCAAAAGCAGAAACAGGGACAGTAAAGGCTGACAAACAGCGTGTTTAACAAAATATACAATAATCTGTCTATGGCAGTTGAGAATATATATTTATATAATATTAGTCAATCTGCTAACGACAAAAGTAAATTGTTTGAGGGTGTACATAACCAGAAAGGTTGTGACAGTGATATCAACATAAATGTAGAAAAGTTAAAGGAATGGCTGGTTAATTCATGGTTAAATCATAGTGGCCACCAAACTAATGGGGTCAGTAATTTAACACTTGATAATTACATGTACCATAATATGTTTAATATGCAACTATATACAGTGAAGGAAATCAGTTGGCTGGTCACTCAGCCTAAAATACTAGATGCTAATTACTTGAACTTTTCTTGTCATGAAGGCAGTACTGCGGGACATTAACACTATAATGTGACAGATGTGACAGGTATATAGCCAAGTAAATATGTATGGTACTCAAGGTGAATATAGCCAAAAATATGATACAAAACCATCTAACTTGTGTCTTTGTGACTCTCAGTACGTTTATGATAAAAATACTAATATTAATATATGCTGTACCCAGCAAAGTGCACATGATTGCCAGGTGAGTAATTCTTCACTTGATATACAGTGAAGTATGCCTTCTTTTTCTGGCAACTTCCTGAGATCTTCTGCTAACCTTGGGAAATCTTATAGCTTATGTACTGATGGTTGCATAGATTGTATACATGGTCATGTGTCGGCTATATGTTGTTGTCAAGAATATTTCACTTCATATGTCAACGTTATCAAGACCCCTAAAAATCTGGCTGCATGCCATTCCCACGACTCTCAGTACTTGTACAGTAAACAAGAACAATCTTTTAGTGATAAGAGTAGTTTTAATTGTTATAGTTATGTAAGTGAATTCGAACAATTTAGTTATGGACATGATATAATGAATAAAACTAATATGTTTTCCTTACATCTGGTGAATGAAACGTCATGGAGTTTAAATCACTCCATTATCGTACAAAAAACAACCAGTATTGTTATAAAATCCCCATCAGTCAACACTGCAGATGATAGTTCTGTCATAACTATAGAAGGGAATGATGAAAGTGAAGAGGTACATAGATCTTATGGATTTATACCCCTACAAAGCAATGGTTACAAAAAATTGATAGTCAAGTTAGGACTTATGGAGTACCGAATTACAAAGGCGCTCGTATACGTGTTCCTTCTACTCTGAATGTCAAAGCATGGAGACAACTTGTCGAGAATTACGACTATAAAATTATAGCAGAATATATTGAATTTGGATTTCCAATGAATATCAACTATAATAAATTTACACCTAACATACATATTGCAAATTATAAATCTGCAAACTGCAGGCCTCAAGGAGTTACTCAATATTTTCAGGTGGAAACTAGTAAACAGGCAATGTTAGGTCCATTTAAGGAACAACCCTTTGAAACAATGCACTTTTCGCCCCTTATGGCCCGTGATAAACCAGATGGGGGGGTAAGGGTGATTGTTGACCTTTCGTGGCCTTTAGGTCAAAGTGTGAACTCTTGCGTTACACCAAATTATTTTGATAATATTGAATTCAAACTAAAATATCCAACCATTGATTTACTGGTGGAAAAAATTAATCCAATAGGTCCTAATGCATTGTTATATAAAATAGATCTTGAAAGAGCATTTCGCAATCTTAGAATAGACCCTTTCGACTATCCAGTGCTGGGATTAAAGTGGCAGGATAGTATTTTCGTTGATTTAGGACTACCTTTTGGATTCGCCACGGGTGCAGCCTCATACCAGTCTTGTACAGATTTAGTGACTTGGAAATTAAGGCAAAATAAAATATGGATCATGAACTATTTGGATGATTTTTTGGGAGTTTCTCCCCCTCAAAAAGCATCTAGTGACTTTCTATCTTTAAAAAATTTATTATCATACCTGGGTTTACCCATTAACTCCAAAAAGTTAGAAAGTCCTGCTGAAAGTATTACATGTCTTGGTATACAAGTTAATGCATGGACAGGAACCTTAACCATTCCACTACAAAAGTTGAATGATATAAAGCAACTACGTAAAAAATGGACACATAAACATTGTACCACAAAAAATCAACTTCAAATATTAACAGGTAAATTGTTACATATACACAGAGGTGTTCAACCAACCCGACTATTTTTGAATAGAATTTTAAGTGTTCTCAGACAAGCTCCCGAGAGAGGTTACATTTTGTTACCTAGGGGTTTCTTCAAAGATATAGCATGGTTTAATAAATTCTTAGATCAATTTAATGGTGTTGTAGCCATGCATGGAAAAGATGTCAGTCAGCATGAAATATTTGTGGATGCATCTTTAAAAATGGTTGGTGGTTATTTCAAAGGCAAGGTTTATACCATAGAAATACCAGAAAATATACAAAATATTGCTTCAATTGTACGCTTGGAGGCTGTGAATATACTTGTTGCATTTAAGCTATGGGCTAATTATTGGAAAAACTCAAAAGTCATTATATGGTGTGATAATGTAGCAGTAGTCCATGCTTTCACATTTCATAAAATACGAGATCCCTGGCTAATGGCATGTGTTAGAAATGTCTGGTATTTCTCTGCCTTACATAATGTTCAATTGCAAGTAAAGCATATAGCAGGTATTAATGACGTTTATGCAGATATCTTATCTAGATGGCATACATATTCTTGCTGTAATAGTGCAACAGTGCAATACTTGAAGTCCCGTATATGGGAAGAAACAGATCCCAATATGTTATATCCATCGTTTGAAATTTAATTGTAATCCTGTTATCCGACTGTTGGTGGGCCTATATAAACTTAAAAAATCTTGGCTGTAGCATGAGCAAGTTACTGCCCCTCAGAACTTTATATTTGCAGATTCAGCAGTCCTGTCAACTCTATCCAAGGCTGTGGAGTTTCGCTTGAAAGGTGCTTTGCGTCCAAGGACTTTTCGAGCTTACCAGGCTGGCTTTCGTTTGTTTGTGTCCTTCATGGTGAAAATGAATTTGATGTTGCCTCACAAAGAAGAGACAGTTCTATTGTACCTGGAGTTTTTAGCACAAAATGGTCTGAAAGCGTGTTCCTTGAGGAATCATTTATCAATACTTGGTCACTATTTTTCATTATATAATTGGCCAGTACAGGCTTTGTGTGCAAAAAAGGATCAATGTTAGTGAAGTCAGTACATGTCAATGCCAGAATGCAAGTCAAAGTTAAAGGTATCTTTTCTCCTGAATTGCTAAAGAAACTAATTTCGAAAATGAAACGCTTCACAAATCATGCTACATATGTAGCCGTTTGTTTAGTTTCTTTCTTTGGATTTTTTAGATTAGGTTCTTTGTGTCCTGACAATCTTTCTGGCTTTGCCAGAACTAGGTTCCCAGTATTAGGGGATGTTATATGGGGTCCTCCGGGGGCACATATATTAATTACTTGAAAAAACCATGCAAAAGTCTGGTGAAATTCATGTAGTACAACTACCTTTGCTAAAAGATTCTATTCTATGCCCAGTGAAGGCTTTGAAAGAAATGATTAAAATATTAGGTCAAGATAAGGAAGAACCCTTGTTTATGGTTAAAACAAAATCGGGGAAAAAGTACTGACTAGTTTTAAAGCAAGATCTTTTCTAAAAATGGTAGTACTAGCTCTAGGTTTAGATTTAAAGCATTATACATTTCATGCATTCCGACGTAGTGGAGCTTCCCTTGCCTTTAATAGTAACGTAGATCTAGATAAAATCAAGCAGCATGGCAGTTGGAAGAGTGAAGCAGTTTGGGTGTATCTCAATTCAACCCCTAAAGCAGCATCTATGGTTCCAACCACTTTTCAACGTGTGCTTTCCTACCCTTAGTGTTGTGTTTGGGTTTGGGGTATATTCTAAATTGGTTTTTAAACTTTTATTTTCTCTAGATCAAGTACAATCTACAGAAAAGTTATTTTACTTATGGTAACATTCTAGTTATACGAATTAAATCCATAAAGTTTTATAGTCATAATTTTAAAAAATTGTAATTTGCAGTATGCTGATGCAAAAGTTTCATAAATATGATTATAATAATTTAAGCTCACAAGCAAGCTTATGTGTATATATGTTAACTAACTGGTAGCAACTGGATATCTCACAGTAAAAAGTTACATTTCATTGAAATGTTTAAAAATTTCTAAAAATACTTACTGATATCTGGCTTTGTAGTTCTTTAACCTTCATGTGTGTAATTGGTAGTAGTTAGTAGTGAGTAACAGTAATTCAGAAAAGTAATTGGTTACAGACAGATATGCTCTAAGGTTGTAACTTATATGTGTTATATGATTCTACTTTAAGTAGCTGTAGTGTAACTTAAACTGTCTTCTTGTAATTCAGGAAAGTAGCTGGTTTACAGACAGATTTACTTTTTATGCATTATAAACATTATGTCAGTGTACTTTAAGTTAGCTGTAATGTAACTTAAACTGATCTATTACTTAGACAAACAGACATAACATGGCTGATTGTTTGGTTAAACTACTGTGCTAATGTTTTCTGGTTACTGTGGTTGTAAAGTAATGTTAACATGGATGTTTTAAATGTAACTAACACTTTTAATTATTGAAGAATAAAACCAAACTTGTTAACAAATACTTGGGTGTTACTTATGCCTTGCCCCAAACTGGCACAGTTTTTTCTTTTCTTTTTGTGATACTCTAGTTCTCCTTCTGACAGTTTTAACTGGTGTTGGAATAAGTGATTTTAAGGGTGTTTTACACTCTTCTACAGACATTTTTATTCCATAAAGTATTGCACAAACGTGTACATTTTATAAATATACATAAAATCCAAATTCACAAACAAAATGTGTAGAATAGTGCACATAAAGTTAAAATTACAGCAAACCTACCAGGCAAAAAATACTGCACTCTTCACATTCCCCTTTTTATTTAGACATACATGATCCTGACAAGCAGCACATTCTCTTAGAGGTGTGAAAGAGTATTTTATGACAGGAAAATGAGAAGTTCTTTAGTTAATTTTTTAACACTGATCTGAATAACAAAGGACGTGTGTTCAATCTTGTGACATCCACTGACAAAAAGTCTGTAGTTGTGGGTTGTCCTACAGAATAAACATTTATAAATATATAAAGACGACTAGAAATCATTACAATACACTTTATCAGCCGAAGCCCAGGTGAGATGGAAAGTGAGGCAACATGCAGGTGACACAAGTTAAAACATAGCTAAATGAGACTTTATTGACATTGTCAAACATACAAATACTAAACACAGAGAATACTATAATTAGTATGTTAAAATATACTTGACACTGGGTCAAAAGGCCTCATAACATAGAATAGTACAAGAAGTAAAATAAAAAAAAGTATAAGAAACATTATACTGGTTTACACATGACGGATGGGGCAGTGAAGTGTGGTGACCTGACCTGTGAAAAGGTGTAGGTGGAGCAACTCTATGCTGCAGGGAGGTGGTTGAAATATTTTTATGTTGCTTCATACACTGCCAGTTTACAAGTGAAGAAAATAAAGATGGAAAGGCAGATGTAAACTAAAAGGCAGGAAACTAGTGTCACGTATATTTTGCGCCTTAGAGTCCTCTTGTATGGGGAGATTAAGCGCTATGAAAGTCCAATTAGAATAGAACTACAGCTAAGATCACTCAGTGCCAGGGTGGCACATGTAAGACTGTTTATACAGTGATAAACATGCTTGACCTCGAGTAACAAAGATGGATGTTGATGCAAATTAAGTAATACCACGGCTTCAACTGAGAAGTTGTGACACCACAAAAACACAGTCGAAGCCCAGGTGAGATGGTGGAGGAAAGTGAGGCAACAAGCAGGTGACCCACGTTAAAACATAGTTGGGATAAGTGAGGCTTAATTGATATTGACAAACATACAAATACTAAACACATATACTACTAAAATTAGTATGCTAAAATAAACTTGATACTAGGACAAAAGGCCCCAAATCCAATTATGTAGAAAGTAGTTTCTTGAATGTTAGTATAACAGTGGAAGCAGCAGATGGTGTGTAGGAGAGGTAAGAGAAATGGCATTGGGGGCCCAACCCCCAGGTTGAAAGTTCTGAAGGGGAGCATTGTTATCAGCCGCCCATGACACCTCTGATCTTCTAAGCCAGTGAAACCCATAGGTGGCAGGGTGCAAACCCAATTTTGACAGCAACTTAGAAAGAGTACAGCTAATCATGGGGGCAGTGAGAATGGAGGAACCAGAAGGCTTGTGGACAAGGAAGAGGGGGGAAGAGGAAGGAAGGTGTGGGAAAGAGAGGAGATTTTTAAGGGCAGTGACAAGGCAGAATACGGGGAATTTGGATCACTTGTTGAACGATTGAATGACCTTGCCCCATTTGACAATTACATGGGCCCCAGGGGAACTAATATTTGATCACAGGGGTTAGTCAGTTAACACTTGAATAGACATGATTGCTTTGTATTTGGGGGGTTTACGCGGAGTTCATTGACACAGATTTGACAAACAAAAGTACTTTTCTGTGAGAAAGTGCTGCTACACTCATGTTTTACAGATTGAAAAAAAACTGTTTGAGCACAGAAATATAACTAATCTAAGTATGAGCTTTACTGCCAAATTGTACAAGAAACTCTTTAAAATACCAGTATTGTGTCAATGTCTTACCAATTTATCTGACGCATGACAGCAAAGGCCAGGAACGCCTTGAACTTGACGTCATATGTCTTGGCTGTATGAGGCTTTAGAGCCGAAGTAATCCTGTTGTTGGCAGACGTGATGAAATGAGTTGCAGGAGTCCCTGTAATCACAAAAAGAGAATTCGGAAAACACTGATGCCCTTGTACCAGCCACTATTTACAATTTAAAAACTGATTACTATCTAAACTCACTTCCCCAAAGTGAAACATGCATGAGAGAGCATCACTCCTTTCGCTTCTTCTGCCAGAAATGCGCACATATTCAAACTGAATGTCATGGGGGGCAGCCAGAAGCCACACTGATCTGGCCACTGCTTGTAAATAGTTGTCTCTAATTTGGCCTTTCTGCAATGCATGGACCACAGCTTGTGAAAGCTGAACCATTTGATGATGCCATAAGTGGGCAAAGACTCTAGCCGCAATGAGGACATTAAGTGCTTCCAACTGTGTTGATGTTGGGTAGCCTCAACATGACGCGATATGGTGCAGACCTTGATTCCCAGATAGCCCCAATGCTTTTGAGACAGGCATCTACAAACACATTCATTCTGGATCTGCTGGTGGGAAACATGACTTTTCTGTTAAATTGGAACTGAATGAACCAGTTCAGGTCCTTAATCATGTCATCTGTGACAGAAATGTGAGAATTGGCTTGTCGTATGACATTCAAGTGCATGACACAACGATGCAAATGAAGCAGTTTTCTGAGGAGTGACTGATGTTGCCTCTTGGGATTGGTGGCTTTGTTCTTGTAGTCTTGGCATAAATCTAAAATTTCAATGCATTTTTATTGTAGAACAAACAGGTGACAAACTGTAACATCAACAACAATACCCATACACATGAGGGAGGACGTCAGATGCACCACCTTCCTGGGATTAATGGGAATGTCAAGAATCTCAAAAAATGAATATATTTTGTCTAATCCAAAGTCAGCGCACACTCCCTGTGTACAAACATGACACCTTCGATGTAGTTGTAGACATCAACCTTCTTGGACTTCCACCATGCACTGACACAGAGCACTGCCCGTTTCTAGGCCCATGGGAATACTGATGTCTAGTTAGCTATTGTTATTTCATTTTATGCCCAGCAAGTCATAGTTGGGAGGGTGGAAGCATAGATTCCTGAAGGCCCTACTGACATTGATTTTTGATGTAAACACTTGCGCATACCATGGACCTATAGCATCAACAATGTGATCAATGGAGGGATATTTTACGTCAAACTACACTGTGTCATACATGTCCTTGTTAATAGCGTCATTGCGTGAGCTACCAGGAGGGTGACTTTAGTTGACAATTGTGGTGTCTGGTTTGGAGTGAGTAAAAGGGGGAAGTAATGCACTAGAAAATGAAGGTCATTGTACGGTCCAGCAATTGCTTTATGCATGAGTTCTTTACTGAATTAAGCTTGGATGTCTTCAGGAAAGTTGACAACAGAAGGATGATTTTCTGTAAATGTACTGTGCTTGAAGTTCCGTCTATCTACGGGAACCTGAATTGCAGGTAGTCAATCTGGTCACAGTAATTTCCACAGACTCTTCCAATTTACTATGTTGAATTCAGTAGACACATGGATGGGAGCCTCTTGATAGTTTGGAAGCCACAATGCTTTTAAAGTGAAGTGAGCTTTGAGTGAGTGTCGTCCACTTTTATGTCAGTTGGAGGGGTGTAGATTGGAATTACCAGTTTACAAAATATAACCAAAACTGTGGACACAGTAACACACTGTCCATGAATGAAACACCAATTAAAAGCATCATTGAAAGAGTTTCATAATTGGATTAGCAGATCTGAGTTTGAACGTTTTCTGAAGTGACCTCTGTATCTGAAGTGTCAATGGAGTAAATAGAAAAAGCCTATTGTATGTCACTAAAATCATGGCTGGAGTTTTATTATGAAAATAACTAACTGTATCTCGAAACATGTCCCTGTTGACTAAAAACCCTGTATTTGTGCTTCTGTTCCTAAAGCAAGTTCCATTTGATTTCCCCCTTTTTTGTCATTATCCAATGAGCGACTTCACTAGCAGTCCAGAAGCTTGTGTGTATAGAACTGATCCACCTCTCGATGGCAGTATGAGCAACAGTGCTAATAGATGACCCCTTCCTGCACATGATCCGAGCCTTGTTTACAATTGTTGTTATTGAACTGGGTGCAGATCTTTTCTTTGGCATTAGATTTGATAGATTTGTCGCTGGGTCCCGAGTTTTGTTTAGGAGTGATGATCCTGGCAGTGTCCCAAATACAAATTCTTTCTACAAGGTCTGGATTCCACCAAGAACACTTTACCTTTTCTAGAGAATAAAGTGGGCGTGGTGGGCAGTGATCTAATTTGTCTCAATGGCGTCTGAGAACAAGTGACGCCCATACTCAATCATGTTATTTTTTAGGGTAATGCTTGGCTCATCTTGAAGGCAACCTAAGAATCCGGCCGTGAATTACATGGGGGATAAGTCTTTCTAGTCAGGAAGATTTGGCTTTTTAATAAGAGGAGTGATCAAAACATCATCAGGGACGAATCCATCCATGAGTGAGCAGTTGACCAGCTTTGTAAGCGATGGTAGAAGTATATCAATACATTCCTTGATAAGAAATGTCGGCCAATGATCTAAAAGGCAGGATTTCGTCGGTCAGATTTTAATTATTTTTTCAACATCATCCTCAAAAACTTGTCTAAAGACAGTAATTTTTAGAAGATCTGAAGCAGGATGATCCTCATTTTTAGTACCAGAGGGAGCGAAAGTATCTCTAATTTTCTTAATTTTGTCGAAAAAAGAAGGCAAACTGGTCAGCCAATGACTTTTCAGACTTGTGGGATGGAAGTGTGCAGTGATCATATTGTACAGTGGAAAATGTATATTATTTCATTTGATTGTGACAAACCACAGATAAATTTCACAACAAAAGAGTAGATTTCTGGTAAATAGGACTCCATTATATAATTGTGTGGGCATGGATTATTACCCATAGATAAACTGCGCAATAATGATTCACGCTGAATGTGTACTAAATACCTTTTAAGTCATACCAGTATAAAAGCCAGTCTCCAGTAAAATAAGGGACACATCAGTCTGTATAGATTCAGGCTTTAGGTGATTATTTTGTAAACAATTTACTTTAAAATATTTTTTTAAGTTTTTGGTTTTATCTTTCTTGTCTTTTGTAACATTTTAAGCTGTTTTTGTTGTTATATTTTTAAAGTGATGAGCTATGTTTTTTTTGCTTGCCATGTGTAATGTCTATTCTGTATATGCATTTTTTACTTTTTTGTCTCAAAATGGTGAATGTGTACAATTATAGTAGTCTTTGGGTACAGACCAACAGAAATTATTTAATATTTTTTGGTTGAAACATGTGAATTTTTAGACCAAGTTTTACATCACTGGCATTTAACAAAATTTGGTTGAAACATGTGAACCTGTAAAAATCTAATTTTATAACATGAGAAAGTCTGGCTCAAGTGTGTGAATTTGTGAAGATTAAGCTTTCTTACAATAATAGACAATCGACAAGTTTAGTTAAAATGTCTAAATTTGTAAAGACCATGCATAATGAAATGTAAAATTACTGTAAAAGTCTTCTTAGTTTTATTTTGACAAAAAAGCAAAATCATTATTTCTGTCATAAAAGTATTAATGGAAGGTTTTCTGAATATCAGTTTGCACATATTTTGGATGTGTGTACCAGTTGCCAGAGATCAAGCCATAAAAGCATTATTTATTAAGTCAGATGAAGAGATTAAGCTCTATGAAAGGTTTGAGGCAAAGCCAAAGTATACTAAGGCCAATAGAGTTACAAAGACAGTAAAAACCACAGTTGAGGAATTTTATTTAAATCTTAGTAGCAAAATTAATGAATAGAATATAAAGTCTTAAAATGAAAGTATTGAAATTCTAAAAACACCAACCCAATCAGAAGCGAAGGGGGTGTTATGAGCAAAAGTAAGGGCAACAATGGAGGGAGAGTGAGAAGACTGTTGAAGATTTGGAGTTTTGCAATGTCTTAGACCATTTCATTATCAAATGAGCCCCCGGTGGACCAAAAATCAAATACTTTTTCAAAAAAATGCTTCTTGGTATCAAATTTGGACAGGCTGTTAGGTGCTATATTCAACATTCTGGAACCCATAAAATGGAACTAAGAAAATTGCTCTGAATAACAGAGAAGTAGGTAAGATGTCACAAGGAAATGAGATAAATGGTTTTGATATGCAAAATTTCTGAAAAATGTGAATTAATGGAGATACTGTGAATAAATCTTGAAAGCAAGGGGCGAGAGAAAGCTTTCACATCTAACTCGTAATAGGAAGCACATGTTGACCATGAGGAGAAATCATGATTACTTAGTATTAAATATTGTTATTATCTAAGTATTCCCCCCAAAATCAACAAATTATGGATAGAGAACACAATAGGAAGCTTAAGGAACACCAGGAAAGCCACAAAGGTCCTGAAATGGCGGCATGTGCTGCTGAAGTGGAGGTCTGAAAGCTCTTTCTGTTCTTCCCAAGGCTACCTTCAAAAGATGAGCAGACTGTAATGTGGTATCTGAAATAAAACAGATAAGTTAAGGTCAAAGTGCAAAGGTTCACTACTATCGCAAGTATACTAAACCTCTATGATCAATGGGTTTACCCGAATACAATCTAGAAAGGAGGTCAGCCTTCACATTGTCTTTGCCTTTTATATGCTAGACCTGTAAATAAATGTCATAAAATGCAGTAAATGGCCAAAGATTTATGATGCAGGCCCCAAGAAAGGGGTTCTACTAGTTACTACCACATGAACACAGGCCTAATTATCACAGTTTACCAAAACTGTGCCATGTTTCCAGTATTTTCCCTAGACCCGTAGTGCATTGACAATATTTAACATCTCCAAGTGCAATATATTAAATGCAAAACCAGAAAGTGAAGGGACAGGTATAGAATACACCCTGTTCTTCTATATGGCCACAAACCCAGTTAAGCACGCATCCAGACAAATTGATTTTTCATCCCACAACATGGATTGATCAAACTTGGTAGTGCCTTTGAAACGTGGAAGGAAAGCCTGAAACCAAGCAATATTCTTTAAATATATCTTCTGTTTGCTGCAATTTTCCCTGAATAACTGTAGAATTCTGTTTGCAAAAGTTCTGGCAGGGGCCACACATTTATGTAAATATATTAATTTGCCTAACAGGGACTGAAAATGTTTCTTGGATTGTGGATAGCTTGCAACTTGACTTGGTCTATGCTCAAAGAATAGTTAACAATGTATAAATAATATAGATGTATAGACAGATACATTTCTATAGCGCTCATTTCAGAATTGTCCTGTTCATTAGAGCTTTGGCAATATTTAAAATCAAATCAAGTATTAAATGGATATGTGGAATAAGGTGTTCAAATAACATGCAGTTATATTCCATAAGCTTTTTTGAAGCGATATGTCTTTAGCTTTTTCTTGAAAGAGTTGACTGAGTTGCAGGATCGAATGTCAATTGGTAAGTTGTTCCAGAGTTCAGAAGCAGCTTTAGTAAATGCTTTGTCACCATAGTTTTTCAGTATTGTTCTTGGAACTGTGAGCGAAGAATTGCCAGAAGACCTAAGTACACGGTGTGGAGTGTGTGGTATAAGGAAATCAGTAAGGTAGCCTGAACCTTCCATTCAGACACTTAAATGTAGTTAAAAGTATTTTGAACTGTATCCTTTGTTCCACAGGAAGCCAATGTAGTTTTTTTCAATAGTGGGGTGACAGAATAATATTTTTTCCAATAAAAATGAGTTTTGCAGAACAGTTGAGGACTCACTGGAGCTTGTTTTTCATGGTGTTTGGATATTTGTAGAGCAAACAGTTGTAGAGGTCAAGGCGAGAGGTAACAAAGGCATGTACAAGGGTGACACATGGGCTTGTGGTGAGGTCTCTTCTTATTGTGAAAAGGTTTCTGAGATGACACCAAGCCACTGATGAAATATGATTGACATAATGCTTCATTGTCAGTTCAGAATCAATGTAGACACCAATTTTGTTTTCACACTGTTTTTGACTGCAATTTTTGAGTTGCAAACATCTATTTTGTTGATGTTTGATTTTTGTAATTGTGCTTTGGTACCAACAATTATAACCTCAGTCTTGTCATCACTCAATTTCAAGTAGTTTGAAGTCATCCATGTTTTACCTCCTTGCAGCATCTGTAAATGACCAACTGGTTCAGTAAAGTCTGAATTTTCACTGGGTCCAAGAATAGACCCCTCTGGAACATTCAGTGTAAGGACAACCTCATTCGAGAGAGAATTTTCTATCATAACCTGCTGACACCTGGAGATAGGACATTATCCATTCATGTGCACATCCCTTTATTCCAAACTGGTCATGCAATCTCTGTAGAAGAATCTGATGGTTGAAAGTATCGAAAGCTGCTGACAGATCCAGTAAAACTAGGATGCTACATTCACTTCTGTCAGCAGCCATCAGTTGATCATTGTTGATTTTCAAAATAGCAGTTTCAGAACTGTGATTGCATCTGTATGCAGACTGTACCTTTTTCTTAAGTTATTAACATCTTTGTAATTGCTTAGTCTGCAGGCCACTACCCATTCTAAGAGTTTTGAAATAAAAGATAGATTTGAAACGTGCTGATACTTTTGTAGAATTTCTGCGTCAAGAGTATTCTTCTTTAAAAGTGGGGTGACAATAGATTTTTTGAAGCTGGATGGCATAATTCATGTTTGTAGTGATGGATTTATTATCTTTGTGAAGATGGGGGTGAATGTTTGGCAACAGTCTTTCACCAAGGATGTGGGGATTAGGTCAAGCTTACACTGCTTGTTGGGACATGTGAGTACTAACCGTTCAATTTCCTTTTCACTTTCAGGTGCAAATGTCTCAATTCTGGAACATGTTAGAAAATCAAACCTATTTGGATCGACACCTATCTGCTCTGTCTCCAGATCAGATTGAATTTTAGTGATTTTCTGGATGACAAAATTGTTGAATTTTTCAGGTAGGAGAGTCTTACAAACACTGGACAGGAAGGTTCTTTTCTTTTTGTGTAATAGAGAATTCAAAATTTTGAGTTTCTTTTGGTCTCCATCAGAGACCACAATGCTTTTTGTATAGAATAATGTTTCATGATGTTTGATTGCATCAGTTACTCTATTTTTGGCCTTTTTTGTGTCTGGAGGTTAAAAGCGGTTTTGTTGTGTTTCCACTGTCTCTCAAGTTTGCTTCTTCTCAAAACACATATTATAAATTTCAAATTATGTATACAAGTGTATTGCAATATATTGAGTGTTATAGACGTAATGTATTCTAGATCAATGCCAGGTAATCAAAGTATTTCTCAATCATTTAGGCATTTGAAAATAGGGTGATTAATACTTTAAACATATTGTGGCGTCTTGTTATATGCACTTAATGACCAGATAAGTGTATCTTTGAGAACTAATGAGAAAGTTTTTCATTTAAAAAATCCAATTAAGCATAAGCTATATCCATTGATCGTGTAAGATAAAAATATTGGAAAGAAAGACATCATATAAGTTTTATATTTTTATTGGCTTATTTATAACAAATGATAATTGAGAAATGGATTTAACATTAAAACAAAGGCACAGTATGGAGAATGCTTTTGATGCTCTTCCATTGGTATGTCATAGTTCTCCCATTCTTTTTGGTTAAGATTACACCAAGGACAGATGACCTTATCTCCTTCGCCAGAATAATAGAACCTAGCTTTGACATATCTCTGAGCAGCAACTGGGTGAGACTTTGGCCATGTAGTAAAAGTAAATATTCTGTCATCATATCTGAAAAATCCATCTGCAAGGTGAACTTTGCATTTCGGATCTGATCTAAAGCCTCAAGGATCCGATGATCTGTCATTTCTTGCATCTGTCCCGTCATGTCTTTCTGATGTGAGTGGGAACCGAGCAATATTCCCACTTCTTTCTAATTTGCTTTTAGTAGTTAGAGAAAAAAAACCCATAAGTTGGCCTCATCCCTTTATGGTCAGTATCATCATTTGATTCATTGCAATTATTAGTAGTCATTCTAAAGGAATATGTAGGCTTGGAAGCAGCCTTACAGATATCTGTAGTAGATTTAGATTGATTGGACATTTTTTGAGGCTAATGATTGCTGAAAATTTTACCATTGGGTTAACACTTATATATCAATTTTGTAACGTAATTTTTTGCTGACATTGTTTTTTTTTAAATAGAATGTTTCCATTTATAGGGCTTATTAACGTTTTATTATTTTTCAAAAAATTGATTATCAAACAGAAAGTACATACACAAAATTTTAAAAAGGAAAGAACTCAATTTAATGCAGTTATCTAACTAGTTGATTAGATTCAATCAATTCGAAAAGTCACTGAATATTGAGAAAACTTATTTGGACATGTTAGATTGAGGCCATTCTAAATTTGAAATCGTAGATTTGCAGTGAAACTTGCTGAAGAGAAGTTCAAACCCAGCTTACATTTTTGGTATGCACCACGGAGACGCTTTTTTGGAACTCTCACCACAACTATGATCGTTTTTATGTATATGTAGCATATTTTAAAAGGAATCACTATCTCATATATTGCTTTTTAAAGTTGTTTTCTTATTTCATCCTGTTTCATATTAATATGTAACCCCAGTACATTGCTATACCAACTTCCTTAAAAAGCGGGTATTATCGCTCATCCTGCCGGGAATTATCGTGGTAATATGATCAATGTTTCTCTACATCAAGCATTTGGATATTATTTTCACAATCTAACCTGTGTCTTGTAAGTTTACTTTGAGTCTATTTTTAATCATTATATAGCCATTCTCCTATTGTTGGTGTCTGGTGGTGTTGTCACTTAGCTTAAGGTGAGGCTGTAGTGTGGGGTGTTAGGGTGCCTGTGAGTCGCCACAGGACGAAGAGTTGTGACTGTGTGGATGTGTAGGGATATATCCTTGAGTCCCCCCACTGTTGAGCTTAGACTTAGGGCTCTTACTTATGAACAACCCCACCAGTCATGATTAGTCTTCGGGCTCTCCTCTTCATGGCACTGTTTGCTGTGGCACTTGCCCACAGGTATGAGTGGTTTAGCACTAGAGCATCTTATACATCATGTCCTCCTTTGACAAAGGTTGCAAAAAATTTCCCATATTTGTCTTCCTGCCGAAAATTTTCATCCATGGTTAATAGACGAGGGCTTATGTTGTTGCTGCTACTGGGAGGAGATGTATCCCTCAACCCTGGTCTGTTCACACTCGGTGTTTTGAATGCCAGATCCGTAAGGAATAAAGGTCCACTCCTAGCTGATATGGTTGCTTCATATGATCTTGATTTTCTTTGCCTCACTGAAACACATATACGGCCCTTTGATTCAGACAGCTTCCTACGGTCTATAACCCCTCCTGATTTTAATTTCCCTCAAAAGCCTCGCCCCTCTGGTATTGGTGGTGGTGTTGGTTTTTTCATCAAATCCTCCTACAGACCCCACATAATAGAATCTCCTCTTTATCAGTCATTTGAGAACATGGTGGTGTCAATCGGGCTTCATGGCTGTTCATTGTTGCTTGCCTGCATCTACCGTCCTCCAGGATCATGTACCTGTAACTTTCTGGAAGAATTCAGGTCATTTGTTGGTTACCTCTCATCTATTAATTCTTCATATTGCATCTGTGGTGACTTCAACATTCATGTTGACGTTCCAGTTGGTGATGGTCATAAATTTACTACTTTTCTTGATTTGTGTGATCTGAAACAGTTAGTTGATAAACCTACTCATCTACATGGTCACATATTGGACCTCATTTTATCCCCCAGTGACCAGGACACCATTGCCGATGTTAAAATTTGTGACTTTGTTTCTGATCATGCATTAGTCAAATGCTCAGTTGCCTTCCCTTGTTAAGTGGCTCACACTCCAAATATAGTTCAATATAGAAGGTACCACCATATCAATATGTCTGACTTCCGCTTGGATCTCAAAAACATGTCCTTTGTCGAGTCTCCAGCTGATGCTGTTGTCGATCTATACGAACAATATGTACATGATTTGGGCCATGTTCTTGATAGGCATGCACCACTCGTATCTAGAATGATAAAAAAAGATTCCGCAGAGTGGATGTCTGACGATTAACATCAGATTATCCGGTGCAATGCACCTGTAAACAAAGATAAATCAGACTACTACAGCAAACTGATTTCAGATAATAGTCATGACTCTCGAAAACTTTGGTGTGAGCTCCATAAAACCCTGAATAAGGTTTCTGATGCCACACTTCCATCCCATGAGTCCAAAAAATCACTGGCTGACCAGTTTGCCTCCTTCTTTTCCAACAAAATTAAGACAATTAGAGATAACTTTGGTTCCATTGGCACTGAAAATGATATTCACCCTCCTTCAGATCCTCCAAAAATTAATGTCTTTAGGCAAGTTTCTGAGGAGGCTGTTGATAAAATAATTAAAACATCACCAACAAAATCATGCCTGTTGGACCCTTTGCCGACATTCCTTATCAAGGAATGCATTGATATACTGTTACCATCCCTGACGCCTTCAAATCTGCTGTGGTCACTCCTCTTATTAAAAAGCCAAATCTTCCCTCAAATGACCTGAAGAATTATCGTCCTGTATCTGGCCTCTGTTTCATCTCAAAACTGGTAGAATGTGTGGTTGCTAAGCAGCTATTAGAACATATTCATGTCCATAACTTAGACAATCCGTACCAGTCGGCATATAAGGCCGGCCATTCAACTGAGATAGCTCTTCTCTACATAAAAAATGAAGTTCACTTATCATTGTCAAGAGGTGAAACCACTGCGTTGGTATTGCTCCACCTGTCTGCCACCTTCAACACCATAGATCATTCCACTCTTCTTAGTTGCCTCCGAAACTGGTTTGGTGTCGGTGGTTGTGTTCTGAAATGGTTCACATCCTACCTAACAGATCATTACCAATCAATAAAAATTGGATCTACTTTGTCAGATGTTTGTAAACTCCTATTTGGCGTTGCCCAAGGTTCTGTCCTGGGCCCTTTGCTGTTCTCATTGTACACCACCCCCCTCAGTTTGATTATCAGTAGACATAAGGGAATAAAGTTTCATTTCTATGCAGATGATAGCCAAGTTTATATACATTTATCCCAGAAGAATGTATCTGCTTCCTTTGAAAAGCTAAATCAGTGCCTAGACGATGTTAAAGAGTGGATGTCCACTAGTAAGCTCAAATTGAATCCAGACAAGGCCAAGTTTATCATCTTTGGTTCAAAGAGACAGAGGAACAAGTTGAAAGCATGTTTTCCAATTGATATCTTGGGCAAGTCACTCTGCCCTGCTGATTCAGTAAAAAATCTGGGTGTGTGGTTTGATTCAGACTTTTCTTTGTCCAAGCATGTTCAGAATGTCTGCAAAAGTTGTTTTGTTAAACTCTGTGATTTTAGACATGTCAGGCGGTTTCTCACTCATGATGTTTCTGTGCTAATGCTCTGGTTAGTAGTCGGCTAGATTATCGCAACTCACTTTTCAGGAGCCTCTCCAAGTTTAATCTATGCAAATTACAGTGCATCCAAAATAGTGCAGCTAGAATTGTATCAAACACCAGTTGATACACCAGTATAACTCCTGTGCTAAAGAAACTGCATTGGCTTCCTGTTGAACAGCGCACGGTGTTCAAGACGGCCACACTTGTTTCTAAGTATCTTCACACAGGCTTTCCCAGGTATTTTGCTCCATATTTTTCCTCTTACAGCAGTTCTTATAGCACCAGACACAGTCAAAGTGGTGGTAATTTCATTGTCATTCCAAAGTTCTGCCCCTCCATTCACAAATCTGTCAAACAGTTTGGTAATAGTTTTGCGTTTGATGCGCCCACTGTGTGGAATGCTCTCCCTGATGAGATTCGTGCCTCTCCCTTGCTGGCCTCCTTCAGGAAGCAGCTCAAAACCTACCTGTACACCAAAGCATACCCACCTTAGCCTGGATCATTCCCTTGGCATTCTCCGTGGTGCTTGACCCCTGCTATGCCCCTGGATACAGAAATTTTGATGTCGGCTTTTTGTTTTGTTGCACTTTAGTGTCCTCTTGTTTGGGGAGATTAAGCGCTATAAAAGTCCAATTAGAATTAGAATTAATACAGAAAAAGAGACACAAATATAGTCCACACAAAGATAGGGCTTGGTTCGTCACTACTACAATATATATGCTATCTCAAGTAAATGGTCCCAGGTAATATTACCCTATCCCTCAAATTTACCATATGTTTAGAGCATTAAGAATAGTTGCTCTGGTGTACTGAATATTGCTAGCTGATGGTGCAATACTGGTGCAATAATGAGGTATATTATTGATGTACCATCAACTAGCAATATTCTATGTCCCCAATAACCTATCAATAGTGATCTATCATTTTCCCATCACTTTTATAAATTTTTATGACTTATATCGTTCGATTGACCCACCTAGTACTACTTACAACTTTGTAATTGTATTTCGAAAATAAAGTTTTGAAAAGTAGCTGACTTATTTTATGGAGTTGCATTTGTGTAATAAGAAAATTTATTGTCAGTAAAACAAAATTTATCTTGTTATGTTGCATGGAATTGGAGATGTCAGAGCATAAGCCATTCTATTCGCACGAACAAGATGCAGGGGCATTATGACTGCCGAACAGTTTGCGGAAGTTGAGATTCCTGATAGTGTCAAGCAGGACATTGTTTCCACAGGGATTATCCAGTTCATTGATGGTGATGTCAGCTCAGGACAAGATGTCGCACCATGTGATGGTCAAGTCCAGATGTCAAAGTTGTCACCAAAGGTGTAAGTTGATCCACAACAGGAAGTTGTATTGCCACTGACTGTTGAAACTCGTGTGGATCAGATGTCACACAGACTGGACAACACAGTGAAGTCTTTGGATGAAATAAAAAAGATAACTGAATCCATTGATAATAGAATGACAGTTTTCATGGACAACAACATGTCTGATTTCATGAAAAGATACTTGGTGGGTTTCAGACCAAGTTTGAAGAAGCCACAAAGCCAATCGCTGAAAAATGTGATGTGGTGGAAAGTATGGTGGTGAAATTAGAGCAGAAAGTTGATAAAAATCAAGATGATGTCCAGAGTAACATCACTTCCACAAAAGAGCAAGTCTGTCAGCTAGAAAATAAAATGGCTGCTGAAGAGCGAAACATGATTGATGTGACTTCACATGTTCATAAGGTTGAAGACAGTTTGTCACATGTACAAGTGGATGTTAAGAAACTTGATGGTAAAGTCAAGGGTGTGAGCCAGGATGTCAAATATAATTGTCCATGATGAGGAAGGAGGTGGGTGTCGTTTCATCATCCATAAAAGCCACTACTGATGAAGTCCAGCAGGTCAGGTCCCAATGTGACTCAAATCTAGTTTCCATGCAGCAGAACAGAAAAGCATTCAGACTACTGATGAGAAAGTCAAACTTTTTAACTTGGAACTTTATTGACATATCGCATCAACTCAAACTGAAGTTTATGATCTGGGTGATAGCATTCGAGGAGTTCAAACCAAATTAACCTCTGATATTGACAAGGTTGAAGATGATGTACAGAGTAATACCAAGCAGAACACAGGACTCCATGAGGAATTGAGTGACATGAGATTTCACATTCAGTCAACGGACCAGAGGGTGGTGAACCTTAACCGTAAAATGGAAGCCCAACATCAGCCTATGAACAAAGATCTGGTGAATCTCAAGCAAGATGTTGGTGTTTTAAAGCTGGATGTTGATCACCTTAAAGCTCGAACACACACCAGACCATCAGGTGTCATAGCACAGAAACTTCAGGATCCCGATTATAGGTTTCTTCAAGATGATCTTAACAAATCCTTACAAGAATTGTCTGACCTGAAGGCTGAGCATGACTCCATTGTAGAGCGTTATCTCCAGGAAAAGGAAACCCAGATAAAGCGTGTGCAACAGATGCAGGGAAACCAAACTGAAATGGTTGCGAAAATGACACAGGCCATTGGTCAAAAACATACAGTTGAAGAAGATATACTTCATGAGCAAGTCAAAGAGGTCTGCAATCATATTACCAGTGGTGTAGCTGAAATGAAGCATAAACATGGGGTGGAATTCACCTTACCATCAGGATGGCAGAAGAACTTAGAGTGGACCGGATATGAATTACCTCTAGTCTCAATGACCCAAGCTAAGCCAAACACAACACCTTATCCCAAAGTGATGCAAAGCAATATGTCAGTGTTTGCTGAAAAAAAACAGTCAATTCCAGATATGTAAGAGGTGACAAGAAGTTGTATCAACCACCCTGCTATGAACAGAACCTACAGGAGGGCATCTCGTCCAACCACAACTACCAATGTAACTTTTGGTTTTGAGAGTAGCAATGGTTCTCCTAGCTCAGATGGTAGTGCTATTGATGAACCTGCAGTTACTTTCCGAAGTGTTGGTGCAGCCAGGATTAGAAATGTGTGAAGCCAAGGAAGTTTAGATGTCCCTAAATTAACATTTACAGGGGATACTGGAGAGGTTCCATTTCACAGTTTGAAACTATGCCAGAAATATGCTGTGGACTGAACCGAACAAAATAGATGCTTTTTCCATGTGTTTGAGAAAAGCTTCCAAGTACTTTAACATCTTATCTGCCCAAGTCAGAAGCAGTTTTGATGAAATCAAGACTAAATTTGAAGTTCACTTTGAGAAAACTGATGTCCCAAGTACGATCAGATGGGCACTTCTTGCAGTGGAGCAACAGGAAGATGAATCTTTGGAAAGGTTTTTGACACCCATGCAGAAGATGATCATCAGCGCATATCCTGATACAGTTCAGCAGGAGCTGAATTGTGCAATGTTCATCGAAGCGTTCCTGAAATGTTGCTGTGATAAGCATTGCGCTTTAACAGCTGGCACAAAGTCTCCAAAGACATTAAAAGAGGTGTTCAAGTATGTTAAACAGGAACAGCACATGAGGCGAGCGATATATGGCAAGAAGGTATCTGCTAAAATGATACAACAGCTACATGACAGTTCAGAAAGTTCTGAGTAAAGTGTTGCAGAAAGTGCCAAAGTCAGACAGTTAAATCCTGCCAGAAATATGGTCATTAAGCTCAAGGTACTGTTTGCTGACCAACAATCTTTAGAGAACAAGATAGATCGACTGGAAAAGACATTCAGTGACTTAGTTCATGGACTGAATCATTCACCAACCAGAACTCAGCAACCCAGTGTTAGTCAAATGGCTTGTTACAAGTTTGGGGAGAGAGGACATTTTTCGCGTGATTGCCCATGAAGAAGGTATTCACAAAGATGTCCTAGATCTAATGGTGCCAGGTATTGGAATCATGATGGACAATATAACTAAAGTGATTATTACCGATATGATGATCCAGAAGGACATGGCAGAGAAGCACCAAGATATGGTCATAGTCCAAATAGATATTCTAACAGTCCAGGCAGGAGTAATTTTAGTCCAGGCAGAAATAATTTACACTGGTAAAAGTGATGATTCCAATTGGAGGTCAAGGTCAAATGAACAGCCAAGAAACTATCGGTCAAGTTCACCTGGACAATCTCCCAGTCGCAGTTTTAGAGATGTCAAGAGTACACCACCTCGTGGTTACTCCGATAATCCAAGATGACCCCTTTAAACTGATAAGATGGGGTGGGGGCGACAGCGACCCATCCCTCTTTAGTGTCAACATTGTTTCTCATAAACACCAGAAAGACAGTCCAACTCACAATTGTCAGCACATTTGTGAGGGTAATAAGCAGAATTTAAGCACAATTATATTCCATGTTCAATCAATGGATATCCAACCAAAGCATTGCTGGACACAGTTGCAGAGGTTAGCTTATTGAGCTTTAATGTGTATGGGAAATTGCAAGAAAAGCCACCTTTGTCAGAAAAATACAGGTTGACTGGTGTTGCCAAAAACATGAACATCAATCAATCAATCAATCAGTTGTCCAGGTGCTTAATCTCCGTATCAACGGATTCTAAGGCACACCATCCAATCCGTAAGGCATAAATCATGAGACATTAGACATGTTCTGAGTCATTGCCAGGGAGGCGGTCCGGTGTTGTGGAAGATGAATGCATGGATGTTAAAGGGAGTTAACATTTCTATTGGAAATCAAAACCAGAAATGGAATGTTTTAGTGGTGTCAATTAAAGATCCATAAATTACCGGTATTCACTTTTTATGTCAGTTTGGTGCCATATTGATAAAAGCATGTTTGGTCTTAACAAAGTGTCCACCAAAATTACTGAAATGAGGAATAAAGATGGTGTTCATTTTGAAAAATTCAAAGTGAAACTTGCTAAGAAAATTAGTGTGCCACCTATGGGTATACTAAGGGCTACAGCTATCACTTCGATTCCAAGTATCAGGGGAAATGGTCATTGTGTCAAGCGGGAACAACAAGGGACTATTGTTACCAAACACTCTTGTGAACTCTGATGTTAACATGTCAATACAACTTGTGAATTATACTGACAGTCAAATAGTCTTGTGTCAAGGCCATGTGTTAGGCTATGCAGTTATATGTGATATCATCATGGATGATTGTGATAGTGATTGGCCAACTGTCAGGGAAGTGAATGCTATATTATCAGATGAATTACCTGAACATTTACAAGGTCTTTATCAGAGATCCATAAAGTATTTAACACCACAAGAAGCTGGAAAACTGAGAACTTTGTTACTGGAATATCAAGATACTTTCTCTAAAGGCAGCAATTATTTGGGATGTTTTTCAGAGATCAAACACACCATAAACACAGGTGAGGAGCAGCCTGTGAAGGAGGCTATGCATCGAACCCCTTTAGGTTTTGAGAAGGAAGAGGAGGAAAACTTGAAGTTGATGTTAAATACAGGAATTATAACGGAATCATTCTCAGACTGGGCTTCAGCACCAGTTTTGGTCAGGAAGAAAGATGGAACTCTCCATTATTGTGTTGATTTCAGGAAGTTGAATGACAGAACCGTAAAGGATCTGTTTCCATTACCTTCCAGTTCTCAGTCCATTGATCAGCTTTCTGGAAACAAGTATTTCTCAACCTTGGACATGGCTAGTGGTTATTGGCAAATTTAAATTGATGAGAAAGACAGTCATAAAACTGCATCTATAACCAAACATGGTTGATTTGAACACAAACCAATGGCTTTTGGATAATGCAATGTGCCAGCTACATTTCAACGTGTAATACAATTTGTGTTACATGGGTTAACTTGGGATTAAGCTACTAGCATTTTTAGATGATGTCATAATCTTAGGAAAAGTCTTTGAAGATCATCTGTCAAACTTTTCACATTAGCTAGGTTCAAGAAGTATAACCTCAAGCTTAAACCCAAGGAGTGTAGCTTATTTCACACCAAGACTTTATTCCTTGGGAGAATAGTCAGTGAAGAAGGTGTGTCCATTAATCCAGAGAATGTGGAGAAAGTAACCAATTGCAAGTGGCCAGTTCCAAAATCTGTGAAGGATGTTGAAAATTTACTCGGATTTATCAATTATCACAGAGAGCATATTAAGGACTATGCCAAATTAATCTTTGTGCTTTATGAACTGACAGGAAGTTGAGCAACTTTTACCTGGGAATCCAGACATCAAGATGCGTTTGAGACTTTGAAACAGAAAATGATTACAGCTCCTATCCTTAGTTATCCTCATGCCTGTGATATATTTGTGTTAGACACTGATGCCTCAAATCATGCCATTGGAGCCGTTCTATCTCAAGTACATGATGATGTTGAGCGAGTTGTGTGCTAGTTATGTTCTTACACCTGAACAGAGACGGTATTGTGTTACTGGAAAGGAACTCTTAGCAGTTGTAAGGTTTACAAGACAGTTCCGACATTATTTGTTAGGTCGTAAGATCTTACTCCAAACAGATCACAACAGCCGGACATGGCTTTTGCATTTCAAATACCTGGAAGGACAATTGGCTAGATGGTTGACATGACAGTTGTGCATAGATCTGGAGTTAAATGTGGGAATGCTGATGGAAAGTCCACAATTCCTGATGATGTTCAGTTTTGCGATTGTTACAAAGTCGGATAAGAACCTGAAACTCTTCCATGTGGAGGATGCAAGTACTGTACTAGAGCTAATAATCTAGTTCCAATAATATATGGTTAGAAGATTACTCTAAAAAACAGTTGCATTCAGATGGATGCTTACAGAAAATTATCAATTGGATTACTACAGTGGTTGAGCCAGAACAAAAAGAGCTTGCATTGAGTAATCAAACTGTGAAGTATCTTTATCCACACAGAAGCCAGTTGGTATATGAAAATGAACTCTTGTATTACCGATGGAGTGATGATCTTGGTGATAAACTGTTGTTTGTAGTGCCAGAAAGTCTCAAAGAGGAAGTTATGCCCATGTCCATGTTCATCAACAAATTTAGATATATTTGCTGTGGGGTAATTTACTGAGCTACAAATTGGTCTTCCAGGAATGCCCTTTTTGTGGATCTTTGGCAATAGGTAAAATTGGCCATGTTTGCAGTCTTTGGGTTTTAGGTACTCAAAGTTTTTATCTGCAATTAGACCTTTACATCTCATCTGAATTAATTTTTCTGTAATTCTTTCTGAGACTTCAGTTGTTGGGTCTGATCCAATCCTAGTGTAAAGGTTTTGGTCCAACACTTGTCTGTATCCTTCTCTTAAGTAGTCCTTAGTGTTCATGACTACTACTGCAGAGCGGCCAGAGCCTTTGTCTGCTTTCTTGACAACAATTTCTGGATTTTTTGTTAGTGCCAGAAGACCAGATCTTTGTTGTTTGGTGAGATTGTTGTGTTTGTACTTGGTGGGTTTGCTGTATAGTAAGCAATTTTTGAAAGCTAGTTTGAAGCTTTTAAGTGAGATGTGGGTGTTATCAGGTAGCCAATTAATTTTATGTTTAAATTTGGCATGGATTGTCTGGTAAGGGTTATTTTCACTATCCAGATTAACGGCAAGTATGTTGACCAGTTCTCTGTCTTCAGAATCTAGAATGTTATTGTCATTATAGAAATAGTGTTGTTAGACCAATCTTCTGTGAAAGGCCTTAAAGTCATTCCAAATCAGGGATTTCTTAGGAGATCCTGGAGTTGGACAAAAGGTAAGGCCTTTTTGTAGAGCCTCTATTTGTGGGGTTGTCAAGTCTATGTCGGATATGTTTATTACTGTATGTCCAATTAGACTGTCTAGAGATTTACCTGGTGGTAAAATCCCTGATAGTTTTGGCTATCCAATTTAATTTGCTCCAAAATTGCCTTTGAAGTTTCCATGATTAAAGAGTAACAACAACAGGTAATATTGCTTTATTGAAGTGCTTTTTTAGACTCTGGGGAGTCTAAATTAGTTTATTACATACTATTTAGAAGTGTCATAAACAATTTCCTAAGTTGTGCATTGTTGTCCCTTTTGGGGTTGGGTTCTTCTGGCTGCTTGGAGGGTCCACGGTGGCAGAGTGGTAACACTCTTGCCTCCCACCTCTGAGGCTGGGGTTTGATTCCCGACACAGCCTCAAGTGGGAAAGCTGGTAGTTGCTTGCCGTTGGTCGGCAGTTTACAGAACCCTAACGAACTGTATGTACTGGTTTCCTCTGCCCTTCCAACTACCCGTTGTGATATGACCTGTACAGTGTTCAAAGCGAAGTAAAACCCCAAATAAATAAATAAATAATTCTGGCTACTTGGAAGGCTCTCTGTTTGTTCTGTGGGAATTTTCCGGGGCCTCTCTGATCCAGTCTCTTGGATGCCTTATTGAGTGCTACGCTTGCTGCCAATATGTACTTCTCATTCAGGAAGTGGCAAATCTCATCATACTGTGTGTTTGTGAGCATGGTTTGTAGTTGAGCCAAATTGGACTGGATTTCTTGTTTGACTTGTTGGTATTCTATATTGGGAATTTTACACTTAGTGACCCTATATAGCATTATTATGGACATTCAGAACGTCACCACTATGACGTGCATAACGACATATGACATCATTTCACCACATAAGTAAATATCATAGCAATAGGTATGAAATCTCCCATGTCCCTAAGCAACTATCAGTGAGCTTAAATTTTCAAATTTCACCTCATGATCTAGTGAAGGCAATACAGGTTTCTGAAGAGGTTATAATTACATATTTTCCGGGCTGGCATTATAATTATAATGTTTTGTCAACATCAGAAGATACATCACCAGCATAATTGTGGATATTCACACGTATGAACAGCATCAATTGTTCAATATGTGACAAGACCTACACCAGAAAGGGGGACCCTAAAAGGCACGTGTTAAAGGAGCACCCAACTCCTCAGACACCCGCTCCAGTAGCCATACCTGTTGCTGATTGGGACATTCCCCAGAGCTTTTATGATCTACTTGATGACCTAGTAAGTAGTGAACTAGATGTAACTGACCCCAGCCAGCCCAGTTTAAATAAAGCTACCCAAACTATAGGTACCAAAGTTACCTCATGTGAAACTAAGCATAGCTCTATTAACACTGAGCCCAAGGAAACTGCTGATAAAGGTACAAACACTGACCCTTTGATATATTAGTGCCCAAAGACATCCAGGATCTGATCAATGGGTTTAAATTAATTTCTTTTGGAATACCAGAAGTATTTATCCAAACAACAAACAGCCTGATTACCCCAGATCCCAAATTTGAACCCAAATATGTCCCCACACCTATCTCGGACAAAACCTGTACTGAGAAGGAATCCAACATTAGCAAAATAGTGAACGAATCTATGGCAAAGAAAAAATGTGAAACAATCACCAAAGTTCAAAATTTGAAAATCCAAAGAGAGGTCAAGAAACCTAATCTGGATAAGATAGTGGGTAAATATTATCACAGACTTCATGAGCAACTAAAAACTAAGCCCAAGTATGCACATGTCAGTAAGAAACCAAAACTGGACTGGCTGGCTGAGGTTCAGAGAGCAGCGACTGAACTAGATGAACAGCCACAGGATATCATCTCCTGCGACTCCAGCAGTGATAAAGAGTCTACTGCTACTAATGTGGATGAAGGATTCAAAGTCAAACTGGACGAATTGTTTGGCCCAGTATCACCAGAGATAAATTGATGTTGGCCTTATATATAGTGAATAAAAACACACTGACATTACTTGTGATTTTTATTATTTAAGAACTGATAATAATAGACAAAATAATATTACTAAACCTATCTATTCATTATTAAATAATGACATATATCCCCTACAATTAGTCCTATATAAATACAAATTATTTATATTATTAATGGCAATAAAAGTCTTCTATTGAACTATTTGTATTAATTACAATATGGCAACATACATAAATCAATGTAATTAATAAAATCTGACAATTGCATAACTATTGGTGAGCCTGACCATCTCCTAACTCTTCTATTTATTTATTTGGGGTTTTTACGTCGCTTTCAACACTCTACAGGTCATATCACGACGGGTAGTTGGAAGGGCAGAGGAAACCAGTACATACAGTTTGTTAGGGTTCTGTACTGTAAACTGCCGACCAACAGCAAGCAACTACCAGCTTTCCCACTTGAGGGCATGATGGGGAACTGAACCCCAGCCTCAGAGGTGGGAGGCGAGAGTGTTACCACTCTGCCAAAGTGGCCCCTCCTAACTCTTCTAAGTCTGCAGGAGAGCAATGGGGCAGAGTGAATTCGAGTCTAGGTCATTATGGCAACCACCCTGTTGGTACAACCTGAAAATATATTATATGATAAAGTACATTTAACAACCACATATACAGTAGAACCTCGATTATCCCACCTTCTATTATCCGAATCTCCGGATTAACCGAACCGAAATCATGTCTCCCTACACATGTACAATGCACCGTCTACCGTGAGCGATACTACAGGATTTTACACAGTCTCGGAAACTATTAATTTTAGTGCTTTATAAAACGTACCATTCACAGAAACGCCTAACTTCTTTGATCTTTATCACCATTGTTACAATAGGGGAGGGATTAATTTAATTACACGACCCTGCTACACAAATCCTTTGATAATACGCCAATCAATGAAAGCATGTTCGATTGTGTTTCGCAATTTATAATCTCCCGGAGTAGGTTCACAGACTGACAGCATGTATCAAAAGAAAAGACGTCCTCAATGCATTACCAACCAAACACACCTATCACTGAAGGCGTGTTCGCTTTGGGTTTTACAATAAATAAATCTCCCGGAGTTTTCACAAATGACAGAATGCATAATGCTGTTTATCTAAAATTAAAACGTCCACATTCATGTACCAACCGAACGCAATCATTTCAAATCCGCTTAAATATTTAAATAATAATACATGTAATATCCATAGATATGGAGCAAATAAACGACAATTGAAGGGTCACTTATATTATATGACACAAATATATTAAATTATTTTATCGATGACCACCAACGTATATATTTATTGCATAAAAACGACATTTCTTCAATTATCGCCCACTTGGTAACCCATAGACCGTGAATTTCGGCTTCCTTCATCTATCCGAACCCCTCGATTATCCGGCCGGATTGTATGTCTCCCATAGGGTTCAGATAATCGAGGTTCTACTGTATATATTTTTTTTCACCACACAAACCATTAACAGACCATAATAAAAAATATTGACCATTCATTAAAAATCAATATTTGAGTGCCCTGGGGCACCCAATTGATGGAGCTTGCCGGAGCCACAAAAAGTACCTTAGGGGGTCTGATATATGAAATCTTTAAGCCTCTGATGAGACCAATTCCACTGAGAAGGTCGAAATATATGTAAAAACCTATCATATATCAGGCATTCTTGTATTGGCACTCAGCATATTTTTATGGTTTTACACCAAATTTGATTTTTCTAGGTCGTGAGATTGCTATACCCATTGATTTGATGCTGGGAACTAACGGCAGAAGAAAGACTATGATCTCAGATTGAAGGTGAAAACATATGAAGGGGATGATCTAGTTTACAAGTTGATTCTGCTTAGATTTTTTTATTTTTGTTTCAGAGATACTTCTGAAGAATGTGGAGGTGCTACTTATTTACATGCAAGTTTATCACACTATTTTTTTCAAGTTTCACATTTTAAACATTCCAAATTCCTTATAACTTGCTCAGAACAAGATCAGGGTTAAACATTGATGATTATAGATTATCTGGAAGCTGCTGGAAACAAGTGAAGTGCACTTATGTGCGGAGCCTAGGAAGGGACATAGAACTGTTTCTTTATCATATTTTTATCTTGTTACAACAACTCAGCAAGTCGTTCCCATGAGATACGAAGTCATTCCAACAAGCTAGTAAGCTTTAACAACAAGAAACAAAGTCGTTCCCACAACTTAGTAAGTCATGGTAATGCGATACTAAGTTATGGGAATGAGATATTTAGTTGTGAAAACAAGAAACTAAGTGGTTACCACAAGATATAAAATCATTTTGTTTTCATTAATACCCACCCCTTACTAACTCATTGCCACCACTAACTTGTTCCCACCACTTCCTATGTCGCTGCCATCACTTACTAGCTCGTCCCTATGACTTATTAAGTTGTTCCCACCAGTTTATGTTGTTCCATCAAGATAAGTAAGGTATGATATACAAAGAAATTGCCTGTACATAGGCATCAAAACATGACTTAGTAACTCGTGGGAATAACTTTCTATCTTGTAGGAAAAACTTAGGGGCCACGGTGGCAGAGTGGTAACACTCTCGCCTCCCACCTCTGAGGCTGGGGTTCGGTTCCCGGCACGGCTTCAAGTGGGAAAGCTGGTAGTTGCTTGCCATTGGTTGGCAGTTTACAGTACAGAACCCTGACAAAGTGTATGTACTGGTTTCCTCTGCCCTTCCAACTACCCATCGTGATATGACCTGTACAGTGTTGAAAGCGACGTAAAACCCCAAATAAATAAATAAATGTAGGAAAAACTTGGTAACGACTTGCTAACTTGACAAACGACTTAGTATGTTGTGGGTACAACTTACTGTCTTGTGGGAACGACTTACTATCTTGTGAAATGACTTGCTTTCTCATGGAATGACTTAATATCTCATGGCAACGAGATACAAAATGATAGGAAAACAGTTCTATGTGTTCCTGGGCTTGGTAGATCAGCATTACAGTGCATTACATACTGGATGTGTTATTAAGGTTCAAAGTCAAAGATTCACCGACATTAGACCAATTACCTGGTCATTACTTCCACCAAAAAACACTTTATTTTCTAGAACTAGAAGAAAACAAAAACACTACTCCACATTTCATGCGGGCAAAATGTGCTGATTATTTGATTACTGGCCACAGATAACAGTACACTCTGCCATACATGGCTCACATAAAATAGTTCAAGTATTCATTCGGCTTTTAGCGTTTTCAAAATAACTCATAAACTGATCTCAAGGTTTTCATCAGAGACAGAAAAAGTCCTATTTATTTTATATTTGCATATATACGTCCTAGCGGAATAATATTTGGTACAGTGATAAAGTGATAACACATATATCCAATGCTGTCCGGTCTATTGACATTCATAGACAAAAATTCACTGACATTATAGAGTTAAGTCTTGATATTTGATCGACATCACTCATTGTTAAATTGACCAAACTACACAAAATACACGGGTCTCTGTAGTATTGACACTGTAATAATGGAACCACAAATGACACCGGTTCTCAATAAGCATGTTGAGGGAGTGTGTGTGTGTGTGTGTGGGGGGGGGGGGGGGGGCTCTTTGTCTTGTCTGTTGACATTGTGGTAAATATCTTTGTTGGAGCCCAACTTAGGAGTCAGCCCATCTTAAGATGGGCTATAGCCCAACTTAGGATCCTAAGTTGGGTAGCCTATCTTAAGATGGGCTAGCCCATCTTAAGATGGGCTAGAACATATCAGCCCAACTTAAGATAATAAAATTCTATAAACAATTTTTACTCTTTTTACTAATGTTTTTTTAGCATGTGCAAATGAAAGGAAATTATATAACATTATTATGAAAAAGATGACATTATCATTGGTCTCCTTGAATGTTCCTTGAACAGAAGAATTTTTGCCTAGAAATTCTTTTTTTATTTTGAAAAAAAATATGTTAAGTTTTGTCAAAGCTCAACAGTCTTTAAATACAGAAACTAAAATGAATTGTGTTTCTTGAGCCCTGAGAAGCATTACAATATTCCTTTGATGTTGATTTGTTTGTCTATATTGGGATGATTTCTTATTTGGATTTGTGGCTATTGTTTCAACATTCTATTGATGTTGATTTGTTTCACTTGGGGTGGGTGAAGTGCACAATAGGAAAACCTCAATCATAAAGTGAAACAAATCATCATCAAAGTAATATCCAAACACAAAGAGGCTTAATTCTATCAAACCTTTATGGGGGACAACCCATATGTGATTTTATGGGTGAGTCATATGATAAAATTTAGCAAAGTTTTATAAACAGCACTTTATTTTCACAAAAAAATGCAAATTACCTTTTTAAAATTACACTAATTATTACTAAAATGTAATTTAATCAAACAAGTTATTCTTATGTATTCAGTTAAACAGCAGTAATTGTCTACCTAAGAACCTAGCTTTGCTTTTAATAATTATGATTATGTTAATTGTTTTCCTTAAACATGTAAAAATACCTTAAAAGAATCTTAGAACAATACCTATTTAATCCTGTCAGCTAGTCACTCAAGCACAAGTGAAACAAATCAAGTTCAAAAGTAATGCTGGGACAAAAGGTAAATCTGAACACTAATCCAGTTAACAAGTCACACACATAGTCAAACAAATCAACATAAAAAGAGTCTTGAAACAATAGATAAATCACAATGTAATCCAATTGCCCAATCACTCCCCAGAAGTAAAACAATTAAGCTCAAAGGAGTGGTTGAACAATAGACATCTTGTCAGCGAATGACCCTCCCATTGTCAAACATATTAACTGCATTGGAATGACAAATGAATTCAGACTAATCCTATAAACATACAGGTAAAATAGTTAATAATATTATTTCATTTTGAGAATAAAAACTACCTGTGCATAAAATAAGTTGGGCTAATATCTGTAAGCAAATATTTAGGAAAGATAAGAAAAAAGAAACTTTAAATAACAATAGTAACTCACAATCATAGGCTGTTTAATTAAAATTTTAGTACTGAAATAAACTGGTTGATTAAACAGTCCATAAAGTATGACATAATGATTTGCTAATATATATCTGTCAATTCATCTTAAAATAAGCTATGGACATTCTATCTAAAAGGATAATATTAAATTTTAGATTTAAAAACCTTCTTGAATTTTATTATCCTAAGTTGGGATAATATGTTCTAGCCCATCTTAAGATAGGCTACCCAACTTAGGATCCTAAGTTGGGCTATAGCCCATCTTAAGATGGGCTGACTCCTAAGTTGGGCTCCTTCTTGAATTTTATTATCCTAAGTTGGGATAATATGTTCTAGCCCATCTTAAGATAGGCTACCCAACTTAGGATCCTAAGTTGGGCTATAGCCCATCTTAAGATGGGCTGACTCCTAAGTTGGGCTCCAACATCTTCATGAAAGTGTTATATCCATCTGCAGTATGTTTACAAGTACATTTTATTACATTCACAAATGTTGAATCTTCACGGTTAGCCGGTGCCTTTTGTCCCGAGTGAAAGGTCATTCAGTCTTCAAAGTCCTCTGCGTGACCAATAGTTGACTGTGAGTTCATTTAACGTCTTTTCAAAAGCTTGAAAGTTTGCAATTGTTGAATCACTGAGTAACTCAGCCTTGTCTCCTTAATTAAAAGTATTCCATGAATGCTGGGGAGAAGCTAGGGTTTATGATTTGGTACATAATGATTTTTCAGAAAGTTGTGGTTTTATATAACATTTGTTAGGAGTGGGGTATTATATATCCCATAATGATTTTACCAACAAAATGGTAAGCCTGGTTGTACTAGCTCCTACTATCCACCCTGATAGTATGTCATATACAGTCCCGCAATTTTAATCCCTCCACCTTCTGTCTCATTTGTATTTGTTTATTTATTTGGGGTTTTATGTCACTTTTAATACTGTCCAGGTCATATCACGACGGGTAGCTGGAAGGGCAGAGGAAACCAGTACATACATGTAGTTGGTCAAGGTTCTGTATTGTAAACTGCCAACCAGCGGCAAGCAACTACCAGCTTTCCCACTTGAGGTTGGGAAGGGAACCAAACTCCGATCTCAGAGGTGGGAGGCAAGAGTGTTATCACTCTGCCACCATGGCCCCCACAGTCTCATTTGTAAATGTATTTCCTGCATGTATACGTTATAATGGGGATTTCACACTTATCAGCACGAGTGGGTATATCAGAAATGTGCTGTTTAATTTGGCTTAGTACAGTATTCTGTTATCAGTGCTGTAAGTTGTGTCATTACAAATAAACATAATTCTTCATATTTATATTGAGTAAAACACATTGCATCAAAAAGTGCACAAGAAGTGCTCCCCTTAAAGTTTTACAGTTTCTGTTCATTCCCCTCACATCTATCTACATACAGTGCAACCACATGCTCAGATGGTTATCTTGTCAGTACCTCTGTCATTGATTTAATGTGGTTAGGACACTGAGGAACAACTGTGTATTGTAGCTTTAGTAGACCATGAGAAGTTACTCATACAAACCCTACTCAGTGGGGAGAGATTAGTATCTATGTACTGGTTAGGAAAAAGTTAATACAGGCTTACCACAAATGTTGTGTTGAAAAATGTGTCAGATGACCAATGTGGGATTGTTTCTCTTAAGGAGAGTACAAGAGATGTTGACAAAGAAGGATAAAACAGGGCTTTACATTATCTATGTAAGTTAAGGTCCAGGACAGATCTTCACTGAGTTGGACCCGAACCGACGACCTCAGAGAATCTAGTGATTAAATGTCCCGCATGTCAAAAATTATGTCATGAATGACAAAGAAACATAGCATGTGATGATAGTTTTGAAGATAACTTTATAAACAATTACATTAAAATGCAATTAATTTATAAATACATTCAGTGGATCACACATGGTGTAAAAATATCCCACGCATTGTCTTTTTAAAAGGTTATTCTTGTCACAAATGACAGTGAGAGTCTTTGGGATTGTACATGATACACACATGGGTGTTTTCCCAAATATGGACAATAGAATATATACACCTTGTATTGTGAATACGTTTACTCACCCACACATCCAGTAATACACAGAGCATGACACACTTATACCAGTACAAAAACTCCTTCAGTAAAAGTGTGGTGAGCTGGTAAGACTGTGTGTTAGATATACAGCTTCAAACCTTCAGAACACCAGTGTATAAATATCTGAGGAGTGTAACAACATGAAGTTCTGTATCTTGCTGTTAGTTTGTGTCTCTATGGTTTCTGCCACGGATGACCAGTTATTGGATGAACTTGTTGCCAGGATTAGAGCAAAGGTGAGTGGACTCCCAGTAGAATTTAGAGTAGAGTACTGGTATGGGTGGACAACGTACACAATGGTTGATTCTAAACCACGGAAAACTGACGGAATTCTGTGACAGAAACTGACTATCGCCAAAATATCGCCAAATTTACATATCACAGCATACAAAAGCCATGTTTCAGACATATTATAGTATTTTCTGGGTTAAATGGCCATACTGCTCAGCCAGTGAATTTCGTCACTCAGTGAATTTCGTCATCTGCATTTCATATTAAATCATTTTTACACTTAATTTATATTGCTGAATTACATATTAACATTAGAAGTCGTTGCATGTGTTTAAACACAAGTATTACTGGTTTTTGAGGGTTTAAATGGCAGGTGACGACATTCACTGGGTGACGAAATTCACTAGCTGGGCAGTAGCCAAGCATTCTATACCTAATAAAGGGCATTTTGGTGGTGTCTTATTAAAATCACTCCAAAATTGAGCATTTTACAATGAGTGTAACATAGTTATTTAATTTCTCAGTGTTATTGAACTGGGCGATTTTTTGGTGGATGTTCCTGCTCAGTGTCTTAATTTTAACATCTCTTTTGCTTAGTTTCCAGTTCAGTTAGCTGTGAAGTATGCTATACATAATGATAAACAATTTGGTGGTAGTCTCATTGTAATTACCCATATATGAAGTATTTTACAGGGATTCTAACCTTACCATTGGTGCCCCTGTATTATTGAATTGGGTGATTTTTCCCTGTGGATATTGATGCTCTTTTCTTTCTTTTTGATCTTAAGCTACGATTACAAGTACTTAGTGGATGCGATATTTGGATGATTTTAGGTGATTCTGAGGCGATATCTGGGGGATATCATGTGTCGCCTACTGCTCAGCTACCCAAGTTTGTCGCCTACCCAAGTTCGTCACTTGCATTTGTTGTGGTATCGTTAAGTTAGTTAAGTTAAGTTAGTTAAAATTAAGGTGCAAGAACACCTTAGTGTTATTCTGCACCAATAAACTCAATAAATACTTAAACTAAACAATATATACAACATGAACAAATATACAAAAACTCGTGACTAGATATACAGATTTAAAACACACATACACTGAACAATATTTTAAACAGAATCTGTGCATAAACAGAATGACAAGATAAGATCATAAAAACTGACTAGATCATACAACAACAAACTATACAGAAACAAATACCCAAATACAATAAAATAAATACAAACCATAAATAGAATTCTCAAAAAGTGTAAAATATACAAATGAACAAAAAAAAAACAAAATAAAAATTGATTCTGTAAAATCCAATCAAGATTCGTGTCTCCTCCAATTAGTCGCCTCTTACGACACGCAGGAGGACACGTTGGGCCTATTCTACTTCCCTGGACCCACAGGGGGATTGTTGTGGTATCAATGCTGCTTATCCTTAACAATCTTTAAAGAGGGTGACGACCTTGGGTAGGCGACACACTTGAGTAGCTGAGCAGTAGGGGAAATTCCGAACCTTAGAAAACCTACATAACCTACTGTTAATATGCCAGAGAGGTGACTTCTATTTTTCTGAGTTTGTTTGATGAAAATGCAAGTGTCAAAGTTAGCCATTATGAGGTTGGTATCAGATTTAGAGTTTCTATGTTCAAATCTTTCTGGTGTGTGACACAGCCCTCGCACAGTTTGATGCCAACCTGCTACTGATAATGGCATTTATAGGTTGAATATTTGTTCACTGTCTGTTTGAGCTGATTTACCAAGCCGTGGTGTAGGTAGCATGTGTCACATCAAAAACATCTTCTAACTTTGTGACTGAAGGAACACAGTAAAAACAATGTGTGGAAATTTCTGAACTTTGTTACAGTTACAGATTTTGTCAGTGCGCATATTTATTGCGCATAGAAAACTGCTTGTATTTAATACAGACATCTGAGAGTCTGTCTGTATGTGTGTGTATGTGTCTGGGTCATATGGGGTGAAATAAAAGACAATTTATCCAGTAAAAATCTGTGGCTGTTTTGTATGTATGTAGAAGCGTTAATCAGTTTATGGGTCTAATTTTGGTGAATTTTTGACTTTGAACCTAAACAACACAAAGAGTATTTCATGTATTTTCAATGTTACTACCTCAAACAATAGGTGTGTTATCCCTTTATTACTGTGCCACATGTTAATCCCCTAATATTTATACAAATATTAAAAATATTGCTTTTTCTGTCTTTAATTGACCAAAACCCTTGAATCAGTTTTTGGGTCTATTTTGAAAAAAAATGTCTCACTTGACTGAACCCCCAGCTGTTTCAAGCTCACCATATATAGACTGTAACACAAGGCCACTGACCAAATTGTGGGCCTATTTTGGCCAAGTATTTTGTGTAGTGGGGTGTCATCAAGTACTTCAATTATAAAACTTTTGTGTGTTTGATGTATAATTACAAATGTAAACACATATTAATGTTTGGGGTGTTTTATTGCATTTTAATTTTTCTTTTCATCACTCTTAGTAAAATTTAACAGTCTGGGGAAACAGCATTGGACAACATTACACAAAGAACATGCATTGTAAGCTATACTATGGTGCAAGACAAATAACAACTAACAGGGATAAAATGTATGAAAAGTATCAAAACAAGGCAAAATCAAATAATTAATTGGTAAACTAAAAGTTGTGAAGCTTTAAAATTTATTATTTGAAGTATTGCTGTCAATGAAAATAACAAAATTAGGTAGAATTACCTATAACCAGAGCACTTGGAGAGTGCATACCTCTACCAATGCATGTAATAATAAGTAAATAGATGAATCCAAGTTATTTTTTGTATCCAGATGATAATCCACATCACTAAAAATTTAACGGGATATAAGGTAGACACATCTTCTGATTTCTTTTCAGGAAGATCCAGCTTGTATTATTTGCAATATCTTGCTAAGGCCCAAGCAGACAAAGAGACAAGCAGACAGTTATAAAAATATTTATTTATTTGGGTTTTTATGTCACTTTCAACACTGTACAGGTCATATCACAATGAGTAGTTGGAAGGGAAGAGGAAGCCAGTACATAAAGTTGGTCAAGGTTCTGTACTGTAAACTACTGGCCAAGGCCAAGTCACTTTGCTACTTGAGGTCAGGCCGGGATTTGAACTCTGATCTCAGAGGTGAGAGGCAAGTGTGTTACCACCGCACCTCCGTGGCCCAATTATAAAATTGATACCTCCTTGGCCGAGGCAATAATCAGTTGCAGCAATCTATATATCACTGTCATGAGAGAAATATATTTGAAATATTACTGTGGAAAACATTTTGACAGAGTCAAGGTTAGACTAAGGTCACAGTATGACATTGCACATCTTTAACCCCTAAGCTATATCCCTACCAAGTATCAACATCCTTGGTAACTTCTAACAGATTCTGAGATACAGGCCAGGGAAGATATTTACCCCTGCCCACCCATCTGTTCACTTGTCAGCAAAGCTAGATGCCATGGGTGAATACCTGCATTTGGGCAATTTGAAATCATGATTTGGTCAGTCCTAAGTGACCAAAGGTAACAGTACAGATACTGTAAATCTCTGAAGTGATAAGTCAAGTGTAACATTTTTTTCCGAAATAGACCCACACACTGATCACAGGGTTTTCAGCAATAAGAGACAAAAAGACAATGTGTTTAATATTTCTACAAATATGTAAAAATGATATCTGGTACAATGATAAAGGGATAACATCTGCGCTATCACCATGAAAACAAATGAAATACTGGATGTGTTATTGAGGTTTGAACTAAAAATATACCAAAATTAGACCCATGAACTGATCATTACTTCCACCAAAAAACACTTCATTTTCTAGAAATATAAACATGCAGACAAACTACTTCACAATTGAAATTGGTAAAACAGGCTCATATTACTGACCACATATAATATACCATATATGGTACACTTCATATAGTTGAAGTATTCATTCAGTGTTTACATTTTTTTCAAAATAGACCCAAAAACTGATTCAAGGGCTTTGGTCAATTAGAGACAGAAAAGGCAATATTTATAATGTTTGTATAAATATTTGGGAATTAATATTTGGCACAGTAATAAAGGGATAACACACCTATTGTTTGAGGTATTAATATTGAAAATACATGAAATACTTTTTGTGTTATTCAGGTTCAAATCAAAAATTCACCAAAATTAGACCCATAAACTGATTCACGCTTCTACTCTGTTCAGAGAGAAATAAAATGAATGGGAAATTCATTTCCACTGAGTTTTATCAGCCTTGCTGTGTATGACTTTATTATTCAATTCTTTTTCTCAGCCATAAAAATATTTTTCTTCTGCTGATAAATATTTTGCAACATCAAGTAAAATAGCAATTCTTACAATATCAGATGCAGATTCACACATCATGCGCGAATTATGTAGAAATAATTATTTAATTGGGGAGTCATTTTATAATTTTATACTTAAATATTTTGTAAACATAATTAAAACAAAATAGTCATTAAATATAGCCTGAAGAAAGTGAACACAAAAGCCAGTTGTATATAAATTAAAACAGCACCACACATACTTTAAGTGTAAATGTCTGGAAAACATGACAGGCTGATCTGATTGGCTTGGTATGGTAATCTTTTTAATGATATTTAAAATATAATAAGAAATTCGTTTAAATTTTTAGTTTTTGTTTATAATAATCTTATTTAAAACAATGAAAAAAGGGATCTGTTTGTAAATATATGTTTATAAATAGGAAAGCTACAAAATGTTATTACAAAATGCATATTCCGTTATCAATTCGGCCTTGTAAATGATATTAAATCTGAGCCATTGTGGATGAAATCCTAGTTTCAGTAGATAACAGGTTTTGTTGGTAAGTTTTTTTCTGTTCTGGATAAAAACATCAAAATGAACTTTCTTTTTGGTGAAATTCTCGTTGTTATAACTATGTAGTATTGACTGGCCTTAAGGTGTTTTTACAGATGCCTGATATATGGTTATTCAGCATGCCTTATACCAATGTATTAAGTCGTCGGTTAGCAGTTAGTCTTGATATGACCTGGACAGTGTTGAAAGTGACGTAAAACCCCAAATAAATAAATACATGAATCAATCCTATGTATTAAGGGTTATTGCTTTTTTCTGTTGCCTGTGTTATATATAAACCGGAAGTGGCACTAGTTACCCTGTCTGTACAGGGGGGGGGGGGGGGGGGGGGAACAGTGATTCGCCCATAAAAACACCAAAATGCAGTTTCTGGAGAACAAATATGCAGTGTGGTTTTATAAAAGTTATCAGAATGAAAAGAGATTCCTCAAACTGTAAAATGACAGTAGCATCCTAAAATATATTTTGTTATAAGTACAAATACACCCATAGAACTTGTCCATGGCAATAAGATTAGAGCTGTTGGAAAGTGGACAGCATTTCGCCGATAATTTTATACTGTTCCCATAAAAGTTACAAAGACTGTTAAACACTTTGTAAACAATAATTAAAGCTAAATATCAATTCTTCTAATTGTATTCTAGCATATGATGAAGTTATAAATAATATTTATATTGACTCCAGACACAGTTAAGAGAACATACAGCTCTTTGCATCAGTCAGATACAGTTTGTTAGGCATATTTCTCACTGACATATAAACTTTTTTATTCATCTTTATAATCCTGCATTCTGTCAGTTCTAAAATCTTAGAAAAGTATCAAGACATGTTGCACACTTTTCTATGCTATAAGGCTTCTACAGTATCAACACAGATGTTAGTTTTAAATGAGGTACAATAGAAATTGGCGAATCGCTGTCCCCTGCGAATCGCTGTCCCCCCCCTGTATAACACTTTGTATATGCCGGACATTCGGAGGAGAAGTGGTTTCTGCTGGACAGTAGAATGCACTAGCTGACCAATAGTAACTGTAAAGGACGACATATTTGCTCAGCATGTTTTTTTATTATTATTTAAACTTTTTGTGCGTACATGCCATAAAAATAATACCCTATGTTTTACAAAAAGCTCCACTTCTTTAATTGTTTCTCTACATTGCCTAGCTTATACAAAGCAATACCATTTTCCATGTCGCAATGGTATTTTAGGAATCTGATAAAACTGTCCAAACACAAAACAGAGCTGCTAGATTTAGTCACATATATATATATTTCTATATTAATGTGAATAAAAAATTAAGACTTGTCTTATTTTGAACATTCATTTCTCCTAATAAAAATTTAACTGGACTGATGTCTTTTAATTTATCTTGCAAAACGTTTAGCTTTTCAAAAATACCAAAGATGAAATTTTTAACAACAGGACAGTACCAAAAAAGGGGTTATATATTTTTTGTGGCAATCTCACAGAAATAACAAGCTTGTGTCAATAGGTATTTATTCGTTGGTAGTGTTTAAATGAGAATATTATATTTGAAGGCCCTTAAAGAGCTTTCTATACAACTTTCAAAGTTTTCGTTATATACGATTTTCCATCTGGGTTGTTCTATTTCCAAATTAATTGCCGTTTTCCACTTTTCTTCATGACCTCTTTTAAATTCTAAAGCTCCCATCACCTTTTGATAAACAAACTTACACACCTTTGTTACAATTTAAGAATGTCCTCCAAGATATTTGTTTAACACTGCCTTTATTTTTCTGGCTCTGAATAACCCCCATTTTCTTGGGATTTGGTGTGTCAGGCTATAAAAATCTACCAAATTAAGATTCACTTTGTAGGTCTCTATGAAATCCTGGTATCCATATAGACCCCCTGTATCACTTAACAAATCACTGATGTATTGAATTCCTCGATTTACTAACATTGGAATTTCTTTGGCTAAATTACTATTATATTTAAAGTCTAGTACCTGAATGGGGTATGTTAGTGGATCAATTTCTCCTTGGAAAGACTCTTTGAGTTCTTTCCAGATATTTATAATATTTTTCCAGAAGGGGTTTTCAGTTTCAAGCTGAATTCTATCCAATGTATGTAAGTCTAACTCCCATATTAGTTTTTTATGCGCATATATATCAGAAGAATCGGCCTTTGTGTTTAGGCACGAAGGGGGTCAGTCCCTCAGTTCCCTCAGAGTCAGGGTACCAGTCTCACTGTTCATTTTGCAGCAGGTATTCCTTGGTCATGGCAACCCAGGTGTTTGGGTTTCATTTTATTTGCATAGTCTGGTGGTTGAGTAAAGATAAGGGTTTCCCAAGTGGTCACCTTGGCACTAATCATTACAAAGACTGCTATTGGTCCTTCGCTGAGGGCTCCCCATACCATGTGCAACTTGCCCTTCTGTCCTTCTTGGATTGTCGACCTAGCAGGAGCCAAAAGAAAAAAGTTTTTAAAATGCCCATCCCAGCCCACCCAGGAGGTATTGTATGCAATTGGAGGCATTTAGTTAGGCTGTTCATGTAACTCCCAGTTTCTGGACTTTGCTCACTCTCTCCACCTTAGCTTTACGTTATTTTATCATATGACATGTCATTACTAGGGTTGTGCTTAGGGTGTTGGACAATTTTACAGTTTTAAATCTGACATGTCTTTTTATGTATATTAGTCTTATATTAACCTGATGGAGGCTTTCCAATAATATATTATATCATATATTATTCTATAAAATTGCTTAGTCACTGGTGTTTTTCGAGCCTTACAGTCTGACTCGAACTTATTTCTAAATGTCTCACTTTATCTGCGTGTGACCTTGCTAAAGTGTAATCTTAGTTATCTGACCTTATATGTGACCTTTGTTCAAGGTTGTTGGTAACTTCTTTAGTTTTACCTTTGGTCACACGGTTTGTCTTAGAGGTAAAGAAATGTGACCTTCACCTTTGACCTTTGGCTTTTTCAAGGTCAGACTGACTGGCTCACTTAACTTTGTGTTATCACTGTGTTGGGGAACTTTGGGGGACTGAAGAGGTTTTGCCTGTATCCAGAAGTTGTAATTAATCTTCTAATCCATGTTAGCTTTAAAGTTTTATTAAAGAGGTCAATATTTATCAGTTTTAAACTACCTTCCCAATAGTCTTTTCCAGTTGCTTGGTTACAATTTTTACTTGTCCTTCTCCCCAGAGAAAATCCTTGAATAGATTTTTTATTTTCACCAATGTGCTATTATCAAGGTTTGGGAGTACTGCAAACAGGTAAACCAGTTTTGGTAAAGCTAAGGTTTTAATAACATTTACTTTTCCAATTAAACTTAACTTAAATTTCTTATAAAGATTTAACACCTTTTCTGTTTCAATAATGTTTTTGGTTAAAAGTTTTTGCTATCATCGTTTTAATATATCTAAATCAAAAGATATTCCTCACAGCTCGAAATTACTAGCAAATTTTATATTAAATTTTGACAAAAATTGTGGTTTGGTAGAACTATTACTCAACCAAACTACCTGTGTTTTACTCATATTTGTCGTCAGTCAAGAGCATTTATAGAATGTATCAAGAATATGAAAACTTCCTGTTAATTACTTTTCTGTGCCATCAAGAATAAAAAAGGTATCGTATGTATACATTCCAATCTGTAATTCACTATTATTAGCTTTAATTCCATGTATTATGTCACTATTCCTCATTGCCCCAGGGGGAGGTTAAACATATAAGATAAACAGATATGGACTAAGAGGATCTCCCTGTCTACATGACCTGCCAATCGTGAAAAATTTAGAAAAAAAAACACTATTTATTACACAGCTATTACTGTTAGCATACAATACTGAAAACCATGTAACAAAATCAGGACCAAAATTTGTGCTTTCAGGACTGTTAATAAGAAATCCCATTCTAAAGAGTCAAATGCTTTCTCAAAATCTATGAAAAGTAGCATACCTGTTAGTTTTCTTATTTTAGCATATTGTATGCTATCAAAAATAGTTATGATATTTTCACCTATATACCTTTTTGGTCATCTGTGATTAAGTAACGCTTTCTTAATTTGTGCTGCTAAAACTCCAGCAAGTAATTTTTTATTCTACATTCAAGAGAGTTATTGGTCTCCAATTTTGAATAAATTCTCTAGGTTTATTATTTTTGGGGAGAAGTGTTATGATTCCCTGTTTTTGGGTAGCTGATAGCTCTCCTGTATAAAAAGCTTCATTCAAACTTTTCAGAACTTCAGGACTGATATTGGTATCACTTAAAAATATTCATGATTTGGCATTGGATTTACAGATCTTTTACTTTGTAATAAATCACTGTGGAAATTTCTAAAATGTCGTTTTGATTTGTCACCATATTGCTCTTAAATCTTAGTCTATGGATGACTTTATTTATATAATTTTGTTTTTCCAAATTGCAAAAATATTTTGTTGGTTTTTCAAAATAGTAGGAACCTTCTACTTTTGCCCTTATGATGGACCCTTTTATTTTTGCTTGTCGCAGAATTTGTAATTCATCTTTTAGGGCTTAGATATTTTCTAGCAAATCTTTGTTGTCTCTGGGTTTTGAATTTTTTAGCCTCCAAGTTATCAATATCCTTCTCAATTTTTTTTCTGTTTCCAAAGTTATTTTTTCTTTCTGGCACAATAAGGAATAATGACCCCCCTAACTTTTAATTTTATCATTTCAAGTACTGTTTGACTCAGATGATGCTTGCCGAATTGTTCTTTCACTTCTTTCATTACCTTTTTAACTAGATTTACATATTCTGGATCAGCTAACAAGGTGGAGTGAAATTTCCAAAAGCCTTTTCCACGAGTTATCTCTGTCCTTTCTATTTCAAGACTAACAAAAGAATGGTCACTTCTACAGCCATACTTTTACATCTTGGTCATTACCACTTTGGCATGAATGTCAGGAGATACCAGAAAGAAATCCAGTCTGGCCATTTTAACCGTTTTTTTCCACTGACCCAAGTAAATGTTTTTGCCTCTAGATTTTGAGCCCGCCATGTGTCAATCAAATCAAGGTTTTGGATCATTCCCAATACTTCTTCACTGGCCTTAACATTGTTTTCTCTAACATATCCATGAGTATCGTTTTTGTAGTCCAACACTAAGTTTGAGTCCCCACATACTATTAGCGAAACGTTTTTTGTGCCAATAACTTTAAAGTCATTATAAAATTCAGGAGAATCTTGATTTGGACCATAAACGTCAGCTTATAGCAGATTAATTTTGCCCAATTCTATTTCGAGCATCAAAAAATTGCCTGAACCACCCTTTTCCTCACTTAGAATTTTATAATCTAGTTTCCGATTAAAGATTATGGCAACCCCTCTACTCTCTGAAGAAACTGAGGACAGGAATACTTCACCATCCCAATCCCTTATAAATGCGGTCTTATTTTTTGAGCTCACATGGATATCTTGTAAAGTGACATTCACCCGTGACATTCATACTACATATTCTAAAAGTATTAGACATTTAATTTTTAACAATATTACCAAAAAGTGTACTATTTGACACTAAGCTCGCCATCCCCTTTTCATCAAGGAGTTTATTCAAAAACAATTCCAATTCCTCTATATCTTTTGCCTTTTTGTTTGCATATTTATAGTTTGATGCCTTGTTCTGACAGCACAATACCAATTTTTTATTTTTGAAAAGAAAGATGACAATTAATTTAAAACTATTGCAAAACAACAAATGATTGGAAATACAATACACTATATACTTAACATGACTGTATTCCTCAGGGACTAACTGTGTCAGGATATTGAGAAGGTACACTTTAAATGTATTCTAGATTAGTACATACATATACATAAATTTTGAGAATTGTCAAACCACATATAAATGCTGTATTTTGTACAGAAAAATAGTATTAGAAGATGCCTGTACTACAAAGCCTAGGAAATAGTTTTTGACACCACCAAATATTAGGTGAAAAAGCTCATTTGGTAATAATAACTTTCAGAGCAAACAATCAATTATGTAACAATTCATGATAATTTAGAGAAAATAAACGTAAAAATAAGTAGGTGTAACCACAAATATAAATGATGCCAAGCATGTTGGTTTTCTAAACTTCAAACAATAATAAGCTAAATATTTAAATGGGGTTTTTTCAAGGAGAGTATAACATGTGTCTTTGTCAAGGCTAGTTCAACTTCCGCCATAGTAACAAATGTAATTAGTCACTTGTCACATATTTCAGAGTTTAATGTTCCAATAATTATCTGTATGCTGGTGATGCCAGGAAACACTCTTACAATGAAGTAGTTAGTTGTACACATGAGCTTGTTCTAGAAACATGCATTTTTGTGTTACTTGTGCTTTATAATAAAACCTATTCTCTACATACAAAAGACTCTGCTATCTCAGTCAATGTTAAAATGTAATGACAGCATTTTACTTAGCCTAACCCTAACCCACAACTCTTTACTTTGGGTGGAAGGGGGGGGGGGGTTGTTGTTTCGAGACAATGAATGAGTGCATTTTATAACAGTCTGGATTGTACACTGACACGGGAGGGAAATACTTTCAGAGAATCATAATGCACTAAGGTAGGACACAGAACAAGGGAGAAGTGCAGATACGAAGCCTGGGTACATAATAGAGAGTTTGCGAACAACGTTTCACAAACGCCCCTTGCAAAAATACGCAACATAATTAATCAATATGGGAGAAAGCCATTGAGGGGGACAGTTTTGTTTGCGAACAGCGTTTGAACTATGATTTTTACAAGCTTTTGTTATAAATAAATTAGGAGTTATACAAGTCAATAAAGATAAATACACTGGTTTTAATCATCTACAGTACTGAATGAACTGGGTACTGATATATATTACAAACTTAATTGACTCAACAACCAATAAACCCACAAGTTAAATAGCTTATAAAACACACGTACATAAAACTTTGGAGGATTGTGTTGATTACTTCAAAAAAGTTTATGACAGGGGATGAAAAAAGGCTGGTCGTTGTACACTTGGGTTTTTCAAAAATTGACAAAGTTGCTAAAAATAGTCTACAGTCTCTCAACAACTCTGTACTGACATGTATAACACACCTTATTGCTCCAATAATTAATAAATCCACAAGGGAAATAAATTACGTGGTGAAGCCATTTGCCACGTTAAAAACGTAACCTTGTGCAGCTAAAACCTTATGAAATGACATCACACACAGAAATCAATGACGTGTAACGTAGCGGAAAGTAGATACGGACATGAAAAACGCTGTTCGCAAACTCTCTAATAAATCCAACTTCTTATCGTCTGTGAAGCATATTTGTTCTCCACTCTCTTGTCAAGGCTGCATGAACATGTATTCCTGTTTTGTGGTGTACTTTCAGCTATATGGAGAGTCCCGTTTGGAGACTAGAACTTTAAGCCCCCTGGAGGTAAGTGTGATTACTACCTTACTATTGAACTAGTGGTAAGTGTTAATTTGATCCAGTGTAGAGGGTAAATCTGATTATGCGGTAATTAATGTCTGTGTTTAATTTTTGTTATTTCTAGGACCAGTTAACGTGCATACTTTATTTTAACACATAAATACAGGATTATGAGACAGTTACACTTCTCCAACTTATCTATCGGTACAGTAGCTCAAAACCAACCTTATAAAAAGAGCATCTGACACACTCGATTCACAATATAGTTCCACATGGTCCTTTGGTCACAAAATGTGTCACAGCAGATAAAATTGGAAAATGTGACAGTTAGCTCTGATATACCACCTTACAAATTTTTCCTTCCTTGAGTTCCAATAATTTGGAACAATTTCGAATATCTGGGGGAATTTTCTAAATTCATGTGACTCACAATATAAAATAATGTACCATTGTAGACCCATTTTGAAAGATACATGGTGTAAGTATGAATGCCACATTAGTAAAATGTCCCTTTCCTTGAATATTAATACTAATATTTCATAAAGTGACGCTTGCGTCCGTAAAAGATTGTCTTTCTGTCCACAAAACAAAACCTGATATCTGATGTCTGGAAGCAAACATTAAATGCTGTACTTCCACACAGTAGAACTCTTCATACTGAGGAGACAATTGACACCAACAAACCCACTCGGCAAACAATACGGAAGCTTACAAACAAACTAGTTAGGGAAAAAAGTATGTTTGTTTAATTCAAAGATCCAAAGATGTATCTTTCTTCATGTGAAAGTAACAACTGATTCGTAAGATATTTTCAGAAGAATTAGAACTATCTTTTGCAAGCCAGATTTGCACAGTTTCAGGTGACTTTTCTGCAGTGATTCACTTTCAGTGCCTTGGATATTTGTAAAGTAAAATTACAGACCAAATTACAGTTTGTCAACACCTGTTAAATTGTCAATACTTTTGATTAAATGAGTGATATTACACATGTTCTGCACAGGGTATAGGATGGTAAGGGTGGTGGTATAGCCAACTTCTGCATGTCTTGGGTTTAAATTATAGTCACACAATCAGAGCGGAGTGGCGTACCAAATCAAAAGTCCAAGCTTCTTTGCTGTTATGTGTTAAAATTTGACTTAATTGTTGAGGTTCAGTGAATGTCATTAAAACAAACCTGTTTGAAATTACTAGACTTGTAAATCTGACATCAACATAAACGCTGGAATGACGCTGGTTTTCTCTGAATATTTGCAAACTGTTCTTTGTGATTATGTGTTTGTACATTTCTATGAACTCATAGAGATAAACCATTGGATTGTGAATTATCTTTTATTTTGGTTTTAATTGTACATTTTGTGTTACCAATACATTCCAAAAGTCTACCAATCACAACATGCTTTTTATTCAAGTTGTTACAACAATGGAGCTATTGATTTTCAGAAAAAGGGTCGTGTGCCAACAAAAAGCCCCTTTGAGGTAAGCAAGTTACGATTGTTAAAATTTTTTCATGTACTTAATATTTGTGAATAAGGACTGTGGATGTCATACTTCAGACTGTCTCACATCATAAGTTTAATATAACACATGGCTGAATTAGACTTCTCTATTTGTTGTGTTACAAAAATGCAAACTGTACGCAACACAAGAGAATGGAGCCTTTCTTATTATACTTCTTTTCGACCAAACCTTGACTAGCTCAACATAGGCTCCTAAGTTTGACTACCAAGCCTAAGATTGGCTGGGGCAAGCTATCCCATCTTAAGACTGGATAGCCAATCTTAAGAGGGGATATTTATACCAGCATGTTATAATATAATCTTGCAGTTTTTCCTATGTTTCAAAGAAAAAACTATGACATTTTTTATTTTATTTACGCTGTATATTTAATAAAAAATAGAATACAGTGAATTCAAACCAATAGATTATGCAGTCACTCTTCATTAACAATCTTTTACAAACTATTGGAAATTAAATAAGAAATTTTGTAAAGTTATTCAAAGCATAAGTTCTATGAAACCTGTGCGGCATTTTAGAATAATATTACAGACAGTTATTACTGTACAAGAGTAAAATCAAACTAAGTAAATGCAAGCCATTTAACACAAGGTTAAGATTTTATTTGACTACAACTTTTCTAAAAAATAATGATACAATTACTCTCTCTATTGTTCTGCCAAATACTGACTGACCAGAGACCAATAAAGCTTAGAATTGATGAAAGTATCATCCTGTGAACGGAAAAGTTCCCGAACAGAAATGTTCCCACCCAAGAGGTTCATGACTGGAAAAGTTACCACCCTGAAATGTTCCCACTCCCAAAGTTAAAGGGGTGGAAAAGTTCCCACCTTTTTAAAGAATACTTTATTTAATAATTTACTTTTTTATTATTTTATAATTTTATATATAATTTTATATTTCATTATTGTAATTTATTTTTATTTTTGTGTAAACAAACTTATAACACTTTCCATAAAGTCACCAACAGTTTTTTCACCATCTCAAAGTTTAGGGCACAGAGTTTTTTATTTATTCTGTAGTTTCATTGTTTCACGTCTTACTCTCTTTCTTGGAGGTTCACCTCTAGATGACTGGAGTAACTGAGCAGTCACCAATGCTTGGTCTTTTTGGATTGATTCAGTGGCAACCCAAACAGAGGGATTGTCATATTCCACCCTTCACAACAGTTGTTTGTTCAGTATCCATTAATGAAGGTTACTTGATGCATATTCCACACTGCAGGACTGAATAGGGGAGGAACTCTTCTCATTCTCATGGTGAGAACATCTTCCTCACCAAGAGCACCAGGTACCTGCAGTCGCTTGTAGGATCCTGAAACATAGGTGGTGTTGAAGTAGGACAAAAGATTTTCAAGTTCCTCTGAGTATATTGACTGGAGGCATTCTATTTTTTACTTGACTGAGAGGCAGGTAGGCAAATACATCCATCATTCTACAGAACAGCTTAACTTGATTGTCACTTCTATAGCTATGTGCTATGCCCAGCTCCTGTATTGTAGGCCCGGTGTTTTGTATCTGATGATAAAAATAGCCTTGTATTTTTACATGGCTTCCAAACAACGAGGCAATGGGCTTCATTACAGCCAATTCAAAGTCCACATTGATGGTGGATGGATCCAGGTTAGAACCCAGTTCTTCACTTCTGTTGGAGATAGCAGAAAACATTTCTTCATAAACACACTGTGATTTCCCTGGCAAGAAGGCACAGCTGACTCACGTAGTGGGGTACAGATAAGATGCAGCTGTATGAACAGTTTAGGAGCAGCTTTAAATGTACCATTGATAAACCATTGCCTACTATTGCCCAAATGATGTAGCCCTTCTTCAGTAGCAAATACCAGAACCCTGGAAGCTGATTCTTTGCATGAGTTATGGATGAGAAAGTTCTTCCCTTCAAATTTCTTCCAGTCATCATTGAGGTCCAAGGTAGAACGTAATGCTGTGCCTTTACCCCCACAACCCTGTGTAATGTCATCTTGGTCTGTGAATTCCTCGAATTCTTTGGGTAGACCGATTTCCCAGCAACCGGTTTCTGTGGGTAACTTTGTTCCCTCAGCTCAGCCTATTCAGGCTGTCCCGGTGCCGGCAGGCTATCTTGTTTATGACCAATCATTCCACAGGCCCCCTTATCAGCCTCAGGCTGATTTCTTCAATACTTTCTCATCTTTCATGTCATCCATGTTAGATAGGGTTCAGGGTATTGCCAACCCTGCTGTTACTCAACAGCCACTGGCTAGTCAGGATCTGTCGCAACCTTCAGGTGCGAGTATGAATGACTCTCAGGACTCACTTCAGACTCAGTCTCAGGTTAATCTTGAGGCTGAGCTGCAGGTCGTAGATTCAATGCCAAACATCCCTTATGTCTACTGACTACAGGGAGGCCTTAGACTCTGTCTTTGAGGTCTTATCAGATAAGATCTCCAGGCCTTCGGTTCAAACTCACGATCCTGAGGATTCCTCGGAGCTCTACCCCGACCAATCAAAGTCCTCACCCATGAGTCTCCCCATCAGTTCTAGACTCAGGAGTTCCTTCAAGATGGCTAATGCTTATCTATCCGATTTGCATTCACACTCTTCTAATGTGGGAGCTTCCCAAACTAAGTTGAGGAAGTTGGGAATTTTCCCAAACAAACCCTCAAAGCTTAGTTTTGCCAGGTACAAACCCATGGCTTCTGATGTTTGGTCTGATCATTTGAAAGATCTGGATCAGGGGTCAGGTTTGCCATCTCCTAAAAAGGAGATTTACTTGTCCAGGAATATAGCTCATGCCCTGGAGAAGAGTCTCAGGTCAGATATAATGATTCTGAATTCCCTGGACTTCTTTCGAGAAGCTTTGTCGGTCAGTCATACCAACTTAGTGAAGTTGGTTGACCAAAGTGATTCTAACCTTTCTCTGGACATTCAGCAGGCCTTGAACGTCAATGCTGATCAATCATGTTTCACTTAATTGATTCACTTAATTGATTTGTTGGCTTCGATCACCCATTCTATCTCTACTGTGACCTTGGCAAGGAGGGATTCCTTTCTTACCACAGTCCCGAAACATGTGCCAGATCACATTGTTAGGGAGCTTAGGTCTCATCCTATCTATGGTCCTTCTCTCTTTGGTGAATCTGCCTTAAAGGCTCTTTATTCCCACACTAAAGAGTATAAACAGGAACAGTTCCCGTCTGTCCTCACTAAAGGAGTGTCCAAACAACTTTCTGCTTTTGCATCCAGGGGCAAGTCTTTCAAAAGACAACAATCCCAAGATAGGGATTCTCAAGATAGGAAAGTTCAGAAGGGTTCTACTTCTGGTTCCTTTCGAGGTTCCAATAAACCATGTGGTGGAAAGTCTTCCAGGGGTAGGGGCAAAAAGCCCCAACCTCAATCTCAACAATGATGTCCTCCAGGAGGTAAGAGTGCCCTTGGAACTCTCCAAGGTCCCACTCATACCTCCAGACCCCACCACTTTGCCAGTGGGAGGTTGACTGGGTTATTTCCATCTCAATTGGAAGTTTCTAGGGGCCCATCCTTCTGTTCTCAAGACCCTGGAATTTGGACTTCAACTTCCAATAGGTTCAGTTCGAATTCCTTTATCCAGGGTTCCTTTGATAAACATCCAGTATTCTTCCCTAGAGAAGAATGTAGTTCTTTGCCTAGCTGTTGTGGATATGCTGCTCAAAGGAGCAATCCAGGAGGTCAGGGATTCTTCATCCCTGGCTTTCTACAGCAAACTTTTCCTTGTGGCAAAGAGAAGGTCCTCAGTGGCCTAGTGGTTAGCAAGTTTGGCATCTAATCATAGGCTGTCACCTCTGTGGGTTCGAGTCCCACAAGTGGCAATTCTGAGGACCTGTCCTAATATGACCCTGGCTGTTGAACAGGACGTAAAACCCCAACTTTGACCTTTGACCTTGTGGCAAAGAAGACTGGAGGATGGAGGCCAGTAATAGATTTGAGTAATTTAAATCTTTATCTGGACTTCCCCACTTTCAGGATGGAAACTACTCAGTCCATCAGAAACTCCCTTCAAGTTGGCCAGTGGACAACTTCTCTGGACCTCAAGGATGCATACTTCCACATTCCCATGGCTCCTTCGGTTCACAAACTGCTCAGGTTTCAAGTCTTGGGCAAGTTGTACCAGTTTGTGGCTATGTCTTTTGGCCTAGCCACAGCTCCCTGGGAATTCACTACCTTAGTCAAGGAAGTGAAAATGATGGCCTTGAGGTTGGGCATCTCAGTTCACATGTACCTAGACGATTGGCTTATCAAAGCCAACAGTTGTCAGGAGGCTCATTCTGCAACTGTAACTTTGTTGGAGTTGACTCACAAGCTGGGGTGGATCGTAAACAGGGATCAGATTTGCTTCCAAAGCAAGTTTTCACCTTCCTGGGCCAGGTTTTCGACTTGTCCAAGGGGGTTTGTTATCCAACAGATGCCAGGTTCCTGTCCATTCAGGAGGCTATTCATCCTCTGCTTTTCAACCCCCATACTACTCCACGCCAGGTTATGCACCTTTTGGGTCTACTAGCCTCTACAGAGAAGTTAGTACCTCAGGGTCGCCTTCATATGCGACACCTTTAATCTCATCTCAGGAGGAATTACAATTGCCACCTGAAAGGTCCCCTGGATTCTCCATTCTCCTTGGACCCTTCAGTGAAGGTTCATCTAAGGTGGTGGTTACTGAGGAACAATGTCATGGTGCAAGCTCCACTGCACCCACCCAAATATGTAACATCCATTTACACGGATGCCTCAGCTCAGGGTTGGGGAGTTCATTGTGCTCACATGATTGCCCAAGGTCATTGACCGACTCAGCAGTCCAAACTGCACATCAATGTTCTGGAGCTCAAAGCTGTTCTCCTGGCTCTCAAGACCTTTGTCCCTCAGTTATCCCTTCATCAAAGGATTATTCAGGTAGCCTCAGACAGCACAACTGTCTGTGCTTACATAAACAAACTGGGGGCACTCGCTCCTGGGACATGTTTGCCCTGACTTGGCACCTGTTTGCCTTCTGTCGCAAGAACAAGGTTGTTCTTACAGCAAGACACGTTCCAGGGGTCGTGAATCTTGTGGCAGACCAACTCTCCAGGTCTCAACAGACCCTTTATACAGAGTGGTCTCTCAATCCCAAGATCTTCAGGTGGTTGTCACAAATAGACTTCCAACCTCAGATAGATCTTTTTGCAACAAGATTCAATCACAAGCTTCCCCAGTATGTTTCTCCAGTGCCAGATCCCAAGGCTCTGGCAGTAGATGCCCTGGAGATGAATTGGTCCGGACTTCATCTCTACTCCTTCCCTCCTACAGCTCTTTGTCCACTTGTGGTCAAGAAGTTAATCAACTCTCAGAGCTGCAGGATGCTTCTTGTGGCCCCTCTCTGGGAAGCCAAAGAGTGGCTTCAAGATCTATTGGCACTGTCAATAAGAAGACCAATCGCTCTTCCTCTAAAAGAAAATCTCTTAAAGCAACCTCATCACTAATAGGATTTTGAGTCCTCTAAGTCTTCTAAATCAGTGTATGAAGCAAAGTGGAACGGCTTCTGCACTTGGTGTGAGGAACATGGCTTCTCTGCCATGCACCCTACTGTCCCCATCATAGCTGAGTTTTTCTTATTTCTTTTCTCTGACAAGAAATTACTTCCTCAGACTATAGAGGGATATAGGTCAGCTCTCTCCATGAAGCTTGATGCAGATTTGGAGTTGGGTTCTAATAAGGAGCTCAAAAGACTCATTCAGAACTTTTACAAGTCCAAAAGACTTCTGGTCACATTCCTTCCTGGGACTTGACCTTGGTTTTGCAGGCTCTTACCAAGGCTCCTTTTGAACCTTTGTCTCTTGCTGAGCCAAAGTTCCTCACTTGGAAGACAGTCTTTCTTATTGCCCTTTCATCTGGAAGGAGAAGGAGTGAGATTCATGCCTTTACTTTTGAGGGTTGTCCTCACTCTAAAGGATGGTCAAAGGTCATCCTTAAAACAGATCCTGCTTTTCTGGCTAAGAACCAGTTAGCTTCAGAGGGTACTTCAATTTTTTCGGAAATTGAAATTCCTGCTTTGACTAAGTGCCTTGGTCATCAGGATACAGAGGACAGGTCTCTATGTCCTGTCAGGGCCCTTAGACATTATATGTCTAGGACTTCTGACCTTAGGCATGGTAGATCTCTTCTCTTTGTTTCACTCTTGAAGTCAAAACTGGGTGACATCGCTGCCCAGACGATTTCCAATTGGATTAAAGACTTAATCCATTTCACCCTTAAGAACTGTTCCACAGAGAATGCATCTCTTCATGGTGTCAAGGCTCATGATGTCAGGGCACAGGCTGCTTCCTGGTCCTTTAGGGGTGGAATCCCACTCCTGGGCATCATGAGATCTTGCACGTGGAAGAGTCATTCCACTTTTACATCCTTCTACTTTAGGAATGTGGCTCTCAAGAATCTCGAGGATTCCTATAGATTGCGAGATATTGTGGCTGCACAACGTGTAGTCTCCCTTTCTACTTGATCTTCCTTTTTCTTGATCCTTTCTGAGGCTTCTTAGCCTCAGAAAAGGGGGGGTATTCCCTTTTTGGGGACTTCCTTTTTGGGGACCGTGCTTGGTAGTGTACTTTTGGAACATCTTCTGGGTTTTGACACTTTTGTGCTTATCCTCCTAGAGCTGACCTCTTGGGTGTAGACAGCAGTGCTGAAGGTAATCAGTAGTTCTCTACTTCACACTTAGTCAAGTTGCGCCTTCATCACAGGGGTTTTGGTTATGCACCAGGAATTTTCCTATTTTAGTGCACTTTAACCATGGGTGGTTTCCTCCTTATTCTGTCTTTTTTCCCACCATCTTTCCATGTGGGCATTCAACCCAAGTGTTTTCATATGGTATAGTATATTTACATTTTTATGAAATAAAATTTCATATTTTTAAATGTAAAATGCATTTTTATGAATAAAAATGTATATACTTACCATATGAAAACAGCAAATCACCCTCCCGCCTGCCCCGCTTCTTTAGACCTTTTTCCAGCATTTATGTTTATTCACAAAAAGAATGAACTATTTCTGTATTAATGCGCATGGCAGAGTGAACTAGGTCACCAGGGGTCAAAGGGTAGCAAGTATATAGGTTTAAAGAGGGTCTCCCCTCATAGTTTAAATTCTATGTATGGTGTACGTGGCGGTCACCGAATGCCAAGCAAAGCTTACCCAAGTGTTTTCATATGGTAAGTATATACATTTTTATTCATAAAAATGCATTTTACATTTAAAAATATGAAATTTTCAACCTTTTTTCGGTCATCTTGAATGTCTGCGTAAAATACAAAAATGCATTTACTCTGAAATGGTGAAAGAAAGAGCAATTTCATCACAATTTTTAACCCTAGAGTATCTGCAGAGTGAACTTGCAACTTTTTCCAAAAAATGTTTTCCCACTCTTTTTGGCGACCATCTTGAATTCCTGCATAAAACGCAAAAACTCATTTATTTTTGAAATGATACAATATAGTGATTTTGACAAAAAGTTTTACGCCAGGGAATTTGCAGAGTGAATTGGCTATTTTGTCCCTAAAATATTTTCCCACCATTTTTGACAGCCATCTTGAACTTTTCCGTAAAATGCAAAAATGCATTTATCTCAAAAACAGTGCAAGATTTCAACAAAAATATTTACTCCCAGGGTATTTGCAGAGTGAACTGGCAACTTTTCTTGAATTTCCGCGTAAAACACAAAAAAATGCATTAATCTCTGAAACCTTTCATTTTTGCATTATAGAAAAACATGCTGTGCAAAACAATTTCTTTTTCTCTTGTGAGGCAACATTGTGGTTAAAATTACATTTTGTGTAAAGCATCATGTGATGTTCACCCATCCTTTGAAATCTTTCAGAATGTGTATGAAGCATGAATCACTATTTTATGTAATAAAAACAACTGAGGTTTTATTTAATTCAGGATAATGATGAGTATCGTTTGGTGGCCAGGACTGCTAAAAGTCCTCTAGAGGTAAGAATTACTTCATCATGAAGCTGTAATTACAATGATAGTGCTGAACAACAGTTAAAGTTTATGTTTAAAATTACTTAAATACTAAGTTTATGATACAGGGTATCGGTTTTCTCAATTCAAAACTCCCAAATTCGTTACAAATGGCAAAATCTCAATCAGACTTAATTATGATATTCTGAATGGTGAGACCACTTTATGGTATGCTAAAACTTTATTGAAAAGAAGGACACTTATAGACTAATATGTGTATAAATCTGAACTAAATCAGTATTTTTTGTAAAAATTTGATCTGTTATCTTAGTTCCATTTTATGTATAAATTAATATATAGTTTGTCATCTGTTAACAAATTTTTGGTAATATTGTTAATTATGAATGTTATTTTGGCCGTACATATTTTGCAATATTAATTTCTCCAATGAAATCTTTCAAAGTGTGTATGAAACACTTGTATGTATTTTGTGTTAAGTAACAATTGAGAAGTGTTTTATTTTCAGAAAATCGAAAACCTTCATCTTGTTGCCAGAACACCCAGTTCTCTTGAGGTACAGAAATTTTAGTTGAAATATTTGTGTTTGTATTTTTATAAAGTCTATTTTATTTTATTTTGGTAAAAAACATATGGTAGCAATTTGGAAATGCCAAATATAAGTAAATATCAAGTATGTAATTTATTGTCTTGCAAGACTTGTAAAACTTACTATGATTTTAATGATCCAGAAAGCCAAACAATAATTAACTCATTATTGCAAAAGAAATGGCTGAATTGAACTTTCTACTTTCATTCTGTGAAGTCCTAATTAGGGTTTTCGATACTGTCCAACTGCCAGGGTCAGTGACAGACCCACAACATTGTCACTTGTGGGATTGAAACTCACACATAGGAGACAGTCTATGACTAAGTGTCAAAGTTCCTGAATGTCCTACAATATACAAGTATAATTACAGTTTTGTAATTTGCGTTATTGTAGCGACCCGAGCTGAATTATGTATCAAGCATAATAGCACAATTAATTAAAACCCATTCTAAACAAAAGCCTTTTATTATGCCAAACAGATAAACAAACTAGAACAGAAATTATTATGTCAACATATTAATTCACAAAAAGAAAATCATATAACCCAATTCCCCAAACCTGAAGAAATATTCCTAACCAACCAAACTAATCCCCACCCAATACATCTTAAACATTCACCCAAAGTACAAAAATGCCATCTAAAATGCTAACCCCCAAGGACTAAAATTACTAAAAATGTGGTAACTTAACTAAACCTAAATCAGAACATAGTTGTTCAGTTACCTCTCCATGACTGACAAAGCTTTAAGGCTTAGTGGCAAGAACAGTGTGTTCAGTGAAAGGTCAGCCCAGAATGTAGGAAATGCACCCCCTTTTATAGCCAAAAAGTGAACTACTCAAATCTTTGGTGTCAGCACCTTTGACCCACATCCTTGAACCAAATACCAGTTCCCTGATTTGTTTATAAAAATAGACCCAAAATACCAGGATAGTAAACAAGGTCAAACATGGCTACCAAAACATGTGAGTTCCCCAAATATAAATAAAGACCAAATTCCCACAATACCCACAGGTTAGTAAAACAAATATTTAATACCATTACACAACCAAACCCCAAGAAACCATTAATTATATCCAAAAACCCCTGAATATCGCCCGTAACTCCCATAAACTCCCGATATTAATCATAACTCAAAATACCACAACGGTCGTCGTTACATTATGATTATAATTCTGCCTACAAATTTTTCAGAATGTGTCTCATTCACAAATATAATTTTCTTTAATAATAAGTGCTGAGTTGTGATTAATTGTAGAAAGATGCGAAGTATCGCTTAGTGGCCAGAACTAAGAGCTTTCTGGAGGTAAGAATTGTATATTCATGCACTTTAATGTAAAAGATATTCCTTAAGAATATAAATAATTCTATGTCATACAGTAGACGTTTGATTATCTTAACCTCTCGGGAGACATCATTGAAGTTCAGATAATCAGGAGGTTTGGATAGCCTGATAGAGTGAGAATAAAAAGATGTATGTAATAGCTTTGATGATTTCTAGTTCTGTAAATATCAAGTGGCTACTATGGATTACGCATGAGTACACTACCACCACAGTTTGTAGATATTTTCCTTTACCGCTCTAGATTCCGGGGAATGGTAGCTAGAGTTCTCAAATTTACAGGATATATTCATCATTACAAAATCATGTCTGGGAATATTTTTGGCCTTATTTTGAAAAACAACGTGGCAGCCACAGGCGTTTTTTTCTCAGTCGGGAAGCAGTGTGTAGAGGATTTCCTGTTACCCCTTGTAGAACAAAAGGTATTGTAGGGAGAGTTCTCAAATTTGCAAGATGTGTTCATCATTACAAAAGCTTGCCTGGGAATCTTTTTGGCCTCATTTTGATTACAAGATGACTACCACAGGCATTTGTTTGATGGTCACCCAGGAGGTTTATTCATTTTGACGCTTTTTTTCATCTATGGAAAGTTGAATGTATGGTTGATATTATTAATAAAGGGGCCATGGTGGCAGAGTGTTAAAACTCTCGCCTCCCACCTCTGAGGTCGGGGTTTGGTTCCCGACCTCAAGTGGGAAAACCTGTATTTGCTTGCCGTTAGTCAGCAGTTTACAGTACAGAACCTTGAGCAACTGTATGTAAAGGTTTCCTCTGCCCTTCCAACTACCCGTCGTGATATGACCTGTACAGTGTTGAAAGCGACGTAAAACCCCAAATAAATAAATAACAAAATAAAGATTGCAAATGAGGAGTGTACACATAAAATACTACATAAAAATTACTCATGACACATACAAATAAAATATTCACTATGAATTTATATGATACAGTAATTTCTTTGAGTCAACATTTCCCATAAAATGTTACGCATCTTAATATGGGTTGAGACATGCCAAGATTGGTAACCCCACAAAGGATCTTAAGGTAGCCTAGCACCAACCTTAAGATTTGCAAGACGTTAAATGTTACCCCAATGTTTACAAATGATTTGGTGAACTTATAAATGAACTCTGAATGAACTCCACTGTACATCCAGTTACAGAGCTTTGGTACAATACAGGTGCAACATTAATAAAATGTCATCAATCAGTAAACACATTGATCAGCATGTCCAACCAATACCAGGTTTAATTTCCTGGGGAAGTGAACATTAATCCACAAGATCCTGAGCAATAAAAACACTGATTATAGTCAGCAATGTTGTGATATTACAATTTATCATTGATCAGTGTGTAAAATACATTCTTAAAAATACCTATTGGATCAATGATAATTTTCACAATACCGCAATCACTGTCCTCTGATTTTTAATCCACCTGTTTAAAATGCTTATATGGGATATTCCTAAAACCATCGAGAGATCTGATTTGATGTTTGTGTGTCAATGTTTGTCCACCTAAAACCATATTTCTCTCAATACTGAGCAAGAAAAATATTTTTTCCAATGTGATAGAGCTGCATGCATGTTTGCTTGCAGAATATTAGAAAATTTATTAGGAAGATGATGAAAATAATACTCATGCTAGGCAATTGTATAACAAGACATCTATATTGGTGATGTCGGTTTTTGTAAATGTGATTCAGGAAGCAATCCCATTATGTAAAGAGCAATTGATTCCTCACAGTTTCTCAATTTCTCAGTTAATAAGACATGTGTGAAAGGAGACAATGTTATTCTCATATTCAAGCCTCGCACAAGGGACAATTCTTTGAATTCAGAGGACAGGAGAGAGAGTGGATCTACCGGCTCCACCAGCTCTGCCGGTTCATGTATTTTCTATTGCTTTTAGCTCAGCAACCACTGGGTGGATTCTCTTCAAATTTAGCACATGTATGCAGTAGCCCCGGAAAACATTTCTAAATATGGTGTCATATCAACTAATCAAAGAAGTCATATAACCAAAAACATGTTTTTAAATGGGTGTGCTTGTCCAGATCATAACTTAAAAAGTGCTTTACCTATTCACATGAAATTTGGCACGTAGGTTTGTCATATAGATATCTAGAAATCATTAACCTTTGGAAGTGATGTGATACAAAATGGCCGATTAATATAAGATCGACTAAACGCCACAATATTTCTTGATGAAAATGAAAAATCAATGAAGTTTTCGACCCACAGGGTATATGCAGAGTGAACTGGCTAAGTTTTCCCAAAAATCTTTTTTCAACCTTTTTGCAGTCATCTTGAATGTCTGCGTAAAATGCAAAAATGCATTTACTCGGAAATGGTGAAAGAAAGAGCAATTACATCGAAATTTTTAACCCTAGAGTATCTGCAGAGTGAACTTGCAACTTTTTCCAAAAAATGTTTCCCACTCTTTTTGGCGGCCATCTTGAATTCCTGCATAAAACGCAAAAACTCATTTATCTTTGAAATGATACAATATAGTGATTTTGACAAAACGTTTGACCCCAGGGAATTTGCAGAGTGAATTGGCTATTTTGTCCCTAAAATATTTTCCCACCATTTTTGACAGCCATCTTAAACTTTTCCGTAAAATGCAAAAATGCATTTATCTCAAAAACAGTGCAAGATTTCAACAAAAATATTTACTCCCAGGGTATTTGCAGAGTGAACTGGCAACTTTTCTTGAATTTCCACGTAAAACACAAAAAAATGCATTAATCTCTGAAACCTTGCATCTTTGCATAATAGAAAAACATATTTAACAGAGGAACATAGTCATTTCGACACATTACATAATGCTCATTGGGACACTTTGTTTTTGCTGTGCAAAAACAATTTCTTTTTCTCTTGTGAGGCAATACACTAGATAAAATTACATTTTTTGTAAAGTATGATGTTCACCAGTAGTGTGGTCTAAGGATTATGTGCACACTACTTTCACCCATCCTTTGAAATCTCTCAGAATGTGTATGAAGCATAAACCCCTATTTTATGTAATAAAAACAACTGAGGTTTTATTTAATTCAGGATAATGATGAGTATCGTTTGGTGGCCAGGACTGTTGCAAGTCCCCTAGAGGTAAGAATTACTTCTTCATGAAGCTGTAGTTACAGTGATAGTGCTGAACAACAGTTAAAGTTTATGTTTAAAGTTTTCTACATGCTAAGTTTATGATACAGGGTATTGGTTTTCTCATTTCGAAACTCCCAAATTCCTTACAAAATGGCAAAATCTCAATCAGACTTAATTATGATATTCTGAATGGTGAGACCACTTTTTGGCCTGCTAAAACTCTATTGAAAAGAAGGACACTTATAGATTAATATGTGTATAAATCTGAACTAAATCAGTATTTTTTTTGTAAAATTTGATCTGTTATCTTAGTTCCATTTTATGTATAAATAAATATTTAGTTTGTCATCTATTAACATAAATTTTTGGTATTGTTGTAAATTATGAATGTTATTTTGGTCTTATATTTTGCAATTTCTCCAATGAAGTATTTCTAAGTGTGTATGAAACACTTGTATGTATTTTTCGTTAAGTAACAATAGAGAAGTGTTTTACTTTTAGAAAATTGAAAACCTTCATCTTGTTGCCAGGACACCCAGCCCTCTTGAGGTATTAGTTGAAATATTTGTGTTTGTATTTTTATAAAGTCTATTTTATTTTATTTCGGTAAAAAACATATAGTAGAAATTTTGGAATTGCCAAATATAAGTAAATATCAACTATGTACTTTATTGTCTTGCAAGACTTGTAAAACTTACTATGATTTCAACGATCCAGAAAGCCAAACAATAATTAACTCTCATTGTTGCAACAGAATTGGCTGAATTGAACTTTCATCTTTCATTCTGTGATAATTAGGGTTTTCTGTCCAACAGCCAGGGTCATTGATAGGCCCACAACATTGTCACTTGTGGGATTGGAATTCACACATACGAGACTTGTCAAACTTGCTAATCCACTAGTTCCTGAATGTTCTACAATATACAAATATAATTACGTTTTTGTAATTAGCATTATGATTATAATTCTGCCTACAAATCTTTCAGAATGTGTATCATTCACAAATATAAATTTTGTTTAATAATAAATGCTGAGTTGTGATTAATTGTAGGAAGATGCGAAGTATCGCTTAGTGGCCAGAACTAAGAGCTTTCTGGAGGTAAGAATTGTATATTCATGCAGTTTAATGTAAAAGACATTTCTTAAGAATATAAATGTTTCTATGTTACACAGTAGACACTTGATTATCTTAACCTCTCGGGAGACATCATTGAAGTTCAGATAATCAGGAGGTTTGGATAGCCAAGAGTGAGAATAAAAAGATGCCTCCTTCAGAATAAAGCTGAAGTCATACCTCTTTGGAAAAGCATATCCACCCTAAATTTCCAATCTCCTCCTGCTTTCTCCGCCGTGCTGACCCCTGCAATGTCTCTGGTTTATGATTATTGAACAATTTTTTTGTGTGAAGCACCTTAGAGTCTACCTTTCGACAGAGATTAAGCGCTATAAAAGTGCTACTAGAATTAGAATTACCTTAACCTCTTGGGAGACATCATTGAAAGTCAGATAATGGGGCAGTTTGGATAGCCATAGTAAGGAAAAATAGATGTATGTAACAGCTTTCATGTTTTCTGGTTTATTGATGTTTACGATTATTATACATGTTTAAAAATTTTAGTGAATATGAATTACGTACCTCTCTACTCAACTTGTAAAATATTTTACCCAGACATATCCATACTTGGCTCGATGTGTCTTCTACACCAGATCAGTGAAGTTTTGCGCTGCTTTAAGAGTGAATTGCAGACAAAACAGGGCCTCCATTCATCCCATCAGCTTATAATTGTATCTACCGGATAGCATCTTGTGGATACTATGGATTACACATGAGTATGCGACCGCCGTAGGTTGTAGAGATTCTCAAATTTGCAAGATATGATCATTATGCAAAAGCTTGCCTGAGAATCTTTTTGGCCTCAATTAAAAAAAAACAAGATGGCTGACAGGCATTTTTTTCCACATAGTGGACTTTAAAAGTGCCTATATCTCCCTTAATTTTGATCCTGAAGGTTTAGCATGTGACGCCAACCTATATGAAATCGTGGGCTGGGAGTCTTCTGATATTGTCAGATTTGACCTTAGGCCCCTTATTCAAGGTGAAACGAGGATAACCAAACTAAAAAGTGATTAAAACTCACTTATTATTGGTCCTAGAATTTTGGGATGTGAAACTAACCTATAGGAAATCATGGGCTGGGAGTCTTCTGATGTGGTCAGATTTGACCTTGGCCCCCTCCAAGGTCAGACGAGGGTAGCCAAACTTAAAAGTGCTTATAACTCACTTATTATTGATCCTCGAGGTTTGGTATGTGAAGCCAAGCTATATAAAATCATGGGATTGGAATCTTCTGGTTTGGTCAGATTTGACCTTCGACCTCTTCTTCAATGTTAAACGAGGATAACAAAACTTAATAGTGCTTACAACCCGCTTATTATTGGTATAGGTTTGGGATGTGAAACCAACCTATAGGAAATCATAGGCTGGGAGTCTTCTGGTGTGGTCAGATTTGACCTTGGTCCTCTTCTTCAAGGTCAGACGAGGATTGCCAAACTTATAAGTGCTTATAACTCGCTTATCATTGGTCCTAGAGGTTTGCAATCTCAAGCCAACTTATAGTTAATCATGGTCTGGGCTTCTTCTGAAGTGGCCAGATTTGACCTTGGAGCTCCTCCTTCAAGGTGAAACGTGGATAGCCAAACTTAAATGTGCATATACCCCGTTTAGTATTGGTCCTAGACGTTTGCAATGTAAAAAATAACTTTTAGGAAATAATAGGTTGGGGGTCTTCTGATGTGGTAAGATTTGACCTGCCCCCCCCCCCCCCCCCCCCCTCCTTTAAGGTCAGACGAGGATAGCCAAACTTTAAAATGTTTGTAACTGGCTTATTTGTGGTCCTAGAAGTTTACAATGTCTAGTGAGCCGATTGGAAATCATGGGCTGTGTATATTCTGATGTGGTCACGTTTGACCTTGGACCCATCCTTATCTGTGAACTATAACACGGTTAGGTTTTTATGTGGTTGTTCATTGTATGAGTGACCAATAGCTACTTTTTCACTTTTCAGCAGTTAGTGTAATCAGTAAATGGCTTCTATCTTCTAAAGTATAGTCAGGCCCCAGCCATAAAATTTTCAGAAATATGTGTTCGCTAGTTTGTCAGAAACCCTGTCTCTCGTGTTTCTTTCCAATCAGAGCACTCGGAATTGAGAGATTATGTTCACTGGAGCTAATATCTAGCTTAATGGGGTAAGTGTCAAACAAGGTGAGGCAGTGTTACTTTTTCAAAACCAAACTCTGAACTGAATTAGTACTTTTCTGAACAATATGTCAACTGTTATCTTTGTAAAAGTTTATGGCGCAATAGATAAATATTTTCATTATGATCATCTGTTGAATAAGATCAGTGGTTATTTTGTAAATTAAGAATATTAATGTGGCTTTATATATTATAATGAAACATTAATATGTCTTTTACTTTAATTAGTTAAAACAACTGAGATGTGATTTATTTTCAGGAAAATGAAAACGTTCGTCTGGCTGCCAGAACGTTTAGTCCTCTTGAAGTAAGCCATAGTAAATATTTGTCTCTTCTATATTTTTATTAAAATATATTATTTTTGTTATTGTTCATATAACTCGTGGCTTTTAAAAAGTATATGGAAAAAATCTTGTAAATGTCCAGGAACATTGGTAAATATCTATTAGATATTTCACTGTCTTGCTAGGCTTGTTGTAAAACATAACAAATTTGATCCCCCACTCCAATTAAATATCATGTTTAATTAACTGTATCATCATTATAGAAGAAAAAATGGAACAGTATCAGTAAAGGGTAAAATGAATACAGTAAACATAATGATATGTTTCTTTTTTTAATAAATGGTCTTCTGCTGCAAAACAGTACACATTTCAATGTGTTACACAGAAACAGATATTAAGTTATGTTATTTAAATACTTTACTGTTTTCTAATACCCCACGTGAGGAATTAAAAAGTTCACTTTCAGATAAATTAATGCATATGTTTTCTTTTATAAAATAACCATCAACCGCCTCATAATATTAAAGACCAACTTGTCTTTATATACTGGAAGACATTAAATTTATTTAGCTAAAATTATTATTCCTGACTTGAGATTGAATCATGTGACAGTTAATAGAAAAGTATTCTAAACCAAACAACAAATGAACTAAAAATTAATCCTTTGCAAAAAACCACCCTGCAACCATGTAAATACAATTGAGTTTGTATTTTAACATTTAATAATCATAAAAGTTCCATTTACACATTCATTCTTTTATTATAATTAAATAAAATAATAATCATCACCTTAAATGCAATGAACAAGAAATTAATGCACTTGTAATAATTTGGGAGTCTAACCAAAACAAAGGTGACAGCCTGTGATTAGATGAACTAATCTACTTCTATTTGCTATCAGTTGAGTCCAATATAACATTGAATCGAGAATAATTATATCAGTAAAAGGGTAGAAGGAAAACAGTAAATGTATTGATATATTCCTGGGTCAAATAGATGTTCTTCTGTTCAGAATGTTACTGATGCCAGAATCAATTCCCAGGATGTTATGTTTCATAATGTTGGGCCTAATACTTTTTTCAAGCATACTGACACTTTTGTAATGTGCTTTGTAATAATAATTCCACCTTAAATTCTTTCAGAATGTATATGGGGGCTCGGCGGTGTAACGGTTACAGTTTTCGCCTCCAACCTCTGAGGCCGCTGGTTTGAATCTCGGGCCGGGCGCTTCATGTTGGAAAGTTGGTAGTTACTTGCCGATGCCCAGTGGTTTACAGTGCAGTATGCCCTGGTTTCCTCCACCTGTAAACTACTCGTTGCAATATGACCCTGGCTGTTGAACATGACGTAAAACAACAAATAAATCTAAATCTAAATTCAGAATGTATATGAGGCACAAATGTGAGTTTGTTTAATAATAAATACTGAGGTGTGATTCATTGTAGGAAGATGAGCAGTATCGTTTGGTGGCCAGAACTGAGGCTAGGCCTCTGGAGGTAAGAATTATATGTTTTTGAGGAGTGGATTACTTTGTCAACTATCTTCAAAATTCATAACTCCATTGATCCTTTGGCATTTCCATTATGGTACAATATACTTATCTCAGATAAGCTGATGTATCTCCATGTTTTGGTACCTGAAACGAGTTATAATAGTGTCACATGTTGAATCTGATGGTAAGGTTCTCATTTATGCTGAACTTTTGCCTGGCGTTTTCTGCTCAGTTTAAGTATCTAAAATAATACAGTAAAATATAAAAAATAAGCATACTTGTAAGTAATTGTTAAAATGCTGCACAATACTTGTGCACATACTTGTATGTTCAGGTTTATATTATACACAATGCCATTTAGTTTTTGATGTTTTTGCAGGTGAGTATTTTATAAAATAAAAAAACTGTCTAGCATTACTTCCGCCTTTGTGTAAGGTCTCCTGTAACTTAGAATCTATTGTCATTGGCTATTGTTTCCTATGTTCAAGCGAGTCTTTTTAAACCAATTGATCCATCTTCTAGTTTTCTAGGGACACACAGTCAGTGTTAATATAAATTCATTATCTGTGCATCCCCGATTAAAGTCTATATATTTATTGAAGGTTTCATCACGAGACCAATCTGTGTTCTTTATTATATCATTTCATTCATTTACCTATCTACAAACATTTACAGCAAGAATATTCGTGAGTTAATTTACTTTTATTTACACTTGTGCTTGTCTGTGTATGTCCATGGTACCAAATTCAGAGTTGGAATTTTGAAACATTTTAAAACTTCCGTAGGACACACAAGGTGATGGACATTTTGCCACTGTGTCAGAAGGTGGCATTTGAACCTCAGACAGTAGTTGAAGGACAGGGACGTAATGCAGACTACCGGGGGGGGTGTGTGTGTGTGTGTGTGTGTGTGTGTGTGTGATACCGCCAGTAGTGTGAATGGGGTATAATTCTTCTCTGTTATTGACCAACCTGAGTTTCTATGGGAAGGTATGGCAGTACATGGTATATTACTATAAAAAATTGGTTTGGGAACTTGACATAGATTTGGCCAAAATTGAATAAATACCTTGAAATGTCCTTGAATTTATTACTGCCCAACTTCTGCATCTGCATCATCTAGTTTTATGGCTAAGGCAGACTGAGCAAAGCAAGTATGATCTAGTCTGAACAAAATGTATGTTAAAATATTATTAGATGTGTTAACTAGCATTGTTGCCTTAAAATATGTCCTTGAGAATTGTTGTTGTTGACCTTGAAAATCCTTGAAAAGACCTTAAATCCAGTTATCAAAAGTCTGTGGGAACCCTCAGGTATATCTCTGATAAATTTTGAATTTTGTAAATTTTGTCCGCCGTCTTGAATGTTAGCGGAAATCAGAAATGCTGATTATCTCTAAAAACACAAGAACAACAAGTTTGCAAGGACTCTTTTTCTATTGTCCATTGGAAAAATCTGAAATTTTAACCTTTAACTGTGCTTCAGTGTAAACTGGGATTGTAATAACGAAAGATCTTGTATTGTTGGGGTTTTGGTGTGTCTTTTCTAGTTTATCTAACACGCAACTCAGTGCTCCTCTACCACTTTGCCCTAGTGGGTAACACACTGACATGAAAACACAGACGACCTGGGTTTTATCTGAGGTACAGACAGACGCACAGTGGTTCGGATGACCACTTAAAATGGGGTCCTCTGTGAAGGGCAGTTTTACCCCTATTTTTCTTCACTTAGACACCAGCATTGGTTCCCCACACGTTTTACAAGGTGGTTGCTGGCACCTGCGGTAATCTAACAATTGCCATGTACTTCTTGCAAATACAAACTGACACTGCAACAATGTATCACCAAGTGGCAAGGCACCCTACAAAATACAAACTTGTGTAGTACTGTTCTGTTTACTCTGATACTCTGATTCATCCCACAAATCGCCTAAAAGGTGTACTTTGAGTACGAATAACGTATATATTATTAATTATTATATATTATTAACCTAAAGTCCACTGTGTCTGCCCCTGTTTGGACAGCTGACCCTTAAATGCCTAATATTATTGCACATGTAAAAGCTTTGTGGACCTTTTCCAGAATCATTTTGCAAGGCTGATATTATCGGTTAACTTAGTGTCTTATGCCTCCAACATGATCTCAATACTTCTGTTTTTTAAGCGCAAGCTCTAGCGATCACTTTAGATAACAACATGCTTAGCACTAGGCCACTATTGACTTCTTTCACACTGGAAAAATGTTCACTAATTTTAAATCATGTGAAAAATTTAAAAGATTAACTAGTCTATGGTATCCCCAGCTACAATAGTGCTGCAAGATTAATTGTAAATAATAAGATCAGTAAAAGGTAGAAAGAATATAGTAAACATATTGATACATTCATGGATGGGATAGATCGTCTTCTGGTCAGAATATTTAACTTATACCCAGGATGTCATCAATTTTCTTTATCTTCTGCCTAATAACATTGATCAGATATAATTCCATTTTGTTATGTGTTTTATGAAAATATTTCTACTTTAAAGTCTTTCAGAATGTGAATCACAGAACTATGACTTTTACTTAAAAAATACATGCTGAGGTGTGATTCATTGTAGGAAGATGAGAAGTTTCATGAAGAGACTAGAACTATGAGGAGCCTTCTGGAGGTAAGAATTGTCTGTTTTCATTGGTGGATAACTATGTCAACTAACCTTCAAATTCATAAGTCCATTGATCTTTTCGTAACTCCACTATAGTATAATCCGCTCATCTCAGATAAACTAAATTTAAAAATTCATAACTCTTTTGATCTTTTCATAATTCCACTATAGTATAACTCACTCATCTCAGATAAACTGAGAAATGAGTTCTAATAGTTGCAGATGTTGCATCTGATAATACATTTTCCCCAAGAGACAGTGAATACACACAAGTGAGGATACTGGCTATATTTAAATACAAGTATATATGAATGTATATAAAATACTAATACCATTTACATTTCGTTATAAAATACATATAAAATTCAAGTTATAAATATATAGAAGTTAACATGAATAAATGCTGCTAATCTTTAGAGTGCAGTCCACTAAGCAGCATAGTAATCATAATATGTAAATGCAAAATATAACAATTACTAATACAAAAACGCTGCAAAAGTTTAGAGTCCAGTCCACTAAGCAGCGTTAAAGTTTTTAATACAAGAGTTACATTTAAAACAATGCATAAGGTGGCCTTAAAGGGCAGTACAGCAAATGCTAAGTTAACTGATTCCAAACCCGACCTTAAGTTAAGGTAAAATTTTTTTTCTTACTATAGAGGTAAGGGTAAACTGCCAAGTAAGGTGAACTAAGGTTAACAATTGATACATAAAACCCACAATAAATCTACCCTCAAGCCTAACCAGTAGAAGTAGTTCTATTAGAAACTTAGGTGTTTATAACTGTGGCCAATGTGGTTGTCAGCTGTTCCCCAGACATATGATCAGCTTGAATGTACCGCCATACACAGTCAGATGACCAAGTACCATGCCTCTGTTTATCACAGATTGGGATGTGTGAATTATATGTCACCCCTGACCTTCTAAAACTATGGACGATGAAGAAACTGGGGTGTAACCTAACTTGACATTAATATATTTTAAACATTTGCGGACTTTTGAATCTGTCATAGGAAGCCAAACTTTGTGGTTTCTATTGAAATAAAGAGGTGGATGAAGAGAAGGAATTCTGTTTAGTTGTGACTTGACCGTAATTCTGGCTACCATAAAGGTAGGACGCCTGTTTGCTTGACTTTTTTGTGCACATCCAATGGATTGGTGTATACACCTTGATTTGAACCCACAGACAGCATTTGATCCTGTAAGGGAATTAAGCCTTAAGGGACTTACTGCACATATATAAAATAAGCGAGAACTGAACTTTTTCTCTATTTCAACAGCAAGGTTTTGACTACTTTTACTCACAGCTGTACTGCTGTCACGAGTTCTAACCTGGCCGAATCTTTTACAGCTACTCTGCCCCACTGATGACCTGCTGTTTACTCGTTTTTTGATTGATTTTGTTTTTTAACCAAGCAATCTTTCTCAGCGTGACCCAGCTATTTTCCTACACTCAAACAGTGAGTGTGACTTATGTAACTGGCCATTTGTCTCATGCTTATACTTGTGTGAACAGCTACCACTTTTTGCCAATGGTTTTTTGAGTGTCCCACCCCCACATGTTTTTGCGGATGCGCCCTGCTATTCTGTCGGTTCTATCCATATGATCCCACTGTAACGCCCCCTTTCCATGTCACACAGTAAAACTGTATGAGCAGCTTTTGCCCCCTGCCATGAAAAATCAGTGGCATCTTCCATTAAATCCGCCATGTATGAAATCATGATATCCTTCTTTTTTGATGAATTTTCTTCTAGAATATTTCGACAAAAACCCTGAACCCACTGTGTGAGCGAAAGTTGATCATAACTGATCCTTTGTCTGTTAACGTCACCCAATATAGCCTCATGGGGCAAGGACACTTTGTTTTTTACATGAACCTCAATGTTCCCCCCCTTTTTTATTTGATTTTTACATTTTCATTACCTTGACTACTAGTGGCTTCATCTAAATCCCTAATTCTCCTATCAACTTTCTGTTGCAATGTCTTTGACTTCAAATACTGTAAGCTCGGGGCCTCTCTTTCATCTGAAGATGAATCTGATGACAATTGTTTCCTACTTGTACTTTTACCAACTGCCAGAGAAAAAGTGTCTATACTTAACTTTCTCCTGTCCCTCTTATGGGAGTCCTCCTCTTCTGCCATCCTATGCTCCACTCTGTCCAGTCGTTGGTTGACTTTTTCCAGCTGCTGTAGTATCTGCTCCTGGATCAGCTGTCCACTCACAGAATTAGCAGAGGGTGAACTCCCCTAAACTGCAGCATCTCAAGAAAGTCCAGAATCTTCCACATCACTAGTTTCTTGTTGAACATATTTATGCCTCTTCCCAGAAGGTGGACTATGCCTCATGGTACACAGTTTGCATCGATTTTTCTTGGGTTGAGGCATTTTATATTGTCATATAGTCTAGTTCACTATTATATAAGTTCCTAAATAACATAAAAGACGCACACAGAGTGAAATCTTGGGCGAATTCAGGCTTAAAATAACCCAGAATTCTAAATAAAATCAATTTCTGGCCATTAATGGCTTTGTACAAGAGAACATATAGGTTAGACCATCCCTTTAACACCAATTGAAAAATCCTGAGGTCGTCTAAATGACTTCTCTAGCTCTCCAATGGAATGTCAGTTCACAGTAACTCTACAGAATCATTCAGTAGCAGCAATTAAAACATGTTAACTAAATGACCGTCCTTTTTATACATATATACAACTTAAAAACCCTAAAATCACTTGTAAAAAACTAAAAACTTAAAATCAAAAACAAAATCCAAATCAAATTTCATCATGTCTTCCAACGGTTCTGATTTCAGACTAGCATTCTTAATCACAAAACACCCCATTTATAAACATCTGGACCAATGAATTCCAATTGTATTAGCATAACCCTAGCAACCCCCAAGTCTGCATTAGCATTTAAGAGTACACACCAGGAAACCCCCGGACCTATTTACTTCTGTCCAATACAAAAGCTTATAGCCCTGGTCACTACAGCAACTGAAATTCCCAATTCCTGTCATTTCATGGACAATGAATAATGACCCCAGAACTTTAACCCCAATATATGCCAATCCCAAGTCTGGGATTCACAGAAACCACTTAGTGTTAATGATGTCAACCATTACTGAAAGTAGCCTGGTATCCTGACCCCAACAACCTCTTGGGGGCAGGACTGACCAAATTGCCTGGACACCCCAATGGAAAGTCATCAGATACCTTAAACTCTGTCAGAAGTTTTCTTCCCCTTTTAGTTACCTAGAATACCTTACAGCAAAATATACAAAATACATATTCTTCTGAGAAAACCTGGTAATGCATGAGAAAACAAACCCCTTTTTCTTTATATAAAGTCTATTTTGAAAAGCAAAATGGGTTGGGTCATTTTTGCAGTTTTTTAAAAATAATTTTCAAAATGACCATAAAATGAAACTCAGGTGGACTGAAAAGCTTCAGTTTATATCGGCCATGACTTTTAAAAAATGTTTTTTTTCTATATGTTTCAGAACAGTGACAAATAACCATTTTGAATGGCTTCAGTTGAAATTGATTTACAGGGATTTAGGTCGTAGGAACCAACAGTTATCTTTGCAAACAAAACTGCCTTTTTGCTAGCTACCAGAATCTTTGTTGCATATCTTGATGAATATGTCATTTGAATGAAATTGTGGGAAGATATTACAATACTACTGAAAGAAAGAATTTGTTTAGATATAAAATTTTGTTGCTTTACAGTCATCTGTGAATGTGTACTAAAATTCAACATCATTTTCCAATCAATAGGCTGATACTGGTCTCTAAAAGTATATTTTTGATGCATCCAGAGATGGCAAGAGACTAATTCTGAAGCCACTGTAGCATAGACCAAATAGGCTCTATAGAGGTGCCCAGGATTGTGCCAGATAAAGTGAAAAGGAGATTAACTTTCTTAGGTTTAGGGTAGGGTATTGTTTTGAAACATAGTAACACAGATAGATTGGGTTGTTTGTTTTTGTGGCATTTGTAATCTTTAATATTGGTAAAATTGGTACGTGTTTCTTATGTCTCAACATAATTTTTTTGCACCTATTGTGAGAAAGAAACTATGAAAAAAAGGAATTGTATATTTATGTATTTTAGTGTGAACGATCTCTCTGGTCAATATAAGTTTATTATATTTTAAATCGACCAAATAACCTATAAAAATGCAACATCTCCTTCAGACGAATTATTAATATTTACAGACTGGGGTACTAACACCTACTGCAATTGAAAATATAGGATAAAGCGTATATTCAGGTTTTAGCACACGATAAGTTAATATATATTGAGGAATGTTTTTGAATATACAACATGAATACAGACATCACTCTACGGTTTGTAAAAAGTACACATAACTAATCATATCTCAGCGTTAATTCGTGAAAACTAAACTACATCACGTTTGTAGAAGAAATGTCAAAATCATTCTACACATGTCATTGTTTTGCCAGCTTTATGCAGTAAAAGTAATTTTATTGCGCTACAAAAGTGGGGCTTAATGCTGTTCTCGGATGGCCGCAAGGCATCAGGCCAACGTCTAAGAAAAATAGACATTTATAGTTGGCTGTAGCCTCAAGTTGTCCTCTTCTGGTACCCTACGCGATTTCTTCCTACTTTCTCGTTGGCCGCGTGATTTGTAGCGTCTGTCATTTACACAGATATTGTCATCTATTTCTCAGCACATACGTATTGTTGGATGTTAATTTTTGGTCATTTCATGTATTATTTATCATAGATTATTCTGTAAAATTTCCATTTTGACAGGATAAGTATATTTTATTATTTTTGTGTGTTTTGAGTTTTCCTCGGTTCAGGCTTTCATCTACATCTTTTTATTGCGTTTCAGTATGTCCCACCAAACAAATAAAGATAAGACTAGATCTAGTAAGTGTCATCACTTTTGCTTCGCGTTTGACACGCATAATTATTGCCCTACCTGTAGGGAATCTGGCAAGGTTGATGACCCCTGTGTCACTTTTGAAAATCCATGTGAAATATGCACTTCTTTTACAGAAGAACAAATGTTGAAAATTTCACAAAGAAAACGCTATATTAAGAAACAAAAGAGGGACACTGCTAGTTCAAAAGATGATGAACTAGATCTGTTGGGTGATGACGTGGATTCATTTACCGGTTCCCATGCAGACCTTGAGAGTGCTGCAGACAACTTATTTACCTTACCCCCGCGTCCTCAGCCCCTACCCTTCAGTTCATTGTCCATCAAAACACTAGCAAAAACTGTCCCACCCACCCCAGGTACTGCCTTACAGCAAGACTGAATCAAATTTAGAAAAAATTCCTGGGTAACACGCTTAACATCCATTTACAGCAGCAAATGGGGTCCTTCCAGGCATCTATGTTAGAAGCTTTCCAGTCTCTTCGAGACGAATTGACAACTAAAAACCAGGCAGAGGTGGATCATACCTCGGCTTCAGCTTCTGAGTCTGGACCCCCGACTAGTGCTGTAAATCTGGACCTACCCCCTCTGAGACCCAGAACTACCTCACATGTCGAGGAAATGGAAGCGGACTGCCTCGGATCAATACTATGATGAATCCGATGAACCTCTGATTTCATCTTCTAAACCCCAAAAAACATGGTGACAAGAGTAGACATAAGGTCAGGTACGTGTCATCTTCCTCAGAGGAGGATCAGTCCTCTGCAACCAGACACAGGTCTTCAAAGCCCTCTGAGGCTCAGCCCGCTGGGGATCTCTCTGACCAAGACCAACTCCAACATGATCCAGACCCCCTTTATTATAGGGAAGTAGCTCTGTCTGACGTTCCCTCCCAATACGCGGAAGAGGTGGACACCTTCAGGCGCATTCTTTCTCTCCCTGACCCCAGGGAGTCTATGCCTAGGTCCTCAACCCAGTTATGGGGGGCCACGGTGGCAGAGTGGTAACACTCTCGCCTCCCACCTCTGAGGCCGGGGTTCGATCCCCGCACGGTCTCAAGTGGGAAAGCTGGTAGTTGCTTGCCGTTGGTCGGCAGTTTACAGTACAGAACCCTAACGAACTGTATGTACTGCTTTCCTCTGCCCTTCCAACTACCCGTCGTGATATGACCTGTAGAGTGTTGAAAGCGACGTAAAACCCCAAATAAATAAATAAATCAACCCAGTTATGGGTCTGGATGATGAAAAAAGCCGTCAAGAGCTCAGACCTAGAGGTCCTTCCTCTATGTTACCACTTAGCTCAGTTATCAAAGATGCTTTTGATAACTTTGAACATGATTTTGAGGCCGCTAATTTATCTGAGGGTAAATACGTCAAACCTCCTCCTTCCATTGCAAAGTGGTACAAGGTGGGACAGCGCTGTAATGAGGAGAAAATACAAGAGTTGAATACAGATTTTGCAAAAATCTGTATTACTCCTACACCCCCTGGGGCTCCTATGGGCAAGGTTCCCCTACCAATTCTTAAGGAATTGGAACACCAAGCTAGGCAAAACATTTCCACACTCAATTTTACTGCTGCCTTTGCTAAGACTTCTTCCTGCAATGCCACTCTTGAGAAGTGTCAACATAGCCTGAAGTCAACCTTTAAGAGGGTTAAGTCTCAGATCCAAAAAGGTGCCAATCCTGAGAAAGCAGCAAAACGTGGATATGAGCAAGCCTGTGAGTACTTAGACTTATGGAATAAGACTGTTCTTATTCAGCACAGGGCTCTCACATGCCTCAGCAAATCCTTGGCCCATATACTCCAGCGGGAACTATATTCTATGGGTAACACTGGCTTGCTTAGGCATGAAGCCGAAATGATCCTTTTGCAACCACATTCAGGGGAAACGAGACACCAAGAACTCAGGAACTCGCCCTTTTGGCATTCCTCCTTGTTCAACTTGTGAAGGAGAGGGAAGACTTCCTCCTCAAAAAAGGCACCTCTAAAGACTCTCAGGGTTTCGGACAATATCAAAATCAGCCCTTTCGTGGTGCCCACAACAAGAAAAGAGGCTCCTACAGGCAACTCCTCACAAAGCAGTAACCAATCGTTTTCCTCAGGTAGGGGGAAACCGAACTTCAGAGGCTCCAGGGGTTATTTTCGACCCCACAACACGGGGCGAGGGCATGGAAACCCCTCCCCCCAATGACTCCTTAAAAGCCTCCCTCAGTCCACCAGTAAGAGGTTGCCTCCATTCTTTCAGAAGAGACTGGCAAACAAACAAATGTTCATCCAACGTGTTAAACATTATCATCAATGGCTATGTACTGGCATTCCTTTCAAAACCAAATCTTTTCAGATTCCCTCTGATTCAGTCAGAATACAAGGCCCATCAAAAAAACCAAGCTCTGGCCACTTGTATCCAGTCTCTTCTGTCAAAGAATGCAATCGAAAGGGTGGAAAATGTAAAATCTCTTGGGTTTTATAGTCGCCTGTTTCTAGTACCCAAGCCTCACCGAAGGTGGAGGCCAGTCATAGACTTAAGCAGGCTCAACACTTTTCTACACGTAGAAAAGTTCAAAATGGAAACTCCAGAGTCCATCAAGACCTCCCTGATTCCAGGGGAATGGGTATAATCGACAGGCCTATCAGACATTTACATTCACATCCCATCCATCCAAACTCAAGGAAATACCTAAAGTTTTGCCACAGGTCGCAGGTGTTCCAGTTCACCTCCCTCCCTTTCAGACTAGTCACAGCCCCCCAGGTCTTTACAATAATTGTAAAGGAAGTGAAGCTAATGGCCCTCTCAAAAGGACTCAGACTTCACCAATACTTGGACGACTGGCTGATCAGGTCCAGTCTCAGGAGGAAGCCCAAGTGAACACTCAGGCAGTGGTAGATCTAACCCAGTCCTTGGGGTGGATAATAAATCAGGAAAAATCAGAACTGAAACCTACTCAGGTGTTCTCGTTCGTGGGCTACGAATACCATCTAGATTCAGTCCTTGTAAAACCCACTCAAGAGAGATGGCTCAAACTTCAGGATTTGATCCTATGACTCAAGTCAAAACATGTTTTGACTGCAAGATGTTTGATGTCGCTAATTGGGTTGCTTGCCTCAACAGAGAAAATGGTCCTGTAGGGATACCTTCACATGAGACCCTTTCAGTTTCACCTCAAGGAGCACTGGAGATATCCTCAGTCGCTGGACAGCCTCCTTCCTTGGGCAGAAACCATTTTAGCACACCTAGACTGGTGGCAAAATCCCTCAAACGTGATGAGAGGTGCAGACCTTTATCCCAAAGACCACAGTATCCAACTCTTTACAGACACCTCAAATGAAGGTTGGGGCACTCACTTAGATCAAAGTTCTACAAAGGGTCAGTGGTCAGACTGTGAAAAAAGGCTACACATAAACGTTCTAGAGTTGAAGGCGGTCTCCCTTGCCCTTCGAAGTTTCAAGGACCAGTGCCAGAACCAAACAGTGCTAGTTGCAATGGACAATTCAACAGTGGTAGCCTACATAAACAAACAAGAAGGAACTCACTCAGCAGAGATGTGTGCTCTCCTGTGGAAGATCATGACATGGTGTCATTACTATCACATAACATTAAAAGCCAGACACATTCCAGGGTGTCTGAATGTGATGACCGACCTCCTGTCCAGGTCGAACCAAGTGCAGTCAACAGAATGGTCACTGGATCCGCAGGTGTTCAAACAGATCTGCCAAAAGTGGTTCACTCCTCATGTAGATCTATTTGCCACTCATCTGGACCACAAACTTCCACTGTACGTGTCTCCAGTCCCAGACCCAAATGCTTGGGACATAGATGCTCTGAACTTAAACTGGACGGGTCTCACTGCCTATGCTTGCCCTCCGACGGCTCTCTTTCACAGGGTGATCCAAAAAATCAAGCAATGGCATTGCCTGATCATTGTAATAGCCCCAGGCTGGCCAGGGATGCCCTGGTTTTGGGACCTAGTGCAGAGATCCCACTACAACTTCCAGTGTCAAGAACTCTTCTCAAACAGTCCCACAATTACGTGTTCCACAGCAATCCACAGCATCTCAACCTCCACACCTGGTGTCTAGGAGTGTACAGCTCCAAGAACAAGGCTTCTCTGTGGAGGTGGCAGAGAGAATTGCTGCCCCTCAGAGGTCATCAACAAGGACCATCTACAAGTCAAAGTGGGCCCTATTTGAGAAATGGTGCAAAGAAAATTCGGTGGTTTTCTCCACTCCATCTGTGAAACATATCTCAGATTTTTTCATGTACCTGTACCAAGATCTAAACAGGCGCCCCTCGACCATTGATGGTTACAGGACAGCCATTGTTGACACTTTGGGCCCAGCGGGCCACCATATTGCACAAAGTTCAGACCTTCACACGTTACTCTCCAGTTTTCACAGGGATCGTCCAAAAAGTTCCAGGAATCTTCCAAAATGGAACCTTTCTGTTGTTCTAAATGAGCTCACAAAAGCGCCCTTTGAGCGTATGAAAGACACAGACCTCAAACATCTTACTCTCAAAACTGCTTTCTTGCTAGCTTTGGCCTCCGCCAAGCACCGCAGCAAAATCCATGCCTGGGTTGCAAACAAAGTATCTAATTTAGGCCAATGGGAAAAGGTTGCCTTGTTCCCTTCTTCTGACTTCATAGCCAAAAATCAACTAGCATGAGAAGGTTCTTAAAGTGTGTCTCCGGTGACTATTTCTGCTTTGACTACCATTGTAGATAAACAATTCAAAGAAGACAGGACCTTGTGTCCGGTGCGGGCCCTGAGGTACTATTTGGATCGCACCAAAGACCTGAGAGGGTCTCAATCCCTCCTTTTCATCTCCTTCATACCACAGACATCAAACCCGCTACTCTCTCTTCTTGGTTGAAACAAACCATTCTACTTTGCTATAAACAAGCAGACCAACAAGCCTTGGACCTGGTCCAAGTTAAAGCGCATGACATTAGGGCCTTCGCGGCCTCTAACGCCTTTTACGGTGGGGTATCGGTGGACCAAATCCTGCAAGCCTGTCACTGGAAAGCTCACAACACATTTACAAATTTTTACCTAAAAGACCTTACTTGGTCAGACAACGACAACAAGTGGTGGCGGCACAACAAGTCCTAGATCCTTCCCCTCAGACCAGTTATCCTCAGAAAGAAAAGAAGCAGGGGGCACATCCGCTACAACCAAGTCTTTAGGAGTCTAATCTAGGTATAGGTTTACCTCTCAAGATGTTACGGGTAAGGTCATTTTGTATTGTTAGTTTATGAAGCACAATATGTATTAAGGACTTATTAAAGTTGTCATTAATCTCATGTTAGGTGGCTAAAAATTTATGAGAATTCCAACCATAGGGCCCTAAGGGCCCATACACTACTTAAGTGAGCACGGCTGCACTTCTCTCCTACAATCAAAACATCTTGACAGTTTTTAGCACTGTCATTCAGTATATTTAGGTTTTTGGCTCTTTACAAGCCCAGTGTTCGGGATTGGGGCACTGTAAATGGGACTCAGACTGGTACTTTCAAAACATTCATTCTAATCTATTGCTTCAAAATCGAAGAAAAATTGACATATCTTCCAGTCTCAGCTGTAATCCCTCCACCGTGCAGTTGGATTCAGCATTAAGTCCCACATGGTAAGCTATTGTAGCACAATAAAATTGAAAATTTTAATTGGTTAAAAGTAGCTTTTATAAGCTACAAGCTTACCATGTGGGACTGAGAAGAGTCCCACCCTGCCTCCCCACTGTATTACAGCTGAGGGGTAAGGTTTAAAAATTGCAACGAGAAAGTAGGAAGAAATCGCGTAGTGTACCACGAGAGGACAACTTGAGGCTACCTCCAACTATAAATGTCTATTTTTCTTAGACATTGGCCTGATGCCTTGTGGCCATCCGAGAACAGCATTAAGTCCCACATGGTCAGCTTGTAGCTTATAAAAGCTACATTTAAGTAATTAAAATTTTCAGATTTATTATGTATCGATGATTTTTATAGATTACTTCATGAAAATATGAAAATAGACTAAAGGTTTAATTATATGTAAAAAGGCAACAAAATGAATCAATGACAATGAATCAACACAGGGTGAAAGACTACAGCGATTATTGATATGTTAATTGGGATAGTTGTGATTCTGTTCAGAATGTCCACTTAATTCAAGGTTGTCATTAAATCTCAAGATATAAGGCCGAAAATCAGAAATAAACATTTCAACCCTCTACCTGTACACCACCCAGTCATGGGGAACTAATAAAAATGTTTTTCAGAGATAAACTTTGAAATTATATCTTCTCAAACACAGCAACTATTAACTATACAGTAATGATATGAAAATTCCTCACTAGTCATTTGCAGTGTACCAAATTCTTGTATAAATCTAAAACATCGTTAATTAAATCACATTATCAATACAAAAAAACCCACATTAGTCTGATTGAATACCTTTTATGCGTTTATGTAATTTATTTTGTGGCACATACTTTACAAACAAATATAGATATTTCTAAATCCATAGTTATTATCTCCTGTCAGTGGCCGAAAGCAGTGGTCAGGAGAAAACGCCTTTTGTCCGTGCGTCCGTCTGTGCATCTATCCGTGCGTCCGTTTGTCATGTTTTTACATAAACCTTAATATCTCAATCATTTGACTACATCAAATTTGCAGGGAGTGCTTATGTTTATAAAGACATATCTGCGAAAAATTTTGGCCTCATTTTGAAAAAAACATAATGGCTGCCATAGCCGATTGTTTGAAAATCAGAGGAATCTTGAAATAATGCAACTAGCCTATTAGGCGTGAGAGTAATTTGGCCTAGTTTTGGCAGCCATATTATATGTTAAATGTCAAATAGGATTACCTTATTAAAAAGGTCTTATATCTCCCTTATCATTATTACTAGTGTTTGGGAATGTGAAAACAACTTATAGGAAGTCATGGCCTGGGAATATTTTCCAAGTGTTGAATTTGACCCTGCTTGAAAGCCAAATGGGGTCAACATACTAAAATGTCCTGATGTATCCCTTTTTGTGTTCAGAATGTAAAACCAACCTATGTGAAGTCCCGGCCTGCAAATGTTTTGCCTGTGATAAATTTTGCCCTCACTTTGAAAAACAAAATGGTCGCCATAGCCGCTTGTTTGAACTTCATTGAGATACTCTAAATCTTGAAATATTACTGCTGGTATCATTAAATTTGCACAAAAGATATATGGCTAGTAATGCTAGCATGATAATTATTTGATTTAGTTTTAAAAACACCTTGCCATACTATCACATGTTTCATATCACATGGGGTTATCTTATTAAAAAGCCCTTATATCTCGCTTTTCAATGCTCCATGGGGTTCCGAATGTGAAAACAACGTATAGGAAGTCATGGCCTGAGAGTCTTTTCCAATTGCTGACTTTGACCTTTGGGGTCATTTTACTATAAAAGCCTTATATCTCCCTTAGTTCTTCATTATTACTGATCCATAGGCGGGAAAAACTACTTTGGCAGTAGTCTTGTTTTACAATGACACGTGATTTTTAACATTGTAGTGATTCATTATATAATGTTAAACACAAAGGGTAGCTTTCTAATACTCACTCACCCCTATGAATTTTTAAACCACATGATAGATATAGACGTGATAGCCCATTCTGCAGATAAATATGTATTGCACATTTTGGTCAAGTTTCAGTTGACTGTACTTTTCTTTAGGACACATATCCACTTCAAGTCCTCTGGAGGAAAGCATTCCATATACATGAAGATATTGCTGCAGAGATATTCCTAAAGAACACTTACAATAAAGTTTATGATGTTACAAGTCTTCACATGAAAGTTTACCATACATGCTATCAATGTTCATAGCTTAAACTTTCAAATCCCTTACAATATGACAAGCTCTCAATCAAACCTAACTATGGATATCCACAGATTGTCATTCGGAAAAGCTACTGGAAACATGTACACTTGTGGCCTAATTGGAGAACTCACAATACACCACACAAGGTCCTAGTAAGCATGGTAAATTTCATTGGGATCAGGGTTAAATTTTTAAAATATTTTCAAAAATATGTTGGGATTTAGTGTTCAAACCCTTCAAGTTTAGAATAAATATATTGGGGGCATAGTTATCAAACCCCTTTGGGGTATAAGGTTGAAGCAGTTTAACTGCTTTAGCTGGTTTTTAGGATACCCAGGAATAACTTTCGTGAGTACTGGGGAAATAGTATGAATGATTAGCACGTTTATTGTGTCAGGTTACGTTGGTAGCTGTTGTTACTCCTGTGGTGCTGATTCAGGGTGATAAGTCTATGTTGGATACTACTGATACTGATGCTGTTTGGGCGCTCTGGCCTTCTATAAGGACAGTTAGGGGCCATGGTGGCAGAGTGGTAACACTCTCGCCTCCCACCTCTGAGGCCGGGGTTTGATTCCTGGCACGGCCTCAAGTGGGAAAGCTGGTAGTTGCTTGCCGTTGGTCGGCAGTTTACAGTACAGAACCCTAACAAACTGTATGTACTGGTTTCCTCTGCCCTTCCAACTACCCGTCGTGATATTACCTGTACAGTGTTGAAAGCGATGTAAAACACCAAATAAATAAATAAATAACTATAAGGACAGCTGAGGTTGTGTTTACGAATGTTTCTGTGGTGGCTAGTTCATTGATAGTTTCATGTCATACAGGTGGGCGGGACGTCTGCTGCTTCTGCTGCTACAGACATAAGTCCTTCTAAAGCTGCAAATGTCCTAGTACTGAAATCTGTTGGGTGTGGATCCTCCAAACTTTCTGCCTGTGTCTCAATGAAGACCCAGAGTTGAAGCTCTAATGAATTGGATCATTATCACCTTCATCTTCTCCATTGTGCTGCAGAAGGGGTCATTGTTGTCAGTGAGGCTTGGTGTCTCTTTGTTGAGCATGCCTTTAATCATAACATTTTGAAATCTACATCTGAGACTTTGCTATCAGGGTTTGGTATGGATGTCTTTGGAGAGGGCTTGAGTGCTGAGAGGGGCTTCTCATTGAAGCTGCACCTTCTGAAGCTCTAGCAGATTATATGTGGCCTATCTGTGAGTTCTTTCTCCTACTGCCTACGTTGAGCTTCCCACACTGTGTCTCTATCCAGCAGACTTCTTTCTTTTTGACAGTATCTTTGTAATCGGATGACCTCTTGTTGAATAGCATTTTGTGTTCCCTCGTCCACTCCACAAGGCTTCTTCTATGCCTGAGAGGGCCACAGCCTTCGTATGGTCCCTCTTGTACTTGATGTAGATGCATACGGCTGTGTGAAACCTTGTGTTGGGTCCTGTTTTAGTTCCTTATGTTACTTCACCCTGTATTCCAGCACTCTACTTTCCATAGTACTTTTGTAGCACTTAATCTGTAGGCCATAATACAGAAATGAAGAAATCCATACTCATAACCAAAGGCATAGCAGGAATCAGCACAATGCAGAAAAACCAAGAAAAAAAACAGAAATATGGATAGGTATATTTTTGCAAAGAGATAGGTTTTTAGCTTTTGCCAGAATAAGTGGATAGATCTGAACATACATCATCAGGCACAACATTCAGAATCTTTGGAGCATCAAATGCAAAGCTGACGCCAAAATCACTAGTAGACTCATACACACTGATGCAAAGTGTGGGGCCTCAAGCGACACACCATCTATTTGTATTGCACACATACATGTCTAGGTTTAAGAAAAGGTTCAAAATATTTATGATACCCTCTTTGTAGGAATTTGTACAACAGTTGGGAGCCTTAAACACAGAGCGATGTTCAGTTACAATTGGCAGCCAAGATTTTTCCAGAGATATTTTCTCATAGTCGTTTAAATTGAAAACAGAATGAGCCAAAATTGGGCAAAGCCCCTCTATTTATACACATAAACTACCCTGGATGTCACTTGTCATATACTTCGGGTGATCTACTCCGCCAAGTAGCTGGTAAAACATCCATGGCACCTTGGAGGCCTTCATACAAGAATCAGAATTAAACAAAATATGTCACTTGTCATATACTTCGGGTGATCTACTCCGCCAAGTAGCTGGTAAAACATCCATGGCACCTTGGAGGCCTTCATACAAGAATCAGAATTAAACAAAATATCCCATGTGCAACTACGAAGATTGCCAAACAACAATCAACAAACATTGCCAATCTATCTTGTCAGTTGAGCCGCTATATTCAAGTTGAGATTAATTGGGGTGCTCCAAGTTGGATTGGGATTGGTCAAAATAGATTCCAAGATAAATCTGGTAGTCCCTAGACAAATGCTGAGGGTTAGGATACATTTGGATTTTGTTATTTTTCATTTTTTTTGCCACGTTGCCAAATTTAAAGTCAGGGCCTCTGTTTCAGAAATCTTTGAGTGTGGAACTGAACATTTAGAACGAGTTCACATATCAATACTATGCTAACAAATAGACAAGTAGTAGAGGACAGTGAGATACATTACAACAGAAGCAGATTGTGAATGCACACACCATATCAGTGGCTGGTAAATTGTCAAATGCTTCTCGCCAAAATGTGTTCTAGTTATAACCTTGTCCCCCTTACTAGACAGTATTATTTGCATATCAATCATCTTTAATGACATATTGGATTTGTATAAGGTTCCTTTCAAGTGATTTATGTTTGAGTTTTCATGTTTACAGGAAGAGAAGAGTTTACTGCTGAGGTTGCTGAGCAGACAACGGCCAAACAGTGAATCGTAGGAAACTGCATAACACCTCTGACAAAATCTTTGTGACAAAAATGAGATGTTACTTACTTAGGTTTTTATAAACACTGAAGACTACTATGGGTAAATGTTCCTTTGATTATTAGATATTAAAGACTGGTTAAGTTGAATTTTGTTTGGATCTTTAATTTTGAAGACTGTTAAGCTTTAATGTGCCTTTGAAACTTGAATATACAAAATTGTTATGACAAAATGTTTCTTTGAATAATAAAGATTGTTAAGATTACATGTTTCTTTTAATATTGCATATTGGCAATGTTAAATGTTACTTAATTATTGAATTTTAATAATATTGACGATTAAAGTTAATTTTACTTTGCATAATTGGACATGGTTATATTTTAATATTGAATTTTGTTAAGATTAAATATTTAAATGTTTAATATTGAAGATTGCTAAGGTTAAATTGTTATTTGTTATTTTGATTATTGAGATTTAATATTTGTATTTTTGTAACATAGTAAATAAGCAATATCAAAGCATAAGAACATGTTTAAATTGACACATGTGACCTTATATGTATACATATATATATATGTGTAAACTGATGAAAATTTTATTTGTGTTTACAGTTTGTTAAAATTCTAACAGATAAAAACAATGAATGGAATGGAATTATTTTTAATAATTATTAATTTTCTAAACTGAAATTCTTACTTTATTATAAAACCTTAATGCTGGTATTGGGATTATGTAATAAAGTTTTGGTAATCATTCCATTATTACTGGTTTTCATTTAGGAATTTTGTTATATAAATGCAGGAAAGGTTTACAATTCATTTCAAACTTCAAACAGGGATGCGCGCACCCAAATAATTTTGTAGATTGAGTTTTAACCTCTTCATGTAATTTAATTGGGTCTGTAATTACCTTGTCTGAAACTTGACCAATATTGGGCATAATGGGATTTTTCCTCCATTGTTATGCATGTCAGTTTCGCTTGTGAGTGCACAAAACGCCTTGTTACCATTGTTTTATGTTGATGATAACTGGGCCTTTGACTGTATGGACTTGGTTTTCAATACCTTTATTGGGGTTATTTTTCCAAAACACGAGTTTTATTGTAACTTGCAGTATTTCTGACATTATTGGTCTTATTTTTGACTACCTCTACATATGACCTGGCAGAATGGTATTTCACGTTGGCTTTAAAAGTCCTGATGGATTGACAAGAAGGACGAACTAGCAAGCTTTTCACCTCTGAGGGATGCATTTTTACTGTAGAACGCACGAGAGAGTTGCCTGACAGACGAATTTTGACCTTCTCTCGATATGACCTTGACCTTTTGACTGTGCATATCTTTCACCTTCACAGACTCTGACAGACATCTGACATCATCAACTACACATACATTATTACAAAGCCTGGTATTGCTGCCTCTCCCATGATTTTTGGAAGGACAGCTCTTCATTCGTTTTTTGTATGACTCTTTTTAGCAAAGATACAGCCTTTCTCTGCATGGCCTAGAAAACGGCCTTGTGATAAACCCAATGAACAGAGATGCTTGTGTAATTTACCACTGACCTCGTGATCCTTGTTGTACATGCAAGACCCACTCTCAAACTGTTTACAGTACCAAGGTTCTTGTGTTTTGTCAATTTTAGCCCACGTTTTAACCCCACTGACATGTTTTTGAGCATGAGCTCTCCTGATTCTATCAATCCTTGCTGTCTTCCCAATTTGCCCCCCTCTTTCAAATTGACACAGCAGGACAGCGTGGGCTGCCTTGGCCCCCTGCCATAAAAAGTCTGTGGCCTCCATTAACTCCCCCATATTTGTATCATTTTTCCCTGATGCTGTTATTTGATTCATCCAAAATATTCTTACAGAAACCCTGTACCCTCTGTGACATTGTTAATTGGTCATATGACATCCTAGATCTTGTGGCACCCCCAAAAATTTGCCTCATGTGGCCATCCCACCCTATGTTTGACAATAACCTCTACATTTCCACCTCTTTTGACTTTATTTTACCCATGCTACCTGTAGTTTGACTCTGTTGCTCTAACTCCCTAATTCTGCCATCTACTTGACATTGAATTTTTGCAGACTTAAATTACTTAACTTTTTGGACGCGTTTCCCTTGGTCTTGTCCTTGCTGCCGTGCTCCTCCTTGGCCATTATATACTCTACCTTGTCCAGACGTTGGTTCACTCACTGTAGTTGGTCCAGTATCTGCTTCTGTATCTCTTCCTGCCCTGTTTGAGTGCTACTGCCTGATGACAACTTGGAGGTGCTGGGAATACTGTACGAGTCCTCCCTCTCAGACCCAGCACTACTCTCCGCAGTCCTTCTCTCTCTCAGACCCAGCACTACTCTCCGCAGTCCTTCTCCCTCTCTGACCCAGCACTACTCTCCGCAGTCCTTCTCCCTCTCAGACCCAGCACTACTCTCCGCAGTCCTTCTCCCTCTCTGACCCAGCACTACTCTCCGCAGTCCTTCTCCCTCTCAGACCCAGCACTACTCTCCACAGTCCTTCTCCCTCTCTGACCCAGTACTACTCTCCACAGTCCTTCTCTCTCTGAGACCCAGCACTACTCTCCACAGTCCTCCTCCCTCTCAGACCCAGCACTACTCTCCGCAGTCCTTCTCCCTCTCTGACCCAGCACTACTCTCTGCAGTCCTTCTCCCTCTCAGACCCAGCACTACTCTCCGCAGTCCTTCTCCCTCTCTGACCCAGCACTACTCTCCGCAGTCCTTCTCCCTCTCAGACCCAGCACTACTCTCCGCAATCCTTCTCTCTCTCTGACCCAGCACTACTCTCCGCAGTCCTCCTCCCTCTCAGACCCAGCACTACTCTCCGCAGTCCTTCTCCCTCTCAGACCCAGCACTACTCTCTGCAGTCCTCCCTCTCAGACCCAGCACTACTCTCCACAGTCCTCCTCCCTCTCAGACCCAGCACTACTCTCTACAGTCCTTCTCCCTCTCTGACCCAGCACTACTCTCTGCAGTCCTCCTCCCTCTCAGACCCAGCACTACTCTCTGCAGTCCTCCTCCCTCTCAGACCCAGCACTACTCTCTACAGTCCTCCTCCCTCTCAGACCCAGCACTACTCTCCGCAGTCCTCCTCCCTCTCAGACCCAGCACTACTCTCTGCAGTCCTCCTCCCTCTCAGACCCAGCACTACTCTCCGCAATCCTTCTCTCTCTCAGACCCAGCACTACTCTCCGCAGTCCTCCTCCCTCTCAGACCCAGCACTACTCTCCGCAGTCCTCCTCCCTCTCAGACCCAGCACTACTCTCTACAGTCCTCCTCCCTCTCTGACCCAGCACTACTCTCCGCAGTCCTTCTCCCTCTCAGACCCAGCACTACTCTCCGCAGTCCTTCTCCCTCTCAGACCCAGCACTACTCTCCGCAGTCCTTCTCCCTCTCAGACCCAGCACTACTCTCCGCAGTCCTTCTCCCTCTCTGACCCAGCACTACTCTCCGCAGTCCTTCTCCCTCTCAGACCCAGCACTACTCTCCGCAATCCTTCTCTCTCTCTGACCCAGCACTACTCTCCGCAGCCACACTGCCACTAACATTTAGACCATCAGATAGTTCAATCTTGTCACACTTCGCACCAGTTTGTGGAAAGTGTCTGCCATTACACTTCTAACACATTTTCTTCTGCTTGCCCATATTTTGATCTATATTTCACTCAAATATTTGATTTGTCTTTGATAACTGAAAATATAAAGCCACAGCCTTCAGTGCTCTTGTGTGACCTTTACAGAGCTTGGTTCGTTCAAAAATTTGATTCTAATCTCAGCCAAATGACATTAACCCATAAAGCAAGAAACTAGGTTAGACCGTCCCTTAGGGGCCCAGACATCGGGCAAGTGGAACCAAGCCTGAGGTTGTCAAACTAGAGCTGTCATAAAGCCATCTCCCATCAAACTACTGTAACAGTTCACTGATAAGCATACCAGAGTGTCCAAGCTTTATTGTAGTCGCACAAGTGTTTTATAATTATAAAATCATTAAAATAATTTAAAAACTCTAAGAAAAATTCTTTGTTAAAACACAACACAAGAATCTGCAGGCTCTCAAAATATCAAAAAGTCCTTCTTGACTGTTCAGATTCTTGTCACATTCTTGACTCTGTTCCTAGAATTTTGGAGGGAAATGCCAGGAACCAGCGCATCAGCCAATGAATTCAAAACCCTCCCTGCCTTAGAGGCTTAAACCCCTGATGACCCCTAACACATAGTACCATAGTCTGGTACCCAGTCCTGTCTACTTAAGGTTGGAGGAGGACTCACTGGGCCAATGTCTACACACTGCCCCCGACACATAACACAGTTTTTTTTTATCAAATTTTGATTTTAGATGTTGCTTTTCTGACAACTTATTGTAGAAATAAAGTCCAAGGGTGAGTACTTTATGTATACTATAAAGGTCATACTTCCGACAGAATAATAGACAAGCATGGTAGGGCCAGCTTTTATAATGCATAGAAAGTCCAAGCCTGAGGACTTTTATAAAGACCAGTTCCACTGAGGGATACGTTTCATTACAACAACATATTACCTAATATGTTCCTGATTGCCACACTGTATTTGATCTGTACATTGTTTATTTATACACACAAAATATAATATACAGAAAATATCAGGCACACTGTTGGGTTTTGGTTGTCTGTGTGCGTCCAGTCTATGGTAATTTATAAAGGATGCTCCCTTCCTTCCTCTTGGGATAGTCTTACAGTCATCATACAGACACATACTCACAATATGCCTGCCTGCTGTGGATAGTATATTATTAGTGAGACACTCGCCCCTTGCAAGGTCACGTGGTTCAATATGTCTCCTACCACCTGTGGAAAGTTTGACAGTTGTAGTGTACTCAAAGGTTATGCTGATATGGCCTTAAAAAGCCAAGTTTAGCACCAGATTAATGGCCTGTATACCCATCAGGAAATGTCTGCTGTACCAATCAAATATTTCTCATGGATATACAATATTTCCCATGGTTATTTTAGTAGGTCATTTTGGGTCATTGCTGTTTTTTCCCTTCTTACAGTCTCATCACTAGCCTTGCCCATTTAATGTCTGGGGGTCACCATGTGTACTCAGAAGGAATGTTTTCATATGTCACAGAATACACTGCTACAGAGATTAGGCGCCATAAAGGTCTGATTAGATTAGAAGAATATTCAAATCTTGTTCAGGGAATAAAGCATTTCAGAGATCGAGAGGTGAATGAGTAAAAAATAAAATCAGAAATTATAACAGTTTGATATCTTAAACCAGTGGTTTATTGTGATTACAAGTGTACAGATGACTTATATATAAGTCTTCATCTCTTCAAGCAATATTATAGCATTCAGTGACTTCTAAATGTATGATGGTCACTATGTGTTATGGAGTTGCAATGATGAACACAATATGTACACAATATTGTACTGCTTGCTAAATATGATATAAATTTACCTTGCATTTTGATTTGAGTAAAATACACATAAAATCCCTGTTCATGCCTAAAACCAACATGGAAGCAAGTTGTAAGTAGTTAAAACACACACAGGGTGCATCTTATGTACAAAGGACTTGTGTACAAACGATGTGATGCCATTATCAGGGAGGTCAAATTCTGATGATGACGTTCAACAGAAGTGATTTTTTAATTTTCTGACATAAAAGAAATTCATATGTTTCCGATGAAGTTTAAAAATCCAGTATTTTATCAGATGATGTGTGATACACACACATAGATGACTCCGGTATATTCCTTTTCCAGCCTCTATCATATAAAACTAGTTCATACTTCTCCAGATAATCGACCCAATCTTAGTCACCGGCTAAACAAGTCACATCAATGCAAGCAGGAAAGCTGGTGAAAGTGTGTCAAAGAATATCCTTATTTTTTATTAATAAGTTGTGACGTCACAGTCACAACAGACATGGCAGAATGTATTGCTGACGTCAAATGTTGAAGGTCTGTTACAAACAGATCCCTAAAGTACCAGGACAGGCTTGAAATCTGACCCTGGACATGTTTATATTGCTACAGCCGAGCTCTTCCTTAAAGTCATTTCTGTAGGTTTGTTTTGACTTGAAGACCTAGTCCCTCACTGCTCTCAACAGAGATCCTGGCATCTGGACGATGCACGTTAGGAGAAAGGGACGACCTGAAATATCCAACCCGCCCACACTTTATCCCTGCAGGGTGTATATTTTAGTAGAGCTCATCAAGGCTAATGTCAGGCTTTCGAAACATTTCAAAAAAGCTGTCCTGAATGAAAATTGTTTGTGAGTTGTGTTGAATCACTCCCAATGCATCATACACAGATGTAAATCCCCTGAATCACACAGAAGATGTCCCGCCTCAATAAGAACCTGATTAAATCACAACTAAACATGGATGAGCTTTTACAGTTTGGAAAGGTGTGACTGATGTTTATACAGGGATAAATTCTGGTGTCTTATATGTGTGCATGGAATATCAAAGTTACATGTCATATTTTTCAGTCTATACATTAAACATAAACAAACACAGGTACAAACTGTACACACATCCCAATGAACCATACATAGCTTTACAGCTGAGTGCAAGTCTATCACAGTTTGGCCACTTGATATGAACATTTAAACATTCAAAGGAATGTACATTGAACGAGGCCTTTTGTCAGTCATTTAAATTATTGGAAACGAATACAAAGTCAAGAAAACTCAACATAATATCTTCTAGATTAAAGAAGTACAAGTCAATGTTGTCTGATTATGATTCATGTGAAGACCAACTATTCACATGACACATCTTGAAAAACCAACTCCACACTTCAGACAAACCTATATGATCACATAATGACCTTTGGTCTTGGAATAGTTTGCCTGATATTTCTGACATATCTGACTTGTTTCACACAATGACTTCTGTTGTTGTCTGTGTATAACTAGACACTACTACATGTTTAATAAAGCCTATTTTTGTAACAGATATTTTAACCTCTAATAGCAGGGATTAATTGCCATAAGATATAATTACATTTTATTCTGTACAGCATTCATCTCATTTTCTGCTAGACTTTTAACAGTTTTTCTCACACTATAAACATTATCCTGTCATCTCAGTCAAACCCAATAATATCTGGGTCACATGACTCTCCATGTTTACATTAACTTGGTCACATGACCTTGTACAAATCTCATTTAGAACGGAGCACTTTAATCATCACGATCAAGACCACTGTCAAGACCACCACTCCTAGGATGACCAGACCGAGGGCCACAAAGAAGTTGGTCTTTTGTCGGCGTGTGCGCCATCTGGCAGCCAGTTTACTTTGGTCCAGGGTGACGATTGGCTGCGTGTCTGTGTGTGTGTCTGTGTCTGCTACACCAGAGTCTGCGTCATCATCCATCTCCATGTCTAATGGCAGCAAGGCCGACTCTGTTAGAAATATAAAAATGTGTGAAAGTAATGATTCCTTTAGAAAGTCGTGTATAGACAAAAATAGACTGATTCTTTAATCACAAGAGCACTCACAGAGCACAGACCTCCGCCAAGGGAGCACATATCCTGAAAATTTCATCAAAATCCATCCATAATGTTTTGAGTTATCTGTCTTTAAAAATTACATTTCATGGATCCAGAAGATCCAAATAGTGATCCAGATCACTCCCAAAATTGAATGATTTCTTCCTTTTACCTTTTCAGACATATCCTGAAAATTTCAACAAAATCCGTCCATATGTTTTTGATGTTATCTTGTTCACAAACAAACGCACAAACAAACGTAAAGGTAAACGAAGGTAAATATAATGTGTGATAATGTATGATGTAGTAATGTGTGTGAAAACAAAAAATTTCATCACAAAGCTATGCAAGTTAAAAGTAAATACAGAGGGCTGAATCTGTAATATGTCAATCAGGTGAACATTTCTCTTCTTACACTGGAAGTTGTTTTTGAATACTGCATTGACCAGACCACTTGGAATGTTTCCCTGCAGTAGACACAAAACTGGGAGATTGATAGGGCTCTTCCACTATGACACCTTCCCCATTGGGTTACAATTCTTGAAATTTGATATTCAAGCAGACAATCAGAATGTTGGCAAACCCAATCAGAATATTTGTAGACCATTTGTGACTGTATTGTTAACAGGAGTTTTCATTCAGGAACCAATAGGAACATTTGGGGGTGATCATATTAAAAGGTTTAATATTATTGCAAACTGTTGCCAATGCTTATCAGATGTAACATTCGGGAACCCATCTCATACCCATCTTAAACTTAAATCATTTAAGTCATCTAAGTGATGTTACTATCATAGTTTGGTTGAGGGTGTAAAAGAGTTCCTCTTTGATGTTTTTATTTATTCGTTTAACAATTTATTATTCAACAGTTATCAACAATTCACATACAAATGTCACTTCTATAATTCTCATTAAGGTCTTTATTTTAAGTCTCTTTTCGACAATTTTACATGTGTTTATAAACAGATGCAGAATCTAAATGCCAAAAAGAGTAATTTATAAAATATGATCTTAAGAATTTCATAAGTTTATATTTTCCTGTTGGTGGACATTTACCACACTATAACATTACTGAAGTCATAACCTTTATTATTCGCAAAGCAATCGTTTCTATTTTAAGTCAATCCTTAACTATTGCAAACTTTTGGGAGTCTATCTGAAGACTACTTGAACCCGCAATGTCAATCAGAAAACATTTGAAACCAGTCTTAAACTAGACCCTTGGATCATAAATGGTTTTATATGTTTTTTTTTTCAAATTAGGAAGTAGGTTTATGACTGGATCATCACAATGGAACGGCCCTATAATCTCACAGATAACTCATTATGTATATTTTCTACTTTCAGTAACTATTGGATCTGTTCATTCTTTGTTGGATTTCAGTAGATTCAGTTTGACAAGTTTTGGCAATACTGTCCAGATATCATATATCATTGAGACTTTGCATGCATCGGTGCATTTGTGACGTAAAAGTAGGTCTGATATATTTATTTCCTTGTGAAGGAGTCTAATAATAAATTTGCTTAGTGTACCTTTAAAGATTTCATTTTGCTTTTTTCCATGTAAGTACACATGTGTACACATGTCTATTGTGTAAACATGTGAACGTAATGTGTTTAGTCATAGATATTTATACAACACAAATATATACAAGAAAGAGGGGTGACATGACATTTTTTGTGCATTTAAGCTTGGTTCTGTAAAAAGAGATATACAATTGTAACATTTTAGAATTATTGATTTAAAACTTTTAAATTTCATTATGGTAACACACTCACTTCCCACCTCTCTTAGATCACTGGGTTACTACATCTCCCCTTGGAAACTACATGCTTTGTGATACCTTGATTAACAGAATCTTGGTCTGCTAGTATCCACCCACATCCACTCCCCATTCAGATAGGGCCATGTACAGTGTGAGCACCCCATAAAATCTCCTGTCAGCAAGCTTACACCCCTTGTATCTACTCACTGTGATACGACCGTGTACAGTGTGAACACCCTATAAAATCTCCAGTGTATAGCTTACACCCCTTGTATCTACTCACTGTGATACGACCATATACAGTGTGAACACCCTATAAAATCTCCCATCAGCAAGCTTACACCCCTTGTATCTACTCACTGTGATAAGACTGTATACAATGTGAACTGCGTGAACATTATAGTTCCGGTCAATAAGTGTATACTGTGTTCACACTACAAGCAGAGTTGACAAGGATTGCTACTTAAACCAGACTGAACCAGATTCATCTCATTCCGGTTTGAGTATTCACACGGCAGAGTTTCATCTTTATTGAAAAAACCTCAACAACTAGGCATAGCAAAGCCTCTAAATTTAGCTTCATGTAATACATGTATGTTGTTTAAATGTACACATTTTTTGCATATTTATAGAAATATATAACATGCCAATTTTATTTTTACATCGTTAAAGTTAAATAGTTTATTAAGTTTTTATATTAATGAAACAAATTGATTGTGTCACTTTTCAGCGACATCCCAGTTGCAATCATTTGAAATAGTTCAGCTTACTAAATGATCCCAATAAAATTACAAACATTCAAACATTTGTGCAATTTTACAATCATACAAATCACACATTAATCCCCCCTGGTGGTTTTTGTGTTAATTGGGTTTCTGTCTGCAAAGGATTGAGGTATATATTTGTTACAGTAACTATGTGAAATCAGTAAATATGCGTATATACTGAAATTTTCAGTAAATACACGTATTTACTGATTATGACCTGTGTTATTTCACAAGTTTACTGATTTGACTTTCGGTAAATATGTAATATGAAACCTTGATGTTTATTCGTTGTAAATATATAATATTAATCTGTAAACGAAAATATAAATTATTTGGAAAATTTTACTCTATTATGATGACTATTAGAATGTACTAATCACACTTCATTTTACAGTACATTACATGCAAACATTATGTTGAAAAGATAGCACTAGACCTTTAAATATCTATGTTTACAAACTGTAGGTATGTGCTTTATGTAAATATTCATTTAAGCTTATATTCTTTTCGCCATTTTTATGCAACTTATACATAAAAAGTGTTTTTATTGGCAAAGAAATAAAAATTTTAGAAATTATTTTAAATTTGAATTTCAAAATTTTAACTTATTTTAAGTATACCTTCATTCAACAGAAATTTTACGTTATCATTTAAAACAAAATGATTTACACCAAAACAAAAATCATAATTTGACAACTAATTTGGATATTTGAATTTATAAACATGTCCATTTACATTTCAATTTATTTAAATGAAAAAATACAAGTTTGTATCACATATCACATGCAACTGCTTTTGAAATAATAAAGTGATGTAAAATAGTTTTCCCAATGCTGGATTGTAAACAAATATTAAACTTTGAATATTGCAAAGCCATCTAAATTTTAAATAACTGTTAATTTTCATAAACATAGCAGATAATACCCAAGTATTAAAGATATAAAATCTTCATAATGATTTTAGTAAATACGTGTATTTAACAGACTAAAGAAAATACATAAACGAGTGTTGACTGGAAATTTCAGTAAATATATGTTTTACTAATTTCACATATTTACTGTAAAATATATATTAACTTAAGTAAAAGTGTCAAGGCAGTAAGTCAGTTGGTTACAGTACTGACACTTCCAACCCTTGTCAACCTCGGCCCGTATTCACAAAAGGTCTTAGACTTAGCCAGGTCTTAGGCTTAAATCCAGTCTTAAAGTTAAAACTTTTGTCTCAGCTAAGTTTTGTCTTAAAACCGTATTCACAAAGGGTGACTTAGCTAAGTCCAAGATTATCAAATAACCACAGTGGTTTTCTGTATCATGTGACCTTTCGTTTATATTCAAACTATACTACTGGTGACATATATTCTTCATTTAATGCATTTTATCTAAGAAAAAGTGCTGTTTTGAAATGGAAAACCTTGTTACCACATATAAACTTCCCAAAGACTGCTTTAGTGAGGTGTTCTGTATAATTATACTTTATTTACAGCCACTTCAAATGTTGAAGTGGAGAAAAGTTTATGGCGGCCATATTTAAGTCCTCTTTACAACCATTTATAACAAAATTTAAGCCCATTACCAACCAATCTTAAAGTTGAGCCCTTGGCTAAGCCTAAGACCAGTCTTTGTGAATACCACTAAGCCTAAGACAAAAGTCTTAGCAGTTTTTGGGCAGAAACTTGAGACAAAATCTCAACTTTAAGCTTAAGCCCTGGCTAAGATCCTTCGTGAATATGGGCCCTGGGCTTAGTCAGGTCTTAAAAACTGTATTCACAAAGAGTGACTTAGCTAAGCCAAGATTATCAAATAACCACAGTGGTTTTCTGTGTCATGTGACCTTTCTTTTCTGTTCAAACTATACTATTAATGACATATATCCTTCATTTAATGCATTTTATCTAAGGAAAAGTGTTGTTTTGAAATGGAAAACCTTGTTACCACATGTAAACATCCCAAGACTGCTTTAGTAAGATGTTCTGTATAATTATACTTTATTTACAGTCATTTCAAATTTGGAAGTGGAGAAAAGTTTATGGCGGCCATATTTAAGTCCTCTGTACAAAATTTAAGCCCACTACCAACCAGTTTTAAAGTTGAGCCCTTGGCTAAGCCTCAGACCGGTCTTAAATTCTTTGTGAATACCACTAAGCCTAAGACAAAAGTCTTAGTGGTTTTTGGACAAAAACTTGAGACAAAAATCTCAACTTTAAGCCTAAGCCCTGGCTAAGACCCTTCATGAATACCGGCCCTGGATTGAGAGAATTCACACTACAAAGGGGGTTGAACCAATCTGCTTCAATCTGCTTCAATCCACCTCTTTAGCAAGTTGAGATTTACCTTCGTCAAATCGGATTGTGAGTGTTCACACCTAATCCCTAATCTGCATCAATCTCCATGTTTCTACTCAATGTAGTATGACCGTATACAGTGTGAACAATGCATTAAACCTTCAGTTGACAAACTCATAGATGTATTTACTCACTGTGACCTGTCTTGTTCTTTCTCTCTGTGTCTTCATTGTTATTGTCCCTTTGATCCTGGTTAGTACTGTACAGACCGGGTACAACGCCTTCCTCCAGATGAGTAAGAGTGGGGTGCTGTACACTGACTAAAGGGGGCACCTTGGCCGGGGATTTTCTTTCATAAGTCTTGGTAGAAGTGAGGAGTTTGCTGTTGGGGGTGTGTTGGCTGTAGGTCACTGGCTCTTGATGTCCATGCCTACTCAATCCACCCCCGCTCCTCTGATTACTTGTAGAGGGATATGTGTGCCCAGTTTTGTGTTTATTATTATCTTTTGCTTTTGAAGCCTCTTTCTGACTTACCCGACCACTAATATTGAATGTTTGTTCAAAGTCATAGTCATCGTCATCATCTATGGAGAAAAGCTCCTGTTCTGTGTCCAAACCCTTTTTGTTAGTTGACTTGTGTGAGGCGTTTGACTCTGTGTTAAGGTTGAGATCTGGAAGCTCTGTTTCTTTGAGGATATTTGCCACAATGTCTTTGGGACTAGTCTGTGCAGTCTCAGTGTCTGGATCCTCCCCCTCATCCCACACAAACTTGTACATGTCGCGTCTGGATGTGCCCATGGCTGCAGTATTACTGTTTCACTTGATACATTGCTACAGCTGCTGAGAAGGAAGCTTTGAGTGAACCACAGATTTCGTAATAAACAAGAATCACACAAAAGTTCAGATGAGAATGTGTACATGCCATACCTTGAAATACGTCCAGTGTCTTAGGTGTCCACTCACTTAAATAACATAAACAAAGAAAGATGACAACAAAGGTGTGTAAGAAAGAATATTCAACAGTCAACAACAAACTAAAATATCCACTTCAAATACTGTAGATTGGAGGGTGTTTAATATGCACGTGTCTTAATCCTATCAACTATCCAAAGGTTAATGAGATACTGACTGTGTACTAGTCAGGAGTACACGCTGATATACACTGTCAAATGCTTACTGGGTGTTTATATAGAAGGTGTAAATGATCACCCAATACTTATATCTTTAGATATTCTCACGTCCTTTTCTATTCATTCATCTGTAAATATTACTTTGTACAAACACTGGAATAAGGAAGTTGATATTGTGAAATGTCGTCTGCTAGTTTACGAGCAGGTTTAAGTATGCAGTGTGGGGATTTGAATGCCCAAGAATACCCTCTCATGTTATTTCTTTTTATGCACCCCAAAGCATTTGCTAAATATGTTCAAACAAGAATATATTTGCATTAACCTGGTGAAAGGCCCATATTTGTAGAAATATGATAACAAGAGGATATTTAGAGATATGTGTGATTCCTTCAGGTCCAGTGAACATATAAATAAATTCTGAAATACATCTCAATACAGGTGTTGTCTCATGTCAGTATTTAACTGGTTTTGTTTATCCTTTACACAGTGTCTGATATAAGGCTAGCAACACATACACGCCTGTATAATTGCTACTTTTTGTAGATGAAGAAAACATGTCATTAATAAGATGAGGAGAGGTGTAGGCTAAACATTCAAACAAACTCAGTCTGTTTGGGGTTTCAGAATATTTACAACTGGTTTGTAGAGAAACCTAACTTTTGTGAAAGATAATTTGTATCATATTGTTAATATGTAAAAAAAAACAGAAACATTTAATTCACGTTTTTAATTTCATGTTTATCCTTTATAACAGTGTATTGATATCATGACACCTAGCTTTGAATGTAATTAAGTAACCCAGTGAGATGAGAGAGTGACAGTAAACAAGTACACAAAAGACGTCAGTGTACACACATATTGAATATTGACATCTTATTTTAAAGAGACTTACCACAAAACCATGCTGAAACCAACAAGTAAGCAATAAGTTTACAAAGTTCATCTCATGAAATACTTTGCAAAGAGGGTCAAAAATAAAAGGTCAAAGGTCAAACTTTGAGATGCACAGTCCTATATTTTGTCCACTGAGCCAAGTCGACCAGTTTCTAAGATTAACATTAGATCCAGTGACATCTGCTCTGTTTATCACAGGGATGTGTTTCATCCTTTTATATTGTCTGTACAGTACACAGAATGTAATGTTTTGTGTAAAAGTAAACATATTCTGTATCTAAGACACTGTCCCAAATTTGCAGAGTGGGACTTTTCGCCAACCTGTTTTAAATTTAAAATAAATGATTTTGGAATCAATGTTTATTATGTCCCTGTTCCACCAAAGGACTAAGGCCCGATCCTGTCAGCGACCCTTAATCGTGGACAGTCGGTGAAGAAAATGGTAAAATGGGTGGGAATACTGAATCGGTATCAAAGCCTGGAATTAAGTACAGATCGGCCTCAGGAAGCCTGAGGAGGCCCCAGGCGGCCCCAGACAGTCCCCGACTGTTCTGTGACTAAGAACTGATTAAGCCAGTTTTCTGGTCGGTTTCAACCGCGATCTTGTCGTACACATACCGACTGGGACCCCGGACGCCTCAGGCCTCCTGGGTCTAAGCCCCGACTAACCCCCAATTAAGTCCCGGCGTCCTCAGGCGTCCTCAGGCGTCCTCAGGCCTCCTCAGTCTTCCCCAGACCAATGTGGCCGATTCTTGTTTGCAGAAAAGCTGGATTTTCTGGGTATATATATATAAATTCCGCGATCTAATTATCATTACTTTTATAGGAACACAGCAGGATGCCACCTTTTAATGGAAGACAGCTTCAGCAACAACTTAGGGCTCTTTTAGTTTTTATTCAGTTACATATAATGATGTATTTGCTATTTCTACGTCGACCACAGCAACCACCACAAGCAGCACCTCCACCACCACCACCAGCCATACAGAGACCTAGAAGAAGGCACAACATGTGGGTCAGGCCATGGCTACTACAGAGAGAGGAGAGGGGTGCCTACCACAACATTATGGCTGAACTGTATGCCACAGAAATTTTAGGATTCACCAACTACATGAGGATGACCCCAGAATTCTTGAAATGATAAAGACCAGACTGGAACCATGTCTAGCCAGGCAGGCCACCAACTACAGAGCTCCAATCAGTGTTGGGGAAAAGTTAGCCCTCACCATCAGATATCTGGCCACTGGAGAGTCATACACATCATTGTCCTGTCAGTTCAGGGTTGGCAGATCCACTATTTCCAAGTTTCTACCAGAGGTCTGCAGGACCATCCAGGATGAGTTCACCAGAGAGTACCTCAGATGTCCTACTACTCCAGATGAATGGAAAGAACTGGAAAGGGAATTCAGGATCAGGTGGAATGTTCCACATGCCCTGGGTGCCCTTGAGGGCAAGCACATGGCCTTGAAGAAACCCAAGAACTCTGGAGCCCTGTACCACAACTACAAGGGGTTCTTTTCCATAGTAATGTTGGCCTTGGTAGATGGGCAGTACAAATTCAGATGGGTGGATGCTGGTACAGCTGGATCTTGCTCAGATGCCCAGATATTTAATGCCTGTCAGCTGAAGAGGAGGATTGAGGATGGCAGGATAGGCTTCCCTGACCCAGCTCCTATAACCCAGGGTGGTAGAGATGGCCCCTATTTCATTCTGGCAGGTGATGCCTTTGCCCTGAAGACCTGGCTCATGAAACCCTATGGCAGAAGGATGTTAACCAGAGAGGAAAGGATTGCCAACTACAGAATATCAAGGGGCAGGAGAGTTGTTGAGAATGCTTTTGGCATCCTGGTCTCAAGTATCAGAGTGATGTTAACTACTATTGAATTACCCCCAGAAACAGTCAGGGATGTGCTCATGACCTGTGTCGTTCTGCACAACATACTGAGAAGCCAGTATCAAGGTCAACATGGTGGTCAAGAGCCTGGAGATGATGATGATGATGTGCCTGGTGATTGTCGACTGATTGGTGGTGCTGCTGGTGATGGTCCAGACAGAAACCCTGCCAGAGAAGCCAAAAGACAGAGGGATTACCTCAAGGACTACTTCAATAATGAGGGAGCAGTGGCCTGGAAAGATGGCAGAATATAACTCCTGCTGCAGTAACCAGTCCTTTTCAGGACTAATAACCAGTCCTTTTCAGGACTACCAAATATTCCAAAAACAATTAATCAGCTGTGCTTGTAGCAAATAACCCAACCATTACCAAACATAAGTCACGCAACCAACAAACAGACAAACCCAATGCCCAACATAAGTCACACAACCAACAAACAGACAAACCCAATGCCCAACATAAATCACCCACCCAACAAACAGACAAACCCAATGCCCGACAGAAGTCACGCAACCAACAAACAGACAAACCCAATGCCCAACATAATTCACCCACCCAACAAACAGACAAACCCAATGCCCAACAGAAGTCACCCAACTAACAAACAGACAAACCCAGTGCCAAACATAATTTTCCAAAGAAACACACAAAGCCAAACATAACTTCCTAAATGGAATAAATATTGCATATATTTTGAAAGCTACATCCTAATTTTACTTACATTTTTTTTTGGGGGGGGGGGGATATTTGAAACAGAAATGTTTTCCTGGAAATCTTAAAATTAAAATCTTTTACTCCACTTCACAAATATTTAGGAAATATAACCACCAAACTGGTTTTCTTTACAATGATGGGGGGTTATGTTTGCAAAATAGTTTGTCAGTTCTTTGGTTTGGGTTCTGTTTGCTATTGGGTTTGTCTGTTTCTTGGTTGGTGGTTATGTTTGGTATTTGGTTTGTGTGTTTGTTGGTTGGTGGTTAGGTTTGGTATTTGGTTTGTGTGTTGGTTAGTTGGTGGTTAGGTTTGGTATTGGGTTTGTGTGTTTGTGGGTTGGTAAGTATGTGATAATGCCTTTTAACTCTAGGGATGATGTAAGTGTTGGACTTTTTTATTAAAGATTTTAACCAATCCCATGGATTTTAAGCTAAAAATGGGCTGATTATTGGCCATATTGGGAGTTTATTTATTTTAATTTTTTTTTCTATGTGGCCTTTTTTGGTTATGTGTGGTACCATGGGTTATTTGTTTCATGTTTGGGGTGGTGTAGGACTTTTTTTTGTGATAAGTATTTGTACTGAACTGTTATGTTTTGGGAGGGGAATTGGAATAACTTGCAGCTGAATAATTGTTTTTGGAATATTTGGGTGGCCCTGAAAGGGGCCTGGCAGGTCAAAGGCCCGCCCTGCCTGAATGGCTACTGAGGAGGCTGCTGCTGTTGAGGCGGTGCTGTAGTGGTAATAGTGAAGAGTTATGACTGCTGCTGCTGCTGAGGCTGATCTGTATAGATGTCAGATCTGGTAGCTGGCTTAGTATTTCACTTAAGTTGTGTCTACTGCCCTCGTCCTGTACTGTTAGAACTGATGGAGGGTTGCCAAAGCCAATGGGGCTGGGTGTGTAGTAGACGTAACTGCTACTAGCTGCTGCTTGGGTGGAAGTAGACGCCTGTTGAGTGGTTGTTGGCAGTATCCCGACCCTCTGGGACTCCGTGGTAATAGTAGCTGATCTTCTGGCTAGTGGTTGACGTCTACGGTTGCTTTTAATGCTTTCAATATCTCTAAAAATTCTGACCTTGAGGTCCTCAAATTCCTCTTGGGTCATCTTTTCAGCCTCTGATGCCACATAGTCAAAGAAGGGCTGCCTGTCTGACTTCTGCTGCAGGAAATCTGAGATCAATGTCCTCATCTGGTCAAAGTGCTCGAGTATCTTGGAGTCTGTTGAAACTGGTGTAGATGTGAACATAGGTTGACTCCTACTCTCCCTGAGAACACTGGACTCAAGGTGTTCTGTATCAGTAGTAGATCCATGAGATTCGTCCTGCTTGCTGGTGTTTGGACTGGCCTCGAACCCTGAACTTCTGCTGGCCCCCTTTCGTCTGATGTGGGTCTTAAGGAAACCCATCTGCTGGTAGACCCAGGACTGTCTCTTGGTCATCTCCCTTGGGGCTTCACCAGATTGTAGCTTTGACAGCTTGCCATAACGCGTTCGCTGGGATTCGAACCATCTTCTGACATAAAAGGGCTGGAACTTCAGTTCTGCAGAGATTTCTGCCCAGAGAGCCTCCTTCTTCTGTCTGTCATAAAAACGTGCATGCTCCTTGTCGTAGAGCTCTGGATGCTCTTTCACAAACTCCACAATTGCAGTTTCTTGGCTGTCAGTGAAAATTGAACAGACCCTGGTTCTCTTGGCTGCCGAGTGACTCTCTGAATCCTCCTCACACCTCTCTTCTTCTTCGCAATCTTCCTCAGTAAGTTCCAAACGCTCCTCAGTCTCTTGTGTACCCTCCTCTGTACCCTCCTCCGTCCTTTCCTCAATCCTTCCCTCCACCTCTCCACTTTCCTTCTCCTTCTCCTCTTGCCTCTCATCTATCTTCTTCTTTCCTCTCTTCCCTCCTTTCTCTTTCCTCATTACTCCAGTCAATAGCAAAAAAAAGTAAAAAACTAAAATGTGTCTCCTAACTGTAAAATTTGCCTTAAGCTCAAGTATTATATGATATTTAAAAAAATGAAAACCCCTACAAAACAGTGACACACGTCTCTCAGTAGCCAACCAGTCAGTAACAACGAGAACGTGTGCACGGTCGCTTATATAGTCCCAGACCCCCTCATTGCCTCGTTTTAATTTCTGACGCGCGGAAAACAGTCGGCTCTTAATCGGTTCTTAGTCCCAGGCCTCCTGGGGCATCCTCAGACCGCCGCAAACTAAATTTGTGTGGTCCCAGGCGGCCTGAGGAGGCCGGCTTGGATCGGTTAGGGTCGGCTTCTCTTAGTCGGAGCTTAGTCCCAGACCCAGATTTCTTAGTCCCAGGACACCTCAGACGGTCTGAGGCTTCCTGGGACTAATGAAACCGATTCAACTTTCCCACACATGAAACTTCAAAGATCTGTTATGAGTCGGGGACTGCCAAACCGGCTTCCTGGGACTAAGCTACGTAGGTCTGGGACTAAGGGTCGCAGGACGCCTGGGACAACATAGGACTGTGTAAATTTGGGTCTGAGGAGGCCTGAGGAAGCCTGGGACTAGACATTTTGTTGTCGGCGGGAAATGAGAATCAGTTTGGGTCGTGAGAAATATCAAACATGTTTGATTTCTCTCACGTCCACAACCGACAACTACCGACCCTTACAGGACGTCTGGGACTAAGCAAATATTTGAAACCAACTCCTGAAAACCCTTAATCGGGGAGTTTAGTCGTGTGCTGGAACACCCACATTAAACATTTTATTTTTATTTGTCTCATGTAAAATACATGTAAATTGACATTTATGAGGCAATTCATATTTTATTTAACACTGTGAAATATATGTAAACCACATGTTACATGAAAGAGGATGAAGGCCTTTCGGTCACCTTTGATGTGTTGCTTTTTATGTTTACACAAGTTGAAAATGAAAGAATTAAAATTTGTAAAATCAAAACTTTTGATTATAACCTAAATATGGGGACTTGTATAGAAAGTAACACGAGACACCATAGTTCTAACTTTTTAAATAAAAAGATTTCCTTTACAGCGTGGTGAAATGTCCCCTTTTACAATCTGAGCGAAATTGGGTGAAAATGACTATATTTAATTGAAGCAAATCCCCAATTCACCACCATGGGCTCAAATATAGATACATGTATTGAGCTAGGCAACACACACAACGGTTGACTTGTAACTAGTCATACTGTACAATTAATAACTCTGCATTATAGGGCAGTAATTATCTACATTCTCAGTTTTTGTAAGTATGTTGAATGGATCTCAGTCCTATTATGAAGTAACAATCACAAGCTGACTAAAGTCCTGGATGGAGTGCAGTATTCTGGTCAAAAGTGTACAGCGAGATAAGGGTCCCAGAAAACAATGCAGTTTGGCTGAACTCTGACCTGCTTTGTGGTAAACATACTCCACTGTATGAAGTCAGTCAACTCGCAGGCACACACTGCTGTCAAAAGCTCTACTCTGTTCCAAGTGTGCAGATATAAAGTTAGTGGCAAATGATTTGCGATGATGCATGGATTATAGTACTTTGGCAAGACATAATTTTGTGTTCTTACAATAATACATCTGAGATTTCTGGAGTACTAAACAGTAATTGTGTAAAGCTTTTATGAGTAAATAACAAATAGTATATGTGTCTTATAAACAAAGTTTCTGGTCTTTTAGTTGGAAGTTATACATACCTGGACAGGCATTGACTCCACTCGTGATATCAGTTATTGTTACACATATAACGGATAGAGTTTAGTGTGCTTTATCTCCTATCATGTCTGAGCTCACTGCTTCAGTTACAGCGGGTTCAGAATCCACGACTAATTCAGCCACAGTCGCCACAGAGCGCCACCTGTGGCAGATATTTACGGATGAAAATGGAGACACACAAAAACAGGCAGTGGGAATTGTAAAGAACCCATTTGAAAGTGAGGTCACTGTGGAGCCCCCTGGTGCTACAAATCCATTGACTACTGTGACTACAGGTCAGGCTGTCACTGTAGTACCACACCAGACTCTGGCGCCTCCAAAACCCCAGAGAAGCACTCAGGTGAATGGAGGCGTGGTGGGTAAAAATACAAAGGTGAAGGCTGGTGGAAGTGTTGTGGTGTTTGAACCCGACAAAACATACACTAAGTTTGATAATGTGGATTCAGACCAATCAGAGGAGGATGAACTAGGTGAGTGACAAGATGGAAGAATAATAGTTGTAACTTTATGGTTTATTATTTGGATAATACTCAAGGGGGGACTCTGTAAAGTCTCCTCAAAAATACAAATCTGAAAGGTTATTTCCATGGCGTTGTGTCTTAATAAAGTTGTATTCATTGGTTGCCTCCACTCTAAGACCTACTCATCAAGCAAAGCTAAATATAACTATCCAGTTTAGCTCATGAGAACGGGCTGGAACCCCCCCCCCCTTCTCGGGACATCACTTGAGAACTCCTATCCATTCCCTTAGGACACCCCAAAAAAACCCCTGAGTCCACTGACAACTGTCCAACTTCCTAATTAGATTTATGATTTTGTGGGTCATGAAATCATATATACCTGATTACCTGCTGTTAAGACACCTGTGTACCACATCACATACAGTACACCATGACATATGTATACTGAGATTCATGCACCTGATTACCTGCTGTTAAGACACCTGTGTACCAGATCACATACAGTACACTATGACATATGTATACTGAGATTTCATGCACCTGATTACCTGCTATTAAGGCACTTTATACCCAAATTGCATACTGTACACCATGACATGTATATACTGAGTATACATACAAGTTAAAATCAAAACAATATCGTGCAAGTTCACACATATTCCTGCCCTCTTTAGGTTCAGACATAATGGAACTGTTTGTCTGGAGAAGTATGACAGTCCTGTTACTCTATTTCCAGGATTTCCCCGGCAACCCAACGCAGAAGAGCATCATCCCTCTGCGAGAACACTGATCCGCAGTGATAGCGACCTCATGTTACCGTACATGCAGGGTAACCATGGTAACGTACTGAGTAGACTACGCAGATGGTGGACAGGAAGACACATCGCAGTGAAAGCAGTCATCATAACACTGTTCATGTCTCTGGCTTATCTCTTTGTTGTCCTTATAATTATACACACATTCTCTTAGTACACAGCCTAATCAGAAGGGAAGTGTGCTTGACCTTTATTTTTTATTTGACCTTTATATTTTATCTTTGTCTTACCTTTTTGTATTTCTCCAAGTTTTTGCTGAATCCTCTCATAGAAAACAAAATGTCATTTACAAAAACAAATTGTTGTGAGTTGTGAAAAAAACAAGATATTTTTTACAAGTTATTTACACTTTTCAATGTAGTTGTAACTAGTTATATTGTGCATTAATTCACTGAAAAGTGATCAAAATAGCCATGAACTACACACCATGGAATGCTTATAATATTTATTGTTGTGATGGGCGCCTACAGGTGCTTGTCATTTGGTGACAATGACGTCACACGCAGCAGTCTGTGTTGTGATTGGACATTGAGGTGTTTGTCACATTATGTAATTTAATCATGCAAGATGTTTTACTAAGTTATAAGATGCTTCGTCATCAGTAAACACAACATTATGTTATCCAATGTATTAAAAGTTGTACCCCCAAGTATACAGAATTGTCTTGAATAATTAGTTTATTCTCAGTTTTCACACCTCAGATAAAGACTAATTATTATGATTGACAATGTATAAATGAAACTTTAGATTCTTTGTTATGTTGAGCCTAAGACTGCAGTGCAGTGATTAAGCTTTATTGATAAGATATGTTACTGACATGGCAGCAGTGTATATTAGTTTCCTTCATGGTCTGTATGAGGATGTTATATTGACATGAGAACACGGATAACATAAAGTGTCCAGTGTGTAGAAGAAGGTTATGACTTCAGGGTATGATTTCACAGGAAGATTCTAAGATCATATGACAGATTCTAAGGCACTAAAGTCATAAAGGGAGTAGCAAACACTCGGAATTCAGAGACAGGCCAATAGCAGAGATGCCAGGGAGATGGGGGGAGCTGTGGAAGGTATGCTACACTGGAGAGGTATATCTTCAATTTGTACCTGAAAGATGAGAGAAAAATTGCTGTTTGGATGTCATCAGCGAGTACGTGTCATCAAGTTAGAGCATTACATTATAATTATTATGTTTTCAATTCTGCTTGAAGCAGATAGTTCTAAAGTACTTTGGAAAACCAGTGTAGATGGTGCCTATAGAGAATTTGGCACATTGTAAAACAGAGAACCAGTGGATATCTTTAAGAACAACTGTGAATCTAGAAACTTAACCGCCGTTCATGATTCTAACTAGGTTATTTTGGACAGTTTTTTGACACTGGATCTGAGCAGCCTAAGAAAACAGAGAATTGCAGTAGTCAAGGTGACTGCCCACAAGGATGTTACAAGCAAGTAATGCACCTTCACTCTTCTTGAAACAGAGTCTGTGAACAAATAAAGTGTATTTATAACAAGTGAGGGTACAAATGTAGTGTGCAGTGTACCAATGTAATGTACTGTGTACACTTGTAATGTACAGTATAAATATGTTGTAATGTACATGTACTGTAGTGCACAGTGTACACATGTGATGTACCGTGTACACATGTATAGTGTACATGTGTAATGTACAGTGTACACAAATAATGTACAGTGTATCCATGTAAGGTACAGTTTACATATGCAATATACATAGTGTAGATATTTTGTAATGTACATTGCACATATGTATGACCATTGTACACATGTAGTGTAGAGTGGATTATTTATGTACGGTTTTTTACTCTTCGTGTAAAATGTTCACGATCTTGGTATTAATTCCACATGGGCCACACTGCTGTAGCAGAGTGCTAGAAAACAACTCCTGAATGAGAGAATCAGTCTGGTTTGATCCCACACCTCTGGGGAGAGTGACCAGTGAATGTGACATGAATATTTCTGTGTTTGTAAGCCCATGATATCTTTAATAATGAAACAGTTTCCAGTGTTTTGCAGACTGATTTGTCCTGACATCCCCTACATCACTGTACTGTTGGGTTGCTATAGTATCATGGCTAACACACTTATTTCTCACAAGTAAGGTCGTTGGCTTAAATCACCTCTGGTCCAAAACAGGAAAGTTGGTGGTTATTTGTGGAGAGGAGTTTACATTGCCTCCCACCTCCCTGTGTCTGCACAGAAAGGTTTTAACAATGAGGTTTGTATCAAGGCTTCTTAAAGTGTTTGCTACCATGTGAAGCCTCCTGTAAGGTGTATGTTGAAAACATCATTTGTTTAAATAAAATACGTGCTTTTAAAACTTGTCTCTAACCCTTGTCCACCATACAAAGACATGAAGTATTTCTGTAGATCTCCGGGATGATTTCTGACAGTCCAGGATGTATGGTGTCATCTTACTTTTGCTGTGCCTCATACTGTGTCCTTCCAACCTGACAGTTTTTGATTCTGAACCAGATAGTTTGAAATATCAGGCCTTTCTGACTGTGTCATACTGTGAATTTCACAGTTTCCAATTCTAAATTCACTATCATAAACCCTGGATTTATTATGGTATATCTTGTATTCCACTCACCTATACCCTGGATTCACTATAGTATACCTTGTATTCCAATCACCTATACCCTGGATTCACTATAGTATACCCTATCGTATACCTATACAACAAACACATAGTCATACAGAAATGTCTGTGAAGAGCAATGAAATGCAAGCACTTAATGAAACAAGCAATCACCTGTGAATGTGCTCAGTGTCAGCTGACTTTATGTTTTAAGATTGAGATTATAACTGAGAGTAAATTAAAGTAGCAAGAACTAATTTGACCTTGAAGGGAGGATCAATGCTCATTATTGGTCTTCAAATCCTAAACCTCTAGGATCGATAGTAAAGGAGAAAAAAAGACATTTATTTCATTATTAAAAATGCTAAACAGTGAGTAAACAGCCATTGCTTATTCATGCATTAAGCAAAAGAATAAAACTTTACTATGTGGCAGTTCACAAAAAAGTAAGTGGACAACACCTTTAAGAGAAATTGTGTATGTGCAATATTTTAAAAATAGAAGTTATTTACTCATTATGGTAATTACTGAAAAAAGAGAAAGTAGCGATTACTCAGTCATACTCAGAGCAACTTTAAAACAAACCTATCTGTGTTATAGTTCACAAAAAATGTGTAGCTGAAATAAACTGTGGAGCTTCAATAGTTTTGAAGAAATCAGCCATTTAATCGTTTTGCTGGCTGCAGAAAAATAAGGGAGTGCCTGTTACTCACTTAGCTTTTGTGATGGCTATTCCAATCAATGACCAACTCTTAGCTTAAGAGATAATCCATTTCATGAAAATTCTAGAAGTCTATTGCTTTTCAAGATACATGAAATTTACTCACTATGACATGATAAAAAAGCCATTACTGTGTTTAAGATAGCCACATTTGTCTATTAGAACCAAGTATTTTGCTCCATATCTTTCTTCCTACAGCAGTTCTTATAGTACCAGGTGCAGTCAAAGTGGTGGTAATTGCCTTGTCATTTGAAAGTTCCACCCTTCTGTTCATAAATCTGTCAAATCTGGTAATAGTTTGGCTTTTGATGCTCCCACTGTGTGGCATGGTCTTCCTGATGAGATTCGTGCCTCTCCCTCCCTGGCCTCCTTCAGAAAGCAGCTTAAAACCTACCTGTACACCAAGGCATACTCACCCTAGCCTCGATCATCCCCTGGCATTCTCTGTGGTGCTTGACCCCTCTTTTATTCCTGGATACTGAAATTGGTCGACTGTTTTTTTTATTTTGTTGCGCCTTAGAGTCCTCTTTGTATGGGGAGATTAAGCGCTATAAAAGTCCAATTAGAATTACTCAGTTGTATATTGAGCAACAAGCTTGAAACTTCAATATGTTAATACTTCATCCAAAAGAAGACGAACAACTTAAAAAGAACTTGTGTAGCTGCAATACTTTTGAAGATACAAGCCATTTACTCGTTAGGTAACTGCTGAAAAGTGCAAAAGTAGCTATTACTCACTCAGTTATGGAGATACATTCCCAAACTTCTCACCTTGTTGTGAGCTATGGAAAAAGTTGCTGAACAACATATTTTAACGAAATGCTCCTATGTGCAACAGTTTTCAAGTTATCAGTAATTTTACTCTTATCGGGAGTACGGAAAAGTCAGAAAGTATCTATTTCTCCCTTAACTATTGGGATAGACTCCCAAGTTACAAACCATGCTGTAGCTATGGAAAAAGTAACTGAACAATATATTTTAACAAAATCATATAAATGCTATACTTTCCCATTTATAAGTGACTTATTACATGATTTCATGACTTGTAATGCATTAAAATATTTTAAAAACTAGAAAAATGTTTTGGCTGACAAAAAACAAAGCGTCCCTAAAGGTTAGATGGTATAAAAGTATAAAAAGGCTTTTGAAAAGAAATCCAGCAGTGCCGAGAAAAGAAGTGAAAGTTAAGCAGTGTGGAGGTTTATGCATTAACATGAAAGAAAAATATAAGCTTTATTTTGTTTTCCGAGGTCATAAATTGTGAAAAGTTAAATCAATAAATGCTATGGTTGTAAGAAGAGTTGTTTTAGATGTAAAATATGACTACTAAAAATAATACTTATGGTCATTATAAACCCCCAGTTTGTGGAAAGTCCAGTAAAACACAAACATAAAAATTGAAGAGGAAAAAACTGTTTATTGAAACCTTTCTTCCCCGCATCCTTTAACAGCTGTACAGGTATTGTTTAAACCAATGTCATCTGGCTGGACAGGTGAGAGGTCAGGCAGCAGCAATAATGTTGTGTTGACTGTGTCCGAGTAATTGGATAAGGTGCAATACTTCATACCTTGCTAGTGACATTGTTTGCAGGTCTAGGTGTGCAACGTCATGGTCTTACCTTGATATAACATTTAACCTTGCTATTTTGACCTTATCAGGGCTATATCTTGTCAGGGCTATATATGGAAAAATGTAAAGCTGAAGAAGTTAACAGATGTCCAATTTGACCTTTCACCTAGCCATAGTGACCTTGAGTTTGAAAGTCTTGTGTGGGCTATATCTCGGAAACATAAGGTATAAGAAGTTGATAGTATGGATAATGAATAGGGGTATAGGTGTGCAAATTTAAAGAGTGTCCTTGATTTAACGTTTGATTTAGCTGTAGTGACTTTGACCTTAGAATCTTGGGCAAGCTATGTTATGGAAAGCGCAAGGTGATGTTCTCATTTGAAGGGCACTGGTTAAAGGGTGCAGGTATACAATAATATTATGTGAGCTTGATTTGACCTTGCTGTAGAGACCCAAAGCTTTAAAATCTTGTCCAGACCATTACTTTAAATGTGCAAAGATTTTAATATTGATACTTAGTAGGGACATTGGTAGGAGAGGCAGTTAGGAAGAGGTCAGATATACAACATTATTGTCCCATCTCAATGCCACAATGTGATTTTTCAGGAGTGTATCTATCAAGTGTACAGTTTTACATCTGATCTCAAAGTGGTCCATTTTTGGTCTTCAGCGGCCAATTTATACAATTGGGGAAAAGTTCCTGGAGGCCAATTTTCTAGGAGGTAAATTTTCTAGATGAATTTGGCATCCTTCTTTTGGTTAGCCAGTTTGGTAGGCCAATCATTATTAAGTATGTTTTTTTTTTCATCTGTTGTTGTATTCAAGGTTTGACTTAGTGCTATTTGGGAAAAGGGTTTTAAGAGATAAATAAATAAATATACTGTGACAGATAAATAATATAACAATTCAGTGGGGATTGATTTTCACTAAGCGAGCTGAAGGGTGGACTTTGTAATTATTTTTTTTATTTATTTATTACTATATAGATTAAATTTCAAAGAGTAAATTGATGATTATATTTTTAAGAGCCTTACATTGAAAATACAGTTATCGCCTAACTGCGTCCCCCCAGTCCCCTACCAGAAACAGTTCTTAAACTATCATTGTGAGAAGTTATGTATTACAATATTAAAGAATAAAACTCTGAGTATAAAGCGCTGGTCATATTTTAAAGACTCTAGAATGAATTTAAGGAGCTAATTGTATTTTAAACAGCTTTTTTAATGGTACTATAATAGATTGATAAGGTTGGATATATATTTATTTAGTAACATTTAACATGAAGCTACTTTAAGTGTTTATTAGGAGAAATAAGGCAAAACACAAAATCTCCTATTTTTTTACCCCAGTTTGACCCATAAGGGTGTTCGGGAGTGGATGGGACCGGCTATACAGACTTTCCACGTATGGTTTCCCAAAACCTCTTCATACATTCTAAAGCCCTAAAAGCAATAACAAAGGAGATATAAGGCAAAACACAACTTCTGCAGTTTTATGACCCCAGTTTGACCCATAGGGGGTGGAGGGGGGGGGGGGTCAGGGAGTAAATCTAACCAGCTATCTAGACTCTGTTCCTGTGGTTTTACCAATACCTCTTTAAATATTGTAAAAAAAGTTGTGAAAGCAATGATAAAGGAGATATTAGGTAAAACGTCAAATTCCATTATTTTATAACCCCAGTTTGACCCCTGCGGGGGTCGGGGAAAATTGGAAAATGTTTTCTAGACTCGCCACATATGGTTTCCTACTACCTCCCAATACATTATATGGCTCTAAATGCAATACTTAAGAAGATAATAGGGGGTTCACATGATTTTTAAGCTTTATGGTTGGTACACTTATAAATTGGTCTATTTTCATCGGATCAATCCCAAAACCTAACCAGCTCACGTTTTTGATAGTGTGAACATGTGTATGATATAACACGCCTCGGTGATCAGTAGATTTTACCGAGCGGCGATGATGGGTGGGTGTACAAAAAAAGCTATTTTTTGATCACGTGACCTTAATAAGATCAGCATGTGGAAAAATTTTCCCACGTTTAACGTATATCACTGCCAAATATGGTTAGAAAGTTTCCAATAATAAGGGAGATATTCAAGGGAGACCATAATGTGGCGGCAGCAAGAAAACTGAAGTGAAAACAAATAAGCACCCTTTCAGTGATACTAAAGCCTCTCTTACATCCCATCGTACGTGCACGTACATCCTGGTTACAGAGAAAAATCGGCGAATTTGCAAAGGACGCTTAAGGTACCTGTGAAAATTTTATAACAGAATTTCAAGGTTGCACAGACCCTGCAATGAAAATTGACATGCATATTTCCTCTGTGTGCATGCAGTATGGCCATAAATACATCCATTTCTCAAGGGTAACTTAAGAGAGACTTGCGCATTTCCCTTGCAAAAGTTGCAAGATCTCCCCATGGACTTGCAGGGTTTGAACATCCCATGCAATACACTCACGTGTACCTTGCATCCATATTAAGCTGTTGTGGGGCCTGTAGCTAGTCACAGTCTACTGTTTGATGTTCAAGTAGTGATACTCTTGTTGGGAAAAAACTTTGTTTGCACGTGCAAATCTCTGCTACCCCACTACCAGGCTATGTCCATATTTTCAACAATATTTGCAGCTCACGTGTGTACACACGTACGATAGGATGTAAGAGAAGTTGTAATAGTTTTAAAGAATCTAGAAAGATCCATGTCTGATACATAAGGGAATGTACGTGTGGCCTAGCAGATATATGGAGAAAGAAATCCTTTCAATAGTCAATGAGAAAATTGTGATCAAGTGTTGAAATTTTATTAGGTTAGCGGGGGGTTCCTCACCTCTAACGGCTCTGGTAGATGAACAAACAGATGTGCATGCATTGAACAAAACAAATAGCATGTCTCTGGACCTTGTACTTCTGGAGAAGTTATTGAGGCGGACATAGATGCAGACACACCAGAGTGATGCCATAATGTCAGCTGAAACAAGAGTTTCCAGCTCACTCAGTGTAACATAAATCCTCATCGCAAATGGAAACATTATTACTGGACACTTTTAATGTACTAAACCTCGCATATAGCAGCCGTCACACTAACCAGATCCTGACCTGAAAGCCCTCTAATCAACCTATTGTTTTACTGATGTTCGATTTTCGTCGGTCATATTATGAAGCTGAGAGTTTGACTTACACTTGCTCCAGTAAAGAGTAAAATAAAAGTCCTAATGTTCATTGAACTTAATAACATCAATTCCTGAAATGTACCAGCCTTATTTAATTATTATAGTGCTAAGAAATATTCAATGTATGTTATACATTTAAATGGTTTACTAATAAAATTGATAAATGTATTAAATAAATTTAATGATAGGCCCACAGATTGTACATATTCACAGATTTGTCCAGTGACTGTACCCATTCAATGGTTATCTACATTAAATGCAACACATCAAATATTAATATACCACTTCATCAGCAAGTTTTTCACTAAATAAATAATATTCTGTACATTCTGTACATCACTGAATCTCTGACCTGTTCAGAAGCACCAGGAATTTGAATTTATCTGATGTACAATGTCCACATTCCGTACACATGTTTTATTTCATTATGTACCCGTATAAGTACGTCATAACGTCTCCCTGTAGAGCTTGTGTTCACCAGTGCAGTTACAACTGAGTCCTAATGCGACGTCCAGGCCCCATCCGGCCGTACGGATACACGGATGGCGGATGGACATAGCTATAGGTAGACAGTTACTCATTATCTGGTGGTGAAAAGTCCTTAGCTATATAGGTTATCACAAACATCACAAGCTGCCATTCAATGATTTGTAGAACCAGTAACTTACACAAGATAGACGAAACTGCGATTAGAAAGTACAAATCCAGCAGGAACTATTCAGCAGAGACGTCCACCCGGAAATATCACCATGGCAACCCTAGGATATGTTCAAATCCTTTACATCTACATTTGAACTAGCATGACAAAAGTTTACCAGTGTGAATATCATTAAACTCATTTATATTCCTATCTTTGTCAAGCATATATTTAATTCTCTGTCCCGCAAATCTCACTCATTACAGATCTGTTACTGTTTGTATTATAATGTGTACGTTATTGTTGGAGTTTTTCAGTCCACATTCAGGTAAAGTGGGCACTTCCTACTAGCCTCGTTCTGACACTCCAAGTGAAGATGTGAACAGTGTCTGCTAGACACACTGAGTGAGAGTGTGTGTGACAGTATAACAGACTTATGTGTACACACACAAGTCCCTTTCTTATGAATTCACCCACACATACACCCATACAAACACACATTCAGTTCCTCCTGACACTTGAAGCGCAGTACAGCATGTCATTACTTGGTGCAGACAACTCTCACATTGTACAATCAGAAACCACCGATACTTTGTGAAATATTAACTCTTGTTTGTTACATGTTTGAAACATGTTTTTTTTTTCAAATGATTTACACCTGAGTCGCCCAGTAGATGCGGGGAGTTACACCATCATGTGAAGATAACTGATGCCAGAAACACCATGTTAAAATGAATACTGCAATCTCTGAACGTTTAAACAGTAAAAACATCCTGAAAAGATTATCTTAAATCTTGTTCACATTTGGACACAAAATCCCAATTATTGGATTCAATACACGTCTACAAACATTCATTGGTGCATCCAGTTACAGCAACAAACCCAGTGTTATATCAACTAACACGTCAACTTATACACACATCAACTTATACACACATCAACTTACACACATTTCAACTTACAGACATTTCAACTTACACACACAAATACATACATTCCACTCACACAAATAACCTAACATGTAAGATTTCACAAACCATATTACGTGTGCAAACATATTTAGAAATCCCACATGTACCCAGCTTGCAAACCTTTCAAACATAAATATGATTTAAATAATCTGTTGAAACCCATTCTGAAATAAGTATCAGAACTGTGCTCAATTATTTCCAGTTGAAAGTTTGTTTGTGTTCAATTTCCAAATCTATTACTTAAATCTCATTCTATGTACTTCTCACTTCTTTACATTCCATTATACCAGCCGAATGTAGAGCGGTTGTGTATTCCATGTTAAAGCTTGCAGTATAAAGTTCAGTATATTCCACTTATTACACTTAAAACCTCTTATTTGTGAGTTGAACATTGTCACAAGCCTTCTTCCTATCCCTGACTCCCTCCTGTCTCTCTGAATACTCACAAGTCCGCAGGCTTTTTATATGGCTTTATTTCCACCCTTCTGTTCATTAACCATTCACTGTGTTTTGTCTGTTTAAGGAAGTTTGGCTTTCTATAGAAAGCAAGATGATGTTCACACAATTCACGCCTCGCCACTCGTTACCGTGGCAACCTGCTCTGTCCACTAAATCTTCACGCAACCCGCACTCTGTCAAAAGCTTTAAGAAAATGCATCAATGCTTGGAGGGGTCACTCCAAATTACTACGTCTCAGTGTCCTAATGATGATATGGGCTAGGTTTGATGCATGAATAACTTGGGACATCAGTTATATAAACAATACTTTTTTATATGAAATAAATTGTCTTTGAGAAGACCTGTGTACTAAGTTCATTTATCTCGATAAACCCAATCCAGTAAGAAAAAATAAATATAAAGTTAACACAATCCAATTTAATGACACAACATTCAAAATGTCAAAACATGATGCTTTCTGACCTTGTGACAGTAATGGAATTCTTTAAATCACTAAAGAAGTCTGTGATTTTATTGAAAACTGCACTTTGCAGTCATTTAGTTTGAAATGTGGAGTTAGTTGTTGACACACATTGAGGCTGATTGTGAGATTCCCTGTTGAGGAGTGGAGGAGTATTTTCAGTGGAGGGTTGAACGGTTAAAACCCCAAAGGACAACACCCCACAAAATAAGGTTACTAGGACAAATCCCCAGAGTTGTTTTTAAGGGGGGTGGACAAAACATTTTATAATTATTATATATTAAAATATTTTATTTATTTATTCTTTGTTAAGCAGTTAATTATATATAAACACGAGGTAAACATATATATGTTATGTACAAGTTGAAACTTTGTACAAGTTGCAACTTGTACAAGAAATCTGTACAAGTTGCAACTTGTATAAAGAGCTTGTACAAGTTGCAACTTGTACAGGTTGACTTGTACAAGTGGCAACATGTACAAATTTTGAACCTGTACAAGTTGCAACTTGTACAAGCTCCATATTTATCATTTGAACAAGTTGCAACTTGTACAAAATCTCAACTTGCACATAACATATATATATGAAATGAGAGTACAGTAACCCTGGAATAAGGACTGAAAAACATTCTGTCACAATTACCTGAAACTCTCTGAACAGGACTTAACAGAGTTGTATTATATGTTCAGATATTTTCAAACCTTTTAAATATGTTTTGGTAGTTTTCCTGAAAGGGTGGATGAAAAGAAAGATGGGTCTAGTATAGACTATGTTATAAAAATCCAAACATTAAATCCTAAATATTACTTAAGTCTTATTCTAAGCTTCAAAATATTCTATTTAAACTTACATGTATATAAAACCCTTTTATTTGTCCACTGCCTTCCCCACCCGCTAAAATTAATAATTTGGTCTTGTCCTAGTAGCTATATTTGCAGGGGTTTAATCCACCATTCGCGAAACGTATCCACCAAGTGCAGGTGTTTTTTTGTTACGGTGAGGTGCATTCTGTTGATTTATTTATATATTTGGGGTTTATGTCGCTTTCAACGCTGTAAATTCCAGGTCATAACACTACGGGTAGTCATGTGGTTAGAAGAAACCAGTACATACAGTTGGTCAAGGTTCTGTACTGTAAACTGCCAATCATCGGTAAGAAACTACCAACTTTCCCACAGAAGGTCCGGGGTTTGAACTGCTGACCTCACAGGTGAGAGGCGAGTGTGTTACCACTGTAGCACCGTAGTCCTGAATTCTGTTGAATAGTTCACACTGGTTAGAATGATTACAGGTGAATCATAAAGGTAATATCCCTGTCAGTGGTGATCTCAATGTCTCCCTGTCTGCCATTTGGGACCAAAACATGTTTGTGAATAAAATGTGTTGCACTCACTTCAACTTTGTTTTAAAAATATAATTTTAGTGATAAGATAGCTGCAATGATCTTCAGAAAAATACTTTTTACACATTTTTCAGACTGATTTTACACACAATTAAAGCTTGCAAAATTGAATTTTGCCTGTGTGATGATATGACATTACAATGATAATGTTTTCGATAGTAACTTTATATGTTGTAATGCAATGAATATAAAACAGCCATAGGATACAAGGTTTAAAACTCATTATTCTGTTGGAATGTTTTAAAACTGACTTTAAGCGAGTACTTATGACCAGTGACCTCCCTCATATCATTATAGTTCGAGCATCTTTTTAAGCTCCATCTTTCAAACTACCCCCCCCCCCCCTCCTGTGGTGTCTTAGGAATGCAAATGAGTTGTCATCTTCATACTGTACACTGACTACTGAATTGTGGGGGGGGAGGGGGGTTGTCCCAGTCACCAGGGTAACACACCCAAATGAGAGATTTTATGGCGGGAAATTTTACATCAACACTAAAATGACCGGGTCAACAGTAATGGCTGACTGGGTTTTGATAAAAGTCGTCTGCTAATTAAAGAAGCCGATGGAACATAAAGAAGAGCTAGGTCCTCCATATTTGTAAGAAGGGACATTTTTTCTGTAGCGTAAATTTACTTCTGTAGAAGTTCAATAAATCAAAGTGTTAAAAGCACACAGTATGCCTTCCAAACTCTCACACCATATGTAGAGATTGTGTTAAAAACTTCTCATCAATCAGTGGAAATCACACACTGGTCACGTGACACCCCGCTATACTTCTATTTGTACACAAAAAACCTTGTGTCTTGTAGAAACCCCATAAATCATCTGATTTCAGACATGTTGTCTTCAACTTTCCTCCCAAACTGAGACTGGCTGGGTTTTATAGTCAGCCAAACTTTACACACAGTTTTATTATACAGACAGTCTACATTTTGTCTCTTAAACCCTCACATGTTTCAAGTTAAAACAAACTTCCCATAATTCCTGTCAAGGTATTCTGAGATGGCTAGTCATGTCTTAACACATATCGCCAGTGGAATAAATGAACAGACCATATTTGTGTTTCTGTGCTCACTTGCCGCAGACCTTTAGGGACCTAGGTACAAATCCCAGCTCAGGTTAAAGTGGGAAAGTGGTTTGTTGATATGTTGATAGTGACGTCATAACCCAAACCAACAGAATTACCAGACAATTAAGTGAACATATTAGAGTTTACACGTTTGTGGTCTGATTGTTTGGTCTTATCTTATTCATATAACTCCAATCATCACCATATGTTGTAGTAACATTCAGTTTGGTGACAAATCTGTGGCTGGAAAAATGGGGTGATTTTAATATCTACTTAGATATAGTTAAATGTACACAACATATTTACAACACTGAGGTGCTTCACAAATTGCATTCACTGTTTGGAGGATGGGGGGGGGGGATCACAGACTTAAAACATTAACTATAACATTATGTATTAACATTCTATAACACTGAGGTCAGTACCTTACAAATGTCCAAATGTCTTCCTTACAATGACAGCTCTTCACAACTCGCCTTGTATTAAGATCATTCTGTGCAACAGTATAAACTTTAACAAATTATGTCCACAAAACTGGATGTAAGGTTGTTAAAAGATTGACATATTTCATTTGTATAAACAGGTCATTTTATGAATGACACAAGCTGTCATAAACACACACAACAGTAATGTTGAGATATTAAATGTAACTACATATTCTAATATACTACTATGGTTGATCAGCTCACTTGGAGTTTGGTCAATCTGTTACTCTGATAAAGAACAGGGTATTTTATTCGTTCAAAATACATCCTTATTTTGAACAGGTGGATGCACATGATTCAGTAGAATGTGGAACTCATCTAAACCAATACCCACTTAGAATTAATAGTAGTACTGTAAACATAATGTACTTGCATGTTATGTTACATATAAACATTTTATAAAATACATTTCTTACCAAGACTTTATGTCCAATGATGACGTCACTGTATGCTGGTAATTCATGACGTCATCACAACTCACACATCCAAGCCACATCTAGTCCATTTCACTAATTCCTGTTACACACACATAATAGTTGGGATGAGTGAAAGATATCGATACACAAGCTTTCTGTCCACAACATCCAACTCTACCATACCCTTTTCTAGTACCTAGGTACTCTGTACCCCTATGTGTTGTCTTCCAACCCTTTATAAAGACTTCCACCTGAATGGGCTGGAATTAAAGTCACCCACTATGTCCATTGTACTGTCATCCTTTGCTGGTCACATAGGAAGTCTTATCCATTTAAAGTATTGGACACTTCTGGACACTTACCAATTGTCTATAGACAATACAGGTTGTCTATTGGTGTATTGTTTGATCCCGTGTGTGTTCTGTAAGCCTGTATAGTTCATAGAATGAGTTTTGTGCTTCTATTCTCCACACATACCGGGTTAATTATGTGATTACGTCATTCACTGTATATGGCTGAATGTATGGCTTAATGACACCCATGTGTACACACATATTCACACCCTGTAAGCATCCCAATGCTCCACTGAGTCTTTTATCTCAGAGCTTTTCATGTAGCCTTTAATTCTGTCCAAAATGTCTGATTATTCCCCCAAGGACGCCTGTTGTGTGACACCCTGGCTCTGTGTACTGTAGTTTTGTAAAGGTAAGGACTTTACATATGTCAGCTTAAACCTTGAGTGAGTGGAATGTGTTTTTTTGTGTAGTGAGAAGAGCCCCTCACAGGGAGAGAGCTGGGTTTTGGTTCACAAGTTTTATACAAAAGGAAAGCCACGCTCATAAACCAGAGGTCTGACAGGTGGGGGTGGGGGTGGGGGGGTCAGTGATAGGGCAGAACAGTAAGGAATAAACCCCAGAGGTAAAACACCTCCCTAGCTGTAACTCCACAGTAATATACATTATTTCTGAAAGTCCTGAACAAATCACAGTGAAACAATCTAATCTCTCAACACGAGAAGCAGAATCCGTTACTGCATGGTGTGTACAGAGGTTGGCTATCCAGAAGTCAGACATTTGGCCTATGTCTGACCTTTTATAACCGAGGTCATTTGTTCAAATCTTTTCCTTTTCTGTCTACTGCTTTCCTCCACCTCAGAGCTATCGTGTTTTGACCTGAGTGACCCCATGCAGTGACCCGTACCATTTGGGTGACTTCAGTGGCCTGCTGGTCAGTAGGTTTGGCCGGCTGTCCCTGGCTGTCACCTTTGACTGAGGTTGACTCCACAATGCTACCAGGGTTTTGTGAAACAAATAACAAAAAAACTTTATGAAAAAAAGACAAATTCCATATATTTGTAGAATGGAATTGATTCAGATGGAAGCTGATTTCCAGGTGTTTAGTAGACTGGAACATTTAGTCAGAAAGTTAATGACATTCAACTCACAGAATATAAGAAAATGTATTCACAGGATTCTACTTATTTCAAGTAATATTATAAGTAAAAATTATAAATAAAACATTCACCAAAAACAGTTTTCATGCTTTGATGCTGACTGATCAAACCATGACTACGTGTAAAAGATTTTACTTGTAAATTCCAACATCTGACAAATCACAAATGTGTCAGATAAAAATGAAAAAAATGGTCTGGGCTTCATGTTCACAAATTGTACAATGATTTTACCACATAGAGAGTTTAAACACTAAATGTACATAACATACAGACAGAAGCCATACATACACGTACAATTATACAACCACAACCCACACATACAACCAACCATACACAGCCACACAGGGTGTACAGTAAACAACATGTAATTATATTCTTTCAATGACAACACGAGAGTACAATCATCAAATATGCGCCATTTAGAGTTGTCACATAGACTTAGTTGCTGGTACGAAATTGTTTGTGCACCACATGTACAACAATATACTGATGTAGGACACCAATAAGTGTTCCTGCTTTAAACATAAATATTTAACACTGGTGATTGGAATTGGTTAAAAGTAAACAAATGAAAATGAAATTTAATGTCATATCTGTTCTGGGAATAATACCAGTACCTCCTGGATGTTGTCATCGAATGAGCCAAGCAATCATTCACCAGGACACAGAGTGGTTGTATGTATGGGTGTGTGTACACCGTTCTCTCGCTGCTAGAATGAGATTCGTTATACTGGGTGTTTTTCTTTATGCCCCTGTTCCACAAAAAGACTAAGTCCCAATCCTGTCCGCGACCCTTAATGGTGGACAGTCGGTGAAAAAAAAGGTAAAATGGGCGGGAATATTGAATCGGTACTAAAGCCTGGGATTAAGTTCAGATCGGCCTCAGGAAGCCTGAGGAGGCCCCACACAGTCCCCGACTGTTCTGCGACTAAGAACCAATTAAGCCATTTTTCTGGTCGGTTTGAACCACGATCTTGTCGTAGACATACCGACTGGGTCCCAGGACGCCTCAGGCATCCTGGGACTAAGCCCCAACTAACCCCCAATTAAGTCCTGGCTTCCTCAGGCGTCCTAAGGCCTCCTCAGTGTTCCTCAGACCACGATGGCCGATTCTTGTTTTGCAAAATAACTGGATTTTATGGGTATATGTATAAATTCCGGGATGTAATTATCATTATTTTTGTAAGAACACAGCAGGATGCCACCTTTCAATGGAAGACAGCTTCAGCAACAATTTAGGGCTTTTTTGGTTTTTATTAAGTTACATATACTGATGTATTTGCTATTTCTACGTCGACCACACCAACCACCACCAGCAGCACCTCCACCACCACCACCACCACCACCACCAGCCAGACAGAGACCTAGAAGAAGGCACAACATGTGGGTCAAGCCATGGCTACTGCAGAGAGAGGAGAGGGGGGCCTACCACAACATTGTGGCTGAACTGTATGCCACAGACATTCCAGGATTCACCAACTACATGAGGATGACCCCAGAATTCTTTGAAATGATAAAGGCCAGACTGGAACCACGTCTAGCCAGACAGGCCACCAACTACAGAGCTCCAATCAGTGTTGGGGAAAAGTTAGCCCTCACCATCAGATATCTGGCCACTGGAGAGTCATACACATCATTATCCTGTCAGTTCAGGGTTGGCAGATCCACCATATCCAAGTTTCTACCAGAGGTCTGCAGGGCCATCCAGGATGAGTTCACCAAAGAGTATCTCAGATGTCCTACTACTCCAGATGAGTGGAAAGAACTGGAAACAAAATTCAGGATCAGGTGGAATGTTCCACATACCCTGGGAGCCCTTGATGGCAAGCATGTGGCCCTGAAGAAACCCAAGAACTCTGGAGCCCTGTACCACAACTATAAGGGATTCTTTTCAATAGTAATGTTGGCCTTGGTTGATGGACAGTACAAATTCAGATGGGTGGATGTGGATACAGCTGGATCTTGCTCAGATGCCCAGATATTTAATACCTGTCACCTGAAGAGGAAGATTGATGATGGCAGCATAGGCTTCCCTGACCCAGCACCTATAACCCAGGGTGGTCGAGATGTCCCCTACTTCATCCTGGCAGATGATGCGTTTGCCCTGAAGACCTGGCTGATGAAATCTTATGGCAGAAGGATGTTAACCAGAGAGGAAAGGATTGCAAACTACAGAATATCAAGGGGCAGGAGAGTTGTTGAGAATGCTTTTGGCATCCTGGTTTCAAGATTTAGAGTGATGATGACCACTATTGAACTACCCCCAGAAACAGTCAGGGATGTGGTCGTGACCTGTGTGGTTCTGCACAACATACTGAGAAGCCAGTATCAAGGTCAACATGGTGGTCAACAGCCTGGTGGTGATGATGATGTGCCTAGTGATGGTCAGTTGATTGGTGGCGCTGCTGATTGTGGTCGTGACAGAAACCCTGCCAGAGAAAATATAACTGAAACTGAATTTTTTTCCTTTATTGGAATTCTCAAAATTCAATTTTTTTTATTCCACTTCAAGAAAATTTAGAAAATATAACCACCCAACTGGTTCTCTTTACAGTATGGTTTATCTGTCTGTTGGTTGTGGGGAGTTATGTTTGCAAATTCGTTTGTCAGTTCGTTGGTTGGGGGGTTATGTTTGCTATTGGGTTTGTCTGTTGGTTGGGGGGTTATGCTTGATATTGGGTTTGTCTGTTTGTTGGTTCGTGGCTATGTGATAACATAATATCTTTTAACTCTAGGGATGGTGTCAGTGTTGGACTTTTGTATTACAGATTTAAAGCAATCCCATGGATTTTAAACTACAAATGGGCAGATTATTGGCCATATTGGGAGTTTATTTATCTATTTTTTTCTATGTGGCCTTCTGTTGTTATGTGTATTACCATGGGGTGTGGGTGTTGGGCTTTTTTTCGTTTTGTTTTGTGATAAGTATTTGTACTGAATTGTTATGTTTTGGGAGGGGAATTTGAACAACTTGCAGCTTAATAATTGTTTTTTGGAAGATTTGGGCGTCCCTGAAAAGGACCTACGGGGGGTACGAGACCCACCTGGACTGGCTGGCTACTGAGGAGGCTGCTGCTGTTGAGGTGATGCTGTGGTGGTGATGGTGTAGAGCTGCTGCTGTTGCTGCTGCTGAGGCTGCTCAATGATCTGTGTTGTTAGATCTGGTATCTGGCTTAGTATTCCACTTATGTTGTGTCTGCTGCCCTCGTCCTGTACTGTGACACTGATGGAGGGTTTCCAAAGCCAATGGGGCTGGGTGTGTAGTAGATGTAACTGCTGGAACTGCTGCCTGGGTGGAACTAGATGCCTGTTGAGTGGAAACGTCCATGCTCCTTGTCGTACAGCTCTGGGTGCTCCTTCACAAACTCAACAATGGCATTGTCTTGGCTGTCAGTGAATGTAGCACAAACCCTGGCTCTCATGGCTGCTGAGTGGCACTCTGATTCTTCCTCACACCTCTCATCTTCTTCGCAAGCTTCCTCAGTAACTTTCCTAAACCTCCTCAGACCATTGCAGCCTAAATTTGTGTGGTCCCAGGTGGCCTGAGGAGGCCGGCTTGGATCGGTTTGGATCGGCTTCTCTTAATCGGGGCTTAGTCCCAGACCCAGGTTTCTTAGTCCCAGGACACCTGAGACGGTCTGAGGCTTCCTGGGACTAATGAAACCGATTCCTTTTCACACGCATGAAACAGATCAAAAAAGATCTGTTATGAGACAAACAGGCTTCCTGGGACTAAGCTAGGGACGCCTGGGACTAAGGGTCGCAGGAGGCCTGAGACAACATAGGACTGTAAATTTGGGTCTGAGGAGGCCTGAGGAAGCCGGAGACTGGACATTTTGTTGATGGTGGGAAATAAGAATCGGTTTGGGTCGTGAGAAATATCAAACATGCCCAACCGACAACTACCGATCCAAACAGAACACCTGGGACTAAGCAAATATTTGAAACCGACTACAAAAAACCCTTAATCAGGAAGCTTAGTCGTGTGGTGGAACACCCACATTACATACACTACATCATAGGTAATGCACGGACATCCAACATACTGACAATTACTCTGAATGGTGACCTTACACAATGAACCAGGGTCAAAGTCTGAGTTTTACACCCACTTGAACCAATAAGGTCCCATGACGACATGTCCTAATTGTATCTTACATGTAACCAAAATGTGGATTCAAACCAATTAGCACAGAGGTGTGAGTCAAGAGAATGCCCAACCAATAAACAGCTTACCATACTTATGAACACCAAACATGTATTCTGTATGTGTAACCATAGAGTTAACATCACATATGTGTTCTGTATGTGCAACCAAATTGATTAGACACAAATGAACATCACACACGTGTATTTTGGTCACAGCCTCATTATTTCAAATGTCACATTTAATATATTTAATCCAGTTAGTGCACTTAAGAAAAGTGTTGCATTGCACTGATAGATATTGTTCATAAAAAGACAGAATTACACATGAAGGACAAATGTTTACAGTACTGCTGTATTTGCTGTTGAATGGGTTATTGCATGTTGCATGGAATTAGGCTGAACTGTGTTATGTGGTGGACACTGCTGCAACTGTACTGGCTGTGTGACAGTAAGCCGAAATGTAGTGCAGATGGATTGGAAGGAATACACTATGTTGTTGTGTTTGAGGTTATGTATGACTCGCTCATGGTGGAGGTTGCACGTGATAGGCTGCTTGGTTGGTTTTGAGAAGGGGTGGGGGGACGCCAGACAGTCATAGTGGTTCCTCTGTCGGTCCATGTCTGCTGCCAACTGAAATCGACTCCAATGAACTGGTCTCTGTGACTGGAAGTGGTCTGACTCCTATGATGGACCAGCATCAGGTGGCCTGGAAACTGTGCCTTCGCACGCTGCCTTGAAGGCGCTCTTTGAAAAACGATGGTGTTGAGGAAGCCAAAGTTGTGCTTGAGAGACTTCTGTTTGTCAGTGAGATGACGTGCACACTGACCAGATTTTATGTGATTGATCTTGCCGTATGTTGTCCTTTATTTTGGCTCTGAAATCACCTGTTGTAGGCATCCTTGTCCATCCTATTTTCGACAGAGAAATTATTCCAGAGGGCCTTATTTGGATGTTTACAATCCATGAGTCTCTTGTTACACAGAAGTTCATTTTCTTTCAGTTACCTTCATTTAGTTTTCTTCATTAAACACAGCAATCGTCATCTTGCACTCCTCTGTATCTCCCTGTGTAGCCCTTGTAGTAGTAGCCTTCTGTGTAGCCTCCATAGTAGCCTGCTGTGTAAGCTCCATAGTAGTCTCCTGTGTAGCCTCTATACAGACCCCCTGTGTAGCCTCCACAGAAGCCTCCTGTGTAGCCTCTATACAGGCCCCCTGTGTAGCCTCCATAGTAGCCTCCTGTGTAGCCTCTATACAGGCCCCCTGTGTAGCCTCCATAGTAGCCTCCTGTGTAGCCTCCATAGTAGCCTCCTGTGTAGCCTCTATATAGACCCCCTGTGTAGCCTCACCCCCAGTGGCCTTCTCAGTCTAGATCTGTGCCACACTTTTACTCTCTTGGCTTTTTGACCTTGTCTGTCTGTTTTAACAGGTATTCGCTTTTGCTACTTCTTCTTTTGTGGCATTTTGAGATTACCTTTACTTTTAACACCCTTTAAAAATTCCACTCAAAATGATAGAAATGTAAATATGTGATATCCAAACTATTGCAGAGTATTAAATTCCATGAAAGTATCTCCAATTTGATCATAGAAATGTCTGTACTCCTTGATTTCTAGTCATGAAATGACTGCTGAGGCCAGAATGGTGGTGGTGGGGGTGGGATGGGGTGGGTGGTTGGTGACATTGTATACCTTTTCATGTCATCTTTTTTATCCCATCCCAAGGCCATCGTAAAGCCATCATATATATGTCCATCTTTTAAATCCTAACTAAATCCTTTTAATTGTAAACCCCATTGTATGGCCATCTTTTTGGTTTTACAGAGATCTTTTTGCTTGTAAATCTATCTACCCCTGGAATCATATCAAAATTGTCAACCTTTTATCTCCCTCAGCAATATTTGAAAATATTTGAATCTGGCCAATAAGATTGCATCTCTGAGCATCATAAAAGTATATAATGTCAAAGGATTTCATCCCAATTGGGTTTATGATGAATTCTAATTCCAATTGGACTTTTATAGCGCTTAATCTCCCCATACAAAAGTATTAAGGCGCAAGAAAACAATTTTTTTTATTTGGGGTTTTACATCGCTTTCAACACTGTACAGGTCATATCACGATAGGTAGTTGGATGGGCAGAGGAAACCAGTACATACAGTTCATCAGGGTTCTGTACTGTAAACTGCCAACCAACGGCAAGCAACTACCAGCTTTCCCACTTGAGGCCGTGCGGGGAACCGAACCCCGGCCTCAGCGGTGGGAGGTGATAGTTTTACCACTCTGCCACCGTGCCGTCACAAAATTTCAGTATCCAGAGACATAAGAGGGGTCAAGCACCATGGAGAATGCCAGATGATGATCCAGGCTAAGGTGGATATGCTTTGGTGTACAGGTAGGTTTTAAGCTGCTTTCTGAAAGAGGCCAGGGAGGGAGAGGCACGAATTTCATCAGGAAGAGCATTCCACACAGTGGGGCATCAAAAGCAAAAAAATATTACCAAACTGTTTGACAGATTTATGAATAGAAGGGTAGAACTTTGGAATGACAAGGAAATTACCACCACTTTGACTGCTCCTGGTACTGCTGTAGGAAGAAAGATATGGAGCAAAAACCTGGGAAAACCTGTGTGAAGAAACTTGTAAACAAGTGTGGCTGTCTTAGACACTGTGCACTGTTCAACTGGAAGCCAATGCAATTTCTTGGAGCAAAAACCTGATATGGAGCAAAAACCTGGGAAAACCTGTGTGAAGAAACTTGTAAACAAGTGTGGCTGTCTTAGACACTGTGCACTGTTCAACTGGAAGCCAATGCAATTTCTTGGAGCAAAAACCTGATATGGAGCAAAAACCTGGGAAAACCTGTGTGAAGAAACTTGTAAACAAGTGTGGCTGTCTTAGACACTGTGTACTGTTCAACTGGAAGCCAATGCAATTACTTTGACTGCTCCTGGTACTGCTGTAGGAAGAAAGATATGGAGCAAAAACCTGGGAAAACCTGTGTGAAGAAACTTGTAAACAAGTGTGGCTGTCTTAGACACTGTGCACTGTTCAACTGGAAGCCAATGCAATTTCTTAAGCACAGGAGTTATGCTGGTGTATCTACTGGTGTTTGATACAATTCTGGTACTATTTCGGATGCACTGTAATTTACGTAGATTGAACATGGAGAGGCTCATGAAAAGTGAGTTGCAGTAATCCAACCAACTACTAACAAGAGCATTAGTCACAAGCACAGAAACATCATGAGTAAGAAACCGCCTGACATGTCTGAAATCACGGAGTTTAACAAAACATTCTGAATGTGCTTGGACAAGGAAAAATCTGAATCGAACCAGACACCAAAATTTTTGACTGAATCAACAGGGCAGAGTGGTCTGCCCAAGATATCAACTGGAAAACATGCTTTCAACTTGTCCCTATGTCTTTATGTTTCCTTTACGTTTACTGATAATCAAACTGAGGGGGGTGGTGTACAATGATAACAAAAAAGGGCCCAGGACAGAACCTGGGGGGACGCCAAATAAAAATTTACAAACATCTGACAAAGTAGAACCAATTTTTATTGACTGATATCGGTCTGTTAGGTAAGATGTAAACCATTTCAGAACAGAGCCACCGACTCCAAACAAAATTCAGAGGCAACTGAGAAGAGTGGAATGATCTATGGTATCAAAGGCGGCAGACAAGTCAAGCAATACCAAGGCAGTGGGTTCAACTCTTGACAATGATAAGTGAATTTCATTTTTATGCAGAGAAGAGCTGTCTCAGTTGAGTGACCAGCCTTATATGCTGACTGGTACGGGTTGTCTAAGTTATGAACATGAATATGTTCTAAGAGCTGCTTAGCAACCACACGTTCTACCAGTTTTGATATAAAACTGAAAAACGGAGGCCAGATAAAGGGCAATAATTCTTCAGGTCATCTGAAGGAAGATTTGGCTTTTTAATAAGAGGAGTGACCACAGCAGATTTGAAAGCATCAGGGACGCATCCCTCCATGGGTGAGCAGTTAACCAGCTTTGTAAGAAATGCTAGCAGTATGTCAATGCATTCCTTGATAAGGAATGTCGGCCAAGGATCTAACATGATTTTGTTTTAAGTAGAGGTTTTAATTATTTTATCAACACCCTCTTCTAAAACTTGCCTAAAGACAGTAATTTTTAAAGGATCTGAAGGAGGGTGAACCTCGTATTCAGTGCCAGAGGGAGCAAAAGTATCTCTAATTTTCTTAATTTTGTTGAAAAAAAGGAGGCAAACTGGTCATCCAATGACTTTTCAGACTCATGGGATGGAAGTGGCATCAGAAACCCTATTCAGGGTTTTATGCAGCTCACGCCATAGTTTTTGAGTCATGACTATCAGTTTGCTGTAATAGTCTGACTTATCCTTGTTTAAAAGTGCATTGTACCGAGCAATCTGAAGCCGACTTCTGTTCAGTGGATTTTTAGCCCTACGCCAGGTTCTCTCGAATTGGCGCCTAAGGGACTTTGCACATCAATAATCATCAGGCATCCAATCTGCAGAATCTTTATTTGTCAGTCTAGATGTGAGAGGTGCATGCCTATCAAGAACATTACCCAAACCATGTACATATTGAACATAAAGATCAACTATAGCATCAGCCCGAGACTTGACAAAAGAAGTATTTTGAGATCTGAGTTGAAGTCAGACATGATAAGATGGTACCTTCTATATTGATCGGATGAAATGGATATAGATAGGATTAAAAAGATGCCCATACAATGGGTTTACGATGGCTTCTCGATGGGGACGCGGTTAACAAGATGACATCAAAGATTTGTGATTCTCTATATAAATCCTCGCAATTCAGACCTCAGTATTCATTCCCCTGATCGGATCAGAGGTCCATAGGAGGCCCAGGAAAGGAAGAAAAATTTAGAGGCACCTGAAGACAAGCTGGAACGGATTATTTATCAGAAGTCTCAGAATGACACCACAGCTGTATATTATAAGTGGCTGCGATCAGAACTCAAGAATCTGTCCACATAGTCATTTGAGGACTTTCAAGTTGATACTTTTCCCCTGATAAGGTCAGTGAAGCGCAAGGACACACATCAACAGCAAAGTTTACTCCACCAAGCAATCTGCACCTTCAAGCCACCTTTACACAGCCAATACTAAACCAGTAGCCAATGCACATGCAGCCGCAGCATCGACCAGTGCAAACATATCAACCCATGCAGCAGGTATATCCCATCCAACAGCAGATGCTACCACCCATGCAACAGATACCGCAGCTGGTTCAACAGCAAATGCAGCAGTCCTATCAACAGAAGATGCAGCAGCCCCTTCAACAGAAGATGTAAGAGCAGATACAAGCACTTCCACAGTCCCAGCGTGACATGCAATTCCAGAGCCCAACTACAAGCCGCCTATCTTCACCAGACCTGACAACTGTAACTACATTCCACAGCTTCATGCCGGCTACACCCATGGGTCCACTCTCAGAAGCGTCAGCAGACATAACCTTTGGGTCACTGATCCACACTTGCTATACACAGATGACAGCTACAGCCAGCTGAACACCCCCTAGCCAGTCTTGCTAGAGAAGAGTAAAGAGACCACCACAGAGGCTGTGACTGCATGGCCACCCAAGGTTCTTGCTACATGGTGGATTGCAGAATCCGAAATCTGTTGGCCAAAATCCCAAAGGCTTTTTCAAAACCCTTCTGCGGTTCAGCTGGTAGTTGAATACACGCTCATTTAGGTCCATGCTTCTGTGGGAGAAGGGTTTCATCATCCCAGTTTGGAGGGGGTAGGCATCACCACCCACGATGATGTACTCCACGTGAGGTCCATGGTCCACCAGTGATTCTGCTTGAGGAAAGCCAATAGTGGTATCCTCGATCTTTTGCCTCAGGTCACCGTAGATGAAGATCTGGCTATCAGAACTTAACCCAGATGTTAAACCAGATGAACTTATAGCCATGTCCACCATAGCTAGCAGGACCATGGAGTGGAAGCACTTGCAGTTGAAGTAATTGCTCCCCTCTCTTCTGTGACACCTGATTGGTATGTGTTTTCTGTGTATGGGGCCAAGAGTATGGGGTAGGGTCCCCCTCTTCCTGAAGCCCTGCTCTATCCCCAACCAGTCTTCGGGGCAGGTAGGGCAGGCAATGACCTCATCACAGTAGTGCCTGATTATGGCGTCACACATATCAAGAATAAACATGTTAATTGTTTATCTCCCAACCCTGAAAGCGAAATGAAGGGAGAAATAGCTGTTCTCTGTGGCCAGATGTCTCACTGCAATAGTAAACTTCAAGCGAGGGCTGAGAGGCCCTCACAGAAAGGTGGTATGCTTTTTAAGGTCTCGAGTTAACTGGCACTCAATTTCAGTGAATATCAGGAGGTATCTGGATGGAGTTGGTGAAAGAATGTCTCTGAACAGGGTGGATATGATGAATTGGGTAAATCACCAGATCATGATTTTTGCCAGATCAGGATCAAATCGCAAACCTAATTGGGGGAGACACCATGGAGATTTAAAGCCCTGTTATCACATTGGTGATTGGATTGCAAACCCATTGTAAACCTTTCACCGTGCCACCCGCCGAGCATCCTATCATAGGAAATTTTCCTGATTCCCAATTTTTCAGAATCGGTAGCAAGGTTTATGATATATTGCAGAAATGGGACAGCCCCAATCCTATTAACCAGATTTAAATCTTTTCAAATGTTGCTGACAGAGATAAAAGGTTTATGACTGGTATGCAATTCCAAGGTTCCCAATGGGTTTACGATCAAAAAGATGACTTTGAGACCAAATAGATTGTCTTACAATGCATACGACAGGTTTACAACAAGGTATACGAGTGCAAGATTAGATAAGAATCGGGAATAGTTTACAAGAATTTCAAACCATCCGAAATTATCGGGAACTGTGCGAATTCTAAGCTGACAGGTCTACGATTCTGCTGATGGTCCTGGTTCAGGTTTACACTGAAAAGGATGAAAAAGATTAGGTTCCCAATTCCCATAATTTTGCAACCAGGAGCAAGGTTTATGATATATTGCAGAAGTGGAACAGCCCTATAAGATTGACAATAAGATTAACTTTTTGACCTTTACAGTAATGGAAAGAATACAATGTGTACAGATAAGGTGTTATTTCAATTTATTTAGGGGTTTCACGTCCCTTTCAATGCTGTACAGGTCATATCACAACAGGTAGATTTATGGGCAGAGGAAACCAGTACATACAGTTGCTTAATGTTCTGTACTGTAAACTGTTGACCATTGGTTAACTTTCCCACATAGGGTCTGGGGGTTTGAGCCGCAGATCACAGAGGTGGGAGGTGAGTGTTACCAATCTGTCACCTTGGTTAGTACTAATGACAGGCTGACATCTCTGTGTGGGTTCGACTCCCACAACTGACAATGCTGAGGATCTGTCCGAATATAACACTGGTTGTTGAACGTAAAACACCAACTTGTTTAAAAACAAAGTTAGGAATTGTCTATTTTTTCTCAAAAAGCACCTCTCAGTCATATGGCTGGGATGCACTTAAATGTTTATACCATTCATTCAAATAAAACAGCAAATATACGAAAGCAATGAATAAAATCAAAATAATGTTTACAGGCAAACTCCTCGCAGTTCCCCGCACCTTACTGAAGCCTTATTTATTGGCAATACAGGTTAAAACTGCTTTAAGTGACCTCACAATGGTCAGAGAACATACTGATGTTTATTAGAGATTTATAAACATGTCACATGATAACGAATCCCGTGGTATAACGCACACATGCACAGTTTCACCCCCATTGTGAAAGATTTTCACTACACTAGAGTGGGGGAAACCCCTGCCGTGACGTCATGGGGGAAATCCAAGGATGTTGCAATACTGGATGTTTTGAAATAATACACCAAGTATTCACACAGAATGCTGCCACGTTATGGCTTTAAAATCAAGAACTGGTCCTTATAGGGCGGTGTGATTCAAGGGAATTTACTTCCTTACAAAGCACAGTTTCAGGATTTAAATGATGTTTTATCAAATTTATGAAGATAGAGGATATCAGTTTACAATTTCAGGTGTGTAACATGTCAGATACTGTACTAGTGTACCTTTATTTCTGTGTCTTGGCGACACGTTAACATTTGTTCTTTTGTAAATGTTCTAGCACAGGATTTTTTTTGATTGGCTTTGTAAAATGTTACTTTGTAAAAAATGTGTGTCGGGATTAATTGAAAGGATTTGTTACATGTAGTTTGTTACATATAATAATTTAGAATGAAGATGCGCACGCTGTGGTGTATTGCTTTGAACTGCTGATTAGAGTCAGTTTGTTGGCTTCCATTGCTGTCCTATGAATGACATTAGCCTGTTTAGGTACACAAGTACCCTTCTCTGCATAACCCGCAATATAAGAACAGGCACGTCTTACCTGGTCTGTACGAGTACATGATGAGAATGAAGCCCAGACCATTATGTCCTCGTATATGTAATGGCGGCAAATAATTTACTGAATATTTTAGTTCACCCAGCTCTTTATTGTTATAAATTCTATCTATAAGATCACCAACTTGGTTTTAAAAATGATAAATGTTGAGCCATGTAAACTCGAAAGGTGACAAATATTTTACATATTTTAAGTTTTTTCGCTCTCGTGGTTTTTGATTTCTTCATATTTCTGTTTCCAGGGTAATGATGGAGAAATCCGTTACACAGGAAGTTGCTGACACTGTTGCTGAGAGAAAGTCATCACCCCAAGATGTCTGCACTAAAGCCAAAAATGCTGATTTGTCAGCAGAACACGTCAAACAGGAAGTGGCAATTGTCCTTGAGATGAATCTAAAGCAAGATGAGGACTCGACTGATTTCCCAGGAAAGCGATGTACCAAGTGGAAGCTGTCAGTACTGATGTGTGTATTGGTTTTGTATGGACTCGTATTTCTGGGAATGTTAGACTTGTTTCCTCTCTATGTATATTATAAAGGCGTGAGAATTGACACGTGGCATTCTGTTCTGATTGTCGTGGTGAGTAGTGGCTTGTCATTCAGTGTTTTCTGTCTGTCTGTCTCCGCAGTGATAGATGTCATCTGGATACTCGGACTGTTTCAATATCTCTGGAACAAGATCCTGAAACTGTCGGACATAACTAGGTGGGATTACATCACTGATACCCTGATGACGGTCAACTTATGTCTGACCAATGGGGGACTGGTAGTGTTGTTAGTGTCTTCTTTTGTGTATCAGATCTTTATCCGCTACGATGCCCTGACATTGATGTATGAAGTGGACAATGGGCTGACAGAGTCATCCACACAGACGGTCTCTGAGTACATGGTTATCGCAGCATGCTGCATCGTCTTCAAGGCCTTGTTTTACACATTCATTGAATACTATAAGATATTAATGATTTGGTGTCATACACGTCTAGTCAAACGTCAGACACACAGGAAAGTGACAACAGTGAGGGCAAAAAGCCAGCCACTGGATGAGGTTAAAGAACAGAAGGATGCAGAAAAAGAACAGAACAAGGATGATGAAGCGATGATACAGGGCTGATAGTGGTGGCGTGTCCACCGCTTTTTGAGTGAAATGGTCAGATTGACAGTCAACGGTATCTTTTCTTAGTAGAAAACTAAAACACACCAGAACTTGCCTCCTTACCATCGTAACAGCCCCTCACTGGGTAGATGCTGTTTGTTGTTTTAACCTTGCTGTGACCAGACTTGTAATCTATTACAGACAGTCTGTGACTATTCCATTTGAATATGGAATATATATTACATATTAATAAAATCTGACAGCTTAAGGAATACTTTATACATCCGATTTCATTACCAATACTGCAGATTTTGTACAACTTTGGCACAACAAGAATAAAAGTCACAAACAGATCACTTGATATCAGCATGTTTTATAATTATTTAATGGATCCCATATGTATTCACTTTATGAGTTGTAAGGGTTGAAGCACTCATAAGAATTCCATGAGAAGAACTTAAGTGTTGTCAAATGGAATGACAGGTATATTCCTGTAAATTCTATGAGAAGCGTTGAAGTGCTGAAAAGATTTTACCGGTAAATGTTATTTGAGCATATTTTACTCATAACAATTCTTGTTAGATCTAAATTACTGTTGGGAATCGCGTCCAATTTTCATGGTTGATTATTCGTCCATTTTTCCAACCGATGATCAACCCCTAATCAATTATTTTACTCCATTGTTGTTAATTATTAAAGAAACACTTTCTGGGATAAAGTATAGGTCAGTCCGGTAAGAATAACAGTATTCTGACATTTAGAATCTACCAAAAGCACTCACTTCCTGTAAATATGGCGGTAGACATAAACAAATTCGAAATGCATGACAAATCTGTTGATTTATTAAGCAAAAATTTATAAAATGTATGGAAAATATGTGGATATTGAGATAAATCAGGAAAGGTAAGATTTAAGCTGAATAGTCGATCATTAGAAAATGTTAATCGAGCACACGTGTAATCGTCCACCCACTAATTTAAATATCTCTGGTTGTTTTAAGAAATACTTGAAGAGCAGTGTTTACAAACGGCTTTCACAGAACCAGATTGTTTTTAGAATCCATTTCAGAATGATTCAAAAGTGACATTTATGCATGAAAATAATAATTCGGGTAACATTAAATGTAATTTTGTGAAACATATAAGACATATCACAATGCTGTTATACTCCATAGAGGCCTGTGTGAGTGACTTTAATGTGTCACAGGTTCTTCTTATATTAGAAACTAGGTTTAATCTTCCAAATGGCAAGTCAGATAGCAAGACACGATAGTGTCTGAACATTTGATCAAATGGAGACAGTTAATGGAGCCTTAATTGTTAGAAGTCATATGTTTCAGCATATTCTTTGATGAATTATCTGAACATTACATTATTATTACTTATACATTGCTTATTACTAATTGTTACTAATTGTAATTACATTATAATTACTTATACATTACTAATTGATCTATTATTGTACTAGATTCTAAGTGATTATTTTTCTATGACCTGTTTGTCACTGGACGTATAAGCACCTCAGTACGGCCCCATCAGATTGATGTTTTACAATTCATGCAGTTCAATCAAACTGGGGTATCCACATAGCAAGGCAGATGTCATGAAAGCATGGCTATGATGCATGGACAACATGTTGGCAGACAAAATGTTTGTCAAATTGGAAGGATGGACTAGGTGCCAGTCAGTTTTAGGGGTGGACATGCCATTCTTATTAAATCATTTGAGATACTTAATCTTTGTTTTACAACTCATTGTATCCACCGGAGGCATCTGGTGGATACTTTGCTTTACCGTCCGTTGCGCGTAGAGAGATTTTCGTCTATAACGCTCTAAGAGGAAAACTACACCAGCTAGATTCACCAAATTTGCAGGATATCTTCTTTGGCGGTAAGCTTCCCTGGGACTGAAAATAACCTCATTCTGAAAAACAAGATGGCTGCCGCGGGCATTTCTTTGAAAATAATCTACATTTTTCTACTGGCTGTTTCTCATAGGTAGAAGGTTGAATCTCTTCATAGGTGATACATATCACAGATATATATGTCCTCTACAACCTTGCAGACATTTGACCTTGAACCTCTTAATTCAAGGTCATCCACGGAATGCCAAAGTAACCCACATAGCAGACTAGTGCCTATATCTCCCTTATTATTGGTCCTAGAGGTTTGCAATGTGAAACCAACCTGTAGGAAATAATGTGCTGCGAATCTTCTGATGTCAGATTTGACCTTGGACCCCTCTTTCAAGGTCAAACGAGGATAGCCAAACTTAAAACTGCTTATAACTCGCTTATTATTGGTGCTAGAGGTTTGGGATGGTAAAGCAACATATAGGAAATCATGGGCTGGGAAGCTTCTGGTGTGGTCAGATTTCACCTTGGGTCCCTCGTTCAAGGTCAAATGAGGATAGCCAAACTTAAATTGCTGATATCTCGCTTATTATTGGTCCTAGAGGTTTTAGATGGTAAACCAACCTATAGGAAATCATGGGCGGGGAATCTTTTGGTGTGGTCGAGTTTGACCTTAGACCCCTCGTTCAAGGTCAAATGAGGATAGCCAAACTTAAAAGTGCTTATAGCTCGCTTATTATTGGTCCTAGAGGTTTGGGATGGTAAACCAACATATATAATATCATTGGCTGGGAATCTTTTGGTGTGGACGGATTGGACCTTGGGCCCCTCCTTCAAGGTCAAACGAGGATAGCCAAAGTTAAAAGTGCTTATAACTCACTTATTATGGGTCCCAGAGCTTTGGGATGGTAAACCAACATATAGGAAATCATGGGCTGGGAAGCTTCCGGTGTGGTCGGATTTCACCTTGGGTCCCTCGTTCAAGGTCAAAAGAAGATAGCCAAGGTTAAAAGTGCTTATAAGTTGCTTATTTTTTTATTGGTCATAGAGGTTTGGGATGGTAAACCAACCTACAAGAAATCATGGTCTGGGAATCTTTTGGTTTGTTCAGATTTGACCTCGGACCCCTCCTTCAAGGTCAAAACAAGGATAGCCAAAGTTAAAAGTGTTTATAACTTGCATATTATTGGTCCTAGAGGTTGTTTGGGATGGTAAACCAACCTATATGAAATCATGAAATGGGAATCTTTTGGTGTGGTCAGATTTGACCTCGGACCCCTCCTTCAAGGTCAAAACAGGATAGCCAAACTTAAAAGTGCTTATAACTCGCTTATTATTGATGCTAGAGGTTAACAATGTGAAACCAACTCATACAAATTCTTGGGCTAGGAATCTTCTGATGTTAGATTTGACCTTTGGCGCCTCCTTCAAGGTCAAACAATGGTTCACTGGCTTTGGTGAGTTGTCTTTCTGGTGGATACAAATTTACATCGGTTCTCCGATCCGTAGGTCTAGTTTATGAGTATGACATAGAAACACCATTTTAATACAAAGTGCAATTCTGTAGGTACTATTAATGGAAATACAATGTATGTGTAGGCATGTGTCTCATGTTATGGAGGTTGCAATTGCTTTCCTGAGTAGTTTCTAAAGGGAAAAGTTCCAAAAGCCAGAATTCTTTATTCTCTTATAAAAAGCTACCACAGTAGTTTTCAAAGTAATGATTTATGCTTTATCACAAAATTATCGGAGTACTTTAAAATGTTAAAAGTATCCTTCATTACTTTAAAAAATTATTATTTTGTAAAAATATCCTTTAATCCCATTAGAAAATAAAAGGTAAAATCGTTAATTTGGCACTTTGTGATAAAATGCTTTATTTTATTTCTCACAGGAAAAACTTATATTTAAAACTGTGAAGTGTAAATCATTTTCCAACCATAACCCACTGATTTTTATGGAATAAAATTCTGATACTTTTTCATGTAACTGCACAATAGAAGTATTTTTAGTGATAACATCAGTATTTGTCCCAGCCTGGATTCCATGACTATAACGCCACATTACTTTGCTGTAAGTTTTGTGTTGCCAGGTCTGCTAATTTCTCATCATTTTACAGCACTTCAGTTCTGTACCAGCAGATTTGAATATACATACAACACATTCGTTGTGCCACCAGTTCACATTGGACTAGATGTGGCCATTAGTCACACTCACCCTGCAGACTAAGTGAAAAGCAGGAAACTGTTGTTTTTTTTTCACTTTTATAATCCTATATCTGCAGGAAATACATTATGATGACAAAGTATTGTTGCCTGATGATGTCATTTAGTGGGTAAAGGTTTTAAAGTGTCTTTCAGAAGTTGTGACCACATCAGTCACTCAGCTATCCTACATCTGATACTGAGGAGGATTGAAACCCAAGTCCACAAATCTGGCCGTTCAGGTGACATACCTTTAGCAAAAGTAACCGGTAAATTCCTAATGGTGGAAACTGTGGTACTGTTTATCGGAAGGTGGGTGGTTCTGTGAACACAGAATTACCAGCAGGAAGTCAGTTGAATGTGCGTAATCGCTTGTTATAATGTGCTTATAATGTCAAAAACCTAATGGATTAGTTTGAGTGATTCTGTTTGTGGGTTACAGGTTATCACTTATCAGACCCTTATCCTGGCTGATAACACTCAATTTTCCGTTTTACTTGAATTGTTAATACTTATATGATCGGGACTGTTTCATTGTTTTACATTGTTTTTGTGTTCGATCATCCAGACTATTTGCTGGCTGTCAATCAGCTCTCAGTAACATTGCATTTATAATTATAACTGGTTATTCGCGGGATCTCAATTGTTACTTTTGCTGTGTTGTTGAGGCCAAGTAGTTTACATTTTATTGTTGTGGTTATGTTATTTATTTACTCTGTTTTAAGGGTGTTTTGGGTGTTTTGTAAATACAAATATTGGGTGTCTTAGTACCACAGTTTTGTAGTCAGTGTACTCGATGGCTTCATTATGTAAACAAAGGTTTAAGTTGTAACCAATAAATACTTCCTGTAGTCACTTTGTGTATTGTTGGACCATTGTGTAGTGGATTTAACACTCGTCTCACACTGCTGAAGTGATGGGTTTAACTCTGACCCGAACTGGTACAAGTTCCATAGTATGTAGAATAGAATGGTCACCAAGTCATATGTACAGCATTCCTCCATCACACCAACACCCAGTCATGATATGCCCTATAAAATGTATTTCACCATGTGTTAAATCAATAATAGTCAGTTGATCTATAGATGGCTAATAGACTATGACCAATTCATATCCACAAGTCTGCCGACAATAGAAATGACAGGAGATTTTCCATTGTGTTTATATCTTGACCAGTAACCCTCTGTTCTGATTTAAAACTGATTTGTTGTAACAGCAATATGCTTTGACATACTGGAAATGGATTCTGACGTCACAGCCTTCCAAATGGGATGAAGATTCCACCATTGGGAGTTGGGAAGAAAAAGTGTTTTTTTAACAAAATAATCCAACACATTTGATAGTCTCTCATCTTGTGCCGACCTTTACAATGTTGTGTCCTAACATGTATGATCTGTGAAATATTAGTCCTGACTTCAAAGTTTCATGCACAAAGAACCACCACTTTGGTTACAGAGTGTGTTATTTCACGTTATTCTGTAATACCTTATCAAGTGAAATTTAAGGTAAGAGGATGAACAAAGATTGGGTGTTTCCATGAATGAGTTGATAACAATTGAGATTACCGATTGTTCAGACAATCATTACAGTGTCAGGGTGACATTGACTGGTAAAATACAGGTGATGCAGTCACTTCAGGTCAACACCTGTACTCCAACCTAACACTGTTCTTGTACTGGGAAGTGTATCCAAGCATTAGTCTGATAACACAGGTTTGGTACTAAATTAATTGAAGCTTTTCACCCTGTATATGGTCAGTCTCTCATTATTTCAGTCCCTGTTTACATTTGTGAGAATTTTGACATTTGTATGACATCCATGTAAACACAGGAATCATATTAGAGTTTGTATCCCATTCACTGTAATGTCATGTAGTATAGAGGTAAAAGTGCTGACATAATCTGAATGCTTTATATACTCACATAGATTCAAACCCAGCACCATGGCAGTGTGAATCTTGTCAGATTGTTCTGCATTCAATACTCGTTGTGTGTGAATAAAAACCCAAGGCCAGTGTAATAGTCTGCTCAGTGTCTTACTACTTCAGCTTTCTGCACAGAATGACACTTTAAGCAGCTGTCACATTCCTCCGTATTAACATTGTAGTAGGGCTTTGTTCTGTCAAGGTGTATGAATGTCTATATATATCACAAAGAGTGTAAATGTTACTTGCCGTTTCAAAACCTTTGGCCGTTTCGAGATCGCCATGGCTGTTTCGAAACGGCCATGGCCATTTTGATACCTTTTCAAGGTTTAGAAATGATAAATGATAGATTTGGCCATTTCGAAATGGCCAACTATTCCTCTTGGCCGTTTTGATACCTTACCAGTTTGACATTGGTGGACAGGTTTGTTCTGTTGCTTTTATAAAAGAGTAACAGTTGTAATACAATAAAACTTCTATATTTATTAGTGCATCCAAAAACATTTAACTACATACACTAACTGTATACCCAATTAATACATGATAAAGTTAATGACATTGACTGAAATAAAAATGATAAAAATTTTGTAAATATATTTGTGAAAAATAATACTAATACCAAATCATTACAATTGTCTGTCAGTATTAACTGAGTAAGATTATGTAAAGAAGGTGCCAAAAAGAAGGAAACCAGATAGCATTGAATAAAATTGTATGAAGCAAATGTATTCTAGCTCATCTACTATAATTCTTTGAAAAGTCAAACTATAAATCCCTCCTTTATTGATCTTCCTGTTATATGAATTTGTTTAACGTTTAATACTAGTCCCTTTTAAACAGCCCACTAATATTTAAGTAAAACAAATCAACATCAAAAGAGAACTGCGACAATAGGAATAAATCCAATTAAGCACTTTTGACAATCAATGGTAAACAAATCAACATCAGAGAGTTAATATTTATCATGGCTTCTTTATGGCTTATTAATTAATCTGGCAAGTTATAATTATAGAAAGTAGCTGAGTAGCCCCTGCTCAGGAAATGTTTTTACAATCAAAGAACAGATTTGAAGTTCACAGGTTAAGTTAAAGATCTCAAAGTCCAAGAAAATAAGAATTGACTTTGATGTAAATGATTAAATTTCTCAGAGTCCACATTAAAATAAATTACATTTTATACATATAAAAGCATATGCTATAAGAAAATTTAGAAATCAGGTGAAGTTTCTAAATGGCCAGGTTATTGATTTGGCCATTTTGAAACCAGGTTTTGAACTGGCCAGGCCGTTTCAAAACCAAGGAAGGTTTCAAAATGGCCAATAATTTGGTAAATAATTTGGCCATTTCGAAACAGCCAATGGCCGTTTAAAAATGGCCAGGGCTTTTGTAACAGCCGGGAAGATCAACATTCACAAAAAGCGCTTTAACCAAAGCTTTATACATGTTGTTCCAATTTTGTGGAATGGGTTGCCTGATGGTATTCAAACAGTGGTTTTCTGTACATTTCGGGTACAAATTGAAAATATTCCTCATCAGTAAAGCTTGCCCTCCATAACCCTCCTGTCTCCCTGGCATCTCTGCTCTCAGCCTCCTATGTCTCTGGATTCCCTTTCATGAAGTGCTTAAAAAGTACTCACTACATAAAGGCTAGGTACTGGGACGTTTTACAGCACATGACTATAGAGAGGAGTTCATCTGTTCTCTGTACAACATACACGTGCAATGTTCACACTTGTACACTAACAATGTAGAAAGCACTGAAGGTTAGGGGACTTTAGAGAGGTAATTTGAAAAGAGTGAGCTGAGACTTCCAGACATACACATAAATATTAAAATAAGATCATTCATTGGGGAGACAAGTGAAAACTTTACAAACATTTTGCACATTAGAGTAGGGCATTGCTCCAGAATCAAGGATATTGACCCGATCATGCCCAAATTTGAATCTGTTCTTGTAACAGTTTCAATGCTCCTAACAATTTCGTCACCATTCCTGCAGTAGTTATGGAGTTGTGCTGTAAACAAACAAGTAAACAGAATGAGCAATATATTTTGCAGAAATTTTGCAAAGTATATCACAAATGAAGATGACAGTATTATATGGGTGTGCAGTATTTTTTACGCTCTTCAATATTTTTTGGGTTTGGTGAACTTTGGCCTACTTTTGAGTGAGTAATAGCACTTTTACCTTATATAATTATATGACTTATAACTCTCAAACTATTGCATTTAGAGTATTTTGTTCCAATATGTTGTTCAGGTACTTTTTTGTGAACTGTGACATATTTAAGTTTCACACCTGTTGGTCAACGGCTACAGTAGTTTGGAAGTGTATCTCCATGGCTAAGTAAGTAATAGCTACTTTGTCAATTTTTAATGGTAACCATAATGAGTAAATGGCCTATATCTCCATAAGTATTGCAGCTACACAATTTCTCTCAAATAAGTTATTCATCTACTTTTTTGTGAACTGTGACATATTTAAGTTTCACACCTGTTGGTCAATGTACAAGTGAGTAATGGCTACTTTATTGCTACTTTTGGTGGAAATGTGAAAAAATCACAAATATCTCGAAAACTGTAAGAGATAGAGCGATTTCGAGCAAATTTTTGACCCACAGGGTAGTATCCTATGCAGAGGGGAAACATTTCAATTTTCGCCACTTTTCGTGGCCATGTTAGATTTCAGCGGAAAATAAAACATTAAAAATATCTCATAAACGGTAAGAGACAGAACGATTTTGAGCGAATTTTTGACCCACAGGGTAGTTTAGGAGTATCCTGTGCCAAAGGGAAAAATTTCAATTTTTGCCACTTTTGGCAGCCATCTTGGAATTAGCGGAAAGCGAAAAAGTGTGAATATCATGAAAACCATACGAGATAGAGCGATTTCAAGCGAATTTTTGACCCACAGGGTAGTGCAAGAGTATCCTATGCAAAGAGGAAAAATTTAAATTTCGCCACTTTTGGCAGTCATCTTTGATTTTTGCGGAAAATGAAAAAGTGTGAATATCTTGAAAACCGTACGAGGTAGAGCGATTTCGAGCGAATTTTTGAACTGCAGGGTAGTACAAGAGTATCCTATGCAAAGTGTAAAACTTTCAATTTTCGACACTTTTGGCGGCCAAGTGTGAATATCTCGAAAACCATAAGAGATAGAGCGATTTTGAGCGAATTGTTGACCCACAGGGTAGTACAAGAGTATCCTATGTAAAGGGGAAAAATTTCAATTTTATCTCGGAAAAAGTATTTCTTCCCCTTTAATGCTTGGTGGGAGATACACACCGCGACAGTGGTCTTGTTGTATAAATCTGAAGAGGGATGTTTTATTTTCATTATCCACCATTTTGTATGAATAAGTAAAATAAGTTCACATGTAAAGAATACAGGACAGTACATGATACATGTGTGGTCTGTCCATCCAGGTGTAACAGTCTCAGTCCCCACTCATAATGCACACCAGTAATACAAGGTCATCTGCTTAACTCCACCAAATCAATTCAATAGATCTGACCATCTCACGCACGTGGATGGATGAACCCGTAATGCCAGGAGATAGAGACAACAGAATGTATATATATTTATTTCTCAACATCCCTTATAAGAAATAAGAAACAAGTTCTCCTAGAACTGACCGTTATATTCTCCTTGGTGATCTTAATTTTCATCTGGATAAACATGACACCTGGACACTGAAATTTTATGATATCCTTGAGCAATTCAGTTTTACACAACTTGTCAATACACCCACACATATTCAGGGTCATATTTTGGATGCTCTATGTGTGAGGGATTCCTTCTCCTGGGCCATTAGTCCCAAAGTTGTTGGGGGACTATCAGACCACCAGGCAATCATATTCAGCTTTATCTTCCCTGTCAGAGAATCCTGTAAGTTTCAATGTGTTCCCATCCGTAAAATTCACAAGATAAATATTTCAGATTTTAGAATGGATATCCTGAAATCCCACGTCATTAGATGCCCATACAAAACTGCCAGTCTTCTCAGTCATCAATACTTTATAATACTTTGAGAAGCCTTCTTGACAAGCATACCCCAATCATGAAGAAAAATATACCGAGACATGTCGAGACTGGTTTCATGAACTGTGACATCCTCAAAGCAAAACGACTCAAGAGGAAATATGAGTGGGCATGGCGTCATGAAAACTCAGCCAGTAATCGTAGCCGATACCGGGCTGCAATCAACCACTATAATTTCCTGCTTGAGAAGTCCAAATGCAATCATTATTCCAACATTGTGGCTGAAAACCAAGGAAATCCCAAGGCTCTTTGGAACTGTTTCAAAAAGATCTTACACAGGTCCTCTGTTGCTGTTCTACCAGACTACACAAATAAAACCGACCTTGCGAACACTTTCTGTAAGTACTTCTATGACAAAATCCTCAAGATAAGATCCACACTGCAGTCATCAATACCATCTTCAGTTACTAGACCCAAACCCACTAAAAATACTCTGTCCTCTTTCACACCTGTGTCCGAGGAGAAACTACTCAAAATTCTAAAGTCCTCACCATCCAAATCATGTTACCTTGACCCAATTCCGACGTCACTGGTCAAGGAGTGTGCTGATATTCTTATCACTCCCATTACTAAAATTGTAAATTATTCAATCACCGAAGGTAGTTTCCCCAACTGTTTTAAGATGGCATATGTCACCCCCCTTCAAAAGAAGCTGAGCCTTGATAGAAATATCCTCAAAAACTACAGGCCGGTGTCAAACCTCAGCTTTATATCTAAACTTATTGAGAAGGTGGTGGCAAAGCAGCTAAATGAATTATTTCGCACGAGAGGCTCTTAAATGTCAACCAGTCTGCTTATAAGAGTTCCCACTCCACTAAAACCGCATTGTTGAAGATTCAAAATGATCTAGCTCTCTCAGTGGACTCAGGAAAGGCAGTGGCCCTAACATTATTAGACCTATTGGTGATACGATTGATCATCCTCTTTTATATGACTGGTTTGGTCTAGATGGTACTGTTTTGTCATGGATCAAATCATATCTTTCAAACCGTAAACAAAAAATTAAAATAGGTGATAGTTTCTCTGAGGCGGTAATTCTCCCTTTCAGAGTCCACCAAGGCTCTGTATTGGGTCCTCTCCTTTTCACCCTCTACACTAGTCCCCTCAGTCAAGTTATTTCAAAATTCAATGTTACTCATCACCTGTATGCTGATGACAACCAGATCTACCTAGCAGTTGACTCCAGGAATTTTGACTCTAGCATGGAAGAGCTGACCGAGTGTCTCAAGTCTGTACAGGAGTGGATGGACGGTGTCAAACTAAAACTAAACCCAGAAAAAACCGAATTTATCATTATAGGTCAAAAAGCCATCAGAGAGTCGCTTGCACCAAATTTCCCTGTTACACTCCTCCAAAACAATATCTCTCCGTCGGTGGAAGTAAAAAATGTGGGTGTTATTTTTGACTCAGACAACTCCTTTGACAATCATGTTGCCAAGGTTTGCACAGCATGTTACTATCATCTTCGTGATTTGCGACAAATTCGCAAATTCCTTGGAGTTGAGACAGCAATACTTCTGGCAAATGCTATGGTCAGTAGTCGTCTAGACTACTGTAACTTTTTACTCTATGGGGTAAGGAAGTCCAACATAGCCAAACTACAGAGGGTCCAGAATGCTCTTTGCCGCATCATCTTCAGACTTGACAAAATGAGTCATGTTACACCCTTTTTGAAAAAACTCCACTGGCTCCCAATTCAACATCGCATCCTGTTTAAGTATAATCTTTTGGTATTCAAGGCTATTAATCTTTCACAGCCCCCGTATCTTTCAGCTTTAATAAGATCGAGCAGTCTCACTCGCGCAACAGGCTATCTATCTCCTCAACCCACCCTAATAAGCACATAGGAAGCCGTGGCTTTGCAGTAGCTGCACCAGCTGAATGGAACAAGCTGCCACAGACTGTCAGATCTCAGCAAACAATAGATGGTTTCAGAAGCCAGCTAAAGACCTACTTGTTTAGGCTGGCATACCCCCCACCTTAGTTATACCCTGGCGGGCGCTTTGTAGATGTCGACCCATGCCTGTCCCTGGACTCTCCCTTCTTGGACTCAAGCGCATTAGAGGATTTGTATCAATTTTGCGCTATATAAATCCTATTATTATTATTATTATTATAAATCCTATTATTATTATTATTATTATTATTATAGCCCCTCCCCCAGTAATTAATATTAAGAATGTATAAAAGTGTGAAGATTACTCTCACATAATTAGAAAAGTAATTAGAAAACACTTGTTGAGCACAGCTCTCCCCCACGTTTCTGAAAATTACAGACTTTTTATATTTACAATACAATCGGGATCTCTCTCTGAAGTTATGGCCAGGTCACACTGTGGCGATGTTTAGTGGTGAATATGCGCGATCATGCAATTCGTGCTTGTTGGTAGCATATTCTTGGTCCATCTTCTTCACTGTTCTCCAACATTCTCCATGGATCGTCATCTGGCTACGACAGTTTCAAACTGTTCAAAACTATCCTCCACGCTTCGTCCATTTCTTTGCAATTCTTCACAGATGGTGGTAGATTCGTTGACTTTGTAGCACCCTCGTACCCCAATTCGCCACTTCATAGCAGGCTTCTTCATTGTTCTTCATTGTTCGCCAACCTTCCTTTGAAGATTGTCGGCTGAAAGACAAAGAACAAACAACGATATTCGCAACAGGGAAGCCATGCATCGTCGCCCCTGAAGAATATGCTACAAGGCCCCGGAGATATTCGTCGCTCCTCTCAGCCAATGAGAAGCGAATGTCGCAATAGTTCGTCGGTGATTGGCGAACTGACTACGCATGCGAAGAACTGTCTACCGATCAGCTACGACCTTCGTAGGTTGCGGCGAACTGGCTGGAGACTATAAAAGCAGGGCCCCGCAAACAATTGTCATCACTTGCGAATTTTTCTCCAATGCGTACACATCAACGAACTCTGGATAAATTTTTGGATATATTTCATACAAGAAATATGGTGAAGAGACCTGGACTTGGAAAGCGGAAGAGGGTCACTCTGCCTCCTGTTGAACATCGGAAGAGCCTGAACAGCCAGAACAGCCAGATGAACTGCCTGCCACTCAAGCTTCAGCATCAGAGCGAGGGGATACAGCCACTCAGGCCACCCAGCCGGACGACACAGATGACTTGGAAGAGGCAACCCAAGACAGCCAGACCCAGGGGAGGTTCAAGAAGAAGAGGCTGGTGAGGATGACAGATGGCCAAGAGGATGAGATGGCTGAGTGGCTCAAGAACCATCCGGAAAGGTATAACAAGGCCAAGAAGGAGTACAGGGACACGGACAGGAAGGAGGCTGCTTGGGCCACCCAGGCCAGGGCCATGGGCATGGAAGGTGAGTTAGACTAACCATTATGATTTAACCTTTTCATAGTTTCAGATAATAATTTAAATTGTGATGGAGGTACTACGTGTACAGTAATGTGTAAATGGACTTATGTTGAATGTTTACTTATTCTGTTAATTTATGTTATTTTGAATTGTACTCTGTCATTATATGATGTATTAGGCTTCACCCATTTGCAGATGACACCACAGATGTGAAGCAGTTTAAAACTTAATGTAACCCATTGTTACGTTGATAACCTGCCTAATGTGTCCGTGTCTCCGCTTCCTTTTTCAGCCATCGACCTGAAGATCTTGTTCAAAGGGATGAGGACAAGGTATGGCAATCTTACCTGCAAGAATCTTGGGGATGGGCCAAAGGAACACACAGACAGGGACACCTGGATCCTGAGGTCTTTAAGCTTCCTGGATGACCACATCTCCAGAGTCCCCTCCAGGCAGTCCTGCAATGTAAGTACATTCTCACAGTCTGACTCACCTGGATATCCTGATATTTTTGCTGCGTTGTGTATTCTTGACTTGTAAACAGTGACTACCTATGGATACAAGTTTGTAGCTGTAACACTAATGTTTTGCAAAAATCTGTAAAGTTTTCTGTAGTGACATAGAAGTTCATACTTCTTACTTCACAGTACCTACCTGAACTGTTTCTTGAACATATATACTACATGCTTACCATGTGTCTTTGTTTTACTGTACTTTCAGTTGAAACCAGCTTCCACCACAACTGCCTCTGCCTCTGCCGCAGCCACCTCAGCCTCTGCTACCTGCGCATCTGCTACCACCACTGCCTCTGTCATCACCTCATCGGCCTCTGCTACTTCTGCAACTGCCACCATGCCTTCACACCTATCCACCGACTTGGATCCTGCAGATGACCTTGTGGAGTCAGGATCACTGGGTGAACCCAGAGTGTGCAGCACTCCTCCTCCAGGTATCAGCCTCTCTGGGACTAGTGGCAGGAGAACCACAAGGAGAAGTGCCAGCACTGAGTCAGAGCTCCTGGAAAAGATGTGCGAGCAGAGCGACAACAGTGCCCAGATCTCTGACAGGCTGGACAGACTCTTGACATCTATGGAGGCACAGACCAATGACAGGACTGCTTGGGCTGGCTGGATGTCAAGCGCCATATTGAAGATCCACGAGGATCTCTGGCCCACATATCAGATGCGCAGTATGGACCTCCTCAACCAGACCATCAAGGAGTCCAAGCTACTTTCGGAGAGGGACATCCAGAGGCAGGAGCTTCATAGGCAGAAGCAGCTGGATGATAGGCAGAAGCAGCTGGACGACAGGCAGAAGCAGCTGGACAGTATGCAGCAGCAGATGAAGGTTCAGCAACAGCAGCTGCAGCAGCAACTTATGTTCGAGCAGACGCAGCAGCAGCATCAACAGTACACCATCACACAAATGCCTCCGCCACCCGCACCTGGGCCCGCAGCTCTAGCCTCCTCTACCCCTTTGCCTCAAGGGTCAGACACCCAGAGCCAGACCACTATCATTTTCCAGACACCATCGGGGGCCAGTACCTCTGGACAGTCAGTGGGCTCATCATCCAGCACTTCATCCACCAAGTTTGTTATCAGAGACACCGAGGGAAGGATAATAGGACTGTCAGACCTAAATTTGTCAGATTTAAATGCATCATTTGCAGGTATTCCTAGTGTGCCTTCAACACCCATGACACCTATGAGATTACTTAATCAGGATGATTCTCAAGGTTCTTAGGTTTAGTAATAACTTTGTCCCAATAAGTAAATGAAGTCTATAATAGTAATAATAGTAGGATTTATATAGCGCAAAATTGATACAAATCCTCTAATGCGCTTGAGTCCAAGAAGGGAGAGTCCAGGGACAGGCATGGGTCGACATCTAAAAAGCGCCCGCCAGGGTATAACTAAGGTGGGGGGTATGCCAGCCTAAACAAGTAGGTCTTTAGCTGGCTTCTGAAACCATCTATTGTTTGCTGAGATCTGACAGTCTGTGGCAGCTTGTTCCATTTGGCTGGTGCAGCTACTGCAAAGCCACGCCTTCCTATGTGCTTATTAGGGTGGGTTGAAGAGATAGATAGCCTGTTGCCACGAGTGAGACTGCTCGATCTTATTAAAGCTGAAAGATACGGGGGCTGTGAAAGATTTATAGCCTTGAATACCAAAAGGTTGTACTTAAACAGGATGCGATGTTGAATTGGGAGCCAGTGGAGTTTTTTCAAAAAGGGTGTAACATGACTCATTTTGTCAAGTCTGAAGATGATGCGACAAAGAGCATTCTGGACTCTCTGTAGTTTGGCTATGTTGGACTTGCTTACCCCATAGAGTAAAGAGTTACAGTAGTCTAGACGACTACTGACCATAGCGTTTGCCAGAAGTATTGCTGTCTCAACTCCAAGGACTTTGCGAATTTGTCGCAAATCACAAAGATGATAGTAACATGCTGTGCAAACCTTGGCAACATGATTGTCAAAGGAGTTGTCTGAGTCGAAAATAACACCCAGGTTTTTTACTTCCACTGACGGAGAGATATTGTTTTGGAGGAGTGGAACAGGAAAATTTGGTGCAAGTGACTCTCTGATGGCTTTTTGACCTATAATGATAAATTCGGTTTTTTCTGGGTTTAGTTTTAGTTTGACACCGTCCATCCATTCCTGTACAGACTTGAGACACTCGGTCAGCTCTTCCATGCTAGAGTCAAAATTCCTGGAGTCAACTGCTAGGTAGATCTGGGTGTCATCGGCATATAGGTGATGAGTAACATTGAATTTTGAAATAACTTGACTGAGGGGACTAGTGTAGAGGGTGAAAAGGAGAGGACCCAGTACAGAGCCTTGGGGGACTCTGAAAGGGAGAATTACCGCCTCAGAGAAACTATCACCTATTTTAATTTTTTGTTTACGGTTTGAAAGATACGATTTGATCCATGACAAAACAGTACCATCTAGACCAAACCAGTCATGCAAGCAGTCATATAAAAGAGAGTGATCAATCGTATCAAACACTGCTGATAGGTCTAATAATGTCAGGGCCACTGCCTTTCCTGAGTCCACTGAGAGAGCTATATCATTTTGAATCTTCAACAATGCGGTTTCAGTGGAGTGAGAACTCTTATAAGCAGACTGGTTGACATTTAAGAGCCCCTCGTGCAAAATAAATTCATTTAGCTGCTTTGCCACCACCTTCTCAATAAGTTTAGATATAAAGCTGAGGTTTGACACCGGCCTGTAGTTTTTGAGGATATTTCTATCAAGGCTCGGCTTCTTTTGAAGGGGGGTGACATATGCCATCTTAAAATAGTTGGGGAAACTACCTTCTGTGATTGAATAATTTACAATTTTAGTGATGGGGGTGATGAGAATATCAGCACACTCCTTGACCAGTGACGTCGGAATCGGGTCAAGGTCACATGATTTGGACGGTGAGGACTTTAGAATTTTGAGTCGTTCTTCCTCGAACACAGGTGTGAAAGAGGACAGAGTATTTTTAGTGCGCTTGGGTCTAGACATATAGACACTTAAGATGTAATTTAGGTGAGATGTAAAAAGTAATTATCACATAGGTGTAAAGTAATTTATTTGTGTAGTTTTGCTATGTTTGGCTCAAGTATTACTATGATTATTACTATTATAAACCAGGTTTCACTTTGACAGCTATTCTTGTGGGTAGTGTGTTAACCTTAGCTGTTGTTAATGGTATAGGTAACAAGTTTCACTTTAACAGCTGTTCTTGTCAGTTGTATGTTAACCTTAGCTGTGAGCTAATGTGTCTGCATTTCTTTATTCAAAAGTACATTTACTATGTTATTGTGATTTGTCATTTTTGACCTTGTTGGAATAGTAAATTGTTTATATGATTGCTTGTTTTTCTCATGTTTCAAAAACATTGGCATAATACTTGGAAGGTGTCACATCTTAACATGAAGGATCCAAAAAAAGTGGCCCAGTGGTTACCAAGATCTGTTGTGACCCAATATTAGTGGTTCACTATGGAAGTTTCACAGTTTCGAATGAAATGCAGAAATGTAATATAAACAAATTTTAACAGGTGGCCAATGTTAAAAGATGTTTATCTTCCATTTCTGGATTTCATTTTACTCTGATTCCAAAGCAGTCGGCGTTTCGTGACAGAGTTTCCACCTTGGAGCTGGTTAGATTTCTTAACTTTGCTTCAGTTATGGCCTCAATTGATTTTTGACCTTTGTTACCTTCTTGCCCCTGTGGTGGCTAAGTTGTGAACTGGTTTGTGTGACCCGTTACATGTTTGACCTGACTTTGTTTCAGACTTGACCTCTTTGACCCTAGTATCAAAATAATACATGTATGAAGTGCAATATGACAATAACTTTATTGCAATGCAAGAACATTGCAACTTTATTTCAACAAGTATATAACGCCCAATACAAAATATAACACAGATAATGATGCAGCACTGAATCATAAAAATAATTAACACAATACAGTCACTATTGAGAATTGTCCTTGGCATATGTGAAAATCTCAAATCATGTCTCTTTGCCACGCCGTGGCCCCAACTGGAGCATTATAATAATGCTTCAAATACAGTCTCTGTCTCTTGGCAACCTGTGTGTCCCTGTTGCCACCAGCCACATCCTCAATGTCCTGCAAACAAGCACCTTGCCTCCACTGTCCTGGGATAACTCTGTGGTTGTCATCCTCCTCATCACCCAGTCCCTTGTGGATACCTGGACACCTCAGTCTCATGATGTTGTGCAACATGCAACAGGCCAATACAATAGAGGTAACAGTCTCTGGATTCTGACTCATGGTGGTGAGGAGACAACCTGTTGGCCATGATGCCAAACGCATTTTCCACCACCCTTCTGGCACAAGACAGTCTGTAGTTATAGATCCTCTCCTCATCAGGAAGTCCTCTGGCACTAAACGGCTTCATGAACCAGGTCCTCAGAGAGAAGGCATCATCCTCAATGAGAAAATATGGCATATCACGGTCATCACCAGGCAATGGCTCTGCATCAGGTACATCTAAGGTGCCATCAATAATGCCTGAGCGCAAATCGCAGTCATTGAAGATCTGTGCATCAGAACTGGATCCATTGGTGCCAACATCCACCCAAAGGAACTTGTACTTGGCATCCACCAGAGCCAGAAGTATTATGGAATGGAAGCCCTTGTAGTTGAAATAGAGTGAGCCACCATTCTTAGGACACCTGATTGCCACATGCTTGCCATCTATAGCCCCCAGGGTGTGATGGAAATTCCATCTAGAAGAAAATTCTGCAGCAACCTGACTTCCTGAACCATGTGTCATATTTCTCAATTCTGGGCCCCACCCTCTGCAAGACCTCTCTGAACATGGCAGGGTCCATCCGGACAAAATTTCTGAAAGACACCACATCCTCAGCCTCCAGCTCCTTCATCAAACGATCATAGTGTCCATAGTCCAACCTCCTGGAGAGCCAGGGCTTCACCCAATACCTCCTGGGCCTTGGTCGACCCCTTCTCTGTCTATCAACCAGTATCTGTGCAATCACAATCTGATTCTGTACATTTAAACGATGAGCCTCATACAGTTGCTGCAATAATCTGAGTCTCTGTAGATCCATAGCCTTTGATGTACACTGTCCGACGTCTGATGATAAATGAAGTGAATCCAGATGATCCAGGCTGTTTATATAGGAACTGGCATTATCCACGAATTGGTCGTCACATCTTCTCAGCACGTTCTTCCTCCTCGTCGGGGGCTTGTCACAGCTCGCTCGGCCCTCCACCATGGTCTTGGCTCGGTGCAAGAACATCTCACGGAAATCGCAACACTTCGCATAAAATCGTACATACTTCATCGATGTTCTTCACAGAAACAATATGTTCTTGACTGAGTGATGAGAACATCCTACCAAGATCTTCCACAACATGAAGATGATGGTAGCCCATGGTAGCCGGATCGAAGTAATTCGTGGATTTTTCCAATTCCAACCATGTGACCACACTTTCCCACCCTTTCTGTGGCGAAGTACCACGATTTGTAATTCGCAGGAATTCTTCCTATTCGCCAGTTAATTCATAGTGGCCTCACCACAGTGTGACCTGGGCATTAATCAGAGTAATTACAAACACAAAGAATCAAGCAGACAGACAGACAGACACACCCAAACACACAACCTCAAGGTGGAGATAATTATATAAGATATATTCTTAAGTCTCGTTACTGCATAAAATTTAATTTCATCACCCAAGTAGACAAAATACACAAATTGGTTTATCTCTCCTGAACAAATGTTAACACCCGGACCAATGTGGAATGTTCTTGTTCTATTACATGTTATAAAATCCCCAAACTTTGTGAGTTGGTTTAATTAAGATATATGATATGTCTGTCAACTGTATAACAAGTAAATACACACACAAGTCAAATAAACCTTTCTACTTCCTGTCTTACAGATTCTTTGTTGAAAGCATTAAACTCACCAAATTTTCCCCATTGATTCAAGTACTTGAAATGATATAACTTCCTCAGGAAATTTTCAAAAAAAATCCACAAATATAAAACTATTTTTGACTTTATTTTAAGACATTTCAGGATAGAGTGACGGTAAAGGTTACATTTGTTATAAATCTTGTCAATTGATTGTAATGGCATCTTCCGGTTATAAGCTGTAAATCTATTCATCAAATCTGTACCACACAGACTGGTTATAGCACCGTGAATAAAATGCTTCTTTTATAAGCAAAGTCATTGCTTTTTATTTATTTATTTATTTAGTTACTTTCAGTATGTTGGTCAGTCAGTTTGTATGTCCATATGTATGTCCCTATGTATGTATATATGTTTGTTAGCACGTTCTAGGCCACAATTTTGAAGCTAGGTTTCTAATTTTTTCCCAATAATATTGTCAGGTGTTGGAATAGAGAAGGACCGAATTTCCACAAAATCGGTAGCACTTTAACATAGCTATGACCATTTAGCTACTCTGAGTAAATGACTTAAAACTCTGAAACTATTACATTTAGAGTGCTTCTGTTAAATATGTTGTTCAGGTACTTTATCTTTAGCTATAAGATGCTGCATAGTTTGGAGCTCTGTTGCATTAGCTAAGCGAGTAATAGCTACTTACTGATTTGTAGCACAATTTAAAAATGAGAATGTGTTCGATTTCTTTGAAAGTATCACACATAGTGACTTTCTTTGAATACATAATTTACTATGTTGGGGTAAGTTATGACATATTGAAGTTGCAGACCTGTAGCTCATTCCATAGCTGAGCAAAACTACTTTCAGGATGTCATTGTTGAGTAAATCGCTTGTAACTTTAAAACTTTTGCCTTTAGAGTATTTTGTTGAAATACGTTATTCAGCTACTTTTAAATCAGCTATAACATAATAAAATTACAGCCCTGTAGCTCATTCCATAGCTGAGTAATAGCTACTTTAAGGTTCTCACTGTTGAGTAAATCACTTGTAACTTTAAAACTATTGCATTTAGAGTATTTTGTTGAAATATGTTATTCACCTACTTTTACAGCAGCCATAACACAGTAAAATTCCAGAAGTGTAGCTCATTCCATAGCTGAGCAATAGCTACTTTGAGTTGGCCAAGTTTGGACCCAATGCAAAAGATGTGTAGTTAGAATCTTGTAATACAGCAAGTTATTAGTATATTGCTGCAAGATTTCGAAGTTACCACTCAGCTGCGGCCTGGGTGCTCGTTTGTTTATTTATTTTTTTGTAAAATCCAGTAACTTAAAATGTCTCCACTTTATCAATTTGAATCTTTTGAAACATCAAAAGCCAATGGTAGAACCCATCCGATCTGATTTGGAACCATAAACACCATTTTTAACCATATTGCAAGCTTTTATATCACAAAATAGTTCAGTATTTTTACTCCGCTAGCCGAGGTTATATAATCATTGGGTTCTGTCCATCTGTTTGTTAGTGAACAGCGTCAAATTTTCAGAGATTGTCCATATATGCCTAAGTAAGAAGAGATGATATTTTGTGGGTGTCAATGCCACCGCCACCAGTGTCGGGGCCACCTTAAAGTCGAAAATTAGGTTTTTATCCCATAACTTGCACTGTGGCTCATTTTGGTCTATCAAACCTGGTGTATATGTACACAGTATCAGAAATATGTAATCTGGCTTTATGGTTACCTTAAATGTTCCATTTCATCAATTTATTGTGTGCGCTGGTCACCCGTTGGATATTTCTATTATCTTCTGACATTTAATTTTTGAACATTTAATGTGTTAAGGTCACATTAAACTCAAAAATGGGTTATTCCTCAGAAAGTTGTGGAGGAATTTTGCTTGAATTGTCATATAATGCTAACATTTCATAAGTAAAAAGTGATGACATTTTGGAGGTGCAAATACCACTGCCGCCGATGCTAAGGCCACCTTAAATTCGAAAAATGAAGATATGCCATTATGCCCCTTTGGCCTGGCGGAGGCTGCACTCTTTGAGTGGTTTTTTACATAATTAATTACTCATAAAAAATGCCATTTATCTTCAAAACCATGTTAGCTGTCCTTTTCTGATTGATACATTCTGCAACTGGCCACAGGTGAGTCCTTTGTCTATTTGAATTCTTTTTTCTTCAGACCCTAACTGATGGTAGGTTTGTGAATGGCTGTTGTAGAAATTTATGGAATGTTGTACAATTTCTGTTCCATTATTTTTACAGATCATGTTTATACATTTATTTATTTATTTGCCTATTTATTTATTTATTTATTTACAACACCGCTGCGCCAGCCATTTTTTCTCACAGCTGACAATTAACATATTCATGAGGTTATTTGTAGAAATTCCCTCTTCTGGAATAAAACACGTCAATATCCCCAGGCGATCAATAGCTGCTCAATACAGGCATATTGAACAGGTCTGTCCTTGTTTGACTGACTTAATGGAATGGAAGAATCCTATAAGAACACAATGGCAGTATTGGTAGGATCTGGTGGGTCTGCATTGAATGGAAGCTTTTATTAAAAATACCACACACACACGAGTTATGATCTGTGTAAGCGGAAACTCACTAAAAACTCAACATATTAAGCAGCAGTGTATGTGTGTGTGTGGATAACTATCAGATAGCTATGTGTATGCTACTGATGGACTGATGAAATGTTGGAGTATTGAGCAATAGCAATCCCACATTGCTTCAGTCAGTGTTTTATATGAGGATATACAGGACAACCCATGTTTTGTGAAACAGTTTGAAATAAGATGACACTGGAAACAAAATCAAATATAGACTCCAGTGGACATTTGCAATACACTGTTTCCTATCCATTGTGTAACCGAAAATATCTTGAAAAGGGTGATTGTATGCGTTATACTCGCAAAGATTGATAGGATGTGGGAGATAAGGAGCAATGGTAAGACATTCACACCGTACAGATAAGACTGTACAGATAAAACTGTCACACCTCAAGTGTTTTATCAATAAAACCACGCGTGGTTATTTGTCTAGTTTCATATTCCCCAAATGGGGAGGGGATGTGCTGATTTAACTTCATAAGAGATTTCCATAGCACACACGTGAAAGTTTTTGTGAATTTTTTCATTATTTATTATGTTACTACTAAGTCTTTTTATAATCACTTCAGCCTTACAGTGACATCACTATTTACACTTGTACACATACTGTTGATTTTTATCTTCTTTTTGCAGATTTGTAGTTTCACTGATATTCTCGACACCTATTTCTCTACTTGGAAAATATCAAGATTCGTGCTTGGAATGAATAAAAAGTCAGAGTTCACACCTTGCAACGATACAATCGATCAGCAGTAACAACTCAGTACTTGTGGCAATTAATTCGAACACTGTGTAAACAATGGATTAACTTGTATACTTTGTTACAAAGCACAGCTCGACTGGAATATTTAGATATCTGAAATAGATTCACACTTCCACTGGGTGTGTTCAGTTATCAGGATACGGATTCACACTTCTACTGACTGTATTCAGTTATCAGGACACAGATTCACACTTCCACTGACTGTATTCAGTTATCAGGACACAGATTCACACTTCTACTGATTGTATTCAGTTATCAGGACACAGATTCACACTTCCACTGACTGTATTCAGTTATCAGGGTATAGATTTACACTTCTACTTGGTGCATTCAGTTATCAGGTTACAGCTTCTACTGATACTGAAGTTTACTTATTAACCACTCAACATGGAGCGCTTACTGACCACATTAGTGGGTACACAGGACAGTCGACTTGGCGGGGGGGACAGCTTTACTGACCGACTGAGCTGCCGCTTCACTGTGTTTCTGCTGGGAATCCTTGCATTAGTACTGACCACAGTCCAATGGTTAGGAGAGGTGCCCATAGCTTGTTGGTGTCCATCCCACTTCACAGAGAGCCATGTAGAGTTTACTAACAGGGTGAGTAAGTGAGTGAGTGAGTGATATTGTCAGATTTTATGCCTACAAGTTATGTTTGCATTAGTCTAGTGGTGTAATATATGTTCTGTAAGTGACACAGATAAATATACAGTTGATAATGGATACACCCGGTATATTGTACAAACATGAGTTGTTTCTGTTTTACATTCTACTTTGTTATCACCTGACATTTAGTCACGTCCCGTAGTTCTGTATCCTTTCCCTCACATTTGTTATTATCATGTATCACTTGTTGCCCACAAACAGGTGTGTTGGACTCAGAATACCTACTTCCTGCCAATCACTGAGGAACGCATTCCTAAGGACAAGTCACGTAAAGCCTACATCAGCTACTACCAGTGGGTGGCCCTCGTACTGCTCTGTCAGGCTATCATGTTCTACACCCCTCGGCCTTTGTGGCAAATTGTCAGCAAGAAATCTGGGATATCTGTCAGTACAATAACTGGTAAGTGTAATATATCTGTCAGTACAATAACTGGTAAGTGTAATATATCTGTCAGTACAATAACTGGTTAGTGTAATATATCTGTCAGTACAATAACTGGTAAGTGTAATATATCTGTCAGTACAATAACTGGTTAGTGTAATATATCTGTCAGTACAATAACTGGTAAGTGTAATATATCTGTCAGTACAATAACTGGTTAGTGTAATATATCTGTCAGTACAATAACTGGTAAGTGTAATATATCTGTCAGTACAATAACTGGTTAGTGTAATATATCTGTCAGTACAATAACTGGTTAGTGTAATATATCTGTCAGTACAATAACTGGTAAGTGTAATATATCTGTCAGTACAATAACTGGTAAGTGCAATATATCTGTCAGTACAATAACTGGTAAGTGTAATATATCTGGGTAAGTGTAATATATCTGTCAGTATATTTCTTGTAAGTGTAATGTATGTCCAGTGTATCTTACTTTTCTGCATCTGTTTTTTTAACTTTGCCAGACGCCTGCATCCAGTACCAGAAGAGTGTGGACCCTGATACCAGAGACAAGGTCATGAGGTACATGGTCAAACACCTGGGCAGGTTCCTGGTGGAGCTCTCCAGGTACATATACACATAAAATAGGTCCAGGGTACCAAAATATGTCGTAATCATGTCAGTGAAGGTGTTAGTGCTTGAGTTATATATACCATTCAACTAACATCCTGTGTAGACAAAGTTATTGACCTTTTTATTTTACACCAATTATTTTTGTATCATGACAAAAATATTTTATAAATGTAATGGTTTATATAAATTAGTAAATCTATACTCTTTATTATTATTCATATTTTGTAGGAAGCAGTTGATGGCCAACAGATGTAAGCGCTTTTTTTACATGTTTTACGGTAACTACCTCATTGCTATGTACTTGGTCATCAAGCTGGTCTACTTAGCGAATGTGAGCGCGCAGTTAGTGCTGATGAACAAGTTCCTGGGTACAGACTACCACATGTATGGCTTCAGGGTGGGTACATGTCTTCTGTGTAACAACTCATCCATTACAACAGTTGAAGTATTGAAAGAATTCACAATGAATTAATTTACATTTGTGTATGTTTAACACTTTGAGAACTTTGCTTATGTTTAAAACTTTGACCATTACAAATATAAATATATAAAATCTCCATCTTTCCATGTTCCTGGATATATGTGTGTGTTTTTCACTTGGTCTGCTGGACTTGCACTTGCAATCTGCAGTTTGTAGAGATTTAGGTCTATAGAATTGATGATTCTAAACATCAGTAAAATAACAGAGTACAATAATCAATCAAATGTCTTCTACAAATCCGAACTTTGGCAGTCACCACTGATGATTTATAACTGTTATGTCTTGTTAACTTAATATAACCAGGTAACGGTTTAATTATTGAATCTAACACTCAGTTTTCTTTAATGTCGTTTACTGACCATACCAGTAAAGGAAGAAATGACATGTTTAAAAATAAGCCTGTTTTTTTCTAGGTTTTGGGTAAGATGGCTGCCGGGGAGAGTTGGAGCACGTCAGATCGTTTTCCGCGTGTGACACTGTGCGATGTTCAGATCCGGACACCTGGCAACATCCACAACTACACAATCCAGTGCTCACTGCCTCTCAACCTCTTCAATGAGAAGATTTACATCTTCATCTGGTTCTGGTTTGCCATTGTATTCATCGCCACTGCTGGGAGTTTTTTTATCTGGCTCATCGCCCTGGGTTACATGCCAGGTCAGGTGACCTTTATCAAAAACAGGCTGATTGCACTGAACAAATACTCCAACGAGGATGAGAACATGGCCAGTAAGTTTGTGAGGATATTTCTCAGAAGAGATGGCTTGATGATTATTAGGCTTGTGACTAAGAACTCGAGCGACGTGGTGGCAGCAGAGTTAATATGCGGTTTGTTCGATCACTTCAAAGACAATCGTAATGTCATACAGAAACTGAACAGTCGGGATGAGTACAGAGCCAAAAAGAAAGAAATCAAATCCCTGATACAGCAGCAACTGAGTAGAGATGTGGAGCTGAGCTGACACAAAAACTAGGTCAGGAGAACTGGGTCAAATAATCTGTACCTCAGAGCAAGCCCTGATCAGACGTGTTCTACAGTATGTATAAAGCGACACGAGACTGCGTTAGTAGTGTAGCTTTGTTACACGATGAAAGGCTTTTTATAAATATTGATCCAGCAATTTATCATTTTTTCACATTTTAAAATTTAAACAAATTATTTATGCAGTGATATTCCAATGTTATGCATTTAGCACATCACTTAAGCTTACGTACCTGCCTGTTATTTTGATATTCAAGAGAAATAGTGAGTAAATATTGCAAAGAACAGACATAATGGTGATCGTTTCAGATATTCCTGTCTGTCAAATAGTGATGATAATTGTCACAGAGTGGAGCCTTAGCTTTAGTTAATATTTATTACTCAAAGTTGTTTAGATATAGACAATTATTGGACCTTTGTATTTCTCATAAAATGATTTGTCTCCGATTTGTGAGATTGTAGATTTTATAAGCATTCTGTGTATCCATTTCTAATTATAGTGAACCTAATTAAAAACAAATAGTTTTTACCCCTCATCCCCTAAGGGCTGTCGGGGTATTGTTTTCACCCATGGTGTCCGGATAGGCGGTCGGGTGGGCCGGTCGGCGGCGGGAAAAAGATTGTCCGGGCTATATCTCGGAAACCGTAAGGTGTAGGAAGTTGATACTTGGTAGGGACATTGGTTAGGGGGTGTAGGTGTGCAACGTCATGGTGTGACCTTGATTTGACCTTTGACCTTGCCATAGTGACCTTGACCTATAAAATCTTGTCCGGGCTATATCTCGGAAACCGTAAGGTGTAGGAAGTTGATACTTGGTAGGGACATTGGTTAGGGGTTGTAGGTGTGCAGCATCATGGTGTGACCTTGATTTGACCTTTAACCTTGTTGTAGTGACCTTGACCTTTGGGTCTCTCTTTTGATGCAGATGAAGCACTGTTAAAGTCATATTACAATTTATTAAGAATTTTACTTTTACAACTTCCCATTGTAACAGATGGAATTTCATCAAGTGAGCCACAGATTTTGCTCCAACACCACACATAAGCATTCATTGTATCCACCGGATAGCATCCAGTGGATGCTATGGATTTCGCTTTGTTACGCTGCTGCCACAGTGTGTAGACAGATTTCACCGTTACCGCTCTAACGAAAAAAATATTATAGCTAGCCTTCTCAAATTTGCAGGATATATTCATAACCATAAATTCTTGGGAATATTTTTAGCCTCATTTTGAAAAACAAGATGGCCACCATGGGCGTTTTTTGACTTTCAGCAAGGACTTTTGGTGGCCCTCTAGAGCAAAGGGTATTATAGGTAGAGATCTCAAATTTGCAGGGTATGTTCGTCATTACACAAAACAAGGTGGCCGCCACGGGTGTTTCTTTGTCAGTCATAAAAAGTGCTTATATCTCCATCATTGTTGGTCCTAGAGTTTTGGGATGGTAAACCAACCTATAGGAAATCATGGGCTGGGAATCTTTTGGTGTGGTCTGATTTGACCTTGGATCCCTTGTTCATGGTCAAACGAGGATAGCCAAACTTAAAAGTGCTTATAACTTGCTTATTATTGGTCGTACAGGTTTGGGATGGTAAACCAACTTATAGGAAATCATGGGCTGGGAATCTTCTGGTGTGGTCAGATTTGACCTTGGACCCCTCCTTCAAGGTCAAGCGAGGATAGCCAAACTTAAAAGTGCTTGTAACTCGCTTATTTTTGGTCCTAGAGGTTTGGGATGGTAAACCAACCTATAGGAAATCATGGGCTGGGAATCTTTTGGTGTGGTCAGATTTGATCTTGGACCCCTCCTTCAAGGTCAAACGAGGATAGCCAAACTTAAAAGTGCTTATAACGCGCTTATTATTGGTGCTAGAGGTTTGGGATGGTAAACCAACGTATAGGAAATCATGGGCTGGGAATCTTTTGGTGTGGACGGATTTGACCTTGGTCCCCTCCTTCAAGGTCAAACAAGGATAGCCAAACTTAAAAGTGCTTATAACTCGCTTATTATTGGTCCTAGAGGTTTGGGATGGTAAACTAACCTACAGGAAATCATGGGCTGGGAATCTTTTGGTGTGGTCAGATTTGATCTTGAGCCACTCCTTGTTCATGGTCAAACGAGGATAGCCAAACTTAAAAGTGCTTATAACTTGCTTATTATTGGTCGTACAGGTTTGGGATGGTAAACCAACTTATAGGAAATCATGGGCTGGGAATCTTCTGGTGTGGTCAGATTTGATCTTGGACCCCTCCTTCAAGGTCAAACGAGGATAGCCAAACTTAAAAGTGCTTATAACTCGCTTATTTTTGGTTCTAGAGGTTTGGAATGGTAAACCAACCTATAGGAAATCATGGGCTGGGAATCTTTTGGTGTGGTCAGATTTGACCTTGTACCCCTCCTTCAAGGTTAAGTGAGGATAGCCAAACTTAAAAGTACTTATAACTCGCTTATTATTGGTCCTAGAGGTTTGGGATGGTAAACCAACCTATAGGAAATCATGGGCTAAGAATCTTTAGATGTGGTCAGATTTGGCCCCTCCTTGAAGGTCAAACGACAATAGCCAAACTTAAAAGTGCTGATAACTTGCTTATTATTGGTCCTAGAGGTTTGCAATATGAAACCAACTTAGAGGAGGTCATGGGCTGGGAATCTTCTGATGTTTTCAGATTTGATCTTGGGCCCGTCTCAAGGTGAAACGATGGTTCACTGGCTTTGGTGAGTTGTCTTTTCGGTGGATACAAATTTGCATCGGTTCTCCGATGCATAGGTCTAGTTGAATGTATTACCACTTCTGTATGCATGGTAATATTCAAAACATCCAAACCATAATTCGGCCATGCCAGATGTAGATAAAGAGTGTCGTAATGTTTAGTTTACTGATTAATGCTGTCATCTTGTTATTGAATTGTCTTGTTTTAATACTTCATCTTTACATGCATTATCTTTCTCTTAGACATTATTTTCTCTATGTAAACATTGTTTGGACCTTTATATAACTGATAGTGCTCTGAAAGTATCCTGAAATTTGTACTGATACAGTACTTCTATATCTCATGGTGTTAAAAAGATTTCCATAGGCTGTGGGATACGGGCGTCTCTGATGCTATTTTTACATTATGAACTCAATATACTCAGATAATTCACAATTATGGAGCATTTCAATCAGAAAACGCATGCTGTGGTAAATATGTCATAAAACTGTGTACATTATACCCAGTGGGCTAACTGCTAAAAATTATCTCTTAGAAATTGAACATGGAGTCACTAAGCTGATGGATTATTTTTATTTGTTTCGTGCGGTTTGATAGAGACACAGGTTGCATTATCCAAATACTTCTCAAATGGTTTAGTTTCATTTCATTTATTTCCTCGTGTAAGTCAACTTGAAATGGAAACCTGATATATTGTGTGTTATTGTTGATGTAAATATGAAAAGCTATACCCGACACTTTCAGACGTCAGCCTGATGTGATGAACATTGTTTTAGTAATTGTATTATTATCTGGCAGCTGTACATATTGTCACATGACACATTAATTTTACAGAGAACTGAGTATTACTGATATGTAGCAATAATGATGGTGGTAAAATGTCAATCACAGGAATACATATATAGTATACTGTGTGAGTGTGGGTACAATCAAGTGTTGTTAGACAAGACTTGTTATTGATTGTAACATAACACACACTGCCACAAAGCCAGGAGTGAAATCATTACATGGACGTGCACACTTTCTGTTTGACACAATCATGACTTCATACCTATGTTTAGAGACGTTACAGAATGTGGGATTTTCCATTTGTTCAGAGGGTTGTTGAGATTTTCACCCTCTTTGGGGTTGCTGAATGTATGATTTTCCAGTGACGATATCTTATCACACAATATTCACAAATTCCAGCTGAGAACTGTTCTTATTTTGCCTGATATGTTTACACAATGTTTACTTGTATTTGTCACATGATCAAACCACTAATCAAAGTGAAAGTGAATAAAGTATTATTTATACGTTGCATGATTGTATTAACATCCATGATATAGCTGATGTCAGTTTACATCTGTAAATAATAAGATAACCCACTTTTACTGATGATGTCACTGACTTGTGTTTTAACACACACATACAAGGACCTGAGTCATGTAAAGCTTATCAGGTGTCACACACATGATGTCTGAAGTCTCACTTGTGTGGGTTTGAATCCAAGTCATTACAAGATCTGTTAATACACAGACTTCAAATCATCTTTTTCATTAAAGGATGTCACACAAAGCTTTAAATTTGTTCAGTAGAAATAAAATGACAAAAGTCTGCTTTGTACAGCTAACACAATCACAAGTTTGGAGAGACTTAAATGTATGATCTACAGAATGCTCAGTCAGCTCGATAACATTATAGGACTTAATTCTTATGGCCACAAATCCCGAGTTACAAGAAACTCTCTTTCCCCAATATCTGAATTACCTGAGCAGAACAGTGGGATTTCAGCTTGCAACATCTTATACAACAACCAGTCATCACTAAGACTGTTCCCATTGACCCGTACTTGTCAAACAGCAGGAAATCTGTAACTACATATATCCTGCAAAACACTCCATTATGTGAACAGTCAGGGTGACAGAGATTGTGTGAATGTGAGAATATTTCTAACTGGTGCGGAGGTCTCTGGTGTGCTGGACCTTCATATGTTTATCATCAGGGACAAATGGCCTAGAGAATGCCAATGTTGGACTGAAAGGAATCCAAAGAGAACACAACCACAAGTTTCTGTATACATTGACTGGATACACCGTGAAATCTGATTCCACAGCCAACAAACTGAAAACAATAGAAATCAGGTCACAAGTCACATGACCATATAATCAACGTCTTGACCATATTTTATATCAAAATTTTGTTAGCAATGTTAACAAAACCATCTGGAATATTTTTCATGTGAAATGAGTAAAAGCTCATGTTTAAGGACATGTTGCCTAAATCTTATAACTGGCGAGAACCCTGTATTGTGACGTCACAAGTTGGCTCACTAGATGACACACAACATACAATATAATGTATTCTGCTTAGTGATCCCAACAAGTTTAAAGCTGAACACATTTTTAGCTTCCTGTTTGGGCTGATTTATGGCTGTGCCAAATTTCTGTCACAATAGCAGTTTTTCCCACATTTTCCGATTAGTGACACAGTTTAATAGTCTGCAAAATCCTTGTAAATTGCAGGCACGGATAGTTGTACGGACAGTCAAACATAGAAAAGTATATCTGCTATGACATATCTGTCCACAAATCTGTCTACCCCTGTACATAGAGAATGACTTGACTGTAACTTTATCAAATGAAAACAACATGTACACAATAATATTGTCACCAATAATCTGTCATAACAAGCCTGTCTCAGGGTTATCAGGGAAATATTCTTTACCTATTTGCCTTTGCTTGCTGTTTTGTTACTTTTAACCATAAAACACCATGTACATCAACACAAATTTGTGGGCAAAACTCCACACATTCTGTGACCTCATGTTGTCTGTGTCAGTCTTACATGGACCAGCACTTGTTAGGGCACAAAGATGGCTGACAAATGGGAAGAAATTTTACTGTCCTCTGTTATAGCATTTTACTACATTTAACCATGGCGCTGATACACGATCACTATTTTACACTTGTTTATACAGTATTGTCTTCTGCTATATATTTTAAATGTCGCATTGTTGTTACTTATTTGTGAGGTCAACAAGTAACCTTGAACTCTGCCACTAAACAACATGTGAGAGAAAAGTGTGTGTTTTAGTGGCAGAAAGTCAGTGCAAGTTGAGATAGGTGTTTAACTGCCAAGTCGTACGACACAGAAAATCAGTGTTAGATGAGATGGGTATGGAATCAAAAATAGTATAGTGGTAGAAAGTCAGTGTGAGTTAATACAGGCGTTGAATTGACCATCAAGTTAAAATGATATCAAGGGATGTTTCAATCTACCATAGAAAACACTATGCACGCTATAAATCTGGCTGATAAATCTGCATAGATTTGTGTGATTTTAACAACAATGTGTCTCCAATACTCTGAACTCTGTTATTTGTGACAATCCACCTAATGAATGACAACTGAAGGTCAAATATTTGCCCTAATCAGAGTTTTAATGGCCGTTTTGAGTGCTGACATATGGCTTGGTCTCTGATGAAAAGAAGTGTGGTGTGTGTGTGTGTGTGTGTGGGGGGGGGGGGGGGGGGCTCTCTATGTGCCAATTAATACATTATCCAGAGGTTATGAATAGAAGAAATCTCTGCAACCTGAAGCTTGTATGAGCGAGACATTCGCAATCTTATTGAATGTGTAGATTTATTGCACCATAAATACATGGAAGGAATATTTGATATGAAAACTCATACATAATCACAACAGGGATTGTCTGAACCCACAGGTGGAATTCATTCAGTGAGGGTTTGGTGTACAAATAATCTGACAATAAAACTAACCCATGGATTAATAAGTAAAACTATCCAACCAATTACTTGATACATGAGAAATCTGTGTACCAGTAACTATGTGTCCATGAACAGTGTTCTGAATACCTGACAGCGTACACTGGTATGTATTGACCTGTAATCTTATGCTACAGTCACATTTATATTACATAGGAAACCACATTATTACTCGGTTTGAAAATATGTGTTTAAAGTGAGATCTCTTGGTATGTGTAAACAAACATATGTGTTTGCATTCTTTCAATATTAAACATGCAGAACCGTTCATCAATGACATTGCCCAATAATTGTGTCAGCTCTGTCAAACAAGATCAGAGCTACATCAGAGATGACAAATCGGAGAACTGTGAAGCCAGCTTTAAGCTCTATGTTTGACATATTTGACAGAGTCTAAAGCAGTGTTGATTAAATGTGGTTATTGATACTAAAAAGTGCAGACTTTTCTAAGATTCTGTGTGGATTGAGTGAAGCACTCCAATGCCACATGTCCACCCATCTGTCACCTTGTTGGGCTGTTCACACAGGTACAGAGCAAGGTCACGTGTCATGGAGGAAGTACTTGCTTGGAAAGTTAGCTTCTGATTAATTGATAGCTACAATCCAATCAATATGAAATGAAGACTCGTTATCAGTGACGTCACTGGATATTTATTGTTCTAAAAATAGCATTATTGAAAGCAAAAAGATTGTAAGTCGAGTTTATCAATGGTGCAGTTGAAACCAGTTTCTTAGGAAGTGTATTAAAAGGTTAAAACAAGTAAAATATGATGGCAGAGAAGTAATTTGTATAGGTAGCTGTGAGAGTGATCACTATCTATTTGTGATTATTTGACATTCTAGCTCCTCAGAGTGGAAGTTGTTGATTTTGCATTTTAAAGGATGAGTTTATACAAATGAGACATTATATAAATAAAGAATAAAGAAAATGAAATCTTGGAACTGTGGGTGTAGTATGTGGGTGTTGAAGAGAACAGAACTTATATAAATGATTCAAGGAGTCAATGATTTGTGATTAAATGACTCATATACTGTACATACACATTCTCACTCTCAAATATCACTGCTATTTGACCCCGATGACCTCTGCGATGGTTTGGCCACTGTCACCATGTGATCAAATGTCATACTCTGAGTTCCAGTATAGGACAGTTCATTGATACGACTTACCCGTTGCAATACCATGGAGCGTCTGGTAGCCAGTCTGGTTGGACAGCAAGACAGTCGGCTGGGTGGTGGGGATACATTCGTGGACCGTCTGAGTTGTGTGTACACTGTCTTTGTATTGAGTATTTTTGCGATCGGAGTGACAACGAAACAGTGGCTGGGTGATGTCCCCATCTCATGCTGGTGTCCCGCCCACTTCACCTCCAGTCATGTACAGTTCACCAATAGGGTAAGTGTCAATCATTACATACTCAGACCCACTTCACCCCTAGTCACATACATATTACCAACAGAATAACTGTCAATCAAACTATAACCCACCTTATTTCCAGTCACATACAGTTCACCAACAGAGTGTCAAATGAAACCAGAGCCTTACCAACTTTACACCTGGACACATACACTTCACAAACAGAATAAAAGTTACTAAAGCTATAAACCCCGCCCACTTTGTCTCCATTCATAAACTTTTCAATTGTAATTAGAATTATAGTACTTTTATAGCATTTAATCGCTATCTTAAAGACTCTAGGTGCATGATGCAGAAAAAAAGAAATCCATAATCACATAACCAGAGACTTAGCAAGGGTTAACACTAAAGAGAAAGACCGTAAGAAAGACAGAAACTATGATGGGTATGTTTTGCCAGGAAGATAGGTTTTCAACTTCTTTTTGAATGAGTATAGAGAAGTGGCTGGACATAACATCTGGCTGATAATTACAAATCTTTGGAACACCATACACAAACTCAGGGGAAATTCTTAATCAACTTTTACATTGATGAGGCAAAAGTGTGAAGACCTCAAGCACCACACCATCAGTTTGACTTCCATGAGTATTGAACACACTGTGTCCAGGTTTAAGAATATGTTCAAGATATTTAGGATAACCATTATGTAGGAATGTATACACCAGTTAGGCAGTCTACATACAGAGCGCTGTGCTTCATTCTCAATCAGCAGCAATGTAGTTTTAGTCAAGTGAGCAAGCTTATAAGCTTGCCGATATTCTTAAGTACAGTACGTACAGTTCACCAAGAGGGTGAGGATCGCATTAAATGCTTTTTTCTTTTGTTTAATAGAAATATGACATACCATATGTGTACATACAAGTACACCATATGTGTACTTGTATGATTTGTAACATGTGACATATTGCAGGTTTGCTGGACACAGAACACATTCTACTTACCACTGTCAGTGCATCACATCCCCAAACAACACAGTGAAAAGGAATACATTAGTTACTACCAGTGGGTGGCGCTAGTGTTATCCTGTCAAGCCATCCTCTTCTACCTACCCCGTCCTCTCTGGAGGATGATCAGCAAGAAGTCAGGCATCTCAGTCAGTGCATTAACAGGTAATGTCAGCACAAAGTCAGGCATCTCAGTCAGTGCATTAACAGGTAATGTCAGCACAAAGTCAGGCATCTCAGTCAGTGCATTAACAGGTAATGTCAGCACGAAGTCAGGCATCTCAGTCAGTGCATTAACAGGTAATGTCAGCACAAAGTCAGGCATCTCAGTCAGTGCATTAACAATAAACTAAGCAAGAAGTCAGGTATGCCAATCAGGGCATTGACAGATGAAATAAGTCGCGTCAGTCAGACCATTGAAATACTGAATAAGACTGATTACACTAAATTCACTGTTTTTCTCAGGATTTTTGTAATAGGGATCAACCATCGCACAGAAAGCACTGATTGAATAGCTGAACACAACTTTACAAGCTTTGTTATTTGCGATATTTTTCTAGTTTGGACATCATTACAGAATGTGTTTTCAAAGAGAAGTCAAATTAAGTAAGGAATATAAGTCTTCAGCGTACAGATAAATGAAAGTAGTATCAGAGATGGCCGTATCCCACATCCCACATTCCAGGGAAATAGTTTACATCACCATGAGATGCAGAAGAAATACAAAGATCAGGAGACATTCAGAGCAAACAGTGTGACATAATGTTGCACACCTATTGTCCCCTTACTTGACTTGATTCAAGTCTTTGTATTTCATATTCCACCAAATCTGGCATAGGTGGAATAATTATGAATCCCTCATGATGGGTAGGGAAATTACTGGCTGATGAAATACCTTCGAAAAATACTTAGTTACCGACAAGTAGTTTTACATAGTTTGCATCCTGTCAACAGCCAGGGCCATATCTGGACAGGTCTCATGGACATTTGTGAGACTCAAACCCAAACAGGGCTGGTTGTTTCTCCAAAAGTCATACAGTATCCATATATTACACAAAAGACAAAAGGACTTGGTGAAAGTCTATTATTAGTGGGCTGATCAGCCATAGAGGAGATAAACTACATGGACTGTGTGAGTGTATTCATAGTGTTGTAATTTGGATACAAGGGCACATGTTTTAATTGGCTGAAGGTCTTATGGAAGTTTTTTAAATAATTGGTACCACTTCCTGTGACATATGAGAAAAGTCCTTTTGTCAGCACCAAATTTCTTGAAAAAGTATTTCAGTCCTCATATAATACCTAAGACAAAAGGACTTGAGGAATGTCTATCCCTTACCAATGTCCCTGCCAAGTATAAACTCTCTACCAAATATACCTCCCGGTTTATATAGATATATGATATATAACCCAGACCAGATTTAAAGTTTAAGGTCACTACAGAAAGGTTGAAGGTCAAATCAAGGTCAGACCATAATGTTGCACATCAACACCCCCAAACCAATGTCCCTACAAGTATCAACTTCCAACACCTTACATTTTCTGAGATACAGCCCAGAAATGATTTTCAAACACAAAGCCACTCCAGTATGGTCTAGGGTTAAATGAAGGTCACACCTTGACGTTGCATAACTACACCCCCAACCAATGTCCCTACCAAATATTAATTTCCTATTCTTAACATTTCTGAGATATAGCCCAGACAATATTTTAAAACTCAAGCTCACTACATCAAAGTCAAAGATAAAATCCTACAGGGAATGTTGTCTGTGTACACCCCCTAACCAATGTCGTCTCTACGAGGTATCAGTTTCCTACGGTTACGGTTTCTGAGATATGGCCCAGACAAGATTTTCAAACTCAAGGTCACTATGGCAAAGTCAAAGGTCAAATCAAGGTCACACTATGACATTGCACACCTAGACCCCCCAAACAGGTATCTAAGTCTTACACCTGAAGGTTTTCTAAAACTGATAAATTTCTATAGGAATATTTGGTGCTTTCAATCAGCAAGATGACTATTGGGATTGGTCATTGATTGTGTCATCTGTTCATGTTTTACAGACGCTTCTGTTCAGTATCAGAAGAGCATAGATCCAGACACGCGAGATAAAGTTCGCCGCTACATGGTCAAACACATGGGCAGGTTTCTGGTGGAGTTAGCCAGGTATGCTTCATAACATTCCTCTAATGGTTGAAATATTAATATGATCAACCAATCAAATCTCTGCAACTGGGGGCATGCTTCAAAACAGCAAAATCACAAATATTATGTTTCAGCAATAATATCAAAGCAAGAAAAGCTATATATCTCAGGGAAATCGGAAGTGTCTATTTTGATGTTTCTGGCAAATTCTTTCACTTAAGCATTTATTTAAGATGTCTTGATAACAAGTTTTTTAATGTGCAAATGAAGAGGCATTCTCTGTTTCAAAGAACATATTCTATCAAATAGAGAAGGATTCTATTACAAGTTTATGTTTTCAGGAAGCATTTGATGTCCAGCAGACTGAAGGGCATCTGGTGGGCTTTCTATGGAAGCTCTCTGCTTATCATCTACTGTTTCATCAAGTGCATCTACCTGGCCAACGTCACAGGCCAGCTTCTCCTCATGAACAAGTTCCTGGGTACAGACTACCACTTGTATGGCTTTAAGGTATTATAACTACCACATGTATGGCTTCAAGGTTTTATAATTACCACATGTATGGCTTCAAGGTTTTATAATTACCACATGTATGGCTTCAAGGAACAACAACCATACACATAATTTTAAACTATGATAACTACCACATGTATGGATTCACGGTATTCTCAATTTCAATGGTTTTCAAAACACTTAATTAACTACCACATATTTGGCTGTAAGGAATTATAACTATCACATGTATGGCTTCAAGGTACTGTAACCACCACATTTATGATTTCAAGGGAACATTCATTTATTTTTTAAAACTAACCATCCTGTTACTGATAATTTGGTAACTATCAGTGACTTCAAAACTCGCATCAAATCAAGTTCCAGTCAACCCAAAAATGTTCTGGAGAGATCTGACTTTTTAATCAATCCTCCACAGCTTCTAAGAAATGTATTAAATTTTTCTCTGACAAAACATGTCCTCTGTTTATTCATTTTCCCCAACACATGGCCATGATATTTGATCTACGCTTTCTGCATTTTCTTGTGTTAAAGAGAACCAGGTTGCCCAAATGATTGTAAATTCCCCCAAACAACCATGCTCTGTTCACCAACATCCTTGTTATACAGTAGTCGGATTTTTTTAACACCCATATCACTTCTATAATCAATGGTTCACTTGAAGAAGGTAAGTGCCCAGAATTTTTCAAGGAGGCCAATGCAACTCCACTCCTTAGACAATACACCCTCAATAAATAAGTGCTTAAAACTTTGCAATTTAAACTTTTTAAAGGTTCTTTAATGAGTAGTGGAATTTCAACCCACTTTGATGAGACCTGTATTTTAACTGCTTTTGCCCTCCCTGTAGTTATTATCATTTTACTGAATGTGCCCCCATATCATGCAACATGATTCTATCTATGGCTAAATACAATGTTACTGCTACTACTCGCCCAAATCTTTTTCCCGCCTTTGACAAAAATTACCTCAAGGAAATTCAAATTTCATGGCATCCAAAAAATACTTAAACTAAATCTTAATTAGCCAATGTTATTTTGATTGGCTTAAAAACAACTTCAAACAACTTCTCCTTTTTTTGTTAACTAAATTTCTGAAGATGGCACCGTCCCCTAATATCTGAATTTGGACTCCCACATACCCCTTGTATTCAGGTGTCCAAACTCACTATGTCTGAAAAGTCTTCTGGCTCTTCTAACCACATACAAAGTTCTAAAACATTGCAACCAGTGAATAACTTACATTTTGCCAACTTAAAATTCTTTCAACTCCCTCTTATCGGCTATAAAGTTGACAAAGTCTTTGATCCAGTGAGACTTTGATCCAGTGAGACTTTGATCCAGTGAGACTTTGATCCAGTGATAAGTCAGATCTGTCCATGCTCTGTTCACCTGTGATTATTACTTCCTTTTTAAAATTATTTTTGGACACACATTACTTACAAAAAACGTATACAACTGTAAAACAAAGACAAAAGATGCACACTTTACATACAAAAATTTCAGTACAATACAAACTGTCAGAGAAAAAAAAATTCACAGGAAAACAGTGACCAAATTTAACTGGAACAATTTCAGTTATTTCTGACAAAAATAATATTTATTCTTCTGCTCTTCCACATACTGTATCATTTTATTGATATAAGGAATCAATTACTTTGTGCGCTACCTATTGAACAACATTTCTTTATAGTTTTAAGTCTTGCTATTCAAAACTATTCCATTTTTCTTCCAATAGCTGATAAAGGTCTCTATTAACTCATCCAGCTTCTGGCATGAAAATGCACTTGTAAATATTTATTTTTTTTCTCACAATACTTAAAAAACAACTAAAGTTCAATTCTTTTTTGTTTGTTCTACAGTGGTTTAAGTATTATTTGGCTATTATTATGATAATATTTATTAATTGATTCACTGATTGTGTTTCCCCTTTAGGTTTAGTTCCAAAAGGACTTCACATATGGTAAAGTTTGGATTACTATGAAGATCCAGAGAATTTAGGATCCATATTTCTACTTTTTCCCAAAATTGCTTACTATAGCCACACAGATATAAATGATGTTCAATTGTATCAACAATTGCCTCTTCATTTGCAATAATTACAAAAGGGGTTATCAATAATTTTCCATTTGTAAAGGTTATAATTTGTGTTAAGTATTCTATGCACTATCTTATATTGAAAACTTCGGAAATACATTTCCAAACATGTATAGTGAGTTGCCTTAAAAATTTTATTCCAGGACACCATTTCAAGAAAGGGAAATATATCTACCCAGGTTGTTATAGATGAAGGTGCTTTGCAATGTATCATTTCCCAAGACTTTATTACTAATATTTTCAAACGTGACAAGATTATCTTTGATTCTGACATGAAAATCACTATATAGATTCATACTTAAGGGATTTCCCTTCATTTTTTTCTTCCAATCTTTTGGTATAGCTTGGGTGTTGATGTTATAACTAAATATACTTATGTTCCACTTGATTTTGTCCTTAGCTTGCTGAAAGTTCAATAAATGTCTGGTGTTATCCATAAGATGTTTTACTTGTATATCTTTGGCAGTAATCAGCGGTGTTTTAAATTGTAGATAATCTAGGGGTTTATCATTTGACCTTATTTCTGTATTATCAAAAATAAACAAACAAATAAGTTTATTGGTAAGTAAGAAACTAGCTCAGTTATCCTTGATACATTTTTTGTTGATAATAGCTTTATGAACATACTAATATTACCAAAACGTACTTGAGGGAAATATTTTGTTCTCAGTTCTTCATACAAAGGACAGATTAATAATACATGAAATTCATCTTCTATGTGATTTAGACTCCTTTTTAAACAAAAGACACAAAACCTCAAATTTTATGGTACATTATGTTGCCTACCACTTTGCCCACACAAAGGTCATGACTTGAGCACCGAAACTTAGACAACACAATTCTGTACTTTCTGATGTCAACTACTGATAAGATAATGCTTTTGTACTTACAACAGAATTTTGATGCTTTGATGTTTCATTTGTTCTACTATTCCATTCCTGAACATAGTTGTCTTTCAGCCTCTGTTTAAACAAACATAAGAACTGCTTTTGATCACCAAATTCAAAAATAAATTCATCTCCGATTTCTTCCATATTCAGAGGAAATTTGCATTTTATTTTGAACCAGCTTTCTATAATTTGTTGGTGGAAAATGGTATTGCATCTGTTTTTATAGGAAATTGAAATTTTACACTTAAAAGGGGTTTTTTCTAAGTTCACCATCTTCCAAAATAATTTAGACCATCTATGCTTTTCCCCTTCTGATATCAACCTATTAACCCACTTAATTTTGGCTACAGCATGTGCAGTGAAAATATCAAGCATTCTTAACCCTCCCAATCCTTAATCTGCAATTACTGTTTCTAATTTGATTTTTGATGGTTTCTTACCCCATAAAAAATAATAGTACCTTGTCTATTTTTTCAAGCATTGTTTGTGGACAATAACACATTGACAATAGATGGGTAACTTGAGGTAATATCAAAGATTTTATTATTGTAACCTTAGCTTTTAACGATAAGTGTCTAGCTCTCCAAGTATTTGTTAGATTTTCCATTTTCTCAATCTTCTTTTCAAAGTTTAGCTTAGCCATTTCACCATCATTATCAGAAAACTAAATACCTAAGGTTTTAAATGGAGCTTTTTGAATCAAGATTTGGTTACAGTGACTTTCTTTTCTCTTGCTGTAGCTCTCTCGCATATTTATTTTTAGGCCTAAACATTTTGAAAGTCCTCAACAATTGAAATTGCCGACGATATTGACGGAATATTTTTTAAAAATAAAGTAGCATCATCTGCTAGTTGACAGATTTTGTACTCTTCTTTGTTAATCATAATTCCACCGATTATTTTTGAATTTCTTATTTTAATAGCAAGTGCTTCTGCTACTAAGATAAAAAGTAATGCCGATATTGGGCATCCCTGCCTGATGCCTCTCCCAAGATAGAAGTACTCGGAGAGGTAACCATTGTTACTAACACACGACTGGTTCTGATTATGAAGATTTTTAATCCATTTTAGAAACTTACTGCCCATGCTATACTTTTGTAGGCACTTCATCATAAATGGCCATTCAATACTATCAAAGGCTTTTTCAAAATCCAGTAGTAATATATAGCCTGTTAAACCTTCTATATTGACATACGATAACACATCTTTAATCATTCTAATTGTTTGATCTATATATCTGTTTTTGGCATATGATAATTCTTTTGAGTTCCTTCAAAGCCTTGGCTATTTCTTCTAATTGTAAGTCTAAGTCCTCATGCTCAGAGACATTCAATCTTGGAAAAATATCGTCAAACAAGAAGTTTGGTATGAAGAATCTATATTATTTTGCCTACTTGAGTAAAGGTTTCGATAAAACAACTTTTGTTCTGACAGAATGTTTTCAGGGCTTACGATTTCCTCACCTGATTGATTTAGCAACTTTCTTATATATTTTACATTATAAGTTCTTTTTTTAGGCTCATGAAATATTTAGTATCCTTTTCCCCAAGCTCTGTACACTGTACTTTTGATTTTAAAATGACACCATCTGTTTTTATAGTTTGTAGTACTTCCCATTCCGTTTTTGTTTGATAATATTCATCCAGCACTTCTTGGTTATCTGTTATATGTTTTCCTAAATATTTTAGTCTATCTAGTAAGTTATTTTCTTTTTCTCTGTATTCTCTTGATTTTTGTTTTGAAAAGGAAATGGTTTTGGTTCTAATTTGGCATTTTACAAAGTCTCAGAGTGTGTTTTTATTTTCCATCACTACATCATTTCTAATTGTGGATCTTTCATTTTTGATCATCTTGACATACTATTGGTTCTTAAGATGAGTATTATTAAACTTCCAATAACTGCGACCCGAGCTTGACTGTGTAAAAGGTCAAGAGTTATTTTGACCAGACTATGATAGGATTTAATCCCTGGCTTTATTTCGCACTTTTTAATCTGCAAACTTACTTGTTCTGAAATCAACCAAAAATCAAGTCTGGCTTGCACTAGGCCTCCCCTGGATCTTTCTCTCCTAGTGAATTTCATTTCATTAGGATGATTATTACTTACTTATTAGTACAATCAATCAAGATCTCAAAACAATGAACACCTGTAGTTTTTACTGTATCACACAGGTCCTGTCCAAGATGGTCAAAGGTGAGAGTTGGAGCACATCAGACCGCTTTCCAAGGGTGACCTTGTGTGACCTGTCTGTCAGAACAATGGGTAACATCCATAACTACACCGTGCAGTGTTCCCTACCACTCAACCTCTTCAACGAGAAGATCTATATCTTCCTGTGGTTCTGGTTTGCGATGGTGGCTGTAGCGACATTCGCCAGTCTCTTACACTGGTTGTGGATCTCAGTGTATTTACCAGGACAGGTGAATCACATCAAACACAGGCTGATTGCTCTGAATAAACTCAAAACTGAGGAAGAAGAGAAGCTAGTGAACAAGTTTGTACACATCTACCTGCGGAGAGACGGTTTGTTCATTCTTACAATGATCACTAAAAATGCAAGTGACATCATTGCAGCAGAGCTGATATGTGGTCTGTTTGATCATTTCAAAGACAATCGGAAAATCATTCAGCAACTTAATACACGGGAGGACATGAGAGCACGAAAGAAAGAGATCAAGGCACTGGTGAAAGAAGAGATGAACAAAGGACGCTTGGAGGAATTAGAGGAACTCCCAGAGGTGTAAACGTATGTAGACGAGTTGTTAATAGAAAGTCACAGATGATATCTATCCCAGATGAAACAGGTGTCCACGGGTCATAAGAGAGTTAATAAATTATTGTAAAGCTCTTTAGAATTAAAGACAATGACTTGTTGAAGGTAGTTGTTCAGAGATTGACTTATTCAGGAGGATGCACGCATTCTGTAGTCTCCAGAAATACTGAATGCACAAAGGTTTAGCATGTGGAGAGATTCAGGCTCAGCAGGGTGACAATAGATACAAAAGATGGTTCACAAATAATGCAAGGTGTGACGTCACAGTCACGTGACCTGTTTGTGTCAGTGTTTCTTAAATCAATTGCATTGCTTTCTTCACAATAGTTTTAAGAAGTAAAGTTATCGATTACTCAGGACTATTATGATCCATGAAAACATGTATTTACTGATTTTCATTAAATATGTTTGATCCAATGCTAGAACGTGTGTTTGCGCGTGTTAATGTCATGTGGCGGGTGATGTTTAGACTTTTATAATATATTTGGGGCTACTTTGCAATATCCAGCACTGTGTATAGCTGAAATGAATGAGTGCATTTTGATAACTTTCTGGTTTGAACAAATACTTCTCTTTCATTTAAATTAGTGCCCCTTATGAACATGTATTTATGAAACATTTGCTTTTAAAATGTGGTATATGCGTACATTGTGGTTCTATTCATGTGTTTTTTCACCACACCAAATGTGTGACTTTAAACATCCAGGTATTGTAAGTAACTTGCCATAAGTTGCAGAACATACTGTAACTGTTTCAGTTCAAAGTGGTCTATTTGTGGGGCCCTGTATGTGGCATTCACTGGACATCTGGAACCAGCATAACTCACAACAACCTCAACTCACTTGGAGATCTTCACTTGGTAGCTAAGTTTATTTAAGAGCAGTGTCACTACAGCCTTTTTGAAATCTGATGGAACAAGAACCCACAGACTGAAAGATTGAACAACTTGGTTACTAACAACTATAAAATACCAATACACTCTTTTGACAGGAAAGTTGGACACGAGTTGAGTGAGCAAGACTTGGTAGTTGAATTATTGATAATTTTTAAACTTAATCCTGAGAGATATAGATAAAGGTTGAAAACAAGGCGTTATGCGTTGGATGCAGCTCAGGAAGAGTTTATGATGGAAAGGATTGATGTATCATGTTGATTTTACCAGGAAAGTAGGTGTTACGGTCAACACATATATCTGTATACTATGCTCTGTTCAATGTCCGAACACAAAATGTCCTTATCCTATGATCCTTTTAATATTCAATCACAAAAAATTTCTGCATAGAGATATTTAGAGAGTTTGCATAACTGTACTATCTGCTTCAAGATATAGACAATGTCCAAAATGCAGTAAACCCACTTCTGGAAAAACCACACACTGACCTGACCACTGTGATTGACAGTTACGTTTATCCATTATATCCAGCAATCTGTTCTGTGATCTATCCTGTAATCTGCCCTGTGTCCAATAACACACAGATATATGTATCCTGTGATCTGTTCAATGTCCAATAACATGAAACGTCCTTATCCTGTGATCCTTTTGATATCCAATCACACAAAATGTGAGTTTGCACAACTGTACTGTCTGCTCCAAGATATGGACAATGTCCAAAATGCAGTAAATCTCACACTGCATGCGGAAGCAAAAAGTATCCAAAGTACAGCAAATCTATCCAGACACTGTAGCCAGTTCACACCAGCAAAAGTTTACAACACAAGTAGTATATATGTTACAGTGAATATGTGTAATCAGGGAATACGCGTATTCCCTGAAATTTTCAGTGAATACGCGTATTCTCTAAAGTGGCCAGGGAATACGCGTATTCCCTGAAAATTTTAGGGAATATGCGTATTCACTGGTTTTATCCAGTAATAGCTTCATATATTCACTGAACTGAAATCAGTGAATATGTGTAACGGGTCATCTGTTTTAGTGCTTTTAAATATTGAACTTTTGTGCAGAGATTATATGCATGTTGCTTTTTTCATTGCCTATGGTTCCAGACACAAAATAGAAAAGCAGTGGTGGGGTAAAATATATATTTTATTTACAATTGATTAGTACACATACATTCAGTACACTAAGGTTTATTTACAATTGTGACATAAAATATGTTGATATTATAATTTATAATTTTATTAATACATTTTCAATGAATAATTTAAACATATGTAAGGCCACCTTAAAGTTGCAAACCCTAGTTTTGACCTTGCCTAATTGTGATCCTAAGGTCACCTTAAAGCAAGGGGTGAAAATTTACTAATGGCAGGGCGAAGCTAAGGTCACCCTAATGATTAGAATCAAAGAAACATGTGACCCCACAAGGTCACCAAGAATAAATTGCAACATGCATTACTTAAGTGCTCTAAGCACCCATTATTACATAACCATATATTGTAAGTTGTCTGATAATACAGAATAACTTAATACCTGAGTACATGATTTTACTGCAAAACCCGATTATAAATTATATTAATATGCTAAACAAACTGCAGTTATAACGACTATTTTACATCTAACTAGATGTTGTGAGTTGCAGTAACATAACTAGAACTTATAAAACACTGGTCAGTGTATCATTTAACAGTAATATAAGAGTATAGTTACCAACCCCATTAGCCCAACAGACGTGAGACTAAACAACCTCACGTATAATAGGTGTCATAACACCTGTATAAACATTACTAATCTGTTAAGTTAACCTGTATGGTGGATTATAAATCCATCATTATTAATTAACCATGTTACTGTAAGTTACTTGATAATGTAGAATAACTTTACTGTACAAGAATATATGACTTTATTATATGGAATTATAAATGAAGATAATATACCCAGTTAATATACTAAACAAACTGCAAGTTAAATGACTGTTACACATACAATCCTATGACTTGCAGTACATACTAAAACTTGTGAAATACACTGGTTGGTACAACATTGTGGCCACAAATAAATACAAAACACAATACATGTGCCACAACCAATATGATACTCAAATAATGTTAATTTGATCTGCAATGTCAATGCTAGTAATTATTTACCACTATCTTACCATAGCCAGCATACTACATAACAACTCTGACACTCTTGGCGACCTTCATACTGAGGTGTCAAGCTAGTGTTACTTTGTAACCTTTTCTGACTCTGACACTTTATGAAATCGTACACAACCAAGAATAGACGTTGAATGACTCTAGGAGAGGGAAGTCGAGCTTGTATAACACTTTCCCAATATAAATTACACACAAATGCCTTAACATGATCAACACATTTTTATAAAACAAGCCATTTGACACTATTCACCACATTACATACTCTCAATTCAATGCACATAATCAAAATAAATTTATAGTTGCAAGCAAGGTTCTACTAAAAGAAATTTTTAGGCTGAGATGACAGATGTTAACGTCTGAGGTGTCCTCCCGGAACTTGGCCGAGGAAAGCAAATCATGAGCAGAGGAAGCAGGACTGAGGAGCCTAAGGCAAGGCCTAGGCGAGGGCTGCTAGTGAGCCCAGCGAGCTGAGGATTCCATAAGGAGACAGTGACGCTGGAGTTGACTATGCTGGTGGTGGCATGGTTATGTTTTATGCCATCAGCCGGCATGCAGTGATAAGGTGAACCGGCCCGCAGGTAAGGCTCCAGGCCAAGAGCTCCCCCAAGGCCCCACTCACCAATGACTAGGCACCCTATGTTACATTAGAACCCGAGTACAGCAGCACCAGGAGTGGGACCCTAGTGAGTAAAAGCCAAGCCAGAGCACCTGCTGCCAGTTACCTGAAAATAGAACAACAATTAGTATGTGTGTATGGTTATAAGGGTGGGTTAGAGGGACATAAGAATTTTTACTGATACATCATACTGTTAAAATGGCGTCCTGTTTGTTCGACTTCCCTCTCAAGAGTGAGGAATTACTGATTTTTGCGAAAATATTTAATTTAAAAGGTTAAAGGTCAACCAATGGTGAAAAAGTAGAATAAACAAGAAGTACTTTTATTAAAGAACTAGAGCAATGACATGTGTGGTACTTCTTGTACCCCACCCCCACATTGCCTCTGGTTCCAGACACAAAATAGAAAAGCAGTGGTGGGGTAAAATATATTTTTTATTTACAATTGATTAGTACACATACATTCAGTACACTAAGGTTTATTTACAATTGTGACATAAAATATGTTGATATTATAATTTATAATTTTATTAATATATTTTCAATGAATAATTTAAACATATGTAAGGCCACCTTAAAGTTGCAAACCCAAGTTTTGACCTTGCCTAATTGTGATCCTAAGGTCACCTTAAAGCAAGGGGTGAAAATTTACTAATGGCAGGGCGAAGCTAAGGTCACCCTAATGATTAGAATCAAAGAAACATGTGACCCCACAAGGTCACCATAAGGTTGCATGAGTTAGAGGTGGCCTTAAGGGTTATTATTTTACTTTACAGTTTAACCTATTTACCAAGTGGTTGTGAGTGTTAAATTTTTTAAGTTTAGGTTGATCCACTATAAGATGGAATGATAACAAAATATATGTAAAAATGAGGAAAAAGTCCCCAAACCCCAACTAGTGAGTAGTAGGGATGTAGAGGTGTTTTTGAAAAGTGGAAGCAACCTGGTCAGAACCCTGATGGTCTAGGGTAATATACCTCCAAACGCATTCCGACGTCCAGGTGCCATGACTTTGGATATGCTGCAAATCTACATTAGAATTAAAGGCGTAGGTGGCACCTGAGCGCCTTAAGTTTGTTGAGAATGAGGTGGAAATTTTTCCTAACCTGTGTATCTGTGAGGGGTACCCAACCCTTGGGGGTTTTATACTGAAATAGGGGATGGTTATTGGAACCTGGGGTGATTGACAGTAAATTTTTGATAGCTTTGACTGGACATATGGGATTAGAACCTAAATGTGGAATCTTTAGAATTTTTACCACATTTCTAGTTTGCATGGTTTTAGACCATTTTATAAGGACTTGAATGCCTGGATGTGCAAAAATGATATCAGCCCTTGCAAGATGGTACAATGGGGAATACTGGGCAATAGTGTGAGGGACAAGATTGGATAGACGTAAAAAGGAAAAGTAAGCTAAAGTATAAACTGCTTTAAATATTTGTCCCATATACATAGAATCACACATTCTGACAATAAGCTGCAAAGTGTCAATATCAATAATCTTTTTTAATTGAGCTTTGAAGGGTTGGTGTAGAATCATAGCTTTATGGAAGTATTTGATTCTTGGATCCTGGAAAATGGCCACTGGAATGCCATACAATGACAGTTTTGCTTTAATAGCTGATATTTGGTTGGCCATAGCTGATGGTGAGAATTTATTGGTTTCCAGAAATTGTAGGTATGCTATAATGACTAATGGGGACAGATTGAATATACTTAACTTCATGAAGACTGTGAATGCCAGAAATAGCCTGAACATGCTAGTATAATTCCTATCTGTAGCTGGTCTGAAGGCCATATGGGTCTTCTGAATACCCAGGTGTAGTAATTTGACTATTGCTGGATGGAAGCCTACAGAAGAGATATTACATTATATGGACCAGTCTATCATAATGTGGCTTTCATCTACGTTAACCCATGAGTGTACTGGTAGAAGCTGGTGTAGGGTTGCATTTGCCATAGGCCTACTGCACCACCTGGACAATAAATTCGCAATAACATTAACTTTTCCTGGAATATGAGTGACTTTGAGGTTGATGTTCATTGTGGCCACTTGGAATTGAATATTACGTGCAATGGCCGCGAGGGTCAAATCCCTAGTTTTCCCTGAGTTTAAAACTTGGACCACTGCTAAATTATCACAGGCTATGGCAACTTTACAATTGTGCCATGATTTATGCCATACTCTCAGAGCTGCCAAAATGTTAAGCATTTCCAGGTGAACTATTTGCATTTCCATATAACCTAAAGGAATTTGAAGAGCGTATACTTGAGAGCCCCACCTAGCCCCCATCCCTTGGAGACTTGCATCAAGTTCAATTGAATGGTCAATGGGTTTCTGGTCAAAGAATGTGACGCCATTGTACAATGGGATAAACTTAAGGAACCAATTTATATCCCTTTGGGCTTCTCTGGTCACAGGGACTATTTTTTTGTCTTCTATTGATCTAAGGACATCCAAAAGTCTATTCAAGTAGAATCTGGAGGCCTTGACACATTTACTTATGTATAGGAGACTTCCTAGTAACATCTGAAGCTGACGCTTAGAGCAGTGTTTTTTATTAGTCCATTTAACACACATATCAGTAATCTCCTTAAGTTTCGGTGGGGGTATGGACATAGTGAAAGTTTCAGTATTTATCATTATGCCTAAACAGTTCAATAGAGTTGTGGGGGGTTCCAATTTTTTCCTAGAAATCTGGAAACCCAACTCAAGTAGTAGACTGCACAAGGCGTCAAATGAGGCGTCAATTCTACTGGGTAAATCAATCCCAAGAATATCATCAATGTAATTTATGACGTCATAATTCTGTTGACGCATAATATGACGCACAGCATTGCTTAAACGTTGAAATAAAGCACTACCATTTCTGTATCCGAATGGCAAGCACGTATCAACGTAATAACGTTCGTGACGTAACCCTAAAAGGTCATATTCAGAGGGGTCCAACTTTACATGGCGAAAAGCGCGACTTATATCAACCTTATATAATTTACAGCCTTTTCCCAATGTTCTAACTTGGTCAGTAATTGTGTCCACTGTAGGCAATTTAAGGACAAAGGGTGTGCCTAGGTATTGATCTTTGGGTATGCCTGCATTAATAGACTAACCCTGGTGAAAGCTAAGATCTATGATGACCCTACGATATGGGGCATTAGGCTTATCCCTGGTCATCATAGGAGATATATGAAGGTCTTCGATTGGCTTTGTATCATATGGGCCTAGTATAGCATCATATTGCATTTCTTCAGTAAGATAGGCCTTAATGTCTTCTGGACAGTCTACAGCTGAAGGATGATTAGTTTCTTGGCTACTTAGACTGCCTTCTCTGTTATAGTTTAAGGGGAAGCCAAATCTTATGAGCAGGGGTAACTGTCTACCCCAATATCCCTGAAGATAATGATCCCAGGCATCTGGTTTCAATTGAGATTTAAGATTAATTTGGCTTTGTAGGAAATTATATTTGTTTGATTCCAGTATCTTGGCATGCAAAGCTATGGGGTCATCATCACTATGGACTGGGTTAACTAAGCTTGGCATTAACTGGCTACTTAAAGGGATGAATCCAAACTTATATTTGTTTTGGACCTCCCAAAGTTGAAGAGTTGGACAGTCAGGTAAAACCTGCTTATAAGATATAGACTTGTCTTTTATACGCAATGGCAGGCCATATTTTGAACAAGCAGTGACCTTAGAGTGAGCTGGATCAAGTACCTGTTTATGTTGATAGTGGGAGTCTTTGGACCCACCTACTGTAGGGGCTTTATACTTGTGTTTGCCAGTACTCTGTCTGAGGTTACTGTTTGCATTAACAGTAGTAGCTTGTGATTGTACAGGGGAGTCAGAAACGACGGCGTCGACAGGTAAGACGTCATATCTATTTTTGCAAACAATCTGTGAATAATCTTTGGCATGACTCACCTTGACCTGATGTTTGACCTGCTTGGTTGGCTTGCTTGTTTTGTGCCAACATTTTTATCTCTGAGTACTTTAAAAGTACTTTGTTTGTTGCAATTGTTAGTATTTGCCTTGCTGTTGTAACTCTTTGAACTGACCTTTACTTGGCTAACATGATCTGCTCTCAGGTTACTCTTGACCTTAGGTTTACTAAGGACTTGCGCATAGGATAGGTTGCTGAATTTATAATAGTCAGCTCTCCAGTTTGTGCTAGCCTTAGTTAGAGTACTTGAGTTAAAAACTGTTCTACTTTTAACTTTATGTTCAACCACGGCTGGATTAAGCTTGGTGCTGAGAACTCTATCAGTATTATGAATATTCGTTTTTTGAATCTTGACACTTGTTTCTACAATCTTTTAAAGCATGTGAGAATTTTTTTCCCAAGCTATGACAGTGAGAACACAAGTGCTTGTACAATTGGCCATTTGTTGTATGTTCAGTTTTATGGCTACATTTACCTGACTGAAAGTATTTGCATAAGACCCCTTGGGACTCATTTTTGGATTTTGAACCTTGACCTGTGCTTGAGTTATTGTTGACTACCTTTTGAGCATGTGCTCTCCTAAGGCGGTCCAATTTATCAGCATTTAACCAATTTACTTTGCCTTCCTCCATTCTACAGAGGATTAGGGCATGTGCACCTTTCGCTGACGCCCAACCAAAGTCCTGGGCATCTTCCATAAGCTCAGACAAATAGTCCAGCATTGCATTTTTGACCTTAGTACTTTTCTCTTCCCTAATGATAGCACAGAAACCTGCCATCCATTGGAATGTTGACAAACTATCGTAAGTTACCCTTGATTTGGAAGTGCCTGCCAGTACATAATTTTGAGGCCAAGGGACTTGTTGCTTTACTGTGATGTGATCATTATTAGCTCTTTGTGATCTGAACTTACCTTGTTCATTGATTTTTGCCAGTTCCTGTAGTCTGAGGTCCACTGCCTCTTGTATATGTTTGGATGATTTCAAGTGTTTGACGGTGGGTATGACGGCATCGTCTCCAGCGTCACTGTCCTCATCACCATCCTGAGAGGGTGTAATGCTCGTGTTCAGGAGGCTGCTTGTAGACACAGCTGTTCCGTACCTGAAGCTGTTCCTCAGTCCTGTCAATACTCTGCTCGATTGCAGACAACCTACAAGTAACAGCATTCAACGCACTAAGAATCTGAGCACTTTCATCTCTGGTTTGATCAGTACCAGTAACTGAAGTACTTGAAGTACTTTGTTCTAATATCTGACATTTACTGCCAACGGGTCGTTTGTGTTGACCATTACATTTCGAACAGTGAAATACCTTAGGCATGTTTACAATTTTCCCAGTTGGGCCTGAATTTACCACGAGTTGACGGGAAACAATAGACACAATACAGTATCAATACTAATTCAACATAACATTACATATCAATGCATATATATGAACAGTGAAAAACCCCGTCAACTCACCTGCCTACGAGAGTAAAACATAAACAGAATAATTCCGTAATATACACACTGTAGGGCGCACCTGAATAAAATAATGTAAAATACTAAATGAAAATACTAAGATAACCTAAGATAACTTCATAATTTACAACATAGAAATTTTTACTGATACATAATACTGTTAAAATGGCGTCCTGTTTGTTCGACTTCCCTCTCAAGAGTGAGGAATTACTGATTTTTGCAGGAAAATATTTAATTTAAAGGTTAAAGGTCAACCAATGGTGAAAAAGTAGAACAAACAAGAAGTACTTTTATTAAAGAACTGGAGCAATGACATGTGTGGTACTTCTTGTACCCCACCCCCAAAATAATTAACCTTTGGGTAAAGATTATATTTCATTGTTTTTATATCCTGCGCAAAAAGTTTTGACTTGATCTTTTGGTTTGACAAAGTTGTCTATTTAGAATATTTAAAATAGGTAGTTGTTTTGAATTAACAGAATTGTAGTTATGGATCCCTGACAAATATTTTTGACACAAAGGACATATTTAGTGGCAGACTGAATGGCTTCCCTTGAATTTATAATAACAAAGGGATTATTTCTTTAACCTTAACCACCTGTTTGACCACTGTAGAATGGATGACTTCTCTGTGATTGAAAGTATTAAAGATCAAAGAGCAAAATAAAGACAAATCACAGGACTGGGAAGCCAATTGGATTAACTGAAATTGTTTAATTAATACTTTAAGCCTTGAGAGAAAACTGCTATGACAAGTTGGTGTCTAATAAATTAAAAGCATTCACATTTTTTAATAAATAATAATATGTAATGTTGTGAATAGTTAGCTTCTTGTATAATTTTTTGTCAAAATATATTTAAATTTTAAATTCAGTATCAAGCTACATTGCTTCCCCTGACTCTCAACACAATCATCATTATTGGCTATTACTGACCTGTATACTGGGCATTTATACAGTTAAATCAAAGGACTAAGAAGCCAACCAGATTGAGATGTGTCATTTGCTAACCTATTAAAACATTATTTAATATTTACAAAATAATACACTGTTCTTGAAAATCATTCTTTAGCTTTTTTGAAATCAGTTGCAATTTGTCTTGTCTTCACAAGTACATAAAAGTTAGTTGCACAGCTCAATGTTAACAGACATGAATCCTGCCTTTTGGCAAAGTGATATTGTTATGGTACAGCAAAAGCTATGTAAAATCATGTTGGGAGATTTTAATAGTTATAGTACATAAACACATAGGAGTCAATAACAAAAGTTATTTCATAAGAATACAAAGCTGCATTCTCAACAATTTCTAGTTAGGGAATATGCGTATTCCCTGGTCATCAAAACCAGGGAATACATGTATTACCTAAAATTTTCAGGGAATACGCGTATTCCCTGATTACACATATTCACTGTAACATATATACACTTGATATTAATTTTAAGACACAAGTAGCCTTCTCTATAGCCAGCAAATACTAATTTCATGTGTGGTCAGATGTACAGTCTTTCTTTATAGTTGTGGAAATATCTGGAATGTTATATCACTATCTTAAAAATAACACCTGTCACCAGATCAAGTGAGAAAGTTCTAGAAACCAGTTTCAATGGGTTTCCCCAAATTTATTAATATAGTCACTGAGGTTATTGAAGCCTAGAGGGTTTCCCCTAGTCTATAAATAGATCCATATAACAGAAAACACCAATATCACATAACACAAAAATTCAATAACTCAGTTACCTTTTGTGCCTTAGAGTCCTCTTGTATGGGGCGATTAAGTGCTATAAAAGTCCAATCAGAAAGAGTAGGGGACAAACTAATGAGCAAAATTCTTGTCTGACGGATCTTACAGAAGGACCCCAAAAAGGGCGCTGTGAGGAGTATTCTTCCAAGCCTACCATAGTTGCCTGGAATTTTTATTTATCAAGTTCTTGAAGTAATCACCTTTATTCCTGCTTAGTCAGAATCGTACACACATTGAGTCAGATTGTAGGGATGGAGCAAAAATCTGGAGGAATGGGAGCCAATTTGATTGATATGAACACTGACGTCCCCACAAAAGATGGACAGATGGATACCATCACTGAATGGCCATGGAATGAGATAGTCAGAAATAAGTTAGGCAGGAGTCAATTTTTATGGGTAGAGTACGCATCTTTTGTTACAAAACCCACATCACCCCATTTACCAGCAACTTAGAGCTTGTGTAAAAACCAAGAATTACCCAAGAATATGTTTGTGTCAGTCTGACCAATGTGCATCTCAGTAAGGGCCATGACATCACCCGACACAATGGTGTCCAATTTGTTGAACCTGGGAGGGCAAAGACAAACCCAAAACAGGGAATCCACCACAATTTCACTCCATCTTCACAAATACATTAAAACCAAAACAAGATTACAACCACCAGATGAGACCAAATATACAAAAACAGTACTGAAAAACAACAATAACACCCGAATGTGACAGAAAATGACAAAGAACTGTTTGCTAGGCAATTTTACCTGAAACTGAAAAAAGGAACATTAAAGCAAGATTTTATCAAATGAATGTGATTTTATGGAACTATATGGGTCAAACCGTGTTTCTGTAGGTGTTATAACTAGTTACTGACAACATCATCTTCATACTCAGTACACTTGGTCTAAAGTTAAAACATCATCAGAATCTCCCATCCTTCCAAACAATGTAGCAACCAACATATCATACGTGTAATCTGTCAAACAATTTATTTTGAGAGAATTCTACTTCGCTTGACCCTATTAGTTACAAAGGCGTCAGACATACTTTTTTAAGATTTGTTTTATCATTGTTACAGTCACGTTCAAAGTTTTTAAAGATTAAAATGCCACATGTTGTGTGATTGCACAACACACAGGAGACAGGACAGCCCCGCTTGAGGTGAAAGATTGTGAAACCAAAGAATTACATCAGATGTTCTTACGTGGTGACTTGAATGACATAGTGACCAGGATTTTGAATGTCTTGAAATCCTCATTTCAATATCTGGTGTAACACCTGCAGTCTGTACAATGGACTGATTTCTTCCAGTCAGATCTGCTTCATGTCAGCACATTCAACCAAAGTCCAAATGAATGAGGCACTTAGATCAACTATGTTTGTTTAATTGGACTGAAATTTAAGTTAAATAGGATTAAAGTTTAAATTAAATTGGACAGAAGTTTAAGTTAAAAAGGACTATTGTCTCAGCTTAAATTGACTGGATCTGTGGTCTGCAGTCATTCTGCACTCTGACAGGAGAAGGTCTCACCTCCAGTCTATTCAGAATGAAGCTGCACATTAAGTCTAGGAGATTAAGTCACACACTGAGACACCTGATTAGTAAGATAAATTATGCTTGTATTATATCTGATTGAGTGACTCTGCATGTCATGAATGAAAAGATAGGTATATCCTCACATTCACCAGTCTGCTATAATCTCACCACAGAGTGGAAACTTAGTGAGGTTTGGAAGTACCTGTGAATATCAACATACCCTACTGCCCACACTGCGGCAGTACTCTACAGAACACCAATGTCCACTTATATATTTAAACGTGAGTCTAGATTAAAATCTCAAAAATAACTAGAAAAATTTAAAAATATGTAAAAAATCTAATAATTTTGCGTGAACCTTATCTGCGATTCAATCACAAAATAGCTTTTAAAAGACAGAGCTTTGATCTTCAGTCCTTGTTCTTTCTTTGAAGTAATTTATGTGATAAAATCACCAATAAAGTCGCATACTTCATTCATTTTTTCCAGTAAAATAAACAAAATGGGATCATAACAGAACAAACCAGGTCTCCCTGTATATTGAAATTCCACATATGAATTAAAAAAAATTATCTACTTCTCTTATCAACTTAAGATTTCCACAAAATAAGATGGTTATCCCCACCTATAAGGTAGTCAGTCAATACTTAGAAAAAAATTCTTTGGCAAGAGTGTGGCCCTAACTTGTTCTTTTTATTGACTTTCTAGAACATTGACAGAATTATCTGGACATAACATCTCTCAGTACACCAGCCCAGTCAGTTCAGCGTATTGATTATTTATTTAAAGAATTTAGCCTAAAAGCAAAACAAAATTACAGTTACAATATTGAACATAGTTAATGTAACAAATAACACAATTATATTGTGGACATAAATCCTATTACTGAGTTCAGACAAGAAAACTATACACCGTATCGGTAAGAGTATTATGAAACATATACTTGTGACCATGCGTACTGAAAGGGGCCACGGTGGCAGAGTGGTAACACTCTCGCCTCCCACCTCTGCGGCCGGGGTTCGATCCCCGTCATGGCTGTAAGTGGGAAAGCTGGTAGTTGCTTGCCGTTGGTCGTCAGTTTACAGTACAGAACCCTAGCGAACTATATGTACTGTTTCCTCTGCCCTTCCAACTACCCGTCGTGATATGACCTGTACAGTGTTGAAAGCGACGTAAAACCCCAAATAAATAAAATAAAATAAAACCATGCGTACTGAACACAGTCTGTTTGCACCTCCTGAGTTCCAGCCCTCAGTGGCAGATCGGTGTCACTTGTCTCTCAGCTGTGTAGTTGTTGGTTCAAGTCTAATTCATGATAAGATGTTACATATGGTGGGAGTCTCCCCCGATAGAAACCTATCCATTAAAACCACCTACCTAATCTCTGGTACGTCATCCATTGGTTTATATAATTATTGTTGGTTAGAATTAAACTCTGATTTACTGCAGTGTCGCCTTTCAGCCTCTGTACAGTTTGATCAAAGTGATGCTTTTGTGTCACCTTTATTTAAGATAAATAAATTTACGTTTGCACTTAAAGGTAATAAATATATTATGTAAGTGTCTATAATGAAATAATGGACTCATTAATGTCATCATATGTTACAAGAAACAAACGTTTGGAGTCTCTGATTGACTTTTATTCTCAGTAATTTTGTCTCCACTCTCCATACAAATTTGTAGTTCATTGTTCATTATCTCGATTGGTTGAGATACTTATCTCAATTTAAAAAGTTTCTATGTCATGTTTCATCTGAAAAAAAATAAAAGGGACATTGGCTTCAGGACATTGTCCTCAGGACCTCCATTTAAAGATAGGAGCATAAATCTGACAGATGACGTCAGAGTGTATATAACAGGATTGTTATAAAGTCAACAGAAATACAATGGCTCAAGTCATAGCCTTACGGAGGCTATATGACAGGTAGTTCCAACTGTGGACTTCAGGAGATATCTCCTGGTTTGAATTGTTATTACACACATGATGTCTGTCATATTATCACAGGTAGGTGAGTGCACGGGGGGTAGTAATTCTAATTCAACTTTAATGTCACTTTAATAGTGCTTAATCTCCATCAAACACAGACTGTAAAGCAATCTGAGGGAAAAGTGTACACAAGTTAGTATCATTGGTTTCATACTGAATTAAACTCACAACATGCAGTCAATTCATTCAAACCGACTACAGAGAGAGGTGTGATGTAGTGTGTTACCAATGTGTTACCATTATATTACCACTTTGTTTCCATTGCATTACCACTGTGTTACCATTATGTTACCACTGTTTTACCAATGTGTTGTTGCTGTGTTACCACTGTGTTACCATTATGTTATCACTGTTTTACCAATGTGTTGTTGCTGTGTTACCACTGTGTTACCATTATGTTACCACTGTTTTACCAATGTGTTGTTGCTGTGTTACCACTGTGTTACTATTATGTTATCACTGTTTTACCAATGTGTTGTTGCTGTGTTACCACTGTGTTACCATTATGTTACCACTGTTTTACCAATGTGTTACTGCTGTGTTACCACTGTGTTACCATTATGTTATCACTGTTTTACCAATGTGTTGCTGCTGTGTTATCACTGTGTTACCATTGTGTTATCACTGTTTTACCAATGTGTTGCTGCTGTGTTACCACTGTATTATAACTGTGTTACCATTATGTTATCACTAGGTGATTTCTTCTTTGTTATCACTATGAGACTTTCATTAAGTTACCACTGTGCCACTAATGTGCCATTATTTTAGCACTATCTTGTTATCACTATGTTATCATTATGTTACCAATATGTTATCACTATTGTGGTATGATTACCATTGTGTGATCACTATGCTATTATTTTTGTGCTGGTTCTATGATTTTTGTTTGTTTATTTGGGGTTTTACGTCAGTTTCAACACTGTACAGGTCATATCACGACGGGTAGTTGGAAGGGCAGAGGAAACCAGTACATATAGTTCGCTAGGGTTCTGTACTGTAAACTGCCGACCAACGGCAAGCAACTACCAGCTTTCCCACTTACGGCCATGACGGGGATCGAACCCCGGCCGCAGAGGTGGGAGGCGAGAGTGTTACCACTCTGCCACCGTGGCCCCCTGCTGGTTCTATGAGAACAGTGTTATAGTTTTGTGCTGTCACTGTATTTTACCACGGTGTTACCACTGAGTTACCACTGTAGTATTATTATTGTGTTAACACTGTTCTATTACTGTTTACCACCAAGGTATTACCAATATATCACCAATAGTTTTGTAAGAGATGAAAAGTCCTCTATGTGGAACAATTGCCATGTTTCTGCTGCTTTGTTCACAGACAAAATACAGGCTGCAGAGAATGATTTACTCAGTGGACAGTCACAGTGTAGAGGTAGTGTACACATGGGCCTTAGTATTACTGGTCACACACTCAACTCACACCTCACTCTCACCTCAACCAGTTTCTATTGTGAACTGACCATAAAAACATAGACTTTAAAGTGTCCAGGACACAAAATATCAAACAGGACTGAATCAGATTGAACTCTGCAACTGTGTTTAAATATTATCACTAAATCCTACAATACAGGCTAACAGATCCTGGACATCTCATTAGTGAGATTGATGTCTTAAGATCATAAATATTTCTATTCAAGAAGTTTTCATTAATTTGATGTGCATCAATTCTCCCTCACAGACATCTCAATACACCTGGTTTTGGGGTGAGTATCTATGTGGGTTTGTTTGTTCAGATTGTGTCCATAATTCTGTCAGAAGAAGTGCACAACACAATGGATGACAGACGACTGTGCTGGTATAACCTGATAGCTTGTCAGGAACCATTCACTGGCCCAGTCAGCTTGGATCCCAAACTAAAATATGTCACTCAGATAAATAGGGCAGATAACAGGAGACTATTGTAGATTTCGGAGTGACTTCATTAGAATGGTGGAAGTGGTAAGCTGAAGGTTGTGTCAACAATAACAAAACAACAAACTCTGCGTGTGCATGGTATGTTGTAAGTGGGGGTGACTGCACAGTTCCAACAGTATAGAGGGCAGTACTGACAGTGTAACGCCCAGTAAAAGGTGTGATCATCAATTTATTTGGAGGATTTAGTGTCTCATCACAGTGAGAGTGAGGAAAGTGTAGCCAGTCTGAAGTCAGAAGAGATTTGTGAATTTTAAACACAGAGAGCTGATTCAGTGTGAGATGGCTGACATGGGTAAGTATGTACAGATGGAAAAACACAGTAAACACCAAACAGAGATAAACTAGATTCAACGTGTTTGTCATTTGATGGTTCTTAAAACACTCTGAATGTGTGAATATTTGCCTTTTTACTTCATACCCATACTTAAACAGAAATAATGCTTTAATAAGACAAAAATTGCAACGAAACATGAATTTTACTTGGTGGCGTACTACAAAAAGTCTGTTAGAGTGTTGTGTGGAAACTCTAAGGTTTTCAGTTTGCGGCACCTTTACCACCAAAATATGCCAGTCTTAAATTGAAATCGTATTCTTAGAGTATTCTATGAATAAAAGTTTTGTGAATGACAAATTCTTATTCTTAGAAAAATTCTAAGAAAGAGCTCATTTTTTATAAAATTCTAATAGTATAGGAACATTCTTATTCTTAGAATTTTTCTTAAAAAAACAACTAATTCTATGAATAAGAATCTGTGTGGTGTTTAGTGTTCAGTAAATGTTAGCTGACAACAAGTGACAAAGTAAAGTAAGATTAGGGATTTCATGGAATCCCAAGCTAAAATTTCAATGATTTGGGACATTCCCAAGAAATTTAGGGAATTGTGAATTTTCTATTTAGGGATTTCATGAATTTGCTGAATACAAAGAGTCACTGTAATATCTATACAGACATTTTGTATAATCTTGCAGACTGTTTCTGTTCTGACCCACCTTCTGTCTCCAATGGTGAGGTGAAGTATGCTGGGCCTTACAGCAATGGCAGCCGTGCAGAATACGACTGTGACACCGGGTGAGTGTGACAGGGGATTGTCAGAAAGAGGAGGGGATGTGTTGTCAACGCATCAACTCTGAGTTACTTCAACAATTAAGCAATAAGGGTCTCATATATTTACTGAAATTAAGTCATTTTACTGCAAAACTGGAAAGATGAACACTCATTTTTAGTCTGTTTATTGGAGTGAAGCGCATACATTTGGTCTGGGTTTGGGGTTTATAGATCTATCTGCACAACGCCACATAATACTGTTTTACGGTTTTTAGTTAATTGTTGCACCCCAGGACAAGAAACCATACAACCCAACTAGCAGTGGTAGGTGGTGAGAGTAAAAGAGATTGGTTAGGTCAGTAAGTAAGTCATAGTAGGGCCGTAAGTAGTAACCGACTAATCGACAACGGTTAGAATAGTGCTATGTACCGGTTACATATTTTAAAGTAAGAATAATCGCTTAAAACCGGAAATACCATACACCTCCTATATCGCCCACTTCCTGTCTGAAATAAACTAAGCAGAAGTCGCAGGAAAACAGCAAAGTTATTAAATTTTACAGGTTATATATACATATTTTCATTATATTTCACATATTTATCGTTTTCAGCGCTTTTTAAAATATGAAACTTAAGATATTTGGTTCTTTTATAAATTCGACAGTTATTCGGTGTCGACATGAATAGTACTTACCGATTAGTCGACATGAAATATTTGGAGTTGTGACGTCCCTATATCATAGACACTTCAGGGTTCCAACATCAGCTTAACTTTGAAGTGGGAAAAGTAACGATATCCTTGTGTACTTGTTAGGCTTATTTCCTTCCAATGTGTCATGTAGGTACACACAGAGTGGAGGAAGCAGTCTTCTCTGTCAGGCTGGAATCAACTGTACCTCTCCCCAGTGGGTACAAGATGCTAGCGACTCCAATAGTGGAACACCCAACTGTCAGCTTCCTCAGGAAATCATCAACAACAACAGCTCAGAAAATGTGGAGAGTGAGTGTTTATGTACCTGATACTCAGTACTGTGTCAGTACTTATATACTTAATTCTCAGCACAGTGTCAGTACTTATAAACCTAATTCTCAGCACAACCTCAGTACAATTATGCATCAGATGAACTGGACAATGTATACTTAAGTACAGGGGTCAAATTTGAATTCGCTTTGTACTTTCAGCAGTAGAGATCAAATAAGGATAAACTTGTAGTAAACCCACCATCATGTAGGTTGAGACCCCTGAAGGAAGGGCGTGTTGGCTAAGTGTCAAACTGCTAGACACAATTAGACTTCTTCAATCTTCAGTATAGTCAGAAAGTACCACACAGAAATAGTAGAGAATGTTTTTGCACAAAATCATAAATTGTGAAATATGGTGACTTAGTGAAAATTGTAACATATTTGATCCGTCCTTTAGATGTTTTTTTCTTACACACCTAGTCTGTATCAGGTCTACCTGCTCCTCACATCTTGTTGTTCTCACATTTTCGGCTCTCATATTCCCACTTAAATCTGGGAGCTTTTATCTTGGATTCATCCTATCAGTGAATGGTTTGAGGTGTCACATTGACCTAGTGGTACCTGGCTCCTGTAAATATATGTATACCTACATGTGTTTGTGCATTGTATATACATCAATCACCTGAAAATCACTATGGCTTTAATTGTCTTCTCATCTGCTTTAGCTCTGACATTCAGCTGGGGTTACCTGGCACCTCTCCTGGTGTTTCTCATCCTTATCCTGATACTTCTCCTGCTCCTGCTCCTGTGCCTGTGCTGTAGATCTTACTGGAGACACTGCTGTCTGACATGCTGTCCTGGGTGTGCCTACTGCCTGCAGGAGTGAGTAGATTCATATCTCTTTAAAACAGATATATATAATGTGCATAGATACAAAATGTCTCAATCAGCCAGTTCTTTCTGAAGTAAAAAACTTATTTGCAAATAATCCAAACATTTCTAACTCACCAAATTGACCGGAACAGAAAGTAAAAATAGACTACATAAGGTCTCATGTATAATGGTCAGGTAAAAACGGTACATTCTAAAACTCGGACTTCTGTCCAACTTGGAATTCTACTTGGACTAAGCGGCGATAGCGGCGATGGGGTGGGGGGTGGGGGCAGCGGCGACGGGTTTGGGTGGGTGGGGGAGGGGCTGTGTTATGCATTAATTTAGCCAATCAAATGCAAGAGGGTTATATAGGGGCTCGCCATTTCCAAACTGGACAGAAATAAAGGCGATCGCCGCTTGTGGCTGTAAATTGAGGAAACATGAGGCTCCAGGTGGGGGTTTTCTAGAAATATTTAATAAACTGACACAGATTACATCGTGGATTTGTATATCATATGTTAATGACGAAAGATGAGACTGCAGATGGGGGCTTTCCTGCAATATTCTACAAATAAACTGCTGGCCAACTACCCTTCCACATTGACGTCCCCCAACACCCCTCCCCATTCCCAAGTTGGACAGGAAAGCCATCGCCGGCTATAGTACGTGGCTCTTAATTATATATTTGTAAAATATTGTTAGAAACCCCATCGTAGCCTCACGTTTTCATCACTCTGTGGATGTACAACTACCAGCATTTGATATTTTATTTGTTTTAAATATTTCGCCGCCCCACACCCCCTCCCCATTTCCAAGTTGGACAGGAAAGCCATTGCCGGCTATATTTGTAAAATATTGTTAGAAACCCCATCGTAGCCTCACGTTTTCATCACTCTGTGGGTGTACAAGTACCAGCATTTGATATTTTATTTGTTTTAAATATTTCGTGAAGGCTCACGTTTTCATCACTCTGTGGATGTACAAGTACCAGCATTTGATATTTTATTTGTTTTAAATATTGCGAGGGCCAACTACCCTTGCATCAAGGGTGTTATGCATCAATTTCCAACAGTTCTTTACATATAAAAATATCTCCTGGCCATCGCCCCCCCCCCCCACCCCCACCCCATTTCCAAGTTGGACAGGAAAGCCATTGCCGCATGCTATTATACATTAATGACATGAAGGAAATATGAGGCTCCAGGTGGGGGTTTTCTTTCATTATTTTATGCTCACCATCCAGGACATTGTTATTAAAGAAATATGAGGCTCCAGATGGGGAGGCTACAATGGGGTTTCTAACAATATATTTTACAAATATAAAATCCAGCAATACTCTACTGTCACCGCACCTAATACTGCCTTCACGAAATATTTAAAACAAATAAAATATAAAATGCTGGTAGTTGTACACACACAGAGTGCTGAAAACGTGAGGCTACAATGGGGTTTCTAACAATATTTTACAAATATATAATCCAGCAATACTTTACTGTTACCGCACCTAATACTGCCTTCACGAAATATTTAAAACAAATAAAATATAAAATGCAGGTTCTTGTACACACACAGAGTGCTGAAAACGTGAGGCTACAATGGGGTTTCTAACAATATTTTACAAATATATAATCCAGCAATACTGTCGCCGCACCTAATACTCCCCATCGCCGCTGTCGCCACTTTACTTGGACTATCGCCGCTGGCCATCTACCCCTCCTCACTTCTTCCCAATTAGAATTAACATCGCCGATGTTAGTCCAAGCGGCGACGGAATCGCCGCTTTTGTCCGAGTTTTAGGAAGAACCGGTAAAAACAGTCAAATCCTTCCGGGAATTTTCAAGGCGTCTCTTAGAAAAGAAAGAGCCTAGAAAACACATGTTTAAGCAAATTCTTGAATAACGGAAGAATTCTATTAAAAACTATTTAAAAATATTGGTCTGTTATCCGAACTCAATTTTTCAGGTGAAGTTTTGAAAAAGAAACATGTGAAACACTGATCTGCAAATAAATCACTAAGTCTAGAATACCCAAACAATGCTTAAATGGTGCACTTAAAGTCACAAAATATATCCTCAAATGGATGGCTTTCATTTTTGTCCTCAGAGCACAAAAATATTCATTTTAAGTAACGTGTTGTTAACTTTACAGCAGTGTATTAATAACTGTCTTCCAAAACGGGATTAACTAAGATAATTATCTATTTCATTATTTTCAGTTATGTAGAAACAACGTGACTCCAGTGCAATAGGCAATGGGATTAAAACTATGTGAACAACGTAGATAGATAGAACAGGGGGGAGACATAGAACAGTGGGGGGAGATAGAACAATGTAGATAGATAGAACAGGGGAGAGAGATAGAACAATGGGGGGGGGGTAGAACAATGTAGACAGATAGAACAACGTAGATAGATAAGTTGAGGATACAATGGAAATAACACACGGTTAAATCTTTGCCCTTATGTATTAATTTCAGTTTCATGTGATCACTGCCTTAGGTTAATGGATTTTCAGAAGGCATATGACTCGAAGATAATTTACAGAATTTCAACCAATGGCTCGTCATTTTAGTTGATTTCAGCAAAATGATAGACTTTAATTGTAACAAGATACTGCTACAGGTTAAAATGGATATTTGCAAGGTGGACTTGTAATGTTAAGACATGTTTTGTTTTTAAAAAGACAAAATGTACCACTCAGCAAATCATTCCATGAGGGCATCCTATAAAGTCTTCCTGTTTGGATCTCAGTGTTCAGTACAAAAATCTCGGAAATTGGGAAGTCATTTTGCGGAGATACACTACACTAGCTTGGAGTGATGTTATATAAAATGTGTCACGCAGAATGTATGCATATGTATAACATGGACCTCTGTTGTTCATTACCAAAATTCCAAATGTTAACAATTTGACCTCAACCTTAAGGGAAGGAACTTTATCCTACACTGACCTTATAAAGGACAACATGCAATTCCTGACAAAGGACCAGATTGAGGAAACCTAGAAGTGGATTTCCTTTCCTATCACACATTCATATAAGACCATAAAGACTACACTACCAAAACGAAATGAAAGTTCTCTGTAAATCACAAAAGGTGCAATAGATCTTTGAAGAATTTTTAAAAAAGGGATATCTCAATTAAGGTTCCATGGTGAGTGGGACACACACCTAAACATATGTCTCAGATCACAAGTCATACAGGAGAATGCACACAAACTAATTTCATACAATTCAAGATAAATTTGGATTCACTTTCAGTATTAATTCTTCAATAGAAATTGACTTCTTCATAACATAAAACTATCTGACTGACTTTCTGCCACATAAATAAAGAAACTATTTGCCATTTATTTGTTGACTGTAAAATAATTTTAGGTTTTGGAAGGACATAAATACTTAGTTACGCAAATGGGATTTAGTCTTTGATAATTGTATTTTGAAACAAAGCCACAACATTAAATGCCTTTAGCGTTATTGGTGAAAGATATATCTAACAGTTCTCAAGTGATAAAAAGAAAGAATCAAACATATTTAAACATATTTCCATGTGACAACTACCACACAATATATGCTGAACGAAACATTCCCCACAAATAGGAAGTTATACAGAAATACAATAGCAGACATATCTAATGAATACACAGTCCATGTGGCTATCTATCAGTCAATATGTCCAGTTGCCTGCACTCACCCAGCTGAGACCAAATAGTTTTCTAGTCTGAGATTTAGAGACCTCTTCGTGTTTACGGGTCCTGATGTCCGTCCGGGCAACAGAAACACTCACACAGGAATAGGCCAGAAATGTTACAGATGATTTCTGAAGCCAGATAGCGTGTCCTAGGACTTAGCAAGCTTAAAAAAAGCTTGTTGCATCCAGTACGGTATTCCTGTTCATGCAACATAAAATCATAACTCAGTAGGGTTTTTTGCATATAAATTTAAAAATGATTTCTGCCCAGTTCTGTGAGATAGTATACATAATTCTAGACCATAAAATTTAATGTTGTTATTTGTAGTGTTCTATTATTCCTTTCAGACACCCCACCACAGTGGTACCAGTCAGACCTTACCCTGGTGAAGAAGATCCCAGACACCATGAGACACATAGCAAACATCAGGTGAGCAGTCCAAACAATCAATCCACAGAGTCTACCATTCAGCCAGCAGGTGGCCTGATGTTGACTAACTCTGGTTCAGGCAGGCATTCCCCTGGAGCCAGTGTGTCCATCATACGTTATGGCTCCCTACAAGAAAAGGGTCTTAAAAGGTACAGAACGGATCTCGGTCTGTACTATAGCAGTCCAGTCAAACGCCAGTCATCACTGAGAAACAAATCAGATCAACCAGTGAGACAGTATAATAGGGGTCATAGAGTGCAAAAAGAAGAACCACGAAAAGAGGTGGTGATAGCAAGCATTATGACGGAAGAGGAAGTGGGTGATAATGGAAGAAAAGATGAAAGACCAAGAAAAAATGAGCAGGAAGTTATGGTGACAAGTATTATACCTGAGGGGGACAGCAAAAGAGTGTACTCAGATGACCTCTCCACACGTAGCATGGAAACACAGACATATGATCCCATCAAACCTGTGATTAACAAAGGTGGAGTTTTCACTCAGAAACCTATCTACTATGGCAGAGAAAAGGACCACTACCGCAGCTTTGGACGACGGTATGTGCCATCGTTTGGAAGTATTGCCCCAGGGGGCATGGCTCACTCCACACATGATCACAGAAAGCATAAAAAAATCCTGGGATATGATCCTTACAGCATGTCATCAACTCTGGGAAAGCCATCCAGCTTCAGCAAGGTAATCCACACGCCACCTGCTGAATGATTTACATTTTATGAACAGGATGTTTCACAGCAAGCCTGCATATGTAATTGTGAACACCACAACAGGAGTGCCGAATGTAGATTTCAAAATTTACAATTTCCATTGTTATGGCATCAATATCTTAAGCAGTACAAGTAGATCTAATCAGAGAAATATACAAGTCGTGTGTTGTTTTAATATTGGCTTTTAAAAGCCAGAAAAGTATCTCTGTAATCTAGAATCTTCTCATTGTAACAGTATATAAATAACCTGGATATTGAGACACATCATTTTATAAAATGTATTCTTCAGTGTTATGTTTATATTTTAGAATCATCACTTTGATTCACGAGGACAACCGCTGTGGCTTCCACATGTCCATCAAGTGAGACGCGATCCAAATCATGCCAAAACCATCACCAAGTGAGACACAACACAAATCAGCATCCATGTGAGATACAAAACAATCCATCAAAAACATGGTCAAGCAACAGAAAGAGATTCAGTAAACAATGACAAAAAGATCAGGATTAATTAATTTTTTTTACAGAAACGCTTATAAAACTTATATTATAGCTGGCCATCAGGGATAACTCAATTAGGTAAATATTTATAAAATTACTGAGAATACTCTGACTTATTATGAGAATGGCGTTTTAACTGCACATTTTAGTTGTTGATCTTTGTTATCATAATTTTGAAGGAGAGCCAAATGGTGCATAATGTATGTTGTACCGCCTCCTGGTTTGTATTTTAACACACCATCTTGATAAATGTTTGTATTTGTGCACTGTATTGTTCTAACTTATAACACAATATTATTAACACTTACAGCTATTGTCTTACAAGGTTGAGTCATACAAAGGTAGTGTTATAACAAGATGGCCTTTGTTTCACAAGCTATGAAAATGTTACCAGAATGACATTCTTATGGCAGGTTTGATTCAATAGTGAAAGCAGTAACAACCACATGGAATGACTCTTCAGATAAATACTTGGTACCTGTTGTTTTGAAATATGGAGAAAGCTCGCATCAGTTAACCTGCTTCAAAAATCTATAAAAAATGCTTCAACCAGTAAATTCAGATATTTGTTATTTACTATGCATCTTGGCAAATAAATAGGCCGATAAGATACAAAGACAAAACATGTCTTTATACTGCTCTATACATGCCACATTCCCTCCGTATAGCTGAGATTACACCAGGGTATACCTCAGTACATTCTACATTCTCTTTCTAAAACTGATGTCTTATCAGGACATACCTAAGTACAGTGCTCTCTCTTTATAACTGAGGTCATACAAGGATATACCTCAGTGCATTCCACATTCCCTTTGTATAACTGAGGTCATACGAGGACATATATCAGTGCATTCCACATTCCCTCTGAAAAACTGAGGTCATACAAGGACGTATATCAGTGCATTCCACATTCCTTCTGTATAACTGAGGTAATACCAGGACATATATCAGTGCATTCCACTTTCCCTTTGCATAACTGAGGTCATACAAGGACATACCTCAGTGTAATCCACATTCCCTCTGTAAAACTGAGGTCATATCAGGACATATATCAATGCATTCCACATCTCCTAGGTATAGCTGAGGTCATACCAGTATATACGCCAGTGCATTCCACATTCCCTCTAAATAGCTTAGGTCATACCAGGACGTACGTCAGTGCATTCCACATGCTGTATAAGCTGAATTCAAACCCATCCCAGAGGTATTAGCAGAGTGAATAAATCCCAACCAATCCCAAGCGTTTGGTGAGGCCCTCCCAACAGCCTTGTTATAAGCTTACAAAATATGAAGCATGTTAAAAGACTAGTTACTAAATTACAGAAATCAGAAGATATCCCATATCTCCTTGTGAATAAAATGGAATAGAATAGAACTGTTTATATAGCAGAAATCAATATGAATCCTAGTCCTTAGGTCCAAAAAGGAGAATCCTAAAATGCAGCCTTACATCAGGGAATGTTCCTCTCATTTCAAGTAAGTCAGAGTTCATAGAAGTATGCACAATCCCCAATACACAACAAACATAGACATACAGATAAACACACAGTGGATTGCACTGGAAAACAGAAAAACAGACATCCAGATATGAATTCAATTTCCCAAAATGGAGGAACAACAAGTGTCCTTATGAGCATTCCAAGACTTGGGCCCAATAGATCAGAAAACTTTGGTGTGTTTTGCCACTGGTTTAGTTCCTTATGAACATAATCTTGTCAAGGATTTTATTTCACAAGAATACAAACTGATAAAATCAGTTAACTCTGTGTGAAATATCTTCCAAATATTTTGACAATCTCCCTAAATATAAACAAAAACAATAAAAGCAAAACAAGGTTTTAGATCTGGGACCATATTCTACAACAATACTCTATATTATTACTCCATATTCTATATTTCTAACTTAGATTTCAAGTATTTCTTAGATTTTAAGTAAGAAATTATGAAGCTAAACATTCCTAACTTTTGTTTTGTGAATACAAAGTGCAAGAAAAAAGTAAGTGAAAACCCTTCCCTTACTTAGATCTAAGGTCACTTTATCTAAGTAGTGTTGTAGAATATGGCCCCAGATCCCAGACACTTGTGACTGGATGTCATCATATACAGTTGGCAGTCATCAGAGGCGTCACCACAGCATTGTGTGTTGAGTTCTATGCTCCACTTAGAGGGCTGTTCCACTGGCGTAAGTAAATACAATGTGGCTAAACTCCAAAAGATTAGAAATTCCCTTTGTAGAATTGTTTTTAGACTTGATAGAACTAGCCATGTCACTCCCTTTCTTCAAAAACTACACTGGGTCCCTATTACATACCGCATCCTGTTTAAATATTATCTAATTACTTTCAAGGCCATCAATTTCTCTCAACCCACATACTTATCATCTTTGATCAAAACCAGTAGCCTAACTCATCAAAATCGACTCTCTCTTTCCTCAATTCATCCCAGAAAGGCCATTGGTAGGTAAGGTTTGGCAATGGCTTCCCCCACTGAATGGAACAGACTCCCACAATCAGTCAGATCACAGCACACAATAACAGGTTTTTGAAGCCGGATAAAAACCTATTTGTTAGGACTAGAATATCCTCCATCATAGTACATCTCCCCAGTGGGCGCTAATTTGGATCTTGACCTGATACGTCCCTGGGCTTTCCCTTTTTGATCTCGAGCACATTAGAGGATGCTGTATCAATTTTGCACTATATAAATGTTTCTATTCTATTCTAGTACAGCACTCAGGAGTCCATCACGAACAGTTTACAAGAATTTTAAACTGCTTCCATTTCTTTTTGCCATTTTCAGTTCATCTGTAAGACATGTTGTTCAAATTAGTCCCATCAGGTGACTTAGATTATATCTAACATGGTACGCAGGTGTTATGGCTTCAAGTGGACTGGTAGGCACTATAGTTCATTGTCCAGAAGTCTCTCTGTATTTGATCTTTGAAAGCTGAAATGTGTCCAGAACAGTCTCACCAGAATTTTCATCAATACCCTCAAACATTCTCACATAAGCTTTTGTATGTAAAAGCCTGTATTGGTTGCTGATTGAACAGTGCAGTGTGTTCACAATGTACCTTCATTGTGTTAAGGTTGTTGCAGATTGTTGCGTAAAATGTGTATAGCAGAATAAAATAGTCTGTCGTTCAATTAGATTTAGAACACATGAGGATGTAGAATCAACATCAGTGACAAATTGTACACACACTGTTATTTCATATAAAATTAAACTTCATATTTATACTCTCTTGAGACATTTAAGTTTAAAAACTTGGTAATTTGAGTATGGTTTCTTTGCTTAACTTTGATATTAAGATCAATTAGCCCTATCAGTGATATGAAGTGAAGCACACATTAGTATCTGACTTCAGTATGTGGGTGTGTGAAACAGCCTTTATGGAGTTGTTTGCACTCCACTGTATGGTAGGCTGACACAGTCATGTTCTGACAGTCTTTACAGAGTTGTTTACACTCCACTGTATGGCAGGCTGACATAGTCATGTTCTGGCAGTCTTTACAGAGTTGTTTACATAATCATGTTCTGACAGTCAGTCTGTAGAGAGTTGTTTACACTTCACTGTATGGTAGGCTGACATAGTCATGTTCTGACTGTCTTTTCCTGGTTTTCCATATCATAAGAACTGAGTGAAAATTTTATGTAAAATAATCTCATGTCAAAGTTTGTCCATCCATCCATGCGTCTGTTGGCTCTAGCCTTGCAGACCTCCCCAGGAGGTAGCTTAACATGGTGGACAGAGAATAACTTTTATGTTACTATTGTAATATAACTCAATTTAATGAGCAGTTACAACCAACTACTCTGACAGACCAAACATTCACATTACATGCGGACGTTGTGAGAGCTCTGACCTTCCACAACACTTTACAACACACTGTTCTAAGTAGGTCACTCAGTGCTATGCTCGAATGCTGAGGTGTAAGATTTGTTCAGAAGGTTTATGTGCCTCACATTAAGTTACTGAAACTCAACAGACTGAAGTGTGAGTTTTACTTGTGGATATGAGTCAGTGACCGACTCCTTGATTACATGGATACACAGCTCATCAAAACATACACAAACATACACAAAATAAACAGTACAATATAAACAGTACAACAAACAGAGTAAATGTAGTCTGCACACCAACTCATTCTACATGACTTGATCTTAGGGCATTAGTGGACTGGGTTCAAATCCCAGAGACACTTTAATATTTGTTTTCTCTGGAAACAGTGTTTGTACTGTGTACACAGGTTAGCCACGCGTGGACACTTTCAGCAAATAGAGAGATACTAACACTATCTCAGGAAAAGATCAACTGTTAAAGAACAAACACTGGAACTACAGATCACACGATAGAATAAAAACAGTCCCTGATTAGAAGGTTATTTTAAGAAATAACCAAGTATGTATAAACACTACAAACTAACTATAAATTATTCACATTTTCTTATGTTACAGTATCCAATTGACTGACATGAGAATAGATAAGAATGTGTTTAATGAAGTATACATGTCTGTTTAAGTCCACTGAATGTGAGGCTGAATGAATCATGATCTGACACACTTTCTGGTTTTCCATGCAATAAAACTAAGTGAGAGTTTTAATGTAAAATACCCTCATAAGTCATAGAGCCGCCATTATGATACCAGAGTTTTACCAAACCATTATGTATTGATATATGTTATACCCCATTCACACTAACCCAACAAGGAGCCCTAGATAAGTGGCCATGGTCTCATTCTATACACTAGCACTGTATAAGACTATGCAGATTACTAGTGCGATATCTCGCACTTATCGACAGGAAAAACTGATCATCGATCAGATTCCTTGACTTTTTGGTCAAGTTTTTAAAGATGTTTCCTTCTATGGTATTCACCAACGAACTGAGACAATTCATAAATTTTTTCCCTTAAACGAACACTTAAATGGAAAATATTATTTTCCAAGACATTCAGCATGCTACACCTGCCATTTTGGCTTCAGATTTACTTAAAAGGTAAATCCCAGTAATTGATTACTTCACCATGTCGCCTCACAGTGTGATGGTGACCAGTACTACACACTGATTTCAGTTCTGATAGCCGTCTGGACTATTATTATTATTATGTATTTATACTCAGCGCAATATCTCCATATACTACTGGACTCAAAGCGCTATTTCACCAATCCGACTGTACAGGTACAGCCCCAACTCACAAGTAACTGACATTCCCGTAACTGGAAGATAGAGGCTCAAGGATGACCATTTATCAACATCCTTGAGGTTCTTTAACCTGCCACTGGGGATAGGACCCAATGACAGAGGACCACAATTTTAAGTGGTCATCCGAGCCACTATATATCTGCTTGTACCTGGGTTTGAACCCACGTCTTCTGAGTTCCTAGACAAGTGTGTTACCCAGTAGGCCACAGTGGCAGATGCATTGTGGGTGGTCATCGTGTATTGGTGGCTGCAATAAAAGCCTACTTGTGTGGAGAATTGGCGTTACACTCTATGAATTTTCAAAACAGTAACAGGACTTTGAATTTATTTGATCCTTTCATACTTTATATTTTTATCAAATTTTATATTTTACATTTTACGTCTTATGTTGCTCAGTTGTTGTGATGTTTGTTCTAAATGCTCTTCATACTATGTCCAACCGGTGGCAAAAATGCCAGTTGGTGCCACAAGGTGAGTCCCCTCTTTCTGGTGGTAAAGTCGCTGCACCCCCTCATCCACAACTCTGTTATCCCACCAGATTTGGTTTCAGCTACAGCAACAGGGTAAACATATAATGTACAGTAGGGTGCAGGGTACAGAGGCAGTAGTAATCAGGGCACCTCACAGACATGTCAAATTCCTTCTAATTCCCCTGATAAAATTCCTGAGAACAGTGTACGAAAGCAGAGACTAGTTCTCAGAGTCTGTAGGTTGATTGGCCCCAGAAATGTATACTGACCGTTACTCATACAATTAGGTCCCTATACAATGACTTGACTATTGCTCCTTGGGTCTCAGGTTTTATCATGTGTATTCAAGAAAAAAAAATAGAATGTAACAGGGCCTCAATGTTTAATTTTCTTGGAAATTTGACAGAAGATTCTTCGGATTTATCTTAGGAACCTGCCAAAGCGTCACATGCAATTTTGCTTACCAATATGGGGAGGGGTACGTGTGACGGAGTTGGGGGGATACTGACAAGATTGACTATATTCACTGGGGTCAGACATACTGGTCTTTGGCATGCTGCCCTTCAACAAAAATGTCAAAAAGTGATTGTTTTGATTTGCAGATATTTTCAGGAAGGCACTAGTTTTAATCCAGTCAAAGGTCTGCCAGTCAGTTTATAGGCCCGTGTGTGTACATTGCAATGGTCCACACACCAGTAAACCAGGTTGTCAAACACAGGATTAAAAACAAAACTTTGTGTCCACAGCAGACATGTAGTGGGCGGTAATATAAATAGTTTCAAAGCAACTTATGACAATAGATGTGCAATTAACTCTGATTTTGTACATATGTTTTGTTTCACTATATTTGTACATTGGAATCTGTGTACAGATGATACCAGTGTTTTATTTGCTGATATTCGGAAGAGAAGTTGTCAATAATGCTGACAAAGAACAAGAGAAACTGGATATTCTATTAATTTCCAGGCTTTGTTCGGTTAACCGAATCCACCAATATACTAATATACAACGTGGTACTTTTGCATGTCCTCAGTCTGGTTTGAATAATCAAGGTTGGCTTTTTGACCTTGACGGTGTCCAAAGCTGTCAAAAACCTCAGCAAGGGTATAAAACAGCTGAAACTTCTGAAATGGTAAAGAGGAGTTAAATAACTAATTCACTAAATTAATATTATGTTTTCTTACATTTTACCCGACACTATGGCACTTTCTATATACTGCCACTGACTGTAGTAAGATTATCCCTGCCTCAGCAACTGGTTTGAGAAACTACTTCAAATGTCACAATAATCCCTGAAAATGGTCCGAGTAAAACGACTATTTCATTGTCTTTCAGTAGTTGTAAAAACCAATGTCATGCCTCACTAATTCTTGTCAGTGAAAGACGATTCTACACAAACTTTCTCTGTTTAATTTTGTTAATACATTCAGAAAACAAAGTTTATGAAATATATTTTCACTGGTAGTATATGCCAATGCATGCATAGAGCCTTTTTGCAATACAATTTGATATAAAATAACTTTTGATATGTATTTTAAGGCAGGACTAAGATTGTTTATAACATTTAAAGCAGCATCTTTGCCTTAGAAACTGAGCATATTGCTTCAGTATATATAAATATTCAGAACACTAAGTTTAGGACGTATCATCTGTTTTTTGAAAGTATTTCTTGGGTTTTTTGACGTTTTTTTACATTAGGGTGTCAAAAACTTGTTTTTAACACGACGGTTTAAACCAGGTTACACACTAATATCCATGAAAAACCTGCCAATCCTGTGAATAATAAGACACTTCTTGTTCAAAAACAATACGGCTCACACACAGGTGGACGTGGCTGTCATTTCAACAGTATGGTCAATAAAAGAAGGTTTGTGATGTGCTAAAACAACTTCATTTGTATCAATGGTTTGCTCACTCATTTGGGATGAAAATAGCTTTCAACTGTACAGGTCATATCACGATGGGTAGTTTCATGGGCAGAGGAAACCTGTGGCTGTCAAAAAAATTTCTGGTAAAGAAGGGAAGAATCATTTTATTTTTTGAAGAACAGGCCATAATATTACATAACCAGGCTGTTACTCATAAAAAGTTGAATTTACTGTCAAAATAAGTTATTTAATTAATTACTGGATGTGAAGTGGTCACTTGGTGTGACCTGGTCACTTGGTGTGAAGTGGTCACTGGGTGTGAACTGGTCACTTGATGTGAACTGGTCACTTGGTGTGAACTGGTCACTTGATGTGAACTGGTCACTTGGTGTGAAGTGGTCACTTGGTGTGAACTGATCACTTGATGTGAACTGGTCACTTGGTGTGAAGTGGTCACTTGATGTGAACTGGTCACTTGATGTGAACTGGTCACTTGGTGTGAAGTGGTCACTTGGTGTGAACTGGTCACTTGATGTGAACTGGTCACTTGGTGTGAAGTGGTCACTTGATGTGAACTGGTCACTTGATGTGAACTGGTCACTTGGTGTGAAGTGGTCACTTGGTGTGAACTGATCACTTGATGTGAACTGGTCACTTGGTGTGAACTGGTCACTTGATGTGAACTGGTCACTTGATGTGAATTGATCACTTGGTGTGAACTCGTCACTTGATGTGAACTGGTCACTTGGTGTGAAGTGGTCACTTGGTGTGAAGTGGTCACTTGGTGTGAACTGATCACTTGATGTGAAGTGGTCACTTGGTGTGAACTGATCACTTGATGTGAACTGGTCACTTGGTGTGAACTGATCACTTGATGTGAACTGGTCACTTGGTGTGAACTGGTCACTTGGTGTGAACTGGTCACTTGATGTGAACTGGTCACTTGGTGTGAACTGATCACTTGATGTGAACTGGTCACTTGGTGTGAACTGATCACTTGATGTGAAGTGGTCACTTGATGTGAACTGGTCACTTGGTGTGAACTGGTCACTTGATGTGAAGTGGTCACTTGGTGTGAACTGATCACTTGATGTGAACTGGTCACTTGGTGTGAACTGATCACTTGATGTGAACTGGTCACTTGGTGTGAACTGGTCACTCGGTGTGAACTGGTCACTTGATGTGAACTGGTCACTTGGTGTGAACTGGTCACTTGATATGAACTGGTCACTTGGTGTGAACTGGTCACTTGGTGTGAACTGATCACTTGATGTGAATTGATCACTTGATGTGAAGTGGTCACTTGGTGTGAAGTGGTCACTTGATGTGAACTGGTCACTTGATGTGAATTGATCACTTGATGTGAACTCGTCACTTGATATGAACTGGTCACTTGGTGTGAACTCGTCACTTGATGTGAACTGGTGTTTATGTTTTTCTGTCAAAAATGTACCACAACAATGAGTTGAGAGCAGTATAGGAAAACATAAATAACTTTTACAATGAGATTAATTTGGCATGTGTATCGAGTAATACGCAATTCACTTTGAAATATCTGCATAAATAACAATAAATAAACAAGAGACTTGGGTCTCCTTGTTGTGTATGGGTGTTAGGTGACATGTTTTTACTATAGAGCAGGATTCTAGTGAGGACAGTGACATGAGGAACTACTCACTGAACATAACTGCCGCCATTATGCAAACAGATCCCATCATTATGTCATCATGTAATTAGTGAGCTGTCAATCAAAACATGGATCTCATCAAAAGCTCTGTCAAACAAAATTCACAGATCTATCAAAAGCTCTCTCAAACCAAATTAACAAAGAAATCTATTTTTCTTTCAACTGTTTTTTCACAATGTTTTTGTTCGGTCTGTTTGCTTGCTTAGTATACCTTCAAATTTTTATATTTTTTTTGTTCATTTTTTGGGTTCTATATCAATACAAATTGGATCTAGTTATTGACCAAAGCTATTAGTTTTTAATAGAGTTTTCATAAAAAGACCTGTTGCTGAGTGTCTCAGTGAAATCTTCAACCTTTGGTTTTAGACATATTTACTAATGTGTTCTGTCAACCACTCGTACACTGGAAGTCTGGCGACCCAACAACTAACTTCACAATCATTAAAAGTGGAGAAAAAATTGAAGATAATCTTAAGTACAAACTGATCAAAAGTGACACTTAATTCAAGGAATTTATTACAATTTAAAAACCCAATGTAATTTTTCCCTATGAACTCAGTAGTGTGGGGTGAAGTGCAGAAGGAGTAAAGTGGCTTCTCATACCACACAGATCTGTGTTTACTGTCACTTCTTGTTGAGTCAGACTGGCTACTTGATGTGATGGAGGAGAGATGTGCACGCTATCTGGTTAGGCAATGAAAACACGAGTTCTTTCACATTTCCTGGTTAGAACCTATGACCTGAGTTGTGTCGGGTGAGTATATTACCTACCAGAGCATGGTGTTCCCTGGCTATAAAACATGGACTACCTGGTGTCCCCACAAATGGTAACCAGATACATGTACTGTTTTACAGAATCATCAATATTTCTTCAGTAAGATACCCTTTGTGCTCTTGTCAAGCACCCAGCACCACAAACATAACTATACAAACTGTTTACATAAAAGTACATATCAAAGGCACACAAACCAGAGGCAGGGCTCTTTATGTAACCTCATACATTGATCTGTCACAGACTGAATTGAAGGCAAATACTAATTAAGTTTGTACTTATGCTTTCTCATGCTAATCTCTGAGCTTGTTACCTAATGTGCATTGTGAGCCTTAATATTAGTACAGTGTTCAGCCATACCCTCAATCAGTCCACTTCACAGGAAGATGTTACAGTCAACCAGTCCCACACCCACTGTAATGATCACAAGGAAATATATACACTATGGGAGATGTCATGCAGGGGGAAATCATAGCAAACAGGACTTATAGTCATTAATCTAATCTACAATGTAATGGTTCTAATATTACACAACTACAAGGGCAAGGGTCAGGCGATGAGATTAAATACATTCAAGGCACAGATTCAGTACACTTAGTATTCTGAAGGTATTTATACAATATATTCACAACAACAGATGGCGTAGTGTGTGAAAATATCTCTCAATTCCCTTAATACACCAAGCTTTACATTATCTTGTCACCTCTGGCCGCTGTGACTCTATGTTACAGGATATGTACGTCTATCAAACCCGTAACCTCTCACTCCAGAGGTCCACACACTCTATCATGTCATATTTCAGGAAATCTCTGCCAGTCCCTGCTATTAAGTACAGTTGATCAGTCTGACCTGATCAATGTGGTCAATCTATGAGCTCACACCTTCTCACAAATCATCTGTGTCATCCTCCTGACCTCCCCGCCACTCAGTGAACTGATCCAGTCTTTACACCAGCCCATCATCCAGCCAGATAAAGTGTCATCAGGATAGAACACACTAAGTCCCCGTCAAAGGATTCAGACTGTTGTCAGGATTTCAAACACCTCCTCAATTAACCTCAAGAACATAAAAACAGAGGTGGTGTGATGAATGCACTGCGCATGCGCGGCCTGACAGTTCAATGGGCTTAGTAGTGTGGATAGAATAGGATTTATTGATAAGAAAACAGTAATTCAGTCCATGTTTACTGTGTAAACATTGTGATCAGAGGTTTTATTGACACTTCAGTCTATTGTGGAATCTGTTATTTGTATTGGATCCATAAATCGCTTGAAAGTTTATAAAATTTAGCATTCTATTCTTAGTGAACGCCAGCAGATCAAATCTTCTCCAGGAAAATTCTCCATACAATTTTAACTGCAGATAGGAGTGCCATTCACATAGAAATCAAACAGTTTGTGTGACATTGGACTGTACTTACAAAGTTACTGTGATTTGAGGAGAATTAACAACACACAGAAAGAAGGTTCCGACCCAACATGACAGGTAGGTAGAGTTTGTAATCAGGGAGGTTTAATGAGTGATGAGTTACTGGTAGTGTAAGTACACAGGGCGGGATTTGGGGTGAGTATAACCCACTGAACACAGGGATATAGACACGTTATTACAATTATCTGTAAATAAGTCTGTGAGAACATACTGATTGTAGGAGACTTTAAAACCAAAATCATTTCAACTTTCCTCCAATGAATTTGTAAGAGATGCTAAAATGTAAATGAACGGATAACAAATGTATATTTTTATTTGTACCCATGGCTCACACTTGGGTACAAAGAATCAGTAAATTAAACTGACAGTAAGCTACAAACACCCGGAAAAAACAAGGCCACTGCTGCAAGACTTATCTCCCGCCTTAGAATCAGTAATAATGGAGAACTAAAGGAAATATAAGGACTTTGTAGTAAGATAACCCCACTTGACATTGAAAAAGGGGTCAAAGGTAAAAGTCAGCAGTTGGAAAAGTCTCAGGCCATGACTCCTTTAAGCTGTTTTCACATTTGGAACCCCTAGTAGCAATGATAAGAGAGATAAGGACTTTTCAATAGGATAATCCCATTTAACATTCAACATGTGATATGATGGCCATTGTATTTTTTGAACTAGGCCAAAATTACTATCAGGCTAGCTTTTCTAGCCATATATCTTTTGTGCAAATTTGATGAAACTAGCTGCTATGTTTCAAGATTTAGAGCACCTGTATGATTTTCAAACAATTAACTATGGCGGCCATTTTGTTTTTCAAAATGAGGCTAAAATTTTGCAAAGACAGGTTTTCATAGCCATAAATATTCCCTGCAAATTTGGTGAAGATATCTTTATAAATGAATGAGATATTAAGCTTTATGTAAAAACGTGACGAATGGACGGACGGACAGACGGACTCACGCACACACACATGCATGTTCGGAAGGCGATTTATAATCTCCTGACATTTGGCTTCAATGTATGCTGAATGTGTATGTAATTTCTTTAGCAAGATGACTCTCCTGTGACAAGTTAATTTACTTATAAAAAATATTTGTAAAATTACAAAATAGTTTCTTGAACTATACCTTGCAGTGATAGAATATATTGTGCTTCGAATGCTTACAAAAAGAAAACTAATGATAGAAATCGGACAATCCATGGTTACTTTTTCCATAACTTTACTTTTTGTGGATTTTTTTCATCTCTATTTTTTGGTCACTGCATCTATGTCATGACAGAACTCTTTTTGTTTCATCAACCATACTGACATCACACATCTCTTCACACCATTCAGCCATACTGACACCACACATCTCTTCACACCATTCAGTCATACTGACACCACACATCTCTTCACACCATTCAGTCATACTGACATCACACATCTCTTCACATTATTCAGTCATACTAACATCACACATCTCTTCACATTATTCAGTCATACTAACATCACACATCTCTTCACACCATTCAGTCATACTGACATCACACATCTGTTCACATTATTCAGTCATACTGACATCACACATCTCTTCACACCATTCAGTCATACTGACACCACACATCTCTTCACACCATTCAGTCATACTGACATCACACATCTCTTCACACCATTCAGCCATACTGACATCACACATCTCTTCACACCATTCAGTCATACTGACATCACACATCTCTTCACACCATTCAGTCATACTGACATCACACATCTCTTCACACCATTCAGTCATACTGACACCACACATCTCTTCACACTATTCAGTCATACTGACATCACACATCTATTCACACTATTCAGTCATACTGACACCACACATCTCTTCACACTATTCAGTCATACTGACATCACACATCTATTCACACTATTCAGTCATACTGACACCACACATCTCTTCACACTATTCAGTCATACTGACATCACACATCTATTCACACTATTCAGTCATACTGACACCACACATCTCTTCACACTATTCAGTCATACTGACATCACACATCTATTCACACTATTCAGTCATACTGACACCACACATCTATTCACACCATTCAGTCATACTGACACCACACATCTCTTCACACTATTCAGTCATACTGACATCACACATCTCTTCACATCATTCAGCCATACTGACACCACACATCTCGTCACACCATTCAGTCATACTGACATCACACATCTCTTCACACCATTCAACCATACTGACATCACACATCTCTTCACACTATTCAGTCATACTGACATCACACATCTCTTCACACCATTCAGCCATACTGACACCACACATCTCTTCACATTATTCAGCCATACTGACATCACACATCTATTCACACTATTCAGTCATACTGACACCACACATCTCTTCACACTATTCAGTCATACTGACATCACACATCTCTTCACACCATTCAACCATACTGACACCACACATCTCTTCACATTATTCAGCCATACTGACATCACACATCTATTCACACTATTCAGTCATACTGACATCACACATCTCTTCACACCATTCAACCATACTGACACCACACATCTCTTCACATTATTCAGCAATACTGACATCACACATCTATTCACACCATTCAGTCATACGTACATCACACATCTCGTCACACCATTCAGTCATACTGACATCACACATCTCTTCACACCATTCAGTCATATTGACATCACACATCTCTTCACACCATTCAGTCATACTGACACCATACATCTCTTCACATTATTCAGTCATACTGACATCACACATCTCTTCACACCATTCAGTCATACTGACACCACACATCTCTTCACATTATTCAGTCATACTGACATCACTTCACACCATTCAGTCATACTGACATCACACATCTCTTCACACTATTCAGTCATACTGACACCACACATCTCTTCACACCATTCAGTCATACTGACACCACACATCTCTTCACATTATTCAGTCATACTGACATCACACATCACTTCACACTATTCAGTCATACTGACATCACACATCTCTTCACACTATTCAGCCATACTGACATCACACATCTCTTCACACTATTCAGTCATACTGACACCACACATCTCTTCACACTATTCAGTCATACTGACACCACACATCTCTTCAAACTGTAATTTTTCCAAACCAAGTGGTTTGATAACTAGTTGATACAGGTTACACAAACTCTAAGTATTGGCCGACCAGTGAAAATAGCATATTAGAGTCTTCTGATGAGTCAGCTCTGAAGAGTACAGATAAGACAAAACAGGCAAATGATTGATATCATGTTATTGTCAGATCTCAGAGTGAAAACACAAATCCCCCTGAGAGTCTTCTAGCGGCTCTTCAAACAATTCTCAATGCAAAGAGTTTTGTGCTTCATTTTGTCATCAGTAGCTGTACTGGTTGATTTTTGTGAATTAAAAAGAATAAAATGACATCTGACATCAGTGTAGGCTTATTAATGCTAACGACAAATCTATGGTGAAAGTAAACTGTTGAATTCATTGCATAAAATCCAAGTAATCCAGAAAAAATAGTCATATCTAATAACCCACAAATCAAAGGTTGGCCACTTCATGCTGAGAGGGTCACACTGGAAGTTTTATGACCCAAGCATCACAAACACAGGTGTCCTGGCAGGCTATCTCTTCAATCCACCAATTTACGCAAGTGTTATAGCTTTCTGAATGCTTTATATCGCCTCCTTTGACAAATGAATTGATTGCTTGAAGTAAACATACAAAGTAAGTCACAAGACGCCTCACTAAGCAATTCTGGAATGAAGCAGTTAGAAAGATTATTCTGCCATTCTGTTTGAAGAACTTTTTTATAATAGACTTTACTAGATCAGAGAGAAATGCTCTGAGAAAATCCCTTGGAGAATTAGTGTGAACTAAAGCTTAAAATACCATGTACTCAATTTTTTTTTAAATTTCCAATCTGAGATTATCTGACAGAAGGACTTATATGTTTGTTCACAAGAATTTGAACAAAATTTTACTTATTATTAGAAGGACTGATGGGTTTCTTCACATCTCCCTGTTACAGATGCTATTCAGTGGATTAATCATACAGGAGTTACCACAATATATTGCCACATTTCACAAGACATGACATACTTTTACACGCTTTCAACTGTTTAGTGATATGAATTTGGGTTGAATTGTGTGCGCCACTGTTTGAATGGATTTTATAATTTTAACTGCATGTATACAATATCACATCTGGCTTATGAACTTGTTTTGTACATCTGGGGGACATTGGGAGAATTAGACAACAGCTCTAATAACTGCCACCATTACAGGAATGCCTTGGTTAGCAGAAGCCATGACTATTTCATTGCTGTGCTATGAATGTTATACCGGAATTAGCCTATAACAGGACAGTTACTGGGTCACTAGTCACTGATTGGAGTGAACAATTACCAGCAAAATCTCATTAAAACATTCTCCATACATAGAAGTATAGACATATGTAGGAGTGCAGACAGACATGTCACATGAATCATCAAACCATTCCGCCTGTGGATATTTTATGTTACTTGTCATAATGCAGGCTGATTAATATAAAACCTATTCATGCTTATAGGCATGTAATTTCTAATCTATTTATCCATTATTAAGAATCCACCTTTATTTGGACAGAAATGTCTATGATTACTGTAATGATGGACAGTTCGTGTAATACAGACTGCAGTGTCCCAGTCCATTTCACAGAGCAGTCCGTGTACCTCACTGTGTGTGTGCGTGGGTGGGTGTGTGGGTGGGTGTCTGGTTGCCTCTGGCTTTTTGGAACTGTTGTTTTACCCAGGGAACCAAACATGTAAATAATGAAACTAACGTACTGATCAATATCTGCGAAATTTTCTCAACTTTGCTAATTCGGTTGATTGATAAATATTAAGTTTTACATTTCTCCTGCAGGTGACAGCATTCACACTAGAAGAAAAAATACAAGCACAGGGCTTGATAAAACTAATATTTGTGCGATAATGTTTGCATCAAACTATCCAATATACAGCATGTTCATGTCATAATGACTGACAATTATTTACTTGGCAAATGCATTGGTTAACACCAGGAATGACTGGTCCCATAGCGGGACTTTCCTTTATTCTTGCTTAGGTGCTTTGATCCTTAAATGCTTTCAAACCGAAATATATCTTTGACATACCAATAAGTCTATTAGAGTTTTACAATCATAGATCTGTTATGCTTGTGCAAGAATTCTTTAACATAGTTTTCAGTTGAAGAATCATTTATATAATTCACATAGAGACGTAACTTAAGTGTAGATGCGATATCTTTACACCATTCATAATAATAAATGTCACAGTAATGGTTTGGCACCTCAGCAATATCTATGATTTCTCAGTTATAAAATTTGCTTTCTATGTTCATTTCACTTGAAAGGTTTACTGTGTCAAAGCCCCAGTTATTCTCACAACATTGTTCAGTCTTATAAGTCTTATCTACATGCCTATGGCACTCTGCTGCTTTGTGAATTTTGATTTTAACCAAACCATATCACCAAGCACTGCTGCATTGGGAGCATATTTATGGAAAGCGAGAAAGAATTTCTTATCTTTATTCTTGATCATATCATATGATTCTGCTTTAATATTTCCCCATATTCCAGCACCATAATACATGACTGATTGAACTCCACTTTGGTACATTTTAATGTTAGTGGTAATGCCTACGTCTTTGTTATTTTTGACTTTTGCTATGATGCTGCCAAGTGCCCTGCAGGTCGAGTTAGTGTACTGATACAAGTTCATCTAAGATTACTCCTAGTAGTACTTATATTTTAGAACCAATTTTGGAAAAAGTTCGTCCAAGACGAAAGTTAAAAGTACTTGGTTTTGGAAAGTGCACAATTTAGCCTTTTTCTTTATTTATTGAGACACGCCATTTTTGGCACCAGTCAATAAGTGTATTCAACATAATCTGTAACTGTTCTTCCTTATCTGAAAGCAGCACCATGTGATCGGCATACAGAGGAATAGAAACATTTTTGTCACATACATTTATACTAAGATTTCGGTCAGACATTTTATTTTCTAAGTCATTAAGTCATTAACTAGGCAAACAACATTGGTGATAGGTTATCTCCTCAACCTACATTCATATTGGTTTAAAACCAATCTGTAAATATTTCATTAATTTTAACACAATTAAATGTTCTCCACTACAGTGATTTCAAAGCTTCTTTTTCTGGCCTTCAGTACCATATGGCAGTAATCTGAACAACATTATGTCCCTGTTAACCCAGTCAAAGGCCTTTTCTAGGTCTATGAAACAACAACATGTGGAATTAATATCTAAGTTTTAGGGCTATATTTTGTATATCATCAGGACCAGGGGCCTTGATTTTCTTTCATTCAGGAGCTCTATATTATTACTTATATTGGACTTAAATTTATCCATTTGTTTTAGAATATCTTCCAAAAGTTTATAATTGAATATGTTAGATTTCACATCATTATATAAAGTATTAAAGTCAAACTACTATTTTTGCATTACAATAGCAGAGGAAGACACAACACTATCCCGAACTTGAACAATGCACGTTTCCATCTCTTCTATCACCTACTTTGACTTCACTTTACACTGGGGACTTGTAGTGTATAATAGACTAGATGGGTTTAAGTGATTCAAACATTGTTCTAAATGTTTGACCATGTTGGTCATTTCACATCCCTGATTACTCTGTGTACTCAGTGACCTTTACACCATTGTTCTACCAGTTCTTTTCTCTATATTCAGCCTGTGTGTGCGGAGATCCGCCCTCTATTTCTAATGGTGAGCTGCGTTTTTCTGGCACTTACCTGAATGGAACCAAAGCAGAATATGACTGTGACTCAGGGTAAGTAGCATGGTGAGGTTAACACAAGGAAGGTCACGTGATTGTTGAATTATCTTTTTAATTTTTAGCAAGATTACAAGAAAACTACTGTGCATAGTTACATCAAATTTTTACAGATAAGTCTTGGTCTCGCATGGAACTGATGTAATTTTTGGGATGTTCCTAAATCAATTTTACAATCATTGCATTTATAAGAAATAACGAGGGGTTTGGCCTAGGTGGATGATTATACTCTCTATCTTAAGTACCAAACAAACAAAAATGATATAATTTGCAAACCAGTGTTAAAGGAAAGGTAAACAAAATCTTACTTCACAATTATTGATTTATCTAATTATAATTCAACTTTTGACATATTTATCAACAATTCCGTTTTATATATATATATATTTTTAAAAATTAACTACACTGAAAGAAAATTTATTGTTTTCAAACCAACCGGAACCTATAGGTTTATGTGTGTTTGTTTTGCTCAGGCTACATATGGGCAGGTTATTAACACTTTCAGCTCCAATGTCTGTGTCTGTTGTGAGAAGCACAATGACAGACTGACCATACAATTCTTATGGTTGAGATGTCATATTTATTCCAGATACACTCAAGCAGGAGGTGACAGTCTGCTCTGTTTTGCTGGTACCTCCTGCACAGGCCCAGAGCCGAACTGGATCGTGGACACTTCAGACTCAAACAGCGGCTATCCAGACTGTCAGGCTGTGGTGCCTGATTATGATGTGTACAATACCTTCAACCAGCTGGGTAAGTCTCCAGTAACTACACAGTGTTCATCACTGAATAAATCAGGAATATAAAACACACTTTCATAATGCTTAATTTCTGCACCTACAGACTTTCTGGTACATAAAGCACTGTGATTTTTCCGAAATCAATTATGAATGATAACAGGTCACTAATAGCAGTCTCCAAAGTACTCACCAGACCAGCACACACCAGATATTGCCTTGGTACACAATATCTTCTAGTTAAATTTAAATAGTGAACAAAAGTTTTGCCTGGCAGAATTTTTTATAGAAAATGTTATGCAAATGAGGCATATAGAAACGCACATTAATTGGGATACAAGTAATTCAACATAGCACATGTTAAACTGCAGTATCTGCAACTAAAAAAATATTGTTGAAATGTCTTACAAATTAACATATAAGGTTGCTTACAGATCCGAGTATTAAAATCACTCAGTGGTAGCCAAAATAAGTTGTACTGTGTTCTGTTTAGCTGCAGAAGACTCCAGCAGTAGCTCAGGGCTAGACAGTTGGGCTATATTTGGGCTTCTCCTGGCCCTCCTTCTCCTTCTCTTCCTCATTGTGCTCCTCCTCCTGTGGTACTGGTGTTGTCGTGAATGCTGCCGTCGATGCTGTATGAGAAGTTGTCCTTGTTGCCGAGATTGTTGCTATGAGTAAGTCTGGCTACAGAGACACTTTATGCAGATTTTGGTTTTTATAAGTAACTCAAATGACTTACAGGACAGACTTTTGTGGATGTTTGAACCTAAACTACTTTGTATGTATGTTTTGGTTTATGGTTTGGCTTCAGATTTAGAATAAATTGCAATACACACTCTATATGGTCCATATTTCGCCCAAGTTTAACGCTACACTGTAACAGTCAACAATGATTTATTTTTATTTTATTTGGAGTTTTACGTCGCTTTCAACACTGTACAGGTCATATCACGACGGGTAGTTGGAAGGGCAGAGGAAACCAGTACATAGAGTTCGCTAGGGTTGTGTACTGTAAACTGCCGACCAACGGTAAGCAACTACCAGCTTTCCCACTTAAGGCCAGCACGGGGATCGAACCCCCGACCTCAGAGGTGGGAGGCGAGAGTGTTACCACTCTGCCACCGTGGCCCCCAGTCAACAATGATGAAAATAGCTATGGTATGCTTGAGTACGAGTTAAAAATCCAAGTTTTACAAATAAACAGTGAATATACCCTGATGTCTTTCAGCAAAGACATTTGAACAGTTGTAATCCAGCATCTGTATGTCATATTATTCATCACATTTAAATGTCAAACTTGTCGTTAAGTTGTGAAATGACACTGATGAACTCTCATTCTACAGAATCCCATATGGTCACCATCCACATGGTGAGAGGCCGGTTGGGAAGCGAATCACCGCAGTCACTACGCACAACAACAGTCAGTACGTGGGCCAAAAACAGGTGAGTCATCAGACAACGTAAATCCATTGTGTGATATTGGTAAGACGTTCACAGTTGAACTGAATGATAAAGTGTGAAAAACTTATTGCATATAAAAACAATAGTAATAAATGTAGACAACAGTTTGTACATCAAATTAATTGTTGCTGATCAATGATCTTTCAAGTCTTAAGTTTATGCAGCGATCTGTGAATAAATCAAACTAAATGACAAATTAGTTCAAGTAAATGGTTCAGTAAATGAATCTCTAGGTTTCTGATAATTTTTGACATTCCTGATCAGTCATGCTAAATACAGGCTCACAGAGCAAAAAAAATGTGAACTGTAAATATTTTATTGGTGCTAGTGAAGTTTATTGAAAAAGTCATTACGTTATTTCTTTAAAATGTACTAGCATTTTGCTCACATGATTTAGATAGTTGAAGTATATCGCCATGTACTGCCGGTACTATTGCTTTAGACTGAGTTTCTGTCCCGTCGCCAATTGCTATTGATATGTTGATGGACACAATGGCGAGGGACAGAGCTCACATGTACTTGTTTTCTGTGTAAATTTTGAACGGCATATTTGTATACATATTACCACAAGTATAAAGTGTTATTTGAATTTTTTTTATGTTTATGTGCCGTTCACTAGTATTTAAATGCCAATCAAAATGGCATGCATGTATTTCAACCTGTTTTTAAAATGTAAACAAACCTTCAACAGTACATAGTTATCTATAAAAGAAATTCCTTGCTTGTAAAAGCAGTTTAGTAAAACAGCATATGTACTGTAAACCGGATACAGCTACATGGACATAATAATTACTTTTTAAAGTAAATGAAATAATTTCCCACTGTCCGAGATTTACACAGAAAACTAGTACATGTGACCACTACTATTGCTTGTGCTTTTCATGGTATTTTCTAAAACTGGGTCATTTAAGAAAATCGTTTAGCAAACGTGAAGTACTGGGGAAATGTCAGTGCCTAAACTATCCCATGATTTCCATAATAGGGAGTTAGAACATATATTAAGGGCTTCCTGTCCAGCATAGTTATCATGTTACAAACCAATATCCCAGCACCTTGTTCACTTTGCACACACTCCACTCCACACACTCGCCTAACATTCTCTCCTTCAGCAGTCATCTGCCCTTCTTCCAGTTCCAGTTTTTAATCAGTGTTGCTCTGAATATAGTAAAGTAAAACAGTGGTCAATATATTCACACTGTGCTTAGTCTCCTCAGTTAATAACACTACTTGTTGTGCTCTATGTTTTTAGATGTGTAAACATGTTTGTACTAGAGACTAAGACTTTGTGAATATATTTACCCTGCCAGGTACAGAGCAAGCCCCAGCCAAAAAAAGTGGTGCTACTTCAGTCAGATCCCCCAGCCAACAGTCCCCCTATCACCCCCCGGACAGTCAATGTGCAGGTGGTGGAGAGAAGCCCGAATGGCGAGAATGATGACTATTACCGCAAACACCTCGGCTATAAGCCCAGCAGCCAGGCTTCGGGTCTCGAATCCAAATCCCTGGAGTCAAAGGAGTTCCAAGATGACACTGTTGAATTGATCAAGGTACATGCAAACTGCATCTTCTAGACTCCCAGGTTTATAAGCATACAAGTAGGTTTTGGTCAATCACTAAGCTAGTCTCCTCGAATTTCAGGTGAACCATATCTGACAAGACAGTGAATCCGCCAGGTAATCTTTGGTCCATACATTTCTCCACTTTCTATGTAGATGTTATAACTAATTATTGGTAACAACAGTATAGGCAGGTGTGAGAATATCTAGTGGGTGATAATACAGTGTTCAGAGTGAATAATAACAAGGTGCTTGTCATCCACAACCAAGTATCTTCACTGACCTCTGTTTGTGTTTTGCTTTGCTGAAAATTACCATATGTAGGCATTGGTGAAAACAACTGTTGTATTACCATACCACAAACATACTTCTTGTCCAATTAAGTAGGGCTGACTTAACTGAAGCCATGTCCATTTGTTGTTAAAGAGAAGGACCAGTTTGAGGGAGCAGGCTGCTAAGATCATCAGGCTCAATGCTGTGACTAAGGCATTCCATGTTCCCAACTGAACAGGTAGCAGATTGACGTGTGGTGTGTGTGCAGTGGCGGCACACTAGTAAATGTCTAATCCCTAATGTCTTCCCCACATAGCACCCAACCAGTGTGAATTCTGATTGTCAGAGGCTAAGGGATTATTAAAGCAGTACCATTTCTCAAACATGTTTACTTGAAAAAAAAATGAAAACATCTTCGACTGGTCCAAACAAGGTGCTTGTCATCCACAACCAAGTATCTTCACTGACCTCTGTTTGTGTTTTGCTTTGCTGAAAATTACCATATGTAGGCATTGGTGAAAACAACTGTTGTATTACCATACCACAAACATACTTCTTGTCCAATTTCCAAACATGAAAAACACAAGCATTTACCGATTCAATTCTATGTTCAGTGTTTTGATTCTTGCACAGAAATTGTTTTTTTTTTTAACAGTGACACTTGTTTATTTCTTGATGTTATGGTTAGAATACACCAGTGTACAGATGTATGTCAGAGACTGCGTTCACATGAGTACACAATACACTGTGACTATATCTGTTTGATATTTCTTATCCATTCACTCCTGTTCTGCAGGCCGAGCCCAAAGACTTTGTGTATGTTGAAGACGAGAAGTTACATGTTCCACAGGTAACAAGTTGTATCAAGCATGTCACTTCATGTACACACTCTGACCAGACACCCACTAAACTTGCTTTGCTTCTGTTAACATACTGTGTATTCTAACATTCTGTGACTGTATCACTAACAAAAGCTTGGACTCAGCAGTAGACTTGCAAACAGGAGCAGGTATCACACGTGACTGCAACACAGGAGTTTATTGAAACACTTCATAAACACGAGAATAGGACAAAGTAAAACCGATATCTTGACCAAATTCAAACCCACAATTACAGGAATGAAGCCAGAGGCCTGTACATATCTGCATATAGTCTTACACATCCATACCGCATAAAACAACAGTGTTATTTACTGAGAGGTCGTTACTTTTATGTTACAGAATTCTTGAATGTATCGAGAGATTCAGGAAGTAATGTTCTATTTACAGCACCAATGTGTGATTCCCTTTGTGTTAATTTTGTATAACCTGACTGCTTCAGTGATTTTACACTAATTTCTATATCTCTTATTTATCTTGATTGCTGTAAATCTAAGTAACTAATGACAGATTTCACTGAAGTTTCATTGTTAAAATCTGAAAAAAGTCCATGTGGCAAGGTCAGTGACCCTGATCACAGAAAACTGCAGGAACTGGGTGAATCCCCCCCCCCGCCCCCTCACACACCAGTTACCTGTCTTAATAAAAGTAACACTAGCAGTGGCTGAACGCGTATTCGTTTTTGACTGATTAAGTGATCGGAAGTGATCTTTTTGTGACCTTTTGTGTAATTAGAATCATCACACCAAGTGATCTGAGGTTATGATTTATGCTGATCGAATAGACAAACTGAATCTTTGTGCATTAGTATGCAGTGATTTTTTTACTAAGTACCTCTCATGACCAAACACCTGTTGGAAGGTGATACTTGTGCTCAGTTCAGGTTTGTGCTGAAACACACCTCACATCTGTTTCAAACTTGGGACAGTGTTTTATCATTATTTGACTGTATCTGTAAATGTTCTAACTTTGAAATAAATCACCGCAGTATGAGGGTAATGTGGAATCCAGAAAAACAAATTATGTCAAGATCAAACATGAGTACGTGTCTGTATATTGTTTGAGACTAAAGGTTCCATATTAAAGTATAGCATATGTAACCGAGATTGTAGCATGGTGGAGGGTTTGAGTAAATGCTCACCCCATGAAGGGGTTTACACACTGTGTGTTATGTTTACAGGGTAAGCCAATGGACTCCAAAGGTCAGCCAGTGTGGATGCCTCACGCCAACCAAGTAAGGAAATTCAACACCAGCACCAAATGAACTGTTTGCAGTGACAATGTGTGTTTGTTTTGCGATAATTGATGTAAAACTCATTGTGTACCTTATAATAATTTGTTAAACCTTTGCAGCCGGTTAACAGTACCTGACTTGTAACTATTCCAATTTGAATGCTGGGACTCAGCAATTTGAATGCTGGGGGCATTTTGTGTATTTTTATGTATTATATGTAAGTGAATGTTAAATATTTACACAAAGTGCATGTTATTGAACTCGTTCTACTACTTTGTAATTGAGTCTACAAGATTTTATGTCTGTTTGCAGTGTAAAAACTCTCATCTTATGTCAGGCTATATTTGTTCATACACAGACGTTGTTAGATTTACCAAAGTGCATTTTAATGTTAGACATTTTGTACGAGTCGTGTGAAGCCATGGTTTGGTTTTTGCATGTACCTGTGATGGGTCGCAGTGGACAGGCCTATATCTGTGATGTTTGTGGGACTTTTCTCTGATGTAATCTATGTGACAATGTATGACATGTACTGCACAGATCTGAAAAAAATTCACATGTTTTGTGTGGTTTACAAGTGATGGGAACTCCTGAAATTCTCTGCTTCTGTACACTCTATTATCAACCAAAATGTCCACCAGTCTGTCTGTTTAAGGCAGTAGTTTACAGTCCGTTCACATAACAGAGGTTGGCTTCACGAAGGGTCTTAGGCACTTAAATCTGAGCACTTTATCTTACCTAAATTTGTAAATTTTAATTACTTAAATGTAGCTTTTATAAGCTACAAGCTTACCATGTGGGACTTAATGCTGTTCTCGGGTTGCCACACCCGGGGCCAACGTCTTAGAAAAAAAGACAGTTCTTGTTAGCCACCGGATATACTGGTAGTTGTCGTCACGTGATAACTTCTGACCAATTGCCCTACTTTCTCGTTGAAATTTTTTAAACCTACCCCTCAGCTGTAAACAGCGGGGAGGCAGGGTGGGACTCTTCTAAGTCCCACATGGTAAGCTTGTAGCTTATAAAAGCTACATTTAAGTAATTAAAATTTACAATTTTATTACGCTACAATAGCTTACCATGTGGGACTTAATGCTGAATTCAACCGCCCGGTGGCGGGATTACAGCTGAGACTGGAAGGTATGTCATTTTTTCTAAGATTTTGAATTAATATGTATAGAATAGTGCCAGAAATACCAGTCTGAGTCCCATTTACAGTGCCCCGATCCCGAAGACCGGGCCTGTAATGAGCCAAAAACCTAAATAAAATGAGAGACAGTGCTGAAACTGTCTAGATGTTTGATTGTAGGACGGAAGTGCAGCAGTGCTCACTTCGAGGTCTAAGGGTCCCTGAGGGCCCTTCACTAGTGACTGACCAACCCATGGTTGGACATCTCATAAATTTTTTACAACCTGAATATGAGATTAATGGCAACTAAATAAGTCCTTAATAGAAGTTACTTGATAACTGAAAAACAAAAATGACCTTACCCGTAACATCTTGAAGGTAAAGGAATACCTAGATCCTGGGAGAGACTCCTGAAGACTTGGTTGTAGCGGATGTGCCCCCCCCCCCCCCCCCCTTTTTTCTTTCCGAGGACAACTGGTCTGAGGGGAAGGATCTAGGACTTGTTGTGCCGCCACTACGGGTCCCAGATACATATTGTTGTCGGTGTCCGACCAAGTAAGGTCTTTTAGGTAAAAATTTGTAAATGTGTTGTGAGCTTTCCAGTGACAGGCTTGCATGATTTGGTCCACCGATACCCCACCGTAAAAGGCCTTAGAGGCCGCGAAGGCCCGGATGTCATGCGCTTTGACTTGGACCAAGTCCAAGGCTTGTTGATCTGCTTGTTTGTAACAAAGTAGGATGGTTTGTTTCAACCATGAAGAGAGAGTAGGGGGTCTGATGTCTGAGGTATGTCCTTTCGTAAAGGAGAGAACGAGACCCTCTCAGGTCTTTGTTCGGTCCAAATAAAACCTCAGGGCCCGCACGGGACACAGGGTCCTGTCTTCCTTAAATTGTCTATCTACAATGGTAGTCAAAGCAGGAATAGTCACCGGAGATACACTTTGAGAACCTTCTCTTGCTAGTTGGTTTTTGGCTATGAAATCAGAAGAAGGGAACAAGGCAACCTTTTCCCATTGGCCTAGATTAGATACTTGTTTGCGACCCAGGCATGGATTTCGCTGCGGCGATTGCCGGAGGCCAAAGCTAGCAAGAAAGCAGTTTTAGAGTAAGATGTTTGAGGTCTGTGTCTTTCATGGGCTCAAATGGTGCTTTAGTGAGCTCGTTAAGGACAACAGAAAGGTTTCACTTGGGTAAATTTCTGGAACTCTTAGGACGATCCCTGTGAAAACTGGAGAGTAACCTATGAAGGTCTGCATTGTGTGCAATGTGTTGGGCCGTTGGGCCCAAAGTGTCAACGATTGCAGTCCTGTAACCATCAATGGTCGAGGGGCGCCTGTTTAAGTCTTGGTACAGGTACATGAAAAAATCTGAGATTTGTTTCACAGATGGAGTGGAGAAATCCACCGAATTTTCTCTGCACCATTTTTCAAATAGGGCCCACTTTGACCTGTAGATGGTCCTTGTTGATGACCGCTGAGGGGCAGCAATTCTCTCTGCCACCTCCACAGAGAAGCCTTGTTCTTGGAGTTGTCCGCTCCTAGACACCAGGCGTGGAGGTTCAGCTGTTGTGGATAGTTGTGGAACACATAGTTGTGGGCCTGTTTGAGTAGGGTCGTTGACACTGGGAGTTGTAGTGGGATCTCTGTTGAGAGCTGCACTAGGTCCCAAAACCAGGGCATCCCTGGCCAGCCTGGGGCTATTACGATGATCAGACAATAACATTGCCTGATCTTTTGGATCACCTTGTGAAGGAGCCGTAGGAGGGTACGCCTAGGCCGTGAGGTTGGTCCAGTTTATGTTTAGAGCATCTATGTCCCAGGCCCTTGGGTCTGGGATAGGAGACACGTACAGTGGGAGCTTGTGGTTCAGGTGAGTGGCAAATAAGTCTACATGAGGTGTGAACCACTTCTGGCAGATCTGTTTGAACACCTGGGGGTGAAGAGACCATTCTGTTGACTGCACTTGGTTGGACCTGGACAGTAGGTCGGCCATCACATTCAGGCACCCTAGAACGTGCCTGGCTTTCAATGTTATGAGATAGTGATGGCCCCAGGTCGTGATCTTCCACAGGAGAGCGCACATCTCTACTGAGTGTGTTCCTCCTTGTTGTTGATGTAGGCTACCACTGTTGAGTTGTACATCGCAACTAACACTGTTTGATTCTGGCACTGGTCCTTGAAGTCTCGAAGGGCCAGGGAGACCGCCTTCAATTCTAGGACATATATGTGTAGCCTTTTTTCCCGATCTGACCACAGACCCTTGTGGAATTTTTGGTCTAAGTGAGCGCCCCAACCTTCGTGTGAGGCGTCGGTAAAGAGTTGGATACTGTGGTGTTTGGGATGAAGGTCTGCACCTCTCATCACGTTTGAGGGTGGGCTGCAATGGCTTCTGTCCAAGGAAGGAGGTTGTCCAGCGACTGAGGATATCTCCAGTGCTCCTTGAGATGAAAATGAAAGGGCCTCCTGTGAAGGCGTCCCTCCGGGACCATTTTCTCCGTTGAGGCTAGCAACCCAATTAGAGACATCAAACATCTTGCAGTCAAAACACGTTTTGACTTGAGTAGTAGGATCAAATCCTGAAGTTTGAGCCATCTCTCTTGAGTGGGTTTTACAAGGGCTGAATCTAGGTGGTATTCGTAGCCCATGAACGAAAAACACCTGAGTAGGTTTCAGTTCTAATTTTTCCTGATTTATTATCCACCCCAAGGACAGAGTTAGGTCTACCACTGCCTATGTGTTCACTTGGGCTTCCTCCTGAGACTGGGACCTGATCAGCCAGTCATCCAGGTATTGGTGAATTCTGAGTCCTCTTGAGAGGGCCATTAGTTTCACTTCCTTTACGATCATTGTAAAGACCTGGGGGGCTGTGGCTAGTCCGAATGGGAGGGAGGTGAATTGGAACACCTGTGACTTGTAGCAAAACCTTAGGTATTTCCTTGAGTTTGGATGGATGGGGATGTGTAGGTAAGTGTCCGATAGATCTATCGACGATACCCACTCCCCTGGAATCAGGGAGGTCCGGATGAACTCTGAGTTTCCATTTTGAACTTTTCTACGTGTAGAAAAGTGTTGAGCCTGTTTAGGTCTATGACTGGCCTCCACCTTAGGTGAGGCTTGGTACTAGGAACAGGCGACTGTAAAACCCGAGAGATTTTACATTTTCCACCCTTTCTATTGCGTTCTTTGACATAAGAGACTGGATACAGAGGCCAGGATTTGGTCTTTGAAGGGCCTTGTATTCTGACCTGGTCAGGAGTCTGACTGGACTTGGATTAAAAAGAATGACAGGATTTGTTTGCCAGTTTAATCTGAAAGAACGGAGAACTCCTACTGGTAGACTGAGTGAGGCTGGAGGAGTCATTGGGGGGAAGGGTTTTTATGCCCTCGTCCCCTGGAGTGGGTCAAAAGACCTTGGAGCCTCGGCTACTCGATTTCCCCCTACCTGGGGAAAACGATGGATACTGCTAGGGATGGAATGACCCCCATTGGGGTGGTTCCTGTAGGAGCCTCTAGATGTGGGGAATTGGAAAGGGTTGATTAATAGGGCCTAAACCCTAAGTGTTATTACAGGTGCCTTGATGAGGGACTCATGTCCCTCCTAAAGTAGTTGTGAATGGGGAACTTTAAGATCTAAAGATCCAGTATCTCACCTGAATTCACCATACCCCTTCTGACTACTTATATGCACCATGGAATTGAGTTTGACCTGTCTGGTAGTAGCCTTGCTACTGTCTTAACATATATATATAAAACCAGGTTGTATTCAGAAAAAAACCTAGTGAAGAGCAGCCTGAAGCTCAACTCTTGCTGACCAGAAGGGGAGGAGGGGCCTACCCAAGGAGGGCCCTAAGGAGATACAAATTTGAAAACTTGTTCCATTTTAAGGGAAATTAAACTGCCCAAGTTCCTGTTGGCCTAGTAAATCATTCAGAGTCCAGACTGTGGAGGATCTAGGCATAAATTCCCTGGGGACAGGGAGGTTCAAAAAACTGCCTAAGTTTCAATGTCCTCAAAAACTGGTTAGGGTGAAGTCAGGCAACCTACTTCCCTAAAATACAGAGCCAGGACTGAATGAAGGACCTTGTTTAGAAGGCCTCTTGGGCTTGAGGACTTGGACTTTTGAACTTGGACCCAAGCCTCCAATAGGTGATATTTACTGCCAGGCTGGTGAACTATTACTCCAAGTTTTATTTATTTATTATTTATTTATTTAATTTTATTTATTTATTTATTTGTGTGTGTGTGTGAGGATTGTTAGTGTTCTGATCTGGAATCAACATCCGAACATCAGAGTAGATGATCCGATCATCCGAGGATCAGATCTACATACAATCCACCAAGCATTAGATTTCAGATGATCCGAGAGATGCAATGAAAACCGAGTATCAAATCATACTGGGTTGAATAGAAGTTGAGAATACTGCATCCGATTCTCGGATGCATTAAAAATCTCGGATGAACTAAGATCTTATCTGAATTTAAGCAGGGATCTGATCCACCCTGGAGGAAGAAGTTGGATATTATAATTTCTATGTAAGCTTTCCTTAAGGTAAGCTTCCAAGGAAGCTTTGCCTTTCCTTCTTTGAAGGAACTACACAACTAGATTTACGTAAGTAAATCAACTGTGACACAAGGTCACCTGCCCCACCCGCCTCACTGCAGGTAGGGCTAGTTGTGAGATAATGAGAGCAGAAAATTACACAGAATTTTATTAAATAACATAGAATCTAAAAAACAAGTAATTATAATTTAAAACTGGATGAATTAAAATATAATTAAAATAATGGGTAACCAAGGTTACCTTCTGGCCTAAAGAGACACGTAATGTCTAGACGATTAATGAAGAATTCTATTCCTGTTTATTTAAGTATTAACCTTATAAATGGTCAATAATACAGGGAAGAAGGGATAAAATATATTATTTTATTTATATTTATAAACGTACTGTAAGAAACCCGCGTCTCTCAGCACATGCGGTCTAGACGTGACGTCATCACAGGGGTTTCCCCGAGGATTCCCCCAGTTAGAATCGTGCTTTATATCATATTTTAACCCTTAAAATGGACCAATAGAGTAAAAGAACGGGGGTAAACCCTTGCAAAATTTATTTAATTTGATTTCAACAGGCATATATTCCTGTATAAAAACTACCAACGCGAGACGCGCATTACAAGAAATTGCTGTCTCGACAATAAAAACGGAAGTTGTTTCCGGAGATTTTACTCGGCCAGGACTCGTTTGTGTTACATTTATACACTTTTAAACCCTAAAAGGGGTCCAATAATGAAGCAGATAGGGCTTAAATATTTTGTTTTATTTTATTTTACTGACAGGCATATATATATATATCCTGTATTAGAAACCACATAAACGAGTCGCCATTGCTTTACAACGTGAACCCGGAAGTGGACTTCAGTTGTAAAATATAGTAAAGATACTTATCTGAACTATGAAAAGACATCGAATTGTGATTCTATGCAATAAAATAAAGAAACTGGTGTAGTTTCCATATCCAACAATAAGTATATCCTTGTAAAAATGAAATAATATTCCTTGCAAAATAAGGCATTGTAATTCGAGTGGCCAACGAGAAAGTAGGGCGATTGGTCAGAAGTTATCACGTGACGACAACTACCAGTATATCCGGTGGCTAACAAGAACTGTCTTTTTTTCTAAGACGTTGGCCCCGGGTGTGGCAACCCGAGAACAGCATTAAGTCCCACATGGTAAGCTATTGTAGCATAATAAAAGTAGGGATTTACATGTATTTCACAAAGTGTGACCAAGCTGAGACCAAGCTTTTTCCCTAGAAAAATCCTGCTTTTCAATAGAAAACCTGTAACAATATCAAAAATGCCCAAAGACTAATTCAGCAGGGGTGTCCTTTGGTTTTTTTTTAATTTTCAGGCATTTTAAATTTAGAAGTGGAGAAAAAAATATGACTGCCATATTTGAGTCTTTGTTCACAAAAGTTAAGCCCACTCCCAGGTAGACTTAACTCTAAGCCCAAGACTTGTGTAAAGCTTACACTTATCTGAAGTGTGAAATCCATGGAGCCCAAGACCACAGATTTAGCCTGAGTTTAGACAAAAGTTTAAACTGTAAGTTAAACTCCAGGCCTTATTGTCTCACATAAGAAGTTTAAAGCAGTTACTTCACACAATTATCTAGCATGTACTGCTTCAGTCCACCCAAACCAACTTACTGACATGACAGATACAATGTGAACCCACTGATTACTTGAAATACTTCTCCTAGGTGAACTACTTTTGAAGAGACGGACCATGGATACAAGCAGGTTGTGATAAAGAAAGCATTAAACACTCCAGAATCTTGTGAACTGTATAATTAAGTAATGCACATCTTTTAATATTTATACCCTATTCTGCAATAAACTTGTAAATACTTGTTTTTTTTTTAATTCCTCAAACTACATGAAATCTGTGACTTTGATATGAGGTGAAGCTTGAGGACATTTTGCAAATGTCACTTTGTCGAAGTTAATAATTGAATTGTCCATCACAAGTCCTCACACTAACCACCTGACATCACAAATCATTACAAAATCATCACACTAATCAGCTGGCTGCACAGATAGTCACCCCAATCCATTGTTTGTGGGAAGTCACCACACCAATCATTGATTGGCCATCCTTACAGGTTATTTTTACAAGTAATTTGGCTGATCAATTCTCACTTTTGTTCTTGTCTTGATCGAGTTATAACTATAACAAGCATTCTGACGCATGCATTTATCTCCCGCCATATAAATTAGATGTACTAAAGATAACATATTTTAACAAGGTGCTCTAAATGTAATACTTTTCAAGTTATAATTGATTTAGTGCATGATTTCATGAATTTTAATGCATTAAAAATTATTTTAAAAATTCATTAAAAAAATTAGCATGTGAAAGCTCTCCCAAAAGTAGATGAACGAGTAATTTGATAAAAATTGGATATCCACAATACTTTTAGAGATAATTAGCATTTACTCATTCTGAGTAGGTGAATAATTAGCTACGGGTCTGAAACTTCACCAAGTGAAAGCTCTTCCAAAAGTAGGTGAATGAGTTATTTAAGAAAAATTGGATATCCCCAATACTTTTGGAGATAATTCACATTTACTCATTTTGAGTAGGTGAATAATTAGCTATGGGTCTGAAACCTCACCAAGTAAAAGCTCTCCCAAAAGTAGGTGAATGAGTTGAGAAAAATTGGATATCTGCAATACTTTTACAGATAATTCACATTTACTCATTTCCAGTAGGTGAGTAATTAGCTAGGGGTCTGGAACTTCACCATGTGAAAGCTCACCCAAAAGTAGATGAATGAGTAATTTGATAAAAATTGGATATCCGCAATACTTTTAGAGATAATTAGCATTTACTCATTTTGAGTAGGTGAATAATTAGCTACGAGTCTGAAACTTCACCAAGTGAAAGCTCTTCCAAAAGTAGGTGAATGAGTTATTTAAGAAAAATTGGATATCCCCAATACTTTTAGCGATAATTCACATTTACTCATTTTGAGTAGGTGAGTAATTAGCTACGGGTCTGGAACTTCACCATGTGAAAGCTCTCCCAAAAGTAGATGAACGAGTTATTTGATAAAAATTGGATATCCACAATACTTTTAGAGATAATTAGCATTTACTAATTTTGAGTAGGTGAATAATTAGCTACGAGTCTGAAACTTCACCAAGTGAAAGCTCTTCAAAAGTAGGTGAATGAGTTATTTAAGAAAAATTGGATATCCCCAATACTTTTAGAGATAATTCACATTTACTCATTTTGAGTAGGTGAATAATTAGCTATGGGTCTGAAACCTCACCAAGTAAAAGCTCTCCCAAAAGTAGGTGAATGAGTTGAGAAAAATTGGATATCTGCAATACTTTTACAGATAATTCACATTTACTCATTTCCAGTAGGTGAGTAATTAGCTACGGGTCTGGAACTTCACAATGTGAAAGCTCTCCCAAAAGTAGATGAATGAGTAATTTGATAAAAATTGGATATCCGCAATACTTTTAGAGATAATTAGCATTTACTCATTTTGAGTAGGTGAATAATTAGCTCCGGGTCTGAAACTTCACCAAGTGAAAGCTCTTCCAAAAGTAGGTGAATGAGTTATTTAAGAAAAATTGGATATCCCCAATACTTTTAGCGATAATTCACATTTACTCATTTTGAGTAGGTGAGTAATTAGCTAATAAATAAATAAGAAAATAGCTATTACTCACTTATGGCATGCAATAGAACCCCAAACTATATGCATTTACCCTGCAGTCACAATTTCAAAGTAGGTATTACTTGGCTATCCAATGTGCAACAGGTCTGAAACTTTACTATGTGATAGCTTACCAAAAACTAGATGAATAACATATTTGAAAATATTTCCCTAACTTTAATACTTTTGAAGATATTTGACATTTACTTATGTTGTTATTTTGCTACAAATAAGAAAATAGCTATTACTCACTTATGGCATGCAATACAACCCCAAAATATATACCATCTTATAGTTAAGGACAAAGTAGCTGAACAAAATACTTGAAGAAAAAGCTGTAACTGCAATAGTTTTGGAGTTACAATGGATTTACTCAACAGTCACAATTTCAAAGTAGCTATTACTTAGCTATGCAATGTGCAACAGGTCTGAAACTTTACTATGTGATAGCTTACAAAAAAGTAGATGAATGACATATTTGAAAAGAATTCCGTAACTTTAATACTTCTGAAGATATTTGACATTTACTTATGTCATTATTTTGCTACTAATAAGAAAATAGCTATTACTCACTTATGGCATGCAATAGAACCCCAAACTACATGCCAGCTTATAGCTAAAGACAAAGTAAGTGAACAACATATTTTACGAAAATATTGTAACTGCAATAGTTTTGGAGTTACAATGGATTTACTGAACTGTAGAATTCCAAAGTAGCTATTACTCAGCTATCCAATGTGCAACAGCTCCGAAACTTTACTATGTGATAGCTTATGAAAAAGTAGATGGATAACATATTTGAAAAGAATTCCCTAACTTTAATACTTTTGAAGATATTTGACATCTACTTCTTCTGTTATTTAGCTACAGATAACAAAATAGCTATTACTCACTTATGGCATGCAATAGAACCCCAAACTATGTACCATCTTATAGCTAAAGACAAAGTAGCTGAACAACATATTTTAGGAAAATACTCTACAACATATTTTAGGAAAATACTCTAACTGCAATAGTTTTGGAGTTACAATGGCTTTACTCAACACTCAGAATTTCAAAGTAGCTATAACTCAGCTATCCAAGGTGCAACAGGTCTGAAACTTTACTATGTTATAGCTTACCAAAAAGTAGATGGACAACATATTTGAAAAGATTTCCCTAACTTCAATACTTTTGAAGATATTTGACATTTACTTCTTCGGTTATTTAGCTACAAATGAGAAAATAGCTATTACTCACTTATGGCAAGCAATAGAACCCCAAACTATGTACCATCTTATAGCTAAGATCAAGTAGCTGAACAACATATTTTAGGAAAATACTCCAACTGCAATAGTTTTGGAGTTACAATGGCTTTACTCAACAGTCAGAATTTCAAAGTAGCTATTACTCAGCTATCCAAGGTGCAACAGGTCTGAAACTTTACTATGTCATAGCTTACCAAAAAGAAGATGGACAACATATTTGAAAAGATTTCCCTAACTTTAATACTTTTGAAGATATTTGACATTTACTTCTTCTGTTATTTAGCTACAAATGAACAAAGTAGCTGAACAACATATTTTAGGAAAACACTCTAACTGCAATACTGTTTTAGTTACAATAGCTTTACTCAACAGTCAGAATTTCAAAGTAGCTATTACTCAGCTATCCAAGGTGCAACAGGTCTGAAACTTTACTATGTTATAGCTTACCAAAAAGTAGATGGACAACATATTTGAAAAGATTTCCCTAACTTCAATACTTTTGAAGATATTTGACATTTACTTCTTCGGTTATTTAGCTACAAATGAGAAAATAGCTATTACTCACTTATGGCAAGCAATAGAACCCCAAACTATGTACCATCTTATAGCTAAGATCAAGTAGCTGAACAACATATTTTAGGAAAATACTCCAACTGCAATAGTTTTGGAGTTACAATGGCTTTACTCAACAGTCAGAATTTCAAAGTAGCTATTACTCAGCTATCCAAAGTGCAACAGGTCTGAAACTTTACTATGTCATAGCTTACCAAAAAGAAGATGGACAACATATTTGAAAAGATTTCCCTAACTTTAATACTTTTGAAGATATTTGACATTTACTTCTTCTGTTATTTAGCTACAAATGAACAAAGTAGCTGAACAACATATTTTAGGAAAACACTCTAACTGCAATACTGTTTTAGTTACAATAGCTTTACTCAACAGTCAGAATTTCAAAGTAGCTATTACTCAGCTATCCAAGGTGCAACAGGTCTGAAACTTTACTATGTCATAGCTTACCAAAAAGTAGATGGACAACATATTGAAAAGATTTCCCTAACTTCAATACTTTTGAAGATATTTGACATTTACTTCTTCGGTTATTTAGCTACAAATGAGAAAATAGCTATTACTCACTTATGGCAAGCAATAGAACCCCAAACTATGTACCATCTTATAGCTAAGATCAAGTAGCTGAACAACATATTTTAGGAAAATACTCCAACTGCAATAGTTTTGGAGTTACAATGGCTTTACTCAACAGTCAGAATTTCAAAGTAGCTATTACTCAGCTATCCAAGGTGCAACAGGTCTGAAACTTTACTATGTCATAGCTTACCAAAAAGAAGATGGACAACATATTTGAAAAGATTTCCCTAACTTTAATACTTTTGAAGATATTTGACATTTACTTCTTCTGTTATTTAGCTACAAATGAGAAAATAGCTATTGCTCACTTATGGCATGCAATAGAACCCCAAACTATGTACCATCTTATAGCTAAGGACAAAGTAGCTGAACAACATATTTTAGGAAAACACTCTAACTGCAATACTTTTTTAGTTACAATAGTTTTACTCAACAGTCAGAATTTCAAAGTAGCTATTACTCAGCTATCCAATGTGCAACAGGTCTGAAACTTTACTATGCCATAGCTTACCAAAAAGTAGATGGACAACATATTTGAAAAGATTTCCCTCACTTTAATACTTTTGAAGATATTTGACATTTACTTCTTCTGTTATTTAGCTACAAATGAGAAAATAGCTATTACTCACTTATGGCATGCCATAGAACCCCAAACTATGTACCATCTTATAGCTAAGGACAAAGTAGCTGAACAACATATTTTAGGAAAATACTCTAACTGCAATAGTTTTGGAGTTACAATCGCTTTACTCAACAGTCAGAATTTCAAAGTAGCTATTACTCAGCTATCCAAGGCGTAACAGGTCTGAAACTTTAGTATGTGATAGCTTACCAAAAAGAAGATGGACAACATATTTGAAAAGATTTCCCTAACTTCAATACTTTTGAAGATATCTGACATTTACTTCTTCCGTTATTTAGCTACAAATGAGAAAATAGCTATTACTCACTTATGGCATGCAATGGGACCCCAAACTATGTACCATCTTATAGCTAAGGACAAAGTAGCTGAACAACATATTTGAAGAAAAAGTTGTCACTGCAATAGTTTTTGAGTTATGAGCCCTTTACTCAAAGTAGGTAAGATTGCTATTACTCAGTTATCTTTAGGCCTAAGTCAATAAAACCAAAAAATTTTTCAAGGGCATGAAAATTCATTGGGACAATTAATTTACAAAAAATCTGTAGCTGTAGCAGTTTTGGAGAAATCTGCGTGACTAACTAACGCACACACGCACGCATGCACACACAGACATCATTTCATAATCTCCCTCCCGGGCTAAAGCCCGGCGAGAGATAAAAAGTGTTGATATTGAAGTGGAGGGTATCTCACTTTGACCGGATGACACCAACACACAGATCTGAAGTCCCCTTATGTTTTGTTCATGTCAACATGCCATCAGACAAAACAATCAGCAACTTCACACATCCAGCTACTAGTGAGCTAACATTCAAATCAAGCCGTGTTTGAAACAATTCAACAATTTGATTTCTACTTTATTGAATTCTTCACAGGTTACATCTGAACAACTCCTTGTGGTGATCTAACAAAAATAGTGTGAGACATGTACAGCTTGACTGAGTATATTTACACTGTGATCATTTGACTAAACAACATATGTACATTTTGACTGAGTATATTAAACTGTGGTCATCTGATAAAAACATTGTGAGATATATACAGTTTGATACAGTATATTTAAATTGGGATCATTTGACTAAAACAGTGAGACATTTACAGTTTAACACAGTTTACAGTAGAACCTCGATTATCCGAACTCAATGGGAATACAGAATCGGATCGGATAAGTTGGGAGTTTGGATATCTGAAACTCCTCAAAATTCGCTGTCTATATAGAGATTACCAAGTGGGCGAAAGTTGGAGAAAGATTTCTTTAGGCACCAAATTGGAAAATTTAATAAGTAAATTAAATTTTTATAAGTTAATATCTTACCTAGTGGACAGATGCATTTGTCCGGCGCGCTGCCGGTCCCGCCAAACGTTAGAGAAAAACGCCTCGAGCTGGGCTCTGGCCCGGACCAGTAGTGTCCTGTTTACTCGCCAGGTGGCTGTATAGCCTCCCTGCCGGTGCACTGCGCGTGCGCGCGCATGCGTACTTCCTCCTTTTGTTTGCACCCTGTTTGAGTCCCCTGGGAATGTTTGTTGCGTGGAAGGCAGGGTGGGAATCCCTCTGTCCACTAGGTAAGATATTAACTTATAAAAATTTAATTTACTTATTAAATTTTCCATTTTATTGCGTTAATATATCTTACCTAGTGGACAGATGCAGAATAACTACCCATTGGATGGAGGGCAGCTAAACTCAACAGGGACTCTTGTCAGAACTCTGGGCCTCCGGTCCAAGGGTTAGGGATCCTTCCCATACCCTACACCATAGTTGGTTTCCCCCCCTCTTTTTCGCCGTCTACCGAGCCACCTGGGCTAGGACTATAGGAGAGAGGAGGTAAGAGTTCAGTCCCAAGGATTCCGGAGGAAGCAGAACAGGATAAAAGAGAAATAACTCATACCCCACACCAGCCCTTCCAGTTGAGAACTGCGCGCTGGGGTTTCAAAACATGATAACTAAAAAAGAAGGAGCCAACTAAAACAAACCACTACTCCTTCTAAACGCTTTACACTATATACAAGTTATCCTTTCAAGGATACCAGTTACTCGCGTATGTGCTGGGCTGCGACCACTGGTCCTAAATGGTACAGGTCAGCATCAGCCCATGCTATATCCTTCAAATAAAATTGGGTGAAGGTATTGTGCGACTTCCAGTGGCAGGCTGAGAGGATCTGGTCCAAGGACACACCTCCTTGAAAAGCCTTAGAAGCTGCAAAGGCCCGCACATCATGGGCTCTGACCTGATGCAATTGTTGTGCATCCTCATTGGACAATTGATAGCACAACAAGATGGTTTATTTAATCCAAGAAGAAATCGTAGCAGGAGCGATGTCCTTATTGAAGTTCTTCTTGAAAGACACAAAGACCAACTGTTTGCCGGAACGGAGGTCTTTGGTCTTGTCCAGGTAATAACGCAATGCCCGAACTGGACATAAGGTTCTATCCTCCTTGAGAGACTTATCCAACGTAGGGGCCAAGGCCGGAACAATTACCGGAGCTACTGAAGAAAGCCCTTCTTTAGCCAACTGATTCTTGGACAAGAAACAAGGAGAAGGGAATAAAGAAACATTAGCCCAATCTTCCTGATGTCTAATGTTCCTGTGTACCCAGGCATGAATCTCACTCCTTCTTTTGCCCGAGCCCAAAGCCAGGAGAAACACCGTTTTGAAGGTAAGATGTTTCAGAGACGCCTTTCGAAGGGGTTCAAAGGGGGACTGGGTTAATTGATGCAAGACCAGAGACAGATTCCAGCTAGGGACTCCTCGAAGACCCTTGGGTTTATCTCTATGGAAACTGTCTAGCAAACGGGTAAGGTTTTTGTCTTTACCAAAATTAACCTTGTCACACCCGATTTTGTCGGCTATAGCAGTTCTATATCCATCTATGGTGCTAGGTTGAAGATTTTTCTCCTTGAAAAGGAATAGGAGAAATTCCGCTACCTGATTTAAAGAAGGTGACCCGAAGTCCACCTTGTGTGACTCGCACCATTTGACAAATATGGACCACTTCGATTCATAGATGGCTCTGGTTGATTGTCTTTGAGGAGCCTCAATTCTCGTTGCCACTTCATCAGAGAATCCTTGTGCCTGTATGCTAGAGGCTCTAGGAGCCAGGCGTGGAGGTTGAGCCCTAGGAGATCTCTGTGGGGACACTGATTGAACGGTTGGGTCAGCAGGTTCTCCACGTTTGGAAGGGAGAGAGGAATCTGAACAGACATGCTGACCAGATCCCAGAACCAAGGCATGTTGGGCCACCCTGGAGCAATCAGGACCAACCTGTGAACTCCCTGATCTAGGATCTTGGACACCACCTTGCCCAAAAGAGACACAGGAGGGAATGCGTAGGCATCCATATTCTCCCAATTCAGGCTGAGAGCATCTACTCTCCATGCCTGTGGATCGGGTACTGGGGACACAAACTTGGGTAGTTTGTGATTGTACCTTGTTGCAAAGAGATCCACTCGAGGAGTGTGCCACCTGGCACATAAGTGGTCGAAGACTTCCTGCAGGAGGGACCATTCTGTCTGAATAACCTGAGTGCTCCTGGACAATTTGTCTGCTATCACATTCAGCCTTCCCGGAATGTGCCTGGCCCTGAGAACTATCTGTCTGCGATTGCACCAGCAAAGCAGTCCCCAGAGGAGGGCACAAAGTGAGCCTGATCTCATACCCCCCCTCCTTGTTGATGTATGAGACAACCGTTGTGTTGTTCGTGGCTATCAAAATGATCTGGCCCTCTGTTGCTCGAACTTCTTGAGGGCCAGAAGGACCGCCTTTAGCTCGAGAAAGTTTATGTGCAACTGGCTTTCTGAGTCCGACCAAACTCCTTTTGCCGTGTGGTCTCCTAAGTGCGCGCCCCAACCTTCGTTTGAGGCATCGGTAAACAACTGCAGAGCATGTTGCAGAGGATGAAGAGCACATTGTTTTCGTCCAGCCACCACTGCAGATGAGGGTATAGAGATCTGGGAAGAGGAATCTCCTTCTCTAGGACCTCTGGCACGTGCCAGTGATTCTTCAAGTGCCACTGAATCGGTCTCATGTGAAGGCGCCCCGAAACCACCTGTTTCTCTGTGGCTGTCAACAAACCTATGAGAGACATGAACTCTCGGACCGAACAATGGCCTCTATTCATTAGCATCTTTATTTTTTGAGTCAGGGTTTGCCACCTCTCCTGAGTCGGCTTCACTAGACCCCTGGAGAGGTCGAAATGATAACCGACAAAGTTGAACTCCTGTTGGGGAACAAGTTCCGACTTTTGCAAATTGACTAACCATCCCAACTGCTGACACAGAGCCATCAGGGTCCGTGTTTGGTTCACACAAGTCTCCCGACAGGGAGCTCGAAGCAACCAGTCGTCTAGGTACTGGTGGATCCTTATACCCCTGGACTGGGCCATCAATTTGACCTCCTTCACCACCTTTGTGAATTCCAAAGGAGCCGTCGCTAGGCCGAACGGCAGAGCCCTGAACTGGAAGGTTTGACCGTGCAGGTGAAACCTGAGATACTTCCTCGACCTTGGGTTGATGGGAATGTGGAAATAGGCATCGCTGAAATCCAGCGATGTGACCCATTCGCCTTTTTGAAGGGATAGCCGGATGGTCTCCGGAGTTTCCATTTTGAAGGTTTCCGAGTGGAGGAAAAGATTGAGTTTGCTCAAATCCAAGATTGGACGCCATTTGTTGTTTGGTTTGGGAACTATGAACAGCCGGTTGTAAAAGGCCAGAGAAGCCCGAACCACTACTTTTTCTACGGCCTGTTTTGTAATCAGGGACTGCAACGCCTCCTTCAAAAACTTGTTTCTGCGAGGGTTGGCGTATCCGCTGATTATCAGAGGACACCTGGTCAATGGGGGCCTCATCTTGAAAGGGAGGTTGTAACCGTCCTTTAAGATGGAGACTACCCGAGGATTTGAACCCAGGCTGAGCCACGTTTCCCAAAACCTGTGCAACCTGCATCCTACAGGAGGATTTTCTGCAACACTGACATTTGGTACATGAGGGACAGAACGACAAGGAGAGACAAAAGAAGCACTTTTTACATGTTTTATTTCTGTCTGACAAAGATCGGGACTTAGGCCTTTCGTTTGCGGCTGCCCGGGACCGACAACAATAGGAACAGGAATTACAGCAGTTCTTGAGTATACAGTCTTTGAAATGTTTTGAGAGCTGATGTTTTGACCCACTAATTTTGGAATTATTTGGTTGCGTGGGTTTGTACAATGATTGTCATTTATAATTTTTGCCACCCCGGGCATACTTGGAAAAACGGTGGTTAGTAGAACCACGCCCACGGCCACGACCTCGTGACCCAAACTGTCGCCAAGGTTGTTGAGGAGCAGATAACAGCTGAACCATGGTCTTAGCCTCCTTCTTCTCATATGGTTTATAGCGATACTTGGTCTTCTGTTGGTGCTGGGGACCAACTCGAGACTGGACCGACACATGTTGTGTCTCAAACTTGTTGATATCTTGTTCCGCGACATTCAAGGCCGCGTCGGGAAATAACCCATATCCAAAAAGAGCAGCATTTCTCAGTTCATTCCAAGTGTCCATCTTCATACCGGGACGAACATGATCTAAATAAGAGTCCTGATGCATCAGAATGAAGTTCCCCAGCTGCACAAAAAGGCTATTAGCCAGGTGCTGTAGAGCTGTCCCAAGAGAGACGGATACATTCTCGTGGAAAGCACATAAATCCCTTAACTCCTTAAGTGCTTCAGACACCTCCTTGGCTGACTTGCCCTTACTGAGATGAGTCTGTAGGAAAGTTATGTGATGTGCCATCTGATCTTGAATCTCGCTAGTGCATCTGCTGAAACCAGCTGCATGGTTCACTGTGTAAGTACCCTCTCGGGCGCACCTTTCCCATCTGCGTAGTACTTCTTGCGATATGGGACGAGACACGGGACCTGTTGCGAGATATGCAGCTGGTTTGACAATTCTTGAGAACTGAGCATTTAGTTTCGCCTCAGAACCATGCCAGTTGAACAGCTTTCTACCTGGTCGCTGGGGACCATCTGTCTTTAACTTATGCATGGGATACCATTTATCCTGTGGTTTAGGGGTGCGTATGAATTGGTCAGTACGCAAACCACCTGCTTCTTGACTTCGGGAAGGGTAACCCTCAGCTACAGTCAGATTAATCCTCTCCAGCTTCTGACAGAGCCAATCGTCTGCTGGCATGGCTACTGACACCTTTGAACTTGTTTTAGGATTTTTTCCACGCCACGGATTGTTGGACTTATCCGGGTCACTGTACTCAAACTCAAAGTCTGGGATAAAGTTTCAGCCCCTAAAGGCCCTGATGGAACGAACCGTTTCCCTGTAACTCATTTCTTCATTTTTTTCTGGTTTATCAGTGTCTGATTCAGAAAGTTCACCATCCTCGCTATCCAAAACGTCTGTTGATGTATGATCCCCAAAGAGTGGTTCATCTGAAGCCACAGGCAAGACATCTGTTAAGGGGTGTTCAACATTGGACATATCATCTGAGCCACCAGCAGAAGCAAGGTTTCTCATAAACGGCTCCCCAGCCGGTGCAACCGGTTCCGGACCGGTAAAAGATCCATCCACAACCGGAACCGGTTCCATGGGTACAAAAGTGTCAGTTTGGTATGCCCTGACCGGACCGGTCATCTCCCCAACCGGTACCGGTTTAGGTTGTTGAAGTGCAGTGTCAGAGAGCTTTTTCTGTACCAGACCGGTATTTTCCTCAACCGGAACCGGTTTTGCTTTGGAAGATTTATGATGAGAAGACTTGTGCCTCTTCTTTGAATCTTTCTTGCCATCTGATCCTGTACTAGCCTGTACTGCCGGAAACCGCACCGGACCGGTGGTTCGGGCAGAGGCAGGATCTATGAATGGCTGATCAGAAACCGGTGGGTTTGAAACCTGAACCGGTACTTTGGGGGTAGCAAATATATTGCCTCTTGATAAGAGTGCTTCAAAACGAGAGAATTTCTCGTCTAACTGGTCACTTAATTTGTCAAAATCTTTTTTGGAAACAAAATCCTAAGAACTCACATTATCGCTACCCCCAGGGAGGTCCTGCGCATGCGCACTGTCATCTTCAGAAATCGTCTGCTGAGCATGCGCAGTACTAGCTGGCTGTTGAGAAGAATTAACTGGAGACAGCACAGTTACATCTCGTGGTGATACTAGCAAACCTGCTTTCTTGTCCTTGCGAATTTGATACTGTGGAGTGGCCAGCATCTCACGCTGAATTGCTGTAAAATTGTCACAAATCTTGCATATCGCACCTCCCACAATGCAGGGATCTTTACCCAGACCTTTGTCTCGACAACGAGCACACTTCTGATGCATATCAAATCCAGCCATCTTATGGCCGCACGATCCCCGCCTTTGTCCTGGTGAATCCATAGTTATTAAACAACACTTCTACACAAAGAATTTATCAAAATATATCCTGTAACAGATATAAAATAAAACAAAAGTTTCTCCAAAAAACAGACGACCTCTCGTCTTCGCGCCAAACAAAAGGAGGAAGTACGCATGCGCGCGCACGCGCAGTGCACCGGCAGGGAGGCTATACAGCCACCTGGCGAGTAAACAGGACACTACCGGTCCGGGCCAGAGCACAGCTCGAGGCGTTTTTCTCTAACGTTTGGCGGGACCGGCAGCGCGCCGGACAAATGCATCTGTCCACTAGGTAAGATATATTAACGCAATAAAAATGAAGGTTGGTTACTGATGAAGCAGTATAATATATTTGTATAATACAGTATTTCTACGGATATTGTCATTTTTAAGTGTGAGCTCTAGTAAGGCTCGAGCTCCTAGAAATCACCTTTTTTTTTGGGGGGGGGGGGATTTTCTGGATTGTCTGGATTTTCATGAATTGTGGCATAGCGTGATGAGTACCTGTCTCCTCACTGAAGTTAAGCAGCAATGGGCTACATTAGTGACTGCTTCAGTGCACTGCTCGTGTCTCTGATGGCTTTGCAGCTCGCACTAGTAAACCGAAACACCTTTTGGCCTTATTGTTTAAAATGTTACGCAGACTTGAGCTGGGTGTGTTGGGTTGGTACACGCATTATTGACATTTCTTCGAGATAAACATTGCATTTTGTACATTGAAAAACTCCGGCAGATTATAAACTGCAAAACCCCACACGCATCAATCTGTGAATCGACCTACTCCGGGAGATTATGAAATGCAAAACATAATCAAACATGCTTTCAGTGATTGGTGCTTTATCGAAGAAAATGAAGATAAAAGCACCTAGAATTAATGGTTTCTGACATTATGTAAAATCCTGTATTACCGCTAGTGCTGGATAGTGCATTATAATGTAGAGAGACAAGGTTTTAGATCAGTTTATCCGGTGATTCAAATTATGGAGGGCTGGACAATCCAAGTTCTACTGTATTTACAATGTGATCACAAAATGAGAGCACATAGAATTATTCACATCATCATACACAGCCATACACAACATGCACACAGGTCAGAGCATCTCATCACACGGTTATGGCACTTCTAACACATCAACTAAATTAAAAGTAACCTCACAGACTGCACATACCCCACAACCTTGAGGAAATAGCATTAGATACCACGAGATATATAGAAGAGGTAAAAAAGTTCAAAGATAAAGAGTTTCTCAGAACAGATAGTATATGTTATGTGCATGAGAATATAACACTTAAGAAAGAGAAAATGTAAAGACAGTATTAAAATAGAAGATTTAATGAGTAAATTTTTATAAGTTAATATCTTACCTAACAGACTACTGCCATAGGTCCGGCGCAAGCCTGTCATGCCTTAAGTCAGAAAAAGACATCCCGAGTCTCCTCTAGCCACACTTGCTCCCAATTCCCCATTTACTTGCCAGGGGGTAGTGCCTCCCATACTCGCCTGGTGGCCATGGCATAACTTCCTCTTTTCTGTTTGAGAATCCCACAGAAAGGTAAAAATCAGTGGGGAGGGAGGGTGGGACTCCCCATCTGTTAGGTAAGATATTAACTTAATTTAATTTACTTATTAAATTTTCTGTTTTACTGCATTAACATATCTTACCTAAGAGGCCATTAAACTATTGCCATAATAACTACCAAGAGGATGGTGGGTAGTTTACTTGAGGTACAAGTTAGCCTCTAGGGAGGATTTAGCCTCTAGGGAGGATTTAGCTAGATTTAGTCTTCCAGACCTGTTGAACTGGTTATCGGACCGATCCCCCTCTTTTCTTCCCTATATAGAGGGAATAATAACTATCAAGAGGATGGTGGGTAGTTTACTTGAGGTACAAGTTAGCCTCTAGGGAGGATTTAGCCTCTAGGGAGGATTTAGCTAGATTTAGTCTTCCAGACCTGTTGAACTGGTTATCGGACCGATCCCCCTCTTTTCTTCCCTATATAGAGGAGAGAACGGAGAGAGTTCAGTCCCTACGGATTCCCAGAGGAAGATCAGGGAAGCACAAACAGAACTTCTAACTCACAGACAAGCAAGGTGGAGAGGTTCTGTTGCATTATTTATGGTCTGGAGAAGGGAAACCCTTCTACTGTGGAAAGATACCTCCTCAAATATTTTAGTCCAAAAAATGTGAGGTAGTAAAGTCCCAGTAGTCAGCAATCAATGACGAATTTGCTAAGCTACCACTATGGGACCTAGGTGATAAAGTTCAGAATCAGCCAAGGGAACATTGTTCAAGTAGAAATGGATGAAGGTGTTGTGGGGCTTCCAATGACGAGCCGAGTGAAAGTGATCTAGAGAGACTCCCCTTTGAAAGGCTTTGAGGCAGCAAAAGCACTAACATCATGAGGTTTAACTTGATGAACTTGCAGCTCTTCCTGGTCTGAAAGTTTATAGTACACAATCACTGTTTGCTTGATCCAAGAAGAAATAGTTGAGGTTCAAAATTCTTCTTGAAGGAAACAAAAACCACGTGTTTATTGTCTCTGAGGTCCTTGGTCCAGGTAGTAGAGCTCTGACTGGGCAAAGGGACCTATCCTCTTCGAGGGATTTATCCGGAGTGGGTGGCAGTGCTGGGATGACCACAGAGGCCACATTGTCTGACTCTCACGAGCCAGTTGTTCTCAGAAAGGAAACTGGGTAAAGATGAACCTTCAACCAGTTTTACTGATTGCAAATGTTCCACTTCATCATGGCATGGATCTCACTTCTATGCTTTCCTGATATCAGGGCTAACAGGAAGACAGTTTTGAAAATTAGATGTTTCAAGGAAGCCTTTCTGGGAGGTTTGAAAGGGGCCTTGGTTAACTGATGAAGAACCAGGAAGGGATACCCCCACGACCTTTGGGCCTATCTCTGTGGAAGCTAGAGATTGCATCTCGACGCAGTGTATCCCCGGACGGGACATGGTTGAAGCGTGACATACGGAATATTATATCAAATGTGACCCCACCAAAAGACTTGTCTTCACATCCAAAACCTGTACGACCAATAATAAGAGAGATATAGTCCATTAGAGGTATCAAGGACCACATTCGACCTTGAAGGAGGGATCTAAGGTCAAATCTGAGCCCACCAAAAGATTTGGGGCACATGATTTCCCATAGGTTGTCTTCACATCCAAAACCTCTACGACCAATAACAAGGGAGATAAAGGCAATTATAGGTATGAAGAACCACATTTGACCTTGACGGAGGGGTCCAAGGTCAAATCTGAAACCAGCAAAAGATTCGGGGCACATGATTTCCTAGAGTTGTCTTCACATCCAAAACCTGTAAGACCAATAATAAGGGAGATATAGGCTCCTTTAAGTTTGGTCACCTCAGATTTTCAAATTCGTTGCCATAGCAACCAACGAAATTGAACAAACTGGACCAAATGTATATTGAAACCTTGATAAGGATAGGTGCAACAGATTTCCAGCTATAAGTGATTTACTCAATGGTGAACTGTCAAAGTAGCTATTACTCAGTTAGCTACGGACCTACAGCTCTGAAAATTTGCCATGACAGAGTACATTTAAATGTACATGAACAACACATTTGACCCAAAAAACCTCTAAGTTTAATAGGTTTGCAGATATAAGTGATTAACTCAATGGTGAACTGTCAAGGTAGCCATTACTCAGCCAGCTTTGGACCTACAGCTCTGGAAATTTGCCATGACACTGTGCATCAAAAAGTAGCTAAACAACATATTTGACAAATTTGACATATTTAACTCTAACCGTTATGAAGAAAATTATCATTTACTCATTTTGGTCAAAGTTAAAAATAGCCAGCTAAATGGCCAACATTGAGATTTGGGAAAATCTTAGGACCAACTTCTGTTGTAAGAAGTATAGAGAACCCACAAGATGTTTTACAAAAGATTCACAGGCCATGATTTCTTACAAGTAGTTTTCATATTTTGAAGCCAAAGAAACAATTATAAGGGAGATATAAGGCCTTTTTGATATGATGACCCTCCTATTTGGCATTAAATATGTGATGTGATGTGGGAGCCATTTTGTTTCCAAAACAAGGACACAACTAGAGGATCGCTCGCAAAAAAAGATAATGTTTTTGCACAGCAAAAACAAAGCATCCCGAAAAGGAAAGGTGAGTGCTAAAGTATTAAGAAAATGCTTCGTTTCTAGCCTCATACTGTTGTGGCAACCAAAGTCATCGCAGTCTGCTCTATCTAGCACGGTTTTCAAGATATAAGCATTTTTGTGTTTTCATAAAAATTAAAAAATTAAAAATGTCCGCTATATTTGGCGAGACAAAAATATTTTGAAAATTGGCATGGCTACTCTGCAGAGATACCCAGCAGGTCAAAAATTTTGTTGAGTTTGCTCCATGTAGCACGGTTTTCGAGATTTTTGTGTTTTGCAAAAACTTTGAAAATTCAAAATGGCCACCATTTTTGGGGTGACAAAATTTTTTATCAAGACCACTGCCGCGGTGTGTATCTCCCGCCGAGCATTAAAGGAGAAGAAATAGCTTTTCCGAGATATTCACAATTTTTCATTTTCGTGTGTGAAAGCTCTTCCAAAAGTAGGTGAATGAGTTATTTGAGAAAACTTGGCTATCTGCAATACTATTAAGAGGTAATTCACATTTACTCATTTTGAGTAGGTGAGTAATTAGCTATGGGTCTGAAACTTCACCATGTGAAAGCTCTCCCACAAGTAGATGAGTTATTTGAGAAAAATTGGGTATCCGCAATACTTTTACAGATAATTAGCATTTACTCATTTTGAGTAGGTAAATAAATAGCTATGGGTCTGAAACTTCACAGAGTGAAAGCTCTCCCAAAAGTAGGTGAATTTGCAAATTTAATAAGTAAATTAAATTTTTATAAGTTAATACCCTATCCAATGGACAATTGCTTTACCGGTCGCCGCGACCGGTCCCGCCAAACGCCAGAAAAAGACGTCCTGTATATAATACCAGCAGGACCGGTCAGTAGTGTGCATTCGCTAGGTGGCGCATCATACTTGCTTCCTGTCTAGACAGAGTGACGTCAGTTCATCTTTTTCGTTGTCTAAACAGATTTAGACCCCTAGTAAGCTGATAGCGGGGTCGGTTGGGAGGGCCTTGCCTGTCCATTGGATAGGGTATTAACTTATAAAAATTTAATTTACTTATTAAATTTGCAATTTTATTGCGTTAATACATCCTATCCAATGGACAATTGCTGAATAACTACCGCTTGGTCGGCGGGTAAGTTACTAGGGACTTAGAATGAACTCATAAATGGTAACAAAATTTTTACCCTACGGTCTAGGCTGACTTAGTCAGGAGACCTATAGGTCCATGGTGGTTACCAGAGCCCGGTTGCTGGGGCTATACCAGCATTGCCCCCCCCCCCCCCCTTCTTACAGACCTGCTCTGAGGTAGGGGAAGAGAGGGATGAGTTCAGTCCCGGAAGGCAAATAAACCTCCCGAAGGAAGCATGTCAATTAGATTCATGAGCTATTTACACTATGTACATGTATACAAATCTCAATATAAGGGCTATTTGTGGATCTGCTGAGCAGCCACTACTAGGCCCAAGTAAAGAGGCTCTAAATCAGCCCCAGCCACATCCTTCAGAACTGTGTGAAGGTGATATATGACTTACAGTGGAAGGCTGAGGACTGTTCTAAGGAGACTCCTGACTGGAATGCCTTAGAAGCAGCAAAAGCCCTAACATCATGGGCTTTGACCTGATGCAAGGTGAGGGCTTACTGGTCAGAGAGCTCATGTCATAGGATCACAGTAGCTTGATCCATGAGGAGATGGTGGCAGGAGAGATGTCCTTGTCGACAACTTTCTTGGAAGGAGACAAAGACCAGCTCCTTGTTATGCCTAAGATCTGAGGTCCTATCCAGATGGTAACACAGGGCTCTGACTGGACACCAGCGCCTGTGACCTATCCAGAGTGAGGACCAGGGCTGCATTAACCACAGGGGCCACATTGTCTGGACTCTCTTTGGCTAGCTAATTCTTGGAAGGAAGGCTGGCTGAGGGGTAGAAAGACACCATGGACCAATCTGGTGTCTGAGGTTGTTATGCAGCCAAGCATGGATCTCACCCTCCGCTTGCCTGACCCTAGGGCCAACAGGAAGCCAGTCTTGATAGTCAAGTGCTTCAGGGAGGCCTCCTTAAGGGGTTCAAAAAGGAACCTTGTCAGCTGGTGTAGAACCAGGGAAAGGTTCCAAGAGGGGATTCCCCTCTTCTCTTGGATCTGTCTCTGTGGAAACTATCCAGGAGATCAGTGAGATTTTCATCGCTGCTGACATTAATGGGCAAATTCCCAAATTGTTAACAATGGCTGGTCTATAGCCATCAATGGTGCCCGGCTGTAACTTCCTGTCTTGAAAAGGTACAAAGGGAAGTCAGCTATAGCTTTTAAAGGTGGTGCCCAGAAGTCCATCTGATTACTGAGGTACCACGTGTAAAACATATGGTGCACTTGCCTCATAGACTGATCTGTTTGATCCTCTGGAGGAGCCTCAATTCGAGCTGCCACTGCCTCAGGGAAGCCCTGCTTCCTTGGTAGCTGGGGCTCTAGGGGCCAAGCATGTAGATTCAGATTTACCAGGTTCCTGTGAAGGGTCTGGTGGAGTAACTGAGTCAAAAGTCAGGCAGAAAGTGCACACAGTGGGATCTGACTGGACATGGTTACCAGGTCTCAGAACCAAGGCATGTTGGACCACCCTGGTGCAATCAGTATGAGTTGTTGCACGGGTGGTCCTGCAACTTTCCCACCACTTTGCCCAAGATAGCTGCTGGTGGGAAGGCATATGGGTCCAGGTCCTAACAAGGAAGAATGAAGGCATCTACTGCCCAGGCTTGAGGATCTGGAACTGGTGAGACAGAGATGTAGTTGTCCAACCTGGTGGCAAACAGGTCCACTTGAGGATGCTGCCACCGGGAGCATATTGCTTGAATACCTCTGGATGGGGGGACCATTATGTTTAATGGTCTGTCCTAGCCTGGATAGCTTGCCTGCTATCACATTCGGCCGGCTGTGGATGTGTCGGGTTCTGAGTCACCTGTGTCTGGTACACCAGGTCAGAATTCTCCACAAGAGGGCCCAAAGGGGGTCCGATTCCATCCCCCCTTTATACAGAAAACCACCATGGGGTTGTCTGTAGCTACAACAGCAACATTGTTCAAGCAAAGGTTTTGGAACTCTTTAGGGCCAAAAGGCCACCTTAAATTCCAGATATTAAAGTGTAACTTGCTTCGGAAGGGGCCAGGTTCCCCTTGCAGTGTGTTCCCTTAAGTGAGTACCCCACCCCTCTAAATGCATCTATAAGGATTTGCAGAGCATATACAGTAGGTGTAATGGTTGACCTTGAAGCACATGGTCTTCCTGCAGCCACGATTTTAGCTGAGGGTGGAGTGAACTGGGATCACCTTTTGGCGATTCAGGTACTCTCCAGCTATTTATCAAGTGCCACTGTATCGGCCTGATGAGAAAGGCCACCTATGTGGACGGGCTTTGCTATGGCTGCCAGTAATGCTATCAGGGGCATGAGCCGCTGGATCGGGCATGTCGATCCGGAGAGAAGTTTCTGGATTGCAGATAACGTCTGCAAATGCTCTAGGGTGGGTCTCACCTTGCCCTCTTTCAGGCTGAACTGGTAGTCTCTCAAGACAAAGACTTGCTCGAGGTCTAGTTCTAATTTTTCATGATACCATTCAAACTTACTCCTGACACAGAGCTACTAGAGATTGTGTATGTTGGAGACTGGTTTAGTGGGGGCTGGCATTTCCTTGTTGTTTGAAAGGGGTGAGGCAGTATGCAACCATGAGGTTAGCCACTCCTCTGGCTGAAGAGAGGTTCATGTGGTTCCTGAAATTCCCGCTGAATCATTTAGGATACTGAACCAAAATCCTGCCTGGAGAACTGGTCAAACTGGTCGTTTCTTGCAGGGGAGGGTGTAGCCTTCCTGGGAGGTTCATGTAAACTTGAGGCTGGCCCCTAGGGTGGCCCAAGTTTGAACCGGCAGGTTGGTGCAAAAATACCAGTGTCAACACTGGCGACAGGTTCACTGATCCACACAGTAGGAAACCATCCAAAGGGGATCTGCGACATAAGGTCATTTCCACAGAACCCCACTGTGGAAACACTAATAGCCATTTATGAACACTGTGACCCCTGGTCCAATTAACAGATAAATTTCCCATTGCTTCAGTTGTGACAAACCAGAAAAGGGTTGTAATCTTGAGGGAAAGCTTGAGTTTGCAAACTCATGCCCCTGGTGTCAGCTGACACTGGTCACAAGCTGGGTTGGCCAGTTTCGGAGGCTGGATCAATGGCATCTCCAGAATAACTGGTACAGCAGACTTCTTGTTGGCAGTATTCTAACCAATGTGGTTGAGTTCCGCATCTCACTGGCAAGAGTAACTGGCTGACTGATCAGGCAGGTTGAGACAGTCAGCTCACCAGGACAAGTGACTGGTCTAAGAATTTCTCTGTAACCAGATTCCTCAGACAGCAACTGGTTGGTCTAAAATGGCCATTTGGACCCTTAAAAGACTTTGCTGGTCTGTTAGCCAGTCCTGTGGACCTGCCCAGTACCAGGGCCTAACCGGTTATAGGTTAAGCAATGCTCTGTAACCAGTTCCTGGTGGATCCATAGTTTTGCAAAGAAAACTCATTTGAGCTGGTAGAACTGGGCGACTACGTCTCAGCAGAGGTAGGCTTATCTAACAGAACTGCCTTCTTCCTGTCCGTAATGTTGGAATCAGAAGGTTTTCTCTGTAACCAACACTTCTCAGTAACCGGTAAGCCACTTAACTGTTAATGAACCGGTAAACTGGCCATTCTCTGTAACCAAGCATTCAGATAGCCACAGCTCTATCATTATTTGATCACTTGGTGGATCTGGCAATCCGGTAAGCTGGTGTTCCAGTTTGAATCAGGTTTCTTCACCGGAATTTCTGTCTATAAGCCAGACCAGTAGACTCTGTAACCGGCTTGGTATGAAGCTACTGGTCCCTGGAGGTTGTGTAAGCCAGAACCCGTCGGTAGGTTCTGTAACCAGTTGGTTGAGGCAATTTACTGAAGAACTTCCTGTCTATCTGACTGTCACAGGCAAATCTCTAACTGGTGACCCTGTTGTCCTCACTGGACTTGTTGCCTTAAGTTGCCTTCTGCCCATGGGAACAACTGAACAACTGAACAACTCTGTAACCGGTGAGCCTGCTGTCAGCACTGGAATGGTGGGAGCAGCAGATCTCTCTGTAACCAGTAACCTCTGTTAACCGGTAAATTCTCTCTGTAACCGGTAAACTCTGTAACCAGTGAGCCTGCTGTCAGCACCGGAATGGTGAGAGCAGTAGATCTCTCTGTAACTGGTTAGCCTGCTGTCAGCACACGGATGGTGGGAGCAGCAGATCTGTGTAATCAGAAAATTTTCTCTGTAACCGGTAAACTCTGTAACCGGTGAGCCTGCTGTCAGCACCAGAATGGTGAGAGCAGCAGATCTCTCTGTAACTGGTTAGCCTGCTGTCAGCATTGGGATGGTGGGAGCAGCAGATCTGTGTAATCAGAAAATTTTCTCTGTAACCGGTAAACTCTGTAACCGGTGAGCCTGCTGTCAGCACTGGGATGGTGGGAGCAGCAGACCTGTCTGTAACCGGTAAACTCTCTCTGTAACCGGTAAAATCTGTAACTGGTTAGCCTGCTGTCAGCACTGGGATGGTGGGAGCAGCAGAACTCTGTGTAACCAGAAAATTCTCTCTGTAACCACTGACCAGATTCTTCAAACAGCCAGGGTCAGTCTGGTAAATTCACCTGTATTTTCTGCCTGTAAACCGGTCTGGTTGGCTCTGTAACCGGCTAAGGGGAAGCACACTGGTCAATGAGGGCTGTGTAGCCGGCACCCAGTGGGTAGGCTCTGTAACCGGTATTGTAGGCAGCATAAAATCAGTGGCCTGGACAGCTAGCTGGAGCAACTTTATAACCGGTTCCCGGTAGGCCCATCCTCTGTAACCGGTTGGTAGATCTTCTTACTCTCAACCTGCCCCAGTACCCGTACCAAGGTAGGGTCAAAGGGGGGGAGAGGGCTAGCTGGAGACCCCACCGGTAGTCTGAGCAGAGCTGGTACCGGTAAAATTCAGCACAAGGGGTCTAGACCTGGTCATCTTCTTGCTAGCTGAACCGGTCACACTTGGGGATCTGTGGAGCCACAATTTCTTCTGCTAGCCTTGCCGGTCGTGTATGGAGATCTGTGAAGTCACATGACCGGCACTTCCAAAACACGCAGATTGCAGTGACCAAATGTCATCTAATATCTTCACACCAACAAGCGAGTTGCTGGATTTCTTCTTGCCAGTTAAAAATGGGTGTTGATTAATAAATGGTCGTCTTCTTCTGATGAAAACTTCTGTTGAAAAAATACGAGTCCTCCATTGATAAATGCGTATCATGTGACCTCCATAGTTGAATGCGTATCACGTGACCAGGTCTGTGTCACGTGACCAGCATAAGCTGGAAGTGATGACGTCAGACGATGCATTCTTCTTTCCTTCTAAATTCTTCTCGTCGACATACACGCAGAGTTACTCGACAATGTAGAAATTAATGGAGGGTGAATCGTGGTAAATATACATTTTGAACAGAAGAAGGAATGCTGCAAGGACAACACACGACTTCGTCTCGACGACAAGCACAAAGAAAATCTTCAAAACTGGCCATAAAATGCTGGATACTGCCTCGTTTAAGTCCTGGAGAGGCCATGATATGTAAGTGACACAAAATATATATTTCCAGAAGAAAATAAGCTTTAAATTCGTAGAATAAACCGCGTTTTCTTCAAACTTGGAGATAAATTCAAAACGCGTCCGCACACTACACGCGCCAAACGAAAAAGATGAACTGACGTCACTCTGTCTAGACAGGAAGCAAGTATGATGCTCCACCTAGCGAATGCACACTACTGACCGGTCCTGCTGGTATTATATACAGGACGTCTTTTTCTGGCGTTTGGCGGGACCGGTCGCGCCGACCGGTAAAGCAATTGTCCATTGGATAGGATGTATTAACGCAATAAAAGAGTTATTTGAGAAAAATTGGCTATCTGCAATACTTTTAGAGATAATTCGCATTTACTCATTTTGAGTAGGTGAGTAATTAGCTATGGGTCTGAAACTTCACCAAGTGAAAGCTCTCCCAAAAGTAGGTGAATGATTTATTTGAGAAAAATTGGCTATCTGCAATACTTTTAGAGATCATTTGCATTTACTCATTTTGAGTAGGTGAGTAATTAGCTATGGGTCTGAAACTTCACCATGTGAAAGCTCTCCCACAAGTAGATGAATGAGTTATTTGATAAAAATTGGGTATCCGCAATACTTTTACAGATAATTAGCATTTACTCATTTTGAGTAGGTAAATAAATAGCTATGGGTCTGAAACTTCACCAAGTGAAAGCTCTCCCAAAAGTAGGTGAATGAGTTATTTGAGAAAAATTGGCTATCTGCAATACTTTTAGAGATAATTCGCATTTACTCATTTTGAGTAGGTGAGTAATTAGCTATGGGTCTGAAACTTCACCAAGTGAAAGCTCTTCCAAAAGTAGGTGAATGAGTTATTTGAGAAATATTGGCTATCTGCAATACTTTTAAGAGATAATTCGCATTTACTCATTTTGAGTAGGTGAGTAATTATCTATGGGTCTGAAACTTCACCATGTGAAAGCTCTCCCACAAGTAGATGAATGAGTTATTTGAGAAAAATTGGGTATCCGCAATAGTTTTTGAGATAATTAGCATTTACTCATTTGAGTAGGTGAGTAATGAGCTACATGTCTGAAACTTCACCAAGTGAAAGCTCTCCCAAAAGTAGGTGAATGAGTTATTTGAGAAAAATTGGCTATCTGCAATACTTTTAGAGATAATTCGCATTTACTCATTTTGAGTAGGTGAGTAATTAGCTATGGGTCTGAAACTTCACCAAGTGAAAGCTCTTCCAAAAGTAGGTGAATGAGTTATTTGATAAAAAATGGGTATCCGCAATACTTTTACAGATAATTAGCATTTACTCATTTTGAGTAGGTAAATAAATAGCTATGGGTCTGAAACTTCACCAAGTGAAAGCTCTCCCAAAAGTAGGTGAATGAGTTATTTGAGAAAAATTGGCTATCTGCAATACTTTTAGAGATAATTCGCATTTACTCATTTTGAGTAGGTGAGTAATTAGCTATGGGTCTGAAACTTCACCAAGTGAAAGCTCTTCCAAAAGTAGGTGAATGAGTTATTTGAGAAATATTGGCTATCTGCAATACTTTTAAGAGATAATTCGCATTTACTCATTTTGAGTAGGTGAGTAATTATCTATGGGTCTGAAACTTCACCATGTGAAAGCTCTCCCACAAGTAGATGAATGAGTTATTTGAGAAAAATTGGGTATCCGCAATAGTTTTTGAGATAATTAGCATTTACTCATTTTGAGTAGGTGAGTAATGAGCTACAGGTCTGAAACTTCACCAAGTGAAAGCTCTCCCAAAAGTAGGTGAATGAGTTATTTGAGAAAAATTGGCTATCTTCAATACTTTTAGAGATAATTCGCATTTACTCATTTTGAGTAGGTGAGTAATTAGCTATGGGTCTGAAACTTCACCAAGTGAAAGCTCTTCCAAAAGTAGGTGAATGAGTTATTTGAGAAAAATTGGCTATCTGCAATACTTTTAGAGATAATTCGCATTTACTCATTTTGAGTAGGTGAGCAATTGGCTATGGGTCTGAAACTTCACCAAGTGAAAGCTCTTTAGGATAGCTGCTCTGCAGAGATACCCGGAAGATCAAAAATTTCGTCGAAATCTCTCTATGTAGCACGGTTTTCGAAATATTAGCATTTTTGTGTTTTGCAATTTTTGAGCAAAAATTCGAAAATTCAAAATGGCCGCCATTTTTGGCGAGATAAATTTTTTTTGAAAATAGGCATGGCTACTCTGCAGAGATACCCTGTGGGTCAAAAAATTCGTCGAAATCGCTCTATCTAGCGCGGTTTTCCAGATATAAGCATTTTTATGTTTTGCAATTTTGCGAAAAATTCGAAAATTCAAAATGGCCGCCATTTTTGGTGAGATAAAATTTTTTTGAAAATAGGCATGGCTCCTCTGCAGAGATACCCTGTGGGTCAAAAATTTCATCGAAATCGCTCTATCTAGTACGGTTTTTGAGATATATGCATTTTTATGTTTTGCAATTTTTGCGAAAAATTTAAAAATTCAAAATGGCCGCCATTTTTGGCGAGACAAAATTTTTTTCAAAATTGGGATAACTACTCCGCAGAGATACCCTGTGGGTCAAAAATTTCGTCGAAATCGCTCTATCTAGCACGGTTTTCGAGATATAAGTATTTTTGTGTTTTGCAATTTTTGCGAAAAATTTGAAAATTCAAAATGGCCGCCATTTTTGGCGAGAAAATTTTTTTTTGAAAATAGGGATAACTGCTCCGCAGAGATACCCTGTGGGTCAAAAATTTCGTCGAAATCGCTCTATCTAGCACAGTTTTCGAGATATAAGCATTTTTGTGTTTTCCTTATTTGGAAAATTCATAATGATTAATTAATCATTAATTACTCGGCCATTTCTTAATCAATCGATGCCAAAATCTAATGATTTCCAGATTTTAATAGAATGAATATATTTGCCAAGTTTAAGGTGAATTGATAAAATTCCTTTCAAGTTATCATCCGGACAAGCTTCCCCATCGAAAAAAGACATTTTTGGTCATGTGACCTCTCTGATTGGTTGAAATGTCACTACAGCATATTCAAAAAAATTCCCCAAGGCTACTGCCTAAACCTGCCAAATTTGAAAAGAATCCGCCTAACGGTTACAGAGTTATAAGGAAAACAAAATGCGGAGCCGGCGGAGCCTGAAGGTCTCCCATACACAAACAAGCTTTCCTATCCATTTACATTTTGTGCAAATATGATGAAGCTAGCTGAAATATTTTAGGTTACAGAAAACATTAAAGATTTTAGAACAAACTTTAAGACCTGAAAATTTTGAAAGTGCTGCAATGGCAACAGTTGCCATGGATACCCCCCAAAACCTAATCAGCTGTAGATCCTCTTGGGGTAAACATATCCTGAAAATTTGGTGAAAATCCATACAGGGGTTTAGGCTGTAGAACACCCACAATCTTTAAGACCTGGAAATCTTAAAAGTGTTACTATGGCAACAGTGGTAGCCAGATACCCACCAAAACGTAATCAGCTGTAGATCCTCTTGGGGTCAATATGTCCTGAAAATTTGTTGAAAATCTGTGCAGGGGTTTAGGCTGTGGAACACCCACAACTTTAAGATCTGAAAATATTAAAAGTGTTACCATGGCAACAGATGTTACCAGATACCCCCCAAAACCTTATCAGCTCTAGATCCTCTTGTGGTAAACATACCCTGAAAATTTGGTGAAAATCTGTGCAGGTGTTTTGTCTGTGGAACAACCACAATCTTTAAGACTTGAAAATCTTAAAAGTGTTGCCATGGCAACAGTTGCTACCAGATACCCCCAAAACCTAATCAGCTCTAGATCCTCTTGGGGTAAACATCCCCTGAAAATTTGATGGAAATCCGTGCAGAGGCTTAGGCTGTGGAACACCCACAAGCTTTATGTCTCACAATCTTATAGGCATATATATGTAGTAACAGGTACCATTCTGAGTCATTTTAGCAGGCCTAAGGTGACCTTGAAAACAATAGCTAAGGTCAACAAACTGGATGCTGGTACTCCATCATGTACTCAACCTCCAAAGCCATTTTCAATACTTTCCAGGCAATATAGTCAGCATTAAGTGTGAAAATATCTCCAAAAATAGCATCAGAGATGCCCGTACCCCATAGCCTAGGGAAATATTTTTAACACCATGAGATATAGAAGTACTGTATCAGTACAAAGTTCAGGAGACTTTCAGAGCACTGCCAGTTATATAAAGGTCCAAACAACATTTAAATAGAGAAAATAATGTCTACGAGAAAGATAATGCATGTAAAGATGAAGTATTAAAACGAGACAATTCAATAGCAAAATGACAGCATTAATCAGTAAACTAAACATTACAACACTCTTTATCTATATCTGGCATGGCCAAATTATGGTTTGGATGTTTTGAATATTACCATGCATACAGAAGTGGTAATACATTCACTGAATGCTTGTGTGTGGTGTTGGAGCAAAATCTGTGGCTCACTTGATGAAATTCCATCTGTTACAGTGGGAAGTTGTAAAAGTAAAATTCTTAATGAATTCTAATATGACTTTAACAGTGCTTAATCTGCATCAAAAGACAAACCCAAAGGTGCAACAAGATTTTAAAGGTCAAGGTCACCATTGAAAGGTCAAAGGTCAAATCAAGGTCAGACACCTTACAGTTTCCAAGAAATAGCCCGGACAAGATTTTATAGGTCAAGGTCACTACAGCAAGGTCAAAGGTCAAATCAAGGTCAGACCATGACGTTGCACACCTACACCCCCAATCAATGTCCCTACCAAGTATCAACTTCCTACACCTTACGGTTTCCGAGATATAGCCCGGACAAGATTTTCAAACTCAAGGTCACTACAGCAAGGTCAAATCAAGGTCAGACCATGGCGTTGCACACCTACACCCCCTAACCAATGTCCCTACAAAGTATCAACTTCCTACACCTTACGGTTTCCGAGATATAGCCCGAATAAGATTTCATAGGTCAAGGTCACTATGGCAAGGTCAAAGGTCATATAGCCCGGACAAAATTTTCAAACTCAAGGTCACTATGGCAAAGTCAAATCAAGGTCAGACCATGACGTTGCATACCTACACATCCTAACCAATGTCCCTACCAAGTATGGGTGAAAACAATACCCCAACAGCCCTTAAGGGCTGTGGGGTAAAAATGCCAAAAATGGCCCTGGTGAGGTACTTTGACGGTCTGTGGATGACCTTCAATGAAGAGTTTCAAGGTCAAATTTCTGCATGCTTGCAGAGGATAAAAATATGTATTATACACAAACTGGTCCAAATTGTGAAAAAATGGCCAAAATCTGACCTTTAAGAGGCCACCAGTGATGTTGAAATTGAAGGTCAAGGTCACATAACAATAGCGTTCGTGGCATTGCCCATATATACCCACATACCAAATTTGAAAGGTCTAACTAAAATATTTTTGAAGTTATCGCGTCCAAAAGGAAATCTCCGTGATGGCGTGACCTTACTGAATCCTAAGTATCCCCGACTTTTGTCCGGGGATACAACCAGTAGCTTAGTAAGGTTCTCATCCTTGCTTATCTCAACAGGTAGATTTTTGACAACACAGTAGACACTTTCTACAGGAGGAGCAAAACCCAAAGGATTTACAAAAGAAGCATGACTAACAGGCTTTATTTATGTTCTTGTTCATTGTTGGGCTTACTCCTTTCATTTGTGGATGCCTTCGAGAAAACACAGTAAGTATATAAATTACAACACACCTGCAATTTACAGTGTTTTGTTCAAGCGAATTACCAGTTCTGTTTGAGTCAAAAACTGTAACACTATCAGAACACTGATCACTAACATTAAGGGGAATATGGTCAGTAAACTTCAAAGTTTTTGTAGGAAATGAAACTAACTGAAACTCTGTCATTTGCTTTGTTTTTCCCTTCCTCTGAAGGAACTACAACCATGTTTGGAGGCACCTGACCCTCTGCTTCTGCCTCTGGTGAAGTTGCTCCTGTTGCCAACACTGAACCACACTGACTTATCCTGAGCTTGGTCTTGAGACTGGAGTGCTTTATTCTTTCCATCCTTACCTTTAGACCAATTCACCTGAAAAGGTTGATAATGACCATTGTTGTTCTGGAGAGAAAACAGGCTGTTGTCAAGAAGGGGGAAGAGCACTGACAGAGGCTAAGGCAGCTTCAAGCCTGGTGACACAGGACGACAAAAGGTCTTGAACGCCACAAATTCATGAGACTGAGTATTGATCTATGGGTTCCCTAGCAGCCTTGACAGGAGAAATACTCACAGTATCAATGTTGTCCAATAACCATGACTGTAGACAGGTTGACTAAGTTATCTCCCTTCTCTGATTTATCCGTATTGTCTTTCTTCTTATCCTTACAACTTTTCAGCAGATGCAGACAAATGTTATACTTGTTCAGTGATGAGAAGAGAGCAAGCGGAGCGGTCATCCTGACCAAGGACACAGGGATCTGACCCTGTGCCCTTCTCCCTGCAAAATGTACACTCTGGTGAGTGTTGAAACACTACCATTATATGTCTGCATGTCCCTCTTTTCTGTAGAAGACATGTATGTTTATAACACTGCTGCTTCACCCTAGTACACAAATAAAGTGACATATATCCAAATATATATTACAATTATCCACGAAAACTTGCACTGAAAATCTGAAGCATCTGTTTGGAATGCACTAAATGAAAAAGAGGAAGTTACATCATAGCCACCAGGCGAGCATGGGAGGTACTACCCCTGGTGAGTAAAGGGGGAATTGGGAGGTGGTCCAGCTGGAGGAGAATCAGGGTGACTTTTCTAATGTTTGGCGGGACTGGCAATAGCCTGTTAAGTAAGATATATTAACACAATAAAAATTTAGCATCAGAAATGTCTGTACCCCATTGCCCAGATAAACAGCATTGATTACCACAACATATAGAAGAGGTAACAAAGTATAAGGTTGAGGGGACTTTCAGAAAGCAAATATGTATGTATAGACAAAATATTTTAAAAAGGCAATTCAATCATAAGATGACAGCATTAATTAGTAATTTTAAAGTTATGAATATGCAAAGTTCTTAAATGAGGTCTAGCTGTCAAAGAAGATAATACAATTAGGTGAAAGTACATATAATAATCAGTTACAGGAACCCATATATCTTTGTGATAGGCATATGCTTCAAATATAGCACACCATAACATTACATATCTACATGTCCCAAAGTATCAACTTTCTACACCTTATGGTTACCGAAATATATCCTGGATAAGGTTTTTAAGGACAAGATCACTACAGCAATGTGAAAGGTTAAATCAAGGTTACACTGTGACATTGTACAGCTACACCCCGAATCGATGTCCTTACCAAGCATCAACTTCCTACACCGCCTGCCGTCTTGGGTAACAAGACAATTCAATAACAGAATGACAGCATTAATTTGTAAACTAAAAGTTATGAAGCTGTAAAATTTATTAATTGATCTATTATTAATTGAAGTACAGCTGTCAATGGACACAGCACAATTATGCAAAAGGACATCTAATAATCAGTTGCAGGAATCCGTAGAGCTTTGTGAGAGTAGAAATATGTCTCAAATGTGTAAGTAGAAAACATTCATGCACAGCACAAACATCAAACCAAGGTCAGCCCATGATGATGTACACCCACACCTGTCATCACAGAGCTCAAACATCAAACCAAGGTCAGCCCATGATGATGTACACCCACACCTGTCATCACAGAGCTCAAACATCAAACCAAGGTCAGCCCATGATGATGTACACCCACACCTGTCATCACAGAGCTCAAACATCAAACCAAGGTCAGCCCATGATGATGTACACCCACACCTGTCATCACAGAGCTCAAACATCAAACCAAGGTCAGCCCATGATGATGTACACCCACACCTGTCATCACAGAGCTCAAACATCAAACCAAGGTCAGCCCATGATGATGTACACCCACACCTGTCGTCACAGAGCTCAAACATCAAACCAAGGTCAGCCCATGATGATGTACACCCACACCTGTCGTCACAGAGCTCAAACATCAAACCAAGGTCAGCCCATGATGATGTACACCCACACCTGTCATCACAGAGCTCAAACAACAAACCAAGGTCAGCCCATGATGATGTACACCCACACCTGTCATCACAGAGCTCAAACATCAAACCAAGGTCAGCCCATGATGATGTACACCCACACCTGTCATCACAGAGCTCAAACATCAAACCAAGGTCAGCCCATGATGATGTACACCCACACCTGTCATCACAGAGCTCAAACATCAAACCAAGGTCAGCCCATGATGATGTACACCCACACCTGTCATCACAGAGCTCAAACATCAAACCAAGGTCAGCCCATGATGATGTACACCCACACCTGTCATCACAGAGCTCAAACATCAAACCAAGGTCAGCCCATGATGATGTACACCCACACCTGTCGTCACAGAGCTCAAACATCAAACCAAGGTCAGCCCATGATGATGTACACCCACACCTGTCATCACAGAGCTCAAACATCAAACCAAGGTCAGCCCATGATGATGTACACCCACACCTGTCGTCACAGAGCTCAAACATCAAACCAAGGTCAGCCCATGATGATGTACACCCACACCTGTCATCACAGAGCTCAAACATCAAACCAAGGTCAGCCCATGATGATGTACACCCACACCTGTCATCACAGAGCTCAAACATCAAACCAAGGTCAGCCCATGATGATGTACACCCACACCTGTCATCACAGAGCTCAAACATCAAACCAAGGTCAGCCCATGATGATGTACACCCACACCTGTCATCACAGAGCTCAAACATCAAACCAAGGTCAGCCCATGATGATGTACACCCACACCTGTCGTCACAGAGCTCAAACATCAAACCAAGGTCAGCCCATGATGATGTACACCCACACCTGTCATCACAGAGCTCAAACATCAAACCAAGGTCAGCCCGCGATGATGTACACCCACACCTGTCGTCACAGGGTACAAACAATACCAGCACAGCCTTTAAAGGATATGAACATCATGTAAACACGGAATTACTCGGCCTCATTATATTCCTAGTGTACGAATATATAGAAGATTTGCACACACGTAATTTTAATGTGTAATTATCAATTCAACAACTGCTTGTAAAAATGGGACTATAAAATACCAAGAAATCCAGACTAAATTCATTCATGTAAACTGTGCTAACATGAAGCTTGCCGTGTCAGCAAATTCCTTTATACAAGTGCCAATTTTTTGTTAATATTTCTGAAACCGTGTAACTGACAAATATGTCATACACATCAATAGAAAGGTATTGTACAGAGCTGCTCATTTTCATTGTACTCAAATCCATACAAAAAGGCTAAGAAACCACAAGTTAACAAGGCCTGCTGCTTACTGGCGACCCGCATGTTGTGGTTGTGCCACCCAAATACTTTGTTCATGCTATAAATGTGCAGCAATTAATATATGTTTTATACAACAATAAATGTAAAATAAAAAAGAACACATTTTGCCTGTAATTTTGTGTTTTTCCATTTTAGGCAAAAATTCGAAAATTCAAAATGGCTGCCATTTTTGGGGAGGGGAAAATTTTTTGAAAATTGCCAAGAGTACATTCCTTAGATACCCTGTGGGTTGAAAATTTCGACGAAATCGCTCTATGTCACATGGTTAAGGAGATACAAGCAATTTTGTGTTTTTCCATTTTTGGCAAAAATTCGAAAATTCAAAATGGCTGCCATTTTTGGGAAGGGGAAATTTTTTTGAAAATTGGCAAGACTACATTCCTTAGATACCCTGTGGGTCGAAAATTTTGACGAAATCGCTCTAACTCGCACGGTTAAGGAGATAGAAGCAATTTTGTGTTTTGCCATTTTTGGCAAAAATTCAAAAAGGCCGCCATTTTGGGGGAGGGGAAAATTTTTTGAAAATTGCAAGAGTACATTCCTTAGATACTCTGTGGGTCGAATATTCCGACGAAATCGCTCTATCTGGCACGGTTAAGGAGATAGAAGCAATTTAGTGTTTTGCCATTTTTGGCAAAAATTAAAAATGGCCGCCATTTTGGGGGAGGGGAAAATTTTTTGAAAATTCCAAAGAGTATGCTCCTTAGAAACCCCGGGGGGGTCGAAAATTTCGACGAAATCGCTCTATCTCGCACCGTTTCTGAGATAAACACGTTTTTGTTTTTTCAGTGTTAAGAAAAATCGAGACATTTAGTAAATTATTAATAAGTCGGCCATTTTGTATTGGATCACTTCGAAAAGTTATTGATTTCCAGACATGTATATAACGAACCTACTTGCAAAATTTCATGTGAATAGGTGAAGCGCTTTTTAAGTTATCATCCAGACAAGCACACCCTTTTGAAAAACATGTTTTTGGTCATGTGACCTTCTCTGATTGGTTGAAAAACATGCAATGAGGAAAAATGATAGTTCTCTACCCAAGGAAGCTCCATACCAAATTTCAAAGAAATCGGTGCAGTACTTTCTGAGGAGAAGAGGCTGGAAAAAATTGTTGACGACAACAACAACAACGAAGACGCCGCCAGGCCATGCCATTAGCTTACGGCCGTTGGCCAGTACGCTAAAAATCAACTTGTTATATTCACCGTTCCCCCTATATTGATCATGTTTTCGTATTCATTCTTTAATTATAAACTTATTTCGATCAATATTCTTTCCAAATGATGCATAATAAAACTAATGTATAATAAAACATCCCTCATAAGTAAATATCCAAAAATATATCACACATGAAGATTAACAATACTCATGTTACACATTTGTATGATATTGTTACCTTCATTTGTCACATACTTTTTATCTGTCATTCAGGAAATTTTCTTATTAAGTGTTAACTAAGTTTGTGATAGGTTACCCGGTTACCCGAAACCGGTCCGAATTCTCTAGGAAACCGAGTACAAACTGGCGAAGTGGGTAACCGAAAAAATATTAAATACAACGTAAATCAATGAAATACTCAGCTAAACCTTAGTATTGTGTCAGATTTCTTTAATTAATGTTAGTTTTTCACTAATTTTCCTTATTTATACAGATATTTAACATTATTTCTCGCAACATTTTGTTTACATCATCCGCCATGTTTGCTTCTCTACCACTTCCACTGGGTGACAACTAAAACACGGTTACCCGAATTCAGATCGATTCTTTCAAGGCGAATAACCGGTGTCGTTTTTCCAACGAAGTCAAGGCCTTAGTGTTAACTTAGCTTTTGAGACAGACCACTAAAACTGGTACCACATTATAGGTACTGAGAAAAGTAGCTGAACAACATACTTTAGTGATATGCTATAAGTGCAGTCCTTTGGAGTTGTAAGACATTTACTGAAAGTAGCTACTAGTGCTATTACTCACATAGAGCAGCAAAAATATGGACGACATTAGAATTATTTAAACAAAACACCCCACAGCTTAATTAAATTTGCATTAGATATGCATGCATACACACACACACAAGAGGCATAAAACACTTTCCAATCTGGCAAGTCAGCATGAGATTGTGAGGTTGGCAGACATATAGGATGATATGTCTAATGCCTACCAATATTCACCACATTCATTTTAGTTATTTCCAGGACAGAATATTCCAAATCATTCACATCACTTGTAACATGTCATTTTGGTGTATACAATCAGAGTCAGATTCCAACTCACAATGAATTAACATTTTATAACCATCCATCGTTCATGTATCTCCAGTCACACAGAAGACTTGTTCACACCTAGAATTCAGAATGCTCATGTTTTGGCTCCAACGCTTCACTGTCTGAGTTCTGAATCACATGATAGTAGAAGTTGACGGCTTCCTGGAAATTCCTCACAGAAATACGCTCATTCAGGCCGTGAAAACGCTTCAAGTCCTCAGGATACATGAAAGTTGGGGAAAATCTGGTGAAACAAAAGCAGAAAGTGAAACAAAGACACCACAATAGTATGTCACATTACTGTAAGAACAATAAGGTTATACATACTGGCAATAAATACCTCTATATACTGTCAGTGTTTAGTTGTACATACTGTCATGTTTACTTGAATATACTGTCAGTGTTTACATGTACATACTGCCAATATTGACATTCCTTCACTATTTATAGTCTCACTATTTACCTGTATATGTCAGAGTACACATTCCATTATTATTTACATATTCCCAATATTTACCTGTATACACTGTCAGTGTATACATTCCATCACATTTCTCACTATTTACCTGTATATACTGTCAGTGTATACATTCCATCACATTTCTCACTATTTACCTGTATATACTGTCAGTGTATACATTCCATCACATTTCTCACTATTTACCTGTATACACTGTCAGTGTATACATTCCATCACATTTCTCACTATTTACCTGTATATACTGTCACTCAGACTGAGGTAGTGGAATGTGTCAGTGTTTCCAATCATCAACCCTGAAACACAGTTCAGAACTTGTATTTCTGTCTATTTGTATCAACTCAGAAGATTGAGACAAACGGTATTGTTCTCACAATATGAAAGTATTCACATATTTTAATGCATATCATATACAGCAGATTGTGTACTTACGTATACAGCGGACAGTGTACAAGTAAGTGATAATTGACATACGAATGACATATCCAGAAAATATATGTCACAAATGAAGATAGCAATATTGTACGAGTGTGTAGCGAGAGTATTATATTGTTAATCTTCATGAGTGATATATTTTTTTTCTGTATATGTCAATGAGGAAAGTTTTACTTTGTTATCCACCATTTTATGTGATTTATGACTTTAAAAAAATTCATATTTCTGGAGAGAATGTTGAATAGGGCTGTCATATATACAGTGGTACCATTGAATATAAAAACCTCAATATTTAATTTGTGACTTCTCAGCCATTTCTGCATGGATATTTATGCAACAAAAACAATTGTAAAACAACCTTTCTACTGATATTAATACATATTTGTAGGTTACATGGTTTCTGTGATATTTAGTAAAAAACGGAAGTTATTGACACTAAGTATCCATGATACGGCGGTGCCGTTGTGTAGAAAAAATATATATCCCTTATATGGGTCAAATACGGCATGCAGTGGCTAATACATTTGAGAGACAAGGGAGGGGCTTTACAAGAATGAGCCTGTTAGTAAAATACTGGAATAAAAGTCTATCAGCAGGTATTAGCATTAGCCATAATTTAATAAAGTATTTTATATTATTTTATTGAGTTGTATCACTACCTGGTGCCAGTGTCATGTCTCTAGCTTTCCACACCTGTAGGACCTGTGGATACCTTAGACTACCTTGCCACCTGTATATAACTATGTTCTATTTGTGTTTTATTGAGTTTTATCATTACCTGGGGACACCACCACGTCTCTAGCTTTCCACACCTGTAGGATGCTGGTTTTGATGTTTACCTGTGGATACCTTAGACTACCTTGCCACCTGTATATAAGTATGTTCTATTTGTGTTTTATTGAGTTTTATCATTACCTGGGGACACCACCACGTCTCTAGCTTTCCACACCTGTAGGATGCTGGTTTTGATGTTCTGGTAGCCAAAACTCTCGTCGTGTGATGGAGAGATGGGGTGAGGTTCAGTGGATGACATAACATCTATATGAACCCGCTCATCATTGATAATCTGTCTGTCGTACTCAATGACCTGTTCGGACAAAGTCACACTTATTATTATGAGTCTCTGTACACTTTGTGCATACCCGCCAAACACCTAGTTTTCAGGTTTTAGCAGTAAAAAGTTACCTTAGTTTTATTATCTATTTTCCAAGAAAATGTTTTTTGTACACACATTGTATGTAAGCAGTACACACACTCTGTACACAGGCTGTAAATACCCACTGTATACACACTGTATACACACTCCAAACACTGTACACATGCTATACACACAATCTACACTGTACACACCCTGTACACATTCTGTGCACACACTGAACAGACTAGATACAAATTTTATACATGCTGTACACATGGTACACTGTTCACAAATTGTACACACACTATACACCCTGTTTACACATGTTGTACACACGCTGTACATATGTTGAACACACCTCTTGTATGGTCTGACCGGGATGCACTCTATGGTTCACCACAGCAGAAGCAGTTGTTGGAATGACATTCTCCTGAAACAAAAACAGGAAGTGCTGAACCTACATTCAAGTCATGGTGACACACTTTTATGTCATCAAATAGGTAAATTCTTTGGGAACTTGTCCCCAAGCCACTGAAGTCTGTTTGGTTTAATACCTGTAATGGATTCTGTGGGAACTGGTTCCCAGTCACTGAAGTCTGCTTGGTATTTCAGTATTTCTATGCATATGGACTACAATAGAGATCATAAGTAGCATATTTTTCATTTCGGAATCCCACCAATGCAAAACAATTCCTACATCAGAATTAAAAAAAGATTCACTTTATAACTCCCTCAATTGAATAGACAAGTGACAATAGGTGAAACTCAATAAACCAGAACAGGGAAGTTTTCTGTAAAAAAAAATCACTACAAAAGTCCCCAAATGTAGAAAAATATGTTACCAATACTTTAAGTTTTCCTTAAATTAGTAAAGTGTTGTCAAAGTGTTTCAGTTAGATGCTCTACATACTGACATATCTGGGTCATTGACCTGTCCCTAATCTATGAATAGAATATGATTCAGTGCTGAGAATTTCTAAAAGTCTGTATAAGTGGTTTACTAATTTGACCAAAGTCAAATGAAATGTTGCATATATGTTTAAATCTGGAAATAAATTTTACGAGGCTTTCAGTTAGCGTGACCATGTTTGAATGACTTGAATTGGTGAGTCATTTAAGGTAATCCAGATGATGATTTTTATTTTCCAATCCCATTGAAGCTACTGGATAATGCACAAATCACCATGTCTGTTTTGTGAGGTCACAGTGATGTCATTCATGATGTCATTATGTTTGGTGATGTCACAAACATATTGCTCATAAATGTGGGTTCACACATATGATTGAGGACCTATCACGGTTTTGTCAGGGAGACTCATCAGATGCATGGATGATGGTTTGATAGAGAAGGGACTATGGTCTTTAGTGGCACACATTTAATGGAACATTGAGGAGTGGGGTTACATACAGGATGGTATTCTGTGTGAAAGATTATCATCCTGTGTGCCTGGATGAGCACCGGCTACTTTACTCTAGTTGAGACCTCCCTTTTGGAATGTGTTGTTTGAAAAGGGGATCACTAGAAAATCTTTTTTGGTTGGACAAGTTTGGTCTGGTTACATGTGCAATGTGTCTGGCTACCTATTGGCACCACATGTGTGAGATCAGTGTGGGATGATATTTGAATGAAGTGTATGCCTTATAAACTAAAAAAATTTCAACATGGCTAGGGGCATAAACCCAGCTCAGTATTACTCCTGTATATTTAGTCCCTGTGGGGCTATTGTGTGTAGCCTCTGTTGCCAGTTATGCTCTATAGTTCTGTGTAAATTGAAGGCCTGGAGGACTCCGGATGCGCATAAATAAAGTCCACTATGTGTATTTCCAAGTCTAAAATACCATGGTGGTCACATTGGTTGAAGTGGAGTCCAATTGTGTCCTTAATATTTTTTGATGTTATATTGTACAAATGGCCCTGGAACTGGTCCATGGGAGTCTTTTTGTTTGGCCCACATATTGCATTCAACATTGTTTGCACTTGATGCAGTAAATGTTACTTTATCCAATCCACTCTTATTTTACAAGAATAGGAACTGGGTGTATGTCGCTAGCCACATTAAAAAAATATTTTATATCTGGGATAATGTCCTAGTTTCTGGAACTTTGTGGACAGTATAATTTGTATATATAGGGACTTGAGAAATCCATTTTAGTCGGTTGTTTTTCAGAAGAAGTCAGTTGTATTTTAGGAGTTGTGTTGTTTTAGTTGTGAAGTAAATATCAGTAAAGCCTGACTGATAAGTCAGCTGCCATAAAAACACAATGTGTAACGGACAAGAAAACAAGTTAAAATGAACTAATTAATGAAGAGAATTTTCTTTTCCCGACTGACGAGACAAAGAGTGTGGACTGTGACATCACTACACTGTGACAAGGTTAATTAACACCATTCCCCAGTCAGGTGTTGTACAGGGGTGTACTGATATGTACAGTCAGAGGAGGTTACCGAAACACACCCTGTATAGCATACATGTATGTATACAAAGGAGGTTACCAAAACACACAGCACATCACACTGAACACACCCTGTATAGTATAGGTGTATTTATACAGATGAGGTTAACAAAACACATGCATGACATTTTGTAAAACCTCTGCACATTGGACAGATTACCTTACAGAAGTCAGTGTGAGATATAGGAGAATGAAGGGTGAATACATTACAATGACAATGGGCAGACACAGCTGGATATTAACTCTCTTACCACACATTCTGTGTGTTTGATCTCTGAATCGTACAAAGAATTCAGGATACTATGCCATACAGAGACGAGTCTTTGATGTCCAATATATTACATCAGTCTGACAAGCCAGTAAACATTCTCCTCAAGTCACGGACACATCAAGGCCAAGTTTTAATTGAATCATGACTTTAACAAATGATCTGACAACACAATTCCATTCCACTTGATAGAACAGAGCAGAATGTGACCTGTGGATAGATAAGGATGATAACATCTCTGACTTCAATGAATACAGAGTCCATACACTTGCGTGTACAACACAGTGGATTGTATGAAATGACAACAAGACCACTGCCGCGGTGTGTATCTCCCGCCGAGCATTAAAGGGGAAGAAATACCTTTTCTGAGATATTCACAAAGATTTTATAGGTCAAGGTCACTACAGTAAGGGCAATGGTCAAATCAAGGTCAGGCCATGACGTCGCACACCTACACCCCCTAACCAATGTCCCTACTAAGTATCAACTTCCTACACCTTACGTTTTCCAAGATATAGCCCGAATAAGATTTCATAGGTCAAGGTCACTATAGCAAGGTCAAAGGTCATATAGCCCGGACAAAATTTTCACACTCAAGGTCACTATGGCAAGGTCAAATCAAGGTCAGACCATGACGTTGCATACCTACACATCCTAACCAATGTCCCTACCAAGTATCAACTTCCTACACCTTACAGTTCCCGAGATATAGCCCGGACAAGATTTTATAGGCCGAGGTCACTACAGCAAGGTCAAAGGTGAAATCAAGGTCAGACCATGACGTCGCACACCTTCACCCCCTAACCAATGTCCCTACCAAGTATCAACTTCCTACACCTTACAGTTTCCGAGATATAGCCCGGACAAGATTTTTTAGGTCAAGGTCGCTACAGCAAGGTCAAAGATCAAATGAAGGTCAGACCATGACGCTGCACACCTACATCCCCTAACCAATGTTCCTACCAAGTATCAACTTCCTACACCTTATGGTTTCCGAGATATAGCCCAGACAAGATTTTATAGGTCAAGGTCACTACGGCCAGGTCAAGGGTCAAATCAGGGTCAGATCATGACGTTGCACACCTACACATCGTAACGAATGTCCCTACCAAGTAGGTTATCACTAAAAATTGAAAAAATAGCTATTACTCACTTAGCTATGGAGATACACTTCCAAACTACTGACCATGTTGTAGCTGTGGAGAAAGTAGTTGAACAACATATTGGAACAAAATACTGTAAATGAAATAGTGTGGAAGTTATAAGCCATATAATTATATTAGGTAAAGTGCTATTACTCACTCAAATGTAGGCCACGGGTCACCAAACCCAGTACAATAGGATACACTTGTACTGCCCTGTGGGTCAAAAATTCGCTCTAAATTGCTCTATCTCTTATGGTTTGTGAGATATTTGTGATTTTTCACATTTTCACTAAACGTAGCATATATGATTAGCTACGGGTCTGAAACTTCACCAAGTGAAAGCTCTCCCAAAAGTAGGTGAATGAGTTATTTGAGAAAAATTGGCTATGTGCAATACTTTTAAGAGATAATTCGCATTTACTCATTTTGAGTAGGTGAGTAATTACCTACGGGTCTGAAACTTCACCATGTGAAAGCTCTACCAAAAGTAGATGAATGAGTTATTTGATAAAAATTGGGTATCCGCAATAGTTTTAGAGATAATTAGCATTTACTCATTTTGAGTAGGTGAATAATTAGCTACGGGTCTGAAACTTCACCAAGTGAAAGCTCTCCCAAAAGTAGGTGAATGAGTTATTTGAGAAAAATTGGCTATCTGCAATACTTTTAAGAGATAATTCGCATTTACTCATTTTGAGTAGGTGAGTAATTATCTACGGGTCTGAAACTTCACCATGTGAAAGCTCTCCCAAAAGTAGATGAATGAGTTATTTGAGAGAAATTGGCTATCTGCAATACTTTTAGAGACAATTTGCATTTACTCATTTTGAGTAGGTGAGTAATTACCTACGGGTGTGGAACTTCATCACGTGAAAGCTCTACCAAAAGTACATGAATGAGTTATTTGATAAAAATTGGGTATCCGCAATACTTTTACAGATAATTAGCATTTACTCATTTTGAGTAGGTGAATAATTAGCTACGGGTCTGAAACTTCAAGTGAAAGCTCTCCCAAAAGTAGATGAATGAGTTATTTGAGAAAAATTGGCTATCTGCAATACTTTTAAGAGATAATTCGCATTTACTCATTTTGAGTAGGCGAGTAATTATCTACGGGTCTGAAACTTCACCATGTGAAAGCTCTCACAAAAGTAGATGAATGAGTTATTTGATAAAAATTGGGTATCCGCAAAACTTTTACAGATAATTAGCATTTACTCATTTTGCTCTTATGGTTTGTGAGATATTTGTGATTTTTCACATTTTCACTAAAAGTAGTAACAAAGTAGCCATTGCTTACTTGTACATTGAGCAACAGTTGTGAAACTTCAATATGTTACAGTTCACAAAAAAGTAGATGAACAACATATTTGAGAGAAATTGTGTAGCTGCAATACTTTTGAAGATATAAGCCATTTACTCATTATGGTTATCATTAAAAATTGACAAAGTAGCTATTACTCACTTAACTATGGGGATACACTTCCAAACTACTGACCATGTTGTAGCTGTGGAGAAAGTAGCTGAACAACATATTGCAACAAAATACTCTAAATGCAATAGTTTGAGAGTTATAAGCCATATAATTATATTAGGTAAAAGTGCTATTACTCACTCAAAAGTAGGCCAAAGTTCACCAAACCAAAAAAATTTTAAAGAGCGTAAAAATTCATTAGGACAAGTAATTTACCAAAAATGTGTAACTGTAGTAGTTTCAGAGAAAACTGCGTGACCCATGCGTGCACGCACTCACGCACATACGCACACACATCGTGCAAATTATAATCTCCCGCCCGGCTCGTGTGTTCTATCACAACTAATCAATGCACAAAATCGTCACTAAATGGTCAACTAGAAAGTGTTGTTATAGTGCATACTTTCGCCATCACAAATATTTCTCCCAATATTAGAACTTCATCAAAGTACAGTTTTTTATTTTAGCCTTCATAATCCAAAGACATGACCAGGAACATACACAGAGTAATGTTGAATGGAAATGTATTAGAAATAAAGTGAAAAATTGGACTGTCAAAAATCCAGGGGCCGGTTTCACAAAGGGTCTTAGACTTAGCCTGTAGTCAAGGCATGGGAGGGACTTATGTCTGAGCCTTTTGTCTCAGCTTAGTCGAGGGACTTATACTGATTTCACAAAGAGTGACTCAGCTGAGACCAAGCTTATCAAATAAGCACAGTAGTTATTTATGTCATGTGACCTTTTACTTCTAGTTAAAATATTTTACTGGTGACATAAAGTTATCATATATCTTATCTGACAACAAAACTACAGTCAGAACAACACAAATACTTGGCCATACAGAAGACTTTACAGGGATGTAAACACTGACAGTGGATGACAAAGTTCTTCAACACTGGATTAATAATTTTGGAACAGTAATTGAGCAGGAGCAGGATAGTTTCCTTGGATACAGTGTGTTTCAAAAATGTGGTTGAAATTGCTCTATCTTGCACGGTTAAGGAGACAGAGGCAATTTGGTGTTTTGCACTTTTTGTCACAAATTTGAAAATTGACAATGATCCCCATTTTTGGGAAGGGAAAATTGTTTTTGGAAAATTGGATCAGCTACTTAGCAGCAGTTACCCTGTGGGTCAAAAATTTTGTCGAAATCGCTCTATCAAGCATGGTTTTTGAGATACAAACATTTTTGTGTTTTGCATTTCTGAAAAAAATTCGAATATTCAAAATGGCCACCATTTTTGGCAAGTAAAATATTCGTTGAAACTTGGAAAGGCTAGTCTTCAGAAACACCCTATGGATCAAAAATATTGCCGAATTCGCTCTATCTGGCACGGTTTTTGAGATACAAGCATTTTTGTATTGTGATTTTTGCGAAAAATTCGAAAATTGAAAATGGCCGCCAAAAAATTTTGAAATCTGGATTAGCAGCTCAGGAGGTACCCTGTGGGTCAAAAATTTCGTTGAAATCACTCTATCTAGCACGGTTTTCGAGATACAAGCATTTTTGTGTTTTGCATTTTTGAAAAAATATTGGAAATTCAAAATGGCCATCATTTTTGGCAAGTGAAATATTTGTTGAAACTTGGGAAAGGCTAGTCTTCACAGATACCCTGTGGGTCAAAAATTTTGCCGAAATCCCACTAGTAAATTTTTATTTTGTGAAGAAAATGGTTTCAAAAAGTACTCATATCACTTAGTATTGTTCTATATGTGTACCTTATGAGTCCATACTTCCAATTTGGTGTTTTGCATTTTTTCCCAAAAATTCCAAAATTAAATATGACCCCCACTTTTGTGGAGGAGAAATTTTTTTTTGAAAATTGAAGAGAGTAGTTTCTTTCGAAACCCTCCGGGTTGAAAATTTCGACGAAATCGCTCTATCTCACACTGTTAAGGAGAAACAAGCAGTGTTTTGTGTTTTGCTCATTAAGAAAATTGTTAATGCTTAATTAACCATCAATAACTCAGTCATTTCTTAACCTCTCCCTGCCAAAATTTTATTTCGCCTAGATCTTTATATGCAGAAGGTATTTGCTAAATTTCAGGTGGATAGATAAAATGCTTCGTAAGTTATCATCCGGATAAGGATGCCCTTCCAAAAACCACATTATTGGTCATGTGACCTCTCTGATTGGTGAAAATGTCATCGCAGCATATTCAGAAATATTTCCCAGGACTACTGCATACACCTGCCAAATATGAAAAAAAAAATCCGCCTTATGGCTGTGAAGCTATTTGCGTAATGAAAATGTGGATCTGGTGGAGTCGCTTCTCCCATATACAAAAATGTGAAATGAAAGAACGTTTGTAGCATTTGGGTTAGTGTGTCCTAATATTGAGATTAACCTTTTTACAGGGGAGATTGGATTATATGATATCTTGTACCAAGTGACCTCCCTCTCACCTTGACCCCTGCATTGAACATGGTGACAGCAGTCGTGGTTCTGATCAGCGCATTGGTGGAGGGTTTGCTCGTCATGAATCTGTCAAGACAGTGTATTTCAGAGAATCTCTTCAATGTGAAGTTTTGCTTGTGAGGGGCAGAATTTCAAACAGATCTATGGATACAGACTGATTAGCCACAATTCTTTGTGAAGACAGAAGCTTCTATTCATATTACTCAGGTTTTCTCTTCCTTAATTCAGTAGCATTAAACTTCAGTGAACAACATTTCATTTGTAAGAAACCTTTCTACTTTGAATGAATGCTAAATATGCTGAGACATCAAAAAGATTTGACTACCCTTTACAGATGATACCAGGTTCTATTCTGAACTTTACACTTCACAACCTTTACACATGAGATCAGTTTTCTATCGGAGTCAGCTGATGGAGTGTCTGATGTACAATCGCTTTCACATCACACTTGTTGGTACTTCCCTCACATGACACGTGGTTTTACAAGTATTTGTCTAACATATAACTCTAGGTCTTGGAGTGGGACGATCTCCTTAAAACCACCAGCTTTTCACAATATCTTACAAAATAGATTGGCTTGCTTCACATAACACACATTGGTTACTGTACGGAAGATTCTGCTCTATTTGAGAAAAATATGGTATCTTAACATTTGTAAGCAGAGTTAGCTTATTCAGAGACAATAATATGACAAGAATTCAACAGAATTGTACTGTGTCACCAGCTTTGGTTAAAGACTGAAGCGGATGAAATTCGAAAGGACATAACTTATGCCAGGTAAACAAAAATAGTTGACTTGCAGCATTTCTGCAAATCCAGACCATCTTTCAGAAGGACTGAGTCATGGTGAAGCCCCACCTTGTTGAAAATATAACTTAAACTGCTAGTCATATGACCATACAAATTAATGCATTGTGCAAGATGTCCTGTCTTGTCTGCTTCCTATCTTCATGGAGCAAAGAAAGACTTCTATTTGTTCAACTCCTCTCTTCATAGAGGAAAGAAGGGTTTATATTTGTCCGGCATTTTGTGGGAGAGCAAACAAGCAAGATCATTGTCTATCAATTCTGCACTGATAATCCACTAGTAAAGCATGTCATAATACATGTAAATGCATTGTACAAGATGGGTCATGTCTTGTCTGCCTCGTCTCTTCATGGAGGAAAGTAGGACAGCTATTTGTCCACCATTTTGTGGGACAGCAAACGAGCATTGTCTAATCTTGTGGAGTGTTAGGTCACTTTACCATACAGGTTTCTTCGAGACTTTTTATATGCATAACGGAGAAACAGAAAAAAACTGTTTCCATGGCAACACTAGCTGCCTAATATTGCTGAAGAAGCTAACCAGCTCCTATTCATGCAGGGGTTTGGAATACAAAAAATCCACAGGAATATAAGTCAAAGAAACAGAAAAAAGTGTTGCCACGGCAACACTTGTTGCCAGATGTTGCCAAAAAACTAATCAGCTAAAATCAATGCAAGGATTTGGAATGCAAAAATACCCGAGAAAAAGTTTTAAGCCCAAGAAACATAAAAAAGTGTTGCCATGGCAACACTTGTTGCCAGGTGTTGCCGAAAAACTAATCCACTCCAGTCTGTGCAGGGGTATGGAAAGCAAAGATCCCATAAAATATTTATAAGTCCAAGAAGTAGAAAAAAGTGTTGCCAAGGCAACACCTGTTGCCAGTTATCGTTATAAAACTAATCAGCTCCAATCCATGCGGGGGTTTGGAATGCTAAGAACTCCCCAAAAGATATTAAAGCCCAAGAAACATGAAAAAGTGTTGCCACGGCAACACTTGTTGCCAGATATTGCCAAGAAAGCAATCACACACAAACTCTCATGCCATTAAACTTCCACACCAAATTTAGCTGAGACACGTAAAATACTGTACCTGTAAATGAGCAGCAATGAAGGGTGATTGAGATGAAAAATAAAAATAATATCCATGTCCAGCAGGATGGATATAATAATTAAAATAAGTTGTAACTTTAAACTTACTTTTTTAACTTTCAGGTTTTTATGGGAACATTACAATAAAGATCCTGTTTTGGTCTAGACACATGTACATGTTTAATTTAAATGAAAAACTCTAAACTATCACTTTAATATTGCCAAAACATCACAGAAATTTGTCCTAACCTTAAACTGAATGTAAGTCAATGCAAATGTTAAGAGTTTAAGGTCATGTTAACCATGTAGACTCTGTTCAAGGTTACGTATAGCCAAAATTTAAATGTGCTTAAAATCTATTGCACATAATTTAAGATATTATCCAAAATTTTAAAAGAAAAGTAATTATAATTATGCCATTACTGAGAGTTAAAGGTCACCTCAATGTAGTCTCAGGGCATTTCTGCAACATCAGTTACATGTACCTGTAAAATATAGATCAAATATGTCATGCCATTTTGGTATACTTTGTGGAATCATAGAAAAAGTTGAGCTCAGTAACATTCTTTTACACATGGGAGATTAAGGTCACCTTAAAATAGGGCACACCTTCAGGACTAGATACATCAACATACCAAATTTAAATTAAATCTGTCATGCAGAATTGAAATACTCTCCAGAAATTGAAAAACTTAAATTCAATATAGTTATATTATCACTAGGAGTTTAAGGTCACCTTAAAGTGGGCCACACCTTGACCAGTTACATCCACGTACCAAATTTGTTTTGAATCTGTGAAGCCATCTTTAAGCTATTGCCCACAAATCGCAAAAGTAAAATTCAATATAAATGTGTTATAAACGGGAGTTTAAGGTCATGTTAAAATAGGGTACATGTCGATGACCGGCAACATCCAATTTGAATTTCATCCTACTTGCAATTTTTGACATATTTTCCAGAAACAAAGTGTGATGACGATGCTGGTCCTATAGGTGATCCATCACAGCTGAGTGACACCAAACTGTTACAACCTTAAACTCATAAGTTTCTAAAATATCAGCAATTTATTGTAACCTTACAAAGGAGACTTATTTTTTGGTCTAAATATATGTACATGATGCATATCGATGAAAAAATCTCAGCACATCAAATATCTTCCAAACACCAAAACAATTGTCCTGACCTTAGAGTCAATGTTAGTTTAAGGTAATCTTTTCCTGAAGGTTCTGTTCAAGGTTTGTCACATCCACAACTGAAACATGCATAGAATTGCACAGTATTTGAAATACTGTTTAAAAATTGTCAAACTTAAAGTGAATATAATTCTGTTATTACTGGTAGTGTAAGGTCACCTTAATGTATGACACTTATCTATGGCCAGTTACATATACAAGGCAAAATTTGGATGAAATTTCTTAATTTATTTTCAGTGTAATCTATGGAAAAATAAAAAATGTAAACTTAAGAAATAGCTTTTTAATATGTATGAGTTTAAGGTCACCTTAAAATAGGGCACACCTTGAAACCCAGTTACAACCACATGGCAAATTTGAATTAGAATCCATCAACCCATTTTTGAGATACTGTCTGGAAATGAATAACCTTAACCTCAATATAAGTATGTTACTACTGAAGTTTAAGGTTACCTTAAAATGGGGCACACCTTGAGAACCAGTTACATGCACATGCCAAATTGGAATTTAATCCATCATGCCATTTTTGAGATACTCTCTGGAAAGGATGTGTGACAACGACACTGACCATACTTGTCCTCAAACCTAGCTGCTAGTGACACAAAAGAAATGCAACCTTAAACTCATAAGTTTATGAAATATCAGGAATTTACTATAACCTTACAAAAGAACTTTTTTGGTGTAAACAGATATATATGATGAATATCAAAGAATAAAGTCTTAATTAGCACATCAAATATCTTTTATAAACCAAAAAAATTGTCCCTACCTTAAACTCAAAGAGTTAGTTTGCAGATGTGAGAGAGTTTAAGGGAATCTTTTCCTGTAGGTTTTGTTCACGGTTTGTTACATCCACAACTTGAAAGATGCTTAGAATTGCACAGTGTTTGAAATACTGTTGAAAAATTGCCACACTTAAAGTGAATAAAATTTGGTTATTACTGGGAGTTTAAGGTCACCTTATTGAAATGCACTTACCTGTGGCCAGTTACATATACATGCAAAATTTGAATGAAATTTCTCAAGTTGTTTCCAGTATACTCTATTGAAAAATAATGTAAACTCAATATAACCTTTTAATACATGAGAGTTTAAGGTCACCTTAAAGTATGGCATACCTCGAAAACCAGTTACAAGCACATGCCAAATCTGAATTGAATCCATCGACAAATTTTTGAGATACCGTCAGGAAACAAAAAACCTTCAAATCAATATAAGAATCTTACTACTGTGAGTTTAAGGTCACCTTAAATAGGGCACACCTTGAGGAAAAGTTTCATTAATATGCCAAATTAGAATATAATTCATCAAGACATTTTTGAGATACTCTCTGGAAAGTAAGTGTGAAGACTACTCTGACCATGTATGTCTTCCATCAAAGCTGTTAGTGACACAAAATAATGCAACCTTAAACTCATTAGTTTATAAAATATCAGCAACTTACTATAACCTTACAAAAGAGACCATTTTTGGTGGATATATATGTACATGATGAATATTGATGTAATAAGTCCTAATTAGCATATAAAATATCTAATATCAAAAATATTGCCCCAACCTTAAACTCAAAGTTTGTTTGCACTGCTGTATGTTAGCGAGTTTAAGGTAATCTTTTCTTGAAAGTTTTGTTCAAGGTTTGTTACATCCACAACTGAAACGCCTAGAATTGCACAATATTTGAAATATTGTTCAAAAGTTAGCAAACTTAAAGTGAAATAATTCTGTTATTAATGGGAGTTTAAGGTCACCTTATTGTGTGGCACTTACCTATGGCCAGTTATATATAATTCCAAAAGTTGAATGAAATTTCTGAAGTTACTTTCAGTATACTCCATGGAGAAAGAAAAAATGTAAACTGGACATAAATTTTTTATATAAGGGAGTTTAAGGTCACCTTAAAATAGGGCACACCTTCAAAACTAGTTACAACCACATGCCAAATTTGAATTGAATCCATCAAGCCATTTTTGAGATATTGTCCGGAAATGAAAAAACTTAAATTGAGTTTAAGTATTTTACTAGTGGGAGTTTAAGGTCCAAAACTATACAGCACACCCCCAGGACCAGTTACATCCACATACCAAATTTGAATTAAATCTGACAAGCCATTTTTGAGATACTGTCCGGAATACAAAGTGTGACGACGACAGACGACGATGCCGACAGATGACGCCACAAAATTGGATGACGAAGTGATCCCTGTATGCCACTCAGCATAAATGCTGGTGACACAAAAACTATTATCTGTTTTTACTCTGTGACAATTCTAGCACTCACCTGTATGATGAGACTCTCAACTCACCTGGACACAAGAGGTCCAAACAACCACAGGTTACTCATCACCACACGGAAAGGAAGGGACATCTGAAACAGAAAGACAAACTATGGATAGACATCACTACATGGAAAAGAAGGGACATCTGACACAAACTGTGTAAACATCAGTCCATAGAAAGGAGGGGACATCTGACACAAACTGTGTAAACATCAGTCCATAGAAAGGAAGGGATATCTGATACAAACTTTGTGTAAACATCACTCTATAGAAAGGAGGGGACATCTGATACAAACATGTGTAAACATCAGTCCATAGAAAGGATGGGACATCTGACACAAACTATGTGCAAACATCACTCCATAGAAAGGAGGGGACATCTGACACAAACTATGTGTAAACATCACTCCATAGAAAGGAAGGGACATCTGACACAAACTGTGTAAACATCACTCCATAGAAAGGAGGGGACATCTGACACAAACTGTGTAAACATCACTCCATAGAAAGGAGGGGACATCTGACACAAACTATGTGTAAACATCACTCCATAGAAAGGAAGGGACATCTGACACAAACTGTGTAAACATCACTCTATACAAAGGAGGGGACATCTGATACAAACTATGTGTAAACATCACTCCACAGAAAGGAGGGGACATCTGATACTCAGTTGACATGCTTTCAGTACATGCCACATGTGACCACCATCTGGGTTCAAACCCACAATGTACAAAGTGGCATTAAATTGGAAAGTAACTGGATGGTGTACAGCATGCATTGAAATGATCTCACAATGCACTAGTGCAATATTCCATGTAGTAGTTGGGATGTCATAATGTCCTCATACATGTGACACATGTTTCTCAACAATGTTATTGTTGTAACAAGTGTTAGACAGAACAAGAAGTTAATGAAGTAGACCGTGAATGCTCTGGTTCTACAATCTACACAGATACAACATAGTTATAACACAGATAAAACACACGTATCCACTGAATGGTTTGAACCTATACTTTTCCTGACCACTACTCACATATTCTGCTATGTGTTCCAGTGTGTCTTTTTCAGGCCCTGTCCCAAACTGCAGAGGTTGTGGGTTTGCTTCCAGTCTGGTACAGAACAGAGAGAATTCACGTGTGAATAACAAGTATGTCACTAAACAACTCGCACGTAATGTATAAAACAGGTGTTATAGAATTAGAACTATTGCTTTACATAATACACATGAGCACTATGAATACATGAAATGATGGTGTATGAGAGTAATTCATACTTCTGACACACTGTGTATCACATATATGTGTGTTCATCCACTGTATAAGAAGGTCATATTTAATACAAGATCAGACTGTCTCACAGTATTTCAGTGTAATATCAAATCTACAACGGCTAGTCTCTCCAGTGTCATACATGAGAACATTATGAATGAATTCTATGCAGTCATTTACAAAACTACAGTAAATATGAAACATTTCACACTGCTCAAACTGACTTGTGCATGTTAAGTGAAGCAAGCAGCAGATGTAAGTGGTACATGCAGATAGAGAAATCACTCAGAGGATAACTTCTAACAGTTCGAAGAACATTTGTAATACTAATTTGTCAAATGCTTCTGAAATTCGCTCATTAATACTAATGACTGGATCTATAAATACATGAATTTAATTTCTTTTTCATCTCCATTTTAAGTTTTCAGTGACCAGTGTTTTAAACTGTAATATGATACACAATAGGAAAACTTCCCAAATGACATATACAGAAAAATAGCATCAAAGATGCCCATACCAAGTATCAACTTCCTACACCTTACGGTTTCCAAGATATAGCCCAGACAAGATTTTATAGGTCAAGGTCACAACGACAAGGTCAAATCAAGGTCACACCATGACGATGCACACCTACACCCCCTAACCAATGTCCCTACCAAGTATCAACTTCCTACACCTTACGGTTTCTGACATACAGCCCAGACAAACTTTTTCCCACCAACCACCCGCCCGCCCGGACGCCTGCCCATCCGGACACCATGGGTGAAAATAATATCCCGACAGCCATTAAGGGCTGTGGGGTAAAAATTATGTCAAAGAAGAAAAGAACACAAGAATTGTACCCTGCAAATGGTATTCAGAAGTACCACGTTAACTGTTATGCAGTAAAATGTAGGCGGAAAACACATCTAAAAAAATACTGTAAATGCAATAGTTACAACTGATTTACTCAACTAATAGCTATTGCTCAGCTATGCCATGAGCTACAGGTCTGCAATTTTACTATGTTATAGCTGACCAAAAATTAGGTGAATAACATATGTAAACAAAATACTGTAAATGTAATAGTTTTCAAGTTACACCTGATTTACTGAACAGCTATACTCTGAAAGTAGCTATTCCTCAGCTATTCCATGAGCTACAGGTCTGCAATTTCACTATGTTATAGCTTATTCAAAAGTACATGAATAACATCCTTAAACAAAATTCTCTAAATGCAACAGTTTTGAAGTTACAAGCAATTTACTCAACAGTGATAACCTCAAAGTAGCCATTACTCAGCAATGTAATGAGTTACACGTCTGCAATTTTATTATGTTACAGGTGACAAAAAAGAGTAGCTGAATAACATATTTATATAGTTTTCAAGTTACCTGTGATTTTACTCATTATGGAAGGTACTTTAAAGTCAGAAAGTAGCTATTACTCACTTAGCTACAGGGATAGACACCCAAGTTGCTCACCATGTTGTAGCTAAAAAAAACCCAAAAAAACTACACAACATATTTTAACAAAGTGCTCTAAATGCAATACTTTTCAAATTTTAAAATTTCATGAATTTTAATGCATTAAAAATAGCATCAGAGATGCCCATACCCCACAGCCTAGGGAAATATTTTCAACACCATGAGATACAGAAGCACTGTACCAGTACAAAGTTCAGGATACTTTCAGAGCACTGTCAGTTATATAAAGTTCCAAAAAAATGTTTAAATGCAGAATTGAAAAATTTTGTTGTAATTTTAATTTTTATTAGGTAAATACTTACCATTTCCTGACCATAGCTATTTGTTGGTGCCATCCAACTCACTGGCCAATGTTGAGAAACATTTTAAGCTACCTTAAGAAGCCAGTGAGTGAGTGTGGACTAGGAAGCCCCCCAATGGTCATGTGACGACGCCAATACTCGCCATTCATTGTTTTTGTTGGCCATCATTGAGTGTGGACGTGTTTGGAATAGTTCGTCTTTTTTCTGGAATTTCTGGAATTATTTAACTTTATTTTGTTCTGTAGTGAGACATATGTTTTACAATGTCTTCACAGGATAAGATTAAAAAAGGACAGAGGAAAAGTGCTTTTTGTGGCCATTTTATGGCGGATTGGGATGACCACCATTATTGTCCCAAGTGTCGTGATGACTTGAAGGGTGACGATTCCTGTGGTATTAGTTCTTCAAATGATTGCTCTGTGTGTGCTGCTTTTTCTGAAGATCAGGCGCCATTCATTGCTTTTGTTGCAAAGCTCACCCCTAGTAGCCTAGTACTGAATCCGCGGGGAGGCCGGGGGGGGACTATCCTGGTCAGGAAATGGTAAGTATTTATCTAATAAAAATTAAAATTACAACAAAATTTTTCAATTTTATTGCGAAAAATACACTTACCATTTCCTGACTATAGCTGAATGCAGCCTTCATGGATGGCGGGCAGTACTAGAAATACAGACCTAGTAACAACCACATGAACAGTAAATAAAACACACCACAAGCATACAGGCATTCACACTCAGACTCACCTCAACCACGAGGAAGCCGGACTGTTGATTAATGCTGTGGAAGTCATACTCCATATGTTGATACTGTTCACACCACCACCTCTAAACTCATCAAACAGCAAACTAACAGCTAACAAAATGGTCTATTTACAGCTGTACAACACCTCAGAACACATCTGAAACACAAGAAGCCAAATATAAGAACCTAAAACAAATACAGGCTTCAAAATAACATATTCCAATACAATGACATTATAATCATGAAATATTAATAATGACATTACCTATTAACAATTTACAACATGTTGAGCCGCCACCACAGGCCCAATTTTCATTACATCACCATTATGCCAGCACAAATCTTTGAGGTAAAAATTTGTGAAAGTAGAATGGCTTCTCCAAAAACAGGAAGCCATAATCTCATCCAAAGCAACTCCTCCCTTAAAAGCCAAAGAGGCAGCCAAAGCTCTACCCTCATGTGCCTTGACTTGGGAAACAGTTTGAACTTCCTGATCAGACTTTTGACATGCCAAAATGATAGACTGCTTAATCAAGATGATATAGTAGCCTTTTAAATATCTTTTGAGTAGCCCTCTTTAATAGCTACAAAAAGAAGTTTCTTGCCTTTCCTCAGATCTTTGGTCTTATCAAGGTAATATCTGAAAGATCTCACTGGGCAAAGAGACCTATCTTGTACCAAAGATGGATCTAATGTGGGTTTCAAAGCAGGAATAACCACAGGTTGAATAGCCAAGGGTCCCTCCGAAGCCAACTGATTTTTGGCTAGGAAAGCAGTTGAAGGTGAAAAAGTAACTTGTGAGCAATCCCTTTTCCGACTGAAGGAGTCAAAAGTCCAAGCATGAATTTCGCTACGCCTCTTGCCAGAAGCCAAAGCCAATAAGAAAACTGTCTTAAAAGTCAAAATCTTAAGATCAGCCTTTGCCAAAGGTTCAAAAGGTGGTCGAGTGAGGGCCAGTAACACCAGCGACAAGTCTCAATTGGGAATAGATCTATTTGCTGAAGGTCTGTCCCTATGAAAGCTAGCAATCAAACGATTCAAATCCAAGCTTTGAGAAACCATTTGACCTGCAGAGCCCAACCCATCTGCTACTAAAGTTCTGTAACCAGCAATAGTTCTGGGTTTCAAGTTCTTATCAATGAAAAGATGATTAAAAAATCAGTAATTTGAGGAATAGTTGGTTTTGAGACATCCACCTGATTCTCCTGGGCCCACTTTTGAAATATGGCCCACCTTGAATCATACACCCATCTTGAGGATTCTCTCTGAGGTGCCTTAATTCTATCTGCCACCTCAACAGAGAATCCTCCTTGACCTTCTTGAAGGAGTCCAGATACAACGCATGGAGGTTCAGATACTCCAGATTCTTGTGAAATCTGAGACTGAAGGGTTGCTTCAGGAGATTGTGCACTTGAGGAAGCCTCAGTGGAATCTTGACTGACAATTCCACCAGATCCCAAAACCAAGGCATCCCCGGCCACCCTGGTGCTATCACAATGACCCTGCACCTGTAGGTGATCATTTTCTGAACTAACTGGGGAAGGATGGCTACTGGACAAAAAGCATCAATCAATCAATCAATCAGTTGTCCACGTGCTTAATCTCCGTATCAACGGATTCTAAGGCACACCATCCAATTCATAAGGCATAAGTCATAAGACATTAGACATGTTCCGAGTCGTTCCCAGAGAGGTCGTCCGGTGTTCGGTAGTAAGCATAGGCGTCCAGAGCCTCCCAAGAGATGTTCAATGCATCTATCTGCCAGGCCTTGTCGTCTGGGACAAGAGATACGTAGGTTGGAAGCTTGGCATTCAAGCTGGTGGCAAACAGATCCACCATTGGCTTGTGCCAAACTTGGCAAATTTCTTGAAAGATCTGAGGATGCAAAGACCACTCTGTCTGAATGGCCTTGTCCCTCCTGGACAGGGAATCTGCTATTACATTGAGATTCCCTGGGATATGTCTGGCTCTTATATGGATCTCCCTGGCATTGGACCATGCCAGAATTCTCCACATCAAAGCACACATTTCGAAGGAGTGAGTGCCTCCTTCCTTGTTGATATATGAGACCACAGTTGAGTTGTCTGAAGAAACCAACATTATTTTTTGCCTTAATTGTCCTTGAAAATGTTTCAGGGCTAGAAAAACAGCTTTCAGTTCCAAAATATTGATATGCAAGTTTCTTTCTGATAGCTGCCAGACCCACTTACAGTACAATTGTTCAAGTGGGCCCCCCAACCCTTCTCTGATGCATCTGTGAACATCAGCATATTGTGTTCTTTCTGATGCAGATTCGAACCCCTGAGTAAGTTCTGAGGATCCATCCACCAGGCCAGATGGTCCTTTATCAACTGAGAAATTGGGACTACCTTGTCCAAGGACTGGGGAAACTGCTAGTTGGTCTTCAGAAACCACTGAAACGGTCTCATATGGATTCGACCCAAAGGAACTGTTTTCTCCATGGAAGCCATGACCCCAATTAGTGACATGAGCTTTCTTGGAGTAGTATTGTGACCTTGCAAAATGGAAACTGCCAAAATTTTGAGCTTGTCCAACTTCTTCTGATTTGGGTAGACCAAACCTTCTCAAAGATTGAACCGATAACCCAGAAACTCGAGATCCTGAGTTAGATTGAGTTCTGATTTTTTCAAATTGACAATCCAACCCAACTTTTCGACCAGCGTGATCAATTTTTGAACATCTCGAGCACAAGAATCCGGATCCTTGGCCCTCACCAGCCAATCGTCCAAATACTGATGAATTCGAACCCCTTGTGAAAGTGCTATGAATTTGACCTCTTTCACTACTCGAGTGAACTCCAATGGAGCAGTCGCTATCCCGAAGGGTAGGGCTCTGAACTGATAAGCCTGACCTGAACATGGAAACGTAGATACTTTTGAAACTTTTGGTGTATGGGTACATGGAAATAAGCGTTGGTAAGATCTATGGAAGCTACCCACTCGCCTGTCTGAAGAGAAGCCCAAATGACTTCTGCAGTTTCCATTTTGAAGGTGGGAACATGTAAGAATGTATTTACCACACTGAGATCTATTACTGGTCACCATTTGTTTTCTGGTTTTGGAACCAGAAACAAACGACTGTAGAATCCGAGAGAGTTCTTGTTTTGAACCGGAACCACTGCCTTTTTTTGAACCATTTGTTGAACCGCCTCCAGCAAAGCTTCTTGTTTTACTGGAGCCGAATAACTGCTTTTGATTGTCGGAAACCGGGCCAAAGGAGGCTTTTGTTTGAATGGAAGACAATACCCTTGCTTTAAAACAAGAACTACCCTCGGATGAACCTTGAAGTTTTCCCACACTTTCCAATAACTTTGTAAACGGGCACCAGGATATTTTGGACTCACCTCCCTGTAGTCACTTCCTCCTGCCCCTACCCCCTCGGGAAGAAGCCTCTGGTGGAATTGTAACTGCCAGATTGTCTCTTATTTTGATCTCCCTGTTTCGATTGGGGACGAAAATTCTGGAAGGCAGCATTCTGGTACCTGTTCTGCGAGGATAGCAGACTTGAACCAAAACACATGATTCAAGATCTGAATCGTCTCCCTAGACACTGTTTCCCAAGCCAAATAGTGTTTCATAGGAGTCTGATAAGGAGGAGAAGCGATATTCTTAAAAGCATCTTGAAGTCTTGGTGCTGTTAAAGAAAACGACTGAGGAGACATTTGGTAGAACTTCATTTGAGGTTTTGGAAAATTCAAAAATTGCCCTTTGGACATCGGAGGATGATGGGGATCATTGTCATCAACATCATTACTCCCTAAAGCAGAAAACTCCTTGAACTTCCATAATTCTACTAATGGCTGAGCCGGGGGCAAAGCCATAGATTGTTGCACAGATTTCTTTACTTGGTCTCTACCTGAAAATACAGAAGGAGGAACCAAAGAATCCACCTCTGACACTTGTAAATCCAACCATTTCTTAATAGTTTCTAAAGTGTCAGCATAAGCTGGAGATTCTTCTTCTTTGCTTCGGATTTCACCCTGTTCTAAATCCGGATCCGGTTCATCTGAGGACTGAGATAAAGATCTTTTCCTTCCAAGATTGAATACGGTATCTTCAGATCTGTGAGAAACCCAGGATTGTTGTTCAGCTTCAGCCCTTGTAATAGTGGCCGACCTTCTCTCCAAACGTCCGGAAGAGGAAGACCGGGCTGATTGAAGTTTATCATTCGCCAAGGGTTGCCTGGCAACATGTACACTGTCCCTGTCGGAGATATGGCGACTGCCGACAGTTTCAGAGTCTTTATCCTCAAGCTTCTTCAATCTTTGTGAAAAATCTGCAAATTCTGTAAAAAATCTGTCCAGCTTATCCTCTAAAGATCTACCTTTCTGAGGCCCAGATCTTTGTGAAGCAATAACGACTGAAGAATTGTCATCATCCAGTAACGAATCATCAATGGCAACTTCTTTACTAGAACCTTCAGAAGTATGATCCTTCTTACTTTTATATCTGTTCCTGTTTTTAATTTTCTTCCTCTGATCTTCAGAAAAAGCAGCACACACAGAGCAATTATTTGAAGAACTAATAACACAGGAATCGTCACCCTTCAAGTCATCACGACACTTGGGACAATAATGGTGGTCATCCCAATCCGCCATAAAATGGCCACAAAAAGCACTTTTCCTCTGTCCTTTTTTAATCTTATCCTGTGAAGACATTGTAAAACATATGTCTCACTACAGAACAAAATAAAGTTAAATAATTCCAGAAATTCCAGAAAAAAGACGAACTATTCCAAACACGTCCACACTCAATGATGGCCAACAAAAACAATGAATGGCGAGTATTGGCGTCGTCACATGACCATTGGGGGGCGTCCTAGTCCACACTCACTCACTGGCTTCTTAAGGTAGCTTAAAACGTTTCTCAACGTTGGCCAGTGAGTTGGATGGCACCAACAAATAGCTATGGTCAGAAAATGGTAAGTGTATTTTTCGCAATAAAAAATAATGTTTAAAAGAAAGATAATGCATGTAAAGATGAAGTATTAAAACAAGTCAATTCAATAACAAGATGACAGCATTAATCAGTAAACTAAAATTCAACATTCTTTATCTACATCTCCATGGCCGAATTATGGTTTAGATGTTTTGAATATTACCATGCATACAGAAGTGGTAATACATTTAATGAATCCTTATGTGTGCTGTTGGAGCAAAATTTGTGGCTCACTTGATGAAATTCTATCTCTTACAATGGGAAGTTATGAAATTAAAATTCTTAATAAATTCTAATATGAATTAACAGTGCTTAATCTGCATCAAAAGACAGACCCACAGGTGCAACAAGATTTTAAAGGTCAAGGTCACTATGCCAAGGTCAAAGGTCAAATTAAGGTCACACCATAATACACACCTATGGCCCCTGACCAATGTCCCTACCAAGTATCAACTTCCTACACCTTACGGTTTCCGAGATATAGCCCAGACAAGATTTTATAGGTCAAGGTCACTACGGCAAGGTCAAAGATCAAATCAAGGTCAGATCATATGTTGCACACCTACACCCCCTAACCAATGTCTCTACCAAGTATCAACTTCCTACACCTTACGGTTTCTGAGATATAGCCTGGACAAGATTTTATAGGTCAAGGTCACTACAGCAAGGTCAAAGGTCAAATCCTGATCAGAACATGACATTGCACACCTACACCCCCAACCAATGTCCCTGCCAAATATCAACTTCCTACACCTTACAGGTTCCGAGATATAGCCCGGACAAGATTTTATAGGTCAAGGTCACTACGGCAAGGTCAAAGGTCAAATCAAGGTCACACCATAACGTTGCACACCTACAACCCCTAACCAACGTCCCTACCAAGTATCAACTTCCTACACCTTACGGTTTCTGAGATATAGCCCGGACAAGATTTTATAGGTCAAGGTCACTACGGCAAGGTCAAAGGTCAAATCAAGGTCAGACCATGACGTTGCACAACTACACCCCCTAACCAATGTCCCTACCAAATATCAACTTCCTACACCTTACAGTTTTTGAGATATAGCCCGGACAAGATTTTATAGGTCAAGGTCACTACGGCAAGGTCAAATCAAGGTCACTCCATGACATTGCACACCTACACCCCCAACCAATATCCCTACCAAGTATCAACTTCCTACACCTTACAGTTTCTGAGATATATCCCGGACAAGATTTTATAGGTCAAGGTCACTACGGAAAGGTCAAATGTCAAATCAAGGTCAGACCATGACGTTGCACAACTACACCCCCTAACCAATGTCCCTACCAAGTATCAACTTCCTACACCTTACGGTTTCCGAGATATAGCCCGAACAAGATTTTCAAACTCAAGGTCACTACGGCAAGGTCAAAGGTCAAATCAAGGTCAGACCATGACGTTGCACACCTACACCCCCTAACCAATGTCTCTACCAAGTATCAACTTCCTACACCTTACGGTTTCTGAGATACAGCCCGGACAAACTTTTTCCCGCTGCCCGCCCACCCGCCTGCCCGACAAGACGCCCGCCCGCCCATCCGGACACCATGGGTGAAAACAATACAGTGGGGTAAATTTTTTTTTTAAATTCATCAAAAATAAATAAGAAAGATCCAGACCAGATACTCACACACGGGAATCTACTAGTGGCCTAGTACATGTATGCAAGATAAAAAAAAAATCCTTGTAATAGTGAATGAGAAAATTGAGATAAAGTGTTGAAATTTTCACACTTTGGGTGGGGATACCTCACGTGTAATGGCTCTGGAGAACAGATAAATATACAGATCTGCATGCCTTAAACAAGTTATCATCCTCAATAAGTAAGGTATCTTGTAGAAAAAAAAATAGTATGTGTCTAGGTCTTGCAGTTTTGGAAAAGTTGTTCATGCAGAATTATACACAGATGCCACAGAGTGATGCCATAATGTCAGCTGACTGACTGCTATATTGGAGGTAATATGAAATTTTTCAAAAATTTGTCCAGTATTAACATTTCACTTCCGTGGTCCAGTTTGTTTCCAAAGTCACAATCATGAAGAGTCGGATGTAACCAACCTATGACTCCATGTAGTATTTAATCTTCAGGCAAAGAGATCTTTTACAGTTAAATTTACTCCAACAACTATATTCTAGGACATAAAATATTTGAATGTAAAAAAATCATTTTATTGCGCTACAATAGCTTACCATGTGGGACTGAATGCTAACTCGGGAGGCCGCAGGACTCTAGCCAACGACCAAGAAAAATGGACGTTTGGATTTGACCGAGTCCATGTTTTAGTGCGTACCATGGCAGTGTCGTTTGGTGATTCATCCTTCTTCTCTCGTTGGCTGACATATTGGAAAGCGTTTGAAATTCCTCTCAAGATTTTTACTGTTTTCTCAGAATATATGTATTGTTGGATGTTAAGTTTCAGCTATTTGCTTCTTTTTATGATATAGACTTTTCTGATATAGTTTGAATTACACAGGATAAGTATTTGCTTAAATATTTGTGTTTTGTGAGTTTTCCACATTTCGACTCGGATTTCTTTTATTTCAGTAAAAATGTCTACCCACCAAACGAGTACAAAGCCAAGATCATCTAAATGCTGTCACTTCTGTTTCTCATTCGACTCTCACAATTATTGCCCCACATGCAGGGAATCTGGCAAGGGAGACGACTCCTGTGTCACCAATCAGTCTTCATGCAATATTTGTGCAAGTTTCTCTGAGAAACAGCAAATTAATATTAAACATAGGCATCAGTACATCAGGAAACAGAAGTCATCGGATCCTTGTAATACTAGCAAGGAAGATGATCTTGACCTACTGGGTGATGATGTGGAAGCATTTTCTGGCTATCAAGCAGACCTTGAGGGTGCTGCTGAAAATCTATTTTCTTCACCTCCCCGTCCCCAACCCTTACGTTTTGAATCTTTATCATTACAGACTCCAAGAACTGTCCCACCCACCCCAGGTACTGCATTGAATCCCTGGGTAGTCAATTTAACATCCAACTTCAACAACAAATGGGGGTTTTTTAGGCATCCATGCTGAAGGCTATGAAGTCTCTCAGAGACGAAATGCACTCCATGAAGAAAGCCTCCAAGTCGGATGTAGTTCAGACGTCCGACTCTTTACCTAAAGATGGACTCAGTAAACAGCCTGGCCTGATTACGACTCGGACTTCAATCTCCACGACTCGAGCATCTGACCACTTGGATGCTCAACCAATGGACACGGACCATTATGGACCTCCACTTCCTCTAAAGTCCACTCAAAGTGTCCAGTCCGAGCATGCTTCCAGGCACTCGGATCTTGAATCGGATCATCATTCCGAGTCAGAACAACCTAAAAGGGTGTGTTCAAAAGCCAAAAAACATTCTGACAAAAGGAAGCATAAGGCACGGGCAAAGTATTATTCTCAGTCGTCTTCTTCAGAGAAAGATGAGCCCTCTGTTCCAATTAAAAAGTCTACAAAACCTCAACAACAGGCTCCTCCCGAGCCTGAACATCAGGATAGCACAGATCCAGTCTTCTACAGGGAGGTAGACATGTCTCACCTCCCTTCACAATTTGCTGAGGAAGTGGAAACTTTTAGGCAAATCCTGGATCTCCCTGATCCCAGGGAGACCTTGCCTAGATCCTCTACCACTGTGCTAGGCCTAGACGACGAGAAAGGCCAACAGGAGCTTAGACCAAGAGGCCCTTCTGCTATGCTCCCTTTAAACCCCATTCTCAAAGATGCTGTTGAGAAGTTTGAACAAGATTTCTTGGCCTCTAATTTACCTGAGGGTAAATACATAAAACCCCCAGCTTCAACAGCCAAATACTACAAGGTGGGACAACCTTGTTTTGAAGATAAGCTTCAAGAACTCAATACAGATTTTGCTAAAATCTGTATTTCCCAAAACCCTCTAGGGCCCCTGTGGGCAAGGTTCCCCTACAAGTTCTTAAGGAACTTGAACATCAAGCTAGGCAGAATCTATTTTGCAGCTACTTTCACTAGGACTGCCTCCTGTAACACTGTTATGGAGAAGTGTCAACACAGTATCAAGGGTACCTTCAAAAGGGTCAAGAGCCCAATTCAAAAGGGTGCCGATCCCGAAAGAGCTGTCAGACGTGGTTATGATAACGTCTATGATTATTTTGAAATCATGACTAAGAGAATTCTTATTCAACAGACAGCCTTAGCCTGCCTCAGCAAATCTGTAGCCCACATACTCCAGAGGGAGCTGTATACTTTGGGCAACACTGGCCTTCTGAGACGAGAGGCTGAAATGACCCTTCTTCAATTACATTTACGGGACTCGAGACGTCAAGAACTGAGGAACTCGCCCTTCTGGCCTACTCCTCTTTTCAAGTCTCAGTGAAGGATGGAGAAGACTTCCTCCTTAAAAAGGCAACCCTAAAGACTCTCAGGGTTTTGGACCCTACCAAAACAAGCCCTTTCGTGGTCCCCACCACAACAAGAAAAGAGGCTCCTACAGGAAATGCCCCTATGTGGACAATTCCTCTCAAAGCAGTAACCAATCGTTTTCCTCAGGTAGGGGAAATCAAACTCAAGAGGCTTCAGGGGTCGTTTTCGACCCCAATCAAGGGGACGAGGGCGTGGAAACCCCTCCTCCCAATGTCTCCTTTCAAGCCTCCCTCAGTCCACCAGTAGGAGGTCGCCTCTGTTCTTTCAGAAGAGACTGGCTCACACACAAATGTTCAAACAACATGTTAAACATTATCACCAATGGTTACATTCTTACAATCATCTCAAAACCAAATTTAGTCAGAGCCCCACTGATTTGATCAGGTTACAAGGCCCTTCAAAAAGAACTAGCTCTGACCTCTTGTATCCAGTCTCTTCTGTCACAGAACGCAATAAAAAGGGTGGAAAATGTAAAATCTCTCGGGTTTTACAGTCGCCTGTTTCTTGTACCCAAGCCTCACCAAAGGTGAAGGCCAGTAATAGACCTAAGCAGGCTCAACACCTTCCTACTTGTAGAAAGGTTCAAAATGGAAACACCAGAGTCCATCAGGGCCTCTCTGATTCCAGGGGAATGGGTGTCATCGATAGACCTATCAGACGCCTACCTTCACATTCCCATCCACCCAAACTCAAGGAAGTACCTACGGTTTTGCCACAGGTCGCAAGTGTTTCAGTTCACTTCCCTTCCTTTTGGACTAGCCACGGCCCCTCAGGTTTTTACAATGATTGTAAAAGAGGTGAAGCTGATGGCCCTGTCAAGGGGAATCAGACTTCAACAGTACCTGGACGACTGGCTGATCAGAGCCCAGTTTCAGGAAGAAGCGCAAGTAAACACTCAGACAGTGGTAGACCTAACTCAGTCCTTAGGGTGGATAATAAATCAGGAGAAGTCCGAACTAAAACCTACTCAAGTGTTTTCGTTTGTGGGCTAGGAATACCATCTAGATTCAGCCCTTGTAAAACCCACTCAAGAGAGATGGCTCAAACTTCAGGATTTGATCCTATGACTCAAGTCAAAACGTGTTTCGACTGCAAGATGTTTGATGTTGCTAATTTTTTTTTTTTACATATACATTTCTTCATGTTTCACTAGATTACAAGATTATTACAAGGATAAGAAAAGTGAACATCAAAAACACATTACTACTGTGCAAGTAAATCTAAATTGAAAAAGAAAAAAAAACTATATTAAAGCATATTTTCAAATAAAAATCTGACTGGTAAAATAAAAAGCAGTGCACTTCCATTGTTCATTCATTATATACTTACTGTTTAAATATTCAAAAACAGACTCTGCTATATTGACCATTTTTTATCAAATATGTGGTTCTGACAATTAATTCTACTTAATAATTTTTCTTCTTGTCGCTAATTGGGTTGCTTGCCTCAACGGAGAAAATGGTCCCGGAGGGACGTCTTCACATGAGGCCCTTTCAGTTTCACCTCAAGGAGCACTGGAGATTTCCTCAGTCATTGGACAGCCTCCTTCCTTAGACAGAAACCATTTTAGCACACCTAGAATGGTGGCAGAATCCCACAAACGTGATGAAAGGTGCAGATCTTCATCCCAAAGACAACAGTATCTAACTCTACAGATTCCTCAAACGAAGGCTGGGACACTCACTTAGAGCAAACCTCTACAAAAGGTCTGTGGTCAGACAGGAAAAAAGGCTACACATAAATGTTCTAGAGCTGAAGGCGGTTTCTCTGGCCCTTCAAAGGTTCAAGGACCAGTGTCAAAACCAAACAGTGTTGGTTGCTATGGACAACACAACAGTAGTAGCCTACATAAACAAACAAGGAGGAACCCACCAGGCGGAGATGTGTGCTCTTCTGTGGAAGATCATGATCTGGTGCCATCATTACCAGATAACATTAAAAGCCAGACACATTCCAGGATGTCTGAATGTGACGGCCGACCTTCTGTCCAGGTCAAACCAAGTCCAGTCAACAAAATGGTCACTGCATCTGCAGGTGTTCAAACAGATCTGTCTCAAGTGGTTTACTCCTCTGTAGATCTTTTTGTCACTCGCCTGAACCACAAAGCTCCACTATACATGTCTCCAGTCCCAAACCAAAATGCTTGGGACATAGATGCTCTGAACATAAACTGGTCGTGTCTCACTGCTTATGCTTACCCTCCCATGGCTATCCTTCACAGGGTAATCCAAAAAGTCAGGCAACCCAGTTGCCTGATCATTGTAATAACCCAGGCTGGCCAGGGATGCCCTGGTTTTGGGACCTATTGCAGCTCTCAACAGAGATCCCACTTCAACTTCCAGTGTCAAGAATTCTTCTCAAACAGTCCCACAATTATGTGTTCCACAGCATCTCAACCTCCACAACTGGTGTCTAGGAGTGGACAGCTCCAAGAACAAGGCTTCTCTGTGGAGGTGGCAGATGTTTATGGTTAGGTCTCTTATCTATCCTTATGTTTTAACTGTATACTGTATTTAGTGTTTATCAGTGTACCATAATCTCATATTTAGGGTGGCAAATTTGATGAGATTCAAGCCTAGGGCTGTATTCATGGAAGTGATGCCCTTAGGGGCTACTATCTTGAGTGAGCATGGCTGCTCTCTCTTCTCTCAAAACATCCAGACAGTACCCGTACTGCCATTCATTAAATTTTGGTTTTTGGCTACTTACAGACACTACCTTTAGAACTGGGACTCAGACTGGTATTTTGGCAATACTTTGGTATATTTTTTAATTCTAAATTCAAGAAAAATGGACAAACTACTTCCAGTCTCAGCTGTAATCCTGCCATCGGGCGGTTGCATTCAGCATTTTAGTCCCACATGGTAAGCTATTGTAGCACAATAAAATTGAAAATTTTAATTACTTAAATGTAGCTTTTATAAGCTACAAGCTTACCATGTGGGACTGAAGAAAGTCCCACCCTGCCTCCCCGCTGTATTCCAGCTGAGGGGCTACGGGCTAAATTTACAACGAGAGAAGAAGCACGAAATGTGGAAAACTCACAAAACACAAATATTTAAGCAAATACTTATCCTGTGTAATTCAAACTATATCAGAAAAGTCTATATCATAAAAAGAAGCAAATAGCTGAAACTTAACATCCAACAATACATATATTCTGAGAAAACAGTAAAAATCTTGAGAGGAATTTCAAACGCTTTCAAATATGTCAGCCAACGAGAGAAGAAGGATGAATCACCAAACGACACTGCCATGGTACACACTAAAACACGGACTCGGTCAAATCCAAACATCCATTTTTCTTGGTTGTTGGCTAGAGTCCTGCGGCCTCCCGAGTTAGCATTCGGTCCCACATGGTAAGCTTGTAGCTTATAAAAGCTACATTTAAGTAATTAAAATTTTCAATTTTCCAATACGTGAAGGACCTTGAAGGAGGGGTCCAAAGTCAAATCTGACAACACCAGCCCATGATTTCCTATAAGTTGGTTTACCATCCCAAACCTGTACGACCAATAATAAGCGAGTTATAAGCACTTTTAAGTTTGGCTATCCTTGTTTGACCTTGAAGGAGGGGGTCCACGGTCAAATCAGACCACATCAAAAGATTCCCAGCCCATGATTTCGCAAAGGTTGGTTTACCATCCCAAACCTGTATGACCAATAATAAGCAAGTTATAAGCATTTTTAGGTTTGGCTATCCTCATTTGACCTTGAAGGAGGGGTCCAAGGTCAAATCTGACCACACCAAAAGATTCCCAGCCCATGATTTCCTATAGGTTAGTTTACCATCCCAAATCTCTAGAACCAATAATAAGTGAGTTATAAGCACTTTTAAGTTTGGCTATCCTCGTTTGACCTTGAAGGAGAGGTCCAAGGTCAAATCAGACCACATCAAAAGATTCCCAGCCCATGATTTCCTGTAGGCTGGTTTACCATCCCAAACCTGTACGACCAATAATAAGCAAGTTATAAGCACTTTTAGGTTTGGCTATCCTCGTTTGACCTTGAAGGAGGGGTCCAAGGTCAAATCAGACCACACCAAAAGATTCCCAGCCCATGATTTCCTATAGGTTGGTTTACCATCCCAAACCTGTATGACCAATAATAAGCAAGTTATAAGCACTTTTAGGTTTGGCTATCCTTGTTTGACCTTGAAGGAGGGGTTCAAGGTCAAATCAGACCACATCAAAAGATTCCCAGCCCATGATTTCCTGCATGTTGGTTTACCATCCCAAACCTCTAGGACCAATAATAAGCGAGTTATAAGCACTTTTAAGTTGGCTATCCTCGTTTGACCTTGAAGGAGGGGTCCAAGGTCAAATCTGACCACACCACAAGATTCCCAGCCCATGATTTCCTGTAGGTTGGTTTACCATCCCAAAACTCTATAGGACTAATAATAAGGGAGATATAAGCACTTTTCATGACTGACAAAGAAACGCCCGTGGTGGCCATCTTGTTTTTCAAAATGAGGCCAAAAATATTCCTAGTCAAGATTTTGTAATGAGGAACATACTCTGCGAATCTGAGATCTCTAACTATAATACCCTTTGTTCTAGAGGGCCACCAAAAGTCCTTGCTGAAAGTCGAAAAACACCCGTGGCGGCCATGTTGTTTTTAAAAATGAGGCAAAAAATATTCCCAGGCAAGATTTTATGGTTATGAATATATCCTGCAAATTTGAAAAGGCTAGCCATAATATTTTTTTGTTAGAGCGGTAATGGTAAAATCTCTCTACACACTGCGGCGGCGGCGTAACGAAGCGAAATCCATAGTACAAATATATGATCATCATGCAGTATGCAAAGATATAAGATCAAAGAGAAACATCTGATTTCTTATTGACGTTAATTCCTTAGAATAAATCAGGTGGTTTGATTTTATGGTAACAAAGGCATTGATTTAATAAACTTGATTGGGCTGATTGGTAGCTGTCGTTTGTACCATGACAAATCAGAGAATTAGTTTTCTGACATGCTAATAAACCAACAGAATTCAACGGGATGTCAGGTTATTCTGAAGTTTAACTAGTTGATTCTATCACTAGTAGAACTCACTTATCAGTGGTGAAGATCTGTGTACATCTCTTGTACAAATGCTTCTAAAAGCATCACTAAAAATAGCATCAGAGATGCCCGTACCCCACAGCCTGGGGAAATATTTTTCAACACCATGAGATACAGAAGTAGTGTAGAAGTACAAAGTTCAAGATACTTTCAGAGCGTTGTCAGTTATATTAAGGTCCAAATAATGCTTAAGTAGAGAAAATATGGGAACAATGGGAACTTGCAAAAGGAAATTCTTAATGAATTCTACTATGACTTTAACAGTGCTTAATCTGCATCAACAGACAGACATTAAGGTGCAACAAGATTTTAAAGGTCATACAGCAAGGTCAAAGGTCAATCAGTGTCACACCATGACGTGGCACACCTAAAACCCTCAACCAATGTCCCTACCAAGTATAAACTTCCTACACCTTACAGTCTCTGAGATATAGCCCGGACAAGATTTTATAGGTCAAGGTCACTACAGCAAGGTCAAAGGTCAAATCAAAGTCACACTATGACGTAGCACACCTACACCCCCTAACCAATGTCCCTACCAAGTATCAACTTCCTACACCTCTTACAGTTTCCAAGATATAGCCCGGACCAGGTTTTATAGGTCAAGTTCACAACGGCAAGGTCAAAGGTCAAATCAAGGTCACACTATGATGAAGCACACCTACACCCCCTAACCAATGTCCCTACCAAGTATCAACTTCCTACACCTTACAGTTGCTGAGATATAGCCCGGACAAGATTTTAAAGGTGAAGGTCACTACGGCAAGGTCAAGGGTCAAATCAAGGTCAGACCATGACGTTGCACACCTACAACCCCTAACTAATGTCCTTGCCAAGTATCAACTTCCTACACCTTATGGTTGCCGAGATATAGCCCAGACAAGATTTTCAAACTCAAGGTCACTATGGCAAGGTCAAAGGTCAAATCAAGGTCAGACCATGACGTTGCATACCTACAGCCCCCAACCAATGTCACTGCCACGTATCAACTTCCTACACCTTACGGTTTCTGAGATACAGCCCAGACAAACTATTTCCCGCCGCCCGCCCGCCCATCCGGACACCATGGGTGAAAACAATAACATCAGAGATGCCCGTACCCCACAGCCTAGGGAAATATTTTTAACACCATGAGATATGGAAGTACTGTATCAGTACAAAGTTTAGGACACTTTCAGAGCACTGTCAGTTATATAAAGGTCCAAACAATGTTTAAATGGAGAAAATAATGTCTAAAAGCAAGATAATGCATGTAAAGATGAAGTATTAAAACAAGATAATTCAATAACAAGATCCCAGAAGAATGCATCTTCTGCCTTTGAAAAGCTAAATAAGTGCCTAAATGATGTTAAAGAGTGGATGACAACTAGTAAGCTCAAACTGAATCCTGATAAGACTGAGTTTATCATCTTTGGTTCGAAGAGACAAAGGGATAAGTTGAAAGCATGTTTTCCAATTGATATCCTGGGCAACTCACTCTGCCCTGCAGATTCAGTAAAAAATCTGGGTGTGTGGCTTGATTCAGATTTCTCTTTGTCCAAGCATGTTCAGAATGTCTGCAAAAGTTGTTTTGTTAAACTCCGTGACTTCAGACATGTCAGGCGGTTTCTTACTCATGATGTTTCTGTGCTTGTAGCCAACGCTCTTGTTAGTAGTCGGTTGGATTACTGCAACTCACTTTTCAGGAGCCTGTCCAAGTTCAATCTACGCAAATTACAGTGCATCCAAAATAGTGCAGCTAGAATTGTATCAAACACCAGTCGATACACCAGCATAACTCCTGTGCTAAAGAAACTGCATTGGCTTCCTGTTGAACAGCGCATTGTGTTCAAGACAGTCACACTTGTTTATAAGTATCTTCACACAGGTTTTCCCAGGTATTTTTCACCACATCTTTCTTCCTACAGCAGTTCTTATAGTACCAGGCGCAGTGAAAGTGGTGGTAATTTCCTAGTTATTCCAAAGTTCTGCCCCTCTGTTCATAAATCTGTCAAACAGTTTGGTAATAGTTTTGCGTTTGATGCTCCTACTGTGTGGAATACTCTCCCTGATGTGATTCGTGCCTCTCCATCCCTGGCCTCCTTCAGAAAACAGCTTAAAACCTACCTGTACACCAAAGCATATCCACCCTAGCCTGAATCATCCTCCTGGCGTTCTCCGTGGTGTTCGACCCCTGTTATGTCCCTGGACAGAGAATTTTGTTGACTGCTTTTTGTTTTGTTGCGCCTTAGAGTCCTCTTGTTTGGGGAGATTAAGCGCTATAAAAGTCCAATTAGAATTAGAATTAGAAGATGACTGCATTAATCAGTAAACTAAAATTACAACACTCTTTATCTACATCTGCATGGCCGAATTATGGTTTAGATGTTTGGAATATTACCATGCATACAGAAGTGGTAATACATTCAATGAATGCTTATGTGTGGTGTTGGAGCAAAATCTGTGGCTCACTTGATGAAATTCCATCTCTTACAATGGGAAGTTATAAAAGTAAAATTCTTAATAAACTCTAATATGACTTTAACAGTGCTTAATCTGAATCAAAAGACAGACCCAAAGGTGCAACAAGATTTTAAAGGTCAAGGTCACTACGACAAGGTCAAAGGTCCAATTAAGGTCACACCATGATAATGCACACCTATAACCCCTAACCAATGTCCCTACCAAGTATCAACTTCCTACACCTTACAGTTTCCGAGATATAGCCCAGAAAAGATTTTATAGGTCAAGGTCACTATGGCAAGGTCAAAGGTCAAATCAAGGTCACACCATGACGTTGCACAACTACACCCCCTAACCAATGTCCCTACCAAGTATCAACTTCCTACAACTTACAGTTTCCGAGAGATAGCCCGGACAAGATTTTCAAACTCAAGGTCACTACAGCAAGGTCAAAAGTCAAATCAAGGTCAGACCATGATGTTGCACACCTACACCCCCTAACCAATGTCCCTACCCAGTTTCAACTTCCTACACCTTACGGTTTCTGAGATACAGCCCGACCAAACTTTTTCCCGCCGCCTGCCCGGACACCATGGGTGAAAACAAAACCCCGACAGCACTTAAGGGCTGGGGGTAAAAATGACAATGAACAGCAAAATTACACACTGAAAAGGTTAGGACCGCAGAGCTATTAATATGCATAGAAATGGTTACAAAGTGGGAGGTATAGATGTACAAAACTACATTTATTCTTTTTAAACATGAATCAGTATATAAGTTTATTTTATATACAAAATATGAAAATTTATACACATTTTAAGTACAAAAGCAACTAAACAGAGCAACTGAATGTAAAATCTTTAAAAAAGCAGGAAGCCAACTTGAGTTATACTTTATACAGTCTATTAAATATTCTTCACATGTTTATCAAATGTTCAACCACATATATCACACTACCCAGCTGTACCACGCTGTACCTATCTCTACATCACACTGTCCACCTGCCCATATGTTTTACTAACTACCTTAAAATACCATACATTACCCACCTGTACCACACGTTAACCACCTGTACCACAGTGCCCACCTGTGCCACACACGTTACCCACCTGTACCGCATGTTACCCACCTGTACCACACAGTACCCACCTGTACCACACAGTGCCCACCTGTACCACACTGTCCCCACCTGTACCACAGTACCCACCTGTACCATACAGTCCCCACCAGTGCCATACATTACCTACCTGTACCACACAGTGCCCACCTGTAACATAGTACCCATCTGTACCACAGTGCCCAGCTGTACCATACAGTACCCACCTATACCTCACAGTAACCACCTGTACCTCACAGAAACACCTGTACCACACAGTGCCCACACGTACCACACAGTATGCACATGTACCTCAGAGTACTCACTCATACACAGTATCAGCCTCTACCACATAATGTTCATTTGTATCGTACAGCACCCACCTGTACTTCCAAGTTTCCACCTGTAGAGGTCAGTATCCATCTGTACCTAACAGTTATCTCCTGTTCCTCAAATCTTCCCATTTCGCACAGTACCAAACAATATCCTTAGCATTATACCTCACTTGTACCTCTCATTCTCCACCTTTACGACATACATGTACCTCACAGTACCTGGACCCTGTGTCAGCCACCACTCCAATACTGAACGCTCCATCCAGCATGGGGGAGTAGCCACTTTTATCACACAGTAGCCACCAGTATCTGCCACTTACCACAAATACCACACACAGTACACATAGGTACCTTACAATACCCACCTGGACCTCACAGTACCCACTTGTATATCACAGTACCCACTTGTACATCACAGTACCCACTTGTACACCACCTGTACATCACAATACACACCTATGCTTTTCACCATCCAGGCACCCACCTATAAGACATGCTACTGATACCATACCCAGTACCCACCTTTGCTGCACATTACCTACCTGTATCTCGAAGTTCCCATCTGTACAGGACAGTACCTATTTGTACCCAAAAGTTCGTCCTGTACGTCAAAACTCCATGCCTCATACAGTACCTAACCTTTACCAAATAATATCCTCACAACTGTACCACACTGTATCTTGCCCTTTTACTTCACAGTACCCAATTGTATCTTAAACTGCCCACTTGTACTTCACACTCTCTAATTTACCACTTACACACACCTCACAGTACCTGCCTGTACCAAATAATATCCTTACCATTGTACCTCACTATTCCTGGCACTTTTACCTCACAGTACCCACTTGTACCTCACATTCCCACACCTTAACCACTTACATGTACCTCATAGTACCTGGACACTGCATCAGCCACTACCCCAATACTGGACTGTCCGTCCGGCATGGAGGAGTGGCCTCCTGTGGTGTTTGCAGTCAACAGTAGTGTCAGCCAGCCTTTTTCTGATGTGCCCACTCTGTAAGTAGTGGACATTGAATTGATCTAAACAGGAGCAATGAGGTCAAACATTAGTGATTCAATGACTTTAGCTTTGTAACACTAAATAAAAAATATTCAACACACAAAACAGTATCAAAATATCAAAAAATCAGTTTCAAAAACAACAAAAAGGCTATATTTTTTTCAGATATTGATTAGTGTTTAAGATATCATTGAGACGAAACCTTTGTTACATTGGGCAAGCTTTTTCACAGAGCCTTTAAAGATATATTTTTGCTTTCTTATGATCTTGAATATTCTGACCTTGAAGGAACATATCACCCTGATGTAGCAGTTAAAGTTACTGGCGACCTTCAGCTCTTATTTGATCTTTACTGTGTTCTCATACAGACATAATCACAAACGCAAAACATGTTAAAATAACCATGTCAGCTCATTCTTGGTTCCTCCTGTCTTACTGAATCTATCTGAATACTCTCCAGTATACACTGACTCAAAACACCACTGAAACACAACAATCACTAATACACCATTTAAAACACATACACCATTCAAAAGACACACACCATTCAAAACACACATACCATTCAAAACACACACACACCATTCAAAACACATATACCATTCAAAACACACACACCATTCAAAACACACATACCATTCAAAACACACACACCTTCAAAACACACACCATTCAAAACACACACACCATTCAAAACACACAGCCTTCAAAACACACAGCCTTCAAAACACACACACTATTCATTGACTAGACCCCAGTAATAAAGGGGCTGGTATCACCTACATTGACCTTCACCCATTAATGATGCATTCTTTTGCACATCATGAGGCATTGTTAAATACCCATGCAGCAGTATTTTGCAATTTTAACCGCATTTTTACGGGATGTGAACTAGTTAGTGCCAGTGCTGTTTAGCCAAAAGAATGCATCACTAATATCCATCATGTATCTGGAAATCTCGATCATTTTTTATGTATACAAAATATTTTTACCATATATTATGGTACTTATAATATCAAATATTGCTAATTAAACATGAAAATAATTTGAGATGACAATGATCTTTAAAAGCAAATACATCTTTTTGGGTACAACAGAAGATTGACAACACTTAAACTGATACACATTTTTTATTTATCACAAATGTTGTTTAATTATTATACGATATCATTGTATTGTAAAAGGGGATAAAGTGTCAAAATGTGCACTAAGTATGTTGACTAGAAATATATTTTAATTTTTTCTTGATCATTGCTAGGTGTAACTATGTATGCCTAGTGTCCAAAATGGTCGGCCATACCTGACCCTTTATTGCATATTAAAGCAGTCAAGGTCAACCAGACCAACACCATTCAAACCACGCACCATTCAAAACATAAACCATTCAAAACACACACCATTCAAAACACACAACATTCAGAACACACACAGCATTCAAAACACACACCATTCAAAACACACACCATTCAAACCACGCACCATTCAAAACACACCATTCAAAACATACACCATTCAAAACATACACCATTCAAAATACACCATTCAAAACACACCATTCAAAACACACCATTCAAAACACACACCATTCAAAACACACCATTCAAAACACACCATTCAAAACATACACCATTCAAAACATACACCATTCAAAATACACCATAGTCTGGTTTCCGCCGACCCTACTCTGCAATATAGGGTCGGGTATCGCCCACCATCTTGGGTACTACGCTTCCGTAGTTCCCTAACTAAAAACGTGAACCAGTTTAAGTGCTGTCGATCTTCTATTATCACCCAAACATGTATTTGCTTCTAAACATTATTGTCATTTCAAAATATTTTAAAGTTTAATTCACAATATTTGATGTTATAATTTCAATAATAAATGTTTAAAATGTTGTAAATACATACAAAAAGCATATAAGCAATTAAAATAATGATCGAGATTTCCCGATAATGATGGCTAGCAATGATGTATGTCAAGGCCATCGTGGCCGATACCAGTCCCTTTATTGTTAAAGGTGGCTGGTTCCCGTCTAAATACACCATTCAAAACACACCATTCAAAACATAAACCATTCAGAACACACACCATTCAAAACACATAGCATTCAAAACACACGATTCAAAACACACACTGTTCAAACCCCTAAAACCCATCTATCCAAACACACAAAATTCAAAACACTCACCATTCAAAGTCCAGAACATTCAAAACACATAACATTTAAAACACTCACCTTCCTAAACACAAATAATTCAAAACACACAACATTCAAAACACGTGACATTCACAACACACAACATTCAGAACACAACATTCAAAACAAATAGTATTCAAAACAGTATGTCCCAATGTGTAATATGTCAGAGCACTAAATATTATGCATTGAATACAGTGGGTTAGTGGTGTTATGTACGGATTGGTATGTTAACACTGCAGATCACATCAGATTAAGTACTACAAGGAAAAGATAATACAGGGTTCACAGTCATCTGAATAACAAGTGCAGGAAATCACAAGCATTATTTGTAGTTACATATAACATCCTTCACCTGAAATTCTGGTAGTTAAGATTCCATTTTATGAACTCGTTTGCAGTTTTTTTATATCAAACTGTTTTACTAAATATCCCTTCTGTTTACAACCCTTCTCTTGTCTAGACATCTAACTCAGCCTGACTGAATGACAGGGGTTGTACTGTAACTAGAGGATGAGCATGACAACAAATTGTATTTCCATCATCTGGTGAAGTATGTTACACATGGGAATTGTTATGTACAGGCATATGCTAATTTTACAAGCAAATTATCACACAGATAAAATATTGTTGTGTCTTCACTGTACCGGTCTACTGCAGATGAAAGGATCCCAATACAGGAACGAGTGTATGGCATGGAGGAGTGACCCCCCTCACTGGTCACTGACAGACTCACACTTACACTGCCCTTCTCTGTAGTACCTACACTGTGAACACAGAATGTGTATATGAAAATACAACATGGAGTGACCCCCCCTCACTGGTCACTGACACACACACACACACACTTCTGTGTAGTACCCACCAGCTACATATTCCTCACCTCCACTTCTTACACACACAAAAAACACTCAAACTACATAAAACATTCATCAAATTAGCTACATATACTCCACCTCCACTTCTCACACACAGAAAACATTCAAACTACATAAAACATTCATCCCACCAGCTACATATTCCTCACCTGCACTTCTTACACACAAAAGACATTCAAACTACATAAAACATTCATCACATTAGCTACATATACTTCACCTCCACTTCTCAAACACAGAAAACATTCATCAGACAAACTGCATACACTTCACCTCCACTCCTCACACAGAAAAAACACTCAAACTACATAAAACATTCATCCCACCAGCTACATATACCTCCACTTCTCAAACACATAAAACATTCATCAGACCTGTTACATATACTTCACCTCCACTCCTCACACACAGAAAACATTGCAATCTTTCTATGTCTATTTATTGACTTTTAAACATTGCAATCTTTCTATGTCTATTTATTGACTTTTAAACATTGCAATCTTTCTATGTCTATTTATTGACTTTTAAACATTGCAATCTTTCTATGTCTATTTATTGACTTTTAATCTTGTTGAAATTCATGTCAACAAAAACACTCCACCTACTGACCTATCAGTGACCTTCAGTTTCTCCTTTATCTAATTAAAATGAGCTCCACTAACTTGTTTCTTTAACAGCAGATATCAACTTGTTATACATATATCTTTAAGTGACTCTTACCAGTACTTAAAACAATGTGACCTTGGAACGGTTGTGACAGTAATGTGATCCAATATAAACCTGAAGTCAGTTCTAGTGACCAGTGCTGTGACCTTGAAGTATATCACCTTGAAATAAACATTTACTTACAGTGTCACTGGATTGTCTAAGGCAGTGAGCAGACCAGACAGAATAGTACCACCCTCATCCAGAATGAACTTAAATTTTAAAAGCAATAATAGCCCATGTTATATATTTGAAGCTTTAAAGTATAGATTTCAACAAACATATCAAGATGAACAATATTTGGCAATAATAAACAACAGAAAGAAAAAATTTAATGATGTTTGGTTCAAATGGATGCCTGTTTTCTTAGGTGAAAATTCTCGCCTCCCACCTCTGCAGCCGGGGTTCGATCCCCGTCATGGCCGTAAGTGGGAAAGCTGGTAGTTGCTTGCCGTTGGTCGGCAGTTTACAGTACACAACCCTAGCGAACTCTATGTACTGGTTTCCTCTGCCCTTCCAACTACCCGTCGTGATATGACCTGTACAGTGTTGAAAGCGACGTAAAACCCCAAATAAACAAAATCTTAGGTGAAAATGGAAATGTCTAACCACTAGCCCTTGAAAACGTGTATTTTTAAAATTTTTGTTAATTTGTCTTTTTAGTTCTCTATGATTTACTTTAAATACAATAATGTAGACATGTAATGTACAACATATAATGTGCAAATAAAAAATATATAAAAAAAACCCACATAAAGTGAGTGGACACCAGTCATCTGAACAACATAAAGTGAGTGAACACCAATCACCTGAACCACATACAGTGAGTGAACACGAGTCATCTGAACAACATAAAGTGAGTGAACACCAATCACCTGAACCACATACAGTGAGTGAACACCAGTCATCTGAACAACATAAAGTGAGTGAACACTAATCACCTGAACCACATACAGTGAGTGAACACCAGTCATCTGAACAACATAAAGTGAGTGAACACCAATCACCTGAACCAATAAATAGTGAGAACAACATAGAGTGAACACCACTCACCGGAACCACATACAGTGAGTGCACACCACTCAAATGAACCACATACAGTGAGCGAAAAGCACTCACCTGAACCACATACAGTCAGTGAACACCAGTCACCTGAACCACATACAGTGAACACCAGTCACCTGAACCACATACAGTGAGTGAACACCAGTCACCTGAACCAATAAAAAGTGAGAACCACATAGAGTGAGTGAACACCAGTCACCTGAACCAATAAAAAGTGAGAACCACATAGAGTGAGTGAACACCACTCACCTGAACCACATAGAGTGAGTGAACACCACTCACCTGAACCAATAAAAAGTGAGAACCACATAGAGTGAGTGAACACCAGTCACCTGAACCACAGAATGTAACAGTCAGCCTGACTACAAAACACAAATGAACACTGAAAATGATTTTATTGAGTCACATGTCAGTCACATGGCTGTCACTGCTTGAACTGGTTTGTCAGAATTAATGAAATGAAGTTGTCACACTTACAATGTGTACATAAAGAACTGAAAACAAGCAAGCAGTGCCCATGAATGGGCTCTGTGCCAGCTAACTTTGGGTTCTGAACTTCAGTGTAAAGGTGAAAGTAAAAAAAGACACAAAAGTTGTGCACTGCGGATGTCATCTAGAAGTAAAGTACAACGTTAACTTCTTAAGAAGCTACTGACAACCTGGTCTTATACTAAGGTGGAGAGATCAAAAAGTAGGTGCATAGTGACTACAGGCAAAATAACAGACAAATCTCTCCAATGTTCAAGAAAAAACATAAAAGGGTGTTAACATTTTTACACTTGTAACAGGTAACAGGTATTCTTCACACACATAATTTCTAGGACTAACAATAAAGGAAAGGGACTAAAAGTAGCACGGACTAATTTGACCTTGAAGGGAGGGTTAAAGGACTCTGAACTCAGAAAAACATTCAAGGCACATGATTTCCTAGACATTGTCTTCACATCCTAAACCTCTAAGACCAATAAGAAAGAAGATACAGGGTATCAGAAGTATTAATTTGACCATAAAGTAAGGGTAAAATGTGAAATTAGACCCACCAAAAGATTCATGGCACATGATTTCTTACAAGCTGTCTTCACATCTCAAACACATAGGATCAATGATAAAGGAGACACAGGGCTCTGAAAGAATCAACAACCCATTTGACCTTGAAAGAAGGGTCGAAGGTCAATCTGATCCTACCAAAGTATGTAAGCCACACATTTCCCCATAAGCTGTCTTCAAATCCCTAACCTCTAGGATATGCTTTTGCAAACAGATAGGTTATGAGCTTCTTTCTGAATAAGTGGAGAGAAGTGGGCGACTGTACATCATTAGGAAAATCATTCAAATCTTTGGAGCATCATATGCAAAGCTGAGGCCAAAATGCTTGGTAAACTTATGTTCTGAAGTGGCAAAGTGTGGGACCTCAAACAACACACCATCAGCTTGGCTTCTACATGTGTTATACACACCTATCTCTAGGTTTAAGATAAGGTATAAAATGTTTTGGATAATTTCTTTGTAGGAACTTGTACACTAGTAAGGCAGTCTTAAATATTGAATAATGTTCAACCAATGTAGAGTCTTTCTAACTGGAGTGATATGCGAGTCCCTGATGGTGTTGGTAAAGATTCTAGCAAGATTATTTTGAACACATTGCAACTTACGAAGATCAAGAGCAGAGACTCCTAAACAAAGAATGCAGTTTTCAAGTTGACTACCAACCAAAGCATTTACAGCCATAAGAGCAGAATGACATGTGAGATAGCCTTTGAGATGATTAAGATCCCGGATTTGAGCAAAAAAGGACGTACATATATTCTGGACATCTGTTCGAAAAGAAAAAAATCACTATCAAACCATACACTAAGGTTCCTCACCGCCTCAGAAGGAGAGAGGAAATTAGCAAGAATATTAACTGGGAAAGATTTGTTGAATTATTCATGTTGCATTTTTGACCCCAAAATTGCAAATTTAATAAGTAAATTAAATTTTTATAAGTTAGTACCCTGGAAGTTAATACCACTTTGTAAAAATGGCCCACTTTGCCTCATAGACTGATCTGGTTGATCCCCTCTGAGGAGCCTCAATTCTTGCTGTCACTGCTTCAGAGAAGCCCTGTTCTTTGATTGCTGAGGCTCTAGGAGCCATGCATGGAGATTTAGGTTTGTCAGATTTCTGTGAGGGATCTGATTGAAGGGCTGTGTCAAAAGGTTTGGCAGAAGGGGTAGGCTCAGTGGGATTTGACTGGACATGGCCACTAGATCCCAGAACCAAGGCATGTTGGGCCACCCCGGAGCAATCAGAATGATTCTCTTGCATGGGGTGTCCTGCAATTTCTCCACCACTTTGCCCAAGATGGCTGCTGGTGGGAAGGCGTACGCGTCCAGATCCTCCCATGGTAGACTGAGTGCATCCACTGCTGTGGCCAGGGGATCCGGTACCGGTGACACAAACAGGAGCAACTTGTTGTTGAACCTCGTGGCAAATAGGTCTATTTGAGGCCGGTGCCACCTGCTGCATATAGCTTGGAAAACCTCCAGAAGGAGGGACCACTCTGTTTGAATGGTCTTGCCTAGTCGGGATAGCTTGTCTGCTACCAGATTCAGCCGGCCTGGAATCTGGTACACCAGGTCAAGATTCTCCATAGTAGGGCACACAGTGGGCCCGACCTCATGCCTCCTTCCTTGTTTACGTAGGAAACACTACTGTAGTTTTGTTGGTTGTAACAAGTACCATCTTGTCAGTACAGAGGTCTTGGAACTCTTTCAGTGCTAGAAAGACTGCTTTTAGTTCCAGATAGTTTATATGAAGCTTGCTTTCCGGTAGGGACCAGGACCCTCTTGCAGTGTGCTCGTCTAAGTGAGCACCCCACCCTTCTTTTGATGCGTCTGTAAAGATTTACAGAGTGTGTGTTATTGGGTGTAATGGTTGGCCTGTGAGAACGTTGTCTTCCTGTAGCCACCATTGTAAGTGGGGGTGCAGGGACCTGGGAATTGGGATCACCTTTTCTAGTGATTCGGGTACCCTCCAGTTGTTTTTGAGATGCCACTGTATGGGTCTCATGTGTAGTCGGCCTAGGTGAACTTGCATCGCTGTGGCTGTTAACAAACCTATTAGGGACATGAACTGCCAGACCGGACAGGCCAGTGGTGACAGTATTTCTGTTATTTTGTCCTGAAGGTTCTGCCACCGGTCCGGTGTCGGTGTGACCCGACCGGTTCTGAGGTCAAACTGGTAGCCTACGAAATCGAAGATCTGTTTTGGTTCCAGTTCTGACTTTTCCAAATTCACCAGTCAACCTAGTTCCTGGCATATTTCCACTAGATCTTGAGTGTGCTGGAGACAAACCTGGTGGGATGTAGCTCTCACCAACCAGTCGTCTAGGTACTGGTGGATTCTTATACCCTTGTGTATGGCCATCAGTTTCACCTCCTTTGCTACTTCAGTAGGGTGCTGTGGCCAGACCGAAAGGTAGTGCTTTGAATTGGTACGTCTGACCCTGGACATGAAATCTCAAATATTTCCTGGACTGTTCCTGTATTGGGATATGGAAGTAGGCATCCCTGAAGTCTATTGAGGTGACCCACTCCCCTTGCTGGAGGGATGTCCTGATGGTTTCCAGTGTCTCCATTTTGAATTTCTCCGCCTTGAGGAAAGGATTCAGTTTGCTCAGATCTAATATAGGTCTCCACTTGTTGTTGGGCTTTGAAGCCGGTTGAAAAACCCCAGAGATGTTTGGTTTTGTATTAACTCCACTGCCTTTTTGTCTATAAGCTGATGTAATGCCTCCAGCAGGTAGCTGTTCCTGAGGGGATTGACATAGCAGCTTATGACTGTGGGAGACCTTGTGAGTTTTAGCCGGATCCGAAAGGGGAGGGTGTAACCGTCTTTCAGGATTTGAACAACTTTTGGACCAGCACCCAGATCCAGCCAAATTTGAGAAAAAGTTTTGAAGTCTGGCCCCTACAGGCAGATTTTGTGCAGCAAGTTTGACATTTGTTACAGGTTGTACACAAGACAAGTGAGTGACAAAAGAAACACCTTTGACATATTTTAATTGACAATTTTTGAAATTTACATCTGTCAATCTGGGACTTAGACCTTTCCTTTGTGGAAGCCCGGTTGCAGAAGGAACATGAGAAACAACAGGAAAGTTTACAAGTCTCTGAGATAATGTCTTCTTGGTGAGCTCCCGGCCAGCAGTCGTGCCTATAACATGTCTGAGCAGTGATTGTCATTTATACGACTGCTGGCCCTTGGCTGGTTGGGATAAAAAGTTGAAACTCTTGCCTTTGCCCCATCTGAACTGTTTCTTGCCGATATTTTTCCAGGCTTGTCTGTCAGGTCTAGGGTCCGACTGACCCTCTGATCTTTTCTCCGTCCTTTCATAAGGGTGGAACCGACCTTTCCCTTTGGCTATTGAAGCAGACTGGCCTTTGCTGTCCTAGTATGCAATTTCTTCATCAGCCTTCTTGATAATAGAGTCTGGGAAAAGGCTGCTAAGGTGTCATGCTTGATGCCGTTCTTGACATGAGAAAGGTAGGCATCTAGTGGGACTAGAGTTAAATTCCCCATTGTAACAAAAACAAATTCCGTCAGATGCTCCATAGCTTTGGCTGCTGACTGCGTGATACTGGAATTGAATTCCATCAGGTGCTGCAGTTCATCCAGAGCCTCAGAAGACTTAGTGGAGCCCTTTCCTTGGCTTTCCAACTGTACAGTTTTCAGTTGACAGTTCATGTCCTGTTGAACTTTGAACAGGCAGCAATTAAAGCTTGCCGCCTGATTACAAATAACTGTGGCTTCCCTGGCTGTCTCCTCCCATCTCCTGAGGGTATCCTGGAAGATTCTACGTGAAGCAGGTGGAGTAGAAACCATACCAGCCTTCCTGGCGATTCTGGTGTAGCTGCTGTTCAACTTGGAAGCACTGATATTCCAACCGGAAACTGTCTGTTAGTCGCTTTTTCTGTCCAAGGCAAATCCCATACCATCTTGACTGAGACTTGGCCGGTCTCACAAATTGATCCATCAACAATCCACCGGCTTCTGAGGTCCGGGAGGGGTAACCCTCAACCAACGTGACATTCAGCTTAGCCAGCTTCTTGCACAGCCACTCCTCAGCTGGCATTTGAACAGATACTTTGCTGGGTGCTGGAGCTTTGGGCCCAGCAAAGAGATTATCATCAGAAGGGTTGGAGCTATCCACATCAGGCACATGAGACCATCCCATGTAGGAATGTATTCCTCGCATGGTTTCACGACAAGTCTGTTCTTCTGATACAGTCTGTTCTAACTCCAACTCTGGGTTGTCCGACAGTTCCCCTTCTTCTACAAAAAGTTCTACTGGTGGTTGGTCGGAGAGTTCACTCTCTGTAGTAGACTCAATACTGGAAAAACTGTCTCGCCTAGATGACCTGCGGAGAGCCGGAGATAAGGAGCCGGTGAGGGGAGAAGGTTGAGGTCAGCTTGAGTGAGATTGGTCAGTGCTGGGTCAGTCGGTTAAAGGCTTGCCGGTCGACTGCTGCCTGGGAACAAGCTTGTCTGGACCAGAGCACCTTGTAGTTGAATGAGATGGCTTACCGGCCGACTGATGCTTTGCAGCATCCTTGATGTCTGGGCCAGTGCGCCTGGAAGAACTACTTCCCTGGGGTGGTTGGTCTGTGACTAGCTTACCGGCCGACGGGAGCTTTTCAATGTCCTTAAAGTCTGGGCCAGTGCGCTTAGATGAAGTAGAATCCCGTGATTGTAGCTTACCAGCCAACAACTGTTTTTCAACAGAAAAGTCTGGGCCAGTGCGTTCAACATGAGAATCCAAACTAGTTGGTTGGAAAAAAGGTTCTGTGTCTTTACCCACGTTAGGAGGTGGGAAATGAGAAGGTGCCACTCTAACGTCAGATGAGAAAGACGGTGGGAAAGACTTTGCTAAAAGCAACGCCTCCAACCGACTGAATCTTTCCGACCATTTAAGGTCTAGTTCAGCAATCTTACCATCAGTGGACGTAGAGGAAGAAGCAGTTTTCTTAGGGTTATCTTTCTTAGGTTTCTTCTCTGGAGGGAGAGAGGGAGACTTGACAGTTCCAGATCCATCCAAAGAGCCAACTAGAGGATCGCTAGCAAAGCAAAGCGATTGTTTTTGCATGGCAAAAACAAAGCGTCCCAAAAGAAAGATGGTGTTGGCTGCTTATAATAGAAAGAATATCTTGCCTAGATAACCTGTTAATCTGAAATTATATCCAAAAAAAATTGGAAAATTTAAAATGGTTTAGGAGATACAAGCAATTGAAAATTCGAAATGGCCGCCATTTTTGGAAAGAGGAAAGATTTTTTGAAAAGTGAGCAGAGTATCTTGCATATATACCCTGTGGGCCAAAAATTTCGCCAAAATCGCTCTATCTCGCACGGTTTAGGAGATACAAGCAATTTTAAGTTTTACCATTTTTGTCAAAAATTCAAAATGGCCGCCATTTTTGGAAAGAGGAAAATTTTTTGAAAATTGAGCAGAGTATCTTGCATATATACCCTGTGGGCCAAACATTTTGCCGAAATCGCTCTATCTCACACGGTTTAGGAGATACAAGCAATTTTAAGTTTTACCATTTTTGTAAAAAAATTCGAAAATTCAAAATGGACGCCACTTTTGGAAAGAGCAAAAATTTTTGAGAATTGAGCAGAGTATCTTGCTTATATACCCTGTGGGCCAAAAATTTTGCCGAAATCGCTCTATCTCGCACGGTTTAGGAGATACAAGCAATTTTAAGATTTACCATTTTTGTCAAAAATTCGAAAATTCAAAATGGCTGCCATTTTTGGAAAGAGGAAAACTTTTTGAAAATTGATCAGAGTATCTCGCTTAGCTACGTGTGGCTCAAAAATTTCGTTAAAATTGCTCTATCTCGCATGGTTTAGGAGATACAAGCATTTTTGTGTTGTGTAATTTTATAATGCTTACCTGTAACAAATATACAAGAAAAAAGTTACAAAGCGGTTAGCAAGACATTACTGAGACTCTCGAGAAGGAAGTACACTTACAGATCAGAATGCAATACAGAACATAAGACCTGCCACAGTTTTACTCATTATGGTACAAAAAGTAAATGAATAACACATTTGAAAGAAACTGCAGTGCTGCAATATTTTTAAAGATATCAGTTTTTACTTTGAAAAATTTTCTCTGAAAAATGAGAAAGTGGCTGTTACTCACTTAGCTACTGCGATAGCCATTCCAAACAATGACCAACTCTTAACTAAAGATAAAGTATCTGGACAATCTATTTCATGAAAATGTTATCAATCTATTACTTTTCAAGATATATGTAATTTACTCAATTATGACATAATAATATAATAAAAGTAGCCATTATTCATTTATGTACAGAGTAACAAGTTTGAAACTTCGATACTTTATAGTTCACTAAAGAGTAGATGAACACCACCTTCAAAAGAAATTGCATAGCTGCAATACTTCTGAAGCTATACGCCATTTATGCATTAGGTAACTGCTGAAAAGTATATATTACTCACTTAGCTATTGAGATAGACTTCTAACCATGTTGTGGCTATGAAAAAAATAGCTGAGCAAGGTATTTCAACAAAATACTCTGTATGTAACATTTTTGGAAGTTATATAAACAATTTTACTCATTATGGCCATTTAAGATCTTACAGAAGGTCCAAGTTAATCACAAGGACCAGATTAACACAGTCTCTATGATGTAACTGTTCAGGGATGTGTTTTTTTTTCAACACATGAATAGAGATTAGAAGATTGTTGGAGTAGGTAAGACTGTTGATTATACAAAAAAAGATTATTTCTTTCACTGGCCATGATCTTGTCTGACCACTATAACTACTGGGACAGGGGGATTGACAAACCACTCACTTGTATGGTATTCACATTGTGTTACTATAATGGCTGCTGTTTTAAAGCATTTTGAGATTCCAGCTAATACTGAAGGGAGTGTCAGAGCAAAGTGTAAACATTGTACTCAGGTTATAGCAGGCAACATAAAAGTCACTTCACATTTTGTCAAACATTTGAAGGTGAGGATTAGTTCATTGTTTCCTTGTCACTTTTATTGAATAGCAATTTTGGGTGATAACATTGTATTCCAAAGAAAGACATATATTTCAGAAAGGAGAATGTATTTACACAGCCACTTTCTGCTTTCTATACTTCAATTTACAAAAACTAGTAACCATAAAACTTATTATATATAGTATTATTGTATTAGGTTAACTGGTCACATGTATTTACTTATTTGTCAGTTAGTAAATATCATGTTCTGTAAAAGGTTCCATCATCACAACGCTTAACTAGAAATAGGACGCCCTGTTGATAGTAGCTGCGACATATGAATAGAAACAGGATAGTATAGAAGAACACACATTATCATGTGTAATGTCCACCCCATGAACCTTTTGCCAAAATTGTACAGTAGTCTTACAAGACCCTGTTTCATTTGTAAAATATATCAATGATGCTTAAATATTTATTATTGTTCATGTAAATTATTTCAGCTTCATGCCTTTTTGCATTGGTTGGGTCGAAAATTTTGACGAAGTCACTCTATCTTGCATGGTTAAGAAGATAGAAGCAAATTTCTGTTTTTCTATTTTTGGCAAAAATTCGAAAATTCAAAATGGCCGCCATATGTGGGGAGGGGAAAATTTTTTGAAAATTGCCAAGAGTACATCTCTTAGATACCCTGTGGGTCGAAAATTTCGACGAAATCGCTCTATCTTGCATGGTTAAGGAGATAGAAGCAATTTTGTGTTTTGCCATTTTTGGCAAAAATTCGAAAATTCAAAATGGCCGCCATTTTTGGGGAGGGGAAAATTTTTTGAAATTGCCAAGAGTACATTACTTAGATACCCTGTGGGTCGAAAATTTCAACGAAATCACTCTATCTCGCACGGTTAAGGAGATAGAAGGAAATTAGTGTTTTGCCATTTTTGGCAAAAAATTCCAAAATTCAAAATGGCCGCCATTTTTGGGGCGGGGAAAATTTTTTGAAATTGCCAAGAGTACATTCCTTAGATACCCTGTGGGTTGAAAATTTCGACGACATCGCTCTATCTCGCACAGTTAAGGAGATAGAAGCAAATTTGTGTTTTGCCATTTTGGGGAAAAATTCAAAAATTCAAAATGGCCGCCATATGTGGGGAGGGGAAAATTTTTTTAAATTGCCAAGAGTACGATGCTCAGATACCCTATGTTTTGCCATTTTTGGGCAAAATTCGAAAATTTAAAATGGCCGCCAATTTTGGGGGAGGGGAAAATTTTTTTAAAATTGCCAAGAGTACGATGCTCAGATACCCCATGGGTTGAAACTTTCGACGAAATCACTCTATCTCGCATGGTTAAGGAGATAGAAGCAAATTTGTGTTTTGCCATTTTTGGGAAAAATTCGAAAATTCAAGATGATCGCCATATGTGGGGAGGGGAAAATTTTTTGAAAATTTCAAAGATTACATTCCTTAGATACCCTGTGGGTCGAAAATCTCGCACGGTTTAGGAGATATGAGCACATTTGCCTTTTTCAGTACTCAAAATAGCCAATTACTCATTTATTTTATTAATTACTCACTGATCTATGAAGCAATTCCCCTCAAAAGCAATCCCATACAAGCTATTAACCCAATGAACCTCCATACCAAATTTCAGAAAGATAGGCTTAATAGCATTCCTTAAAATGTCTGGAAACCAAAGAGATACTCAAAAGTAGCAAAGTAGCTATTACTCAGTTAGCTATAGAGCTATCATCACCAAAAGCAATCCCATACAAGCTATTAACCCAATAAACCTGCATGCCAAATTTGGTAAAGATAGGATAAGAACTGTTGCCTAAAATGTCTGGAAACCAAGTGTGATGCCGGACGGCGGAAAAAGCAAAAATAATATGTCCACCCCCCAGTGGGGTGGACATAATTAGTTTCTAACTTAAAGTGACTTATAATGCCTTGCAATCCTTACTGACAAATATCTGTGCTTCCCTGCAAGAAAGGTGTTTCGACCAGAAAAGTACTTGTACTTAAGTACTTTGATGAAAAAGGACTTGTACTTTTACTTGAAAATTAACAAAGTACTTGTAATTAAGTACATTTCAATGTACTTGACCCCAACCCTGTTACAGACACAACATCCACCTTAGTACAGACACAACATCCACCATAGTACAGACACAACATCCAATCTATTACAGACACACCATCCAACTTAGTGCAGACACAACATCCAATCTATTACAGACACAACATCCAATCTATTACAGACACACCATCCAACTTATTGCAGACACAACATCCAATCTATTACAGACACACCATCCAACTTATTGCAGACACAACATCCAATCTATTACAGACACAACATCCACCTTAGTACAGATACAACATCCACCATAGTACAGACACAACATCCAATCTATTACAGACACAACATCCAATCTATTACAGACACAACATCCAATCTATTACAGACACACCATCCAACTTATTGCAGACACAACATCCAATCTATTACAGACACACCATCCAACTTATTGCAGACACAACATCCAATCTATTACAGACACAACATCCACCTTAGTACAGATACAACATCCACCATAGTACAGACACAACATCCAATCTATTACAGACACAACATCCAATCTATTACAGACACAACATCCAATCTATTACAGACACACCATCCAACTTATTGCAGACACAACATCCAATCTATTACAGACACACCATCCAATCTATTACAGACACAACATCCAATCTATTACAGACACAACATCCAATCTATTACAGACACACCATCCAACTTATTGCAGACACAACATCCAATCTATTACAGACACAACATCCAATCTATTACAGACACACCATCCAACTTATTGCAGACACAACATCCAATCTATTACAGACACACCATCCAACTTATTGCAGACACAACATCCAATCTATTACAGACACACCATCCAACTTATTGCAGACACAACATCCAATCTATTACAGACACAACATCCACCTTAGTACAGATACAACATCCAATCTATTACAGACACAACATCCACCATAGTACAGATACAACATCCAATCTATTACAGACACACCATCCAACTTATTGCAGACACAACATCCAATCTATTACAGACACAACATCCAATCTATTACAGACACACCATCCAACTTATTGCAGACACAACATCCAATCTATTACAGACACACCATCCAACTTATTGCAGACACAACATCCAATCTATTACAGACACACCATCCAACTTATTGCAGACACAACATCCAATCTATTACAGACACAACATCCACCTTAGTACAGATACAACATCCACCATAGTACAGACACAACATCCAATCTATTACAGACACAACATCCAATCTATTACAGACACAACATCCAATCTATTACAGACACACCATCCAACTTATTGCAGACACAACATCCAATCTATTACAGACACAACATCCACCTTAGTACAGATACAACATCCACCATAGTACAGACACAACATCCAATCTATTACAGACACAACATCCAATCTATTACAGACACAACATCCAATCTATTACAGACACACCATCCAACTTATTGCAGACACAACATCCAATCTATTACAGACACAACATCCAATCTATTACAGACACACCATCCAACTTATTGCAGACACAACATCCAATCTATTACAGACACAACATCCAATCTATTACAGACACACCATCCAACTTATTGCAGACACAACATCCAATCTATTACAGACACAACATCCAATCTATTACAGACACACCATCCAACTTATTGCAGACACAACATCCAATCTATTACAGACACAACATGCACCTTAATACAGACACAACATCCAATCTATTACAGACACAACATCCAACTAGAGTAGTGCTTTGCAAGAGAAAAAGAAATTTATTTTACACAGCAAAAACAAAGCATACCAATGAGCATTAATGATTTTGTCAAAATGACTATATTCTTCTGTGTAATATGTTTTTCCATTTATGCAAAAAATCAACCTACATGCAAAAATGGCTGCTAAATATATCGGCAAAAAGTGGCAGATGACCCTACTGTACCCTGGGGGTTAAAAATTTCTTTGAAATCACGCTATCTCACACCGTTTCCAAGATGAATGCATTTTTGCATTTTACACAGAAATTCAAGATGGTCACCAAAAATGACGGGAAACAATTTTTGGCAAGAAGTGACAGATGAACCTACGGATACCCTTGGAGTCAAACATTTCGTTGAAATCAATCTATCTTGCAGCGTTTCTGAGATAAATGGGTTTTGAGTTTTATGCAGAAATTCAAGATGGTCACCAAAATGGCGAGAAAACAAATTTGGCAAAATGTGCCAGATGACTGCAGATACCCTGGGGATCAAAAATTTTGTTGAAATTGCTAGATGTCACACCATTTCGAGATAAACGTGTTTTTGCGTTTTATGCAGAAATTCAAGATGGCCGCCAATGAGATGGCGGGACCATTTACGGAAAACAGTGCCAGATGACTCTGGATACCCTTGGGGTCAAAAATTTTGTTGAAATCACTGTCTTGCACCATATGTAAGATAAATGCATTATTTCATTTTATGCAGAAATTCAAGATGCCCGCCAAAAATGGCGGAAAAACAATTTTTGGAAAAAAATTGGCAGATGACTCTGCGGATACTCTGGTGGTCAAAATTTTTGTTGCAATTGTTGCAATTCCCTCTATCTCACACCATTTCTGAGATATTAAAGATTTTTCATTTTCACCGCTAAGAAAAATCATAGCGTTTAGTTAATTATTAATACGTCGGCCATTTTTTATGGGATCACTTCCAAAAATGAATGATTTCCGGACATCTATAGAACAAACCTACTTGCCAAATTTCAGGTGAACAGCGCTTTTAAGTTATTACCTGGACAAGCACATCCCTTTGAGAAACAGATTTCTGGTCAGGTGACTTCTCTGATTGGCTGAAATGTCATGTCACCATATACAAAATATTTTTCAGGGCTACTGCATACATGTGCTAGAATAAGAAGAGAATATGCCCAATGGTTGGCGAGCTATAATCAATAGAAAATGCGGGAGCTGGCGGAGTCAGCAGAGCTGGTAGACTCTCTCTCTCCCCTCTCCCCTGAATACAAGCAAGTGTCCCTTGTGAGATGCTTGAATACTTACTTACAGACACACAACATCCAAATACTTATTACAGACACAATATCCAACTACTTACTTACACAGACACAACATCCAAATACTTATTACAGACACAATATCCAACTACTTACTTACACAGACACGACATACAAATACTTATTACAGACACAATATCCAACTTATTAAAAACACATTTACAAGCATTCTGACGCATGCATTTATCTCCCGCCATATAAATTAGATGTACTAAAGATAGTGAAATATAAATTTTCTTGTGAGATGGAGGCACATGTAGAAGTGACAACAAGCAAGAGGCACTTTAATGTTTGATTGCAATACTTTTAAAGACAAAAGGCATTTACTCATTTTAGTAACTATTACTCTGCTATCCGAAGAGCTACAGTAACAGTTCTGCAACTTTATTATATAGTAGATCAACCCAAAGTAGGTGAAGGACATATTCAGAAGAAATTGCCTATTTGTAACACTTTTACAGACAAAAGACATTTACTCATTTTAGTGGCTATTACTCTGCCATCCAAAGAGCTACAGTTCTGCAACTTCACTATATGGTAGATCGCCCAAAAGTAGGTGAAGGACTTACTTAGAAGAAATTGTCTATGTCCAATACTTTTAAAGATACAAGATATTTACTTATTTTAGTACCTGTTACTAAGCTATGCAAAGAGCTAAAGTTGTGCAACTTCACTATGTGGTAGATCACCCAATAGTAGGTGAACAACTTATTTAGAAGAAATTGCCTATCTGCAATACTTTTAGAGATAAAAGACATTTACTCATTTTAGCAGGTATATGACTCAGCTATGCAAAGAGCTATAGATGTGCAACTTCACTATGTGGTAGATCACCCAAAAGGTGAATCAGTTATTCAGAAGAATTTGCCTTTTCATAACACTTTTAGAGATAAAACACATTTAATCTTTTCAGTAGCTGTTACTCAGCTATGGAAAGAGCTACAGTTCTGCAACTTCACTATGTGGTAGATCACCCAAAAGTAGGTGAATGACTTATTTAGAAGAAATTGCCTATCTGTAATACTTTTAAAGATAAAGGGTATTGACTCATTTTAGTAGCTATTACTCAGTTATGCAAAGAGCTACAGTTGTGCAACTTCACTATGTGGTAGATCACCCAAAAGTAGGTGAATGACTTATTTAAAAGAAATTGCGCGTATGCAATATTTTTACAGATAAAAGACATTTACTCACTTTAGTAGCTATGACTGAGCTATGCAAAGAGCTATAGATCTGAAACTTCACTGTGTGGTAGATCAGCCAAAAGTAGGTGAATGACTTATTTAGAAGAAATTGCCTACCTGTAATACTTTTAGAGATAAAAGACATTTCCTCATTTTAGTAGCTATTACTCAGCTATCCGAAGGGCTAGAGTTCTGCAACTTCACTATGTGGTAGATCAGCCAAAAGTAGGTGAATGACTTATTTAAAAGAAATTGGCTGTATGCAATACTTTTAGAGATAAAAGGCATTTACTCATTTTAGTAGCTATGACTTAGCTATGGAAAGAGCTATAGATCTGAAACTTCACTATGTGGTAGATCACCCAAAAGTAGGTGAATGACTTATTTAAAAGAAATTGCGTGTATGCAATATTTTTACAGATAAAAGACATTTACTCACTTTAGTAGCTATGACTGAGCTATGCAAAGAGCTATAGATCTGAAAATTCACTGTGTGGTAGATCAGCCAAAAGTAGGTGAATGACTTATTTAGAAGAAATTGCCTACCTGTAATACTTTTAGAGATAAAAGACATTTGGTCATTTTAGTAGCTATTACCCAGCTATCCAAGGTGCTACAGTTCTGCAACTTCACTATGTGGTAGATCACCCAAAAGTAGGTGAATGACTTATTTACAAGATATTGCCTACCTGTAATACTTTTAGAGATAAAAGACATTTACTCATTTTAGTAGCTATGAGTGTGCTATGGAAAGAGCTATAGATCTGCAACTTCACTATGTAATAGATCAGCCAAAAGTAGGTGAATGACTTATTTAGAAGAAATTGCCTACCTGTAATACTTTTAGAGATAAAAGACATTTCCTCATTTTAGTAGCTATTACTCAGCTATCCGAAGGGCTAGAGTTCTACAACTTCACTATGTGGTAGATCAGCCAAAAGTAGGTGAATGACTTATTTAAAAGAAATTGGCTGTATGCAATACTTTTAGAGATAAAAGGCATTTACTCATTTTAGTAGCTATGACTTAGCTATGGAAAGAGCTATAGATCTGAAACTTCACTGTGTGGTAGATCACCCAAAAGTAGGTGAATGACTTATTTAAAAGAAATTGCGTGTATGCAATACCTTTACAGATAAAAGACATTTACTCACTTTAGTAGCTATGACTGAGCTATGCAAAGAGCTATAGATCTGAAACTTCACTGTGTGGTAGATCAGCCAAAAGTAGGTGAATGACTTATTTAGAAGAAATTGCCTACCTGTAATACTTTTAGAGATAAAAGACATTTGCTCATTTTAGTAGCTATTACCCAGCTATACAAAGTGCTACAGTTCTGCAACTTCACTATGTGGTAGATCACCCAAAAGTAGGTGAATGACTTATTTACAAGAAATTGCCTACCAGTAATACTTTTAGAGATAAAAGACATTTACTCATTTTAGTAGCTATGAGTGTGCTATGGAAAGAGCTATAGATCTGCAACTTCACTATGTGATAGATCAGCCCAAAGTAGGTGAATGACTTATTTAGAAGAAATTGCCTACCTGTAATACTTCTAGAGATAAAAGACATTTCCTCATTTTAGTAGCTATGTCTTAGCTATGGAAAGAGCTATAGATCTGAAACTTCACTATGTGGTAGATCAGCCAAAAGTAGGTGAATGACTTATTTAGAAGAAATTGTCTATCTGCAATACTTTTAGAGATAAAAGACATTTACTCATTTTAGTGGCTATGAGTGTGCTATGCAAAGAGCTATAAATTTGAAAATTTTAATTACTTAAATGTAGCTTTTATAAACTACAAGCTTACCATGTGGGACTGAATGCTTTACTGGTTGCCGCGACGAACTACGACCAACGTCTAAGAAAAAAAGACATTTATTCTTGGCCGTAGCCTCAGGTTGTCGTCACGTGATCTGCCCCTTTGTAAGCACTTTTCTCGTTGAGATTTAAACCCATACCCCTCAGCTGTAATACAGCGAGGAGGCAGGGTGGGACTCTCCTTAGTCCCACATGGTAAGCTTGTAGCTTATAAAAGCTACATTTAAGTAATTAAAATTTTCAATTTTATTGCGCTACAATAGCTTACCATGTGGGACTGAATGCTGAATCCAACCGTCCGGAGGAGGGATTACAGCTGAGACTGGCAGATAAGTCTGTTTTTTCTTAGAATTTTGATAATAATAGTAGAATGAAAGATCGAAAGTACCAGTCTGAGTCCTGTCTACAGGGCCCCAATCCCGAAGACCGGGCCTGTAGAAGCCAAAAACCTGAATGAATGACAGTGTTAAAAAATAGCATCAGAGATGCCCGTACCCCACAGCCTAGGGAAATATTTTCAACACCATGAGATACAGAAGTACTGTATCAGTATAAACTTTAGGATACTTTCAGAGCACTGTCAGTTATATAAAGGTCCAAATAATGTTTAAAAGAAAGATCATGCATATAACGATGAAGTATTAAAACAAGATAATTCAATAACAAGATGACAGCATTAATCAGCAAACTAAAATTCAACCCTCTTTATCTACATCTGCATGGCCAAATTATGGTTTAGATGGTTTGAATATTACCATGCATATAGAAGTGGTAATACATTTAATGAATGCTTATGTGTGGTGTTGGAGCAAAATCTGTGGCTCACTTGATGAAATTCTATCTCTTACAATGGGAAGTTATGAAAGTAAAATTCTTAATAAATTCTAATATGACTTTAACAGTGCTGAATCTGCATCAAAAGAGAGACCCAAAGGTGCAACAAGATTTTATAGGTCAAGGTCACTAGGACAAGGTCAAAGGTCAAATTAAGGTGACACCATGATAATACACACCTACAGCCCCTAACTAATGTCCCTACCAAGTATCAACTTCCTCAACCCTACAGTTTCTAAGATATAGCCCGGACAAGATTTTATAGGTCAAGGTCACTACGCCAAGGTCAAAGGTCAAATCAAGGTCAGACCATGACGTTGCACAACTATATCCCCTAACCAATGTCCCTACCAAGTATCAACTTCCTACACCTTACGGTTTCCGAGATATAGCCCAGACAAGATTTTTATAGGTCAAGGCCACTATGGCAAGGTCAAAGGTCAAATCAAGGTCAGACCATGACGTTGCACACCTACACCCCCTAACCAATATCCCTACTAAGTATTAACTTCCTACACCTTACGGTTTCTGAGATATAGCCTGGACAAGATTTTATAGGTCAAGGTCACTACGGCAAGGTCAAAGGTCAAATCAAGGTCACACCATGACGCTGCACACCTACACCCCCTAACCAATGTCCCTACCAAATATCAACTTCCTATACCTTACAGTTTCCGAGATATAGCCTGGACAAGAATTTATAGGTCAAGGTCACTACGGCAAGGTCAAATCAAGGTCAGACCATGACGTTGCACAACTACACCCCCTAACCAATGTCCCTACCAAGTATCAACTTCCTGCACCTTACGGTTTCCGAGATATAGCCCGGACAAGATTTTATAGGTCAAGGTCACTACGGCAAGGTCAAAGGTCAAATCAAGGTCAGACCATGACGTTGCACAACTACACCCCCTAACCAATGTCCCTACCAAGTATCAACTTCCTACACCTTACGGTTTCCGAGATACAGCCCGGACAAACTATTTCCCGCCGCCCGCCCACCCGCCCGCCCGCCCATCCGAACACCATGGGTGAAAACAATACCCGACAGCCCTTAAGGGCTGTGGGGTAAAAACTGTCAGGGTGTTTGACGAGAAGAAGATGTGTACCCTAGATACACAGACGGGTTCAGTCCCAAGGACGATCACGAAAGAACCTGAGCTTAAGGCTCGGGAACTGAGTGAAATGACAACCTTCAGGTCCTTAATAATGTACAATTATAACTAGAGGATTGCTCGCAAAAAAAAAAAGGTAATGTTTTTGCATAGCAAAAACAAAGTGTCCCGAAAAGGATATAAAGGTGAGTGCTAAAGTATTAAGAAAATGTTCCGTTTCTAGCCTTATACTGTTGTGGCAACCAAAGTCAGCACAGTATGCTCTATCTAGCACGGTTTTCAATATATAAGCATTTTTGTGTTTTGCAATTTTTGCAAAAATTCAAAATGGCCGCTATATTTGGCGAGACAAAAATATTTTGAAAATTGGCATGGGTACTCTGCAGAGATATCCAGCAGGTCAAAAATTTTGTTGAAGTCGCTCCATCTAGCACAGTTTTCGAAATATAAGCATTTTTGTGTTTTGCAAAAACTTCGAAAATTCAAAATCGCCACCATTTTGGTGAGACAAAAAGTTTTGAAAACAAGACCACTGCCGCGGTGTGTATCTCCCGCCGAGCATTAAAGGAGAAGAAATAGCTTTTCCGAGATATTCACAATTTTTCATTTTCGTGTGTGAAAGCTCTTCCAAACGTAGGTGAATGAGTTATTTGAGAAAAATTGGCTGTCTGCAATACTTTTAAGAGATAATTCGCATTTACTCCCAAAAGTAGATGAATGAGTTATTTGATAAAAATTGGGTATCCGCAATACTTTTAGAGATAATTAGCATTTACTCATTTTGAGTAGGTGAATAATTAGCTATGGGTCTGAAACTTCACCAAGTGAAAGCTCTCCCAAAAGTAGGTGAATGAGTTATTTGAGAAAAATTGGCTATCTGCAATACTTTTAGAGATAATTTGTATTTACTCATTTTGAAAAGGTGAGTAATTAGCTATGGGTCTGAAACTTCACCATGTGAAAGCTCTTCCAAAAGTAGGTGAATGAGTTATTTGAGAAAAATTGGTTATCTGCAATACTTTTAGAGACAATTAGCATTTACTCATTTTGAGTAAGTGAGTAATTATCTACGGGTCTGAAACTTCACCATGTGAAAGCTCTCCCAAAAGTAGATGAATGAGTTATGTGAGAAAAATTGGCTATCTGCAATACTTTTAGAGATAATTAGCATTTACTAATTTTGAGTAGGTGAGTAATTACCTATGGGTCTGAAACTTCACCATGTGAAAGCTCTTCCAAAAGTAGGTGAATGAGTTATTTGAGAAAAATTCGCTATGTGCAATACTTTTAAGAGATCATTAGCATTTACTCATTTTGAGTAGGTGAGTAATTATCTATGGGTCTGAAACTTCACCATGTGAAAGCTCTTCCAAAAGTAGATGAATGAGTTATTTGATAAAAATTGGGTATCCGCAATAGTTTTAGAGATAATTAGCATTTATTCATTTTGAGTAGGTGAATAATTAGCTAGGGGTCTGAAACTTCACCGTGTGAAAGCTCTCCCAAAAGTAGGAGAATGAGTTATTTGACAAAAATTGGCTATCTGCTATACTTTTAGAGGTAATTCGCATTTACTCATTTTGAGCATGTGAGTAAATATCTACGGGTCTGAAACTTCACCATGTGAAAGCTCTCCCAAAAGTAGATGAATGAGTTATTTGAGAGAAATTGGCTATCTGCAATACTTCTAGAGATAATTCGCATTTACTCATTTTGAGTAGGTGAGTAATTACCTACGGGTCTGGAACTTCACCATGTAAAAGCTCTCCCAAAAGTAGATGAATAAGTTATTTGATAAAAATTGGGTATCTGCAATACTTTTAGAGATAATTAGCATTTACTCATTTTGAGTAGGTGAATAATTAGCTACAGGTCTGAAACTTCACCAAGTGAAAGCTCTCCCAAAAGTAGATGAATGAGTTATTTGAGAAAACTTGCTATCTGCAATACTTTAGAGATAATTCACATTTACTCATTTTGAGTAGGTGAGTATTTACCAACGGGTCTGAAACTTCACCAAGTGAAAGCTCTCCCAAAAGTAGATGAATCAGTTATTTGAGAAAAATTGGGTATCCGCAATACTTTTAGAGCTAATTAGCATTTACTCATTTTGAGTAGGTAAATAATTAGCTACAGGTCTGAAACTTCATCAAGTGAAAGCTCTCCCAAAAAGTAGATGAATGAGTTATTTGAGAAAAATTGGGTATCTGCAATACTTTTAGAGATAATTCGCATTTACTCATTTTGAGTAGGTGAGTAATTAGCTATGGGTCTGAAACTTCACCATGTGAAAGCTCTTCCAAAAGTAGATGAATGAATTATTTGAGAAAAATTGGCTATCTGCAATACTTTTAGAGATAATTAGCATTTACTCATTTTGAGTAGGTGAGTAATTATCTATGGGTCTGAAACTTCACCATGTGAAAGCTCTCCCACAAGTAGATGAATGAGTTATTTGATAAAAATTGGGTATCCGCAATACTTTTACAGATAATTAGCATTTACTCATTTTGAGTAGGTGAGTAATTATTATTATTAGTATTATTATTATGTATTTATACTCAGCGCAATATCTCCATATACTACAGGACTCAAAGCGCTATTTACCAATCCGACTGTTCAGGTACAGCCCCAACTCACAAGTAACTGACATTCCCCTAACTGGAAGATAGAGGCTCAAGGATGACCATTTATCAACGTCCTTGAGGTTCTTTAACCTGCCACTGGGGATAGGACCCAATGACAGAGGACCGCCATTTTAAGTGGTCATCCGAGCCACTATGTATCTGCCTGTACCTGGGATTGAACCCACATCCTCTGAGTTCCTAGACAAGTGTGTTACCCGCTAGGCCACAGTGGCAGCTACAGGTCTGAAACTTCACCGACTGAAAGCTCTCCCAAAAGTAGATGAATGAGTTATTTGAGAAAAATTGGGTATCTGCAATACTTTTAGAGATAATTCGCATTTACTAATTTTGAGTAGGTGAGTAATTAGCTATGGGTCTGAAACTTCACCATGTGAAAGCTCTTCCAAAAGTAGGTGAATGAATTATTTGAGAAAAATTGGTTATCTGCAATACTTTTAAGAGATAATTCGCCATCTAGCACAGTTTTCGAGATATTAGCAATTTTGTGTTTTGCAATTTTTGCGTAAAATTCAAAAATTCAAAATGGCCACCATTTTTGGTGAGTCAAAATTTTTTTGAAATTGGCATAGCTACTCTGCAGAGATACCCTGCAGGTCAAAAATTTCGTCGAAAATGCTCTATCTAGCACGGTTTTCAAGATATAAGCATTTTTATGTTTTGCAATTTTTGCGAAAAATTCGAAAATTCAAAATGGCCGCCATTTTTGGCGAGACATTTTTTTTTCAAAATTGGGATAGCTACTCTGCAGAGATACCCTGTGGGTCAAAAATTTTGTCGAAATCGCTCTATCTAGCACGGTTTTCGAGTTATAAGCATTTTTGTGTTTTCCTTATTTGGAAAATTCATAATGATTAATTAATCATTAATTACTCTGCCATTTCTTAACCAATCAATGCCAAAATCTAATGATTTCCAGATTTTAACAGAATGAATGTATTTGCCAAGTTTCAGGTGAATTGATAAAATCCCTTTCAAGTTATCATCCGGACAAGCTTCCCCATCGAAAAAAGACATTTTTGGTCATGTGACCTCTCTGATTGGTTGAAATGTCACTGCAGCATATTCAAAAAAATTCCCCAAGGCTACTGCATAAACCAGCCAAATTTGAAAAGAATCCGCCTAACGGTTACAGAGTTATAAGGAAAACAAAATGCGGAGCCGCCGGAGCCTGAAGGTCTCCCATACCCAAACAAGCGTCCCTTGTGGTACGCTTAATGATTTAAAGATTAGATAGACCTTACCGTAAACACCCTGATGAGGTAGACGTATACCTAGACCCTGGGCTTAGACTCCTGAAGACTTGGTTGTAGCAGATGTGCCCCCCCCCCCCCCCTTCTTTTCTTTCCGAGGATGACTGGACTGAGGAGAAGGGTCTAGAACCTTTTGAGCCGCTACTACTGGTCCCAGATACAGATTGTTGTCATTGTCCGACCAAGTAAGATCTTTTAGATAAAAATTTGTAAAAGTGTTGTGAGCTTTCCAGTGACAGGCTTGCATGATCTGGTCCACCGATACCCCACCGTAAAATGCCTTAGAGGCTGCGAAGGCCCGAATGTCATGTGCCTTGACTTGGACTAAATCCAAGGCTTGCTGGTCTGCTTGTTTATAACAAAGTAGGATGGTTTGTTTCAACCAAGAAGGGAGAGTAGCGGGTCCGATGTCTGAGGTATGTCCTTTCTTGAAGGAGATGAAAAGGAGGGACCGGGAACCTCTTAGGTCCTTGGTTCGGTCCAGATAGTACCTCAGGGCCCGTACAGGACACAGGGTCCTGTCTTCTTTGAATTGTCTATCCACAATGGTAGTCAAAGCAGGAATAGTCACCAGAGACACACTTTGAGAACCTTCTCTTGCTAGTTGGTTTTTGGCTATGAAGTCAGAAGAAGGGAACAAGGCGACCTTTTCCCATTGGCCTAGATTAGATACTTTGTTTGCGACCCAGGCATGGATTTCGCTGCGGCGCTTGCCGGAGGCCAAAGCTAGCAAGAAAGCAGTTTTCAGTCTATGTCTTCTGCTTTATTTTTATCAGATTTCTTAGAGTAGCATTTCCTGTGGGTGATTTTTGCTAGTTGTTCTTCAGTGACAGACGAGCAAATGGTACAGGGAGACAATAGAGTCATACACGGATCGTCGCCTTTACCTGCCTCTCTGCAGGTAGGGCAGTAGTTGTGATGATCAAATGGGTGGCAGAAATGGTTACATTTTGCTGCACGAGGTTTGTCTTTGTTAGACTGGTGAGAAGACATGTTTTAATGCAATAAAAAGAACGCGAGTAAATCCTCGACTAAAATACTTGCAGAAGAAAGCCAGTCGAGGCGAGCTCAAAAAACTCAAATTAAGGACAAATTACAAAAGCGGAGTGCTGAAAATTGGCCAGAATGTGCTTTATACAATAATAAATGAAATACATGAAAAGGGATGTATAACAATAAAACTGCACTGAGATATAGATAGAAAACAGTAGTAAATACTTCCCAAGGACTGTAAAATGGCGGCGACCAACGAGAAAAGTGCTTACAAAGGGGCAGATCACGTGACGACAACCTGAGGCTACGGCCAAGAAATAAATGTCTTTTTTTTTCAGACGTTGGTCGTATTTCCTCGCGGCAACCAGTAAAGCATTCAGTCCCACATGGTAAGCTATTGTAGCGCAATAAAACTGCAACTTCACTATGTGGTAGATCAGGTAAAAGTAGGTGAATGACTTATTTAGAAGAAATTGTCTATCTGCAATACTTTTAGAGATAAAAGACATTTACTCATTTTAGTAGCTATGATTGCGCTATGCAAAAAGCTATAGATCTGCAACTTCACTATGTGGTAGATCACCCAAATGTATGTGAATGATTTATTTAGAAGAAATTGCCTACCTATAATACTACCTTACAATGGATTTACTCAACAGTCAGAATTTCAAAGTAGCTACTACTCAGCTATGCAATGTGCAACAGGTCTGAAACTTTACTATGTGATAGCTTATCAAAACAAGAGGAGAGTGCCCGTGAACGGGCACTGTGTCAGCTGACTGAATGTTTTTGATTTGTGATGGTGATAATGAGAGGAAAGCATAATTATCAGGGAAAGGGCTGTACAGAAATACAGTAAATGGTAACTGAACAGCATGTTCGAAAGATATTCCGAAGCTGACAGAAGAAAAGGACAAAAAAGTTGTGCCCTGCAAATGGTATTATGAAATAAAGTAACAAGGTAATTGTTTAAGTGTAAAAAGTAGGTTAAAAATATTTAAAGAAATACTATAAATGCAATATCCTCGTTCGACCATGAAGAAGGGGTCCAAAGGTCAAATCTGACCATACCAAAAGATTCCCAGCTAAAGAATTTAGGATGGTTTACCATCCCAAACCTCTCAGACCAATAATAAGTGAGTCATAGGCACTTTTTAAGTTTGGCTATCCTTGTTTGACCTTGAAGGAGGGGGTCCAAGGTCAAATCCGACCACACAAAAAAATTCCCAGCCCATGATTTCCTGTAGCTTGTTTACCATCCCAAACTTGTAGGACCAATAATAAGCGAGTTCTAAGCAATTGTAAGTTTGGCTATCCTCAATTGACCTTGAAGGAGGGGTCCCAGGTCAAATCTGACCACACCAAAAGAATCCCAGCCCATGATTTCCTATATGTTGGTTTACCATCCCAAACCTCCAAGACCAATAATACGTGAGTTATAAGCACTTTAAGTTTGGCTATCTTCGTTTGACCTGGAAGGAGGGGTCTAAGGTCAAATCCGACCACACCAAAAGATTCCCAGCCCATGATTTTCTATAGGTTGGTTTTCCATTCGAAACATCTAGGACCAATAATAAGTGAGTTATAAGCACTTTTAAGTTTGGCTATCCTCATTTGACCTTGAAAGAGGGGTCCAAGGTGAAATCCGACCACACCAAAAAATTCCCAGCTCATGATTTTCTATAGGTTGGTTTTCATTCCAACCTCTAGGACCAATAATAAGCGAGTTATAAGCACTTTTATGTTTGGCTATCCTCATTTGACCTTGAAGGAGGGTTCCAAGGTCAAATCGGACCATATTAATAGATTCCCAGCCCATGATTTCCTACAGGTTGGATACAATGATTTACTCAAGAGTGAGAACCTCAAAGTAACTATTACTCAGCTATGCAATGAGCTACATGTCTGAATTTTTGCACTGTTATAGCTGACCTAAAAGTAGGTGAACAACATATTTAAGCGAAATACTGTAAATGCAATAGTTTTCAAGTTACAACTGATTTACTCAATAGTGAGAACCTGAAAATAGCTATTGCTCCACTATGCCATGAGCTATAGGTCTGTAATTTCACTATGTTATAGCTAACCCCAAAGTAGGTGAACAATGTATTTTAACAAAATACTCCAAATGCAATAGTTTTCAAGTTATAGCTGATTTACTCAACAGTCAGTGCCTGAGAATAGCTATTGCTCAGTTGTGCCATGAGCTACAGGTCTGTAATTTCACTATGTTATAGCTGACCCAAAAGTAGCTGAATAACATATTTGCACAAATTTCTGTAAAGGCAATAGTTTTCCAATTACAACTGATTTACTCAACAGTGAGAACTTCAAAGTAGCTATTACTCAGCTATGCAATGAGCCACAGGTCTGGAACTTCACTATGTTATAGCTGACCCCAAAATAGGTGAATAACATATTGCAACAAAATACTCTAAATGCAATAGTTTTCAAGTTACAACTGATTTACTCAATAGTGATGACCTAAAAGTAGCTATTACTCAGCTATGTCATGAGCTACAGGTCTGAAATTTTACTATGTTATAGCTGACCCAAAAGTAGCTGAATAACATATTTATACAAAATTCTCTAAATGCAATAGTTTTCCAATTACAACCGATTTACTCAACATTGACAACTTCAAAGTAGCTATTACTCAGCTATGCATTGAGTCACAGGTCTGGAACTTCACTATGTTATAGCTGACCCCAAAATAGGTGAATAACATATTGAAACAAAATACTCTAAATGCAATAGTTTCCAAGTTATAAGCGATTTACTCAACAGTGATAACCGAAAAGTAGCTATTACTCAGCTATGCCATGAGCTACAGGTCTGAAATTTTACTATGTTATAGCTGACCCAAAAGTAGCTGAATAACATATTTATACGAAATTCTCTAAATGCAATAGTTTTCCAATTACAACCGATTTACTCAATAGTGAGAACTTCAAAGTAGCTATTACTCAGCTATGCAATGAGCCACAGATCTGAAACTTCACTATGTTATAGCTGATCCCAAAATAGGTGAATAACATATTGAAACAAAATACTCTAAATGCAATAGTTTCCAAGTTATAAGCGATTTACTCAACAGTGATAACCTAAAAGTAGCTATTACTCAGCTATGCCATGAGCTACAGGTCTGAAATTTTACTATGTTATAGCTGACCCAAAAGTAGCTGAATAACATATTTATACGAAATTCTCTAAATGCAATAGTTTTGAAGTTATAAGCGATTTACTCAACAGTGATAACCTAAAAGTAGCTATTACTCAGCTATGCCATGAGCTACAGGTCTGAAATTTTACTATGTTATAGCTGACCCAAAAGTAGCGGAATAACATATTTATACGAAATTCTCTAAATGCAATAGTTTTTAAGTTACAAGTGATTCTACTCATGATGGAAGTTACTGAAAAGCCCAAAAGTAGCTATTACTCACTTAGCTATTGAGACAGGCACCCAACTTACTCACCATATTGTAGCTATGAAAAAAGTAGCTGAATAACATATTTTAACAAAATGCTCTAGATGCAACAGTTTTCAAGTTATAAATGATTTTGTGCATGATTTCATGAATTTTAATGCATTAAAAATTATTAAAAAAATTTATTAAAAAAAAAGTAAGACAGATCCAGGTCTCATACTCACACAAGAGAATCTACCTCTGGCCTAGTACACATATGCAAGATATGAGAGAAATCCCTGCAATAGTCACTGAGAAAATTGTGATTAAGTGTTGAAATTTTCACACTTTTGGTGGGGGTACCCCCCTTGTAATGTCTCTAGCAAACAGACGAACAGACAGATTTGCATGCCTTGAACAATTTTTCATCCTCGATAGATAAGGTATCTTTTAAAAAAAACAGCACGTCTCTAGGCCTTGTAGTTTTGGAGGAGAAGTTGTTCACGCGGACGCGGACGCCCACGCCGCAGAGTGACGACATAATGTCAGCTGACTGACAAGTCAGCTGACATAAAAATAGCATCAGAGATGCCCGTACCCCACAGCCTGGGAAAAATATTTTTCAACACCATGAGATATAGAAGTAGGGTAACAGTACAAGTTCAAGATGCTTTCAGAGCAGTGTAAGTTATATTAAGGTCCAAATAATGCTTAAGTAGAGAAAATAATATCTAAGGAAAAGAAATGTATATAAAGATGAAGTATTAAAACAAGACAATTCAATAATAAAATGACAGCATTTATCAGTAAACCAAAAATGGCCGAATTATGGTTTGGATGTTTTGAATATTACCCATGCATACAGAAGTAGCAATACATTCAATGAATGCTTATGTGTGGTGTTGGAGAAAAGCCTGTGGCTCACTTGATGAAATTCCATCTGTTACAATGGGAACTTGCAAAAGAAAATTCTTAATGAATTCTAATATGACTTTAACAGTGCTTAATCTGCATCAACAGACAGACCCAAAGGTGCAACAAGATTTTAAAGGTCAATACAGCAAGGTCAAAGATCCATCAGTGTTACACCATGACGTGGCACACCTAAAACCCTCAACCAATGTCCCTACCAAGTATAAACTTCCTACACCTTACAGTCTCTGAGATATAACCTGGACAAGATTTTATAGGTCAAGGTCGCTACAGCAAGGTCAAAGGTCAAATCAAGGTCACATGACGTAGCACACCTACACCCCCTAACCAATGTCCCTAACAAGTATCAACTTCCTACACCTCTTACAGATTCCAAGATATAGCCCAGACCAGGTATTATAGGTCAAGTTCACTACGGCAAGTACAAAGGTCAAATCAAGGTCACACCATGACGTTGCACATTTACTACCCCCAACCAATGTCCTCACCAAGTATCACCTTCCTACACCTTACAGTTTCGAAAATATAGCCCAGACAAAATTTTATAGGTCAACGTCACTACGGCAAGGGTCAAAGGTCAAATCAAGGTCACACTATGACGTTGCACATCTACACCCCCTAACCAATGTCCCTACCAAGTATCAACTTCCTACACCCTACAGTTGCTGAGATATAGCCCGGACAAGGTTTTATAGGTCAAGGTCACTACGGCAAGGTCAAATCAAGGTCAGACCATGATATTGCACACCTACAACTCCTAACCAATGTTCCTACAAAGTATCAACTTCCTACACCTTACAGGTTCCGAGATATAGCCCGGACAAGATTTTAAAGGTCAAGGTCACTACGGCAACGTCAAAGGTCAAATCAAGGTCAGACCATGACGTTGCACACCTACAACCCCTAACTAATGTCCCTGCCAAGTATCAACTTCCTACACCTTATGGTTGTCGAGATATAGCCCGGACAAGATTTTCAAACTCAAGGTCACTACGGCAAGGTCAAAGGTCAAATCAAGGTCAGACCATGACGTTGCACACCTACAACCCCCAACCAATGTCCCTGCCAAATATGAACTTCCTACACCTTACGGTTTCTGAGATACAGCCCGGACAAACTATTTCCCGCCGCCCGCCCATCCGGACACCATGGGTGAAAACAATACCCCGACAGCCCTTAAGGGCTGTGGGGTAACTAGATGAATAACATATTTGAAAAGAATTCCCTAACTATAATACTTTTGAAGATATGTGACATTTACTTATGTCTTTATTTTGCTACATATAAGAAAATAGCTGTTACTCACTTATGGCATGCAATAGAACCCCAAACTATATACCATCTTATAGTTAAGGACAAAGTAGCTGAACAACATCTTTTAGGAAAATACTCTAACTGCAATAGTTTTGGAGTTACAATGGATTTACTCAACAGTCAAAATTTCAAAGTAGCTATTACTCAGCTATCCAATGTGCAACAGGTCTGAAACTTTACTATGTGATAGCTTATCAAAAAATTAGATGAATAACATATTTGAAAAGAATTCCCTAACTTTAATACTTTTGAAGATATCTGACATTTACTTATGTCTTTATTTTGCTACATATCAGAAAATAGCTATTACTCACTTATGGCATGCAATGGGACCCCAAACTATATACTATCTTATAGTTAAGGACAAAGTAGCTGAACAACATATTTGAAGAAAAACCTGTAAGTGCAATAGTTTTTGAGTTATGAGTCCTTTACTCAAAGTAGCTAAGATTGCTATTACTCACTTATCTTCAGGCCTAAGTCCATAAAACCCAAAAAATTTTCAAGGGTGTAAAAATTCATTGGCACAATTAATTTACAAAAAATCTGTAGCTGTAGTAGTTTTAGAGAAATCTGCGTGACACACTAACGCATGCACACACGCACGCACACATAGGCATCATTTCATAATCTCCCTCCCAGGCTAAAACCCGGCGGGAGATAACAATATCCAACTACCAACTGGATCTCAAGAATGTAATTAAATTTCATCTGAACAAGTTGATTAACATACATTTGCAAACACTGCCTCTTACAAAAAGAAGCAAGAGTGAAGTCAGTCTCTGGGCCCCATGGTGTGTGTCAGTGTGGTGTTTGCCACAACTCAGCATTTCTACTAAACAGGATATCACTGACACACTTGTTGACTTCCCCACCAAGTTCATGTACTTATATTCCTGGGTGAAGAGTGACCACAGGTATTTATATACAGTACACTGTCCATTAGTACAATCCCCAATAGAATGTAAGGAATTGGTCTGAAAATCAGAACTTACAAATCAGCAATCCTAACCGATCAATTGTTAACTATAATCGTTTGCTTGTTAAACATAACCCTGTGCTAAAGATCTAGGTTATTTGGTTCAAGTTACAGTAAATTTTAGTTATATTGCCGGGGAGGGGGTGGGGAATGGGTTATGTTAGGAAACCAGTCGACTGAAAGACTCAGCAAGTATGTTCATGAGGAATAATGTAATAATCTATTAAGGTACCTTAACAACATTCAGAAGACAATGATGTCACAAACACAACATTAGCAATAAACAGTGAAAATTTAACATCTAACAGATGATGGATATAACACACATAACATACTCACTATATACTGACATGATTTATACACACCTTAGAGTCTGCCTTGGCCAAGATTAAACACTATAGAAGTATAGAATAGAATAGAATATAGTGAACACACACACAACATACTCACTATATACTGACATGATGGATACAGTAAACACACACAACATACTCACTATATACTGACATGATGGATACAGTGAACACACACAACATACTCACTATATACTGACATGATGGATACAGTGAACACACACAACATACTCACTATATACTGACATGATGGATACAGTGAACACACACCACATACTCACTATATACTGACATGATGGATACAGTGAACACACACAACATCCCTACTATATACTGACATGATTCATACAGTAAACACACACAACATCCCTACTATATACTGACATGATGGATACAGTAAACACACACAACATACTCACTATATACTGACTTGATGGATACAGTAAACACACACAACATACTCACTATATACTGACATGATGGATACAGTGAACACACACAACATACTATATACTGACATGATGGATACAGTAAACACACACAACATACTCACTATATACTGACATGATGGATACAGTGAACACACACACAACATACTCACTATATACTGACATGATGGATACAGTGAACACACACAATATACTCACTATATACTGACATGATGGATACAGTGAACACACACAACATACTCACTATATACTGACATGATGGATACAGTGAACACACACAACATACTCACTATATACTGACATGATGGATACAGTGAACACACACAACATCCCTACTATATACTGACATGATTCATACAGTAAACACACACAACATCCCTACTATATACTGACATGATGGATACAGTAAACACACACAACATACTCACTATATACTGACATGATGGATACAGTGAACACACACAACATCCCTACTATATACTGACATGATTCATACAGTAAACACACACAACATCCCTACTATATACTGACATGATGGATACAGTGAACACACACAACATCCCTACTATATACTGACATGACGGATACAGTAAACACACACAACATACTCACTATATACTGACATGATGGATACAGTAAACACACACAACATCCCTACTATATACTGACATGATGGATACAGTGAACACACACAACATCCCTACTATATACTGACATGACGGATACAGTAAACACACACAACATACTCACTATATACTGACATGATGGATACAGTAAACACACACAACATACTCACTATATACTGACATGATGGATACAGTGAACACACACAACATCCCTACTATATACTGACATGATTCATACAGTAAACACACACAACATCCCTACTATATACTGACATGATGGATACAGTGAACACACACAACATCCCTACTATATACTGACATGACGGTTACAGTAAACACACACAACATACTCACTATATACTGACATGATGGATACAGTAAACACACACAACATACTCACTATATACTGACATGATGGATACAGTAAACACACACAACATACTCACTATATATTGACATGATGGATACAGTAAACACACACAACATCCCTACTACATACTGACATGATGGATACAGTAAACACACACAATATACTTACGCTGACATGATGGATATCGTGAACACACACAACATACCCACTATATCCTGACAAAAACCTTAGTCATGTGATCAGATGCACCGTAACTATACATTTAACATTAGACACCTATTTACTCACAGTGCTATGGGTCTCTCTATACCCGCCATCACACCCTGCACTATCGTCAACCCCTCATCCAAAATAAACTCAAATCTCAGTCCTCTGGAGGCTAGTGTGGCTGCAAGATTTTTGGCTCCATCAGGGCCACGCACCTAAGTAAGAGGAACATGACAGATTTGGTTAATTTTATTGTAATTGGAATTTTTATAAATAAAAATACTTACATAATCCCAACAAATGCTTACGTGACCTACCGTTCGGTCAAGGACACAGACAATGTGTCTCGCCATTTTTTTTCTACTGAAAGTACACACGTAAACCCCAGCGGGCACCTGCTGGAGGTTATATATTCTCTGTAAGTTGCCATTCTTCAATTTTTGACCCTATCCCTCAGAAGATGGTAGAGGGGAGGAGGGTGGGACTCTCCTTGTTGGGATTATGTAAGTATTTTTATTTATAAAAATTCCAATTACAATAAAATTAACCAATTTTATTGCATAAAAACGTACTTACATAATCCCAACAAATGCTTGAATGCAGCCCTGAGGTCCATGGTGGGTAGACTTCTGAGGACTATCAAGTGCTATAGGAGAGTTCTTGAGGTTATACAGATAGAAAAAATGCATAGACACCATATGTTATACTACAAACAACTGTAATATAGTACATATAGTTAAACTGTAATTATTATATTATTGTTATTACAAGTACTGATAAAGTGAAAAAGTAGTTGTAATAAAGTAACTGCAAAGTACTCACCCACTTATGAAAGCAGCATGCTGTACTATACATAGTATGATATCTATGAATCCTGTCACTCTATCATTGCAGATGTGCAGGGGTCAAAGGTCAGCTGTGCCCAGTTGAATAGAACTCCAACAGTCAGAGTGCAGCTGTCCCTCAAGCCAAGCAACCATAAACAGGAATTCTTATCCATAGTCGTGTTCAAAAATCAAAGTCCTACTACATTCCAGTCCAATTCTATACATCCTGAAAAAATAAAGACTGATTAAACTATTAAGTCTCAATTGTTCACTATATGCTGTGCAGACACAATAAGACCTAACTTAAAAATATCATCATTTTCCCAGCAAATATCTTTCAAATAAAAATTTCTGAAGGTATTGTGGGATCTCTAATAACATGAGCTCAAGACCTGCTCTAAGAAGATACCTCCTTTGAACGCAAGTGATGCAGCCATAGCTCTAACATCATGAGCTCTGACCTGAGTGACCTGTTGATCAGTCATATCCGAAGAGTGATAGCAAGTGTGAATGGTGTGTTTGATCCACTGGGAAATGGTTATTCTTGAGATATCCTTGGAATAACCTTCCCTAAGTGATACAAAGAGAAGGGCCTTGCCCTTTCTCATGGATTTGGTCTTGTCTAAGTAGACTTTGAGGGCCCTAACTGGACAAAGTGACTTGTCCTCCACCAGTGAACTGTCCAACGTGGTAGTAAGAGCTGGTATAACTACTGGTTTAATGGAATCAGGGCCATCCGAAGCCAACTGGTTTTTGGCCAGGAATGCTGGAGAAGGAGAAACAGTGACCTCTGACCAATTTCTCCTTGAAGAGACAGAAGAGTGAGTCCAAGCATGTATCTCACTCCTTCTTTTACCTGAGGCTAAAGCCAGCAGGAAAACTGTCTTGTAGGTTAGCCACTTCAAAGGAGCCTCAGATAAAGGCTCAAAAGGAGGTTTTGTCAAACCTAAAAGGACCAGGGAGAGGTCCCATGTAGGTATGGACCTATTTGGTTTAGGTCTATCCCTGGTGAAGCTGGCAATAAGTCTATTTAGTTCTAGACTTTTTGAGATGAGTTCACCCTGAGAACCCAAAGCATCACCTATTGCTGTTCTATAACCAGTAATTGTAGCTGGTTTGAGGTTTTTGACTGTGAACAGGTAGTTTAAAAATTCTGCTACCTGGGGAACAGTTGTTGAGGTGATGTCCACCTTATTCTGTGAGCACCATTGCCCATAAATGGCCCACCTTGATTGGTAGACTTTTCTTGAGGATTCCCTCTGAGGTGTCTTAATTCTTTCTGCCACCTGAGATGAGAATCTTCCAGAATTGGATTCCTGGAATCCAGAAGCCACACATGTAGATTCAGGTACTCCACGTTGTTGTGGAACCTGTTGGAATGTGGCTGCTTCAGAAGTGTCTTCCAGTGAGGGAGCTGTAGGGGTACCCTGGTCGAGAGATCCACCAGATCCCAAAACCATGGCATCCCTGGCCACCCTGGGGCCAGTACTATCATCCTGCATGGGTATGTTATTATTATTATTTTTTTTTTTTTTTAATTACTTGTGGCAGGATGGCTACTGGACAGAAGACATAGCCGTCTAGGCCTTCCCAACAGATATTCAATGCATCTATTTTCCAAGCCTTTTTGTCTGGAACAGGAGATACATAAATTGGAAGTTTGTAATTTAGATGAGTTGCAAACAGGACTACCAATGGTGTGTGCCAAACTTTGCAAATTTGGTTGAATATCTGTTGGTGAAGGGACCACTCTGTTTGTATGACCTTGTCCCTTCTTGATAGGGAGTCTGCTATCACATTTTAGGGATCCAGGTACATGTCTTGCTCTTATCTGGATCCTTCTGGAATTTGTGAATGCCAGAATTCTCCAGATAAGAGCACACATTTCTATGGAATGGGTGCCTCCTTCTTTGTTCAGATAAGATACTACTGTACTGTTGTCTGAACAGATGAGCACGCTTTGACCTTGCAAGTGCTCCTGAAACCCCTTTAGGGCCAGAAGAACAGCTTTTAGCTGCAATACGTTGATGTGAAGCTGAGCCTCCTTGTTTGACCAGAGGCCACTGAGGACTATTTCGTTCAAGTGAGCTCCCCAGCCTTTTTGGGAGACATCTGTGAACACCAAAGTGTTGTGAACATGAGGATGGATAGGAGCACCTGCCATAAGATTTTGTAGATCCTCCCACCATTTGAGATAATTCAGAAAATTCCCTGTTACTGGGATCCTTTTGTCCAGTGACTGGGGAAACTTCCAGTGTGACCTTAGGTACTACTGAAAAGGTCTCATGTGTAACCTTCCCAGAGGTACTGTTTGTTTTTTTTTTGTTTTTTTTGTTTTTTTTTTGTTTTTTTAAGGGAGCTAATGTCCCTATGAGGGACATGAGCTTTCTTGGAGTCAAGACTAATGACTTTCTGATGGAAACAGTCTGAACTTTTAACCGATCGAGTTTCTTTTGGGTTGGAAAAAGCAGACCCTTCTGAAGATCGAAGTGATAACCCAGAAAATCTAGATTTTGTGTGGGAACCAACTCCGCTTTTTGGAAATTGATGAACCAGCGTAGTTCTTGGACCAATTTCACTAAATTTTCCTAAACTTTGAGACATTGATCCTTTGTTGGTGACCGAAGAAGCCAGTCGTCCAGATATTGATGGATTCTGAGGTTCCTGGCTTGAGCTATGAGTTTTACCTCTTCACAATGCAAGTAAACTCTAGGGAGCTGTTGCGACACCAAAAGGGAGAGCCTGAAATTGGAAAAACCCCTCTTTTTGTTTGAAATCTCAGATATTTTTGAGATTGTGGGTGAATTGGAACATGAAAATAAGAGGCTGTGAGGTCTATCGAGGTGACCCACTCCCCCTCTTTGAATCGACTTCCTGATAGATTCGGCTGTTTCCACTTTGAAAGTTGGTACATGTAAAAGGTTGTTTAACATACTTCAATCTATTACTGGTCACCACCGTTTCATGGGTTTGGGTACCAGAAATAGTCTGCTGTAAAATGCCAGTTATCACCTTTTTATAAGCATGGCCTGAACTGCTTCGCGGAGGGCGCCATGTTTGTTTTTGTTCTGAAAATTCCCTCAAAATGAGCGGAATTTTCGAGAACTGGGAAGAATAATGAAATCCAGACGATAACCATGTTGTAGTAAACCTACTAATTTGGACTGAGGTCGGTATTTTGACTATACCTGGCAAAAATCCCGTAATCTTGTCCATTCATTTCCTCTTTCTTCGCTGCCATTTTGTGATGCGCACGCAGCAGGTGTTCGCGCGCAGAAGGTATTTGGCTGTGTTCGTTTGTCACGAAAAGACTTGATACCTTCGTGAGCAGTTTTTGAGTGAGATGACCTCCCGGAATCATAATTCCTGGCATTATCTCAGGTTCGAACTATAAACTTCAGCAAGCTGTCCCTGGCTATGAACATGTTGCCAGCAAGGGCATATTTTACTTAAGTCAGTGTACAAAGCCATCTCCAGAGATCAAGTAACAGATGTCTGGAGTTGTGAGCACTTGTCATTTGTCAATGAGATCTGCTGACAACTGCATAGTTTTCAGATCTCCTGAAGTCCCAATTTATTTGCTAGTTCCTGAATCCTGATATTCAACTCCTCAATGGGCATCTTAAACCACCTAACATGGCCTAAAATCTGCACATTCTCTCTACAGACTGACTCCTGTATAATGTGCTTTTTGATGAGACAGAGATAGAAGAGGAGACTTCAAAGGAGTCTCTTGGGAGAAGTTTGTAAGATCATATCTGGCCTCTCAAAGGCAAGAAACTGACCATGAGAACAAGGATTATGAACCAGATTTGTCCTACAATGTTGTTCCTGAAGCTTCCTAAATCTGTGAAACCATGTGCTAAACAGGAGATAAAGCTAAATTCTGGTTCCTAAGAACCACAACCAGGAGCCACAAGACACTCAACTTGTGGAACTTCTAGATACAGCAGCCCTCTAATGGCATTCCACATCTCCACATGGGAAGGGTGCAATTGTAACTGATATGAGTCTGCCTCACCCTGAGGAGACCTAAAGCGATGGTGTTTCCTGGAAGGTAAGTTTGAATCATCTAAAAGTTCACCTTCTGATAAATCAGGTCTTGTCTGAGAGACAGGGGCACACATACCCTGCTCCTGTGAAAAGATGAATGTCTGAGAAAAGAGGGAGACCTACAGTGTTTCCTGGAAGGAAAGTTTGAATCATCCAAAAAGTTCACCTTCTGATGACTCAGGTCTTGTCTGAGAGACAGGGGCACACATACCCTGCTCCTGTGAAAAGATGAATCTCTGAGAAAAGAGGGAGACCTACAGTGTTTCCTGGAAGGAAAGTTTGAATCATCGAAAAAGTTCACCTTCTGATGACTCAGGTCTTGTCTGAGAGACAGGGGCACACATACCCTGCTCCTGAAGAAGAATCTCTGAGAAAGAAGGGAGGTTTGAACTTGGCTTCAACTCCTCAAACTGGGAAATCAGAAACGGCACCTCACTGCTCATGGTGTTAATAAATTCCTGAAGAGAGGAATTCTCTTGTGAAAAATTCTTACCAGAACATTAATCCTTTCCTTGCTCATCATCTCTGCCTTTAATGCAAGCTTGGTGAATATTCCAAGGTAGCATAACAGAAGAATAAACTGCGCCTATTGTAAATATACTTTGAAGCGCCAAAAAGAACGCGTGTGCACTTGACGGCGGTCAAAAAAAGAATGGCAACTTACAGAGAATATATAACCTCCAGCAGGTGCCCGCTGGGGTTTACGTGTGTACTTTCAGTAGAAAAAAAATGGCGAGACACATTGTCTGTGTCCTTGACCGAACGGTAGGTCACGTAAGCATTTGTTGGGATTATGTAAGTACGTTTTTATGCAATAAAAAGGCAATATAACCATTGCATGCAGACAAATATATTAACAGGAACCTGAGTGTGAGGAATATGTTAGGACACATAAGCAATATAACCATTGCATGCAGACAAATTTGAAAAATTTAATAGGAATTTAAATTTTTATTAGAAATACTTACCATTTCCTAACAGTAGCTATTTGTTGGAGCCATCCAACCCAATGGCCAACGCAGAGATGCGATTTTAAGGTTTACTAACAACCTTAACCAAGCCACTGGGTTACAGTAGTCCGTCCTCCCGCCAAAGAGGTCACATGACTACATTGTTTACCTCATTATTTTTGTTGCAAGTAAAAGAATGACTTGCGGGGAGGCGGGAGGGAAATTTGAGTGTTAGGAAATGGTAAGTATTTCTAATAAAAATTTAAATTACTATTAAATTTTTCAATTTTATAGCGAAATACCCTTACCATTTCCTAACAGTAGCTGAATTCAGCCTTGCAGGACGGTGGGAATTACTTTTAGCAACTACCATCACCAGCCCTACTACCACAACAAGAAAACACTGTGAGAAACTGTAATATAAACAATGCGAGTCTTACATGTAAATAACAACACATAAACTGGAAAATTTAATAGTAAATTAAATTTTTATAAGTTAATACCTTACCTAGTGGACAGATGCATTTGTCCGGCGCCTTGCCGGTCACGCCAAACGTTAGAAAAAAACGTCCTGAGCTGGGCTCTGGCCGGGACCGGTAGTGTCCTGTTCATCCGCCAGGTGGCTGTATAGCCAACCTGCTGGTATACTGCGCATGCTCGCGCATGCGCTCTTCCTCTTTTTGTTGTCTACCTATGAATTTCCCCTTATACTAGAATAGCGGGGCAGGTAGGGTGGGAATCCCCTTGTCCACTAGGTAAGGTATTAACTTATAAAAATTTAATTTACTATTAAATTTTCCATTTTATTGCGTTAATACATCTTACCTAGTGGACAGATGCAGAATAACTACCCAGTGGAAGGAGGGTAGCAGAAGAAGGGGAATTCCTGAGAACTCTAGATACTAAGGGGTGATTCCAGCCATGGTTAAATAAACCAGTCCTTAGGAAAAAACACCCCCCCCCCCCCCTTTTTTGGAAATTTCCTTGTACCAACTCAACCGAGGGTACAGAGGGAAGGAGAGAGAGAGTTCATCACGTAGTGAGGAAGACGAACAGGAACTGAAAAACCTAATAATTCCCTGGAACCACTTAGGCTCGTGATAATCCAGGGGAAAACTTATTTATGAAATTATGTACACTATACACAATAATTCCCAAAGAGGGACTTTATTTGTCCGCCTGGACCTGTTGGGCAGCCACAATGGGCCCCAGATGGTACAGGTCCGAGTCGGCCCAAGCTAGGTCCTTCAGATAGAACTGAGTAAAGGTATTGTGGGCTTTCCAATGACAGGCCGAGAGAATTTGTTCCAAGGACACGCCTCCCTGAAAAGCCTTGGAAGCCGCAAAAGCCCTGACATCATGTGCCTTGACTTGAAGCAACTTGTGGGAATCCTCATCGGATACTTGGTAGCACAAGAGCACTGTTTGTTTAATCCAAGAGGAGATAGTAGCCGGAACAATATCTTTCTCAAAGCTCTTCCGGAAGGACACAAAAACCAGATCCTTCCCTTTGCGGAGATCCTTGGTTCTGTCTAGATAGTAACGTAGGGCCCTGACTGGGCACAAGGACCTATCCTCCTTAAGCTCTTTGTCCAAGGAGGGTGCCAAGGCCGGGATCACTACTGGAGCCACAGATGCCGGGCCTTCTTTGGCCAACTGATTCTTGGAAAGAAACATGGGAGACGGATAGAAAGACACCTGACTCCAGTTCTCTTGGTGCCGTATATTCTTGAATAGCCAAGCATGAATTTCACTTCTACGCTTGCCTGAACCTAGAGCGAGAAGAAAAACTGTCTTAAAGGTCAGATGCTTAAGGGAAGCCTTCCTCATTGGTTCAAAAGGAGGTTTAGTCAACTGGTGAAGGACAAGGGAAAGATTCCAAGAAGGCAGCCCTCGTCTGCCCTTGGGCTTATCCCTATGAAAACTGTCCAATAAACGGGTTAAGTTTTCATCTTTGCTGATGTTCACCTCCTGATTTCCCACCATGTCCGCAATAGCAGTTCTGTAACCGTCAATGGTGCTAGGCTGGAGTTTCCTTTCTTTGAATAGATAGAGCAGGAAATCAGCGATCTGGTTCACAGAGGGCGACCGGAAGTCCACCTTATGTGCGTCACACCATTTGATAAAAATGGCCCACTTTGACTTATAAACGGCTCTGGTTGAACTTCTCTGAGGAGCCTCAATTCTTGCTGCCACTTCATCAGTGAACCCTTGTTCTTGAATGCAGGAGGCTCTAGGAGCCACGCATGTAGATTTAAGTTGGCTAGGTTCTTGTGAAGAAGGCCATTGAGAGGCTGAGTCACGAGATCCTTGCGAAGGGGGAGCTGGAAAGGAATTTGCACGGACAGATTGACCAGATCCCAAAACCAAGGCATGTTGGGCCAACCTGGGGCAATTAGGACCATCCTTAAGCATCCCTGATCCATTACCTTCGACGTCACCTGATTGAGCAGTGAGACCGGAGGAAAGGCGTAAACATCCAGATTCCCCCATGGTATGCTGAGGGCGTCCACAGCCCAGGCTGCCGGATCCGGCACCGGTGACACAAACTGGGGAAGTTTGTGGTTGAACCGGGTTGCAAAGAGGTCCACCTGTGGGAGGTCCCAGTTGGAGAACAAGCGATTGAACACTGGTAGGGACAGGGACCATTCTGTCTGGATCACCTGACTGTGCCTGGATAGTTTGTCCGCTATCACATTCAGGCGACCCGGAATGTGCCTTGCCCTCAGGATTATTCCTCTGGGATGGCACCAAGCCAGAAGTCTCCACAGGAGGGCACAGAGAGAGCCTGATCTCATACCTCCTTGCTTGTTGATGTAGGCAACCACAGTTGTGTTGTCTGTGGCTATGAGAACAACCTGATCCCTGCAGAGATGCTCGAAACTCTTGAGGGCCAGAAAGACTGCTTTCAGCTCTAGAAAGTTTATATGGAGGTGACTTTCTGGTTCTGACCAAACGCCTTGCGCTACAGCCTCTCCTAAGTGAGCGCCCCAACCTTCGTTTGAGGCGTCTGTAAAAACTTGTAGAGCGTGACGTAGGGCATGTAGGGGTTGCCCTCGCAGTACATTCTTTTCGTCCAACCACCAATCCAGATGGGGGTGCAGGGACGGGGGAACCGGAATCACTTTTTCCAGGACCTCCGGTACATGCCAATGCTGTTTGAGATGCCACTGAATTGGTCTCATGCGGAGGCGACCCAGCCAGACTTGCTTCTCTGTGGCTGTCAAGAGACCTATGAGGGACATAAACTGCCTGACCGTGCAGGAGTCCCTGTTCTTTACAAAGAGAAGTTTCGCCTTTAATGTCTCCCAGCGCTCTGACGTGGGTAGAACCCGTCCCGTCAGGAGATCGAACCGGTAGCCTACGAAATTGAACACTTGCTGGGGTACCAGTTCTGACTTCTCCAAGTTGACCACCCAACCTAATTCGCGGCAGAGGGCCAAGAGGGTCTGGGTATTTCGTTGGCAGGTTTCCGGGCATGGGGCTCTGAGCAACCAGTCGTCTAGGTACTGGTGGATTCTTATACCCTTTGTTTGGGCCAACAATTTCACCTCCTTTACCACCTTGGTAAATTCCAACGGAGCCGTGGCTAGTCCGAATGGAAGGGCTGTGAACTGATATGCCTTGCTGTTCAAAAAGAACCTGAGGTATTTTCTGGATCTGGGATGGATGGGGATATGAAAGTAAGCGTCGCTGAAATCCAGTGACGTGACCCATTCCCCTTTTTGTAAGGAGACCCTTATGGTTTCCGGTGTTTCCATCTTGAAAGTGTTTGTTTGGAGATAAAGGTTTAACTGGCTGAGGTCCAAAATGGGTCTCCACTTTTTGTTGGGTTTTGGGACCAAGAACAACCGGTTGTAAAAGGACAGGGAGGTCCGTACAACCACCTTTTCGACTACCAACTTTTTTCTTAGTGCAACCAAGGCCTCTGACAGAGCCCGGCTTCTTACCGGATTTGCATAACCACTTGTGATGAGAGGAAACCGTGTCAAAGGGGGCCTCATTTTGAACGGTAGGGTATAACCCTCCTTCAAAATGGAGACTACCCTGGGATTTGCCCCTAGTTCTTGCCACTTTGGCCAAAAGGTCTGTAGTCTCCCCCCTACACCCAACTCTTTGACAACATTGGGGACATTTGGAACAGGTTTGGCAGAAAGACAATGATTTACAAAAGAAGCACCTTTGACAAGTTTTATTTCTGTCTTTTTCACCACGGGTCTTATACCTTTCTTTTGCGGAAGCCCTTTTGAAATTGCATACTGAGCATGAGTTGCAACATGACAAGATACAAGAGGATTTGAAGGTTTTGGAACAGTGTTTAAAGAAGGAACTTTGACTATTGTCTGAACATTTAAACTGTCCTGAACCACAGGTTGTACAGTCTGCTTTACTAACTTTGACGTTTTCCCCACATTTACTGATTTCTGAATGGGAGGAAACATGCTGTAATTGTCATTTAAAACCTTTATATCCCTTGGAACGAGAGAAACGAGGGTTAGAACCCCTTCCTCTGCCACGTCCTCTATTCCTAGGCCTACTAAATTGCCTCCATGGTTGTTGTTCTTGTTCCGTACCGGTAGACCTTTGATCCCTTCTGTCATAAGGCCGGTATCTGTTGGCTGTCCTCCAACCGGACTGCTGTGAAGCACCCGGACCGGGTCTCAGAGCAGAACCGGAAGCCTCATGCTTGATGATATCCTGTTCAGCAGTGGCAATGACTGCGTCGGGAAAGAGGCCATAGCCAAACATTGGAGCATTTCTAAGATGTAACCATGTATCTTGCTTGACACCAGGCTTCATATGTTCTAGATAAGCATCACGTCGGATCAAGATAAGATTAGCAAGATGCACAAACACACTGTCCGCGAGATGTTGCAAAGCCGTGCCCATGGCAACAGAGACACTTTGGTGAAAGGCCATAAGATCCTTGAGGTCGTTCAGGGCACCAGACACTTCCTTAGGGGCTTTGCCCTTGTTGATGCGGGAACATAACATGGCAACATTACTAGACATTTTATCTTGCAACTCACTAGCGCACCGGTTGAACCCTGCAGCATTGTTAACGATATATGAGTTCTCCCTAGCGCACTTCTCCCACCTTCTGAGGTATTCCTGTGAAATGGGCCTAGAAGGAGGGCCTGCAGCTGGATAGGCCGAAGCCTTAGTAAGCCTTGGAAACTGAGAATTGAGTTTCGCTTCTGTATTATGCCAACTGAAGAGTTTTCTACCCGGTCTGTGGGGGCCATCTTGTTTAATGGTATACATCTGATACCATCTTGCCTGTGACTTGGGGATCTTCACAAACTGGTCTTTTTTCAGTCCGGCCGAGTCTTGGGCCCTTGAAGGGTAGCCTTCTGCCACAACTGTATTGAGTCGCTCCAACTTCTGGCAGAGCCAGTCATCCGGCGGCATTTCAACTGAAATACGGGCAGGCCTTTTAGGATTCTTACCCTTCCAAGGGTTATTGGATTTATCCGGCTCATTCAAGTCACTTTCAAAGTCCGGTATGTGAGTCCACCCCATGAAGGAACGAACCGACCTTACAGTTTCTCTGTAGTTCATCTCTTCGGTTTGCTCAGGGTGTTCCAGAGTATCAGAGGAAATCTCACCCTCGTCAGAGTCAGAGTGCACAGACGACACATCAGAACCGGCCAAAGGGTCATCAAAATCAATGTCGTCCGGTTCCGGTGGAAGATTGAATGTACCGGGGAAAGCAGAAGCTGAAGATGAAGTTGTAGGCTTAGCCAAAAACAGGTCACCAGCAGAACCGGCTTGGTCATCTTCCGGTGTAAGGGTGACTGAAGATGCCGGAGGGGCTTTCTTCTGTACTGTAGCCTGCGTTACACTCTCCGGACCGGAGGTGCCCAAAGCAGGGACCGGCTTATCCAAGGGAACCGGTTTATCAGCTATCTTGACTGACTTCTTATGTTTTTTGTCTTTAGTTTTCTTAGGTTTATCCTCCCCAGATTTAACAACGGCCTCCTGCACTGCCGGGGACTCCACCGGACCGGTGGGCCGGGCAGCCGGGGCAATAAAGGGGGATTCAGAAGGCAGAGCTTTTGAACTTGAAGGGTTCACCGCCATCTTGGGGGTGGAGAAAACATTGCCTCTACTCAACAAGGCTTCTACACGTGCAAATTGCTCTGCCCATTTATCATTCATCAGAGAAAACTGTTCTGCTGTAACAAAAGTGGCAGGATGAGATGTACTCTGAGGAGGGGCAGTAAAAGTTGGCTCCGCAGAAGAATCCACGGAAGCAATGACTTCAACTTCTTTAGGGGAAACTAAAATACCTGCTTTACGGTCTTTCCTGATTCTGTAAGAAGGGGTAGAAATCAACTCCTTTTGTTCATCAGAGAAGGAATCGCACACACTACACTGTTTGTCTTTAACACAAGGGTCATCCCCAATGCCTTTATCGCGACAACGCGCGCATTTCTTGTGCAAATCAAAGGCGGCCATAACGTGGCCACAAGACCCCCGCCTTTGTCCTTTCTTTTCCCCTGGTGAATCCATGATATATATAGCACAAAACTACTAACACACTTTAAACAAATATCCAATCTAACACTAGTAAAATTAAAAAAGGTTTCTCTTAAACTTCAAGCGTTAACAAAATGGACGCGCCAAACAAAAAGAGGAAGAGCGCATGCGCGAGCATGCGCAGTATACCAGCAGGTTGGCTATACAGCCACCTGGCGGATGAACAGGACACTACCGGTCCCGGCCAGAGCCCAGCTCAGGACGTTTTTTTCTAACGTTTGGCGTGACCGGCAAGGCGCCGGACAAATGCATCTGTCCACTAGGTAAGATGTATTAACGCAATAAAATCCAACATTTAACAGTGCCTTTAACATGATTATAACATATAAACGTTAAAACTGCCAGCACCCACATTCAACATACCTTCAAATAAAAGGTAGAATGTAGATCTCACAATGTTCCAATCCATCTAATGCAATAGTAGAAAGTTGTATCAACACAAACTTGAAACTCAACATAAACTTCAAAGCAACTACGGGTCAAACCCCACTTGGCACCACTATCAGCTGACGCATCATACGCTCCAAGCGAGGCTCAAGCCAACAAAACTGTACAATATATACAGGTGCTACAGCCATCTATCCTGTAAACACATAAAATATATAATGTATAGCCACTCAATACAAAAAACAGACATCAATACAGCATGAAAAACATAGATATAACAGACAAACTCATTACCTAGCTATAAATCTATCACATGCTGAGCAGATACTATAGGGCCCAATTTCAAAATCTGGCCATTATGCCAACATAGGTCCTTCAGATAGAAATTGGTGAATGTATTGTGAGACTTCCAAAAGCAAGCCTGAAGGATCTCATTCAAAGAAATTCCTCCTTTAAATGCCAAAGATGCAGCCATTGAGCGGACATCATGAGCTTTCACCTGAAACAGCTGTTGAGACTCAGAGTCCGAACTCTCATAAGCCAAAAGAATAGTCTGTTTTAACCAAGATGAGATAGTTGCCCTGGAAATATCTCTTGTAAAGCCCTCTTTTATAGCTACAAACAAAAGATTCTTATTCTTCCTCAAATCTTTTGTCCTGTCTAAATAGAATTTCAAAGCCCTCACAGGACAAAGAGATCTATCTTGAGTCAAACTTTTGTCTAACTGAGGTTTCAATGCTGGAATGACCACTGGTTTAATCTGAAGCCAACTGGTTCTTTGCCAAAAAGGCATTTGATGGGGCCAAAGTGACTTGAGACCAATTCTCCTTATAACTGAGAGATGAATGAGTCCAAGCATGAACTTCACTTCTCCTTTTGCCAGAAGCCAAAGTCAAAAGAAAAACTGTCTTAAAGGTTAATAACTTCAAAGAAGCTTTCCCCAAGGGTTCAAAAGGTTGTTTGGTCAATGCATGGAGTACCAATGCCAAATCCCAAGAAGGTACAGACCTATTTGCTACTGGTTTGTCTCTGTAAAAGCTTGCTAACAGTCTATTTAGCTCAAGACTTTTAGAGATCTGCTCACCCTTCACACCCAAACCATCTGCAATAGCTGTTCTATAACCAGCAATGGTAGATGGCTTGAGATTTCTTTCCTTAAACAAACAGTTAAGAAAATCTGCTACATCTGGAATAGTGGGATTGGAGACGTCCACCTGGCTCTCCTCACACCACTTCCCAAAAATGGACCACCTTGATTCATAGATTCTCCTTGAGGAGTGTCTCTGAGGCTCCTTAATTCGCTTCGCCACCTCCTCTGAGAATCTTTCTGAATATTCATGACTGACTCCAGATGCCAAGCATGAAGATTCAGGTAAGTCAGATTGTTGTGAAGTCTGTTGCTGAAAGGCTGAGTCAACAGATCCACCCACAGGGGAAGTCTCAGAGGAAGCCTTGTGGACAGATCCACCAGATCCCAAAACCAAGACATCCCTGGTGCAATCATGATGATTTTGCACCTGTAGGTGGTCATCTTTTGAATCACCTGAGGAATGAGAGCCACTGGACAAAACACATAGGCGTCCAGACCCTCCCAAGAGATGTTCAATGCATCTGTTTCCCAAGCCCGACCGTCGGGGACAGGAGACACATACATTGGTAGCTTGTGATTCAACTTTGTTGCAAACAAATCTACCATTGGTTGATGCCAGCAATGGCAAATTTGATTGAACACTCGATGATTCAAAGCCCATTCGGTCTGAATCACCTTGTCTTTCCTTGACAGAGAATCTGCCAAGACATTGAGATTCCCTGGAATGTGTTTTGCCCGAATCTGGATCCCCCTGGCATTTGTCCAAGCCATGATTCTCCAGATTAGTGCACACATTTCTTGAGAATGGGTGCCTCCCTGTTTGTTCAGATAGGCAACCACTGAAGAGTTGTCTGTGGAAATCAGCAGATTTTGATTCAGAAGCTGATTTTCGAATGATTTTAAAGCTAGAAATACTGCTTTTAGCTCTAGAATGTTTATGTGAAGTCCTGACTCCACCTGATTCCACAGACCACTGGCTGTGTGATGCTCTAAATGAGCCCCCCAGCCTTTTAGGGAAGCATCTGTGAATAGAAGGAGATTGCACTCCTTCTGATGAAGTGGGGAACCCCTCCTCAAGTTCGAAAGATTGGTCCACCACTGAAGATGCTGTTTGAGAACCTGGGACACAGGTACTGGGATATCCAGAGACTGAGGATACCTCCAGTGTGTCTTCAGATACCATTGGAGTGGCCTCATATGCAGACGACCCAATGGTATTGTCTTCTCCATTGAAGCCATGCTTCCAATTAGTGACATGAGCTTCCTTGGAGATGTTTGAGGAGATTCCAACATGGAAACTGTTTTTTCCAGAAGACGATCGATTTTTGATTGAGTTGGAAAGACTAGACCTACCCTGAGGTCGAATTTGTAACCCAAAAATTCGATTTCTTGAGTTGGAATTAAATCTGATTTTTCGAAATTTATGATCCAACCCAAGCTCTGCACAAGCTGAATCAACCTGTGGGTATTCTCTTGACATTGTTGTTTTGTTTTTGCTCTCATTAGCCAATCGTCTATATACTGATGAATCCTGATGCCTTCTGCAAGAGCCATCAGTTTCACCTCTTTTGCTACCATGGTGAATTCGAGTGGAGCCGTAGCGATTCCGAAGGGCAAGGCAGTGAACTGGTAGGATCTGTCGCCTACATTGAAGCGAAGATACTTTTGGAACCGTGGGTGTATTGGTATGTGGAAGTACGCATCTGTAAGGTCGAGTGAAGTTACCCACTCGCCTTCTTGAAGCGAATCTCGAATATTTTCGGCAGTTTCCATCTTGAAAGTTGGAATATGCAAATATTGATTTACCACACTCAGATCTATTACTGGTCGCCATCTCTTTCCTGGTTTGGGAACAAGAAACAAGCGACTGTGAAATCCTAGGGAAGTGCCCTCTTTGGCGGGAGGACGGACTACTGTAACCCAATGGCTTGGTTAAGGTTGTTAGTAAACCTTAAAATCGCATCTCTGCGTTGGCCATTGGGTTGGATGGCTCCAACAAATAGCTACTGTTAGGAAATGGTAAGGGTATTTCGCTATAAAAATACAATCTTGTCTACACATCTAAGTGTGAGGAATATGTTAGGACACACAAGCAATATAACCATTGCATGCAGACAAATATACAATCTTGTCTACACATCTAAGTGTGAGGAATATGTTAGGACACATAAGCAATATAACCATTGCATGCAGACAAATATACAATCTTGTCTACACATCTAAGTGTGAGGAATATGTTAGGACACACAAGCAATATAACCATTGCATGCAGACAAATATACAATCTTGACTACACATCTAAGTGTGAGGAATATGTTAGGACAGATGCTGAAAGCATAACAACAGACATACTGAAGCACAGTGAAAAGGTTACACCTGGATGAATGTACTACATTTTCCCAACAAACTGACCAGTAGAAGACTGAATTTTGAAAAGATCCCCAAGCGAATGTACTGACTCAGAACAGTATTCTGTACCTGAGTGATGAGACAAGGACCCCAAGTGAATGTACTGACTCAGAACAGTATTCTGTACCTGAGTGTGAGTGATGAGACAAGGACCCCATGTGAATGGACTGACTCAGAACAGTATTCTGTACCTGAGTGTGAGTGATGAGACAAGGACCCCATGTGAATGGACTGACTCGGAACAGTATTCTGTACCTGAGTGATGAGACAAGGACCCCATGTGAATGGACTGACTCAGAACAGTATTCTGTACCTGAGTGTGAGTGATGAGACAAGGACCCCAAGTGAATGTACTGACTCAGAACAGTATTCTGTACCTGAGTGTGAGTGATGAGACAAGGACCCCATGTGAATGGACTGACTCAGAACAGTATTCTGTACCTGAGTGTGAGTGATGAGACAAGGACCCCATGTGAATGGACTGACTCAGACAAATAGTTGGATACAGACACTGGATTGCTGTACACTGGATAACATTCACATCTTGGAGCAACATCTTGGGGAAACAGATTTCACAGCTGGATACAGTTCAGTTGCTGGAACTTTGTGGTTGAGGTCACCTTACTGTAGGGCACACCTTTAAGATCAGTTATATCCATAAGACAAATTGAACTAAATACATCAACTTATATTTGGAAAGCTGCTAACAACAAAAGTTGTTATTATTGGGAGATTAAGGTCCCTGAGACACTCCTAAGAGAGAATTTAAGTACGGCTAGCAAATATGAATTAGATCTGATAAACTATTTTTGAGATACCGCGAAGAAAGGGAAAATCTTAAAGACAATATATTTATATTATTAGCCAAAGGTTAAGGTAAACTGCTATGATCAGTTACATTCACACATTAAACTTGAATTAAGCTGTCAAAACGTGTTTGAAATATTAAGCAGAAACAATCCAGAAAGGCGACAAAACAAGCCCTGATCAACCGTTATTAATGCTAGGCAATAGGAGAGGTTTAATGTAACCACTTTTGTTCCATCTTTTTGTCTTTCTCTCTGTACACTGTCTTGCCATTGTAACTCAAATACTATAACATCAGTTATGTTCAAATATGTTGGGCAGATACTTCATGGATAATACATAGAATTGAGTGAGAATTAAAGTCGGGAGATAGGTTTGTTTTATTTTCAATTGGGCATATACAGAAAATCTTTTTTTTTGTCACCTACGTAAATCAACATCATGTCAGGATTTGTTCTTTTCAAATTTTTGTCAAATAAGAATTGAAGGCTCTTGTGACAGGCAATGTGAAGTATATTCTAATTATGTGACAGGCAATGTGAAGTATATTCTAATTATGTGACAGGCAATGTGAAGTACATTCTAATTATGTGACAGGCAATGTGAAGTATATTCTAATTATGTGACAGGCAATGTGAAGTACATTCTAATTATGTGACAGGCAATGTGAAGTATATTCTAATTATGTGACAGGCAATGTGAAGTATATTCTAATTATGTGACAGGCAATGTGAAGTATATTCTAATTATGTGACAGGCAATGTGAAGTACATTCTAATTATGTCACTATTCATTACTTCTTTCAGGTGATATTTGTCAAAGGTATGTAGCACCAATTCATGGGGATTTTTCATTAATATTTCAGAAACTATGTGTCTAAGATCAAGATTTTCATGTTCACTGGTTCCACTGTACCCTTTATAGCTTTCATATCTGACTTTACATACTGGTTGTGAAAAGCCTATAAAAAGTGGAGACGAACCTTATCACGGTGATAATATTATTTTACTTTAAACTATTTGTAAATTTTGAATATGAATTGTGTTAAAGTATTGCTATTCACCTTCTCCCACACAGCTACAAATATTTAAACGTAATATTTAATTGACAACAGATGAGTAACAATCAAAGACTTTATAAACTCATATGTCAGGTCACACCGAGTCGAGTGTTTTACTCTCTCCAATTGTATCTTGTTATAACTGGCAACACAATAATTTCCACTTGTGGATAAAATGGTTTAAACTTACTAACTTTTACTGAAATCAATGCCATGACATCTAACATAAGACAGTCCAATGGTTACTATGGCAATTTGGCAACATTTGTCAGATATTGCCAAAAAGCTAATCAGCTGCAATCCATGCAGGTGTTTAAAATGTAAACCATCCATAAAGTACAAGTCTCAGAAAGAGAAACAAGTATTGTCATGGCAACAGATTTTGCCAAAACCTAATCAGTGCAGGAGTTTGGAATGTAAAGATTGTTTACTTAGAATTATCCAAAATGCTTCCAATCATGGCAATTAATGACCACTTGAAACTGCTGATTCACACATTGTTCGGTTAGAAACTTAAAATCACATACTAACATGTGATAAAGTTTTGTATATTATATTTATTTTTTGACAGAACATCCCGAGGGTTTTTACATTAGGACTTCTACAACCACCCAACCCTATACAGGGCATGCCTGATGTTGTACCCAGATTGTAACTATATCACTGTACATTGACCCTGTACATTGTACTTAACTACCAGTACACCAAGGTTAGAGCTCTCTCTTGGTACACCTCACAGTACCCACCTCTTCATCATGACCAAAAGCCAGGTAGAAGGAGCGTTTGGGTTGGAAGCCTCTTTTCAGGAGGAACTCCACTGCCTCGAGAATGCCCTGTAACAAGTATGGTGAAAACAATCTTATCATATAGATTGTAAAACAAGTAAACATGTGTGAACAGATTGAAGCTCAGGAGATGGAAGTGCTGGTGAAATACATCGTCTGTTCATAAAGTACACTCCAATGTACACCTTACTAAACAGGTTTTACAAAGTCTTACATAAATAATATACATTATAATGTCTTACTAATACATTAGGATAGTAATCATATGTTTATTCACAATAAAGCATAACTTTAATTTGAAGATTTTAATTTGGTCAAACGGTGGCAGAGTGGTAACACTCTCGCCTCCCACCTCTGAGGCCGGGGTTCGATCCCCGTGACGGCCTCAAGTGGGAAAGCTGGTAGTTGCTTGCCGTTGGTCGGCAGTTTACAGTACAGAACCCTAACGAACTATATGTACTGGTTTCCTCTGCCCTTCCAACTACCCGTCGTGATATGACCTGTACAGTGTTGAAAGCGACGTAAAACCCCAAATAAATAAAAAAATAAAAATAATTTGGTCAAAAATCACTTCAATTGTGCCTGATGTAATGTTATCTAATCATAGTTTTATGGCATTTCATCTCTGCCCTAATGGATCATTTGGAGCATAAAAGAAAATCAATTGCTACTGAACATGGGTTATTAAGTTATTAACCACATCTCACACATTTGCGTCATTGTTCTGAACACTCACAAATACAGTGTGCTTGTCATCGATAGTGCCTCGGCCATAGATAAATCCATCTCTCAGCCGTCCATCAAATGGAGGCTCCTCCCACTGGTCAGCATCAGGCACTGGCACGACATCCAGGTGACCCATCAGTAGGTACGGCATGAGATCTGGGTCTGAACCCCGGACAGAGTACAGCAAGGAGTAGTCAGCCACAACTTCATGTGTGATCAGTGGAGAGGAGTGGATTAACGGGTAGGCTTCACAAACATACACAGTTATATTAGTAAACAGAGACATAAACTACAGAAACCCCCATCACTTAGTGTGTGATGGGTGGATTAATACACAGACATAAACTCAGTAACCTCACAGGGACCAACCATAAGTTCAGGAAACACATAGATATACTACAGTAACCTCCATCACTTCATGTGTCATAAGTGGATTAAATGGTAGACTTCAGACACACATACCGGTGGCAGAGTGGTAACACTCTCGCCTCCCACCTCTGCGGCCAGGGTTCGATCCCCGTCACGGCCGTAAGTGGGAAAGCTGGTAGTTGCTTGCCGTTGGTTGGCAGTTTACAGTACAGAACCCTAGCGAACTATATGTACTGGTTTCCTCTGCCCTTCCAACTACCCGTCGTGATATGACCTGTACAGTGTTGAAAGCGACGTAAAACCCCAAATAAACAAATCAGACACACATACTTAGCCAAACAAGAAATGCAAGATAACACCTTAGGGTCTGCCTGGCAAGTGCTACAAAAGTATATCTCTTTTTTGAATAAGTATACAAAAAAATTACTTCAGTGACTACATAGTTGTACTACACTAATCACCATCACTTCATGTGTGATGAGTGGATTAAATGTTAGGCTTCAAAACATAGAAAAACCCATTACATCAGTGAAAACACAGATAAACGAGACTACTGCCAGTCTGCCACAATGGTTAGCTTCTGCCAGGTTATAACCATAAAGTAGTGTGACCTTGAAACAGGTGTCACTGAACTATAAAGAACTGTAACATTTACAGCAATTTACCATTCAAATAAGATGAGTCATTTTGTTTTTCAAAAATGATACAAACAAAAGATCAAGTGAGACACTTGGAAAAGATTTACAGCTAATAATTTATTTCCTAAAAGTATTTTTTCAAATTCTGAAGCCTGAGGAGCAATAATAAGGGATATATAAGACCTATTTAATATGATGCCCCCCCCCCCCCCCCTCCCCCCCCCCCCCCCCCACTTGACCTCACCGCAGGGGTTAAAGTTCAAATTTAACACTTGGAAAAGATTTGTAAACCAAGATTTCCTAAAAAATGGTTTCACATTTCCAGGCCCTAAGACCAGCAAATCAAATATGATGAAACCACTCGAGACTGAAGCAGGGATCAAAGGTCAAATCCAACACTTGGAAAGATATGCAGGCCATGATTTCTTACAAGTTGTTTTCACATTCCAAATCCCCAAGACCAATGATAGGGAGATATAGTTTCAGTGTTACCCATCATCTTTATGCCGATGACACCCAAATATACTTGGCACTTGATTCCAGGAACTTTGATTCCAGTATTGCTGAGCTCACAGTGTCTTGCTTGCGTTCAAACATGGATGGATGGTGTCAGATTGAAACTTAATCCAGAGAAGACAGAATTTATCATCATTGGCGACAGACAGGCCTGGGAGTCAATCATGCAAAAATTTCCCACCCAGTTTCTTGGAAACTCAATCTCCCCCACTAATGAAGTTAAGAATTTAGGTGTTACTTTTGATTCTGGGAACACCTTTGCCAGCCATATAACCAAAGTTTGTCGTGCCTGCTACTACCATCTCAAAGATCTCAGACGCATTCGTAAATTCCTCAGTGTGAAGACTGCAGCCCTGCTGGCCAACTCAATGATCAGTAGTCGAATTGACTACTGCAATTCCCTACTTTATGGTGTGGATAAATACAATGTGGCTAAACTCCAAAAGATTCAAAATGCCCTCTGCAGAATTGTTTTCAGACTTGATAAAACTAGCCATGTTACTCCCTATCTGCAAAAACTACACTGGCTCCCCATCTCATACCGTATCCTGTTGGTTTCGAAGCCACCTAAAGACCTACTTGTTTAGACTTGCATAACCCCCACCATAGTATTTCTCCCCTTGCGGCGCTAAATCAGGATTTTGACCCGGCATGTCCCTCGAATTTCCCTTATTTGCCTTAAGCGCATTAGAGGATTTTGCATCAATTTTGCGCTATATAAATCATTCTATTCTACTCATTCTATTCTATATAAGGCCATTTTAATATGATGACCCTCATTTAGTCTTAAATATCTGATATGGCAGCTGTCAGGGAATTTTCCCTCTGGGGTATTTTCCTTGTGGGAAAATTTCTTGAGTTCGAAATTAACTGCTCTGCAAGACAAATCTTGATGGGCTGACATCAGGTTGCATTTCTTTTGCAAGAAAAAAATTGTCACTAAATTGCATTTTGCTACTTGCAAGTTAAAGCTTTTAAATGCATATCTAACATAGCTTTGTAAAATTTGGGTTTGATAAAGACATGTTTCTTTGTTTCAGAATTGAAAATTTTAATTGCTTAAATGTAGCTTTTATAAGCTACAAGCTTACCATGTGGAACTGAATGCTAATTAGGGAGGTCACAGGCATCCGGCCAACGTCCAAGAAAAATGGACGCATAATACTGGCGAGATGCCTTGGAATCGAGGTGACCCCAGTATTGACGTAGCCATCCACTTCCTCTTTCAAGTTGGAAATTTGCCCATACCTTCTCAGCTGTTATTCAGCGGGGAGGCAGTGTGGGACTCTCTTCAGTTCCACATGGTAAGCTTGTAGCTTATAAAAGCTACATTTAAGTAATTAAAATTTTCTATTTTATTGCACTACAATAGCTTACCATGTGGAACTGAATGCTGAATCCAACTGCTCGGTGGAGGGATTACAGCTGAGACTGGAAGTATTTGTCAATTTTTCTTGGATTTTGAATTAATTAGATTAGAATGAATGTATTAGAATGACCAGTCTGAGTCCCGCTTACAGTGCCCCGGTTTCGGAAAACTGGGCCTGCAAGAAGCCAAAAACCAGAAGGTAATTGAAATGACAGTACCAATACTGTCCGGATGTTTGGATTTGGGAGGAAGGAGTGAAACCATGCTCACTAAAAATGGTATAAACAGCCCCACAGGCTACAGTACCAATGACGACAAGCCCTGGGTTTGGAAATCTCATATCTTGCCACCCACGAAAAGATGAAAACTAAAATGGGATTATGGGGTCACCTGGGGAAACAAATAATACATTATATATATTAAATACTGTCTTAATAAAATCAAAGCTAAAAGACCTTACCAAACATCCTGAGGAGGTAGGCGTTTACCTAGACCCTGGGATTTAGACTCCTGAAGACTTGATTGCAGCGGGTGTGCCCCCACCCCCCTTTTTCTTTCCGAGGATGACTAGACTGAGAGGAAGGATCTCGGACTTCTTAAGCTGCTGTTACTGTACCCAGATACATATTGTTGTTATCTGACCAAGCAAGGTCTTTTAGGTAAAAGTTGTAAATGTGTGTGAGCTTTCCAGTGACAGTTTTTCATGATTTTTTCCACCCTTATTTCGGCCCTGGAGGCCACAAAGGCCCTGTCATGTGTTTTAACTTGGACCCAGTCCAAGGACTGTTGATCTGCTTGTTGTAACAAGGTAAGATAGTTGTTTTAGTCAAAAAGAGAGAGAAGCGGGTCTAATGAAGGAAATACAAAGTAGGGACCAAGATCCCCTCAGGTCTTTGGTTCGATCCAGATGATACCTCTGGGCCCGTACTGGACACAAGGTCCTGTCTTCTTTGAATTGTTTATCTACAATGGTAGTCAAAGCAGGAATCGTCACTGGACACACACTTGAGAACCTTATCTTGCTAGTTGGTTTTTGGCTATGAAATCTGAAGATGGGAAAAAGGCTACCTTTTCCCATTGGCCTAGAGTAGATACTTTGTTTGCAACCCGGGCATGAATTTCGTTGCGGCGCTTGCCGGAGGCCAAAGCTAGCAAGAAAGAAGTTTTGAGGGTAAGACGTTTGAGGTTTGTGTCTTTCATAGGCTTAAAGGGTGCTTTGTGAGCTCATTAAGCACAACAGAAAAGGTCCCATTTTGAAGTTTCCTGGAACTTTTGGGACGATCCCTGTGAAAACTAAAGAGTAACCTGTAAAGGTCTGAGCTTTGGGAAATATGGAGCCCCGATGGGCCCAAGGTGTCAACAATGTATTACCTGACATTGATCGCCCTGCGAAGGAGAGCCATGGGAGGGTAAGCATAAGCAGTGAGACCCGACCAGTTCATGTTTAGAGCATCTATGTCCCAAGCATGTTGAGACTGGAGATACGTATAATGGAACTTTGTGATTCAGATAAGTGGCAAATAGATCTACAGAGGAGTGAACCACTTGATAGATCTGTTTGAACATATGTGGATGCATTGACCATTCTACTGATTGGACTGGATAGGTCGGACATCGCATTCAGGCATCCTGGAATGTGCCTGGGTCTTAAGGTAATCTGGTAATGATGGCACCAGGTCATGATATTCCACAGGAGAGCGCACATCTCCGCCGAGTGGGTTCCTCCTTGTTAGGTTATGCAGGCTACTACTGTTGAGTTGTCTGTGGCAACCAACACTGTTTGGTTTGGCACTGGACCTTGAACCTTTTCAGGGCCAGAGAAACCGTCTTCAACTCTATGACAAACATGTTTTGACTTCAAGCATAGGATCAAATCCTGAAGATTGAGCCATCTCTATGAGTGGGTTTTACAAGGGCTAAAACTAATTGGTATTCATAGCCCACGAATGGAAAAACACCCGAGTAGGTTTGAGTTCGGACTTCTGATATATTTCACTCTAAGGACTTTGTCAGGTACTTCCTTGAGCTTGGTGCATGGGGATGTGAAGGTAGGGGTCTGACAGGTCTATCGAAGACATCCAATCCTCTGGAATCAGGGAGGCCTGATGGATTCAGGTGTTTCCATTTGAACCTTTGTACAAGTAGAAAGGTGTTGAGCCTGCTTATGGCTGTCATTGGCCTCCACCCTTGGCGAGGCTTGGGGACTAGGAACAGGCAATTGTAAAACCGGAGAAATTTTGTATTTTCCACCCTTTCTATTGTGTTCTTGACAGAAGAGACAGGATAAGAGGCCAGAACTAGATCTTTGATGGGCCTTGGATCCTGTGTCAATCAGGGGAACTCTGGCTAAATGGATTGGTGATGAATGGTAGAACGTAACCATTGGTAAGTAAGTTTAACATATATTGTATGAGCATTTGTTTCCAGTCTCTTCTGAAAAAATGGAGGAGACCTAATACTGGTGGACTGAGGGAGGCTGCTTTTTTTGAGGGAGTCATTGGGAGGAGGGGTTTCCACACCCTCTTCCCGTTGTGTGAGGTCAAAAACGACCTCTGGAGCCTCTGATACTCGATTTCCCCCTACCTGGGGAAAACAATGGATACTACTTGGAATGGATTGACCCCCATGGGTGTTTCCTGTAGGAGCCTCTTGATTGTGGGGATTGACAAAGGGCTGGTTTGATAGGGCCTAAACCCTAAGTGTTTTTTCGGGGGCTTTGAGGAGGAACTCTTGTGCCTCTGTAACTGATTGTGAATGGAACAAAGGAGAGGAACAGAATGGGGAACTCCTAAGTTCTTAAGATCTAGTATCACCCCTGAATTCCCCATAGTGTCTCTAGTGTCCAAGTCTCTCTGGAGAAGAGTAGGCTAAGGCCTACTTGACAGGCTAAGGACTTCTGTTGGATAAGGATCCTCTTATTCAGGATATCTAGTCAGGTCTTGTAATCATTTCTGACTGCTTATATGCACCCTTAAATTGAGTTTGACCCGTCTGGCAGTAGCCTTGCTACTGTCTTAATAGATTCCCATCACCAGGTTGCATTCAGAAATGACCTAGTAAGGGGCAGCCAAAATGGGTACACAGGTTGTCTTGCCTGAAATTCAAACTCTTTTGACTACCAGGAGGGGGCGTTACCCATACAGGCCCCAGAGGGGATAGGGGAGATACAGATTTGAAATCTTTTAATTTGCCCTCAAGAAAAAAACAATCTTGTCCCAATAGTACTACTTAAGATTGGGACCAGGGGGTTTAATAGCAGCCTGCGAGTCCTCTAAATTAAACAAGCATCTTAAGTTGAGGACTGAGGGAAGAATAGCTGAAGGGCCCTTAGGCCTAAGCTCTTGTTGGAATGCTACATCATTCAGAGTTCAGACTGGAAGAGGACCTAGGCATGCTGTCCCTGGGGACAGAGTGATTCAAAAACTGCAAAAAAATTTAAAGCCCTCGGTATGTGCTGAGGGAAGTCAGACAAGTCTACTTCCCTATAAAATACAGGGACTGGTTTTGAAAAACCTTGTTGAGAAGAAGCCTTTTTGGGCTTTGAGGACTTTTGACTTGCACAAATAACATGGACTCCCCTATTGTGTCCGAACTTATTATCATCCAAGAGTCTTCAGTTGCAGCAGCAAAAGACTTGGACAGGTCCATGAGGGGTCGGGATCCGTGTGTTTGGATGTAGGGGCCTGAGCATGGGGAGAGGATCCGAGTGTTCAGACCCATGTGAAAAGTGTTGGGGAACCGAGGATTGGAAACCAAGGTTCATTTGGATGCAAGACAGGTTATTGTCTATACCAGGCTTCAGATCCAAACCGGATCTTAAGTCGAGTCCCACAAGGACTACAAATATCATTATAGAAGCATAAAGAAAAACCTCATGTGGTTGAAGTTGGATGTTATAATACACAGGTAAGCTTTCCTGTTAAATTTTACAGTTCTTTGAAAAGAACTACACAACTGGTATTATTTTAATCATGAGTGACACATGGTCATCTCCCCCACCTGCCTCACTGCAGGTAGGTCTAGTTGTGAGAAAGGAAAGCATTAATTACACGGAAATTTATAAAATAACATAAAACCTTGAATGCAAAATATATTTTATAAAATTGGATGAAAGAGAGGACGACTTAAAAAGTTGCCAAACCAAGGACTCCCAAACCACATTGGAGACCCTGGTTTTGCAAGCACCTGGGGCCGGTTTCATGAACAGACTTAAGCCTTGAGTCAGACTCAAAAGTTGAGACTTTGTCTCAAATTTTGGAAATATTTTGCTGAGTCTGTGAACTCAGACTCAATGCATTTCACAAACAAGCTCAACTTGAGACCTGGCTCAGTCACAGGCTCAAATTTGAGCCCATGAGGGAGGTGTCTCAAATTTGAGTCCAAGCTTTGATGCCAAAAAAACACATACATAAAGCGATACAATTTGTTCCAAAATGAAATTGATAAATCTTGAAATCTTCTATTTTCATTTTATGTTGTAATTACAGCTACATATTCAATATTTACTAATAACAAAAGTCAATAGAATTGACATGCTTTATAGGCTATTATCAAGTGACAGGCCTCAAGGGTGGACTCAAAGCCAGACTCAACCTCAGTTGAGTCTCAATCTTATGGATCACTTAGAATAATATATTATCATATAATTTCTTTGTATTATGAGTATTAAAGATATTTAAAATGATAATAATCATGAAATATAACTTTTTAAACTAAAAATAAGCCCACTAAATATATGAAATGAGATTAAAAAGTTAAGACCATAACTTGAGACTGGTCTCAGCTGATCCACCCTTTGTGAAATCCATTTGAGCCAAAAACTCAGCCGAGACAAAAGTCTCAGATTTGAGACCCTGACTCAGCCTTGAGTCTGGCTCAGTTTGAGACTTTTCATGAAACCGGCCCCTGCTGTCTAGACAAAGATTTCCACAAGGACTCAATATGGTGCTTTATTTCATATTTTAACCCTAAAATAGTCAAATAATGTAGCAGATAGGGGATAAACCCTCAAAATATTTATTTGATTTGATTTCCTGTATATACGCTACATGTACATTAGTTTGCAAACAACTGCTGTAGTTATGGTCACGGGGCAAGCACAGTAGCAATTACCGGTTGCTTTTAAGTTGCAACAGGTAAAAACAAAAACTTTTGACTGAGAATTTTTCAAATTTTGTTGCGCCAGCTCACAAGCCTTTTTCAACTTACTTCTGAACTCCGAGACATAATCTAACAGATTCAGGCTCTCCGTGTTCTCAGATAACCAATTTTCTTTCAACAGCTTGAGAGGACCACAGACTGAATGGCCAAAGACCAACTCAAAAGGACTGAAGCCTAAAGATTCTTGAACTGACCCCCTAACTGCCAACAGTAACAAGCTGATACCTTCATCCCAGTCTCTATCATTGTCTAAACAGTATATCCTAATCATATTCTTCAAAGTTGAATGGAACCTTTCAAGTGCACCTTGTGATTCTGGGTGATAAACACTAGATTTGATCTGTTTGGCACCTAACTGAAATACAACCTGTTGAAATAATCCTAACATAAAATTTGGCCCTTGATCTGATTGGATCTCTTTTGGTAAGCCAACTAAAGTAAAGAAATTGACCAGAGCTTTTGAGATTTTTGGTGCTGTTATGTTGGTCAAAGGTATGGCTTCTGGAAATAAGGTTGAGGCGCATATAATGGTCAAAAGATATTGGTTTCTGGATTTAGTTTTTGGCAAGGGGCCTACACAGTCAATTATCACTTTGCTAAATGGTTCCTCAAATGCTGGAAGAGGTTTGATCTAGGTTAGGAGCTACAGGGATCTTTTGATTTGGTTTCCCCACCATTTGACAATTGCAAAATTCTGCAACACAGCGTCGAATTGGGGGCTAATAGAAATGCTTGGTTATTTTGCTGTAGGTTTTATTGATGCCTAAATGGCCACCCATTGAAGACTCATGAGCCAATTTCAACATCTCACTTTGGTACACTTTTGGCACAACAATCAGGTGTACTACTGACCATTCCTCAGATGCAGGGATATTTGGTGGCCTCCACCTTCGCATAAGCACACCATTTCTGACAAAATAGCCCACAGGGACCTTATCAAGCTCTACTGGTGACAAGACCAACTTGAATAGAGGAGCTAAGTCAGGGTCACTTTCCTGCTCTGAAATTAATCTTGATTTTGAAAGTGATATATCTGGTCCATCTATTGTGTCTTGATTCTCAGAATCTACCCTAGTCCTAGGACCAGTATCACTAGAATTCTGTGTATCATGGTCATAGTTGTTCAAGAATGTATCTGACAAATCAACTGAGACATCTGTAGATTGTTTACAATCTTTTGGTTCTTCTTGGGCTTACTTAGTCATAGCTCGAGTCACAGCACAGGAAGGAAAAATACCAGGAATAACCTCTTCTAATTTTTCAGTGCTAACCAAAGTGATCGGCTTAGAAGTAACCTTAGGATCAGCAACGACCTTTCCACCTGCAGATCATTTCCCAATAACAAAGATACCCCTTTAATGGGTAAATTGGGCCTGGTACCCACCACAACAGAACTAGTAACTAAGTCTGATACTAAGTCTACCTTATGTAGAGGAACGTTCACACATCCTCCTTCAATACCTTGAGCAATAACACTCTCACCAGTAGAAGTGCTTACACCCAATGATAATACACCTTCTAAAAGTAAGGACTGAGTAGCCCCCCCGTCTCTCAATATCTTAATGGGAACCTGGCTGGAACTACTTGCTAAGGATATGAAACCCTCAGACACAAAAGGTTTGAACTCTTCCCTAATAATCTCAGACTAGTCTAAACCAATACTAGATTCTGTTCTATTGGGATTTGAATGCCAGTTAGACTTGCTAGACACAAATGTGTTGGGCGTTGCCTCCTTTTCTCTTTTCTTCTTTAAGAGCCAACAGTCAGACATAACATGCCCAGGTTTCTTACAATAATGGCACACAGGAGCAAAGGATCTGGGTTTCCTATCCTTACTCATTGTCTGATTTGAGGTTTGACTCTTATCTGAACTCTTTTCTGGAGCTACATTTTCAGATTTCTTTCCTACTTCAGGATATGACTTCTTGGTGGGACCAAAGGATCTACTCTTGCTGAAAGTGGACTTGTGAGTCAGCACATAATCATCAGCATAAGCTGCTGCTTTTGCCAAATTTTCAACTTTCTGTTCATCTAGATAGGTTTTAATGTCATCATGAACATATATACCTTTTGAACTATTAAAAATAACTTGTCTAACTTAAGTTAACTTTTGAACTATTAAAAATAACTTGTCTAAGTTGTTCAAAGTCAGTGTACCTACTTCCCTAGAATTACACCATCTGTCAAAGTACACTTCTTTCTCATGGGCAAATTCAACATGAGGTTGACTATCTTGTTTACAATAATTTCTGAATTTTTCACAATATGCTTCTGGCAGCAATTTATAAGCTTTCAAAATAGCATTTTTGACACAGTTATAGTCCACACATTCAGAAATGGATAAAGCTGTATATGCCTCTTGGGCTTTCCCCTTCAAAACACTTTGCAGTAATAAAGGCCACTGGTCTGTGGGCCATTTCTAATTTTGAGCCACTCTTTCAAAGTGTTGAACGTACTTATCAACTTCTGATTCATTAAAAGGTGGTACCAGTCGCACATTTTTACTCAAATCAAATTTGGTAGCAATGGACTCTTTATGGGCAATTCTACGGGCATTGAGTTCTAAAGCTCTCATTTCTCTTTCATGTTTAAGTGCAAGCTCTTCTTTTTGTTGCTGAGCTTCAAGCGCTTCTTTTCTTTGTTGAGCTTGAGCTTCAAGCTCTTCTTTTCGTTGTCGAGCTTCAAGCTCTTCTTTTCTTTGTCGAGCTTCAAGCTCTTCTTTTCTTTGACGAGCTTCAAGCTCTTCTTTTCTTTGTCGAGCTTCAAGCTCTTCTATTCTTTGTTGAGCTTCAAGCTCTTTAAATCTTATCTCTCTTGCGATTTCTAATCGCCTTAGCTCAAATTGCCCAGAAGGTTCCATTGGTAGAGGTTTATACACTTCTAAACTGCTGTCAGGTAAAATATCTTCATCAACTAATTGTTCAACAAATTATTATAAGACTTTTAAGTCCCTCCTTACGCATTGACCTTTTCACCTCTAACTGTAACTCTTGTGCTATCTGAAATAACATATCCTTTTTAAAAGTTTCTAAAACTTCCATAGGTGGTGACTGTACAAACTCTTTAGCACTAGCCATTTTGAGCACTGTTGACTGTAACAAATTGTCAAATCAAAGGAATTTTCAAAATATTAACTGAATAATTGGATCAAATGGTTAATTTAAATGGTTGGGATCAAACAGTTGTATCAAATGGTTGTATCAAATGGTTGGATCCCCGACGAGCCCCCAATTTTCCTGTTATGGTCACGGGGCAAGCACGGTAGCAATTACCAGTTATTTTTAAGTTGCAACAGGAAAAAACAAAAAGTTTAACTTAACAAATTTATTTAACAATTAAAAATAATGATTACAGTCAACTGGTATGCTCTCAATACTACATACAATGATACAATAATGAAACCAATCTGACCTGACCACTGTAACTGACAGTTAAGTATATCCACTGTATCCAACAATCCGTCCTGTGATCCTTCCAATGTCCACTAACACACAGATATCTGTATCCTGTGATCTGTTCCATAACACGATATGTCCTTATCATGCAATCCTTTTGATATCCAATCACACAAAATGTCTGTACAGAGATATTCAGAGAGTTTGCACAACTGTACTGTCTGCTCCAAGATATGCACAATGTCCAAAATGCAGTAAATCCACTCTCTGGTAGAATCATACACTGTATATAATCAGTATTATCCAAAGTACAGCAAATCTATCCAGACACTGCAGAAAGTTCACTCCAGCAAAAGTTCACAACAAAACAAGCAGTTTATATCCACTTGGATGTTAATTCTGAGACACATTAACCTTCCTTATAGCCAGCGAATACTAAATTCATGTGTGGTCAGATGCATAGTCCTTATATATTGTTATGGGAATTCTAGAATCTTATAGAACATAACAGCTGTCACCAGAAGCAGTGAGGAAGCTCTAGAAACTACAAGGGTTTCCCCAAATCTATTAATAGATCAGTATAGTAACTACTGAGATTATAGAAGGGATTTCCTCAAGTCTATAAACAGATCAATAAACATCAGTAACATAAAAATCATGTCAATAACTCCCTTACTCTGAATGTTAATACATACATATAAAGCTTAGATTAAATAATGCACAGACACAGTGCCTATATATGTAACACTGTCTAGACAGGACGAAAGTAGTTTCCGATGATTTCTTTCAACAAGGACTCATTTTGTGCTTTAATTTATATTTTAACCCTTAAAATGGTCAAAGAATGAAGCAGATAGGGGTTAAACATTTTATTTTATTTTGACAGGCAAACGTCCTGTACAGTAGCAGATATATAAGCTACAGCACGAGTCCTGGTCATCTTTACAATGTGAACCCGGAAGTGAATTTAAGTTGTAAAATATGTTAAATATACTTATCTGATCTGTGAATTGTCACAAAATTATCATTCTATATATTGAAATAAAGAAACTGATGTAGTTTCAGCATCCAACAACAAGTATATCCATATAAAAATCAGATCTCTTTCCTTGCAATAAAATGCATGTATTCCATATTCGCGGTCAACTCGAAAGTGGCTACGTCACTACTGGGGTCACCTCGATTCTAAGGCATCTCGCCAGTATTATGCGTCCATTATTCTTGGACAACAGCCGAATGACTGTGGCCTCCCGAGTTAACATTCAGTTCCACTTGGTAAGCTATTGTAGCACAATAAAATCAGATATTTATGACTTAATTAGTTGTTGACAGGGTTGGGACAAATACAGAAAAAAGATTGCAAATACAAATACAGTAATTTCTCCATCGGCAAATACAGATACAAATACAGATGATTTTTAGAAGGCAAATACAGACACACAGAGTCCAAATACAAATATAAATACAAGTACATCCAGCTAGAACCTCAAACTGCAATTAGGGATAAAGTGTGACAGAAAAAAGGCTTACATTATTTTGTAATCAGTACTTCAAAGTGGCCAAGGTTGGGTTTTTTCAGGACAAAACCTAATTTTTCCAGATTTAGTGGATAAAATTGGATAAAACCCCTTTTTTCCAGATAAAACTGGAAAAAAATGGACAAAACTGGAAAAATCTAACTTTCATGAAATTTAATAGGACATCAAGTGACTTATATAGCAGACAAGTTACTTTAAACAATGTAGAAAAAATATAGGATCAATGTTCATCATTTAAACAGTTAAAACAGTGAATACTACTTTAATATTTTAAATCATTCAGGGTAAAAAGGCAGAATAAAAATATCAAGTGACAAGAGTGTGACACTGAGAGGCTGAGATTAGGGAGACGGAGAAAAGCCCTCACCAGAATCGCTCTGTGGAGAAAAGCCCTCAGGAGAGAAAAGCCCTCAAATTTCTCCTGTGGAGAAAACCCCTCAGTTAATTTTGCAACCTGTGGAGAAAAGCCCTCACCTTTTTTTGGTGCACGTGGAGAAAACCCCTCAATTTTCTAAAAAGCCCCCAGATAAGTAGATAGTATCATTCAGTTTATTATTTAATTCATATCAGTAATTCTAACAATGGTGACATTACATTTACATATTACACAAATTGTAGCACTTCTAACACTTATAACATGACTTTTTGACATTATTCCCAGCATGACTGTGATCATAGGATAAGCATGGATCTTTAAACTGTATCAGTACAAAGTTCAGGATACTTTCAGAGCACTGTCAGTTATATAAAGGTCCAAACAATGTTTAAATAGAGAAAATACTCTCCAAGAGAAAGATAATGCATGTACTTTATCTACATCTGGCATGGCCGAATTATGGTTTAGATGTTTTGAATATTACCATGCATACAGAAGTGGTAATACATTCAATGAATGCTTATATGTGGTGTTGGAATAAAATTTGTGGCTCACTTGATGAAATACCATGATCTGTTACAATGGGAAGTTGTAAAAGTAAAATTCTTAATGAATTCTAATATGATTTTAACAGTGCTTAATTTGCATCAAAAGACAGACCCAAAGGTGCAACAAGATTTTAAAGGTCAAGGTCACTACGACAAGGCCAAGGGTCAAATCAAGGTCACACCATGACGCTGTATACACCTACACACCCTAACCAATGTCCCTAGTAAGTATCAACTTCCTACACCTCACGGTTTTCCGAGATATAGCCCGGACAAGATTTTATAGGTCAAGGTCACTACGGCTAGGTCAAATCAAGGTCAGACCATGATGTTGCACACCCACACCCCGTAACCAATGTCCCTACCAAGTATCAACTTCCTACACCTTACGGTTTCCGAGATATAGCCCGGACAAGATTTTTACACTCAAGGTCACTACGACAAGGTCAAAGGTCAAATCAAGGTCAGACCATGACGTTGCACACCTACACATCCTAACCAAGGTCCCTACCAAGTATCAACTTACTACACTTTACAGTTTCTGAGATACAGCCCGGACAAAATTTTTCCCACCGCCCGCCCGCTTACACTTAGAAAACATTAAACTTTGACTTTAAAAGCTACCTAATTCCAATCAATTTTTTTTCTCTAGGAACTAATTCACCTTTTGTTATATTTGCCTTTAGGAAGCCATATCAGAATTCCCTTTCATATTATAACAGGACTAAGCCTTTATTCTTTAATAAACACTTACATCCAATGTAGTATACAATGTAGCTTTGCAGCACTCACACTGAATTTTACTTTTTCTTGTAGCTTTCCTAGTGTACATGTATCCACAATGACAAATCTTAACCGCCTTCTTTATTATTCTCAATAAATTCCAGATTTGTGTAGTACATATATGATCAACTGTAAGATTTTGTATATTAATATATTTGAATATATTTATATATAAATAATCTAATACATTTACACTAATATATTTAATGCCCCTATTCCACCAAAGGATTAGGCCCCGATTGGTCCCAAGACCCTTAATCCTTAAGAATCTGTAATAAAAACATGAATAACAGGTGGGGCAATGGAATCTGCAACCAGTTCTGCGATTGTTCTCAGGAAGTCTCAGACCTCCACAGACACCTCACGATCGTTCCCGGACTAAGAGGCGATTAAGCCACGATTGTGATACGATCCCACACCGATCCTGTCTGGGACATACTGACTGGGTCTCAGAATGGTCTAGGACTTCCTGGGACTAATAACAGACTTCCTGAGACAGCTATGACCAATTTTTTTTTTTTTTTCTTTTCTATGGTGGGTCGGGGATATATATCTGGGATTATTAAGTCCAGACCTCCTGTGACTAAATCAAAGCCAACCTGCCATTTATTATCCCAGGAAGTCTCAGACAACATAAGATTGTGTAAATTTTGTGTCTGCAGAAGTCTGAGACTATAATATTCGTGGGTAGGTGCAACAGCAGTGTTGGGACAAATACAGAAAAAAGATTGCAAATACAGTAATTTCTCAATTGGAAAATACAGATACAAATACGGATGATTTTTAGTAGGCAAATACAGATACACCAAGTTCAAATACAAATATAAATACAAATACATCCAGTTAGAAGCCTAGAACCCCAACCTACAATTAGGGATAAAGCGTGTTTGATAGAAGTAGAAGCATGAAATAACAGAAAAAAAATAGCATCAGAGATGCCCGTACCCCACAGCCTAGGGAAATATTTTCAACACCATGAGATACAGAAGTACTGTATCAGTACAAACTTCAGGATACTTTCAGAGCACTGTCAGTTATATAAAGGTCCAAACAATGTTTAAATGGAGAAATAATGTTTAAAAGAAAGATCATGCATATAAAGATGAAGTATTAAAACAAGATAATTCAATAACAAGATGACAGCATTAATCAGCAAACTAAAATTCAACCCTCTTTATCTACATCTGCAAGGCCCGAATTATGGTTTAGATGGTTTGAATATTACCATGCATACAGAAGTGGTAATACATTTAATGAATGCTTATGTGTGGTGTTGGAGCAAAATCTGTGGCTCACTTGATGAAATTCTATCTCTTACAATGGGAAGTTATGAAAGTAAAATTCTTAATAAATTCTAATATGACTTTAACAGTGCTTAATCTGCATCAAAAGAGAGACCCAAAGGTGCAACAAGATTTTATAGGTCAAGGTCACTACGACAAGGTCAAAGGTCAAATTAAGGTAACACCATGATAATACACACCTATAGCCCCTAACCAATGTCCCTAGCAAGTATCAACTTCCTCAACCTTACGGTTTCCAAGATATAGCCCGGACAAGATTTTATAGGTCAAAGTCACTACGCCAAGGTCAAATCAAGGTCAGATAATGACATTGCACAACTACATCCCCTAACCAATGTCCCTACCAAGTATCAACTTCCTACACCTTACGGTTTCCGAGATATAGCCCGGACAAGATTTTTGAACTCATGGTCACTATGGCAAGGTCAAAGGTCAAATCCTGGTCAGACCATGATGTTGCACACCTACACATCCTAACCAATGTCCCTACCAAGTACCAAGTTCCTACACCTTATGGTTTCCGAGATATAGCCCGGACAACATTTTATAGGTCAAGGTCACTACGGCAAGGTCAAAGGTCAAATCAAGGTCAGACCAGGACATTGCACACCTACACCCCCTAACCAATATTCCTACCAAGTATCAACTTCCTACACCTTACGGTTTCTGAGATATAGCCCGGACAAGATTTTATAGGTCAAGGCCACTACGGCAAGGTCAACGGTCAAATCAAGGTCAGACCATGACGTTGCAGACCTACACCCCCTAACCAATATCCCTACCAAGTATCAACTTCCTACACCTTACGGTTTCTGAGATATAGCCCGGACAAGATTTTATAGGTCGAGGTCACTACGCCAAGGTCAAAGGTCAAATCAAGGTCAGACCATGACATTGCACACCTACACATCCTAACCAATGTCCCTACCAAGTATCAACTTCCTACACCTTACAGTTTCTGAGATACAGCCCGGACAAACTATTTCCCGCCGAAACCCGCCCACCCGCCCGGACACCCGCCCGCCCATCCGGACACCATGGGTGAAAACAATACCCCGACAGCCCTTAAGGGCTGTGGGGTAAAAAGCTAACACTATTTTGTAATCAGTACTTCAAAGTGGCTACGTATAACTATGAAACCATAAAAGGGATTTAATAGATTTCTAAATAACACTTCAATTTGGCTATAAAATTACAATAAATAATCCTTAGGTGTAAAAAGTGTGTCTCATTTCACATTGTTTTACATAAATTTTTAAAAAAAATATTATAACTTGCAGCATGCGATCAAGGAGGGTAAATATTTTATTTCTGGGGCATTAATTGAAATTTAAGAAATTCCATTTAAAAATTACATTTGGATTAAAGTTTTTAATGAGAAAGCACACACACTGGCCATATACCAAGATTCAATTGTTTATCTTTGTAATCCACTATTTCTATTTACTCTTCCTCAGGATATATTATATATTGGGAATATATGGCTTCTGGTTATTAAAAAGCCACCATTCAAGCACCATTTTTAATCCTTCAATAGAATAACTGGAAATAGCAGATTATAAAGATACACAATTGAGTCTTGGTATAGGGGCAGTGTGTGTGGTTTCTGGTGGAAAAAAAATTCATAAATCTATGCTTAATCCTGCAATAGAATAACTAGAAAAGTGGATTGTGTGATGTAGTTTTCTCTGGGTGTATAATACATTGCCCACACTTATAATGGTGTTTTCACGGAGTACGGAGAAAAGCCCTATAGGAGAAAACCCTACACTTTTGATGCCAATGGAGAAAAGCCCTACAGCATTTTGGCAAACCGTGGAGAAAAGCCCTACAACCCTAAAAGTAGTTTATCAATAATTGAGAAGTTTATATAGAGAATGGTAAAAACACCTGTTGAATTAAGTATAGGGATAGTGTAGGATTCATATAGATATGCTTCATAAATACTTCATTTTCTTAAATAGTTTATAAATAATTCAGAAGTTTATTCCACTTTTTTTCCTGTGAACTTTTATAAATAATGATTAAAAGGGTTGGAACTACTCAGGGTTTATGATAAAGGATCAAAGGGAATATGGCAACTCAGGGTTCAACATTGAACAGTTAATAGTGTTGTGTAGGGCTTATTTGTTGTGTGTTTGATGAATGGTGAAAGCAAAAGGCAATGCCTCCAAACCTGCACCTAAGCTTCAAACTGTTTATCTAATAGTTAATAGTGTAGGGCTTATGTCTTACATCTTTGATGAATGATGAAAGAGAATGCCCCTTTTATTATGACATTTTTAATTGGAAACCATATTCTTTATTCTCTTGAACCTGCTAATCAAAGAGATGAGCTAAGAAAACACCAGCTGGATGGCTGTCTGATTCATATCGTAGAGCCAAATCTATCAGGCGTCAATTTGAGAGCATGTGGCATAAGGATAGGTCTCAGTTGAGGAGAAGTAGATTGCGCAGACAGATTGCCCGGTGCAATGCAATCATAAATAGAGATAAGGCTGAATACTACAGCACCATCATTAGTGATAACAGCCATGAACCAAAGAAGCTATGGCATACACTTCGTCATGTCCTCGATAAGGGTCAAGAGATGACTCTCCCTCCTCATCAGTCTGAGAAATCCTTAGCAAACAAATTTGCTTCCTTCTCTCATCAAAAGATCAAAAGGATTCGTGATATGTCACAACATTTTCAACAGCAGTCATACCACCCATGTGTACACGTCCCAACCTACCTCACTTCAATGAGGTCTCAGAGAACAAGGTACTAAAAATTCCCTACAAAATCATGTCTTTTAGATCCAGTGCCTACTTTCCTTTTGAAAGATTGCGTGGAAATTTTACTTCCGTCAATTACAAAACTTGTCTATTTGTCATCAGCTGAGGGTGTATTTCCTCAAAAATTCAAGAAGGCGGTTGTTACTCCCCTCATTAAGAAAGCATCACTTCCAAATGAAGATTTGCAAAATTATCGATCAGTATCAGGACTATGTTTCATGTCAAAATTGGTGGAGCTGGTAGTTGTGAAACAGCTCATGCAACATATCAACAGTAACAATCTTGATAATCCCAGGCAATCTGCATACAAAAGTGGTCATTCCACGGAAACCGCCCTGCTGCATATCAAAAACGAGATCCATCTCTCACTATCACGGGGCGAGCCTACCGCATTGGTCTTACTGGATCTGTCGGCTGCGCTGGACACAATTGACCACTAGGGCTGTTATCATCAGTGATTTCTGTAGATCGAGGATCACCTGTTAGATGTGAGTTGAACTCGAGCTGAACTCGAGTAAATGACAAATATATAAATAATATAACATAATGTCCAAACATTGTCATTAAATGTGTGTAGTACAATTTTATTGCAAGGAAATATATTTTGTTGCCAGTAAAGTTGTACAGGTACGTATGTGCACTTTATGGAACAGCCACGTAAGTAAGGTAAATAAAAAATGACCATTTTCTCATTGATTTTTACGTTTTCATAGATAAATTGCAAAAGTGCTAGTTTGTAACAAGGTTAGTATGTCATTATTTATTTATTAAAAACTCGAGCTTAAATTGCGTAAATCGATGATATCTCCAAATATCGCCCACCGAGTTACGACTCGAGTTTCAGTCAACTCGTCACAGCACTATTGACCATACTACTCTTCTTAATTGTCATGGTTTGGTGTGTGCAGCACAGCCTTGAAGTGGTTCACGTCCTATCTCAGCCACCATTTCCAAGTAATTAAAATTGGGTCAACCCTCTCTGAATTGCATGAGCTGCTGTTTTCAGTGCCACAAGGCTCAGTCTTTGGTCCTCTGCTGTTCTCCTTATACACCACTCCTTTGAGTAAGGTTATTGGAACGCATCCTGACCTCAAATACCACTTTTATGCAGACGACTCACAGTTGTTTATTCATATGTCTCACAAAAATGCAGCCCTGGCTTTTAACAAACTGAATTCATGTCTTCTGGATGTCGTTAAGTATGCTCAAATTAAATCTTGACAAAACAGAGTTTATCATCTTCGAATCCCATGCTCTAATCAAGAAATTTGATCCCTATCTCCCAGTTAGGATACTTGGTAATTTCATACATCCAGCAGTTGTTGTAAAGAACCTTGGTGTCTGGTTTGATGCTAATTTCTCCTTTGCTGATCATGTCTGCAATATTTGTAAGACATGCTTCATTCAAATTCGTGATCTCAGGCAGGTTAGAAAGCACTTGACTGATGAGGCTGCTATCCTGGCAGCCAATGCCTTGGTGACCAGTCGCCTTGATTACTGCAACTCTCTCTTCAGGAGTTTGTCCAGTCTCAACATGCGCAAACTACAGTGTATTCAAAACACACTTGCTAGGATTGTCACAAACTGTAACAAATATACACGGGCATCTCCTATTCTCAAACGACTCCATTGGCTCCCAGTTGAAATTTGCTGTATCTTCAAACTGCCACTCGACTTTACAAGTTTCTTCACAATGGTCATCCCAGTTACTTTGGTCCTCTTTTGTCTACTCGATGTGGAAGATATAGTACAAGATACATCAATCCATACATGAATCAAAACATCACTTTGGCCACAGCTTTGCTTTTGATGCTCCCACGGTTTGGAATCATTTGCCTGATGAGGTCCGTTCTGCCCCAACTCTCGCCTGTTTCAGGAAAAGGTTAAAATCATATCTCTTCAAAAAGGCATTCCCGACTTAGTATACACTCTATCCGGCGTCTCCGTGGTACTGGACTTGGCAACGACTATGGACAGATGATTTTTTAAATTTGATTTTGGTGTTGAGCCTTAGAGTCTGCCTAGCAGAAATTAAGCGCTATAAAAGTACAGAATAGAATAGATGACCTTTCAGGAATAATCAGAAGCCATTTCCAAAATTTCCAATTGCTATCCAAATATTCTACAATGTAATCTCTAATTCCAATTGTCAATTGTACTATTAGAAACTTAAGGCTTATGTCTTTGATGAATGATTAAAGAGAATGCCTCCATATAGCAATGCATTTCCAATTTCAATCAAAGAGAAGATGACCTCTCAGGATTCACAAGGCATTTCCAATTGCTATTCAAAATGTACTAAAATTAACATTTAATTCCAAGTAATTTTAATTTAATTTAAATTTCTTTTTACTATTAAAACTATTTATTTAACAGTTAATAGTTTAGGGCTTATGTCTTATGTCTTTGATGATTCTTTATTAAAGGGGAAAGATTGAAATCAGCACCTTAGCTTTAAGTATAACTAGAAATAGGACGCCCTGTTGATAGTAGCTGCGACATATGAATAGAAACAGGATAGCATAGAAGAACACACATTATCATGTGTAATGTCCACCCCATGAACCTTTTGCAAAAATTGTACAATAGTCTTACAAGACCCTGTTTCATTTGTAAAATATATCAATGATGCTTAAATATTTATTAGTATACATGTAAATTATTACAGCTTCATGCCTTTTTGCATTCGTTGGGTCAAAATTTTTCGACGAAATCACTCTATCTTGCACGGCTAAGGAGATAGAAGCAAATTTGTGTTTTTCAATTTTTGGCAAAAATTCGAAAATTTAAAATGGCCGCCATTTTTGGGAAGAGGAAAATTTTTTGAAAATTGCCAAGAGTACATTGCTTAGATACCCTGTGGGTCGAAAATTTCAACTAAATCGTTCTATCTCGCACGGTTAAGGAGATAGAAGCAAATTTGTTTTTTTTTTCCCATTTTTGACAAAAATTCTAAAATTCAAAATGGCCGCCATACGTGGGAAGAGGAAAATTTTTTGAAAATTGCCAAAAGTACATTTCTCAAATACCCTGTAGGTCGAAAATTTCGACAAAATCGCTCTATCTCGCACCGTTAAGGACATAGAAGCAAATTTGTGTTTTGCCATTTTTGGCCAAAATTTGAAAATTCAAAATGGCGGCCATTTTTGGGGAGGGGAAAATTTTTTGAAAATTACCAAGAGTACATTTCTCAGATACCCTGTGCGTCGAAAATTTCGATGAAATCGCTCTATTCAGTGTTGATTCTAGAAAGATTTTGAAATGTGGGGGCAGTTCCCCCCCATGTCCGAAAAATGTGGGGCCTTGGTCAATAAAAATGGGAACTTGTACCTCCGCCAAAGAGGGATTAATTCCAGAAGCATTTGTCTGTCCATATGTTTGTTAGCAGGATTACACGAATGCTACTGTATGGATCTTCGTGGAAAAAAAATAGAAGCTGGAACCTGATCCAACTTAGATCCCAATAAATTTTGTAACTTATCTGGATCACTGGTTGGATAAAAATATCAAAGACCTGGGGCTGTATTCTATCGCAGTACTTTTCTAGCAATATTTTTTAAAATAGAAGCGCCTGGATGAAAGATCAAATGCTTTTAAACTCGGGAACTCTTGGCCATAGCACCCAAGTCATTAATATTCATGAGAAGATATGAGGTCACAGATTTCCACTGGGGTTTTCTAGCAATATTTTATAACATGGAAGCCTCAACAAAGATCTAACACTTTAAACTTGAGAACTCACGGTCATAGCACCCAAGTCATTAATATTCATGAGAAGATATGAGGTCACGGATTTCCCTTAGCATTTCTAGCAATATTTTATGAAATGGAATTCTCAACAAAGATCTAACACTTAAAACTCGAGAACTCACAGCCATAGCACCCAACTCATTAATATTCATGAGATGATATGAGGTAACAGACATGCTGTATGAACTGGTTCAACAGTATTGTTGTTAGTATCTGACGTTTGCATCATCCACATTCAAACTGTAGTATCCGTTTTGTTTTCACATGAAATAACATTTTCATTGAAAAAAACGAACAAATATAGCCTTTATGATGATAAAATTAAAAGATTCTCACGAAACGATCGGTGCCCTTCCATTTTGTAAACGAATCGGCTATATACACGCCGGCGTGTACATAAGGGCAATTAACTCCTTATATACACGCCAGTTTTAACCAATGAAATTTCTTGAAAAATGGTTACTATATTTGTTAAATTACACCAAATGGATCTTATTTGGTGTTTTTTTTAATAAATTGGTTTATTATAGTTACTTTATTTGTCCCTAAATAAGAAATGAATGACATTTTATAAATTTCACCAATGCATTGGGATCATATTTGCTGTGGGCCATTTAGACCTAAGTACTAGTGCGAAGTCACAGTATGTGATCCAAATTTAATATAATATTAATTTATATACATGAAAATAAAATTTTTTAATATGTATGGTCGTCTTTGGCATTTTTTTGTCAATGGAGTTTTCATGGTATAGTGATTACTTCTATTTAACTTAGGTTTTTCTTTTCTGAACAAGTGGGATATTATAATTTTTGTCAAAAAATATGTTTTAAGGAAATTATAATTCATATTTTAGTTTAAACTTCCAATAACATTAGGTTTTCTAAATGAGAGCTTATATTTTGCTGTTACAGTAAATATGTGAAATCAGTACATACATTCAGTTTTTGTGCAAAAATTTTCAAGTTAAAGTCAAGTTTATAGAGTAAAAATAAATATATTTTACAAATATGATGTTTTTAATATTAACTCAAGCAGAACTACACACGCCAGCATGTATATAATGCCTATAAAAGATTAAAACATTATTGGTGTATAATGCTTACAACCAGTAGACATTTTGAATAGCATGTTCTGATTTAAAATATAATATTATTTTATTGACATTTTTATTTAGTATTTTATATAAACATGATACATATACATGATATGTTATAATATGTCACCATTATTTAAAATATTACATTCATGTCTATTAATATGTGCTGGCGTTCATATAATATTCTCACCTCTTTTATATACACGCCAGTGGCATGTACATAAGGAATAAATTACTCTAATATGCACGCCGGCGTGTATATAAGAGCAGTAATGACCGTTATGTACACGCCGGCGTGTATATAGCCTCTTCCTTTTGTAAACATGCAGGATCGCGTCTTCTACTGAACGCGCCGAATATACCGAATTGCGGGCTAGTACTAAAACTCGCGAGATATCGCGTATCCCGTGCTCTGGAAGCATCACTGGTCTATCTCGCACAGTTAAGGAGATAGTAGCAAATTTGTGTTTGTCCATTTTTTGGCAAAAATTCGAAAATACAAAATGGCCGCCATTTTTGGGAAGAGGAAATTTTTTTGAAAATTGCCAAGAGTACATTGCTTAGATACCCTGAGGGTCGAAAATTTCGACGAAATCGTTCTATCTCGCACGGTTAAGGAGATAGAAGCAAATTTGTGTTTTGCCATTTTTGGCCAAAATTTGAAAATTCAAAATGGCCACCATTTTTGGGAAGAGGAAAATTGTTTGAAAATTGCCAAGAGTACATTGCTTAGATACCCTGTGGGTCGAAAATTTCGATGAAATCGCTCTATCTCGCACAGTTAAGGAGATAGAAGCAAATTTGTGTTTTCCATTTTTGGCAAAGTAGCTAAGTAGCTATTACTCAGTCAGTTATATAGCTATTATCACTAAAACCAATCCCAAGCAAGTAATGCTCATACTAAATATGGTAAAGATACGTCAAATATTTTTCCTTAAAATGCCCGGAAACAAAAGAAGTACAAAAAGTAGCTAAGTAGCTATTACTCAGTTAGCTATAGACCTATCTTCACCAAAAGCAATCCCATGCAAGCTATTAACCCAATTAACACCCATACCAAATTTGGTAAAGATAGGATAAATATTTTTCCTTGAAATGAGGGGAAACCACGCGTCCGGACGGTGGACGCCGGACAACGGACGCCGGAAAAAGCAAAAATAATATGTCCACCCCCCAGTGGGGTGGACATAAATAGGGGTGTCACCAAAACAGTTTCAATTCAGTCTTTCACTTGAGAAAGATTTATTACTTTATTACTAAGCTATAGGTTATGGAAGTTATCAAGAATAATAAAGGTGGTGTCATGATTTGATTGGATGGATATATGTATACCAAGAAATCTACCAAAGCTTCAAAGATACAGTGGGCTTTTCTCCACGGTCTCAGAGATTAGTGACGGGCTTTTCTCCACGGTCTTAGAGATTAGTGTAGGGCTTTTCAATAGCTGTTTTACCTTTTTCCTATGCTACTGAATTTTTATGGTTGTAGGGCTTTTCTCCACGGTCTGAGAAATTAGTGTAGGGCTTTTCTCCACAGTTTGCCAGAATGGTGTAGGGCTTTTCTCAACAGGTGTCAAAAAGTGTAGGGCTTTTCTCCATAGGGCTTTTCTCACGGATTCTATTTTCATATCACTCTTGAATCATTGTAAGGCCATCATACATTAACCTTGAGCGGACTGGACTAATAGACCAGCCTGAGTCTCTAACACTGAGACAACAGGTACATGGGGTTGAGGGGGTTGTGGCTTCCCTCTGTATTTGTTGTTTAATTTGACACTGTACAAACAATGCTACTTGTGAATGACTTGGAACATGTATCTACTTCTCACTTTGCCTTTAATAGAAAGCTTGAGTAAATGGAGCATCATTTAAGGTGTGTATGACACAAGAAATAATATCTGTATTTGGGTATTTGATATGTATTTGATCAAATACACCTAAATGCAATGATCAAATACAAACACAAGTACAAATACACATATTTTAAAAATTGTAAACACAAATACGTGTTTTTGGATGTATTTAAATACAAATACGTATTTGTACACAACCCTGGTTGTTGATATCAACTCTATCAAGATTTATTATGGAAAATATTGCTGATATTCTTTACAGCCTCAATCTTGTTTCAAGTAACTTTAAAATAAGCAAATCTTAGAAAAATATTACAGTTTATGTTAGTTTAAAAGTTCTGTTTTAGATCATGTTCAACAGCCAAGTTTATACCAGAACCAGCCCTCAGCCTTGCCACTTGAGGAAGTCCCCATGTGACTTTTATGTAAATATTAAAGTTATAAACTTGATGTTATTATGTCACTTGAAAAGGAAACAAAGTGGAAAGTGAGAAAAAAAAAGAAAAATGTGTGTGAATCGTTTAAAATTTAGTGGCTTCCTACAAGTAAACGCCCGATTTATATTTCTTTGTTAGAGGTCAAGGACAAATGCTTCTATTTATCTACAAAATGGTCGTTCACTAGTATTTCCGGTTTATGGTAAAAAAATGGCCAATAATAGAGTTAAATTATTAAAATATAAATCTTTGAAACAAATGTAGCAGCATGCACCTGAAGAATTACCTGCAAGTCGCCGACAAGCCAACTCACCGACAGCAACTCGCCGACAGATTATTTAAATACAAAATGACCCTTGCAGCTTTTATAACACTAAAATATTGCCATAAATTGTTTTAAAAGGTATTATATATCTGCAATCATTCATTTCCCTTCATTAAAACATGTTATACTACGAAAATGTGATGAAACTTCTCAGGTTATATGTGTGTAACTGATTACCAGACGTTTCAACCCTCCAGACGTTTCGACCCGCTTTTTCCCAGACGTTTCGACCTACTTTTGCCGGACGATTCAACCCAATTTGGAAGCATAGACTATATATAATATATAATTTTGCAAGGAAATCCCAGAGTAAATCTGTGTCCTTGTATCATCTCATGAATATTAATGACTTGGCTGCTATGACCGTGAGTTCTGTAGAGTGATGTCAATTCGCCAGTTTTTTTACACTTTTGGTTCTGCTACATCAAATCACAATTTTTTTTCTTCAATTTTTTGTTTTAATAAATATGGCCCATCCCTGCATTATCCAAACCTGGAAAAAAAATTATCTCATTTGGACATAGGTTCACTTAGAGAGCTGTTATTATTTCATACAAAATTATCTATTATTTATAAAAATGAATCTAAATTCATCTTTGTTTGAAAAAAACTGTTTTTCAAGCATAATACCTACCATACTGTGAAAAATTTAAGCTACATTTTCATATTTTTAAATGTAAAATGCATTTTTATGAATAAAAATGTATATACTTACCATATGAAAACACTTGGGTAAGCTTTGCTTGGCATTCGGTGACCGCCACGTACACCATACACAGAATTTAAAATATGAGGGGAGACCCTCTTTAAACCTATATACTTGCTACCCTTTGACCCCTGGTGACCCAGTTCACTCTGCCATGCGCATTAATACAGAAATAGTTCATTCTTTTTGTGAATAACCATAAATGCTGGAAAAAGGTCTTAGAAGCGGGGCAGGCGGGTGGGTGATTTGCTGTTTTCATATGGTAAGTATATACATTTTTATTCATAAAAATGCATTTTACATTTAAAAATATGAAATTTTATTTCATAAAAATGTAAATATACTCTACCATATGAAAACACTTGGGTTGAATGCCCACATGGAAGGATGGTGGGAAAAAAGACAGCCTAAGGAGGAAACCACCCATGGTTAAAGTGCACTAAAAATAGGAAAATTCCTGGTGCATAACCAAAACCCCTGTGGTGAAGGTGCAACTTGACTAAGTGAGAAGTAGAAAACTACTTATACCTTCAGCACTGCTGTCTACACCCAAGAGGTCAGCTCTAAGAGGATAAGCACAGAATTGTCAAAACCCAGAAGATGTGCCAAAAGTACACTACCGAGCACGGTCCTCAAAAAAGGAAGTCCCCAAAAGGGGAATACCCCCCGCCCCCCTTTTCTGAGGCTAAGAAGCCCCAGAAAGGCTCAAGAAAAGAGAAGATCAAGTAGAAAGGGAGACTACACGTTGTGCAGCCAAAATATCTCCCAATCTATAAGAATCCTCCAGATTCTTGAGAGACACATTCCTAAAGTAAAAGGATGTGAAAGTGGAATGATTCTTCCACGTGCAAGCTCTCATGATATCCAAGAGTGGGACTCCACCTCTGAAGGACCAGGAAGCAGCCTGTGCCCTAACATCATGAGCCTTGACACCATGAAGAGATGCATTCTCGGTGGAACAGTTCTTAAGGGTGAAATGGATTAAATCTTTAATCCAATTGGAAATCGTCTGGACAGCGATGTCACCCTGTTTTGACTTCAAGAGTGAAACAAAGAGAAGAGATCTACCATGCCTAAGGTCAGAAGTCCTAGACAGATAATGTCTAAGGGCCCTGACAGGACATAGAGACCTGTCCTCTGTATCCTGTTGACCAAGGCACTTAGTCAAAGCAGGAATTTCAATTTCCGAAAAAATTGAAGCACCCTCTGAAGCTAACTGGTTCTTAGCCAGAAAAGCAGGATCTGTTTTAAGGATGACCTTTGACCATCCTTTAGAGTGAGAACAACCCTTAAAAGTAAAGGCATGAATCTCACTCCTTCTCCTTCCAGATGCAAGGGCAATAAGAAAAACCGTCTTCCAAGTGAGGAACTTTGGCTCAGTAAGAGCCTTGGTAAGAGCCTGCAAAACCAAGGTCAAGTCCCAGGAAGGAATGTGACGAGAAGCCTTAGGCCTGGACTTGTAAAAGCTCTGAATGAGTCTTTTGAGCTCCTTATTAGAACCCAACTCCAAATCTGCATCAAGCTTCATGGAGAGAGCTGACCTATATCCCTCTATAGTCTGAGGAAGTAATTTCTTTTCAGAGAAAAGAAACAAGAAAAACTCAGCTATAATGGGGACAGTAGGGTGCATGGCAGAGAGGCCATGTTCCTCACACCAAGTGCAGAAGCCGTTCCACTTTGCTTCATACACTGATTTAGAAGACTTTCTAATAGGAGTAGTAAGGGGGTTGAAAAGCAGAGGATGAATAGCCCCCTGAATGGACAGGAACCTGGCCTCTGTTGGATAACAAACCCCCTTGGACAGGTCGAAAACCTGACCCAGGAAGGTGAAAACTTGCTTTGGAAGCAAATCTGACTTCTCCCTGTTTACAATCCACCCCAGCTTGTCAGTCAACTCCAACAAAGTTAGAGTTGCAGAATGAGCCTCCTGACAACTGTTGGCTTTGATAAGCCAATCGTCTAGGTACATGTGAACTGAGATGCCCAACCTCAAGGCCATCCTTTTCACTTCCTTGACTAAGGTAGTGAATTCCCTGGGAGCTGTGGCTAGGCCAAAAGGCATAGCCACAAACTGGTACAACTTGCCCAAGACTTGAAACCTGAGCAGTTTGTGAACCGAAGGAGCCATGGGAATGTGGAAGTATGCATCCTTGAGGTCCAGAGAAGTTGTCCACTGGCCAACTTGAAGGGAGTTTCTGATGGACTGAGTAGTTTCCATCCTGAAAGTGGGGAAGTCCAGATAAAGATTTAAATGACTCAAACCTATTACTGGCCTCCATCCTCCAGTCTTCTTTGCCACAAGGAAAAGTCTGCTGTAGAAAGCCAGGGATGAAGAATCCCTGACCTCCTGGATTGCTCCTTTGAGCAGCATATCCACAACAGCTTCGAAAAGAACTACATTCTTCTCTAGGGAAGAATACTGGCTGTTTATCAAAGGAACCCTGGATAAAGGAATTCGAACTGAACCTATTGGAAGTTAAGGTCCAAATTCCACGGTCTTGATAACAGAAGGATGGGCCCCTAGAAACTTCCAATTGAGATGGAAATAACCCAGTCGACCTCCCACTGGCAAAGTGGTGGGGTCTGGAGGTATGAGTGGGACCTTGGAGAGTTCCAAGGGCACTCTTACCTCCTGTAAGACATCATTGTTGAGATTGAGGTTGGGGCTTTTTGCCCCTACCCCTGGAAGACTTTCCACCACGTGGTTTATTGGAACCTCGAAAGGAACCAGAACCAGAAGTAGAACCCTTCTGCCGTAGATAGGATGAGACCTAAGCTCCTTAACAATATGATCTGGCACATGTTTAGGGACTGTGGAAAGAAAGGAATCCCTCCTTGCCAAGGTCACAGTAGAGATAGAATGGGTGATGGAAGCCAACAAATCAATTAAGTGAAACTTCACCTGATTGATCAGAAAAGAATTGACGTCCAAGGCCTGCTGAATGTCCAGAGAAAGGTTAGACTCACTTTGGTCAACCAACTTCACTAAGTTGGTATGATTGACCGACAAAGCCTCTCGAAAGAAATTAAATCTGACCTGAGACTCTTCTCCAAGGCATGAGCTACATTCCTGGACAAGTAACTCTCCTTTTTAGGAGATGGCAAACCTGACCCCTGATCCGGATCTTTCAAAAGATCAGACCAAACATCAGAAGCCATGGGTTTGTACCTGGCAAAACTAAGCTTTGAGGTTTGTTTGGGAAAATTCCCAACTTCCTCAACTTAGTTTGGGAAGCTCCCACATTAGAAGAGCGTGAATGCAAATCGGATAGATAAGCATCAGCCATCTTGAAGGAACTCCTGAGTCTAGAACTGATGGTGAGACTCATGGGTGAGGACTTTGATTGGTCGGGGTAGAGCTCCGAGCAATCCTCAGGATCGTGATTTTGAACCGAAGGCCTGGAGATCTTATCTGATAAGACCTCAAAGACAGAGTCTAAGGCCTCCCTGTAGTCCCTATTGACCGACTGGACGTAAGGGATGTTTGGCATTGAATCTACGACCTGCAGCTCAGCCTCAAGATTAACCTGAGACTGAGTCTGAAGTGAGTCCTGAGAGTCATTCATACTCGCACCCGAAGGTTGCGACAGATCCTGACTAGCAAGTGGCTGTTGAGTAACAGCAGGGTTGGCAATACCCTGAACCCTATCTAACATGGATGACATGAAAGATGAGAAAGTATTGAAGAAATCAGCCTGAGGCTGATAAGGGGGCCTGTGGAATGATTGGTCATAAACAGGATAGCCTGCCGGCACCGGGACAGCCTGAATAGGCTGAGCTGAGGGAACGAAGTTACCCACAGAACCGGTTGCTGGGAAATCGGTCTACCCAAGGAATTCAAGGAATTCACAGACCAAGATGACATTACACAGGGTTGTGGGGGTAAAGGCACACCAGTCACTGGACATGACTCCACCGGTGGGGATTGACTAACCCCCAAAAGCCAAGAAGTGCATGCTTCTAAAGAAGTCATACCAGGCTGTAAGCCAGAAGGCAAGGTGGAGAAACACGAACCAGAGGAAACTGAAGTACCGGTATTAAGGGGAGGATCCATAAGGAACCGAGTGTGGTAGGTAGTTGTGAAAAAACACAAATATTTGATTTTGTGACACTTGAGAAAAAGAATTGCTCTTAAAACAAAGTACACAATAATAAACATAATAATGAAGCAAAAGAATAAGTAAATATGCTGTACTCACTGAAAGAATGACTATTCTTCAGAAAGTTCACGGTTAACCTCCATTTTGAATGTGACGTCACAGTCACGTGATCTGGTGAACATTTTCGTACAACAGCTAAAGTTTAATGTCAAAAGTGCGGTGATTCGAAGAATTTCGAAGAAAGAATGAAGGAATACCCTGAATAGGTGAAAATAAACATTTAGAAATAAAAATCTAATGAAAAACACCAGGGAAATGACTATTTCCGAAGGGAAACCTACATCCACACCACGTGACAAAATGAGCTAAGTTACGAAAAAGAACAAGAAATATTGCAAAAACAGGCAATAAAAACACCAGAAATCGATGAAATCGAATAAAAATGAAGGAAAAGTGATTAAAAACAGCATAAACGTACTTACAGAGCACCACAACACCTAGCAGGTCTTAAAAATTTGGGCAGCAAAAATGCCGAGTTGAGAGTTCAACCGCCACAAAAAAAATAAACTATTTCTGTATTAATGCGCATGGCAGAGTGAACTGGGTCACCAGGGGTCAAAGGGTAGCAAGTATATAGGTTTAAAGAGGGTCTCCCCTCATATTTTAAATTCTATGTATGGTGTACGTGGCAGTCACCGAATGCCAAGCAAAGCTAACCCAGTGTTTTCATATGGTAGAGTATATTTACATTTTTATGAAATAAAAAATTATTTTACATCTTTTTTAGCCAAAAATTATTATTAACATAGATTTAAATTTTCAAAAGTTTGTCCCAGATAAGTTTAAAATGTTGGTTGGTATTTGTTAAAAATTGCATAATTTACACTCTCTAAAGTCATTTGTAAAAAAGTATTATTCCAAAATATACTTAATACTAGTGCTGGGAGATTGCCATGATTTTAATTGTCGATGTTTGTATCGGCAATTTGTGAACAAACTTCGAACATTTCCGATCATGGAGTCGAAAGTGTAAACCAGACAGAAAAATCAAATATTAAATGATAACAAGTAAAGTACACACAAATAACCACAAATATAACCAAAATATATCCTAAAAGCCATTCACAGACGTCTCCCTCACTTACAGACCATGTGTAATGTATCCTGGGTCGTGATTGGCCAATTTTGTGATTACCTTGACAACAGTGGGAAAACCCCAAGGTGTTTCTATTTACGTTATTTTTATTGCATTCACAGCTAGTTTTGTGATTTTAACTGATGAATATTTCAGATAGTTATATAATATTACCCAGGTTAGTGTTTTATTGTAACCAAAAAGCTACAAAGAAATGAATTTAGCAAATATCGGTTGTACTTAAATTTTACCGATCATTGATTGGCAATGCGCCAGCGAGCGATAATACCGAACTTTGCAAACACCGTCCCAGCATTACTTAATACTGTGAAAATATAAAATGTTAGACCATGAAATCTTGTAGGGGAATAGATAAGTATTTTTTCTATGTATATGCAATATAATTATGACATGTTTTCCATATTTGTGCTGTAAAACTGACAGAAACCAAAAAGTGGCGAATTTACATCCACTGGCGAATTTACATCACTTGCTCTAGCTTAAAGTATTTGAAAAATTTCTAAAATATTGTTAGAAAACCTCATGAAATACCATGACCTCAGAATTAACATATGCATACATGAAGTTTTTTTTTTTTACATACATTTTTTAGGTACATTAATATCTGTAAGATACTTTTTAATTACAGGAACATGGTAAATGTAACAGATAAATAGAAACCAAGTATAATTAGGATCTTTAAACAGAACATCACACATATCACACACTCTGTACTAATTGTTTTCAATATTCGTTACCAACAATTCTTCATTGTTTTGGATTACACATAATCAAATATTAGTAAACAAATTTTTCCAATTGTGCCATCTTTTTTCAAATATCTCACTGCGACCATCTAATTCACTCAGAAGTTTCTGTTCATCATATTGTTTTTTTATTAATTTTTGCACTTGAAATATATTCAAATTTTTTTTTTTGTTTTGAGCACTTAAAAACATAGTATCTGACTGTAATAAGTATAAAGTTGACAGGCCAAAAGTTTGAATCATATTTATGATAGCCAAGTATTTTCATTGTTGTATCAAATTTGATGCTTGTGCCAGTTCTAGTTAATATCCAATATTCTACATTGGTCCATAATTCAAGAGTTTCTCTACATTCTGAAAACAGATGGGCAACGGTTTCTGGGTTAGCATTACATAACTGGCATTGAGAAGACTCCGATATTTTAACTTTTTGCAGATAATAATTTGTACCTAGGATATTATTTATTGTTTTATATTGAAACCAGACATAACTGTTGTTATATATAGATTTGAAGCAGATTTTGTAAATTACTGACCAAAAATTTGAGATGTTTGCATCAACAAGTGATTGCCATTTTATTTGTGCTACGGACCTACTACCAGGATTACTGAGGAAGATTTCATAAAAATCTTTGACTCCTTTACTTGATTTAAAGAGAATCCGTAGAAGGAAAGGGCAGGATGGTCTAGAGTAATTAAAGGATTCTTCAAAACTGAACTTTTTAACAAAGTTTTGAACAGAGAGTTTTATCCTGTAATAATCTAGTATATTACAATTGATGCTATATCTTTTCTGAAGTGTTTCGAATGATTCAATTTTACCTTTGTCATTTAAAATATCCCCTAATAGTAACACTCCTGCGTTAAACCAATGTGAGAAATATAGAGGTTCTCTTGATATTTTTGGATTATACCAAATACTAGTGTTCATTATGTCCATGTTGCTTTTTGGTTGTTGTTTTCTGCAAAAAATCTGCCAGTTTTCTATAACCTCAACCCAGAAAGCATTAGACGTCTTTTTGATAAGAACATTTCCCCACATGCTCTCGAAATACAATTTCCCAGTATATGTGTACATTTCATTGAACAGAGTTAACCATTGACATTCTGGGCCACAGAATATTCTTCTCACCCAACTGGCCTTTAAAGATTTAATAAATGCATGGGCATTAATCATTTTTAAACCACCCATTAAATAGTCACAACAAACAGTTTCTCTTTTAACTTTATCTGGTTTGTTATTCCAGAGGAATTTGAAAAATATAGTGTGTAACTTATGAATAAATGATTCTGATATTGGTAGTACTGAGAATATGTGGATAAATTTTGATATTACCATAGTCTTCAGAACAGTAATTTTGCCCATTGGTGTAAGCTGTCTTGATTGCCAATTAAATATATCTTTGAGAATTTTTTCCAAGATGGGATTTAAATTTATTACCGGCATTTTATTTAAATCAACGTTGAAATTTATCCCAAGCAATTTAAAATCTGTTTTGCCCCAATCAAGTTTTTCAGAAATTTGCAATTTATCTTTGGAGTGTTTTTTCCTGCCTATCCAAATGACCTTGGTTTTTCCTTTATTCATTTTTAGTCCTGAAAAATTACCAAATATTTCAAGTGTGTTTAAAGCAGCCTGTAGTGATTGTTGTGAGCCATCCAAGATCAATGTTGTGTCGTCTGCAAACTGTGTTATCTTATAGCAATGCGAAAAAAGTTTTAGACCCACAATATCGTGATTCAATTTAATAAGGAGTGCCAGAATCTCTGCTCCTGTAAGGAATAAATAAGGAGCTATAGGATCACCTTGCCGGCAGCCTCTCCCGACTTTAATTTTTTTAGAAAGATACCCACTTTGTAAGACATACATTTCAATATCATTGTTAAATAGCTTAATCCAGTCAATGAACTTTGGGCAGAAACCAAATAGATCAAGGGTCTTATAGAGGAAATTCCAAGAAATTGAATCAAAAGCCTTTTGAAAGTCAATTAAAAGAAGAAGTCCTGATAGGTTATTTGTTTCAGCAGCTTGCATAACATCATAAACTAGTCTTGTACAGTCACTAATTTGTCTACCCGCTATAAAACCTCTTTGAGTAACAGAAATAATTTTGTCAAGAACAGTTTTCATTCTGCTAGCTATTACACCAGATGCTAACTTGTATGTAGTGCACAGGAGTGAGATAGGCCTCCAATTTTTCAGGTGATACCGCTCTTTATTTCCTTTTGGGATACAAGTTATTATTCCTTGCCGAAGAGTTGTTGACAGCTTTCCTTTTTTAAAGCAGGCATTAATTGCCCGGGTAATAAAGAATTTTAATTTTTTCCAAAAAACTTTTAGAAATTCACTTGTAATGCCATCCATACCTGGGGTCTTGTTATGTTTTGTTTTTTTTAATACTTCACTTAACTCCAATGTAGAAATTGGATCACCCAGTTTATTATCAGACACTTTATGGAGATTAGCATTCTTTAATATTTCTTTTAGACTGACATTTTCTAGTGTATCATCCTTATTGCTAAATAAATTTTCATAGAAATTTTTTATATATTCTAAAATGTTCTTCTGTTCAGTTATAAATTGACCATCCTTGTCTTGAACCCTTTTAACAGTTTTTTCTAAGTAGTTTCTTTTTTCAAGGTTAAAGAAATATTTTGAGGGTTTTTCCCCTTCATGTAGCCATTGAATTCTGGATCGGATCATCTGGCCTTGAATTCGTTCTTCTCTAATGGTTTCCAATGTGGCCTTTTTATCAAGAAGTAGTTGTGAGTTTATAGACCCTGTGTTCTCTAGCTGTTCAATATCTGTTATCAGGTTCTTTTCTTCTGTTAGTAGACTTTTCTTTTGGATGGATGAAAATTTAATGGTTTCGCCACGTATTTTAAGGAAAAGTAATTCCAAAAATAAATCATCCTCAACTTTGAAAAAAATATCTTTATAGTTCCCTTTGAGGTAAATTGGGTGGTAAATTGGAATGGCGTAAGTATAAATTTCACTGTCTATAATTTTGTTTATTAATTCAATGTAATCTTCATTTCTAAGTAAATTGTTATTGAATTTCCAAATCCCCTTTCCTATGGTAAATTTATTCTGAATAATTTCGAGAGCAATAAATGAATGGTCAGATTTATAACCAGGTTTAATCTCGCATTTATTAATTGAATCTATTATCGTATCCGAAGTTAAAAAAAAATCCAAGCGTGCTTGTTTCAGTGGATTACGAGATCTCCATGTATATCTACGTGTGGTGGGATGAAAATTTCGGAAGGTATCACATAAGTTCAATTCTTGTATCATATGTAGAACCTCTTTTCTTGCTTTTGGATTGTTGATATTTCTATAATTATAGCTGTCGATATTTGGGTCGAGGATCATATTAAAGTCCCCGCAGATTATATAGTAATCTGGGTTATTCTTCAGGGAAACATTTTTTATTTCTCTGTAGAAAGAAGGGTTATCTATGTTTGGTCCGTACAATGTTACAAGATTAAAGATAGCAGATGTAATTTTTACAGTTAAACATATAAAGTTACCTTCACGATCATATGTTTGGGATATAATTTCGTATTCAAAATTGTTTTTGAACAAAATTGCAACTCCACGTGCATTCGTTCGAGTTCCATGGATATAACAATCATTTCCCCATAACTGTTTAATTTTGGGTATATCCTTTTCAATCCAGTGGGTGTCTTGAAGACATATTATATTAGCAGTCATTTCTTTGAAATATGTTAAGACATCTTGTCTCTTTTTCATATTTTGTAAACCCCTACAGTTTGCAGACAACACAACAATCTTATTTAACAATGGCATAGCCACAGCAAGAAATAATGGTCACCACAGGCAAAGACATTTTAAAATTGTTTTTATCTATGATAAACAGCAAATGAAATATTCTTACATAATTATCAGAATCATTTGAGGCTTCTGTTGCTATTACCTCAGAAAACACTACCATTTCATTCCTGACTATAACAGTACCCATGTGAAAAATTGTCAAAAACGAACACATAACAAAACTTAAATAAGACAAAAGAAGTATTAACAAAAACATGGTGAATCACAAAAAGCAAGAATGTGAGAAAAAGCTAATGGCTGGTCATAACCAATTATAGTAGCATTGCTTCAAAATCAATCCAATCCAGTATCAATGTAATACATAAAGTGATATGAGAAAAAAAAAATTATTACCAGTAACAATGTAATACATATAGAGAGGTGAATAGACATTCAAAGAGTAAATGGATCAAAGTGTGTATATATATGAAAAAAAAAAATAAATAAATAAATAAATAAAAAAGTATTACCAGTAACAATGTAACGTGAAAAAAACAAAGTATTACCAATAATCATATAATGCATAATGAGAAATTAAAAAAAAAATAAAAGATTCAATATCATGAAGGAGCACCCTTCTTTGGACTACTCAAGTGTTGTACAACTCAAGAAAGAGCATTGTTTTGTGGACGCATTTATGTTGTTGTCACTATTACATTTAAAAAAATTATACTGAGCTACCCGTTCAGTAGCAATATGCTTTATAAGTTCAAATCAACCTTCAAGCTTTTACAACGAAACTGCTTCTACTAGTATCAATGCTTCCAGTATCAATATAATACATGTATCAATATTAGAAAACCAAATATTACCCATGAGTGCAAATCTGTTACTCTTTAACTGAAAAAATTAAAAGGGAAATTTTCACTGTATCACACCAAGCTATCACCGGTATCAAAGTCCTATGTGTAGAGATGTTAGGAAACAAAATATTACTGATAGGTTCAAATCAGATAACCTTTAGTTGATAGATTCAAAGGAAAAATTTTTAGTGCGTTACAAAGTCATTACCAATATCAATGTAATAAATGCGAGGAAGCATGGTATTACCACTAGCAATGTAGTACATATAGAGAAAAGACGTGAGAAGTTATGAAAAAACAAAATATTGACAATGTAGAGAAGTCTATAAAACATTAAAATTTTAAATGTCATGAATGAGCACATTGTTTTTTTAACTGCTCATTAATTAAATGTTGCACAGGGCGACTTAATAAAGAACTTTATTTTGTTGAAGTATTCTTAATATAGAGCCTTATTTTGTTGAAGTATTTATATAGTTTTAAAAGTATATTGACAGATTTAGACTGGTCTCCCAATTCAAAATGTATATGCTTTATAAGTTTGAATCAACCTGGTTGATTCATCCAAAAGAAGGACTCTCATTATGTCACCTCAAAGCTTTTACTAGTAGAAACAAAGTATTACCATTGAATTCAAAAATGGTAGCCTTTGGTTAATGAATTCAAAGGAAGAGCTTTCACTGTATTGCAAAGCTATTCCCAGTATAAATGTAATACATGTGCACAAACATGGTATTACTAGTAACAATATAGTACATATTGAGAAGAGAACACATGTTTGAAGATTTAATTGTTGAGAAAGAAAAAGATATTCACATACTCACATTGAAGGTATTACCAGTATCAATAAAATATATTTAGAGATGTGAGAAAACAAAGTATTACCAATAACATTGTAATAGATACATAGAAGTGAACAAACACATGTAAAGTTTTAATGTCATTAACTTGAAGGAGCACATTGCTTTTTTGAACTGCTCTATAATTAAATTTTAACAAGACAGCTTGATAAATAGCTTTATTTAGTTCAAGCATTTATAAAATTATCAGAATTAAATTAAAGAATTATATTCATTTCCCTCTTCAAAATCTATATCCTTTATGAGTTCCAATCCACCTTTGGTGGATAAATTCAAAAGAAAAACCATTCATTGTGTCTCATCAGAGCTATTACCAGTATCAATGTAATACATATAAGATGTTAGGAAAAGGAGTATCACCATTGAATTCAAATCCAAGGGGAAAAAATTTTCACTGTATTACAAAGCTACTACCAGTATCAATGTAACACATACCAGTAACAATGTAGTATGTATAAAGAATAGAACATTTGAAGATTTAATTGTCAAGAAAGAGAGAAATGTTCGCCTTTTCACATCCAAACTATTACTAATATCAATAAAATACATTTAGAGATGTGAGGAAAACAAATTATTATCAAGCCATTACCAGTATCAATGTAATATATGTGAAAAAACATGGTATTACCAGTAACAATGTAGTACATATAAAGAATAGAACAAACATGTGAAGATTTAATTATCGATAAAGAGAAAACAATTCACCTTTTCACATCAAAGCTTTATTTAGTTCAAGCATTTACGAAGTTATCAATATTAAATTAAAGAATTATATTCATTTCGCTCTTCAAAATCTATATCCTTTATGAGTTCAAATGAACCTTTGGTTGATAAATTCAAAAAAATTTGCTACTACAGATCAAAGTGATAACCAGAATGACTAAAATATAAAGAGAAAATTTCTTAATGTGGGAAGACAAATTATTTCCAATGACAATGTAATAAATATACAGAAGTGAACAAGCACTTAAAGTTTTAATGTCATGAAGCACATTGGTTTTTTTTTGACTGTTCCATAATTAAAAGTTGCACAAAATAATTTAATGAAGAGGCTTTTTGAAGTATTATATACTATTATTATTATTATTAATCGTTGAGCTCCCACTTCAAAGTCTAAATGCTCTGTAGGTTCAAATCAACCTTTAGACAATAAATTCACAGGAAGATCAATATTATGTTATTTCAAAGCTCTGCCATTGTTGATGTAATACATGTAATGATGTTAGGAAACACAGTATTACCAATATTTATAAAGCAGTCAAAATTAAGTTCATTCATTATACTGGTCTACTACTTCAATGGCTACCTGCTTGATGAGATCAAATCGTTTTTTACCTACATGAGTTCCTCCAAACCTTCTGGTCACAATAAGTATAGCATCAGTCACAGACTTCTGCTCTAAGACTGAACACAAAACACTTGAACCTCTCCATTCTTTATCGTCGAAGTATCCAGATTTTGTTTGACCCTCAGCGTCTATGAAGTTATAGGCATAGACGACATGGTCTGACCTAGCAAGATCTTCATCTTGGGTTATTGCTCTCAAAGCCTGTACTGCTTCCCCCTCGGTGTGAATATGGTACAGGTGCCCTTGGAAAACAGAGCCTTTCAAGGTAATTGGGTTTGAGTGAGCCATATTATCAAGAGAAATCGGTGGTCCAACAGACAGTGATGAATCTAAGCGATTCTTCTCAAAGGCCTCCATATTTATTACAGAGTTCACCATCAGCTTGTCTGCAACAAGCTTCACCATTGTGTCTGTACCTTGTGCTTTTGCTTCTTCCCTTAATTTTATAAGCATCGGAACTTGGGCTGCTCGTTTTTCCTTCACCGCATGAGGGAGGTGCTCACTAATAGCTAAAGGCGATTGCCTTAAGTTTTTAGAGAAGGATAAGACTATGTCTCTGCCGCGGTGAGACATAAATCTCACTAGCAATGGTCTAGGTTTTGCGTTTCTTTTGCCAATTCGGTGTGCTACATCAATTCTAATGTCACCCAGTGGATTTGTTGGGGAGAATAGATAAGTTTCAGGAATTCTAAGATGCTTCTGGATAAATTGCATAACCTCAGAATAACAGTCTTCTCCATCCTTTTCGGGAAGATTGTGGATTAGCAGGTTAGACTTCATGGAATATATTTGCAGGGCTTCAACTTGGCTTTCCAATGCAGATACAGTGGAATTTAGTTTGACAATGGTTCCCTCACACTCTTTTACTTGCATCTTGAGATGTTGATTTTCACTTTGGAGTGACTTAACATCAATTGTTGTTTTAACACTTTCAGACTTTAAGAGGTTTAAGATCTCATCAACTTTCTCACTTAGACTTGAAACCTTTTTGTCTAGCTGGGTATACCTATCTTTAGACATTTCTGTATTTTCTGCAGGTAAGATCCCTTGCACTTTTTCGCCGAGACTTGACATTTTACTGTCTAATTGTACAAACCTCTCATCTGGTGATTCTGACAGCTCCATATTCATATCCAGTTGGCTTGTCAGGTTTTGAAGGTTGTGCTTTACTTTTTGAGATCTCTTGGGTTGATTTACTGGACTAGGGTTATTTGATTCAGAGAGTTCACTTAAATTTCTTTTCCGGGGTTCTGTACTCATAATAATGATTGAGTTTCGATTAATAGTCACTTGTAGCAGTCTAAGCTCAGGTCAAAGTAGAACAGTTAAATGTCTAGACTGATTCACCAAATTTCTCAACATCAGTTATCCAAAACACAAACTTGTGATTCAGTATCCAGTAAACTGTCAAACACACATTCTAATAATACTGGCCTTGTGTGTCTAAAATAAGCTAATCTGTCAGCACCAATGATCTGAGACACAAGACTAATGCCCAATTGTTCTCACAATGTATTTACAGGAAAAGGCATATTTATTCACAAACTTCAACTCCAGTGCAAAGTTTCTGCAGGGGTCGAATTAAACATATTGATTAACAGATTCTTTGCGTAGTACCAGGCTTGTTAGAAACAAAAAACTCTTGTTCACTAACTTCAGAGGTAGACAATCATTCACACACATTTGACACAGGTCCATTTAAAACAGAACAGGTCATTATAGTCTTTGTTAACAATATTGGTGGTTCCCTGACATTGCTGAATGTGATATATTAATGTAACAATATTGTTAAACTAATGTTTTTCACCCCTATATTTAAAACACTCATATCCTCTATACAAACTCTTTTTTAGATTGGTAAGATGTACCATTATGATCCACACATATTCCTTTTATATATCCTGTTAATGTTTTTAGGTTAAGCCATCCAAAACTTTAAGAAAAAACATTACATTTTCCTCCACTTTTTAACACTGTGGACTCAACCATGTTCCCAAGAAATCACTCAACCATGTTCCCAAGAAATGAAGTATTAATGAGTTATTCTCATATATCAGTTGGGACAAAACCTCCTAAGTTTCGGGACGAAACCTCCACATTTTGGGGACGAAACCTCCATGGTACGAAACCTCCGGTATTCGGCTCATATTGACCCTTTGCATCTTACGTCACAATGTTACGCATCATTATTTGGACGGCAAAACATCACACTTGAACAAACATGTCTGTGTAAAACTGACGGGACATATTGGAAGAGATACCTTATTTTAAAAATGAATTATAAAATAAATATCTGTAATGTCTGTCCCAAGTACAGACAGATATGAAAATGTTAGGCCACAGAAGAATTCCTTATTTTCATTTTATCAAATTGATGATAACCGTCGCATCAATATACTTTTTACAGAACAAAAATGGACAAATTATTCAAGGAGAAATAATCATTTAAAAGTTGTGTACTTTTGATATATATTTTTAGTGAAAAGTTTCTCGAACGCAAATGAAAACTAACAAAAGTTTACATAAATATCAAAATCATAATTAAAGACAAAATAGTATTTTTTCCAAAGCGGTGTCTTGATTAAGGAAATATATTTAGAATTGTTTCCCGTTTTACAGAACTCAAATATATGATTTTTAGAGGCGTAAGTTTAATTTTTTGTCAAAGTACAGCACTAATAATCCGTGTTTTGCCGTCCAAAATGGACGTTGTTCACTGGAAACGTCATTCTGACGTCAAGTTATGACGTTGATGCAAAGGGTCAATACCCACCTGAATTATTAATTGTGGTATACATCATTTGACAATCTGGTGGTAGGAGAATAAAATATAAATCTGTTTCTATAATTTAAATTCAATATATTTACTTCAGCATGGGCATTTACTGGTATAGAATGCCACTACTGCCTACCGTCGCATTACGGGTCTAGTCGCAATATGGGTCTAAATTTATTTTTAGCCATGTAAATATGAAATAATACTCGGTAAGCAGGCAGCAAAAAACGTTGAAAGTGTCAATATGTTGGAGATATTATTAACACAGCATGGTACATTCATGTGGCACTAAATAAAATAACCAAAGAGCCTTAAATATTGAACAAACATGTCCGCCATTGCCGTCAAAACATCCGTTTCATGTACAATTGCTGGGAAGGCAGTACTGAAAAATCAGACAAAAATGACAAAGATTTACCATTGAAAAAAGGTGTCTTGTATAGATGAACTATTTATCTTTTTGTTTACATATTCGTTTTTGCATATTCCTTTCTGTATTTGTTAATTTTGAATGTTTATTTTTATTTACAAACAACTTGAGCAGCTCATAATCACACATGTAAACAGGAAACAGGAAGTGACCTTTGGGTTCTCACTAAACTTAATTTGTACTCAGTCTGGAAAATACGAAATGTTAAAAGGAAACATGGATCTTTCTCTTCTACATAATTAATTGAATCAGATGTAATGACAGTATATATTCATAAGTTGGCAGTGTAGATTGATATTATGGTAAAAGTAATCTTTATAGAACTTAATCTTTACTATAAACACACTTTAACTTTAGCAGCTGAAGCTATGTCAATTTTTAATAATAAGGTGGCAAATTCATTCTACATTTACCCAGATGCATTCAGAATATGACAAAATAATATGTACTTAACAAGGCAAGTGTATGAGATACCTAGAAAGTGTTGGGGTGATGTTCAGTTGATATTACAGATGTTAAGACTTGGAAGGGGGTAACATTGTTAACAAATTTTTTCTGGCAACCACCGCCCTCTCTACATAGACGGACATGTGGTGGACAGATGATACATGTATGTCGGTTTTAGTTTCAGGTGAATGGTAACTTACCATTTGGTAAGTATACTGGCTATCAATAGGTAGCACTTCAGGATTCCCTCTCTTGCAGCTGTTGCTTGCTATGCCTGCAGTTGTGAGGCTGTTGGTCACCTGATACCTTCCCAGATGTAGGTAATTTAGGCCTTCAGTATAATATTGTCAATCTTTATTTTCACTGCTAATTTGTGTACAAATCTGATGTATACTTCTTGTATTACAGATATATGATCAGTGCTTTCTTTACAACTGGGACATATAACTATATCATGAGTACTTATTTTTGCTGAATTTATGATTTCTCACATGGAGTTTTATGCCATAATGATGTAATTTTGTGTTTGAAAATAGTTTTACCTATATGTGGAAATTGGTAAGCTGGTAGTTGTTTTGCATTGGTTGCCGTTTAAAGTTCATAAATTTGACCAACTATATGTATGGGTTTTCCTTGGGCTTCCAGCAGTCTGCCACAGTATGTAAAATCTATTTTTTGGTCTTCCTTTTGGTTATGCATTGTACTTTCTGGTTCTGTGTTTACTTTACGTTGCTTGTTCAGGCAACCGATACCACCAATGATAACCAATCAAATCATCTGCCACAGAAGGCAGAAAAAGAAATTGTGATTGGAATTTCATTCATATTGCAGCATTGGAATTAATGTCAATTATACTATGATATATAAGGACAAATGAGATGCTGTGCAACTTAAATCCAATGCATAATCAGTAGAGATAGCCTATACAGCTAAGGTTATGGGATAGGAATATAAGGAGATTATAATACTATAAATTAGAATAACCAATCGACCTGGCAGCGCAGGCGGACAGAGTATCCCTTAGGGGTTATGTCGAATCTGACAACCTCACAGACTTTACAGTTCAGCTGGCAGAGAGGACACAAGTGATGTTGCTTTGAATTTGGTTGAAATAACAAGAAATGAAAGATGAAGCTAGCCAGTTAGATGTACAGGAACATACGCCCCTGGAGGGAAACTGCACACCTTGTAACCCTTAGCAGAGGCAGCAGGACATGCAGTGGCAGTAGTTATATTGCCTAAAAGACTTGTACAGCCCAGGTTGTAAGTGGCCATAAGATGGCACCAAATCAGCTGGCCAAGTGGATAGAGATACTGAGAGTATAGGCAGCCATCTAAGCCAGGTCAGATAATAAAACACAACAAGCCCTTTATGAGCAGTATAAGTAATACAGTACATCAAAAGTAAATAATGATAATATGTACATTGACGTATGGACACTTTTATATGGTATAAAGTCTGAGTTCATAAATTTCGGAAATAGAGTACACATGTGATGTCAAAGGCCTGTTCTCATCTCGGTAAGTTGGCAGTTGTTTGTCATTGGTTGCCAGTTTAAACTTCATAACCTTTATCAATAAAATGTAGGGTTTCCTCAGGCCCTCCAGCTGTCACAATATATGCAGTAGGGTACCAGGTGTAATATAAAATACATTAATACTCTGTGTGTCCAATTGTCTGTGCATGAGTTGACCTGGCAAGGTCATAATGAGTTGAGAAACCAAATTATTTCAACTATCTGTCACTGATAATTCCATTGAATTGAAAAATTTCACTTACATGACTATTGGAATGGGTTTTACCTAGTATGTACTTTTTCGTAACAATCTTCCTTATTCAAAATAAATTCACAAGTACTAGTAATTTATAATGTAATTTCCTCATTATTTAATCTTATGTAACACCTTCAACATGATTCTGTACAATTTTCATGAAAGGAGAACTTATATTCAACAGTACATTGCTTATACAGTTAAAGGGCAACATGGAACTCTGTGCCTTTTCACACCAAATACCATGCTGTCATGGTATGACCTCAGTGTTTGTCTTGTCTGCATTCATCTACCATATCCTGGATGTTCAGGGGGTAGAATTTTTTAACATGATATTAACATATTAATTATAATGGAAAACTCTTGGCATGTTCATTATAATTGGTTCCCTCACTTTGATTTTTTATAGACAAAAGTAGCTGTCTCTGTAACAACTTTGATACCTTAATTGCATTGGTTAAACTCGATTTCTAGAAAAATTTGCAGTAGTTCTTGTAACTGGAATCAATATCTGTAAGTTATTGTTAAGTTACCATGAGGTTATCCGCTACATTTTGGCTAATCAGACTCAGGTTCCATCAGTGCCTTGTAGGTATTGGCATACTACAATTTGCCATTGGTTTACAGACACCAACCATTTACATAAATTATCAGACAATTGTCAAAGCCATCATAAATTGTAATCACTGTTTCATGAAGGCAACTGGTATTTGTTCATGTAACTGCAAAGAAATGACACACTGGGGTCATCACTGATATGCTTGGAAACTGAATAACTGACATATATCTGTATCTACTGTTATGTAATTATTTGACAAAATTACATTTAGCATGCATGGAATTAATTAATATTAATGTGAGGAAGTCACATAAATTAATGTTACCATATGTATGTCCTGATCATGCACAATTGAACATCTAGTTATGTACATCATAAACCATTGACAATTCCTAGGCAAATATGCAACACTACTTGCAGAATAATCTTGTAAATATAATCAACACACAACTAATGAATAAAATAACATAAATTCAACAGCTTCAGAAGTTACAACTTAATACTACAGCCAAACCGGGTTTCCAACTGTGTATGGTGCACACAAAAGCTTGTTTACTTTTGTTCTGCAGTTACGTAATTTTTCGACTGAAATATAAACAGCACACAGACAGCACCTTTGCTATTAATGGTTAAAACTGCACAAAAACATGCTATTTGGAGTAGATTTAAAGTGAAATATACAAACAACAAATAATACCCCCTTGTGCCTTATTATCTATGGCTAATAAAGTGGTAATAGACCCATATTATGCACGGGTGATATTTGGATATGTGAGCGATAATTGCATATTTTTGGTATTTTACTCAGCTAATATCATTTTCGAGGCTGTAATTCGAACTTTAAAAATTATGGGATGGATTAATTCATCTAATTTTATAAATAAAATGACCGCTAATGCTGTGGTTTGTGTACTGCCATCCGTTTTTACCGTCGTTAGGCCCATAATGCGACGGTAGGCAGTACAGTAGACAGACAACAACCACGTACGTCCCTGTGATGGCAAAGGGAACTTAGATCTCAAGGTAATTCTAATTCTAATAGCACTTTTATAGCGCTTAATCTCCGTCAAAAGACAGACTCTAAGGCGCATCACACAAAAACATTGTTCAATATTCAAAAACCAGAGACATTGCAGGAGTCAGCACCGCGGAGAAAGCAGAAAGGAGATTGGAAATTTAGGGTGGGTATGCTTTTCCAAAGAGGTATGACTTCAACTTTGACCTGAAAGAGGCAAGTGAGTTTGCAGAGCGGACCTCATCAGGAAGGTCATTCCAAATCATAGGTGCGTCATACGCAAAACTGAGTCCAAAATGTTTTCGAGACTTGAAAATTGAACCAAAGTGGGGAACCTCAAGAAATATGCCATCAGATTGACTTCGACGAGTGTTATATGCACTATGTCTGGGAATGAGGAAGGGTTCAAAGTATTTGGGGTTACCACTGTGTAGGAACTTATATACCAGCATGGCAGTCTTAAAGATAGTACGGTACTTAATTGGCAACCAATGTAGTGCTTTTCTAACTGGAGTGATGTGTGAGTACTTGGTGGTGTTGGCAACAATTCTGGCAAGGCTATTCTGAACACATTGAAGTTTGCGCAGATCTAGAGCTGAGAGACCTCTGAACAGAGAGTTACAGTAATCTAGTTGACTTCCGACCAGAGCATTGGCAGCCATAAGAGTAGCTTCATGTGTCAGATGTCCTCGGAGTCGCTTAAGATCCCGGACATGAGCAAAACAAGCCTTGCAGACCTTCCTAACATGGCAAGAGAATGAGAAATCAGAATCAAACCAGACACCAAGGTTCCTAACTGCATCTGTTGGTGATATGAGATTACCAAGTATATTGACCGGGAAGGACTGATTAAGTTTTTCGCGCTGAGACTTTGAGCCAAACACAATGAATTCAGTCTTATCTGGATTTAGCTTGAGCTTATTTGTAGAGAGCCATCTCTTTACGTCTTCAAGGCAGTGTGACAGCTTATCAAGGGCAGAGGCAACATTTTTATGTGTGAGGTGTACATACAATTGTGTGTCATCAGCGTAGAACTGGAAACTAATACCAGGATGATTCTGTATGACTTTACTCAGTGGAGTAGTATAGAGTGAAAAAAGGATTGGCCCCAGGACAGAGCCTTGAGGCACACCATACAATAACTTTTTGGCATCAGATAAAATTGACCCAATCTTAATGCACTGAACACGGTCTGAGAGATAAGACTTAAACCAATCGAGGACAACCCCGCTCACACCAAACCAGGAGCTAAGAGAATTAAGTAGCGTATCATGATCAATAGTATCAAACGCTGCTGATTGATCCAAGAGAACGACAGCAGTAGCCTCACCTTTAGCAAAAGCCAAATGAACATCATTCTTAATTGAAAGCAATGCAGATTCAGTTGAGTGACCTAGTTTGTAGGCAGATTGCCTGACATTCTCAAGTCCGTTCAAACTAACATGGTCATTCAACTGAGAAGCAACAACACGTTCAACCAGTTTGGATATGAAGCCCAACCCAGAAACAGGTCTGTAGTTTTTTAAGTCATTGGGTGGTAGTGATGACTTTTTAATCAATGGGGTTACAATAGCCTTCTTGAACTCATCAGGTACAACACCTTCTGACAACGAGCAGTTAACAAGCCTGGTGATAGAGGGCAGTAAAATATCAATACATTCCTTAACAAGAAATGTAGGCCATGGGTCTAACAAACAAGATTTAGTGGGTGACTTCATGATAATTTTTCTAATTTCCTCTTGAGAAACTTGTTTAAAGCAGCTGAAATTGGGTACATCAGGTGGAGGAGGCAGAGTGAATGAGTCACTAGAGGAAAATGAGTTTCTGATTTTATCTATTTTGTCACTGAAGAAAGTGACAAACCGGTCAGCAAGACCTTTCTTAGATTCATGAGAAGGGAGTACTGCTTCAGAACTAGAGTGCAGTGCGGAACGCAAGACCTGCCATAGCTTCTTGGAGTCATTGGTATTTTCTCTGACCAGGTTTCTGAAGTAATTTGCCTTATCTTTGTTGACCAGTGAATTGCAGCGACCAATCTGTCTTCGAAGTCTAGCTCGATTATAGGCAGATTTATCTTTACGCCAGATTCGTTCCAGCTGTCGCCTGATGGTTTTTGCCAGCCTGTAGGTGTCAGATAGCCAACCAGTAGCTTGCTTAGTAAAAGTGCGAGTAACCAATGGTGCATGCTTGTCGAGCAATTTGCTCAAATCATCTAAGTATTGTTCACACAAACCACTGACTGTATCACCAGGGCATTTTACGAATGCGCTATGGTATGCAGGTATGCAATACAAGAATTCATTCTTACTTTCATAAATATATTTAAGCAACCCTGTTAACGCAGACTGCAGCTCTGGCTTCACAAGCGCGTCCCCTGGATTCGTGGAAATCGTCTGGAATGTTAAAGCTTTCTGAAAGCGATTGACAAGACTTTGATCAGCCTGGATGAAATCAGTGTCTAATGGCGTGCATTCGGCTTTATTTATACTCCTCGGCTTCAATGTAAATGTTCTTATTATCACCGCAATAGTGACAAGTGATAAGACACCCAATATTAAACGAAAAACACCTGAAGCCTTCGCCATTTTCACTGAAATCTAAAGGTCTCTTCCGTAAACAAAGTTGAACTTGGCGGGTTGAAGGTCATTCTGGAAGATACTAAACTCTAACACGTCAACAGTACGTTTCATCGAATGTCCCGCAAATTATCTAAATCTGATCATTTTATATATTCTTGTGTGCGAGATATACTTCATGCTGTCAGTCTCATTCAACACAAAAGAATCAATTGTGGTGTGCTACCAAGTACTAACATACAATACTTTATATATATTTTTTGCAAATTTATTTATTAATTTGTTGGTTTAAAGTTGATAGAACTAAGTTAATTATTAAAAACGGATATAACACATAGTGATACAGATACATAAAGGAACAAATTATACATAAAATATACATGAATGTTGTAGCTTCTATTACATGAACCAGCATCATATACCCAGCAGGCACACGCCTTGAAATGTCGTTGATTTAGAGTTAAAAACAGGTGCTGATTCTAATTCGACTTTTATAGCGCTTAATCTCCACTGAGTAGTGGACTCTGAGGACCAACAAGACAATAGCAACATGCAAATTTAAAGTCCAGGGACAGAAATAGGTCGGCACCACAGAGAAGCCATGAGAGAAAATGAGCTAAGGAGGATAAGGCTTTGCATAGAGATAGCTTGTGAGCTTCTTTCTAAAAGAGGCAATAGTGGGTGATGCACGAATGTCTTCAGGAAGTGAATTCCAAACAGTGGGAGCATCAAAGGCAAAACTGAAACCAAACTGCTTAGTGGACTTGTGAATTGTAGGTTGAAATTTTGGTACATTAAGGAAATTGGCAACACTCTGACTACGTCTAGTATTGTAAGTAGTCTGGTATGTGGATAGATATGGAGCAAAATATTTAAGGAAACCAGTATGAATAAACATGTACACCAGGGTAGCCAGTTAGAACTCTGAGCGAAACTGAACAAGGGGCCAATGGAGTTTCCTGAGTACAGGAATTATCCGAGTATATTTACTCGAATTTGTAACAATTCTAGCTGCACTATTTTGGACAGACTGTAATCTGTGAAGATGGAATGTGAGGAGACTAGTGAAGAGTGAGTTACAGTTGTCTAACCAACTACTAACAAAAGCATTGGCAACCGACACAGTTGCATCCTGAGTCAAGAACTGTCTAATATTTCTAAAATCCCTTAGTTGAATAAAGCAGCTTTTACAAACATTCTAGACGTGTTTAGAGAAAGAAAAATCAGAGTCAAACCACACACCCAGGTTCCTGACTGACTCGGTGGGGTGAAGGGGGTTGGCCAAGATGTCAATTGGGAAACATACATTTAACCGTTCTCTCAGTTTCTTGGATCCAAAAAGTATGAACTCAGTTTTATCAGGATTAAGTTTAAGTTTGCTGGCCGAAATCCAATCCGTAACATCTTGAAGACATCTGTTCAACTTATCAAATCAAAAGCAGCTGAGGCATTCATGTGCGACAGATGGACATAAAGTTGTGAATTCATCTGTAACTATTTTTGAGTATAAAAAGTAAATACCTATATAATTATAGGTAATATTTGGATGGATATAGTAAAAATAATATTGTCAAATATTTATTTAGTAAATTAAAAGAAAATGTTTGAGTATGGCTATTTACATACACAGGAAGCTTATCAGTCCAAAACTATTCCATTGTGTGACATGTCAAAAATTATAAGAATAATGTGTCATACAAGTTCATTTTAGTGATCATCAGTAAAAATATCTAGCCATTGTGATAAGATTTACCAAATCCCTATAATCAATTGAGATAAAATATTTCCAAGTTTCCTGTGGTGTAGGCAGCATACAATAATTAACTTTATGGTGTTAAAGCAAATATGAGGTAAGCCAAAGTGTTATGTTTATTAAATAATAACGATATAGACATTTATTTATTAAATTTAGTCTATGTTAAATGTGGACTTATAACAGTTTTCAATGTATTACCAGCATATGAATAATTGTATCAATCAACTGATATAAAAAGCAAAAAAAAAAAAAAAGATAATAGTTTGAAACTTACATGCCAGCTTAGTAAGAAAGCTGCAGCTGAAATATAAAAAGGGTTATTTTTTACAGAATGAATAGTGAAATCCTGTACACAGTTTCATATATGCAATATATTTGGTTGGACTAACAAAGTTACTTTGTCAAAATATAGTCCTGTATAAAGTTTATAAAGTTTCATATATGCAATATATTTGGTTGGACAAATAAAGTTACTTTGTCAAAACATAGTAATAAGAAACAGACTATACTATGTACTATTTTTTCTAAGTTAAAATGCTTTATTGATAGTATTGACAAAGATTGTAAACCAAAGGTTCAATAACAATCAAGACAAATTGTATGTGATATACTAATACAATTTCTTTTACTTAAGTATTCGCAACATGGATGTTTTTTTGAAAAATACAATATGATAATTATCACCTGTAGATTTTCTGGTAGATACCTTCCTAGCACTGGAATTAGCTTGCTAGAAACGGAGGGTGGCCTAAATAAAACAAAATGTGAAGATTTAACCATATATCTGTTGAATGTTATTACCTGTCCATAATCTGCAATGTAGACTGTGACGATAGAATTCAGTATCTCACCCAGAGATTAGAAGTCTTCTTTGAAGTTTAAGAGTTATCATACAATTTTCTGGTAAAAGTGCTGTCGGATACTTATCATTGGTTAAAATCAAAGAGGATGTCCATTTACTGCCTTGTAGATATACATGCTGATAGTACGCAACATGAAACTTTCAAAAATGACTGGGGATCTGATTGTATTTTTAGTTCCTATTCCTCCAAGAGCCGAGGGGTTGCTATATTGTTTAATGACAATCTGGATTATCATGTCCTTGAAATTGAAAAAGACGATATTGGAAATTTATTAATAGTAAAGATACGTATTTCAGATGAGTTTACCTTCTTGCTGGTAGTATTATATGGGCCAAACAGAGATGAGCCTAAATTTTATAACAATCTTATGGTGAAACTATCTGAAAAGGAGAACTTACCCTTGGTAATTTGTGGAGATTGGAACTTGGTTCAAAATTTTGAAGAGGACACATACGGCTATATAAGAGAAAACAATACCAAAGCAAAATGGAAAGTAAAGGAAATGCAATCGATATTGGAGTTGGAAGATGTTTGGCGTGTACATAATAAACATAAAAGAACCTATACATGGTTCAGCAGTAAGGCTCCTCACCAAATGGCCAGAATAGATTTCTTTCTGACAACCTCTGACATTCAATCAAAACTATTATCAACTACAATCATCCCAGGGTATAGAACCGATCATGTGGCTTTAATTATGGATATACAGATACACAATATTAAACGAGGAAGGGTTTTTTGGAAATTTAACACTTCCCTTCTCTCACTGAAAACCTCTGACAAACATTAATTCGTCAAGACTTTGTCAAAATGGTGCCTAAAACGACAAACTTCCCAATTGACAAATTTTAACTTTTCACTTTCTTGTTGGACAAATTAACGGACAAACTTATGACAAGAAAATGACCTTGATGGTCCAATTAATTTGTCATTTTGGCCACCTGTTATTGGCCAAGTTCTTATGAAATTAGGCTTAAGTGCATTCTTTTTCTTATCATCAGATTTCAGCTAATCTGAGTAATAAGTTATCAACATTTGGTTATCATCCAACAAGAAAATGGCATTTAAATTAGCCAATTTGGAAACTTGTTGTTTTAGGCACCATTTCGACAAATTAATAATTTTCAGTGCTATGACATAGACTATGTAAATTTAGTAAAATATGTAATAAAAAATACTGTCGAAAGTCATGTAAATAACATCAACTTAAATGGCCAATTTGACAATAAACTCTCAAGTAACCACCAACTTTTGTTTGAGATGTTAAAACATAATATTAGAGGTGAAACAATTTCTTTTAGTTTTAGAAAAGCCAAAGATAGACACAAAATTGAGGCAAATCTTGAGAAGCAAATAACTAACTTTGAAAAATCTTTATTAAAATTCAGTAATATTGGTGACACAGCTGGAATTGCGAAGACAGAAAAGGATTTAGAAAAGGCTAAATTACAATTGGTATAAGTGCGTGAACCAGTAGTAAGGGCTGCCATCTTATGATCAAAGTGTCAATATTATGAAGAAGGAGGGAAATCAACAAAAAATTTTTGCAATTTGGAAAAATGCAATTATATAAGTAAAACTATTTATAAACTTAATGTTAATGGGCAGATAATTACTTCTCAGAAAGATATATTAGCAGAACAGAAACATTTCTACAAAAGAATATATAGTTCAAGAGTTTCCTGGTCTGAAGTTAATTGCAAAAGATTTTTAGAAAATAATACTAATATCACACCTTTAAGTGATAATGATCAATTTAACTGTGAAGGACCAGTTCTAATTGGACTTTTATAGCGCTTAATCTCCCCAAACAAGAGGACACTAAGGCGCAACAAAACAAAAAGCAGACATCCAAATTTCTGTATCCAGGGGCATAGCAGGGGTCAAGCACCAGGGAAAATGCCAGGGGAATGATCCAGGCTAAGGTGGGTATGCTTTGGTGTACAGGTAGGTTTTGAGCTGCTTTCTGAAGGAAAGTTACCGAACAAGAAGCACAAAATGTTATTAAAAACATGAAAAATAATAAAAGCCCTGGTACAGATGGATTTCCAGTCGAATTTTACAAATTCTTTTGGGCAGACATAGGAAAATTCTTAATAAACAGTTTCAATGAATGTTTTAACATTGGCCATCTTTCCTTCACTCAGAAACAAAGTATAATTACTTGTATACCAAAGGGTAACAAACCCAGAGAGTTCATGAACAATAAAAGGCCTATTTCACTCTTGAACATTGATTATAAAATTTTGGTTCAAAACACTATATTCTGGTGCGTGCAGCTGTGTCATCAACAATGGTATGTTTTCAGATTTTTTTGAATTAGAGAGAGGGTGCTTATATTTTTATCTTGGCCATAGAACCTCTAACAAGGGCAATCATAAAAGAAGACAACATAACAGGAGTGCTACTATGGGACAAGATGTTTAAGATAGGGCAATATGCTGATGATACTTTTCTATTGCTTGATGGGTCTGAAAAGTCATTAAGAATGAGCCTAGAAATTTTTAATAGTTTTTATTTATGCTCTGGCTTGAAATTAAACTTTGATAAAACCTCTGCAGTTTGGCTTGGATCAATGAAAAGGTCAACAGAAATTCTTTGTCGCGAACTCAACCTTTCTTGGTCAAATACTTTCAAACTTCTGGGAATTACATTCCATATAGACCTTAAAAATATGATTGAGTTAAATTACAATCCAAAGGTTATTGCAATTGAAAAAGTCCTCCATAGTTTTTCAAAGCGAAGGCTATCACTGATTGGGAAAATCACAGTTATTAAAACACTAGCTGTTCCCAAATTGGTTTATGTAATGAAAGTTCTACCTTCGCCAAGTAAAGATATTTGCTATAGACTTACTAGACTCTTTAAAGCTTTTATTTGGAACAAGAATAAACCAAGCATTATACTTTCACAACTGGAGCAAGATATATCAAAAGGAGGACTGAGATTAACAAACATAAGTCTTTTGAATAAGGCCCTCAAAATATCTTGGATACCAGATATAATAAAAGAAGTTGCAAACCTGGGGTATATCTTTCAAAATATTGTCAATTACAACAAGTTAATGAATACTTGTTCTTTGCAAACTTTTCATTCAAAAATTAAAATTAAAAATACTTTCTGGAAAGATGTATTTAAAGCATGGCAATCTGATAAGACTATTTTTGAAAAAGAGATAAACATTAGGACATATCCTTTATGGGACACATACTTTCTGACCAATACTAATATAATTAACAGGAAAGAGGAATTTCAAAGTAAAGGAATCAACATAATAAATGATTTATTGCATGTATCTGGTGGGCTGATCGGCCTAGATGACTTTAAATTAGCTAAAGCCATAAATATCAACTTTGTAGATTTGTATTCATTGACACACTGCCTACCAAGATCTTGGAGAGAAAATTTTATTAGAGATTCAGTTAAGTTAAAAAGAGAGTGAAATTGTCCAGCCGGTAATAACAGACTTACTGCAAATATCAAAAGTTTGTAACGATACATATTGGAAACTAGTTAAACAGTTGAGCCTAAACGAAATCACAGATTTAAATGGTCAGAAAGCCTTCAAATCCCCATATCGGAAGAGGATATGTCAGAATACTACTCAATGAATTTCCAAAGCACTGTTGAGAGCAAACTAAGGAGCTTCCAGTATAAATTATTGCAACAAATTTTGACAACAAACAAATTCCTTAATATTTGTAAAATAAATGAGGACCAATGCTATTTCTGTAGTTTGGAAACAGAAACGCTTGAACACCGTTTCTGGCTGTGTCCAGTAATAAATGATTTTTGGAAAGAGGTAACCACTGTCCTAAAACAGTATATTGACTTAGATGGGCTACTCAGTGCTACGTCAGTGCTCCTGGGCATCAGATCGAATAGAAATTCAAGACTCTTGAATCATTTATTAAACCTGATCAAAAGCTACATATATTCAACTAAATGTTTGGGGCAGAAATTGTCAATTCCAGGCATGATTGGAAAGATAAGGAACACTTACAGAATAGAAAAAAACATTGTCATCCAATTTGAAAAAAGCAGGGAAATAATGGAATGTAAATGGAAACAAATGATACCACTATTGGAGTAAATTTAAATATTTAAAATAGCTGGAATTTTCACTATGCAACACTGCTCTGTTTTCCTTTCTTTAGTTTTTTGTTTTTCAGAAGAACAACTCACACATTCAGTATCCTTCTTTTTTTTGTATGGTATTCTATGAAAATGCAGTTTTCAATTGAAAAGAATTTATTAATTACAGTCTAGCTTGTGTATAATATTGAAAAAAATGGTAGTTTTTGAGCTTTATTTTCTTTTATTTCATTGTATGCTGTGCTATTTGGTATTTTTGTCAATTTGTAGAAAAATCATATTGCGTTATGATTGATGTTGATATTGTAAGACTACAATCCTGATTGGGGGTTTGCCACCCTCGCCCCTCCAGGAGAGGAATTTGGTGTTTTGTTTTGTAAAAAAGGGTGAATAAAACTTCTTGAAACTGCAAAATAAATTTTAAAAAAATAAATAAAAAAATTAAGTTGTGAATCGTCAGCATAGAAATGAATGTTTACGCCTTTCTGTTTACCAATCAGAGTACTAAAGGAAGATGTGTAAAGACAGAATAGCAGAGGACCCAGAACAGAACCCTGAGGCACACCAAACAGCAGTTTTTGTAAATCAGACAAAGTAGAACCAATCTTAACAGATTGAAAGCATTCTGTCAAATAAGAACAGAAGAGCCACCAACACCGAACCAATCCAAAAGACAGCTGAGGAGAGTGGAATGATCAACAGTTTCAAAGGCGGCTGAGAGATCCAGAAGTACCAAAGCAGTAGCTTCACCCTGAGATGGTAACAAATGAATATCATTTTTGATGGAAAGCAGAGCCGTTTCCGTTGAGTGACCTGACTTATACGCTGACTGGTATAAATTATCCAAGCCATGTTGATGAATATGGTCAACCAGCTGTTTAGCAACTACACATTCCACCAGTTTGGAAATAAAGCTAATTCCAGATACTGGGAGGTAGTTTTTCAAATTTCAAATTTCAAATTCTTTTTAGTGGAGTGACTACAGCTTTTTTGAACCCATCTGGAACCAGTCCCTCCCAGAGCGAACAATTAACCAATTTGGTTATAGATGGTAGAAGGATGTCAATACATTCCTTAATAAGGAATGTGGGCAATGGGTCCAACAGGTATGATTTGGTGGGTGATTTGCTGATTATTTTACCAATTTCATCTTGAGTGACTTGAGTAAAGACTGTTAATTTAGGAGGGTCAAAGGGGGGATGTACCATGTTACAGGACTCAGATGAGGAGAAACTCTCACAGATTTTTATGGTTTTATTTGAGAAAAATGTAGCAAAACGATCAGCCAATGACTTTGAAGATTCACAAAGTAGTGCCGTGGGATCTATGTAGGACTTTGTGTAACTCCTGCCATAGTTTCTTGGAATCATGGCTGTTGTCGGAGATAAGTTTCCTGTAATAGACAGTCTTGTCCCTGTTGGCAAGATGATTACACCAAGCGATTTGACGCCGAAGACAACTCCTGTTATATTGACTTTTATCTTTTCACCAAGCACATTCAAATTGACATCTGAGTGACTTTGCAAGGCGATAGCTCTCTGACAGCCAGTCAGCATGCTGTTTCGTCTTCAAACTGGACACAAGAGGTGCATGCCTGTCAAGGATACGACTCAAGTCATATACGTACTGATCATAGAGCTGTGAGACAGAATTCACTGGACATTTCACAAAAGGCATATCTTTAAGGTCAGACCTAAAGTTGGACATATTTATACGATGGTACCTCCTATAGGAAATTCTTGTTTGGCAGTTAGTAAGAGAGGAAGGAAAGTCACTAGCACATTTAATGACTGCATGATCAGATATGAATTCACAGATGTCAACATGTACGCACAAGCCTAGATCACTGGGGGAAAGAATGAGATCAAGGATATGACTGTGATATCTAAAAGGGATTCCAATTTGTAACTATCAGTACAAGGTATATCAACGTGTATATTGAAATCACTGCAGATGAAATAATTGCAATCAACAGAAGACAGAAAACAGACAAAGGACATAAATTCATCTAAAAAAATGGAAGAACATGGCCCAGGAGGACGATAGATAGAAGCTAGGAGCAAAGTTCGGCACGAAACTGAAATTGATATGACAATATTTTCAAAGGAACTATAATTTGGGGTATCCACCTTGCGATATTTGTATGATTCACGAATGAAGAAACCAACACCACCACCAATACCTGTTGAACGTGGCCTATGTATCAAAGAGAACCCATCAGGGCTGAGGGAACGAAGGAAACTATCAGAATCAGTAGTACGAATATGTGTTTCTGTGAGACAGAGGAAATCAAAGGCATGAGATGCTATTGTATCAGAGAGGAGAGTTATTCCGAATTGACCAACCTTATGAACTCAAACCAACTACAATCCAAAGAGTATTTTTATACTGAAATACAAGAGAAACTGACAAAAGAAGCTACAATGCAATAGTAAACCATCCATGAGAGTAATGAACCAAATTAAAATTACACACAATTAGTAAGAATATGCAATGGTCATGATAAGATTGAAAACAGTTACCGGTAATTCCCGGCTAGGTGGGCGATAATACCCGAAATATTGTAAAATCACAATAAGAGGGGATAGGGGATAAAAAATCAAATTAACGTCAGGTAGATAATAAAATAAACCTAAAATACTGGATAATAAAATAAAAATGTACTGTATATTCGCCGTGAGATGTTATTTTTACAACAGTTTTTGAAAGGGGACGCGATCTCCGTAGTGCATACTAAACGTCAAGTCCTGACGTTGAAATCCGCATTATCAACTACTTAAGCTAAGTTAGTTTTCTGACATGAAAAAGTAGTGATATTTTTACCAGAAATCATGGTGATTTTTGGTTGAAAAATTGACACTGACAAAATTTCAACACTATTTCACAGCTGGATTTCTGACTAGAAAAAGTAGTGATACTTCATACAAAAATCAACACTAAATCAAGTTAGGTTTTCCGACATGAAATCTTAGTCACGTTGTTGAACAGAAAATAGGTTGAATGTTGGGGAATGAAGGACTAGTGATCGTGGATTGAAAATTCTTTTTCTAGAGGGAGATATAGTGATTATATTTAGCACACAGCAGTGAGGTCATGGGGGTTCCTGGTTTTTCTTATCTGTACCCTCCTACACAGAACATTAAGCCTGTGACAAAAGTAATTAGATAACACAGCAGGGGTGAAGGTGGGGGTTTACCCTTGTTCAGTTGCATGCATGGTGTTTACTTCTTAAGGTCTGTTTTTTGTGGTCAGAACTGACAACTAATTAAGGTGGTGAGTAATGGGTGGAGTTCTACAAATGTGGCTATTCTTGTGTTTTTTTTCAGTTTATATGACAAAGTTGTATGAGACACAAGCATCTGAACTGAGCATTGTGGCTTTGCTACATGATTATAACTTCTTTATAATTGCAGTGTAATTATAGCCAACCTAGTAAAACATTTAACGAAAGTCATTGGATGAAATAATGTCACAATTGTTTGTTTTTGCAAATAAAAAAGTATAAATTTATTTTAAAATTTCACAAAAAGAATTTCAATTGAAGACATTAAATAATACCAGTCCTATTAATGACATAAAAATGGATGTCTAGTTGGAAAATATGGATTTACATATCTTGAGCAGTTTTATTTGAAAGCTGATGCAATATTATGTGTCATTACAATGTCATCAGAAATAGAATATTGAATACATAATAATTCATGAAAACATGCCATCTTGGAAAGAATTAATTACTTTGAAGTTGTATCCAAATTGTAAAATATGTATATGGATAGTTATTGTATAAAATTATTAAGAAGCAATACTTATGACCCACAAGCTATAATGATTCAAATAAATAAGGCAGTGTAAACAACCTGATTTCACCCATTGAATTCAACCCTATTTCATATGTTGGATTCAACCAAAAATAGGTAGAAAAATCTACGCGTATTTCAACGAGATTTCACCCTTTGAATTCAACCTGATTTCAACATTGGTTTCAACATGATTTCACTGGTTCTATTCAACCAAAAATGGTTTGCAAAGTCTACACATATTTCAACTAGATTTTACCCATTAAATTCAACCTGATTTCAACATTGGTTTCAACATGATTTCACCGGTTGGATCCAACTAAAAATGATTTGCAAAATCTACATGCATTTCAACCAGATTTCTATGTTGGATTCAACCAGATTTCAAAGTTGCATGCCTGCTGGGTAGTGTCTCAAGTGGTACATACAAAATTTAGCCTGAAATTACTTTTTTTTCAGTAGTAAATCCATTTTAAAGACCATCCAATATAATAAATCTTTAATATTTTCTACATGTTTTAAGTCTTCTTCATTATTTGTGTTGTAGTATCTTTTTTCACTGCTTTCAAAAGCTGACAAATGTGACAAAAAATATATTAAAGGACATCAATTCTAGCTGTCACAAACCACAACATAAAATGATAATATTATTTTCAGTAAACTAAATTACATAATAAACAATGATTTATTACTGTATTGTAGTATTATGGGTCTTCACCCTTGTATATATTGGCACAAATTTGTAAAGAATGGTTATTACATCACTTTGGTGTGATATAATCTGCCACTGTGGCCTATTAAGTAACACACAAGAGCTATATTTTTGTATGTATGTCTACAACTGAATTAAAAATGACACATTTTGTCACTTAATTGTTTCTGTTGTTGATACTTTGAAAGCGTAATCCTGTGATAAGTCCTGCCAGTAAGCTATTCTGTGGTTTGATGATGGCCAGGGATTGAGTAAAAACGACACATAGATGTGTTAGTTTGTTAAGTCTTGAAGTTTGACATACCAGGCTTAGAAATCTAGTTGAAGGTGTTGCAGATACACAAGGTTCCATTTATCGGTATCAATTCTGGGCTTGTAAATGCCTCCTTCATTGGATAAAGGTAATCTTAACTGTATATAAACATGCATGTGACTCTGACATTGTGTTCCATGTGCATGAACTTTTATTCATTTCCTAAAACGTCTACCTCAACAAAGATTTCATTTATTGAAATATATGTACAAAATATAGGTAGCTTTCCTGTTCAATAGAATCACCAGATCAGACCAAATGGGTTAATCATTTCTACATTTATTCCATCCTCTGGCACTCTGTTCAATAAGCTAAGTAAAAATGAAAAAAGGGTGATAGTCAAGGGACGTTCTGGATCGGTATGCCTGTTGTGGGTTTGAATGAGGGAAATATCCTAAATAAGGAAACTTGGGACGGCTTTTCTACTTCTGGCTCTTTCAATGGTGCACCTGATTTGGTGCCTCCTGCTTTCAATACCTTTATGCTTGTTACTGAAGATGAGGTCTATAAGTGTATCAGTGAACCCCCGCTAAATCTTGCTCACTGGACCTTAAACCAACATTCCTCCTTAAGGATTGTCTTGATATCGTCCTCCCATCTATTACCAAGTTAATAAATTATTCTCTCATTGAAGGCTCTTTCCCAAATTCTTTCAAAAAGGCGGTTGTCACCCCCCTCATAAAAAAGACTTCTCTTCCCAGAAATGACCTTCAGAATTATCACCCAGTACCTGGTTTTGTTTCCTATCTGGGTTGGTGGAGCGAGTTGTTGCCAGGCGGCTAGCATCACACATTAATAACAACAAACTGGACAATCCTCATCAGTCAACATATAAGCCAGAACATTCCACGGGGGCTGCTTTGTTGTCGATAAAAAACGAGGTCCATCTCTGTCTGGCACACGGTGAACCCACGGCTCTGGTGTTGCTTGACTTATAAGCTGCACTTGACACTATAGATCATAATATTCTCCTTGGTTACCTTAAATCTTGGTTTGGTCTTGGTGGAACTGTTCTAAAGTGGTTTGCTTCCTACTTGAATAATCATTGCCAGGCCATCGGGATAGGCTCCACACTATCTGAATTTGGCGGTCTCATCTATGGGGTTCCCCAGGGTTCTGTTCTGGGTCCATTGCTGTTTTCACTCTATACAACACCACTTGGCGAGATCATCCACCTCCATCCGCATGTTGAGTTCCATTTCTGTGCGGATGGTATTCAGTTATACATCCATCTCTCCCATAAGAATGCCTCTTCTGCTCTCACCAAGCTAAATGCCTGCCTTCGGGGTATGCAAAGATGGATGTCTCTTAGTAAACTCAGGCTCAACCCTGAAAAAACTGAATTTATTGTCTTTGGTTCTAAGGCTCAACGTAAGAAGATTTCCTCCTACTTTCCTGTCAGTATTCTTGGTAGTTTTCTTCATCCAGTTGATTCTGTCAGAAATCTAGGTGTGTGGTTCGATGCAGATTTTTCCTTCACTGAACATGTCAAGATGACTTGCAAAGTGTGCTTTCTTCAGATTCGTGACCTTCGTAGAATAAGACAGTATATTACTCCCGAAGTGGCAGTCCTTGCTGCAAATGCCTTGGTTAGTAGTCGTCTGGACTATTGTAACTCTGTTTAGACATTTGTCATGTTTCAATCAGCACAAATTGCAAAGTATCCAGAATACCCTTGCTCGTATTGTTACAAATCATAGAAAGTATGCTCATGTTACACCCATTCTAAAGCAACTCCACTGGTTGCCTGTATTTTCTAAACTGCAACACTAGTGTATAAATTTTTGCATAGTGGTTCTCCTTCCTATTTTGAACCGTTTTTGTCTCTCAGCAGTTGTCCCTATAGTACCAGGCATAATCACCCAGATCGTCAATACCTTACAGTTCCTCCTATCCACTCATCAGTCTTCAAGTCAGTCAAACATTTTGATCACAGCTTTGCCTTTGATACTCCTAAGATCTGGAATGAACTCCCTCATGATGTGTGCAGTGCAACATCAGTTGCCTCCTTCAGAAAGAAGCTCAAAACTTACCTGTTTGCAAAAGCCTATCCATCATAGTCTCCCCTGTCACCCCTGTGTCTCCTTGGTATGACCTGGCTATGTCCTTCGATTAACGTTAACTGCCTTGCTTTATGTTCAGATGCGCCTTAGAGTCCATCAGTGGTGGAGATTAAGCACTATAAAGGTCCACATTAGATTAGATTAGATTGGGATTAAAAAGTAGGTTTTAAGATACGTCACAAAGGGTTTTAGTGCAAGGTTGGTTTTTATATGAAGAGGAAAAAATTTCATAAAAGTTGATGCATTATGATTAGAAGACTTAGAGAAATGTTGTGGTATTTGTGTACATCACAGACAAGTGAAGGGATGTGATCGATTGAAATAGTTTAAATATAAGGCAACAGACTGTTGTATTTCTAGAACAGTTATACAGATGGAGTTTCTCTGTGAGGTAAACTGGTTGGCCATGTCTTTAAAATTTTGAATGTGATTAATCAGATTTTAATCTTCGCACTTTTGACTGTGAGTCAGTTGAGGTTTCATAAATTCTGGGGTAAAGTGAAAGACTTGGAGGAAGATCGAGTGACTAAACTGCAGTGTGAATTCTGAACATGCTGGAATCTCCCGCACTTGAAATTTATGAGTGCGATAAATTGGAAATTTCTATAGTCCAGTTTCCTTCTTATAATAGCATTTGCTAAGAAAACTGACTTGGACTTGATTTGGAACAAATGATCAGAGAGATACACGTTAGAGACAAACCCTAATGCTATATTCTTGAAATTGGAGGAGGGTCTCACATGACATCAAAGAATATCAGTTGGAAATAAAGACAACTGTCTGTTGAATGTCATAAAACAATCTCTGAGAGATTTCATTGACTGAGATTTTATAATGATAGTGTTTGGTATAATTGAATGCTACAGAAATGATCCTAGAATCCATTATGTGCCTGAATAAGACAAGCAAGTGGATTAGTGTATAAAGAAAAAAATAGTATTGGGCCTAAAAATAAACAGAAGAATACCATATTTCAACTCAAGGGGACATAACAATATGACAGCCACCTTCACCGACTGTGCCTTCAGTCATGTATATGGACAGATTATTACTTTGAAAGCGAAAGATGTTGGTCAGTCAGTTTGTATGTTTGTTTGTATGAATGTTTGTTAGCACATTCTAGACCACAATTTTGAAGCTAGGTTTCTCATTTTCCCCTATAATATTATCAGGTGTCAGAATAGAGAAGGACCGAATTTCGACAAAATCGATAGCATTTTCACATAGCTATGACCATTTTAGCTACTCTGAGAAAAGAACTTATAACTCTGAAAGTATTGCATTTAGAGTGTTTCTGTAAAATGTGTTGTTCAGGTACTTTATCTTTAGCTATAAGATGGTGCATCAGTTTTGTAGTATGGACCACGGAGACACTTTTTTTTGGAAATCTCATTGCAATAACGGTCATTTTATATACATCCAGTTCATTTCAAGCAAATTATTATCATAGATATTGCTTTTCATGTAGTTTTTTTATTCTAAATGTCTGTTTATATCTTTATTTTTATCCCAGTTCATTGTTATAGCCACTTCCTCAAAAACCGGGTATTATTGCCGGGTATTATCGTTGTTATTTTTCATTCAATATTTGGTACATATTTGTCCTACAACAAGTATTGGGTATTATCAATAATCTAATTTGTGTCTTGCAAGGTTTATTTTAGCTTAATTTCCAGTTAGTTTATAGCTTTTACTCCTGTTGGTGTCTGGTGGTGTTGTTACTTAGCTTAAGGTCAGGCTGTAGTGTGGGGTGTTGGGGTGCCTGTGAGTCACCCACAGGATGAAGTATTGGGACTGTCGAGGTGTAGGGATTATTTCTTGAGGCCCCCCACTGTTGAGCTTAGATTAAGGCTTCTTACTTGTCAATAATCCCACCAGTCATGTTTTGTCTTTGGGTACTCCTCTTTATGGCACTGTTTACAGCTGCATTGGCTCACAGGTATGAGTGGTTCAACACTAGAGTATCCAATACATCACATCCTCCTTTGATTAGAATTGCAAAAAAAAATTCTTATTTTTGTTCTTGTCAATAATATTCAACTTTGGTTAATAGAAGAGGGCTTTTGCTGTTACTGCTACTGGGAGGAGATGTGTCCCTCAACCCTCACACTCGGTGTTCTAAATGCCAGATCTGTAAGGAATAAGGGTCCACTCCTAGCCGATATGGTTGCTTCAAATGACCTTGACTTTCTGTGCCTTACGGAAACTCATATTCGTCCCTTTGATTCACACAACTTTTTACGATCTGTAACTCCTCCTTTTATTTTTCCTCACAGGCCTTGTCCCTCAGGTATTGGTGGCGGTGTTGGCTTTTTCATTAGATCTTCCTACAGACCCCATGAAATAGAATCTCCTTTTTATCAGTCATTCGAGAACATGGTGGTGTCAATTGGGCTTCATGGCCATTCTTTGTTGCTTGCCTGCATCTCTCGCCCTCCAGGATCATGTACCTGTAAGTTTCAGGAAGAATTTATGTCATTTGTTGGTTTCCTGTCATCCATTTTTTCTTTATATTATATCTGTGGTGATTTCAATATTCATGTTGATGTTCCCGGCCGATGATGGTTATAAATTTATTACCTTTCTTGATCCTTGTGATCTGAAACAGTTAGTTAATCGACCTACTCATCTGCATGGTCATATATTGGACCTCATTCTATCCCCCAGTGATCAGGATAGCACTGTTGATGTCAAAATTTGCGATTTTGTATCTGATCATGCACTAGTCAAATGCTCAATTACCTTCCCTTGTTGTGTGGCTCACATCCCAAATAAAGTTCAATATAGAAGGTACCACCGTATCAACATGTCTGACTTCCACCCAGATCTTATCTTTATGAACAATATGTACATTATTTGAGTAATCTTCTTGACAGGCATGCACCTCTCATATCTAGACTGAGTAAGAAAGATTCTGCCGATTGGATGTCTGATGATTATCGACATGCAAAGTCCTTGAGGCCCCAATTTGAGAGAACTTGGGGTAGGGACAAAAATCCACTGAACAGAAGTCGGCTTTATCGTCAGATTGCTCGGTGCAATGCACTTGTAAACAAGGATAAGTCAGACTATTACAGCAAACTGATTTCAGACAATAGTCATGACTCCAGAAAACTATGGTGTGAGCTGCATAAAACCCTGAACAGGGTCTCTGATGCAACACTTCCATCACATGAGTCTGAAAAGTCATTGGCTGACCAGTTTGCCTCCTTTTTTTCGAACAAAATTAAGAAAATTAGAGACACTTTTCCTCCCTCTGATACCGGAAATGAGGTTCACCCTACTTCAGATCCTCCAAAAATTACTGTCTTTAGGCAAGTTTCTGAAGATGATGTTGATAAAATAATTAAAAGTTCACCGACAAAATCCTGCCTATTAGACCCCTGGCCGACATTTCTTATCAAAGAATGCATTGACATACTGATATCATCACTTACAAAGCTGGTCAACTGCTCTCCCAAGGAGGGTTGTGTCGCTGATGCCTTCAAAACTGCTGTGGTCACTTACCAAAAAGGAAAATCTTCCTTCAGATGACCTCAAGAATTATCACCCTGTATCTGGCTTCAGTTTCATATCAAAACTGGTAGAACGCGTGGTTGCTAAACAGCTGTCAGAACATATCCATGTCCATAACTTAGACAACCCATACCAGTCGGCATATAAAGCCGGTCACTCAACTGAGACAGCTCTTCTCTCCATAAAAAATGAAGTTCACTTATCTTTGTCAAGAGGTGAACCCACTACATTAGTATTGCTCGACTTGTCCACCACTTTCGATACCATCGATCATTCCACTTTTCTTAGTTGCCTCCATATTTGGTTTGGCATCAATGGCTCTGTTCTGAAATGGTTCACTTCCTACCTAACAGACTGTTATCAGTCAATAAAAATTGGTTCTACTTTGTCAGATGTTTGTAAACTCCTATTTGGCATCCCCAAGGTTTTGTCCTGGGCCCTTTATTGTTCTCATTGTACACCCCCCCCCCCCCCCCCCCAGTTTTTTTATCAGTAAATATGAAGGAATAAAGTTTCATTTTTATGCAGATTACAGTAAAGTGTATGTGCATCTATCCCAGAAGAATGCATCTGCTGCCTTTGAATAGTTGAATAGGTGCCTAAATGATGTTAAAGATTGGATGTCTACTAGTAACCTCAAGTTGAATCCTGACAAGACTGAGTTTATCACTTTTGGTTCGAAGAGACAAACAGACAAGTTGAAAGCATGTTTTCCTATCAATATTTTGGGCAATCCACTTGGGCAATCCTGTTGGCTCAGTCAAGAATTTAGGTGTGTGGTTCGATTCTGATTTGTCGTTGTCCAAGCATGTTCAGAATGTCTGCAAAAGTTGTTTTGTGAAACTCCATGATTTCAGACATGTCAGGCGGTTTCTTACGATGTTTCTGTACTTGTGGCTAATGCTCTTGTTAGTAGTTGGTTGGATTACTGCAACTCACTTTTCAGGAGTCTCTCCAAGTTCAATCTACGTAAATTACAGTGCATCCAAAATAGTGCAGCCAGAATTGTATCAAAAACCAGTCAATACATCAGTATAACTCCTGTGCTTAAGAAATTGCACTGGCTTCCTGTTGAACAGCGCATAATGTTTAAGACAGCCACACTTGTTTGCAAGTTTCTTCACACTGGTTTTCCTAGGTATTTTGCTCCATATCTCTCGTCCTAAAGCAGTTCTTACCGTACCAGGGGCAGTCAAAGTGGTGGCAATTTCCTTGTCATTCCAAAGTGCTATCCTTCTTTTCATAAATTTGTCAAACAATTTGGTAATAGTTTTGCTTTTGATGCTCCTACTGTTTGGAATGCTCTTCCAGATGAGATTCGTGCAACACCCTCCCTAGCCTCTTTCACAAAGCAGCTTAAAACCTACCTGTGCACCAAAGGATACCCACCTTAGCCTTGTTCATCCCCTGGCGTTCTCCTTGGTGATTGACCCCCCTTCTGTCTCTGGAAACTGAAATTTGGCTGACTGCTTTTATGGTTTGTTATGCCTTAGAGTCCTTTTGTACAAGGAGATTAAACGCTACAAAAGTCCAATTAGAATTAAAATTGTTTGGAGCTCTGTTGCATTAGGTAAGCGAGTAATAGCTATTTTCTGATTTGTAGCATAACTTAAAAATGAGAATGTGTCAAATTTGGAGCTCATAGCGACTTTCTTTGAATACATAATTTACTATGCTGGCGTAAGTTATGACATAATGTAGTTGCAGACCTGTAGCTCATTCCATAGCTGAGTAATAGCTACTTTCAGATTCTCATTGTTGAGTAAATCACTTGTAACTTTGAAACTATTGCATTTAGAGTAGTTTGTTGAAATGTGTTTGGAATAGCTACTTTAAGGCTCTCACTGTTGAGTAAATCACTCTTTAACCTTAAAATTTTTGCTTTACATATTTTCTGAAATAATGTCAATAGAAAATTTGAAGAAAAAATCCTGTTGATATTGATTTAATATTCACATTCGAGATGTATCATTGAAACAGTAGAAACCAATAGCTGCCACTGTAGCTCTACAAGTAGAGTATTGGATCTGTGATCCTATATGCCTGGGTTCGATCACATTTGTGTGAGTGTTTACATATTGTTTATTTTTTATTAATGCTTGACGATAGGAGAGGTTTTTGTGACAAGATTCGTTCAGTCTATCCTGTCTTTCTGTGATGTTTGTGCACCTTTTGGGCAGATACTGTATGGGGTAAAAAGAGAGTCTTCTAAATTTGGTGAAGTTTAAGTAAAAATTAAATTCGGGAGATAGTTTTTTTTATTTTCAATATACATAGAAATCTGTTTCTCGTCCCACATACATGGATCAATATGACTTCACTTAATGACTTCACATGCAGTTGTCATTGTGAGTTCACAAACATGTTCCTGCATAATTCAAGGCCTGGTAACATCAAAACTAGACTATGCCAACTGCCTGCTTTATGGAGTAAATAAAGTCTTTTTGCACAGACTACAAATTGTACAAAATTCAGCAGCCTGTGTCATCCTCAAAATGAGAAAGTACTACCACATTAGTAGAGCAAGACAAGAACTTCACTGGTTTCCAATACAACAGCGGATTGTTTTCAGTATCCTCACTGATGTGTACAAAGCGTTACATGGCTTAGCACCAACATACATCACTGACCTCATTTCGTTAGCAAAACCAGCAAGATTAACAAGATCATCCAAAAATTTCAATATAGCATTTCCAGTCAAAGTTCCAAGAAACAGTTATGGAAAACGGGCTTTTGTTCATGCTGCTCCAACTCTGTGGAACAATCTACCTGTTAGCATTAGATGTTCAAATTCACTGTTAGATTTCAGAAGGCAGCTCAAAACATACTTTTTCACACTTGCATACAATATCTAGATCCTACTTACAGCTCTTAGAAACATACTAAGTGATAAGCACTATATAAAAATCATGTGTTATGTTATATTACAAACCTAGCTTGTAATAATTGATGTCTTTAATAATCAACAATATTTCTACTCATATAATGTCTTGAATTTGACAAAGATAATTAAGAGAGTGTTGGTTTTTTCATGATTTTAACATTTTCATTAATTTCTGTTTTCACTTTTTTTCTTTTATTTCCTTGACAGGCCATCACTAAAACTTTACCCTGAGTGATTTTCACCAAGAAGTGGTTTTTATGCAATTTTTTTACCCTCACCAGGAGTTTAAATTTTTGTCTATTTGTCTGTCTGCTTTTCTGTGGGAGGGGGGTTAGACTACTCCAGTGGAAAGGACTTGGCCAAAGGAAAAAGTTAGTAATTATTGGAAAAGATCTGGATCCAACTTTGGATACAAAAAATCCTGAATTTTCAGAGGTCCCGTTTTCAATGTATTTTCAATGACTTTGGCCTTTTCTTTGATACTTCTTCAAAAGTAATGACAAATTTTGATGATAAATTTTAGTAGGAAGGGCTTAGTAAAGGAAAGATGTAATTACATTTTAGGAAAGATCCACTTCATATTCTTGAAACCAATAAACCTCCAAAATTTTGGAAACAATAATCTGGTGGACATGAGCGGTGGTTTCTAGTACACTTTGTGCCATGTCAATTAACACTTACAATTAAGTCAGCTAGAGAGTGAGCCACGCCATTGTGAACTGACTAAATATCCATAAAATATGTATTCAGTGTCTGGATGTGTGTGTATTCAAGTATGCATGTGTCCTCACTGGGGTGAAATCCAATCAAAATTAATGAACATTTTGGGTTTTACATTTAATATCTTCTGTTAAAGCTTCAAATATCAACAATAGATGGACTATAATACAGTAGTTTATAACACTTGCTAGGCTGGTCGCATCAAGTGGAACATTTTGCTCTGAGTGCATCTTGTATTATTAATTGTAGTTGTTTTAACATATATAACATATGAAATTTTACAATACGAAATATTTCACTCACAGATTTCAGTAGCCTTTGTGATTTACTCTGCAGAGTAACAATACGATCCTTTAGGGGTTTCCACATAACAAAACAATTGAAATCTTCCACTCACTGCCAGTAAACATAGGCTACAGTTCAAAATTGGGTTGATTAGTTCCAAGCTGAGTTTGCTGTTTAACAATAAATGAAGTTCCTTCAAGTACACTCATTTACTGATAAAGCTAACATACATTTTCCAGGTCTTGCAGTCTTTTCAGTACTTTCTGGAACTCCCTCCTTGTTCATGTAAGAACAGGAACTTCTTGTATGAACCATCTTAAGACTCGCCTCTTCAAATTAAGCTTGAATGGGGAAAAACGATTTAATGCTGTTCTTAGATGTAATGGAACAGACACTTCCACAAGTAGAGACTATGATTATATTATGTTAATAATGGATCGGAAGTCACTCGACTTTATAGCATGACACTATAACAAATAATTACCACATCCAACACCATGTCTGCTGGTTATAAAATGGCTGATTGGTACAGTGAAAAGGTTTTAACCAGGATCTGCCAGTTACATTATTTCAACCCATTTGTTACTCAAAATGGAACACTTCAAACATATTTTAATAAACATTGTGAACATTTATAGCCCATATGCACACAGTGAAACATAAATTACCATTTGATATATTGCACAAGTGACACACATTAGTGAATCTGAAACCAGGAATACAAACTACAAAAAGAAACTAGAAAAGTGATCAACTTGTTATCACTACATTTCACAAGTAATTTTCTGTTGTAATCACTGTTTAAGAAAGGCAGGGTGGTCGTCAACTGAAACTAATATAGCTCAGAAATAAATTACAAATTATGCTTGCACATTATGTTATTTTCTTAAATACTTTGACAATGAATAGCTTTTGTTAGATCAAAGAGTTGGAGGCAGTTCTCTCAGTTTCATACTAAAGAACAAAAACACCAATAGCATAAAACAACCAAACTTTAAAAACGACATGAAAACAACAGGCAATACATGATGTGTGGGGATCATTATAACTCTACATGGGGAACTTGGCAAGCTATAGCTAAAGGATTCACAGAATCAAAGTGAGGCCAAGCTCTTCACAGGATATACACAGGGGTCCACAGGTTTATCCACCAGCTATGTGATTTAACATAAAAATACAGTATTTACAATCCTGAAAGACAACTAGATAGAAAATTCAGCAAACATACATAGAAATTATGTCTTGATTATCATAAATTAAGCATAGATTATTGGGCAAATATACTTTATTATTACTTTTTAATTTTAAAAATTGAAATTAATGAGGTAATATATAATTTTGTATTTGCATGAGTGTAACATTTCATCATTTCTATAATTAATCTACACTTTATCTTTTAGATACAATCCACCATGAACATCAAACATCAAACTAGTCAATAGAATTATATAGATTTACAAAAAGTTAATATATTCATACTTCCCTGTTAATATAATGCGTAGTGTAATTATTCTTGAAAGATGCAAATATCAACCTTTATATTTGTTAATAGTGTAATGAAGAAACCATCAGAGACCAGTGTTCTCGCTCTGCACTGTATGTCAGAGTGAACTATTTCAGTCCTAAATATATATTTGTCCAGTGAGTTAGTGGCTTCAGAGTATCCTTTTACTGGTCATGTGTACAGACACTGGTGTACCTTGAATGTCTATTGCTGTTTGCAGCATTTTGTCTGTATGGATATCTGTTAAATTTTCGACTGAATGAAAAGGAGTCCTTTTGCTAAGACTTGCTTCATGTACATATGATTTTTCTGAGCCAAGTTTTCTTGGTGAGTTCATGTTTCTGCGACCTCTCCGCGAGTCATCATTTCTGTCAAAGCTTCGCTGTATCTTTCTGTAGCCATGGGGTCGCATGGTATTTCTGAAGCTGGCGACACTTCTGCGTGCAGGCGAGTTACGAGTGATAAGACTTGGGATCTGACTCATGTAGATGTGTTTTAGGGCCATGTTCTGCACCTCTTCTTCAATATTGTCTGCTGGTAAGAGTCTCTTATGCAGTGACATGCCTGAGGTCTCTGCCAGCCGCTCATTGTGCAGACCAAAGTCAGATAAGTAAAGACTGGAGATTCCCTTGCCTAACTTCTCGACATCCTGCTTCAGAAGCTGGTCATCCTCAAATCCAGACTCTGCCAGCATCTGCTTTGCCTGCTCGATAATCTCCAGCTCCGAGCGTGTGCGGTATAGTTGTGAGAAGTTGGGTTTTCCATAAAACTCTAAGCCTGTGTTACTAATGTTGTACATAGTGGCCACTTTGTCCGAGGGTTTGGTTTTGTCTCTGGGTGTTTGTGTAGCAGATCTACCCATGAATGGCATTCCATCCAGAAACAAGTTACGGTCGTCATACAAGACCCTAGTGGTTGAGCTAGGCAGTGCTGGCAAGTGTTCTGTGGAAGCAGATTTATCCCCTGTGCTCTGCACTTTGTCCTGTTTTACTGTCTGTAATGTTAACTTACCACCTGAACTGGAAGTCTTTGGTTTCAAGTCCACTTGCTGTCTGCGTGGGGTGACATATGACCGTCTGGTTGAGGGAAGCATGGTCTGGGATCGCTGTAGCATACGCACCGTGGACAGCTCATTGTCCAGATAAGGCAGTCGGACTCTCAGCAGATCCTCACTAATATCCAGACCCACACTGGTACCCTTGTCCTGCATCCTGAATAATGTCCACAACACACTAATTACTGATATCTACTGATTAATGGATTCCTACAATCATACTCATACCAGCTTACTAATTCTTCATTTTATTTAATCAGTGATCATTAGTTATCAAGCCTCCACACACAAACCACACAGGGATTTCCAATAATTTTACATTTGTCAGTAGAGGGCACTTGGTTGAGTGAACACCATAGATAATGTGCACAATGTGGTTGTTCTGACACTAAGGACTCCTTTATTGAGCTCTTTGTACTCTTCTATTTACGTTACACAATGCTATTTTCCACTGGATTAGCTACTCACATTGAAAGGTACTTATTTAGCTTATTAAGGTGGTTAATACACCTCACCTGACAGAGAGGACTTGATCACCAAGTTCTCAGACTATACTCAGGACATTTAAACTCTGATAGAATCTTCAAGCAAGTCTTTCGTCTCCAATAATCTGTGAAGAAATGTCTTAGTACTTTTACTGGTACTTTTGTTCAAATATCCCACATTTTCTACATAGAGTTTGCATAATGCATTTTCATACACTTCACAATATTGTAATATTTGATTAATATTTCACCCATTCAATAACACAATGCAGCAGCTTAGATGTACAAAATCATATCAAATTATCAACAGTTAAACTGGCCAAGTAAACACAGGACCTGCCAAATAAAGCTCAATACAGTTTAACTCTTGTGTTTCTGATTCATAAAAAAATCTTTATTTTCCTCTATATATATTTATGGCTCAAGGCCTACTGATCCACCAGAAGTAAGATCATGTGTTATCCGGCTTAATCGTTCCCATTTGCGTTCCACTAAGTAGATCATGTTTTGAGAGACGTATGGAATGTTTGGTGTGGGAGGGCAGGATTGATATCTGGAGCTTTTTATATTGAGTGTTATCACCGCAAATAAGTCAATGAGGAATAAGTCAGTCGTGTTTTCTCAATATTAGAAGTATGAACAGAGAAAAGTTTGTGAGGAGAGACACAATAAACATGTCAGCTCTACCTTTCGTATGATTTCCACCAGATTTTCAACTCTGACTTAGAGCTGACATGGTTGAATAGGGTAGGCATGAATAGGGTAGGCATGAATAGGGTAGGCATGATAGATCAAAACAGTCAGGTATTGTGAATGTCTGGAACCATGTCTCTTACATCACTACAATCAGCACAAACAGCCACAGTTCATACTGCTATGGTATTTCAACCATTTTTATCCTTTTAGTAATTCATTATGGATCCTTGCAGACAATGATCTCTGTGACGTGTGGAGATAATGTGTCTTAAAGTTTCCAGTTTAACACTTTTAGTAAAATCACTCAGTAAACTTTAAAATCCATTAGACAATTAGCCCAATGTTTTAGCATCATGTGATCACGTGTGTTGCAATGTGATGACATCATGCGTCCAGGGGAGCCGGTAATTGTCCATGACATATACAGGCCAGTCCCCAGTTGACACTGATAGTTGAGTGGTGTTTAGAGGTGTTAGCAGGTCTCAATTCAATCTCTCAGTGCATCCATTATTCAACCCTAATTAATTCACACAGCCAGTCACTGGATCACTTCACACAATCTTGGCACATTCCACTGGTTGCCATGGCAATGTGTTTGTTGTTAAACCCGATGATTGCTTTAGCAAACAATGTGATTTTGCTGTGATGAGATTAGATGCTGAATGTAAGGACACAGTTCAGTAAAGTTATGTATGGATTGATTTACATGTTAAAACAAGCCAGTAATACTTTCACATGCATATTATACAGAATTCAAACTCCAAACTGGTAACTTGCCTGACATATAGACGTATTTCTTTGCTTTCATAAGCTAACCCTCACTTCAGGCAGAGTGTTCAAGCCCTACCCTCAGGCCACATTCCACCTCTGGGGCGGGGGGGCAGGTGGTGTTACTCAATCCATTTCTGAAGAACTACTGAGATGGGGGTCTGTTGAGACGGTGTGAATTATTAATGCTTCCAATGTTTGCAGGATCCTGTCTGATGGGGTGGGGGAGGGGGTGAAACAACAGACTGACCTTTTTACATATGGAGTGTTGGATGTAGTTTGGGGAGTATTGTTATCGCAAGTGCCTTTAGACAAATGAAAACTTGTGATATAGTGATAGGTTTCATGTCAGTATAGCCATGCAGTAAGTGAGGGTTTGGATTTAATAATATTGGATTGTGAACTATAACAGGTAAGTACATAACTGTTGTCACATGACAATATGGTTGAATTTTTATAAAAAGTACAATATAAAAACAAGATTTATTCATCCAAAACTGTCTCAAAAACAAGTGTCTACAGAAGATTGTGTATCTGCCCACTTCTTTAATGAATACTTTTTTTATTTTTATTTACAAACGCATTTAAGTATGTATATAACAATATGTATCATATATAATATATTCACTAATACATGCATATTAACAATTGCAAAGCGTGGGTCTCAGTAACTTTCAGATTTCCTTTCTAGAATAGTTATATTATCAGATGAAAAATCCAATATTCTTCATAATATCAAACATATTTTTGTAAGTTATCGATATTTGTACATTAAAATTCTTAAACAATTATTTTACAACAATAAAATATAGTAATAATTTCTATTATAGGAATAACCCCCGACCAAACCAGGGTATACGTAGAATCTTACTATGGTTTGAGGTTGTTAAACCCCGAAGGTGAATCCTGCTTGGTTTATTGCCTCAAACCAAGGTAAAATTCTGCATATACCCTGGTTTTGGAGGGGGTTATTCCTATTTGACAAATTATTTTAAGATGAATAATTATTGCATTTTGTGTACACCAACTATCTCCACAAGTACTTACATGTAAACATGCAAAAGTAAAAATAAATGAGACTGAACTGCCTCCCGTCTAATAAGGTATGACTCGTATGGCCAATGATTGGACAGGGTTAACAGTAGGATGACAGTACTACAAAACTTTGGTCAATGAGAGGCAACCCCCCATTAACCTCAACTCACCTTCGGTGGCCATCGGACAAACACGTGCTACCAAAACATGTCCGAGTGACAGCTTTATATAAACCGTAGGTGACGCCTTTAGTTACTGTATTGAAAGTTTATCTGCGGAAGGTCACAGTGAGAAATTCAGAGAATACCAGAGAATTCCATAAAATACTAAAGGAAAGGGACGGCCGGGCACTGTATCACAAGTTTGCATAAAAATGTGACACGGTAGTTGAAGGACCAGGGTGTTTTGTCTAATGACTACAGTTATATGTGTTATACCGTATGTAGTGTGACAGGGGTATTTTACAAAATGGAAATTTCAGAGTCGTGAAAACAGTACAGTGAATTTAGTGGGAATCTGTCCACAGAAAAAAACACATTCCAGTAAACCAGTTGTTTTTGTGTGCACACATGTTGTGATTGTGTATCGGCTCTGTACACACACACACACACACACACACGTGTTGTGGGAATGATTTCATACAAAACTCAGATTAACTGTCTATTGATTGTCATTGCTTTTTCAACCTGATTCATTTGAATTTCAATCGATTTTAATGTCTAGCTGATGTGGTCGTGTGTTAAATGTCTGTACAACACAAATCTCATCATAAGCATTTCACCTGTATGTATTCAGACTGTGGCTCTGTTTGATCAGATGTATATGTAAAGGGCGTTTGTTCAGATATTATAATATTGTGGATACATTATCGGCTGCTACCATAGACAAAAGGCGGGAAATGAGAACATGACGTCATAGACACACATACAATTTGGACATTACAACTGGGCAGGTGTTTAATATGTATTATAATCGATATATGTCATGATTGACATGTGTGGCGTATGAATTTAGTGCAGCTTTCATACAGTAAGTCTGTTTTATACACATAAAAGGATGTTATTTGTTTAATTTTATTTTTTACATATTTCAGAAGAACTTGTAATTGTGTGAACATTTAGAGCGCTTAATCTGTATCATGAAGACAGAGCCTAAAGTGCTCAATGAAAAGCACAAAATATCCAGCATCAGATCCCCAGGGTGACAGGGAAATGGTAGGGCAAACATCAAGTAAATCATTTCCAATCCGTGGAGCACATAAGCAACACTGAGATCAATTTGCTGGTAGACTTATGTCTTGATGGAACTAGCGATAGGGCCAAGCAACCCAAATATTTGGGATGACCCTTGTAATGAAGCAGTCTTGAACACAGAGTCCTGTTGAATAGGGAAACAATGCAGGTTCTTACATACTGGAGTTATGTTTGGAACAATTCTGATGAATCTGTTCTGGATAATTACGCATATCAATACCTACCAAAACATTTGCAGACATAACAGCTATATGTGAGTTACTAAATCACTGGAAGGCCTGATTTGTACAAAGTGACTTGCAGATACTGTGAACATGCCTGGAAAATGACAAACTAGAGTCAAACCACACACAAGTCCCTGACACCATCTGTAGGAGAGAGGGAATTGTCAAGTATGTTGACTGGACGAAATTTCGTAAGCTTTTCATGTTTTACCTTTGACTCATTTCTGTGTTAAATGGATTCAGCTTCAACTGGTTTGCAGACAACCTTTCCTAACTTCATCTGGGTAACTGTATAACCTCTAAAATCTATGCTGTATACATATATAGTGGTGTGTCATCAAAATAAAAGTCACAAGTGATATGAGTACGCCTCACTAACAGGAGTGTTGTGTATATTTTGAACAGTATGGGCCCTAGAAGTGAAGCTTGTGAAGGCCATACAGGAGCTTTCTATCATCTGAAATTGTAGAACCAATTGTAAAACAGTGAGATAAGACTTGAACCCAGAAACAGCAAGCCATCCAACACCAAACCATGACTTTAATCATAAAGTATTGCAGTATCGACTGCGTCAAAATCAGGGACTGATAATTCTTCATTTTATCATATGTTAGTGTCATCGTTTTAATTAATGGAGTTACAATTGTTTTGTTGAAACAGTCAGGATAAAACCCCCAGCTTGAAAACAATTAGGTCATGTCATGTTTGGTGGAAGAACACCCCTTCAAGAAAAATGTTGGCCACAGGCCCAACAAACAGGTGTTTGTGGGGGATTTATTAATTCTAATTCTAATTCTAATAGCACTTTTATAGCGCTTAATCTCTGTCAAAAGACAGACTCTAAGGCGCATCACACAAAAACATTGTTCAATATTCAAAAATGATCGGATTTCATCTTGAGATCGGATTTCATCTTGAGAAACCTGATTGAAAACATGAAATGTCAGTGATTAGTTGGACTCAAAACATACTAGCCTTAGCCCTTTGATCAGAGGCAGAAAAGATTTAGCAGGGTTTTTGTCAAAGTGGGATGATGATTTTAGTACGCACCACAGAGATGCTTTTCTCGAAATCTTGTCTCAACGATGGTCGTTTTTTTATACACATAAAGTACTTTACATAGGAATTCTACCTCAAATATTGCTTTACATGTATTATATGTAGTTAGATCGTGTTTTTATATTTTTATCTCCCTTCAGCTCATTGTCATACCTACTTCCTAAAATAGCGGGTATTATTGCCCATCAACCAGGAATTATTGTTGTTTATTTTCATGAAATATTTCCCCAAATCAAATATTAGGTGAATTTAACCAACTAACTTGTGTCTTGTTTGTTTTCGTTTTGTTAATTTTCATTCAGTTTATATATACTGTTCCTGTTGTTGGTGTTCTGGTGGGTTGGCACTTTGGTTAAGGTGAGGCTGTAGTGTGGGGTGTTAGGGTGCCTGTGAGTCTCCCACAGGACGATGAGTCGTGATTGTCTCCTTTTTATGGCACTGTTCTCAGTTGCACTGGCTCATAGGTCTGAGTGGTTCCACACTCGTGTATCCAATACATTAAGTACCACAATGATTAGAATTGTTAAAAAGTTTTCATATTCTTGTTCATGTCGCAAATTTTCAAATTTAGTCAACGGAAGAGGGCTAATGTTGTTACTATTACTGGGCGGAGATGTTTCCCTCAACCCTGGTCCTCTTACACTGGGTGTATTGAATACCAGATCTGTAAGGTATAAGGGGCCTCTCCTTGCCGATATTGTAGCATCAAATGACCTTGACATTCTTTGTCTCACCAAAACACATTCGTCCCTTTGATTCAGATAGCTGTTTATGATCCATTACTCCTGCTGATTACATATTTCCCCAGAGGCCTCGTCCCTCAGGTATTGGTGGGAGTGTTGTTTTTACCCCACAGCCCTTAAGGGCTGTCGGGGTATTGTTTTTGTTTTCACCCATGGTGTCCGGATGGGCGGGCGGGCGTCCGGGCGGGCGGCGGGAAATAGTTTGTCCGGGCTGTATCTCAGAAACCGTAAGGTGTAGGAAGTTGATACTTGGTAGGGACATTGGTTAGGGGGTGTAGGTGTGCAACGTCATGGTCTGACCTTGATTTGACCTTTGACCTTGCCATAGTGACCTTGAGTTTGAAAATCTTGTCCGGGCTGTATCTCGGAAACCGTAAGGTGTAGGAAGTTGATACTTGGTAGGGACATTGGTTAGGGGGTGTAGTTGTGCAACATCATGGTCTGACCTTGATTTGACCTTTGACCTTGCCGTAGTGACCTTGACCTATAAATTCTTGTCCAGGCTATATCTCGGAAACTGTAAGGTATAGGAAGTTGATATTTGGTAGGGACATTGGTTAGGGGGTGTAGGTGTGCAACGTCATGGAGTGACCTTGATTTGACCTTTGACCTTGCTGTAGTGACCTTGACCCATAAAATCTTGTCCAGGCTATATCTCAGAAACCGTAAGGTGTAGGAAGTTAATACCTGGTAGGGATATTGGTTAGGGGGTGTACGTGTGCAGCATCATGGTCTGACGTTGATTTGACCTTTGACCTTGCCATAGTGGCCTTGACCTATAAAATCTTGTTCGGGCTATATCTCGGAAACCGTAAGGTGTAGGAAGTTGATATTTGGTAGGGACATTTGCTAGGGGGTGTAGGTGTGCAGTATCATGGTCTGACCTTGATTTGACCTTTGACCTTGCCGTAGTGGCCTTGACCTATAAAATCTTGTCCGGGCTATATCTCAGAAACCGTAAGGTGTAGGAAGTTGATACTTGGTAGGGATATTGGTTAGGGGGTGTAGGTGTGCAATGTCATGGTCTGACCTTGATTTGACCTTTGACCTTGCCATAGTGACCTTGACCTATAAAATGTTGTCCGGACTATATCTCGGAAACCGTAAGGTGTAAGAAGTTGGTACTTGGTAGGGACATTGGTTAGGGTGTGTAGGTGTGCAACGTCATGGTCTGACCAGGATTTGACCTTTGACCTTGCCATAGTGACCTTGAGTTTAAAAATCTTGTCTGGGCTATATCTCGGAAACCGAAAGGTGTAGGAAGTTGATACTTGGTAGGGACATTGGTTAGGGGATATAGTTGTGCAACGTCATGGTCTGACCTTGATTTGACCTTTGACCTTGGCGTAGTGACTTTGACCTATAAAATCTTGTCCGGGCTATATCTTGGAAACCGTAGGGTTGAGGAAGTTTATACTTGGTAGGGACATTGGTGAGGGGCTGTAGGTGTGTATTATCATGGTGTCACCTTAATTTGACCTTTGACCTTGTCCTAGTGACCTTGACCTATAAAATCTTGTTGCACCTTTGGGTCTCTCTTTTGATGCAGATTAAGCACTGTTAAAGTCATATTAAAATTTATTAAGAATTTTACTTTCATAACTTCCCATTGTAAGGGATAGAATTTCATCAAGTGAGCCACAGATTTTGCTCCAACACCACACATAAGCATTCATTAAATGTATTACCACTTCTATATGCATGGTAATATTCAAACCATCTAAACCATAATTTGGCCATGCAGATGTAGATAAAGAGGGTTGAATTTTAGTTTGCTGATTAATGCTGTCATCTTGTTATTGAATTATCTTGTTTTAATACTTCATCTTTATATGCATGATTTTTCTTTTAAACATTATTTGGACCTTTATATAACTGACAGTGCTCTGAAAGTATCCTAAAGTTTATACTGATACAGTACTTCTGTATCTCATGGTGTTGAAAATATTTCCCTAGGCTGTGGGGTACGGGCATCTCTGATGCTATTTTTCTCATTTGATCATCCTACAGCCTACACAAAATGGCATCTTCTTTTTATCAGTCATTTGAGAACATGGTGGTGTCCCTTGGGCTTCACGGCCATTCATTGTTGCTTGCCTGTGTCTGTCGCCCTCCAGGATCATGTATCATGTGGTGATGGTTAAAAATTTAATTTATGACCTTTCTTGACTAATGTGATCTGAAACAGTTAGTTAATCAACCTACCCATTTGCATAGTCATACACTAGATCTCATTCTTTCTCTTAGTGATCAGGATACTATTGTTGATGTCAAAATTTGTGCTTTTGTATCTGATCATGCATTAGTCAAATGCATGATCAGATACAGATCAATCGTCCTGCCTCACCAAGCTGCTCATACTCCAATAAGGTTCAATACAGAAGGTACCATCGTATCTACATGTCCAAATTCCACTCTGATCTTAAAAATACTTCATTGTCAAATCTCCTGCTAATGCTGTAGTAGACCTTTATTAGCAATATGTACATGACTTGCTGGATGTTCTCGACAAGCATGCACCACTGATATCAAGACTGAAAAAGATTGGGTGTCTGATTCTTATCGACGTGCTAAGTCCCTTGGACGTCAGTTTGAAAGAACTTGGCGTAGGACCAAGAATTCACTGAACAGAAGTTGGCTTCATCGCCAAATTGCTTGGTGTAATTCACTTGTTAACAAGGATAAGTCAGACTACTACAGTAAACTTATCTCTGATAATAGTGAAGACCCTAGAAAACTTTGGCATGTGCTGCGAAAAACCTTGAGTAGGGTCTCTGAAGTGACACTTCCACTTCATGAGTCTGACAAGACATTGGCTGACAAGTTTGCCTCCTTTTTCCATAATAAAATCAAGACAATAAGAGCTACTTTCATCCCCTCTGGCACTGAAAAGGATGTTTATCCTTCTTCTGATCCTCCGAAAATTACTGCTTTTACTTAAGTGCCTCAAGATACTGTCAATAAAATCATCAGAAACTCGCCTACGAAATCCTGCATGCTGGATCCTTGGCCTACATTTCTCATTAAAGAGTGTAGTGATATACTATTACCATCAATTACAAAGTTGATAAACTGCTCACTCATGGAGGTTTGTGTCCCTGATGGTTTCAAAACTGCTGTAGTTAGTCCTCTAGTTAGTCCTGTATCTGGCCTCAGTTTCATATCTAAATTGGTTGAACGAGTGAACAACTGTTAGAACATATTCATGTCCATAACTTAGACAATCCATATCAATCAGCATATAAAACAGGTCTATATTTTTCTATAAAAAATGAAGTTCACCTGTCTTTGTCAAGGGTCGAACTGATACTGATACTGCCTGATACTGCTCGACCTCTTGGCAGCATTTGATACGATTGATCATTCCACCCGTCTTCATTGTCTTCAGACTTGATTTGGAATTGGTGGTTCTGTTCTGAAATGGTTCACCTCCTACCTATCTGAACGCTATCAGTCAATAAAAATTGGTTCTCTCTGATCTTTATAAACTCCTGTTTGGTGTGCCCCAAGGCTCTGTCTTGGGTCCTTTTTATTATTATTTTATTTATTATTTTCTCTGTATACAAACCCCCTTAGTTTGGTTATTGGTAAACACAAAGGAGTAAAGTCTCATTGTTATGCAGATGACACTCAAGTGTATATCCATCTATCCCAGAAGAATTCATCTGCTGACTTCGAAAAGTTGAACAGGTGCCTGGACGATATAAAGGAGTGGATGTCAGCCAGTAAACTGAAACTTAATCCTGATAAAACTGAGTTTATTGTATTTGGTTCAAAAAGACAGAGGGACAAATTGAAAGCATATTTTCCATCTACCATCTTGAGTAGTCCTCACTGCCCTGCTGGGTCTGTCAAGAATCTGGGTGTGTGGTTCGATTCTGATTTTTCCTTGTCCAAACATGTTCAGAATGTCTGCAAAAGTTGTTTTGGGCAACTCCGTGATTTTAGACATGTCAGGTGGTTTCTTACTCATGATGCTTCTGTACTTGTGGCCTATGCTCTTGTTAGTAGTCGGTTGGATTACTGTAACTCACTTTTCAGGAGTCTCTCTAAGTTCAATCTTCGTAAATGACAGTGCATCCAAAACAGTACAGATAGAATCGTATCAAATACCAGTAGAAACACTAGTATAACTCCTGTTCTTAAGAAACTGCATCGGCTTCCTGTTGAACATCGCTCAGTGTTTAAAACAGCCACCCTTGTTTATAAGTTTCTCCACACTGGTTTTCCCAAGTATTTTGTTCCATACATCTCTTCCTACAGCAGTTCCTACAGTACCAGGCGCAGTCGGAGTGGTGGTAATTTCCTTGTCATTCCCAAGTTTCAACCCTCAGTCCATAAATCCGTCAAACAGTTTGGTTATAGTTTTGCTTTAGATGCTCCCACTGTTTGGAATGCTCTTCCTGAAGAGATTCGTGCATCCCCATCTCTGGCCTCCTTCAGAAAATGCCTCAAAACCTACCTTTACACCAAGGCATACCCTCCTTAGTCTTACTTACCACTGGCGTTCTCCGTGGTGCTTGGACTCTTTTCTGTCCCTGGATATATATGATGGCTCGTGACACATATGACCAGGAGACAAGGTTCCAGCTGAACCATGTGAGGGTGAATCTGGCAGAAACTTCCAGAAACATGTGACCAAACTATGACATCCTACATGTTCCAGTTTTGCACATAACCTTGTAATTGTCACTGCCTTATCCTTGACATGACGACTATGTATTGTAGAGCTGGTGGCAATGTCCTCAGTGAAATAACGGGCTTGCAGGTGTGTGGCATCTAATCACAGGCTGTTAACTCTGTCTGGCTTTGACTCCCACAAGTGACAATACTGATGCTCTGTCTCAATATGACCCTGGCTACTGAACAGGACGTATAACCCAAACTTTAATTTTTTGAGCTGGTGATAGTTATTATAGCAGTATCAGTGTTCACAGCTGAATTTTGTGTGGTTGAAGTACTCCCATCTGATAAGCGTCCTTGTATTCTCATTGGTATAGACATAGCCTTCATGTACAAGTTTCTTCCACCAATTAGGTTAGTAATAACTTCCATAATGTTACAAGTTCCTTCATGTACAAGTTTCTTCCACCAATTAGGTTAGTAATAACTTCCATAATGTTGGAAAATCAACAAAAATACTTTCTAATATCACAGAGTTTTCACAGGTCACGGTATCATAATATCAAGGTATCACTTTTTAAGAGCCAGGTTAATTATTATTAGAAATTTTCAGAGAATATTTGATAACACACTTTTTTGTTGCCATTTAATTCAGTTCAGTAGTTATGTAAAGAGAATAGCTTCCTTGCTACACCCTTCATTTTCATGGATTCCCCTCTTATTCCAACATCATCAGATAAACAAGCCAGTTTCAGCCACAGCATGCTTTCCCCCCATAATGCCATCAACTTTGCGTAAAACTTAAAGGTGTAGTTTTTTTCAGTCAATCTAATTAATGGGTGGGGTTTTATCATGGAGGTGTATAATACGATGGGGATATGTCTGATGGGGTTTTGTCCTGGATTCCCCCTGCGTACAAACCTTTTCTCTCATATTCTTGTAACAATTCATCTGGGTGGAGACACAAAGTTTATTATCTGAATGATTTAGGTCTATCTCACTTGTATCCCGTGGCCTCATTCAAACAAAGGATTAGACACAGAAGAGCCCGAAAGCCTATTTTAAAACACAAACTCTGTCCATGTACCATTGTTAATCTTTGGCTAATTCATTTTCTTGCACCAAATTTCCCTGTCCCACTCCTCCAAAACAATATCTCTCCGTCGGTGGAAGTAAAGAATTTGGGTGTTACCTTTGACTCGGACAACTCTTTTGACAATCATGTTGCCAAGGTTTGCCGAGCATGTTACTATCATCTTCGTGATTTGCGACGAATTCGCAAATTCCTTAGTGACGAAACTGCAATACTTTTGACAAATGCTATGGTCAGTAGTCGTCTGGACTACTGTAACTCTTTACTGTATGGGGTAAGCAAGTCCAACATAGCTAAACTACAGAGAGTCCAGAATGCTCTTTGCCGCATAATCTTCAGACTTGACAAAATGAGTCATGTTACACCCTTTTAAAAAAAACTCCACTGGCTTCCAATTCAACATCGTATCCTTTTAAAGTATAATCTCCTGGTATTCAAGGCTATCAATCTTTCACAGCCCCCATATCTCTCAGCTTTAATAAGATCGAGCAGTCTCACTCGCGGCAACAGGCTATCTGTCTCCTCAACCCGCCCTAAGAAGCACATAGGCAGGCGAGGCTTTGCAGTAGCTGCACCAGCTGAATGGAACAAGCTGCCACAAACGGTCAGATCTGAGCAAACAATAGATCGTTTCAGAAGCCAGCTAAAGACTCACTTGTTTATGCTGGCATACCCCCCACCTTAGTTATACCCTGGCGGGCGCTTTTTAGATGTCGACCCATCCCTGTCCCTGGACTCTCCCTTCTTGGACTTAAGCGCATTAGAGGATTTGCATCAATTTTGCGCTATATAAATCCTACTATTATTATTATTGAATATGGTTAACGTTATGTCGCGATGGTAAAACAAAATATGTTTTAGTTTATGATTATCTGTGTTTTTGGTTTTTAATCAATATGTTATATATTAATATGTTACATACAATAAATATTGATTTGTTGTTTTAAATAACTGTGCCAACGATAAGTAACTCAAAACCTGTTGTGTCCACAAATCAGGTCACCATTATATCACATCTGTGGAAAACGTGTTGTCATGTTACAGGATGACCTTCACATACAGTCTATGATGTCTCCATGGCAACTGTTCTTGCTAGCTAGGCTGGGTTTGCTAATCAGTATAATACCAAAACAAGGTAGGTGAAATATAGTCAGGGACACATTCCTTGTCTTAATAGACAATATTTAACTATCTTAACACTTAAATCTCAATTTGATTCAATTCCTAACATTTAGTGCTTATTCATGCACCCATAATTTATAAGTCACTCAGTGCAGAGGTAATCTTAGTGAATTTAGATTTAAACAATTACACCAATGGGACTCAAACAAGTTGAAGGTTGAGCCTGGTGTTTACTCACCTTTAACCAGCAAAGCAATAGCATAAATCCTACTTGTTAGTGTGAGGTAGATTGGAACCTGACACCACAGAGTTTAAAGCTAATTGAATAAATAGCCAAACTTGTCTACAATTTTCAACAACATCAGTCACTCTGATTCTTGTTTGTGATCCTTTGAGTTCAGTGTGCTGCTTTGTGTGTAACATCCTACAACACCCCTTGGTTCTTGTCGTTGTCTCAGATTCTTTAAGTTCATTCAGATACTTTGTGTATACATCCTGTAACCTTAGTCACATTGATTCTTGTTTTGTAATCCTGTTCTGTCAGATGGCTGCTTTATACATCCTGTATCAGTCACCCTGGTTCGTGTTTCTGATTCTTTTAGTACAATCAGTCAGTTAAATTGCCCCTTGTCATTGTTCCTTACATTTCAGTCAAGCCAGTAGTACATTTCATAATTCCAATCACTCTTCTAATTAAGTGTCTCTATAAAGGGTTTTGGTTGGAGTTTATCTCGTATTATCATATCTCTTCAGCATTTCTCTTATTAGTGGGCTCTTTCTAATACTTTTGGCCTGTCATATACGTTAGCTGCTGCAAAATTGTATTCCACCTACATTACTTTATCAAGGTCACATGTTCAAAAACAATTTTTATGTCTAGTCGGTCACCTTTCAAAGTATTTTGACCTCAGTTTGACAGGTAGGGCACTCCAAGGTTCAAACTGGGGTAAAATTTAGTATTTTGTCAGTATCTCAGAAACTATGAGGATTTCAGCTTTTGGCATCTTTCAGTCTACAGTTCTTAATGAGTACTGGATACTTGTTAAGGATTTGTAACCATCTTCACATGTATTAAAAAGTTCCCACCAGTAAACCTCTTGTGTAGCACTATTTTAAAAAAGGACATGCATTTTAAGACTAAAACATACTGTTTACTGATTTTGTGTTTGCTGTGAAGCCCCAGGGCCCCAGATATCATATTATTTGGGACACCTAAACAGTTTACCAAGGTCACTAGAAATTTTTTCTCTTGTATATATATTTGTGATCTATTTTTGTGAGACACCTTTTACAATATCTCCTCAATATCTTTTACAATATCTCCCCAAATTATCATATTTATAACCCACATTACAATATCTCCCCAAATTATCATGTTTATAAGCCACATTACAATCTATACACAGTCCATTTCAGGTTCCTGAGGTAATAATTAAGTGTCAGTGCACATGATGTATGTATGATATAACTGCAATGCCTCTGCTAATTATTATTTATTTTTTCAGTGAAAGATCTGCTGTGTGCACATATATGAAACAAAACTACCATGTTTACTTATTACAAATGAATGTGCTTTGTACAGTTGTAGCTATTGCAAATTTAAAAGGCACATATGCACATTTATACATTTAATAAAATAAATAATCCAAAATTTAAGAAACAAATTGTAAAAGTCTGTTTGTTTGATGTAATCACATTGTTTTATGATATTTCATATCTCTTCTAATATAAATGCATAGAAGAGAATGGGGTGGTGCTTGATTCAAATTTGTCCCTCTTGGACTGTATCACAAGTCATAAAATCTACCAGAGACCTTTACAGAATATGTCACCTCTTGGACCTTAAAACATCAGTCCTTCTGGTAAATGCTTTGGTGAGCAGTAGAACTACTGCAATTCCCTGTTCACATCAACACTGACTTGAGAAGAATGCAGCGCATCCAAAACTCACTCCATCAAATGGAAAAAACTTCACTGGCTTGTACAGGGTACAATTTAAAACAGGCCTCATCATAAACAAAATTTGACCTTTGACCGTAGAGCTCACAAATCACACCAACATTTTTGTAACTCCTTCAGTCATCTTGACTCCCAATCTGGATCACCCCTCGACTACCCATATTAAAAATAGTTTTGTTAACCTAGCACACTGGATTCCCAAAAGGCTTTCTGTCTAAGAAACCACTGTCATCCATTAATATGCTTTATATTGTTATGTTTGAGGTGTCTCTGTAGAATATACGAAATTCCATCTTTACACTTTCTGCTTCTTCAATGACATTATATTTATGCTTTTGGGAAGGTAAAACATTTTTCTAGCTGTTTCTTACCTCTTGAGTCCAGTTAACATTTGTTGTGTATATATCATATGGCACCAGAAACCTTGTTTTTCTGTGCTGTTTTCAGCCCAGGTAGTATTCTTGCTTTCATTCTACAGTGCAGGATATTTTGTATGCACATCCAATGCACACCCAATGCCACAAGTTACCTTTATTCTTGTTTCTACTGTTTTCAGTCCACTATGTAGTATGACGTGAGTGGTTATCCTGTGAAACCAGTCACCTGTATTCTTAATTCTACTTTTTTTCAGTCAATGCTGTAGGATGTTTTGTGTGCACATCATTTAATAGCAGCGATCCCAGCTGTACTGACCCGTTCCACCCAGCCTGGGGGCACTATGTGCCCAGTTGTCAACAGGGGCTGAAGGGAAGGGTAGGGCTGTTTCCTGCATTCTACTGTGTCAAGATGAGTGGCAGGAATAGTGAGTACACCTCTCAAATACATTTATTTTGACAAAAAGTAAAGTGTCAGTGTTAACTTATGTCACTTTCTTCCATTGTCAATCCAAACCTTGTCAGATCAAATCATTAGTTACAGAATATATATATATATCTTATCTTGAGAAAGAATACTGGTCTTGTTGCATTAATTATAGTGTTTAAATAATATCACATACCCACTAGTTTCAATAGAATGAGCTGTTTTAAAATGAATACAGTAGCTTGGGATGTAAATGTGTGGGTGGCAGAAAAATAGGTCAAGTTACAATATCAAACAGATATTGTTCGTGCGTACATTTCCATGACCATAGTTAACACAGCTGTTTTATTTTTTATAATTTACCTGTCTGCAAAATGTGAGTTAACCATACTACACACAAGACTTCCACGTAACTGATTCATAAATCTCATTTTAGGAAAGACTCACCTGGAGCTGGTGGTGCGCACCTGTTCTATTGAGTCTATGAATCACCAGTGTGGTCTGTTCATGTTTGATGATCAGCAGTATGAGGGCTGTCTCACTTCTTGTGGACATGATGGATGTAACACTGGATACTCACACACAGTTCATTGGGCTTTCTGGATATTGGTTATAATATATCAGATGTAATACTTAATACTAACACAGTGTCTGTGGACCCCTCTTGATATCTGTCGTTGCACACAATATGAATACCTTATACTCATATACAGTCTACTGGACCCTCTGGATGTTAGTTTCAGTACACAGATGAAATACTCAATACTCACATACAGTCTGCTAGACCCTCTGGATAATGGTTATAGTGGACATGATGTCATACTTAATACTCAAACAGAGTCTGTTGGTCTCTCTGGATATCTGTTGTTCCACACATTATGAATACTTAATATTCATATACAGTTGGATATTGGTTTTAGTACACATGATATCATACTTAATACACACAGTCTATGGACCTTCTGGATATCCACTGTGGTGCACATGATGTAGTAGTTAACACTCACATACAGCCTGCTAAACCCTCTGGATCTACATTGTTGTACATATGGTATAATACATACAGACTGTTGGTTTTATGTACAGTGTTCCATATACCAATGATTTAAATATTTGTAACATGATGGATGCAATTACAGACTTTATCTCACCAGCATTTCGTACTCTGACTCAGGATGTTCCTGCAGTTAGGATAATATTATTATGTAACAAAGCTCAGACATTGAGACACAACTTTTAATGAATGTTTCATATTTTTCATTCATCTAGGGTAGTGTTACAGAGTGAATGGAACTGATTTATCTGGACAGTGATCATCAAAAATTTGGTTTAGTTCCAAACATGACTGTATAGATTTTGTTGGCTAAACATAACAACAAACATAAATAAAAGAAGTCACACATTCAACCTCAGTAATTTTCAGATAAAAGTCTTTGTTGACAGTGTCTTTGTCTTGGACAGTTTCACAATAATTAGCTCATGCAGGTGCCTTAGCAACAATTTCACATATTTTAATATCATATTTCTTCAATGATAGACAAAAAGGAACTGTCAGGGCAATAGTATTGGTAATGAGGAGTAATTGTTACATAAATTTCATTACTTATATTGAATGTTTGGAAAAGTCCAAAACTTGACCTTTACAGAAAATTGAGGTTTGATGTATGCCCCAAAATTCTTCTTCAGTTTAAGGGAATGTGTAGATTCTAATGTATTGGACATGTACTTTATCTTTATGTCTTTGTCACAATTTTGCATCTTCTTTGAAAAAAAAATGTCGTATTTTTATCTGCTTGAACTTTGTGAATGTTATCACTGGGACTAAACACTGAAGAAAAATTCCTTTGTGCACAAAACAACGAATTTAGCAGATGATCCATTGACTAAATTTGTCAAATGTCTTTTATCATTTACACGCATTGTATAATTTCCTAATGTGTAAAGGTTGGTGTGATAATTTAAGCAATCATTCTTCATGTCTGCTTTACACACATCAGAGTTTTTATTCATTCCAAAACCTTACTAGTAAGAACACCACCCTGTGACTGGAATATTCCTCACACTCTGTTCTGTCATCAGACATCAGTAGTATTGTGTATTAAAGTGACTAAATAACACATGTATGCAAGTCTTAACTGCAAGTTAATTTGTGCCAAAATACTCAAATGATTTTCGAAATTATAATGACTTAAATCTGACAGAGCATGTAGATGGTATGCTATTGTATTCTTGTATAAATTCTTGTGTAATGTTTCTATGCAGTTATTATTATAATTATGCAAAACTAGTTAACACGTCAAACTCACTGTGCACTTATTCTATTTATATGTCGGACTACTTTCTGTTAATTGATCTTTTTCTTTGTTAAATTTACAATAAAAAATATAACTTATATGTTCTTGTATCATAGATCAGTGAATTTTGGTAATATTTCAGCCCCAACTAATGCTTGGTGTATCACTTGTGAAAAATGTTCAGCTTTTCACCTGACAGACTGTTTCACAGTTACCATCACAGAGAAGTGTTCATGTGACATGTATTAACTGTGTCACCATCTGTGATAGTAGAAAAAATATTGGTTATCTGACTTCTTGTGTCAAGTTTATTTCTGACCTTTTTGTTGCTTGGCAGTAAATTCCACGGACTGCTCCCAGAGAGAAGCACCATGACTTCAAAACATTTTGTTAAATCCCTAACATGCCCCAGCACATGGTTTTAAATGTTGCTTTATATGTTCGCAGATTAGATGTGATTAAACACATGAAAGTACGTTAGAGGTGAAAGACAAAATCTGAAGAGTTGGTGCTGACCAAACATGCAAAGTGAAAATCATTGAATACACTTGTGGTAATGGCCTAACTACTCTTTTTATTAAATTGGCAAAGATAAAGTGAATCTAATTTTTGGATTCAATACATCAGAAAACCATATTGAATCTGGTATTTAATAAATTTTATTTGTTAAATTAAAGTTAATCCAAAAACTACAGTATTGTTTTGCAAAAGAAAGAGGAATTGTTTTTGCACAGCAGAACAAAGCGTCCCAATGAACAATAGTGATTTGTCTGAAATCACTATATCTTGCTCTGTTAAATGTTAATGTGTTTTCCACTAAAAATTTCAAGCTGGCTGCAAAAATGGCTTTTCAAGAACTCTGTTTAGAAAAAAATGGGCAGATGACTTTGAGAATCCCTCTAGGCCAAAATTCAGCTGAAATCACTCTATTTAGCACTATTTACAAGATAAAGCCTTTTTGCAATTTTTTTTAAATTTTTATTTTTGCAAATTATGCAGAAATACCAGATGGCCACCACAAATGGTGGGAAACTGATTTTAGGCAAAAAGTGGCAAATACCTCTCACTTACTCTTTGGGCCAAAAATTTGGTCCAAATCACTCTATCTTGCACCACTTCTGAGGTATTACAGATTTTTCATTTCATCTTTAAGAAAAATATTTAATGTTAAATTAAGCGTTAATAAGTTGGCCATTTTGTAAATTATCACTTCCAAAAGTTAATAATTTAACAGACATCTATGTAACAACCCTACTTGCCAAATTTTGTGTGAATCGGTGAAGTGCCCTTAAATCATCATCCGAGCAAGCACTTCACTTTAAAAGCATGGTTTTGGTAATGTGACTTCCATGATTGATGGAAATGTCCTTCTATTCTAGTCTATTCTATACTTTTTAGTGCTAAATCTTACCAGGCAGACTCTAAGGTTCAATATTAAAATCCAAAATCATCATTCCAAAGCTTTTGCCAAGTTCAAATACCATGCAGACGCCAAATAGAGTAAATGCTAAGTTGGGAAAGCCTTTTGGAAGAGATAAATTAATCTTTTTATCTGAAAAAGGCTGAGTTAGGACATAAAGATATTCATCAGGTAAATCATTCCAAACCATAGAATCATCAAAAGCATATACCATATTCACAAATTTTCCCAGGGCTACTGCATACATGTGCCAAATTTAAAGAGAATTCACCCAGTGGTTGGTAAGCTATAGCCTATAAAATACAGGAGCCAACAGAGCTGGTGGCCCCTTTCGGGTGAATTTTCTCCTGTATACAAACAAGCATCCCTTGTGGGATGCTTAATAATTAGCTGAGCTTCTCTGTAAATACCAACCTTAATCCTAATCCAATTTTTAACTTTAGCTTATTTATAACTGATTCTTGGCTAATTCCTTTTGTGAATAAAACCCAAGTACAACAGGTTTTGACAATTTTGTAATCTAGAATGGATAATACTATCAAAAGCAGCTGGGTGATCAAGAAAACAGGGAGAGCAGCAGCTGTTCCCACTATAAAGTGGAAGAGGAGAGTATCCCATGAATAGCCTCATATTGAACAGCAAAAAATCAGATCACTCAGGTACGTTAACCAACTTCAACACATATGTATACAAAGAAAAATATATCAAACTACACCTCACTTACATTGAGTTGCCCTGAGGTTGCATTCCACACAGCCAAAAGTTACCCACTATTGTGAATGCCCTTAATCTGTACATGGGTTATCACAGTAGCCTGGTTGTCTCAATATTGTGAATTTCTGTTTAGAAATCTCTTCAATAAATGAGCCATCAATATGTGATATTTCAGTGAATTTGGATGTAATTTATCATTATTTATGCTTTAGTTGTGAGTGCTTTTTGTAATTTGAATGTATATTCCTCGTAGTTTGTTGACTATTTTTGTGTATTGTGACAACCCTTGCAGTGACTGTAATTGAGGAGATTGGACCCAGACAACCACGGAATTCTCTGGGTTTAGAATATTGCTGAAAATCCAGAATGGAGCTTATTTTGTCTCTACAATCGCACTGTGGTTTGCATACTGATCTCAAAACGTCCACATTATTTTACAATTGAAGTAATGTCATAGTTTAACATAATGCATATTAGATTTGCAGCACACCTTTACCTTTATCAATGAATTCAATTCATTGTTCATAAGCTTACGTCATTATTCAACATAAATACATTCAGCTATGCACTCAAGTGATCTTATCCCATTTTGAAGTGCTTGTGTTATCTCTGCATCCTTCAGAGTAGCTCCTTAAATAACCAGTCATGACATCAAGAGGTAGTTGTCATACAGGCCTTTATGTCAGTGATTTCTACATATTTGTAATATTTATACACATACAGCTGAAATCATTTATCCGAGTTTGTGTTAAAGGCTGTTCTGACAGAAGTATGGAGTTGGGGAGACCACTGTTTCTATTTCTGTTGACCTTTACATTGGTCAGATCCCAGGCTCTGGTTGGAGAGGAGAGCTGTCTACAGATTTTCAGCGTTCCCCGTAAGTCGGTGGTTTGTGAGCCCTCTGCTGAGGTGAAGGCCAGTCTCCAGGAGGTCAAGGACAGCACTGTAAAGCTGGGTGAGGACATTGGGGTGTTGAGTGGACGGCTGGATGAGATAGACCCTAATGTGGAGAAAGAATTGCCAGAGGAGGTGAAACAGAGACTGGCGGAGATTGAAGAGCTTAAACTCAGTCATGCTGCCCAGGTTAGTTGGGTGTAGTGTGCTCAGAAAGGAAGATGTGATTTATATCTTGGTGATATATATATGTGAGCTATTTATGTATTATGTCAGATTTATATATAACTATGGTAGTTATATCTGTGAGATTTTGGGCATTAAATGTTATGACTCTGGCAGTTATATCTGTGAGAGTTTTCACATTAAGTATTATGACTGTGAGAGTTATATATGTGAGAATTTTGATATTATGTGTTATGACTGTGGGAGTTATATCAGTGAGAATATTGATGTTATGTGTTATGACTCTGTCTGTGAGGGTTATGTCTCTGACAGTGCTTTGTATTTTTTCTATAAACATGTGAGTATTATGTGTACACCCGCTTTGACTATGAGTACTATGTCTTGGAGCGTTATGCCGGAGAGTTTTGTCTGTGCTGTGTCCATGAGCATTATTTCAGAGTTAGGTTTCTAGCAGTCAGTGAGGGTTTGTATTAGGATCATTTAATGTTGTATCTAGATTTTGATGTCACATCTTCTGCTTTTACACAATGATAATGCCTATACATAAATCTCCTTTCATTACAGATGATCAGAACAACATCATTTGAAAATTCTAAAATCTCATTACCTTTTTATTTCCTCCACCAAAGAGGTATCATTTTCATGATCATTTGTCTATTAGTCTGTCTATCCATTTTTCTTCGTTAGCAGGGTTATGCAAGTACATACTACTAGTTCAAACTCCAGGAAGAGTAATCAAGATGGGTCTACATCCAACTTAGATTCCATTGAATTTTGAAAATGATACTGGGTACAAAAAAAATTCGTATTTTCACGATTACTTATTATTATGTGCCTTGGCAAAGGTCTGCACTCTCCGAGTGCTCTGGTTATATTCTAATCTGGAATTGTTCAGTATATGATACCATGAGTGAGACATTGACACTCTATGAAATTGTACATCATTATCCCAGGTGGAAGCCATAAAGAGAATAGAAGAAAGCCTTAAGACCAGTTCACAGCGTCTTGTCAATCTGGAGGAATCCAATCGTGAAGAGATTGGACGTGTACTGGAACAGCAGGTCACCCTGATTCAGATGACACTAGAGAAGTCCAACTCCAGTCTACACAGAGAGTATGTGGACCAGCTGACTAGATCTACCCAGGATCTAATTGCCAGACTACAGACACTAGAACTGGATCTGAAAGACCTGATGCACAGCTCTGATGGGGAACTGAGATCCAAACTGGAGAGTATCCAGGAAGCTTCTCACTCAGAAATCAGTGAAGTAAAAACCAAGCTAGAGGAAGCCATTACAGAGGTGTCTGACCAACTGCAGTCAGATCAGGCAGAACGTTTGTTTCACTTTAACCTCAGCAGTTCACACTCGGGACAGCTGGAGGTACTGCGAACTGTACTGACAAGCATCAGAGAAAACCAGGCCAAGGCACTGGAAGAGAGGGGACAGATTAACAGACAGGTAAATAGAGTGAAGAGTTACAGTAACTGGGCAGGTAAGTAAACAGCTGTAATGGTTACAGAAACTAAGTCACACTTGTTGGGTAAGATTAATGATGAGTTTTGGATATTTGATATAAAAGCGACTGCTACCTTTCCCATATACATTCAAAGTCTGTGAATAAAGAGGAGGGATGTGGAAACAGTGGATTTGTAAACCATTCAATAAGCAGCAATGATACTAAACAGGCGGTCGTCTTAAAGCTTTGAAGAATTATCTGTGTAAATATACTAGTAAGAATAACTTACTAAGGATAAGAAGTACTGGATTTATAGATGCATTTGGGTACGACTGAGTTTCTTTTTATAACTATACAGGGAAGAAACTCTTGCTGTTTTTCAACCTGATTATTTGAGGACAAAGGCTGCAGAGAATTTTGATGGATATTTCACACGTATATTTATACAATAACAGGTGTCATCTCTAAACACTCAAATGACTACAGTTGAACAGACCAGCAGTGAGTCTCTGGATAAAACTGCCACTATAGAGTCTGCCTTGGAGCAGTTAAAGCAACGTATGAATGAAGTGAGCTCTGGACTACTGCAGTGTGAGAACCAGACTGGGGAACTGGTGGATAAACTGACTAGACTGAAAGAAGTAGTGGACAAGACGGAACACATGCTTCCCAGGACATTGAAAAGTGAGTGAGGATTTAGCATTACACATATGCTTCCTAGTAAACAGAATAGTGTGTAAGGATTTAGTTTCTTCTAATGTAATTGAGGTTGAATCTTTTTTAACCCGTTATCAAACATATACATCATTCTTCCTCTCTCTATTGTGGATAAATGAAAATTGCACTTCGTAAGTTTTAAGATATAGAAGAACAGAAATAGCAATTAAGAGTGTTGCGAGTATTGATAGATTTAGTGTTTGTTCTTTTCATATAATCTGTTTTGATACATTAATTCAAACTGGAAAAAAGTAACTATATAAGTATAGAATTTAAATAAAAAATATATCACTATTAAAATATTTTTAATAACAGTTAAATTGTAAAGACAAACGATTGAATAGATTCTAATTTAGACTTGAATAAAAATCTGTGGTATGAATTATTTTATATTTCGAATAAAAGGATCAGTTACAAAATCATATTAGTCTGTACGAAACCTAAACTAATTAAAACAAATGAAATATTTTCAAAAACATCATTTTCCGAGTTTCCTAAAATTTATCAGTTAAGAAGACAATCAGAATTGCTGTGCATGACACACAAAATCATTTTAAAACTAAGACTAATGCACAATAAATGTAATTTCACAAATTTCCTAACATAAGATTCAGTGAATTTGTGATAAAATTTTACTAAAGTTTTAGGGATACATATACATATATATGAATGCTTACGGGTGACTGGCGTAGGTGTGCACTCTCTGAGTGTTTTTTTTTTCAGTACATGACTGTCAGGATGTGCTGCAGTTTTATTTTCCAGTGAGTGGTGTGTACCAAGTGAACTTAAACCCCTCCACAATGCCTTATGATGTCTTTTGTGAACTGAGTGAGTGACGTCATACTGACATATTATTTATGTTCTATGTGCTGCAGGTTTTATTTTACAATATAATTTGTACTTTAATCAATGTAACAAGTGATTGACAAATATAGGTATAAATATAAAGCAAGTCAGTCTAAGTGGCCCAACAAGTTTCAAACTTCTCTTTTCTTGACTCCAATTTTGCTTTAAAATATTGTTCTTCATGTAAAACTTTTATTAAAGTTATCAGTAAAATTTTACTTAATAGCCATGCTTAATATTTCTAAAGTTGTGTTTTATTTTTAATGACATGTTTCACATATCAGTATATTTATATAAAATGGCCTGTACTGAGCCAATGAGATGTATGCTTATGGCAACCTAAAGATCATGAAATAAATGACCTGTTTTAGTTAAAATACAACAGCCACATACTGTTGTGTTAGTATGAGTGTAAACTATTAGACTGTCTTCTCTACATGTGATTACATTCTTATTTTTCAGAAGACACCAAGGGCTGGACTGTGATCCAGAGGCGCCAGAACGGAACTGTAGACTTCTTCAAGGGCTGGTCTGAATACAAGGATGGGTTTGGGGATGTACACAGAGAGTACTGGCTGGGGTTACAGCACATACACACCATGACATCACAGAGAAATTACAGTCTGAGGGTAGATGTAGAGGATTGGGAGGGAAAGTGGAAATATGCAGAATATGCGACATTTCGTGTAGCCAGTGAGGAACAGAATTACACGCTGCATTTGTCTGGTTACCACGGTGATGCAGGAGATGCACTGAGTTTCCATGATGGTATGGCTTTCAGTACCATGGACAGAAACCATGACAACAACAATGGAATCTGTGCTGCAATGTGTCACGGAGCCTGGTGGTATGATGACTGTTACCATAGTAACCTAAATGGACGGTATTATCACCAAGGGAACTACCTAACCAACACAGGATGGGGTGATGGGATTGTGTGGAGAACTCTTACACAGTCAAACTACTACTCCCTCAAAACTGTTACAATGAAAATAGCACCCAAAGACATAGGAACATCATAGGTTCATGGAACATAGAGAAACAGTTGCATCATATTAACATCAAACACAGAGACAGGTACATCATAGGACCAGCAAATACAGACACAGATACATTGTAGGTACATCACAGGAACACAAAACAGAGACACAAGTTCATCATAGGAACATCAAACACAGACACAGGTACAGATAGAAAGCTACATCATGGGATAATTAAGCACAGAGAAACAGTTATATCATCAAACCATCAAACATAGAGAGACAGGTATATCATAGGATTGTCAAACATAGAGACCCTTATACATAATAGGATCATCAAATACTGAAACACAGGTACATCATACATACGAAGCTCAAACTTTAAGACACAGTGTCTCATAGGATCATCAACAATAGAGCCACAGGTACAAAATAGGATCATCAAAAACAGAAGCATGAGTATACGATAAGATCATCAACCATAGAACAGGTACATTATACAAAGATAGGAAACAGGGACTAGAAGGAGATTTAGTGTTCATGTCATAAGGACATTTAGGAAAATAGGACAAGTGAAACTTTGTACACTATTGATCTCAAATAATCCTTACCAACCTTTTAGTATCTGTCACCTTTCACCTTATCAGTCCACAGAAATGAGATATTGTCAAGGGTTAAGGGTTCTTAAGAAGTTCAATAAGAATCCTTAATTTTATGTCATTTTAACTATGAGACCTTGGGATTATAATTCTGAACTATTGAATTGAGAAAATAATGTTGAATGAAATAAATTTAATAATATATTTAAAAGGACATCAAAGCCTTTAAAATGTGAAACAAAATCCAACTAAATCTATGTGTGCATGAGAAATGTAATTGTCAATGAAATAAAATATAATAAGTAAATCATAGCATAGATATGGATAGATACATTTTATGGAGCAAATGTCAGAATTGGCCTGTTCAAGAGAGCTTTGGCATTATTTAAATCAAGTGAAAGATATAGCTTTATATGTACAAGAATGGTGATTAATTTTGGTGCATTTATGTTCCATACGCTTTTTGAAGAGACGTGTCTTCAGCCTAGCTCTTGGTACTTCAGTCTGGCTCTTGGTACTCTTAGTATAGAATTGCCAGAAGACCCAAGAACATGGGTTGGAGTGTACAGGAAATGGAGATCAGTAAGACCCTTTTCACTCAGGCAACCGAAAGTAATTAAAAATATTTTGAAGTGTATTTTTGTTCCACCAGAAGTAAATGAAGTTTTGCAAAAGTGCTTACCAGATCATGATAACATCTCATGATAACATGTTGATCTCATGATGACAAGTTGATCCTTATGACAAAAAAAATGATCTCATGATTACAACAAGATAAGCTGTGACGAAATAATCTGGTGATCATGGGAAATTAGTGACAATCTTGACATCATCTGGCCCCAAAAATGAATTTTTTCTTAATCACAACTCAATGTCATAGTAACCTAAGCTATTAAATTCTTCATGAAGGACTGCATCAAAACCTGTACAAAACCTTACATTCACACAAATTTGACAAAGTGTGACTTATTAGAAGTGCAAATTTTGTGAAAACTGTTATATTCTATATCAGTTAGATTAATTAATATATATGTCCCAAATTTGGATACTCCAGATTTTTTTTCGGAATCTGACAGAAATTATAGAGCAAAACAAACAAGACTACTTAGTAATTTGTGGGGATTTTATCTAGTTATGAATCTCAATTTAGATAGCTATAATTATGTCAGCATCAATAACCCAACATCAAGATATTTAGCCTTGCAAATCTTGGAAACATACAATTTACCTGATGTATTTAGATATATGCATCTGGATATAAAAAGATACATATGGAGGCATAAAAACCCTACAAAACAAGTTAGATTTCATAGTGTCAGGCTCTTTCACCGACAGAGGAACTAGCTGTAAATTAAATCCTGGTTATAGGTATGACCATTCTATACTTGAACTAAATTTAAAAATCCAGTAAGGGTAAAGGCCTTTGGAAATTCAATTGTAGTCTTCTTAAAAATGAAAGTTATATAGAGATGATCAATAGCTATAAAAGATATAGAAATAGAATATGCAGTTCCAGTTTATACCTATGAATATCTCAATGCAGCTAATGATTGGGACATGCAATTTACAATTGATGATAACCCCCTTTTGGAAATGCTATTATTAAAAATAAGAGGAATCACTATTAGCTATTCTTCATCACTGAAAAAGCATGGGCTATTCAAGAAAAAAAACTGCTGAAAGATATCAACAGTACTGAAAAGTCAAACTCAACATATGTTTTACTAGATACTCTGGAGGTGAAAAAAGAAAATTATTAAATCTACAGAAAAAAAATTGATGGGAAATATGGTAAGATCAAGAGTAAATTGGCTGTAAAATGGAGAGAAACCGTCAAAATACTTCTTGAACACCAAAAATTTATTGATAAAACTATTAAAAGGGTATGTCTCCAGTATGGTAAAACAATTACAGAACAAGTTGGTATTTTACACTATGTAAAAGAGTTCTATGCTAACTTATTTTAAAGTAAAGAAATACCAGATATAAACTTTACAGAAACTTTTAAAAACTATTCCATCACTAAACTGTCTGAATCGGAAGCATCATCACTGGAAGGACCTTTAAAAACATCCAAACTCAGTGCTGCATTGAAAAAACGAAAAATAATAAAACACCAGGCATTGATGGATTTTATGTGAATTTTTTAAAGTTTTCTGGTTAAAGCTAAAATTTCTGATATCAAGAGTTTTAAATTACAGTTATTTTAAAGGAAAATTATCTATATCATTACATCAGTCAATAATTGCATTCCAAAAGGTGACAAGGTGTTTTGTATAAATTGTATTCTTCTGCAATTGCAGTAAGGCTCAAGACAGTATTAGATAAGTTAGTTTCAAAATGTCAAACAGGATTTATTAAGGGGCAGTATATTGGTGAGTCAACTAGATTGATTTACAATATCATAAATTATATGAAAGTTAAGAATAAAATGGGTTACTGATGCTGATAGATTTTGAAAAAGCCTTTGATTCAGTATCTTGGAAATTTATGTATAATACTTTAGAATTATTAGGTTTTAGTGAAAGCTTTATATGTTGGATTAAATTAATGAATGCAGACCTTATTGCCTATATTTTGCAAGCCGGAGTTAAATCAGGTTTTTCCCATTGAGACAGGATGTAAACAAGGGGATCCAATAGCCCCATATTTGTTCTTTCTGTGTGGGCAAATACTGCATTATATGATTGAGGTTAATATTAAAATTAAAGGCATAATTATTGATTCGATTGAGATTAAGATAACACAGTTTGCTGATGACACAACCCTTGTTCTTGATGGTTCACAGGGCTCTTTAAAGGCTGCCGTGAATATGCTTGAAATTTTTGGATCTTGTTCTGGATTAAAAATGAACACAAACAAGACAAAGGTTATTTTGATTGGAAGAAAGAAGTATTTTAAAGATAAATTACAAGTTTCAGTCAATTTAAATTGGGGAACTACACATTTAGTTTGTTGGGAATTATCTTTTCAGTTGACCTGAATAAAATTATTGCTTTGAATTATTCAAAAGCATTAGAAAATTCAAAGAAATCCTTAACATTTTGGAAAAAACAAAACCTAACTCCTTTTGCAAAAATAATGGTGATAAAAACATTTATTCTCTCAAAATTTAATCATTTATTAATGACAATTCCTTCACCAGATAACAATTTCATTAGAAAATCGAATTAAAATATCTTTGCATTTCTATGGGACAATAAACCTGACAAAATCAAACGGGATTATGTCACACAGGACTACACAAATGGTGGATTAAGAATGGTAAATATTGAGTGCTTTATTCAATCATTGAAATTAATCTGGATGAACAGACTTTTTAAAAGTGAGTCCCAACCCTGGTTACAACTTTTTGAAAAAAAAATTTCACCAATTTCAAAATTAGCACTCTATGGTTCTACTTGGTGTAACATATTAATAAATAAAACACAAAATGAATTCTGGAAGGAAACTTTGACATCATGGAAAAAACTTTCTGATAATACTCCCATGAATAACTCCAATGACATTTTGGCTTCCCCACTATGGTATAACCCCAAAATCTCCAAAATGGAACTTAGCCTACCCAATTGGAGTAAACATGGAATAACCTATGTTGGTGACCTACTTGACAGTAATGGTATTAGTCAAAAAGATTTGGAGCAAAAATATACCCTTTTGAAAACTAATTTCGTAGAATACTTGCGAGTTAAAATGTGTGTTGAACTTTATCTTAAAAATATCGTGAAGATACTCCCTTATTTTTACCAGCCCTGTTACCAAAACAAATAGCACCTCTATTTGGTGATAACCAAGGTTTCAAACATTTTTACAAACTTTTGAATATGACTTGTGCAGATATAAGTTTTAAAAATGCATGGAACAATGAACTAAATATCAATATTGATGAAGATACATGGCAAAAGGCTTTTAAAATATGCTTTAAATTGATACACGATAACAATCTAATATGGTTTCAGTAATTCTCTATGGCATTCTTGGTACTCAGAAACTACGTTAAAAATTGGTACATCAACTCTAAAGTGCCTGTTGTGTATATCCCATCCAGAATCTATAATTTATCTGTCTTCTCTTTGTCTTTGCACTACAAATTTTTGGGATAAGGTAAAAGTATGGACTAAGAGTAGAACAGGTGTCATTTTAAATCTTGGTCCTTTGGAACACAGTCTAGGATAACAAAAGACTGACAATTTTCTTCCAGTTAATGTGATTATTCTAGCTGTCAAAACTTATATCTCTTCAAATTCAAGAATGTCCAGGAATTTAAATATCATGAAACTCCAACAAAAAAATTAAGTAATCTATGATGAACAGAAATTATTAGTAAAAATAGACTTAAAAGAAGAAGTAGTTTTTAAAAAATGGCAATTTATAGAAGTCTTGTTAAACTAAACTTTTAGTTTAGTTCATTTATTATTTCATAACACAAAAACAACCTTTTAAAATGTGTCCATTTGAATTTTGTTTTCTTTTAAATGTGTCTCCTTCAAATGTTTTTACCACTTTTGGTTAGGGGTTAATAGTATATGTTATAGTCACTCAGTTTATAGCATTTACTTTGACTGGGACACCTCCATTACCAGGATGTGTGTACCCCCAGTACTAAGGTAATGGTAGCTTTCATCACAACTAAAATCTTATATTGAAAAAAATTAAAGACAGCAGTATAAAACTGAAAATAGCAAAATATAAAACATCTTTGGTATTACACCAACCCTCCATGACTCATGATTTCAACCTTGGTTTCACTCACCTTGAAACTATCCCGTCTTGTCTCTCTACATCCTTTTGTATTCACTTCCATTGTTCTAAACTGTTACCGTCTTGTCAGGAACACTTGCCAGCCTGTCTTGTTCAAGTACCCTGTTTGAGTTGGGAGATACAGCTTGACATCCAGAAAAGGAAGGACATGAGACAACAGATAAAGAAAGAGGGAGGAAGCAGAGAAGAAGTTTCAGCCCATATATTTCACGAGGATCCAAAGATACTGGGAGTATGGAGACCAGCAACCACTCTGACTCAACACATCAGACATCAATTTGCAGCACTGCTAGTACAACTGTAATGTCCCAGCCTTCATCAGTTGACAGCAGGTGATGGATCAATTTGCCCAGATGAAGACTATGCTCATATCCTACCTCAGCCCTTGGCAGGAGACAGCTTCAAGACAGCTACATTTCACCACCAGCCCTACCAAGAGTTTCCATCAAAAGAAGGACTTATATTTGTTCACATCCTCTCTTCATGGAGGAAAGAAGGGCTTATATTTGTCCGCCATTTTGTGGGAGAGCAAACAAGCACGATCATTGTCTATCAATTCTGCACTGATAATCCACTAGTAAAGCACGCTCAGCTAGTCATAATACATGTAAATGCATTGTACAAGATGGGTCATGTCTTGTCTGCCTCGGCTCTTCATTGAGGAAAGAAGGGCATCTATTTGTCCACCATTTTGTGGGACAGCAAACGAGCATTGTCTAATCTTGTGGAGTGTTATGTCACTTTACCATACAGGTTTCTTCAGGACTTTTTATATCCACAACGGATAAACAGAAAAAACTGTTGCCACAGCAACACTAGCTGCCTGATATTGCTGAAAAAGCTAACCAGCTCCTATTCATGCAGGGGTTTGGAATGCAAAAAATCCACAGAAATATAAGTCAAAGAAACAGAAAAAAAGTGTTGCCATGGCAACACTTGTTGCCAGGTTTGCCAAAAAACTAATCCACTCCAGTCTGTGCAGGGGTATGGAAAGCAAAGAACCCATAAAATATTTATAAGTCCAAGAAACAGAAAAAAGTGTTGCCATGGCAACACTTGTTGCCAGGTGTTGCCGAAAAACTAATCAGCTGAAATCAATGCAAGGATTTGGAATGCAAAGATACCCGAGAAAAATATTTAAGCCCAAGAAACATAAAAAAGTGTTGCCATGGCACCACTTGTTGCCAGGTGTTGCCGAAAAACTAATCAGCTCCAATCTGTGCAGTGGTATGGAAAACAAAGAACCCATAAAAATATATTCTCCAGAAACAAAAAAACTTAAATTGAGTTTAAGTATTTTACTAGTGGGAGTTTAAGGTCACAAAACTATACAGCACACCCCCAGGACCAGGGATACAAGTTGTGACGACGACGCCGACCATGACAGACGACGACGCCGATGCCAACGCCACAAAATTGGATGACGAAGCGATCCCTATATGCCACTCAGCATAAATGCTGGTGACACAAAAAGGACTGATAGATGCCAGCTTCTTCTGTCCCCAGGTTAGATCCTTGTCACATTGCAGATCCTCTCCTCCTGTCCAGCCAATACACCAACCTGATTGAGGCAATCCTTTAGTAGCTCTAGCTGATGGTTTGCCTCCCTCGAAGGATTCCTGCAGTTTTTATCAGGCACATACACTACTCAATCATTCTCTGTTAAATGGGACAATTAGAGGCCAAATTGTGGCACAGCAGTGATGGTGGTAAAATTCATTCTTATTGTCTCTATTTAGTAACAGAGCATGTAAAGCATCTTACCACAAAATTTTTCATTGCTATATATTACAAATTTTTTGGCACCATTTTGTATACATGCGGCCAAAAGTGTCAATAAATGTCAATGTGTGTAAACTCTTTTAAAGCTATAAATACATCTTTTGGTGTATTATCTTCAAGGATGCGCATCTTAACAGGATAAAATGAACATGCATACCAAATAAGAATGCTTATTTATCAGTCTTTTGCAGTAATTACAAAAATGTTTGTTAGTTTACTTTGCTTAAGGGGGTTATTTTTATAACATAATGTCACACATGACATTATTTAACTTTTGTTTAAATTACAATTAATCTGAAGCTTTTATAACAAACAAATGTCCATGATATGGTAATGTAATTTACTTACTTTGTTTGCAAATGCCAACACTTTTGTCAAATTGTGTTCTTAGATAATTAAAACAGTGTCTTATTATTCTATGGTGGTGTAGAACACAATCAATGTATACATGAAATAAGCTAATACCAATATCTGTATATTCATTACTAAACTTGAAAAGTCAATGTGCATAGTTAAGAATCTGGGGGCTGACTACATAATATGGCCAAATAAACATCAGATTGGGTTACATTTAAAATCAAGTAGATGTAACTGATACAAGTGAATTACATTACTACTGATAATATTATGCTTAGGCTATGTCATTTCTTCCATGTGGCCTTCTCCATGCTGTTAGAAATGCTTAAACATAAAATTCAGAGCTTTGTGTTGATACTGTTATTAGTTTAAAAAAACAAGGACCAACATTTGCTTGTCATATGTAGTCTTCTTGTCATCCTCACATCTTAAGGAAATTAAAAATGACTGGTAAATTAATTCACATGAGAAAATACAGAATTTTACTTTTTGGTACTTCCTTAAGAATTGCTTGTATTTGTAGTCTTCTGCTGAAATATTACTTTTACATTCTGATAATCAACTTTTTCAGGGATTATTTACACTAAAAATCTAAACGTTTAGAATTAGCAATTGTGAAAAAATTAGGCATTAATAATGGTAGCGTAATTCACAAGAATATTTTGGACGTTTTCAAATTTGGCAAAAGAAAATTTTGTTGATATCTCTTTGAACTTTTGATATTTGCATGGTGGAGATTAACTGGACACTAAGAAGTATTGACTTGACCCCAGTTAACCACATTAAAGAGAAAAAAAATGTTGTTGGAAGTTTATTACCCAGGCTTTGGACATGTCTGTGTTTTGGGGCCATTTTCATACTTTAATGGTCAATTCCAATAATAAAATTACGTCAAAACCATAACAAACCATGTATCACCAGATTCGTCTTTGCTTAAACCACATAAATAGATGCACAAAAATTAGAATTAGTTAACTGACAGCCAAATATGTGTCTGAGACACCTTATTTTCATAATTGTCCCCATTTAACTGAGAATAGGTGTACTGGTTTATTTGCTATGGCTGCCATGTCATCTGGTGGTGTGCGTGCCCTGACTACTGTGACTTGGTGTGTCCTCAGCATGTTGTGCAACACAAGTCCTGTCAAAACAATGTCTCTGACAATTTTTGGCCTTTGCTCCATTGTGTCTAGTAGTACCCTGAATCTGCTTACTAAGGTTCCAAAGGCATTCTCCACTACCCGCCTGCCTCTGGAGATCCTGTAGTTCATTATACTCTCTTCCTTTGTCAGTTGTCGTCTGCTATAGGAAAAATAGTCTACCCAGAAAACCTGTTGTCTGCATCGATTAGGACTAGCAGCACCAGAGACAACCCAGATAGCATGCCGCCGTCGGACCGACGTTGGCTGTTGGTCGCAAGGTCGGCAGATTTTGCCGACGTTGGGCCGACGTTGGGCCGACGGCTGCCTGCCAACCCCAACTCTGGTTATATATGTCTATACATTTTGCCGACGTTGGGCCGACGTTGGGCCAACGGTGGATTTTTATTCAAGATGGCGGTGGGCAATAATAGGGGATTTTGTGAAACTTAGTAAAAAATTATTTATAATGGTATATCTAAAAATCATATTTCAGCGAGCCCACAAATTTTAGCCAACTATTTCATAATTTTAGAAATAAAAATAACATTCTCATTATAAATTCACACTGAAAAAGTTATTTGTGGACAATTTGATTGGTTGATGCTACACAATGAGTAATTTTTTTTCGGTGGCTTGCCGACGTTGGGCCAACGTTGGGCCGCCGGTCAAAAAGCCGTTGGGCCGACGTCGGCAGCCATCGTCGGGCCGACGGATGTGCCGACGTTGGCCCGACGTTGGCCCGACGTCAGCATGCTATCTGGGAAGTAGCCCTTATAACTGTAAAATTCACTCCCAAATTTCTTTGGCTTCTTCATGGGGATGTGTTTCCTGTCTAGTGTCCCAAGAACGTGGGGACATTCCATCTGATTCTAAATTTCTTCTCGATCTATTGCCAGTCTTCCAAAGTAGTGGAGCAGATTGAATACTCTTCCTGGAATTCATCAAGGATGGCCCTGCATACAATAGGGACAAATTTACATGTGGTGTATCAGCAAACCCGCCAGTGATACTGTAAGGACTTGTATCTCCTGTTGCCAGATGTACAACTCCTAAGGGCTTCCTAAAATTGGTGACTTCCTTTTCATGCAGTGGTGCATGCATACTTCAATGAGGTCGAAAATTGCAGGGAGCATCATGACAAAATCCTGGTAACCTGGATTTAGTCAGCCAGAATGTTCCTATAGCATCCTTTATCTTCTATTTGGCTGATCCAGGACACGATCCTGGGGTTTTGTGGCTTACTTCTTCGTCTGGATGGTGGTGTGGGCTGTGGTGAAGGTGCTGGCTGCATGACAAGTGCAGGGCGTGGGTTCAGATGTGTCATTTTTGTCTGCAAATAAGAAAATAAATCAAAATATTCCCCAAACTTTTGTAAAAAGTCTCTCTGATTTGTAGCTGGCATTTTTGCAGTGATAAATGATGAGTAACAGGATCAACAAGGGCTTTGTTAGTGTTGCTCAGATCCTGAGTCGTGATCCCGACTCCAGAAATTAATAAGTCTAGTCGGGTGGATCGGGTCATGCTCTAGTCTTGTTGATTTGTTATGACTCAGCCTATCAAACTTAGAGTCGGTAAGGGTCAGTTAGGGTCGGCTCAAGTGGAATACCACCAGTAGGTGACCAGTACCCAGTTCATATTGGGTATAAACAATTGACAGTACATGGAACACAAATATGGTGAATAAGTTATTTTAACGAAATGGATGAAGTTCAATTCTTTTCAAAATATAATCCCTAAAAGTGTCATTCAGATACATCAACAAACCATCAATTGACTGCCGTGTTTTATTTTTTTTAGCTCCTTTGTGGGGAACTGATCAGATCGTTATATTCCCTGCCAATTGCCTCCTTTCAGTTTCAATACATTCAAAATCCAAAAGCTACAATCATACAAATAAAGGAAATAAAAACCCAAACCACAAAATCTGCGATTTTATAACCTAAGTGTGACTCGTAACATGGGACCAGGGAGTAAATTGTATATGGCTTTCTAGACTTTCTGAGTATGGTCTGAGAGCAATAATGAAGGAGATACAAGCAAAATAAAACATAATATACAATTATTTGACCCCAGTGTGAACCGAAGGGGCTGGAGATGTACATCTGACCCATTCTTTAGTCTCTCAGCATATGGTTTCCTATTACATTCTGATACATTATAAAGTTCTGAAAGCAGTAGATATATAAGGCGATAGTGGGAAGTGCAATTTAATTTAATCTGACTGCTATATCGTATGGAATTGCACAATATTTGCTTGGACTTTTGTCCAGCCCCTTATAAAGTCTAATTACCTTGAGATTTTTATAAAATGAACATGTATGTAAAAGCACAACTTATTGCAAGAAGCAGTTTTACTGAGCAGCAATGACCAGCTGATGGACACAAATAATTCTTGTGACTATGACAAAGGCAATGTAAGCATGCAGAAGTGTCCCCCGTGAGGTATAGAAGTGCCAAAAATGGTTAGAAAACGTCTATTAATAAGGGACATATTGAAGGGAGACCATAATGCGGGGGTCACAAGTAAAGTAGAATTGAAAACAAAGAAACTCACTTTTCATGGATGCTTAACTATTTACACTTACTATGTATGTCATCGAAATAACAGAGTCTAATGTCTCTTTAACATTTCAAAAAATGATGTGACATCTTGTGCATTTCACTACTGCTTTGAATCCATTCCAATTACTCAACAATTGACATCCCGAGGCTCTATTTGCACACTGTAACAAACTCTCAATGTGTTGTCCAGGGTTGAAAGCCAGGATGTACGGAATGAGTGAGTTTACATCCTCACATCCATAGACACTCATACTGCAGTCAGATAAGTGGCCTGCAGGAAAAAAACACCTTTTGGTGCCTTTTTATTTCACATATTGAAAAATGGAATACAGCAAAAAATATATGTAAATAATACACATAATAAATTTAATTATCATTTTTATGGAGAATTTCTCCTTTTTATATATGTACATAGATTACATAGAAAAAAAAGATTGAACCTGGAAAACAATTTTGTCAGAAGATATGTCTCCTGAAAACATTTTATTAAACTGGCAGATGTCATTTTGTATATGACAAGGGGACGTGGCTGTCAAAGTGTGAACAATGAGCCTATTTGTCCTGTATGAGATCACATAGATCTGTCTCTAACACAGAGTGAGTCGTTGTGTGGGGTGTCGTTGTCACTAACACAATGGCAAAATGACAATTTGCTGGAATGATTAACATATACTTAGCCCAAAATGAAACGCAATATCTAATTTATTCTTTATAAAACTTGGGTTTCTTTTTGGATTAAGAATTATGTTAATAATATGGATGATAAGTGAGCTTTGTTCAGTGAACTATAGGTGTATTTCATTATCGCACTCAATATGTTCAAGTTCTGTGTAGAATTTTACAGCAAGGTGGGTCTGCTGAAATAATAGATTCACACTTCTTCAGAAAAACGTCCCATTCAAATAGCTCTGGTTGGTGAGACCAAACTATACAAATCATTCGAGGGAATGAAAGTCAAAGCATTTGTCTAGTTTTTTTTTCTGATCTAACAAAATAGAACATTTACTGAGTGATTTATACAGGTGTTCCACTTGAGCCGACCCTGTAACTGACCCTACGACTCTAGGGTCTTTTGCAAAAGTCGTAGGGTCATGGGAAAAAGCATGCAAAAATGCTGAGTCAGTTATGAAATCCCCAACAGGTTGGTATAGTTACAGAGAGGACGTGATGAGCATCCCGACAAGACGTAGGGTTGGGGAAATTTTTTGCACGGCCAGTCGTAGAAGTACTACGACAAGCCCTAAACCCCAAACAGACAAGCTGGATCACAAACAGACAAGCCGTAAAGACAAACAGACAAGCCGGGAGCATGTTCCCGACCCTTCCCAACAGGACTGATTGTTTTTATAGGTTGGTATAAAGAGTCGGTATCCAGAATCAGGATCCATATCACACTATATAAACCCCCCTCCCCTGTGATGGGCCATTCATTTTACACTTCAAAGATGACAGGAACACATCAAGAGCAACTTTGAATTGAATATTTTATTGTACATGATAATTTCAAGACACAGAAGGCAGCAGAACCCAGCACCTGCCCAGCCAGCATCACCATCACCCACCCCCCACCCCCAACCCAGAAAGAGAAGAAAGCCACAGAATTCATGGGTCATGCCCTGGATACTGCAGAGAGAAGAGACAGGTTGCTGCAGAACACTCTTGGATGAGTTAATCACTACTGACATACCAGGCTACAGAAACTATACCAGGATGGAACCAGCATTTTTTTATTTGATTGAAGAAATAATTACCCCCCATCTCAGGAAGTCAATCACCAAATTCAGGAAGCCACTGGAACTCGGATTAAAACTGGCAGTTACTTTGAGACACTTATCCACAAGGGAAACATACACTTCACTGCAATACCACTGAAGGGTTGGAAGAACGACCATCTGCAAATTTGTTCCCCAGGTCTGCAAAGCCATTTTGAAAGAATATCAGCATAAGTACTTGATGTGTCCCACTGATCCTGAAGACTGGAAGAAAATTGAAGAAAGATTTAGAAACAGATGGAATGTCCCCCATGCAGTTGGTGCACTAGATGGAAAACACATTGCTATAAAGAAGCCCAAGAAGTCAGACAGTGAATATTTCAACTACAAAGGCTACTTCTTCGTGGTACTTTTGGCTTTAGTTAATGCAGATTATAAATTCATGTGGGTCAACGTGGGGGCCAATGGATCATCATGTGATGCTCAGATATTCAACCACATCAAATTCAAAAGAAGAATTGAGAATGGAACCTTGGGACTACCACCACCTGAACCCTTGGACCTGGGGGGGCCGGATCTACACTACTTCCTGCTGGGGGACGACGCCTTTGCCCTTATGCCTTGGCTGGTCAAGTCTTACAGTAGATAAGTGACCAGGGAAGAGAGAATAGCCAACTACAGGATATCCGGGGGGGGGGAGGGGGGTCCAGAACTCATTTGGTATACTTGTCAAGAGATTCAAGGTGCTGTTGACCACCATGGAGCAGAGGCCAATAGTTGTCAGAGACATAGTTTTTAACATGTGTGGTACTACATAACATGCTGAGAAGCCATCAGGTGGGAGCTGACAGACCACCCACTCCAGCCGATGACATACAAGCACCACAGGCAGAAACAGGGACATAATTGTAACTTCAGAAACCCATCAAGGGAGGGCAAATATCAATGATACCTACTGAAAGACTACTTCAATCATATGGGGGCACTGGCTGGGAAGGAGGACAGAGTTTAAGAAGCCTGAGGAGAGAAGACTGAAGGGAGAACATGCGGTGGTAGTGGTGACTGTAGGCTGTCGTCGCTTAGGACTGGTGCTCAAAGGCTGATGAGTAACATCTGATGCCATGCTGATTTCCATCTCAGATTCTGTGTCTCTGGATGTATCCGGAACTGAAGCTGAGGCTGCAGCTGCAGAAGGTCTCTGGGGTAACTTGAAAGCAGAAGACTTGGAAACTCCCTTTCTTCTGATGTGACCTCGTAGAAAACTGAAACTGTCCTTCAGCCAGGTCTGTCATTCTGTGCTCTTCTCAGCTGCTTGTCCTGACTTTATCTGAGTGAGCTTGCCATATCTGGTATGTTGAGTCTCGAACCACTTCTTCACAGTCTTAACAGGCAAGTTCCTGGTAGCTGCTAGTGACTCTCAAGGTCTCTCTTTCTTCTACGTCCATTTGACTCTGACAGCTTCTTACGGTCTATAACTCCTCCCGATTTTAACTTTCCTCACAAGCCTCGTCCCTCAGGTATTGGTGGTGGTGTGGGTTTTTTCATCAGATCCTCCTACAGACCCCATCTAATTGAAACTCCTTGTTATCAGTCATTTGAAAATATAGTGGTGTCAATCGGGCTTCATGGCCATTCAGTGTTGCTTGCCTGCATCTATCGCCCTCCAGGATCATGTACCTGTAATTTTCTGGAAGAATTCATGTTATTTGTTGGTTACCTTTCATCCATTAATTCTTCATATTACATTTGTGGCGAGTTCAAAATTCATGTTGATGTTCCAGTTGATGACGGTCAGAAATTCACTACCTTTCTTGATTCATGTGACCTCAAACAGTTAGTCAATAAACCTACTCATCTACATGGTCACATATTGGACCTGATTTTATCTCCCTGTGATCAGGACACCATTGCTGATGTTAAAATTTGTGACTTTGTTTCCGATCACGCATTAGTCAAATGTTCAGTTGCCTTCCCTTGTCAAGTGTCTCATACTCCAAATGTAGTTCAATATAGAAGGTTCCACCGTATCAATATGTCTGACTTCCGCTCAGATCTCAAAAATACGTCCTTCGTCAAGTCTCCAGCTGATGCTGTTGTCGATCTGTATGATCAATATGTACATGATTTGAGTGATGTTCTGGATAGGCATGCACCTCTTATATCTAAATTGACGAAAAAGGAGTCCGCCGATTGGATGTCTGATGATTATCGACGTGCAAAGTCCCTTAGGCGCCAATTTGAGAGAACCTGGCGTAGGGCTAAAAGTACACTTAACAGGAGTAGGCTTCGTCGCCAGATTGCTCGGTGCAATGAACTTGTAAATAAAGATAAATCAGACTACTATAGCAAACTGATCTCAGACAATAGTCATGACTCTCGAAAACTTTGGCGTGAGCTCCATAAGACCCTGAACAGGGTTTCTGATGCCACACTTCCATCTCATGAGTCCGAAAAGTCATTGGCTGACCAGTTTGCCTCCTTCTTCACCAACAAAATTAAGAAGATTAGAGATAATTTTGCTTCTTCTGGCACTGAATATGATGTTAACCCTCCTTCAGATCCTCCCCAAATTACTGACTTTAGGCAAGTTTCTGAAGATGCTGTTGATAAAATAATTAAAGCATCGCCAACAAAATCATGCCTGTTGGACCCTCTGCCGACATTCCTGATTAAGGAATGCATTGATATATTGCTACCATCCCTTACAAAGCTGGTCAACTGCTCACTCATGGAGGGATGCGTTCCTGATGCCTTCAAATCTGCTGTGGTCACTCCACTTATTAAAAAGCCAAATCTTCCCTCAAATGACCTTAAGAATTACCGCCCTGTATCAGGTCTCAGTTTTATATCTAAATTGGTAGAACGTGTGGTTGCTAAGCAGCTGTTAGAACATATTAATGCCAATAACTTAGACAACCCGTACCAGTCGGCATATAAGGCGGGCCATTCAACTGAGACTGCTCTTCTCTACATAAAAAATGAGGTTCACTTATCATTGTCAAGAGGTGAATCCACTGCCTTGGTATTGCTTGACTTGTCTGCTGCCTTCGACACCATTGATCACTCTACTCTTCTGGGTTGCCTCCAAAACTGGTTTGGGGTCAGTGGCTCTGTTCTGAAATGGTTCACATCCTACCTAATGGACCGTTACCAATCAGTAAAAATTGGTTCTACTTTGTCAGATGTTTGTAAACTCCTATTTGGTGTTCCCCAAGGTTCTGTCCTGGGTCCTTTGTTGTTCTCATTGTACACTACCCCCCTCAGTTTCATTATCAGTAAACATAATGGAATAAAGTTTCATTTCTATGCAGATGATAGCCAACTTTATATACATTTATCCCAGAAGAATGCATCTGCTGCCTTTGAAAAGCTAAATAAGTGCCTAAATGATGTTAAAGAGTGGATGACAACTAGTAAGCTCAAACTGAATCCTGATAAGACTGAGTTTATCATCTTTGGTTCGAAGAGACAAAGGGATAAGTTGAAAGCATGTTTTCCAATTGATATCCTGGGCAACTCACTCTGCCCTGCAGATTCAGTAAAAAATCTGGGTGTGTGGCTTGATTCAGATTTCTCTTTGTCCAAGCATGTTCAGAATGTCTGCAAAAGTTGTTTTGTTAAACTCCGTGACTTCAGACATGTCAGGCTTACTCATGATGTTTCTGTGCTTGTAGCCAACGCTCTTGTTAGTAGTCGGTTGGATTACTGCAACTCACTTTTCAGGAGCCTGTCCAAGTTCAATCTACGCAAATTACAGTGCATGCAAAATAGTGCAGCTAGAATTGTATCAAACACCAGTCGATACACCAGCATAACTCCTGTGCTAAAGAAACTGCATTGGCTTCCTGTTGAACAGCGCATTGTGTTCAAGACAGTCACACTTGTTTATAAGTATCTTCACACAGGTTTTCCCAGGTATTTTTCACCACATCTTTCTTCCTACAGCAGTTCTTATAGTACCAGGCGCAGTCAAAGTGGTGGTAATTTCCTAGTTATTCCAAAGTTCTGCCCCTCTGTTCATAAATCTGTCAAACAGTTTGGTAATAGTTTTGCGTTTGATGCTCCTACTGTGTGGAATACTCTCCCTGATGTGATTCGTGCCTCTCCATCCCTGGCCTCCTTCAGAAAACAGCTTAAAACCTACCTGTACACCAAAGCATATCCACCCTAGCCTGAATCATCCTCCTGGCGTTCTCCGTGGTGTTCGACCCCTGTTATGTCCCTGGACACAGAATTTTGTTGACTGCTTTTTGTTTTGTTGCGCCTTAGAGTCCTCTTGTTTGGGGAGATTAAGCGCTATAAAAGTCCAATTAGAATTAGAATTAGAATTCTGCTTGTCTTTAAAACTGTCGTTGGTCTTGTCATAAAGTTCCTCGTGCTGTTTAACGAACTCCACGATGGCTTCTTCATCTGAATCACTCAGGAAAATGGACTTCATCTGCTCCTTCTTCTGTCTGAATTGAGTTGATTCTACATCAGTATCCGTGTCTGTTCACACTCTCTTCTCTCCCCTTTCCTGGGTGTCTTCCCTCCTCTCTCTCTCTATCCTCTCTCTATCCATCTCCTCTTATTCTATCCTCTCTCTCTCATCCCTCTACTCTCTCTCCCTCCTTCTTCTCTCTATATCTTCAGCTGTATCTCCTAACTCAAAGTGTGGTTGAGTGTCAGTTTGTACTTCATTCTTTCTCCTTCTGCCCCCCCCCCAAAAAAAAAAACAAACAAAAAAACAAAACCTAAAAATAAAAGTGAAACCTCATAAAACAGATTTCGCTCCCAGCCAGTCCAGCCTAGCTCAAACTTAAGCTAATTTGCAAAAAAATGAAAAAATTAAAAATAAAAGCTGCACACCAGTTGTCTTTCGACAAGTCAAAGCCCAAATATATGCAGATTGTCTACCGACTCGCCTTTTTATACCCACAGGTTTGGAAACCGACAGACCGTAACAGGCAAAAATATTGCCGGTTACAGTTCCCGGCTTGTCTGTTAGTGTTACATGCCTGTCGGTTGTTGTTTACAGCTTGTCTGTTTTAGTTTAAGGCCTGTTGGTTATAAATTTTCCCAACTCTAGGACCCAGTCGGTTAAAGTTACCTACTGGCCTGGAAACTGTACAGGCCTGTCGGGAACAGTTACAGACAGACCGGCTAAAGTTACCGACTGTACTGTAACACTTCCCGCACAGTGTGTTTGTCTTCACATACAGTCTGGAAGTCCATATTTGGGACAAGCCAGATACTTGTTACAGACAGGCTTGTTTGATTAACCGACAAGCCGGGAAATGTAACCGACAGGCCATTAAGTTAACCGACCGGCCTGTTGCCTGTGGATAAAATTAGGGTCAGATAAAGGGTCGGCATAGGTCATAGTAATTTCAAACATGTTTAAAATTTCACCGACTCTCCCCAACAGGCCAGGAAACTACAACCGACCCTAACCAGCCTTGTAAACATTGGTCCCGACTCTCCAAAAATGAATAGTTACCGACAGGCCGGCCTCAGTGGAACACCTCCATTACATTCCACTTTGTACTTCTGTATCAATTATATTGGTGGATAGTTATAAGGGTGGAGAAAACCAGTGTATACAGTTGGTCAGGGTTCTGTACTGTAAACTGCCGACCAACTTCAAGCAACTACCAGCTTTTTCACTTGAGGTCAGGTCGGGATTCAAACTGATCTCACAGGTGGGAGGCTAGTCTGTTACTGCTGCGTCACTGTGACCCCTAACATAACAGAAGAGGTCATAAATTTACATCCGGAGAAGAGACCCTTACTGTAGCAACCACCTCAAAAATCTTCCTTGTTGGGCCAGGGGTTAGGTTACTGTCTGTATCTAGGGGTGGACTTTATAAAATGGGAGAGTGACACAGAATTCCTAGTGGAGTAGACTGCATTGCCTTTTCAAAGTAGTGTGAACAGAGTGAAACAAAGCCCCCCCCCCCCCTCCCCGATACAACATCAGGAGGTAATGGGAGGAAGTCAGATAAAGTGTCAGGATTCAGAGCTCACACCATTGATCCGGAAATATTTGAAAGACTCACAAAATGTCAGGAATCATTAGGAGGGATTAATGTTCACATAGACTGCAGATTAAAGTATTGTGGGGTGTGTGGTGTGAATTGACAATCCAGTTCTTTTAATCTCTGGATTTATTGGCTTGGAGTGGTTTCTATGGGAATTTATGTCATTCACATCAGTAGAATTACATTACATAAGGTAATGGTTTTGAGTTATGATGCAAAGTATGTAGCTGCATGTTAGAAATAGTGTGTGAAATAAAATCATTACAAGAGACATCAGTTTGCTTTGTACAGTAAGTAAAAGTGAAGGTTTATTCCGATGTGTTATAGATAATATTAGTAGCAGAACATCTGTGTAGTCAACCAGTGATTTGATATTACTGCTATCAGGATTATGTATTAGATGAGAATATCTCACATATCTCTCTTATCTACAAGATAAGTACAATACCCTGAAATTCATTCCCACTTATCACTAATCAAAGACATTCACAACAAAGAGACGTGGAGTGAATCCAGGGCATACAAACCCACTGGTTACTGTAATGGACAAGCCAAGAACTTCTCTCCTTGCTCAAGATGGGGTAAGTTATTCAGTGATGTGCTGTAAATTTGTGTTCTGATAAAAACTCCTCAGTCAGAGGCAATACAATATTTTTTTTCTTTAAAGCTAAGAACCTGACCTACTTTATACCAAATGTGATATTTAATAAGAGACTGTTAAACATGGCTGATATCACTGGGTCAAACACTTCTTTTGATGAGCACTATGGTCTGAAACATCACTGGAGATGTGAATTTTTATTCACACAGCTGTTGTGAGAAGCTTTATCCATTAATATTAGGTTCTACTGAAACATTATTTTTTTTCTGTTTGACAAATAAAAGTGTAACAAATAAGCTTAGCAATGGCTCTCATTAAAGCCATTATCAAAATATTGCTTATAAACTATAAAGTACATTTATCTTCCCCATTTGAGGTCAGGGTTGTAAAGTTCAGGATCTAGACAGGGAAGGTTTGTTCAGTTAACTGAGGTATCAGTGGTAATCACCTGGACCTTAGCTCTTGTGATCCTTGGTTTGATCTCAGAATGGTTGCTAGGGAATGTCTTTGTTTGATGATGTTTTGGACAGTTATTTCTTTATATTTAAAATATAATGAATGCATTTCAAAAACAAGGGTGTATAGAATAGAAACATTTATATAGCGCAAAATTGATGTAACATCCTCTAATGCCTTTTGCATAGTGTAAAATGCCCTGCTCCATCCCCGATATTACCTGTTGTATTATAACCTTTACATGCAATGTACTGAATGGGTCATCACACTCTATGACATCATAGATCACACAGTCCAGCAGGAGACGGTCCTCTGTCATGTTCCATGGCCTCTCTCCCTGGGATGCAAATAAAAGAAGCAAGCGGCGAGAATCTCGTATTACAGGATCCGTGTCTGAGACAGGAACAGAAAGTAGACAGGCACTAGTAAAGACGGAGAATACATACAGGTAAAATACATGTCATCAGACACTAGTGGTACCAGTAAAGGTGAACAGACACATGAGTTGACTTTATACACAACCATTAGAAAGGTGGCTCGAGTAGAGAAAACAAAACCACCCAATGAATGTCATAGCAAGGTCTTGTTGTTTCAAAATGGAGACTTTCATCTAAAAATAAATTCCAAACTATTACTGGTTCTTTAGGAATTGCTTGCAGACCACTTTAGGAACAGTTACTTTGTCATTCCCTGCCATTTCCAACTTTTATGAAACATTCTTTATTGTTTTAGAGGGTGTTGAGAGTGATTAGCAGTCACAAAGGGGAAAGGTCAAGGGGCTCCATTTGTGAGAGTGGAATGGCAAAATTAAATAGAAATTAAAACAGTTTATTGTTTTCACACATAAGTGGCGAGGCATGGATATTTAAATTTAAAAATTTTCTATTTTTTCCAAAAGCTGTGTGACTATAAATATAGTATCCATTTTTTTCTAACATATTTTCACTATAGCCAAGCTTTTTCTTTAGGAAAGTTCACAAGTGCCACAGTTTTTTATGTTGCTAACTTCATTATACATATTACTTACTTAAATGTACGAATTACAAAATTGAATATACAAGTTACTAACTTGAATATATGAGTATGTAACTGTAATATACGAGTTAACTGGGTTACCAGAGATGGATCATTGCAAACACTAGGGGCTGAAACATGTTAGGCTTCTTTGTCCTTGTGATTTCTTACACAGCCAAAAACAAATTGCAAAATCAGTGCTAATCTTATTCTATCTTGACAGTGGAACAGCCAGGAAAATTCTCCTGCCCAGGATGGATTACAAACTGGACGGTCCAAACATACATTGTCCTTTAGGGCTTTAGATAATTATCACATATAATAGAAATCTTGTCAAAGGGACAATCCGTGTAACAGTTACTTGTTTACAACCAAACACCCTAGCAGTTGAAAATAACTGAAATCCCACATTTAACCTTTAACCTTTACAGGCTGACAGCAGGTGATCAGTTTGAGTGTAAGAAGGTGGAAGGCATTTTACTAGAGGTGTTACACAAGTACCTGAATGACAAACATTATGACGCACAGCAATGTCCACTCCACTGTACTCATCTCTCCACCCACATCAAACAGTGTGTCAAACAGCTCGGCTACGACAGGCACAAACTCGTGTGTCATGTCATACTGGGACAGCACTCTGACCAGGGCTTCCAGACTGCCTCCAGAGCATTGTGGGATACAGAAAGTGACAACTATGCATGTGTACAACACTGTGTGAACGATTTGTTTGCTGTAGCTATAGTGCATGCAGTTTACTATGAGTAAGGGGGACACGAGTTTCTGAGTAAAATCAATGTATTGACTTAATGGTATGTATAATGGGTGTACAATGCATTTAATGTGACAAATAATGACAATGATTTACAGAAGAGATAATGTCAGACGTAATTGTATTACTGGTCAGTTGTTACACACTATGTGTTACCATGTATAAGCAATGATAGTCAAGAATTCACCAAAATTAGACCGAAAAAATGATAATCGTTTCTGAGTAAGTTTAACTCATTCACAATAACTACAAACTGATTTGTTCATCATGTGCTCAATGAATTAGTACAGAAGATTGAAAGTTCTCCAGAATGGTACATTAAGCATATAACTTGGTCAAGGTTGAATAAAACAACTTTCTATTTACAGCTGCCTGATATACTGTGTGATGACTGGCTTTTTCACTGATAAACAGGAATAAGGTTGTAAAACTCAGGAGGGGCAATATCTCAAACAATGAAGAACTCAATTTTCCCACAAAATTTCAATTGACTTCGATTTAACAAAATTATCAAACACTTTAAAGGTCGTATCAGATTTACAGGTTGAGGAAAACAGTCATCCTTGTGACTGCTGTAACCATCTGTAAGTAACCTCCAACCCTCACACTGACTAAAAGGATTGACATGCCAAATACTGATTTCAGGTGAGTGTGACGAAAACAGAGTGAAAAGATTTGCTAGTAGCTAACGAACCATATGAAGGGCACAGCACATCTTGTTCGTTGAGCTTAAACTATTTCATACATTTTTTACTTGATCAAATATTAATGCTTAACATGATTTAAGATAAAAAAATCAACAAAACAAGTCAAAGATTTAACTAGCAAAAATTCCAAACTGTTAACCCTGGAAAGCCAACCTGATACTTAACAACATATCAAAATGAGAAGAGAAATACCAATGTAACGATCACAATATAACATAATAACATAACATTCTGGTTTATCTGTACAGTGGTTAAAATCAACTGCCAGCATGATACAGGAAAAACAAGTTCAATATAACATTGACAATTGTTTGATCTGACTATTCAATAATACGAGATATGAAGTGATTGTAAAACACACAAGACAAGGACTTTATCAGGCTGTACCCAGGATATTAATGACATAATTTATCAGTTAAGGAGTGTTTTCCAATAAATGACAAGAATCAACCTTACAGAAAGAAGTACACGACATATGAACAACGGAGCCTGAAATTCACTGAAAAGGGCTGCTCCACTTTGCCGATCATCCCCAATGGTAGGTTGGCAGTCCTGACAACTGTTCATTCGGTAAGTCAACGTTTTCATTGAGGTCAGTGAGGTAAATTCGGGAGCATTCAGGAGTAAATCGAGTGTCTTTCAGATACTTTCAAACTGTTTAAATTTATTACAAAGTGACCCTGACCCTTATAAGATCTTGTGTTTGGCAACTCAACTGCAAATCTGTCTTACACTTATTACATTGTTCATAAACCCATCTTATTGATTGTAAGATAGCTTTAAACCAATTTTAATGTTCATATAATGCTCATTTGGAGCATTTTCACAATTGCCCAAAACATTTGAATTGTACAAATAATCAGAATGCCCCTCTCAATCATTTCAGCCAATAGGATTGTCTCCCTAGAAGTTGTATAAGATTGCAAAGATTCCATTCGGAATGGTAAGCATGGGTAGACGATTGGAGAGATTGGAGAAAGTTGCTTACAGATATGTATATGAGAGCAAAATGAGTCTGTATACAAATCCCACAACTTCTGGACTTATCACTATTCCAGTGCTACATTTGGGATAAACATCACCTATGTTTGGATTGATCTAATCTAATCTAATCTACTGCTTTGCAAGTTCAATATCTTCCCCGTAATGGGGAATAAATAAAACGCTAATTAAACAAAATCATTTTCGTATGAATGTTGAGGGGTGTTCAAGGTCGGTAATCCAGGATTGTGGGTGTGACCGGGAGGTAAGGAAAACTAAGTTGGGAAGCTAGAGCTGAAGAGGTGAGTTTTAAGGTGCTTCCTAAAAGATGCAACAGAAGGACTATTTCTTACATGGAAAGGGAAAGAGTTCCAAAGGACAGGGGCATAGTGACCGAAGGAATTAGAAAAGGGTTTAACTGATTTGTAAACTTTACGATCAAAAGTGGGGGCTTGAAGGAACTTGAGTTTGGGGGTACTTCGCCTTGTGTTTCTAGAAGAGGTGTAGGGGTGGATTAATCCTCTAAGGTAAACTGGTTGACCCTGGTTGAGAATCTTATATGTAATAAGACCAATTTTAAATTGTACCCTGTATTTGACTGGAAGCCAATGAAGTTTTTTTAGTTGAGGGGTAATGTGTGAGAATATAGAGGAACGGGTGACAACCCTGCAGAGTGAGTTCTGGATTAGCTGCAATCTCTTATCGCTCCAAAATCAGTGAGCGATAAGAAGAGTGAATTGCAATAGTCCAGCCTGCTGCTCACCAAAGCATTTGCTAACAGCACTGATGTATTCAGGTCTAGAAGGGGACAAATTCTGTAGAGGTCTCTCGCTTGTACTCTAGTGGACTTAATGACCTGTAACACGTGGTTTGAGAAATTGAAATTAGAGTCGAACACCACTCCGAGGTTCCCGACACTTTGTGCTGGCGAGACCTGATTTCCCAGAATATTGATTTTGAATGTCGTTTAGGCAGTTCTTTAGTTTTTGGATAGAGTGAGAGAAATTTTCTGGTGAAAGTGTTATGTATAACTGGGTATCATCGGTGTAAAAATGGTAGTTGATGCTACTGTGGGAATGAATGATTCAGCCAATTGGGTTAGTGTAGAGAGAGAACAGGATTGGCCCTGGGGTACTCCATAATGGAGCGCAGCAGGATGCGAAAGTGTACTGCCTACCTTGACCGAGTGTGTCCTTCCCGACAGGTATGATTTGAACCAGCCAAGTGCAAGCTCACTGATTCCATAATAAACATTGAGTCTGTCCAGGAGAATGGTGTGGTCAATGGTATCGAAAGCGGCGGATAGATCCAAAAGGGTAAGGGCAGTGACAGAACCCTTGGCCATGTTAAGAAGAATATCATTTTGAATATTAAGGGGGGCGCTTTCAGTAGAGTGGTGTTTTCTATAAGCCGACTGGAAGGCAGTCATAAGACCAGCTTCATCAAGATGAGTTTGTAGCTGGACAGCTACTACCCTTTCAAGTATCTTTGAGATAAAGTTTAAATTTGAGACAGGCCTGTAGTTTTAAAAACTTCTTTGTCTAATGGTGGTTTTTTGAGGATAGGGGTAACATGGGCCTGCTTAAATATCCAGATAATCCAGAACAAGGAAAGTAGGCCAAGGGTCAAGGGAACATGATTTACTAGGAGAATTGGTCATAATTTTAGTAACTTGATCCTCTGTTACAGTCGAAAAAGTGGAGAACATAGGGGGGAGGAGTGTCAGGGGGGGTGTGTTGGAAATTGGCAAAAGCAGAGAATGTTGAGCGTATTTTTTCTATTTTTTCAGTGAAGAACTCCACAAACGTGTCAGCCAAAAGCTGAGGGGGCTTTATCGATGGGAGGATCTTGGCTGGAAGTCTGTGTAACACATCGCCCAGGACACGCCATAATTTTTGTGGATTGTTGTGATTGTCCTGAATTTTCACTTTAAGGAATTGAGATTTGGCTTGCATGCAGATTCTATTATATTGATGGACTTTCTGCATGTACCGGGATCTATTGAAGGTGGATTTATCTCTTTGCCAAATTCGTTCAAACAATATCACAGCTTTTATGGGACAAAACCTTTTGCAAAGTGAAGAAAAGGATTTGCTAGGTTTTTTAATTAATTTTTCACAGGATTTAAACATACTTCATTGCAAAAATTGCCTCCAAGAAGTAGAGAGAAGAAGGGCGACTACTTCTGGGAAGGAATCATGTTAGGGCTCAGAGTAGCAGACATAAAAACCCAAGGGGCACAAAAGTAGAAAGCAAATCATCTGTAAAATTAATTCTTTATACAATACTGCCACATATCAATAAACAATGCCATACTACTAGACATAATATAAAAAGAGAATTAATACTGATGCTACAATATTTAAAATATAAGTAATTACATACATTAGAGATACTCTATACATTATGTATACTGAAATACTGCCGAAAAAAATTGTGTCCATCATTATAAATTTTTATATTCTCTCCATTTGCCAAGGTACAACTCCTTAATTGAGGATGTGGTCCACAATGATGTCCCTCTATGCCTTGGCAGCATCGCTGGGATTTCTTCCTGCATGGGGTATATCATCCAAACCTATCCCTATGCAAAGGCATATCCTAATTAGCTCTCATTTTCTCTTATGGCTTCTCCGTGGTGATGACCTATTTCTGTCCCTGGATTTTGAACTTGGATATTGTTATTGTGTTGTTGCGTCTTAGAGTCCACTACTCAGTGGAGATTAAGCGCTATAAAAGTTGAATTAGAATTAGAGTAGAATTCCCCTGAATACAGCCTTGCCAGGTCGATGCAGCCTTGCGATGGTCCAACTAAGCTGAAGACAGATTGCCCACTCATCTGGTGCAGGAGGCTGTGTAGCATCACACATGCCACCACTGGCTCCAACCATCCCTGGGATATCTCAAGGGAACGTGTTTGCCATCAAGGCCACTGATGACATGGAGTATCTTGGAGGTGATGGGACAAAGCATCACTTCAGTACAGTGTTGCCTGATTATTGCATCAAAGAAATCAGGGATTAATCTGGTAATCTTTGACTGGCCCACTCGGAAATTATACTGCAGGGAGGCAGTCAAGTACCTTTGGGTGAGGGCAAACTTCAGTCCTGGACCAAGGGGCTGTTTGAGCCAGGTCCTTTCTCCAGTGCTGAGGTCAGCCTCTGGTCCGGCTAATCAAATAATTTGGGAGACATTCTCATGAAGTTCCAGCCAGACGGCTGGTCCTAGGGCTGCAACTCTGAAATGCAGGTACAGTAATGCCCTACATCCTCCCTTTATCTAAGCCACGGTTTGATCCAAAATGTGGGGCCTTTCCTGTGTCTTGGAGCTAATCGATGTTCTGTCTCATTATCACGTAATCCAACTCTTCCACCTGTTTGAAGAGTTGAAGAAATAACAGATTTATCAGTAGCAGCGGATTCAGTTACCGATCCATTGTGTCAGACTCAAAATAGTCTATAAATTTGACACTTGGGATCACCTCTTTAAACAATCTAGCAGGGATCATAAGCAAATCAGAATAAACAATAGGTGACAATTGCAAAAATATCCTAACTTTATCAATTCAATCTTTACAATTGGGAACAAATCTTTAGTCATGGACCAATTTGTAGTCATTGTACAGTAGTTCGGGACATTTGTAGACCAATCATATCATATATCAATCATGTAAAGATTCACACGATTCTTGATCCACTTGCAGTTTCTTAGGAAACTATATTATAATCCCTCTTTTTCTCTCAGAAAGAAGTCCGATAGTAATCGCATTTCTTTTCTCTATAATAAAATCCCACTTCTTTACTCGTCAATCCATGGAACTACACACCTGATCCATGGATCGTTTCAATCCAGGGGTATACTCCTGCATATGGAATAAGTCTCCTTATTTTTAAGTCCCTTTACAAAATGAAGGTAAACAAAGCAATCCATATATCCCCCAGAATAGGTGGTGGTGACAGAAATCTTCTTTGGAAAGGTGATCTTAAATCCGTATTCACTAATGTTCTTTTACGATTACTTTACCTAAGGTAACCTTAAATGAAGGATATATATAGGACCATGATTAAAATTGTAGTTAGATTGATAAGGTGACCTTAACAACTAAAACTCCTTTACTAAGTTATTCATAGTTATTCAGCTTGTATATGTATTCTGAAATCATATACAAGGTGGCCTTATGTACTTTAAAGCCTTTTCTATGACATACAATATTAAGGTTATGACCACTTTTCCTTTGTTTAATGACAAGCAAATCAAACATATTTTCACTGAAATATATTTTTCACTTTTCAAACACATTTCACTGAAACATATTGAGGTATAAAGTTATTTCATTCTTTTATTTACAACAGCTGTTTTAATAGCTAACATCATACTACACCTGGTGACAGTGGATTCATCAATTTTATTTAAATTTCATCACTTCAGTACTAAGCCAAACAGTTACTCATCTTATGTCTTGTAGAAAGGAGATGGATTTGCAAATTTATTAAGTAAATTAAAGTTTTATAAGTTAATACCTTACCTAATGGAAAATTAGGACAGGTCACATGCATTTGATAGATTGTTTTACCTACTTCCTTCCTGTCTGGTTGTGACATCATTTTTTTTGTTGCCCCTAAACCTAGATGAAACCCTAGTACGGTGATAGCCGGTTGGGTGGGCCTCTCTTGTCCATTAGGTGAAGTATTAATTTTAAAAATTAATAAAAAAATTAATATTATTGTGCCAATACATCTTTATGGACAATTAGATAGAAAAACTACCACTTTGCAGGTGGGAGTTTACTAGGGAATTTAGAAAGTGAACTTAAAGAGATATTAGTAGTCTCCCAGGGACGTAAGCTGATCCCGTTGGTCAGCTGCCGGCTAACATGTTACCGGGCCCAATCAAAACTGACCCCCCCCGTCTTTAGCAGATCTCTTCTGGGGAAGGGAGGTAAAACTTCAGTCCCTAGAGAGGCTCTCTTCTGAAGGAAGATGAGTTTTGGCCCTCTGTCTGAACCCTCCTTAGCCAGCTGGTTGCTTGAGAGGAAGAGGGGTAAAGGGTCAAGAGACACCTTGGACTAGTCTTTCTGGTGTCTAATGTATTTTAACAATCAAGCATGGATCTCGCTCCTGCATCTGCCAGAAGCAAAGCAAAGAGGAAGGTGGTATTGAAGGTCAGGTGATTAAAGGAGGCCTCCTTAAGAGTTCAATGGAAGCCTTTGTGAGCTTGTGGAGAACCAGAGAAAGGTTCTAAGAGTGGATGCCTCTACGACCCTTAGGTCTGTCTCTATGGAAGTGAGAATTTTGTCCTTGCTGCTGGCATTAATGAGCGAGTTTCCCAATATGCCTGCTATAGTCCATCTGTTGTCATCAACAGCACTTGGCTGTAACTTCTTGTCCTAGAACAGATGCAAGAGGAAGGCAGCTATGGACTTGAAAGGTGGTGCACTGAAGTCGACCTGATTACTATGGCATCATTTTGTAAAAATGGTCCATTTGGCCATTTAGATTAATCTGGTTGAGCCTCTTTGAGGACCCTCAATTCGTGCTGCCACTGACTCAGAGAAGCCCTGCTCGTTGATCACTGAGCAGATTGGGTAGGCAGAGTGGGATTTTGCTAGATTAGTTATCAGGTCCCAGAATTAAGGCATGTTGGGCCACCCTGGTGCAATCAGGATGATTCGCCTGCATGAGTGGTCCCTTAGAGACTGGAGGGCATAGATCAGAAGAGCATGGCTGAGTGAGTGTAGTGGTTGACCTTGAAGGACATTTCTCTCTGGAAGCCACCATTTTAAGTGTGGATGGAGAGCCCCTGAGATTTGGATCACCTTTTCTAGTGATTCCAGGTCTTCCAATGATTTTTCAGGCATCACAGGATGGGTCTCATTTAGAGCCAACCTAGGTGGACATGGCTCGCCAGTAAGGGTCTGTGAGAAGCTCCTGAATTTTTAATTTGGGGGTCTGCTAATGTTTTAAGGTGGGTCTGACATTGTCCTCTCTGTGGTCATACTGAAATCGATGATCTGCTTGGGTTCCTGTTACAACTTCTCCATGTTTACTATCCACCTATTTCCTGACACAGTGCTTCTGTGAATTCCATTGGAACAGTGGACAGACCAAACGGTACAGTTTTAAATTGGTAGGATTTATGCTAGACATGAAAATGCAAGTATTTCCTGGACTGTGGGTTTATTGCAATAGGGAAGTAAGCATCATTGAAATCTATGGATGTTACCCATTCTCCTTTCTGAAAGTAAGTCCTTGTGTTCACTGGATTCACCATTTTGAATGTTCCTGATTTCAGATATTTGATTAGTGAGCTTCGATATAAGATTGGTCTCAATTTGTTGTTGGGTTTTGGAAAAAAGAAAAGTCTGTTGAAGAAACACAGATTTATTTGGTTTGCGACCTTTTCTCTTGAATAAGTTCTTTTAATAACTCCATCAGTGGTCGGTTCCAGAAAGGGAGGGAGATTGTAATGGCCTTGGAGCTGTCGGCTAGGGCAGCCCAAGTTTCCCAAAACCGGTTCAGTCTGGCCAGTACAGGCAGATTTTGAACAGCACTGTGGACATCAGTCACAGGTTAGACAAAAGACAACTGATCTACACAGGAAATACCTTTCACCTTTCACATATCTTATTTTACAAAGGTACTTATGCCTTTCTTTTGTGGTTGCTCGGTGACAAAAGGTACATGATTCACTGCAAAACAACTTACATTTAAAGTCTGGTAATTGTTCACAAATGTCTCTGTCCTGCTGGCCATTTCAACAAAACCCCTCTGGGTTACACAATAGTTGTTATTTATAAGAAGTTTGACCCTTGGTCAGTTGCCGTGAATGGTTGAAGGCCTTGCCTCAACCTCGTTTGCCTTATCCATGATGGCCTAGCTGTTCCATAGATTTCTGGCCATTGTCCGTTGCCTGTTTGGTAGTCGGACTGTATGGATGATAGCTGCTAGATTTCTTATGAAACCTACCAGAAGAACACTTGCCATCGTTGTGAGATATTTCTTCCTCTGTCTTGACAATGATATAGTCCGGGAAGAGGGAGGTCATATGAAGAGGTGAGTTCCTGAGGGCAGCCAGTGTATCATATTTTACCCCTGTTTTAAAATAGTCCAGCTAGCTATCATGTTACACCAGAGTGAGCTTAGCCATATTGATGAACACACAGTCTGAGAGAACCTGCTTGGTTATGGCCATAGCTTGTGTTATGCTCTGATTAAAATTCATTAAGCTAGTTCCTCGGTGGCTTCCTGTGTATTGCTAGCCGTCTTTGTCACTTTAGATTCAAAGTTGAGTGGCCATACTGTCCTGGACTTTGGCCAAGCACTGACTAAAGCTGGCTGCTTGGTTGCAAATGAAGGACTGGTCCCAGGTAAACCTCTCCAACCTTCTCAGTGTTTCCTAGGCTATGGGCTGGGAAGCCACTGATCCAGACATGAACTCTCAAGCTATTCAGTTTCACCATTTTATTAGGCCAACAGTACACTTTTGACTGGGAACCTTGACAAACTGGTCCCTTGACAGCCCACTAGTGTCAGAACTACGGGTAGGCCTTCTGTCAGAGTGATGTTTACTTTTCCATCTTCCAGCAGAGCCAGTCATCTGATAGGAGCTTAACCAAGATGTTGCAGGTTGGCTGGGTCCTGGGACCAGCAAATGGATTGTCATCCAGAGATGAGGCTGAGCTCTCGAATTCTGGAACCTGGTGCCACCCAATAAACAACTGGACACCTCTGACAGTTTCCTGGTAGTTTTGTTCATCAGACAGTTGCTGGTCCATTTCATGTTCTTGCATACCAGTCTTGATGAAAAACCTCACCTTCTTCAAGCATAGGGTGAGCAGGGGAGGTGGGATATGTCTGTTGATCTAGGTCAGAGTCAGGGTTCTGTGAAGCAGCATCACTTCTTGCTGGAGTCCTTGGTACAGGTAGATTTAGAAGAAGTGGTCTTTTTGCCAGTGGTCATAGTGTCAGTAATTTTGCTGGACTCGACATGCCCTAGGATCTGAATAGTGCCAGGATCAACTAGGGAGGAAGAAGGGTTGGCCAAATTCTTATATGTAGGGGGTCACAAGCTAGATTTTGTGATCAGTAATTAGAAGGTTACAAAGATCACAGTCTTTCTTCAGTACACATGGATCTGACCCAAGACCATTATTGTGACACCTTGTGCACTTACTATGTTGGTCGAATCAGGCCATGACATGCCCACAACTTCCTCATTATTGTCCTAGAGAGGCTATGATACGATATCATGTTGTCTAGACAGTATGGAATTAGGTAAGATGTACTAAGACAATAAAAATTTTATTTAAATATTTATGATGGTTCCAGTTTACTTTGTTCTGTAGTTTTCTTACTTTTTACTGATTAACACATGTAGCTTTTTGACATGTTTGCACTTAAGTGGACAGTAAAACCATCTGGTAAGCAAATACTCAAAAAAGCAAAAAAAAAAATAGAATTGCATAACCAGTTTAAATGGAAAATACATTATTTCAAACACTCAGTGTACTACAAAATTAAGGTAGATATAAAGAAAGTAAACATTTCACTTGCCTTGGAAAAAAATCACAGTGCAGAAACTGCATTTGATACCCAACAAAGGGCAGGGGTTACATGTTGTTTGTTTTCTAACATCAGTAAAATATCACAGGACAAATACCACGTAACATACAACAGTTATAAGCACTTTGACCACAAAACCAGCAAGTTTTAAAAGTGTACTCACAAAATAAGATTACGCTTATTTATAGTAGACCTAACAACACGGTACAATCAAACAATAACAAAAAATAAAAATAGCATCAGAGATACCGGTACCCCACAGCCTGGGGAAATAGTTTTCAACACCATGAGATATAGAAGTAGTAAACCAATACAAAGATTGGGATACTTTCAGAGCACTGTCAGTTATATAAAGCTCCAAATAATGTTTAAGTACAGAAAATAACATCTACGAGAAAGAAAATGTATGTAAAGTATTAAAACTTGATAAAGCTGGGACAAGATTTTTAGGGTCAAGGTCACAACAGCTAGGTCAAAGGTCATATCAAGATCATACCAGGGTGTTGCACACCTACACTCCCTAACCAATGTCCCAACCTTGTGTCAAACTCCTACACCTTATGGTTCCCGATATAGCCAGGATTTTAAAGGTCAAGGTATTATCAAAATCACACCATGATGTTTCACACCTTCACCCCCAACCAATGTCCCTACCAAGGATCAACTTGCATCAATGTCTATCTCTGAGTTAGAAGAGCCATAATTAGGCTCATCAACTGACTCATCCTCCGAGTAACAAGGGTCATTGGTTACTGCCACAATTTTTAACATCTTCAACTAGAAAGAAAAAGAAGAAAAAACCCAATAAAACAAGGTGTTAAATTGTACTAAGTGCATAGAAAAAGCAGTCAAACAGACGAAATGACACCAAAATGGATCAAAACGATGGATCAAAAATATGGAAACAGAAGCTTCACACAGAATCTGGTTTCGATTTGGATGGCAAATATATTAACAGCGGAAAGTTTGAATGGTTGTCGCAATGAGCAATAATAGAAGCTAGCAACATCAGATAAAATTAAAGAATTCTAATCAAACCAAGGTCACACCATGATGTTGCACACCTACACACCCTAACCAATGTCCCTAGCAAGTATCACCTTCCTACACCTTACAGTTTCTGAGATAAAGACCATACAAAATTTTCAAACTTAAGGTCACTACGGTGAGGTCAAAGGTCACAGTGCACAACTACCCCCAACCAATATCCCTACCAAGTATCACCTTCCTACATCTTATGGTTTCTCTGATATACCCCAAACAAACTTTTTGCCGCCACCCACACATCCGCCCACCTATTCCGACTCCATTGGTGAAAACATTACCAACACAGCCCTTAAAGGCTGAGGGCTAAAATATTTAGAAATTACAAAATTTCAAAGTAATATGGTTACCATGTCTCAAATGTTGGCCAGATTTTCATCAAAACTGCAAAAGACTGTCTCTCTGAAAGTTCACATAGTCTGAAAGTTTGGTAGCCAAAAAGCTTCAGGTTTGATGTCAGGACTTTGCACAAGTGTTAAAATCCTTAAATTTTTAGAGAAAAATGGTTATCATAGCAACATGTTTTGCCCAATCTTGGCAAAAATAGTTGTGGTAATTTTTCAATGTGATACACATTCTACAAATATTTGTTAAGTATTGTGGATGTGAGAGGACATTGATTTCGGAAAAAAACTGACGGACAGACAGAAAGATGGATAATCTTACACTGGCATTTCGTATTTCTACATTCAACTTTCATTGCACGGGGATAATAACCAGGGATGGGACGGTAGCGAAAATGTGGTCTTGGTATTTCGTTTTGTACATTCCGTTTCGTTTCCGGTATTCCGATATGTATAAAAGTTGCTAAAAGGTCTAGAATTTTGCAAATTTCAGTGAATATTAAGAAATGATTGTGTTTTTTTACTCATTATAATGCCAAATTACGTCAATCAAATTATGTCACAAAACAATGAGATCTTTGGTCTTCACAGTAAGTACTGGAGGTGTGCTGAAGAAATGGAGGAAAACAGTTAAAAACGCAAGAAAAACAGTGGTTGCTGAGATGTCAACATTTTTATTTATTAGCAAGCTATACCATTTGTGTATGTTTAGGGTATAATAGATGAAATATTTTGAAATACCGTTAGGAAAATGTACTACCGATCAGCAAAGGAAATGCTACCGTGACAACACTACCGGTACTACCGTCTCATCACTAGTTATAACACTATCTTCTGTACGATGTTATAAACGGACAACACCTTACACGGTTATAACACATATCTCCTATATGATTGTATCACATAAACAGACAACACCTTACATGGTTATAACACTATCTTCTGTACAATGTTATCATATAAACAGATAACGTCTTACATGGTTATAACACTATCTTCTGTATGATGTTATCACATAAACAGATAACACCTCATATGGTTATGACACACTCTCCTGTATGATGTTATCACATAAACAGACAACACCTTACATGGTTATAACTAAGGCTGCAAGTGAGCCTGAAAATGCGCCTCGATTCCTTGTTTTGGAAGAACCGACTTGATTATCACCCATGAAATAAACTTCATCATATTTTGACATACTTACACCTTATAGAACACTTAAAATGTGTACAGCAGGAAAGACGCATTTATAATGCAAAAGAGACGTCTTCGAAATATGTTTTATTAAAATGCCACCTTATAAAAAAATTGTTACACACACGTTTAAAGTCTGCAAATGCTTAAAAATTATAAAATTGAAAATGGAGCCACCTTATATTAGAAAAGTATACGAATATATTCATATATTTAAAGAAAAATCAAATTTTATAGTAGTCTTTACGTCTATTTTTAGTCGTTTTCGAAGACCCGGTTCAGTTTTTTTGACTCGAGTATTAAACTGAATTGTTTCATTTCCGAGTAACGGAAGAATCGTTGCAGCCCTAGTTATAACACTATCTTCTGTATGATGTTATCACATAAATAACACCTTACATAGTTATAACACTATCTTCTGTATGATGTTATCACATAAATAACACCTTACATAGTTATAACACTATCTTCTGTATGATGTTATCGCATAAATAACACCTTACATAGTTATAACACTATCTTCTGTATGATGTTATCACATAAATAACACCTTACATAGTTACAACACTATCTTCTGTATGATGTTATCGCATAAATAACACCTTACATAGTTATAACACTATCTTCTGTATGATGTTATCACATAAACAACACCTTACATGGTTATAACACTATCTTCTGTATGATGTTATCGCATAAACAACACCTTACATAGTTATAACACTATCTTCTGTATGATGTTATCGCATAAATACCACCTTACATAGTTATAACACTATCTTCTGTATGATGTTATCACATAAACAACACCTTACATGGTTATAACACTATCTTCTGTATGATGTTATCACATAAACAACACCTTACATAGTTATAACACTATCTTCTGTATGATGTTATCACATAAATAACACCTTACATAATTATAACACTATCTTCTGTATGATGTTATCTAACATCACATAGATAACACCTTACATCTTAAAGAAACTCCACTGGTTGCCTGTTAAGTACCGATGTATTTTCAAAACTGCAACACTTGTGTATAAATTCTTGCATAGTGGCTCTCCTTCCTATTTTGGACCGTTCCTGTCTCCCAGTAGTTGTCCCTATAGTACTAGGCGTAGTCACCCAGATCATCAATACCTTACAGTTCCTCCTTTTCATTCATCAGTCTTTAAGTCAACCAAACATTTTGGCCTGAGTTTTGCCTTTGATGCTCCTAAGACCTGGAATGAACTCCCTCAAGATGTCCGCTGTGCAACATCAGTTGCCTCCTTCAGAAGCAAGCTTAAAACTTACCTGTTTGCAAAAGCCTACCCACCATAGCCTCCCCCGTCACATCTGTGTCTCTTTGGTACGACCTGGCTATTGTCCCTTGATTAACGCTAATTGCCTTTGCTTATGGTTAGATGCGCCTTAGAGTCCATCAGTGATGGAGATTAAGCGCTATAAAAGTCCACATTAGATTAGATTAGATTAGATGGTTATAACACTATCTTCTGTATGATGTTATCACATAAATAACACCTTACATGGTTATAACACTATCTTCTGTATGATGTTATCACATAAACAACACCTTACATAGTTATAACACTATCTTCTGTATGATGTTATCACATAAATAACACCTTACATGGTTATAACACTATCTTCTGTATGATGTTATCACATAAACAACACCTTACATAGTTATAACACTATCTTCTGTATGATGTTATCACATAAACAACACCTTACATGGTTATAACACTATCTTCTGTACGATTGTCTTTATTTTAAAAATTTGTGTTGAACATGATACACACCCCAATACCAAGAAAGGTTTCTGCAGGTTTTATATTTTGTGAAGCTTTCCCTTGGTGTGTAAACAGTATGTAAAATATCTAAAGAGCAACAAGCCCAAACGTTGTCAGCCATTACCTTGAGAATCTATCAGAGACTCACACAAAACACTCAAGTGACTGTACACTGTTGATGATACATACAGAAGGTGAACCGAATTCAGCTGTATTGAAATCCACTCCGAGTGGTATTAGGGTTAGTTAGTGGGGACAGTGTACGATCTGAAATGGAAGTACAACATCTTCCACTTCACACCAAATCTCTATGATTGTGTGGTGAACGCGGAGTTAAACACACAACAAAAGACAACTGCTGTGATGTCACAAATATGTCAGCCTGTGTATACCTGACTTTACAACCTTTGATTGTCTTCACACGACCTGAGACTACAGAACTTGAGCATGAGAACAGGTGAAATGTTGTGAAATTGGAAAGAGTGATAATGGCTGAAAGTAACACAAGAATGGATTTACCAAACTCAGACCAAGTGGACCAGCTCCAATACTTGGAGTGACATTATGACAGGCCACACAACTTCCTATATTTTATCCTGTGAACTGAGGTTTACATTTATTTGTAGGTAGAGCTCCAGTGGGTCAGTCTGATTTGATCAATTGTGTTCCATTCATTTTACAACAACTGCACTACTACATTTTAAAAAAATGCAAACAAGTTAAAAAATTGTAAGCATCACAATATCTGCAGGAAAAACTGAATCCAGAGTTTACAACTTGAATGACATTCCTGAGTCTGAGTGGTTCTAATTCACTACATAAAATATCACACCACGTGGTTCAAATCTCCCGTTAGTGAATTGTATGCGTTAGATAAATTGGTGATGAGGAGAAGTGGTAATGTTTGAATATCGCTGTCTTTTTAAGTAATGAATGTAACATGAATATACCAGTAACCTCACACTACAAACTCTTACCAATTACTAAAAGATTCTAGTCACTCAGAGATCCTTAAGACTACACTTCTTGGTTGGGAACTTTTCCGTACACCAGTCAAGACCACAAGTTCCCACTAGCAAGAAAAGAAACACTTTTGTATTTAAATACCAATATAATAAATTAATAATTAACTAAAATTAAAAACCTCAATTACAATTTACACTTGAATCACCACACCTCTATATTGATACATTGAACCAAGTCTATCTAATAAAGTCAAATGTTATGAGTCACTCATCTTAAAAGTCCTGACCTCATCACATTTCATGGTCTTTGTAACACAATCACAGCTTTAAACAATACTTCTGGAACTGTTTTGCAACTTAATAGTTAATTACAAATCTGTATTCACAGTATATGATTACTAAAATCAATGACTCTTTGATTTACCCATATGTCTTCTATAAAATGTGATTCAGTCTTTCAGAAATAACTTGACTGCAGTGTTTGCAGTGTTTTCTCCCTTTAACTCTCCCTAAACTATTCAGATTGATTTCAGTATGTTGTAAAACAGTCTACATACTAGTATTTCACAAATATTTGACTTCTTGATTATAATTTTACATAATACTGAAGAAGACGAACAGCTGACATGTGTTTACGTTAATCCCCCAACAAATACCTGAGCAATGAACAATAGTGAAAAGTGACACTTGCAAAATTAGCAAAAGTGATGACCATAAGCCTGGACTTCCACAGCCAATAAATATAATGCAGGTTACAATTTGCACGATGGCTCTTTGTTAAAAACACCTCAATACAACGGCCCTTTTGATAGAGTTCTTAACTGATATTTGAACCAGCCAATTCTCTGGTTGTAAACAAAAAAACCCAGAGATTTTGTGTTAATTGAGGAATACCTAACCAAGTTAATTTCTCAAATAAAACTTTTCAACAAAATACCTAACCATGGCACTTTTTACGCTTACAGGTTTAGAAATTGAGATTGCTTATTTGAAGAAGTTTTATTTATTTTTTTATTTTACTTATTTAACAAATAATTTTCAGAGTTTAAAACTTGGTGTTGATAGTTACAAATTTAGAAGATTGTGAGGTAAAGTTATTTCAAATTAAGACAATCAGTGATTTCATAATTGTTATTACTTCATCAATTATTGTTAATTTGCTACGATATAAACAATGCAAATGCAAGTAAAGTCAAAGTGTGTAAACTTGTGGAGAAAACAGATTTGTCCTTAATCACAGGGAATATTCTGAGAAAAAGTACTTGTATTGTACTCAGAATGTACTCATGAGTACAGCCTATTTTTGAATGAACTCCAGTACAAGTACGAGTACATTTGCTCATGAGTACAACGAGTACAAGTACATCATGACTACAAGATAAAATGTACTCAAGTACACGAGTATGCGAGTACAATGTATTCTGACCCCAACCCTGCTTGTGATGGGGTACTTTCACCAGACTTATCTTACCAGATGTTATTGTAACATCAGAACATTTATAGCAGATTCCTCTCACAAGTTTGACATATTATCACAACAAAACCTTCATTGCCACATATTCCATTATCTGTCTCGGTATAGGCAGTTCTCCGACCCTTCCCCAATTCTCCCCCACCCTCAACCTGATGACACTTCTACTCAAGGCTTTAAGTGGCAGTGGTGTGTTATGTTCACCCCTCCCCCTCTCGCTGAAGTACCTCAGTAAGTTGTCTATGTAAGGGTCACACATGTCTGCACTCACTGTCATACACTGTGTGAGGTGGGGGATGTATTGTGACGGTTCACCATGGTGGTACTGGTGATGGTGGCTGGCATACAGTAACACACTGGCAAGTACCTGACTGGTGTAAGGTACAGCATTGGTACCATATGGTGTACCTCTCACTGAGGTGGAGTTATCTACCAATTCATTGACACACTCCTCTGAACTCTGTACACTGAGTAATGGTGTCAGTTTACAGGGACAGCCAATGTAAACATGTCCACAGTCATGTGACCCAGTATTCTCTTTGCTGATTGGTTGAGAACACATACTGCACCAACGTCCCTTGTTTGTTTCTTCCTTACGAACCTGAATCAATGTCTTTAGAAGGTTGTAACTTTTCTTGCTGGATAAAGCAAACGGGTCTGCACCTGGTGGAATATAAAAACAGAGATGTTAATCACATGCTATGGACAATGGTCACATATTCAGATTTTGACCAAGTAACGCTGGTTGTACACTGTGTGTAGAATTTGATAAAATATGTCTCTTAATTTCACTCATGTGATTAGTGTTAGGAATCGGTCTAAAAAATCAGAATCGATTAATCGGTAACTCTGAGCAATCGATTATCGATTATAATCGTTTTTCTGCTTGCTTTGTAAGAAAGACAGAATATTCTTTTTTACCAAATATAAGAACAGTAGTCTTCCGATAGGTCAGTGGTGAAAAAAATCTAGGTTATTTGTTTACATTTTGGGGTAGGGAAGGGGGTATGTTAGGAAACCAGTAGGTTGAAGAGTCAACAAGTATGTGTATCAGCAATAATATAATAATCTATTAAGATGGCCTTAACAGTTACAAAATAATATTTATTTTCATTCTCCCTTTTCATCAGCTAAATCATTTACAGTGTTTGAATGTAACATCAGCAGATTAGCAACCAATCATGCTTAAAATAAACAATATTTCAACCCTAGACTTTCTTCAAGTCCTTTTTTCTAAGGTATTATATGAGGACTGTATGACTTTATACTAGAATGTGGGGCTGACAACAGTACTGTTTCAGCATAGAGAAGGATTTTTCCCTCCTTAAGTGGATGTATAATGTTTTCATCTATGTCAGATTTAGTGGGATGAGAAATACAAAGACTTGGTGCAAGTCTATTTCAACCCCTTTTGTTCAACATCACCATGTGGTACACCTGTGTTGTGAACTCAGGACACTTTGTATATATGCAACAAAGAAGAATAGAATATCTGCTTATCATTATCATATGTCAAGAACAGTGACTGCCAAGCAGCTTCTGAAAATTATCCTGAATAAAATGCTTCTTTGGGAACTAAACAATACATAGACATGTGTTCATGGAAATTTCCTTCCATTTTTAACTCAGGACACTTTTCAAAGACATGCTACTTTCATTAATCAAATGGAAGAGTGACTTTTATTGTTTCTGGTCAATATTGATGTTTTGTAATATATACTAGGTTATATGAAACAGTTTGGCACAAGTGAACATGTATTTCAGCATTGTCACTCAAGTTTATGTGTATTGGATGGGGTCTGGAAAATCTGACTCTTATCCTGAAAACAATATTCCATGAATTTCGTTTTTTAAGCAGATCTTCATGACCTATTCATTTCATATAGTTATAATTTCTTAGATACTGTAAAATTCTAAGTATGGCAATGTAGTAAACATTTTAGTTTTCTTGTTCAACAAAATTTGTCAAAAATATTCATGGCAGACTGCTGAAGTATTACAGTAGTGTGATCTCTCTCCACTTGATTTATGGCCAAGGTTATTATTCCCCATTTATAGGGAGTATACATGTTGTGTGTGAAGCAGTGAAAGTTAAATTTAATTTAGGTTGAACTTAGTTTATTGTATTAAAAGATCTTCTAAATACCTACAGAAATTTTGAGTTTTAGTTGTAATCAACAGGAAGTAGATACCAGTGAAAGAAACATGGCAGATAATGTAAACAAATGTTACGAAAATAAAATGTTAAACATCTGTAGAAAAAGGGAAAATTAGGTGGTTTATAAGTCTTACTTTCGATTCACAATCGATTCTTAAAATGAGAATCGATTTTCTACATCGAAAGTTTTAAATAGACGATTAATCGATTTTCCGTCTAATCGTAGGACCACTACATGTGATGCCTTAGATTTCACTTGCAAATAAAGCACATTAGAAATATAAAGTCTATAAACATTTATAGGCAAGGTAAATAAGTTTCTTATGTCATTTTAAAGGGAAATTATTGTAGCTTCAAACACTTTTTATTTGAGAAATAATCTGTTTGGATGTTGCAGATATTTAATATATTATTTGAAGTTATGATTCTTTTTGATCCATTGTTACGTATCCCTCATTTGTTGTGGATAGCAGTGAAAGTACTGATAAATTGATCCAATTCCATGACTGTAACAACTCAGGTAGTGGTAAAACTGGGCATATTTTACTGCTTTGAATTTTATCAAAGGTAAGGAGGTGAGAGGGGGGTTGTAAACTTTTGTCTGAATTTTGTCTTTCACCAACTATAACATCAAACAGCCAATTGAATACTTTTATACATGCATCTTACACCAGGTTCATTCAGAAGTTCCCCAAACCCCATGTCCAATACCCCCTCCCAGTGTTCATCCCCTGTAAAACAAGCATTCTCACGCATGCATTTATCTCCCGCCGTATAAATTAGATGTCCTAAAGATAGTGGAATATAAATTTTCCTGCGAGATGGAGGCACATGTAGAAGTGACAAGTTTAATGTTTGATTGCAATACTTTTAAAGACAAAAGGCATTTACTCATTTTAGTAGCTATTACTTTGCCATCCAAAGAGCTACAGTTCTACCACTTCATTATGCAGATCAACTCAAAGTAGGGAAGCACGTCTTTAGAAGAAATAGCCTATCTGTACTACTTTTAGAGATACAAGACATTTACTTATTTTAGTGGCTATTACTCTGCCATCTAAAGAGCTACAGTTCTGCAACTTCACTATGTGGTAGATCACCCAAAAGTAGGTGAATGACTTATTTAGAAGAAATTGCCCACCTGTAATACTTTTAGAGACTAGACCAAGGATGCATCTGTGGCCAGATGCAAAATGTATCCACCGGCAAAGGCAAAAGTAGCTATTACTCAGCTATGGCACGAGCTAGAGGTCTGAAATTTTAGTATGTTATAGCTGACCCAAAAGTAGGTGAATTGTAAAAATTTTATTGTAATTTAACTTTTTGTAAGTTAAATACTTACCTTATCCTCACTATTGCTTACGTGTTGGCGGGAGCAAACAAGTACGACCAAACGAGAATATTTTTAAAATAAATATTCTTGTCGGTACCAGTATGTATACGCATGACCGCGCATGCGCGTGCACCAGAAGAACCCCGTTAAGCCTCACTTTAATTTTGGGAGTCAATATAATATATTGCAAACCCCCAAAATTTTGAAAATGTGGGGTTGGATGGGTGGGAATCCGAATCTAGTGAGGATAAGGTAAGTATTTAACTTACAAAAAGTTAAATTACAATAAAATTTTTACATTTTATTGCGTAAAATACCCTTACCTTATCCTCACTATTGCTTGATTACAACCATACTGGTGGTGGGATTTTTAATATTTTTGCCACCAAAAGCAGGTATAACCAAAGAAAAGTCAAAGTACACATCTCAAGAAAACTTGAGAATACCAGACTATATTATGCAGTAAAAGTAACTTAACAAAATAACATTTAGTAGTTATATATGTAAGCACTACCTGGCAACCTTTCCAAAGGTGCCTTGGCCCTGCATGTATCTTATATCCAATGTACAAATTTCAAACACACTTGTGGTGATAAGTACAAGAGTATGAAAGGCATACCTAGCAACATAGCAACATAACCTATGTAGTTATATTATGTTATTAAGTAACTGGAATTGTCCAGAATACGCATTGAAAAATTCCCACACCTTGGAATTTTATCACACTAAATACCAATGTGTTCCCCAACCATGGACAGGCGCATTGGTAATAACAGAAGATTGTGCTCCTTTATATGGATAAGAGCATCTATAACCTATTCCTTGGGCCTTTCCACTAGATCAGATGCTTCCCCAAAAACAGGAACATGATTGGGTATTTCCAATGGGCTTTCAGGTAACACTAAACAGCGTGATCTGGCCATTGAAACTGTACATATACATACAATTACTGTAATGTACCAACTATACACCCCTTATGAAGGAACCACATGGTGATACTATAGTTCCAACAATTAATCTGACCTTCATCAGACTTCCAAGTCAGAAGTTAAAGTAAAACTGTGGAGTGTGACTTCCAGCCATTTAAGGAACAATTTGAGCCTTGGCCAAGGAAACATTGTAAGTTTCAAGGTCAAATATTTGATCAGCTAGCAGAGATGTCTACCTGTTGACATGGTAGCTCCTTGAATGCCTCCTGAAAAGTACATACATATACACACATGTATAGTATAGCACATACTTCCCCTATCTAAGATCTGAAATATATCCAGATAAAATCTTAGAGCTCTAAAAGATCATATCTTATCATATCTTCAGTCAACGAATGATCTAGACTAGCATAAAGCAGGAATGAAAAACAGCTTGAACAATATTGTGACCCTCTGAGGTCATCTGTTCTCTGCTAGGAGTACTGATGAAGTAGAAAGTATGAACTCCTTCCAGTTCTGTGTTCAATGATTTGAAAGACTAAAACCCTACCTCTCTATCTACCCGAGGCTAAGGACATGGATTCAGATTATTCAAAAGAGACTTTGTCAAGACTAAGAATAATCAAGACAAGTCCAAAAAGTGTAAAAGGTATAGCACCCTCCTACATCAGTACATCCTCAGAAAAACCACTATCAATCCATTTAGTCCATTACTATGGATAATTTCAAAAATGAACTCAAATGAAACCCATCTATCAGTCTACTGAGTTCATAAGTATGAATGATTTCCACAGTGAACCCAACTGGAAAACCATGTATCAGTATAATGAATTCATATCTAAGAATCACTTCAAGAGTGAACCCAAATGAAAAAACCATGTACCAGTCTGTTGAATTCATACCTATGAGTTACTTCAATAGTGAACCCAAATGAAACCCATGTATCAATCTATTGAGTTCATAACCATGAATGATTGCAGTAGTGAACCCAAATGATTAGCAATAACAACACTGTAACATGCCAGTGTGAAAGAAACTAGATTTTGCCTGTTAATCAAAGGCTCAAAAATCTACTATTGAGAAGAGAGGAGGCTATTGGAAGTCCAACTGAATCTCTTTGCATCAGATTCAAAAAGAACTACCTTGCCTTTCTTTTTTTTTTTTTTTTTTTTTTCTTTTTAAATATGGCAGCCTTTCAAGAATCTCTATTTGATATTTGTTCACCGAGAATCCTGTATTCTGTAGGGCAAAAATGATTTGCAGAATAAGTCAATTAGGTCCCAAACCAACACATCCCTGGCCACCCTGGGGCTCCTGGTTATATGTAAGAAGTATAATTCCCATTTTCTGTACCACCTCTGAAATGAGAAATACTCAACTGTAGGATACTCAATACATCTACAGCCATTGTATTGCATTGCGCTAGTATATTAGACTGGTGAAATAAACACAGATAGTTTGTTCTTTATCTTTGAAACAAAGCTATCTAACCTTGCAGAATGCCAAATTTGGCAAATAATGCGAAACTATGAGATGAAGGACATTCTGTTTGAATGGCTTATCCCTGTATGAAAAGAGGTTGATATCAGACAGTGTTGTGGGTTTATGAAAAAGAGGTTGATAACAGACAGTGTTGTGGGCTTCCAAAGGACCATCAGACACCTATCTAATGAATGGGTCCCTCTTGTTAAGATAAGACAACACTGTGCCATGCCCTTATCTGAAGTAAAACCCTGTACTGTGAAGGTGAATCTGAAACATTATCAGAAATGCAGCCTTGAGTACTTCCTGGTTTCTGGTTTCCAATGGAATTTCCAAGCAACAATTATGTGAAAAATGTCCATTGGGATAACATGCTGTAGATTATAGATTCCTATAAATGACATTAGAATTATGGGAATGAAATTATGCTAACAAACTTGCATATACCCATCCATAGCCTTCTGAATACCCTCTCCTTTAGGGCACTAAGAACTGGTAAGACCTCTGACTTACATCAAAAAACAGATATATTTTCAAAAGTATGAACAACATATCTGAATGTGTAAAGATTGTAAATATTTATAGGTTTTAAAATACTATAAATGACAGTAGAATTCTGGAATGGTTTATAAACTTGTATGTACACCATCCATAAACTTCTGAAATACCCCACTTCCCTTCTATGGGGACACTTCATCTTGCCATGGTTGAATTAGTAAGTGCTGTGGTGGGATCAGTTCTGACATCAAGGTTATCACCCCATGTACAATGTATCCCTAAACTTCTCAAATACCAGACTTCTTCCTATAGGGACACTTCACCCTTGCCAAGGTTGCATTTGTCACCAAAGAACTGGAAGTGTTTTATTGGGATGAGTTCTAACCCCATAAGCTTATCACCCACTGTAGTTCTGTACACAGGCCACTAATTGCTTCGATTTCTACAAGCAAATATGTGATGTTGGTGACAGCATATAACCAGTGTTCCCGATACTGATGAATGTGGAGCTACACGGACAAATTCGAATGGATCCGTTGCTGTACCGAAGTGCAGGGATGTGAACTGAAAAGAATGACTTATGACAGGGTGCATTCTTCCACCAGCAAATAAACAATGAAGCATAGCAGTTTGATGTACCTGGGATTCAGGAAGAACGCGTCCGATACATGTACCGCGACTACCTATCCATCTTTCGCAAATGAAGTACTGTTACCTTGCGTCCTCAATGGTGAAACCGTGTGCTGTTTTACGCATACACTACCCTCAAAGGTCACCAATGAACTGTCAAACTGTAAGGTTGTACCCATTTTACTGAGATTATAAACGTACAGAAGCCTTTGATGTACACTTAACCATTAAAGTTGTTGTTTCCTGTCAGAATGTATAACCGCTATGAATTGTGGGAATTCTCGACAATTCGATAAGGTACATTCAATATTAAGCGAATTGCAGAATGTGCCCAACCTTGAGACGAGATTCGTTTTTAAAATAGATGTTGCAGTAAAACAACCTCCACATCATTTCTTTAACTTGGTTGTCACTTCCCCTCTGGTGAATTGTGATGCATTCTGTTAATTCTTGTCTGTTGTAACACCCAATACCTTGTGACATACTAGAGTATATGTGATATTAAACAAGTTCATGCTGCAAATTCCTTGCCATTTAATGCCTCTTCTTTAATCTCTAAAACTTTCCAATAAATGAGAAGAAAGACATTAGATCTGAATGTAGGTGAGCAGTGATTCAACTTCTAAATGAAAAGCTGGTCCACTGGAAGCAAACAAAACCTTGCAGTATTTCTGTATTGCTGGTGTGATCCCCTTGATCTCAAGTAGTTTCTGTCGAATCTACAGAGTTGTTGCTTGTTTCCTGTTCAAGTTGTCCTCATGAAGCTCTCCCAGTCGTGGATAACTTGTCTGAAGTGTGAGAGGACTAAAAATGCCAGTTTTGTAGTGACATTCTAGTTCGTAGCAAGAAACATTAACAGCATGATCGTCTTCTTCTGTTGTTGTAAATAACTGACCAGTGAAATTTAATTTTTACCCATTCTGATCAGTTTGAAGGAAATCTGTCCTGACCAAGTGCATTCTCTGCCGAGTTTATTCTACCAGTGGAAGCCCTACCATTTGCTTGCAGCTGAAGTTCCTGTAAGTTGTAGTTGTAAAACCATCTGATGAGAATAACATTATTCTTGAACACTTCTTCTATTACAGGGTTGCCTCTGCCATATTTACCTCACTAGAGGAGACAGAAGAATTACTCTTTTGTGAGATGAAGATCTTATTCTGGTCACCTTCCGCCTCAAAGCACCGTGCAGTCCCTGCTAAGTTGCTTCACCAGAGTCAGAACTGTCATTTGTTTGCAAATGAAAGTCTGTAGCTTGTAGGTGTGACCTATCTGATGAGAAGCACTTCTGTTTATAGTGGATTCTTCTGTTATAGGGGTTGCCTCTGCCATATTCACCTCACTAGAGGAGACAGAGGTACTACCCTTTTGTGAGATGAAGTCTGTATGAAGAATTGCAGATTCTGTCATCTTCCATCTGCATTAAATAAACAATGAAGCAGAGATTTTTCTGTGCATAATAAGAGTGTTGATGGACCGTGCATAGCTTCTAGACTTGCTAGAATAAGCTGCAGAAGGTGAATTCTTTTCCCAATGTCGAGGAAAATCTTCTTCTTAAATGGCGAACAGGACCCTACCATGCAGTACCCTGCAAAAGGTCTGCAAGCGCCGCAGATCCAGTCAAAAGCAGACTTCTTGATGAAGATGGCTGGCAAATAACAAAGAAAGAACAAATCTTCCAATCTTATGAAAGAGTGAATTCTTTACAATAAAAACATTCTTCACATCTTCTTCCTCGCCAGCCATGTTGAAATTCTTCGCAAACAAAGAATCGTGTCAAACGATGTTTACTCCCTCACGACCAAAATAAAAGTGAGGCTTAACGGGGTTCTTCTGGTGCACGCGCATGCGCGGTCATGCGTATACATACTGGTACCGACAAGAATATTTATTTTAAAAATATTCTCGTTTGGTCGTACTTGTTTGCTCCCGCCAACACGTAAGCAATAGTGAGGATAAGGTAAGGGTATTTTACGCAATAAAAAACATATTTGCACAAAATTCTCTAAATGCAATAGTTTTCAAGTTACAAGTGATTTTACTCATGATGGAAGTTAGTGAAAAGCCCAAAAGTAGCTATTACTCACTTAGCTATTCAGATAGACACCCAAGTTACTCACCATGTTGTTGCTATGGAAAAAGTAGGTGAATGACATATTTTAACAAAATGCTCTAAATGTAATACTTTTCAAGTTATAAATGATTTAGTGTTGAGTAAGAACTTCAAAGTAGCTATTACTCCGCTATGCAATGAGCCACAGGTCTGGAATTTTACTATGTTATAGCTGCCTCAAAATAGGTGAATAAAATACTGAAACTAAATAATGTAAATACAAAAGTTTTCAAGTTATAAGTGATTTACCCAACAGTGATAACCTAAAAGTAGTTATTATTCAGCTATGCCATGAGCTACAGGTCTGAAATTTTACTATGTTATAGCTGACCCAAAAGTAGCTGCATAACATATTTGCACAAAGTGCTCTAAATGCAGTACTTTTCAAGTTATAATTGATTTAGTGCATGATTTAATTAATTTTAATGTATTAAAATTTATTTAAAAAACTCATAAAAAAACTTAAGCATGTGAAACTTCTCCAAAATGTAGGTGAATGAGTTATTTGAGAAATACTGGCTATCCGCAATACTTTTAGTGATAATAGGCATTTACTTATTTTGAGTAGGTGAGTAATTACCTACGGGTCTGGAACTTTACCATGTGAAGGCTATCCGCAATACTTCTAGGGATAATTAGCATTTACTCATTTTGAGTAGGTGAATAATTAGCTACGGGTCTGAAACTTCACCAAGTGATGGCTCTCCCAATAGTAGATGAATGAGTTATTTGAGAAAAATTGGCTATCTGCAATACTTTTAGAGATAATTAGCATTTACTCATTTTGAGCAGGTGAGTAATTAGCTATGGGGCTGAAACTTCACCATGTGAAAGCTCTCCCAAAAGTAGGTGAATGAGTTATTTGAGAAAAATTGGCTATCTGCAATACTTTTAGAGATAATTAGCATTTACTCATTTTGAGCAGGTGAGTAATTAGCTATGGGTCTGAAACTTCACCAAGTGAAAGCTCTCCTAAAAGTAGGTGAATGAGTTATTTGACAAAAAATGGCTATCTGCAATCCTTTTAGAGATAATTAGCATTTACTCATTTTGAGTAGGTGAGTAATTAGCTACAGGTCTGAAACTTCACCAAGTGAAAGCTCTCCCAAAAGTAGGTGAATGAGTTATATGAGAAAAATTGGCTATCCGCAATACTTTTAGAGATAATTAGCATTTACTCATTTTGAGTAGGTGAACAATTAGCTACGGGTCTGAAACTTCACCAAGTGAAAGCTCTCCCAATAGTAGGTGAATGAGTTATTTGAGAAAAATTGGCTATCTGCAATACTTTTAGAGATAATTAGCATTTACTCATTTTGAGTAGGTGAGTAATTAGCTATGGGTCTGAAATTTCACCATGTGAAAGCTCTCCCAAAAGTAGGTGAATGAGTTATCTGAGAAAATTGGCTATCTGCAATACTTTTAGAGATAATTCGTATTTACTCATTTTGAGTAGGTGAGTAATTAGCTACGGATCTGAAACTTGACCATGTGAAAGCTCTTCCAAAAGTATGTGAAGGAGTTATTTGAGAAAAATTGGCTACCTGCAATACTTTTAGAGATAATTAGCATTTACTCATTTTCAGCAGGTGAATAATTAGCTACAGGTCTGAAACTTTACCAAGTGAAAGCTCTCCCAAAAGTAGATGAACAAGTTATTTGAGAAAAGTTGTCTATCTGCAATAATTTTAGAGATAATTAGCATTTACTCATTTTGAGTAGGTGAGTAATTAGCTACGGATCTGAAACTTCACCATGTGAAAGCTCTTCCAAAAGTACCTGAAGGAGTTATTTGAGAAAAATTGGCTACCTGCAATACTTTTAGAGATAATTAGCATTTACTCATTTTCAGCAGGTGAATAATTAGCTACGGGTCTGAAACTTCACGAAGTGAAAGCTCTCTCAAAAGTAGGTGAATGAGTTATTTGAGAAAAATTGGCTATCTGCAATACTTTTAGAGATAATTAGCATTTACTCATTTTGAGTAGGTGAATAATTAGCTACAGGTCTGAAACTTCACCAAGTGAAAGCTCTCTCAAAAGTAGGTGAATGAGTTATTTGAGAAAAATTGGCTATCTGCAATACTTTTAGAGATGATTCGCATTTACTCATTTTGAGCAGGTGAGTAATTAGCTACGGGTCTGAAACTTCACCAAGTGAAAGCTCTTCCAAAAGTAGGTGAATGAGTTATTTGAGAAAAATTGGCTATCTGCAATACTTTTACAGATAATTTGCATTTACTCATTTTGAGTAGGTGAATAATTAGCTACAGGTCTGAAACTTCACCAAGTGAAAGCTCTCTCAAAAGTAGGTGAATGAGTTATTTGAGAAAAATTGGCTATCTGCAATACTTTTAGAGATAATCCGCATTTACTCATTTTGAGTAGGTGAGTAATTAGCTACGGGTCTGAAACTTGACCAAGTGAAAGCTCTCCCAAAAGTAGGTGAATGAGTTATTTGAGAAAAATTGGCTATCTGCAATACTTTTAGAGATAATTAGCATTTACTCATTTTGAGTAATTAGCTACGGGTCTGAAACTTGACCATGTGAAAGCTCTTCCAAAAGTAGGTGAATGAGTTGAGAAAAATTGGCTATCTGCAATACTTTTAGAGATAATTCGCATTTACTCATTTTGAGTAGGTGAGTAATTAGCTAAGGGTCTGAAACTTCACCAAGTGAAAGCTCTCAATTAGCTACAAATGAGAAAATAGCTATTACTCACTTATGGCATGCAATAGAACCCCAAACTATGTACCATCTTATAGCTAAGGACAAAGTAGCTGAACAACATATTTTAGGCAAACACTCTAACTGCAATAGTTTTGGAGTTACAATGGCTTTACTCAACAGTCAGAATTTCAAAGTAGCTATTACTCAGCTATCAAAGATTCAACAGGTCTGAAACTTTACTATGTGATAGCTTACCAAAAAGTAGATGGCCAACATATTTGAAAAGATTTCCCTAACTTTAATACTTTTGAAGATATTTGACATTTACTTCTTTTGTTATTTAGCTACAAATGAGAAAATAGCTATTACTCACTTATGGCACGCAATAGAACCCCAAACTATGTACCATCTTATAGCTAAGGACAAAGTAGCTGAACAACATATTTTAGGAAAACACTGTAACTGCAATAGTTTTGGAGATACAATGGCTTTACTCAACAGTCGGAATTTGAAAGTAGCTATGACTCAGCTATCAAAGGTTCAACAGGTCTGAAACTTTACTATGTAATAGCTTACCAAAAAGTAGATGGACAACATATTTGAAAAGATTTCCCTAACTTTAATACTTTTGAAGATATTTGACATTTACTTCTTTTGTTATTTAGCTACAAATGAGAAAATAGCTATTACTCACTTATGGCATGCAATAGAACCCCAAACTATGTACCATCTTATAGCTAAGGACAAAGTAGCTGAACAACATATTTTAGGAAAACACTCTAACTGCAATAGTTTTGGAGTTACAATGGCTTTACTCAACCGTGAGAATTTGAAAGTAGCTATTACTCAGCTATCAAAGGTTCAACAGGTCTGAAACTTTACTATGTGATAGCTTACCAAAAAGTAGATGGACAACATATTTGAAAAGATTTCACTAACTTTAATACTTTTGAAGATATTTGACATTTACTTCTTTTGTTATTTAGCTACAAATGAGAAAATAGCTATTACTCACTTATGGCATGCAATAGAACCCCAAACTATGTACCATCTTATAGCTAAGGACAAAGTAGCTGAACAACATATTTTAGGAAAACACTGTAACTGCAATAGTTTTGGAGATACAATGGCTTTACTCAACAGTCGGAATTTGAAAGTAGCTATTACTCAGCTATCCATGGTGCAACAGGTCTGAAACTTAACTATGTGATAGCTTACCCAAAAGTAGATGAATAACATATTTGAAAAGATTTCTGTAACTCTAATACTTTTGAAGATATTTGGCATTTACTTCTTTTGTTATTTAGCTACAAATGAGAAAATAGCTATTACTCACTTATGGCATGCAATAGAACCCCAAACTATGTACCATCTTATAGCTAAGGACAAAGTAGCTGAACAACATATTTTAGGAAAACACTCTAACTGCAATAGTTTTGGAGATACAATGGCTTTACTCAACAGTCGGAATTTGAAAGTAGCTATTACTCAGCTATCCACGGTGCAACAGGTCTGAAACTTTATTATGTGATAGCTTACCCAAAAGTAGATGAATAACATATTTGAAAAGATTTCTGTAACTGTAATACTTTTGAAGATACTTGGCATTTACTTCTTTTGTTATTTAGCTACAAATGAGAAAATAGCTATTACTCACTTATGGCATGCAATAGAACCCCAAACTATGTACCATCTTATAGCTAAGGACAAAGTAGCTGAACAACATATTTTAGGAAAACACTCTAACTGCAATAGTTTTGGAGTTACAATGGCTTTACTCAACAGTCAGAATTTCAAAGTAGCTATTACTCAGCTATCCAAGGTGCAACAGGTCTGAAACTTTACTATGTGATAGCTTACCAAAAAGTAGATGAACAACATATTTGAAAAGATTTCTGTAACTCTAATACTTTTGAAGATATTTGACATTTACTCCTTTTGTTATTTAGCTACAAATGAGAAAATAGCTATTACTCACTTATGGCATGCAATGGGACCCCAAACTATGTACCATCTTATAGCTAAGGACAAAGTAGCTGAACAACATATTTGAAGAAAAAGTTGTAACTGCAATAGTTTTTGAGTTATGAGCCCTTTACTCCAAGTAGCTAAGATAGCTATTACTCATTTATCTTTAGGCCTAAGTCCATAAAACCAAAAAAATTTTCGAGGGCGTGAAAATTCATTGGGACAATTAATTTACAAAAAATCTGTAGCTGTAGTAGTTTTGGAGGAATCTGCATGACTAACTAACGCACGCACACACGCACGCACGCACACACAGGCATCATTTCATAATCTCCCTCCCGAGCTAAAGCCCGGCGGGAGATAACAAAAACAGCAAGCCAATTGAACATGTTCGGTATACTCGTCTCATACCATGATTCACTTAGTCTCCACACCCCCATGTCCCCCTCCCAGTGTTATTTACTATAAAACTGTAACAGCAAGCCAGTTGAACACTTCTGTACACATATATCTTACACCAGGTTCACCCAGACCCTACACCCCCCATGTCTCCCTCCCAGTGTTATTTACTGTAAAACTGTAACAGCAAGCCAGTTGAACACTTCTGTACACATATATCTTACACCAGGTTCACCCAGACCCCACACCCCCATGTCTCCCCCCCAGTGTAAACTAGAAAAAGGTTTTTGCTGACAAAAACGAAGCGGCCCTGATGAAAAAGTGCGAAGTAATCTGTAAAAGATGTCAAGATATGCATGATAAGGAATAGGAAATGTAAAGTTTATTGCATTGTGTATGTTACTATATTTAACAAATGAAAGAACGACCACAGCTTGGCAGAAGAGAAATTGTAGGTGTGAAATTTACTTCTCAAAAGAATGTATGTCTGATGCGCGGAAAAAATGCCTCCTAGAAAATATGTCTCCTAGGAAATATACCTCCTAGAATGAATGCCTCCTGAATAATTTGTGACCAGGAAAAATCCCTCCTAAGAGAAAAAAGTTCTTTCAAGTATCATAACACTACAGGTTCACATTACAACTTCAGAGGCATCTTCATTTTTCCACTTGAGTCTTATAGTCGTCAATGCCTGTCAAAAATTCAGTCTTTTACCCATTTTGCTTAGCTGTACAAAGGTATGTAAGTTTCTCTAGTAAGGTTTTGCTGGTGCTTCTCACTCTTTTGCCTGGCTGTTCATCCCTGGTTTCCATTATGACAGGTGTTGTGTTTTTCTTGTAATTACATTTCTGCCCCTCCTAGTGCATCTAACTGCAATCAACTCCTTACAGAGGGGATAACCTATGTTGTAATTTGATAAGAATCCATACTGTAAGCCATAAAGGCCACAACTATTTCAGCAAGAAACCTTACAGCCATATTCTAGAGAAGGGCATAAACAGCTTGACTTTTTTGTTTCCATGAAGTGCACACACACATATATTTATATCTCTATCTATCATCTAAACCACACTAATACCCACTCTCCCTCCATCCACCCCCCACATATAGAGGCAAATATTTTTTTCACCTGCATGTTAGTGCACTAAAGGAGAATTTCCAAAATTCATTTCCAACTTGAGCTTAATTTTATTAAATGTACAAGTGTCACACAAAATGGAAGAAAGTAAAAAAAAACAATACACATTCTAAAGAACAGCATAAACAGCTTGACTTTTTTGTTTCCATGAAGTGCACATACACATATATTTATATCTCTATCTATCATCTAAACCACACTAATACCCACTCTCCCTCCATCCACCCCCCACCCCCCACATATAGAAGCAAATCTTTTTTCACCTGCATGTTAGTGCACTAAAGGAGAGTTGGGGGGGTTCTTTCTGGTTAGAAAGACTTTCCATGAATGTAACTCTAGATAGATATCACACCAAAGCAAATACAGAGTTTGAGGAGGAAGCAGAAAGAGACAACTCATTCATTTCCACTTAGCTGGAGCTACATAAAATACTGTACAAGAAAAACTGTTTATGAGAGAGTGCTTTTTTTACAGTCATCTTATATTCTGAAAGAAGTCAAGTCTATAAATTTGACCAATTTACATAGTCTATGTGAACAAGTGAATTTCGAACAAGTACCTACATCCTCAACTTCTTCTGCAAAAGAAAAGTTGAATAAATTAAAGCTTTTTTCCAAAAAGAAAAAGTTATATCCCCCACAATTCCAACACTGATCAGTTGCAATATGTTAATAACCACATCAGTGCATCATAAATACCTCAATTTTGTCTTTGAAGATGTCATAACATCATAAACACTAAGAGATTAGGTTTGCCAGATAGCATAAATATTTTTTAAGTATACATATGCCAGGTGAGGTTTTAAAAAGTGTTAAAATAAATGAGGAGGGAGCAAGAAGTATATATTTATCATGTAAAGATGGCCAAAGGCTCTTAAGTACAGGAATTTTAAGTGAAACGTTATACAAAATCTTACTTAAGTATAATCAATGTCAAGTTAAAGTGAGCATAAATATTTTTGAAGTATACATATGCCAGGTGTGGTTTTAAAAAGTGCTAAAATAAATGAGGAGGGAGCAAGAAGTATATATTTATCGTGTTAAGACGGCCAAAGCCTCTTAAGTACAGGAATTTTAAGTGAAATGCTATACAAAGTGTTACTTAAGTATAATCAATGTCAAGTTAAACTGATGTTACTGAACAGTTAATCAGTTAGGGGCGGAAAACCCTCATTTTCACGTCAAGATGGCCATGACTGTACTTGTATTGGAACTCCAAGGTGGAAAGCAAATAAGAATGTCCCTATTGTCATCTTTAAAAGTGTAGAAAATTTAACCGAGCATAAAGTTTAGCTCAGGTCAGTTGAACAATAAGATAGCTGGAGGCTGAAACTTCCTTTTTCACTGTAAGGTGACCATAACTTCATTCATATTGCAACTTTAAGGTGACCATAATATGAGAACGTCCCTTCAATATCAATATATGTTAGATATTGAAAAAGAAAGGAGCCAGACGGCTTTACTCAAATTTTATGACTTTAGGGGGGTCAAAATTATATTACCAGTTTAAGGTCACCATAAAGTCAGGATAACCCTTTGGTTTGCCATCCTTTATAGGTGTGCAAAGTTTAACTGAGGTCAGTCGAACAATAAGATACTTGGAGGCTGAAAACCTCCTTATTTCAGTTTAAGGTGGCTACAACTCCATTCATACTGAGAGTTTAAGGTGACCATAAGTATTATTTTTATCTAGTTTAATACCAGTGATAATTTCGATATAAAAAAATGGAAAAAAAGGAGCCAGAGGATTTTATTCCAATTTGATGACTTTAAGCAGGCCATATGTCCATTAACATTTTGAGTTTAAGGTCACCATAAAGTCAGGATATTCCTTTGGCAAATCTTAATATATGTGACAAGTTTGGCTGAAAAAAAGTGAAAAACTAAGTGAACTGGAGGGCTAAAACCCCCTTTTTTGACATTAAGGCGACCTAGGCGACCTTAAGATTGCAGATACAGGGCTAAAACTTTGGCATGTGAAAGATTATCAAAAAGTAGCTGAATAAGTTATTCCAACAAAACGCTGAACTCCTCACCGTTTTTGAGATACAGACCAAGTACCCATTTTAAAAAAATTTACGAAAATAAAACGCCTGCCATTCAGGCATCTATGGTCCGATTGATGAGAAAATCCTTTCCGACCTTGCAAATTTGGTCTAGAATGTACGTGATAAATTTTATAGCACAGGTGTGTGTGCTTTTTTCCGAAACGCGATGACGGGGTGTTTTGGAGTTATGCTTAAGGTTACCTTAAGTAAAGCTTAAGGTCTGCGCAAAGTATCCCAAAAATTGTTCCCGCCCCTATAGTTTTAAAGAAATGTAACAAGGAAAGAAAAATATGAAAGGCTAAGAAGTTATTCAAGGGAGACCATAATCCTGCGGCGGCGGCGGCGGTGGCGGTGATCAGTCGAACTTCGGTGAAAACAATTAAGTGCTTTAAAGCTTTGCAAATAATAACAATAATAACCCTAAAGTGCATATGCCCTTCACCCTAATCTTACCTGCTAATAATAGTGCCTCCACCATGATCATGAGTTGAAGATGACCTTTGACCCTGACTTCCTGGTGACTGGACTCGGCGTTTGTGCGTTTGTAGAACATATGAGTCCACTCAGTGACAGCCATGTAGAGAGGACTCCAGCCTTGTTCTGACAGTGGTGTCCTGTGTAAGAAGGGGATTTCTAGCAGACATGTGACCACATCAGGACGGCTCTTTATACAGGCAAGGTGTAAGGCATGGTTAGCCAGGCGGCCGCGCAGGTTGACATCACAGCCGAGGTGGACGAAGCATGCGATGGCTGGGAGGTGTCCGTGGTCCACTGCACAGAGGAATGGAGACATCAAGTGGTGGTCTGCTGCATTCACATCACAACCCTGTGTAAAGAGGTAGTGTACAATCTGCTCAAACACAGACATGCTCACATCCCCCGCTACCAGTCCTCTCAACACACCGTGGTATGGACTACCAAGTGGTGTGACAATCTGACAGTTCTCTCCACTCTCCACAAGGAAGTGTACTAACTCCAACACACCCCGCTTACAGGCTGCATACAGAAGTGTCTCTCCTGCCTGTCCGTACTGGTTCCTCACATTAGGATTCTTCTCAAACACTCGTCTCATCAAGCGCACCAGCTTGCGTTCATCTGATACCGTTTCCACCAGGTGGAAGGCCAGCATCACACTGGGAATCTGTTCACAGGGTGTCAGGTCCACTGCACCATGCAGCCCCGGCTCATATGTATGTCTCCGTGCATTGCGTGCATCATGCCGCTTTGTCAGGTAACGGATCAACTTGTTCACAACATACGCCATCTACTGTAATACACAAAGTCTGGCTATCATGTGATCATTCTAACATCATAGGATTCAGGTGTAAATCCAACTAGGTATTGCCTACCCTGGCTCAACAATATCCCAGAAGTGGGCAGTCCTCAAAATACTGTGTGTTACTCTAGAAAATGGCCATTACTGGGATTTACAAACTATTACAGTAAGAATCATTTTCCTTGCAAATTTCTTATGACCAGTATCATTTGAATTGAAAAAATACTTTTCATTAAATTGTATTTTTACTTATAATATTACACACTAATACAAAAAAAAAATCAGGCAAATTTAGAATAACAAGCCTGGTATTTTAATATTATTCCTATGGAAAGCCAAAATGAAGTTTGATATTGGTAATTTTTTAATGCCAATACTATATTACCCAGGTGTCAAATGTATATTGCACCTTTTGTCAGGTGTTGTCCAGTCATTTATCACCATATGGAAAAGCCTGCAGTTATAGTAACCTCTGAACGAACAGTTTGATATTGGATTGATGGAAATCCTAAGGAACTCGTAAAAACGCTAACAAAAATGAATCAACCCAAAAGTATCAATGTAATGATATTGAAGAAGCAAAAAATGTAAAGATGGAGTTACGTATACTTTACAGACATGGAATACATAACAATGTAAAATATTTAAATGGTTGACCGAGAATTCTTAAAGAGAAAGCTTAAAACCTATTTATATTACTTCTATTCATTTAATATATTAGTAGCGATGAACTATTATACAACAATCTGATTAGATCAAAAACTTGACTTATATTTTTACAATTATGGATTTTTTTGCATTGATATATGTTAAATACTTGTAGTGACCAGCAATGTGATGTCAGAGGTTTGCACAACAAAAACATCCTGCTAATTTTTCATATCTCTTTGTCAGAGGTAAACTAGACCTTGTGCAACAGAGAACTAAATACACATTTATATCCACTGAAAGAGCAAGTTTCCCTTGCAAGTACTCCATGAATGACCTTGAATAATGAGCTTTAAGGTCAAATGTGTACATGGTTGTGTTGGACACATAAACGTGTTAAACATATTACACATTTGTAACATTCAACCTACTATCTATACAAACCAATCAGGAGAAAAAGGCCGACAACTTTATAGAATGATCAAAATAACAAGTTTAAATGGAGTTGGCAGATTGAGTTGGAGGTCGGATACTTAACAAGCAATCAGTGCCCGTGAAAGGGCTCTGTGTCAGCTGACTTGGTGTTTAGAGCTTCAGAGTAGAAGTGAAAATAGAAAAGGATGTATCTGAAAATAGCTATTGCTCATCTCTGCAATGAGCTACAGGTCTGCAATTTTTTCTATGTTATAGCTGACCCAAAAGTAGATGAAAAAGATATTTCAACAAAATATTGTAAATGCAACAGTTTTCAAGCTATATGTGATTTACTCAATAGTGAGAACATGAAAGCGGCTTTTGCTTAGCTATGCAATGAGCTACAGGTCTGCAATTTTACCAAGTTACAGCTGACCTCAAAGTAGGTGAATAAGATATTTAATCAAAATACTGTAAAAGCAATAGTTTTCAAGTTACAAGTGATTTACTCAAAAGTGGGAACCTCCAAGTAGATATTGGCGAGCTATGCAAAGAGCTATAGGTTTGCAATTTTACTGTGTTATAACTGACCCAAAAGTAGTGAATAACATATTTAAACAAGCAATCAGTGCCCGTGAACGGGCTCTATGTCAGCTGACTGTGTGTTTTGAGTTTCAGAGTAGAAGTGAAAGAAGAAAAGGACACAAAAGTTGTGCCCTGTAAATGGTATTCAGAAGTAAAGTAACAAGGTAACTGTTTAGGTGTAAAAAGTAGGTTAAAACATATTCAAAGAAACTACATGTACTGCAGATGCAATAGTTTTTGAGTTACAACTGATTTACTCAACAATGAGAACCCGAGAATAGCTATAACATAGCTATGCCATGAGCTACACGTCTGTAATTTTACAATCTTATAGCTAATTCAAATGTAGAGATGAATACAATATTTAAACAAAATTCCCTGAATGCAATGATTTTCAAGCAGACCCAAAAGTTGGTGAACAACATATTTAAACAAAATACTGTAAATAAAATAGTTCTCAAGTTATAACTGATTCACTCAACAGTGAGAACCTGAAAGTAGCTATTACTCAGCTATGGCATGACATACAGGTCTGCAATTTGACTATGTTATAGCTTACCCAAAAGTAGGTGAACAACATATTTATAGAAAATACTTTAAATGCAATATTTTTAAAGCTACAACTGATTTACTCAATAGTGAGAACCTGAGAAAAGCTATTAAACAGCTATGCCATGAGCTATAGGTCTGTAATTTCAGTATGTTATAGCTGACCCAAAAGTAGGTGAACCACATATTTTAACAAAATACTTCAAATGCAATATTTTTCAAGTTACAACTGATGTACTAAACAGTGAGAACCTCAAAGCAGCTATTGCTTATCTATGCCATGAGCTACAGGTCTGCAATTTCACTATGTTATAGCTAACCAAAAATTAAGTGAATAACATATTTAAACAAATACTCTAAATGCAATAGTTTTCAAGTTACAACTGATTTACTCAACAGTGATAACCTCTAAGTAGCTATTACTCAGTTATGCACTGAGCTACAGGTCTGAAATTTTACTATGTTGTAGCTGACACAAAAGTAGCTGAATAACATATTTATAATATACAAAATTCTGTATATGCAATAGTTTTCAAATTATAGGTGATTTTACTCATTACGGGAGGTGCTAAAAATCAGAAAGTAGCTATTACTCACTTAGCTATTGGAATAGACACTCAAGTTACTCAGCATATTGTAGCTATAGAAAAAGTAGCTGAACAACATATTTTAATAAAATGCTCTAAATGCAATACTTTTCAATTTATAAGAGAATTACTGCATGTATTAATGAATTTTAATGCATTAAAATTCTTTTAAAAACTCATTACAAATAACTAGATTGGGCCAACTCGGCGCCAACATATCCCCAGACAGGTCATCACTCACGCCACAGGTTTTGATCGGGAATTTTTTAAAACATAATTACCCATTATTACATGAACTTCAGCACATCAATCTACTCTGTTTATATCTTCCAAGGAAGATGGTGTATCCCCAGACGCCGAATACATAACTCAAATTATATTTTCAATCTTCCTGCAATGATAACCCTAAACCTATTTTCAAAGTATTTAAATGATTGATGATTGAATGTCCATTCTAAAATAATAATCCCAAAAGAGCATATCTGTTTCTATATTTGTTGACAAATAAAATATTATTTTTAACTCAACTCATCATACTTTTCAATCTTCCTTCAAAGTATTTAAATGATTGATGATTCAATGTCCATTCTAAAATTCATAATCCCAAAAGCGCATATCTGTTTCTATATTTGTTCACAAATAAAATATTATTTAAAAAAAAATTATTTATATTATTATTTTATTATATTATTTTTAGAATTTGCAAATTGTTTTCAGTTATTCATTTCCTCTATACCTATATATGTGGTCCATATATATGCAACCTAAATATGTGACACAATCTCAGTTCTGACTCCCCTTTGTGTTATATGTAATGAAGCCCACCACCTCCCACCCCCACCCCTCTCCCCTTCTCCACACCTCTCTCACTATTAAACAAGATCTGCAACCCCATTGAGTTCTGTGTTTCTCATCTGATATCATTAAATACCTTTGTTTATTTAGTGTCACTCAATATAGCTGGAGGTCCCAGAGGTGGGTGGGGGGAATCCGGGTGGGGGATGCATAAATGGTAAACAAACAATCTATATAAAAGGGGTACTCAAATACAAAAAGAATTGAGAATTTTAAGTATGTGATTATCAACTGAAATGAGTTCATAACTGTAGGAGCTGTGTCAAAATTAACTGAGGCAAGTTGAATAAAACTGGGCTAGTTGAGGGTTAAAAATCCCCTAGTTTTACTACATAAGGATATAATTTCATTAATATTGGGACTTAAAGCTCACTTAAAGTGTCCATTTTGTCTACTTGAATATGTTTAACCAGTTTCATTTTAAAAAGTTAAAAACTCAGCAAGCAGAGGTATAACACACAAAAATAAGTTCTTAAAAGACTAAGATAGCCATAACATTATTAATATTCAAAATTTAAATAGACAGGCATTTCCTTTTAAAAATTCAAAGATTTCAGCTCTATAACCCACATAGTTTGACAGTTACTGGGCTTTAAAGTGGCATAATGTCCATAAATTGGGTTTCTGTGGGCATTTTACAATTGTTAAAGAGACCTTAGCAATTAAACTACAGATCTGAAACTTTTTGGGGGACATACATAACAAACAAAAATTATATATAATACAGTTTAAGACTTGTCACACTAAGCATTTCCAAATAACAGGGCAAAATACGGAAAAAATGTCCAAAAAGGCACTTGGGTGAGTGTCTATGGCCCTCATACACAGGTTAAATGTCTACTAAAAACCTTGATTTTCGGCATATGTAAAAAGGACATAATAATGCATTCCCAGATGGGATTTCAGCTCCATCAATCACATAGTTTAACAGTCACAGGGCTTAAAGGTGGTAAAAAGTCCAAATATTGGGTCTCTGTGGGCCTTTTAGAGATCTCGATGTGGCTTTCAAATTAAAGCTTCAGACTTAAAATTTGTTACATACTAAGATTACACATAGAATATGTATCTAATAAAGTTTGAAACTTCTCAGACTTACCATTTCCAAGTTACAGAGCAAAATATGTGAAAAATGTCTTAAAAGGGTTACTCAGGTGGGTGTTTAAGGTCCTCATACACAGGTTAAATGTCTACTTGAAGCCTTGATTTTTGGCACATGTAAAAAGAACATAATAATGTATTCCCAGATGAGATTTCAGCTCTATCAGTCACATAGTTTAACAGTCACAGGCCTTAAAATTGGCAAAAATTCCAAATACTGGGTCTTTATGGGGCCTTCTAGAGACCTAAATGTGGCCTTCAAATTAAAGCCTCAGACTTAAAATTTGTCACATACTAAGATTACACATAGAATATGCATCTAATACAGTTTGAAACTTCTTAGACTTACCATTTCCAAGTTACAAGGCAAAATATGTGAAAAATGTCTAAAAATGGTCACTCGGGTGGGGATTTATGGTCCTCATACACAGGTTAAATGTCTTCTTAAAGCCTTAATTTTTGGCACATATATAAATAACATACTAATATCTTCCCAGATAGGATTTGAGCTCTATCAGTCACATAGTTTGACAGTCACAGGGCTTAAAAGTAGCAAAAAGTCCAAATATTGGGTCTTTGGGAGCCTTTTAGAGACCTCAATTTGACCTTCAAAATTAAAGCTTCAGACTTAAAATCTGTTACATACTAAGATTACACACAGAATATATATCTAATACAGTTTGAAACTTCTCAGACTTACCATTTCCAAGTTACAGGGAAAAAGATGTGAAAAATGTCTTATAAGGGTCACTCGGGTGGGTGTTTATGGTCCTGATACACAAGTTAACTGTCTATTAAAGGCCTAAATGTTGGGGCACATATAAGAAAACACATAGATATATTCCCAGATGATATTTAACTTAGATGAGAGACATAGTTTGAAAGCTACAGTGCTTTAAAGTGGCAAAAAGTGCATAAATTGGGTCTCTGTGGGCACTTTTGAGACCTTAAGTCGACCCCTTTGGGTAAACCTACAGCCCTAAAATTTTCTACAGACAAGGATTACATATCAAAGTTATACCTAGCGCAGTTTGAGACTCATCAGAATTACCACTTCCAAATTATAGGGCAAAATATGTGAAAAGTATAGCAAAAAATCCCCAAGTGGGGGTATTTATGGGCCTCAAACACAATTTTCTCCTCAACTTAAAGTCGTGATTTTCGGCACATGTACTAAAAACATATTAATGTGTTGTCAGGTAAAATTTCAGCCAGCTGAGCATCATAGTTTGTGACCTACAGGGCTCTAAGTGGCCAAAAGTCCAATTTCTGACCTTAAGGTGGCCATAAGTTCTTGTTTACTGGGAGTTTAAGGTCACCTTAAAATAGGGATCTTCCTTTGGGCACCCTTAACATGTGTACCAAGTTTGAAAAAAAAATATTAATTTGTTTTTGAGTTATCGCGTCCACAAGGAAATTTCTATGGCGGCGGCGGCGGCGGCGGCGGCGGCGCGACGGACCTGAATCCAATATATCCCCGACTTTCGTCTGGGGATATAATTAAGAAAGATCCAGGCCTGTTACTCGCTCAAGGGAATCTACTTGTGACCTAGTACATATATACAAGATAAGAGAGAAATCCCTTGAATAGTCAATGAGAAATTGTATTGAAGTGTTCAAATTTTCATACTTTGGGTGGGGGTACCACGCTTCTGACGGCTCTGGGGAACAGACGAGCAAACAGTTCTGCATGTCTTGAACAACTTATCATCCTCGATAGATAAGGTATCTTTTAAAAGTAACAGCATGTCTTTGAGTCTTGTACTTTTTGAGGAGAAGTTGTTCACATCGACGCGGATGCATACGTCGCAGGGTGATGCCAGAGTGATGCAATCATATTTTACTGATTAATCCTTGATACTTTTGTTTACCATCAGATACTTACATATAATCCAGTCTTCACAGTACAACACTTTAACCTTCTACATGAATGTCTAAACAACTGGTATGAAAGTCAGATCCTCCACCAGCCAGCCTGTAATCTGAAACATTCCAAATCATCAGGTGCCTGTTAAAACTTACTCAAACACATCCACATCTCAACTCCCATCCCTTGGCTCTACACACCAGTACACAGATCTGTGTCCATTGTAAAGGTTTTTGAGATCACTCTGTTGTACACAGATATCACTTTATTACACTTATTGGTTGGTGATAACCTGTTACTGAATACAGACCTATGACAGAACATTCCTGCATGTATCTTGGTATTGGGACAGTCAAATACTAATTGATTATAAACATGTGAATCAATGTGTGTTTTTCTCCACTTTCATGTAACAATGTAGCAACAATATCCTTCCTTTTCAACCAAGAAATACTAACCTATCACCAAGCCCTGAGCTCTGACATGATTTCAAACTAGAATTTGACCAAGGACACACTGTGGCTCTATGAAGGAATTATCCAAAGGAAAAGTAGGACTGTTGGGTGCGAAGTGTCGATCCGCGCCATCTCTAGATGGTACTTGCGCGATCTCGTCATCAAAAGATTGCATGCCCATCTCGAGATTGCTCAAACAATCTCGAGATGGATCTGAGCTAACTTAAAATGATCTCTATCAAAGAATTTTGACATGACTGGCTGTATTTATTATTGTGTTGGTCAATGATTGGTCAGTTTTAGAACACCCTTTGTAAGGATATCTAAGGATATATGTAAGGTCTAATAAGGACTATTGTTCTAATACTGAGTGACCAGAGGCCAACAAGGATTAATTGCAATCAACTTGTCATTGTTAAGATAGTAGCAAATCAACATAAAATAGCTTCCTATTAACATGGGAATGGGGCACAGGGCCTGTGATGATCAGTTACTGATTAGTTTTTCATTTATTTATTTATTTGGGGTTTTACGTCGCTTTCAACACTGTACAGGTCATATCACGACGGGTAGTTGGAAGGGCAGAGGAAACCAGTACATACAGTTTGTTAGGGTTCTGTACTGTACAACAGCAAGCAACTACCAGCTTTCCCACTTTAGGCCGTGTCAGGAATCGAACCCCGGCCTCAGAGGTGGGAGGCGAGAGTGTTACCACTCTGCTACCATGGCCACTGATTAGTTAATTGCAATTTCTAAGTCTTATATGTTGCTCTTTTTCTTTTTGCAAAGCATATACATGTCATTTAAGTTATTATTTTATTAATGTTAATGTTATGTATTTGTGAGCTCAATTTAATTTAGGCTTTTAATAAGTATTTTTATAAAAGTAATAGGTTAAAAATATTTGATCTTGCTGACTTATTAGATATTACTAATATTATAAATATATTTCTTCGAAGATATTTAGCTGATGAAGAAACATTGTGTCAAAGACTTATTGATCTCCTCAAGTGATATTGCAATTAACATCAACAAGTCCAAAAACGATCCATTGTCCTGCTAATATAAAAGCAGATTACGAGTGGCAGTCCATCATTGTGGATTTGTGTAAAAATACATAAGCTCAAAAGCACGCATTCAGTAATAGAATTTTTGGAAGATTCAAGATATCAGGAAAGATTCAGCCTAATGTTAGACAATACTTTTCTGTTCTAAAGGTCCCTGATGAAAAAGGAAAGTATTATGTAACTCAGTGACTAAACAAAAGCAGCCACTAATCCCCTCACTTGAAGGTTACAGTTTTAAGCATTTCCAATTAATGTTACTTTAAGGTCAAAGTTCAGTCCTTCATGAAGAATATACTTAATTAGAAAATAAATATCGCAGAAGTTCGTGAAACAATTTTAAAATACTACCTTTTTGAACATTGTAAATTAACTCATTTTTTCAACAGATATTTTTTTTAATATATGATACCTACTGTACTTACTTACTTGTTGTAGCTCATTCCCACTGTATTAATTTGCATTACAATTTTCACATTTAATATATTTATGTATGCTAATATATAAAATTTTAAGTGTTTGAAAGTATCTGAAAAAGTATTTGAAATACTTTTGAAAAGTATTTCCATTTGCATTTGATGAAAATAAAAGTATTTGTATTTGAAAAATTTAAAAGTATTTTCATTTGCATTTCAATACTTTTAAAAGTATTTGACCCCAAGTCTGGTTACTGCAGCAAGTCAATTTTATTACCTATTACAAAAATCCCCAAATATACTGTTAGAACAATATGTGGGTCACCTTATTATAGTTCTAAACCTAATCTATATATCTTGTGTTCAAAGAACTTAAAATTCTGAAGTTTGTTGATTTATTAAAATTCAAACTTGGTATTTTCATGTATAAAGCAAATAATGGGTCTTTACCATATAAATTACAGAGTTTATTTACTAGAAATGTGGCTGATGTCTATACAACTAGACAATTCAATAAATTTAATGTAAATTTTGCCAGAACTTGTATCACGGCAAACTGTCCCTCCATTTTAGGTGTCAGGTTATGGAACATTCTTGATAAAAATATTAGTCAATGTTACTATTTAAAAAAATTTAAGAAATTACTGAAACAGCATTTTCTGAATACATATTGAAAGTAGCAATTATTATAACTGATGTCACTATCTGTTTTTTATTCTACCCAGTTGATAAAATGTAATTTATATTAGGTCCATAGCTATTTCATAGCTATTACTGCATAATCTCTTCTGTCAGTTCCTATTGATATATCTATATATGTATATTTAAATTCAAATACTGTATGAATACTAAAACTAAGAGTAAACTAATCTCATAGTAGTTTAGCAAGTGGGTGTTAGCAGTTATGAGTTTTTTTTTACTTCAGCTATCAACCTTTTCACATAAATTCTGAGTTGTATACTGAGATTTATCGTTTAGGATTTCAGTGTAAAATATTGATTAAATGTATGCATGTATACCGAAAGAGAATTGAAATAAATATTCTAACATGATAGGGCCATGTCCGCGATTCTGATTGGCTGAGAACCCCGGCAAAATTCTTTGTATACTTACCAGTCAAAAGTAGGCCACTCCATCTGTAATGTGCCAAGGGTCTTGAGTTGAACTAAAGTCAAGAGAAAGCTTTATATCACATAACTGAACATTTATTTACAAAATATAACAAGTATTTTACCAGCAAATGCTGAGGCTGAATTGGTACAAGCATTAAAGTCACAAAAGTTACCAATAATCAGAAGTCACATTTATATTATATACTTTCAAATAACTCCATCAGAATCATCTAAATGAATTGTAAACAAGACATAACAAACCTACTGTCTACTAACACTTAGACCTTGGTTTATTTGGGGTTTTACGTCGCTTTCAACACTGTACAGGTCATATCACGACGGGTAGTTGGAAGGGCAGAGGAAACCAGTACATATAGTTCGCTAGGGTTCTGTACTGTAAACTGCCGACCAACGGCAAGCAACTACCAGCTTTCCCACTTACGGCCATGACGGGGATCGAACACTTAGACCTTGGATCATACTCTATGTCAAAACACTGGTTCCATCCTTTATCAAGTACCATAGTAGATTTAGTACCTAATGAAATGAATTGAAATGAATTCAATTAGTCATGGGTTTTACCCCATAAAACATTCATCAAATCACCAGCATTCAGCCTGGAAACCTGTAATCATATGACTGATATCAAATACATCATGCACAACTACATACAATTATAACATTTCAGTCCATTTAATTCTTGCCAGGTTTTACCCTGTCACTAGAAATAAAGTGTAAACTACTTCATTATTATTTCTTTCAGACCTAGACAAATACAACAGGCAGAAAAGTATTAACTGAAAACCCAACATCCGCTGAAATAAACAGTTAAAATATCATGATACTTCCCAAACAGGTTTTACCCTGAAATCAAACAGAAATTATGTACAGAACATTCTCTTTTCCCTGCTTTAAAATGTTACTAAAGTCATCTTGCAACTTTCCCTGTAACCTAAACTATGAAAATAACAACAAGCAGGTTTTACCCTGACATCTCTAACCACAGAAGAAAATACCAGGTTTTACCCTGACATGACTGCCTTCTGTTACCTATACCAATTTAGCAAAGAATGAAGAAATTCACCCTGGTTTTATAGAGAAATCACAGACATGGGAGAATAACTCAAAGTCTGCACCTGTAAAATTGAAACAAGGAATCCTATTGGTTTAAGATTAGTATTCCCCCAGACTTTGAAGTGACAACTTCCTCTCTACAAACCATTTACAGCAATCGTATACAACAAGAATAACAGTATATGACACTAAAAAGGTAAATAAATACAAGTTACAATCATTATACAACAACATTAAACTGTATCATAATGAAATAATAAAAACGCAATATCGCCGATTTCGCCGATATCACCGCATGCTTTACATCTACTAAATGATAAAATTTCATAAACATATTCCCATGTTTCCAGTTGTTTACTTTCTATGTAAACAAAGAAATTTTGATGTAAAACTTTAAAATATTTCATATAAAATTATTAAGTGCTGAAATAAATGTAAAATATTCATATTTTTATTGTTTTTGACTCTATCACAATATGCTAGTCATATTAATAAAAATCAATATGACTTTTATTAGATGAAAAATGACAAATAATGCACCTTTTATACTATATCACCTACTACACTTAATTTTATAAAAACAATATACGTATAGATGTACAAACTGTGACTTTTCAATGGGAAAATACCAGTATTTAAAACTTTTGTTTTAAATCTTCTAAGGTGGGCGAAAATAGGGATTATTGGAGCTGCATCAAACAATATTGACTCGATTTTTTATTTCTAGAAAAAATTATTTACCCCTTTTAAAAGGAAATTATTGTAGTTTGTGGTGCTTTTTATTTAAACATAATTGTATGGTGTTGTCAAATAAATTTTAAAAAGTAATGAAAACATTAGAAATTAGATGTTGAAAAACAGTCATAACTAGACCTATCGCATCGGAGAACCGATGCGAGTTATAAGCACTTTTAAGTTTGGCTATCCCCATTTAACCTTGAAGGAGGAGTCCAACGCCAAATCCAACCACACCAAAAGACTCCCAGCCCATGATTTCCTGTAGGTTGGTTTACCATCCTAAACCTCTACGACCAATAATAAGCGAGTTATAAGCACTTTTAAGTTTGGCTATCCTCATTTGACCTTGAAGGAGGGGTCCAAGGTCAAATCCGACCACACCAAAAGATTCCCAGGCCATGATTTCCTATAGGTTGGTTTACCATCCCAAACCTCTAGGACCAATAATAAGCGAGTTATAAGCACTTTTAAGTTTGGCTATCCTCGTTTGACCTTGAAGGAGGGGTCCAACGTCAGATCCGACCACACCAAAAGATTCCCAGCCCATGATTTCCTATAGGTTGGTTTACCATCCCAAACCTCTAGGACCAATAATAAGCGAGTTATAAGCACTTTTAAGTTTGGCTATCCTCGATTGACCTTGAAGGAGGGGTCCAAGGTCAAATCCGACCACACCAAAAGATTCCCGGCCCATGATTTCCTATAGGTTGGTTTAACATCCCAAACCTCTAGGACCAATAATAAGCGAGTTATAAGCACTTTTAAGTTTGGCTATCCTCGATTGACCTTGAAGGAGGGGTCCAAGGTCAAATCCGACCACACCAAAAGATTCCCAGCCCATGATTTCCTATAGGTTGGTTTACCATCCCAAACATCTAGGACCATTAATAAGCAAGTTATAAGCACTTTTAAGTTTGGCTATGCTCGTTTGACCTTGAAGGAGGGGGTCCAAGGTCAAATCCGACCACACCAAAAGATTCCCAGCCCATGATTTCCAATAGGTTGGTTTACCATCCCAAATCTCTAGGACCAATAATAAGCGAGTTATAAGCACTTTTAACTTTGGCTATCCTCATTTGACCTTGAAGGAGGGGTCCAACGTCAAATCCGACCACACCAAAAGATTCCCAGCCCATGATTTCCTATAGGTTGGTTTACCATCCCAAACCTCTAGGACCAATAATAAGCGAGTTATAAGCACTTTTAAGTTTGGTTATCCTCGATTGACCTTGAAGGAGGGGTCCAAGGTCAAATCCGACCACACCAAAAGATTCCCAGCCCATGATTTCCTATAGGTTGGTTTACCATCCCAAACCTCTAGGACCATTAATAAGCGAGTTATAAGCACTTTTAAGTTTGGCTATGCTCGTTTGACCTTGAAGGAGGGGTCCAAGGTCAAATCCGACCACACCAAAAGATTCCCAGCCCATGATTTCCTATAGGTTGGTTTACCATCCCAAATCTCTAGGACCAATAATAAGCGAGTTATAAGCACTTTTAAGTTTGGCTATCCTCATTTGACCTTGAAAGAGGGGTCCAAGGTCAAATCCGACCACGCCAGAAGATTCCCAGCCCATGATTTCCTATAGGTTGGTTTACCATCCCAAACCTCTAGGACCATTAATAAGCGAGTTATAAGCACTTTTAAGACCACACCAAAAGATTCCCAGGCCATGATTTCCTATAGGTTGGTTTACCATCCCAAACCTCTAGGACCAATAATAAGCGAGTTATAAGCACTTTTAAGTTTGGCTATGCTCGTTTGACCTTGAAGGAGGGGTCCAAGGTCAAATCTGACCACACCAAAAGATTCCCAGCCCATAATTTCCTATAGGTTGGTTTACCATCCCAAACCTCTAGGACCAATAATAAGTGAGTTATAAGCACTTTTAACTTTGGCTATCCTCATTTGACCTTGAAGGAGGGGTCCAAGGTCAAATCCGACCACACCAAAAGATTCCCAGCCCATGATTTCCTATAGGTTGGTTTACCATCCCAAACCTCTAGGACCAATAATAAGCGAGTTATAAGCACTTTTAAGTTTGGCTATCCTCATTTGACCTTGAAGGAGGGGTCCAAGGTCAAATCTGACCACACCAAAAGATTCCCAGCCCATGATTTCCTATAGGTTGGTTTACCATCCCAAACCTCTAGGACCAATAATAAGGGAGATATGAGCACTTTTCATGACTGCAAAGAAACGCCTGTGGCGGCCATCTTGTTTTTCAAAATGAGGCCAAAAATATTCTCAGTCAAGATTTTATAATGAGGAACATATCCTGCGAATTTGAGATCTCTACCTATAATACCCTTTGCTCTAGAGGGTCACCAAAAGTCCTTGTTTAAAGTCGAAAAACGCCCGTGGCGGCCATCTTGTTTTTCAAAATGAGGCCAAAAATATTCCCAGGCAAGATTTTATGGCTATGAATATATCCTGCAAATTTGAGAAGGCTAGCTATAATATTTTTTTAGTTAGAGTGGTAACGGTGAAATCTCTCTACACACTGCGGTGGCGGCGGCGGCGGCATAGGCGTAACAAAGTCAAATCCGTAGTATCCACCGGATGCTATCCGGTGGATACAACTAGATGAATGCTTTTGCTAACAAAAGCGAAGCGTCCCTGAGAGTTTAAAATGCCTTGTGATCTTAATAAGCATGCTGTAAAGCTAAGAATGCACAAAGCTGCACCGTACTGTTACATAAACCAACCCCCTTAGTGATATCATGACAGGGAAAATCCTACAAAGGTCTTCTTTAATTAACATAAACAAGCGTTGTAGATATAGACAAGCTGGAGAAAGTGTTGTACATTGGATGTACAACATTGGAAATGTAAATTTTGTGTAAATGCTACAAAGCATTTCAGTAACGAGTATTGATAACTTCATATATAATCATGTGTGCAAGTATGTATTGCTATTTAGATTGTCCACAGGGTTTTGCAATAGGTTTTAATACATTGTGAAAGCATAAAAGCAACAATAAAGGCAAAAGCTATTTCATGACCCCAGTTTGACCCATACATGGGGGTCAGGAGGTAAAGCTAACCGGCTATTTAGACTGTCCAGATATGGTTTCCCAATACCTCTTAATACATTCCGAAGCTATAAAAGCAACAATGAAGGAGATATCAGGTAAAAACTTCAAAACAGCTATTTTTTTACCCCAGTTTGACCCATAAGGGGGGGGGGGGGTCAGGTGGTAAAACTGACCGGCTACTTAGACTCTCCACATATGCTTTCCCAATACCTCTTAATACATTCTCAATCTATAAAAGCAACATTAAAGGAGATATAAGGCAAAAACTCGAAATCAGCTATTTTACGACCCCAATTTGACCCATAAGGGGGGTCAGGGGTAAAACTGACCGGCTATTTAGACTCTCCACATACATTCTGAAGCTATAAAAACAACAATAAAGGAGATATAAGGCAAAAACTCCAAAGCAACTATATTATGACCCCAGTTTGACCCATGGGGGGGGGGGGGGGGGGGGTCAGGGGAATAAAGTGACCGGCTATTTAGATTCTCCACATATGCTTTCCCAATACCTCTTAATACATTCCAAATTTATAAAAGCAACGATAAAGGAGATATAAGGTAAAAACTCCAAAGCAGCTATTTATGACCCCAGTTCAGCCCATAAGGAGGGGTTAGGGGGTAAAACTGACCGGCTATTTAGACTATCCACATATACTTTCCCAATACATCTTAATACATTCCAAATTTATAAAAGCAACGATAAAGGAGATATAAGGTAAAAACTCCAAAGCAGCTATTTATGACCCCAGTTTAGCCCATAAGGAGGGTTAGGGGGTAAAACTGACCAGCTATTTAGACTATCCACATATGCTTTCCCAATACCTTTTAATACATTCTGAAGCTATAAAAGCAACAATAAAGGAGATATAAGGCAAAAACTCAAAATCAGCTATTTTATGACCCCAGTTTGACCCATAAGGGGGAGCCGGGGGGTAAAACTGACCGGCTATTTAGACTATCCACATATACTTTCCCAATACCTCTTAATACATTCTGAAGGTATAAAAGCAACAATAAAGGAGATATAAGGCAAAACTCCAAAGCAACTATTTTATGACCCCAGTTTGACCCATAAGGGGGGGTCGGGGGATAAAACTGACCGGCTATTTAGATTCTCCACATATGCTTTCCCAATACCTCTTAATACATTCCAAAGCTATAAAAGCAACGATAAAGAAGATATAAGGTAAAAACTCCAAAGCAGCTATTTATGACCCCAGTTTGGCCCATAAGGGGGGGTTAGGGGGTAAAACTGACCGGCTATTTAGACTCTCCACATATGCTTTCCCAATACCTCTTAATACATTCTGAAGCTATAAAAGCAACAATAAAGGAGATATAAGGAAAAACTCAAAATCAGCTATTTTATGACCCCAGTTTGACCCATAAGGGGGGGTTGGGGGGTAAAACTGACCGGCTATTTAGACTCTCCACATATGGTTTCCTATTACCTCCCAATACATTTTATGGCTCTAAATGCAATACTTAAGAAGATAATAGGGGGGTTGACCTAAATTTAAGGCTCTCAGATTGGAAGGTGTGAGAAAATCACCCATAAATGAGACATTTTTCAAGGGATTGCTCCCAAAATCTAATCAGCTCGCATTTTCGATAGTATGAACAGGTGTGTCAAATTATAAGGCTGTGTAGCAAGTAGTTTTTCCTGAACTGCGATGACGGGGGGGTGTACTTAAAAAAATTGTTTTTGATCATGTGACCTTCATAAAGGTCAAAGGTAAAATTTAAGCATGCAGAAATATTTTCCCACGCCTAAGGTATATAGCTGCCAAATATGGTTTGAAACCTTCTAATAATAAGGGAGATATTCAAGGGAGACCATAATGCGGCGGCGGCGAGGAAACTGAGGTGAAAACAAAGAAGCGCCCTTTGAGGAGATTTCTGTCTAAACTAGGTTTCTTGAAAAGAGGGGTGACAAATGCAGTTTTGAAACAGTTTGGGAAGCTCCCTTCTCTGAGTGAGTAGTTAATAATATTGGTTATTGGAGTGACCAAAATGTCCGCACACTCTTTGACAAGTGCGGTTGGTATGGGTTCCCCCCCCGCTTTATGGGTGGATTTTAATACCACAAAATAAGGAAAAGCATTGTCAAAATCGTGTTTAATAAAATATGGTAGTTCTTTAATATTTTTGAAAAATGAATACCTGTAGACAGCCTAAATAAAGTATAACCTCTATTATCCGACCTTCTTGGGGGAGGAACAGTTGGTTTGGATAATAGAAGGGTCGGATTATAGAAGGGCTAAAATAACAAGTTTAAATGGAGGTGGGAGAGTGGGTTTGAGGTTGGTTAATTGAAAATTCGGATAATAGAAGGTCGGATAATAGAGGCTCTACTGTATTTTGCCAAGATAAGAGTGAAACCTATTTTTTAATAAAGTTATCATATTATTATAGTTGCAGATGTAATATTTGTAGCATTTTTAAAAGCCTACTATAGTCGCTAATGGTTTTAAATTAAAACAGTTTGGTTATATATTTGCCAATTTTCCAATTTTTGGTGTAAATTATAAAGAACCCTGGTACAATTTCCCTGATCAAATATGAAAGAACTTTTCAAAGTAATATACATTATCAAAGCAACAAATTAACACACGTGGTCACTTCTTCACAGCCATTCAGAGGCTAACTGTTAAAAGGTTTTCACTGGTAACTATCTGCCCCCCACACTTTCATATCTATCTTTGATTGTGAAAGTGACCAGTAGAAACTAGATTGGGCCAACTCGGCGCCAACATATCCCCAGACAGGTCATCACTCACGCCACAGGTTTTGATCGGAAATTTTTTAAAACATAATTACCCATTATTATATGAACTTCAGCACATCAATCTACTCTGTTTATATCTCCCCAAAGAAGATGGTGTATCCCCAGACGCCGAATACATAACTGAAATTATATTTTCAATCTTCCTGCAATGATAACTCTAAACCTATTTTCAAAGTATTTAAATGATTGATGATTGAATGTCCATTCTAAAATAATAATCCCAAAAGAGCATATCTGTTTCTATATTTGTTGACAAATAAAATATTATTTTTAACTCAACTCATCATATTTTTCAATCTTCCTTCAAAGTATTTAAATGATTGATGATTCAATGTCCATTCTAAAATTCATAATCCCAAAAGCGCATATCTGTTTCTATATTTGTTCACAAATAAAATATTATTTAAAAAAAAATTATTTATATTATTATTTTATTATATTATTTTTAGAATTTGCAAATTGTTTTCAGTTATTCATTTCCTCTATACCTATATATGTGGTCCATATATATGCAACCTAAATATGTGACACAATCTCAGTTGTGACTCCCCTTTGTGTTATATGTAATGAAGCCCACCACCTCCCACCCCCACCCCTCTCCCCTTCTCCACACCTCTCTCACTATTACACAAGATCTGCAACCCCATTGAGTTCTTTGTTTCTCATCCGATATCATTAAATACCTTTGTTTATTTAGTGTCACTCAATATAGCTGGAGGTCCCAGAGGTGGGTGGGGGGAATCCGGGTGGGGGATGTGGGTTGAGCATAAATGGTAAACAAACAATCTATATAAAAGGGGTACTCAAATACAAAAAGAATTGAGAATTTTAAGTATGTGATTATCAACTGAAATGAGTTCATAACTGTAGGAGCTGTGCCAAAATTAACTGAGGCAAGTTGAATAAAACTGGGCTAGTTGAGGGTTAAAAATCCCTTAGTTTTACTACATAAGGATATAATTTCATTAATATTGGGACTTAAAGCTCACTTAAAGTGTCCATTTTGTCTACTTGAATATGTTTAACCAGTTTCATTTTAAAAAGTGAAAAACTCAGCAAGCAGAGGTATAACACACAAAAATAAGTTCTTAAAAGACTAAGATAGCCATAACATTATTAATATTCAAAATTTAAATAGACAGGCATTTCCTTTTAAAAATTCAAAGATTTCAGCTCTATAACCCACATAGTTTGACAGTTACTGGGCTTTAAAGTGGCATAATATCCATAAATTGGGTTTCTGTGGGCATTTTACAATTGTTAAAGAGACCTTAGCAATTAAACTACAGATCTGAAACTTTTTGGGGGACATACATAACAAACAAAAATGATATATAATACAGTTTAAGACTTGTCACACTAAGCATTTCCAAATAACAGGGCAAAATACGGAAAAAATGTCAAAAAAGGCACTTGGGTGAGTGTCTATGGCCCTCATACACAGGTTAAATGTCTACTAAAAACCTTGATTTTCGGCATATGTAAAAAAGGACATAATAATGCATTCCCAGATGGGATTTCAGCTCCATCAATCACATAGTTTAACAGTTACAGGGCTTAAAGGTGGTAAAAAGTCCAAATATTGGGTCATTGTGGGCCTTTTAGAGATCTCGATGTGGCTTTCAAATTAAAGCTTCAGACTTAAAATTTGTTACATACTAAGATTACACATAGAATATGTATCTAATAAAGTTTGAAACTTCTCAGACTTACCATTTCCAAGTTACAGAGAAAAATATGTGAAAAATGTCTTAAAAGGGTCACTCAGGTGGGTGTTTAAGGTCCTCATACACAGGTTAAATGTCTACTTGAAGCCTTGATTTTTGGCACATGTAAAAAGAACATAATAATGTATTCCCAGATGAGATTTCAGCTCTATCAGTCACATAGTTTAACAGTCACACGCCTTAAAATTGGCAAAAAGTCCAAATACTGGGTCTTTATGGGGCCTTCTAGAGACCTAAATGTGGCCTTCAAATTAAAGCTTCAGACTTAAAATTTGTCACATACTAAGATTACACATAGAATATGCATCTAATACAGTTTGAAACTTCTTAGACTTACCATTTCCAAGTTACAGGGAAAAATATGTGAAAAATGTCTAAAAATGGTCACTCGGGTGGGGATTTATTGTCCTCATACACAGGTTAAATGTCTTCTTAAAGCCTTAATTTTTGGCACATATAAAAATAACATACTAATATCTTCTCAGATAGGATTTGAGCTCTATCAGTCACATAGTTTGACAGTCACAGGGCTTAAAAGTAGCAAAAAGTCCAAATATTGGGTCTTTGGGAGCCTTTTAGAGACCTCAATTTGACCTTCAAAATTAAAGCTTCAGACTTAAAATCTGTTACATACTAAGATTACACACAGAATATAAATCTAATACAGTTTGAAACTTCTCAGACTTACCATTTCCAAGTTACAGGGAAAAAGATGTGAAAAATGTCTTATAAGGGTCACTCGGGTGGGTGTTTATGGTCCTGATACACAGGTTAACTGTCTATTAAAGGCCTAAATGTTGGGGCACATATAAGAAAACACATAGATATATTCCCAGATGATATTTAACTTAGATGAGAGACATAGTTTGAAAGCTACAGTGCTTGAAAGTGGCAAAAAGTGCATAAATTGGGTCTCTGTGGGCACTTTTGAGACCTTAAGTCGACCCCTTTGGGTAAACCTACAGCCCTAAAATTTTCTACAGACAAGGATTACATATCAAAGTTATACCTAGCGCAGTTTGAGACTCATCAGAATTATCACTTCCAAATTATAGGGCAAAATATGTGTAAAGTATAGCAAAAAATCCCTAAGTGGGGGTATTTATGGGCCTCAAACACAATTTTCTCCTCAACTTAAAGTCATGATTTTCGGCACATGTACTAAGAACATATTAATGTGTTGTCAGGTAAAATTTCAGCCAGCTGAGCATCATAGTTTGTGACCTACAGGGCTCTAAGTGGCCAAAAGTGCAATTTCTGACCTTAAGGTGGCCATAAGTTCTTTTTTACTGGGAGTTTAAGGTCACCTTAAAATAGGGATCTTCCTTTGGGCACCCTTAACATGTGTACCAAGTTTGAAAAAAAAATATTAATTTGTTTTTGAGTTATCGCGTCCACAAGGAAATTTCTACGGCGGCGGCGGCGGCGGCGGCGCGACGGACCTGAATCCAATATATCCCCGACTTTCGTCTGGGGATATAATAAATGACCTCTTAAGATGGTGTGGGGGATGATAGCCCCCAGTGAAAACAGTAACTGTGATCCATTGGGTGTTTGTAAATAGAAGTAAAAAATGTCATATCAGCTCAATAAAATATGTTCATAATCATCTTGTTAAATGGATCATGTTGCTCATGCAGTATTATACTCAGTGCTACTAATTTTAGTTTGAAGTAAATTTTAGATAAAGCATTCTACACTATTATTTTTGTACTAAACTATGAATTAATCTACATTGTTGAAGAATGCCTTTATGAGAGGAAACAATTTGTCATATGTGCCTATTTTTTTAACAATTGTATCTCCATGTTTCCTATTTTCTGTGATTTTGTTTATAAATTAGACTGTAATATTATAAATATTTGTCAAAAACTGATTTTTTTTATCAAAAACTGATGTATTGGTGAAACTGTGACTAAAAACGAATTTACAAGGATATAATACTGTCAAAATATTGCAGATCATAAAGTTATTGGTATAATTCTATAAAGTAGGCTGAATGTATTTTTCTTGTTTTACCATGACTCTGTGACTTTTGCACATCTGTTGACCTTTTAAAATTTATATCTATAGGTCTACAATTATAATTTATACATTTAAGCTTAACTTGGCCAAACTTGTAAAACAAATGTTAAGCCTAAGACATGTTAGTTAATATAATCCCAGAGCATTTGAAAGCTGGTATATGAACATTTGGACATGACATCTCTAAAATGATATTTTATCTTTTTCAATTTTTAAAATAGTGTAGGTGCCAATATATATTAAATTATAAAGACCGGAAGTGCGCAGACTACACAAAACAATGCAGTGCGCATATTTTTGTATACAACTAGATTGGGCCAACTCGGCGCCAACATATCCCCAGACAGGTCATCACTCACGCCACAGGTTTTGATCGGGAATTTTTTAAAACATAATTACCCATTATTATATGAACTTCAGCACATCAATCTACTCTGTTTATATCTCCCCAAGGAAGATGGTGTATCCCCAGACGCCGAATACATACCTCAAATTATATTTTCAATCTTCCTGCAATGATAACTCTAAACCTATTTTCAAAGTATTTAAATGATTGATGATTGAATGTCCATTCTAAAATAATAATCCCAAAAGAGCATATCTGTTTCTATATTTGTTGACAAATAAAATATTATTTTTAACTCAACTCATCATATTTTTCAATCTTCCTTCAAAGTATTTAAATGATTGATGATTCAATGTCCATTCTAAAATTCATAATCCCAAAAGCGCATATCTGTTTCTATATTTGTTCAGAAATAAAATATTATTTAAAAAAAAATTATTTATATTATTATTTTATTATATTATTTTTAGAATTTGCAAATTGTTTTCAGTTATTCATTTCCTCTATACCTATATATGTGGTCCATATATATGCAACCTAAATATGTGACACAATCTCAGTTCTGACTCCCCTTTGTGTTATATGTAATGAAGCCCACCACCTCCCACCCCCACCCCTCTCCCCTTCTCCACACCTCTCTCACTATTACACAAGATCTGCAACCCCATTGAGTTCTTTGTTTCTCATCTGATATCACTAAATACCTTTGTTTATTTAGTGTCACTCAATATAGCTGGAGGTCCCAGAGGTGGGTGGGGGGAATCCGGGTGGGGGATGTGGGTTGAGCATAAATGGTAAACAAACAATCTATATAAAAGGGGTACTCAAATACAAAAAGAATTGAGAATTTTAAGTATGTGATTATCAACTGAAATGAGTTCATAACTGTAGGAGCTGTGCCAAAATTAACTGAGGCAAGTTGAATAAAACTGGGCTAGTTGAGGGTTAAAAATCCCCTAGTTTTACTACATAAGGATATAATTTCATTAATATTGGGACTTAAAGCTCACTTAAAGTGTCCATTTTGTCTACTTGAATATGTTTAACCAGTTTCATTTTAAAAAGTGAAAAACTCAGCAAGCAGAGGTATAACACACAAAAATAAGTTCTTAAAAGACTAAGATAGCCATAACATTATTAATATTCAAAATTTAAATAGACAGGCATTTCCTTTTAAAAATTCAAAGATTTCAGCTCTATAACCCACATAGTTTGACAGTTACTGGGCTTTAAAGTGGCATAATATCCATAAATTGGGTTTCTGTGGGCATTTTACAATTGTTAAAGAGACCTTAGCAATTAAACTACAGATCTGAAACTTTTTGGGGGACATACATAACAAACAAAAATTATATATAATATAGTTTAAGACTTGTCACACTAAGCATTTCCAAATAACAGGGCAAAATACGGAAAAAATGTCAAAAAAGGCACTTGGGCGAGTGTCTATGGCCCTCATACACAGGTTAAATGTCTACTAAAAACCTTGATTTTCGGCATATGTAAAAAGGACATAATAATGCATTCCCAGATGGGATTTCAGCTCCATCAATCACATAGTTTAACAGTTACAGGGCTTAAAGGTGGTAAAAAGTCCAAATATTGGGTCATTGTGGGCCTTTTAGAGATCTCGATGTGGCTTTCAAATTAAAGCTTCAGACTTAAAATTTGTTACATACTAAGATTACACATAGAATATGTATCTAATAAAGTTTGAAACTTCTCAGACTTACCATTTCCAAGTTACAGAGCAAAATATGTGAAAAATGTCTTAAAAGGGTCACTCAGGTGGGTGTTTAAGGTCCTCATACACAGGTTAAATGTCTACTTGAAGCCTTGATTTTTGGCACATGTAAAAAAAACATAATAATGTATTCCCAGATGAGATTTCAGCTCTATCAGTCACATAGTTTAACAGTCACAGGCCTTAAAATTGGCAAAAAGTCCAAATACTGGGTCTTTATGGGGCCTTCTAGAGACCTAAATGTGGCCTTCAAATTAAAGCTTCAGACTTAAAATTTGTCACATACTAAGATTACACATAGAATATGCATCTAATACAGTTTGAAACTTCTTAGACTTACCATTTCCAAGTTACAGGGAAAAATATGTGAAAAATGTCTAAAAATGCTCACTCGGGTGGGGATTTATGGTCCTCATACACAGGTTAAATGTCTTCTTAAAGCCTTAATTTTTGGCACATATAAAAATAACATACTAATATCTTCTCAGATAGGATTTGAGCTCTATCAGTCACATAGTTTGACAGTCACAGGGCTTAAAAGTAGCAAAAAGTCCAAATATTGGGTCTTTGGGAGCCTTTTAGAGACCTCAATTTGACCTTCAAAATTAAAGCTTCAGACTTAAAATCTGTTACATACTAAGATTACACACAGAATATATATCTAATACAGTTTGAAACTTCTCAGACTTACCATTTCCAAGTTACAGGGAAAAAGATGTGAAAAATGTCTTATAAGGGTCACTCGGGTGGGTGTTTATGGTCCTGATACACAGGTTAACTGTCTATTAAAGGCCTAAATGTTGGGGCACATATAAGAAAACACATAGATATATTCCCAGATGATATTTAACTTAGATGAGAGACATAGTTTGAAAGCTACAGTGCTTGAAAGTGGCAAAAAGTGCATAAATTGGGTCTCTGTGGGCACTTTTGAGACCTTAAGTTGACCCCTTTGGGTAAACCTACAGCCCTAAAATTTTCTACAGACAAGGATTACATATCAAAGTTATACCTAGCGCAGTTTGAGACTCATCAGAATTATCACTTCCAAATTATAGGGCAAAATATGTGTAAAGTATAGCAAAAAATCCCTAAGTGGGGGTATTTATGGGCCTCAAACACAATTTTCTCCTCAACTTAAAGTCATGATTTTCGGCACATGTACTAAGAACATATTAATGTGTTGTCAGGTAAAATTTCAGCCAGCTGAGCATCATAGTTTGTGACCTACAGGGCTCTAAGTGGCCAAAAGTGCAATTTCTGACCTTAAGGTGGCCATAAGTTCTTTTTTACTGGGAGTTTAAGGTCACCTTAAAATAGGGATCTTCCTTTGGGCACCCTTAACATGTGTACCAAGTTTGAAAAAAAAATATTAATTTGTTTTTGAGTTATCGCGTCCACAAGGAAATTTCTACGGCGGCGGCGGCGGCGGCGGCGGCGGCGGCGCGACGGACCTGAATCCAATATATCCCCGACTTTCGTCTGGGGATATAATTATCTGAGGCAATAACTGGACGATCGCCGATAATAGAGAGACAAACGATACAGACAAAATATAGTGCGACAACTAGGTGTGTTTAGAAACATATTTACAATAATATTTATGGATTAATCAATGAAACCGGTCTTTATAATAGAAATAAAGTCCTCAGTTTTGTGATTTATAACCCCCGATAATTCACAAATTTCCGGCGAATAACGGACTCGAATTTCGCGCTCGTCCGTTATTCGCCGGAAATTTGTGAATTATCTGGGGTTATAAATCACAAAACCTCGGACTTTATTTCTACAACAAAATCTGATCTAATTATCCCATTCGTTTTATTAAAAAAATATGCACATGTCCAGGTTTAAATAGAATTTTACACTAAAGACTATGCAAAGACATTTACAAGAACTTGTGTTTTGTTCTGTGAAGTATATTAAAGTAAGGACCAAAATCATTGCAAATTCACTACAAAACCATAAAAATACAACTGGAAATTAAATTCTGTGTATTTTATGCTTCAAAATGATGTACAGTTTGTTAAAATTCAGGAAGAATTATTTTTCATATATTTTAACTGGGTAATTAGTGAATATTCTTGTTCGCACGTGGCCATTGTTTATCCAGATTCTCATTTGTAAACAGGGTTGCTGCACATACACACTCGGAACTCCAATAAGGCTTATGCAGCCTTCTTACCGGCTATAAACACAAGTTCACAGCCTGTAAATTTGTCAAGAATGGTGTCACGGGTCGTATTTACCACTGGTGAGTTGGGTGCCTCCAGAAACTTTCCAATTTGTGACTTTCACCTCTAATGACAACAAAAATGGAGAATTACATGTGCTTTCGTTATAAAAACATTTCAAGTAAAGTGTTTTAATGCTCTGGATTTTGTAAATAAACCCCAGGAAAGGTATAACTAATGAAATATACATCTTATAATGCTGAATAGCGAAAATATTGTAATTGCTTTTATTTCTTTCTCTATGTCATTTTTGTTTATTTACATCCACACACAAACACACAGGTGGTCAATTGTTAAGAACAGTCAAAACTTTCCACTGGTGGTTACAAACTCACAGTGCCCACCACTCATAAATTTCACCCTGAACACAGCATTATTCATCTTTGTGGGTGCGTTATATTTTCCAGAATTCCAAAAACAGGTGTATCGAGGTGCGGTGTTGAAATATGAGGTGTCGTAAAATGGTGCGGTGAGGTGTTAAAATATGAGGTGCGGTCATTAATATTCATGAAAAGATATGAGGACATGGATTTCCCCTGGGATTTCCTTACAATATTTTATAAAATGGACGTCTCGATGAAGATCAAACACTTTATACTCGAGAACTCACGGCCATAGCACCCCAGTTATTAATATTCATGAGAAGATATGAGGACTAAGACCTCCCCTGGGATTTCCTTGCAATATTTTATAAAATGGAAGCATAGACAAAGATCAAATACTTTAAACTTGAGAACCAGCGGTCATAGCACCCCAGTCGTTAATATTCATGAGAAGATATGAGGACACAGATTTCCCCCAGCATTTCCTTGCAATATTTTATAAAATGGAAGCATCGATGAAAATCAAATATTTTAAACTAGAGAACTCACACTTGTACAGTTTCTTCTGTAAGCCAGAGTGTCAGTACAAAGTGTGACAGACCATTTAGCTCCACCCCCATACTTTTAAGAGCCAATCAGCATAGATGTGCGGAGAGGTGCTATTCCGGAAAAATTCCAATGTAAGTTGTAGTGGAAAATAATAAATTATTCAAAGGTTTTTCTACATTTATAAGTTGGAATTATTGATGAGACACTATCAAGGTTTTATGAGACTTCAAAATATTTTGTTTAATAAACAAGGTGACTGGTTGTAGAGTGGTGTTGTTAGGGTTCTCTATTCCAGAAAATTTCAAAATATTTGAACTTTAAACAGCTATTTTATTTATATTATATATATTATATACACTCCTGCTGGATTAAATTATGAGACTGAATAATAAACTAGAGGATCGCTCGCAAAAAAAAACAAAGCATCCCGAAAAGGATATAAAGGTGAGTGCTAAGGTATTAAGAAAATGCTTCGTTTCTAGCCTTATGCTGTTGTGGCAACCAAAGTCAGCGCAGTCTGCTCTATCTAGCACGGTTTTCAAGATATAAGCATTTTTGTGTTTTGCAAAAAATTAAAAAATTAAAAATGTCCGCTATATTTGGCGAGACAAAAATATTTTGAAAATTGGCATGGCTACTCTGCAGAGATACCCAGCAGGTCAAAAATTTTGTTGAGTTCGCTCCATATAGCACGGTTTTCGAGATATAAGCATTTTTGTGTTTTGCAAAAACTTTGAAAATTCAAAATGGCCACCATTTTTGGGGAGACAAAAATTTTTGTCAAGACCACTGCCGCGGTGTGTATCTCCCGCCAAGCATTAAAGCAGAAGAAATAGCTTTTCCGAGATATTCACAATTTTTCATTTTCGTGTGTGAAAGCTCTCCCAAAAGTAGATGAATGAGTTATTTGAGAAAAATTGGCTATCTGCAATACTTTTAGAGATAATTCACATTTACTCATTTTGAGTAGGTGAATAATTATCTATGGGTCTGAAACTTCACCAAGTGAAAGCTCTCCCAAAAGTAGGTGAATGAGTTATTTGAGAAAAATTGGCTATCTGCAATACTATTAAGAGATAATTCACATTTACTCATTTTGAGTAGGTGAATAATTATCTATGGGTCTGAAACTTCACCAAGTGAAAGCTCTCCCAAAAGTAGGTGAATGAGTTATTTGAGAAAAATTGGCTATCTGCAATACTTTTAGAGATAATTCGCATTTACTCATTTTGAGTAGGTGAGTAATTAGCTATGGGTCTGAAACTTCACCAAGTGAAAGCTCTCCCAAAAGTAGATGAATGATTTATTTGAGAAAAATTGGCTATCTGCAATACTTTTAGAGATAATTCGCATTTACTCATTTTGAGTAGGTGAGTAATTAGCTATGGGTCTGAAACTTCACCAAGTGAAAGCTCTCCCAAAAGTAGATGAATGATTTATTTGAGAAAAATTGGCTATCTGCAATACTTTTAGAGATAATTCGCATTTACTCATTTTGAGTAGGTGAGTAATTAGCTACGGGTCTGAAACTTCACCATGTGAAAGCTCTCCCACAAGTAGATGAATGAGTTATTTGATAAAAATTGGGTATCCGCAATGCTTTTACAGATAATTAGCATTTACTCATTTTGAGTAGGTAAATAATTAGCTATGGGTCTGAAACTTCACCATATGAAAGGTCTCCCAAAAGTAGGTGAATGAGTTATTTGAGAAGAATTGGCTATCTGCAATACTTTTAGAGAAAATTCGCATTTACTCATTTTGAGTAGGTGAGTAATTAGCTATGGGTGTGAAACTTCACCATGTGAAAGCTCTTCCAAAAGTAGGTGAATGAGTTATTTGAGAAAAATTGGCTATCTGCAATACTTTTAAGAGATAATTCGCATTTACTCATTTTGAGTAGGTGAGTAATCATCTACGGGTCTGAAACTTCACCATGTGAAAGCTCTCCCAAAAGTACATGAATAAGTTATTTGATAAAAATTGGGTATCCGCAATAGTTTTTGAGATAATTAGCATTTACTCATTTTGAGTAGGTGAGTAATTAGCTACGGGTCTGAAACTTCACCATGTTTTGCAATTTGTGCGAAAAATTCGAAAATTCAAAATGGCCGCCATTTTTGGCAAGAAATTTTTTTTTTGAAAATTGGCATGGCTACTCTGCAGAGATACCCTGTGGGTCAAAAATTTCGTCGAAATCGCTCTATCTAGCAGGGTTTGCAAGATATAAGCATTTTTATGTTTTGCAATTTTTGCGAAAAATTCGAAAATTCAAAATGGCCGCCATTTTTGGTGAGACAAAATTTTTTTGAAAATTGGCATGGCTACTCTGCAGAGATACCCTGTGGGTCAAAAATTTCGTCGAAATCGCTCTATCTAGCACAGTTTTCGAGATATAAGCATTTTTATGTTTTGCAATTTGTGCGAAAAATTCGAAAATTCAAAATGGCCGCCATTTTTGGCGAGACAAAATTTTTTTGAAAATTGGCATGGCTACTCTGCAGAGATACCCTGTGGGTCAAAAATTTCGTCGAAATCGCTCTATCTAGTACGGTTTTTGAGATATAAGCATTTTTGTGTTTTGCAATTTTTGCGAAAATTTGGAAAATTCAAAATGGCCGCCATTTTTGGCGAGACAAAAATTTTTTGAAAATTGGGAAAACTACTCCACAGAGATACCCTGTGGGTCAAAAATTTCGTCAAAATCGCTCTATCTAGCACGGTTTTCGAGATATAAGCATTTTTGTGTTTTCCTTATTTGGAAAATTCATAATGATTAATTAATCATTAATTACTCGGCCATTTCTTAACCAATCAATGCCAAAATCTAATGATTTCCAGATTTTAATAGAATGAATGTATTTGCCAAGTTTCAGGTGAATTGATAAAATTCCTTTCAAGTTATCATCCGGACAAGCTTCCCCATCGAAAAAAGACATTTTTGGTCATGTGACCTCTCTGATTGGTTGAAATGTCACTGCAGCATATTCAAAAAAATTCCCCAAGGCTACTGCCTAAACCTGCCAAATTTGAAAAGAATCCGCCTAACGGTTAGAGAGTTATTGCGGGACGCTTAATTATCTTATCACTCACTAAAGGGGTGTGAAAGGTTGGCAAGGAGTTAATTCCTGCCTCCGTATATGTATGAACTAATCAGGATGGAGGTGCGGTAAGAGGTGCTATTCCGGAAAAATTCCAATATATATTATAGTGGATATAATTACAATACTCACCATTTAAAGGAGTGACTACATTTGAAAGTAGGGATTATTGCAAAAACTTTATCATTTATAACATATAACTGACATTCTCAAATGAGATGGAATAATGCAAAACTCTAAAGTTCCAAATTACATAACCCTAAAATAGGCTGCTACACACTGGGGTTTATGAAAGGTGTGTAGGATTTTAAGCCCCACCCCCATTCTTTCATGAGCCAATCAGCGTGGCGGTGTGGTAAGAGGTGCTATTCCGGAAAAAATTCTGATTCCAATGTCGCAGAGCAAGGTTTCCAGGGGACTCGAACCCACGACCTCTCATACACGAGGCCCACACTCTACTAGGTGAGCTATAAGGGAAATCCCTACTAGCCAAGCCAGTAGTAGTGATATTTTATCACTTTTTGGGTTCTGTCACATTTTCCCCTCCACACATGAAACCTCTCCCAGATTCTTACTGGTTCACATTAACCAGCACCACTGGCTATCTTCTGTGTGATAAATCCAACCACACTAGCCAGTATCTCATTTGGGGCGCCAATGTCGCAGGGTCAGGTTTCCAGGGGATTCAAACCTACAACACCTCACTCAAGAGGCCCACACTCTACCAGGTGAGTTATAAGGGAAATCAATACTAGCCAAGCCAGTAGTAGTGATTTTATCACTTTTTGGGTTCTGTCACACCAATTCCGGGTTTTATAATATACCACCTTTGTGACCACCCGTGCACTGAATAAGCCCCATAGTACTGACACGACTACATCACAAACAACCATATTACTAATCCATCGATAAATGTTAGCAAGGGGTTACACACCAGGTTCCTGGTGTTTATCTTAAAGGTTAGTGGTGGTTAGACCGAGTTTTCTGTCCCAAAATATGCCTTTTTAAAACTGATGGATGGCATTTTGGGACAGAGTTCCTCGCTACACAAAAAACTTCAATATCTGAAAATTACCGTCCCTTTAAACTTTAAAATATGCACTTATATGTATTAACAGTAGAAAGCATTTAGATGCAGGAACACAATTTTCTGTGTTTGCAGCAATATAGACACTTTTTCTGCACTTCCTGTTTGTATAAACAATAATAAAATTTGGCAAGTGAAATATATTTTGGTAAATATATCCATTAACTATGCAAAAAGTTTATTTCTTTTAATGCGGGGCACATCCTTGTTACTCAAGGTGGTAGCCTAGTACATGTTTAATGTCAGGATGTGTGCCACTTGTTGCCCTTCATGACGTTTATGTTTTTTCAATACTAATGCCATCTGTCTCTCGCCAATACATCAATCTTTTAAAAATTGGCTGAGAGACAGATTAATCGGTCTAGTGGTGGTGGACCAATTCACGCCCGGGTACCAATTCAGGCCCACCCTCAATTTTCTTGAAGATTTATAAGTTTTCATAGAGAATATGTTTACCACATCATAGATAATCACCAAATGGATCATTCACATTTGTAATTTATTGTTTAACTGTGATTGTTTTGGATAAATTTACGGGTGGGCGTGAATTGGTACCCGGGTGTGAACTGGTCAACCACCACTATATGTCGGGTCCCTGATGAGTATACTAAATGTTAGACATTTTTTGTGTGATGTCAGATTCCAGATAAAAGGACAATATTGTTGAATGAAACATGCAAATGTGAAAATAAGATGTCATGGAATTCCTTGGGATTTCCTTGCAGTATTTTAAATCAAAATATGCAAATAAGAAAATATGATGTCATGGTGTGCTGTGGGGTTTCCTAGCAGTATTTTAAAATGTAATATGCAAATGAGAAGACATATGAAGTCTTGGAATTCTGAGGGGTTTCCTAGCAATATTTTCAACTGTAATATGCAAATGAGAAGACATATGAAGTCTTGGAATTCTGATGGGGTTCCTAGCAATATTTTATAAATAAAATAAACCCCCACCCCATCAAAGCATTACAGTAGCCTTACGTCTTGATGATTCGCGAGTTTTAAAGTTTTAGTTACGAGCTTATTTCACGTCTAAATATTTTATTTTGCAGCAATTTGGATGTGTTTTATAAATACCAATTAAAGCACCATTTTATGTTATAAAAAGTGAAAATAGGTGCTCTTATATTCAAGAAAAACGGCCATACTCGAATTAACAAGACCCTCGAATCAAAGATACTTGACTATAGATTTCAAAAAGACGCGGCCAATAGTGGGGCCACAGACTTTCAAACAATCTTTCAATAAAAATACTGTTTGAAAAAGGATGAAATATAAAAGGTCTCGGAAGTCAGAGTGGTTTCCAAACAATTTAATAATCGCCTTTATTAATAAAAAGGCTGCTGAACACTCCAAATTCACGAATGGACCATCTTATTACGTAATATTTATAATTAAGGTCTCAGTAGACCGAGATTCTGTCCCGTCGCCAATTGCTATTGATATGTTGATGGACACAATGGCGAGGGACAGAGTTCACATGTACTTGTTTTCTGTGTAAATCTCAAACTATGGGAAATTATTTTATTTATTTTAAAAAGTAATTATTATCTCCATATAGCCGTATCCGGTTTACAGTACATATGCTGTTAAACTAAACTGCTTTTACAAACCAGGAATTTCTTTTGTAGATAACTATGTAATGTTGAAGGTTTGTTTATATTTTAAAACAGGTTGAAATACATATATACCAGTTTGGTTGGCATTAAATATTAATGAACGGCACATATACATAAGTTAAAGAATTCAAATAACACTTTATACTTATTGTAATATGTGTACAAATATGCCGTTCAAAATTTACACAGAAAACAGGTACATGTGAGCTCTGTCCCTCGCCATTGTGTCCATCAGTACATCAATAGCAATTGGCGACGGGACAGAAACTCGGTCTAAGGTCTCAGAAGAAGACGGAGGACCGGTGAACCCGGAGGACCCGATGTATAATAAATGTTAAACGTCAGGCACCTGATGCCTATCCACTTCGTAAACCTTAGGTTCCGTTTGAACAATTGTATTCCTTTTAAAACATAAATTGATATAATTACGTACTCTATAGAAACAATATGTTCTAGTATAAACAAGAGAGAGAAAAAAAGAGTAGCAGTCGCCTATAACATCCATGAAGCTCCGTGCTCCATGCTCCGACTCCGCCCTCATTATTTGCTCCGAGTTCAAAACAATCATAATGTCCCCTTCAATAATTGCGAACAAGAAGAGGCTTTAACATGTGACATGTTGGGTTTTTTGGTCAATTTTACAGCACAAATATGAAAAACACATGATAATTTTGTTAGATATGTTAAAAAAAGTACATATCTATTGCACTGCAAGATTTTATTGTCCAAGTTTTTATATTTTCATTGTTTTAACTTTTAAGTATATTTCTGAATGATGCACTCTTACAAGTGGCTTCAAAGAGTAAAAATTATGCTTTTATAAACAAATAACAACAAACATTTTTAACTTCTAGGGGATAAACTTTTAAAAATTTACATCTATGTTAATGGCAATTTTCGGCTAAAAAATGTAAAATATTAATTTAACTTAAGTTTCTGGATAATAGTCAAGATATGTTTGGATAGGAAATGTTAATATATAGTTATTGTATACTTGTACTTATTTATTCATATTTTAAAAGTAAACTATCTATATAGCTATTTATTTCGTTATTTATAAAGTTTGTCCTGCATATATGTACGTAATTAAAAATATATAAAATATATGGCAGGGGAAGGTAGGAGGAGGAGCAATATTTACATGGAGATTGTTTACAGTTGAATAAACGAGGCAGATTGAGGTTGGAGGAGGAGCAGTATTTACATGGAGCAGTTGTGCAATCCATGGGATAAGGTTGCTCCATGACACATTCGCTCCTCCTCTAGCTGACTTCATTTCCTCTGACCTCAATTGGACTACACTTAAAGTAGTTTATAATGAAAGGATATGATGTTATTAAACATCGTACCAAAATATATTCAGTAACCTTTATTTATTAAAAACTAAAATTTTTTTAAGCAAGGGTATTGAAAAATATGACAAAATTGCTGTTTCAATGAGGTCAGAGGAAATGAAGTAGGAGGAGGAGCAAATGTATCATGGAGCAACCTTATCCCATGGATTGCACAACTGCTCCATGTAAATATTGCTCCTCCTCCAACCTCAATCTGCCTCGTTTATTCAACTGTAAACAATTTCCATGTAAATATTGCTCCTCCTCCATCCTCCTCCTGCCATATTAGCCTGTCATTTGCAATAAGTGTTTAGTACTCTATTCCCAAAAACAATTTTATAATATATCTTGACTTTTGGCTTACTATAGCACATATGTAGTGGGCCTGATTTACGCCACAAAACACAGTCAATATATGTATAATGTCCTCTTAAATAATTGTTAACAAGAAGAGACTTTTAAATTTTTTGCAGCAACATTTACAGTATTCTGAATATAAACAAAATATTCCTTTAGCAAATAATATTTCTTTAATTTAAAGGTTTCATGATAGATTTATATGCTTCTGTGACTTTATTTTCTCTGTAAAAGTTGTATCTAGAATAATATTGATATTTACGAGAAGTCAAAATAACTGCAATTTATATAGTTTTTAAAAATTATTCTTGTTGTAAAATATTGGAAGAGGACATTGTGGTCAAGTTGAGGTCGGAGCAAATGAGGTCGGAGGAAATTAGGTCGGAGCATGGAGCGCGGAGCACGGAGCTTCATGGATGTTATAGGCGACTATTATTGGAAAAAAATGGAAAAAATACTTCCGTAAACAAATGTAAACGTCCTACTGAAAGTCTAGTCTGGTTCCCGATTTAACTCTGTGTCTGGAAGATAGGCGGTCAGGAAGATACGCGGTCAATATTTGGAAGATAGGCGGTTAATATTTGGAAGATTCGCGGTTAATAATATTTTAGGGGGTTTCCTGACAATATTTTACAATGCTGGTTTAAGATGAGAACTACCAGTGCATTTCCTGTTCACGGACTTGCCTCATTAATATTAATGAGCAAATATATGTTCTTGGGGGGGGGGGGGGTCCTGACAATATTAAATGAGCTGATTGTTATCACACATGTGTCCTCAGTAGGATTACTCAAGTGCAATTGAGCTGAACTCTGTCTTGAACACTAACTTGTTTTGAAGTCTAGAAACACTAACTTCTTTGAACTATTTGTGTCCTCAGTAGGATATTGGACAAAATACGACCTTGTTAAACTCCATTTTTCACTATAAAAGATTAAGAAACTACACTTCCCCATTTCACTTTTGTTGACTGGCTAGTTTACGTTACAGCTAACACTTAATACAACAATAGGCATAGACCTTTCTTCTTTAACAAAAAAAAATGTCAAACATACTGAACATGATTAAACGCTTTGGTTGCATCCAGTATACATACAGTGCATAACCTATTGGTTAGTAAGTTTGAAATCTAATCACAAGCTGTCACCTCTGTGTGGTTTCGACCACTAGAGGTGGCAATGTTGAGGGTCTGTCCCAATATGACTCTGGCTGAGGAAAAGAATGTAAAACCTCACTTTGTTCAGCAAACATACAAATGCATCAGACCATTTGTTTGAATAATGACTCCTTAGCTTTTCACACACTCCATCATCAACATCCAACTGATCCATCTCAACTTATCAGATTTGAGATTAAAAAATCATAAAAAGAATCAATATTTTAGCCACCAATGTTACCACCCCTAACTTTGCAGCCATAGTTCATTGATGGTTGTTAACTTCAGACATATTGTATAATTTCTAAAAATTTGACACATATTTATTCTAATGCCAAAATAGAATCTGCTGACAGTGTCATCTGAAGTCTTAAAGGCTCAGACATAATTGATTCCAATAATTCTACACAGTGTATTTTTTATTCAAAAGAATCTTGCTGTTATTTTTAATTTCCTGTTAATAGGGAGTTTTCCACCCCCTTAGGCTTTTTTCTTATAAGATAATTTTTACATGCACATTCTTTTGATGTAAGGCTTTTTTAATAGGTCCTTTTACTTTAGACTTGATGGCAAGATGTATAGAGCTGCTTACTGTCATGAACAAAAGGTGGCTACAGTGATTAGAGTTTGAATCCAGCCTGACCTCATGTGAGAAAGCTGGTAGTTGTTTGCCATTGGTCAATAGTTTACAGAAAAGAACTTTGACCCAACTATATACAGTGATTTCCTCTGCCCTTCCAACTACCCATCACAATATAACCAATAAGGTACTAAGCCTGACGAAAAACACTAAATAAACCATGAACAAAATAACATTAAATTATAAAATAAACTTTGAACCAGCTTAGCTATTGCCCAGCAGGAACAAACTTTTGAAAACACGTTGATTTGGTGTTGAAAATGGAACAACAATCAATCCAAGTTAGTTTTTCACATGAAAAAGCAGTCATACTTAGAGAAGAAATGTCGAAAATTGATTGTAGATTGATGTACACATCTTCAACAGTAAATCAAGCATTGACTTCAGACATGAAAAAGTAGACATATTTTGAATATGAGAAAATGTATAAAAGGAGTATATTGATTGAGAATTTTTACATTCCCTGAGAAAAGACAATTTTAGCGGTCAGAATTTCCAAAGATTTTCTGGTATAGCCAGAGAATTTTAATTTATATTTCTTACAGTTTTTTTGGTTTTTATTTTCTCTTAAGGAATACTTTTTATTAATGAGTTAATTACTCAATATCTACAATATGTGGATATTGTCAAAAAAATTTCATAGTTCTTAAATAAAAACAGTCACTTTTTATAAAAGAATTATTTAGTATTTAAGTTGCTCTTCTAGTCTCAAAAGATAGCACTCTAGATAAAATCTACCTTTGTGCAGGAGAATCTAATGTGTTATATTTACTTTATCTGCAGTAAACACTTGCATATTGCTGGTTCATGGTGATTATTGAAATAATAAGTATGTTATGATTCCATACATATCTATAAAATCTATATGGTACAGTCATTCCTATCTTAAAAACAATTGTATTTAAATGAAATACGAAAATGACTTGTGCAAAACAGCTTCAACCTGAGTACTTCAGTTATTACATTTTATCACTCTGAGAACATAATAGCTTAGTGATGGGATATCTTGTTAGTACTCCTTTCTGCAGACAAATTTATGTCTGGGACTAAACCTAATTACTAACAAAACCATACAATAAGAAGTGTTTGCTCTTTCTTCATTACAAGGTGTGTTTTTTTTGTTTAGTATTGCACATCACACCTAGTACCACCTTGTGTTTGTTGTTTTGTATTGGGTACAGCTAAAATGAGAGTGGAAAATGATGCATACTGTTGGAGAAGGTTCTGTATTGTAAACCACTGGCCAATGACAAGCAACTGCCAGTTTTCCCACTTGAGATCGGACCAGGACTTGATTTATTTATTTGGGGTTTTACATCGCTTTCAATACTGTACAGGTCATATCACGACGGGCAGTTGGAAGGGCAGAGGAAACCAGTACATACAGTTTGTCAGGGTTGTGTACTGTAAACTACTGACCAACGGCAAGCAACTGCCAGCTTTCCCACTTGAGGCAGTGCCGGGAACCGAACCCCAGCCTCAGAGGTGGGAGGTGGGAGTGTTACCAATCTGCCACCATGGCCCCCCTCGGATCAGGACTTGAATCATGCATGCAATCTCAGGGGTGGGAGGCGAGTGTCCAATCTTATGGAAAGAAAACTAATTAAGGTGAGAGAGCAATGTGAAGGAGGTATGCACATTTTTGTTAGTTTCTGTGTTTTTCTTCAAACTATAGCTACATTAAAAGAGCAACATTTTAAAAGAGTTACAACTAATAATTGTGTCTACTTAAAAGTTTGCTGTGTAATTTGAAATTCTCTGTAACTGCAATGGCAAATGTTTATTATAATATTTAACAAGTTTCATCAGACAAAATAATTAGTCACAGGGGTTGTTTACATTTAACAGTTAAAAAAAACATTATCCATATAATCTAATCTAATCTAATCTACTGCTTTGCAGGCACAATATCTTCCCCACTAAGGGGAACTCAGTGTGCTAGTTAACAAAATCATTTCTTATAAGAAGAGTCGAGGGGCGTTCAAGGTCAGTGTACCAGGTTTATGGGTGGGACCGAGAGGGAAGGAGACTAAGTTGGGAAGCTAGAGTTGAAAAGGTGGGTTTTGAAGTGTTTCCTGAAAGATGCGACAGAGGGACTGTTTCTTATTTGGAAGGGGAGAGAGTTCCAAAGAACTGGGGCATAGTGACTAAAAGAATTTGAGAAGTGTTTAATTGATTTATGAACTCTACGGTCAAAAGTGGGGGTATGAAGGAACTTGAGTTTAGGGGTACTTCATCTAGCATTTCTAAAGGAAGTGTGGGGGTGGATTAGTTCTCTTGGCTGACCTTGGTTGAGGATTTTGTATGTAATGAGGTTTTTGTACAGAGTGAGAAAAATTTGCTGGAGAGAGTGAAATGTATAGCATTATGAATGTTAAGGAGGGCACTTTCAGTAGAATGGTGTTTTCTATAAGCCGACTGGAAGGCAGTCATCAGGCCCGCTTCATCAAGGTGAGTTTGTATCTGGGCTGCTACTACCCTTTCAAGTATCTTTGAAATAAAGTTTAGATTGGAAACAGGCCTGTAATTTTTGAAAACTTCCTTGTCTAAGGATGATTTTTTCAGAATTGGTGTTACATGGGCCTGCTTAAAAAAATTAGGACACGTACCTTGTGCTAGAGAGGTGTTGATTATTGAGGTGATGGGGGTAATAAGAATATCCAGGAATTAAAGAACAAGAAAAGTGGGCCAAGGGTCAAGGGAACATGATTTAGTGGGAGAGTCTTGAATGATTTTGGTGACCTGCTCTTCTGTTACAGCAGAGAAAGAGGCAAATGTGGGTGGAGGAGAGTCTGGGGTGATGTGTCGGAAATTGAGTGAGGTAGAGAAAATTGAGTGTATTTTTTCTATTTTTTCTGTAAAGAACTCGACAAATCTGTCAGCCAAATGCTTTGGGGGGTTTATAGATGGGAGAACCTTTGCTGGGATTCTGTGTAACACATCACCCAGGACTCGCCATAGTTTTTGTGGGTTGTGGTGATTGTCTCGAATTTTTTCTTTGAGGAATTCAGATTTGGCCTGCATGCAGATTTTATTGTACTGGTGGACTTTCTGCATGTATTGGGATCTATTGAAGGTAGATTTATTTCGGCGCCAAATACGTTCAAACAAACGCTTGGTCTCCTTTGCCGCAATTACCGTTTCATTAACCCATCCTGGGATATACTTCGCCTTGGTATTTTTGGTGTGTGGTGGTGCATATTTGTCAATAAGGGTGGACAAAGTAGTATGATATTGTTCATAAAGAGTGTCGGCTTCCTTGGAAGGATTATTAAGTAGTTCAGAAGCGAGGAGATCTGTTTTCAAATTGTCTTTATCAATTTTATGGTATTTACGAAAGGTGATAGTAGCCTTGGTTTGGGTTGTAGGGGTTGAGAGATTAAGGGTAAAACTAATTGAAAAGTGGTCAGAAAAGGCATCAGTGGTATGGACATTGGAAATATAGTCATTGTTAGATTTGGTTAATACCTGGTCAAGTGTATGTCCATGAATGTGAGTTGGAAAGTTAACTTTCTGAGTTAAATCAAATGAATCAGTCAAAGAATGAAAGGTTTTTGAATTTGAACATGTTGTTTCGAGGTGAAAATTGAAGTCGCCGATGATCACCAGGTTCTCCGTGGTATGGTGAATATCCTCCAAAAGTGACTGAAACTGGTGAAAAAAGGATGTAGTGCTGGAGGACGGACGTCTATATATATTCAGAAGGTAAAAGGATTCTTTGTGAAGGGTTATCTTGAGGAGGAAATTTTCGAAGGTGGTACAGGTCTTTGTTGGAAGTACGGAAGGATCCAATCCGTCTTTGACAAAAAAGCCCAATCCTCCACCGTGACGGGCCACTCGTGGCTGTTGATAGAGTTTGTAGCCTGGTGGGGTTATTTCGGACAGATTTGCACTTGTGGTGTCAGGTATATAGTTATCCATTTGGTCTTGCAACAAATATTTGCTGAGAATATTGGTTAAATTTTGTCCCTGGGTTTTGAATGTAAAGAATCAAGAAAATTGCAATTTAAAACCGGGAAAGTTTTGCATTGGCAACAGCTGTTTGCAGATCTTGGCCAAAACCTAATCAGCTCAAATTCGACTTAAAATAAACATTTTTTTGAGACTTTAGATAAAACTGATGCAGCGGTTTGGAATGTAACATACCCACAAAATTATAATTCCAAGAAGTTGAAAAAAGTGATGTTGCCAGATATCATGACTTTTATTGCAATAAAAGTCTTCTTTAGGTCAAGATATTTATACATGTTTAATTTAAATAAAAACTCTCAATCATCAAATACTTTAAAGATCATTCAAACATCATAAACCTAAATTCAATATAATTATTTTATACATGGTAGCTTAAGGTCATGTTAAAATAAGGCACAGCTTTTATATTAGTTAAACCACACATCATTTCTGAATTGAATCTTTTTTTTGTTATTTGATAGTTTATTCCCCCTTTTAAGATATTCAGGTAAGACAGCCATAGGAAAAAGGTTGCAACATCCAACTGCCCACCTTAAAATCATTTGCACAGCACAGTGTGCGACATGGCAATTTACTTTTAATCATTTTTTTAGGAAAAATACACTTAAAAATAACATTAATAATACTACAAATAAATGAAAAATAATACAATTTGCCATTTGGTTTTACAACAAACACTTTAAGAGCATGGAGAATAAACATTTTTTCTTAGATTTTTTTATAGAAATACAGCTGCACCATAAAAACACAGGGTAATAAAGTACTTAAAATTAGTCAACTAAAATTAATCAACAAAAAAAGATTCAACAGCTTGCCATTTGCTTCTACACATTTCCTCATTCTTACTATACATCTTCACTAGTTCTTTTTCAATACAGTATTGCTGTTTAATTATTTTCATAAGATGCTCTATGTATGGTACTCTTTCATTACATTTTTCATTACCCTAATCCTCTGAAGACAATCTTGACATACTGCCGTGAATTGATAAAAAATACGTGTATTAAATTCAATATGACTGTGTTTATGCTAATTTTGAATTTAATCCAACAGGTGGTTCTTTCAGATCCTGTCCAGATACAAAATTTCATGAATATTCTGACCATATATACCCTGCCATCATAGCTGCTAGTGAAAAAAAAATTCTGTCAGCTTAAATTCCTAAGTTTTTAACTATAACCAGTTACAAAAAAATTCTTTAGCGCTAGATATGTGTATATGTTTAATATCAATGACAAAGAAAAATCTCAATTACCTCATAAATGAAAAGACAAAAAAATGGTCCTGGCCTTATTCTTCCCCGTTAATATACTTAATAATCTCCTCTCACTTACTGAGGCAGTCAGGAACCTTTAGAATAGAATAGAAACATTTATATAGCGCAAACTTGATATAACATCCTCTAATGCGCTTGAGGTCAAAAAGGAAAAGTCCAGGGACGTATCAGGTCAAGATCCAAAATTAGCGCCCACCAGGGAGATGTACTATGGTGGAGGATATGCCAGTCTAAACAAATAGGTCTTTAGCTGGCTACGGAAACCTGTTATGGTCTGCTGTGATCGTACTGATTGTGGGAGTCTGTTCCATTCTATGGGGGAAGCCATTGCAAAACCTCGCCTACCAATGGCCTTTTTGTGAGAGACTGAGGAAAGAGAAAGACGATTTCCACGCATTAAACAACTGGTTTTGATCAAGGATGATAGGTATATGGGTTGAGAGAATTTGATAGCCTTGAAAGTAATTAGATTGTACTTAAACAAGATGCAGTATGTGATAGGGAGCCAGTGTAGTTTTTGAAGAAAGGGAGTGACGTGGCTAGTTCTATCAAGTCTAAAGACAATTCTACACTGGGCATTTTGAATCTTTTGGAGTTTAGCTACATTGTATTTACTTACGCCATATAGTAGGGAATTGCAGTAGTCAAGTCGACTGCTGATCATTGAGTTTGCAAGCAAGCCTGCAGTATCCACACTGAGGTATTTACGGATGTGTCTTAGGTCCTTAAGGTGGTAGTAACAGGCGCGACACATATTGGTTATATGGCTGGTAAAGGTGTTTCCGTAGTCAAAAGTAACACCTATGTTCTTGACTGTGTCGGTAGGGTAAATCGAATTTCCAAGAAGTTGAGTAGGGAATTTGTTGATGAGACGCTCTCTGGCCTGTCTGTCACCAATGATAATAAATTCAGTTTTCTCAGGGTTGAGTTTAAGTTTCACACCAGCCATCCAGTTTTGGATACATGTGAGACACTGCATGAGTAAGCTCAGCAAAACTGGAATCAATGCTCCTATGGTCCAGTGCTAAATATATTTGGGTGTCATCAGCATCTAGATGGTGGGTGACATTGAAGTTGGAAATGATATTGCTGAGAGGGGTAGTATAGAGGGTAAAAAGGAGGGGGCCCAGGACAGAGCTCTGGGGCATACCATAAGGGAGTGAAAATGCATCCGAAAAGCTATTACCTAATTTAACCTTCTGTTTGCGGTTTGAAAGATAGGATTTGATCCACCTCAACACAGTGCCATCAACCCCAAACCAATCCCTGAGTGAATTAAAAAGAATGTCATGGTCGATAGTGTCGAATGCCGCTGAGAGGTCCAGCAATGTGAGTGCAACAGCCTTACCAGAGTCCATAGAAGCAGCAATGTCATTCTGGATTTTCAGGAGTGCTGATTCTGTGGAATGGAGTCTCCTATTGGCGGATTGGTTGACATTGGAGAACCCCTCACTATTGATATAATTATTTAACTGTTTAGCCACGACTTTTTCAATCAATTTGGATATAAAACTGAGGTTGGATACCGGTCTGTAATTTTTGAGGAGATTTCTGTCTAAACTAGGTTTCTTGAGAAGAGGGGTGACAAACGCAGTTTTGAAACAGTTTGGGAAGCTCCCTTCTCTGAGTGAGTAGTTAATAATATTGGTTATTGGAGTGACCAAAATGTCCGCACACTCTTTGACAAGTGCGGTTGGTATGGGGTCCAGGTCGCATGATTTGGTGGTGGATGATTTTAGAATTTTGAGGATGTCGCCCTCAGATACAGGCTCAAAAGAGGACAGGGCTGTGCTGTTACTATTCGGTCTTGTGAGAGAAACAGGCACTGATGACTTTAGTGCAACTCTGATTTTCGCAATTTTGTCACTAAAAAAATGACCAAAAGTGTTAGCTAAGTCGATAGGACTAATATTGTTGTCCTTCTACTGCCATGTCAGGCATGCTATTTTCTGGTCTGTTAGAATTTCTTCAAGATAACTTTGTGCTATATTTTAATTTTGAATACAAAGGTGGCCAACAAAATGTACCAGTAAATATTTTTAATGTTTGCAAATGTTTGAACAGAAATGTTTTATTAGGGTTAAAAAATTATGGTACAAATCCTACATATAACAGAAGGTTATCAAAATGTTTTATGTGTACCATTTATTAAATGCTTAATGACAAATATTTGAAAATCATTCAGAGGCAGATACAGTATTTTCCGAAAGGGCGAGTGTGGGTTGTCACGGGTATGGATATTTCATACTTGAACATTTCGTAGCGGGACATATCATGTAATGTATGGACAAAATATCAGCAGACAAAATACTGGAGGACAAAATGCAGGCCATTTTATGGGACAGGGAGGGCAAAATGCAGATCTTATCAAAACACTTTATATGTCATACACTAATAGTCAAGTAAACTAAAAAAGCCTCTAGCAGAAAAAAGCCTCTGTAAAAACTGCAGTAGAAAATACCTCAGTATAAAAGCCCCCTAACTAAATAGTGGAATAAATAATGATGGCCAAATTCACGGACCCTAATTTCTTACTTTATCGCCCATTAAACTCTTTATTTAACACTAAATACTTGTAATACTTACAAAATTTGGCGGTTAAATTGATTTGGTGTTATATATCCACGTTTTGGCGGTATTATTTTATCATTTCACTACGCTATATTATCATAAACAGCCATTATTTTATTTTGACAGAAGTTAAAATGTGGTGGGAACTCATCACTGCTGTTTTTGTATTATCGTGTAAGATATAGTTCCCAAGTATTTTTATTTATTTCATCAAGATATTTGATAATTTTATTTCAAAATTATATTGGTAATTTAGGGCATTTTACTTAGGGCCAGGGATTTATAATTATTGAGTTGGATAATGTGAGTTTTGAGAATGTTTTATTATAGGACTCAGTGAGGAAGTCGGTCAGGCATAGTGATTTTTGAATCTATAATTTTTAGAGGTCAGAGCACCTGCAAATAGTTCCTGGGGAATTGTCTTATTGCTATGTATTTTACATTCAATTCTTATTTTAAAAGTATTTATTTAGGGAGGGAATGTTGATTTAATGTAATTTATTTGTTTCTTAACTTATTGTGCTTCTTAGTGATAATTATCAGTTGTTCTGCACTGAGCATGTCAGCCTCTGCACAGTGTAGTGATATTTGAATGAGAGCATAAATATACCCTGTCCTGAATTGGGAGGATTTCTGAAGAGTGAAACTTATATTTTCTTTGCAAACTACCCACTTTTAAAAGATTGTTACTGGGCAAGTATGTACCATATTTAATACATGAACAGTTATAATGAAAATCTAAGCATCGTTACTTAATAGGAAATTAATATGTTCAAATCCCCCTTGTTCCCCCTTATTTTTGTCCCCCTTGTTTTTGGTTCTCCCCCTTACTTGTTCCCCCTGGTACCTGTTCTCCACGTCCCCTTCAGTACAGGAAAGTTTGAGATTTATCTGCTTCATTTAACATTAGAAGAGAAAGTGCTTATCACGGAATATATTAAATTGAAATAAGGTATTTTATTTATTATTTCTGAATAGTTATCTAATTCTTATTGATATTTCTGCAGGATCTTGATAGTTTTTAGTTGTTTTTGTTTTGACATGCTACTTTGTTGATAAACATTTGAGGTCAGGAAAGTCAAGGATAATTTAAATTTATTCAACAGAATAGGAGTGTCAGTTTTATATCCAGTAGCATAATCTTATTTATGGGTGTAGCTTCTTGACATGAATATCCTTTTATTTGTTGGCTTTAGATGTCAGCATGTAGTTTTTCCTTGCCCTGTAGTTGGCAATATTTATTTAATTTATTGCTGCTTTTACTTGTTTTGTATAGCCTTGCTCTTATTTGCCAATTAATTCACTACTATGTAGTTGTATAGAGTTGGTTTGTTGGTTTCCTATACCTTTCAATGCACTTTTAATATTACTAATAAATTTCTTGTTATTAATTACACAAACCTTTCCCTTTTATTGTAGCTGCATGCTGCCTGTCCTGCTGTATTTATTTTTCTAACTTATAATGTCTAACCTCTAGGATAGATCAACTCAAGAGAAATCTTCTAGGCTTATATAGTTCTGTTGAGTAAGGTCAGTGCCAGGAATTTGGTGCTCCCCATTTTAACACTATCATGTTGAGGTACTTATTGGAATATTTTGATTTAGCTAACTTGAAGCGCACATGTTAATGTATACTATTGAGGCATAGTGATGTCTGCGCTGTGAAAGCAGCCCAGGTGTATATATCACTGGTACACATGCTGAGGTATATGGCTCATATGTTCTCAGTATATGGCACTGATTGAGGCACAGTAAGGTTTGCACTAAATACCGGTACATTGTGCACACCGTTTTAACACTGATATATGCCGAGCTGCCTGAAACAGAATATTAGAATTTAAGAGAGAATACTTAGATAAGATGAATACTTATTTTTGCTACTATGAGATTTGTATGACAAGGGATTTTGAGTGATTTTGGCTGTTTTACATTGGTCATTTGGCACCTTTGTTGCACTTGTTGGATTTAAGTTGATAATGAGCCAGGGCTAGTTATCTCAAGCAAATCAATTCTGTCTTAACTCTTTATTATTTGATCTAGGGGCTTCGTCTGAGGTCTGCCCCATTAAAATAGGTACATAACACATTTACACAAGCACTGCCAAAAGTTTTGGGTATTTTCTATTTGGATAATTTGTTGATACATTAGTTTTCTACTGTGACTTTTTCTAAAGGTGTTTTTTTTCACTGGGCCTTTTTCTACACTCAATACTCAGCCCAAAGGGCAGTTTACTGTCATGAATAAAATCATGAGAAACATAAAATAAACTTCAAAGGGGTTTCCATAATAAACAATTGTATAACTGTAAAAATAAATTGAAGAAAAACATACTTGAATCTAAATCTATATGCCACAATGCTTCTTCACCTTTTTCATTTTAAAATAACTCTGTCATTGTTTTTCTTTAAAACACATAAATCAATTGATTAAATTTGATGAAACTAACTTACTACACACAAAAAGTCCATCCCCTTTAATATTGGACAGTGACAAAGGTATTGTTCTAACTGTCACTTTAAACTGGTATCCCAGCAGGCACACGCCTTGAAATGTCGTTGATTTAGAGTTGAAAACAGGTCCTGACGTTGAAATGCAAGAAAAACATACTTGAATCTAAATCTATATGCCACAATGCTTCTTCACCTTTTTCATTTTAAAATAACTCTGTCATTGTTTTTCTTTAAAAAACATAAATCAATTGATTAAATTTGATGAAACTAACTTACTACACACAAAAAGTCCATCCCCTTTAATATTGGACAGTGACAAAGGTATTGTTATAACTGTCACTTTAAACTGGTATCCCAGCAGGCACACGCCTTGAAATGTCGTTGATTTAGAGTTGAAAACAGGTCCTGACGTTGAAATGCACATTACCAATTACTAAATCTAAGTTAATTTTCTGACATGAAAAAGTAGTGATATTTTGACCAGAAATCATGGTGATTTTTGGTTGAAAAACTGACACTGACACAATTTCAACACTATTTCAAAGCTGGATTTCTGACTGGAAAAAGTAGTGATACTTCATAAAAAATCACCACTAAATCTAGTTAGGTTTTTCGACATGAAATCTTAGTCATGTTATTGAACAGAAAACAGGTTGAATATTGGGAAATGAATGACTGGGTGATTGAAAATTCATTTTCTAGAGGGTGATATAGTGATTAAGTCTAACTTTTTGAAAGAACTATTATTGCAAGTGTTTTTGAATTTGTAGGTATTTGTAAAGCAAAGACGAATTTTTAAAGGTTATAAAGATGATAAAGATTATGTGTGCATGTACTTGTACATTTTTATCCATTCTCCTTATTAATTAACTGATGCATCCAAATATAATTTTTATAATTTATAATTATATTTTGATTAATACAATTCGCAAAAATTAAAAAAAAACATTTTGAAGTCAAACTTATCTTAAATAAAAAAAGATAAATTCAAACTTATTCATCAAAACTTAGTAATTAGAATTTGTTTCTCAAAATTCTCTCATACACAAAGAACTAGTTTTCAGTTTGCAAGTTTACACTGAAAACTTCTGTATACAGAGAACCTAAGCTATAACATTTTATCACACAACAGTGAGGTTGGGGGGTTCCTGGTTTTTCTTATCTGTACCCTACTACACAGAACATTGGACCTGTGACTAAAGTAATTAGATAACACAGCAGGGGTGGAGGTAGGGGTTTACCATTGCTCAATTGCATGCATGGTGTTTACTTCTTTAAGTCTGTTTTTTGTGGTCAGCACTGACAACTAATTAAGGTGGGGAGTAATGGGTGGAGTTCTAATAATGTGGGTATTCTTGTGTTTTTTTCTCAGTTTACATGCCAAAGTTGTATGAGACACAAGCATCTGAACTGAGCGTTGTGGCTTTACTACATGATTATAGCTTCTTTATAATTACAATATAATTATAGCCAACTTAATAAAACATTTAACAGAAACTGATTGGATAAAATGCTGAAGATATAAATAATGTCACAATTGTTTATTTTTAACAAAGAAAAAAAAATATTTTAAAATTTCACAAAAGAATTTCAATTGAAGACATTGAATGATACTGGTCCTATTAAAAACATAAAAATGGATATCTAGTTGGATAATATGGATTTACATATCTTGAGCAGTTATAATTATATTTGATGCAAAATTATGTATCATTATGTATCATTACAATGTCATCAGAAATAGAATATTGAATATACAATGATTCATGAATACATGTCATCTTGGAAAGAATTAATTACTTTGAGTTGTATCCAAAATGTAAAATATGCATATGGATAGTTATTGTATAATATTGTTAAGAAGCTATAATTATGACACACAAGCTATGATGATTCAAATAAAGAAGACAATGTAAAAAACCTGATTTTACTCATTGAATTCAACCCTATTTCATACATTGGATCCAACCAAAACCTGTTTGCAAAATCTACATGTATTTCAACCAGATTTCACACATGAATACAATCAGATTTCAACAGTTGGTTTCAACATGATTTCACTAGTTGGATCCAACCAAAAACGATTTGCAAAATCTACACGTATTTCAACCTGATTTCACCCATTGAATTCAACCAGACTTCAACAGTTGGTTTCAACATGGTTTCACCGGTTGGATCCAACTAAAAACGGTTTGCAAAATCTACACGTATTTCAACCAGATTTCACTGTTGGATTCAACCTGATTTCAAAGTTGCATGCCTGCTGGGATATTACCCTAGTAGCGACAGGTCTAGGGTTGAGGGATTGAAGAGGGTGTAGACAGGGATAAAAAGCCCCATGACAAAGGTTTCAAACTCTAAAAGGGGGCGGGCATGCGCCCTCCATGCCCCCCCCCCCCCCCTAGATCTGCCTCTGACATTACAAATGAACACTACAATGTGTCAGAAGTAATACTTCAGTATTGCTTAATTAGCAATATTAACCTTAATTGGATCAAAGGTCAGTTAACCATGTCTTTAGATTGCTCGCCAGTGAAAATATAATTTTTCTGTCTAGAATTGCAGGATAATGGTTTAACAATTGTTAGTTCTTACTTTTAGGTATTGCATGTGCGATATTTTGTGTCAAAGTTCTCTTAAATCACCCATTATTGCTCAAAGCCATGTTTGTTTGGTAATGTTTGATGGTAAGAATTTAATAAGCATTCTGAAAACATGGGCACAAAAACTTTGACAGGATGTTGAAAAAACATTTCTTAGAAAACATTTCAAAAAAGATTTAAAATTATGGATATAAAAAGCAGTTGCTGTATAATGTTAATAAAATGTTTTCAGAACAAACATTTACAACATATAGTCAACAAACGTTGTTTAAATATTTTGGGTACATATTTTGCTTACATATTTAATAATGGATGCTTGAAAAATATATCCAATATAGCCTTCATGTCTTATAGGCTAAAATCCAATGTCACCTGTACACATATAAAATATCCACTGATTTTCTTCCATTTATTTTCTGTTCAAAAATTTCCATTTTGTGGCTGCCAGACTACTTTACTCTGGAATAAAGGGTCAGGAATCGGCCGACAATATTAGAGAAAAAATTAATTAAAATTTGTTTCTAGCCATGGTCATCTCATTTGGTGCACACTTTGACATTATAAACACTGTTTACTATACAATAATATCACACAACAATTTAATAAAATTTATGTTAAATAAAAAAAAAAATTTGCATCAGTTTAATGCTGCAAATCTCTTATTAACTAAAAATATGCTTTTTCTTTTACAGAATATTGTCATCCCAAATATTATTATCTTTAATTGGCAAAAGTTAATGTTATAAGTGCTCAAACAACACAATATTAGTCACAAGCCCTGTAAAGGCCTTAGACAGGACACCAATTAAAAAGTACTGGGATCACCTACAAAGGTCAAAGTTGGGCTTTTACGTCCCGTTCAACAGCCAGGGGATCACCTACAAAGACCTTCACCCATTAATGCTGCATTCTTTGGCATGTCATGAGGTGGTGTTGTCTACCTGTCACACAGTTTATTATATTTTTAACCACATTTTCACAGCCGGTGAACTCGTGTTTATCAGTCTTGATTAACAGAAACAATGCAGCACTTATTGATAGCTTCGATCTTGATTCCTTTTTTATTATTCAATTTGTCGATTTCATAGGCATTCCAAATATTTTTACCACATATTATGGCACTCAGAACATGTAATATTGCCAATTAAGCATGAAATAATTTGGGATGACAATAATTTTTCAAAACAAAACGTGTTTTAGAGTTATAATAAGAGATCTACAGAACTTAAACTGGTGCACATTTTTAATTAAACACAAATTTTATTTAATTATTATGCAATATCATTATATAGTTAAAGGGGATGTAATGTCAAAGTCTGTACCAAACCAGAAATGTATTATATTAACTTTTTCTCTACCATTGCCAACACCATGGCAAAAATGGTGGCCCATACCTGATACTTTATTGCGGAGAAAAGCCATCAGGGCCATCACTGTGGGCGACACCTGTCCCTTAACCGAGTGGTAACCAGTCTATAATTTCCGCAGATTTGTGTTTACCATACTCTGGTTAAAATATGGAATTCTGGTTTTAAGTTGGTTTATGAGCAAGTGTCGAAAGTAAGGTGAATGCTAACACAGATACTTCGAGTAAAATACATCTGTCATTTGTTTTGAGTGTCCGACAAGACTGTCCTGAACGATTTAGATTTTTTTACAGAGTTTCTTCGGAACCGACGAGGAGGACGGGTCACAATTCTTTTAATTTCAGAACCGTCACCTTCATATTATAACTATTTGATATGTGGCTGTTGAATTAAAGCATGTTGTCAATAACCAATGAAATAATTTGTTACTGAAACCTCACTTGAGACCAAGTTTTACAAAGTTTGTACTATATTTTTCTACAAAATAGCTTCAAAACTAAAGATATTCTAAAATGTCATGTTAAGTATAGGAACTTCAGCTGTCCCTTTTTCTTCACCCGTATCCGTGATACCCTAAATCTTTTGGTATAACACAGTGTACTAGCTGTCCGTGTCCGTGAATAACAAATTTTTTCCTTCCTACTCACGGACACGGGTGAGTTCACTGTTTTATACCAAATGATCCAGGGTATCACAGGTACGGACAATAACGGACACGGATACGGGTGAAGAAAAAAGGACAGGTGAAGTTCCTACTTTAGAATAGAAATTTTGCGGTTCCGATTTTGTTATGAAAACATTTATAAAATATATCAAGGGTAAAGACATTTTTCTTTAAAACGGGCCTTAATGCAAATAATTTGTGAGCCATTTCCATTGGCGGTTCTGAAAGGGATGGTTTTCCGATCCGTTTGCGACTGTTCTGAAGCCACAGTGTTTTTTTTAGATTTTTATACAACAAAGAATCACTACACGGGTGTCATTAATGTTAGGTACGGCTTCCCAGCAGGCACGCGCCTTGAAATGTCGTTGATTTAGAGTTGAAAACAGGTCCTGACGTTGAAATACACATTATCAACTATTACTGTAAATCTAAGTTAGTTTTCTGACATGAAAAAGTAGTGATATTTTGACCAGAAATCATGGTGATTTTTGGTTGAAAAATTGACACGGACACAATTTCAACACTATTTCAAAGCTGGATTTCTGACTGGAAAAAGTGGTGATACTTCATAAAAAATCACCACTAAATCAAGTTAGGTTTTTCAACATGAAATCTTAGTAATGTTATTGAACAGAAAACAGCTTGAATATTGGGAAATGAATGACTAGTAATCGTTGATTGAAAATTCTTTTTCTAGAGGGTGATATAGTGATTAAGTCTAACTTTATGAAATAACTATTATTGCAATAGTTTTTGAATTTGTAGGTATTTGTAAAGCAAAGACTAATTTTTAAAGATTATAAAGATGATAAAGATTATATGTGCATGTACTTGTAGCTTTTATCCATTCTCCTTATTAATTTATAGCAACAACAAAACTGATGCATCCAAATATAATTTTTATAATTTATAATTATATTTTTATTAATGCAATTCCTGATAATTAAAAAAAAAACATTTTGAAGTCAAACTTATCTTAAATAATAAAAAAGATAAATTCAAACTCATTCATCAAAACTTAGTAATTTGAATTTGTTTCTCACATTCTCTCATACACAAATAACTAGTTTTCAGTTTGCAAGTTTACACTGAAAACTTCTCTATGCAGAACCTAAGCTATAACATTTTATCACACAACAGTGAGGTTGTGGGGGGGGGGGGGGGGGGGGGGGGTTCCTGGATTTTCTTATCTGTACCCTGCTACACAGAACATTAGGCCTGTGACTAAAAGTAATTACATAACACAGCAGTGGTGGAGGTGGGGGTTTACCCTTGCTCAATTGCATGCATGGTGTTCACTTCTTTCGCCCTGTTCAGACTACAATCCGGGTTGACAAGGATTGAGGGTTGAAGCAGATTGAAGCAGATTCATCTCAATCCGGATTGAGTGTCCACACTACAGAGTTTAATCTGGTTTGAGAAGTGTCAAAAACCGAGTACAGTAAAACCTCCAAATTTAGCTTAATGTAATGCATGTGAATTGTTTAAATTGCAATTAGTTTTCCACATTGCTAAAACTATAAAAGATCCCAATTTTGTATTAGATACCATTCAGATAAATACTTTTTTAAGTTTTTATAATTAATCAAAGAGAATGTTTATATTTTTACGATTTTGCCACTTTTCAGCAACAGACTAATTGCAATCCTTTGGAATAGTTCTGCTTATCAGACCATCCTACTACAGTTACAAATATTCATTTTATACCAAATTGCAATCATACAGAAATGGCACAGCAATCTTGCTTGGTGGCCTATGTGTTAATTAGGTTCCTGCTTACAAAGGATTAAGCTATGTATATATAAATCTTAAGTTAGGCAATTGTTACAAGGCAGTAAATCCATTACTTACAGTACCAACACTCAACCCGTGTCAACCCGGATTGAGAGGGTTCACACTACAAAGGGGGTTGAGCCAATCTGCCTCAATCTGCTTCGATCTACCTCTTGAGTGGGGTAGAGTTTTACCCTTGTCAACCCGGATTATGAGCGTTCAGACTGGTCTCCAATCTGGTTCAATCTGTGTCAAACCGAGTTGAATCACTAGTCTGAACGCTCAGTTAAGGTGTGTTTTTTGTGGTCAGAACTGACAACTAATTAAGGTATCGAGTAATGGGTGGAGTTCTACAAATGTGGCTTTTCTTGTGTTTTTTTCAGTTTATATGACAAAGTTGTATGAGACACAAGCATCTGAACTGAGCATTGTGGCTTTGCTACATGATTATAGCTTCTTTATAATAACAATATAATTATAGCCAACTTAATAAAACATTTAAAAGAAACTGATTGGATAAAATACTGAAGATATAAATAATGTCACAATTGTTTTTTATTTACAAAGAAAAAAAATTATTTTAAAATTTCACAAAAAGAATTTGAATTGAAGGCACTGAATAATACCGGTCCTATTAATAACATAAAAATGGATAGCTAGTTGGAAAATGTGGATTTATATATCTTAAGCAATTATATTTGAAAGCTGACGCAAAATTGTGTTATTACAATGACATCAGAAATAGAATACTGAATATACAATGATTCATGAAAACATGTCATCTTGGAAAGAATTAATTACTTTGAAGATGTATTAAAATTGTAAAATATGTATATGAATAGTTATTGTATAATATTATTAAGAAGCTATAATTATGACACACAAGCTACAATGATTCAAATAAAGAAGACAGTGTAAACAACCTGATTTCACCCATTGAATTCAACCCTATTTCATACATTGGATTCAACCAAAAACAGTTTGCAAATCTACACGTATTTCAACCAGATTTCACCCACTGAATTCAACCTGATATCACCGATTGAATTCAACCCGATTGCACTGGTTGGATCCAACCAAAAACGGTTTGCAAAATCTACACGTATTTCAACCAGATTTCACCCATTGAATTTAACCTGATTTCAACGTTGGTTTCAACATGATTTCACCGGTTGGATCCAACTAAAAACGGTTTGCAAAATCTACACGTATTTCGACCAGATTTCTACAACCAGATTTCAAAGTTGCGTGCCTGCTGGGTTGACTTCATATCTAGGCACACACCTCAAATTGGCACAAAACAAAAAAAAGACTATTTTACAACATTACAACATTTGGTCTTTATCGCCCACACTCGTGCATGTCTGCATATCATATAAGGTAGATGAAATGGCAATGTATATAAATTAATTGGTTTCGGGAATTGTGCCAAGTTGGGGTGCTAGCTGATTCCATGTAAAAATTATAATATCGCTCCTTAAAAACCCTTCACTTTTAAGTTTGGCTCTCCTCGTTTGACCTTGAAGGAGGGGCCCAAGGTCAAATCTGACCACATCAAAATATTCCTAGCCCATGACTTCCTATAGATTGGTTTCACATTGCAAACCTCCAGGACCAATAATAAGCTAGCGATTAGCACTTTTAAGTTTGGGTATCCTCGTTTGACCTTGAAGGAGGGGGTCCAAGGTCAAATCTGACCACATCAAAAGATTCCCAGCCCATGATGTCCTATAAGTTGGTTCACATTGCAAACATCTAGGACCAATAATAAGCGAGCTATAAGCACTTTTCAGGACTGACAAGGATTTTGTAATGAGGAACATATCCTGCGAATGTGAGATCTCTACCTATAATACCCTTTGCTCTTGTTTTTTAAAATTTGGCCAAAAATATTCCCAAGCAAGATTTTATGGTTATGAATATATCCTACAAATTTGAGAAGGCTAGCTATTATATTTTTTCGTTAGAGCGGTAACGGTGAAATCTCCAAATACTATTTGTCAAATATCAGTTCCTTTAAAGCTACAACAAAACCTCATACTAAAATCGTATTTCATTTTGACAGATTGATCACATAAAGTGAGATATAAAAGGATATACTTACCAAAGTTGTTTTTTCAATTCCAAAACAAAATGGCGTAATGGCTATGATGAAATCAGCATTGAAATTCAAAATGAGGCGGTTTACAACTAAACCTTTAAAAACGTTTATAAATGTTTATGAAAGGTTTATATTACCGTGAAATGCCATCTAAACAATTAGAGCAAAAATTGATGAAAAAATTGGTTTATTTTAGGTTTACCAAATGTTTTTAAGGTTTATAAACGTTTATAAAGATTTAGAATGTTTGCTGGGTAATGACACCCCTGTTAGGTTAGCTTTCTACATACCAGTCCTATTCCATATGGTATATGAGCAAATTGTCGCCAACTCGTAGACATCAACTCGCCGACAAACTTTTACATAAATTAATGACATATTTTCACCCCATTTCTTTTGTCATTCTTTCCCTAAAAAGATGTTACAAGATACAAGTAATCATCGATGCATAACTTCATACAGACAAAATGCCTTTTTATTGTACAAAAGATAGATTCATCTGTCATTTTATTTTGAATGGTCTCGTTAAGTTGCACACATACGTAAACCTAAGAAGTTTTCATAATATAACATGTTTAAATGAAGGAAAGTGAATGATTACAGATTTTTAATACATTTTACAGCAATTTATGGCAATATTTTTGTGTTATAAAAGCTGCTTGTGTCATTTTTGTACATAAATTATCTGTCGGCGAGTTGCCGCCAGCGATTTTTTTGTCAGCGACTTTGCATGTAAACGACATTAGGAGCTTTATATTTTATTCTTCTTCTGCCGGATTGTCAAATGATATAAACCGCAGTTATGTAACTCGTACATTTTGTTACATTTGTTTCAACGCTTTATATTTTAATGTTTTACCTCTATTATCGGCTGTTTTTACCAGAAACCGGAAATACCAGTGAACGCCCATTTTGTGGATCTGTAGAAAGTGTGTCCGTGACCTCTAACAAAGATATATAAGGCGGACATTCACTGGTGGGCGGGCATTTACTGGTAGAAAACCACTATCCATGGGTGTATGGTTAATCCTTATATATTCGGCCTAACTCGTATTTTCGGCTTATTATCTCCTGCCGGGCGGGCGGGAGATTATAAAACGCATTCCGTGCGTGTGTTCGTGTGTTATTGAGTGTGTGTCACGCTTTTATAAAGGGCTGTACATCACACTGGTTGTTTCTCCTTGGCCTTTTCAATGTTTTTTATGACCTTATTGCTTATGTCCTTTCATTTGATGCTGTTATTTCACAGCTAGGACCATAGCTAAGTGAGTAATAGCAATGGTGGCTACTTTGAGTAAAGTGCTCATAACTCCAAAACGACTGCATTTAGAGTGTTTCTGTAAAATACGTTGTTCAGCTACTTTCTCCATGCCTACAAGATGGTACCATTTTTAGGGTTCTATCTTCATAGCTAAGTGAGTAATAGCTATTTTCTGTTATTAACAATGAGCAAAATGAGTAAATTGATTTTGTCTTTGTAACTGTTACTTACAATATTGGCCTGAAATATGTTGTTCAACAACTCCTTCATGTACTATATTATGGTGAGGTGTCCAAGGTGTAGCACCATAGCTAACTGAGTAATAGCTATACTAAGTTTAACATTTGACCATTGAGCAAGTCACTTATAACTCAAAAACTATTGAATATAGAGGATTTTTGTCGAATGTGTTGTTCACCTATCTTTTGGATATACTGTATTGTGAATTTTCACAGCTGTAACTCCATAGCTAACTGAGTAATAGCTACTTTCATGATAACCATAATGAGTAAATGGCTTATATCTTCAAAAGTATTGCAGCTACACAATTTTGTTCCAATATGTTGTTCAGCTACTATCCCCACAGCTACAACATGGTCACTAGTTTGGAAGTGTATCTCCATAGCTAAGTGAGTAATAGCTACTTTGTCAATTTTTAATGATAACCATAATGAGTAAACACCTTATATCTTCAAAAGTATTACAGCTACATAATTTCTCTCAAATAAGTTGTTCATCTACTTTTTTGTGAACTGTAACATATTTAAGTTTCACAACTGTTGCTCGATGTACAAGTGAGTAATGGCTACTTTATTGCTACTTTTGGTGAAAATGTGAAAAATGACAAATATCTCGCAAACCGGAATAGCTACTTTGTCAATTTTTAATGATAACCACAATGAGTAAATGCCTTATATCTTCAAAAGTATTGCAGCTACACAATTTCTCTCAAATAAGTTGTTCATCTACTTTTTAAGTCATTCATCTACTTTTGGGAGAGCTTTCACATGGTGAAGTTTCAGACTCATAGGTAATTACTCACCTACTGAAAATGAGTAAATGCGAATTATCTCTAAAAGTATTGCAGATGGCCAATTTTTCTCAAATAACTCATTCACCTACTTTTGGGAGAGCTTTCACTTGATGAAGTTTCAGACCCATAGCTAATTACTCACCTACTCAAAATGAGTAAATGCGAATTATCTGTAAAAGTATTGCAGATAGCCAATTTTTCTCAAATAACTCCTTCATCTACTTTTGGGAGAGCTTTCACATGGTGAAGTTTCAGACCCATAGATAATTACTCACCTACTGAAAATGAGTAAATGCGAATTATCGCTAAAAGTATTGCAGATAGCCAATTTTTCTCAAATAACTCGTTCACCTACTTTTGGAAGAGCTTTCACATGGTGAAGTTTCACACCCATAGCTAATTACTCACCTACTGAAAATGAGTAAATGCGAATTATCTCTAAAAGTATTGCAGATGGCCAATTTTTCTCAAATAACTCATTCACCTACTTTTGGGAGAACTTTCACTTGGTGAAGTTTCACACCCATAGCTAATTACTCACCTACTCAAAATGAGTAAATGCGAATTATCGCTAAAAATATTGCAGATAGCCAATTTTTCTCAAATAACTCATTCACCTACTTTTGGGAGAACTTTCACTTGGTGAAGTTTCACACCCATAGCTAATTACTCACCTACTCAAAATGAGTAAATGCGAATTATCGCTAAAAGTATTGCAGATAGCCAATTTTTCTCAAATAACTCATTCACCTACTTTTGGGAGAGCTTTCACTTGGTGAAGTTTCAGACCCATAGCTAATTACTCACCTACTCAAAATGAGTAAATGCGAATTATCTCTAAAAGTATTGCAGATAGCCAATTTTTCTCAAATAACTCATTCATCTACTTTTGGGAGAGCTTTCACATGGTGAAGTTTCAGACCCGTAGATAATTACTCACCTACTCAAAATGAGTAAATGCGAATTATCTCTTAAAAGTATTGTACTTCGCCAATTTTTCTCAAATAACTCATTGCAAATTTTGAAAGCTGTAGGTCCATAGCTAACTCAGTAATAGCTACTTTAACTTTTTTGATTTAAATAATTTATAACAGCAAAACTATTCAATTTAAAGGAGTTTTGTGAAATATGTTGTTCACCTACTTTTTTGATGTAGTGCGGCGGGAGATCATACCACGGCAGTGGTCTTGTTATATGTGTTTTGGCATTAAAATAGAGCAAGAATTCTTGTTTTTCAACGAATATTAAAATATTTATCAACGTTAAGCATACCATATTTTTTCAAAATATGGCCCGGGCGTTAATTATTTTCAAATGGCATCAGACCAGGCATTAAATTGAACCAGGCATTCTTTTGAAACACAAAAAACAGTGTTATAAATTGTAAACAGTGTGGTTGGCACCAAGCGTTAATTTGAACCAGGCGTTTATTTGAACCTGGGCGTTATTTTGGAAATTTACGGTGTGTCATTCTTTTATTTTAATTAAATGTGCAGGTAAAATTGTAAAACTTGCTATTAAAAGTCACATTTACTGCCTGCTTAATGTTCTGATAAAATGGTAAACCACCATACTCAGTCTATAATAAACCACTTGTTAAATTACCATTATCGTCCGACCATAAATTCTTTAATTGTTGTCCACTTTAAAAAAATGTTTCATCCTTGTGTTTAGCTTAAAGATACGCAAATTTTAATACCAAATATCCATAAATATTAATAGAATACTGTATATGTCCTTATTTTCTTGTGTTGGCTCGCGATCTCCGACTGAAAATTAAAACCAGTTGCTATCTGCAGGTGCAAGCTGCACCCATAAGCTGTTTACCTGGTACATAGAAATAGGGCTATGAATGGTTACTTGAGTCTCGGTAACTTAGTACTTGCTAGTACTTTAGTCCATTTCAACTGCTCGATTACTCTCAGCGTATTGTATTATCGCCTGCGAAATGATACGTCTGTGACTGTAAAATATGGTACATTTCTGCATTTGCACCATATAAATTTAAGTTGTGTTGGTGTTGGTTAGGGGTTAGAACTCAATATTCTATAATACCTGGTCAAATAGAACACATTTTTCTTCAAACGTTTCATTACCATTTTTTTTACAGAAGACTTCTAATGGTACTAAATCTTGCGATTACTTTTATTCGGGTTGTTATAGTGTGGGTAGTTGGGGCTGTTTTTGAGTACTCGTCCTAACCCTACATAGAAACACTCCAACTGTAACTTTACTATTTTTAATTTTTGAAGCTACAACCCTAAGGCTGAAACACAAATACCAGATAATCATTATCCTTAGCAAGGCCATAGAATGAGAATAGTAAAATGATAATTAATTGATAAAAACTACCAAAAGAAAGAAACCATCATTGATTAGCATTATTATGCCTAAATATTTCCTATTTTGATCATTTTTGTCACTGTAAAAGATCTCGGACATCTACATTGTGTCCAGTTTATCCCTTATTTAACAAAAGGTCAATAAAAATGACAAGATATTATTTATTTGTACATATTGGATGCTGTATTAGTCTGATTTCGGGCATTGCAGGTGAGTATACACTATAACTGATTAATCAGAAAATGGTAGATTTTACAGAACAATTAATCGGATAGTTAAAATTCAAATCGCTTTCAGCCTTATACAACCCACACCTGTGTACATGGACACCCACCAGACGGCAAAACTAATGGTACTAGTTCTGTCGTGTTCATTTTTTCTCACTTTTGAATGGTATTTAAAACTGTTGTTTTGATATGTCAAAGGTTGGAAAAATTAGGGGATATTTACAGTTTCAAATGCGTGCAGGTTTTTGTTAATATTTCCAGAATTGTGTAAGCTTCAAAAAGAGAGAAAAAATAAAGTTTATTTGCTCTAACAGAAAAAGAAAAAAATATGTAAACAAATAAGTAAAAAAACTGTGTACAATAAGTTTAGCAAAAAGAGTGTACTAGTAATAGGGCCGTGACAACTAGCCGATTAATCGACAATGGTTAGAATAGTGTGCTTTACTAGTGGATTATCAGTGCAGAATTGATAGACAATGATCTTGCTTGTTTGCTCTCCCACAAATTGGCGGACAAATATAAGTCCTTCTTTCCTCCATGAAGAGAGGAAGCAGACAAGACGGGACATCTTGCACAATGCATTAATTGTATCCCCAGCACGAAGCGGGGATACTATGGATTCATCATCGTCTGCGCCCGCGTCCGCAGAGATTTCTTGTTGGCGACCTACAGTCCACATTTCTTTCCAGATTTCTTTCATATTTGGCAGGTGGCTTGATATGGTGGAGGACTCGCCACCCTATCTTTTTGCTAGGCTTTATGTCTAAATTAGGCCTGTGGTAGACAAAAATGTCTAAAATGTGGAATATTGCTTGTTAGTGACCTACAGTCCACATTTCTTTCCAGATTTCTTTCATATTTGGCAGGTGGCTTGGTATGCTAGAGGACTCGCCACCCTATCTTTTTGGTAGGCTTTATGTCTAAATTAGGCCTGTGGTAGACAAAAATGTCTAAAATGTGGAATATTGCTTGTTAGCGACCTACATTCCACATTTCTTTCTAGATTTCTTTCATATTTGGCAGGTGGCTTGGTATGCTAGAGGACTCGCCACCCTATCTTTTTGGTAGGGTTTATGTCTAAATTAGGCCTGTGGTAGACAAAAGTGTCTAAAATGTGGAATATTGCTTGTTAGCGACCTACAGTCCACATTTCTTTCATATTTGGCAGGTGGCTCATCGCTTAAAAGTATTGCAGATAGCCAATTTTTCTCAAATAACTCATTCATCTACTTTTGGGAGAGCTTTCACATGGTGAAGTTTCAGACCCGTAGATAATTACTCACCTACTCAAAATGAGTAAATGCGAATTATCTCTTAAAAGTATTGCAGATAGCCAATTTTTCTCAAATAACTCCTTCATCTACTTTTGGGAGAGCTTTCATTTGGTGAAGTTTCAGACCCGTAGCTAATTACTCACCTACTCAAAATGAGTAAATGCTAATTATCTCTAAAAGTATTGCGGATACCCAATTTTTATCAAATAACTCATTCATCTACTTTTGGGAGAGCTTTCATATGGTGAAGTTCCAGACCCGTAGGCAATTACTCACCTACTCAAAATGAGTAAATGCGAATTATGTCTAAAAGTATTGCAGATAGCCAATTTTTCTCAAATAACTCATTCACCTACTTTTGGGAAAGCTTTCACTTGGTGAAGTTTCTGACCCGTAGCTAATTACTCACCTACTCAAAATGAGTAAATGCCTATTATCACTGAAAGTATTGCAGATAGCCAGTATTTCTCAAATAACTCATTCACCTACATTTTGGAGAGCTTTCACATGCTAAAGTTTTTTTATGAATTTTTAAAATAATTTTTAATGCATTAAAATTAATGAAATCATGCACTAAATCAATTATAACTTGAAAAGTATTGCATTTAGAGCACTTTGTTAAAATATGTTATTCAGCTACTTTTTCCATAGCTACAACATGGTGAGTAACTTGGGTGTCTATCTCAATAGCTAAATGAGTAATAGCTACTTTTGGATTTTTCACTTACTTCCATCATGAGTAAAATCACTTGTAACTTGAAAACTATTGCATTTACAGAATTTTGTGCAAATCTGTTATTCATCTACTTTTGGGTCAGCTATTACATAATAAAATTTCAGACCTGTAGCTCATGGCATAGCTGAGTAATAGCTACTTTTAGGTTATCACTGTTGAGTAAATCACTTATAACTTGAAAACTGTTGCATTTAGATTATTTAGTTTCAAAATGTTATTCACCTATTTTGAGGCAGCTATAACATAGTAAAATTCCAGACCTGTGGCTCATTGCATAGCTGAGTAATAGCTACTTTGAGGTTCTTACTCAACACTAAATCATTTATAATTTGAAAAGTATTGCATTTAGAGCATTTTGTTAAAATATGTTATTCAGCTACTTTTTTCCATAGCTACAACATGGTGAGTAACTTGAGTGTCTATCTCAATAGCTAAGTGAGTAATAGCTATTTTTGGACTTTTCACTAACTTCCATCATGAGTAAAATCACTTGTAACTTGAAAACTATTGCATTTAGAGAATTCTGTGCAAATCTGTTATTCACCTACTTTTGGATCAGCTATAACATAGTAAAATTTCAGACCTCTAGCTCGTGGCATAGCTGAGTAATAGCTACTTTTGCCTTTGCTGGTGGATACATCTTGCATCTGGCCACAGATGCGTCCTTGGTCTAGTTTGTATGGTCATATGACTAGCAGTTTAAGTTATATTTTTCAACAAGGAGGGGCTTCACCATGACTCAGTCCTTCTGAAAGATGGTCTGGATTTGCAGAAATGCTGCACGTCAACTATTTTTGTCTATCTGGCATAAGTTATGTCCTTTCGAATTTCATCCGCTTCAGTCTTTAACCAAAGCTGGTGACACAGTACAATTCTGTTGAATTCTTGTCTCTTATGGCTTCTCCGTGGTGCTGACCTGTTTCTGTCCCTGGATTTTGAACTTGCTATTGTTTTGTTGCGCCTTAGAGTCCACTACTCAGTGGAGATTAAGCGCTATAAATGTCGAATTAGAATTCAGTGAAACTTGGTGATAACTTCATGTGTCTTGCCTCTTTGCATTTGTCATAACCTGTACATTGGATCAAGGTTATATTTTCCAATAAAGTGGGGCCTCACCATCACTCAATCCTGATGAAAGATGGTCTGGATCTGCAAAAATACTTCCAGTCAGCCAACTATTTTTATCCATACAGCATTATTGTATCCCCAGACGAAAGCTGGGGATACTTAGGATTCAGTACGGCCACGCCGCCGCCACAGAGATTTCTTTTCGGACACGATAACTTTAAAAATATTTTAGTTAGACCTTTCAAATTTGGTATGTGGGTATATATGGGCAATGCCACAAACACTATTGTTTTGTGACCTTGACCTTCAATTTTAATGTCACTGGTGGCCTCTTAAATGTCAGATTTTGGTCATTTTTTACATTTTGGCCCAGTTCTCATATACAGAAAGTTAGATCATCCTATGGCCGGTTATATATAATACATATATATGTCCCCTGCAAGCATGCAGAAATTTGACCTTGAGGTCTTCATTGAAGGTCATCCACAGACTGCCAACATACCTGACCGAGGCCATTTTTGGCCTTTTTGGAGATATTTTCACACTTAATGCAGACTATATTACCTCAAAACTATTTAAAATGGCTGTGGAGGTTGAGTACATGATGGAGTAGCAGCAACCAGGCCTATAGGTTACAGAGGATTGTTGGTTACAGAGAAAATCTGATGATTCCACAGTTATGGACAGGAAGAAGGCAGTTGTTTCATATAAGCCTACCCCTGCTGAGATGTAGTCTAATTCGCCCAGTTGTGCCAGCTCCTGTGGAGTCACCAGGAACCGGTTATAGAGCATTGCTTCACCTATAACCGGTTAGGGCCCTGGTACTGTGCAGATCCACAGGACTGGCTAAGGGACTAGCAGAAGGCTTTTAATGGTCCAAGTGGCCGTCTTAGACCAACCAGTTACTGCCCGAGGAAGTTGGTTACAGAGAAATTCTTATACCAGTCATTGGTCCCGGTGAGATGACTGTCTCAACCTACTAGACCAGTCAGCCAGCCTACTGTCAGGACCAGCTAGCTGGTCGAAAGTGACTATAGATAAGAAAGACTTTCCCAACAAGATTTGTCCAACTACCTGTCAGTCTTATCAGACCCCACACCAGCCAGTTACTGGTTGTTTTGTGACCTTGACCTTCAATTTCAAGGTCACTGGTGGCCTCTTAAATGTCAGATTTTGGCCATTTTTCACATTTTGGCCCAGTTTTCATATACAGAAAGTTAGATATTTTTGGCCTCATTTTGAAAAACAAGATGGCCGCCAGGGACATTTATTCGACTTAAAGCAAGGACTTTTGTTGGCCCTCTAAAGCAAAGGGTATTATAGGTAGACATCTCAAATTCGCAGAATATGTTCCGCATTACAAAATCTTGACTGGAAATATTTTCGGCCTCATTTTGAAAAACAAGATGCCCGCCACGAGCGTTTTTTTGTCAGTCATGAAAAGTGCTTATATCTGCCTTATTATTGGTCCTAGAGGTTTGGGATGGGAAACCAACCTACAGGAAATCATGGGCTGGGAATCTTTTGGTGTGGTCAGATTTGATCTTGGACCCCTCCTTCAAGGTCAAACGAGGATAGCCAAACTTCAAAGTGCTTATAACTCATTTATTATTGGTCCTAGAGGTTTGGAATGGTAAACCAACCTATAGGAAATCATGGCCTGGGGATCTTTTGGTGTGGTCAGATTTGATCTTGGACCCCTCCTTCAAGGTCAAACGACGATAGCCAAACTTAAAAGTGCTCATAACTCGCTTATTATTGGTCGTACAGGTTTGGGATGGCAAACCAACTTACAGGAAGTCATGGGCTGGGAATTTTTTGATGTGGTCAAATTTGATCTTGGGCCCTTCCTTCAAGGTCAAACGAGGTTAGCCTACTCTAAAGTGCTTATAAATCGCTTTTTCTTAGCCCTAGAGGTTTGTAGTGTGAAAGCATCCTATAGGAAATCATGCGCTATATTTGTGTCAACCATAATACTCTGTATGTCATGCTTCAACCATGTCCCGTCCGGGGATACACTGCGTCGAGACGCAATCTCTAGTTTTTGTCCTTTTGAATTTCATCCACTTCAGTATTTAAAGAGCCTGTAGTCCCAATTTTAACATACAATTTTTATGTCGTCACTCTGCGGCGTGGGCGTCCGCATACGCGTCCGCGTCCGCGTGAACAACTTCTTCTCCAAAACTACAAGGCCTAGAGACATGCTGTTTTTTTTAAAAGATACCTTATCTATCGAGGATGAAAAATTGTTCAAGGCATGCAAATCTGTCTGTCCGTCTGTTTGCTAGAGACATTACAAGGGAGGTACCCCCACCAAAAGTGTGAAAATTTCAACACTTTATCACAATTTTCTCAGTGACTATTGCAGGGATTTCTCTCATATCTTGCATATATGTACTAGGCCAGAGATAGATTCTCTTGTGTGAGTATGAGACCTGGATCTGTCTTTTTTTTAATAAATTTTTTTAATAATTTTTAATGCATTAAAATTCATGAAATCATGCACTAAATCACTTATAACTTGAAAAGTGTTGCATTTAGAGCATTTTGTTAAAATATGTTATTCAGCTACTTTTTTCATAGCTACACCATGGTGAGTAACTTGGGTGTCTGTCTCAATAGCTAAGTGAGTAATAGCTACTTTTGGGCTTTTCAGTAACTACCATCTTGAGTAAAATCACTTGTAACTTGAAAACTATTGCGTTTAGAGAATTTCGTATAAATATGTTATTCAGCTACTTTTGGGTCAGCTATAACATAGTGAAATTACAGACCTGTAGCTCATGGCACAGCTGAGCAATAGCTATTTTCAGGTTCTGTATGTTGAGTAAATCAATTGTGAGTTGAAAAATATTGCATTTGGAGTATTTTGTTAAAATATGTTGTTCACCTACTTTTGGGTCAGCTATAACATAGTGAAATTACAGACCTATAGCTCATGGCATAGCTGAGTAATAGCTACTTTTAGGTTATCACTGTTGAGTAAATCACTTATAACTTGAAAAGTATTGCATTTAGAGTATTTTGTTTCAATATGTTATTCACCTATTTTGGGGTCAGCTATAACATAGTAAAATTCCAGACCTGTGGCTCATTGCATAGCTGAGTAATAGCTACTTTGAGGTCATCACTGTTGAGTAAATCACTTATAACTTGAAAACTATTGCATTGACAGAAATTTGTGTAAATACGTTATTCAGCTACTTTTGGGTCAGCTATAACATAGTAAAATTTCAGACCTGTAGCTCATGGCATAGCTGAGTAATAGCTACTTTGAGGTTATCACTGTTGAGTAAATCATTTATAACTTGAAAACTATTGCATTTACAGAAATTTGTGTATGTTATTCAGCTACTTTTGGGTCAGCTATAATATAGTGAAATTACAGACCTGTAGCTCATGGCACAACTAAGCAATAGCTATTTTGAGGTACTGACTGTTGAGTAAATCAATTGTAACTTGAAAAATATTGCATTTGGAGTATTTTGTTAAAATATGTTGTTCACCTACTTTTGGGTCAGCAAAAACATAGTGAAATTACAGACCTATAGCTCATGGCATAGCTGAGCAATAGCTATTTTCAGGTACTGTATGTTGCTATTTTCAGGTTCTCACTATTGAGTAAATCAGTTGTAACTTGAAAACTATTGCATTTACAGTATTTTGCTTAAATATGTTGTTCACCTACTTTTGGGTCAGCTATAATATAGTAAAAATTCAGACATGTAGCTCATTGCATAGCTGAGTAATAGCTACTTTGCTTATAACTCACTTATTATTGGTCCTAGAGGTTTGGAATGGTAAACAGACATATAGGAAATCATGGGCTGGGAATCTGTTGATGTGGTCCGATTTGACCTTGGACCTCTTCTTCAAGGTCAAACGAGGATAGCCAAACTTAAAAGTGCTTATAACTCGCTTATTATTGGTCTTAGAGGTTTGGGATGGTAAAACAACATATAGGAAATCATGGGCTGGGATTCTTTTGGTGTGGTCAGATTTGACCTTGGACCCCTCCTTCAAGGTCAGTTGAGGATAGCCAAACTTAAAATTGCTTATAACTCGCTTGTTATTGGTCCTACAGGTTTGGGATGGTAAACCAACCTACAGGAAATCATGGGCTGGGAATCATTTGGTATGGTCGGATTTGACCTTGGACCCCTCCTTCAAGGTCAAACAAAGATAGTAAAACTTAAAAGTGCCTATAAATCGCTTATTATTGGTTCTAGAGGTTTGGGATGGTAAACCATCCCATGGGAAATCATGGGCTGGGAATCTTTTGGTGTGGTTGGATTTGACCGTGAACCCGTTCTTCAAGGTCGTACGAGGATACTGCATTTGCAGTATTTCTTTAAATATGTTTTAACCTACTCTTTACACTTAAACCGTTACCTTGTTACTTTCCTTCATAATACCATTTGCAGGGAACAACTTTTTTGTCCTTTTCTTCTGTCAGGTTCAGAATTTCTTTTGAACATGCTGTTCAATTACCATTTACTGTACTTCTGTACAGCACTTTCCCTGATAATTATGCTTTCCTCTCATTATTACCTTCACAAATCAAAAACACTCGGTCAGCTGACACAGTGCCCGTTCACGGGCACTCTCCTCTTGTTTTTATTTGTATGTAAAGTTCATCCCACACAAAAACATTTACACTTCTCCTAGCTGCACCATACTAATGTTTATACCACTATTTTAACTTTTATCACTCAAATTTCTCTCCCTCTTGGAAGAAAAAAACTCAAGGCCAGAAGTCCAAAGTTTGTGTGTAGTAAAAACTGTGTACTACGTTATACTATTGTCAGAAATGTTCACTTGCACAAGAACACACAGTTACACTACAGGGGCGGATTTCACGAAAGGTCTTAGCCCGTCTCAGACTCAAACTTGAGACTTTTGTCTCAAATTATTGGAACATTTTACTTGAGCCCATGGGCTCAGCCTTAATGAATTTCAAAAAAGGTCTCAGTCTCAGCTTTGGCTGAGCCACTGGCTCAAGTGTTGAGACTGGTAGAAAGTGGGCTTATGTTTTGTAAACAAAGGCTCAAATATGGCCGCCATAATTCTTTCTTCACTTCAAAATTGAAATGGCTGAAAATAGGGTACAAGTATATAAAACAACCCCCTGAAGTAGTCTTTGGGTGTTTTTACATGTTTACAAGGTTTCCCATTACAAAATGGTATTTAACCAGAGATATTATGTGTCAAACAAGGAATATACATGTCATCAGAAGAATATTTTGACTACAAAAAATGGTCACATGACACAGAAAACCACTGTGGTTATTTGATAAGCTTGGTCTCAACTGAGACCCCTTCTGTGAAAACCATTTGAGACAAAGACTTAGCTGAGCCAAAAGGCTCAGATTTGAGCCAGTGGCTCAGTCTGAGACTGGGCTAAGTCTGAGATCTTTCATGAAATCCGCCCCTGTATTCTTGTACTTATATCCAGGGCCTGTATTCACAAAGATTCTTATTCTTAGAATTAGTCTTATTCTTAGAATTTTCTTAGAATTGTCGTTTTTCTTAGAAAAATTCTAAGAATAAGAATTTTCCTATTCAAAAGATTCTTATTCTTAGAATTATGCTTATTCTTAGAATTTTTCTAAGAATAAGAATTTTCTATTCACAAAGATTCTTATTCTTAGAATATTCTAAGAATTGATTTAAATGGCTTTCATTCTTAGATTTTTTCTAAGAATATGAAATTGTTATATGCACAAAACTCTTTTTCTTGACACCGCAATTGCATCCAAATACAGAAAGCCACTTCTGGGCCTGTATTCACAAAGATTCTTAGTATTTTTCTTTGAATTACACTTTGTCTAACCTGTGCACACATTTAGTTTTACGTCTATTCTTAGAATTATTCTTAGCTAAGAATTGTTTTGTGAATAGGATTGCAAAGAATTTTTCTTAGACTTAAATGTAATTCTAAGAAAAATTCTAAGAATCTTTGTGAATACTGGGCCAGTTCACATATGCCAAGATCTGGGCCCGTATTCACAAAGATTCTTATTCTTAGAATTTTTCTTAGAATTGTCGTTTTTCTTAGAAAAATTCTAAGAATAAGAATTTTCCTATTCACAAAGATTCTTATTCTTAGAATTATACTTATTCTTAGAATTATTCTAAGAATGTTTTTTATTCTTAGAATTTTTTTTATTCTTAGAATTCTTTGAATTTTTCTAAGAATAAGAATTTGCTATTCACAAAACTCTTATTCTTAGAATATTCTAAGAATTTTGTTTAAATCTAAGAATGGCACATAGCATGCTTAAATAGTTGTTTTGATGATTATAGTGCAGCAAGTGATTGCAAATCGACATTCAGAACAGAGTGTTACATATTAGTTGTCAATTGTGTGTACTGTAACGAAATACAGCCTCTTCATATTATTTAAAAAAATTCCAGTTTTCTGTTCGCATAGGCCAAGATCTGTATTCTTCGAATTTTTCTTAGAATTACACTTAGTCTAAGAAAAATTCTAAGAATTGCATACATTTCCTTTTACTCTATTCTTAGAATTATTCTTAGCTAAGAATTGTTTTGTGAATAGGTTTTTATTCTAAGAATAAGAAAATTCTTAGCATAGAATTTTTCTTAGACTTATGCCCCTGTTCCACCAAAAGATTAAGCCCCGATCCTGTCGGCGACCCTTAATCGTGGACAGTCGGTGGAAAAATAACAATGGGCGGGAATACTGGGTCGGTACTGAAGTCTGGGATTAAGAACAGATCGTCCCCAGGACGCCTCAGGCGGCCGCAGACAGTCCCCGACTGGTCTGGGACTAAGAACCGACTAAGCCAGTATTCGGGTCGGTTTCAACCACGATCCTGTCGCACACAAACCGACTGGGTCCCAGGACGCCTCAGGCCTCCTGGGACTAAGCCCCGACTAACCCACGATTAAGTCCCGGCGTCCTCAGGCCTCCTCAGTCTTCCCCAGACCAGGATTCCCGATTATTGTTTTGCAAATTTGCTGGATTTTCTGGGTATATATATATAAAATTCGCAATCTAATCACCATTGCTTTTCTAGGAACACAGCAGGATGCCACCTTTTAATGGAAGACAGATTCAACAACAACTTAGGGCTTTTTTGGTTTTTATTCAGTTACAAATAATCATGTATTTCCATTTTTTACGTCAAGCACAGCAACCACCACCACCAGCACCACCAGCACCCATACAGACACCTAGAAGAAGGCACAACATGTGGGTCAGGCCATGGCTACTGCAGAGAGAGGAGAGGGGGGCCTACCACAACATTATGGCTGATCTGTATGCCACAGACATTCCAGGATTCACCAACTACATGAGGATGACCCCAGAATTCTTTGAAATGAGAAGACCAGACTGGAACCACGTCTAGCCAGGCAGGCCACCAACTACAGAGCTCCTATCAGTGTTGGGGAGAAGTTAGCCTTCACCACCAGATATCTGGCCACTGGAGAGTCGTACACATCATTATCCTGTCAGTTCAGGGTTGGCAGATCCACCATTTCCAAGTTTCTACCAGAGGTCTGCAGGGCCATCCAGGATGAGTTCACCAGAGAGTACCTCAAATGTCCTACTAGTCCAGATGAGTGGAAAGAACTGGAAAGGGAATTCAGGATCAGGTGGAATGTTCCACATGCCCTGGGAGCCCTGGATGGCAAGCATGTGGCCCTGAAGAAACCCAAGAACTCTGGAGCCCTCTACCACAACTACAAGGGGTTCTTTTCTATTGTGATGTTGGCCCTGGTAGATGGACAGTACAAGTTCAGATGGGTGGATGTGGGTACAGCTGGATCTTGCTCAGATGCCCAGATATTTAATGCCTCTCAGCTGAAGAGGAGGATCGAAGATGGCAGGATAGGCTTCCCTGACCCAGCTCCTATAACCCAGGGTGGTAGAGATGTCCCCTACTTCATTCTGGCAGATGATGCCTTTGCCCTGAAGACCTGGCTCATGAAACCCTATGGCAGAAGGCTGTTAACATGAGAGGAAAGGATTGCCAACTATAGAATATCAAGGGGCAGGAGAGTTGTGGAGAATGCTTTTGGCATCCTGGTTTCAAGATTTAGAGTCATGAGGACCACCATTGAACTACCCCCAGAAACAGTTAGAGAAGTGGTCATGACCTGTGTGGTTCTGCACAACATACTCAGAAGCCAGTATCAAGGTCAACCTGCTGGTCAGCAGCCTGGGGATGATGATGATGATGATGTGCCTGGTGATTGTGGATTGATTGGTGGTGCTGCTGGTGGTGGCCAAGACAGAAACCCTGCTAGAGAGGCCAAAAGACAGAGGGATTACCTGAAGGACTACTTCAATAATGAGGGAGCAGTGGCCTGGCAAGATGGCAGAATATAAGTCCTGTTGCAGTAAACAGTCCATTTCAGGACTAACTATAACAGTCCTTTTCAGGACTAACAAACAGTCCTTTTCAGGACTACCAAATATTCCAAAAACAATTAATCAGCTATGCTTGCTACAGACGGACAAACCCCATGCCAAACATAACTTGTTCAGACGGACAAAAAGACAAACCCCATGCCAAACATATCTTGTTCAGACAGACAAACAGACAAACCCCATGCCAAACATAACTTGTTCAGACGGACAAACAGACAAACCCCATGCCAAACATAACTTGTTCAGACGGACAAACAGACAAACCCCATGCCAAACATAACCTTTTCAGATAGACAAACAGACAAACCCCATGCCAAACATAACTTTTTCAGATAGACAAACAGACAACCACAACTTACTCAATTAAATTTTTATATATTTTGAAATGCACATCCTAATTTCACCAATTTTTTTTGTTCATGGGTTGGAAATTTATTTGTAGCAGAAATGTTTTTATGGAAATCTTCAATTTTAAATCTTCACTTCTAATCACAAACATGTGGAAAATATAACCATGGAACTAGTTTTGTTTTCAATAATGGGGGATTGTGTTTGCAAAATAGTTTGTCAGTTCGTTGACATGGGTTCTGTTTACTTTTGGATTTGTGTGTTTCTTGGTTGGTGGTTACTGGGCTTGGGTTTTTTTTTGTAGTTGGGTGTTAGGTTTGGTACTGGGTTTGTTATTTGGGGGTTATGTTTGGTATTGGGTTTGTCTGTTTGTGGGTTGGTAAGTATGTAATAATGCCTTTTAACTCTAGGGAAGGTGTAAGTGTTGGACTTTTCAATTACAGATTTTAAACTATCCCATGGATTTTTATCTAAAAATGGGCTGATTAATGGTCATATTGGGAGTTATTTTTAAAAATTTTTTATGTGGCCTTTTTTGTTATGTGTGGTACCATGGGTTATTTATTTCATGTTTGGGGTGGTGTGGGTGTTGAACTTTATTTTTTTTTTCTTGTGATAAGTATTTGTACTGAACTTTTTTGTTTTGGGAGGGGAATTGGAATAACTTGCAGCTAAATAATTGTTTTTGGAAGATTTGGTGGCCCTGAAAAGGGCCTGGCAGGTCAAAGACCCGCCCTGACTGGATGGCTACTGAGGAGGCTGCTGCTGCTGTTGAGGCGGTGCTGAAGTGGTGATAGTAAAGAGCTGCTGCTGCGGTTGTTGCTGCTGCTGCTGCTGAGGCTGCTCGACGATCTGTGTTGATGTCAGATCTGGTAGCTGGCTTAAGATTCCACTCAGATTGTGTCTGCTCCCTTCGTCCTGTACAGTTAGGACAGATGTCGGGTTGCTGAAGCCAATGGGGCTTGGTGTATAGTACACAAAACTGCTGCTAGCTGCTGCTTGAGTGAAACTAGACGCCTGTGGAGTGGTTGTTGGCAGTAGGCTGACCCTCTGGGACTCCGTGGTAACAGTGGCTGATCTTCTGGGCAATGGCTGACGTCTACGGTTGCTCTTAATAGTTTCGATGTCTCTAAATATCTTGCCCTTTAATTCTTCAAATTCTTCTTGAGTCATCTTTTCGGCCTCTGATGCCACGTAGTCAAAGAAGGGCTGCCTGTTTGACTTCTGATGCAGAAAACCTGAGATAAGTGTCCTCATCTGCTCAAAGTGTTCGAGAATCTTGGAGTCTGTAGTTGAAACGGGTGTTGATGTAATGATGGACTGACTCCTCTCCCTCAGGACGTTGGACTCGAGGTGTTCTGTGTCAGTAGTTGACCCACGTGATTCGTCCTGCCTGCTGGTATTTGGACTGGCCTCAAAACCTGAACTTCTGTTGGCCCCCTTTCTTCTGATGTGGGTTTTAAGAAAACCCATCTGTTGGTACACCCAGTACTGTCTCTTGGTCATCTCCCTCGGGGCTTGGCCAGATTGGAGCTTAGACAGCTTTCCATAACGGGTTCGCTGGGACTCGAACCAACGTCTCACATCAAAGGGCTGGAGCTTGAGTTCTGCAGATATTTCTGCCCAGAGAGCCTCTCTTCTGGTCCTGTCGTGGAAACGTGAATGTTCCTTGTCATACAGTTCAGGGTGCAGCTTTACAAATTCCACAATGGAAACTTCCTGGCTGTCTGTAAAAGTGGCACACACCCTGGCTCTCTTGGCTGAAGAATGGCACTCCGGATCTTCTTCACACCTCTCTTCTTCTTCTGCCACAGCTTCCCCAATAGCTGGACCTTCCTCAATCTCATCCTCCTCTCTCCTGTTAGTTCCTTCTTCTGTAATAACTTCACTCCTCTCCTCTACTTGACTTTCCTTCTCCCTCTCATCCATCTTTTTCCTTCCTCTCTTCCCTCCTTTCTCTTTTCTCATGATCCAGTCGACAAAATAATAAAAAAATAGTAAAATGTGTCTCCTAACTGTGAAATTTGCCCTAAGCTCAAGTATAATATATATAAAATAAAAACTGAAAACCCCTACAAATCAGTGACACACGTCTCTCAGTAGCCAAACAGTCAGTAACAATGACAAAGTGTGCGCGGTCGCTTATATAGTCCCAGACCTGCTCATTGCCTCGTTTTAATTTCCGACGTGCGGAAAACAGTCGGTTCTTAATCGGTTGTTAGTCCCAGGCCACCTGGGGCGTCCTCAGACCATCGCAGACTAAATTTGTGCTGTCCCAGGCATCCTGGGGAGGCCGGTTTGGATCGGTTAGGGTCGGTTACCCTTAGTCGGGGCTTAGTCCCAGACCTTGATTTTTGGGTCCCAGGACACCGCAGACGGTCTGAGGCTTCCGGGGACTAATGCAACCGACCCACTTTCACACGCATGAAATTCATACGCATTACATTTGAGTCTGGGATTAACAACCGGCCTCCTGGGACTAAGCTACGGAGGTCTGGGACTAAGGGTCGCAGGCGGCCTGGGACAACACACGACTGTGTAAATTTGGGTCTGAGGAGGCCTGAGGACGCCTGGGACTGGACATTTTGTTGACGGCGGGAAATATGAATCGGTTATAGTCGTGAGAAATATCAAACATGTTTGATTTTTCCCACGGCCCCAACCAACAACAACCGACCCTTACAGAAGGTCTGGGACTAAGCAAATATTTCAAACTGACCCCCCAAAACCCTTAATCTGGAGCCTTAGTCGTGTGGTGGAACACCCACATAAAGTGTAATTCTAAGAAAAATTCTAAGAATCTTTGTGAATACGGGCCCAGTATTGTTAGAATTTTTCTTAGAATTACACTTAGTCTAAGAAAAATTCTAATAATTGCATACATTTAATTTTATTTCTATTCTTAGAATTATTCTTAGCTAAGAATTGTTTTGCGAATAGGATTTTATTTTAAGAATAAGAAAATTCTTAGCATATATGTACATATAACAATTACATATTTCAAAATAATATATATATATATCTTTATTCGTACCCAGAGTACAATTATATAAGTACAATTATAATAAAGAATAATTGGTTAATACCATACACTTATTACAATGACAAGAAAAGAAATGAAAAAAAAAACAACAACAATAAACATCAGATCTATTTACAAAAGTATATGATCATCTCGTTAATTTCTTCCAATGAAAATAGAGAATGTTTGTAATCTCTCATCTTTATAAGATCAATGACATTTGATGCAACTACATAATCATCCGTGTTTAACGGACTAAAAGTGGACTTAATGAGTTTATTTACCTTAATATAACTTACTGGTTCATATTTTGAATATTTGACACTGTATCTATACCATATGTAGTTTATATTTTTGCATATTGTGGAATCACTTCCATTTAGTGCTAATTCACCACATACTTTTACAATAGTATTACTACTCGAGATAACAGATTGAAAGAACTTTACAAAACGTAAATGAATTTGACTCTCCACTGAAATATCATTAACAAGCAAATGTAAATAACGACTATGTGTTGTGGGAGGTACACTGAGCAGTCTGCGTATGCATTTTCTCCATGTTACATAGAATCTTTCCACGTAAATATCTGAAATATTCCACATAACACATCCATATAGGGACATACAAAAAGATTTAAACAGTCTATACTTTATATCAGTATCACAATGTCTAAATGAAGCCATTAGATAATTAAACATTTGAATAAAATAACATACAGTATTATCCACCATAATTTGGTCTGAATTTGTGCCGAGACTATTTCCCAAGTGAGTAACACAATTTTCATTAAGAAGTTTAGTTTCCTGGAAGAGTACATTATGAATATTATCATTACTTCCACATATAACCAACTTGGTTTTGGAAGGATTGAATTTTATTTTGAAGTCTTTTCCATACTGATTCACTTTCTTTAACATTAAATTTAAACCAGTAATACTAGGAGCCATTAATAAGATATCATCTGCATATCCAAGCACTCCTGCAAATACATCCCCAATATAGCAGCCAATTCTTAGACTCTGTAGCTTGTGAAAAAGAACATCAACATAAATTGCAAACAGTATTGGGGATAAAATTCCACCTTGTAATAACTTTACACCCAGTCCACCATGGGACTTATATGTCACTTTAAACTTACAGTATTTTTAAATTAGTGTTTGGTGTGATGGGAAATGACAATATACATCAATTCAGAGTATCACGACACATTGTTTCAAAGACCTCCTTTTTACTTAGTTTCCAAGCCTCTTCAACATATCTATAAAGGTGTTTACTATTAGAGTTCATGATTTTTGCAAATTTTTCTTCTGGTGAAAAGGTACCAATGTTTCCAATTTCAACCTGTATTGAGTTAAATAAAGAACTTCTTAGATCACTGTACAAAGTACAATTACAGATGAAATGAAATTCATCTTCAATAGAATCTTTACACCGAAAACATTTTCTGTCATTGAGATCAACATTTGTATATCTACCAATTTCAACTGCAAGTGGGAGAATACCCATGCGTAATTGAGCAATTAGACTTCTTTGATATTTTGTACAGTTAAATTTAACATAATTTTCGGTTTCATAATTTGTTTTAATTTTTCTATACGTTCGCAATTTTGGTTTACATAGTACAGCAGCTTTCCAATTTTGTTCTAGGGTGTTCAGGAGTTTGCATTCTATTTCTTTCAAATCAAAAAGCATGCCAGATCCGAGATCATTTATCCCTACAATAGGCAAAATTTTATCTTTTATTTCATTAACCCAGGTTCCCTTGTGGTCTACATTATTCAATTCATTGTTAATGACTAGTTTTGGTAGTCTTGTATCTTCTAGCTTATTGATACGATTCCAGAATTTGCAGATATTCAAATGATGCTGGAATTTTACAGTTAACCACCCAAATTCACCTATGATTGCCGGAATTGGAGCTTTACAGTGCACACCAAGATAATATCTTAGCACACGCATTTGCAGTGCATTTCCATATTTGTCATTGCAAAAACCCCAGACACCAGAGTTGTAGTTCATAATTGGTACAATGCATGTTTCATATAACTTTTTGTATGTTTTATAACCTGTATATTTCATTTGTTTTAATTTGTAAATCATCCCCCCAAAAGCTCTTCCTGCTGCTTCTGCTAAACTTTTCTCGCACTCACTGAAATTTAAATGTTCATCGAATACAACACCAAGGTATTTATATGCATTTACAACATTAATATGATGTTCACCAACATGGAAATCTCGGTCAGTCAATTTTTTCCTTGATTTCCTGAAATGAATAATTTTAGTTTTGATGAATTAATACCAAGTTTCCATTTTTTACACCACTGATCAACAAAGTATAGCATTTTTTTCAAATTTTCTTCATTTTCAGCAAGTAAAGCAACATCGTCTGCATATAAAATAATGGAAATACAGGTATTACCAATTTTAATTCCTAATTTTAATTTGTTTAATTCAACTGCCAAATCATTTATAAATATACTGAATAAAGTTGGGGACAGCGTATCCCCTTGCCTCACTCCACTGATAGTTTCAAACCAGTTTGACAGTTTATCATTTAATTTTACACATGACAAGGTATTAATATATAGAGATTTTATGGCATTATATATCTTTCCAGATATATTGTATTTTAATAATTTAAAAAACAACAAGTTTCTATCAACCCAGTCAAATGCCTTACACATATCAATGAATGACATGAAAGTGTCCTTATTTTCACAGAGTCTGTTTTTAATAACTCTTAATTTCTCTATTCAATTTATCACTGTTTATGTCTTGAGAACCATTTTCTAATGTTAGCTTTTATTTCAAGATGTTTACATAATTCACATCATCTACTGCTGGGTTATCTTTGTTATACAGTGATTTAAAATCATTTTCCCATTTTCTGAAAACAGAACTTTCATTACAGGTTATTGAACAATCTTCCAATTTTACACCATTTGGGAGGTTATGTTTTTTTGGGCCAAGCCTGTTAATTTGGTCCCAAAAATCTTGTGGGTTTTTCGTATTGACACTTTCTAATTTGCTACAGTAGTCCCTGTAATAATGTCTCTCTGTTTGTCAAATTTAGACCTACAATTCTCAAATTCTTTTTTTAGTTGTAATCTTCTAGAGTACGGGCCAAGAAACATCCTCCATTTTTCTTCTTTGTCCCTCATAATTTTCCAATTACATGTCAGTTCGTCATTCCAGCAAGGTTTACTACATTTTAGGTTTTTTTTTATACCCTTGCTACCTTTATTATACTGCAAATAGCTATCCATTTCTTTAAAAATTAGTGAGCAAAATGTTTCATAAATTTGATTCAACTTTGACCGTATTGTTCTGTTTTCAAATTAATCAATTATATTCTTTATATTTCTACGCCATATTTCATTGTTCATAAACTCAGAGGGAATATTTTTAAAGCTATACTTCTTGGGTTTCCAGGTACCAGAGTTCTGGCACTCCTTTTTACTCAGCTCAAGATTAGGATTAAATAACAGGTGTCTGTCACCTGAGATACTGATGGGACACTTCACTGTTACTGTTACAACAGAGTGATCAGGGGCATGACAGTTTAATGCTAGACTATCATATAAAATGCCGGATTGCAAGATTGAAGTGATTGAGGTTATTTTACAGTTGATACATTTATCTAGATCATCAACATATGTAAGAATATAGTCTACAACACTTTTTCCTCTTGGCGAAATGTATGTGAAATCATTATACTCCTTTGTTATTCTACCATTAGTAACAGCAAATTTAAGATCTTTTAGAAATTCAAGAAATATGTCTCCATAACAGTTTTTTGTAAAATCAACAACGTCTCTGTTAAGCATTGAGCTATCAATAGAACTAATATCATTACAGGACCCTATTCGTGCATTGAAATCACCACCTATATACACCTGATTGCATTCATTGAACTGATAAACAAGTGAGACTAGATGGAAAAGAACTCTATGCTATTTGCATAAACTGATCCTTCGGGTGGCAAGTAGCATACAATAACAATGAATTTAAAATCTTGTTTTTTGTGATTAAATTCACATGCTAAGATACCATCATAACTTTTGTCTATAGCCTTTACATAAAAGTGTGACTTAAATGTATTTTTTACAAAAATCCCAACACCACCAGAGCCTTTTTTAGCTCTTTTATTTTGCATGGTTCTATTAAATCCAAACCAGGTGTAGTTAGGTACGTTAATGTTTTTATCACCAGTTAAGTGTGTTTCAACAATCCCAAATATATCACTACTAATATAGTTTATTATATCTTCTCTTAATTGTCCATTGGTTTCTGTCCATCCATTTACATTCAGTATTGACACAGTAAAGGTAGACTGGGTTATATCCTAGTGGTCAGAGTCTGTCTGGAAGAGTGTTGCATTATGATTTGGCATTCTCTGTGGTGGGTCAAAAGCAGGCGGACCAAGGATAGAACTTATTTGGGAATTACTATTCATATTTGAGCCTTTTTCCATTGATGACAGGTTGAAGTTTGGTACTTGAGGAATGAGCATAGGTCCGTGTGTAATAATGCCTTCACTGTGTGGTCTTGGTGTGCTGGATGGATAGTTGTAGCCTTGGAACTGATGATCCATCCTGGGATTTGATCCAGCATCAGGCAAAAGTCGTGAACCTCCACCCTGCCTTCTGTCACTGTTGTAGCTCTGCATTCCCTGTGGTTGGTGTGTTACAAGGTGCCGTGCATCTTCAGCTTCATGGTTGATATTTTTATTTAGTATATCAGAGTCTGGTCCTTTCTTGACAAGTCTTCCATTGCCAGTTATACGGTATTGGTTGCCAGATGGAAGTTCTTCAATGATCATCTTCATGTTCAGCTGTAAGAGTCTTTCACAATGGCTTAGGGAACTTCTGAGATATACCCTCTTAAAGTTACTGTGCGGGTCCTTTAGTCTATGCTTTTGGGGAAGAACATCAATTTTCATTGTAGATGACTCCAGTTCTATTTTAATAACACCAGGCTTGTCGCTTTTTGATTCTAGTCTTTTAGCTCTGCGGATTTTGACATGCCTCAAGTTTAGGGTTCCATAAATGATTCTCTCTGCTTTAACTAAGGCAGATTCTCCATCATCCTGTATGTTGATACCCACAATAGTAAATTCTGGTTCAAAGTCTTTTCTGGGTTAGTAATGGTAACAGTAATAATCATAAAATAATCATAAAAGAAGCATTGTGCTTTTATAAATTTGAACCCTTTCTGTCCGATAATGACTGTATTACTGAATATGAAGATATGAATACATATGATATCAGTGGTTCTTATGTCAGTAATATTTATATTACAAAATACTGAATGTTATACAGTAAAAGGTATGTTTTATTGAACAGGAATCCCCTGGATAAAAAAACTGTGCCTTTGTTTACACTGTGAGATCCATCCTGACCCTAACCAAACACAGAAGTGAAGCAAGCAGCAGACAAATGAGGATCAGTGTGTTACAATATTTCCCTGACAAGTTTCTGTATTGCACGGAATAATTTGTTTAACTTGGTGTTTTAGCAAATAAAAAAAAAGTGCCAGTTTACAGGCTTTGACAAATAACACACACTTGATTAGTTTTCACACATTTTTATCACATTCCACGTGGAATATCTGCTGTAAAGTACCATACTGAAAAGTACTAAGATTAGCATAAATACATTTGAATTGTATTTACTACCAGTTCTAGTACAATTTGAAAACATTAGTACTTGGTAGTTGATAGTTCATACAATTTTCTACTGTAGTACAAATGTACAGGACCCAATCATGGTCAGACTCGACTGCGGGCCCCTCATTAACAGGGGTCAATGTGATAGGGGTCAATACGTGATTGCTCCTAATAAGGGGTCTAGGTAAACTTTATATTTCTGGTAGATACAAATATGTATGTCTTATTCTATGCGGTAGGTCAGGTTACAGATCCTGACATGATTCATTGAGGTCCAGTGCTTGATGCATTTTACTTGTGTCTATAGATTTACTATTCTTGTTACGTTCATGTCATGTTTTGCAGGAGAGAATGAAGCCATATAGACACATGACCACTAAAGAGTAGAGAGTTTGCAGAGGTAGTTAGTACATACTTGACTTGGGTACATGTAACACAGCAATGGCAGGGAGTTGGAGTACAGAACATCTGGTGTCTGAACACAGAGACTTACAGGTGTGTGTATCATGCAGTGAAAACCGCCACATGAAGGAAATCCTTGTTACATCTAACTGTAAACAAATTAATAACTATGAATGATAGGGTTGGGGGCTAGGGGTTAGGCTAACCCAAAATATGAATGGTGTTTTGAAAGGTCAAATATCCAACCTGTGCACATTTAAGTTTATTTTGATGCACCTCATGTATTATGAAATCCTCTCAATGCACCTCAAATCCCACTCAGATCCCCCAGTTCCTGTTTAGTCTCTGCTTGTGGCAGAAGTTTAATGTACACATTTGGCTTTGTGAAAACCGAAGAGTAATCAAATTGTTTTGGTATGTTTATCATATCCTGAGATGAAAGTCGGGGATATACTGGTATCACGTCGGTCCCGCTGCCGCCATACATTTTGATAACTCAAAAATGCTTTCATGGATTTCATTCCAACTTCACTCACACATGTATTTGGGTCAGAAGAGAAATGCTATGCTAAGGTGACCTTTAACTCCCAATAATAAAGAAGTTATGGCCATTTTAAGGTCAGAAATACACCTTTGGCAACTTAATGCCATCTAGGTCACAATCTATGTGGTTCATCTGGCTAAAATTTTACCTGAGAACACATTTATATATTCTTCTTACATACGCCAGTAAATCAAGACTTTATGTTGAGGTTAAAATTGTATTTGAGGCCCATAAAAGACACTTAGGGAATTTTTTCTAACATGCTAAGTCTGATGAGTCTCAAACTGTACAAGATACAAATTTTTATGTAATCTTTGTTTAAAAAGTTTGTAGCTTATGTTAAGATCAAGACTTTCAGTTTACATTTAACCTGTGGCTGAGGACAATGAATGCCCACCTGAATGGCCTTTTTTCTTCAGTTTTCACATATTTTGCCATTACTTGGAAATGGTAAATCTGACAAGTCTAAAACTATACAAGATATGACTTTTACATGTAATCTTTGTCAGCTGAAAAATTCAGCTATGTAGCTTTAAATTTAAGGTCATCTTAAGGTGTCTGAAAATGTACATAGGGAACATTCTATGAACTTTTTGCCACTTTTAGCCCTATAGCTATAGCTATATATCTAAAATCTCATCTTGGAGTATATGTGCAAATCTAAGCTCCTTAGCTGTAATAGTTCACCAGTATCCGGGGTATTCAAACCAGAACTTAACCTGTTGTACTGTGACAGATATCGACATCTTTCTGTCAGCCTTTTTCCTTCAATATGTCCTTACCCCCACCCCATCCCAGACTTGGGGTCAAATACTTTCAAAAGTATTTAAATGCAAATACTTTTCAATTTTTCAATGCAAATGCAATTGCAAATACTTTTATTTTCTTCAAATGCAAATACTTTTCAAAAGTATTTCAAATACTTTTTCAAATACTTTCAGATACTTTAAGTTTTATATGTTTGCATACATGAATATATTAAATGTGAAAGTTATAACGCACATTAAGTGGAAATTAAAAATTGTAAAACACACGAAATAAATTTTAATTGTTCTCTGGAAACAAAATAATAGAAATGTGCCATAAATAGTGTCACTTTGTAAAAATAAGCAGCGAAAACAGCAGAAGTGTACCATTACTTAAAACATAGTGGTGATAAGTACAATTGGTATTATATATTAAAAAAATATGTAGAAAAAAATGTATTAATTTACAATGTTCAAAAAGATTGTATCTTAAAATTATTTCATGAACTTGTAAGATATTTATTTTCTAATAAAGAAATTTTTTTATGAAGGACTGAATTTTACATTCCAGTAACATTTATAAGAAATGCTTAAAATGTTAACTTTCAAGTGAGGGGATTAGTGGTTGTATTTGTTGAGCCACTGAGTTCAGTAGAATAATGCTTGCACCTCACACAATACTTTCTTTTCATCAGGGACATTCATAACAGAAGAGTCTTGTCTATCATTAGGCTTAATCTTTCCTGACATCTTGAATCTTGCCAGTAACCTTTTACTGAATGTTTTGTGTTTAAGTAGTTTTACACAAACCCACAATGATGGGACTGCCACTTGTAACCTGCTTTTTATCTGCTTTACTTGTAACCTGCTTTTGTATCAGCAGGGCAATGGTTTGGCTTTAGAATTGTTTATGTTTATTCCAATATCACTTTGAGAGATCAGTCTTTGACATAATGTTTCTTTATCAGCTAAATATCTTCAAAGAGGCATGTTTATAATATTAATAATATCCAATAAGTCAATAAGATAAAATATTTTTAACTTATTACTTTTATAAAAGTGCTTATAAAATCTAAATTAAATTGAGTTCACTGATACATAATATTAATATTAATAAAAAGAATAACTTTGCAAAAAAATGAAAAAGCAGCAAATTAGGTCACTTGCAGAATAATTACTATTTGCAAAATGTATTTGAAAGTATTTGAAAGTTTTTTTCAAATGCAAATACTTTTCATTTGAAAATTTCAAATGCAAATGCAAATACTTTCGAAAAGTATTTAAAATGCATTTAAATGCATTTGCATTTGACCCCATGTCTGCCCCATCCTGTATGAACAGTATGAAACTGAATTTTAGCAAACATATACCCTTGGGGATATATGCGCAATGAGTGGCAGTTCTGTTTGCCTAAGCAGTAGGTGTTTCAGATAGTGTGGCATTTATGTATGATAACTCTGAATATGTGATTGTTCATGTGTGTGTGTGCCCTGGTATATTTGTTTTTTTTTTCTATGTATAAAAGAGAAATCTGAAAATTCCTGAGATATAAGTGAATCTGCTAAGAACTAATCACATTGTTGTATGATTACATCTCTCCACTACTATATCAGAGGGATACAAGCTGTACAACAGCCATACAACATCTGTGTGCTACTATCTGAGAAAGTACTGAAAACCATTGCAATACTTTAAAAAACCTTAATCTTTCCATTGTAGAAGATTGACCCCCCCCCCCCCCCCCCCCCCCCCTCCTCAAAAATGAAAAATGGATTGTGAATAATTGTGAATCACATTTTGGTTGTGTTCATAGTTCTTCAATATTTTGTTGAGTAAAGTATTTTTGTGGTGCCAGATTCTCAGTTCACAAGCCACATTAGAGTAAGAAATCTAAAATTGGCCACATATCTGAAATTCGCTACAGGTGAAAATACTAATAAAATAAATGAATTGTGGTGAGATTTGTTGACTGTATAGTAAATTAAGGCTTTTTGAACTGAAAAATACCAATTTTTAGACAAAAACATCATTTTCTTCATAAAATTAACTAAGGTTTTAGAGGTGCCGAATTTTAGATTCATGGCGAATTTTAGATTTCTTACTCTATATTTGGTTTTTCTTCTCACATTCTGTGACTCTTTTAATAGCCAGCACAGTGCACGTGTTTATCAATGTTCAGCAATCTGAAACCCATTATTATCTTTCACAGGCTAACGCTATGGCAGTGGACCAGAGTGGAAGGCTGGCCCTGTTAGCAGGGTAAGTGGCTAGGGTTTCAGGTGGCAGGGTATAACCTTTACTGGTAAGTGGTGTTAGGGTTGGAAATAACACAACCCTGGTCTTGTTAGCAGGGTTAGTGGCTGGGGTTTCAGGTGGCAGGGTATAACCTTTACTGGTAAGTGGTGTTAGGGTTGGAAGTAACACAACCCTGGTCTTGTTAGCAGGGTAAGTGGCTGGGGTTTCAGGTGGCAGGGTATAACCTTTACTGGTAAGTTGTTAGGGTTGGAAATAACATAACCCTGGTCTTGTTAGCAGGGTAGGTGACATTCCGTATCCCAGGACTGGGTAGATGTCATGGCATAAGTTTTGTTGGTTTAAGGTGAGGACTAGGTAGGTGGCATGGTATAATGTTTGTTCAAACACAAGCAGTAAAAGTGGCTCAGTAAAGGTTAATAGCTGTTTCTTACACAGGTTAATAAGACATCATGTTATAGGCAGTATTCTCTTGCTGTATTGAATCAGAACCCAGCACTCGGTGAGTGTCTGAGGTTGATAGCTTTATACATATTTACTGGTATTTTGGTTTAAGGAAACATTCGCTTGCTGTAGTATATCTGAACACACCCACAGTCCTCAGTACCCTAGTCATTAGCAAGTTTGGCATCTAATCACAGGCTGTCACCTCTGTGTGGATTCGACTCCCACAAGTGACAATACTGAGGACCTGTCCCAGTATGACCCTGGCTGTTGAACGGCACGTAAAACACCAACTTTAACTTTAATATACATGTTTACTTGTGTAAGTGTTTCAGGAATTGTTCTTTTACTGTAACACCCACTGTGGAGGAATGTGTAAGGTTGATAGCTTTATACATGTTTACCAGAATTTGTGTTTCACAAATGTATAAGATTGATAGCTTTATACATGTTACCAGTATTTGTGTTTCACAAATGTATAAGGTTGATAGCTTTATACATGTTACCAGTATTTGTGTTTCACAAATGTATAAGGTTGATAGCTTTATACATGTTTACCAGTATTTGTGTTTCACAAATGTATAAGGTTGATAGCTTTATACATGTTACCAGTATTTGTGTTTCAGGAAGCGTTCTCTGGCTGTAGTGAACCTGAACACACCCACACAGGGAGTGCGTAAGGTACCACGACAGAGTAAGTGGGAGATTAGTACTGTACAGTGGAATCCTCACGCCTCACACGCTCACTGGTTTGTCACGGCCTGTAACCAGAAGGCAGACCTCTGGAACTGGGACAAAGACAAGCAGGAGCTGATTGGCTCACTTAGAGCACACACACGCGTGATTAGTGACCTAGACTGGTCACCATTCAACCCCACAACCCTGGCTACATCTAGTGTGGACACATTTACACTTCTGTGGGATATCAGAGAAATGAGAAAACCCACAGTATCTTTACAGGGCATTAGCGGGGCTTCCCAGGTAATAGTGTAACCTAGTACCTTCTGGTCTGTGAATGTTCTGGTTTTGCTGAAGACATTAGGTGTATTCGACTAATAATCGATGGAAAGTATGCATTAAATATGCGCAGTGGATTTCCATTAAACTCATTAAATGGTCAGAAAAATGGTATAGATAGATTTCATAGCTTTTAGAAGCTTATGGAAATTGTCTCCATTAGTATAAAGTTTATGATCAAGCAGAATGGAGACAATAATTCAAGTTGTAAGTTAAACATACTATTATCGTTTTTTATTTCTTACATTGACACCTAGCAACGACAATACAAACAAACTGCAAAAATGAAAAATAAATTCTTTAGATAAAGCCTGACAATATGGGTATCAAAATTCTGCATTTTAAATGTTTTATTTGGTTCTATTATGTGCTTTAGATACTAGTTTTAGCGTTCGCCAGGGTAGACGTGGTTGTTTTTACGATCCTGTGATCATTGAGTCGGGGATTCACCCATGTGTAGATAGCATCAATTTTGCCTATCTGGCTTTCCAGGGTCACTGTGGAAGGGTGACACATAGTTTCCGGAATGTAAGTCCGTGGACATCATTGCTGCTAGCTCTTTCGGGTGATATTAGTCTCAATGCAGGCCCTGGTTCTAGATCTCTTAATGGTTGTCTTCTCAACGTTAGATCTATCAGAAATAAATCGGCTTCCTTTCTGGAGTTCGTCAAAGATAACAATGCTGATCTTATAGCTGTCACTGAGACATGGCTTAGGCCAGTGGATACTGAAAGTTTTATCTCTAGTATCACACCTCCCGGTTATAAGTTTACTCATGTACCTCGAAATGTCAAGAAAGGGGGCGGAGTTGGCTTTTTCATCAAGGAGGACCTGAGTTTTGAGCAAGTTTCAAAAAACAGTTATCAGGCTTTTGAAAGTATCTCCATTCAGATTAGCACTGATGGTGCTAAAGATGTTATATTTCATGTAGTCTATAGGCCCCCAAATCTCTCAAAGTCGCAGTTCCTGGACGAATTTGGCATGTTCCTCGAAGATGCTGCTTTATCAGGCTATGAAAATATTCTCCTTGGTGATCTTAATTTTCATCTGGATAAACATGACACCTGGACACTGAAATTTTATGATATCCTTGAGCAATTCAGTTTTACACAACTTGTCAATACACCCACACATATTCAGGGTCATATTTTGGATGCTCTATGTGTGAGGGATTCCTTCTCCTGGGCCATTAGTCCCAAAGTTATTGGGGGACTATCAGACCACCAGGCAATCATATTCAGCTTTATCTTCCCTGTCAGGGAATCCTGTAAGTTTCAATGTGTTCCCATCCGTAAAATTCACAAGATAAATATTTCAGATTTTAGAATGGATATCCTGAAATCCGACCTCATTAGATGCCCGTACAAAACTGCCAGTCTTCTCAGATACGATTGATACGATTGATCACTCTCTTTTATATGACTGCTTGCATGACTGGTTTGGTCTAGATGGTACTGTTTTGTCATGGATCAAATCGTATCTTTCAAACCATAAACAAAAAATTAAAATAGGTGATAGTTTCTCTGAGGCGGTAATTCTCCCTTTCGGAGTCCCTCAAGGCTCTGTACTGGGTCCTCTCCTTTTCACCCTCTACACTAGTCCCCTCAGTCAAGTTATTTCAAAATTCAATGTTACGCATCACCTGTATGCCGATGACACCCAGATCTACCTAGCAGTTGACTCCAGGAATTTTGACTCTAGCATGGAAGAGCTGACCGAGTGTCTCAAGTCTGTACAGGAATGGATGGACGGTGTCAAACAAAAACTAAACCCAGAAAAAACCGAATTTATCATTATAGGTCAAAAAGCCATCAGAGAGTCACTTGCACCAAATTTCCCTGTTCCACTCCTCCAAAACAATATCTCTCCGTCGGTGGAAGTAAAAAATCTGGGTGTTATTTTCGACTCAGACAACTCCTTTGACAATCATGTTGCCAAGGTTTGCAGAGCATGTTACTATCATCTTCGTGATTTGCGACGAATTCGCAAATTCCTTGGAGTTGAGACAGCAATACTTCTGGCAAACGCTATGGTCAGTAGTCGTCTAGACTACTGTAACTCTTTAGTCTATGGGGTAAGCAAGTCCAACATAGCCAAACTACAGAGAGTCCAGAATGCTCTTTGCCGCATCATCTTCAGACTTGACAAAATGAGTCATGTTACACCCTTTTTGAAAAAACTCCACTGGCTCCCAATTCAACATCGCATCCTGTTTAAGTACAACCTTTTGGTATTCAAGGCTATTAATCTTTCACAGCCCCCATATCTTTCAGCTTTAATAAGATCGAGCAGTCTCACTCATGGCAACAGGCTATCTATCTCCTCAACCCGCCCCAATAAGCACATAGGAAGGCGTGGCTTTGCAGTAGCTGCACCAGCCGAATGGAACAAGCTGCCACAGACTGTCAGATCTCAGCAAACAATAGATGGTTTCAGAAGCCAGCTAAAGACCTACTTGTTTAGGTTGGCATACCCCCACCTTAGCTATACCCTGGCGGGCGCTTTTTAGATGTCGACCCATGCCTGTTCCTGGACTCTCCCTTCTTGGACTCAAGCGCATTAGAGGATTTGTATCAATTTTGCGCTATATAAATCCTACTATTATTATTATTATTATTATATTTCCACACAAAAAATAAAACTTCTTCAGCAGCACAAAACTCTGAAACAAAATGGCGACCATTTGAGTTTCTATCAGTACTATGTAAATGCTTTATTTTTATTGGTCCAGTTATCTACAATCATCACGTTTTTCCTAGTTTAATGAAGTTACCAGGAGGTAGACATATGGTAACCTCGTACATGTATAAAATCTACTGTACAGTCAAACAGAAAATATAGATCTCATACAAGTATTTCTTCTATTATCTCGCCAGACGACTATGCCTATTGGATTGCACTTAGTTATGCCGGGCAGTCTGTTACAGAGATTTTCTCATTACCATTCTGTGAGCAAGGTTTTATTAGGCTCCTGAAACTTGCAGGTTTTATTTTTATTACAAAGGCTTGTTTTGGAATAATTGAGGCTTCAATTTGGAAAGCAAAATGACTGCCATGGATGTTTGAAAATACAAAACCTTTTGTACTGACAAACTGTGGCGTGTTCTCAGCTGAAGAAAGTTGAATCGGTTTATCTGGTAAATGGAAATACATGTCCTGTCTAGTCTATACACCTGTACACCATCAAGGTCATTCATGGAGTGTCAATGCACCCCATATAGCTGAGTTTGGTCAAAACATCCTGCGTATCTCTAGTCTCATATATTTAGGATCAGCAGTCAACCTTTGAACTTTTTTTTGCTAGGATTTTTTTGATCTGGTTAATTAAGTGTCCCTGAAAGGGCGCTTATTTGGTTTCACCTCAGTTTCCTCGCCGCCGCATTATGGTCTCCCTTGAATATCTCCCTTATTATTGCAAGCTTTTTAACCATATTTGGCAGTTATATACCTTAGGCATGGGAAAATATTTCCACATGCTTAAATTTGACCTTTGATCTTTATCAAGGTCACATGATCAAAAAATAGTTTTTTCGGGTACACCCGCCCGTCATCGCAGTTCAGGAAAATCTACTGACCGCAGAGGCTTGTAACTTCATACACATGTTTATACTATCAAAAACATGAGCTGATTAGATTTTGGGAGCAATCCGATGAAAATTGACTGATTTATGAGTCATTTTCTCACAGGTACCAATCAGAAAGCTTAAAATTCATGTGAACCCCCCTATTATCTTCTTAAGTATTGCATTTAGAGCCATAAAATGTGTTGGGAGGTAGTAGGAAACCATATATGGAGAGTCTAGAAAGCAAGTCAAATTCCCCCCCCCCCCCCCCCCCCGACCCCCCTGTAGGGGTCAAACTGGGGTCATAAAATAGCCAATTTCATCTTCTGCCCTTATATCTCCTTTATTCTTGTTTCTAGAGCTTGAGAATGTATTAAGAGGTATTGGGAAACCATATGTGAAGAGTCTAGATAGCCGGTCATATTTACCCCCAGACCCTCCCTTATGGGTCAAACTGGGGTCATAAAATAGCCAATTTTGTGTTTGGGCCTTTATCTCCTTTATTCTTGCTTTTACAGCTTTGGAATGTATTAAGAGGTATTGGGAAACCATATGTGAAGAGTCTAGATAGCTGGTCAGATTTACCCCCGGACCCCCCCTTATGGGTCAAACTGGGGGTCATAAAATAGCCAATTTTGTGTTTTTGCCTGATATCTCCTTTATTCTTGCTTTTACAGTTTTAGAATGTATTAAGAGGTATTGGGAAGCCTTATGTGATGAGTCTAGAAAGCTGGTCAGATTTACCCCCACATCCCCCCTTATGTGTCAAACTGCATGGGGTCATAAAATAGTCGATTTTGTGTTTTGGCCTTTTATCTCCTTTATTCTTGCTTTTAGAGTTTTAGAATGTATTAAGAGGTATTGGGAAACCTTATATGAAGAGTCTAGATAGCTGGTCAGATTTACCCCCGGATCCCCCCTTATCGGTCAAACTGGGGTCATAAAATAGCCGATTTTATGTTTTTGCCTTTTATCTCTTATATTCTTTTAGAGGTTTAGAATGTATTGAGAGGTATTGGGAAACCTTATGTGAAGAGTCTATATAGCTGGTCAGATTTACCCCCTGCCCCCACCCCCACCCCCCCACCCCGCCCCCCCCCCTCTCTCAGCACTGCATGTTTTTATTTTCAAAAACCTTTTTCTACTGTATATTATATTGCAGTGAACCTTTTTGGGACGCTTAGTTTTTGTTAGCAAAAACATTTTTCTAGTTGACCTTGGTTTGTTCCTTCAAAGCCAAATGAGGGTGGCCAGACTGATGCTTATAATTCACTTGTTTTTGGAGAAAGTTGGGGTCACACACTAACTTTTGTAAAAGCATGGACTGAGGTCTTTTGATGTTGTCGTATGTGATGCATCCACTCAAGTCACACAAAGTAGCCACGTTTAAAGGTAACTGTATCTTGTTTGTAATTATCCTACAGATTGCGTGCTCCTAGCAATAGTTACCTGGTAAAATGCTTGCTAACTACATTGCTTTGTCATTCAGATGTATACATACATCAGACCACATATACACTCCGTCCAGGTCTAATCTCATGCTACCTTTAACACAAAATACACAGTATGTCTAGTATTTTTATGTTTACTTCAGTGAAATGTTGTCCAGAAATGTGACTTCAGTGAAATGTTATTCTAACTTTAACCATTGATCCAGTGTAGATAGGTGTACATTACATTAAGATTTAACAGAGATCAGGAGATTGAGCTTCAGTGTGATTCCACAGGTTCTGCCGTCAGATCTGGCATTGAAATCCCTTACCTGCTCATTTGCGTGTGCAAGGTACGACAATTCTACAGAACTATAAGAAAAAAAACAGTCATGTAAATTTAGTGTGTGAATTTAAATTCTCTATGTAAACCGTTACAGGGTCTTCTGAAAGCTACACTTCAATACATATGTTGGGGCATATCAACCATCAGAATGACTGCCAGTGCTTTCTATTCATTGTATTCACATTCAGGTGAAATGGAATAAGGTGAGCTCTCATCTTCTGGCAACCTGTCATGATGGAGACATCCGGATCTGGGATCCAAGAAAAGGGGTCACACCAGTTCAGTACATTGCAGGACACCTCTCTAAGATCTTTGGTTTGGACTGGTCGCCCACCAACCAGAACCAATTGGCTACCTCCAGTCAAGACAGCACGGTCAAGTTCTGGGACATAACCTCACCCAGGTCCCCTGTAGATAAAATGACGACTGGTTCTCCAGTGTGGCGAGCCAGATATACTGTGAGTCAGATCTACACATTGTATTGCATGTTTGTGTAGTGTGTGTTACACATGTACATACATATATGTGGGTCACAAGATGTTTGCTCAAGTAATCATTGGTGAGACGCTGATAGCATACTATTGGAGTTGATACTTTTTTTTATTGCGAAAAATATACTTACCATTTCCTGACCATAGCTATTTGTTGGTGCCATCCAACTCACTGGCCAACGTTGAGAAACGTTTTAAGCTACCTTAAGAAGCCAGTGAGTGAGTGTGGAAGTAGGAAGCCCCCCAATGGTCATGTGACCACGCCAATAGGCGCCATTCATTGTTTTTGTTGGCCATCCTTGAGTGTGGATGTGTTTTGGAAATATTCGTTTTTTGTGGAAGTTTTGTGGATTTATTGTGGATTGTGTTTGTTCTGAGGTAAGGCATCTGTGTTAACAATGTCTACTCAGGATAAGTTAAGAAAGGACAAAGGAAAAGTTCTTTTTGTGGCCATTTTATGGCAGATTGGGACGGCCACCATTATTGTCCTAAATGCAGAGATGACTATAAGGGTGACGACCCCTGTGCTAATTCTTCAGATTGCATTGTTTGTTCCTCGTTTTCTGAAGAACAGAAGAAGAAAATTAAGAATAGGAACAGATATAAAAGCAAGAAGGATCAGAATTCTTCTGTTTTTGTGGATAACAGTAAAGAGGTGAACATTGATGATTCTTTGTTGGATGAGGACGAATCTGCGGCTTCTGTGGCTTCTCAAGCTATTTCTTCTCAAAAGAATAAGTCTTTAGAAGACAAGTTGGACAGGTTTTTTACTGAATTTGCTTCTTTTTCACAAAGATTGCAGAATTTAGAGCAGAAAGGGGCTGAAACTGTCAGCAGTCGTAACTCTGGCAGGGACAGTTTACAGGTTGCTAAGCAACCGGTGGAGATTTCTAAAGCTTCGGCTTCTGCCAGTTCGTCTGTGCTTCCCGGTCGACTGGAGAGAAGGTCAGCCACGTTGACTAGGACAGAATTTGAACAGCAAGCTTCGGCTTCTCACACTCATCAGGAAACCGGTTTGGTTTCTTCTAGGAAGAGGACTTTGTCCCAATCTTCTGATGAACCGGATCCGGAGGTGGAACAAGGTGAAATTACCACTTTGGAGGATGATTCTCCAGCTTATTCTGAGACTTTAGAAACCATTAAAAAGTGGTTGGATCTGGAAGTCAAGGATGTGGAATGCTTTGTACCTCCCTCAGTGTTTTCTGGAAGGGATCAGGTTAAAAAGTCTGCACAACAGTCTATGGCTTTACCTCCGGCTCAACCTTTGGTAGAACTTTGGAAATATAAAGAGTTTTCAGCATTAGGAAGTAGTAATGTGGATGACAATGATCCCCATCACCCTCCTTTGTCTAAAGGACAGTTTTTGTCTTTTCCAAAGCCTCAAATGCGCTTTTATCAAGTATCTCCTCAATCTTTTTCTCTAGCTGCTCCCAGGATTCAGGATGCTTTCAAGAATATTGCAGCTTCTCCCTATCAAGCTCCTACCTCAGTTGTTACTCCAATGAAACAGTACTTGGCCTGGGAATCAGTTTCTAGGGAGACTATTCAGATTTTGAATCATGTGTTTTGGTTTAAGTCTGCAATTGAAAAGTCTACAAATGAAATGTTTTCGGAGGTGTCTAAGATGAAGGAGTCAGTGGATCAAGAAGACATTCAACAAAGTATGAATTTCTTGCAAAATTGTCTTCATCTTCAGTCTACTACTATGGGGTGCTTGGGTAAGGCCCTGGATGATGTTTTGGATACTTCAATGTCTTTGGCTTCTAATATGTTGCTGAATAGAAGGGACAATTTTCTCAAACTTTGTCATAGGGATGTGACAGATAAGGATATTGCTAAACTCAGAAATGCTTCCTTAACCAAGAAAGAATTATTTAATTCTAAAGTGTTGTCTGAGGTGGAACAGAACTTCATCCAATGGAGTCAAATCAACCGGGAGCCGGCTTTCAAGAAACACAGAAGTGAATCTTATGGTTCCCGAAATTTCACAGATTCCAAGAAAGATCAGTCACAAAACAGGTACCAGAATGCTGCGTTTCAGAATTTTCGTCAGCAAAACAAGCAAGGTGATCAGAACAAAAGACAGTCTGGTTCCTTCAATTCTAACAGAGGCTCTGCCCGAGGGGGTAGGGGCAGGAGGAAGTGACTGCATGGAGGTAAGCACAAAGTTTCCTGGTTCCCGTTTACAAGGTTATTGGAAAGTGTGGGAAAGTTTCAAGGCGCATCCGAGGGTAGTTCTTGTTCTGAAACAGGGCTATTGTCTTCCATTCAAAGAAAAACCACCTCTGACCCGGTTTCCGACCATCAAAAGCAGTTATTCGGCTCCAGTGAAGCAAAAAGCTTTGCTGGAGGCGGTTCAACAAATGGTTCAAAAAAGGGCAGTGGTTCCGGTTCAAAACAAGAACTCTCTCGGATTCTACAGTCGTTTGTTTCTGGTTCCAAAACCAGAAAACAAATGGCGACCAGTAATAGATCTCAGTGTGGTAAATACATTCTTACATGTTCCCACTTTCAAAATGGAAACTGCAGAAGTCATTCGGGCTTCTCTTCAAGCAGGCGAGTGGGTGGCTTCCATAGATCTCACCGACGCTTATTTCCATGTACCCATACACCAAAAGTTTCAAAAGTATCTGCGCTTTCATGTACAGGGTCAGGCGTACCAGTTCAGAGCCCTACCCTTCGGGATTGCGACAGCTCCATTGGAGTTCACTCGAGCGGTGAAGGAGGTCAAGCTCATAGCTCTTTCACAAGGGGTTCGAATCCATCAGTATTTGGACGATTGGCTGGTGAGGGCCAAAGATCCGGATTCTTGTGCTCGGGATGTTCAAAAATTGATCAGTTTAGTCGGAAAGTTGGGTTGGATTGTCAATTTGAAAAAATCAGAACTCAATCCAACTCAGGATCTCGAGTTTCTGGGTTATCGGTTCAACCTTCGAGAAGGTTTGGTCTACCCAAATCAAAAGAAATTGGACAAGCTCAAAATTTTGGCAGTTTCCATTTTGCAAGGTCACAACACTACTCCAAGGAAGCTCATGTCACTAATTGGGGTCATGGCTTCCATGGAGAAAACAGTTCCTTTGGGTCGGATCCATATGAGACCGTTTCAGTGGTTTCTGAAGACCAACTGGCAGTTTCCCCAGTCATTGGACAAGGTGGTCCCAATTTCTCAGTTGATAAAGGACCATCTGGCTTGGTGGATGGATCCTCAGAACTTACTCAAGGGTTCGAATCTTCATCAGAAAGAACACAATATGCTGATGTTCACAGATGCATCAGAGAAGGGTTGGGGGGCTCACTTAAACAATTGTACTGTAAGTGGGTTCTGGCAGCCATCAGAAAAAGACTTGCATATCAATATTTTGGAGATGAAAGCTGTTTTTCTAGCCCTGAAACATTTTCAAGGACAATTAAGGCAAAAAATTAGTGTTGGTTTCCTCAGACAACTCAACTGTGGTCTCATATATCAACAAGGAAGGAGGCACTCACTCCTTCGAAATGTGTGCTTTGATGTGGAGAATTCTGGCATGGTCCAATGCCAGGGAGATCCATATAAGAGCCAGACATATCCCAGGGAATCTCAATGTAATAGCAGATTCCCTGTCCAGGAGGGACAAGGCCATCCAGACAGAGTGGTCTCTCCATCCTCAGGTCTTTCAAGGAATTTGCCAAGTTTGGCACAAGCCAATGGTGGATCTTTTTGCCACCAGCCTGAATGCCAAACTGCCAACTTACGTATCTCCTGTCCCAGACGACAAGGCCTGGCAGATAGATGCATTGAACATCTCTTGGGAGGCTCTGGACGCCTATGCTTTTTGTCCAGTGGCCATCCTACCCCAGTTAGTTCAGAAAATGATCACCTACAGGTGCAGGGTCATTGTGATAGCACCAGGGTGGCCGGGGATGCCTTGGTTTTGGGATCTGGTGGAATTGTCAGCCAAGATTCCACTGCGGCTTCCTCAAGTGCACAATCTACTGAAGCAACCTTTCAGTCTCAGATTCCACAAGAATCTGGAGTATCTGAATCTCCATGCGTGGTATCTGGACTCATTCAAGAAGGTCAAGGAGGATTCTCTGTTGAGGTGGCAGATAGAATTAAGGCACCTCAGAGAGAATCCTCAAGGCGAGTATATGATTCAAGGTGGGCCATATTTCAAAAGTGGGCCCAGGAGAATCAGGTGGATGTCACAAAACCAACTATTCCTCAAATAGCTGATTTTTTGAATCATCTTTTCACTGATAAAAACTTGAAACCTAGAACTATTGCGGGTTACAGAACCTCGGTAGCAGATGGGCTAGGCTCTACAGGTCAAATGGTTTCTCAAAGCGTAGATTTGAATCGTTTGATTGCTAGTTTTCATAGGGACAGACCTTCAGCAAATAGATCTATTCCGAATTGGGACCTGTCTTTGGTCTTACTTGCTCTTACTCGGGCTCCTTTTGAGCCCTTGGCAAAGCTGATCTCAAAATTTTGACTTTCAAGACAGTGTTCTTGCTGGCTTTGGCTTCTGGTAAGAGGCGTAGTGAAATCCATGCTTGGACTTTTGACTCCTTCAGTAGGAAAAGGGATTGGTCAGAAGTTACTTTTTCACCTTCAACTGCTTTCATAGCTAAAAATCAGTTGGCTTCTGAGGGACCCTTGGCTATTCAACCAGTAGTGATCCCTGCTTTGAAACCTACATTGGATCCTTCCTTGATTCAGGATAAGTCTCTTTGTCCTGTGAGATCCTTGAGATTTTATCTTGACAAGACAAAAGATCTCAGGAAAGGCAAGAAACTTCTTTTTGTAGCTATTAAGGAGGGCTACTCAAAGGATATCTCTAAGGCTACTATATCTTCTTGGATCAAACAGTCTATCATTTTGGCCTACCAAAAATCTGATCAGGAGGTTCAAAATGTTTCCCAGGTCAAGGCACATGAGGTTAGAGCTTTGGCTGCCTCTTTGGCTTTTAAGGGAGGAGTTGCTCTAGATGAGATAATGGCTTCTTGCTTTTGGAGAAGCCATTCAACATTCACAAATTTTTATCTGAAAGATTTGTGCTGGCATAATGGTGATGTAATGAAAATTGGGCCTGTGGTGGCGGCTCAACATGTTGTAAATTGTTAATAGGTAATGTCATTATTAGTATCCTATTATTATAATGTCATTCTATTTGGACTAGGTTATTGTATTTTGAAGCCAGTATTTGTATTGTTTTCTTATATTTGGCTTCTTGTTTTTCAGATGAGTTCTGAGATGGGTGTACAGCTGTAAATATTCCAGTTTGCTGTTAGTTTGATGTTTTCTTGATGTTAGTGGTGGTGGTATGAACGGTATCAATAGATGGATTACGGCTTCCACAGTAATACTCAACAGAGCGGCTTCCTCGTGATTGAGGTGAGTCTGAGTATGAACGCTTGTATGCTTGTGGTGTGCTTTATTACTGTTCATTTGGTTTGTAACTAGGGTCTTTATATTCTAGTACTACCCGCCATCCATGAAGGCTGAATTCAACTATGGTCAGGAAATGGTAAGTATATTTTTCGCAATAAAATTGAAAAATTTTGTTGTAATTTTAATTTTTATTAGATAAATACTTACCATTTCCTGACCAGGATAGTCCCCCCCAGCCTCCCCGCAGAATTTAGTACTAGGTTACTAGGGGTGAGCTTTGCAACAAAAACAATGAATGGCGCCTATTGGCGTGGTCACATGACCATTGGGGGGCTTCCTACTTCCACACTCACTCACTGGCTTCTTAAGGTAGCTTAAAACGTTTCTCAACGTTGGCCAGTGAGTTGGATGGCACCAACAAATAGCTATGGTCAGGAAATGGTAAGTATTTATCTAATAAAAATTAAAATTACAACAAAATTTTTCAAATTAGTAAGTTATTCAAATGAAACCTTCCATCAATAGTAACGACATTTGCACAAACTTTCATAAAATATTAACATTTGTTGTCTAGAGAAATATGATCAACATCCAGTTGACTGGTTGTATATCAGTATGATGACCTGGTGCCTTGTCAGATTTGTCTGAGGTTAATTTGTTTCAGTGTTTTGATACACTAGGGCATGAATTACTGCTCTAATACACAGTATTCCATTATTCTGCTGGATACAACAATACACTGTTCACACTGTAACCTTCCAGTATTCCATTATTCTGTTGTATATGTTACTGTAAATATGAAATTTCACGTATTTATTGATTTAGTCAGTTTACATTATTCACAGTATATCCTTCCAGCACAATGAATACTTTGTCTCCTGTGTGGTATGTTACCTAACAATTCATTGTAGTCTAGCCTGCTGGGTCTGGTCACTGTGGTACTGTATTCTGTACCAATACACTGTATTTCAGTAGAGTTAGGAGACTTGGGTTATGGTTGAACTTTCTGTATACCCTTCTGTATTGTCTGACACTGTATTAATACTATCACACAGAGAAAAATGTTGTTTTAGTGTGTGATTATGTTTAAACTAAAAGTTCTATTGAGTAAACTGAAAGTCACTTTAGTGCTCTTTTCCTTTATTTTATTACTTTCTCTTTTGGGATGTAGCTCAAATTAACAATAAACAATAACAGTTACAATATTCAATTTATAAACCATTTAACTAAGTATTAATAAAGTTGCATAATCCAATTGTCAAATATCAGTTTATAACTTCCTGTTTAAAATTCACTATCATTCAATTCTCCTTTTAAATCTATTAATATCACTTCTCATTCTATTTTCATTTTAACACTCAGTTCAAATAATTACTTCTCCTTTTGACTCTATCTGCACACTCTCATTTTACTTCTCTCCTGTATTTCTCATTTTTATTCTCAATTTCAATTCTCATTTTCCTTCTTTTAGTTTGATTCAAACTTCAATACTGATTTTTATGTCAGCTGACTTGTCAGTCAGCTGGCATTATGTCGTCACTCTGCGGCGTGGGCGTACGCGTACGCGTACGCGTCCGCGTGAACAACTTCTCCTCCAAAACTACAAGGCCTAGAGACGTGCTGTTTTTTTTAAAAGATACCTTATCTATCGAGGATGAAAAATTGTTCAAGGCATGCAAATCTGTCTGTTCGTCTGTTTGCTAGAGACATTACAAGGGGGGTACCCCCACCAAAAGTGTGAAAATTTCAACTTTTTATCACAATTTTCTCAGTGACTATTGCAGGGATTTCTCTCATATCTTGCATATATGTACTAGGCCAGAGGTAGATTCTCTTGTGTGAGTATGAGACCTGGATCTCTCTTACTTTTTTTTTAATAAATTTTTTTAATAATTTTTAATGCATTAACATTCATGAAATCATGCACAAAATCATTTATAACTTGAAAACTGTTGCATCTAGAGCATTTTGTTAAAATATGTTATTCAGCTACTTTTTTCATAGCTACAATATGGTGAGTAAGTTGGGTGCCTGTCTCAATAGCTAAGTGAGTAATAGCTACTTTTAGGCTTTTCAGTAACTTCCATCATGAGTAGAATCACTTGTAACTTAAAAACTATTGCATTTAGAGAATTTCGTATAAATATGTTATTCAGCTACTTTTGGGTCAGCTATAACATAGTAAAATTTTAGACCTGTAGCTCATGGCATAGCTGAGTAATAGCTACTTTTACGTTATCACTGTTGAGTAAATTGCTTATAACTTCAAAACTATTGCATTTAGAGAATTTCGTATAAATATGTTATTCAGCTACTTTTGGGTCAGCTATAACATAGTAAAATTTCAGACCTGTAGCTCATGGCATAGCTGAGTAATAGCTACTTTTAGGTTATCACTGTTGAGTAAATCGCTTATAACTTGGAAACTATTGCATTTACAGTATTTTGTTTCAATATGTTATTCACCTATTTTGGGATCAGCTATAACATAGTGAAGTTTCAGATCTGTGGCTCATTGCATAGCTGAGTAATAGCTACTTTGAAGTTCTCACTATTGAGTAAATCAGTTGTAATTGGAAAACTATTGCATTTAGAGAATTTCGTATAAATATGTTATTCAGCTACTTTTGGGTCAGCTATAACATAGTAAAATTTCAGACCTGTAGCTCATGGCATAGCTGAGTAATAGCTACTTTTAGGTCATCACTATTGAGTAAATCAGTTGTAACTTGAAAACTATTGCATTTACAGTATTTTGCTTAAATATGTTGTTCACCTACTTTTGGGTCAGCTATAACATAGTAAAATTTCAGACCTGTAGCTCATGGCATAGCTGAGTTATAGCTACTTTTAGGTCATCACTATTGAGTAAATCAGTTGTAACTTGAAAACTATTGCATTTACAGTATTTTGCTTTAATATGTTGTTCACCTACTTTTGGGTCAGCTATAACATAGTGAAATTTCAGACCTGTAGCTGATTGCATAGCTGAGTAATAACTACTTTGAGGTTCTCCCTATTGAGTAAATCAGTTGTAATTGGAAAACTATTGCATTTAGAGAATTTAGTATAAATATGTTATTCAGCTACTTTTGGGTCAACTATAACATAGTAAAATTTCAGACCTGTAGCTCATGGCATAGCTGAGTAATAGCTACTTTTAGGTCATCACTATTGAGTAAATCAGTTGTAACTTGAAAACTATTGCATTTACAGTATTTTGCTTAAATATGTTGTTCACCTACTTTTGGGTCAGCTATAACATAGTAAAATTTCAGACCTGTAGCTCATGGCATAGCTGAGTAATAGCTACTTTTAGGTCATCACTATTGAGTAAATCAGTTGTAACTTGAAAACTATTGCATTTACAGTATTTTGCTTAAATATGTTGTTCACCTACTTTTGGGTCAGCTATAACATAGTAAAATTTCAGACCTGTAGCTCATGGCATAGCTGAGTAATAGCTACTTTTAGGTTATCACTGTTGAGTAAATCGCTTATAACTTGGAAATTATTGCATTTAGAGTATTTTGTTTCAATATGTTATTCACCTATTTTGGGGTCAGCTATAACATAGTGAAGTTCCAGACCCGTGACTCATTGCATAGCTGAGTAATAGCTACTTTTAGGTTATCACTGTTGAGTAAATCGCTTATAACTTGGAAACTATTGCATTTACAGTATTTTGTTTCAATATGTTATTCACCTATTTTGGGATCAGCTATAACATAGTGAAGTTTCAGATCTGTGGCTCATTGCATAGCTGAGTAATAGCTACTTTGAAGTTCTCACTATTGAGTAAATCAGTTGTAATTGGAAAACTATTGCATTTAGAGAATTTCGTATAAATATGTTTTTCAGCTACTTTTGGGTCAGCTATAACATAGTCAAATTTCAGACCTGTAGCTCATGGCATAGCTGAGTAATAGCTACTTTTAGGTCATCACTATTGAGTAAATCAGTTGTAACTTGAAAACTATTGCATTTACAGTATTTTGCTTTAATATGTTGTTCACCTACTTTTGGGTCAGCTATAACATAGTAAAATTTCAGACCTGTAGCTCATGGCATAGCTGAGTAATAGCTACTTTTAGGTCATCACTATTGAGTAAATCAGTTGTAACTTGAAAACTATTGCATTTACAGTATTTTGCTTTAATATGTTGTTCACCTACTTTTGGGTCAGCTATAACATAGTGAAATTTCAGACCTGTAGCTCATTGCATAGCTTAGTAATAACTACTTTGAGGTTCTCACTATTGAGTAAATCAGTTGTAATTGGAAAACTATTGCATTTAGAGAATTTAGTATAAATATGTTATTCAGCTACTTTTGGGTCAACTATAACATAGTAAAATTTCAGACCTGTAGCTCATGGCATAGCTGAGTAATAGCTACTTTTAGGTCATCACTATTGAGTAAATCAGTTGTAACTTGAAAACTATTGCATTTACAGTATTTTGCTTAAATATGTTGTTCACCTACTTTTGGGTCAGCTATAACATAGTAAAATTTCAGACCTGTAGCTCATGGCATAGCTGAGTAATAGCTACTTTTAGGTTATCACTGTTGAGTAAATCGCTTATAACTTGGAAATTATTGCATTTAGAGTATTTTGTTTCAATATGTTATTCACCTATTTTGGGGTCAGCTATAACATAGTGAAGTTCCAGACCCGTGACTCATTGCATAGCTGAGTAATAGCTACTTTTAGGTTATCACTGTTGAGTAAATCGCTTATAACTTGGAAACTATTGCATTTAGAGTATTTTGTTTCAATATGTTATTCACCTATTTTGGGATCAGCTATAACATAGTGAAGTTTCAGATCTGTGGCTCATTGCATAGCTGAGTAATAGCTACTTTGAAGTTCTCACTATTGAGTAAATCAGTTGTAATTGGAAAACTATTGCATTTAGAGAATTTCGTATAAATATGTTATTCAGCTACTTTTGGGTCAGCTATAACATAGTAAAATTTCAGACCTGTAGCTCATGGCATAGCTGAGTAATAGCTACTTTTAGGTCATCACTATTGAGTAAATCAGTTGTAACTTGAAAACTATTGCATTTACAGTATTTTGCTTAAATATCTTGTTCACCTACTTTTGGGTCAGCTATAACATAGTAAAATTTCAGACCTGTAGCTCATGGCATAGCTGAGTAATAGCTACTTTTAGGTCATCACTGTTGAGTAAATCAGTTGTAACTTGAAAACTATTGCATTTACAGTATTTTGCTTTAATATGTTGTTCACCTACTTTTGGGTCAGCTATAACATAGTGAAATTTCAGACCTGTAGCTCATTGCATAGCTGAGTAATAACTACTTTGAGGTTCTCACTATTGAGTAAATCAGTTGTAATTGGAAAACTATTGCATTTAGAGAATTTAGTATAAATATGTTATTCAGCTACTTTTGGGTCAACATAGTAAAATTTCAGACCTGTAGCTCATGGCATAGCCGAGTAATAGCTACTTTTAGGTCATCACTATTGAGTAAATCAGTTGTCACTTGAAAACTATTGCATTTACAGTATTTTGCTTAAATATGTTGTTCACCTACTTTTGGGTCAGCTATAACATAGTAAAATTTCAGACCTGTAGCTCATGGCATAGCTGAGTAATAGCTACTTTTAGGTTATCACTGTTGAGTAAATCGCTTATACCTTGGAAATTATTGCATTTAGAGTATTTTGTTTCAATATGTTATTCACCTATTTTGGGGTCAGCTATAACATAGTGAAGTTCCAGACCCGTGACTCATTGCATAGCTGAGTAATAGCTACTTTGAAGTTCTCAATGTTGAGTAAATCACTTGTAATTTGAAAACTATTGCATTTAGAGAATTTAGTATAAATATGTTATTCAGCTACTTTTGGGTCAGCTATAACATAGTAAAATTTCAGACCTGTAGCTCATGGCATAGCTGAGTAATAGCTACTTTTAGGTTATCACTGTTGAGTAAATCACTTATAACTTGAAAACTATTGCATTTAGAGTATTTTGTTGCAATATGTTATTCACCTATTTTGGGGTCAGCTATAACATAGTGAAGTTCCAGACCTGTGGCTCATTGCATAGCTGAGTAATAGCTACTTTGAAGTTCTCACTGTTGAGTAAATCAGTTGTAATTGGAAAACTATTGCCTTTACAGAAATTTGTGCAAATATGTTATTCAGCTACTTTTGGGTCAGCTATAACATAGTGAAATTACAGACCTGTAGCTCATGGCACAACTGAGCAATAGCTATTCTCAGGCACTGACTGTTGAGTAAATCAGCTATAACTTGAAAAATATTGCATTTGGAGTATTTTGTTAAAATATATTGTTCACCTACTTTTGGGTTAGCTATAACATAGTGAAATTACAGACCTATAGCTCATGGCATAGCAAAGCAATAGCTATTTTCTGGTTCTCACTATTGAGTAAATCAGTTGTAACTTGAAAACTATTGCATTTACAGTATTTTGCTTAAATATGTTGTTCAGCTACTTTTAGGTCAGCTATAACAGAGCAAAAATTCAGACATGTAGCTCATTGCATAGCTGAGTAATAGTTACTTTGAGGTTCTCACTCTTGAGTAAATCAGTTGTAACTTGAAAATTATTACATTTAGAGTATTTTGTTAAATATGTTATTCAGAGACGTTTTGGTCAGCTATAACATAGTGAAATTGCAGACCTCTATGTCATGGGATAGCTGAGCAATAGCTTCTTTCAGGTTCTCACTGTTGAGTAAATCATTGTATCCAACCTGTAGGAAATCATGGGCTGGGAATCTGTTAATATGGTCCGATTTGACCTTGGAACCCTCCTTCAAGGTCAAATGAGGATAGCCAAACATAAAAGTGCTTATAACTCGCTTATTATTGGTCCCAGAGGTTGGAATGAAAACCAACCTATAGAAAATCATGAGCTGGGAATTTTTTGGTGTGGTCGGATTTCACCTTGGACCCCTCCTTCAAGGTCAAATGAGGATAGCCAAACTTAAAAGTGCTTATAACTCATTTATTATTGGTCCTAGAGGTTTCGAATGGAAAACCAACCTATAGAAAATCATGGGCTGGGAATCTTTTGGTGTGGTCGGATTTGACCTGGGACCCCTCCTTCAAGGGCAGTTGAGGATAGCCAAACTTACAATTGCTTAGAACTCGCTTATTATTGGTCCTACAAGTTTGGGATGGTAAACAAGCTACAGGAAATCATGGGCTGGGAATTTTTTTGTGTGGTCGGATTTGACCTTGGACCCCCTCCTTCCAGGTCAAACGAAGATAGCCAAACTTAAAGTGCTTATAACTCGCGTATTATTGGTCTTGGAGGTTTGGGATGGTAAACCAACATATAGGAAATCATGGGCTGGGATTCTTTTGGTGTGGTCAGATTTGACCTGGGACCCCTCCTTCAAGGGCAGTTGAGGATAGCCAAACTTACAATTGCTTAGAACTCGCTTATTATTGGTCCTACAAGTTTGGGATGGTAAACAAGCTACAGGAAATCATGGGCTGGGAATTTTTTGTGTGGTCGGATTTGACCTTGGACCCCCTCCTTCAAGGTCAAACAAGGATAGCCAAACTTAAAAAGTGCCTATAACTCACTTATTATTGGTCCAAGAGGTTTGGGATGGTAAACCATCCTAAATTCTTTGGCTGGGAATCTTTTGGTATGGTCAGATTTGACCTTTGGACCCCTTCTTCATGGTGGAACGAGGATATTGCATTTATAGTATTTCTTTAAATATTTTAACCTACTTTTTACCCTTAAACAATTACCTTGTTACTTTATTTCATAATACCATTTGCAGGGCACAACTTTTTTGTCGTTTTCTTCTGTCAGCTTCGGAATATCTTTCGAACATGCTGTTCAGTTACCATTTACTGTATTTCTGTACAGCCCTTTCCCTGATAATTATGCTTTCCTCTCATTATCACCATCACAAATCAAAAACATTCAGTCAGCTGACACAGTGCCCGTTCACGGGCACTCTCCTCTTGTCTATTTCTGTTCTCATCTCAATTCTAATTCTCCTTAGGTGGGATTCACCTCACAATTTATAGACAGAGTTCTCAGTGCAAAGATGTTACAATTATGACATTGGCCAATCACATTACAGAAACACAAGACTACACAAAACACTAGATAACAAAATGAGTGACCAATGACATGACATAAAAGAACAATAACCATTTATAGTACAATATACAATACAACATCACAAGACACAAACCACATCACTAGATAATTATACAGTCATTCTCACATCATCACACAACTTCAAATACACCCACTAATAATGACCTCCTGCAGCTACAATAGACATTATACAACAACTGGATATCTGTGATTCCAGATTCCAGATAACAGGAGGATACAAAATGAGAAGGACATACAGGACATAATAACAGATGTTTTACAATAGACATTACATCATAAAAGACATAAATTTACAAGCAATTTCAAATGAACACAAACTACAAAGAAAACACACATATCCAAAGAAGTGCCATCACAAGTAAGACATTTTAACTGAAAAACTAGGGGGTATCCTTAAAATGCATCTAACTGCTAAAATACTAAATTTTACACTGTATTGCAGCCTGCTGGGGAGGCTCTTGTCACTGTAGTGCTGCCACAGTTACGTCGGGGTGAGAACAGCCTCCACCTGTGGGATCTGTCAGACCTCCGAGAATCTGCTCACACATTTGTGGGGCACACGGACGTCATACTGGACTTTCACTGGAGACATTGCAGGCAAGGTGAGACACCCTGGCAAGTAACATATGACTGGTATTCACACCTGGAACAAACCCATGTGGTGTCGGGCTGGTTATTGATCTGTTATCCAAGTTGTCTAAATTAAGTATATTAAGTATTTTTTTCACCTTTGAGAAAACTCTTATTTATTATTATCTCCCGCCGGGCTTTAGCCCAGGAGGGAGATTATGAAATGTATCCTGTGCGTGCGTGCGTGTGTGTGTGCGTTAGTGTGTCACGCAGATTTCTCCAAAACTACTACAGCTACAGATTTTTTGTAAATTAATTGTCCCAATGAATGAATGAATTTTCATGCCCTTGAAAATTTTTTTGGTTTTGTGGCCTAAAGATAAGTAAGTAATAGCAATTTTAGCTACTTTGAGTAAAGGACTTGTAACTCAAAAAGTATTGCAGTTAGTGTTTTTTCTTGAAATATGTTGTTCAGCTACTTTGTCCTTAGCTATAAGATGGTACATAATTTGGGGTTCTATTGCATGCCATAAGTGAGTAATAGCTATTTTCTCATTTGTAGCTAAATAACAGAAGAAGTAAATGTCAAATATCTTCAAAAGTATTAAAGTTAGGGAAATCTTTTCAAATATGTTGTCCATCTACTTTTTGGTAAGCTAGTAAACATAGTAAAGTTTCAGACCTGTTGCACCTTGGATAGCTGAGTAATAGCTACTTTGAAATTCTGACTGTTGAGTAGAGCCATTGTAACTCCAAAACTATTGCAGTTAGAGTATTTTCCTAAAATATGTTGTTCAGCTACTTTGTCCTCAGCTATAAGATGGTACATAGTTATATAATAATAATAAAAAATAATAATAATAAAAATAGTTTGGGGTCCCATTGTGTGCCATAAGTGAGTAATAGCTATTTTCTCATTTGTAGCAAAATAATGAAAGAAGTAAATGTCAAATATCTTCAAAAGTATTATAGTTAGGGAAATCTTTTCAAATATGTTATTCATCTAGTTTTTGGTAAGCTATCACATAGTAGAGTTTAAGACCCGTTGCACCTTGGATAGCTGAGTAATAGCTACTTTGAAATTGTGACTGTTGAGTAAAGCCATTGTAACTCCAAAACTATTGCAGTTAGAGTGTTTTCCTAAAATATGTTGTTCAGCTACTTTGTCCTTAACTATAAGATGACATATAGTTTGGAGTTTCATAGTATGCCATAAGTGAGTAATAGCTATTTTGTTATTTGTAGCAAAATAATGACAGAGGTAAATGTGAAATATCTTAAGAAGTATTAAAGTTAGGCTAATCTTTTCAAATATATTGTTCATCTAGTTTTGGGTAAGCTATCACATGGTAAAGTTTCAGAGCTGTCCCACATTGTATAGCTGAGAAATAGCAACTTTGAAATTCTTACCATTGAGTAAAGCCTTTGTAACTCCAAAACTATTGCAGTTAGAGTATTTTCCTAAAATATGTTGTTCAGCTACTTTGTCCTTAACTATAAGATGACATATAGTTAGGAGTTTCATAGTATGCCATAAGTGAGTAATAGCTATTTTGTTATTTGTAGCAAAATAATGACAGAGGTAAATGTGAAATATCTTAAAAAGTATTAAAGTTAGGCTAATCTTTTCAAATATGTTGTTCATATGTCTCAAAAGGTAAAAGGAAGAAATGATTCAATTTTTGGAGTGTTCCGGATCACTATCTGGATCTTCTGGATCAATGAAATGTAATATTTAAAGACAGATAACTCAAAAACTTATGGACGGATTTCAATGAAATTTTCAGGATATGTCTGAAAACGTAAAAGTAAGAAATTATACAATTTTGGGATTGCTCTGGATCACGATCTGGATCTTCTGGATCCATGAAATGTAATTTTTAAAGACAGATAACTCAAAAACTTATGGAGGAATTTCAATGAAATTTTCAGGATATGTCTGGAAAGGTGAAAGGAAGAAATGATTCAATTTTGGGAGTGATCCAGATCACTATCTGGATCTTCTGGATCCATAAAATGTAATTTTTAAAGACAGATAACTCAAAAACCTACGGACAGATTTAGATGAAATTTTCAGGATATGTCTGAAAAGGTAAAAGGAAGAAATGATTCAATTTTTGGAGTGATCCGGATCACTGTCTGGATCTTCTGGATTCATGAAATTTGATTTTTAAAGACAGATAACTCAAAAACGTATAGATGGATTTCGATGAAATTTTCAGGATATGTCTGGAAAGGTGAAAGGAAGAAATGTTTCAATTTTGGGAGTGATCCGGATCACTATCTGGATCTTCTGGATCCATGAAATATAATTTTTAAAGACAGATAACTTATAGACGGATTTTGAGGAAATTTTCAGGATATGCAAGACAGAGCAATTTCAGTGATAAGTAAGTCATTCACCTACTATTGGGTGATGTACCACATGGTGAAGCAGATCTATAGTTTTAGCTACTAAATGGATAAATGTCTTTTATCTCTAAAGTGTTGCTGATACGTTATCTCTTCAAAATAAGTCATTCACCTGCCTCTTGCTTGTTGTCACTTTTACATGTGCCTTCGTCTCACAAGAAAATTTATATTCCACTCTCTTTAGTACATCTAATTAATACGGCGGGAGATAATTGCATGCGTCAAAATGCTTGTTACTTTGTGAAAGTTGGATTTGTTTGATTTCCTGAGGAGGCTACTGGCTAGGAGATTCTGACTTTTTAAATTTGTAATAAACGGTTTCAATGCAATATCAGCAACACAGTTCACAACAGTTAAAATAAGTTAACAATTCAAACAGTGAAAGGAAAGTATCAATTTTATTTGTAAAATATGCCTGGTGGTCATACGTTTATATACAATGATGTAAAACTTTAAGGTTCACATTTTAATCACTAGTTGAAGAGTATGTAAACATACTTATGTACTCCTCAATGTTTTGATGTTGTTGTGGTCACATGACTTCTATCACTATATGATTGTGTTTACAGCTGAGAGTCAGTGCCAACTTGTCACATGGTCCAAAGACCAGAGTTTACGACTGTGGACGATGGACCGATTGCTACAAAAGGTGGGTCTCTGTATGCAGGTCAACACACGGTTGTGTCCGGTGTGCTTGTGTTTGTACCATACTGAACATGAGTTTACAATGGTGTGTCAGGAGTGCATGTAGCAGTGATGAGTTTGTGAGGTTGTGTAACTTACACTGGTGTCTGTCTGTCTGTTTTAGAGTACAATGTTTGTAATGAGATAAGAGGTTGTGTTTACACCGGTGTCTGTCTGTTTTAGAGTATGTTTGTTTGTGTCGTTGTGTTTACACTGGTATCTGTCGGTTTCAGAGTGCCCGTATTAGTGGAGAGTTTGAGTCCTCTGAAGCTCTCTGTGAAGTGGTGGACACAGGTACGACATTAAACAGTGAGAGCTCACAGAAACTTGCAGATGATTTGCAAAATGGTCATGTGACACAATCCAGTGAGTCACATTCAGGTGAGAGACTTGAAGTGTAAATGGATTTCTTATAAAATCTTATGTATAATTTTTGCATCAAAAATTAACATTGAATTCACAGAAAACCAGGAATATTTTTGCCAGTAATACTTGAACATACAAAGTAGTTATATACAGTGATACATATTAAATTGTTAGTTTATCACTCAAAAATAAAATGGTTAAATTGTTTATCAATCAGAAACAATGAAGCTTTTCTTTTACTTTTTTTTATAAATGTGACCTGTGACTTATGACTGTAGTTTTGATTTCATCCAAGCTATGGTCCTGTAGACTGGGGATTTCCTCTTTTAAAAAATCTTTGAGCAGAAAAGTTTTAATAATAACAGTCGAACCTCAGAGGTCAAAATTTTAAAAATTGAAAAGCAGTACTTTGAAAATCTCCCAAATACAATGACATCTCTTGTTGTTGCTTCCTGACATCAGGGACATGTTGTGAGTTGGGAGTTACAGACGGACAGACAGACAGACAGGCTTTTTTAATTTATTGATGTTGATAAATATAAATTTGTAAGCTCATTACTCTATAGTTGTTTACATTAAGTATAGTTGTTTACATTGTTGAGATTTAGATAAATAGAGAATCATGGAAATGTGAGTCATTCTTAAACTCTTTTACATACTTTTCACCTATCACAAATGTTTTAAAAGAAAATTGTTTGTAATCACAATGTGGCTTCAAAGTTTAAAATTGACCCCAAGTGTCATAAGTAGTTGAGTGAAAGCATCAAAGGACACATTACAAAATGTAGAAATAAAACCTATTACACAAACTCTTTAAGGTTAGATGTGGTTTTATCATCATGACACAATCAATACTATTTATCCCTCTGCAGTGGAATAAATAGATTGAGGATAATTCTTGTCAGAAAACACAATCAGATATTATGAGGTATTTCAGACTTAAATCCAGTTTTTAAAGTTCACACCAACTTGGGTTGGGTCGCTATGAGAAATGTGGACATTGGGAGTTCACCAATGCCAAAACTATTCCAATTCTGGGAATCTGAAAAAAGATGTGTTTTAGTATATCCCCAATTGAAACTTATAAACACAAAACCTGGCAATACTGTTTTTATAAAGTACTACAATAGAATCTTAACAAATTTATGGGTGAAAATGTGCAATTTCTTCAGATTTTAGGTTTATTTCCAATATTTTAAGTTTTCCTTCAATTGTATATGTTGACAATCAAATGGCGATTTTAAACTGCAGACACTTAAGGAAGTGAAACTCATGGGTTGGTGCTTCATGGTGGAGCCCGCGAAATGAATTCCCGCGAAATTTTTTTGGAGGACCTGGAACCTCTACCACTTTCTGGGGGTGTGGTAGAGGTAGTGGTCTGGCCCATTAATCTTACCTGGATAAGGCGTGGTAGAGGTGGGTATATATTTCTTGCAAACTGCCCCCCGTTTTTGGGGTGTGGTAGAGGTAGAGGTTGATCCCAGTAATTTTAATAGGAGAAGGTGGGGGATAGGTGTGATAGATGTGAGACATAATATATATTTCTTGTAAACTCTACCATGTTTTGGGGGTGTGGTAGAGGTAGAGGTCGATCCCAGTAATTTTAATAGGAGAAGTTGGGGGAGAGGTGTGGTAGAGGTGAGATATAGTATATATTTCTTGCAAACTCTACCATGTTTTGGGGGTGTGGTAGAGGTAGAGGTCTGTCCCAGTAATTTTAATTGGATAAGGCGTGGTACAGGTGGGGGAGAGGTGTGGTAGAGGTCAGATATAGTATATATTTCTTGCAACATGTACCAGCTTTTGGGGGTGTGGTAGAGGTAGAGGTTGATCCCAGTGATTTTAATAGGACAAGGTGGGGGAGAGGTGTGGTAGAGGTCAGATATAGTATATATTTCTTGGAACCTCTACCACGTTTTGGGGGTGTGGTAGAGGTAGAGGTTGATCCCAGTAATTTTAATTGGAGATGGTGGGGGACAGGTGTGGTAGAGGTGAGATGTAGTATATATTTCTTGCAACCTCTACCGCGTTTGGTTGGTGTAGTAGAGGTAGAGGTTCATCCCAGTAATTTTAATTGGAGAAGACGTAGTAGAGGTGGGGGAGAGGTGTGGTAGAGGTCAGATATAGTGTATATTTCTTGCAAAATGTACCACATTTTGGGGGTGTGGTAGAGGTAGATGTCTGCCCCATTAATTGTAGTTGGAGAAGGCGTGGTAGAGGTGGGGGAGAGGTGTGGTAGAGGTCACATATAATGTATATTTTTTTAAACCTATACCATGTTTTAGGGGTGTGGTAGAGGTAGAGGTTGATCCCATTGATTTCAGTTGCAGAAGGTGTGGTAGATGTGGGGGAGAGGTGTGGTAGAGGTCAGATATATTATATATTTCTTGCAACCTGTACCACGTTTTCGGGGTGTGGTAGAGGTAGAGGTTGATGCCAGTAATTTTAATTGGTGAATGTGGGGGAGAGGTGTGGTAGAGGTGAGATATAGTATATATTTCTTGTAAACTGCACCACGTTTTGGGGGTGTGGTAGAGGTAGAGGTTGATCCCATTAATTTCAGTTGAAAAAGGTGTGTTAGAGGTGGGGGGAGAGGTGTGGTAGAGGTCAGATATATTATATATTTATTGCAAACGCTACCACGTTTTGGGGGTGTGGTAGAGGTAGAGGTTGATCCCAGTAATTTTAATAGGACAAGGTGGGGGAGAGGTGTGGTAGAGGTGAGATATAGTATATATTTCTTGCAACCTGTACCACGTTTTCGGGGTGTGGTAGAGGTAGAGGTTGATCCCAGTAACTTTAATTGGAGAAGGTGGGGGTGAGGTGGGGTAGAGGTGAGATATAGTATATCTTTCTTGTAACCTGTACCGCGTTTGGGGGGTGTGGTAGAGGTAGAGGTCGATCCCAGTAATTTTAATAGGAGAAGGTGGGGGAGATTTGTGGTAGAGGTGAGATATAGTATATATTTCTTGCAAACTCTACCATGTTTTGGGGGTGTGGTAGAGGTAGAGGTCTGTCCCAGTAATTTTAATTGGATAAGACGTGGTACAGGTGGGGAGAGGTGTGCTAGAGGTCAGTTATAATATATATTTCTTGTAAACTGCACCATGTTTTGGGAGTGTGGTAGAGGTAGAGGTTGATCCCAGTAATTGTAATTGGAGAATGTGGGGGAGAGATGTGGTAGAGGTCAGATATAGTATATATTTCTTGCAAACGCTACCACGTTTTGGGGGTGTGGTAGAGGTAGAGGTTGATCCCAGTGATTTTAATAGGACAAGGTGGGGGAGAGGTGTGGTAGAGGTCAGATATAGTATATATTTCTTGCAAACGCTACCACGTTTTGGGGGTGTGGTAGAGGTAGAGGTTGATCCCAGTGATTTTAATAGGACAAGGTGGGGGAGAGGTGTGGTAGAGGTCAGATATAGTATATATTTCTTGCAAACGCTACCACATTTTGGGGGTGTGGTAGAGGTAGAGGTTGATCCCAGTGATTTTAATAGGACAAGGTGGGGGAGAGGTGTGGTAGAGGTCAGATATAGTATATATTTCTTGCAACCTGTACCACGTTTTGGGGGTGTGGTAGAGGTAGAGGTTGATCCCAGTGATTTTAATAGGACAAGGTGGGGGAGAGGTGTGGTAGAGGTAAGATATAGTATATATTTCTTGCAACCTCTACCACGTTTTGGGGGTGTGGTAGAGGTAGAGGTTGATCCCAGTAATTTTATTTGGAGATGGTGGGGGACAGGTGTGGTAGAGGTGGGATATAGTATAGATTTCTTGCAACCTCTACTGCGTTTCGGGGGTGTAGTAGAGGCAGAGGTTCATCCCAGTAATTTTAATTGGAGAAGGCATAGTAGAGGTGGGGGAGAGGTGTGGTAGAGATATAGTATATATTTCTTGCAACATGTACCACGTTTTGGGGGTGTGGTAGAGGTAGATGTCTGCCCCATTAATTGTAGTTGGAGAAGGCGTGGTAGAGGTGGGGGAGAGGTGTGGTAGAGGTCACATATAATGTATATTTTTTTAAACCTCTACCATGTTTTGGGGATGTGGTAGAGGTAGAGGTTGATCCCATTGATTTCAGTTGCAGAAGGTGTGGTAGATGTGGGGGAGAGGTGTGGTAGAGGTCACATATATTATATATTTCTTGCAACCTGTACCAAGTTTTCGGGGTGTGGTAGAGGTTGATCCCAGTAATTTTAATTGGAGAATGTGGGGGAGAGGTGTGGTAGAGGTGAGATATAGTATATATTTCTTGTAAACGCTACCACGTTTTGGGGGTGTGGTAGAGGTTGATCCCAGTGATTTTAATAGGACAAGGTGGGGGAGAGGTGTGGTAGAGGTCAGATATAGTATATATTTCTTGCAAACACTACCACGTTTTGGGGGTGTGGTAGAGGTAGAGATTCATCCCAGTAATTTTAATTGGAGAAGGTGTGGTAGAGGTGTGGTAGAGGTGAGATATAGTATATACATCTTGCAACCTGTTCCACATTTTCGGGGTGTGGTAGAGGTAGAGGTTGATCCCAGTAATTTTAATTGGAGAAGGTGGGGGAGAGGTGTGGTAGAAGTGAGATATAGTATATATTTCTTGCAACCTCTACCATGTTTTGGGGGTGTGGTAGAGGTAGTAGTCTGCCCCAGTAATTATAATTGGAGAAGGCGTGGTAAAGATGGAGGAGAGGTGTGGTAGAGGTCAGATATAGTATATATTTCTTGCAACCTGTACCACGTTTTTGGGGTGTGGTAGAGTTAGAGGTTGATCCCAGAGATTTTAATAGGACAAGGTGGGGGAGAGGTGTGGTAGAGGTGAGATATAGTATATATTTCTTGTAAACTGTACCACGCTTTGGGGGTGTGGTAGAGGTAGAGGTTGATCCCAGTAATTGTTATTGGAGAGAGTGGGGGAGAGGTGTGGTAGAGGTGCGATATAGTATATATTTCTTGTAAACTGTACCACGCTTTGGGGGTGTGGTAGAGGTAGATCCCAGTAATTGTAATTGGAGAAGGTGGGGGAGAGGTGTGGTAGAGCTGAGATGTAGTATATGTTTCTTGCAACCTGTACCACGATTTGGAGGTGTGGTAGAGGTAGAGGTCTGTCCCCTTAATTTTAGTTGGAGAAGGCGTGGTAGAGGTGGGGAAGATGTGGGTAGAGATCTTTCAAACATTTGAGTGCAAAGTGAATGGTATAAGACTTATCTTCAAGTGGAGTGTTAAATTACTTTCTTATGAAATTACTTTCTTTTACCCCATGTAGCTTTGCTTAGTAATACGACAAGGCACACAGGACTTAACATTATATTTTTGTATCATTATATGTTTATTTTAATATATTCTGTTTGCTTATGAATGATTTCACACAGCATGTATGATATTGAGGCCACCTTATATATTCTTTACACCATTCCTTGTCCAAAATTCCTTTTCACAGTGTGAAACTTTGCCAGATAAGACAATGCAGATAAGAGAAGCCTCCCTCAATCCTATTGAAATGCCCCCCTCCCCTCTGCCCCCCTTACTATTGGCAGGGGGTTTGAGGCAATCTTTATATGGCTATTGACAGAAGATGTTATATTTGATGTGTTTTCATGAATAATAGAAAAGCAGTTTTGGTGGAAAGATATATGAAAAAGCAGAAAAGATATAAATGGGAATGATATTGAGAGGATAAATTATTGGAGTGAGAAATATGTTACTATCTGGTGAATACTCCTGATTTCATATTTCATTAGCACAAAATGAAAGTTGAATTGGACTGACAATGCAATGGTTAAAGTAATTGATGATTAGTTACAATATGAAATATTGTAGTAGTTTGGGGTAACACATTAATGCATAAAATTGATAAAAATGATAAAACACATTGATGCATAAAATTGATCAAAGTGATAAAATACACATTGCATATAAAATTGGGTGTTTTCTGTTACCTTATATGGGTAGATGTCCTTTTAACATTAAGCATTTCAAAATTATGAATTTACACTGATATTAATCCAGTGCTCTTTGACGAGCTATGTCTAGGTCTCAGCTATGTCGAGATTAAGTAAGTGAAATTGTAAAAACATTCTTCAGTTTGGATAAAATAAACTGCTATAGAATTATATACTGCCATTAATCGATTACCCTAATCATGGCATACAGTCCAATTCCGACCTGTCCCTAACCTAGGTACCCTAATCTATATCAGTAATCATTAAGTACCCTAACCATGAGATAAAGACAGTCCAATTTTGAAAAAAGGTATTCTAGAGTTTGGTACCCTAACTACTACAGAAAGATATGTTACTAATCCTCCAGTAGCCTAACCATTGTATGAAGTCAGTGAAATAAAACCTACTCATAAGCCAGGTACCCTAAGCTATGTCAGTAATGATGAAATACTGTAATCATGAAATAAATTTTGTGAAATTTTAAAAATATTGTACAGTTTGTTATGCTAGAGTACTACAGAATGATATACTATCACTTATCCTGAAGTATCCTAAACATTGCAGGAAGTCAGTCCAATTCCAAGCTAATCCTGACGTAACTACCCTAAGCTATGTCAGTAATGATAAATACCCTAAGCATGAGATGAAATCAGTAAAAGTGAAAAAATATTCTTCAGTTTGGTACCGCAAAGTACTACAACGTTTTATATTGTCACTAATCACCTTAACCATTGCATGGTAAGTGCAATTCCAAGCTTTCCTTATCCTAAGTTCCCAAAGCCATGTCATTAATCACAAAGTACCAAAACCATGACATTATGTAAGTGAAATTGTAAAAATATTCTACAGTTTGGTACCCTAAACTACTACAGAATTATATATTACCCTTCATCATTGAATACCCTAATCATGGCATTTGGTCAGTCCGATTCCGACCTATCCCGAAGGTAGGTACCCTAAGCTATGCCAGTAATGAGGAAGTACCCTAAGCATAAGATGAAGACAGTGCAATTTTAAAAAGTATTCCACAGTTCGGTACCCTGAACTAAACCAGAATTATATAGTGTCAATAATCCTCTGGTACCCTAACCATTAAATAAACTCAGTCTAATTGAAACATAGTCATAACCTACATAAGCTATGTCAGTAATCATGAAGTACCCCAAACATGAAATAAAGTCAGTGAAATTGATAAATTGTTCTAGATTTTGGGAAACCTAAAGTATTAGAAAAAATATATTGTCCCTAATCATCAGGTACCCTAACCTATGGACAAAGTGAGTGCAATTCCAAGCTTTCCTTAACCTAAGTACCCTAAACTATGGTAGAAATAACGTATGTACCCTAAGCTATGTTACCAATCATGATGTACCCAAACCATGACAAATATTGGTACCGTAACTATTACAGAATTATATATTGTTAGTAATCTTCCAGTAGCCTAACCATTGCATAAAGTCAGTGCAATGAAAACCTACTCGTAACCTAGGTACCCAAAGCAGTGTCAGTAATGATGACGTACCATAATCATGACATAGACTTTTTTTTTTGTTTTTTTTATTTTTTTTATTTGCACGTTATATGTTGTACATTACATGTCTACATTATTGTATTTAAAGTAAATCATAGAGAACTAAAAAGACAAATTAACCAAAATTTTAAAAATACACGTTTTCAAGGGCTAGTGGTTAGACATTTCCCAAGAAAACAGGTATCCATTTGAACCAAACATCATTAAATTTTTTTCTTTCTGTTGTTTATTATTGCCAAATATTCTTCATCTTGATATGTTTGTTGAAATCTATACTTTAAAGCTTCAAATGTATAACAAGGGCTATTATTGCTTTTAAAATTTGTATCATAAATATACTTCTTTGTATTTAGAATAATTGACATGACTTAGTGAAATCATGACATAGACTTAGTGAAACTTTAAAAATATTCTAGAGTTTCCTATACTAAAGTACTACATAATTATATACTCACACTAATCATGAAGTATCCTAACCACTTGAGAAAGTCAGTCCAATTCCAAGCTAATCCTAACGTAACTACCCTAAGCTATGTCAGTAATGATAAAGTACCCTAAGCATGAGATAAAACCAGTAAAAGTGATGAAATACTCTAGAGTTTGGTACCCCAAAACACAACAACATTTTATATTGTGAGTAATCATGGAGTACCTTACCATTGTATAGTCAGTCTAATTCCAAACTTTCCTAAACCTAAGTTCCTAAGCTATGTCGGTAATCATAAAATACCCTAATCACGAGATTAAGTAAGTGAAATTGTAAAAATATTCTACAGTTTGGTACCCTAAATTACTACAGAACTAGAGGAATGCTTTTGCTAACAAAAGCGAAGCGTCCCTAAAAGTTAAAAATGCTTTGTGGTTTCCATAGCGGGGGGGGACTGACCGGCTATTTAGATTCTCCGCATATGCTTTCCCAATACCTCCTAATACATTCTGAAGCCATAAAAGCAACAATAAAGGAGAAAAAAAGGCAAAAACTCCAAAGCAACTATTTTATGACCCCAGTTTGACTCATAGGGGGGTCGGGGAATAAAACTGACCGGCTATTTAGACTCTCTTGATATGCTTTCCCAATACCTCTTAATACATTCTGAAGCTATAAAAGCAACAATAAAGGAGATATAAGGCAAAAACTCAAAATCAGCTATTTTATGACCCCAGTTTGACCCATAAGGGGGGGCTGTGGGGTAAAACTGGCCGGCTATTTAGACTCTCCACATATGCTTTCCCAATACCTCTTAATACATTCTGAAGCTATAAAAGCAACAATAAAGGAGATATAAGGCAAAAACTCAAAATCAGCTATTTTATGACCCCAGTTTGACCCATAGGGGGGGCCATGGGGTAAAACTGACCGGCTATTTAGACTCTCCACATATGGTTTCCTATTACCTCCCAGTACATTTTATGGCTCTACTTAGGAAGATAATAGGGGGGTTGACCTAAATTTAAGGCTGTCGGATTGGAAGGTGTCAGAAAATCACTCATAAATGAGACATTTTTCAAGGGATTGCTCCCAAAATCTAATGAGCTCACATTTTCGATAGTATGAACAGGTGTGTCAAATTATAAGGCTGTGTAGCAAATAGTTTTTCCTGAACTGCGATGACGGGGGTGGGGGGGTGTACACCAAAAATTGTTTTTGATCATGTGACCTTCATAAAGGTCAAAGGTCAAATTTAAGCATGCAGAAAAGTTTTCGCACGCCTAAGGTATATAACAGCCAAATATGGTTTGAAACCTTCTAATAATAAGGGAGATATTCAAGGGAGACCATAATGTGGCGGCGGCGGCGAGGAAACTGACGTGAAAACAAATAGCGCCCCTTAATTAGTCATCGATTACCATAATCATAATACTATCAGTACAATTCCGACCTGATGGCAGCATAGGTACACTAAGCTATGTCGGTAATTGTTGAAGTACCCTAAGCATGAGATCAAGACAGTTCAATTTTAAAAAGGTATTCCACACTTCGGTACCCTAAACTAATACAGAATTATATAGTGTCACTAATCCTCTAGTACCCTAACCATTACATAAGGTCAGTCCAATTGAAATGTAGTCATAACCTAGGTACCAGCCTAAGCTATGTCAGTAGTCATGAAGTACCTGAAACACAAGATAAAATCGGTGAAATTGATTAAATATTCTAGAGTTTGGGAACCCCAAACTGTTAGAAAATGAGATATTGTCACTAATCATCAAGTACCCTAACACAAGTACCCTAAACTATGTTACAAATAAGCTAAGTATCCTAAGCTATGTTAGTAATCACGAAGTACCCAAACCAGGAGATAAGGTCTGTCTAATTGGAAGATATCCTTAAGCAAGATACCCTAAGCTATGTTGGTAAACAATGGGTCCATTGACCAACTTTGCTGTAGCTTGTCATCTAGGAACTTTTAGAAAATTGACATTTGCTGTCATGTTTGGAGTCAGGCCGATTGTAGGACAAAAAGTACCTGGACAAAAAGAACTGGATACAGGAAAAAGCTATTTGGACAAAAAGTACCAGGCATAGGAGAAAAAGTACCTGATTTTATAAAAAAAAGTTTTTCAATCATATGTAATTTATCTGTGCATTTTATCATATATAATTTATGTGTGTATTTCACTTTATATCTATATTTTCATGTGTTTCATTTTCTGTGACATTAACTGAAGTCCTAGGGGAGGGGCTTCCCTGATTTTGGTATCATCGAAAAACTAACAGTTTATTTCAGCTTTGTCTCACATAAAGCCTTGAAAGCATGAAGGGGGTAAATAGAGTCATTTCAATTAAGCAAAATAGTTATTGTTAAATGCAATCAAGCTTAAAGGAAATGCTTTGGTGTGACCTGAAAGGTGATAGGTGATTGTAATTCTGAATGATTTCAAAGCTTCTGGACCTGCTCAGTGAGATTACAATTCTGTTTAAGTCTGCTCAGGAAGATTTGAGTAGATAATTCACATAGAATAATTTAAAAAGCCCCGAGCATAGATTAAGGAAATGACAGTGCTCAGGAAGATTAGAGTAGATAATTCAGAAAAAATAAGGGAGTAGGGCATACCATTAGACTGGATTAAGTTTGAGAGCTAATGTATGTGTAAAAATGGTAAAAATGTGGTAAAAGTAATACAACTAAAATGGACATGTGTTATACTAATAAATGTTGGTATTTGTTTCAAATAAAGATATGAAGTACTTTTTCTCCTATGGTGCAGTTCTTTTTCTTCAGGTACTTTTTGTCTTAGTAATTTTGAGGCCGGTTCTTTTTGTTCAGGTTCTTTTTTGTCCGTACCCCAGTAAGGCCATGTAACCCAGTTTCCTGCTACCAAAAATGTAGCAAGAACCAATTATCAAGCCAAATATAGTGGGTGATTTTATGGGTGAGCCTGAATAGATATTTAAATTTGAACAACAAATGAATAAAATGACTTTTTACATGATTGAACAAAATTTAAACAGCATTGATAAAGCATATTATCTTTGGAGCTTAGGTATTCTAATTAATTGGATTAATTAATTGTTATTAAATCCAAATAAGTTAATTTCTTGAGAAAGTGGTGTTTTCTGTTACCTTATATGGGTAGATGTCCATTTAACACTTAACATTAAGTATTTGAAAATTATGATTTTCCACTTACATTACTGCAGTACTCTATAGAGAGCTATGTCTAGGTCTCAGCTATGTCAAGATTAAGTACCGTATTTATCCGAATTAACGCCCCCTCCCTATTAGTTGCACCCCCCCTCCTGTCTACTTTTGCAAAGTTCATATTGTGGGGTTTTATATCCCTCTCAACAGCCAGCACCTTTGCGATTCTGGGATTCCGAAAAATGATGCGCTTTAGTACTTCCCCAATTGAATACCGCTTACGAGAAACAAGAAAATCATAACAAAAAATGACAATTTGGATCACAGACACTTTAAAATGTGTGAAAAACGAGGTAAAAGTTTATAATTTCTTCAGATATAAGGTTTGGTTTTAAAATTTTAAGCTTTCCCGCCATAATACATGCTGGCAAGCGAGATCAAGGCTGTGTCCATTATCGCCCATTGCCACTGGACTCGAGAGTTGATTTTTTTAATGTTTAATAGTAGCCCCCCCCCCCCCCCCCACCTTAAAAAAATGCATCGACCCCGGGGCGTTTATTCTAGGGCTGCAAGCGAGCCCGAAAATGCGCCTCGATTCCTCGTTTTGGAAGAATCGACTCGGACTCAGTGAATCGCTTGATTATCGCCCACGAAATAAACTGCTTCATATTTTGACACATCACGCATTATAAAATGGTTACAATGCACACAACAGGAAAGAATTTTGATATTTTACTGACTTTTGGGAAAAGTATGCATATATAATGCAAAATATAGAAAACTTTAACCATCTTTATATTACGAGATTTGAGGCGTCTTCGAAATACGTTATAATAAAATGCCGTCTTCTAAAACATTGTTACACAAAGAATTGAAGTTTGTAAATACTTAAAATATAAAATACCGAAACGGAAATGCCTTATATTAGCAAAATATATAAATATATTCATATATTTAAAGAAATAAATTAAATTTTGTAGTAGATTTTATGTGTATGTTTAGTTGTTTTCGAAGACCCGGTTTACTTTTCTTGCCTCGAGTATTGAACTGATTCGTTTCGTTTCCGAGTAACCGAAGAATCGTTGCAGCCCTAGTTTATTCGGATAAATACGGTAAGTGAAATTGTAAAAATATTCTACATTTTGGAAAAAATAAACTGCTACAGAATTATATATTACCATTAATCATCGATTACCCTAATCATAGCATACATTACAATTACGACCTGTCCCTAACCTAGGTACCCTAAGCTATGTCAGTAATCATTACGTACCCTAAGTATGACATAAAGACAGTCCAATTTTGAAAAAAGGTATTCTAGAGTTTGGTACCCTAACTACTAAAGAAATAGATATTGTTACTATTCCTCCAGTAGTGTAACCATTGCAGGAAGTCAGTGAAATTAAACCTACTCATAACCTTGGTACCCTAAGCTATGTCAGTGATGATGAAGTACTGTAATCATGATATAAAGTTAATCAAATGTTACACATATTCCACAGTTCGCTACACTAAAGTACTATAGAATTATATACTGTCACCAATCATGAAGTATCCTAAACATTGCAGACAGTCAGTCCAATTCCAAACTAATGCTAACGTAACTACCCTAAGCTATGTCAGTAATGATAAAGTACCCTAAGCATGAGATAAAATCAGTAAAAGTGATAAAATATTCTGGAGTTTGTTACCGCAGATTACTACAAGTTTTTATATTGTCACTAATCATGAAGTACATTAACCATTGCATAGTCGGTGTAATTCCAAGCTTTCCTTATCCTAAGTTCCCTATGTCTTTAATCACAAAGTACCCTAACCACAATATTAAGTAAGTGAAATTGTGAAAATATTCTACAGTTTGGTACCCTAAACTACTACAGAATTATATATTACCATTAATCTTTGAATACCCTAATGATGGCATTCGGTCAGTCCAATTCAGACCTATCCCGAATCCAGGCAATTCCAAGCATTCCTTAACCTAAGTATCCTAAGCTATGGTAGAAATAACCTATGTACCCTAACCTATGTTAGCAATCATGATGTACCCAAAGCAGGACAAATATTGGTACCCTTACTACTACAGAATTATATATTGTTAGTAATCCTGCAGTAGCCTAACCATTACATAAACTCGGTGCAATGAAAACCTGCTGGTAACCTAGGTACCCCAAGCTATGTCAGTAATGATGACGTACCATAATCATGACATATACTGAGTCAAATTTTTAAAATATTCTAGAGTTTCCTATGCTAAAGTACTACATAATTATATACTGTCACTAATGAAATATGCCAACCATTGCAGGAGGTCAGTGCAATTGCAAGCTAATCCTAACGTAACTACCCTAAGCTATAAAATACCATAATGACAAGATGAAGTGAGTGAAATTGTAACAAGAGGGTCACAGATGCCCCAAAAGGCGGGTTGCGCAGGCAGAAATAAGCTTAGCAACTGCTGTAATTACATTTAGAAAAGAAGGAAAGAAATGTTAGGTTACCCAGTTAAGGTGAATGTGTAAGACGTGCTAAGAAACGTAAAACTTGTAATCTAGGTTACATAATTGTATATGCTATAAACGGACAAACGAAAGGATGGAATTACACCAACTTAGCAACTTAGCTATGATGGTGGTGCATCTCCCTGTCAAGTTTGAATTAGACTGGACAAAGCATTTTCGAGTTAGAGTCCAGAGACTGCTAGACAGAAAAATGGACAAAAAACAGACAAACGTACAGGAAAACGGACAAACAAACAGACAAACGGACAGGAAAACGGACAAACAAGCAGACAGAATTACACCAATTTCGAAAGGAACCTAGCTATGATGGTGAACTATATCCCTGTCAAGTATGAATTTGATTGGACAAACTGTTTTCGAGTTGGAGTCCGGAAACGAAAATGTGGACAGACAGATGGACAGACAAACGGACAAAAAACGGACAAACGAACAAACGGAATTTCACCAATATCGAAAGGAACCTAGCTATGATGATGATGTATGTCCCTGTGAAGTTTGAATTTGATTTGACTAACCGTTTTCAAGTTAGAGTCTGGAAACGAAAATGTGGACGGATAGATGGATGGACAGAAAAACGGACAAAAAACGAACAAACGGACAGAAAAACGGACAAACAAACAGACGGAGTTACACCAATTTCAAAAGGAACCTAGCTATGATGGTGATCTATCTCACTGTCAAGTCTGAATTCGACTGGTCAAACCGTTATTGAGTTAGAGTCCAGAAACGAAAATGTGGACAAACAGATGGATGGACAGACAAACGGACAGAAAAACGTACAAACGAACGGACGGAATTTCACCAGTTTCGAAAGGAACCTAGCTATGATGGTGATGTATCTCTCTGTCAAGTTTGAATTTGATTGGTCAAACCGTTTTGGAGTTAGAGTCCGGAAACGCAAATGTGGGCAGACGGATGGACAGACAAACGGACAAAAACGGACAAACGAACAGACGGAATTTCACCAATATCGAAAGGAACCTAGCTATGATGCTGATCTATGTACCTGTCAAGTTTGAATTTGATCGGACAAACCGTTTTTGAGTTAGAGTCCGGTGTAGCGCCAGATAATGTATCTCCCACAAAGTGTGTGGGGATACAAAATATGGCAAGGGAGCTGCCACATTTTGTATCCCCTGCCATATTCTATATCCCTTGGCCATATTTTGTATCCCCTTGTGTATGAACTAATCATTAGAAAATCCCTATGTTTATTATGGTTATGCAGTTAATAGCCCAATGTTTGTAATCTAAATAAATTTTTAGTTTTCAAAACCTTTTAAAGGGAAAAGTTTTCATCCCAGGAAATCTCATTAGATTTCTCTCTTGGCATATTTATAATTGTTACCTAGATGAATTTGCAACCATTGCTAAGTTTTGGAAAAAACTGTGGGAAAAAGTAGAAAACAAAATTAAACTAGATTGGGCCAACTCGGCGCCAACATATCCCCAGACAGGTCATCACTCACGCCACAGGTTTTGATCGGGAATTTTTTAAAACATAATTACCCATTATTATATGAACTTCAGCACATCAATCTACTCTGTTTATATCTCCCCAAGGAAGATGGTGTATCCCCAGACGCCGAATACATACCTCAAATTATATTTTCAATCTTCCTGCAATGATAACTCTAAACCTATTTTCAAAGTATTTAAATGATTGATGATTGAATGTCCATTCTAAAATAATAATCCCAAAAGAGCATATCTGTTTCTATATTTGTTGACAAATAAAATATTATTTTTAACTCAACTCATCATATTTTTCAATCTTCCTTCAAAGTATTTAAATGATTGATGATTCAATGTCCATTCTAAAATTCATAATCCCAAAAGCGCATATCTGTTTCTATATTTGTTCAGAAATAAAATATTATTTAAAAAAAAATTATTTATATTATTATTTTATTATATTATTTTTAGAATTTGCAAATTGTTTTCAGTTATTCATTTCCTCTATACCTATATATGTGGTCCATATATATGCAACCTAAATATGTGACACAATCTCAGTTCTGACTCCCCTTTGTGTTATATGTAATGAAGCCCACCACCTCCCACCCCCACCCCTCTCCCCTTCTCCACACCTCTCTCACTATTACACAAGATCTGCAACCCCATTGAGTTCTTTGTTTCTCATCTGATATCACTAAATACCTTTGTTTATTTAGTGTCACTCAATATAGCTGGAGGTCCCAGAGGTGGGTGGGGGGAATCCGGGTGGGGGATGTGGGTTGAGCATAAATGGTAAACAAACAATCTATATAAAAGGGGTACTCAAATACAAAAAGAATTGAGAATTTTAAGTATGTGATTATCAACTGAAATGAGTTCATAACTGTAGGAGCTGTGCCAAAATTAACTGAGGCAAGTTGAATAAAACTGGGCTAGTTGAGGGTTAAAAATCCCCTAGTTTTACTACATAAGGATATAATTTCATTAATATTGGGACTTAAAGCTCACTTAAAGTGTCCATTTTGTCTACTTGAATATGTTTAACCAGTTTCATTTTAAAAAGTGAAAAACTCAGCAAGCAGAGGTATAACACACAAAAATAAGTTCTTAAAAGACTAAGATAGCCATAACATTATTAATATTCAAAATTTAAACAGACAGGCATTTCCTTTTAAAAATTCAAAGATTTCAGCTCTATAACCCACATAGTTTGACAGTTACTGGGCTTTAAAGTGGCATAATATCCATAAATTGGGTTTCTGTGGGCATTTTACAATTGTTAAAGAGACCTTAGCAATTAAACTACAGATCTGAAACTTTTTGGGGGACATACATAACAAACAAAAATTATATATAATACAGTTTAAGACTTGTCACACTAAGCATTTCCAAATAACAGGGCAAAATACGGAAAAAATGTCCAAAAAGGCACTTGGGCGAGTGTCTATGGCCCTCATACACAGGTTAAATGTCTACTAAAAACCTTGATTTTCGGCATATGTAAAAAGGACATAATAATGCATTCCCAGATGGGATTTCAGCTCCATCAATCACATAGTTTAACAGTTACAGGGCTTAAAGGTGGTAAAAAGTCCAAATATTGGGTCATTGTGGGCCTTTTAGAGATCTCGATGTGGCTTTGAAATTAAAGCTTCAGACTTAAAATTTGTTACATACTAAGATTACACATAGAATATGTATCTAATAAAGTTTGAAACTTCTCAGACTTACCATTTCCAAGTTACAGAGCAAAATATGTGAAAAATGTCTTAAAAGGGTCACTCAGGTGGGTGTTTAAGGTCCTCATACACAGGTTAAATGTCTACTTGAAGCCTTGATTTTTGGCACATGTAAAAAAAACATAATAATGTATTCCCAGATGAGATTTCAGCTCTATCAGTCACATAGTTTAACACCTTAAAATTGGCAAAAAGTCCAAATACTGGGTCTTTATGGGGCCTTCTAGAGACCTAAATGTGGCCTTCAAATTAAAGCTTCAGACTTAAAATTTGTCACATACTAAGATTACACATAGAATATGCATCTAATACAGTTTGAAACTTCTTAGACTTACCATTTCCAAGTTACAGGGAAAAATATGTGAAAAATGTCTAAAAATGGTCACTCGGGTGGGGATTTATGGTCCTCATACACAGGTTAAATGTCTTCTTAAAGCCTTAATTTTTGGCGCATATAAAAATAACATACTAATATCTTCTCAGATAGGATTTGAGCTCTATCAGTCACATAGTTTCACAGTCACAGGGCTTAAAAGTAGCAAAAAGTCCAAATATTGGGTCTTTGGGAGCCTTTTAGAGACCTCAATTTGACCTTCAAAATTAAAGCTTCAGACTTAAAATCTGTTACATACTAAGATTACACACAGAATATATATCTAATACAGTTTGAAACTTCTCAGACTTACCATTTCCAAGTTACAGGGAAAAAGATGTGAAAAATGTCTTATAAGGGTCACTCGGGTGGGTGTTTATGGTCCTGATACACAGGTTAACTGTCTATTAAAGGCCTAAATGTTGGGGCACATATAAGAAAACACATAGATATATTCCCAGATGATATTTAACTTAGATGAGAGACATAGTTTGAAAGCTACAGTGCTTGAAAGTGGCAAAAAGTGCATAAATTGGGTCTCTGTGGGCACTTTTGAGACCTTAAGTCGACCCCTTTGGGTAAACCTACAGCCCTAAAATTTTCTACAGACAAGGATTACATATCAAAGTTATACCTAGCGCAGTTTGAGACTCATCAGAATTATCACTTCCAAATTATAGGGCAAAATATGTGTAAAGTATAGCAAAAAATCCCTAAGTGGGGGTATTTATGGGCCTCAAACACAATTTTCTCCTCAACTTAAAGTCATGATTTTCGGCACATGTACTAAGAACATATTAATGTGTTGTCAGGTAAAATTTCAGCCAGCTGAGCATCATAGTTTGTGACCTACAGGGCTCTAAGTGGCCAAAAGTGCAATTTCTGACCTTAAGGTGGCCATAAGTTCTTTTTTACTGGGAGTTTAAGGTCACCTTAAAATAGGGATCTTCCTTTGGGCACCCTTAACATGTGTACCAAGTTTGAAAAAAAAATATTAATTTGTTTTTGAGTTATCGCGTCCACAAGGAAATTTCTACGGCGGCGGCGGCGGCGGCGCGACGGACCTGAATCCAATATATCCCCGACTTTCGTCTGGGGATATAATTATATTCTTTGTATATGTAATGAATACACAGCATATGAGTGAATTCAACACAATGTGAATTGTGCATTAATTCTCCATTTACAAACTTTTACAAATGTGTTTTAAATATATAACCATCTCACTACTTTTGTAAACCATATAAATTGCAATAGTTCTACAAAGCTATACATATAATTTTGGAATTTTATTACAGAAAGTTATTCCTGTGTACAAGAGTCAGATAGGACTAGGTAAATGCAACTAATGCAACACAAGGCTAAGATTTAAAATGACTACTGTAAGTCTTTCTAAAATATTTGATCATATTTACTCCTCTATGTTCAGCTCAACACTGACTGACCAGAGGCCAATAAAGCTTAATGCTAATCCACTTATTAAATTGTGAACATATCAACATGACTTCCCATTGAGACTGAAGAGGCACAACAACATCAGGCCCAACAACAAAATCCAACTAACTAATCACCAACTAATCATACTTGGCCTAATGCCCCTATGTCCATGTCAATAGGAAGCCATTCTTTTTAAGTTGATTTGATACTTTGTTTACAGGTAGAATTCAGTGGATTGCACTTAATCTTTGTTGGCCTGATGGGTCAGTTTTGGGCTTAAGAATACCTGATACTGTTAGACCTTACATGTATTTTGTCTACAGTTTACCTTTAATCTTGTAAATTGTCTTCCCAATAGTTGGGTAAAATATTGTGAATATGGAGTGAATACATAATGCACATTCATTTGAATTCAATGTAAAAAGCGATATGTGAATATATAATCATTTGAAGATTCTCTATCAATTTTTGTAAGTTTTAATTTTAGAACTTTATGAATTTAATTCAAAATCTTACCTAGTACAAAAAAATGTACATACAAATCAAAATATAAATAAAATATTCACTATGGACTTTATAATACAGTTATTTCTACCATGTTAACATGGTCTAGCCAGTTCCAGCCAATTTGAAGATTTCCATGATTTATTGTTAAGGAATGAATTAATTGGTGCAAAACACTAACTTCATATTCTGTGAACACTGAATGAATGGGACAAATTGGAATTTTAAAATGGTTTTCAGTGTTACAGTTAGTATGAATTTGTATGACTTTTTATGTATAAGGCATAGTCCTGTATACTATATTGCATATAACTATATATCTTCATAACTCTACTTTACTTCCAACCCTATTCACTCTTCAAGGAATCAGATCAAAAGTTGGTCAGGCTGAGACCACTGATTTGTTTGACTTACAACAATCATGTCAAACAATGTCAACTTAATCCCTCCAGCTCTGTTTGCTATTTATATCACCCCCTTTACACCCCCTTTACACATTTTAATTGAGGGGGATACAGAATATGATGGGGATACACAATGTAGCTGTCATATTTTGTATGACCTTACAGAATATGGCATGCATACAAAATATGGCGTTACACCGGAAACGAAAAATGTGGACGGCAGACAGACGGACGTCGGACACATCAATCTAATAGTCGGGTTGGTTACACGCAACCCGCCTAAAAATAGTCTACAGTTTGGTACCCTAAATTACTGCAGAATTATATATTGGCATTAATCATTGATTACCATAATCATAATACAGTCAGTCCAATTGCGACCTATCCCTAGGCTAGGTACCCTAAGCTATGGCAGTAATCATGAAGTACCCTAAGCATGACATATCAAGACGGTCCAATTTTAAAAAGTATTCCACAGTTCCGTACAATAAAGTAATACAGAATTATATAGTGTCACTAATCCTCTAGTACCCTAACCCAGTGTTCGCTCTCGTCAAAAATAAATGCGAGACAGACTGTCTCCCTTCACTTAAAAAGGCGAGACAACTGTGAAAAAATGTGAGACATGCATTGCGTCAAGATATTGTGAAATATTTAGTTCCAATTTGGGACTGCATAAAATCTTCTTTGTTTAAACAATAAGAAATAGATGCTAAACTAAAAGTTCAAATAAAAGAACTATTTAATGCTGTTTTATTTGTCTTTTAATATTTTTTTTTTACATTTCACTTCTAAACCACATCTTAATGGCTGGGTGCTACTGTTGTTTTTTTTATTTTATTTTACTGTTACCTGGATTCATCAAATAAATAAGTAAATTGCATTTCTCCTCTTTTCATTTAAGAAATATATATTTTGTCTCTTCCGATAATAGATGAAATTTCTTGGTCAGTAGTTGTTTCGACTGTTTTGCCTGTGACACATGCAGAAGACTAGTTAAAAATTAGACATAAAGCACGAAAATCTCGTGAGAATACCTGAATTCTCGCGTGAACTACTGTTAGCTGGATGTATAAAATATAATAAACTCACTTTCATGTCTTTCTCACCTATTTCTATGAGGAAATATGTATGTCGTCGCTTCCGATAATAGACGAATTTCTTTGGTCAGTAGTTGTTTTGACTGTTTTGCCTGTGACACTACAAGCAGAAGACGAGTTTAAAAATCAACAGAAAGCACGAAAATCTCGCGAGAATACACGAAATCTCACGTGAATTACTGTAAGCTGGATATATAAATTAAAATAAACTGCTTTGCATGCTTTTCATACCCATTTCTATGGGGAAATATGTACGTCGTCGCTTCCGATAATAGACGAATTTCTTCAGTCCGTTTTGAATGTTTCACTTGGTAGCGACAGCACAGACGCGTTGGTGAGTTGGTTTTGCGACAACTCGCCCCAGAGTGTGTAGAAACTCGTGAAATCGCGCTCGAGAGCGAACACTGCCTAACCGTTACATAAGGTCAGTCCAATTGAAATGTCATAAAGTAGGTACCAGCCTAAGCTATGTGAGTAATCATGAAGGACCCCAAACATGAGATAAAGTCCTCGAAATCGATAAACTATTCTAGAGTTTGTGAACCGTAAACTATTGCAAAATGATATATTGTCACTAATCATCAAGTAGCCTAACCATTGGACAAAGTGAGTGGAATTCCAAGGTTTCCTTAACCCAAGTATCCTAAAGTATGTTAGAAATAACCTAAGTACCCTTAGCTATGTTTAGCAATCATGAAGTACCCGAACCAGGAGATTAAGTCCATCAAATTGGAAACTATCCTTAAGCAACATACCCTAAGCTATGTTGATAATCATGAAGTCCCCTAAGCATGAGATGAAGTTATTGCAATAAAAAATATTGTAGAATTGGGTATCTGAAAGTAAATGGGTTTGTTATTCTTGAATTACTCCATTTGTGGGTAAAACTGCTGATACCTATAATTTCAGGGGACAACATAGTGATATAAAAATGTTTACAGGGGGGGTTTAACACAAAAGCTGCTGTCCAAGTTAATCCCCAAATACGACCCCCCTTCTCATTTACTATGGTTGACATAGAGTGGCTCAACCTTTTCTTGACTCCCTTTCCTGAGTTGACTATTGATATAAATGTAATTTGTGTTTACTCCGTTGTTAAGTAGATTGTAGTGGATCCTGTATTATGTCCCATTGTTCCTTCAGATCATATTGAATTCTTAAATATGGACATATGTAGGTGTTGTAAATTGTACTTTACCATTGGAAATCTCTAAAAAATATAACCTGAATATTCAATTTGGTAAGTTTACAACAAACCATTTAGCCACCCAAAAAGTCTTGTATTCTACCAAGATATATACACTTGTACTTGAGACAATTACTTTCACTTTTTCCACAAGATGTTTTGTATCTGTATGTTACCGCACAATTACAATTTTAATGCTTTCACATACAATGTATAAGGGGGCCACGGTGGCAGAGTGGTAACACTCTCGCCTCCCACCTCTGCAGCCGGGGATCGATCCCCGTCATGGCCGTAAGTGGGAAAGCTGGTAGTTGCTTGCCGTTGGTCGGCAGTTTACAGTACACAACCCTAGCGAACTCTATGTACTGGTTTCCTCTGCCCTTCCAACTACCCGTCGTGATATGACCTGTACAGTGTTGAAAGCGACGTAAAACCCCAAATAAAAAAAAAACATACAATGTATATCCAGAAAATAACATTAATAAGGACTGACCTGCCTGCCACACACTAAACTGGCACAGACAAAACAGATAACATGTTGTGCAAACAAGCACAATAGATTGACCACAGGAAGGGGGGGGGGGGGGGGGGAGGGGCCATTGGGAGCAGGTGTGTAATCTGTCACAGTTTGATATTTCCAGAGCAATGCAATTGAAACAAGTGTTACGAATGTAAGGTTACCTTAACATTGTGCTTCTGTTATAAATATAATGATAAAAGAAGTAAAACTACAGAAATACACAAAATAATATTATGAAGGAAAGAAAACAGTGGCTAGTGGATAAAATGTTTCTTGTTAAGTCATCTGAATGAGCTGTAAAAGTATGTAACTTTCATTTGTCTAATGCTTTAGTCTGTGTGCTACTTTACCCTTTCTTGGACCTATACTACACCTCTCCCCCACCTCTCCCACACCCTGTCCAACTGAAATTACTGGGATAGACCTCTACCTCTCCCACACCCCCAAAATACATAGAAATACCTACTATATCTGACCCCTACCACACCTCTCCCCCGCCTATACCACGCCTTCTCCAACTGAAATTAATGGGATAGACCTCTACCCCTACCACACCCCTGAAACATGGTAAAACGTGGTAGAGGTTACAAGAAATATATACTATATGTGACCTCTACCACACCTCTGCCCCACCTCTACCACGCCTTCTCCAATTAAAATTACTGGGATCAACCTCTACCTCTACCACACCCCCAAAACGAGGTAGAGCTTGCAAGAAATATATACTATATCTCACCTCTACCACACCTCTCCCCCACCACTACCATGTCTCTTCCAATTAAAAGTACTGGGATAGACCTCTACCACACCCCCAAAATGTGGTAGAGGTTGTAACAATATATACAATATATGACCTCTACCCCACCTCTCCCCCAGCTCGACCATGACTTCTCCAATTAAAATTACTGGGATCAACCTCTACCTCTACCACACCCCCAAAACGTGCTACAGGTTGCGAGAAATATATACTATATCAGACCTCTACCAAACCTCTACCCCACCTCTACCACGCCTTCTCCAACTACTACTAATGGGATAGACTTCTACCTCTACCACACCCCAAAAACGTGGTACATGTTCCAAGAAATATATACTATATCTGACCTCTACCACACCTCTCCCCCACCTTCTCCAACTAAAATTAATGGGGCAGACTTCTACCTCTACCACACCCTCAAAACATGGTAGAGGTTGCAAGAAATATATACTATATCTCACCTCTACCACACCTCTCCCCCACCTTCTCCAATTAAAATTACTGTGATAGACCTGTACCCCTACCACATCCCCAAAACGTGGTAGAGGTTGGAAGAAATATAAACTACATTTGACCTCTACCACGCCTTCTCCAACTAAAACTAATGGGATAGACTTCTACCTCTACCACACCCCAGAACGTGGTACATGTTATAAGAAATATATATTATATCTGACCTCTAACACACCTCTCCCCCACCTTCTCCAATTAAAATTACTGGGATCAACCTCTACCTCTACCACAACCCCAAAACATGGTAGAGGTTGCAAGACATAATACTATATCGGACCTCTACCCCACCTCTACCACGCATTGTCCAAATAAAACTAATGGGATAGACTTCTACCTCTACCACACCCCCAGAATGTGGTACCTGTTCCAAAAAATATATACTATATCTGACCTCTACCACACCTCTCCCCCACCTCTACCATGCCTTATCCAATTAAAATTACTGGGACAGACCTCTACCTCTACCACACCCCCAAAATGTGGTAGAGATTGCAAGAAATATATACTAAAATTAATGGGATGGACCTCTACCTGTACCACATATTCTATTTCTTACATAGCCCACCCCCCACCCCTCCCCAAATTTTCGCGGGCTCCAACATGAAGTATCAACCAACTCATGAAACCAAAACATGGCAGTTCTAACCTCACCACAGCATTTCAGTAAAATACTGTCAGAGACACCCAACCCTGTCCTAGCCGCAAGTCAGAATTAGGCTTCAGTTAGGCAAGTGTGACTTCAGTATTCAAACTAATATAAATATGCACATTAAAAATGCAGTGAATATCAATGCAACAAAGGTCAGAAAATACACAGGTTATCAGTTTGCTGTTTCATCTCAGAGTCAGTAATTGAGCAAAGGTTTTAGCCAAGTCTAAGACATAACTTTGGTAGACAGATAGTGTCAACTTAACCCTAAGATTTGTCGAAGACCCAAGAAAACTGAATACAGCCCCCGAACTATAATTTACATTGAATTATCATTTCTGAAATTTAAACATGTTAATTTAATGAGTTGATTTACATTCAATTTCATTGATAAAATCTAGAACTTATACAAGTCGCAACTTTGTACATGTTGCAACTTGTACAATTAGCCTGCTCAATGTACAACTTGTACAATTAGCCTGCTCAATATACAACTTGTACAATTAGCCTGCTGAATGTACAGCTTGTACAGATTTCTTCAATTATTTGCAACTCGTACATGATATATATATATAAGTATATATATTATTTGTGGCCTTTAATGCCACAATCATGTTAAGATGTTAATTAACGTCACTATGAAACTGAAGCCCATTTAAAATACCAAATATTTTTCAACAAAGCAAACATTTTTTATGCTGTACTTTGATATGATTACTCAATCTTGATTTATAATTACACTCATTCTTAATCTAGGTTCTGCAACAATAAAAAAGATACAGTGTAGAAACGGTCTGAGCTGTGTAGTTGTATCCTAAGGGGACCATGTTAGGCCTTGATGCTTGTGATGTTAGACCGTGCTGTGTCTTTATGTCCTTTTGTGTAATGTGGTAACCTCTCGGTTATATACATTTCCTTCATATTACAGTGACCCCCCCAGCAGACCCACAGCTGGCAGTGACTCCCCCCACAGAACAGACCTTGTCTCGATCAGAGGAAAGTGTTCGCTCACCTCACCAAACCAAAACCCTGCAGCAAGAGATAGCACTGGTTAACTTTGATAATGTCACCCTTGATATGGTAAGTTATAGCATAACAAAATCCTAGCAACAAAACATAGCATTGGTTAACATTAATAATGTGATTCTTGATGTGGTGAGTTGTATAGAAATATAAACATTACAAAATCCTGCCAACAAGACATAGTACTGGTTTGATATGTGATCCTTGTGTTACATATATTGGACACTATATTAGTACATTGTATATTACATATATTAGGCACTATATTAGTGCATTGTTTAATTTAAGCTTTATGTTTATAAATTGTCATAAAAGATAATTGTGTTGTTGGTTCTTTTTGTGTGTTGACATTTAAAGTAAGGGAGTTATTGATTTTTGTGTTTTAGTGTTTATTGATCTGTTCACAGACTGGGGGAAATCCCCCCCTCAGTGGTTATGTTAGATTTGGGGAAACCCAATTGCCAGTAGTTTCTAGAACTTCCTCATTTGGCCTAGATGGCTCAATCTTCTTTTGAGTTGGTTCTGTACAATTCCAGAGGAATCTGTGAATGTATATAAGGAATGTACATCTGACCACAAGTGAACTTTGTATTCACTTGCTATAAGGAGAGCTATTGTGTTTTGGAGTATAATATATGCTTATATCACTGTGAACTTTTACTGGAGTGAACTGGATACATCATCTGGACAGATTTATTGTACTTTGGATATTTTGGATATTGTACATTCATATAACAGAGAGTGAATTTACTGCATTTTGGACATTGTCCACATCTTGGAGCAGACAGTACAGTTGTGTTAACTCTCTAAATATCTCCAGACAGACATTCTGTGTGACTGGATATATAAAGAATAGCAGGACAAGAACCTTTTGTGTTGTTGAGTGTGGGACGGGTCACAAGATATAGATATCTGTGTGTGAGTGAACGCTGGACAGATCACGGGACAGACCACAGGACATTGGACAGATCACAGAATATACCACAGGACGGATTACAGAACAGATTGCGGGACACGGCGGATAAACTTATTCTTAACCTCAGTGGTCAGGTCAGCTAGATCTTGTTATTGTATTAGTGTGCTTAGTTAAGGGCATACCAGTTGACTGTAATCATTATTGTTGACTATTAAATAAATTTGTTAAGTTTAACTTTTTGCTTTTTCTGTTACAACTTAAAGACAACCGGTAATTGCTACCGCGCTTGCCCGTGACCGTAACAGGAAAATTGGGGGCTCGTCCGGGATCCAACCATTTGATTACAACCATTTGATCAACGGTTCAATTAACATTTTGAAAATCCATTTGATTTAGTAATTGGTTACAGTCAACAGTGCTCAAAATGGCTAGTGCTAAAGAGTTTGTACAGTCACCATCTATGGAAGTTCTAGAAACTTTTTAAAAAGATATGTTAATGCAGATAGCACAAGAGTTACAGATAGAGGTGAAAAGGTCAACACGTAAACATGAACTTAAAAGGCTTATTGTTGAACAGTTAGTTGATGAAGATGTTTTACCTGATAGTTGTTTAGAAGTGTATAAGCCTCTACCAATGGAACCTTCTGGGCAATACGAGATCAGGCGATTAGAAATTGAGAGAGAGCTAAAACTCAGAGAATTTGAGGCTAGAGAAAGAGAGCTTGAAGCTCGACAAAGAAAAGAAGAGCTTGAGGCTCGAAAAGAAGAGCTTGAAGCTCAAGCTCAAAAGGAAGAGCGAGCGCTTAAACATGAAAGAGAAATGAGAGCTTTAGAACTCAATGCCCGTAGAATTGCCCATGAAGAGTCCATTGCTACCAAATTTGATTTGGGTAAAAATGTGCGACTGGTACCACCTTTTAATGAGTTGGAGGTCGATAAGTACTTTCAACACTTTGAAAGAGTAGCTCAAAATTTGAAATGGCCTACAGACCAGTGGCCTTTATTGCTGCAAAGTGTTTTGAGGGGAAAGGCCCAGGAGGCATACACGGCTTTGCCAATTTCTGAATGTGTGGACTATAACTCTGTCAAAAATGCTATTTTGAAAGCATATGAGTTGGTACCAGAAGCATATCGTCAAAAATTCAGAAATTATCGTAAACAAGAAAGTCAAACTCATGTTGAATTTGCCCATGAGAAAGAAGTGTACTTTGACAGATGGTGTAATTCTAGGGAAGTAGGTACAGACTTTGAAAAACTTAGGCAAGTTATTTTGATTGAAGAGTTCAAAAGGTGTGTTCGTGATGACATTAAAACCTATCTAGATGAACAGAAAGTTGAAAATTTGGCAAAAGCAGCAACTTATGCTGATGATTATGCGCTAACTCACAAGTCCACCTTCAACAAGAATAAGTCCTTTGGTCCTGCTAAAAAGTCTTATCCAGAAATAGGAAAGAAATCTGAAAATGTAGCTCCAGAAAAGAGTTCAGATAAGGGTCAAACTTCAAATCAGACTATGAGTAAGGATAGGAAGCCCAGATCCTTTGCTCCTGTGTGCCATTATTGTAAGAAACCTGGGCATGTTATGTCTGACTGTTGGCTCTTAAAGAAGAGAAGAGAAAAGGAGGCAACGCCCAACGCCTATGTGTCTAGCAAGTCTAACTGGCGTTCAAATCCCAATAGAGCAGAGTCTAGTATTGGTTTAGACAAGTCTGAGATTATTAGGGAAGAGTTCAAACCTTTTGTGTCTGAGGGTTTTGTATCCTTGGAAAGTAGTTCCAGTCAGGTCCCCATTAAGATATTAAGAGACACTGGAGCTACTCAGTCCTTACTTTTAGAAGGTGTATTGCCATTGAGTGTAAGCACATCTACTGGTGAGAGTGTCATTGCTCAAGGTATTGAAGGAGGCTGTGTGAACGTTCCCTTGCATAAGGTCAAGTTAGTATCAGACTTAGTTACTGGTTCTGTTGTTGTGGGTACCAGGCCCACTTTACCCATTAAAGGGGTATCTTTGTTGTTGGGAAATGATCTTGCAGGTGGAAAGGTAGTTGCTGATCCTAAGGTTACTTCTAAGCCGATCACTTTGGTTAGCACTGAGAAATTAGAAGAGGTTATTCCTGGTATTTTTCCCTCCTGTGCTGTGACTCGAGCTATGGCCAAAAAGGCCCAAGAAGAACCAAAAGATTGTAAACAATCTACAGATGTCTTAGTTGATTTGTCAGATACATTCTTAAACAACTATGACCATGATGTGCAGAATTCTAGTGATACAAATCCCAAGGCCAGGGTAGATTCTGAAAAACAAGACTCAATTGACTGTCAAGATGTATCACTTTCAAAATCAAAATTGATTTCAGAGCAGGAAGATGATCCTGAATTAGCTCCTTTATTCAAGTTGGTCTTGCCACCAGTAGAGCTAGATAAGGTCCCTGTAGGCTATTATGTCAGAAATGGTGTACTTATGCGAAAGTGGAGGCCACCAAATGTCCCTGCATCTGAAGAATGGTTAGTAGTACACCAGATTGTTGTGCCAAAAGTGTACCAAAGTGAGATATTAAAATTGGCTCATGAATCTCCAATGGGTGGCCATTTAGGCATCAACAAAACTTACAACAAGATAACCAAACATTTCTATTGGCCTCAAATTCGGCACTGTGTGGCAGAATTTTGCAAGACTTGTCACATTTGTCAAATGGTAGGAAAGCCAAACCAAAAAATTCCTGTAGCTCTTCTCAAACCCATTCCAGCATTTGAGGAACCATTTAGCAAAGTGATAATTGACTGTGTAGGTCCCTTACCAAAAACTAAATCCAAAAACCAATATCTTTTGACCATTATGTGCGCCTCAACCAGATTTCCCGAAGCCATACCATTGACCAACATAACAGCTCCCAAAATCTCAAAAGCTCTGGTTAATTTCTTTACTCTAGTTGGCTTACCAAAAGAGATCCAGTCAGATCAAGGGTCAAATTTTATGTCAGGACTATTTCAACAGGTTGTATTTCAGTTAGGTGCCAAACAGATCAAATCTAGTGCTTATCATCCAGAATCCCAAGGTGCACTTGAAAGGTTCCATTCCACTTTGAAGAATATGATTAGGACATATTGTTTAGACAATGAAAAAGATTGGGATGAAGGCATCAGCTTATTATTGTTTGCAGTTAGAGAGTCTGTTCAAGAGTCTTTAGGCTTTAGTCCCTTTGAGTTGGTCTTTGGCCATTCAGTCCGTGGTCCTCTCAAGCTGTTGAAGGAAAATTGGTTATCTGAGAACACCGAGAGCCTAAATCTGCTAGATTATGTTTCAAAGTTCAGAGATAAGTTGAAGAAGGCTTGTGAGCTGGCGCAACAAAATTTGAAAAATTCTCAGTCAAAAATGAAGATGCTTTATGATAGGAAGTCGCAAAACCGTACTTTCAAACCAGGTGACAAGGTGTTAGTGTTACTACCTGTCCAGGGAAATACGTTACAGGCCAGATATCACGGGCCATACAAAGTGTTAAAGAGAGTAGGTGACCTGGACTATGTCATTGAAACCCCGGACAGGAGAAAGTCAACTCAATTATGTCATGTGAATATGGTAAAACCATACTTCGAAAGAGGTATAACATAGCTTATGATGGCTATTAATAGAAACACTGTTAAAGATAGGAATTCAGTGTATAAACAGGACTTTGAAAAAGTAACATATGGCGTCCGCATGGATACGCCCTGTCCAGAAGCTGTATTTAAAGTGTAATTTATATACCTGTAATTAGTAAGTTTATAAAGGTTATACATGGTACTAATTTTACTTTTGTATTTAGACAAAAATGTTTTGTAAGATGTTATTACCTGTGTTTGTATACATCATGAAAATCTCTTGTAAAATTTTGTAATCCCTTGGTTTCCAAAATTTTTCTTTAAGGGGGGAGGTGTTACATATATTGGACACTATATTAGTACATTGTATATTACATATATTAGGCACTATATTAGTGCATTGTTTAATTTAAGCTTTATGTTTATAAATTGTCATAAAAGATAATTGTGTTGTTGGTTCTTTTTGTGTGTTGACATTTAAAGTAAGGGAGTTATTGATTTTTGTGTTTTAGTGTTTATTGATCTGTTCACAGACTGGGGGAAATTCCCCCCTCAGTGGTTATGTTAGATTTGGGGAAACCCAATTGCCAGTAGTTTCTAGAACTTCCTCATTTGGCCTAGATGGCTCAATCTTCTTTTGAGTTGGTTCTGTACAATTCCAGAGGAATCTGTGAATGTATATAAGGAATGTACATCTGACCACAAGTGAACTTTGTATTCGCTTGCTATAAGGAGAGCTATTGTGTTTTGGAGTATAATATATGCTTATATCACTGTGAACTTTTACTGGAGTGAACTGGATACATCATCTGGAAAAATTTTTGACCCGCAGGATATCTCGGCAGAGTACTTTTCCCAATTTTCAAAAAATTTTTGTCTCGCCAAAAATGGCGGCCATTTTGAATTTTCGAATTTTTCGCAAAAATTGCAAAACATAAAAATGCTTATATCTCGAAAACCCTGCTAGATAGAGCGATTTCGACGAAATTTTTGACCCACAGGGTATCTCTGCAGAGTAGCCATGCCAATTTTCAAACAAAAAATTTCTTGCAAAAAATCGCAGCCATTTTGAATTTTCGAATTTTTTGCAAAATTGCAAAACACAAAAATGCTTATATCTCGAAAACCGTGCTAGATAGAGCGATTTCGACGAAATTTTTGACCCACGGGGTATCTCTGCAGAGTAGCCATGCCAATTTTCAAAAAAATTTTGTCTTGCCAAAAATGGCGGCCATTTTCAATTTTCGAATTTTTGCGCAAAAATTGCAAAACATAAAAATGCTAATATTTCGAAAACCGTGCTACATAGAGCGATTTCGACAAAATATTTTATCTTCAGGGTATCTCTGCAGAGCAGCTATCCCAAAGAGCTTTCACTTGGTGAAGTTTCAGACCCATAGCTAATTGCTCACCTACTCAAAAAGAGTAAATGCGAATTACCTCTAAAAGTATTGCAGATGGCCAATTTTTCTCAAATAACTCATTCACCTACTTTTGGAACAGCTTTCACTTGGTGAAGTTTCAGACCCATAGCTAATTACTCACCTACTCAAAATGAGTAAATGCTAATTATCTCAAAAACTATTGGGGATACCCAATTTTTATCAAATAACTCATTCATGTACTTTTGGGAGAGCTTTCACATGGTGAAGTTTCAGACCCGTAGATGATTACTCACCTACTCAAAATGAGTAAATGCGAATTATCTCTTAAAAGTATTGCAGATAGCCAATTTTTTTCAAATAACTCATTCACCTACTTTTGGAAGAGCTTTCACATGGTGAAGTTTCAGACCCATAGCTAATTACTCACCTACTCAAAATGAGTAAATGCGAATTATCTCTAAAAGTATTGCAGATAGCCAATTTTTCTCAAATAACTCATTCACCTACTTTTGGGAGAGCTTTCACATGGTGAAGTTTCAGACCCATAGCTAATTATTTACCTACTCAAAATGAGTAAATGCTAATTATCTGTAAAAGTATTGCGGATACCCAATTTTTATCAAATAACTCATTCATCTACTTGTGGGAGAGCTTTCACATGGTGAAGTTTCAGACCCATAGCTAGTTACTCACCTACTCAAAATGAGTAAATGCGAATTATCTCTAAAAGTATTGCAGATAGCCAATTTTTCTCAAATAAATCATTCACCTACTTTTGGGAGAGCTTTAACTTGGTGAAGTTTCAGACCCATAGCTAATTACTCACCTACTCAAAATGAGTAAATGCGAATTATCTCTAAAAGTATTGCAGATAGCCAATTTTTCTCAAATTAATCATTCACCTACTTTTGGGAGAGCTTTCACTTGGTGAAGTTTCAGACCCATAGCTAATTACTCACCTACTCAAAATGAGTAAATGCGAATTATCTCTAAAAGTATTGCAGATAGCCAATTTTTCTCAAATAACTCATTCACCTACTTTTGGGAGAGCTTTCACTTGGTGAAGTTTCAGACCCATAGCTAATTACTCACCTACTCAAAATGAGTAAATGCGAATTATCTCTAAAAGTATTGCAGATAGCCAATTTTTCTCAAATAACTCATTCACCTACTTTTGGGAGAGCTTTCACTTGGTGAAGTTTCAGACCCATAGCTAATTACTCACCTACTCAAAATGAGTAAATGCGAATTATCTCTAAAAGTATTGCAGATAGCCAATTTTTCTCAAATAACTCATTCACCTACTTTTGGGAGAGCTTTCACTTGGTGAAGTTTCAGACCTATAGCTAATTACTCACCTACTCAAAATGAGTAAATGCGAATTATCTCTAAAAGTATTGCAGATAGCCAATTTTTCTCAAATAACTCATTCACCTACTTTTGGCAGAGCTTTCACTTGGTGAAGTTTCAGACCCATAGGTAATTATTCACCTACTCAAAATGAGTAAATGCTAATTATCTGTAAAAGTATTGCGGATACCCAATTTTTATCAAATACTCATTCATCTACTTGTGGGAGAGCTTTCACGTGGTGAAGTTTCAGACCCATAGCTAATTACTCACCTACTCAAAATGAGTAAATGCGAATTATCTCTAAAAGTATTGCAGATAGCCAATTTTTCTCAAATAACTCATTCACCTACTTTTTTGAGAGGTTTCACTTGGTGAAGTGTCAGACCCATAGCTAATTACTCACCTACTCAAAATGAGTAAATGCGAATTATCTCTAAAAGTATTGCAGATAGCCAATTTTTCTCAAATTAATCATTCACCTACTTTTGGGAGAGCTTTCACATTGTGAAGTTTCAGACTCATAGCTAATTACTCACCTACTCAAAATGAGTAAATGCGAATTATCTCTAAAAGTATTGCAGATAGCCAATTTTTCTCAAATAACTCATTCACCTACTTTTGGGAGAGCTTTCACTTGGTGAAGTTTCAGACCTATAGCTAATTACTCACCTACTCAAAATGAGTAAATGTGAATTATTATGTCCACCCCCCTGGGGGGTGGATATATTATTTTTGCTTTTTTCGCCGTCCGATGTCCGATGTCCGGCGTCCGATGTCCGGCGTCACGCATGGTTTCCGCTCATTTAAAGGAAAAGTATTAGAGCTATTGTCACCAAATTTGGTATGCAGGGTTATTGGGTCAGTAGCTTGCTTGGGATTGCTTTTGGCTGTTGTACCTCTTTTGCTTACTGAGTAATACTTAAGTACAGCTATTTTCAGTACCCATTGGTTTCCGTGCATTTAAGCCAAAATAATTAAAGATATTTTACTACAATTTTGAATACAAGATTGTTATGTCCATAGGTCGCTTGGTATTGCATTTGGGACTAATAGCTTTGTCAGTACATGAGTAATAGCCATTTAGGTACTTCATTGTGTATTTTCAGTACTACTTTTGAGTAATTTGCTTCTATCTCCTTAACCGTGCGAGATAGAGCGATTTCGGCAAAATTTTCGACCCGCAGGGTATCCGAGGAGTGTTTTCTTTGCAATTTTCAAAAAATTTTCCCCTCCCCAAAAATGGCGGCCATTTTGAATTTTCGAATTTTTGCCAAAAATGGCAAAACACTAATTTGCTTCTATCTCCTTAACCGTGCGAGATAGAGCGATTTCGTCAAAATTTTCGACGCACAGGGTATCTAAGCCATGCAATCTTTGCAATTTTCAAAAAATTTTCCCCTCCCCAAAAATGGCGGCCATTTTGAATTTTCGAATTTTTGCCAAAAATGGCAAAACACAAATTTGCTTCTATCTCCTTAACCGTGCGAGATAGAGCAATTTTGTCGAAATTTTCGACCCACAGGGTATCTAAGGAATGCAATCTTTGCAATTTTCCAAAAATTTTCCCCTCCCCAAAAATGGCAGCCATTTTGAATTTTCTAATTTTTGCCAAAAATGGCAAAACACAAATTTGCTTCTATCTCCTTAACCGTGCGAGATAGAGCGATTTTGTCCAAATTTTCGACCCACAGGGTATCTGAGCATTGTACTCTTGGTAATTTAAAAAAAATTTTCCCCTCCCCAAAAATGGCGGCCATTTTGAATTTTCGAATTTTTGCCAAAAATGGCAAAACACTAATTTGCTTCTATCTCCTTAACCGTGCGAGATAGAGCGATTTCGTCAAAATTTTCGACGCACAGGGTATCTAAGCCATGCAATCTTTGCAATTTTCAAAAAATTTTCCCCTCCCCAAAAATGGCGGCCATTTTGAATTTTCGAAGTTTTGCTAAAAATGGCAAAACACAAATTTCCTTCTATCTCCTTAACCATGTGAGATAGAGCGATTTCATCAAAATTTTCGACCCACAGGTATTTGAGCATTGTATTCTTGGCAATTTAAAAAAAAATTTCCCCTCCCCTAAAATGGCGGCCATTTTGAATTTTCAAATTTTTGCCAAAAATGGCAAAACACAAATTTGCTTCTATCTCCTTAACCATGCGAGATAGAGCGATTTCGTCGAAATTTTTCAACCCGCAGGGTATCTAAGGAATGTAATCTTTGCAATTTTCAAAAAATTTTCCCCTCCCCAAAAATGGCGGCCATTTTGAATTTTCGAATTTTTGCCCAAAATGGAAAAACACAAACTGGCCTTAACCGTGCAAAGTAGAGTTATTTTGTTGAAATTTTCGACCCATAGGGTATCTAAGAAATGTACTCTTGGCAATTTTCAAAAAAATTTCCTTTTCCCAAAAATGGCGGCCATTTTGAATTTTCAAATTTTTGCCAAAAATAGAAAAACAGGAATTTGCTTCTATCTTCTTAACCGTGCAAGATAGAGTGATTTCGTCAAAATTTTCAACCCAACCAATGCAAAAAGGCATGAAGCTGAAATAATTTACATCTACACTAACAAATATTTAAGCATCATTGATATATTTTACAAATGAAACAGGGTCTTGTAAGACTACTGTACAATTTGGGCAAAAGGTTCATGGGTGGACATTACACATGATAATGTGTGTTCTTCTATACTATCCTGTTTCTATTCGCATCTACTATCAACAGGGCGGCCTATTTCTAGTCTCTAAAAGTATTGCAGATAGCCAATTTTTCTCAAATAACTCATTCACCTACTTTTGGCAGAGCTTTCACATGGTGAAGTTTCAGACCCATAGCTAATTATTCACCTACTCAAAATGAGTAAATGTGAATTATCTCTAAAAGTATTGCAGATAGCCAATTTTTCTCAAATAACTCATTCACCTACTTTTGGGAGAGCTTTCACTCTGTGAAGTTTCAGACCCATAGCTATTTATTCACCTACTCAAAATGAGAAAATGCTAATTATCTGTAAAAGTATTGCGGATACCCAATTTTTATCAAATACTCATTCATCTACTTGTGGGAGAGCTTTCACATGGTGAAGTTTCAGACCCATAGCTAATTACTCACCTACTCAAAATGAGTAAATGTGAATTATCTCTAAAAGTGTTGCAGATAGCCAATTTTTCTCAAATAACTCATTCACCTACTTTTGGGAGAGCTTTCACTTGGTGAAGTTTCAGACCCATAGATAATTATTCACCTACTCAAAATGAGTAAATGTGAATTATCTCTTAATAGTATTGCAGGATTGCCAATTTTTCTCAAATAACTCATTCACCTACTTTTGGAAGAGCTTTCACACACGAAAATGAAAAATTGTGAATATCTCGGAAAAGCTATTTCTTCTGCTTTAATGCTCAGCGGGAGATACACACCACGGCAGTGGTCTTGGCAGTGGTCCCCAAAAATGGTGGCCATTTTGAATTTTCAAAGTTTTTGCAAAACACAAAAATGCTTATATCTCGAAAACCGTGCTATATGGAGTGAACTCAACAAAATTTTTGACCTGCTGGGTATCTCTGCAGAGTAGCCATGCCAATTTTCAAAATATTTTTGTCTCGCCAAATATAGCGGACATTTTTAATTTTTTTATTTTTTGCAAAATACAAAAATGCTTATATCTTGAAAACCGTGCTAGATAGAGCAGACTGCGCTGACTTTGGTTGTCACAACAGTATAAGGCTAGAAACGAAGCATTTTCTTAATACTTTAGCACTCACCTTTATATCCTTTTTGGGACGCTTTGTTTTTGCTATGCAACATTATCTTTTTTTTTGCGAGCGATCCTCTAGTTTAACAATTAAAATAATGATTACAGTCAACTGAGATGGTCTTAATAGTTCATACAAGAATACAATAAGGAAACCAATCCGACCTGACCACAAAATGTCTATATTCAGATACTCAGAGTCTGTACAACTAAACTGTCCATTCCATGATGCAAACTATATCCAATGTACAACAAATCCAGTCTCTGGTAGATCCGCAATTTATATCCAGATATAAGCAATATTCAAAATACAGCAAATCCACTCTGGTAGATTTCTCTGCAATGCACAGAAAAATCAATATTTTCAATGTCCGTATGTTTCAACACTGTACAGGTCATATCACGACGGGTAGTTGGAAGGGCAGAGGAAACCAGTACATACAGTTCGTTAGGGTTCTGTACTGTAAACTGCCGACCAACGGTAAGCAACTACCAGCTTTCCCACTTGAGGCCGTGCTGGGGATCGAACCCCAGCCTCAGAGGTAGGAGGCGAGAGTGTTACCACTCTGCCACCGTGGCCCCGTATATGGTAAAAGAACAAAAGAACTCGGCAGCAGCCACAGACAAAAGTGTTACCTTTAAAAGATTGCTTTGAGAGTGCCCCTATATGTAACAATAATCATTGCAAAATCCCAGCAACAAGCCATAGCACTGGTTAACCCCTGCAGCAAGACATAGCACTGGTTAACATTGATTATGTGACCATCTTCCTCTCATTGACTCATACATGATACTGGTTAAATATTGCATCACACTGGTAAAGCAACATGTGACACTATTTAAGCAATACACAAGTAATATAGTAAATCAATATGTGACTCTGGTGAAGTAATACACAACACAAGTAATATAGTAAGTCAATATGTGACACTGGTGAAGTAATACACAACACAAGTAATATAGTAAATCAATATGTGACTCTGGTGAAGTAATACACAACACAAGTAATATAGTAAATCAATATGTGATACTGGTGAAGTAATACACAACACAAGTAATATAGTAAGTCAATATGTGACACTGGTGAAGTAATACACAACACAAGTAATATAGTAAGTCAATATGTGACTCTGGTGAAGTAATACACAACACAAGTAATATAGTAAGTCAATATGTGACACTGGTGAAGTAATACACAACACAAGTAATATAGTAAATCAATATGTGACTTTGGTGAAGTAATACACAACACAAGTAATATAGTAAGTCAATATGTGACTCTGGTGAAGTAATACACAACACAAGTAATATAGTAAATCAATATGTGACTCTGGTGAAGTAATACACAACACAAGTAATATAGTAAATCAATATGTGACACTGGTGAAGTAATACACAACACAAGTAATATAGTAAGTCAATATATGACACTGGTGAAGTAATACACAACACAAGTAATATAGTAAGTCAATATATGACACTGGTGAAGTAATACACAACACAAGTAATAGTAAATCAATATGTGACTGTGGTGAAGTAATACACAACACAAGTAATAGTAAATCAATAAGACACTGGTGAAGTAATACACAACACAAGTAATATAGTAAATCAATATGTGACTCTGGTGAAGTAATACACAACACAAGTAATATAGTAAATCAATATGTGACACTGGTGAAGTAATACACAACACAAGTAATATAGTAAGTCAATATATGACACTGGTGAAGTAATACACAACACAAGTAATATAGTAAGTCAATATATGACACTGGTGAAGTAATACACAACACAAGTAATAGTAAATCAATATGTGACTCTGGTGAAGTAATACACAACACAAGTAATAGTAAATCAATATGTGACACTGGTGAAGTAATACACAACACAAGTAATATAGTAAGTCAATATGTGACACTGGTGAAGTAATACACAACACAAGTAATATAGTAAATCAATATGTGACTCTGGTGAAGTAATACACAACACAAGTAATATAATAAATCAATATGTGACTCTGGTGAAGTAATACACAACACAAGTAATAATGTGACTCTGGTGAAGTAATACACAACACAAGTAATATAGTAAATCAATATGTGACTCTGGTGAAGTAATACACAACACAAGTAATATAGTAAAACAATATGTGACTCTGGTGAAGTAATACACAACACAAGTAATATAGTAAGTCAATATATGACACTGGTGAAGTAATACACAACACAAGTAATAGTAAATCAATATGTGACTCTGGTGAAGTAATACACAGTGATGCTTCTAGAGCACGGGATAGGCAATATCTCCCGAGTTTCAGTACTAACCCGCATTTCGGTTTATTCTGTGCGTTCGGTAGAAGAAACAATCTCGCATGTTTACAAAATGGAGGGGCACCAATCGTTTCACGAGAATCTTTTAATTTTATCATCATGAAGGCTATATTTGGTCAGTTTTTTCAGTGAAAAGTGTAAATTTAATATAAAAACAAAACGGATACTACAAAGTGGATGATTCAAACATCAGATACTAACAACAGTACTGTTTAACCAGTTTGTACAGCATGCATGTATACAGAAGTGCTTTATATAGAGAAAGATTACGGTACTTGAAAGTCATCTGTTGCATGTATTATGGTAATAAATTAGTGCAAAGAGTACCCCGAGAGTGCAAACCTTCCCCACGCATGTTTGATTTTTTTTAAGTGGGAAAATCCTAGGGTCGTATTTTATAACAATACTTAGACCATTTCTAACTTAGGTTTTAAGTATTTCTTAGATTTCAAGTAGGTAATTATGAACTGAACATTTCTAACTTTTATTGCGTGAATATCAAGTCCAAGAAAAACTTAAGTGAAACACCTTCCCTTAATTAGGTCTAAGGTCACCTTATCTAAGTATTATTGTAGCATGCGGCTCCAGGTCTTTGAGATTTTTTTTGATCCAGATAAGTAACAAAGTTTAATGGGATCTAAGTTGGATCAGGTTCCATCTTCTCTTTTTTCTTCACAAAGAACCATGCAGTAGCATTTGCGTAATCCTGCTAAAACACAAATGGACAGATATTGTATTTTTTTCAAAATACGGCCAGGGCATTAATTATTTTCAGTTGGCATCAGACCAAGCGTTAAATTGAACCAGACGTTCTTTTGAAATATAAAAACAATTGTATAAATTGTAAACAGTGTGCTTGGTACCAGGCCTTAATTTGAACCAGGCATTTATATGAACGTGGGCGTTATTTTGGAAATTTACTGTAAATGCTTCTGAAATTAATCCCTCTTTGGCGGAAGTGCAAGTTCCCATTTTACTGACCAAGCCCCCCACATTTGTTGGACATGGGCAGGAACTGCCCTCACATTTCTAGAATCAACGCTGAATACATAACACTGGAAAAGCAATATGTGAAACTTTCGAAACAACACATGAAGTAATACACAACACTGGTAAAGCAATATGTAGTGCTGTTCAATACCCCCCAGTCATATATCCTTGAGTGTCCCACGGAAGCTTCAAAATGTTTTAAATTTTCACCTCACCGTGAGCATGCGCAGACGAATGCAAGCATGCACAGATGAATTTCTTGCTACGGTATCTGAAATGATGATCCACAGTGTATATAAGGTGGCGACTTGGTCGTCTTTTGGTGTAACACAGTGATATAAGGTGAATGGAGATATTGGACGTTTCACCACTGTGTCATAACTTTGGCCGGTAGTTGAAGGACAGGGGCATGTTACGCCAATAACAAGGAATTACAGTGCCTGTAGTGTGATGGATACACCAACTCTTGGAAGATATGAGTCATCCTGGGAGGTGGTTCCACCACCAAACCTCTAACCTTGGGACATACCACCTGCAGTGTGATGGATACACCAACTCTTGGAAGATATGAGTCATCGTGGGAGGTGGTTCCACCACCAAACCTCTAACCTTGGGACATACCACCTGCAGTGTGAGGGATACACCAACTCTTGGAAGATATGAGGCATCCTGGGAGGTGGTTCCACCACCAAACCTCTAACCTTGGGACATACCGCGTGCAGTGTGACTGGGGCATAAACTACACATGAGGCAATACATGACATGGGTGAAACAATACATCATACTGAAGCAATGCATGATGCTTGAGAATAGGGCTCCGAACGGTCACTCGAGCCTCAATAGACGTGTCGGTCTTTGTTAGTACTCTAGTCCATTTTAACTACTCGATTACTCATAGCGTATTGTATTATCGCCTGCGAAATGAAATTTTTATTGCGTTAATACATCCTATCCAATGGACAATTGCTTTACCGGTCGGCGCGGCCGGTCCCGCCAAACGTCAGAAAAAGATGTCCTGTATAGAATACCGGCAGGACCGGCCAGGAGAGCATTCGCCAGGTGGCGCATCATACTTCCTCTTCCTGTCTAGACATCATGACGTCATAGCATCTTTTTCGTTTGGCGCGTGGAGAGTGAAGACGTGTTTTCAACGACAAGGAATTTTTGGTTTTATACTGAACGCAACTGCTTTATTTCATCTTTGAAGTAAATTAGAATTATTACCTACAACTATGTCATCTCCAGGACAAAGACGAGGTTCATGCGGACACGCTATGGCTGGGTTCGACTCCCACTCCAAGTGTGCACGTTGTAGGGACAAAGGGCTAGGCAACGACCCCTGCGTCCTGAAGAAGGAATGCCTTATCTGTAAAGGGTTTACCCCTGAGCAGGTCCTGCAGTTGGCTACACCTGCCTACAAAGACAGGAAAGAGAAGAAGACGACCTCATCCACTCCCACTCTCGTGGACCCAGCACACGTTAGCGTACTGGGTAAAGTGGAGAAGGTGAAGGCTGTGCAGTCGACCCCTACCAAGAAGACGAAACGTAGTGAGTCTCCCAAGCCGTCTGCCAGCAAGAAGAGATCTTCAAGTAGTAAACCATCACCTGAAGATCTTAAACAGCTTGATGACAAGTGGGCAGAAAGATTTTCCAGACTTGAGGCGATGCTACTGGCCAAAACCTTCACAGTGCTGGTTGAACCGGTTGTGAAGCCAGCTTCAGATGTGACTCCCACTCAGAAGCCCTTTTTATGTCAGCTGACTTGTCAGTCAGCTGACATTATGTCGTCACTCTGCGGCGTGGGCGTCCGCGTGAACAACTTCTTCTCCAAAACTACAAGGCCTAGAGACGTGCTGTTTTTTTTAAAAGATACCTTATCTATCGAGGATGAAAAATTGTTCAAGGCATGCAAATCTGTCTGTTCGTCTGTTTGCTAGAGACATTACAAGGGGGGTACCCCCACCAAAAGTGTGAAAATTTCAACACTTAATCACAATTTTCTCAGTGACTATTGCAGGGATTTCTCTCATATCTTGCATATATGTACTAGGCCAGAGGTAGATTCTCTTGTGTGAGTATGAGACCTGGATCTGTCTTACTTTTTTTTTAATAAATTTTTTTAATAATTTTTAATGCATTAAAATTCATGAAATCATGCACAAAATCATTTATAACTTGAAAAGTGTTGCATTTAGAGCATTTTGTTAAAATATGTTATTCAGCTACTTTTTTCATAGCTACAATATGGTGAGTAAGTTGGGTGCCTGTCTCAATAGCTAAGTGAGTAATAGCTACTTTTGGGCTTTTCAGTAACTTCCATCATGAGTAAAATCACTTGTAACTTAAAAACTATTGCATTTAGAGAATTTCGTATAAATATGTTATTCAGCTACTTTTGGGTCAGCTATAACATAGTAAAATTTTAGACCTGTAGCTCATGGCATAGCTGAGTAATAGCTACTTTTAGGTTATCACTGTTGAGTAAATCGCTTATAACTTCAAAACTATTGCATTTAGAGAATTTCCTATAAATATGTTATTCAGCTACTTTTGGGTCAGCTATAACATAGTGAAATTTCAGACCTGTAGCTCATGGCATAGCTGAGTAATAGCTACTTTTAGGTTATCACTGTTGAGTAAATCGCTTATAACTTGGAAACTATTGCATTTACAGTATTTTGTTTCCATATGTTATTCACCTATTTTGGGATCAGCTATAACATAGTGAAGTTTCAGATCTGTGGCTCATTGCATAGCTGAGTAATAACTACTTTGAAGTTCTCACTATTGAGTAAATCACTTGTAACTTAAAACCTATTGCATTTAGAGAATTTCGTATAAATATGTTATTCAGCTACTTTTGGGCCAGCTATAACATAGTGAAATTTCAGATCTGTAGGTCATGGCATAGCTGAGTAATAGCTACTTTAAAGTTCTCACTGTTGAGTAAATCAGTTGTAATTGGAAAACTATTGCATTTAGAGAATTTCGTATAAATATGTTGTTCACCTACTTTTGGGTCAGCTATAACATAGTAAAATTTCAGACCTGTAGCTCATGGCATAGCTGAGTAATAGCTACTTTGAGGTTATCACTGTTGAGTAAATCGCTTATAACTTGGAAATTATTGCATTTAGAGAATTTAGTATAAATATGTTATTCACCTATTTTGGGGTCAGCTATAACATAGTAAAATTTCAGACCTGTAGCTCATGGCATAGCTGAGTAATAGCTACTTTTAGGTCATCACTATTGAGTAAATCAGTTGTAACTTCAAAACTATTGCATTTACAGTATTTTGTTGCAATATGTTATTCACCTATTTTGGGGTCAGCTATAACATAGTGAAGTTCCAGACCTGTGGCTCATTGCATAGCTGAGTAATAGCTACTTTGAAGTTCTCACTGTTGAGTAAGTCAGTTGTAATTGGAAAACTATTGCCTTTACAGAAATTTGTGCAAATATGTTATTCAGCTACTTTTGGGTCAGCTATAACATGGTGAAATTACAGACCTGTAGCTCATGGCACAACTGAGCAATAGCTATTCTCAGGCACTGACTGTTGAGTAAATCGGCTATAACTTGAAAAATATTGCATTTGGAGTATTTTGTTAAAATATATTGTTCACCTACTTTTGGGTTAGCTATAACATAGTGAAATTACAGACCTATAGCTCATGGCATAGCGGAGCAATAGCTATTTTCAGGTTCTCACTATTAAGTAAATCAATTGTAACTTGAAAACTATTGCATTTACAGTATTTTACTTAAATATGTTGTTCACCTACTTTTAGGTCAGCTATAACAGAGCAAAAATTCAGACATGTAGCTCATTGCATAGCTGAGTAATAGTTACTTTGAGGTTCTCACTCTTGAGTAAATCAGTTGTAACTTGAAAACTATTACATTTAGAATATTTTGTTAAATATGTTATTCACAGACATAGTGACACAGCTATAACATAGTGAAATTGCAGACCTCTATGTCATGGCATAGGTGAGCAATAGCTTCTTTCAGGTTCTCACTGTTGAGTAAGTCATTGTATCCAACCTGTAGGAAATCATGGGCTGGGAATCTGTTAATATGGTCCGATTTGACCTTGGAACCCTCCTTCAAGGTCAAATGAGGATAGCCAAGCATAAAAGTGCTTATAACTCGCTTATTATTGGTCCTAGAGGTTTGGAATGAAAACCAACATATAGAAAATCATGAGCTGGGAATTTTTTGGTGTGGTCGGATTTCACCTTGGACCCCTCCTTCAAGGTCAAATGAGGATAGCCAAACTTAAAGTGCTTATAACTCGCGTATTATTGGTCTTGGAGGTTTGGGATGGTAAACCAACATATAGGAAATCATGGGCTGGGAATGTTTTGGTGTGGTCGGATTTCACCTTAGACCCCTCCTTCCAGGTCAATTGAGGATAGCCAAACTTACAATTGCTTATAACTCGCTTATTATTGGTCCTACAGGTTTGGGATGGTAAACAAGCTACAGGAAATTATGGGCTGGGAGTTTTTTTGTGTGGTCGGATTTGACCTTAGACCCCTCCGTCAAGGTCAAACAAGGATAGCCAAACTTAAAAAGTGCCTATGACTCACTTATTATTGGTCCGAGAGGTTTGGGATGGTAAACCATCCTAAATTCTTTGGCTGGGAATCTTTTGGTATGGTCAGATTTGACCTTTGGATCCCTTCTTCATGGTCGAACGAGGATATTGCATTTATAGTATTTCTTTAAATATTTTTAACCTACTTTTTACACTTAAACAATTACATTGTTACTTTATTTCATAATACCATTTGCAGGGCACAACTTTTTTGTCCTTTTCTTCTGTCAGCTTCGAAATATCTTTCGAACATGCTGTTCAGTTACCATTTACTGTATTTCTGTACAGCCCTTTCCCTGATAATTATGCTTTCCTCTCATTATCACCTTCACAAATCAAAAACACTCAGTCAGCTGACACAGTGCCCGTTCACGGGCACTCTCCTCTTGTTTGACCCTGGTGCCTCCACCAGCAGTCTACCTGTGGAGAACAGTCTGCCAGTTGAGAAATCCGGTCCCTGCCTTGACCAGGCTACCGGTATTGCTGCAGAGGAGATGCAGACTGCCACCCAGCCCCTTGGGGCTCCCGGTGCAGGGATAGCAACCCAGCCTGTTCAGGCCCCCGGTTCATTCCCAGAGGTTCAGCCCACCGGTGATGTAGATCTGAGTGCAGCCTCTGACAGTGAAGCTGACCAGTGCAGCGAAACCGGTTCCCTGGATGGTGACATCCACCGGGACCAGTCAGCAGACAAGGATGCCTCCAGAGATGATCCTGAGACTGAGCCCACTGAGGAGGCTAACTACAGGGAAACAATGAGGGGTGTGAGTCATGAACTGGCACAGGGTTCCTGAGTTTGAAACTGTGTCCTCTACTGCAGATGACAACCCCTTTGCCAGTACCCGTGTCCAGCCAACCGGTAAAGTCAGTGTGAAACTTCCTGTGGACGACTGGTTGTGCAGGAAGATGTCCAGTCTTAACCTCACAATCAAGGAAGGCTACCCAACCAGAAACACTGAAAACACTGTCCTCAGGGATCAGTTCATCAAAACCCCTAGACCATCTAGATGGTATGGGATGCATGCTGAGAAAGACAGTGACAGTTCTGCAGTTCGTACCTGGTCACCGGATCTGGCCAAACTCAACCACTCTTTCAGCAGGGTTGCCAGAAGAAACTTGCCTTCTGCTCCACCCTCCCGGGCCTTCAGTCAGGATCTCCTCAGACGCTGGGAGAGGGCAGCTCGTGAACAGACAATAATGTGCAACCAGGCTGCTGGCTTGTCAAGGTGTTTGACCAGGGTTCAAGACTCTATGAACTCTCAGTTAAAAACCCTGCGTCTGGACAGTAAGGGGAAGTCATCTGAGAAGGCGAAACAAGCTGTTAGTGAGTTGGAGTATTTGACCACTTTCAACCGGTCAGTATCTCAAGCAATGGCCAGGACTATGCAAGATCTTTCAGAAGCAGTCTTTATCAACATGGCCAACTTCACCCTTGCTCGCAGGGATAGTTACCTGGACTATTTACATGCTGGGGTGAAACAAGATACTGTGCACGCCTTGAGAATGTCTCCGGTTCATCTGAATGCTTTATTCCCGGACCAGCTTATAGCAAAAACTGAAGAAGAAGTCGGTAAGAGTGAGGAGAGGCGTTCTTCCGGTACTTCACACCGACAACAAGGTCGCTTTCACCCATATGCAAGTGACAAGTCGACTAGCCATCACACCGACAAGAAGAACGTCCCTGCTTGGAAACAAATCAAGGACAAGCAGCAGGCGAGGAGAGGTCGTGACAAAGCCTCCACATTCTCCCAGAAGCCGGCTAAGGGGTCCAAGTCTCATAAATGACAGTTACTGTGTAAATTCTGTGACCGGTCAGTTGAAATCTTATGTGTTACCGGTCAGGGAGACTTGGACTCAGTACCTGTGGCAGCAAAGAACAGCAAAGTGACTTTAAATGTAGACTCTCATGGTGCAAATGCTCATAATATTATTGTCACCGGGTTGCCACAAAGGAAAGGCCGTAAATCCCACCTTTTCTCAAATGTACACAGAAATAAAATATGTGAAAAATGTTTCTTGTGTAGGTCACTTGTGTTCTGTAAATCTTGTCACCAATGCCCAACATGCTGTTATATATCCTCCTGTAGGGGCGAGGTTAAACCAGTGTTGGGAGAAAGCCTTGGGTTCGAGTCCAAAGGTAGTCACCACACTGAGGGATGGGTATACTCTTCCGTTCCGGTTCAGACCCCACTTGATAAGGTCACCGACTGTAATAAGCAACTACCACAATCCAACCAAGCAGTCCTTCCTTGTGGAGGCACTGTATCAGCTGATAAACAAAAATGCAGTCGAACCGGTACAAAATCAGAATTCACTAGGTTTTTTCAACCGGCTATTTTTGGTACCCAAACCCAACAACCGGTGGAGACCCGTCCTGGATCTGAGCACCTTGAACACCTTTTTAAACACAGAGTCGTTCAAGATGGAGACCCCAGAGACAATAAGAACCTCCCTACAGGCAGGGGAGTGGGTCACATCCATAGATTTCAAAGACGCATACTTCCACATACCAATTCACAGTCAGTCCAGGAAGTACATGCGTTTTCATCTCCAGGGTCGTTCTTACCAGTTCAAAGCCCTACCCTTTGGTCTATCCACAGCTCCCATGGAGTTCACAGTGGTGGCCAAAGAGGTCAAACTCATGGCACTTCAGAAGGGTATAAGGACCCACCAGTACCTAGACGACTGGCTGGTGAGAGCCTCTACCCACGACACTTGTCTCCAGCATACTCAAACCCTGGTCACACTTTGTCAGGAACTAGGGTGGCTGGTGAACAAGGAAAAATCAGAACTGGTCCCCAAACAGGTCTTCAACTTCGTAGGTTACCAGTTCGACCTGAAAGAGGGCAAGGTCAGACCAACAGGAGAACGTTGGCAGATCTTGACAGACAAGATCAGATCAATACTGTCGGATCCGGTTTGTCCGACAATTCATGTCCCTCATAGGTCTACTCACAGCAACAGAAAAGCAAGTCCACTTCGGGCGACTACACATGAGACCCATACAGTGGCACTTGAAAAACAACTGGAGGGTCCCAGAATCACTGGAAAAGGTGATCCCGGTCCCCAAGTCCCTCCACCCCCATCTAAGGTGGTGGCTGGAGGAAAGCAATGTGTTACTAGGTCAACCATTACACCCTCTAAAACATGCTCTGCAAATATTTACAGACACATCAAAAGAAGGGTGGGGCGCTCACTTAGACGAACACACTGCAAGGGGAATTTGGTCCCTTCCAGAGAGCAAGCTTCACATAAACCACTTAGAGCTAAAAGCAGTTTTTCTAGCTCTAAAAGAGTTTCAAACCCTCTGTTACAACAAGACAGTGTTGATAGCTACAGACAACACAACAGTGGTTGCCTATATCAACAAAGAGGGGGGGATGAAGTCGGGATCACTGTGTGCCCTACTGTGGCGAATCCTGTCCTGGTGTACCAGACAGCAGATAACCCTCAGGGCACGTCACATCCCCGGCCGGCTGAACGTGATAGCAGACAAGCTATCCAGACTTGGCCAGACCATTCAAACAGAGTGGTCACTTCACCCAGAAGTGTTCCAAGCTGTATGCACAAGGTGGCACCAGCCACAAGTGGACCTGTTTGCCACCAGATTCAACAACAAACTGCCACAGTTTGTGTCACTGGTGCCAGACCCCCAGGCTTGGGCAGTGGATGCACTCAGCCTCTCCTGGGAGGACCTGGACCCATATGCCTTTCCACCAGCGGCCATCTTGGGCAAAGTGGTGGAGAAGTTACAGGACTACCCTTGCAACAGAATAATTCTGATTGCCCCAGGGTGGCCCAACATGCCCTGGTTCTGGGATCTAGTGGCAATGTCCAGTCAAATCCCACTGTGCCTGCCCAACATACCAAACCTGGTATCTCAGCCATTCAACCAGGTTCTTCACAAGAACCTGTCAAATCTGAACTTACACGCCTGGCTCCTAGAGCCTCAGCAATCAAGAAGCAGGGCTTCTCTGAGGCAGTGGCAGCACAAATTGAGGCTCCTCAAAGAGGATCAACCAGATCTGTCTATGAGGCAAAGTGGACCATTTTTACAAAGTGGTGCCTCAGTAATCAGGTGGACTTCAGGGCACCACCTTTGAAAGCCATTGCTGACTTCCTCCTGCACTTGTTTCAGGACAAGAAGTTGCAACCGGGCACTATTGATGGCTACAGATCAGCCATTGCTGACAAACTGGGCAATTCCACCATTAATGTCAGCAAGGATGAAAATCTCACTCGTCTCCTGCATAGTTTCCATAGAGACAGACTCGAGGGCAGGAGGGTCATACCCTCCTGGAACCTTTCTCTGGTGCTTCACCAGCTGACAAAGGCTCCCTTTGAACCCCTAAAAGAGGCCTCCTTGAAACATCTGACCTTCAAGACTGTTTTCTTGTTGGCCTTAGGTTCTGGTAAACGCAGGAGTGAGATCCATGCTTGGTTACATAAGAACATCAGACACCAGTCAGACTGGTCTAAGATGTACCCCTCACCCAGCTTCCTATCCAAGAACCAGCTGGCTAAGGAAGGTCCAGATAGTGTGGCTCCAGTGGTCATTCCAGCCCTGGCACCATCTCTGGATAGGTCACTCAAGGGTGACAGGTCCCTATGTCCAGTTAGAGCCCTGCGCTACTACTTGGACAGGACTGAAGATCTCAGGCAGAATAAAGAGTTAGTCTTTGTCTCCTTCAAGAAGGGCTATGACAAAGACATCTCACCTGCCACCATCTCCTCATGGATTAAACATACTGTGATTCTGTGCTATGAGCTCTCTGACCAGGAGGCCCTCACCTTACATCAGGTTAAAGCCCATGATGTTAGGGCCTTTGCTGCCTCCAAGGCTTTCCAATCAGGGATCTCCTTAGATCAGATCTTGTCAGCCTGTCACTGGAAGTCTCACAACACCTTCACCCAATTTTATTTGAAGGATGTTGCCTTGGCAGACTCAGACTCAAATATTGCAAAACACAAAAATACTTATATCTTGAAAATCGTGCTAGATAGAGCAATTTCGACGAAAATTTTGACCCATAGGGTATCTGCAGAGTAGCAATTCCAATTTTCAAAACATTTTTGTCTCACCACAAATGGCCGCCATTTTGAATTTTCTAATTTTTCGCAAAAAATGCAAAACACAAAAATGCTTATATCTTGAAAACCGTGCTAGATAGAGCAGATTACGCAGACTTTGGTTGTCACAACAGTATAAGGCTAGAAGCAGAGCATTTTCTTAATATTTTAGCACTCACAGTTATATCCTTTTCGGGACGCTTTGTTTTTGCCGTGCAAAAACATTATCTTTTTTTTTGCAAAAGATCCTCTAGTTTTTGTTTGTAATCTATGTCCCCAAAAAGTTTCAGATCTGTAGTTTAATTGCTAAGGTCACTTTAACAATTGTAAAATGCCCACAGAGACCCAATTTATGGACATTGTGCCACTTTAAAGCCCTGTAACTGTCGAACTAAGTGGCTCATAGAGCTGAAATCTTTGATTTTTTCAAAGGAAGTGCCTGTCTATTTAAATTTTGAATATTAATGATGTTATGGCTATCTTAGGCTTTTAAGAACTTATTTTTGTGTTTTTATCCCTCTGTTTGCTGAGTTTTTAACTTTTCCACCTGGGACCTGTAGTGGCTGCCCAACAGGTGCACCACCAGGCTCAGAAGTGAGAGGATATTGTATATATGTAAATATGTACATATTGTAAATATGCCAGATATGTACATAGTGTAAATAGTTTCAATGTACATAAGTTTAAAAAAACAAACAAACAAACTGTGACTTGCTTCCTCTGGGAAGTTTATTTCTTCTGGGACTGAACTCAGCCCCTCTCTCTCTCTATCTTCCCCTACTCAGATCATCTCTGGGAGGGAGAGAAAAATGGGGGGGGGCAACGACGGTAGACTCCCGGTTAACCGGTGAGTTGATAGCCGACCTTGACCTCTCAGGGTTCTCTGACCCTAGGTCAAATGGGCTTGCATAATTTGTTTTGTTATGAGTTCACTCGAGTCCCTAGCTGCTTACTCGCCTACCAAGCGGTAGTTATTCAGCAATTGTCCATTGGATATGATGTATTAACGCAATAAAATTGCAAATTTAATAAGTAAATTAAATTTTTATAAGTTAATACCCTATCCAATGGACAGGCAAGGCCCACCCAACCGGCCCCGCTATCAGCTTACTAGGGATCTTACTAGGACTAGACACGAAAAAGATGCTATGACGTCACGATGTCTAGACAGGAAGAGGAAGTACGACGAGCCACCTGGCGAATGCACTCTCCTGGCCGGTCCTGCCGGTATTCTATACAGGACGTCTTTTTAGTCGAATCTTTGATTCGAGTTATGTACTGAGTTGCGGTCGCGATTTTAAAAGGGCCGTTTAAGCCCTTAAATATCAAATTCTTCATAATATTTGTTCACATATCGGTACATTAAGGTCTATACTATACACTCTGCCATTTTGAAGATTTTTAATGCTTTTATTCAGTTATATTTTATAAAGTAAAAAGCTTGTCTAGCACTTCGTCTGGCTTTCTCCAAGGACCCGTATGTCCTAGAAACTATTGTGTTTGCCATTGTAATGGTCTACTCGAAAGAGTCTTTTTTGACGGTTTCGTCTGCTGGTTTCTAGAGGTGAAACCCCAATTAATTTATTTGTCTGCAGGGTTTACCACGCAGTCACTGTTAATGTAAAATTGCTGTCTGCGCATCTACGTGTACTCCATTATTTGTCAAACAAATAAACCGCAAAGAAATTAATGAATGAAGTGACGTCACGGTAGTACTATACATTTTTCGTTTAGCCAATCAAAATCGAGATCACCTCTGGCAGAGACAATGAAAATTCAAACTCTGTATATCTACATTCAACCACTAGAAGGCGCTTTTGTATGTCCTAGAAGGTATCATGATGGGGTTTCTAAACGTGAGGATACGATGGGGTTTCTAACAACATTTTACAAATATATAATCCAGCAATATTTCTGTCTTCTCGCAATATTTAAAACAAATAAAATATCAAATGCTGGTAGTTGTACACCCACACAGTGATGAAAACGTGAGGCTACAATGGTGTTTCTAACAATATTTTACAAATATATAATCCAGCAATATTTTACTGTCGCCGCACCTCACTGTCTTCTCGCAATATTTAAAACAAATAAAATATCAAATGCTGGTAGTTGTACACCACAGAGTGATGAAAACGTGAGGCTACGATGGGGTTTCTAACAACATTTTACAAATATATAATCCAGCAATATTTTACTGTCACCGCACCTCACTCTGTTTAGCGGGCGATAATACCAAGTTTACAGATTTCAACACCCACTGCTGTCCTAAGATTCGACTCCGTGGTTGGCAGAAGGCCAGCCACTTCACCCTAGTTTTGACATTTGGCGGGACCGGTCACGCCGACCGGTAAAGCAATTATCCATTGGATAGGGCATTAACTTATAAAAATTTAATTTACTTATTAAATTTGCAAGTTTGTGTAAAATATACTACATTTCTGCATTTCTGCCACATAATATCAATTAAAGTTATGGTTTTAGCTTAAAAACATATTGGATTCAGGTCCGTCGCGCCACCGCCGTAGAAATTTCCTTGTATACGCAATAACTCAAAAATAGATTAGTATTTTTTTTTCAAACTTGGTACACATGTTAAGAGTGCCCAAGGGAAGATCCCTATTTTAAGGTGACCTTAAACTCCCATTAATAAAGAACTTATGGCCACCTTAAGGTCAGAAATTTGACTTTTGGCCACTTAGATATTTGATGGCACTGTGTTGAGGTGGATCAGATCCTATCTCTCAAACCGGAAACAGAAGGTTAAATTAGGAAATAGCTTTTCAGATGTGTTCTCACTTCCGTATGGTGTGCCTCAGGGTTCTGTCCTGGGCCCCCTCCTTTTTACCCTTTACACAACCCCTCTCAGTAATATCATTTCCAATTTCAATGTCACCCACCATCTATATGCTGATGACACCCAAATATATCTAGCATTGGACAATAGGAATTTTGATTCCAGTTTCGCTGAGCTTACAGAGTGTCTCACATGTATCCAAAACTGGATGGCTGGCGTGAAATTGTAACTCAATCCCGAGAAAACTGAATTTATTATAATAGGTGATAGACAAGCCAGAGAGTCCCTCATAAATAAATTCCCTACTCAACTTCTCGGAAATTCTATTTCCGCTACCGATACAGTCAAGAACCTGGGTGTAATTTTTGACTCTGGAAACACCTTTTCCAACCACATAACTAATATGTGTCGAGCCTGCTACTACCACCTTAAGGACCTAAGACGTATTCGTAAATTCCTCAGTGTGGAAACTGCAGCCTTGCTTGCAAACTCAATGATCAGTAGTCGACTTGACTACTGCAATTCCCTACTCTATGGCATCAGTAAGTACAATGTTGCTAAACTCCAAAAGATACAAAATGCCCTTTGTAGAATTGTTTTTAGACTTGATAGAACTAGCCATGTCACTCCTTTCCTTCAAAAACTACACTGGCTTCCTATCACTTACCGTATCTTGTTTAAGTACAATCTAATTACTTTCAAGGCTATAAATTTCTCTCAACCCATATACCTATCATCCTTGATCAAAACCAGTTGTCTAACACGTGGAAATCGTCTTTCTCTTTCCTCAGCCTCTCACAAAAAGGCCATCGGTAGGAGAGGTTTTGCAGTGGCTTCCCCCATAGAATGGAACAGACTCCCACAATCAGTACGATCACAACAAACAACAACAGGTTTCCGTAGCCAGCTAAAGACCTACTTGTTTAGATTAGCATATCCTCCACCATAGTACATCTCCCTGGCGGGCGCTAACCTTGGATCATGACCTCGAACGTCCCTCGACTTTCCCTTTTTGATTTCAAGCGCATTAGAGGATGTTGCATCAATTTTGCGCTATATAAATGTTTCTATTCTATTCTATTCTATTAGAGCCCTCTAGGTCACAAACTTGTGTTTAAGAAATTTGTGTTTGAGGCACATGAAGACCCCATTTAGGGATTTTTTCCTACATTTTTCACACATTTTGCCCTATAATTTGGAAGTGGTAATTCTGATGAGTCTCAAACTGCGCTAGATATAACTTTTATATGTAATCCTGGTCTGTGAAAAATTTAAAGGCTGTAGGTTTACCTGTAAGGTTGAATTAAGGTCTCAAAATTGCCCACAGAGATCCAACTTATGGACTTTTTGCCGCTTTCAAGCACTGTTCAAACTTAAAAGTTTCAAACTATATAAGATATAAATTCTATGTGTAATCTTTGTATGTGACAGATTTTAAGTCTGAAGCTTTAATTTGAAGGTCACATTGAGGTCTCTTAAACGGCCCACAGAGACCCAATATTTGGAATTTTTGTCACTTTTAAGCCCTATGACTGTTAAACTATGTGATTGATAGAGCTGAAATCCCATCTGGGAATACATTATAATAATTATGTTCTTTTTACATGTGCTGAAAATGAAGGCTTTTAGTAGACATTTAACCTGTGTATGAGGACCATAGATACTCACCCAAGTGACCTTTTTTGACATTTTTTTTCTGTATTCTGCCCTGATATTTGAAAATGCTAAGTTTGACAAGTCTTAAACTGTATTATATATAATTAAGCGTCCCGCAAGGGACACTTGTTTGTATATGGGAGAAAATCCGACTCCGCGTTTCGTTTTCCTTATAACTCTGTGACCGTTAGGCGGATTCTTTTCAAATTTGGCAGGTGTATGCAGGAATTTTTTTTGAATATGCTGCAGTGACATTTCGACCAATCAGAGAGGTCACATGACCAAAAATGTCTTTTTTCGATGGGTAAGCTTGTCCGGAATATAACTTGAAAGAGATTTTATCAATTCACCTGAAACTTGGCAAATACATTCATTCTATTAAAATCTGGAAATCATTAGATTATGGCATTGATTCGTTAAGAAATGGCGGAGTAATTAATGATTAATTAATCATTACGAATTTTCCAAATAAGGAAAACACAAAAATGCTTATATCTCGAAAACCGTGCGAGATAGGGCGATTTCGACAAAATTTTTTACCCCCAGGGTATCTCTGCAGAGTAGCCATCCCAATTTTCAAAAAAATTTTGTCTCACCCAAAATGACGGCCATTTTGAATTTTCTAATTTTTCGCAAAAAATGCAAAACACAAAAATGCTTAAATCTCGAAAACCGTGCGAGATAGGGCGATTTTGACGAAATTTTTGACCCTCAGTGTATCTCTACAGAGCAGCCGTCCCAATTTTCAAAAAAATTTTACCTCGCCCAAAATGGCGGCCATTTTGAATTTTCGAATTTTTCGCAAAATTGCAAAACACAAAAATGCTTCTATCTTGAAAACTGTGCTAGATAGAGTGATTTCGACAAAATATTTGACGTTCAGGGTATCTCTGCACAGTAGCCATCCTAGTTTTCAAAAAAATTTTGTCTCGCCCAAAATGGCGGCCAATTTGAATTTTCAAAATTTTCCCAAAAATTGCAATACACAAAAATGATTCTGTCTCGAAAACCATGCTAGATAGAGCGATTTCGACCAAATTTTTAAACCGCAGGATATCTGCACAGTAGCCATCCCAATTTTCAAAAAAAATTTGTCTCGCCATTTTGAATTTTCAAATTTTTCGCAAAAATTGCAAAACACAAAAATGCTTATATCTCGAAAACCATATTAGATAGAGCGATTTCAATGAAAGTTTTGACCCACAGGGTATCTCTGCAGACTAGCCATCCCAATTTTCAAAAAATTTTTGTCTCGCCCAAAATGGCAGCCATTTTGAATTTTTCCAATTTTTTGCAAAGATTGCAAAACACAAAAATGCTTATATCTCGAAAATCGTGCTAGATAGAGCATTCTAACATGACACGGATGTGTCCGTCGTTCTGATTGGTCGAGAGCGATTTCTAAGCCGTCTAAAATTCAGCATCAACAGTACGGCTGTTAACATGGCGGCGATAATTGGATAATTTTGTAAGGTTACAAGTGTTTCAAGTATTTTATTTTCAACAGTCATGTTAGAATAGGAATATAGCATTCAAAAGCCGTCTAAACGCAGAATTTTAGACGGGTTGACATGATCTAAGCACTCAGGCTTCGCCTTCGTGCTCATACCACGCCAACCCGTCTAAAATTCAGCGTTTAGACGGCTTTTTCATGCTATATTCCTATAATTTCGACGAAAATTTTGACCCATAGGGTATCTGCAGAGTAGCAATTCCAATTTTCAAAACATTTTTGTCTCGCCAAAAATGGCCGCCATTTTGAATTTTCTAATTTTTCGCAAAAAATGCAAAACACAAAGATTCTTATATCTTGAAAACCGTGCTAGATAGAGCAGACTACGCTGACTTTGGTTGCCACAACAGTATAAGGCTAGAAGCAGAACATTTTCTTAATATTTTAGCACTCACAATTATATCCTTTTCGGGATGATTTGTTTTTGCCGTGCAAAAACATTATCTTTTTTTTGCAAAAGATCCTCTAGTTTTTGTTTGTAATCTATGTCCGCAAAAAGTTTCAGATCTGTAGTTTAATTGCTAAGGTCACTTTAACAATTGTAAAATGCCCACAGAGACCCAATTTATGGACATTGTGCCACTTTAAAGCCCTGTAACTGTCGAACTAAGTGGCTCATAGAGCTGAAATCTTTGATTTTTTCAAAGGAAGTGCCTGTCTATTTAAATTTTGAATATTAATGATGTTATGGCTATCTTAGGCTTTTAAAAACTTATTTTTGTGTTTTTATCCCTCTGTTTGCCGAGTTTTTAACTTTTTAAAATGAAACTGGTTATACATATTAAAGTAGGTAAAATAGACACTGTTATTTTCTGGTGAGCTTTAAGTCTTAAGTCTCAATATTAATGAAATTATAGCCTTATGGCGTAAAAATAGGGGATTTTTAACCCTTAACTAGCCCAGTATTATTCAACTTGCCTCAGTTAATTTTGACACAGCTCCTACAGTTATGAACTCATTTCAGTTGATAATCACATATTTAAAATTCTCAATTCTGAATTATTATTATAAATCTGCTCTTGTGGTTTAATAATTTATATTTAAATCTGCAGGCATAATTTTCCTATTGGACATTCCTTATTTATATATTTGTTTTTTTTTCTATTAGTCATAAGATTAACTAAGCTTTGTGTATTGCAAGTTTATAAAATAGATAGACTGAACTATGGATGATTTCTGAGTATTTTATTACCCCTTTTATATATACCAGAGTGTTTGTTATCTCTTACCATTTATGCAGTATCACTCCATCCCTTTGTCATATTATGTAATATAGTCCCACCCCCACCCCCCTCTGAGCTGTTGAGTGACACTAAATAAACAAAGGTATTGAAATGATATCAAATGAGAAACAAAGAACCAGGCTGGTCAGTGGGGTTGCAGATCTCCTGTAATAGTGTTAGATCTTCAGTAAAAGTGTTAGATGTTTAATTAGATGATCATCATACATCAATCAGATTTATAGGATATCTTCTTTTTTTTGCTCTTTGTTAAAGTAGTATACTGGTATAAAACCCAGCATATGTAGCACTATATAAACTAAAAGTTCATTTTGTTTGCAAGGAACTGAGAAGTGATATCGTTGTTTTTTCTTATTATCTCCCACCCGGCTCGCCGGAGGGAGATCATAATTTGCACCATGTGCGTGTGTACGTGCGTGCGTACACATTTTTGGTAAATCACAAGTCCTAATGAATTTTTTTGCTCTTCAATATTTTTGGGGTTTGGTGAACTTTGGCCTACTTTTGAGTGAGTAATAGCTATTTTAGCTAATATAATTATATGGCTTATAACTCTGAAACTATTGCATTTACAGTATTTTGTTCTAATATGTTGTTCAGCTACTTTCTCCACAGCTACAACATGGTCAGTAGTTTGGAAGTGTATCTCCATAGCTAAGTGAGTAATAGCTACTTTGTCAATTTTTAATTATAACCATAATGAGTAAATGGCTTATATCTTCATAAGTATTGCAGCTACACAATTTTGTTCCAATATGTTGTTCAGCTACTTTCTCCACAGCTACAACATGGTCAGTAGTTTGCAAGTGTATCTCCATAGCTAAGTGAGTAATAGCTACTTTTTCAATTTTTAATGATAACCATAATGAGTAAATGGCTTATATCTTCAAAAGTATTGCAGCTACACAATTTTGTTCCAATATGTTGTTCGGCTACTTTCTCCTCTGCTGCAACATGGTCAGTAGTTTGGAAGTGTATCTCCGTAGCTAAGTGAGTAATAGCTACTTTTTCAGTTTTTAATGATAACCATAATGAGTAAATGGCTTATATCTTCAAAAGTATTGCAGCTACACAATTTTGTTCCAATATGTTGTTCAGCTACTTTCTCCACTGCTACAACATGGCCAGTAGTTTGGAAGTGTATCTCTATAGCTAAGTGAGTAATAGCTACTTTTTCAATTTTTAATGATAACCATAATGAGTAAATTGCTTATATCTTCAAAAGTATTGCAGCTACACAATTTCTCTCAAATATGTTGTTCATGTACTTTTTTGTGAACTGTAACATATTTAAGTTTTACAACTGTTGCTCAATGTACAAGTGAATAATGGCTACTTTATTGCTACTTTTAGTGAAAATGTGAAAAATCAGAAATATCTCTCAAACTGTAAGATATAGAGCAATTTCGAGCAAATTTTTGACCCACAGGGTAGTACTAGAGTATCCTATTGCTAAGGGGGAAAAAGTTTGGTGAACTTTGGCCTACTTTTGAGTGAGTAATAGCGCTTTTACCTAATATAATTATATGACTTATAACTGTCAATGAGTAAATGGCTTATATCTTCATAAGTATTGCAGCTACACAATTTTGTTCCAATATGATGTTCAGCTACTTTCTCAACAGCTACAACATGGTCAGTAATTTGGAAGTGTATCTCCATAGCTAAGTGAGTAATAGCTACTTTTTCAATTTTTAATGATAACCATAATGAGTAAATGGCTTATATCTTCAAAAGTATTGCAGCTACACAATTTCTCTCAAATATGTTTTCATGTACTTTTTTGTGAACTGTAACATATTTAAGTTTCACAACTGTTGCTCGATGTACAAGTGAGTAATGGCTACTTTATTGCTACTTTTAGTGAAAATGTGAAAAATCAGAAATATCTCTCAAACCGTAAGATATAGAGCAATTTCGAGCAAATTTTTGACCCACAGGGTAGTACTAGAGTATCCTATTGCTAAGGGGGGAAAGGTTTGGTGAACTTTGGCCTACTTTTGAGTGAGTAATAGCGCTTTTACGTAATATAATTATATGACTTTTAACTGTCAATGAGTAAATGGCTTATATCTTCAAAAGTATTGCAGCTACACAATTTTGTTCCAATATGATGTTCAGCTACTTTCTCCACAGCTACAACATGGTCAGTAATTTGGAAGTGTATCTCCATAGCTAAGTGAGTAATAGCTACTTTTTCAATTTTTAATGATAACCATAATGAGTAAATGGCTTATATCTTCAAAAGTATTGCAGCTACACAATTTCTCTCAAATATGTTGTTCATGTACTTTTTTGTGAACTGTAACATATTTAAGTTTCACAACTGTTGCTCAATGTACAAGTGAGTAATGGCTTCTTTATTGCTACTTTTAGTGAAAATGTGAAAAATCAGAAATATCTCTCAAACTGTAAGAGATAGAGAAATTTCGAGCAAATTTTTGAACCACAGGGTAGTACTAGAGTATCCTATGCTAAGGGGAAAATGGTTTGGTGAACTTTGGCCTACTTACTCACCTCCTCAAAATGAGTAAATGCTAATTATCTCTAAAAGTATTGCAGGTAGCCATTTTTTCTCAAATAACTCATTCACCTACTTTTGGGAGAGCTTTCACTTGGTTAAGTTTCAGATGCGTAGCTAGTTACTCACCTACTCAAAATGAGTAAATGCTAATTATGTCTAAAAGTATTGCAGATAGCCAATTTTTCTCAAATAACTCATTCATATACTTTTGGAAGAGCTTTCACTTAGTGAGGTTTCAGACCCCTAGCTAATTTCTCACCTACTCAAAATGAGTAAATGCGAATTATCTCTAAAAGTATAGAAGATAGCCAATTTTTCTCAAATAACTCATTCACCTACTTTTGTGAGAGCTTTCACTTGGTGAAGTGTCAGACCTGTAGCTAATTTCTCACCTACTCAAAATGAGTAAATGCTAAATATCTCGAAAAGTATTGCAGATAGCCAATTTTTCTCAAATAACTCATTCACCTACTTTTGGGAGAGCTTTCACTCCGTGAAGTTTCAGACCCATAGCTAATTACTCACCTACTCAAAATGAGTAAATGAGAATTATCTCTAAAAGTATTGCAGATAGCCAATTTTTCTCAAATAACTCATTCATCTACTTTTGAAAGAGCTTTCACAAGGTGAAGTTTCAGACTCGTAGGTAATTACTCACCTACTCAAAATGAGTAAATGCTAATTATCTCTAAAAGTATTGTGGGTACCCAATTTTTATCAAATAACTCATTCATCTACTTTTGGAAGAGCTTTCACATGGTGAAGTTCCAAACCTGTAGGTAATTACTCACCTACTCAAAATGAGTAAATGCGAATTATCTCTAAAAGTATTGCAGATAGCCAGTATTTTTCAAATAACTCACTTCACCTATATTTTGGGAGAACTTTCAATTAGTGAATTTTCAGATCCATATCTAATTACTCACCTACTCAAAATGAATAATTGCCTATTGTCACAAAAAGTATTGCAGATAGCCAGTATTTCTCTAATAACTCATTCACCTACATTTTGGAGATATTTCACATGCTAAAGTTTTTTTATGAATTATTAAAATAATTTTTAATGCATTAAAATTAATGAAATCATGCACTAAATCGATTATAACTTGAAAAGTATTGTATTTAGAGCATTTTGTTAAAATATATTATTCACCTACTTTTTCCCACAGCAACAACATGGTGAGTAACTTGGGTGTCTATCTCAATAGATAAGTGAGTAATAGCTACTTTTGGATTTTTCACTAACTTCCATCATGAGTGAAATCACTTGTAACTTGAAAACTATTGCATTTAGACCTTCAGGGTAGTACAAAAGTGTCCTATGCAAAGGGGAAAGATTTCAATTTTCGCCACTTTTGGCGGCCTTCTTGGATTTTGGAGGAAAAAAATGAAAAAGTGTGAATATCTCGAAAACCATAAGAGATAGAGCAATTTCGAGCGAATTTTTGACCTGCAAGGTAGTACAAGAATGTCCTGTGCAAAGGGGTAAAATATCAATTTTCGCCACTTTTGGCGGCCTTTTTGGATTTTTGCGGAAAATAGAAAAGTGTCAATATCTCGAAAACCGTAAGAGATAGAGATTTTGAGCAAATTTTTGACCTGCAGGGTGGTACAAGAGTCTCCTCTGCAAAGGGGGAAAATTTCAATTTTCGCCACTTTTGGCGGCCATCTTACATTTTTGCGGAAAATGAAAAAGTGTCAATATCTCGAAAACCGTAACAGATCGAGCGATTTCCAGCGATATTTTGACCCGCAGTGTGATACAAGAGTGTCCTGTCCAAAGGGGAAAAATTTCATTTTTCGCCACTTTCGGCGGCCATCTTGGATTTTTGCTGAAAATGGAAAAGTGTCAATATCTCGAAAAGCATAACAGATAGAGCGGTTTCAAGCGAATTTTCGACCTGCAGGATGGTACAACAGTGTCCTATGCAAAGGGGAAAAATTTCAATGTAGTATTTCTTCCCCTGCGGTACTCGGCGGGAGATACATACCGCGGCAGTGGTCTTGTTATAAATAAAACTGTGAAACCAGCTTTAATTTACTTTGTAAAAGGCTTGGAAGGATACACGTCAAATTATGAAGAAGAAGAAAACAAAATCTAATTGCATATTTGTTTTATAATATTTCATCTATCCACTAATATATTAAAACATAAAAACAGATAAACTTGTGTGTGGACCTTTGCCCACATGGACTCTTGCCCACATGACCTTTGCCCACAAAGGACTTTGCCCACCATATTTTTCCAGGGGAGGAACTTTGTATAAAATAATGATATGAAATAATATCCAAAAAATTAGCTTTTCAATTTTTTTATTGAAGTATAAGTGTACAATATCTACCATATTGCAGGTCAGCTTCTTATTATATTACGTATGTGATTTTACAATGTAATAATATTCTCAATGACTGTTGGACTTTCGTGAAACCCTTTTTGTATATATGCATACTTCATTGCAAAGGTTTTGGCCACCTCTGGTGTTTTTATTAATATCAGTCATTTTATTAATGAAATCAACTTGCATACTTTATATAGTGCAACTTTAGTTCAGTTAATGTTTATCTCTTTCAACACTATATATCCTGAGTAGTTATCTGAATGGAGTATTGATTGATTGATTGGTTGGTTGCTTGGTTGGTTGGTTGGTTGATTGATTGGTTGATTGATTGATTGATCGATTGATTTATTGTGGGTGAACATCCTCCCCTTACGCGTGAGCGATTTCTCCTCCGAAACTACAAGGCCCAGAGACATGCTGTTTTTTTTAAAAGATAGCTTATCTATCTAGCATGAAAAACTGTTCAAGGCATGCAAATCCAAAGTATGAAAATTTTAACACTTTATCACAATTTTCTCAGTGACTAGTTCAGGGATTTCTCTCATATCTTGCACATATGTACTAGACCACAAGTAGATTCCCTTGTGTGAGTATCAGGCCTGGATCTTTCTTAATTATTTTTTATGAATTTTTTAAATAATTTTTAATGCATTAAAATTCATGAAATCATGCACTAAACCACTTATAACTTGAAAAGTATTGCATTTTAGAGCATTTTGTTAAAATATGTTATTCAGCTACTTTTTCCATAGCTACAACATGGTGAGTAACTTGGGTGTCTATCTCAATAGCTAAGTGAGTAATAGCTACTTTTGGACTTTTCAGTAACTTCCATCATGCGTAAAATCACTTGTAACTTAAAAACTATTGCATTTAGAGAATTTCGTATAAATATGTTATTCAGCTACCTTTGGGTCAGCTATAACATAGTAAAATTTCAGACCTGTAGCTTATGACATAGCTGAGTAATAGCTACTTTTAGGTTATCACTGTTGAGTAAATCACTTATAACTTAAAAACTATTGCATTTAGAGTATTTTGTTTCAATATGTTATTCACCTATTTTGGGGTCAGCTATAACATAATGAAATTCCAGACCTGTGGCTCATTGCATAGCTGAGTAATAGCTACTTTGAGGTTATCACTGTTGAGTAAATCAGTTGTAATTGGAAAACTATTGCATTTACAGAAATTTGTGTAAATATGTTATTCAGATACTTTTGGGTCAGCTATAACATAGTAATATTGCAGACCTGTAGCTCTTTCCATAGCTGAATAATAGCTACTTTGATGTTATCACTGTTGAGTATATCAGTTGTAACTTCAAAACTATTGCAGTTAGAGTATTTTGTTTTAATATGTTATTCACCTACTTTTGGATCAGCTATAACATAGTAAAATTGCAGACCTGTAGTTTATTTCATAGTTGAGCAATAGCTATTTTCAGCTTCTCATTTTTGAGTAAATCAGTTGTAACTTGAAAACTATTACAAGTACAGTATTTTGTATAAATATGTTATTCAGATACTTTTGGGTCAGCTATAACAGTAATATTGCAGACCTGTAGCTCTTTCCATAGCTGAGTAATAGCTACTTTGATGTTATCACTGTTGAGTAAATCAGTTGTAACTTCAAAACTATTGCAGTTAGAGTATTTTGTTTTAATATGTTATTCACCTACTTTTGGATCAGCTATAACATAGTAAAATTGCAGACCAGTAGCTTATTTCATAGCTGAGCAATAGCTATTTTGAGCTTCTCACTCTTGAGTAAATCAGTTGTAACTTGAAAACTATTACATTTACAGTATTTTGTATAAATCTGTTATTCAGATACTTTAGGGTCAACTATAACATAGTAAAATTGTAGACCTGTAGCTCATTGCATAGCTGAGTAATAGCTACATTGATATTATCCCTGTTGAGTAAACCAGTTATAACTTAAAAACTATTGACTTTAGAATATTTTCTTTAAATATGTTGTTCACTTACTTTTGGGTAAGCTACAACATAGAAAAATTACAGACCTGTAGCTTATTTCATAGCTGAGCAATAGCTATTTTTAAATTCTCACTGTGGAGTAAATCAGTTGTAACTTGAAAGCCATTGCATTTAGAGTATTTTTTTAAAATATGTTGTTCACCTACTTTTGGTTCAGCTTTAATGTAGTAAAGGTGCAGACCTGTAGCTCGTTGCATAGCTGAGCAATAACTACTTTGAGGTTCTTCCTCCTGAGTAAATCACTTGTAACTTGAAAACTATTGCCTTTAGAATATTTGGTTGAAATATGATATTCATCTACTTTTGAATTAGTTATAACATAGTGAAATTGTAGATCTATAGCTCATGGCATAGCTCGCCAGTAACTACTTTCAGGTTCTGACTGTTGAGTAAAATAGTTGTAACTTGAAAACTATTGCATTTACACTATTTTTATTAACCTTCTTTTGGGTCAGTTATACCATAGTAAAATGCAGACCCGTAGCTCTTTGCATAGTTGAACAAAAGTTACTTTGAGATTCTCAGTGTTGACACAGAGCCCATTCACTGGCACAGGTTGCTTGTTTGGATGTTAGCCTGAAGCTAAGTGAGTAATAGCAGTTTTAGCTAAATTTTGTTAATGGCTTCTAACTCTAAAACTACTACATTTAGAATATTTTTGTTAATATATGTTGTTCAGCTACTTTCTACAAGATGGTATGTACTTCAGAGCTCTACTGTACTAAACAAGTGCAGTGAATCATTTGTAACTTCAAAACTGTTGCATTTACAGTATTTTGTTGAAATATGTTATTCACCTACTCTTTTTGTACTATAGACCCTGGGTATAAGACTTCTGGAAAATTTGTAATTTTTAAAATTTTGGTCGCCATCTTTCATTTTACTGGAAATCAAAAATGTTGATTATCTGTTAGTGTATAGCAATTTTGAGCAGACATTTTATCCTTTGGGTGTTATAACGCTGGATATAATGCTGCTAAAAATTTTTAATTTTTACCAAATTCCAGCCACCATGTTGAATTTGAAAATTGAAAAAGTTGATTATCTTGAAAACTGTTACAGATAGAATGTTTTTGAGCAAATTTTTTACCCTGTGGGTACTACAGATCCTGCTTATAATGCCTCTGAAATTTTTTTTATTTTCCAAATTCCAGCTGCCATCTTGAATTTTGCCTTAAATTGAAAATGTCAATTTTCTCGAAAACCATTAGAGATAGAGTGGTTTCGAGCAAATTTTGGTCCTATTTCGTGTTGCAGATCTTGGTTATAATGGCTATGAAAAGTTTAAATTTTTTTTTCTGGCATCTTGAATTTTGTTTGAAAATGGAAATGTCAGTTATCTCAAAAACTGTTAAAGATATAGTGATTTTGAGTAAATTTTGGACCCCTTGGGAGCTATAGAATCTGGATATAATTCATCTGACAAAGTTTTACCTTTTCGGGATTCCGGCTACCATATTGAATTTTGGCAGAAATTGAAAATCTTGTTTATTACAAAAACTGTTTCGAAAGGAGCAATTTTGATGCCAGTTTGGACCTTTTGGGTTCCATCGATCCTCTGTGGAATTTTTAATTTTCCCAATTCTTGCCACCATCTTATATTTTGGCAGAAATTAAAAATGTCTCTTATGAATGCATCATTCTCTGTATATTAGATTACACACGCTGTCTCATCAGGGGATGCACTGCATCAAGTTGATGCCATTCTAGTTAATTCTAAAACTTTAAATGCGAAAACAGCCTATAGGAAACCATGTCCTGTGAATGTTTAGCAAGTGTCAAATTTGATCTTTGACCCCTGCTTCAAGAATCAGTTGGGCATTGTGTTGTAAAGGCATTTTATTTTCCTTAGTATTGCTCCTTGCACTTTGAACCTTTTTTTGTGATCAGACTACCCACATTTTGGCTTAATATCGAGGCAGCGGTTCTTGTTTTACTCTGTACTTTCAGACTGGCTGGTTACATAGGACCTTTTCTCTGTTGTACATATGGTACTGTGTACTTTCAGACTGACTTGTTACATACTAGCAAGTATTCTCTGTTGTACATATGGTACTGTGTACTTTCAGACTGACTTGTTACATATTACCAAGTATTCTCTGTTGTACATATGGTACTGTATACTTTCAGACTGACCTGTTACGTAGGACCTGTACAGTATCAGCCGTTAGTTCGAGTGGAAAGCACTGGGTCAAACTCACCATGATCTTCCCAGAAGCCTATCCTAACAATGCCTCACCAAGCTTCAAACTGGATACAGCCAATCTGGATCAGAAGAAACAGGATAACCTGCTCAAAGTGAGTTAGTGTAAATAGGTGAGAATATATATACCAGAATAAATGCGAAACAAACCAGTCAAACAGAAGAAACAGGATCATCATTCTCAGTAAATTAAAGTGACAGAGTGAAAAAGTGGTCAAAGATAAGTGAAAATGAGGTACGTGGAAGCTCGGCTTTGCAGAATACTCAAGTGAGAAACCAGTTTAAAATAGAATAAAGAAGCAAACATTATGCTTTCATGTTTTATTGCATAAAAACGTACAGTAGAACCTCAATTGTCCAGCTCTCTATTATCCCAATATCTGGATTAACAGAACCGGAATTTTGTCTCTCGACTGACAGTACATATAAGGCACGGTCTAGCGTGAGCGATAAAACATGATTTTGCACATTCTCAGAAACATTAATTGTAGTGCTTTATAAAACATACCGTCCACAAAAACGCCTAATTTCTTTGATCTTTATCGCATTGTATCAATAGGAAGACGGATTATTTCATTTACACCACCCCACCACACAACTTCTTTGATATTGCGCCTATCACTGTTTGTGTGTTTGATTAGGTTTTGCAATTTATAATCTCCTGGAGTAAGTCCATTCACAGACTGACGTATATCAAAAGAAAAACGTCAACAATGCATTGCCAACTGACCATCCTACTGAGGGCATGTTTCATTAGGTTTGGGCAATTAATAATCTCCCAGAGTTTTTCAGTTGACAAAATGCATCGTTCATCTCAAAGTGAAACGTCAACAATGCATGTACCAAATGAACACACTCAGCACAAGTCCGCGTAATATTTTAAATAAAATGCATGATAATATCCATAGCTGTGACCAAACAAGTAACAATTAGAGGGTCAGGTATATTATGTTGCACAAATTTATTAAACTACTTGATCAATGACCACCCATGTCTATATTTAGTGCATAAAATGATTTTTCTTCAATTTTCACCCACTTGGTAACCCATAGATGGTGAATTTCAGTTTTCTTCATCTATCTGAACCCCTCGTTTATCCGATCTGCTTGTATGTCTCCCATTAGGTTCGGATAATTGAGGTTTTACTGTACTTACATAATCATAACAATTGCTTACGTGACCTGTCGTTCGGTCAAAGACACAGATAATTTGTCACACCGTTTTTTGAAGTTCTAAATGAGAACCCCAGCGGGCACCAGCTTGGAAGTTTTTCCATTCCTCTTTTTTACTGCCGTAAAGTTCAGATTGCGTTCTTTACACTTCCCATCATCATTATAGATTTAAAAAAAAAAAATGCTCTGATTGTTCCTGACCAACTTCAGGCTTGTGTGAAGTGTAGGACCGAGAAGAAATATAAAGATTTTCCTTCTATAGATTCATCTCTGTGAGACTTACTCAGGTCAGTGAGTATTCAGATTACCTCATTGTCCAATCAGTTTGAACAATTCAAATTCCAGGATAAAGAATAGGGTAAGAGTATCCCTGTGTGACCAGCTGATAAAAGCCAGGTTAAGAAAACCATAAGACCAAGACACCTATGTTTTAGTTCCCATGAGCAGGGTATCGGTGCCCCTGTCTCTCAACTTGATACTGACTTTCTGATGGAGAGCTGTCAGAGGACTCACAAGAACTGTCAGAAAAGAGTTGGTGTAGTTACTGATAGACCCTTCTTGCCACTAACTGAGGCTCCCGATGTTTTGCCTGTTTTTCCACCCACCGGTCAGACTACTGCTTCTCAAGATGCTACTGGTGCCACTGAGATGTTACATGGCCCATTAACTTGTCCAGTTGAGCAGACTTTGCAATGTCTCATTCCGGTTCTGCTCACTTCCAGGCTCAGGACTCTGATATGGACCAAGACAGTGAGCCTACCTCCCCTACCTGGGCCACAAATGAAAAGGGTGAGGTGTCTGACTAGGAGTCTGCTAAACCAGAGGACTGTGATCAGGAAGTTAATGAAGAGCAGACATATCGTGAAACCATCAGGGGTGTCAGGTGGAAACAAGTACCTGAGTTTGAGTCCTCAGCCAGTTCACTAAATGACAACCCATTTGACAATACCAGGACACAGCCAACCGGCAAGGTCTCAGTCAAACTACCAGTTGATGAGTGGCTGTGCAGAAAAATGGAGAAGTTGAACATTGCTGTAACTGAAGGCTACCGTTCCCGTGCATCCTCTGGCCTCTCCAGGGACTAGTTCATCAGGGTCCCCAAGATGCTCAAGTGGAATGATATGTACAGTTTAACTTTTCCAGCTTAAAGATGCAACAAGATTAAACAGTTCATTCTCCAGAGTCGCCAGAGACTCTATCAGCACCTACTTCCCAGCCATTTTACCAGACTACCCTCAGGAATATGGAGAGGGCTGCCCTGGACCAGTTGTTTGTGTAATCAAGCTACTGGACTTTCCCGTTGTCTGACTAAAGTGCAGGACTCAATGGTCACCCAATTGAAAATAATTTAGAGTGACAAGGCCAAGAGCAAATCTGCAAGCAGGACACAGTAAGCTCCAGAGGAACTGGACTTTTTAATTACATTCAATAGAAACATAACTCAGACTATGGCCAGGACAATGCAATAATTGCCAAAGGGTGATTTCATAAATATGGCCAACCCGACCCTTACCTGCCGGGACAGTAACATGGACTATCTCAAGGCCGTGATTAAGCAGGACACCCTTACTGCCCTCAGGACTGCACTCCTGAGCATGAGTTCCTTGTTTCTAGACCAGCTGATTGAAAAGGCAGACCAGAAGTCTGGTCAACTGGCCTGGAAAAAGTTAAAGCACCGTGGACGGTCAAGGATAGGCCGAGGTAAAGCCTGAAACTATCAGCAGTGACCATCCAAGGGGCAGAAGAGTTATTAAAGACATTGGACAAGAAAATATTGGCAAGAAACAGACATTGGACAATTTACCTGTAAACTCTACTGTTGTAACTCATGGTCCTTTTGCAGGAGGATTGTAGCAAAACAAAGGCTTAAATCCCAACATTGTTCAACATCAAGCAATAAAATATGTGAAAGATGTTTCCTGTATAGGTCACTTGAGTTTGTCCATAATGTCACAAATGTCCTAATTGTTTCTCCATATCTACCTGTATGGGCAAGATTGCACCAATTTTGGAGAAGATGAGCAGCCCTGGGGGCCAGTCCCAAAGCTCTGAGGCATTGCATGCACTTATGCAAAAGAATGCAGTAAAACCAGTCACAACTCAAACATCTCTAGGGTTTTACAACAGACTTTTCCTCGTTCCCAAACCCAACAACCGGTGAAGACCTATACTGGACCTCAGTTCCCCTAACCAATTTCTTAAAACAGAAATTCAAAATGGTGACACCGGACCTCTGGGCAGGGAAGTGGGTCACCTCAGATTTCAGATTTGTATACTTTCATATATCAATGCAAAGCCAGTCCAGGAAGTACCTGCCCTTTCATGTCCTACCAGTTCAAAGCACTACCATTTGGTCTGTCCACAGCACCCATGAAGTTCACGGTAGTGGCAAAGAGATCAAACTTCAAACTAATTGTATTTCAAAATGGTATTAAAATTCGTTGATCAAAGCCAGATCTCACCAAACCTGTCTCCAGCATACAAAGAGTCTAGTAGCTATATGTCGGGAGCTAGGTTGGTTGGTAAACACAGAGAAATCAGAACTGGACCCAAAAGTAGTCTTGGACTTCGTAGGTTACCAGTTCGACCTGAAAGAGGGCAAGGCCAGACCCACCCTAGAGTGTTGGCAGACCTTAAATGCAAAAATCCAGACACTTCTCTCCGGTTCCACCTGCCCGCTTGGGCAGTTAATGTCCTTGAGAGGGTAACTGACTGCCACAGGGAAGCAAGTACACCTGGGTCACCTCCACATGGGGCCGATACAGTTGTACTTGAAGAATAACTGGAGGGTAGCAGAATCACTAGCAAAGCTGATCCCTATTCCAAGGTCATTCCACCCTCATTTAAGATGGTGGCTTCAGGAAGACAACATGCTTCAAGGCCAGCCATTACACCCCCTCAGTCAAGCTCTGCAAATTTTCATGGACGCATCAAAAGAAGGGGGTGCTAACTTAGGGAAATACACTGCAAGGGGAACCTGGTCCCTTCCAGAAAGGAAGTTACACATAAATTATCTGGAACTAAAGGCGGTATTTCTGGCCTTAAAAGAGTTCCAAGACCTCTGCTTGAACCATATAGTGCTCATAGCCACAGACAACACCACAGTAGTTGCCTATATAATCAAGGAAGGAGGCATAAAGTCAGGCTTTGTGTGTGCCCTACTGGGGAGAATCCTGACGGGGTGCTACAGGAAACAGGTGGCTCTCAAAGCGAGACACATTCCATGCTTGTTGAATGTGATAGCAGACAAGCTATCCAGGCTGGGCCAGACCATCCAGACAGAGTGGTCTCTCTTTCCAGAGGTCTTCTAGTCAATTTTCTTCTGGTGGCACCAACCTTAAGTGGATCTGTTTGCCCGCAGGTTTGACAACAAATTGCCAGTTGCTCCATTTGTGTCACCGGTCCCAGACTCCCAGTATGGGCAGTGGATGCACTTAGTCTGTCATGGGAGGATCTCAACCCACATGCCTTCCCACTGGTAGCCATCTTGGGCAAAGTGGTGGAGAAGTTGCAGGACTACCCGTACAAGTAGGGACGTTACGACTCCAAATATTTCATGTCGACTAATCGGTAAGTAGTATTCGTGTCGACACCGAATAACCGTCGAATTAAAATAACATCCAAAAATCTTAAGTTTCCTATTGTAAAAAGCACTGAAAAGGATAAATATGTGAAATAAAATGAAAATATATGTATGTAACCAGAGGGTCTCAACCATGTCAGTCTATGAGGCACAGTGGACCATTTTAACAAAATGGTGCCACATTTATCAGGTGACTTTTTATAGCTGACTTCCTGCTGTACCTGTTCCAAGACAGGAAATTGCAGCCAAGTACCATTGATGGTTATAGGTAAGACATTGCAGACAAACTGGGAAATTCGCCCAATGATGTCAGCAAAGACGAAAATCTCACTCGACTGTTGGATTGCTTCCACAGAGACAGACCCAGGGATTAGAGGGGCATTCCCTCCTGGAACCTTTCCCTAGTGCTGCTCCAGCTGACAAAGGTTCCCTTTGAACCCCTTAATGAGGTCTCTTTGAAGCATTTGACTGTCTTCCTCTTAGCAAACGCAAGAGTGAGATTCATGCTTGGCTACATAAAAACATCAGACACCAGTCATACTGGTCCAAGGTGTCTCTACCCCTCACCCAGCTTTCTGTCCAAGAACCAGCTGGCCTAAGAGGGTTCAGACAGTGTGGCCCCGGTGGTGATAAAAGCGCTAACCCCAACTCTGGATAAATCACTCAAGGGTGATAGGCCTTATATCCAGTCAGAGCCTTACACTACTATTTGGATAGGACCTAGACCGCAGGCAGAACAAGGAACTGGTCTTTGTCTCCTTCAAGAAAGGTTTCAACAAAGATATCTGCCACAATCTCCTCATAGATCAGCAGACTGTGATCCTACTGTGGGCCAAGTAGTGGCTGCTCAGCAGATCCACCAGTAACCCTTACTACTGAGGAGATTTGTACATATGTATGTACTGTATATACTTACAAAATCCATAAGAAAAAAAAATAATTAAACAAATAAAATAAAAAAACTGTGACTTACTTCCTTCGGGAGGTTTATTTTCCTCAGACTGAACTCATACCTTTCTTCCCCTGCATCAGTGCATGTCTGTAAAAAAGGGGGAAGGGGGCAATGTTGTATAGTACCAGTGACTGGGTCACTAGGACCCAACCTTTAGGACCCACGGGGGTCCTGGTTGGGGTCTTTTTTAACCTTAATTTTTAGGTTCACTTCAACTCCCTAGTAACTGACTCGCCTACCAAGCAGTAGTTATTCGGCAACTGTTCATTGGGTCGGAGGTATTACAGTAGACTCTGTGTAACTCGATTCGGTGTTATTCAAATTTTACCATAATTCGAATCAGTTTTAAAGTCCCAACAATTTACTGTACAGATTCACGTTATAGCTCGAACTTTGAATTTTTATTTTATGCATTATTCAAACCTATATTGAAGACAGAAAAAGGTGATTTTATGTTAGTTTTTTATGTGACAACTCGAAGTCAACACAGAGGTTTATTTGACAAGAGATTAGGGAGGGACTAATTGCAGCTAGTGAACATCGGTGGTTAACTTTAGTGCTATGAAAGACAAACCACTCTAGAGGGCTGACACCTGTTGTTTTAAGGGGTACTGAATTATCTGAAAACCTTAAGTTAACAAAAAACACAATAGTTTGTCCTAAATTCAATTGCACTTGACATTCTTTCACACAGCATGTCCCTCCCAACTGACCCGCTATTAGCTCACTATTCTATTCTATACTTCTATAGCGCTTAATCTCTGCCAAGGCAGACTCTAAGGCGCGACACCAAGTCCAATTCAATAATCATCATTCTAGAGACACAGCCAGGTCAACACCATGGAGACACCGGGAAATTTAGATACTAAGGTGGAAAAGTTTTATCAAAGAGATAGGAGTTTAGTTTTTTCCTGAAACTGGCCAGAGTTGGAGCAGAACGTACATCATCAGGCAAATCATTCCAAAGTGTGGGAGCATCAAAAGCTAAACTGTGACCAAAGTGGTTTTTTGATTTGTGTACAGATGGGTAGAATTGAGGAACCTCCAGGAACCTCTTCTCTGGGCGGTTGTATCTTGTGCCAACCTTCTGCAACAAATAGACAGATGAGGGCTGAAATAGTTTGGGTGACCGAAATTCAACTGGCAACCAATGGAGTTTTTTGAGAATAGGAGTAGCCCGTGAGTATCTATTGCAATTTGTGACAATCCTCCCAAGTGTATTTTGAATACACTTCAGTTTATGCATGTGGAAACTGGATAGACTTCTGAAAAGAGTGTTGCAGTAGTCGAGACGACTGCTCACCAGGGCAAAGTCTTATTTGAATGAAGCAAGTCTTACAAATATTGCGGACATGATCAGCAAAGGCAAAATTAGCATCAAACCAGACACCCAGATTCTTTACAACAGCTGATGGATGCAAAAGTTTACCAAATATGCTAACAGGGAGGTGAGAATCTAATTTCTTTAGCTGAGCATGAGATCCAAATATGATGAACCCCTTTTTTTTCAGGGTTTAGTTTAAGCATGCTTGACAACATCCATTCTTGAACATCCTGAAGACAAGAATTTAATTTATCAAAGGCAGAAGTGGCATTTTTGTAGGACAAATGAACAAACAACTGAGTGTCGTGGAATTTGATATTGGAGTGCCTTCAAATAACATTACTCAAAGGAGTGGTGTATAGAGAGAAAAGCAGAGGGCCGAGGACAGCGCCTTGGGGTACTCCAAACAACAGCCCATTCAATTCTGAGAGGGTTGACCCAATTTTAATTGCCTGGAATCGGTGGTTGAGATAGGAGGAGAACCACTTTAAGGCCGTGCTGCACACACTAAACCATGACTTAAGACATTTCAGAAGAGTATCATGGTCTATCGTATCGAAGGCGGCTGATAAATCAAGTAGGACAAGTGCCGTAGGCTCGCCACTCGCCAGCGAGGTATGGATCTCACTTGAGTCGCTTTTATGAGCCAGAACTCTTGATAAACCGGAGCCAACATTTCAAACAATGAAAATCACACCAATGCACACACCCGCAGTTGATTCTGTGAAGGCTACCGACGCATGTATCAAGCCTCAGAAGTCTACCGACCAACCAGCACCCTTGAATTTGTCTGGCGCCGACCACCCTCCTCCACAGAGACAGGTTCCCAGCGAAATGGCCAAGGCACCGACTCACCTGCTGTACATCAGGTTTCCAGCTAATCGACCTCTGCACTGGCCAGGAAGCATAGTGTCTCCTCTCTGAACACAGACTCTGATAGCAACATGTTAGACTGAGAAGGGTAATTGTCCGACCAGGATCCAGATGTCACAGCTACAGACCCTGACCAGACCCTCTCTGAGGAACAGATGTACAGAGGAACTATGAGGGGGATCCGGTCTTACATAATTTGGTTTGGTCACACATCCCTGATATGGACAGTTGGACACTGCCCCTTCAACAGCAAACAACAATCTATTGGCAGTCCAAAGCTACAACCAGCCGGTAAAGTGTCGGTCAAAATGCCCACTGATGAATGGCTTTGCAACACACTGGGTAAACTTAACATCACACTGGTAGAAGGATACCCATCACACAGTTCAGAAGCCGGTGGCCTACTTAAAGACCAGTTTGCCAGCTTCCTGACAGATTTCACGGGACAATCTTAGAAGATGGGAGAAGTCTGCACATGAGGTCTCAACTAACTGCAACCAGGCAGCCTGTTTCAACCGATGCCTTTTCAAAGTGCAGGAGAACATGCAGACCCAGCTCAGGGCAATTAGGGCTGTAATCATTAGCGATTTCTGTAGATCAAGGATCGCCTGTTAGATGCGAGTTGAACTCGAGTAAATGACACAATATAAATAAAATAACAATGTCCAAATATTGCCATCAAGGGATCCGCCATTAGTCTGTTTAGTACCATTTTATTGCAAGGAAATATATTTTGTTGCCGGTGAAATTTTGCAGATATGTCTGAGCACTTTATGGAACAGCCATGTAAATAAGGGAAATAAAAAACCCACCATTGCTCATTGATTTTTACGTCTTTATGGTTAAATAAATTGCAAAGGTGCTAGTTTGTAGCAAGATTAGTATATCACTGTTTATTTCTTAAAAACTCGAGTTTAAATTGCGTAAACCGATGTTATCCCCAAATATCGCCCATCGAGTTACGACTCGAGTTTCGGTCAACTCGTTACAGCACTAAGGGCAATCCAAACAGATAGTCTTCAAGCAATGTGTCTTCAGCTACTGATAAACTTCAGTATTTTATGGACTTTAATGCCAGCATTAGCTAAGTCATGGCCAATACAGTGGAGCATCTTAGTCAGCGTAGGAAATTTGTTGAAAATTACTGCAGGCCCGCAGGACCTGCTACACCAACAAGTTGCAGGCCCGGCTTGAAAGTTGCAGGTCCTGTAGTTAATTTGAATAATTTTGTATTTTTCTTTCTTTTTTCAACTGCAATCAGCTCACAGGTGTAAATATTTCATAATGAGACTGAAATATTGTGAATGGAGATTCTCCAATGGAGAAGCCCATAATGTTTGAGCGAGTTTGGCTTTGCACATCAAGTGTGTCAGCGCATGCAGAAGTGAGGCCTAAATGACTCGGAATTCTAAAGCCGAACACAAATTAATCGTGATCCAGTCATCTCCACAAATGGTGGGTACATTCGGAATTTCAAGATGACAGTGTAAACAAAGGTGTAGAGTGGTTTCAAGGTCGAGAGGTTTTGCTGTCTTGGTCATTTCACTGCTAATTTGGAGGATTCACAGTAAAAATGGGAGAGCTTTCGTGTGAATTTCTCATATTTTATGATGTATTATTGTATCCCCGGACGAAAGTCGGGGATACTTAGGATTCAGTACGGTCACGCCACCGCCGCCGCAGAGATTTCCTTTTGGACGCGATAACTTAAAAAATATTTTAGTTATACTTTGCGAAAACGAACCCGTTTGCATTCCAAAAGAAGGATGGAGTCTTGTGCTTCCACCTGTAACCACAGTATAAAGTATATGGGTATATATGGGCAATGCCACGAATGCTATTGTTATGTGACCTTGACCTTCAATGTCAAGGTCACTGGTGGCCTCTTAAAGGTCAGATTTTGGCCATTTTTTCACTTTTTGGCCCAGTTCTCCTATACAGAAAGTCAGATCATCCTATGGCTGGTGTATATAATACATATATATGTCCTCTGTAAGCATGCAGAAATTTGACCTTGAAGCTCTTCATTGAAGGTCATCCACTGACCGCCAATGTACCTGACCGAGGGTCATTTTTGGCCTTTTTGCAGATATTTTCACACTTAATGCTGACTATATTGCATGGAAACTATTGAAAATGGCTTTGGAGGTTGAGTATATGATGGACTTCTACCATCCAGGCTTACTGGTTACAGATCTTCATTTAAGGTCATCCACTGACCGCCAAAGTACCTGACCAAGGGTCATTTTTGGCAAATTTGGAGATATTTTCACACTTAAGGCTGACTACATTGCATGAAAACTATTGAAAATGGCTTTGGAGGTTGAGTACATGATGCAGTACCAGCATCCAGGCTTACCGGTTACAGATCTTCATTTAAGGTCATCCACTGACCGCCAAAGTACCTGACCAAGGGTCATTTTTGGCAAATTTTTGGCCCTCTGTTTGTTTGTGAACAAGATAACTCAAAAGTGACAGATGGATTTTGATAAAATTTTCAGGATATGTCCAAAATGGTAAAAGGAAGATATGATTAAATTTTGGGAGTGATCCAGATCACTGTCTGGATCTTCTGGATCCATGAAATTTAATTTTTAAAGACAGATAACTCAAAAACTTATGTGTGCATTTTGATGAAATTTTCAGGAAATGTCCTTAATGGGACGAGGAACAAGTGATTAGATTATGGGAGTGATCTGGGCCCGTATTCACTAAACCTCCTTTATTTTTAAGGTCCCTTTATTAAAGGAAGGTGAAAAATCTCCTTTGGTAAGGTGACCTTTAAAATGCTATTCACTAAACCCCCTTTATGGTTTCCTCACCAAAGGAGACCTTAAATAAAGGATCCTTTATTGAAGGAGTATAAACACACATATATCTGTGACGTAATAAAAACTAGTGTTTGCCTTTTGGATGTTTTTTGCCGCCACACTTCAGTTTCAAGTTGGACATTTTCTGAAGGAAGGAGATATATAGGTATGTATTCTCTGTGTTAAAAGTCTTATTTTACAGTAAAGTTGTAATTTTCTGCTTGGAAGAAGAGACTTAACAAGTGAAAGTTGTACAATTGATGCTTCATCAATTATCGCCCATTACTAAACAGCCCGTAGTAGGTAGTGCATGTATGTAATGTAAAGTAGTTATTTGAATATCTACAGATACAGAAGTGTCAAATCTATGAAGCAGCAACATACATGCACATTTGTTTAAATTCACTGAAGAGAAGTTTTTTGTTTATGCAAACAATTCAGACCGGCAGCACATTACAGATGCATACCAACTCAATGCCTTTCTTTGGCGCAGTTTTCATGTCATACTTACTGGTGATACAGTTTCAAGTGTCAAGCAATTACACATGTAGGTCATGGCTTTTGTGACTGAAACTGATCCACAGTCTACATTTTATAAATATTACTGTTCTAATGTACATGCTTGTAAACACAGCTGCAGAAATTAATCTAACAGAAAATGCATATAATGCAATTTTGCTGAAGTCAAAATCTTTTCAGATGGAAAAAGTACATACACACATTATCTGAACAGCTCAGTCCAATGAAGTAAACAATAAATTTTTTAATAGCCTTGTTTTAGGCATATACACCCATGGATGGTAAATCGGACAGGACAGTGGAGTCGGACACCAATATAAATTGTGCTAGATTTCTGTTGAAAAGAATAAACACATATGTGAACACGTTCATACATCTTGTGTTTTATATTGTTTTTGTCTTTCCCAATTTCTTTTCAACACTGATATTCAATACAAATGTATGTGTCACTATTTAAATCAGTGTCCAACTCCACTGTCCTGTCCGATTCACCGTCCACAGGTGTACTTGTACCATAATTTTTTTAAACATGTACCCAAGTCTTTTTACCATATCTTTTTCAAACATGTATACTAGTCTTTTTACTTATGAAACACTGTACCTTATGAGAATGCATAAGCTTGTCAAAACAAGGCTCTGTTTTTGTAGTATGCTAGTGTATGAAGATGGTTCAGTTATGGATGAGTACTTTCTGCAGTTAAGCTGGAATTTATTATGTATATTTTCTTATGGTACAGAGAACCTTAAGCCTTCAGTAAGACCACAAAGTTCACCAACATAGATGAACATATCTCAGCACACACAGTTTTGTTTTGACAATTTTTTTTTTTTTTTGGTATGAAACCTAAACCAACTTTTCAGTAGCCTTGACAATGACCTCTATTTTTTCTTTAGATTAAAAATGTTCTTTAAAGTTTCACATTCACAATCCATTACCTCAAACATCCCCTGAGTGAATGCAATGCATATAAATGTTTACACAACTGAAGTGAAAAATACTTTCTAAGTTTATTTTGTTTAATTACATAACAAATTCTTCAGATATCTTTTTATTCCTTCTTTTTCTAGTATTCATGGTATATGTGTTTTAATTGCATTGTTAGATGTAATATTTTTGTTGTTGAATTTATATTTATTTGATAACACTACTGCAAATAAGTAATTTGAAGAAACATAAACAATGAAATATTTCTTTCAAAACCAGAAATTACTATGGAAGATAAAAAAGCCAAAAGAAGATGCCCTTACTGGACTTATCAAGAAGTATTATGCCTCCTTGAAGCAGTAGGGGAGAGCTATACAACACTGGTGGGAAAACTTAGTTCTAAGGTCACAAAGAAGGACAAGGAGAGGCAGTGGCTGAAAATAAGTGAAAGGTTAGTATCTATTTATATTACACATCATGACCCAGAGGTTAGTGTAGGAGGATACAGAGAGCAGTGCATGTTTTTTTTCACAAGCCCAAAAATGCAGACAGAAAGAATCCTTGGATAGTAATTATTTACTAGTGTAAACATACATTAACATGTATTCAATACACTAGAACTGTACACTGAAAGTCTGAAGTTGTAGAACTAAGATTACATTTTTTTTTTCATACATCAAAAATCGGCAGTAAGACCTGTTAGGTTTTTAACTGTTGGCATACAATTAATAGGGCATTGCGACAGCCCCTGAAAGTCGCATTTTGTAAAGCAGAGATATAACCAATAAAGTTTAAACATGTTAACTGTTCTGGACAATAAATAGGCTGTTGTGATGGCCCCACAATTTTTGACACTTTAATTAAGAGCTTAACTCAGTTTCATGCAGATCATTGTGCTTAAAACCTGCTGTATTTGAATTAATCAGTGAGTAAGAATTTATGTATTACTACCTCATATACATAAAATGAATATGCCCGAAATGTTCCCAGACATCAGAAGCATATGTGTGAAATACTAATGGGCTTGTGAGCGGGATAGCAACATGTCTGTTCAGTGGAAATAGTACAGAAAGCAGTCAAAATTATTGCTTACTTACTACCTCAACCCCTGTTGAATGACAGAGGAATTCAGTCAACTAGGGTAACAGTCCAATTGATCTTGGGACTTGCAAAGCATAGCCTCTATAAGGTCATGTAACCACTTTCCAGCAGCACTTACTAATAAAGTTACTATCCATAACTATTGAGCGTCCCACAAGAGACTGGGTCCGCTGGCTCCTGCATTTTCTACCGATAAATCTGGGCAACCACTGAGCAGATTCTCTTCAAATTTAGCACATGTATGCAGTGGCCCTGGGAAAATTTTTTGAATATGGGGTCGTAAAATTTCAACCAATGTGACAAGTCACATGACCAAAAACATGTTTTCCAAAGGGGTGTGCTTGTGCAGACGTTAACTTGAAAAGCGCTTTACCTAATCAGATGAAATTTGGCAAGTAGGTTTGTTACATAGATGTATAGAAGTAATTAACTTTGAAAGTGATCAGATAAAAAATGGCTGAGCTAATAATAATTAACTAAATGCCACAGTTTTTCTTAACCCTGAAAATGAGAAATCATTAATATCTCAGAAAGAGTGCTAGATAGAGCGATTTCAACGGAATTTTTGACCCACAGGGTATCCGCAGAGTTTATTGGCAACTTTTATGAAAAATCGTTTTCAGGGCATTTTTGGCAGTCATCTTGAATTTCTTTGTAAAATGCAAAAACACATTTATCTTGGAAACGGTGTGACATAGAGCAATGTAAACAAATTTTTTGACCCGCTGGGTATCTGCAGAGTCTACTGGCGATTTGTCCAAAAAATCATTTTCCTGCTATTTTTGGAGGGATCTTGAATTTCTTCGTAAAAAATAAAATAAAAGAGAAATACATATTCAGCCTCAAAACCTTGTAATTTGGGACAAATGGAAAAACATGCACAGGAAGATGGTAATTTCTACAAAGTCTCTTGCGTAGCAACACTCTAGTTCTTGCTACTTCACAGAGTTTGTGCTAGCTGTGTTGCACCATAAATGACCTATTTAGGGCATCCGCCCTTGTAACCTCACTCATTTCTTTTTCCTGCCAATATTGTCAGTGACTGCACAATATCCACATATCTTTTATACATAGCACATATGTTTACTTGATAAATTGACATTTTTGCCATGAGTTTTGAGTTTGTTTATATCTACCGCTACATTTACAGGAAGTGACTATTTTTAGTAGATTCTAAATGTCAGAACATTGTTATTCTTACCAGATTGACCCATACTTTATCCCGGAAAGTGTTTTATGATAGGTACGCTGAAAGAGGAGCGTTTACCCACCAAATATTGACTGAAAATAGTCTTTCCTTAGCGCACTGTGCGCTAAATAGATCATTTATGTTATATTAAAATCTATAGTTTAAAATACAAGTCTTCTGTGTGATACACAATTTGCATTCTTTCTTTAAACATGGAGTCATTTAACAATTGTTCAAATATAAAAGTGTACTAGTCCCACCTTTTCATTTCAATGGAAAAATGGTATTCCTTGCTTCTCATTGTAAGGCAGTGGTGTTTTGCATTCACAGGTGACTGTGAAATTAAAACAGTGTTAATCTTTTTTATGTTGTAGAGTATCTGCTTGTGGAGTTGCAGAGAGAAGTGTAACCCAATGTCAGAAGAAGTGGGATAATGCCAAACAAGAATCCAAGAAGAAATACAGCATTTTTAATAAGGAAATGCAGAAAACAGGTGAAACACCATCACAAGTATTTAAATGTTCAAGTTGAATGGTGGAAGCATCATTGAATAACAGTCTGAAAACAAAAATTTTGATTGGACTGACAGATGCACAGACGTCTGATAAATCAATGTAATACACAGCTTATTTACCTTCAACCTACCCAATTATGTAATTAAGCATTCCTCATAGAGTGCTTGTTTGTATTCAGGAGAAAGGCGGAGAGAGACAGGGTCCACCAGTTGCCACATTAAATACCAATGTGTAATAGCTTGACCTAGTACTCCTAACTTGTGGGACTTGGCCCAAGTTAAAGATCAAATGTGATCAACCTACCAAAAATGTGTTGTACCTCCTTGGTCTCTGCACATGGCCTTTTAAATTGTAAGAATTGAAAGGAAATGCTTTCATAGGTTCTGCTATGACCTTTAACCATGGTTTAAAAGGGTAAACAGAGTATTTACAGTAAGTTAGCGACATATATGCCATACACAGGAACTTCTGGTTCGCTAATATTTATTCCATGTAGGTGGAGGAGAAGCACCAAAACCTCTGGATGCTGTAACAGAGAAGGTGGTAGCCATTTTGGGTGAGGAAAGTGTTGCACTGAAGGGGATTGCAGGTGGAATTGATAGCCTTCAAGATGCACCGTGAGTAATTTGATAGAAAATAACACTCTTTATATGTTAAACCCTATTAGTATGTCAAACTTTATGAGTTATAAATCATTTCACAATGATATTTTTTTTCTAATTCAAGAAATGAACAGTATTATTAGTACTGCTAAATAAACAAGACATGTATGATCTTGTGAATGGAGGGGACTTTGCATGTGTCGAAACATTCATGCACTTATTTTACACCATCAGCAATCTGTTGTGAGGCAAATTTACAGATGTCAAGAATGTGCACTTTAAATTTGATTATGTAATTTTAGATATATCAATATAGATTTCTAAATTCAGGCTGAACTGGGATCTTTTACCAAATGGTAAACTGCTCAATTGTCACAAATTGTAGTGAGCAATCACCATCTGCAATCCATCCTGAAGAACCTACAAGTGAAGACGAACATCCATGCGCATCAGAAGCTTCATTGGCAATCCCAGTGAATGTTGGATTGTGAGTAAAATTTGGTACTTTAGAAAGACTTCTAGAGCAACAACTTGCCAATACAAATAGTACTTTGTCTTTTTCCATCCTTGATGTTAATGTGTTCTTCATGAAAAATGTAGATGGTAACATTACAATGCAAATACTGCTATTTATAGCCAGTGGACACCTGTTTAGTCTTTACAAAATAAAAAAAATACCTCAAATGTCCATCTGCCCCATGTTTTCCAAACTCTGAAAACTCAATGTATAAATGTAATTAATAAGACATTCCCTGAAATAGCAATTTTCTTTGGTTATGTCACGCAGTTCAAATTTGTTAAACTCTTAAAGATAACTTTTCTGCTGCTTTGATCTCATGTAGAGTACTAGTTCTATTAATAGTCTGTGATTAAATGCAGCTCTCTTCACTCATGCATTCCTATTCTCTGGATTCTCATCATCACCCAGTTGCTATGGCTACTCACTATATACTGGCAGATTTGCTCGAGTCTAGCTTACATCACAGACTTAATTGGTATGCCTAGCAGTTATTATAGATGACCATTACCCACAATTCCAAAAATGTTTGTTAGACACAGTTTGCTTGAGTAACTTGAGAAGGTATTTAGAAGCAGAGGAATAAACATCTATCCTCTGGAAGTCTTCAGAAGGAAATTAGCTCTTGATGGGACAACATCTCCTTCTCCCCGTTTAACATCAAGAGGTACATCATATGTTTGTGCTGTTTATTCTTCTTTATCTTTAAGAATGAAGAAATAATGGACTTACAACTATATCTTACATTATTCATTTCTATGGAACAATCAACATGCCTTCCAGTGACAACTTGCTACAGATGCCCCCACCTTCTGGAGACAATTTGGTGAAGATTCCTTTCGGTGACAATTATCTGCTTACCTTCCTGTTCTAATAAAAATGCACTATTATTTAAAAGTCAAGCTTTTCACTTTCTGCTTCAAAGTTCTTTTGATCTACTGTACAACCTTTGTATTTGTGTGCCAAACCTGCCATTTTTCAGTTAATTTTTTGTAAATTTGAAGTTGCTACAATAACAAAGACATTATTCAATTTGGGAGGGTTGCATGTAACCAACCCGCCTATTAGATTGATGCATTCCACATCCGTCCATCCATCAACATTTTGGTTTGCAGACTCCAAGTCGAACATGCTTAGTCGGATGAACTTGAATCTTAACAGGTTGACTGGACACCAGAACAGCTCGGTTGGCTTCAAAATCGGTGTCCGTCTGTTTGCCTGTTTTGGGGTGTACACGCATCTGTCCAAATAATGCTTTCCGGACTCTAACTCACACACATTTGCACCAATCGATTTGAAACCAGGGTTGCAGAACATTGCCTGGGCTAGATTGCTTTCGAAGTTGGTGTCTGTCCATTGTTCTGGTTGTGCGCAAGTTCGTTCGTTTTGGGACTCTTACTCTAACATGCTTGCAATGAATAATTTCAAACTATAGAGAGTTAAAGAACAGCACACAGCACTATTTCAAAATTTCCAGCACAGATATGTTGCATATATCTGGTACCCTATCCCTAATACTGATTATGAAACCGTCTATGACCCCAGTTTCTTATTATTGTTTTATGCAATGTAGGCACAGTGGTGAACAAACTCCACCCATTGAGGAACTTGAGAATGCTAAGAGGTTTGTGGTTACAGCTTTAACTCAACAAGTGATTAAACCAAATTTCATTTCATGTAGCCAAAGTAGTTATGTTTCACTTCCATGTGACAATAAGTATCCATTGAGGCCACACTTGGGACATGTATAATACATCTGAATGTACCTTGCTGACATTTGTCCTGAAATTTCAATGTATGCTCTAAAATGGAAAATAGCATTTAACTATAGGCTATTCAAAAGCCTTGAGAGAAATTTCTTATTTCTATTAGTGTTTGTGGCCAACTCATTGAAGTATAATTTCATTGATAATTAGAATAGTCTCAGAGCATGGCTATCATTCAAGTAGGAACACCATCAAGTTTGATACTACTTTATTCACATAAAACATATGCCTCAAGAGAACTTGTGCAATAAAGGTATAGCTTATTTCATTTTACAATACATTTCAGTAAAAAAAGAAAGTCTGACGGTGACATTCATCACCTTCAGAAAGAGGTACTCCTGTTACAAATAGAGACACTGAAGGTTCAGAAAGAGGTATAGATATTAATATAAAATGGCATTGCATGTAAATTGTAACAGTCAAATGTAAGGTGATGTTTCCATCTTCAGACACAGAGGTCCTGGCTTTAAAATCAGCTTGAGTTTGGATACAACAGTGCCAAAAAATGGTGCGATCGCTCCTGCAACTACAAGATTTTTCTAAGACCTTTTCGCGACCAGATTCATCTTTATTTGGAGTCCCCAGGACCTATAGAATTGTAGTCCAAATTCAATATGACTAAACAGATCACGCATATAAAATAATTGTCCTCACATCACAAACCGTCGCGATTATTGGGTAATAAAATTAACAGTCAGAAGATCTCAAGATTTTAGCCATTTTGTACATATTTGAAATCTTTCCCAACCTTGCTGAACTTCCCAATTTTGCTTCCTCACCTACAGTAATTTAAAAAGAAATAGTCTCGACTTCAAAATCAGCAGGGCTTGAGACAAAAGTTGAAAATTTGGACCTATTACTTAAATCTTAGTCAGTGAATACTGCTATCATTTGTTGTTTCCGTAACTATATTACAGTTCTATGAAAAGAAGCTAAAGTTGATGCAAGATGTGCAACTGCAATGCCTGAGCCAAACCATGATCAACCACATCTTAGAAGAAGGTAAAAGTAAAGAAGTGCTGCAAATATTTTTCCACCAAGACTAAAAAGTTTCAGCAAAAATTTGAATTTTGTTACTCAGTTCCAGAGTCAGAGACATGTCTTTCACACAGTTATTGCTCAGAAACAAATCGGAATATCTCAGATTTTTTCAGTTAATACTTCTGGAATTAGGCTGGCAGTCAATATATTTATGTTGTTCAGCCTGTATCATATATTGATGACTGGATGTGCTTAATCAAGGTTTGCAATCCATGTCTATGTATTATTTTAAATTAAATATTGTTACAGTGACATTAACCAGTTGTGAGGATTTACTCGGTTACTGAGTTACAGCTACTAAAATGATAATTTTTGCCTGTACATGTACTTTCAGAGTAATCATGGATGACCAGCAAGCAACTTCACTGGTTGTGAACTCTGAAAAGAATAAAGAAGATAGACAATCATGAGGCTTCAAATTGCCTGTGACACCATGTGGTTCATACACAAATATGTTTCAGTAATATTTACACAAAATAGAAATTGTGAAGAGATTTGCAACTCTTGCATATAGTAACTGGAGATAACTAGATACGAAAAACGTGTCCCTGTTCATATATTATAAAACTTTGGTTAAAAAAAATAAGGCATGCAATGCTTTAATGATTAAATCAAATTTGTGTCTATCATGCAGACAAATTTAGGGTGGAGTCCCCATTAAAAGTACAGTGGAATGTTGGTTATCCAGCCTTCTATTATCTGATTCTCCAGGATTGGGTTCGGATAATCAAGATTCACCTGTAGTCAACAGTTACAGTTGCAAAAAACTGGGACTAACAAAGTTATTAATTCTGATTATTGGAAGAAGCACTATAGAAGTTTGGAAATGGTAGCAGAATGTCGGGAACCACATGCTTATGTACATACTCTTAGTTTCATACCTTGCGTAAATTTGCTGTATTACTGCATCTCTCATAGCTGTATTGCGAGCACCAAGCATGGCCTGTTGATTGTCTTGTGGGTCATCCTGTTGATTATCATCATCACAATCATTTGGATCTCTTGTGTTACAATCTATGAAAAAATTTGATATTTTTTCCATAAATTGCTTCAGCCATTACATCATTTAACGTCTCTGAAGGTAATTGTAGATTAATACAGTTCCATGTACATCTGATATATATTTCCACTATGAATCAGTCACGTGAAAACATCGTAACAGAACTATGTGTGAGTATAAAACTTGTGTTAGTTGAAACTTATGATCTGCTATTTATTTGTCAGTCATACTGAAAACAAATAATAATTATCTCAGTTGTATGGATGTATCTGATATATATTATTTCATAATAGATTAAATGACAGTATGCTAAATAAACATGTTTGTTTCCTTACTATCCATTACTCCAAAATCCTTCCTCATATTGTGCAGCATACAACAAACCACAACAACTTGGCAAACTTTCTGCAGAGGAGCTAGTTTCATCTCACAATGAAGAACATTCCACACCCTTTTAAGTTGCCCAATAGTTCTCTCAACTGTGTTTCGACATTTTCTGTGACATCTACAATTACATTAATAGGTGTCAAGAGGTTGCCATCATCAGAGATTACGCTCTATGGAGGTTTAGCTACATAATATGGGAGATTATATGTTCTAAAGACGAAGGCCTTTACTATAAATTTGTTGTCACTTTGTCATTTAAGCAACAGACACTTACTCTCACTGTTATTGGAGCACTTGTATGGCTTAATAATATTCAAGCAGGAAGTATGACATCATCAGTTTCTGACAATTCTTCTTCTTCAAAAAAAAGAGATACTGCTTGAGGATGAGGTATGTTACATAACACATCTAAGTTGAAGTTCAAAAAATTCAAAAGCAAAGTATATGGCGTGAAACCTCCAATATAATGCAGTAAAACGTCCATGGGGCGAAACCTCCTGAATTCCAATAACATTTGAAATCCAACTACTTATAAATGGTCTACTTTCAATAGGCAACTTTGAAAGACTACAGTATTTGTCATGTAAATTATCTCACTATGGTTGAATTAATGTATTTTTATGCCACAGCCCTTAAGGACTGTCCGGGTATTGTTTTCACCCGTGATTTCTGAATGGGCGGGCAGTCGGTCGGTCGGACAAAACTTTTGTACATCCTTTTGTACATACAATTAATAAATTTTACAGCGTCATAATTTTTAATTTACTGATAAATGTTCTCATCTTGCTATTGGGTTGTCTTCCTTTAAAACGTTATCTTTACATACATTTTCCTTGTCTTACAGGTTATTTTCTATACTTAAAAATTGTTTGGAGCTTTATATAACTGACAATGCTCTACAAGTATCCAGATCTTTGTACTGTATCACAACTTCTTTATCGCATGTGTTAACAACAATTTCCACAGGCTCTTATTTCGCAACCTTTATTTCACACTTGCCTGTTAAAATAACGTTCAGCCTCGGTTGAAGGGTTGTTCACAGGAGTGAGTAGCCACCGAAGACAGGTATACCCACTGTCACCAAGTAAGAATCCCTGAAGTCCATGTTGGGAATACATCTGGTACAACTCTGACTCACGCAGTATCCTTGAGTCATGTGTACTTCCAGGCCATCTAAAATATATGTAAATAAGGATAACATTATATGTTTCGACTCTGAGTACACTTTTAAATAAACATCTGTTAACAACTGCTTCTTTTATTGAGTCTTGCCCAAACAGATCAGATATAGATCTCTTAAAATTCTTTCCAGTCTAAGGCAACAAAATCCAGTCAAGTCCAAAATGATGGATATATAACAAAGGGGATACCATAGTTACATTTTTATTGCATTAGGTCCAAAATGTAATGAGACATAGACCTCTTCAAGGTACATCTTTTCACAATATTTTCTCAAAAATTAGTAATTGTTTCAGTTCGCAGAATGCTAGAAAGTTTGTAAGATTGTCAGATTTATGCATAAAATTTACCTTGCCACAACATTGGTGATTCTGTAATTGGCATCACAAACAATCTGCACATTCAAGCTGTGGTAGCCCTTTCTGTTGACATACATTTCTTCATTTTCCGGAGGTGCTTGAATTCTGATGTGAGTCCCATCTATGAGGCCACTTATGCCTGGAATGTTGAATTTAATATAAAAAGTCCGCTGCACTTCCCTCAGAGATGCCCCCCTTTGCGGGAACTTGATGAACCGTCTTCTGTGCCTTATGAGGGCTGCTGTCACTTGGGTTATGCACCTACTGATTGATGCCTGTGATATAGCATTGCCATCACCCAAAGTCAGCTGCTTGTCACCTGTGGCATAGTATCTAAGAGCAGCACATAACTTCATCATAGGGTCTACTGGGTGTGATCTCCCACATACTCCTTCAATGTCCTGCCTTATCAGCTCAAAAATATAAAGTATGCCTTGCCTTGGGAAACGAAATCTCTGTAAAAGTTCCTCATCATCAAGTATATCCAAAGGATTTGTTCTATCTCTGAAAATCCTTTCACGCCTCAGTGCTCTCTGCACTAATAGGTTGACTATATGAGCCATTATCCAACAAAATACTTTTAAAAAACACTATATTTCACTGTTTCAGTCAGATTTAATAAAAAACAATTCCTATCCACATAAACTCTCCTTTGTAACTAAGGTAGATCCACACAAACCTAGAAATCTAAGGGAAAAAATTTAAGGACACCTCAGTAAAGGAGGTTTAGTGAATAGCAAAGGTAAAAATTTCCTTAAAAGTTAAGGATTTCCTTAGATTTTAAGGCCTCCTTTAAATTTAAGGGAAAAAATTAAGGCTCCTTTATTAAGGGAAGTTTGGTGAATACCAAAACAAATAAAGGAGGGACAAATAAAGGAAATCCTTACTTTTTAAGGGTTCCTTGGAATAAAGGAGGTTTAGTGAATACGGGCCCTGGATCACTGTCTGGATCATCCGGATCCAGGCTGCCAGGTGTGTTTGTGTACAATATAGCTCAAAAACTTATAGATGGATTTTGATGAAATTATCAGGATATGTCTGAAAAGGTAAAAGGATGAAATGGTTGAATTTTGGAAGTGATCCGGATCACTATATGGATCTTCTGGATCCATGAAATGTAATTTTTAAAGACAGATATCTCAAAAAGTTATGGATGGATTGTGATGACATTTTCAGCAAATGACCTAAATGGTACAAGGAGCAAGTGATTACATTTTGGAGTGATCTGGATCACTGTCTGGATCATCTGGATCCAGGCTGCAACATAATTTTAGGATGAATTTTGATGATATTTTTAGGCTATGTTACAAATGGTAAAAGGAACAAGTGGTAAAAGGAAGAAATGGTTCAATTTTGCGAGTGATCTGGACCACTATCTGGATCTTCTGGATCCATGAAATATAATTTTTAAAGGCAAATAGCTCAAAAAGTCATGGGTGGATTTTGATGAAATTTTCAGGAAATGTCCTAAATGGGACAAGGAACAAGTGATTAGATTTTGGGAGTGATCTGGATCGTCTGGATCCAGGCTGCCAGATGTGTTTGTGTACAAGATAAATCAAAAACTTATGGACGGATTTTGATGAAATTTTCAGGATATGTCTGAAAAGGTAAAAGGATGAAATGATTGAATTTTGGAAGTGATTCGGATCACTATATGGATCTTCTGGATCCATGAAATGTAATTTTTAAAGACAGATACCTCAAAAAGTTATGGATGGATTGTGATGACATTTTCAACAAATGACCTAAATGGTACAAGGAACAAGTGATTACATTTTTGGAGTGATCTGGATCATCTGGATCCAGGCTGCAACAGAATTTTAGGATGAATTTTGATGATATTTTTAGGATATGTTAGAAATGGTAAAAGGAAGAAGTGGTAAAAGGAAGAAATGATTCAATTTTGCGAGTGATCTGGACCACTATCTGGATCTTCTGGATCCATGAAATATAATTTTAAAGACAAATAGCTCAAAAAGTCATGGGTGGATTTTGATGAAATTTTCAGGAAATGTCCTAAATGGGACAAGGAACAAGTGATTAGATTTTGGGAGTGATCTGGATCATCTGGATCCAGGCTGGCAGATGTGTTTGTGTACAAGATAAATCAAAAAGTTATGGATGGATTTTGATGAAATTTTCAGGATATGTCTGAAAAGGTAAAAGGATGAAATGATTGAATTTTGGAAGTGATCCGGATCACTATATGGATCTTCTGGATCCATGAAATGTAATTTTTAAAGACAGATACCGCAAAAAGTTATGGATGGATTGTTTCAGCAAATGGCCTAAATGGTACAAGGAACAAGTGATTAAAGTTTTGGAGTGGTCTGGATCATCTGGATCCAGGCTGCCACATAATCTTTTGATGGACTTTGATATTTTTAGGATATGTTACAAATGGTAAAAGGAAGAAGTGGTAAAAGGAGGAAATGATTCAATTTTGCGAGTGATCTGGACCACTATCTGGATCTTCTGGATCCAAGAAATGTAATTTTTAAAGACAAATAGCTCAAAAAGTCAGGGATGGATTTTTATGAAATTTTCAGGAAATGTCTTAAATGGGACAAAGAACAAGTGATTAGTTTTTGGGAGTAATCTGGATCACTGTCTGGATCATGTGGATCCAGGCTGCCAGATGTGTTTGTGTACAAGATAACTAAAAAACTTATGGATGGATTTTGATGAAATTTTTAGAATATGTCTGAAAAGGTAAAAGGATGAAATGATTGAATTTTGGAAGTGATCCGGATCACTATATGGATCTTCTGGATCCATGAAATGTAATTTTTAAAGACAGATATAAGTGAAAGAACTAGTGATTAGCTTTTGGGAGTAATCTGGTACTATGGAGAATCCTGACCTGGTGCTCCAGGAAACAGGCTCAAGACCGACATATTCATGACTTAACTATGTCCCGTCCGTGGATACACTGCGTCGAGACGCAATCTCTAGTTTTATTGAAAGCTGTTACATATCAGGTGCAAATGAGGAGATTATTAAGTTACAGGATTCTGTGGGGATTTCCTAGCAATATTTTATAAATAGAAGTTAAAAAGATGGTTGTTTGTGAGGCCACAGATATACGTATTGTTGGATTTTTGGATGTTACTGTTCAGCCATTTATTTTATATCATAGCTTATTCTGTCAAACTTTGAATTCTGCAGGATTTATTTGTATCCACCGGAGGCATCCGGTGGATACGTTGGTTTAGCGTTTGCTACGCCGCCGCGCATAGAGAGATTTTAGGCGTTAACGCTCTGGGTTCACCAAATTTGCAGGATATCTTCATTGGGGAGTAAGCTTCTCTGGGGAGGAAATTAGCCTCATTCTGGCTGTTTCTCATAGGTAGAAGGTTGAATGCCTTCATAGGTGATATGTATAACAGATATATATGTCCTCTACAACCTTGCAGACATTTGACCTTGAAGCTCTTAATTCAAGGCCATCCATGGAGTGCCAAAGTAACCCACATAGCGGACTTTAGAGTGCTTATATCTCCCTTATTATTGGTCCTAGAGGTTTGCAATGTGAAACCAACCTATAGGAAATCTTATGGGAATCTTCTGGTGTGGTCGTATTTGACCTTGGGCCCCCTCTTCAAGGTCAAATAAGGATACCCAAACTTAAAAGTGCTTATAACTCGCTTATTATTGGTCCTAGAGGTTTGAGATGGTAAAGCAACTTATAGAAAATCATGGGCAGGGAATCTTTTGATGTGGTCAGATTTTACCTTGGACCCCGCCTTCAGGGTCATACGAGGATAGCCAAACTTAAAAGTGCTTATAACTCGCTTATTATTGGTCCAAGACACTCGGGATGGTAAACCAATCTATATGAAATCATGGACTGGGAATCTTGTGGTGTTGTCGGATTTGACCTTGGGCCCCTCCTGCAAGGTCAAACGAGGATAGCCAAAGTTAAAAGTGCTTATAACTCGCTTATTATTGGTCAGGATTTTGGGGATGGTAAACCAACCTATAGGAAATCATAAGCTGGGAATCTTCTGGTGTGGTCGGATTTGACCTTGGGCCCCTCCTTCAAGGTCAAACAAGGATAGCCAAACTTAAAAGTGCTTATAACTCGCTTGTTATTGGTCCTAGAGGTTTGGGATGGTAAACCAACTTATAGGAAATCATGGGCTGGGAATCTTTTGATGTGGCCAGATTTGACCTTGAGCCCCTCCTTCAAGGTCAAACGAGGACAGCCAAACTTAAAATGGTTTATAACTCGTTTATTATTGATCCTAGAGCTTTGCAATGTGAAACCAACTTGCAATATATTGTGGGCTGGGAATCTTCTGATGTCAGATTTGAACTTTGGCCCGTCCTTCGAGGTCAAACGATGGTTCACTGGCTTTGGTGAGTTGTCTTTCTGGTGGATACAGATTTGCATCGGTTCTCCGATGCGTAGGTCTAGTTTATATTTCATTGTTGTGAGGTTTCCGGTGCGTACTGCTTGAATTTATTGCTGTATAAATGTCCTCCCACCAAACAAGTTCTAAGAAGCCCAGATCATCCAGATGCAGACATTTTTGCTTTATTTTTGATACCCATAACTACTGTCCTACATGCAGAGAAGCTGGCAAAGGAGATGACCCTGTGTTACCAATGAAAAGCCATGCAATATTTGCTCAGGTTTTACTGAAGAACAGCTTATTAAAATCAAGCACAGACATAGATATGTTAGAAAGCAAAAAGTGTCTGATACCTGTAATACGTCTAAAGATGATGATCTGGACTTGTTGGGGGATGACATGAAGGCATTTTCTGGATCTCAAGCTGACGGTGCTGCTTAAAACTTATTTTCGTCTCCATGCCCCCAACCCTTACTTTTTGAATCTTTGTCTTTAAGGACACCTCAAACTGTCTCACCCACCCCAGGTACAGCATGAGCAAAAATAAAGATAATTATACAAAATAAGATAGAAAGTAAACTAGAAAAATCCCTGGGTAACCAGTTCAACATCCAACTCCAACAGCAAATGGGTATCTTTCAAGCGTCCATGCTGGAGGCTATGAAGTCGCTTAGAGATGAAATGCAATCAGTGAAAAAGCCTCTGAAGTGGAGGTAGATAAGACCTCTGCTTTAACTTCAAAAGCTGGACCTAGTAAACAATCCGACCCAATCATACATCCGAACCCTCAGACATCCAATCATTCGGATGCTCAACCTATGAAAACAGACTTCAGTGGTCCTTCACTTCCACCACGGTTCACCCAAAGTGTACAGTCCGATCATGGCTCCAAGCACTTGGATCTTCAATTTGAAAACTCGGATCCTGAATCCAAACACTCGGAACAACCTCAAATGGTGTGTTCTTCTAGAGCCAAGAAACACTTGGACAAAAAGAAACACAAGGTTCGGGCAAAATACTATTCACAGTCTTCATCTTCAGAGGAGGATCAGTCCTCTGTCCCTGTTAAAAAGTCTGCTAAGCCACAACAGGCTCCTTCTGAGCAAGACCAACAACAGGATAATCCAGACCCAGTCTTTTACAGGGAGGTAGATATGTCTGACCTCCCTTCACAGTACGCAGAGGAAGTTGAGACTTTTAGGCACATACTTGATTTCCCTGACCCCAGGGAAACTATGCCTAGGTCCTCTACCACTGTGCTGGGTCTGGACGATGAAAAAGGCCAATAGGAGCTCAGGCCTAGAGGCCCTTCAGTTATGCTCCCTTTAAGTCCATATCTCAAAGATGCCTTTGAGAAATTTGAGCAGGACTTCCTGGGCAACACTGGCCTGCTAAGACGCGAGACTGAGATGACCCTCATTCAACCACATCTAGGGGATTCTAGACGTCAAGAACTCAGGAATTCGTCTTTCTGGCCTACTCCTCTGTTCAAGTCGCAATTAGACAAGGTTGGAGAAGACTTCCTCCTTAAAAAAGGCACCCCTAAAGATTCATAGGGTTTTGGACCCTATCAAAAGAAGCCCTTTCGTGGTCCCCACCGCAATAAGAAAAGAGGCTTCTCTAGGAAACGTCCCTATGGGGGCAACTCCTCCCAAAGCAGTAACCAATCGTTTTCCTCAGGCAGGGGGAAATCGAACAACAGAGGCTTCAGAGGTCGTTTTCGACCCCACTCAAGGGGACGAGGGCATGGAAACCCCTCCCCCCCCCCAATGACTCCTTACAAGCCTCCCTCAGTCCACCAGTAGGAGGTCGCCTCCGTTCTTTCAGAAGAGACTGGCTAGCAAACAAATATTCAGACAACATGTTAAACATTATCACCAATGGTTATGTTCTGCCATTCATCTCAAAACCAATTTTAGTCAGAGCTCCCCTGATTCGATCAGGTTATAAGGCCCTTCAAAAAGAACAAGCTGTGGCCTCTTGTATCCAGTCTCTTCTGTCAAAGAAATCAATAGAAAGGGTGGAAAATGTAAAATCTCTCGGATTTTACAGTCGCCTGTTTCTAGTCCCCAAGCCTCACCAAAGGTGGAGGCCAGTAATAGACCTTAGTTGGCTCATCACCGTCCTACTTGTAGAAAGATTCAAAATGGAAACACCAGAGTCCATCAGGGCCTTTCTGATTCCAGGGGAATGGGTGTCGTCGATAGGCTTACCAGATGCCTACCTTCACATCCCCATCCACCCAAACTCAAGGAAGTACCTAAGGTTTTGCCACAGTCACAGGTGTTCCAGTTCACCTTCCTTCCCTTCGGGCTAGCCACGGCCCCACAGGTCTTGACAATGATTGTAAAAGAAGTTAAGCTGATGGCCCTGACAAGGGGAATCAGACTTTCCAGTACCTGGACGACTGGCTTATCAGGGCCCAGTCTCAGGAAGAAGCACAAGTGAACACTCAGACAGTGGTAGACTTGACCAATCCTTGGGTTGGATAATAAATCAGGAGAAATCCAAACTAAAACCTGCTCAAGTGTTTTCGTTCGTGGGCTATGAATACCATCTAGATTCAGCCCTTGTAAAACCTACTCAAGAGAGATGGCTCAAACTTCAGGATTTGATCCTACGACTCAAGTCAAAACATGTTTTGACTGCAAGATGTTTGATGTCGCTAATTGGGTTGCTTGCCTCAACGGAGAAAATGGTCCCGGAGGGACGCCTTCACATGAGGCCCTTTCAGATTCACCTCAAGGAACACTGGAGATTTCCTCAGTCGTTGGACAGCCTCCTTCCTTGGACAGAAACCATTTCAGCACACCTAGAGTAGTGGCAGAATCCCACAAACGTGATGAAGGTTCCGATCTTCACCCCAAAGACTCGACTTGCTATTTGTCTATATAGGTTTAGACAACAAAAAAGATGCTATGACGTCACTCTGTCTAAACAGGAAGGAAGTACGATGCGCCACCTGGTGAATGCACAGTAGTGGACCGGTGTAGCACCAGATTTTACACCCCACATAAAATGTATGGGGGTGTAATATTTGGCAAGTTCACTTGCCATATTTTATACCCCTTGCCATATTCAACACCCCCTGCCATATTTTACACCCCTTGGTGGATTTCTTTACAGTTACTATATTACAAAATAAGTGAAGTTTAACAGTTATAAACATCCACAAATTAAGCATTGAAAGTCAAAGACAATAATTCCTTTGCTTACAAATTGTTAAATGTCTAAGAATAGAAAACTGAATGAAATAAAATATATTTAGTGTTAATACAGTGGGACAAAATCCTTTCTATATATTTTCTTTTGAAGTGAGAGGCCAACCCATTGTTGTTGACTTGTATTCACTAGGCTAGTCCCTAATTGAAAATATCCCTATTGTTGTCTTATGCCCCCACAGCCCTTTGATTGGAATCTTGCTACTAGACCTGCAACTATGTGCAAGACTTTAAGCTTCTATAGCTTCTCACCTGGTGGTTCTTGTTTATGAACTGTTGTGTTTTCTTTTATTGACTTTAAAAATACTTGCAGGAATAGGTGATACATAGGTTATTGTTCTATGATAAGTTATTGATTAGTTAATTAGATCTCATCTAGAAACCATGAACAAGCTAAAATGACATATGTACATAAATTAAATGAATTGTAATATATTATTGATATCCATGAATATTGAAATATATTTTATGATACCTGAACACATTGGATGTTATTGCATATCAGAGTATTTTATTAATAATGGTATTTTACAGTTTTCTATGTAATAATAATGTAATAATAAAGTTCTTCAAGAATGATTTTTACTCTGAATATAAGATAAACCATACAAGCATATGTAAATGAAGAAATTTATGTTACATTATCAGGGAGAAGTATCTCCCAAAAATACCTTATAACAGTTTTTCCAACAATACCAATTAATCCTGTTAGCTTAGCTAATCACTTAACCACAAGTGAAACAAATCAAGTTCAAAAGAATGCTAAAACAAAAGGAAAATCTAAGACTAATCCATTTACCAAGTCACATACATAGCCAAACAAATCAACTTAAAGAGTCTTGTAACAATAGACATATCATAATCTAATCCAGTTTCTGTCACAACCCATTAGTAAAACAAATCAAGTTCTAAGCAGTGGTTAGACAATAGACAATTACAAACTCAGTTGCAATCTAACCAAGAAAAGGTTTGTTCTTAATCCCAAATTGATTTGCTCTGTATTGCCCAGTAGGGTGTGTAACTTTTGATAGGGGTGTAAAATATGGCAGCAATATTTTACACCCCTAAATCTCCTATGGGTAGGGGTGTAAAATATAGTTGCCGTATAATACACCCCCTAAAAGATCAAAGAAAGGGTGTAAAATATGGCAGGGGTGTAAAATATGGCGTTACACAGGACGGCTTTTTCTGTCATTTGGCAGGCCGGTCTGCGCCGACCGGTTTAGCAATTGTCCATTGCATAGGGTATTATCTTATAAAAATTTAATTTACTTGTTAAATTTGCAATTTCATCCTGTGGTTTTCAAAGCAATTTTTATGACCTCATAAAGGTCAATATTTGAAATTATGAACAAACTGGTAACTATAATTCAGATTTTACACTCTTCACTTTGACCAGCATGTTTGATCATTCCACTGCAGTATGTTATTCAGTGTCATACTGTTTGTTCTAGTACTCACACTATCTTATATTATGCCATACAGTTTTTTTCTAGCACTCAAACTATCTTATTCTATGGCATACTATTTGTTCTAGCCCTCACACTACCTTATTCTATGCCATACTGTTTGTTCTAGCCCTCACACTATCTTATTCTAGTGCTCACACTATCTTATTCTATGCCATACTGTTTGTTCTAGTGCTCATAGTATGTTATTCTGTGTCATACTTGTTGTTCAAGCACTCGCTCTGTGTTTTCTATGCCATACTGTTTGGTTTTCTGGCACTCACTGTATGTTTTTTCATTTGTTCTAATGCTTACTGTTTCTTCTCGTATGTTGATTTAGGCTCTGAGGAACAAGGCAGAACAACACGTGCGTCACAGTCGCTCCTGTATAGAGCCGTGTCTTAGACAGCTTGTGTCTCAGCTAGATGCCATCAAGGTGAGGACAAGGTCCAAGTTAATTAACATTTTGCCTTTATTGTATTGAAATTAGTATACTAATCACACTCCCTCTGTATATCCCAAGATGAAAGTTGCCACCATTTTGACATGCATGCGTGTGAACTCACACACACTTTCATTCAAATGTGGCATATTATATGTATTGGGGCCTGAAGAGGAACCCTGTTTTAAACTTGAAGATTTTATTGCACTACAAGCTTACCGGCCAATGTAAGAAATATAAGCACGTAATGTCTGAGTCCTCTGCTGGTGGCAACACGACCAACCTGGAGGTGATAGAGATAGTGACATAGTACATAGCTTCTTTCTTCTCATTGAGCACCATATTGCTCAACAGGCATTTTATTGCAAGGGAAGAATCTAATATTTTATATGGATATGCTTTTCATTTGACACTGAAACTACTTCAGTTTCTATTAATAAAATAACATAGAATCTTAAGTTTGTGACAACTCACAGAAAAGCTTAGTATTTTTAACACATTTTATAACCTTAAATCAGCCCTGTGTTCATATTGCCAAGAATGGACGACCAGAAACTTTAAGGATGCAACCCCTATGTGCTACATTCTTTGACATTTAAAAGGTTAAAATATAAAAGAAAGCATTGAAAACAGTCTTTCGGTGAAGGAAAACCCCGCAGTGATGTCATTGTTGTCTGGAAAGTAGTAGTTTTGAAAGATTAAAATAAATATTTGATGTCAGTATATCAAAATATTTAGAATATTTGTGCACAAGGTTATCTCTTTTTAAAATAACTGAATATTAAATGCACACTTGCAATGCAAGGCAGTTGGAAAACGTAGGGGATCGCCTGACAGATGCACTCAGAGAGAGCAAAACACTCCACTCAATGTGACCATCCTTGCAAGTGTTATAAAGTATTGTATATTCAACCATCTATTGTTTGAATTTGAAGCTTTGTTGGAAGATGTTAATATGAAACCAAACAGTCATGTTAATTATGTTTCAATGGATTTCTCCCCACTGAGGAACACATACTTGAACACACACATTGAATAAATATTTTGTAGATATTTAATCAGTTCACACTGGCCTGGCTCACACTCTTGCTGACATAATTATAATTGTTAATTGATCAAAATGGGCACAAAGTGTACTAGAAACCACTGAGCGCTCCTGTACACCAGAGTAGCTTTTCCAAAATTTGTAGGTTTTTTGGTATCCAGAATATGAAATTGATCTTTTGTAAAATGTAATTACTTCTTCTTTTGGCTAGGCCCTTCTAAAAATTTACCATGAATAATTTGTTCATTACTTTTGAAGAAATGTCATGTAGAAAGCCGAAGTCATCAAAAATACATTAAAAATGGGACCTCAGAAAATTCATGATTTTTTTGTAACCAAAATATAATCCAGATCTTTCCCAAAAATAAGTCACCTTTTCCTCTGGACAGGTCCCTCCCACATAAAAGTTTTTACAAAGATCTGTTCATTATTATTATTCTCAATATATAGAGTTTCCTACCCATCATCCTGGTCATACTCTTTACTTACTTCTTGCTCCTACGGAATTCTCAGCAATATTAGAGGTGCATGGTTCATGCTTCATCATCGATCACAAAATTATCTCTTGCTTAGTTGATTTTCCGTCTGTGGCAAACCATCATGACAAAGTTGTAACATTTCGTCAAAATCATAAAATTACTGTTGATAGACTGAAGGAAGATCTGGCGGCCTCTGCATTAGTTGCCTATCCATCAGACGACATTAACACACTCTATGAACATTATGTATCTAGTTTGTCGGATCTCCTAGATATTCATGCACCCTTGAAAACTAGGCACCTCACCAAACCTGCACCTGGCTGGATAACTAATGAGTTCAGAACCGTAAAGTGTTTGGGAAGGCAATATGAACGAACTTGGAGGAGGGACAAAACCTCGGTGAACCGTGCCCGTGTTAGACAGCAAATAAATAAATGTAACAACCTACTGAATAAGAATAAGGGGCAATACTATCAGGAATTATGTCCACCCCACTGGGGGGTGGACATATTATTTTTGCTTTTTCCCGCGTCACACTTGGTTTCCAGACATTTTAGGCAACAGTTCTTATCCTATCTTTACCAAATTTGGCATGCAGGTTTATTGGGTTAATAGCTTGTATTGGATTGCTTTTGGTGATGATAGCTCTATAGCGAACTGAGTAATAGGTACTTTGCTACTTTTGAGTATCTCTTTGGTTTCCAGACATTTTAAGGAATGCTATTAAGCCTATCTTTCTGAAATTTGGTATGGAGGTTCATTGGGTTAATAGCTTGTATGGGATTGCCTTTGGGGGGAATTGTTTCATAGATCAGTGAGTAATTAATTAAATAAATTAATTGGCTATATTGAGTACTGAAAAAGGCAAATGTGCTCATATCTCCTAAACCGTGCGAGATAGAGCAATTTCATCGAAATTTTTGACCCACAGGGTATCTAAGGAATGTACTCTTTGCAATTTTCAAAACATTTTCCCCTCCCCAAAAATGGCGGCCATTTTGAATTTTCAAATTTTTGCCAAAAATGGCAAAACACAAATTTGCTTCTATCTCCTTAACCATGCAAGATAGAGCGATTTCGTCGAAATTTTCGACCCACAGGGTATCTAAGGAATGTAATATTTGCAATTTTCAAAAAAAAATTTCCCCTCCCCAAAAATGGCGGCCATTTTGAATTTTTCCCAAAAATGGCAAAACACAATTTGCTTCTATCTCCTTAACCATGTGAGATAGAGCGAATTCGTCGAAATTTTCGACCCACAGGGTATCTAAGGAATGTAATATTTGCATTTTTCAAAAAAAAATTTCCCCTCCCCAAAAATGGCGGCCATTTTGAATTTTCGAATTTTTCCCCAAAATGGCAAAACACAAATTTGCTTCTATCTCCTTAACCGTGCGAGATAGAGCGATTTCGTCGAAATTTTCGACCCACAGGGTATCTAAGAAATGTACACTTGGCAATTTTCAAAAAATTTTCCCCTCCCCACATATGGCGGCCATTTTGAATTTTCGAATTTTTGCCCAAAATGGAAAAACACAAATTTGCTTCTATCTCCTTAACCGTGCAAAATAGTTATTTTGGTGAAATTTTCAACCCATAGGGCATCTAAGAAATGTACTCTTGGCAATTTTCAAAAAATTTTCCCCTCCCCACATATGGCGGCCATTTTGAATTTTCGAATTTTTGCCCAAAATGGAAAAACACAAATTTGCTTCTATCTCCTTAACCGTGCAAAATAGTTGTTTTGGTGAAATTTTCAACCCATAGGGTATCTAAGAAATGTACTCTTGGCAATTTTCAAAAAATTTTCCTCTTCCCAAAAATGTTGACCATTTTGAATTTTCGAAATTTTGCCAAAAATAGAAAAACAGAAATTTGCTTCTATCTTCTTAACCGTGCAAGATCGAGTGACTTCGTCAAAATTTTCGACCCAACCAATGCAAAAAGGCATGAAGCTGAAAAAATTTACATGTACACTAATAAATATTTAAGCATCATTGATATATTTTACAAATGAAACAGGGTCTTGTAAGACTACTGTACAATTTTGGCAAAAGGTTCATGGGGTGGACATTACACATGATAATGTGTGTTCTTCTATGCTATCCTGTTTCTATTCATATGTCCCAGCTACTATCAACAGGGCGTCCTATTTCTAGTTAGTCAAAGAGAATAGTGGGGATGGTAAGAAGTTGTGGCGAGCATTGAGCAAGGTACTGGGCAGGTCCCAGGTCTCTATCCATCCATCCTGTACCTATGAAAAATCACTGACAAATCAGTTTGGTTCATTTTTATGTCAGCTGACTTGTCAGTCAGCTGACATTATGTCGTCACTCTGCGGCGTGGGCGTACGCGCACGCGTCCGCGTGAACAACTTCTCCTCCAAAACTACAAGGCCTAGAGACGTGCTGTTTTTTTTAAAAGATACCTTATCTATCGAGGATGAAAAATTGTTCAAGGCATGCAAATCTGTCTGTTCGTCTGTTTGCTAGAGACATTACAAGGGGGGTACCCCCACCAAAAGTGTGAAAATTTCAACACTTAATCACAATTTTCTCAGTGACTATTGCAGGGATTTCTCTCATATCTTGCATATATGTACTAGGCCAGAGGTAGATTCTCTTGTGTGAGTATGAGACCTGGATCTGTCTTACTTTTTTTTTAATAAATTTTTTTAATAATTTTTAATGCATTAAAATTCATGAAATCATGCACAAAATCATTTATAACTTGAAAACTGTTGCATCTAGAGCATTTTGTTAAAATATGTTATTCAGCTACTTTTTTCATAGCTACAATATGGTGAGTAAGTTTTTTTGTTTTTTTTGTAATTTTTATTGTTGCATACCGCCAGTTTCATGTACAGAACAAAGTGATTCATGTATATGCATACATTAAAAAAATCATGCAATAACAATCTATTTAGCAGTCCAAAATTCAGTATTAACTTCTATTAGTAAAAATCCTCCAAACACATATAAGAACAAATTCAGTTAGATATAGATACCTTTTTTCAATTACCTACAAATGATAGAAATTTAATTTAATGTGTCACAAAGAAAAACTGGTTCCCACTTTTTCCATATTTTAAAAAACTTTTATTCTTTATTATTTAAAAGGGCCACATACTTTTCTTCTTCATATACTCGTTGTAACCTATGTTTTAATACATAAAAACTAAAGAAGTTGTTTGTACTACAAGAGTCAAATATATATTTCTTTGTCACTAATAACAGTATGTTTATCGGCACCTTATTTTGATCAAAGTTCATATAACCAAATAATATACTGAAATTGCTGAAATTTATGTGTAGGTGGATTTTATTGTAAACATATTCAGCTATTTCAGCCCAAAGTTCCTTTACATTGAGACACTCAACAAACATATGCATTAATGTCTCAGTTTGATGACAGAAATTACATTTATCACTGTCTGTAATATTAAGCTTCATTGAGTAACTTTTCGTACCTAAAACTCTGTATATTAACTTCAGTTGAAACCATTTCAGATTATTGTCACTAACAGTGTTGAAACAATGGGTGAAAATTGTTTTCCATGCTTGATTATCAATATCAATTTCTAATTGTTTGTTCCGTTTATTTTTCATGGAATGATCATTTCATTGCGTTAATACATCTTACCTACCAGACGATAGCTATAGCCCGGCGCCAGCCGGTCCCGCCAAACGAAAGAAAAAGACGTCCCGCGTTTCACCCCCGGCAGGACCGGCACACTACAATCCACTCGCCAGGTGGCCTAGTTCCTGCCTCACTCGCCAGAGGGACGTGACGTCATAGCATCTTTTTCGTTTGGCGCGATATTTAAAGTTGTGGATTTTTATCTGTGAACCTTTTAGTTTTATATTTGTGTTATATCTGTTTAATTTGTGTCGGAATTGTTGCCATTAGTTGACTTTTCTATCATGGCATCTCCAGGACAGAAAAAGGGTGCGTGTGGCCATATTATGGTTTCATTTGACAAACATAGTAGGTGTGCGCGTTGTCGCGAGAAAGGACAAGGTGATGACCCTTGTGTTCAAAATCTGCAGTGTGACTTTTGCAGTGTCCTTACCCCGGAGCAAGTGCTCAAGTTAAGTACTCCTACCTATAAACTCAGAAAGGAAAAGGCTAAAGCAAAGGAGGTGTTAGTCGATCCGTCTTCTGTGGTAGTACTTGATACCCAGCCAGAACAAGAACCTGCTGTTTCTGTTTCTTCTGCTCCGGATTTGTCCCTTCCTGTGCCTCAGTTTAAGAAAGATCTTCAAGAACTGGACGAAAAGTGGGCCACTCGTATGGCCAGGCTTGAGGCACTTATTACTTTAGGACATCGCTCCTCACCTTCTGTGCAACAAAATCCAACATTTTCTCCGGTCAAAGTACCGGTCTCTCATGCTGCTCCAGCAGGTGCTCTTTCCCAGACACCCTTTTTATGTCAGCTGACTTGTCAGTCAGCTGACATTATGTCGTCACTCTGCGGCGTGGGCGTCCGCGTACGCGTCCGCGTGAACAACTTCTTCTCCAAAACTACAAGGCCTAGAGACGTGCTGTTTTTTTTAAAAGATACCTTATCTATCGAGGATGAAAAATTGTTCAAGGCATGCAAATCTGTCTGTTCGTCTGTTTGCTAGAGACATTACAAGGGGGGTACCCCCACCAAAAGTGTGAAAATTTCAACACTTAATCACAATTTTCTCAGTGACTATTGCAGGGATTTCTCTCATATCTTGCATATATGTACTAGGCCAGAGGTAGATTCTCTTGTGTGAGTATGAGACCTGGATCTGTCTTACTTTTTTTTTAATAAATTTTTTTAATAATTTTTAATGCATTAAAATTCATGAAATCATGCACAAAATCATTTATAACTTCAAAAGTGTTGCATTTAGAGCATTTTGTTAAAATATGTTATTCAGCTACTTTTTTCATAGCTACAAGATGGTGAGTAAGTTGGGTGCCTGTCTCAATAGCTAAGTGAGTAATAGCTACTTTTGGGCTTTTCAGTAACTTCCATCATGAGTAAAATCACTTGTAACTTAAAAACTATTGCATTTACAGAATTTCGTATAAATATGTTATTCAGCTACTTTTGGGTCAGCTATAACATAGTAAAATTTTAGACCTGTAGCTCATGGCATAGCTGAGTAATAGCTACTTTTAGGTTATCACTGTTGAGTAAATCGCTTATAACTTCAAAACTATTGCATTTAGAGAATTTCGTATAAATATGTTATTCAGCTACTTTTGGGTCAGCTATAACATAGTAAAATTTCAGACCTGTAGCTCATGGCATAGCTGAGTAATAGCTACTTTTAGGTTATCACTGTTGAGTAAATCGCTTATAACTTGGAAACTATTGCATTTACAGTATTTTGTTTCAATATGTTATTCACCTATTTTGGGATCAGCTATAACATAGTGAAGTTTCAGATCTGTGGCTCATTGCATAGCTGAGTAATAGCTACTTTGAAGTTCTCACTATTGAGTAAATCACTTGTAACTTAAAACCTATTGCATTTAGAGAATTTCGTATAAATATGTTATTCAGCTACTTTTGGGCCAGCTATAACATAGTAAAATTTCAGACCTGTAGCTCATGGCATAGCTGAGTAATAGCTACTTTTAGGTCATCACTATTGAGTAAATCAGTTGTAACTTGAAAACTATTGCATTTACAGTATTTTGCTTAAATATGTTGTTCACCTACTTTTGGGTCAGCTATAACATAGTAAAATTTCAGACCTGTAGCTCATTGCATAGCTGAGTAATAACTACTTTGAGGTTCTCACTATTGAGTAAATCAGTTGTAATTGCAAAACTATTGCATTTAGAGAATTTAATCTAAATATGTTATTCAGCTACTTTTGGGTCAGCTATAACATAGTAAAATTTCAGACCTGTAGCTCATGGCATAGCTGAGTAACAGCTACTTTTAGGTCATCACTATTGAGTAAATCAGTTGTTACTTGAAAACTATTGCATGTACAGTATTTTGCTTAAATATGTTGTTCACCTACTTTTGGGTCAGCTATAACATAGTAAAATTTCAGACCTGTAGCTCATGGCATAGCTGAGTAATAGCTACTTTGAGGTTATCACTGTTGAGTAAATCGCTTATAACTTGGAAATTATTGCATTTAGAGTATTTTGTTTCAATATGTTATTCACCTATTTTGGGGTCAGCTATAACATAGTGAAGTTCCAGACCTGTGACTCATTGCATAGCTGAGTAATAGCTACTTTGAAGTTCTCAATGTTGAGTAAATCACTTATAATTTGAAAACTATTGCATTTAGAGAATTTAGTATAAATATGTTATTCAGCTACTTTTGTGTCAGCTATAACATAGTAAAATTTCAGACCTGTAGCTCATGGCATAGCTGAGTAATAGCTACTTTGAGGTTATCACTGTTGAGTAAATCACTTATAACTTGGAAACTATTGCATTTAGAGTATTTTGTTTCAATATGTTATTCACCTATTTTGGGGTCAGCTATAACATAGTGAAGTTCCAGACCTGTGGCTCATTGCATAGCTGAGTAATAGCTACTTTGAAGTTCTCACTGTTGAGTAAATCAGTTGTAATTGGAAAACTATTGCCTTTACAGAAATTTGTGCAAATATGTTATTCAGCTACTTTTGGGTCAGCTATAACATAGTGAAATTACAGACCTGTAGGTCATGGCACAACTGAGCAATAGCTATTCTCAGGCACTGACTGTTGAGTAAATCGGCTGTAACTTGAAAAATATTGCATTTGGAGTATTTTGTTAAAATATATTGTTCACCTACTTTTGGGTTAGCTTTTGGGTTAGCTATAATATTACAGACCTATAGCTCATGGCATAGCGGAGCAATAGCTATTTTCAGGTTCTCACTATTGAGTAAATCAGTTGTAACTTGAAAACTATTGCATTTACAGTATTTTGCTTAAATATGTTGTTCACCTACTTTTAGGTCAGCTATAACAGAGCAAAAATTCAGACATGTAGCTCATTGCATAGCTGAGTAATAGTTACTTTGAGGTTCTCACTCTTGAGTAAATCAGTTGTAACTTTAAAACTATTACATTTAGAGTATTTTGTTAAATATGTTATTCACAGACGTTTTGGTCAGCTATAACATAGTGAAATTGCAGACCTCTATGTCATGGCATAGCTGAGCAATAGCTTCTTTCAGGTTCTCACTGTTGAGTAAATCATTGTATCCAACCTGTAGGAAATCATGGGCTGGGAATCTGTTAATATGGTCCGATTTGACCTTGGAACCCTCCTTCAAGGTCAAATGAGGATAGCCAAACATAAAAGTGCTTATAACTCGCTTATTATTGGTCCTAGAGGTTTGGAATGAAAACCAACCTATAGAAAATCATGAGCTGGGAATTTTTTGGTGTGGTCGGATTTCACCTTGGACCCCTCCTTCAAGGTCAAATGAGGATAGCCAAACTTAAAAGTGCTTATAACTCGCTTATTATTGGTGCTAGAGGTTTGGAATGGAAAACCAACCTATAGAAAATCATGGGCTGGGAATCTTTTGGTGTGGTCGGATTTCACCTTAGACCCCTCCTTCCAGGTCAAACGAAGATAGTCAAACTTAAAGTGCTTATAACTCGCGTATTATTGGTCTTGGAGGTTTGGGATGGTAAACCAACATATAGGAAATCATGGGCTGGGATTCTTTTGGTGTGGTCAGATTTGACCTGGGACCCCTCCTTCAAGGTCAATTGAGGATAGCCAAACTTACAATTGCTTAGAACTCGCTTATTATTGGTCCTACAGGTTTGGGATGGTAAACAAGCTACAGGAAATCATGGGCTGGGAATTTTTTGTGTGGTCGGATTTGACCTTAGACCCGTCCGTCAAGGTCAAACAAGGATAGCCAAACTTAAAAAGTGCCTATGACTCACTTATTATTGGTCCGAGAGGTTTGGGATGGTAAACCATCCTAAATTCTTTGGCTGGGAATCTTTTGGTATGGTCAGATTTGACCTTTGGATCCCTTCTTCATGGTCGAATGAGGATATTGCATTTATAGTATTTCTTTAAATATTTTTAACCTACTTTTTACACTTAAACAATTACCTTGTTACTTTATTTCATAATACCATTTGCAGGGCACAGCTTTTTTGTCCTTTTCTTCTGTCAGCTTCGGAATATCTTTCGAACAACTGTATTTCTGTACAGCTCTTTCCCTGATAATTGATAATTATGCTTTCCTCTCATTATCACCATCACAAATCAAAAACATTCAGTCAGCTGACACAGTGCCCGTTCACGGGCACTCTCCTCTTGTTTGTCTCTACTTCGGCTTCTTCCGGCCCAGCCGGCCCGGCTGTTGGCCCGGATGAGCCTAGAGATCAGGATGTTTCCTTTGCTGACAGACAATCTCCACTTCAAAACCTCTACCCGGAAGCAGAACCTATGTTTAAACACCCTGCTCCGGTGGCTACTGTTTCGTCAGCTGCTATGTCTGCTTCCTCTCAATCTGCATTTCAACAACCTTCTTCCGGCTCCGGGCCGGTCACCTTCCGCGATGTCAATCCTCAGGAAACATTTGAAGAGGGTGAGTTATCTGACGCAGAGGAATCCCCAGACTTGGAAACCTCAGACCCGGAGCGGGTCCTCAGTGAAGATCAAAATTACCGTGAGACTGTGAGAGGCGTCCGCGCGTTCATGGGATGGACACACATTCCTGACCTGGAGTTTTCTCCGCAATCCCGCACTGATAATCCTTGGGCAGGTCACCGTTCTCTGCCTGTGGGAAAGATTTCTGTGGATCTTCCACCGGAAGATTGGTTGTGCCGAAAACTAGAAACTCTAAACCTTGTTCTGATAGAAGGATATCCTTCAAAATCTAGTGATCCAGGTGGCCTGCATGTGGACCAATTCCTCAGACCCCCCAAATCCCAGAACAGATGGTATGGGATACACCCGGCGGAGCCTACAGATCCAACTAGGCCGGGTAAATCGGTGAATTCTTGGCCAAATGATGCGGCGAAGATCAATAGTTCATTCCCCAGGATTTCAACCATATCTTCTACATCACCTCAGCCTCCATCCCGCCCACTATCACAAGACACTATGCGTAAGTGGGAGAAAGCAGCAAAAGAGTCTTCATATATTTGCAACCAGTCAGCGGGGTTTAATCGCTGTATTACCAAAATACAGGATGCCTTCCAAGAACAATTGCATATTTTACAAAGTGAACTTAAGAAAGGCAAGTCCTCTGTCAAAGCTCAAGGTGCATTGGATGAACTTTTATATTTATCCTCATTTAACCAGAATGTCAGTTTCGCCATGGGTAAATCTCTACAACATTTGGCAGACTTTACATTTGTGCAGATGGCGAATTTGACCCTACTCCGTAGGGATTTATACTTGGAAGCTGTGAAACCGGGGATTAAACCAGACACTTTCAATTCCTTGAGAAATTGCCCCCTGAATGGATATGGGTTATTTCCAGATGCTGCTATTAGAAAAGCTGAGGATGAAATAAACCAATTAGAAGCTTCCCGACGTACTTCCCAGCCCGGCCCGGGCCGCGGGGGATTCGCCGGTAGAGGCAGAAAACAGAGATACCAACCCTACAGTACTGGTTGGAAACCTCAAGACACTGCTAAAACAACTTCTCAAGCCGGAAAGGAACTACCAGCTTGGAAAGCGTTTGGTTCCCGCAATAGAGGCCGGGGCAGAGGCCGGGGTGGTCAGCCCGGACGTGGTACCAAGATGGCTCATGAGAAGACACAGTATAAATGACAATTACTGCAAGTCAAGTCCGGTGCCGGTGGCCCGGCCAGTCAGTTCTGTGAAAAGTGTCGTAACAAGAAACTCTTTTGTATCTGTTCCAACAAATGTTTCTTATCATGTTGTATGTCGTGTACCTACTGTAACAAGGTGGCAGTCACAAAAGAAAGACGTAAGGCCAAAATCAAAGATCAAAAGTCAAATAAAGTGTGTGAAAAGTGCTTCTTTTGTCGGTCACTTTGTTTCTGCTCCAAATGTTCCAAATGTCCCCAATGTTGCAAGTGTCCAACCAGTGGGGGGACGTCTTCAGAGTTTTTGGGAAATATGGGCTCACAAAGGTGCAAACCCCAAAGTAGTGTCCATTTTAAAGGAGGGTTATGTTCTCCCCTTCAAAGTCAGACCTCCCTTGGTAAGGGATCCTCTGATAGTAAGTGGCTATGCAAACCCCATCAGAGACTCCCACTTGCAAGAAGCTGTACAAGCTCTGATCGAGAAAAAGGCAGTAGAGAGGGTCAGGGTTCAAACCTCACTAGCCTTTTTCAACAGACTGTTCATTGTCCCAAAGCCGAACCACAAGTGGCGGCCGATCTTGGATCTCAGTACTCTAAATCAGTTTTTATGCGTAAAAACATTCAAAATGGAGACTCCAGAGACAATCCGGACCTCTCTACAACAAGAGGAGTGGGTGACATCGCTAGATTTCAGCGACGCCTACTTTCACATTCCAATTCACTTCACATCCCGAAAATTCCTCAGGTTCCACTTTCAGAACCAGTCGTACCAGTTTCGGGCACTTCCCTTTGGCCTGTCAACAGCTCCCATGGAGTTCACGGGTGTGGTCAAAGAGGTCAAGTTAATGGCTCAGTCACAGGGTATAAGAATCCACCAGTACCTAGACGACTGGTTGATTCGAGCCCCTACCAAAGAATCTTGCCACCAGGGAACCCAGTCCCTCCTAGCCCTTTGCCAGGAGTTGGGCTGGATGGTAAACATGCAAAAGTCAGAACTGGAACCCCAACAAGTCTTCGACTTCGTAGGCTACCAGTACGACCTACTCAACGGAGTAGTCAGGCCTACTCAAAACCGTTGGGAAGCCCTTCAACAAAAGATAACAGTGCTTTTACAGACCAGATATTGCCGAGTGAGAACTTTCATGTCTCTTATAGGTCTTCTCACTGCGACAGAAAAACAGGTGCCCCTAGGCAGACTGCACATGAGACCTATTCAGTGGCACCTCAAGAAGCACTGGAGAGTCCCAGAATCTCTGGAAAAGGAGATCCCAATTCCGAGGTCTCTCCACCAGTACCTGCAGTGGTGGACCCAAGAGGAAAATGTCCTAAAGGGTCAGCCCTTACACCCCCTGCGACACGCAGTTCAAATCTTTACAGACGCCTCAAAAGAAGGCTGGGGTGCACACTTAGGCGACTTCACAGCAAGCGGTACTTGGTCAGTGCCCGAAAGCAAGTTGCACATAAACTTCTTAGAACTAAAAGCCGTGTTGTTAGCACTAAAAAGATTCCAACATTTAGTGCAAGGAAAGGTCGTCCTGATTGCCACAGACAACACTATGGTTGTAGCATACATCAACAAGGAAGGAGGTATGAGGTCAGGCTCACTCTGTGCCCTTCTTTGGCGGCTCCTATGTTGGTGCAACCTCAATCAAATAGTACTGAAGGCCAGACACATTCCAGGCCGTCTGAATGTAATTGCAGACAAATTGTCTCGCCAAAAGCAGGTCATTCAGACGGAGTGGTCCCTCCATCAAGAGACCTTCGACCTCCTTTGTCAAACCTGGCATTCTCCCCTAGTGGACATGTTTGCAACAAGGTACAACTGCAAGCTAGTTCAATTTGTGTCCCCAATTCCAGACCCAAAGGCCTGGTCAGTGGATGCTCTGACATTGTCCTGGGAGGACCTGGACATGTACCTCTTCCCCCCAGTGTCTCTGATGGGGAAGGTGGTCAGCAAGCTGTCAGATCACTGGTATCGCAGAGCAATCCTGATTGCCCCGGGATGGCCCAACATGCCTTGGTTTTGGGACCTAGTGGAACTGTCTGCGAGGGTTCCTCTATGTCTTCCACACCATCCAGATCTAGTGACCCAACCTTTCAACAAGGCACGTCACAGGGATCTGACAAACCTAAATCTCCATGCCTGGCTCCTAGAGCCCAGACAATCAAGGAGCAGGGGTTCTCTAGCCCAGTGGCGTCAAGAATTGAGGCGCCTCAAAGACGTTCAACCAGAACAGTCTACGAAGCGAAGTGGGCCGTTTTTATCAGATGGTGCCAAACAAGTCAGGTGGACTTCAGGAACCCATCTATAAAACAAATAGCAGATTTCCTCCTGCACCTTTTCCAGGAGAAAAATCTCCAGCCCAGCACTATTGACGGTTACAGGTCAGCCATTGCAGACAAACTGGGAAATACCTCGATTAATGTCGGCAAGGATGACAATTTGACTAGACTGTTAGACAGTTTTCACAGGGATAGACCCAAAGGACGCAGGGGGGTTCCTGCTTGGAACCTCTCCCTAGTTTTACACCAGCTTACAAAAGCACCGTTTGAACCCCTCAGAAAGGCTTCTCTAAAACACCTTACTTTCAAAACTGTTTTTCTCCTAGCCCTGGCTTCAGGAAAACGCAGAAGTGAGATACACGCTTGGTTAAACAAAAATATCAGACACCAAGCTGATTGGTCCAAAGTTTCCCTCTACCCATCACCAAGCTTCTTGGCGAAAAATCACTTGGCAAAGGAGGGACCAGAGTGCGTGGCCCCTGTGGTCATCCCGGCCTTAGCCCCCACTCTGGATAAGTCTTTAAAGGAAGACAGATCCCTTTGCCCCGTTCGGGCTCTTCGCTACTACCTGGACAAAACACAAAACCTAAGAACGGGAAAGGAGTTAGTTTTTGTCTCATTCAAACAAGGTTTTGACAGGGACATCTCTCCTGCCACTATCTCATCCTGGATCAAACAAACAGTAGTGTTGTGTTATGATCTCTCTGACCAAGAGTCCTTGACCTTACATCAGGTCAAGGCCCATGATGTTAGGGCCTTTGCGGCCTCCAAAGCTTTTCAAGGTGGCATATCTCTGGACCAGATTCTAGCAGCATGCCACTGGAAGTCCCACAACACCTTTACACAGTTTTACCTTAAGGATGTTGCCTGGGCAGATAAGGAGCTTTTTCACTTGGGTCCTGTGGTGGCGGCCCAGCAGATCCACCACTAGTCCCCTAAGCTTCTTTGTATATAATTATATATAGTGTATATACTAGTTAGTTTTAGGTGCAGGCTCACTTTTAGCCTATGCCTTGGCTTCTCAAAGTTTTTTACTGCAGAGTAATTCTCTGGGTATAGGACTTTCCCTACTCTTCCAGGTTAACAGTGGGAATCATGGACTTGAACTCTTGCTCTCTTCCTCCCCTCAGAGCAGTCAAAAAAGGGGGGGGGGCAGTTCGGTCTAGATACCCTTGAGACTAACATGTCTCCTCAAAGGACTAGAACCTCACACCTAGGTATAATATAAGAGTTCTCTCCAATCCTCAGAAGGCTGCCCTCCTTCCACTGGGTAGTTATTCTAGCTATCGTCTGGTAGGTAAGATGTATTAACGCAATGAAATTGCAAATTTTAATTAGTAAATTAAATTTGTATTAGTTAATACCTTACCTACCAGACGGGAAATTCCCACCCGGCCTTCCCCGCTTCCAGCCTCATCATTCAATCTTAGGGACGAAAAAGATGCTATGACGTCACGTCCCTCTGACGAGTGAGGCAGGAACTAGGCCACCTGGCGAGTGGATTGTAGTGTGCCGGTCCTGCCGGGGGTGAAACCCGGGACGTCTTTTTCTTTCGTTTGGCGGGACCGGCTGGCGCCGGGCTATAGCTATCGTCTGGTAGGTAAGGTATTAACTAATAAAAATTTAATTTACTAATTAAAATTTGCAATTTACAAATGTTCCAGTGAGATTCTTATAGAAGCCTTTTACGCCTTTTAGGTTGGCACAAAGCATTTTTGTGTGAAATGGAACAAAGGGTCGGTCTACTTTGCATAAATTGCCTATTTCCTTTTTCAGGAAAAGTTTTACAGTCTGTCTGACTCTCAGATAGTGTAAAGGGTTAATATTTTGGAAGGAATGAAATTGTTTTATTTCGTTCATTTCCATTGGAAAGCCTTGGTCATTAATTACATCTAAGACAAAATTAATGCCTTTATTTGACCAGGTTTGTAAATACATGTTGTCTGATATCTTTGGGTTGTACCACAGTGGACTTGTCAGCAGGTCTGCAGTATTTTGCAATTCCTGGTTATTGAACAAGGTGGACCATGCATCAAATACATTAATCCAAAACTTATTTTTTGTTCTATTCTTTAGAGATGTTTGGTATTGAGACCCATAAAGTATGAATTTACTTGCATTTGTATTAAGAGTCTCATTAAATAAAGTAATCCACTGAGCTTCGTATTTACCAAACAACAATCGCCTTATCCAAGAAACTTTTATTGATGCTAGAAAGGGTTTTATTTTGATCATACTTAAACCTCCGATCAACTTATCCATGATAAGGACTTTTCTGTTTATTTTATCAGGTTTTCCAGACCATATAAAACTGAATAATATGTGATTCAGTTCTTTTATGTCATTGCTGTCAGGATCTGGTAATGCTGTAAAAATATGAATGAGTTTTGATAAAAGAAAGGTTTTGACAATTGTTATTTTGCCTAGTGGAGTTAAATACCTCTTGTTCCATTTACTAATTGTGTCTCTTAGCTCTATTATTTTTTCGTTTATATTCACTTTTGTGCATTGTTCTAATTGAGTGTTAAATATAATTCCTAACAATTTAAAATCTGAAGTGGTGTTCAAGCTGAAGTCACTAATTTTAACTCTTTCTTTACATCTTTTTTTCTTTCCTATCCAGACAATTTGAGTCTTATCTTTGTTAACCTCCAATCCAGACATCGACCCATATATTTCTAATGTGTTAAAGGCTGCTTGTAGGGACTGAGTTGTTCCATTTAATATTAAGGTTGTATCATCAGCAAACTGTGTCAGTTTAATCTTGATGTTTCCTATGGTAATACCTTTTATATCTTCATTATGTTTCAATAATAAGGTTAATATTTGACCTGCTATTATAAAAAGAATGGCTGATATTGGGTCACCTTGTCTACATCCCCTCTTTATATCAAAAAAATCTGACAGAAAACCACTCTGAATTACTGTTGCCTTTATTTTATTATTAAATAATTTGACCCATTGTATAAATGTTTCTGAAAAACCTAAATATTCTAATGTTTTATATAATGAAAGACCATGAGATAGAGTCAAAGGCTTTTTCAAAATCAATGAGAACTAACATTCCTGGAATTTGTTTTTCTTCTGTATGCTTCATAATATCATAAACGAGTCTGGTACAATCCCCAATATACCTTCCTGGTACAAATCCACATTGACTGCTATCTATTATGTCATTCAAAAAAGGTTTAATTCTGTTTGCTATAGCAGCTGATGCTAATTTGTACACAACTGAAAGCATAGATAGAGGACGCCAGTTCTTTATATTGTCGCGGGTTTTTCCTTTTTTTGGCAGACAAGTTATAACACATTGTCTAAGAGACAATGGTAGTATCCCTTTATCAAAGCTTGTATTAATAGCGTTAGTTATCGGATATTTTAAATCTTTCCAAAATACTTTATAGAACTCAGAAGGGAGTCCATCTAATCCAGGTGTTTTGTTATGTTTTGTTTTCTGCAGTGCATTACTTACTTCATCAATTGTTAAATATCCTTCCATTGACTGAGCTTCTGCACTACTAAGTTTATTTGTATTAATTTGGCTTAATAACTTCCATGCATTACATTCATTGAGGTTAGTTTCATGATAACCAAAGAGATTGGAGTAAAAACATTTAATTTCATGCAATATCTCCTTTTGGTTTCGTATGTAGGAGTTATCTTCTCTTTGTAAACATTTGATTGTTTTATTAATATAGTTCCCATGTTCCAGAGCACAGAAATACTTAGTGGGCCTTTCTCCATCTGTAACCCATTGCATTCTGGATCTAATCGCTTGTCCCTGCATTTCAGATTTTCTTATTTCAAATAATTGTTGTCTTTTAATTTCCAATGCTTCAAAATTTACAATGTCTTCTCCGGTTTCTAACTTTTCTATATCAGCTTTTAAATCTTTCTCAGTTTGCGAAGTTTTTCTTTTTTTGTTTGTGGAATATTTAATGGACTCCCCCCTTATTCTAAGTAGTAATAATTCTAAGAATAGATCATGATCGACTGTTAATTGTATATCTTTTATTGGAACACTCTCTAAAAAATCTAATGCATAAACTGGTAAGGCATTTTTAACATACTCATCTTTAATCGACTTATTTATTAAGGTATGATAAGTTTTGTCTTTATAGAAACTTGTATTTAACTTCCAAGTCCCCTTTCCTTTTATAAAACTGCTCAGTAAAAAGGTAAACTCTATCATTGAATGGTCACTTCTATAAGCTGGCCTGATATTAACACTTGTAATTAAATCTATAAATGTGGATGATACTATGAAATAATCTAGTCTTGCCTGTTTTATTGGATTCTTCCTACGCCATGTATATCTTTTAGTATTAGGATAACAATTTCTATAAAGATCAATTAAGTTTTGCTCAGTTAAAAGGTTGAGAACATAATTTCTTGAATTAGAGTTATTTATTTTTGAATAATTATAGCTGTCTAAACTAGGGTTTAGAGTCATATTGAAATCACCACACCAGACAATGTAGTCAAGTTCATTTGTACGGATCCTGTCAGAAACATTTTCATAGAAATGAACATCATCAGTATTAGGGCCGTAAATATTAATTAATTTTAATTTTATTTCGGTCACTTGTAAATCGATTATCAGTAAATTACCTTCAGTGTCTTTTTCTGTATTAAGAATAGTATATTCGATGTGATTTCCAAAAAGTATAGCAACACCTCTAGAATTATGATGTTTACCATGAAGTATAAATTCACCATTCCAAATGTTTTTAAATGCACTAGTGTCATTTTCAGTCAAATGTGTGTCTTGTAAGCATATTATGTCTGCTTTCATGTCTCTTATATAATTTACCACATCATATCGCTTTTCTTTATCTTTTAAACCTCTGCAGTTTGCTGATAATACCCTTATATCATCAATATTTCTTGTCATTGTTATAGTAATACAATTTTTCATCATTAGGTGGGTAAGTTATGGTGAGTAAGTTGGGTGCCTGTCTCAATAGCTAAGTGAGTAATAGCTACTTTTGGGCTTTTCAGTAAGTTCCATCATGAGTAAAATCACTTGTAACTTAAAAACTATTGCATTTAGAGAATTTCGTATAAATATGTTATTCAGCTACTTTTGGGTCAGCTATAACATAGTAAAATTTTAGACCTGTAGCTCATGGCATAGCTGAGTAATAGCTACTTTTAGGTTATCACTGTTGAGTAAATCGCTTATAACTTCAAAACTATTGCATTTAGAGAATTTCGTATAAATATGTTATTCAGCTACTTTTGGGTCAGCTATAACATAGTAAAATTTCAGATCTGTAGCTCATGGCATAGCTGAGTAATAGCTACTTTTAGGTTATCACTGTTGAGTAAATCACTTATAACTTGGAAACTATTGCATTTAGAGTATTTTGTTTCATATGTTATTCACCTATTTTGGGATCAGCTATAACATAGTGAAGTTTCAGATCTGTGGCTCATTGCATAGCTGAGTAATAGCTACTTTGAAGTTCTCACTATTGAGTAAATCAGTTGTAATTGGAAAACTATTGCATTTAGAGAATTTCGTATAAATATGTTATTCAGCTACTTTTGGGTCAGCTATAACATAGTAAAATTTCAGACCTGTAGCTCATGGCATAGCTGAGTAATAGCTACTTTTAGGTCATCACTATTGAGTAAATCAGTTGTAACTTGAAAACTATTGCATTTACAGTATTTTGCTTAAATATGTTGTTCACCTACTTTTGGGTCAGCTATAACATAGTAAAATTTCAGACCTGTAGCTCATTGCATAGCTGAGTAATAACTACTTTGAGGTTCTCACTATTGAGTAAATCAGTTGTAATTGCAAAACTATTGCATTTAGAGAATTTAGTATAAATATGTTAATCAGCTACTTTTGGGTCAGCTATAACATAGTAAAATTTCAGACCTGTAGCTCATGGCATAGCTGAGTAATAGCTACTTTTAGGTCATCACTATTGAGTAAATCAGTTGTAACTTGAAAACTATTGCATTTACAGTATTTTGCTTAAATATGTTGTTCAGCTACTTTTGGGTCAGCTATAACATAGTAAAATTTCAGACCTGTAGCTCATGGCATAGCTGAGTAATAGCTACTTTTAGGTTATCACTGTTGAGTAAATCGCTTATAACTTGGAAATTATTGCATTTAGAGTATTTTGTTTCAATATGTTATTCACCTATTTTGGGGTCAGCTATAACATAGTGAAGTTCCAGACCTGTGACTCATTGCATAGCTGAGTAATAGCTACTTTGAAGTTCTCAATGTTGAGTAAATCACTTGTAATTTGAAAACTATTGCCTTTACAGAAATTTGTGCAAATATGTTATTCAGCTACTTTTGGGTCAGCTATAACATAGTGAAATTACAGACCTGTAGCTCATGGCACAACTGAGCAATAGCTATTCTCAGGCACTGACTGTTGAGTAAATCAGCTATAACTTGAAAAATATTGCATTTGGAGTATTTTGTTAAAATATATTGTTCACCTACTTTTGGGTTAGCTATAACATAGTGAAATTACAGACCTATAGCTCATGGCATAGCGGAGCAATAGCTATTTTCAGGTTCTCACTATTGAGTAAATCAGTTGTAACTTGAAAACTATTGCATTTACAGTATTTTGCTTAAATATGTTGTTCACCTACTTTTAGGTCAGCTATAACAGAGCAAAAATTCAGACATGTAGCTCATTGCATAGCTGAGTAATAGTTACTTTGAGGTTCTCACTCTTGAGTAAATCAGTTGTAACTTGAAAATTATTACATTTAGAGTATTTTGTTAAATATGTTATTCACAGACGTTTTGGTCAGCTATAACATAGTGAAATTGCAGACCTCTGTGTCATGGCATAGCTGAGCATTAGCTTCTTTCAGGTTCTCACTGTTGAGTAAATCATTGTATCCAACCTGTAGGAAATCATGGGCTGGGAATCTGTTAATATGGTCCGATTTGACCTTGGAACCCTCCTTCAAGGTCAAATGAGGATAGCCAAACATAAAAGTGCTTATAACTCGCTTATTATTGGTCCTAGAGGTTGGAATGAAAACCAACCTATAGAAAATCATGAGCTGGGAATTTTTTGGTGTGGTCGGATTTCACCTTGGACCCTCCTTCAAGGTCAAATGAGGATAGCCAAACTTAAAAGTGCTTATAACTCACTTATTATTGGTCCTAGAGGTTTCGAATGGAAAACCAACCTATAGAAAATCATGGGCTGGGAATCTTTTGGTGTGGTCGGATTTGACCTTAGACCCCTCTTTCCAGGTCAAACGAAGATAGCCAAACTTAAAGTGCTTATAACTCGCGTATTATTGGTCTTGGAGGTTTGGGATGGTAAACCAACATATAGGAAATCATGGGCTGGGATTCTTGTGGTGTGGTCAGATTTGACCTGGGACCCCTCCTTCAAAGTCAATTGAGGGTAGCCAAACTTACAATAGCTTAGAACTCGCTTATTATTGGTCCTACAAGTTGGGATGGTAAACAAGCTACAGGAAATCATGGGCTGGGAATTTTTTAGTGTGGTCGGATTTGACCTTGGACCCCCTCCTTCAAGGTCAAACAAGGATAGCCAAACTTAAAACGTGCCTATGACTCACTTATTATTGGTCCGAGAGGTTTGGGATTTTAAACCATCCTACATTCTTTGGTTGGGAATCTTTTGGTATGGTCAGATTTGACCTTTGGACCCCTTCTTCATGGTCGAACGAGGATATTGCATTTATAGTATTTCTTTAAATATTTTTAACCTACTTTTTACACTTAAATAATTACCTTGTTACTTTATTTCATAATACCATTTGCAGGGCACAACTTTTTTGTCCTTTTCTTCTGTCAGCTTCGGAATATCTTTCGAACATGCTGTTCAGTTACCATTTACTGTATTTCTGTACAGCCCTTTCCCTGATAATTATGCTTTCCTCTCATTATCACCATCACAAATCAAAAACATTCAGTCAGCTGACACAGTGCCCGTTCACGGGCACTCTCCTCTTGTTTATAAACAAAATTAGAAACACTTTTAGAAAGTGCACATCGAAGTGTGTTCCTTTAGAAAAAAAGGTGTGTAGACATTCTCCTCCCTTCAATAACTAAACTGGTTAATTTATCTCTTCAAGATGGTGTCTTTCCAGAACCTTGCAAAAAATGCCATAGTCACACCTTTTATCAAGAAGACCTCATTGCCCAAGGAGGACCTCAAGAATTATCAGCTGGTTTCCGGACTAAGGTTCTTGTCGAAGTTGGTGGAGCATGTACTTACAGCTCAAATAAGGTCTCACACCGACTCCAATGATCTTGGTAACACATTTCAGTCTGCCTACAAAGCTGGACACTCAACGGAAACTGCCCTGTTGTGCATTCAGAATAAGATACACTTGTCCTTGTCCAAGGGTTTGCCTACGGCCCTGGTCCTCCTTGACCAGTCAGCTGCCTTTGACACGATCAACCATGACACACTTCTCAATCTGTCAAAATTGGCTCAGTGATTTCAGAATGTTTCAAATTAAATTTCGGGGTGCCTCAGGGCTCTGTTCTTGGTCCTTTACTGTTCTCTCTATACACTTCCCCCAGGTAATTGCAAAATAATGTCAAATACCATTTTATGCAGACGATTCCCAGTTGTTTGTCCACCCTTCTCCTTGAAATGTGCCAACTCATTTCACCAGCTAAAAGCCTGCTTGGATGATATCCATTTCTGGATGTTTGAAAATAAGCTTAAATTAAATCCTGGAAAAACTGAGTTTATAGTCTTTGGTTCTATGGATAAGTATAAATGGCTCAAACATTCCTTCCCTGTGAACATTTTTGGAAACTGCCTTTCCCCAAAGGATGTTGTTCGAAATCTGGGTGTACTGTTTGATTCTAAATTCAGTTTCACCAATCATTTAAATTCTGTCATTAAATCTTGCTTTGCCAACCTTCAACAGTTGCATTGTATTTGACGCTTTCTCTCATATGACGTATCAATTATGGTAGCAAACACATTGGCTAGTGGTCGTCTGGATTATTGCAATTCTCGTTACGCAGTTTGTCCTCCAAGAATATCACAAGGCTTCAAAATATCCAAAATTGTTTGGCACGCTTTGTCTCTGGTACATCTAGATTTTCTCATGTCTCTCCAATTTTAAAGTCTCTTCACTGGCTTCCTGTTAAACAACGAATCATTTTCAAAATCCTGTTACTCATATACAAGTTCCTTACCACTGGAAAGCCAAAATTCTTTGCCCCATATTTGTCTTTATATACAAGACAAGACGTAGTAATCCAGAAAAGATGTTCCTTAAAGTCCCCTTCTATAGTTCCTCAGTTCATAAATCTAAAGTTCATTTCAACAAGTCCTTCTCATATGATGCTCCAAAACTCAGAGACAAGACGTAGTAATCCAGAAAAGATGTTCCTTAAAGTCCCCTTCTATAGTTCCTCAGTTCATAAATCTAAAGTTCATTTCAACAAGTCCTTCTCATATGATGCTCCAAAACTCAGAGACAAGACGTAGTAATCCAGAAAAGATGTTCCTTAAAGTCCCCTTCTATAGTTCCTCAGTTCATAAATCTAAAGTTCATTTCAACAAGTCCTTCTCATATGATGCTCCAAAACTCTGGAATGATTTGCTACTGGAAATTCGAACTGCTCCAACACTATTGTGTTTCAAAACGCGCCTTAAAACCTGTTTCAGAAGTCTTTTCCTCCTTAGTTTTTCTTGCTACCACATGATTCCCAGGTGACGAACCTGTTATGGTTTACGACTTATGATTTATGCATTATGATTTGGATGGTATGCCTTACAATCCACGAGTTTTGGAGATTAAGCACATGGATACTTGATGATGGATGGATTACTTCTGGAGTAATCTAAACACCTAAAAACAGACTGACAGACAATTAGACAAACACAAAAACATAAACTCCTGGTGGAGGTGAAATCTTGGATAAATAGCACTTCTTGGTCAAAATCACTAAGGGTATTTTTTGTGATGGCCTGTTAGGGAATTAAAAAAGAAATTAAAAAGAAAAAAAATGAAAGCAAACATTGATAAAAATTTAAAAATCATGAATACACCACCACCCTCTTGATTATCTTTATGTCAATTTCAAGACATAAAATGAGAAGAAATATTTTTAACTAAAGACAGGAAATATCACAAGCTAGGTTTGTGACCTTGCAATGACAATTGCATTTTGACATCATTAAGTAATGACATCATCAGAAAGCAAAATATTGATTTACATATGTGAGGAAAAGAAGCAGAAATGCCCAATTGAAAATAAGAAAAACTATCTCCTGAGTTTAATTTTTACTCAAATTTCACCAAGTTTGGAGGAATCCATCTGTACCCCATGAAATATCTGCCCACCGAAAATTTGAGCTCAATTGATGTTATAGTTTTTGAGTTATAAAAGAGTGAAAAGGTGTACAGACAGAAAGACAGAACGGAACTGATCACAATACCTTCCAGGTGAAGAACCTGGGAGATAGGAAGGGGAGATCAGGGAACCACAGGTATAGCATGACAGTGTCCTCACCCTCAGTCATGGACCTGAACGCAGTTGCTCAGAAATGGAAAGGTTCAAAGAAGCCCTAGAGAAGTTTGAACAAGACTTCAAGATTACCAATCTCCCAGAAGGGAAATTTATCAAGCCTCCTCAAGCCACAGGAAAGTGCTACAAGATAGTACAGAAATTCAGAAAGACAGAACGGACCATGCTGCCATAAGATGCCAACTGGATTTCTCCCACCCATCAACCAGCATCGACAAATGGGTCTCTTATCGACGGTACCACAGGATTGATATCGACCAGTTCAGAAATGACCTTAATAATATACCGTTTGTACGGTCCCCTGAAGGTACTGCTGCAGAACTTTATGATCAGTACATAACTGGTGTTACACAGGTACTTCACAAGCATGCTCCTATCATTTCACGCAAGGCTAAACAGCAGTCTGATGAGTGGTTGTCTGATTCGTATCGCATGGCTCGATCTCTTAGACGGCAATTTGAACGAAGGTGGAGAAAACATAAGTCAGAGTTGAATAGGTCAAGACTCCGCAGGCAAATTGCCTAGTGTAATTGACTGGCCAATAAAGACAAGGGTTCATACTATACAAATCTCATAACTGCTAATAGTCGTGACCCCAAGAAGCTATGGCAGTCATTGAGGAAGGTGTTGCATCGCACCTCCGAGACTGTCCTGCCTGCTCATAGCTCAGACAAAAGCCTCGCAGACATGTTTGCTTCTTTTTTCTCCAATAAAATAAGCAAAATCAGGGATACCTTTGCTTCTTCTGGCTCTTTCAATGATGCACCGGATTCGGTGCCTCCTGCTTTCAATGCCTTTATGCCTGTCTCTGAAGACGAGGTCTATAAGTGTATTAGTGAATCCCCCACTAAATCTTGCTCACTAGACCCTATACCAACATTCCTCCTTAAGGATTGTCTTGATATCCTCCTCTCTTCCATTACCAAGTTGGTAAATTATTCTCTCATTGAAGGATCCTTCCCAAATTCTTTCAAAAAGGCAGTTGTCACCCCCCTCATAAAAAATGCTTCCCTTCCTAGAGACGACCTTAAGAATTATCGCCCAGTGTCTGGTCTTTGCTTCCTGTCAAAGTTGGTTGAGCGAGTCGTTGCGAGGCAGCTAACGTCACACATTAATAACAACAAACTGGACAATCCTCATCAGTCAGCATATAAGCCAGGACATTCCACGGAAACTGCTTTATTGTCTATAAAAAATGAGGTTCATCTCTCTCTGGCACGCGGTGAACCCACAGCACTAGTACTTCTTGACTTATCAGCCACATTTGACACTATAGACCATAATATTCTCCTTGGTTACCTTAAATCCTGGTTTGGTCTTGGCGGAACAGCTCTAAGGTGGTTTGCTTCCTACTTAAGAAATCGTTGCCAGGCCACACTATCTGAATTAAGCAATCGCATCTATGGAGTCCCACAAGGTTCTGTTCTGGGTCCGTTACTGTTTTCACTCTATACAACACCACTCAGTAAAATTATTCGCCTCCACCCGCATATTAAATTCCATTTTTATGCGGATGACACTCAGTTATACATCCATCTCTCCCACAAGAATGCTTCTTTGGCTCTCGCCAAGCTAAATGCCTGCCTTCGTGATGTTCAAGAGTGGATGTCTCTCAGTAAATTGAAGCTCAACCCTGAAAAAACTGAGTTTATTGTCTTTGGTTCCAAGGCTCAACGTCAGAAGATTTCCTCTCACTTTCCTGTTTGCATTCTTGGTAGCCTTCTTCATCCGGTTGATTCTGTCAGAAATCTAGGTGTGTGGTTTGATGCAGATTTTTCATTTTCTGAGCATATCAAGAGGACTTGCAAAGCGTGCTTCCTTCAGATGCGTGACCTCCATAGAATTAGAAAGTATCTCACTTCTGAAGTGGCAGTCCTTGCTGCAAATGCCTTGGTTAGTAGTCGTCTGGACTATTGTAACTCTCTGTTCAGAGGTTTGTCCGGTTTCAATCAGCACAAATTGCAAAGTATTCAGAACACCCTTGCTCGTATTGTTACAAATCATAGAAAGTATGCTCATGTTACACCCATTTTACAGAAACTCCACTGGTTGCCTGTTAAGTATCGTTGTATTTTCAAAACCGCAACACTTGTGTATAAATTTTTGCATAGTGGTTCTCCTTCTTACTTCGAACCGTTCTTGTCTTTTAGTAGTTGTCCTTATAGGACTAGGCATAGTCACCCAGATCGTCAATACCTTACAGTTCCTCCTTTCCATTCATCAGTCTTTAAGTCAGCCAAACATTTTGGCCATAGTTTTGCCTTTGATGCTCCTAAGATCTGGAATGACCTCCCTCAAGATGTTCGCAGTGCAACATCAGTTGCCTCCTTCAGAAAGAAGCTTAAATCTTACCTGTTTTCAAAAGCCTACCCACCATCTCCCGTCACATCTGTGTCTCCTTGGTACGACCTGGCTATGTCCCTTGATTAACGATAACTGCCTTACTTTATGTTTAGATGCCACCTTAGAGTCCATCAGTGATAGAGATTAAGCACTATAAAAGTCCACATTAGATTAGATTAGATTAGAGCCCTGTTTTGAAGATAAGACGCAAGACTTAAACAGAAACTTTGCCAACATCTGCATCTCTTTGCCAACATCTGCATCTCTCATAGGCCCTCAACTAACCCATGGGGAAAAGCCATGACGTAGTCAGAATTGAACACCAAGTCAGACAAAGTATCTATACGCTCAATTTTTCAGCTGCTTTCAACCGGGAGGCTAAGAAACTTGATTCTACTCCATCTAAAGATGGTGACACCCTTGTTGACCCAGCGTCTGTTTCTGTGATTGGGGCTGTTGATGATCAGGGTACTGTTAAATTCCCTACTACTGTCGCCCCACCAGAGAAGAAATCAAAGAAAGATAGGCCTTCCACTTCAAAAGCCACCAAGCCTGTCGGAAATAACTCTAATACTAACAGTAAGATAGCAGAACTCGACCAGAAATGGTCAGACAGGTTCAACCATCTAGAAGCACTTTTGTTGGCCAGGTCCTTTGAACCGACCTTCTCTTCAAATGTGAAGGTGACTCCCACTCACTCTTCTGGTGTTGTACAAGGAACTGAACCTTTCATCAGACCAGCCTAGCCGACATCTTCCTCAACACAGTTTCCTGGCTCTGGCTTCTCTGCTTTACAGCATCAGCCGACCAGTCAAACTCAGACCAGCATACCGACCTCAGCTATAGAGTTACCTGGCAGTGGCTCCTCTGCTTCACAGCATCAGCTGACCAGTAAAGTCAGTCAAACCGACCGACCTTCTCAGAGTGTACTGGACCAGACTCCTCTGCCTCCAAGCAACAGTCTGCCAGCAAGCTAAAATCTCACCGACCTCACACCAACCGACCCAAGGCATCCGACCATCAACACACTGGTACCGACTCCTCTGCTTCTAAGCATCAGTCTGCCAGTAAGCCTCAGACTGACCGACCCTTATCCTCAGATGTTACTGACACTGGCTCTCCCATGCTGCATAGATCCAGAAAGGACAGTTTTTCAAGTATGTCTTCTGAATCCGGTAGTGAGGCTTCCGACCAAATCCCATTGGATTTATATGTAGAAGAGGGAGAACTATCTGACGACCAGGACATTACTGTCAGAGACTGAGAGCAGCATTTGTCAGAGGAACAGACCGATAGAGAAACTATGAGGGGCATTCATTCTTTCATGGGCTGGTTCCATATCCTTGACATGGTCAGTGTGACCAACACTTCTGAGGACAATCCTTTTGCCGTTCCAAAGACTCCAGTTCCTGGTAAGGTGTCAGTGCAAGTGCCTACAGAAGACTGGCTTTGTAGAAAGTTAGCTAAGTTGAACCTTACTCTGGTTGAGGACCACCCCTCCCGTGGTTCTGAGGCCGGTGGCCTGTCAAAAGATGTGTTCCTGAGACCAGCAAAGTCACAGTCCAAGTGGTACGGGCTGTTTTCCAACCACAAAGTGACCCTTCAGCCATCTCATTTTGGAGCACAGATGCATCGAAGCTGAACAGCAGCTATAGCAGGATTGCTAGACATTCTGGTTTGTCTTCTACCCCACCAGCATCGCGACATATCTCACAAGAAACATTGTGAAGATGGGAGAAATAAGCCAGAGAAACAACTGTTATATATAACCAGGCAGCCAGCTTCAATAAGTGCCTCTTCAGAGTACAGCAGAACATGCAGGCCCAGTAAAGGACTCTGAGGTCGGACAGTAAAGGGAAAAGCTCTAGCAAGGTGTCCTCAGCAGCTGATGAACTACAGTTTTTAATGGCTTTCAACTCCAGCATCTCACAGGCTGCAGCCAAGTCTATGGAACACTTATCAGAGTTTGTTTTCATTTCTATGGGAAACCTCACCTTGGCACACAGAGATCCATACATGAGCCATCTTAGAACTGGCATAAAACTGGACACTCTGACCGCACTGAGGACAGCCCCCTGCACACTCTTCCCTGATGTTGCTATTAAAACAGCAGAAGAGGACTTTGCTCATTTTGAATCCAAGAGTCATTCTAGTTCTACAAGAAACAAAGGTCGGTACCATCCATACAAACGTAGTGACAATAGGTCGGATAACAAAGCAGACTCGATGTCGGAGAGACCAGCTAGGAAGACAATCGGCAAAAGACAGTTCAAGAAAGGAAAAGGTCGAGCTGCGAATTATTCATCACGACCAGCCAAAGGCCAGCAGTCATACAAATGATAATTACTGTGGAGACAAGTTACAGGTGCTGGCCGGGAGCCAAACTTTAACACAAAGACAGACAATGAACACTTATGTAAACTCTTGTTGTAAAAGTTGCTCATACTGTGCCTGGGCATTCGCAAAGGAAAGAAATAAGTCCCGGGTCAGCAGGTTGTTATTATCAAAATATTATTATCAAAAAGGGTACAGATTAAAATATGTGAAAGGTGTTTCTTGTGTCACTCAATTGTCTTGTGTAAAACCTGCAACAAATGTCAAAAATGCTGCCTCAAATCTGCCTGTAGGGGCGACACTTCCAAACTATTGGCAAACTTGGTTGAATCTCGGTGCCGGTCCGAAAGTAGTTCAAATCGTGAGAGATGGCTACACCCTCCCCTTTCGGATCCAGCCAAATTTGACAAGGTCTCCAACCGTCATTAAGCTGTTATGTCAATCCCCACAGGAACCTCTACCTGGTGGAGGCATTACATCAGCTTATAGACAAAAACGCAGTAGAGCTGGTACTAAATCAAAGACCTCTGGGGTTTTTCAACCGATTATTTCCAGTGCCTAAAACCAACAACAAGTGGAGACCTATACTAGATCTGAGCAAACTAAATCTTTTTCTCAGGACATCCCTCCAACAAGGGGAGTGGGTTACCTCAGTAGACGTCAAGGATGCCTACTTCCATATACCAATACAGGAAATATCTGAGATTTCACATCCAGGGTCGGACATACCAGTTCAAGGCACTGCCTTTCGATCTGTCCACAGCACCCTTGGAGTTCACTGTAGTAGCAAAGGAGGTGAAACTGATGGCTTTACACAAGGGTATAAGGATCCACCATTACCTAGAAGACTGGTTGGTGAGAGCCAGATCCGACCAAATTTGTCTCCAGCATACACAGGATGGGTTGGCTGGTGAATTTAGAAAAAATAAGAACTGGAGCCTAAACAGGTCTTCAACTTCGAAGGCTACCAATTCAACCTCAGATCCGGCCGGGTCTGACTAACACCCGACCAGTGGCAGATCCTTCAAGAAAAAATACAGACACTACTCTCCCTACCGGCTTGTCCGGTCCAGCAATTCATGTCCTTCATAGGTCTGCTAACAGCCACAGAAAAACAACTTCACCTAGGCCGACTGCATATGAGACCCATCTCAAAAACAACTGGAGGGTACCGGAAACACTATCCCCAGGTCCCTGCACCCCCATCTACAATGGTGACTGAAAGAAAACAATGTACTCACAGGCCAACCATTACACCCAGTAAAACATGCTCTTCAAATATTTTCAGGCGCATCAAAAGAAGGGTGGGGTTCTCACTTAAAAGAGCACACTGCAAGAGGAACCTGGTCCCTTCCAGAGAGCAAGCTGCATGTAAATTATGTAGAACTCAAAGCAGTATTTCTAGCCTTAAATGAATTTCAGGACCTCTGTTCAAACAAGATTGTTCTTGTGGTAACCAACAACACCACAGTGGTGTCATACATAAACAAGGAAGAAGGCAGGGCCCACTTTGTGCCCTGCTATGGAGAATCTTGACCTGGTGTACCAGAAAACAAGTGATTCTCAAAGCCCGACACATTCCAGGCCGGCTGAATGTGGTAGCAGACAAACTATGCCATATGCCTTCCCACCAGCAGCCATCTTGGGCAAAGTGGTGAAGTTCCAGGACTCCCCATGCAAGAGAATCATTCTGATTGCTCCGGGGTGACCAACATGCCTTGGTTCTGGGATCTAGTGGCCATGCCCAACCTAATCCCACTGAGTCTGCCCAACCTGTTGACACAGCCCTTCAATCAGATCCCTCACAGAAATCCAACAAATCTAAATCTCCATGCATTAGAGCTGAAAGAGAAGACAAAAATCGTGGTCGAATATCCGCATCCCGGAAATTCGGAAATTTTCGAATATTTGTTTGGTGTATTTTAGCACTGTCCATTTATTTTGCCGAAATACCCAAATGCGGTTGTTGGTACAACCGCATGAAAGTTGTCATAAAAACATAAGTAAACGAGGTATATTTTCCATAATTTTAATGATTTATTATGTTATTGGACAAAAATCATAGTTAATTGTGCTATTTTGTGTTTTGATGCCTAATTTCTATACATATACCGAATATTTGTTTGCTCATGATCAAAGTCGAATGCGGAAAATGCAGACCGGAGAACGAATAATGTGAATATCCCTTTCAGCTCTACCATGCATAGCTCCTAGAGTCTCAGCAATCAAGGAACAGGGCTTCACTGAGGCAGTGACAGCAAGAATTGAGGCTCCTCAAAGAGGATCAATCAGATCAGTCTATGAGGCAAAGTGGGCCATTTTTACAAAGTGGTGCCGCACTAATCAGTTGGACTTCAGGGCACCCCCTTTAAAGTCCATTGCTGACTTGCTTATGTACCTGTTTCAGGACAGAAAGTTACAGCCCAGCACCATTGATGGTTACAGGTCAGCCATTGCTGATAAACTGGGAAACTCGCCCATTAATATCAGCAAGGACGAAAATCTGACTCGTCTCCTGGATAGTTTCCACAGAGACAGACCCAAAGGCCGGAGGGGAATCCCCTCCTGGAACCTCTCCCTGGTTTTGCACCATCTGACAAAGGCTCCTTTTGAACCAATTAAAGAGGCCTCTTTGAAGCATTTGATCTTCAAGACAGTTTTCGTCTTGGCCCTTGGGTCGGGCAAGGGTAGATGTGAGATACATGCTTGGCAAAACAGAAATATTAGACACCAATCCGACTGGTCAAAGGTGTCCCTGTATCAATCACCCAGCTTTCTTTCCAAGAATCAGCTGGCCAAAGAGGGTCCAGACAGTGTTGGGACCTGTAGTGGCTGCGCAGCAGATCCACCAATAGCCCAGGATATAGAGGAGATTTTGTACATATGTAAATAATTGTGCATAATATATAAAAAAAAACAACAACTATAAAACCAATCAAAAACACAAAAAAAAACTCGGACGTGCTTCCTTCAGGAAGTTTATTTCTGCTTCTTATGGGACTGAACTCATCCCTCTCTTCCCCTACCTCAGGGCAGGTCTGTTAAAAAGGGGGTGGGGGCAACATCGGTATAGCCCCGAGTAACCAGCTGCTGATAACCGACCATGGCCTTAAGGGTTTCCTGCATATTGCTATTGTCTTGTTGCGCCTTAGAGTCCACTACTCAGTGGAGATTAAGCGCTATAAAAGTCGAATTAGAATTTCCTAACCTCAAGGTCGACCCAGGCCTGGAGAAAATTTTGTTTGAGTTCACTTAGTCCCTAGTAACTTACCCGCCAACCAAACGGTAGTTATTCAGCAATTGTCCATTGGATAGGATGTATTAACGCAATAAAATTGCAAATTTAATATTAAGTAAATTAAATTTTTATAAAACAATACCCTATCCAAAGGACATACAAGACCCTCCCACCGACCCCGCTATCAGCTTACTAGGGCCATAATAGGTTTAGACAACGAAAAAGATGCTATGACGTCACGCTGTCTAGACAGGAGGGAAGTATGATGTGCCACCTGGCGAGTGCACAGTACTGGGACCGGCCGGCTGGTGGAAACACAGGACATCTTTTTTTTTACGTTTTGCAATTGTCCATTGGATAGAGTATTAACTTATAAAAATTTAATTTACTTATTAGTCTTGGATTTTAATGCAAGTATTATCCAGGCTGCAGCTAAAGCTATGGAGCATCTAACAGACTTTGTCTTTTTCTCCATGGGAAATCTGACATTAGCTTGTCGTGATGCATGCATGAGCCATCTTAGAACGGCATCAAACCGAATACTTTGACTGCTTTGAGGACAGCCCCATTGGAAATCTCTACACTCTTTTCAGACTCTGTAATTAGGAGGGCAGAAGAGGATATTGCCCAATTTGAAAGCAAGGGACATTCTGGCTCTGCAGGTGGTAAAGGTCGGTACCACCCATATGAACGTACAGACAAGAGGTCGGATAGCAGGGCAGAGTCAAGGTCGGATAAACCAGCATGGAAGAACATTGGCAAAAGACAGTTCAAGAAAAGCAAAGGTTGATCTGCTAACTACTCATTGCGACCAGCCAAGGGCCAGCAGTCCTATAAATGACAATTGCTGTGTAAAAGGTTTACAGGCAGGACTGCTGGCCAGAAAGAGACCAGAAAGGACAATGAACATTCTTTCACCAAAGACAGTTGTAAACTTGTTGTAAATCATGTACTTACTGCACCCAGGCTTTTGCAAAAGAAAGATGTAATTCCTGGCGTGTCAGGTTGTTATCGGAAATTAAAATATGTGAAAGATGTTTTCTGTGTCGATCAATTGTCTTTTGTAAAACCTGTAACAAATGTCCAACATGCTGCCTCAAATCTACCTGTAAGGGCCAGAGTTCAAAACTCTTGGTATACCTGGCTGGATCTGGGTGCCGGTCCAAAAGTAGTTCAAATCCTGAAAGAGGGTTACACCCTCCCCATTTGGACCCGGCTAAACTTGGCAAGATCTCCCACCATAATAAGCTGCTATGTCAATCCCAACAAGAACGTTGACCTGTTGGAGGCATTACATCAGCTTATAAACAAAAACGCAGTAGAGCAGAATCAGAGATCTCTGGAGTTTTTCAACCGGCTATTTTTGGTGCCCAAACCCAACAAGTGGAGACCTATACTAGATCTGAGCAATTTAAACCAATTCCTCAAGGCACAAAAATTCAAAATGGAGACACCGGAAACCATCAGGACCTCCCTCCAGCAAGGGGAGTGTGTTACTTCAATCGATTTCAAAGATGCCTACTTCCACATTCCAGTACAAGAAAAGTCCAGGAAATACCTGAGATTCACATCCAGGGTCGAACATACCAGTTCAAGGCACTGCCATTCAGTTTGTCCACAGCACCCATGGAATTCACTGTAGTAGCAACGGATGTAAAACTGATGGCCATTAGAGCTGAAAGGGATATTCACATTATTCGTTCTCCGGTCTGCATTTTCCACATTCGACTTTGATCATGAGCAAACAAATATTCGGTATATGTATAGAAATTAGGCATCAAAAAGCAAAATAGCACAGTTAACTATGATTTTTGTCCAATAACATAATAAATCATTAAAATTAAGGAAAATATACCTCGTTTACTTATGTTTTTATGACAATTTTCATGCGGTTGTACCAACAACCGCATTTGGGTATTTCGGCAAAATAAATGGACAGTGCTAAAACACACCAAACGAATATTCGAAAATTTCCGAATTCCGGGATGCGGATATTCGACCACGATTTTTGTCTTCTCTTTCAGCTCTAATGGCCATACACATGGGTATAAGGATCCATCAATACCTAGTCGACTGGTTCGTGAGAGCACCAAGGTCTCCAGCATGCACAGGATCTAGTAAAAATGTGTTGACAGCTGGGTTGGCAAGAATCTAATCTACTGCTTTGCAGGCACAGTATCTTCCCCACAAAAGGGAACTCAGTGCACTAGTTACACAAAATCCTTGTCATAGGGAGAGTATGGGGTGTTTAAGGTCAGAATTGTGGGTGTGACTGGGAGGGAAGAAGACTAAATTGGGAAACTAGAGTTGAAGAGGTGGGTTTTGAGATTTCCTAAAAGATGCGACAGAGAGACTGTTTCTTACTTGAAAGGAGAAAGAGTTCCAAAGAACTGGGGCATTGTGACGGAAGGAATTAGAGAAGTGTTTGAGTGATTCGTGAACTCTACAGTCAAAAGTGGTGGTTTGAAGGAACTTGAGTTTGGGGGTGCTTCGCCTTGGAAGAGGTGTAAGGGTGAATTAATTCTCTTAGGGCAACTGTTTGACCTTGGGGGAGAATTTTGTATGTAATGAGGCCAATTTTAAATTGTACCCTATACCTGACTGGGAGCCAATGGAGTTTTTTTAGTTGAAGGGTAATGTGAGAGAATTTAGAGGAACTGTTGACAACCCTGCAGGGTGAGTTTTGGATTAACTGCAATCTCCTTAACTCAAAATCAGTGAGTGATAAGAACAGTGAATTGCAATAATCCAGTCTGCTGCTCACCAGAGCATTCGCTAACAGAACTGATGTTTTAAGGTCTAGAAGGGGACGAATTCTGTAGAGGTCTCTCGCATGAACTCTAGTGGACTTTATGACCTGTGACATGTGGTTTGAGAAATTGAAATTGGAGTCGAACATCACTCTGAGGTTCCTGACACTTTGTGCTGGTGAGACCTGATTTCCCAGAATACTGATAGGGAAGTGTGGGAGGAGTTTTTTGCAGTTTTTTGGGGAGCCTATTAGAATAACTGTTTTGTCATGGTTAAGTTTTAATTTATTTGTAAACATGAAATTTTGAATGGCGTTTAGGCAGTTCTTTAGTATTTGTGAATGTAGTTATTTTGATGTCTATATATTTGTAATTCATGATGAAGCCTCTGTGTGATATTTGTGCTTGTAACTTATTTTGGTGTTTATATATCTGTAAGTCAGTATGAAGCCAAGTGTGTTGTATTTGTGTTCATTGTTGATAATTTTAGGTATCTGTAATACAGAATTAAGCCAAGTGTGTTTTATATCTGCATGTAGCTATTTTGATATTTTCTATAATTCAGGATGAATCCAGCGGGAAGCTGAGTGAGGCTTCTTTCACCAGTCAGCCATTTACTTACCTCTTCAACACAAGCCATGTGTCTTTACTGGAGTATTTGTCCAATCAAAATGTGCCATTTCCACGTACATCTAGTGGGAGGTTCTCTGCTGCAGGTAAAACTTTGCAAAACACTCAATACTTTTACAGTTATATTACCTCAGACATCAGTCTAACATTTCCACACACGTCCAGTGGGAGGTACTGCAGGGCAGGTAAAACTTTGTAAATCAATCAATAATGGCACAGTAATATTACCTCAGATATCAGTCTGTAACAGTTCCAAATACGTCCAGTGGGAGGTACTCCACGGCAGGTAAAACTTTGTAAACCTAGCTAAAGTTTTTCAGTCACACTACCTGGGACATCAGTCAGACAAATTACTGTTCTGATCAGACCATCATTATCTCCCGCCGGCCAATAGGCCCGGTACGGGAGATTATAAAATGCCCTCTGTCCGTGCGTGCGTGCGTGCGTCCGTTCGTCACGTTTTTACAAAAGCCTTTCTATCTCTAAAACTATTATAGCTAGAGCTTCCAAATTTGCAGGATACATTCATCATTGGAAAAACTTGCCAGGGAATCTTTTTCTCCTGATTCTGAAAAACAAGATGGCTGCCACGGGTGTTAACAAGATGGCTGCCGTGGATTTTTTTTCTACTTTGAGTAAAGGACTCATAGCTCAAAAAGTATTGCAGTTACAGTTTTTTCATGAAATATGTTGTTCAGCTACTTTGTCCTTAGCTATAAGATGGTACATAGTTTGGGGTTCTATTGCATGCCATAAGTGAGTAATAGCTATTTTCTCATTTGTAGCTAAATAACAGAAGAAGTAAATGTCAAATATCTTCAAAAGTATTAAAGTTAGGGAAATCTTTTCAAATATGTTGTACATCTACTTTTTGGTAAGCTATCACATAGTAAAAAACAAGATGGCTGCCACGGGTGTTAACAAGATGGCTGCCGTGGATTTTTTTTCTACTTTGAGTAAAGGACTCATAACTCAAAAAGTATTGCAGTTACAATTTTTCATGTTGTTCAGCTACTTTGTCCTTATTTTTCATTGATTTAGATGGCTGCCATAAGTGTGTAGTTGCACTTTTATACAGCCTAAAAATAGCCTGCTTGGTATTGATTTTGGGCCTATTTTGAAAAACAACATGGCCGCCAGAGCCTTGCCAAATCTCTGCAAATAGCAGAATGTAAGGCCTAAAGGTCTGTCCAAAGAAAAGTGTTGCAGGTATCCTCACCAGTTTCTCCTTGGCCTTTTCAATGTTTTATGACCTTATTGCTTATGTCTTTTCATTTGATGCTGTTTTTTCAGACCTAGGTCCATAGCTAAGTGAGTAATAGCAATGGTGGCTACTTTCAGTAAAGTGCTCATAACTCCAAAACGACTGCATTTAGAGCATTTCTGTAAAATATGTTGTTCAGCTACTATCTCCATGCCTACAAGATGGTACCATTTTTAGGGGTCTATCTTGATAGCTAAGTGAGTAATAGCTATTTTCTGTTTTTAACAATGACCAAAATGAGTAAGTTGCTTTTATCTTTGTAACTGTTACTTACAATATTGGTCTCAAATATGTTGTTGAACAACTCCTTCGTGTACTGTATCATGGTGAGGTTTCCAAGGTGTAGCACCATAGCTAGCTGAGTAATAGCTACACTAAGTTTAACAGTTGACCATTCAGCAAGTCACTTATAACTCAAAAACTATTGAATATAGAGGATTTTTGTCAAATATGTTGTTTATCTACTTTTTGATGTACTGTGTCATGGTGAATTTTCAGAGCTGTAAGTCCATAGCTAACCGAGTAATAAATCACTTATACCTCCAAAACTATTGAATTTAGGGAATTATTGTCAAATATGTTAATCAGTTACTTTTTAATGTTCTGTGTCGTGGAAAAGTTTCAGAGCTGACTATCTCCATAGCTAACTGAGTAATGGCTACTTTGAATTTCAACAATGAGTAAATCACTTAGAACTCCAAAACTATTAAATTTAGAGAATTATTGTCAAATATGTTGTTCACTTACTATTTCATGTACTGTGTCATGGGAAATTTTCACAGCTGTATCTCCATAGCTACCCGAGTAATAGCTACTTTGAGGGTTTCCATTGAGTAAATCACCTTTAACAGCAAAACTGTTGAATTTAGAGGATTTTTGTCAAATATGTTCTTCACCTACTTTTTGATGTACTGTGAAATGGCAAATTTTGAGAGCTGTAGGTCCATAGCTAACCGAGTAATAGCTACTTTAATGGTTCTCCATTGAGTAAATCACTTATAACAGTAAAACTGTTGAATTTAAAGGACTTTTCTCAGATATGTTGTTTAGCTACTTTTTTATGTACTGTGTAATGGCAAATTTTGAGACCTGTAAGTCCATAACTAACTGAGTAATAGCTACGTTGATGGTTCTCCATTGAGTAAATCACTTATAACAGCAAAACTATTAAATTTACAGGATTTTTGTCAAATATGTTGTTCATGTACTTTCTAATGTTCTGTGTCATGGCAAAGTTTCAGAGCTGTAGGTCCATAGCTAACTGAGTAATAGCTACTTTCATGGTTTTCCATTGAGTAAATCGCTTATCACAGCAAAACTGTTGATTTTATTACGCTACAATAGCTTACCATGTGGGACTTAATGCTGTTCTCGGGTTGCCACACCCGGGGCCAACGTCTTAGAAAAAAAGATCGTTCTTGTTAGCCACCGGATATACTGGTAGTTGTCATCACGTGATAACTTCTGACCAATCGCCCTACTTTCTCGTTGGCCACGATGACTGGTAGCAGTTTGTAAATATACAGACATTTTCATTTATTTCTCAGTATTCACGTATTGTTGGAGGCTAATATTTGGATATTTCTTTAAATATATGTCGTAGATTATACTGTAAAATTTTTAATTTCACAACTTAAGTATTTTCCTTACAATCCGCGTGTTTTGAGTTTTCTCGGTTCAGGCAATTTCAATTGTACATCTTTTTATTGCGTTAAAATGTCCCTTCATCAAGCAAACAAACACAAACCGAGAGCTCAGAAATGCCGCCATTTTTGCTTCAGTTTTGATACTCATAATTACTGCCCTACCTGTAGGGAGGCTGGCAAGGGAGATGACCCCTGTGTCACTTTTGAAGCACCCTGCCATATTTGCACGTCTCTCTCTGATGAACAATTGCAAAAAATTCAAAACAGGAAGCGGTACTTAAAAAAGCAAAAAGCGGAAACTAGTTCCAAAGATGAACTAGATCTCTTGGGTGAAGGCGATGGGGACTCTTTTAATGGTTCTAATGCAGACCTTGAGAGTGCTGCCGATAACCTCTTTACCTCACCCCCCCGTCCTCAACCTCTCGCCTTCAGTTCTTTATCACTAAAGACCCCAGCCAAGGCTGTTCCTCCCACCCCAGGTACTGTTTTACAAAACAAAATTGAAAGAAATCTAGAGAAATCCCTGGGTGATTCCTTAAATATACATATCCAGCAGCAAATGGGTTCCTTCCAGGCATCCATGTTAGAAGCATTTCAATCACTCCGAGAGGAGTTGGCAGTTAAAAAGTCTGCCGAGGTTGATCCCTCGCCTCATGCTTCAAAAGCTGGTCCATCCAGCAATTCTGCTGCTCATCTGGACCTACCCCCTCCGAGGTCAAGTACTAATGCACAGTCCGAGGCAATGGATGTGGACGTTGGTCCAGCACTCCCTCCTCGACTAGTACTTAATCAAACTTCCTCGGATCAGTACGTTGCCCCTTCTGAAGCAATACCGAAGGATTCCTCGTACTCACATAAAAAACAAAGCCACAGGCAAACAGTAACACCGAGCTCTGCCTCGGATCATCTGGATGAGGATTCCGACGAATCTCGGATCCATCCTAGACCTAAGAAACACTCTGACAAGAGCAAGCATAAATCTAGGTCCAGATATGTGTCATCTTCAGAGGAAGATCACTCCCCTGTGGCTAGACACAGGTCTTCTAAGCCCTCTAGGGCTCAGCCCTCAGGCGCAGCTTCTGAGCAAGACCTCCCACAACATGATCCAGACCCCGCTTATTATAGGGAAGTAGCCCTGTCTGACATTCCCTCCCAATACTCTGAAGAAGTAGACACCTTCAGGCGCATTCTTTCTCTCCCTGACCCCAGGGACTCTATGCCTAGGTCCTCAACTTCAGTGTTGGGTCTGGATGACGAAAAAGGCCGTCAAGAGCTCAGACCTAGAGGTCCTTCCTCTATCCTACCACTTAGCTCAGTTATCAAGGACGCCTTTGATAAATTTCAACATGATTTCAAAGCTGCCAATTTATCTGAGGGAAAATATGTCAAGCCTCCTCCTTCCACTTCTAAGTGGTACAAGGTTGGACAGCCCACTTTTCAAGACAAAATCCAGGAGTTGAATACGGACTTTGCCAAGATCTGTATTACTCCTAGACCTCCTGGGGCACCAGTAGCCAAAGTCCCTATGCCAGTCCTTAAGGAGCTGGAACATCAGGCTAGACAAAATATCTCAACCCTCAATTTCACCACTGCCTTTGCCAAAACCTCTTCTTCTTGCAATGCTTCCTTGGAGAAGTGTCAACATAGCATCAAGTCAACTGTCAAGAAGATTAAGTCTCAGATCCAGAAAGGTGCCAATCCTGAGAAAGCAGCAAAGCGCGGATATGAGGAAGTTGCTGAGTACTTGGATTTTTGGAACAAGACGGTTCTTGTTCAACATAGAGCTCTTACCTGTCTCAGCAAATCGCTAGCCCATATTCTCCAGAGGGAATTATATTCCATGGCTAATACCGGCTTGCTTAGGCGCGAAGCCGAAATGACTCTATTGCATCCCCAGCTAGGGGAAACGAGACGCCAAGAACTTAGGAACTCGTCCTTCTGGGACTCCTCCTTGTTCGAGTCTCAACTTGTAAAGGAAGGTGAGGACTTCCTTCTCAAAAAAGGCACCTCAAAAGATTCTCAGGGTTTTTCACCCTACCAGAATAAGCCCTTTCGTGGCCCCCACAAGAAAAGAGGCTCCTACAGGAAACGCCCCTATGGGGGCAATACCTCTCAAAGCAGCAACCAATCCTTTCCCTCGGGAAGAGGAAAATCCAACTTCAGAGGCTCCAGGGGTCGTTTTCGACCCCACAATAGAGGAAGAGGGCGTGGAAACCCCCCTTCGCAATGACTCCTGCAAAGCCTCATTCAGTCCACCAGTAGGAAGTCGCCTCCGTTCTTTCAAGAGAGACTGGCTAACAAACAAATGTTCTCAAAACGTGTTAAACATTATCACCAATGGCTACGTTCTGCCATTCCGTTCAAAGCCAAACTTGATCAGATTTCCTCTGATTCTATCAGAGTACAAGGCCCAACAAAAAGACCAAGCCTTGGCCACTTGTATCCAGTCTCTCTTGTCAAAGAACGCTATTGAAAGGGTGGAAAACGTAAAATCTCTCGGGTTTTACAGTCGCCTGTTCCTAGTACCCAAGCCTCACCAAAGGTGGAGGCCAGTCATAGACCTAAGCAGGCTCAACACTTTTCTCCATGTAGAAAAGTTCAAAATGGAAACCCCGGAGTCCATCCGGACTTCCCTGGTCCCAGGGGAGTGGGTATCGTCGATAGACCTGTCGGACGCATACCTTCACATCCCCATCCATCCAAACTCAAGGAAGTACCTAAGGTTTTGCTACAAGGCCCAGGTGTTCCAGTTCACCTCCCTACCTTTCAGACTGGCCACAGCCCCCCAGGTCTTTACGATGATCGTAAAGGAAGTGAAACTAATGGCCCTCTCAAGAGGACTCAGAATTCACCAATACCTGGACGACTGGCTGATCAGGTCTCAATCCCGGGAGGAAGCCCAAGTGGACACACAGGCAGTGGTAGACCTAACCCAATCCTTGGGTTGGATAATCAACCAGGAAAAATCAGAACTGAAACCTACTCAGGTGTTTTCGTTCGTGGGCTACGAATGCCACCTAGATTCAGCCCTTGTAAGACCCACTCACGAGAGATGGCTCAAACTTCAGGATTTGATCCTACGACTCAAGTCAAAACGTGTTTTGACTGCAAGATGTTTGATGTCTCTAATTGGGTTGCTAGCCTCAACGGAGAAAATGGTCCCGGAGGGACGCCTTCACATGAGGCCCTTTCAGTTTCATCTCAAGGAGCACTGGAGATATCCTCAGTCGCTGGACAACCTCCTTCCTTGGACAGAAGCCATTGTAGCCCACCTAGATTGGTGGCAAACCCCCTCAAATGTGATGAAAGGCGCAGACCTTCATCCCAAGGACCACAGTATCCAACTCTTTACCGACGCCTCAAACGAAGGTTGGGGCGCTCACTTAGATCAAAATTCTACAAAAGGACTGTGGTCAGAGCGGGAAAAAAGGCTACACATAAATGTCCTGGAATTGAAGGCGGTCTCCCTGGCCCTTCGAGACTTCAAGGACCAGTGCCAGAATCAAACAGTGTTAGTTGCGACGGACAACTCAACAGTGGTAGCCTACATCAACAAGCAAGGGGGAACTCACTCAGCAGAGATGTGCGCTCTCCTGTGGAAAATCATGACCTGGTGCCATCACTACCATATAACATTGAAAGCCAGGCACATTCCAGGGTGTCTGAATGTGATGGCCGACCTCCTATCCAGGTCCAACCAAGTGCAGTCAACAGAATGGTCCCTGCACCCTCAGGTCTTCAAGCAAATCTGCCGAAAGTGGTTCACCCCTCATGTAGACTTATTCGCTACTCACCTGAATCACAAACTCCCTCTATATGTGTTTCCTATCCCAGACCCAAGGGCCTGGAACATAGATGCTCTGAACATAAACTGGACCAACCTCACGGCCTACGCCTACCCTCCTACGGCTCTCCTTCACAAGGTGATCCAAAAGATCAAGCAATGCCTGATCATCATAATAACCCCAGGCTGGCTAGGGATGCCCTGGTTTTGGGACCTAGTGCAGCTCTCAACAGAGATCCCACTACAACTCCCAGTGTCAACGACCCTACTCAAACAGTCCCACAACTATGTGTTCCACAACAATCCGCAACAGCTGAACCTCCACGCCTGGTGTCTAGGAGCGGACAACTCCAAGAACAAGGCTTCTCTGTGGAGGTGGCAGAAAGAATTGCTGCCCCTCAGCGGTCATCAACAAGGACCATCTACAGGTCAAAGTGGGCCCTATTTGAAAAATGGTGCAGAGAAAATTCGGTGGATTTCTCCACTCCATCTGTAAAACAAATCTCAGATTTTTTCATGTACCTGTACCAAGACCTAAACAGGCGCCCCTCGACCATTGATGGTTACAGGACTGCTATCGTTGACACTTTGGGCCCAATGGCCCAACACATTGCGCACAATGCAGACCTTCATAGGTTACTCTCCAGTTTCCACAGGGATCGTCCTAAAAGTTCCAGAAATTTACCCAAGTGGAACCTTTCTGTTGTCCTTAACGAGCTCACCAAAGCACCATTTGAGCCCATGAAAGACTCAGACCTCAAACATCTTACTCTCAAAACTGCTTTCTTGCTAGCCTTGGCCTCCGGCAAGCGCCGCAGCGAAATCCATGCCTGGGTCGCTAACAAAGTAGCTAATTTAGGCCAATGGGAAAAGGTAGCCTTGTTCCCTTCTTCTGATTTCATAGCCAAAAACCAACTAGCAAGAGAAGGTTCTCAAAGTGTGTCACCAGTGACTATTCCTGCTTTGACTACCATTGTAGATAGACAGTTTAAGGAAGACAGGACCCTGTGTCCCGTGCGGGCCCTGAGGTTCTATTTGGATCGAACTAAAGACCTGAGAGGGTCTCGTTCTCTCCTTTTCATCTCCTTTAAGAAGGGACATACCTCAGACATCAGACCCGCTACACTCTCCTCATGGTTGAAACAAACCATTCTACTTTGTTATAAACAAGCAGATCAACAAGCCTTGGACTTGGTCCAAGTCAAAGCGCATGACATCCGGGCCTTCGTGGCCTCTAAGGCCTTTTACGGTGGAGTATCGGTGGACCAAATCATGCAAGCCTGTCACTGGAAAGCTCACAACACATTCACAAATTTTTACCTAAAAGACCTTACTTGGTCGGACACCGACAACAATATGTATCTGGGACCCGTAGTGGCGGCACAACAAGTCCTAGATCCTTCCCCTCAGACCAGTTGTCCTCGGAAAGAAAAAGGGGGGGGGGGTGGGGGGGGGGGCACATCCGCTACAACCAAGTCTTCAGGAGTCTCTCCCAGGATCTAGGTATTCCTTTACCTTCAAGATGTTACGGGTAAGGTCATCTTATTTTTTCAATTATCAGGTAATTTCTATTAAGGACTTAGTCAGTTGTCGTTAATCTCATATTTCAGGTTAAAAATTTCATGAGATGCCCGACCACTGGGTTGGTCAGTCACACGTGAAGGTCTAATAGGGACCCTTAGACCTCGAAGTGAGCACTGCTGCACTTCCGTCCTACTACCAAACATCTGGACAGTTTTTAGCACTGTCCCTTTTTACTCAGGTTTTTGGCTCATTACAGGCCCGATCTTCGGGATCGGGGCTCTGTAAAAGGGACTCAGACTGGCATTTCTGGCACTATTCTGTATATATTAATTCAAATCTTAGAAAAAAATTACATATCTTCCAGTCTCAGCTGTAATCCCGCCACCGGGCGGTTGAATTCAGCATTAAGTCCCACATGGTAAGCTATTGTAGCGTAATAAAATTGTAAATTTTAATTACTTAAATGTAGCTTTTATAAGCTACAAGCTTACCATGTGGGACTTAGAAGAGTCCCACCCTGCCTCCCCGCTGTTTACAGCTGAGGGGTAGGTTTAATAAAATTTCAACGAGAAAGTAGGGCGATTGGTCAGAAGTTATAACGTGACGACAACTACCAGGATATCCGGTGGCTAACAAGAACGATCTTTTTTTCTAAGACGTTGGCCCCGGGTGTGGCAACCCGAAAACAGCATTAAGTCCCACATGGTAAGCTTGTAGCTTATAAAAGCTACATTTAAGTAATTAAAATTTACAAATTTAAAGGATTTTTGTCAAATATGTTGTTCACCTACTTTTTGATGTATTGTGTAATGGCAAATTTTGAGACCTGTAGGTCCATAGCTAACTCAGTAATAGCTACTTTGATTTTTGCGGAAAATAAAAAAGTCTTAATATCTCGAAAACTGTAAGAGATAGAGCGATTTCGAGTGAATTTTTGACCCACAGGGTAGTACATGAGTATACTATGCAAAAGGGAAAAATTTCAATTTTCGCCACTTTTGGCGGCTATCTTGGATTTTAGCACAAAATAAACATTGAAAATATCTTCGAAATGCTAACAGACAGAGCGATTTCGAGCGAATTTTTGACCCACAGGGTAGTACAGCAGTATTCTGTGCCTAGGGGAAAAATGTCATCTTGGATTTTAGCGGAAAATGAAAACTTGTGAATATCTCGGAAAAGGTATTTCCTCCCCTTTAATGCTCGGCGGGAGATACACACCGCGGCAGTGGTCTTGTTTCATATATATATCTATTGAAAGCATTTCAGCAGCTGGTATAGAAATTACTTCACAGCAGTCAGATCCTCTTGTAAAACTGGAAAAGCTTTTTGAGAAACCATACAGCAAACTCAGTGTCCTTTATCCCACCAAATATATCTGAACAAGTCACTTACATGACCTCACCAAACACATCCAGGCAGATTCTTGTGAAAAATTTAAAAATGAAAAAATATTTATATGGTAAAATTTATTGTCAGTGTATCTTTTAAGCTTTCCAGTAGTTCCTGTAACACTCATAACTGGAATAGCATTTGGAGAGTTGGAGAGTTTAGACTTCGCCTAACAGCTTGTTTCCGTCCTTATATTTTTCCTTTTCTTTATCATATCTGCTGTAATTTTGTCAGGATTTGGCTCCAACTTTGGTGTATTCTGGACACTATTGTGGGAGAGTCTTTTTTTTTCTTAGCAATATAATGCTTTATTATTGAGGTATATACAGTGGGGTATCGACAGAATGGGGCGACCTGGGATGCGGTTCTGCCGCCGAGTAAAACTAACCGCAGGATGTACTGCCTGTAGTGTGAAAGGAGCATAAAACATCATTAGAGAAATCCTGGATCTAGTGATCTGAATCACCAACCAAATTCAGTCATTTGTCCCTTGTACCATTGTCAACATTTCCTGAAACTTTCATCAGAATTCATCCATAATTTTAGAAGTTATTTTATGAACAGATAAACAAAAAGGAAAACCAACACAGCCAAAATAGAGGTAACCACCTAAAAAATCCCTAAAACTCTTGTTTTTTTATGCAGACACCAAAACAACAAGCAGTTTGCTGGATAGATGTCAAGCAGAGTTAAAAGCTGGAAATAAGATACTGTCAAATTTAGCTTGTATCACCGATTTCACCTTATTTCTGACTTGGTATTGTGATATCAGCTTTGCATTTTAAGGTTACTGTAACAGTTGATACAACCCTTTTGAAATACGTAATCCACATTAAACCATTGTCTTGCCTCAAGGTGAAGCTTTGAGACATTTTTGTGTCCCCAGTTGTTAAACTCATAGCACATTGGGATTCCTTTGTTTAACTTCACATTGCTTTTAGTGTAGTCTTCATACACAGTGGATGTAACTGCACATAGTGATTTGTCCATTATTTTGAGGTGACCTTAAACTCCCAGTAATAACACAGTTTTATTGAATGTAAGATTTTGTGTTTGGCCAACGGATTAAATTCTGTGGATGTAACTGGTCACAAAGGTGTACAGGTGTACAGAATTTTATTTTGATATACAAGTTTTAAATGAGTTTTTGTATGTTTTGCAGAATATACTTCAATGGTTTGACAAGTTTGACTCGGATTTGACATGTGTATGTAATTGGCTTAGATGTCAAGACAACCATAAACTTCCAGTAATAGAATTATATTCATTATAAGTTTGCCAATTTATGGACAGTATCTCAGACTCTGCAATTGGTTTTCAGCTTATTTAATATAAAGACCTTGAAGAGAAACTACAGAACAAGATGACCTTAAACAGTTGCAAAACTAACTTTGAGTTAAAAGGTAGGGTAGGACATATTTTTTGGTGTTTGTATGATCTTTGACATGGTTATTGAGAGATTTCATTTAATCGATCCTGTGTCACTATATGTTTCCACTCATTTGATACTTTATCTTCACATACATTTTCTTTCTCTTAGATGTTATTTTCTCTACTTAAACATTATTTTGATCTTTTTTTAACTGACACAGCTCTGAAAGTATCCAGATCTTTGTACTGTTTCACTACTTCTATATCTCATGGTGTTGAAAACTATTTCCCCGGGCTGTGGGGTATGGGCATCTCTGATGCTATTTTCTTCAGCTGTTTTTCCTTTTACTTTCACCATCTTTCTTCCTTTTATCCTTGGGATGATTTGTGTTTGCATGAACAAACTACCATTTCTTACTTATGAATAATGTTTTCATCACAACACTCTTCAGTAACTTTTAGTTATTTTTAGTTTTCACAACTTTTGCGTACATCTCTACCTTGACTCACGCCTACACTTATCTGCATTTTCTGAAGCAAAATTAGTCCGTCAGCTGTCTACTTAATGTGTCAGTCCAACATAATGTCTGTGATTTTGGATTTCATCTATATCCAATCAGTGACTAATGCTGGTGAAACACTTCTATTCCACTGAATTCTTGTGTACGATGTTTTACAGGGAACTTGGTGTGTTTCACAAGAAAGACAGAAATCACTAGAAGAGTGTCATCAGCTGCAGACATCACGCCGAGGTGAGGAAAGGTCAGAGGGAGGGCATGTGTGAGAGTATTGTATACTGAGACTGTTGATAAAGCCATTCAGTGATAAACTCTCAGAAACATTTACATCTCTTTTAAAACCTCTGTACACCTCTCATAATCCTACTAACAGATATTTTCTATGCATATTCTTTTATCATAGAAAATAGATCTATGAATTTCATATGTCATTATTACACACCCATGTCAAGTGTATCAGTTTGACCGGCTGAAATCTAATTGTATAGCTGAAAAATTCAGGTACAGCAGGGATATAACCTATGGGAGGGCTGTATTGCTTTTAATGGTCCATCTCAAGTTCTCAGCAACAGCAGATATTTTCTGTGTTGTATGAAGCTTCAAATACAGCCACCCCTGTGAAAGTTGTTGTTACCTCAACAAACACATTCCTCAATCGTGTATCAGATTTATTATGTCCACCCCCCTGGGGGGTGGATATATTATTTTTGCTTTTTCCGTTGTCCGATGTCCGGCGTCCGATGTCCGGCGTCACGCATGGTTTCCGCTCATTTAAAGGAAAAGTATTAGAGCTATTGTCACCAAATTTGGTATGCAGGCTTATTGGGTCAGTAGCTTGCTTGGGATTGCTTTTGGCTGTTGTACCTCTTTTGCTTACTGAGTAATACTTAAGTACAGCTATTTTCAGTACCCATTGGTTTCCGTGCATTTAAGCCAAAATAATTAAAGATATTTGACTACAATTTTGAATACAAGATTGTTATGTCCATAGCTCGCTTGGTATTGCATTTGGGACTGATAGCTTTGTCAGTACATGAGTAATAGCCATTTAGGTACTTCATTGTGTATTTTCAGTACTACTTTTGAGTAATTTGCTAATATCTCAGAAACTGTAAGAGATAGAGCGATTTCGACAGAATTTTTGACCCACAGGGTAGTAGAAAAATATTCTATACAAAATTTTAAAAAATTTCAATTTTCGCCACTTTTGGCGGCCATCTTAATTTTTTGCGAAAAATGAAAGAATCTTAATATCTCGGAAACCGTAAGAGATAGAGCGATTTCGACACAATTTTTGACTCACAGGGTAGTAGAAGAGTATTCTGTACAAAATTGAAAATTTTCAATTTTCGCCACTTTTGGCGGCCATCTTGAATTTTTGCGAAAAACGAAAAAATCTTAATATCTCAGAAACCGTAAGAGATAGAGCAATTTGGACAGAATTTTTGACTCACAGGGTAGTAGAAAAGTATTCTGTACAAAATTTAAAAATTTCAATTTTCGCCACTTTTGGCGGCCATCTTGAATTTTTGTGAAAAACGAAAAAATCTTAATATCTCAGAAACCGTAAGAGATAGAGCGATTTGGACAGAATTTTTGATCCATAGGGTAGTAGGAAAGTATTACATATTATTTTTGCTTTTTCCGCCGTCCGGCGTCCCACTTGGTTTCCAGACATTTTAGGCAACAGTTCTTATCCTATCTTTACCAAATTTGGCATGCAGATTTATTGGGTTAATAGCTTGTATGGGATTGCTTTTGGTGATAATAGCTCTATAGCTACCTGAGTAATAGCTACTTTGCTACTTTTGAGTAGCTCTTTGGTTTCCAGACATTTTAAGGAATGCTATTAAGCCTAGCTTTCTGAAATTTGGTATGGAGGTTCATTGGGTTAATAGCTTGTATGGGATTGCTTTTGGGGGGAATTGCTTCATAGATGAGTGAGTAATTAAATAAATAAATGAGTAATTGGCTATTTTGAATACTGAAAAAGGCAAATGTGCTCATATCTCCTAAACCGTGCGAGATAGAGCGATTTCGTCGAAATTTTGGACCCACAGGGTATCTATGGAGTGTACTCTTTGCAATTTTCCAAACATTTTCCTCTCCCCAAAAATGGCGGCCATTTTGAATTTTTGCCAAAAATGGCAAAACACAAATTTGCTTCTATCTCCTTAACCGTGCGAGATAGACCAATTTCGTTGAAATTTTCGATCCACAGGGTATCTAAGGAATGCAATCTTTGCAATTTTCCAAAAATTTTCCCCTCCCGAAAAATGGCGGCCATTTTGAATTTTCGAATTTTTGCCAAAAATGGCAAAACACAAATATGCTTCTATCTCCTTATCCGTGCGAGATAGAGCGATTTTGTCGAAATTTTCGACCCACAGGGTATCTGAGCATTGTACTCTTGGTAATTTTTAAAAAATTTTCCCCTCCCCAAAAATGGCGGCCATTTCGAATTTTCGAATTTTTGCCAAAAATGGCAAAACACAAATTTGCTTCTATCTCCTTAACCGTGCGAGATAGAGCGATTTCGTCACCGTGTGAGATAGAGCGATTTCGGCAAAATTTTCGACCCACAGGGTATCTGACAATTCTACTCTTGCCAATTTTTAAAAAGTTTTCCCCTCCCCAAAAATGGCGGCCATTTTGAATTTTAGAATTTTTGCCAAAAATGGCAAAACACAAATTTGCTTCTATCTCCTTAACCGTGCGAGATAGAGCGATTTCGTCGAAATTTTTGACCCACAGGGTATCTAAGGAATGTAATCTGTACAATTTTCAAACAATTTTCCCCTCCCCAAAAATGGCGGCCATTTTGAATTTTCAATTTTTGCCAAAAATGGCAAAACACAAATTTGCTTCTATCTCCTTAACCGTGCGAGATAGAGCGATTTCGTCGAAATTTTTGACCCACAGGGTATCTAAGGAATGTAATCTGTACAATTTCCAAACAATTTTCCCCTCCCCAAAAATGGCGGCCATTTTGAATTTTCAATTTTTGCCAAAAATGGCAAAACACAAATTTGCTTCTATCTCCTTAACCATGCGAGATAGAGCGATTTCGTCAAAATTTTCGACCCACTGGTATTTGAGCATTGTATTCTTGGCAATTTTAAAAAAATTTTCCCCTCCCCAAAAATGGCGGCCATTTTGAATTTTCGAATTTTTGCCAAAAATGGCAAAACACAAATTTGCTTCTATCTCCTTAACCATGCGAGATAGAGGGATTTCGTCGAAATTTTCGACCCACAAGGTATCTAAGGAATGTAATCTTTGCAATTTTCCAAAAATTTTCCCCTTCCCAAAAATGGCAGCCATTTTGAATTTTCGAATTTTTACCAACAATGGCAAAACACAATTATGATTCTATCTCCTTAACCGTGCGAGATAGAGCGATTTCGTCGAAATTTTCGATCCAAGGGGTATCTAAGAAATGTACTCTTTGCAATTTTCAAAAAATTTTCCCCTCCCCACATATGGCGGCCATTTTGAATTTTCGAATTTTTGCCCAAAATGGAAAAACACAAACTGGCCTTAACCGTGCAAAATAGAGTTATTTCGTTGAAATTTTCGACCCATATGGTATCTAAGAAATGTACTCTTGGCAATTTTCAAAAAATTTTCCTTTTCCCAAAAATGGCGGCCATTTTGAATTTTCGAATTTTTGCCAAAAATAGAAAAACAGGAATTTGCTTCTATCTTCTTAACCGTGCAAGATAGAGTGATTTCGTCAAAATTTTCGACCCAACCAATGCAAAAAGGCATGAAGCTGAAATAATTTACATCTACACTAATAAATATTTAAGCATCATTGATATATTTTACAAATGAAACAGGGTCTTGTAAGACTACTGTACAATTTGGGCAAAAGGTTCATGGGGTGGACATTACACATGATAATGTGTGTTCTTCTATGCTATCCTGTTTCTATTCGCATCTACTATCAACAGGGCATCCTATTTCTAGTTTCTACTGTTTTTAACAGAGCCCACAACATTTCCAGCACATTGAGCCTTTTTAGATGCCTTGTATCTGACATTGGAACCACAGGTTAACAGTAGTTGGACACACAAGTATGACAGATCACCATGGACATGTCAACGCACCGAACCCATCAACGTCCACATGTCCTCCACATTACTAATAGCAGCAGCAGGAAACAGTCTCTGTCCTGTATGACCTTTGACCATGCTATAGTGATCTTGACCTTTAAAATCTTGCCCGTGCTATGCAATGTTACTTTGTGAACTCTATTTCAGATTTAACTTGGCCATTGTGACCTTACAGCTGTTTGTCTTTAGAAATATTAATCCCAAGAACAATTTTTTTTCGATGTGAGACTTATTTCATTAGATTCATGCCAACTCGAGAGATGTAACTGATTCATTCGGTCAGTGATTGCTTGTTATTTTATTAACCGGCACCAAGGCACTTTGGGACACTTGTTTTTGCTTAAGCAATGCTGTTTTTAGTACTGGTTAAATTTGAGAAATTCTTATAGTTTGTTTTTGATGTTACTGAGTTTTCTCATTGATTACTACACTTTCCCCCTTTTCCTCTTTAAGCTTGCATCAATAAGATTATAATGAAGATTGTATCTTTCTGTTTCCAGGGACATGGGTCAACTATCTGCCTACAGTCAGAACAACCAGTTGAGTCGCACACCACACGGTACCATGAAACCAGGTCTGAACCCGCTCTACACCCTACCACAAAGTCCTCCCTCTGAAAACAGTAACCTACCCCTACACAACTACTTCCAGTACAGAGACAGACACAGCCTTCCCAGAGACAGGGTGAGTTATATACAGAGCCATACACACAGACATACACACACTCCACACCCTACCACAAAGTCCTCCCTCTGAAAACAGTAACTTACCCCTACACAACTACTTCCAGTACAGAGACAGACACAGCCTTCCCAGAGACAGGGTGAGTTATATACAGAGCCATACACACAGACATACACACACACACACTACACCCTACCACAAAGTCCTCCCTCTGAAAACAGTAACCTACCCCTACACAACTACTTCCAGTACAGAGACAGACACAGCCTTCCCAGAGACAGGGTGAGTTATATACAGAGCCATACACACAGACATACACACACACACACTACACCCTACCACAAAGTCCTCCCTCTGAAAACAGTAACCTACCCCTACACAACTACTTCCAGTACAGAGACAGACACAGCCTTCCCACAGACAGGGTGAGTTATATACAGAGCCATACACACAGACATACACACACACACACTACACCCTACCACAAAGTCCTCCCTCTGAAAACAGTAACCTACCCCTACACAACTACTTCCAGTACAGAGACAGACACAGCCTTCCCAGAGACAGGGTGAGTTATATACAGAGCCATACACACAAACATACACACACTCTACACCCTACCACAAAGCCCTCCCTCTGAAAACAGTAACCTACCCCTACACAACTACTTCCAGTACAGAGACAGACACAGCCTTCCCAGAGACAGGGTGAGTTATATAGAGAGCCATACACACAGACATACACACACACACTACACCCTACCACAAAGTCCTCCCTCTGAAAACAGTAACCTACCCCTACACAACTACTTCCAGTACAGAGACAGACACAGCCTTCCCACAGACAGGGTGAGTTATATACAGAGCCATACACACAAACATACACACAGACACACTACACCCTACCACAAAGTCCTCCCTCTGAAAACAGTAACCTACCCCTACACAACTACTTCCAGTACAGAGACAGACACAGCCTTCCCACAGACAGGGTGAGTTATATACAGAGCCATACACACAAACATACACACAGACACACTACACCCTACCACAAAGTCCTCCCTCTGAAAACAGTAACCTACCCCTACACAACTACTTCCAGTACAGAGACAGACACAGCCTTCCCAGAGACAGGGTGAGTTATATACAGAGCCATACACACAGACATACACACACACACACTACACCCTACCACAAAGTCCTCCCTCTGAAAACAGTAACCTACCCCTACACAACTACTTCCAGTACAGAGACAGACACAGCCTTCCCAGAGACAGGGTGAGTTATATACAGAGCCATACACACAAACATACACACAGACATACACACACTCTACACCCTACCCCAAAGTCCTCCCTCTGAAAACAGTAACCTACCCCTACACAACTACTTCCAGTACAGAGACAGACACAGCCTTCCCAGAGACAGGGTGAGTTATATACAGAGCCATACACACAAACATACACACAGACATACACTCCACACCCTACCACAAAGCCCTCCCTCTGAAAACAGTAACCTACCCCTACACAACTACTTCCAGTACAGAGACAGACACAGCCTTCCCAGAGACAGGGTGAGTTATATACAGAGCCATACACACAGACATACACACACTCTACACCCTACCACAAAGTCCTCCCTCTGAAAACAGTAACCTACCCCTACACAACTACTTCCAGTACAGAGACAGACACAGCCTTCCCAGAGACAGGGTGAGTTATATACAGAGCCATACACATAGACATACACACACACACACACTCTACACCCTACCACAAAGTCCTCCCTCTGAAAACAGTAACCTACCCCTACACAACTACTTCCAGTACAGAGACAGACACAGCCTTCCCAGAGACAGGGTGAGTTATATACAGAGCCATACACACAGACATACACACACACATACACTCTACACCCTACCACAAAGCCCTCCCTCTGAAAACAGCAACCTACCCCTACACAACTACTTCCAGTACAGAGACAGACACAGCCTTCCCAGAGACAGGGTGAGTTATATACAGAGCCATACACACAGACATACACACACTCTACACCCTACCACAAAGTCCTCCCTCTGAAAACAGTAACCTACCCCTACACAACTACTTCCAGTACAGAGACAGACACAGCCTTCCCAGAGACAGGGTGAGTTATATACAGAGCCATACACACAGACATACACACAGACACACTACACCCTACCACAAAGTCCTCCCTCTGAAAACAGTAACCTACCCCTACACAACTACTTCCAGTACAGAGACAGACACAGCCTTCCCAGAGACAGGGTGAGTTATATACAGAGCCATACACACAGACATACACACACACATACACTCTACACCCTACCACAAAGCCCTCCCTCTGAAAACAGCAACCTACCCCTACACAACTACTTCCAGTACAGAGACAGACACAGCCTTCCCAGAGACAGGGTGAGTTATATACAGAGCCATACACACAAACATACACACAGACATACACACACTCTACACCCTACCACAAAGCCCTCCCTCTGAAAACAGTAACCTACCCCTATACAACTACTTCCAGTACAGAGACAGACACAGCCTTCCCAGAGACAGGGTGAGTTATATACAGACCCATACACACAAACACACACACACACACACTACAGCCTACCACAAAGTCCTCCCTCTGAAAACAGTAACCTACCCCTACACAACTACTTCCAGTACAGAGACAGAGACAGCCTTCCCAGAGACAGGGTGAGTTATATACAGAGCCATACACACAAACATACACACACACACACTACACCCTACCACAAAGTCCTCCCTCTGAAAACAGTAACCTACCCCTACACAACTACTTCCAGTACAGAGACAGACACAGCCTTCCCAGAGACAGGGTGAGTTATATACAGAGCCATACACACAGACATACACACACACACACTACAGCCTACCACAAAGTCCTCCCTCTGAAAACAGTAACCTACCCCTACACAACTACTTCCTTTACAGAGACAGACACAGCCTTCCCAGAGACAGGGTGAGTTATATACAGAGCCATACACACAGACATACACACACTCTACAACCTACCACAAAATCCTCCCTGTGAAAACAGTAACCTACCCCTACACAACTACTTCCAGTACAGAGACAGACACAGCCTTCCCAGAGACAGGGCGAGTTATATACAGAGCCATACACACAGACATACACACACACATACACTCTACACCCTACCACAAAGTCCTCCCTCTGAAAACAGTAACCTACCCCTACACAACTACTTCCAGTACAGAGACAGACACAGCCTTCCCAGAGACAGGGTGAGTTCTATACAGAGCCATACACACAGACATACACACACACATACACTCTACACCCTACCACAAAGTCCTCCCTCTGAAAACAGTAACCTACCCCTACACAACTACTTCCAGTACAGAGACAGACACAGCCTTCCCAGAGACAGGGTGAGTTATATACAGAGCCATACACACAGACATACACACACACATACACTCTACACCCTACCACAAAGTCCTCCCTCTGAAAACAGTAACCTACCCCTACACAACTACTTCCAGTACAGAGACAGACACAGCCTTCCCAGAGACAGGGTGAGTTATATACAGAGCCATACACACAGACATACACACACACATACACTCTACACCCTACCACAAAGTCCTCCCTCTGAAAACAGTAACCTACCCCTACACAACTACTTCCAGTACAGAGACAGACACAGCCTTCCCAGAGACAGGGTGAGTTATATACAGAGCCATACACACAAACATACACACAGACATACACACACTCTACACCCTACCACAAAGTCCTCCCTCTGAAAACAGTAACCTACCCCTACACAACTACTTCCAGTACAGAGACAGACACAGCCTTCCCAGAGACAGGGTGAGTTATATACAGAGCCATACACACAGACATACACACACTCTACACCCTACCACAAAGCCCTCCCTCTGAAAACAGTAACCTACCCCTACACAACTACTTCCAGTACAGAGACAGACACAGCCTTCCCAGAGACAGGGTGAGTTATATACAGAGCCATACACACAGACATACACACACTCTACACCCTACCACAAAGCCCTCCCTCTGAAAACAGTAACCTACCCCTACACAACTACTTCCAGTACAGAGACAGACACAGCCTTCCCAGAGACAGGGTGAGTTATATACAGAGCCATACACACAAACATACACACAGACATACACACACTCTACACCCTACCACAAAGTCCTCCCTCTGAAAACAGTAACCTACCCCTACACAACTACTTCCAGTACAGAGACAGACACAGCCTTCCCAGAGACAGGGTGAGTTATATACAGAGCCATACACACAGACATACACACACACATACACTACACCCTACCACAAAGTCCTCCCTCTGAAAACAGTAACCTACCCCTACACAACTACTTCCAGTACAGAGACAGACACAGCCTTCCCAGAGACAGGGTGAGTTATATACAGAGCCATACACACAAACATACACACAGACATACACACACTCTACACCCTACCACAAAGTCCTCCCTCTGAAAACAGTAACCTACCCCTACACAACTACTTCCAGTACAGAGACAGACACAGCCTTCCCAGAGACAGGGTGAGTTATATACAGAGCCATACACACAAACATACACACCCCCACACTACACCCTACCCCAAAGTCCTCCCTCTGAAAACAGTAACCTACCCCTACACAACTACTTCCAGTACAGAGACAGACACAGCCTTCCCAGAGACAGGGTGAGTTATATACAGAGCCATACACACAGACATACACACACACATACACTCTACACCCTACCACAAAGTCCTCCCTCTGAAAACAGTAACCTACCCCTACACAACTACTTCCAGTACAGAGACAGACACAGCCTTCCCAGAGACAGGGTGAGTTATATACAGAGCCATACACACAGACATACACACACACATACACTCTACACCCTACCACAAAGTCCTCCCTCTGAAAACAGTAACCTACCCCTACACAACTACTTCCAGTACAGAGACAGACACAGCCTTCCCAGAGACAGGGTGAGTTATATACAGAGCCATACACACAGACATACACACACACATACACACTACACCCTACCACAAAATCCTCCCTCTAAAAACAGTAACCTACCCCTACACAACTACTTCCAGTACAGAGACAGACACAGCCTTCCCAGAGACAGGGTGAGTTATATACAGAGCCATACACACAAACATACACACACACATACACTCTACACCCTACCACAAAATCCTCCCTCTGAAAACAGTAACCTACCCCTACACAACTACTTCCAGTACAGAGACAGACACAGCCTTCCCAGAGACAGGGTGAGTTATATACAGAGCCATACACACAGACATACACACACACATACACTCTACACCCTACCCCAAAGTCCTCCCTCTGAAAACAGTAACCTACCCCTACACAACTACTTCCAGTACAGAGACAGACACAGCCTTCCCAGAGACAGGGTGAGTTATATACAGAGCCATACACACAGACATACACACACACATACACTCTACACCCTACCACAAAGTCCTCCCTCTGAAAACAGTAACCTACCCCTACACAACTACTTCCAGTACAGAGACAGACACAGCCTTCCCAGAGACAGGGTGAGTTATATACAGAGCCATACACACAGACATACACACACACATACACTCTACACCCTACCACAAAGTCCTCCCTCTGAAAACAGTAACCTACCCCTACACAACTACTTCCAGTACAGAGACAGACACAGCCTTCCCAGAGACAGGGTGAGTTATATACAGAGCCATACACACAAACATACACACACACATACACACTACACCCTACCACAAAATCCTCCCTCTGAAAACAGTAACCTACCCCTACACAACTACTTCCAGTACAGAGACAGACACAGCCTTCCCAGAGACAGGGTGAGTTATATACAGAGCCATACACACAAACATACACACACACACACTTAGTGCTGGGACGATGTTCGCAAACTTCGGTATTATCGCTCGCTGGCTCATTGCCAATCAATGATCGGTAAAATTTAAGTAAAACCGATATTTGCTAAATCCATTTCTTTGCAGCCTTTTGGTCACAATAAAATGCTAACCTTAATAATATTTTGTAAAAATCTGAAATATCCATCAGTTAAACTCACAAAACTAGCTGTGAATGCAATAAAAATAAAATAAATAGAAACACCTTGGGGTTTTCCAACTGTTGTCAAGGTAATCATAAAATCAGCCAATCACAAGTGAGGATACATCAAGCATGGTCTGTTAATGAGGGAGACGTCTGTGAATGGCTTTTAGATTATAATTGGTCATATTTGTGGTAATTTGTGTGTATTTTACTTGATATAATTTAATATTTGATTTTATCTGTCTTTTTTACACTTCCACTCCATAATCGGAAATGTTCGAAGTTTGGTCACAAATGCCCGATACGAACATCGACATGGAAAATCCAAGCGATCTCCCAGCACTACACACACTACACCCTACCACAAAGTCCTCCCTCTGAAAACAGTAACCTACCCCTACACAACTACTTCCAGTACAGAGACAGACACAGCCTTCCCAGAGACAGGGTGAGTTATATACAGAGCCATACACACAGACATACACACACATACACTCCACACCCTACCACAAAGTCCTCCCTCTGAAAACAGTAACTTACCCCTACACAACTACTTCCAGTACAGAGACAGAGACAGCCTTCCCAGAGACAGGGTGAGTTATATACAGAGCCATACACACAAACATACACACACACACACTACACCCTACCACAAAGTCCTCCCTCTGAAAACAGTAACCTACCCCTACACAACTACTTCCTTTACAGAGACAGACACAGCCTTCCCAGAGACAGGGTGAGTTATATACAGAGCCATACACACAAACATACACACAGACATACACACACTCTACACCCTACCACAAAGTCCTCCCTCTGAAAACAGTAACCTACCCCTACACAGCTACTTCCAGTACAGAGACAGACACAGCCTTCCCAGAGACAGGGTGAGTTATATACAGAGCCATACACACAGACATACACACACTCTACACCCTACCACAAAGTCCTCCCTCTGAAAACAGTAACCTACCCCTACACAACTACTTCCAGTACAGAGACAGACACAGCCTTCCCAGAGACAGGGTGAGTTATATACAGAGCCATACACACAAACATACACACAGACATACACTCCACACCCTACCACAAAGTCCTCCCTCTGAAAACAGTAACGTACCTCTACACAACTACTTCTAGTACAGAGACAGACATAGCCTTCCCAGAGACAGGTTGAGTTATATACAGAGCCATACACACAGACATACACACACTCTACACCCTACCACAAAGTCCTCCCTCTGAAAACAGTAACCTACCCCTACACAACTACTTCCAGTACAGAGACAGACACAGCCTTCCCAGAGACAGGGTGAGTTATATACAGAGCCATACACACAGACATACACACACACACACTACACCCTACCACAAAGTCCTCCCTCTGAAAACAGTAACTTACCCCTACACAACTACTTCCAGTACAGAGACAGACACAGCCTTCCCAGAGACAGGGTGAGTTATATACAGAGCCATACACACAAACATACACACAGACACACTACACCCTACCACAAAGTCCTCCCTCTGAAAACAGTAACCTACCCCTACACAACTACTTCCAGTACAGAGACAGACACAGCCTTCCCAGAGACAGGGTGAGTTATATACAGAGCCATACACACAGACATACACACACACATACACTCTACACCCTACCACAAAGTCCTCCCTCTGAAAACAGTAACCTACCCCTACACAACTACTTCCAGTACAGAGACAGACACAGCCTTCCCAGAGACAGGGTGAGTTATATACAGAGCCATACACACAGACATACACACACACATACACTCTACACCCTACCACAAAGTCCTCCCTCTGAAAACAGTAACCTACCCCTACACAACTACTTCCAGTACAGAGACAGACACAGCCTTCCCAGAGACAGGGTGAGTTATATACAGAGCCATACACACAAACATACACACACACATACACACTACACCCTACCACAAAATCCTCCCTCTGAAAACCGTAACCTACCCCTACACAACTACTTCCAGTACAGAGACAGACACAGCCTTCCCAGAGACAGGGTGAGTTATATACAGAGCCATACACACAAACATACACACACACACACTTAGTGCTGGGACGATGTTCGCAAACTTCGGTATTATCGCTCGCTGGCTCATTGCCAATCAATGATCGGTAAAATTTAAGTAAAACCGATATTTGCTAAATCCATTTCTTTGCAGCCTTTTGGTCACAATAAAATGCTAACCTTAATAATATTTTGTAAAAATCTGAAATATCCATCAGTTAAACTCACAAAACTAGCTGTGAATGCAATAAAAATAAAATAAATAGAAACACCTTGGGGTTTTCCAACTGTTGTCAAGGTAATCATAAAATCAGCCAATCACAAGTGAGGATACATCAAGCATGGTCTGTTAGTGAGGGAGACGTCTGTGAATGGCTTTTAGATTATAATTGGTCATATTTGTGGTAATTTGTGTGTATTTTACTTGATATAATTTAATATTTGATTTTATCTGTCTTTTTTACACTTCCACTCCATAATCGGAAATGTTCGAAGTTTGGTCACAAATGCCCGATACGAACATCGACATGGAAAATCCAAGCGATCTCCCAGCACTACACACACTACACCCTACCACAAAGTCCTCCCTCTGAAAACAGTAACCTACCCCTACACAACTACTTCCAGTACAGAGACAGACACAGCCTTCCCAGAGACAGGGTGAGTTATATACAGAGCCATACACACAGACATACACACACATACACTCCACACCCTACCACAAAGTCCTCCCTCTGAAAACAGTAACTTACCCCTACACAACTACTTCCAGTACAGAGACAGAGACAGCCTTCCCAGAGACAGGGTGAGTTATATACAGAGCCATACACACAAACATACACACACACACACTACACCCTACCACAAAGTCCTCCCTCTGAAAACAGTAACCTACCCCTACACAACTACTTCCAGTACAGAGACAGACACAGCCTTCCCAGAGACAGGGTGAGTTATATACAGAGCCATACACACAGACATACACACACTCTACACCCTACCACAAAGTCCTCCCTCTGAAAACAGTAACCTACCCCTACACAACTACTTCCTTTACAGAGACAGACACAGCCTTCCCAGAGACAGGGTGAGTTATATACAGAGCCATACACACAAACATACACACACACACACTACACCCTACCACAAAGTCCTCCCTCTGAAAACAGTAACTTACCCCTACACAACTACTTCCAGTACAGAGACAGAGACAGCCTTCCCAGAGACAGGGTGAGTTATATACAGAGCCATACACACAAACATACACACACACACACACACACACACACTACACCCTACCACAAAGTCCTCCCTCTGAAAACAGTAACCTACCCCTACACAACTACTTCCTTTACAGAGACAGACACAGCCTTCCCAGAGACAGGGTGAGTTATATACAGAGCCATACACACAAACATACACACAGACATACACACACTCTACACCCTACCACAAAGTCCTCCCTCTGAAAACAGTAACTTACCCCTACACAACTACTTCCAGTACAGAGACAGAGACAGCCTTCCCAGAGACAGGGTGAGTTATATACAGAGCCATACACACAAACATACACACACACACACTACACCCTACCACAAAGTCCTCCCTCTGAAAACAGTAACCTACCCCTACACAACTACTTCCTTTACAGAGACAGACACAGCCTTCCCAGAGACAGGGTGAGTTATATACAGAGCCATACACACAAACATACACACAGACATACACACACTCTACACCCTACCACAAAGTCCTCCCTCTGAAAACAGTAACCTACCCCTACACAGCTACTTCCAGTACAGAGACAGACACAGCCTTCCCAGAGACAGGGTGAGTTATATACAGAGCCATACACACAGACATACACACACTCTACACCCTACCACAAAGTCCTCCCTCTGAAAACAGTAACCTACCCCTACACAACTACTTCCAGTACAGAGACAGACACAGCCTTCCCAGAGACAGGGTGAGTTATATACAGAGCCATACACACAAACATACACACAGACATACACTCCACACCCTACCACAAAGTCCTCCCTCTGAAAACAGTAACGTACCTCTACACAACTACTTCTAGTACAGAGACAGACATAGCCTTCCCAGAGACAGGGTGAGTTATATACAGAGCCATACACACAGACATACACACACTCTACACCCTACCACAAAGTCCTCCCTCTGAAAACAGTAACCTACCCCTACACAACTACTTCCAGTACAGAGACAGACACAGCCTTCCCAGAGACAGGGTGAGTTATATACAGAGCCATACACACAGACATACACACACACACACTACACCCTACCACAAAGTCCTCCCTCTGAAAACAGTAACTTACCCCTACACAACTACTTCCAGTACAGAGACAGACACAGCCTTCCCAGAGACAGGGTGAGTTATATACAGAGCCATACACACACACAGACACACTACACCCTACCACAAAGTCCTCCCTCTGAAAACAGTAACCTACCCCTACACAACTACTTCCAGTACAGAGACAGACACAGCCTTCCCAGAGATAGGGTGAGTTATATACAGAGCCATACACACAGACATACACACACTCTACACCCTACCACAAAGTCCTCCCTCTGAAAACAGTAACCTACCCCTACACAACTACTTCCAGTACAGAGACAGACACAGCCTTCCCAGAGACAGGGTGAGTTATATACAGAGCCATACACACAAACATACACACAGACATACACACACTCTACACCCTACCACAAAGTCCTCCCTCTGAAAACAGTAACCTACCCCTACACAACTACTTCCAGTACAGAGACAGACACAGCCTTCCCAGAGACAGGGTGAGTTATATACAGAGCCATACACACAGACATACACACACTCTACACCCTACCACAAAGTCCTCCCTCTGAAAACAGTAACCTACCCCTATACAACTACTTCTAGTACAGAGACAGACACAGCCTTCCCAGAGACAGGGCGAGTTATATACAGAGCCATACACACAGACATACACATACACTACACCCTACCACAAAGCCCTCCCTCTGAAAACAGTAACCTACCCCTACACAACTACTTCTAGTACAGAGACAGACACAGCCTTCCCAGAGACAGGGCGAGTTATATACAGAGCCATACACACAGACATGCACACACACATACACTACACCCTACCACAAAGTCCTCCCTCTGAAAACAGTAACCTACCCCTACACAACTACTTCTAGTACAGAGACAGACACAGCCTTCCCAGAGACAGGGTGAGTTATATACAGAGCCATACACACAGACATACACACACTCTACACCCTACCACAAAGTCCTCCCTCTGAAAACAGTAACCTACCCCTACACAACTACTTCCAGTACAGAGACAGACACAGCCTTCCCAGAGACAGGGCGAGTTATATACAGAGCCATACACACAGACATACACACACACACACTACACCCTACCACAAAGTCCTCCCTCTGAAAACAGTAACGTACCTCTACACAACTACTTCCAGTACAGAGACAGGGTGAGTTTTACACAGAACCATATACACAAATGTACACACAGTCACCTCGCCCCCCCCACACACACAAGCAGATACACACTCGTATACACCAGTGAACAATATACACATCTCAACAGTACTCTACAATATGGTGGGTATTGTTAACTTTTCTACTTTTGTGGATTCAGGGTACAGAGAATGGCTCATAGAAGCAATTAAAACAGCAGTCCAAACCTCTTCAGTGGTTTGCTCACAAACCATTTCATGACTTCTGTGCGACTGGTTAACCAACCCAACCACATCAATCCTGGCTGTTGAATGGGACATAAAGTCCTGATTTGAACCTTTGTGTAATCTCATCAGTTAAAGGAGTATCAGTGTGACAGCAGCATTACCTTTACGCCTAAGTACATGATCAGTTGCTACATTTATTGCTAATTATAGTATGAAGGAATATGTTGTGCTGAAAACCAGTGTCTTATCACTGTCCTACTCGTATCAATCTTTTCATTTGCTTTTGTGTGTCATTGGTTATTATGAAGTTTCAATATTATTTAAGAACATTTTAATAACAACTACATATCATGGCAGATGCTTTGTACCTGCTGTTCCTGCAGTTAATCTCATACATTGTCCTGTAAATACTGTTGTTTTAACCTTTGAATACTTGTTCTGTAACCTGACTAGATATTTCAGAAGAAGACGAGTCGTTCTCGGAGTAAATCCCGTACTTCAGACTTGTCAGATGTCGGCAGTGAGCTGAACAAAAGCCCCAAGAAAGACAAGTCAGGTGTGAAGTCACGCGTTGGTCATGTGATCATCTATGATGTACATCCTCTGCTTCCCATCAACAAGGTGCTGGCAGAAAGCTACAGGTATGTGTGGTACAGGTGTGTGTGGTATGTGTGGTACAGGTGTGTGTGGTACAGGTGTGGGTGGTACAGGTATGTGTGGTACAGGTGTGGGTGGTACAGGTGTGGGTGGTACAGGTATGGGTGGTACAGGTGTGTGTGGTACAGGTGTGTGTGGTACAGGTATAGGTGGTACAGGTATGGGTGGTACCGGTGTGGGTGGTACAGGTGTGGGTGGTACAGATCTGTGTGGTACAGGTGTGTGTGGTACAGGTATGGGTGGTACAGGTGTGGGTGGTACAGGTGTGGGTGGTACAGGTGTGTGTGGTACAGGTGTGTGGTACAGGTATAGGTGGTACAGGTATGGGTGGTACAGGTATGGGTAGTACAGGTGTGGTGGTACCGGTGTGGGTGGTACAGGTCTGTGTGGGACCGGTGTGGGTGGTACAGGTGTGGGTGGTACAGGTCTGTGTGGTACAGGTGTGTGTGGTACAGGTGTGGGTGGTACAGGTGTGTGTTGTACAGGTGTGTGTGGTACAGGTATGGGTGATACAGGTATGGGTGGTACAGGTGTCTGGTCAACTTGTTGATTGCATGATACAGGAAAAAAGTTTTCTGAATGAGTAGAAACTGTAGGTGATACAACTCAGTATGTGACAAATTAGACACAAGACAGTTGTAAGATATAATCAGTATACAAGTTTTCAGAAAGACTTCAGTGATATTGTGTGTACATGTTTATTGCAGTCTGGACACTTCTGACATGGAGCGAATGTGTTCACACAATGCCACTCAGGCTGCATCAGTTGGACGCCGTGACTTAGTGCAAGTTTGGTCTATGGTTGCCTTGATAACACAACCCCAGCTGAAACCTGCACCGAGCCCGGACCTTAGTGCCCCGTGGGCCAGCCACCCATTTGGAAGGAAAATGATCAAGTCGATGTGAGTGAAACTCTTACTTTACAATGTGCAGTGCACATTTTCTTGAAAGTTTTTTTTTTGCACATCAGCTGGTTGTATAGATACTGGTATTTGAAACCTGCCATGCAGATAAAAAAGTAAATTATTTTATAGTCTTCTGAATATCCTGAAATTGTGTATAGGGTTTGATTTTTTTTCTTCTTAAACTTTTGCAACATTGTAAGGTTCTCAGTGGCTAAATGGCTAGCAATGGCATCTTATCACAGGCTGTCACATCTGTGTGGGTTGAAACCCCACAAGTGACAGTACTGAGGGTCCCCAAACGACTATGGCTATAGAATGGGATGTAAACCCCCCACTTTGACTATGGTAAGCTCATATTAGATAGACTAGGATAACATCAATTACACTTATTACTATCATATGGGATCATACACCTGCATGTACAAGTGATTTAATCAGGTTTGTGTCTCTTCACAGATTGAAGTATTACGAATCAATAAAAGATGTCCAGACACTTGCCCTGGTGTCGTGTGCTCTGGGACACAAGTTTATCCCAGACCGGTGTCAGATTGATGGCGTGGCATACAGTCGACAGGCATCAGACCAGAGCAATGCACAGCTAGGAGAGAATTCACCTGCTGTAAGTAAGGGGATAATCTGGGCTCATATACAGAAATGTTTACATCTAACGGCGTTGTTTGCTAATCAAAGAGATGTTTTCTTTGGCATTCAATTCAAAATTTCAGTCCCAACCATTGTTTTATTGTGACTAAATAATACTTGTTCACGATAACTCGATACCCTAATATAAAGCAACTTAAACTCCTAATATTAAAAAACTTATGGCCATCTTAAGGTCAGAATTGTACCATTGGCCACTTTAAGCACTGTAGCTTTCACAGTTTATATGCTATTGTCACATAAAGACTCACTTTTTCTGCACTTTTTAACCCAGCCCATATAGGCAGGGGTAATAGTCGTCACCTGCGCCGTCTGGGTGGCGGCGGGCATACAGCTTCTGGGTGTTCCACAGCGTTAAACCATGCATAGATTATCACTAAACTTTCAGGGTATGTTTACCCCAAAAGGATCTAGAGCTGATTAGGTTTTGGGGGATTTCCGGTAACTTTGGTGTGAATGATAAACCGGTGACTGGTTTTTCGTTCGTTTTTGGTATAACAAAATCCGCAAAGAATATTTTGGAATCGGTAATTGAAAACGTCATCATTTTAGGCTTTCTAATGGCTGATACTTCATCAAAACGACAAAAAAATATACATATTTTGTGAAATATGTCCCAATTTTACTTTATATTTAGCAAAAGTCATGTTTACCTACTTATTAATATCTCGCGAAAGCCATTTCTAGTTGCAAGTGTAGATTCATGTATGCCTGCGAATGATTTTCAATGGACAGAACAAGCGTACGAAATACTGGATTTCATTTCATTCAAAGCCCTGGTAACCGGTTTTGATTTCTATCTTGTCCCACCACTACCGGTAACAACTGTTGCCATGGCAACACTTTCAAGATTTTTTTGGTCTTAAACCTTGTGGCTGTTCCACCCGCCTAAACCAACGCACGGATTATCACTGAATTTTCAGGGTATGTTTATCCCAAGAGGATTTAGAACTGATTAGGTTTTGGTGGGTATCCTGTAACAACTGTTGCCATGGCAACACTTTTAAGATTTTTTGGTCTTAAACTTTGTGGGTATTCCACAGCCCAAGCCCCTGCTTGGATTTTCACGAAATTTTCAGTGTATATTTAGAGGATCTACAGGTGATTAGTTTAGGGGTATCAGGCAACAACTGTTGCCATGGCAACACTTTGAATATTTTAGATTTTTAACGTTTGTGGGTTTTCCACAGCCTAAACCGATACATGGATTTTCACCAAATTTTTAGGATATGTTCAACTAAAGAGGATCTACAAATGGCTTTAGGAGGGCATCAGACAATACCTGTTGCGCTTTAAATACTTGCGGTCTTAAAATTCTTAATTTAGAAAGGGGTGCTACTAAACCGATGTTACCACAGTTGCATATCTTCACCAAATTTGCAGAGCATGTTTATGACTGTGAAAACATGTCTGTAAAAAATTATGGTACTCATTTTAAAAACAACATGGCCGCTATAGCCAATTTGCTTGAAAATCAATGATATGTTCTAAATTTTAAAATATTGTAGCTAGGTGTGTCAGATGTGCACAAAATGTAATTGGCTAGGAAAGCTTGCCTGAGAGTAATTTGAATTTGTTTTGAAAACAAAATGGCTGCCTTATCTCCCTTATTGGAATGACAAAACAACTTCTTGGAAATCATGGCCTGCAAATCTTTTGCAAGTGTCAAATTTGATCTTTGATCCTTGCTTCAAGGTCATGTAGTGTCATCATGCTAAAGGGGCTTTATATCTCCCTTATAATTTGTTCTAGGGCATCAAAATATGAAAACAACTTGTAAGAAATCATGGCCTGTGAATCTTAATCTGACAACATTTCATGGATTCTGTATACTTCTTACAACTGAAGTTGTTTTCCCAAATCTCAATGTTGTTGCCCATGTAGTCATACCTGCGGGCTGGGGTTCTTGCTCGCCGAGGCTGGCTATTTTTACATTTTCATGTTGTGCATGGAATGGAAGTCTGACTCATGTTGTACTAGATAGGTCAGCTATGTGTGATCTTTGTGGGAAATTATAGCTCTCTTATGAGGATTAATTCCTCTGGCTTAATATGAGCAATTTTCTTAATATTTCTTAATTTGTACTTGACCCTCGGGCTACTCTGTCAGCAGATATTTTTCAGCAAACAGCTAATAAACACCAGTTTTATTGTGTTACAATAGCTCTGCAGTGCTTTGTGTGGATATAATTGTCATTGGAAACTACCTCAGTTTCTTTATTTTATAACATAGAATCATATTTTTGTGACAATTCACAGAACAGATAAGCATTTTTGACATATTTTTACAACTTAAAATCAATCCCGGCTTCGTGTTGTGAAGTAAGAGTTGACGACCAGGGGCCGGATTCACGAAAGGTCTCAAGTCTTAGCCAAATCTCAGCTGAGATTTTGCTCAAATCTAAGATTTTAGTCTCAGCTGAGATTCTGCTCAAGTTGAGATTCACGAAAGGAATCTCAGCTGAGACCAAAATCTCAGCCAAGTTTTGAGTCTGGACCAATCAAAACTGATGTAACATTTTGTTGAGATTAGTGGAAAGTTTACACATTTATATTTTACCACTCTACCATATATACTCACATTTTAGAATATTTGGAATCAAGCAAAACATTGTCTTTTTACTATAATTTGTACTAACATTCTAAAGAACTCATTGTAACAGCAAAACAAGCCACTCATGTAAATTTGTAATGTAAATGTTTACTGTTGTTTTTGTACAAACTCTTAATATATATTCATATTTTGTGTTACAAGTTAAATAATATGTCATACTTCACTATTTTCATTTTGTTTTGTGACTTTTTATTACATATACTCTATTTTATGAAAACTTAAGTCACCCCCTAGGCAGTCTTAGATTTGAGACCAAATCTGAGAAAAATCTTAGCCTGAGATCTTTTGTGAATCCCAGCTGAGCAAAAGGTCTCCAATCTGAGAAAAATCTAAGAAAAATCTTAGATTTGAGACCAAAATCTTAGATTTGAGACTTGAGACCTTTCGTGAATCCGGCCCCAGGACTCGTTGTATGTAGCTTACAGGACTTACACTTGTTGAAATAAAATAAAATATTTTAAGGGTTTAACCCCTATCTGCTACATTCTTTGACCATTTATAGGGTTAAAATATAAAATAAAGTAAGAAAACCGAGTCCTTTTTGAAGGGAATCCCCGTCAGGGAAGTCATTGTCTGCAGAGCAAGTGGATGCCAAAGAATAGCATAGGGTGAAGGTTGGTTCACCAAACAATAAAAGTCATCTCTTTTTGTGCATTTTATAAAAGATTAAACTTATATTTGATATACACAAGAATATGTAAATATTTAGAATATTTTACACACAAGATATTTGTAAAATAGATGAATATTTAATGCACACTTGGAAACAGATGGCAGTTGGCAAACTTAAGGTATCGCTAAATACTTTACCTTCTCTTCCAATATATTGCTTCAATTCAACAGCAAATAAGGGGGTCTTCAATTAATTGTTGAAACAGTAAATCTCTGCAGTAGTCCAGAGTTCTAACCCTTGGATCCTGTGATCCTTAATTCTGTTTTGACTCGGAATATAATAATCAGTGGTCGATCAGATCACTGAATCGGATTCTAAGCCTAGTCTTAATCACGAATCGGATTTTCATCCGATTCATCAAAGTGAGAGAGGCAATGGAGGTTAAACTTTTTGGGCTCTTCATATCCGAATTTATAATCAGATGGGATTCATTCAGATGTTGACTTGGATCCTGAATAGGATCCAGATTTACCTCCACAATTTAAGAGGTCAAAAAAAATCTACAGGTGAAGAACCTGAGAACAAGGGGGAGTTCAAGAGGCCCTTCAACCTGTGACTTTCAGAGACCAAGGACTTAGCTGATTCCAAAAGTCAATTTAACCCCAACCCCATCTTTCCCCAATACACTAAGGATATTGAAACATTCAGACAGGCCGTAAACATCCCCGACCCCAGGGATAGTAGGCCACTCTTCCTCAGCCTCAGTGTAGGGGCTTAACAGATAGGTCAAAACAGGACCTCTGACCTCAGGGTCATTCAGCCTTGGCCCCAGCTAGTCCTACCTTCATGGAGGCCCTAGAAAAGCTGCATTTTTGTTAAAGCTGGGAATTAAAGCTGGAGCCAGTCTTGTTAACTACTAAGTAAAAAGGCTGTAACTCTTGATGAATTCATTTATTGCCAAAAGATTTTGACGTGAAATATTTCCAAATTAAATTCATTGCCAGTATTTCCCACATAGATTCAAACCCAGAGAATGTAGTACTGGGAAACAATAGAAAATTAAACATTGCCACCCCCTTCCATCCCCCACGTGTATTAATTTTTCCCAGCATTACACAAAAGATGAGACATGCACTTTTCGTTAACCACAATACTACAGTAGAGTCTGAGTCTTCAAGTTGAATGTCAAACATCCAGGTTATTTGGTTCAAGTTCACGGTGGGGATGGGAGTTTGTAGAAGATTAAAAGACTCAGCAAAAGTGTGATGATCTATTTAGGTAATCTTAACAGAAATTTTTAGGCGGGCTGCGTGTAACCAACCCGCCTATTAGATTGATGTGTCCGACGTCCATCTGTCCATCCACATTTTCGTTTCCCGACTCTAACTCGAAAACGGTTTGTCCAATCGAATTCAAACTTGATGGGGAGATAGATCACCATCATAGCTAGGTTCCTTTGGAAATTGGTGTAATTCCATCTGTTCGTTTGTCCATTTTTTGTCTGTTTGTCTGTCCGTCAAAATTTCCATTTCCGGACTCTAACTCGAAAACGGTGTGTCCAATCGAATTCAAACTTGACAGGGAGATGGATCACCATCATAGCTAAGTTGCTTTCAAAATTGGTGTAATTCGGTCCTTTCGTTTGTCTGTTTTTAGCATAGATACAATTATGTAACCTAGATTACGAGTTTTACATTTCTTAGCACGTCTAACACATTCACCTTAACTGGGTGACCTAACATTTCTTTCCTTGTTTCTATATGTAATTACAGCAGTCGCTAACCTTATTGCTGCCTGTGCAACCCGCCTTTTGGGGCATCTTTGACCCTCGTGTTTCAATCAACCCAAGGCCTCCGCAAAAGAAAAGTCCTCCTGTAAACCTGACAAATGTTTCAATAAAAGATGTAAACTTTGTTCACAGTCTCAGTTGCTCAGTGTCTGTACCCCCTGCTCCTGTAGGGACAAGTGCTGTCTTGACAGCAAAAGTTCCAACAATGTGGTCCCCAGGTTATCACAAACAAGGTTCAAGTCTATCAAAAGGTCAGATTCTGCACTTGGATCCTCTAAGGCGAAAATCCTGACAGGTACACAAAGTCAGTCCTCTAGAGAGGCATGCATCCTTAAGTCTTGTTGTGACTCCTGTACCTTTTGCTTCTACAGGAGATATGTTTTCAATGAAGCGTCGCTTCTAGGAAACGCCCCTTTCCTGCCGAAACATGTAGGTAATGTTTCTTCTGTAAGTCAGTCCACTTCTGTGACCAGTGTAAGAGATGTTCCGGCTGGTGTGTAACCTCTCCTCCTGTAGGGGGCAGGCTGCAGGTGTTCTGGCAGACCTGGGCCTCTATGGGAGCCAGTCCACGGGTGTTGTCAATTTTAAAGAATGGTTACAACCTCCCTTTTCAAACAAAGCCTCCGCTCACCTGGGAATTGTTGATTGGGAGCGGATACGCGACTACTGTCAGGGAAAAGCTTTTGCAGGAGTCGGTTCGGTCTCTACTAGCAAAACAAGCTTTCAAACAAGTCTACAACCCGTCCCTAGGGTTTTACAACCGCCTCTTTTTGGTTCCAAAACCAAACAACAAATAGACGCCCAACAAACAAACCAACGTTGCAAACAAAGTATCTAATTTAGCCCAATGAACAAAGGTAGCCTTGTTCCCCTCTTCAGATTTCATAGGATACAAGTCCAAAAGGTGTTTTGGTCCCCCAGTGCGAGAGCAAAGCCATCAGACACAAGTAGTGCACTAGAATTTACGAAAGTCTCGTGACAGAAAGAAATTTCAACTTAACTCCAGTGAGCAGACATATAATCATCACTGTGCCACAAATCATGAAAGTCCGGCTAAAGAAGGCAGTATTTCTAAAGAATTGTAATTAATTCTTTACTGGGGATTGACTCTTATGCTTCTGATGCCTCAGTTGCTGATGTACATCCCTCTGCCTCTTCATTCTTCATAATTTCATCTGCTGCAGGTCATTCTGGCAAAGCTGGAATCCATGAAGGGCAGGATATCATCCCTAGAGAGATTCACATCTACAGCAACTTCTATGACTAAATCTGCTGTCTCTTCTGAGATACATACAGCAGAGGCAGCCACAGTAGATGACCATGCCAGAGACCGTGACCAGTTTGTGACCGTCAACAGCCAACACAGTTTTCCAGGGTGGAAGAAGATCACTGCTGATAGCCGTGGAGGGTACAAGAGACATAGGTCGCCACCACCATCTTCTATTCTCACACCAAAAAGATGAGAAAGTGGATAAGGATCCTTCATACAGGCTATTCCTTGCCACAATGAGAATAATGTTGGACCTTCTAGTGATGGAGGAGATGGTTGAAGGCATCTTCCAGAGAGTGAGGGAGGAAACGATCTTCACTACTACCTATGTCTACCAGCAATGGAAGAATTGAATGACAGATGGAGAGCATTAGAAAATAAGGCAGCGGGTAATCCTCAACCCAGGATTCAAAAAGTTGCAGTCCACACCATTTAACACTGACACTGTTTTGCCATATAATTGCCCATCTATGAAAATTTATAAGACAACAACTTCAAACTTTTTCATTTCTGCATCGAGGTGCCGGTAGTCTTCCAGGTCTAATTGTGGCAAGTCTTATTGCATACACTATCTTCCATAACCGTTCCCTCAAGGCAGTTCATGGCTATGGAGATGGTTAAAAGAGAACACATCCAAATCCCCACCTTTGTCAGCTACTTCCTGCGTACAATGGACAAATGTACACAAATGTAATAATCACATTATTCATGGGATTCAAGGGTCTGTTAGTGAGGGTATTGCCAAGGAACTGGATAAGCTGCAAAGTTTTCCTGCATGGACAAGGCATTGGTAATGGTTATTAACTCCTCCATATGGCAGGTCAGCCATACCAGTTCAGGGCTCTTCCGTTTGGTATTGCTACAGCTCCTCTCAAATTATTGTGTTGCAAAAGAAGTGAAACTTGTGCTTCAAAAAAGGGAATTCATATTTACCAGTATCTAGAGGGCTGGTTACTCCATCCCAGCAATGTTGACAAAAACTGTTATTTTGGCCTAGGAGAAATCTGATGTTGTAACTCAGACTTTATCAAATATTAAGGCACATGATGTTAGGGCTATGGCTGCCTCTTTGGCTTTCAATGGAGGAGTATCCCTTGATCAAATTTTAAGTCGCTTTCGACCTTCACTAGTTTCTATCTAAAAGATGTGGCATGGAAGTCAACTGAGGGGTCCAACTTTTCTTTAGGACCAGTGGTTTCAGCATAGCACATTTTTAAAAATTTCATAGATGTACTATATGTCTCTACATATTACTTCTTTCCAATGTTTATGTAGATTTTATGTGCATGTATGGCAGTCTTTTTTATGTCAGCTGACTTGTCAGTCAGCTGACATTATGTCATCTGACTTGTCAGTCAGCTGACATTATGTCATCACCCTGCGGCGTGGGCGTACGCGTCCGCGTACGCGTCTGCGTACGCATCCACGTGAACAACTTCTTCTCCAAAACTACAAGGCCTAGAGACATGCTGTTTTTTTTAAAAGATACCTTATCTATCGAGGATGAAAAATTGTTCAAGGCATGCAAATCTGTCTTTTTATTGCGTTAATACATCCTATCCAATGGACAATTGCTAAACCGGTCGGCGCAGACCGGCCCGCCAAACGTCAGAAAAAGACATCCTGTGTTTCCACCGGCTGGCCGGTCCCAGTACTGTGCACTCGCCAGGTGGCGCATGGTATTTACTTCCTGTCTAGACAACATGACGTCATAGCATCTTTTTCGTTTGGCACGTGTACTGTGCGAACGTGTTTTCAACAATCTCCAGATATTTTAAGGAAAAGTGTGCATTATGACGGATTTTCAACCTTATATATGGATATGTTCAGTGTAGAAGTATTATCTACTGATCAAGCACGGATTTACATTTAGAAATCTGCTGGAAACACTCCCTAGCTGACTCAATTTAGTGTTGATGATAGGGCAGTTACGACGCGAAATATAAAGGCAGCCATTTTACTAGTTTCCTCCCACTCAACCTTGGGGTTGTTAGGGGCAGATCGACAATATTGAGGAATTATGAACATACTATTTACAGGTATTTTTATCCATGTCTTTTGTTTTGAATGAATCTTCTGTAACCTTCCAGCTACAGTCACCATAGTAACGTCTTTCTAGTACTTAAATGGAAATCACGGAAACTTGAGTCTACGTGGTTTTGAACCCTGCAAGGAATTCCCTTATGAAAGGTGCATTCTTCATCAGAGCGCACTGGTACAGACTTCTCTGCTGTTAAGCTTCAGTCACACCAGCCTAGCTCGAGTATTTTTTCATCAGAAGCAAGAGGTGAATTCTTCAGATCTCTACATAGAAGGAACTTTTGTCACTCTCAGTCCCACCCTTATGGACCCGGCACTTGTGTCGGTAGTAAGGGCAGTGGATGGCCAGGAAACTGGTTTGAGTGTACAGCCGGCTGAGAAGAAGAACCGACTTCAGACCGGCCAGGAATTTCATCTACAGAGTGTACTGGTCCAGGCTTCTCTGCTTTTAAAGCATCAGCCGACCGGCCAGCTAAAAGAACGCGACCTCTGACGTCATACCCAGTCAGCCAATCGCGTGTCTTCACGAAGCAGGTCACGTGTTTTCACCAACCAGTCACGAAGTTTATCACGTGATTCACCGAACAAGAAGGTCGGAAGTACATTCTTTGCACTCGCGTCTACTGTGATTCCAGTTTTTTAGTTCCTGTAATCCACCTCCAGCGTACTGGTACAGACTTCTCTGCTACAGACATCAGTCGACCAGTAAGCTTACGTTTACTGTGATATAAGGAAAGAACACCTCTAGTGAGGGCGTATCCCCGAAGTTGGTCACGTGATTTTCCGACCAGTTCACGAAGCTGATCGTCATCTCCAATCAGCCAATCACGTTGTCCCTCCGACCAGCAAGCTGGTCACGTGACACACCGACCAACATTTGTTTCTAAATATAGCTCACAAGGGCTTTCCCAGCAACTGTCAAAATCTACAAATAAGACGTGCGTTCAAAGATAGTTGTAAAATTTTTTCAACAACTGGTTACAGAGTGTATCGACCAGTACCGGCTATACAGCCTTGTACACTTGTTTCAACAACTGGTTACAGAGTTTACCGGCTATACAGCCTTGTACACTTGCTTCGACAACCGGTTACAGAGGAATTAATGGAGGAAACTGAATTCAACACAAGATAGTTGTAAACTTCATTCACTTACTGGCTACACAGCCTTGTACACTTACTTCAACAACTGGTTACAGAGTGTACCGACTGACTACCGGCTAAACAGCCTTGTACAGTTACTTCAATAACTGGTTACAGTATGTACCGACCAGCTACCGGCTTCACAGCCTTATACAGTAGCCTCAACTGGTTACAGTGTACCGGCTACAGTCTTGTACACTGTCTTCAACAACTGGTTACAGAGTGTACTGGCTGGTACTGGCTACACAGCTTGTACACTCACTCCAACAACTGGTTACAGTATGTACCGACCGGCTACCGGCTTCACAGCCTTATACAGTAGCCTCAACTGGTTACAGTGTACCGGCTACACAGCCTTGTACACTTGCTTCAGCAACTAGCTACAGAGTGTACCGACTGGCACTGGCTACACAGCCTTGTACACTTGCTTCATTCTGTGGGTTACAAGTCTACTAACAGGGTGTTGGCTACACAGTCCTTCTGTACAGTGCTTCAAAAAAAAAAAAAAAAAGCTGTCTAATATAGACCAGTAGCTGTCAAAATTCATTGGTGGCCCCAACCTGCCAGTTTTTGCCGGTTACAAGAATTACTGGTTACAGTAAAGTACCGGGTATGGAGTCCGGGTACCGGACAGAGTTGCCTAAGGTTAATTGGGGTACAGAGAATTCTTAAACTGGTCAGTGATCTTGATGATAGGACAGTTTCCCAAGCTACTGCCAGGCAACCTTCCCTTATCACACCTCTCAATAACCTGTTATCGGTGCTGGACTTGACTGCAGAGATAATAATAAATTTTGTCATCAGGTCCGGCCAGGGGACTGACATCTCACATATGACAATTGCTCTGTAAATGCTGCACCTTGCAGGCTGCTGGCCCGGGGCAAAGAGTTTATTAATGTGAAAATAAGACCACAATAAAAACAGAGAGACTGTTAACCTCGATCATTGTCACCAGACCGGACCAGTGTCCGGAGGGACAGAAAATATTGTCAGAATACCAAATGTCCCAAATGTGGCACACAATCTGCCTATAAGGTCCAGACTAAGCCCTTTTTTGGGATCTTAGGAAGCCTTGGGGGCTGGACTTTAGGTAGTACAACTGTTGAAGGAGGGATACCTACGTCCATATACCTATACAAGAACAATCCAGGAGATGGAGATTTCACATCCAAGGTCGGGCATACCAATTCAAGGCCATGCCATTCGGGTTGTCCACAGCACCTTTTGAGTTCACCGTGATACCAAAGCAGGTGAAATTGATGGCCATACACAAGGATTTAAGAAGCCACCAGTACCTAGACGACTGGTTGGTGAGAGCCAGATCCCACCAGGCTTGTTGGTGGGCCTGGAACTAGTAAATACACAGGAACTAGTAAATAATGTGTCAGTAACTGGGTTGGCGAATGAACTTAGAGAAATCAGAGCTGGAGCCCAATCAAGACTTTGATTTTGTAGGCTACCAGTTTCGACTTCAGGTCTGATCGGTTCCGACCGACTCTGGACTGGGTACAGAACCTTCAAGAGACTGTTAAAACTGCTATCCCTACCGGCTTGCCCGGTCCGGGAATTCATGTCCTTGATAGGTTACTAACATCTACAGAAAAGCATGTTAATCTAGGCAGACTTCATATGAGACCCATACTGTGGCACCTCAAAAACAACTGGAGGGTATCCAGAATCACTGCAAAAGGTGATCCAAGTCCCCAGGTCCCTGCACCCCTTATTTACAATGGCGGCTGAAGGAAGACAATGCACTTACAGGCCAACCATTACACCCAATAAAACATGCTCTGCAAATATTTACAGACGCATCAATAGAAGGGTGGGGCGCTCACTTAGATGAGCACTTGGCAAGAGCAACCTGGTCCCCTCCGGGAAGCAAGTTGTATATGTAAACTACCTAGAACTAAGCAGCCTTTCTGGCTTTAAAAGAGTTCCAAGACCTTTGCTCAACAAGATAGTACTTGTAGCAACTGACAACACCACAGTAGTGTCATACATAAAGGAAGTAGGAATGAGGTCGGGCCCACTTTGTGCCCTACTATGGAGAATCTTGACCTGGTGTACCAGGAAACAAGTGACTCTAAAGCACGACACATTCCAGGCCGGCCTAATATGGTAGCAGACAGGCTGTTCAGGCTAGGCCAGACCATCCCAACAGTGGTTTCTCCTTCCAGAGGTCTTCCACTCTATGCAGTAGGTGGCACCGGCCCAAAATAAACTTATTTGCCACGAAGTTCAACAACAAGTCGCCTCTGTTTTGTGTCACCGGTACCGGATCCCCTGGCCACAGCAGTGGATGTGCTCAGTCGGCCATGGTAGGATCTAAAAGCATACACCTTCTCACCATCAGCCATATTGGGCAAAGTGGTGGAGAAGTTGCAAGACTCCCCATGTAAGAGAATCATTTTGATTGCTCCGGGGTGGCCCAACATGCCTTGGTTTTGGGATCTAGTGGCCATGTCCAACCACATCCCACTGAACCTGCCCAGTCTGTCCAGCCAGAAATCTGACAAATCTTAATCTCCATGCAGGGCTCCTAGAGCCTCAGCAATCGAGGAGCAGGACTTGTCTGAGGCAGTGGCAGCAAGAATTGAGGCTCCTCAAAGGGGGGTCAATCAGATCAGTCTATGAGGCAAATGGGTCATTTTTTACCAAGTGATGTATCATTCATCAGGTGGACTTCGGGCACCACCTGTAAAGTCAGTTGTTTACTTCCTTAGGTACCTTTTTCAGGACAGGAAGTTGCAGCCCAGTACCATTGATGGTTACAGGTCAGCCATTGCTGATAGTCTAGAATTTGCCCATCAATGTTAGTAAGGATGAAAATCTCACTCGTCTCCTGGATAACTTCCACTGAGACAGACCCAAAGGCCGGAGGGGAACCCCCTCCTGGAACCTCTCCCTGGTTTTTCTGCACCAGCTGACAAGGTTCATTTTGAACCAATTAAAGGCCTCCTTGAAGCATTTGACCTTCAAGGCAGTTTTCCTCTTGGCCCTGGGTTCGGGCAAGTGTAGAAGTGAGATACATGCTTGGCAAACAGCCCAGCACCATTGATGGTTATAGGTCACCCATTGTTGATAAACTGGAAATTCACCCTTCAACATCAGTAAGGACGAAAATCTCGCTCGTCTCCTGGATAGTTTCCTCAGAGACAGACCCAGAGGCAAGAGTGGCATACCCTCCTGGACCTTCTTACTGGCCGTGCACCAGCTAAGAATCCATTTGATCCAATCAAGGAGGCTCCCCTTGAAGCATTTGACCTTCAAGACGGTATTCCTCTTGGTCCTTGGGTCGAGCAAGTGCAAACTGAGATTCATGCCTGGCAAAACTGATATATTGGACACCAATCCGATTGGTCAAAGGTGTCCCTGTATCCTCGCCCAGCTTTCTATCCTAGAATCAGCTGGCCATAGAGTGTCCAGTGTGGCCCCTGGGGTTATAACAGCCCTGGCCCCGACTCGGGATAGATCCCTCAAGTCTGACAGGTCCCTCTGTCCGGTCAGAGCATTGTGCTACTATTTGGACAGGACCTCAGACATCAGGCAGAATAAGGAGGTGGTTTTTGTCTCCTTTAAGAAAGGTTTCAACAAAGACATCTCACCTGCCACTATCTCCTCTTGGATCAAGCAGACTGTGATCCTATGTGATGAGCTCTCTGACCAGGAGGCCCACATTTAACATCAGGTTAAAGCCCATGATGTCAGGGCCTTTGCTCCTTCTAAGGTCTTCCAGTCGGGAGTCTCCTTAGATCCAATCTTGTCAGCCTGCCACTGAAGTCACGATACCTTCACACAGTTCTATATGAAGGGCGGGGCTTGGGCTGATTCAGAGCTTTACCAATTGGGCTCGGTAGTGGCTGCTCAGCAGATCCACAAGTGGCCCTTAGATTGAGGAGATTTTTATATGTGCATAACAGTTCTTCATGTACATAAGAATTAAGTGTGGCGTGCTTCCTTTGGGAGGTTTATTTGCATTTTGGGACTGAACTCTTCCCTCTCTTCCCCTACCTCAGAGCAGGTCTACAAAAAAAGGGGGGGCGACGGCGGTATAGCCCCGGGTAACCGGCTGCTTTCCTTAAAATATCTGGAGATTGTTGAAAACACGTTCGCACAGTACACGCGCCAAACGAAAAAGATGCTATGACGTCATGTTGTCTAGACAGGAAGTAAATACCATGCGCCACCTGGCGAGTGCACAGTACTGGGACCGGTCTGCGCCGACCGGTTTAGCAATTGTCCATTGGATAGGGTATTAACTTATAAAAATTTAATTTACTTATTAAATTTGCAAGTTCGTCTGTTTGCTAGAGACATTACAAGGGGGGTACCCCCACCAAAAGTGTGAAAATTTCAACTTTTTATCACAATTTTCTCAGTGACTATTGCAGGGATTTCTCTCATATCTTGCATATATGTACTAGGCCAGAGGTAGATTCTCTTGTGTGAGTATGAGACCTGGATCTATCTTACTTTTTTTTTAATAAATTTTTTTAATAATTTTTAATGCATTAAAATTCATGAAATCATGCACTAAATCACTTATAACTTCAAAAGTGTTGCATTTACAGCATTTTGTGAAAATATGTTGTTCAGCTACTTTTTTCATAGCTACAATATGGTGAGTAAGTTGGGTGTCTGTCTCAATAGCTAAGTGAGTAATAGCTACTTTTGGGCTTTTCAGTAACTTCCATTATGAGTAAAATCACTTGTAACTTAAAAACTATTGCATTTAGAGAATTTCGTATAAATATGTTATTCAGCTACTTTTGGGCCAGCTATAACATAGTGAAATTTCAGACCTGTAGCTCATGGCATAGCTGAGTAATAGCTACTTTTAGGTTATCACTGTTGAGTAAATCGCTTATAACTTGAAAACTATTGCATTTAGAGAATTTCGTATAAATATGATATTCAGCTACTTTTGGGTCAGCTATAACATAGTAAAATTTCAGACCTGTAGCTCATGGCATAGCTGAGTAATAGCTACTTTTAGGTTATCACTGTTGAGTAAATCACTTATAACTTGAAAAGTGTTGCATTTAGAGCATTTTGTTAAAATATGTTATTCAGCTACTTTTTTCATAGCTACAATATGGTGAGTAAGTTGGGTGTCTGTCTCAATAGCTAAGTGAGAAATAGCTACTTTTGGGCTTTTCAGTAACTTCCATCATGAGTAAAATCACTTGTAACTTAAAAACTATTGCATTTAGAGAATTTCGTATAAATATGTTATTCAGCTACTTTTGGGCCAGCTATAACATAGTAAAATTTCAGACCTGTAGCTCATGGCATAGCTGAGTAATAGCTACTTTTAGGTTATCACTGTTGAGTAAATCACTTATAACTTGAAAACTATTGCATTTAGAGTATTTTGTTTCAATATGTTATTCACCTATTTTGGGGTCAGCTATAACATAGTGAAGTTTCAGACCTGTGGCTCATTTCATAGCTGAGTAATAGCTACTTTGAAGTTCTCACTGTTGAGTAAATCAGTTATAATTGGAAAACTATTGCATTTACAGAAATTTGTGCAAATATGTTATTCAGCTACTTTTGGGTCAGCTATAACATAGTGAAATTATAGACCTATAGCTCATGGCACAACTGAGCAATAGCTATTCTCAGGTACTGACTGTTGAGTAAATCAGCTATAACTTGAAAAATATTGCATTTGGAGTATTTTGTTAAAATATATTGTTCACCTACTTTTGGGTCAGCTATAACATAGTGAAATTACAGACCTATAGCTCATGGCATAGCGGAGCAATAGCTATTTTCAGGTTCTCACTATTGAGTAAATCAGTTGTAGCTTGAAAACTATTGCATTTACAGTACTTTGCTTAAATATGTTGTTCACCTACTTTTGGGTTAGATATAACATAGTAAAATTTCAGACATGTAGCTCATTGCATAGCTGAGTAATAGTTCCTTTGAGGTTCTCACTGTTGAGTAAATCAGTTGTAACTTGAAAACTATTACATTTAGAGTAATTTGTTAAATATGTTATTCACAGAATATTTGGTCAGCTATAACATAGTGAAATTGCAGACCTCTATGTCATGGCATAGCTGAGCAATAGCTACTTTCAGGTTCTCACTGTTGAGTAAATCATTGTATCCACTGGATAGCCGCAGTATGTAGAGAGAGATTTCACCATTACTGCTCTGATGAAAAAAAAATATTATAGCTAGCTTTCTTAAGTTTGCAGTATATATTAATAACCATAAAATGTTGTCTGGGAATATTTTTGGCCTCATTTTGAGAAACAAGATGGCCGCCACAGGTGTTTTTTGTCAGTCATGAAAAGTGCTTATATCTCCCTTATTATTGATCCTAGAGGTTTGGGATGATAAACCAACCTGTAGGAAATCATGGGGTGGGAATCTTTTGGTGTGGTCAGATTTGACCTTCAATGACCCCTCCTTCAAGGTCAAACAAGGATAGCCAAACTTAAAAGTGCTTATAACTCGCTTATTATTGGTCCCAGAGGTTTGGGATGGTAAACAGACAGGAAATCATGGGCTGTGAATCTGTTGATATTGTTCGATTTGACCTTGGAACCCTCCTTCAAGGTCAAATGAGGATAGCGAAAATTGAAAGTGCCTACAACTCGCTTATTATTGGTGACAGAGATTTGGGATGGTAAACCATCCCATCGGAAATCATTGGCTCGGAATCTTTTGGTATGGTCAGATTTGACCTTTAATGGACCCCTCCTTCAAGGTCAAATGAGGACAGCCAAGCTTAAAAGTGCTTATAACTCATTTATAATTGGTCCTAGAGGTTTGGAATGGTAAACCATAGGAAATCATGGGCTGGGAATGTATTTGTGTGGTTAGATTTGACCTTGGACCCCTTCTTCAAGGTCGAACGAGGATATTGCATTTGTAGTATTTCTTTAAATATGTTTTAACCTATTTTTTACACTTAAACAATTACCTTGTTATTTTCCTTCATAATACCATTTACAGGGCACAACTTTTTTATCCTTTTCTTCTGTCAGCTTCGGAATTTCTTTCGAACTTGCTGTTCAGTTACCATTTACTGTATTTCTGTACAGCCCTTTTCCTGATAATTATTCTGTCCTCTAATCACCTTCACAAATCAAAAACACTCAGTCAGCTGACACAGTGCCCGTTCACGGGCACTCTCCTCTTGTTTCTGTATATTTCTATTTACTACAGTAGAACCTCTATTTTCCGACCCTCTTGAGAGAGTAACAATTAGGTTGGATAATAGAAAGCCTAAAATAACAGGTTTGAATGGAGTTGGGAGAGTGAATTGGAGGTTGGATAATTGAAAATTTGGATAATAGAGGTTCGGATAATATAGTTTCTACTGTATCTTGTATTCTTGTTTTGCAGGCCTATCAGGACAATGTCATGTGTAAATAGATGTTTTAGATGTTCATGTAACTTAACAAGTTAAATAATATATCGATGTTTAAAGCAAAATCAAATCTGGTTGTCATTGGCAACAGTCATGAATTTCTCTGAAATATGCAAATTTTATCCTGATAAAATACAGTTTCAGATATTTTGTAAAAGGTAAATAGATTTATATTATTTATTTAAAACACAAAATACTATATATTTTAACAATTAAGCTTTGTGTAATCTACTGTCACTGATAGCATGCGTTAGTTCAGCAGCCAATATAAGAAAAATGTGCCTTTAAATATATTGATTTTTGGAGGCCTCCTCACTACCACAGCAAAAACAGGTTACTTCAGGCCATAGACAACACTGTGGCTGTTGCCTACATAAACAATGAAGGGGATGTGAGATCAGGCACTCTTTGTGCCCTGTTTTGGAGACTCCTGTTGTGGTACAACCTGAGGAACATTGTCCTAAAGCCAATTGTGTCCCCAGTCCCAAAAAAAGAAACCTGGGTGGTAGAGGCACTGAGCCTGTCATGGGTGGGTCTGTACAGCCTCCTATCCCCCTGATAGCGAATGTTGTAAACAAGATTCTGAGCTACAACTGTTGGAGAATAATAGTGATAGCTCCGAGATGGCCCAACATGTCCTGGTTTTGGGATCTGGTGAGCCTGTCATCTCAGATGTCCATGTGCCTACCCAGCCAAGCCAATCTTCTGGCCGAACCATTCAATGGGAGCCTGCACAGAAATCTACACAATCTGAAACTCCATGCTTGACTGCTAGAGCCTTAAACATCAGAGACCAGGGCTTCTCTGATCGAGTGGCAGAATGATTTGAGGCATCTAAGATGTTTATGAAACAAAGTGGGCCATTTTTATGTCAGCTGACATTATGTCATCACTCTGCGGCGTGGGCGTACGCGTCCGCGTGAACAACTTCTTCTCCGAAACTACAAGGCCTAGAGACGTGCTGTTTTTTTTAAAAGATACCTTATCTATCGAGGATGAAAAATTGTTCAAGGCATGCAAATCTGTCTGTTCGTCTGTTTGCTAGAGACATTACAAGGGGGGTACCCCCACCAAAAGTGTGAAAATTTCAACTTTTTATCACAATTTTCTCAGTGACTATTGCAGGGATTTCTCTCATATCTTGCATATATCTACTAGGCCACAGGTAGATTCTCTTGTGTGAGTATGAGACCTGGATCTGTCTTACTTTTTTTTAAATAAATTTTTTTAATAATTTTTAATGCATTAAAATTCATGAAATCATGCACTAAATCACTTATAACTTCAAAAGTGTTGCATTTACAGCATTTTGTGAAAATATGTTGTTCAGCTACTTTTTTCATAGCTACAATATGGTGAGTAAGTTGGGTGTCTGTCTCAATAGCTAAGTGAGTAATAGCTACTTTTGGGCTTTTCAGTAACTTCCATTATGAGTAAAATCACTTGTAACTTAAAAACTATTGCATTTAGAGAATTTCGTATAAATATGTTATTCAGCTACTTTTGGGCCAGCTATAACATAGCGAAATTTCAGACCTGTAGCTCATGGCATAGCTGAGTAATAGCTACTTTTAGGTTATCACTGTTGAGTAAATCGCTTATAACTTGAAAACTATTGCATTTAGAGAATTTCGTATAAATATGTTATTCAGCTACTTTTGGGTCAGCTATAACATAGTAAAATTTCAGATCTGTAGCTCATGGCATAGCTGAGTAATAGCTACTTTTAGGTTATCACTGTTGAGTAAATCACTTATAACTTGAAAAGTGTTGCATTTAGAGCATTTTGTTAAAATATGTTATTCAGCTACTTTTTTCATAGCTACAATATGGTGAGTAAGTTGGGTGTCTGTCTCAATAGCTAAGTGAGTAATAGCTACTTTTGGGCTTTTCAGTAACTTCCATCATGAGTAAAATCACTTGTAACTTAAAAACTATTGCATTTAGAGAATTTCGTATAAATATGTTATTCAGCTACTTTTGGGCCAGCTATAACATAGTAAAATTTCAGACCTGTAGCTCATGGCATAGCTGAGTAATAGCTACTTTTAGGTTATCACTGTTGAGTAAATCACTTATAACTTGGAAACTATTGCATTTAGAGTATTTTGTTTCAATATGTTATTCACCTATTTTGGGGTCAGCTATAACATAGTGAAGTTTCAGATCTGTGGCTCATTTCATAGCTGAGTAATAGCTACTTTGAAGTTCTCACTGTTGAGTAAATCAGTTATAATTGGAAAACTATTGCATTTACAGAAATTTGTGCAAATATGTTATTCAGCTACTTTTGGGTCAGCTATAACATAGTGAAATTATAGACCTATAGCTCATGGCACAACTGAGCAATAGCTATTCTCAGGTACTGACTGTTGAGTAAATCAGCTATAACTTGAAAAATATTGCATTTGGAGTATTTTGTTAAAATATATTGTTCACCTACATTTGGGTCAGCTATAACATAGTGAAATTACAGACCTATAGCTCATGGCATAGCGGAGCAATAACTATTTTCAGGTTCTCACTATTGAGTAAATCAGTTGTAGCTTGAAAACTATTGCATTTACAGTAGTTTGCTTAAATATGTTGTTCACCTACTTTTGGGTTAGCTATAACATAGTAAAATTTCAGACATGTAGCTCATTGCATAGCTGAGTAATAGTTCCTTTGAGGTTCTCACTGTTGAGTAAATCATTTGTAACTTGAAAACTATTACATTTAGAGTAATTTGTTAAATATGTTATTCACAGAATTTTTGGTCAGCTATAATATAGTGAAATTGCAGACCTCTATGTCATGGCATAGCTGAGCAATAGCTACTTTCAGGTTCTCACTGTTGAGTAAATCATTGTATCCACTGGATAGCCGCAGTGTGTAGAGAGAGATTTCACCATTACTGCTCTGATGAAAAAAAATATTATAGCTAGCTTTCTTAAGTGTGCAGTATATATTAATAACCATAAAATGTTGTCTGGGAATATTTTTGGCCTCATTTTGAGAAACAAGATGGCCGCCACAGGTGTTTTTTGTCAGTCATGAAAAGTGCTTATATCTCCCTTATTATTGATCTTAGAGGTTTGGGATGATAAACCAACCTGTAGGAAATCATGGGGTGGGAATCTTTTGGTGTGGTCAGATTTGACCTTCAATGACCCCTCCTTCAAGGTCAAACAAGGATAGCCAAACTTAAAAGTGCTTATAACTCGCTTATTATTGGTCCCAGAGGTTTGGGATGGTAAACAGACAGGAAATCATGGGCTGTGAATCTGTTGATATTGTTCGATTTGACCTTGGAACCTTCCTTCAAGGTCAAATGAGGATAGCGAAAATTGAAAGTGCCTACAACTCGCTTATTATTGGTGACAGAGATTTGGGATGGTAAACCATCCCATAGGAAATCATTGGCTCGGAATCTTTTGGTATGGTCAGATTTGACCTTTGGACCCCTCCTTCAAGGTCAAATGAGGACAGCCAAGCTTAAAAGTGCTTATAACTCATTTATAATTGGTCCTAGAGGTTTGGAATGGTAAACCATAGGAAATCATGGGCTGGGAATGTATTTGTGTGGTTAGATTTGACCTTGGACCCCTTCTTCAAGGTCGAACGAGGATATTGCATTTGTAGTATTTCTGTAAATATGTTTTAACCTATTTTTTACACTTAAACAATTACCTTGTTATTTTCCTTCATCATACCATTTACAGGGCAATACTCTTTTATCCTTTTCTTCTGTCAGCTTCGGAATTTCTTTCGAACTTGCTGTTCAGTTACCATTTACTGTATTTCTGTACAGCCCTTTTCCTGATAATTATTCTGTCCTCTAATCACCTTCACAAATCAAAAACACTCAGTCAGCTGACACAGTGCCCGTTCACGGGCACTCTCCTCTTGTTGTTCAGTGGTGCCAGTCGCCTCAGGTGTACTTCAAAGCACCATCCATAAAGCAAATAGCTTACTTCCTCCTGTACTCCTTTCAGGAAAAGAAGTTCAAACCATCTACCAAAGATGGTTACATTAATGCTGTAGCAGATAAGGTTAGTAATTCCTCTGTTGAGATAAACAAGGATAAGAGCCTTACTCAGCTACTGGACAGTTTCCACAAGGATAGGTCCAAAGGTCGTAGGGGCATCCCTTCCTGGACCTTATCCCTGGTCCTTCACCAGTTAACCAAGGCCCAATTCGAATCTCTCAGAAAGGCTTCCTTGAAACACCTAACCTGTCTTCCTGGTTAGGCCTGGCATAGGAAAGTGTAGAAGTGAGATCCATGCCTGGATGAACAGGAATTTTCACCATTGGAAAGATCGAAAGTTTATTCTCTTCACCCAGTTTTCTCTAAGAATCAACTGGCTCATGAGGGCCCAGAGAGTGTGGCCTCTGTTGTCATCCCAGCACTGGCCCCCACTCTGGATAAATCCCTAAAGGAACATAGGTCCCTATTAGCTTTGCTACTACCCAGACAAAACCAAGGACCTCAGCGACAATAAACAGCTGGTTGTTGTCTCTTTCAAGAATACTTTCAGACCAGGAAGCACTTCAAGTTCACCAAGTCAAAGCACATCTACCTCTAAAGCATTTGCAGGAGGAGTCTATTTAGACCAGATCCTCTCGGCTTGTCATTGGAAGTCTCACTTTCCCCCAGTTCTACTTGAAGGATGTTGCCCGGGCTGATTCTGACCTTACAAAAAGGCAACAGAACCTCTCCACCTTACTTGTCTATGAGTTGGAAGTTCTGTTTGTGCTTCCCTGATCTTCCTCTGGGAATCCCTATTGACTGAACCTCTCTCCTCTCTCTCCTCATAGTAGGGGAGAAAAGATAGCAGGGATTTGTTCCAGTCAACCTGTCGGACCCAGGACCTAGCTAGGGAGAATATTTATAATAATAATAAATATGTTGATTTAGCAAATATGTGGTTACAGTAAATAAATAATGTTGAAACTGAATGTCATGAGGTTAATAACTTATCCAGAAATATTCCCTCAATTTTAACTAAAAAAGAACCTAGGAAATACAATTCAATTGACAATAGCATGTGAAAAAATTACTAGAAAACTAGAAAGTACAATTTCTGACTAAATTCTCTCTAGACTTCTAAAACGTCCTTCCAGTAAGCTAGCCACCATCCTCTCGGTAGTTATTCTGGCAAAAGTGTGTTATGTAAGATACCTTAATACAATAAAATACAGTCTAACCTCATTATCTCGAATTTCATTGGTCCATTCCAATCACCTCGACTTATCCAAAATTCGAAATATACATTCACGCCTTTGAGAGACTAAACTTGTCAAAACAACTACCGAGTGTATGGGCGATAATGAAAGATATTAGCCAGATAGCTGGAAGATGTTGTTTTAAGCAATGTCTGTGGGGTATATAGTAAATGAACTAGTAAATACCTTTAATTTAATGTATTCCTTCATGAATATCCAAGAAAACATGTATCACAACAAGTATACTAGTAGTTGAAACCTACACCGTAATCTCTTGTATAATCTCTATGTAAATAAGTTTACAGTACGGAGAGAAATGGGGAGGAAAATAAACAAATTGGCTTCTCATTCAAAGTATTGCTAGTAGATGTAATCTTCAGAGATGGTCATATTATTGTTTGACTTTCAGCTTTACTGGGTAAATTGCCTTTTGTAACACACGCTGGATGTGTCTGTTTGTTTTTCTTACAAAAGGATACTTTCCACCGGACTAAATATCAACAACACTGGCATTGTGTAAAATGGCAAATAGCCTCGATATAAGCGCAAATACTAGCATTTTAGATCAAAATAACCTTTAATTTTCTTATATATATTATTCTAAATGAGCTGGGACTGAGGGTGTAACCTCGAGATAAACAGGAAGTCGATATTTCCGAGATTGGGATAAGTGGGTTAGACTGTAGAAGATTCAATAGGTAACTTAAATTTTATATATGTTAATGTCTTACTAACAGATGGGGGAGCCTCAACCTCTATCCCTGATCTTTTTACCTTACTGGGGGCTAAATAAGGGTCAGCCTTCTCAAACGAAAAAAAAGGAAGTTACATCATAGCCACCTAGTGAGTTTGGCAGGACTGGCTTGCACCTAACCTGTGGCAATAGTCTGTCAGATATATAACTTATAAAATTTTATTTGATTATTATATTTTCTAATTTGTTTGTATATTCATCGCTGTGTGTGATATAGATAGAGATAATAAAATCCCCAGACAAAAGTCAAGAATATACTGATTTTACATCTGTCTCGTCTGTCAGATATAAAATTGACTTATCAAAATTTAATTTGCTTATTAAATTTTCTAACTTGCTTGTATTTTCATCCCTGTGTGTGATATGGATAATTATATCCCCAGACAGAAGTCAAGAATATACTTTTACATCTGTCTCGCCTTGGCCATATAGTTTGACTTGTATGCGTGATAACTGAAAAATGCTTTCACAGATTTTATTCAAACCTGGCACACACATATATTTGGGTCAGGAGAAGAACGTTATTTTCGAGTGACCTTAAAGACCACAGTGCATGAAAAAAAATTTTCATCCTTGTACAGATGATGTGTGTAACAACACACCTGCCAAGCCCCATCTTCAAACTCCCACTAGAAAGCACATTAAAGGCCAGTTAAATCTGACAGTTGGAAAAACAAAACAGATCCCTCTCTGAAACTGTGCCACGTCACACGAGGTGATTTCCCACTCTGATCTCTGTGTGTACAGTACAAAATAGTGTAAAATGAAGTGAAATTACTGTTTTATATACTGGCCTGGAAAGGGTCAGGTTCAGTCAAAAAAAAAAATTCCCTACACTTAGTGCAAAGATTTTTTCATCAAATGAATTTGTGTGGTCACACACAAATAATGGTCTTATATTATAATAATTAACACTACAATTTGACTGTAACTTGTGTTTAAAATAGTGAACAAGTGTTTAGCTTTTAGTGTAACAATGCAGCTTCTGAGAGTGTGTCAGTTTTAAATAAGGGTTAAGCAGTCTGAAATGACCAAATGTTTAAGCACACTGGTTCAGTACCAGAATGTAGAGTTTAATACTCTGGAGATCTGAAGCACATCCTGACATTTATTGACAACAGTGTGTCTTTCATGACATCTACTTTTAATAACAGTAGGCATCAGATTGCTATGTTCATGTAACTTTGCACCTTTGCAAAGTTTGTACAGTCTAACCCACTTATCCCGATCTCGGAAATATCGACTTCCTGTTTATCTCGAGGTTACACCCTCAGTCCCAGCTCATTTAGAATAAAATATATAAGAAAATTAAAGGTTATTTCGATCTAAAATGCTAGTATTTGCGCTTATATCGAGGCTATTTGCCATTTTACACAATGCCAGTGTTGTTGATATTTAGTCCGGTGGAAAGTATCCTTTTGTAAGAAAAACAAACAGACACATCCAGCGTGTGTTACAAAAGGCAATTTACCCAGTAAAGCTGAAAGTCAAACAATAATATGACCATCTCTGAAGATTACATCTACTAGCAATACTTTGAATGAGAAGCCAATTTGTTTATTTTCCTCCCCATTTCTCTCCGTACTGTAAACTTATTTACATAGAGATTATACAAGAGATTACGGTGTAGGTTTCAACTACTAGTATACTTGTTGTGATACATGTTTTCTTGGATATTCATGAAGGAATACATTAAATTAAAGGTATTTACTAGTTCATTTACTATATACCCCACAGACATTGCTTAAAACAACATCTTCCAGCTATCTGGCTAATATCTTTCATTATCGCCCATACACTCGGTAGTTGTTTTGACAAGTTTAGTCTCTCAAAGGCGTGAATGTATATTTTGAATTTTGGATAAGTCGAGGTGATTGGAATGGACCAATGAAATTCGAGATAATGAGGTTAGACTGTATTTTTAGAAGTATGATTTTATTGCGCTACAATAGCTTACCATGTGGGACTGAATGCTTTATTGGTTGCCGCGAGGAACTACGACCAACGTCTAAGAAAAAAAGACATTTATTCTTGGCCGTAGCCTCAGGTTGTCGTCACGTGATCTGCCCCTTATGTCGCCGCCATTTTACAGTCTTTGGGAAGTATTTACTGCCGTTTTCTATCTATATCTCAGTACAGTGTTATTGTTATACATCCCTTTTTATGTATTTCATTTATTATTGTATATAGCACATTCTGGCCAATTTTCAGCACTTCCGCTTTTGTAATTGTCCTTCATTTTAAGTTTTTATGAGCTCGCCTCGACTGGCTTTCTTCTGCGAGTCTTTATTCGAGGTTATACTCACGTTTGTTTTATTGCGTGTAAAACATGGCATCTCACCAAGCTAGTAGAGATAAACCTCGCGCAGCAAAATGCAATCATTTCTGCCATCCATTTGACACACACAACTTCTGCCCTACCTGCAGAGAGGCAGGTAAGGGCGACGATCCGTGCGTAACTCTTGTCTCTTCCTGTACCATTTGCTCTTCATTTACTGAAGAACAGATCACCAAGATCTCTCACAGGAAGTGTTATTCTAAAAAATCTGACAAGACAAGGCAGAAGACACGGGTTCGGAATTATTAGGGGATAATTCTATTGAATCGTTTGGAGGCTCGCAGGCAGAGCTGGAAATGGCTGCTGATCGCCTCTTCACATCCCCGCCTCGCCCACAACCTCTCTCATTCGAGGCATTGTCCAGTCGAACCCCTGCTCGTACTGTCCCGCCTACACCAGGTACGGCTTTACAACTAAAAGTACAAGCAAACCTCGAGAAATCTCTGTCTTCTCACATTAACATACAAATGGATCAGAAAATGGGGGCTTTTCAGGCCAGTATGGTGGAGGCGTTCAATAATCTTCGTGAAGATTTTCAAAAATCTTTACAAAAGCCAAGAGAGGTAGATCAGACCTCTTCTTCTTCTGCTACAAAAACGAACGCACCCTCCAAAGATCTGGACAAACCCTCGAAAGCCAGTAGTGCTATCGAGTCTATGGAGGTGGAGTATGGCCCAGATCTTCCGCCTCGACTCGTATTCTAGTCGCCTCGAAGACGACTCGGGTCAAGTTCGTAGTTGTGCCAAGGATCCCTTGCAGGTTGCCTCGACCAAACCTAAACAAGCAGCACACTCTTCTGGGTACCATGTTGTGGATCCGAGCTCTGCCTCGGACCACTACTCGGACTATTCTATTGACCCTCAACCAGCCCCTAGTAGGCCCAAAAAGCACTCTGATAAATCAAAACACAAGTCGAGGTCCAGATTTTTAACCCCATCTTCAGAGGAGGATCAGTCCCCTGAACATAGGCATAGGTCCCCCAAGCCCTCCAGGAAGTCTTACTCTGATCAGAACCACCCCCAACATGACCCTGACCCTCCTTATTACAGGGAAGTAGCATTCTCTCACATCCCATCCCAATATGCCGAGGAGGTGGATACGTTCCGACGCATCCTGAAACTACCAGATCCTAGGGAATCCTGACTTAGATCTTCAACAGCGGTTATTGGCCTTGATGATGAGAAAGGCAGGCAAGAACTTAGGCCAAGAGGTCCTTCCTCCATGTTGCCTCTCAATTCAGTCATCAAGGATGCCTTCGAGAAGTTTGATCAGGACTTCCAGGCAGCCAATTTACCTGAGGGCAAGTACATCAAACCACCTCCCTCCACTGCCAAGTGGTACATGGTAGGACAGCCTTGTTATGAGGACAAGATACAAGAGCTGAATACAGACTTTGCCAAAATTTGCATTTCTCCTAAACCATCTGAGGCTCCTATGGGCAAGGTCCCTATGCCAATTCTCAAAGAATTGGAACATCAGGCAAGACAGAATATCTCCACGCTGAATTTCGCTACCACCTTTGCCAAGACTTCTTCCTCCTGTAATGTTACTCTGGAGAAGTGTCAACATAGCTTGAAAGCGACCTTCAAAAAGGTCAAGTCTCAGATCAGGAAAGGTGCCGACCCTGAAAAAGCAGCGAAACGTGGATATGAGGAAGCCTGTGAGTATCTGGATTTGTGGAATAAAGCCATCCTAATCCAACACAGAGCCTTAACTTGCCTTAGTAAATCCCTGGCCCATATTCTCCAGAAAGAGTTATACTCAATGGGCAATACTGACTTGCTCAGGCGCGAAGCAGAAATGACCCTATTACAACCCCACTTAGCAGAAACCTGGCGCCAAAAACTCAGGAATGCGTCCTTCTGGCCGCCTTCCTTGTTTATATCACAGTTGCTAAAGGAAGGCGAGGACTTCCTTCTTAAAAAAGGCACCTCAAAAGATTCTCAGGGTTTCGGACCCTACCAGAGTAAGCCCTTTCGTGGTCCCCACAAGAAAAGAGGCTCCTACAGGAAACGCCCCTATGGGGGCAATTCCTCACAAAGCAGTAACCAATCGTTTTCTTCCAATAGGGGAAAACAAAACTTCAGAGGCTCCAGGGGTCGTTTTCGACCCCACAATAGGGGGCCACGGTGGCAGAGTGGTAACACTCTCGCCTCCCACCTCTGCGGCCGGGGTTCGATCCCCGTCATGGCCGTAAGTGGGAAAGCTGGTAGTTGCTTGCCGTTGGTCGGCAGTTTACAGTACAGAACCCTAGCGAACTATATGTACTGGTTTCCTCTGCTCTTCCAACTACCCGTCGTGATATAACCTGTACAGTGTTGAAAGCGACGTAAAACCCCAAATAAACAACCGACCCCACAATAGGGGAAGAGGGCATGGAAACCCCTCTTCCCAATGACTCCTTCAAAGCCTCAAACAGTCCACCGGTAGGAGGTCGCCTCCATTCTTTCAGCAGAGACTGGCAAGAAAACAATTGTTCATCCAACCTGTTAAACATTATCACCAATGGCTACGTACTGCCATTCCTCTCAAAACCAAACTTGGTCAGATTTCCTCTGATAATATCAGAATACAAGGCCCTTCCAAGAGACTAAGCCTTAGCCAATTGCATCCAGTCTCTGCTGTCAAAGAACGCTATCGAAAGGGTGGAAAATGTAAAATCTCTCGGGTTTTACAGTCGCCTGTTTCTAGTACCCAAGCCTCACCAAAGATGGAGGCCAGTGATAGACCTAAGCAGGCTCAACACTTTTCTACATGTAGAAAAGTTCAAGATGGAAACTCCAGAGTCCATCAGAACCTCCCTAATGCCAGGGGAATGGGTTGCGTCGATAGATTTATCGGATGCCTACCTTCACATCCCCATCCATCCTCACTCAAGGAAATACCTTGAAAGATTTTGCCACAGGTCTCAGGTGTTCCAGTTCACCTCCCTACCTTTCAGACTGGCCACAGCCCCCCAGGTCTTTACCATGATCGTAAAGGAGGTGAAGCTCATGGCCCTCTCCAGAGGTCTCAGACTCCACCAATACCTGGACGACTGGCTGGTCAGGTCTCAGTCTCGGGAGGAAGCCCTCCTGAACACTCAGGCAGTGGTAGATCTAACCCAGTCCTTGGGATGGATCATCAATCAGGAGAAATCAGAACTGAATCCCACTCAGGTGTTTTCGTTTGTGGGTTACGAGTACCACCTGGATTCAGCCCTTGTAAAACCCACTCAAGAGAGATGGCTCAAACTTCGGGATTTTTTCCTACAACTCAAGTCAAAACATGTTCTGACTGCAAGATGTTTGATGTCTCTAATTGGGTTGCTAGCCTCAACGGAGAAAATGGTCCCGGAGGGACGACTTCACGTGAGGCCCTTTCAGTTTCACCTCAAGGAGCACTGGAAATTTCCTCAACCACTGGACAGCCTCCTTCCTTGGACAGAAGCCATCTCTGCACACCTAGACTGGTGCCAGAACCCTGCAAACGTGATGAAAGGCTCAGACCTTCATCCCAAAGACCACAGTATCCAACTCTTTACAGACGCCTCAAACGAAGGTTGGGGCGCTCACTTAGAACAAAGTTCTACACAAGGTCTGCGGTCTCCCCAGGAAAAAGGGCTTCACATAAACGTCCTAGAGTTAAAAGCTGTCTTTCTGGCCCTGAGACGATTCAAAGACCAGTGTCAGGACCAAACAGTGCTAGTTGCGACGGACAACTCAACTGTGGTTGCTTACATAAACAAACAAGGGGGAACACACTCAGCGGAGATGTGTGCACTCCTGTGGAGAATCATGACCTGGTGCCATCATTCTCACATCACATTGAAAGCCAGGCACATTCCAGGGTGTCTGAATGTGATGGCCGACCTACTTTCCAGGTCGAATCAGGTACAGTCGACCAAATGGTCACTACATCCACAGGTGTTCAAACAGATCTGCTAAAGGTGGTTCACTCCCCACGTGGACCTATTCGCCACTTATCTGAACCACAAGTTTCCACTGTACGTGTCTCCTATCCCAGACCCGAAGGCCTGGGACATAGATGCTCTAAGCATAAACTGGACGGGTCTCACTGCCTATGCTTACCCTCCAACGGCTCTCCTTCACAGGGTGATCCAAAAAATCAGGCAATGCAATTGTCTGATCATACTAATAGCCCCAGGCTGGCCAGGGATGCCCTGGTTTTGGGACCTAGTGCAGCTCTCAACAGAGATCCCACTGCAGCTCCCCGTGTGGACAACACTCCTCAAGCAGTCCCACAACTACGTATTCCACAGCAACCCGCAGCACCTCAACCTCCACGCCTGGTGTCTAGGAGTGGACAACTCCAAGAACAAGGCATCTCTGTAGAAGTGGCAGAGAGAATTGCTGCACCTCAGCGGTCATCAACAAGGACCATCTACAAATCACAGTGGGCCCTATTTGAAAAATGGTGCAGAGAAAATTCGGTGGATTTCTCCACTCCATCTGTGAAACAAATCTCAGATTTCTTCATGTATCTGTACCAAGACCTAAATAGGCGCCCCTACACCATTGATGGTTACAGGACTGCCATTGTTGACACCTTGGGCCCATCGGACCAACATATTGCTCATAATGAGGACCTTCATAGGTTGCTCTCCAGTTTCCAGAGGGATCGCCCCAAAAGCTCCAGAATTCTCCCCAAGTGGAACCTTTCTATTGTTCTCAATGAGCTCACGAAAGCACCCTTTGAGCCTATGAAAGACACAGACCTCAAACATCTCACTCTCAAAACTGCTTTCTTGCTAGCTTTGGCCTCCGGCAAGCGCCGCAGCGAAATCTATGCCTGGGTTGCAAACAAAGTATCTAATCTAGGCCAATGGGAAAAGGTCGCCTTGTTCCCTTCTTCTGACTTCATAGCCAAAAACCAACTAGCAAGAGAAGGTTCTCAAAGTGTGTCTGCGGTGACTTTTCCTGCTTTGACTACCATTGTGGATAGACGGTTCTAAGAAGACTGGACCTTGTGTCCGGTGCGGGCCCTGAGGTACTATCTGGACCGAACCAAGGACCTAAGAGGTTCCCGGTCCCTCCTTTTCATTTCCTTCAAGAAAGGACATACCTCAGACATCAGACCCGCTACTCTCTCTTCTTGGTTGAAACAAACCATCCTACTTTGTTATAAACAAGCAGACCAGCAAGCCTTGGATTTAGTCCAAGTCAAGGCGCATGACATTCGGGCCTTCGCAGCCTCTAAGGCGTTTTACGGTGGGGTATCGGTGGACCAGATCATGCAAGCCTGTCACTGGAAAGCTCACAACACTTTTACCAATTTTTATGTCAGCTGACTTGTCAGTCAGCTGACATTATGTCGTCACTCTGCGGCGTGGGCGTCCGCGTACGCGTGAACAACTTCTCCTCCAAAACTACAAGGCCTAGAGACGTGCTGTTTTTTTTAAAAGATACCTTATCTATCGAGGATGAAAAATTGTTCAAGGCATGCAAATCTGTCTGTTCGTCTGTTTGCTAGAGACATTACAAGGGGGGTACCCCCACCAAAAGTGTGAAAATTTCAACACTTAATCACAATTTTCTCAGTGACTATTGCAGGGATTTCTCTCATATCTTGCATATAAGTACTAGGCCAGAGGTAGATTCTCTTGTGTGAGTATGAGACCTGGATCTGTCTTACTTTTTTTTTAATAAATTTTTTTAATAATTTTTAATGCATTAAAATTCATGAAATCATGCACAAAATCATTTATAACTTGAAAACTGTTGCATCTAGAGCATTTTGTTAAAATATGTTATTCAGCTACTTTTTTCATAGCTACAATATGGTGAGTAAGTTGGGTGCCTGTCTCAATAGCTAAGTGAGTAATAGCTACTCATGAATAGAATCACTTGTAACTTAAAAACTATTGCATTTAGAGAATTTCGTATAAATATGTTATTCAGCTACTTTTGGGTCAGCTATAACATAGTAAAATTTCAGACCTGTAGCTCATGGCATAGCTGAGTAATAGCTACTTTTAGGTTATCACTGTTGAGTAAATCGCTTATAACTTGGAAACTATTGCATTTAGAGTATTTTGTTTCAATATGTTATTCACCTATTTTGGGATCAGCTATAACATAGTGAAGTTTCAGATCTGTGGCTCATTGCATAGCTGAGTAATAGCTACTTTGAAGTTCTCACTATTGAGTAAATCATTTGTAATTGGAAAACTATTGCATTTAGAGAATTTCGTATAAATATGTTATTCAGCTACTTTTGGGTCAGCTATAACATAGTAAAATTTCAGACATGTAGCTCATGGCATAGCTGAGTAATAGCTACTTTTAGGTCATCACTATTGAGTAAATCAGTTGTAACTTGAAAACTATTGCATTTACAGTATTTTGCTTAAATATGTTGTTCACCTACTTTTGGGTCAGCTATAACATAGTAAAATTTCAGACCTGTAGCTCATTGCATAGCTGAGTAATAACTACTTTGAGGTTCTCACTATTGAGTAAATCAGTTGTAATTGCAAAACTATTGCATTTAGAGAATTTCGTATAAATATGTTATTCAGCTACTTTTGGGTCAGCTATAACATAGTAAAATTTCAGACCTGTAGCTCATGGCATAGCTGAGTAATAGCTACTTTTAGGTCATCACTATTGAGTAAATCAGTTGTAACTTGAAAACTATTGCATTTACAGTATTTTGCTTAAATATGTTGTTCACCTACTTTTGGGTCAGCTATAACATAGTAAAATTTCAGACCTGTAGCTCATGGCATAGCTGAGTAATAGCTACTTTTAGGTTATCACTGTTGAGTAAATCTCTTAAAACTTGGAAATTATTGCATTTAGAGTATTTTGTTTCAATATGTTATTCACCTATTTTGGGGTCAGCTATAACATAGTGAAGTTCCAGACCTGTGACTCATTGCATAGCTGAGTAATAGCTACTTTGAAGTTCTCAATGTTGAGTAAATCACTTGTAATTTGAAAACTATTGCATTTAGAGAATTTAGTATAAATATGTTATTCAGCTACTTTTGGGTCAGCTATAACATAGTAAAATTTCAGACCTGTGGCTCATTGCATAGCTGAGTAATAGCTACTTTGAAGTTCTCACTGTTGAGTAAATCAGTTGTAATTGGAAAACTATTGCCTTTACAGAAATTTGTGCAAATATGTTATTCAGCTACTTTTGGGTCAGCTATAACATAGTGAAATTACAGACCTGTAGCTCATGGCACAACTGAGCAATAGCTATTCTCAGGCACTGACTGTTGAGTAAATCAGCTATAACTTGAAAAATATTGCATTTGGAGTATTTTGTTAAAATATATTGTTCACCTACTTTTGGGTTAGCTATAACATAGTGAAATTACAGACCTATAGTTCATGGCATAGCGGAGCAATAGCTATTTTCAGGTTCTCACTATTGAGTAAATCAGTTTTAGAGAATTTAGTATAAATATGTTATTCAGCTACTTTTGGGTCAGCTATAACATAGTAAAATTTCAGACCTGTAGCTCATGGCATAGCTGAGTAATAGCTACTTTTAGGTCATCACTATTGAGTAAATCAGTTGTAACTTGAAAACTATTGCATTTACAGTATTTTGCTTAAATATGTTGTTCACCTACTTTTAGGTCAGCTATAACAGAGCAAAAATTCAGACATGTAGCTCATTGCATAGCTGAGTAATAGTTACTTTGAGGTTCTCACTCTTGAGTAAATCAGTTGTAACTTGAAAATTATTACATTTAGAGTATTTTGTTAAATATGTTATTCACAGACGTTTTGGTCAGCTATAACATAGTGAAATTGCAGACCTCTATGTCATGGCATAGCTGAGCAATAGCTTCTTTCAGGTTCTCACTGTTGAGTAAATCATTGTATCCAACCTGTAGGAAATCATGGGCTGGGAATCTGTTAATATGGTCCGATTTGACCTTGGAACCCTCCTTCAAGGTCAAATGAGGATAGCCAAGCATTCAGTCAGCTGACACAGTGCCCGTTCACGGGCACTCTCCTCTTGTTATCTAAAAGACCTTACTTGGTCGGACAATGACAACAATCTGTATCTGGGACCAGTAGTACCTAGACCCTTCTCAGTCCAGTCATCCTCGGAAAGAAGGGGGGGGGGGGGGGGGGGGTACATCCGCTATAACCAAGTCTTCAGGAGTCTAAGCCCAGGGTCTAGGTATACGTCTACCTCATCAGGGTGTTTCGGGTAAGGTCTATCTAATCATTATAGTTGTACATTGTATTAAGGACCTCAAGGTTGTCATTTTAGTCAGTTCCCGAGGCTTAAGCTCGGGTTCTCCCGTGATCGTCCTTGGGACTAACCCCGTCTGTGTATCTAGGGTACACATCTCCTTCTCGTCAAACACCCTGACAGTTTTTTAGCACTCATTCAGGTTTTTGGCTTCTACAGGCCCAGTCTTCGGGATTGGGGCCCTGTAGACGGGACTCAGACTGGTACTTTCGATCTTTCATTCTACTGTTATTATCAAAATTCTAAGAAAAAACAGACTTATCTGCCAGTCTCAGCTGTAATCCCTCCTCCGGACGGTTGGATTCAGCATTCAGTCCCACATGGTAAACTATTGTAGCGCAATAAAATTGAAAATTTTAATTACTTAAATGTAGCTTTTATAAGCTACAAGCTTACCATGTGGGACTGAGGAGAGTACCACCCTGCCTCCCCGTTGTATTACAGCTGAGGGGTATGGGTTTAAATCTCAACGAGAAAAGTTGTAACATAAGGGGCAGATCACGTGACGACAACCTAGGCTACGGCCAAGAATAAATGTCTTTTTTTCTTAGACGTTGGTCGTAGTTCCTCGCGGCAACCAATAAAGCATTCAGTCCCACATGGTAAGCCTATAGCTTATAAAAGCTACATTAAGTAATTAATAATTTCTTGTAGTCATAGAGAAGAGTAGTGTACTTTGTTGATTATAAAACATTTTAATATTCTTTGGTGGAATTGTATGCAAGAAATAACCAAGTTAAAGACTATACTCAAAAATTTCATTGAAAGTATTGCAACCCAAGCCAAAAGAAAAGAAAACTTACAATTTACTTACAATGATTGATACAGGTTTAATAAATGTATGACTGTAATCCAACCAGCTCTTAGAATTACATTACTTATGGTTAATGTTTAAAGTGTTCTCTCTACAGAATCCTCACTCTCACACACTCTCTCTCTATCATTGACAGTTTTAAATGGAGTCTGATTGAGAGCTTTCATATTATATAATAAATACGAATTATCATATTAAATTATAAAAACTTTTCAAACAAAAAAAATCACTTCAAAATGCAATTAAATCAGCTACATATTCAGTTACATCCAATCCTTCTCAATACATTTATAACAAAAACCACAGCAAATCTACAGATGTGTTCCTTGTGTTTTGTCACAACTCCTCCACACATGTTTTCAGGGATGTTATTCTATATGCCGCTTTGAGAGGCTGTATCTCAGTGGGGGATGCTCTGATTGATGTCTGGTTTTCCTTACTGGGATTGTCTTACTCTCTGGCACACACACACAAAGTTTTAAAGAAACCTTGTTTTCATGCACTGTGGACTTTAACCTCCCAATAATAAAAATGTTATGGGATCTGTAGCTGTAATTTTATGGTGACCTTAAGGTCCCCAAAAATATCCACAGGGATTTATTTTATAAACTTTTTGCCACTTTAAGCCCTGTAGCTCTATAACTATGTTGCTGGTCCACCTAATATGTGAAAATAAAGATACAGTTATTTTTTTGCACATTTTATTTCAAATATCAGTATGTTAGACCATTTTATCCCTAGTTTCAGTTTGACATGATATATTGCCAGTGTTTTAACACTCTTATTTCCATGATTTTACCTTTTCCATGTTTTTTATAATTGTGTGTTTACAGTTCTGTGCAACTTCTAGTGTTGGAAAATTCAATGTCATGAGCAGCATTCTACTCAGGGACATACTCTTCTGTCTTACACGTTAATACCTCTCTACCTATTTGATGAAGCTGTACTACCTAACAAAGTCACCCAGTCAGTATGACAGGGGTTTTACTGTAGTTTGCCTGCGTTGAGTGTGTAGTTTGTGTTTGTAGAGTGACCAGCACTTGTCCACATATGACATCCTTCCTGAGCACTGGACTACGTGTAAGTTACAGCACACAGCAGAACTCATTGTACTCAGTCATACATGAAAAATAGCCAAAATAATAACTTAAATTCAGTCTTGTCACACACACAAATAAATTATACTAGAAATTCAGTCTTGTCAGTCATGTGAAGAATAACAAAAATTCAGTCTTGTCACACAAGTAAATATATCTAAAATTAAGTCTTGTAAAACATTTTAATATAAGTAGCATTCAGTGTTCTCATAGTGTGCCAGAAATTGAACCTTTAAGTATAACAAAGAAGTTAGGGAGTGAAAAACTTGTGTGGTCAGGAGTTTCTGTTCTTGTGTAATTTCCTTTGGGGTTTACATTATGTTAATAACAACTTTTCTGTTATCACATCAAGTAAAGGTCTGCCCAACAAGCCACAATATTGACCATTTTCTGTGCATTCACAGTCTGTGTAAAGTTGGACATGAGTATACCTGAAAAGTGGGGACATCTGTTGTGTGAAGAAACTTATTGAAATGCTATTGTTGGCCAGACTTTGTGATTTTTGTGTGGGTTGCTTGTTTTGTGGGTTGTTTCTTCTGTGGGTTGTTTGTTGTGCGAGTTGTTTGTTGTGTGGGTTGTTTGTGACGTGTGGTGGTATGTTGTAGTTTGTTGTGTGGGTTGTTTATTGTGTTAGTTGTGTGTTATGTAAGTTTTTTAACGATGGGGGTGGCTTGTGGCTCTGGTGGGGGTCTGTGGTGTGCATTGTTTGTTATGTTGGTGCTCTGTTGAAGGTGTGTGGGTTGTTTGTGGTGTGGGTTGTTCGTTGCTTTGTTGAAGGTATGTGGGTTGTTTGTGGTGCTAGTTGTTTGTTATATTAGTGCTTGGTTGAAGGTATATGGGTTGGTTGTTCATTGCGTTGGAGCTTTGTTGAAGCTGTGTGGGTTGTTTGTTGTGTGGGTTGTTTGTTGTGGTAGAGATCCTAAGTTTCCTGAGACACCAGACCAGTTCAAAAGGACCATATTTCGACCAGGCAGAAGCTTTTGTAGTTAGGATGACATTGAAGCTAAACTGAATTGACAGTTTTCCAAAGTAGTAAAATCATCATCTTATCCAATCTTCTGGCTAGCATCTCGTTGGGAGAGGTGTGCTCATGAAGGGACATTCATTGTCGGGAACAGATGACAAAAGGCATTGCTTTTCTCCAGAGCATTTTAAGTAAAGTCATGAAAAGTAGTGGCTGACGAAAGACTTGAAAGATCTCATGCCTTTCCAACAGATGGCATCCGTGTCTCTTGGTACATCCCACATCTGGCTGATAGCCCGTTCATCCAGCTGGGGAACTTTGTACTGTTACGTCATGACTCTTAGGTTGACCATGTGAAACTGTATGGAAGTTCTATAAATTACAATTGCTTTTGAGTAGATCAAGCCAATCAGAATCTCATAAGAAATTTGGATCTATCTCAGAGTTGCATACTGAAGACTATGTTGTCAAAAAGTGTCAACTGATGTAAGTATTGTCCCATGCCAAGGGCAACGGCAAAAGAAAGGCTGAAGACCTAGTCATTGTCAGAAAGAATTGAAGCATGTCAAAGGTGTTTATTTTGTAGATCACAGCCCTTTTGCTCCTCCTGTTTTAAATGTCCACAGTGCTGCAAGCCGTGGGTTCAAATCCAAGGCTGTTCTCCATCTGTAAGGAAGGTTACAATATACCCTTCAAGATGGAACCCCCTCTGACAAGGTCACCACTGGTAATCAGCGGATATGCCAATCTTCTCAGGAACAGCTACCTGAAGGAGGCATTCCATTCCTTGATAAAGAAACAGGCAGTGTAAATGACCATTTATCTGTCTCCTCTGGCCTTCTAAAACAGGATACAAAACCAAACAGCAAGTGGAAGCCAATCTAGTATCTTCAAGTGCTTTGAAGTTACAGCTCAAGGCAGAAGCTTTAAAAATAGAATCTCCAGAATCCACAAAGTCTCCCTTCAAGATGGAGATTAACCAATAGAATAATCTGACCCATTTGTCCCTGTCTTAAGACTGTGGTTTGGTGATGAACATGAACAAATTGAAACTGATCCCCAAGCAATTTTTCAACTTTGTGCGATATCTTTTGGACTTTCCCAAGGCCTGGTCAAGCACACTCAGGTGAGGTGGCAAGCCCTAACACAAAAAATAAACACATATTGGACAGACTTGTTCAGTGAGAAGGTTCTAATCTCCAATAGGTTTTACAGCAACAGAAAATTGTGGCTCTAATTGCTCAGACATCAACAAAAAACAGGTCATATCAGAAAGTCTCTACATGAGATCCATTCTGTGTCACCTGATAAATCACTAGCATGTTCCAGATTCCATGGAAAAGACTATTGACAATACTCAGAGTGCACTAAATGTATCTAAATTGCACCACACTGGCCAAACATGCCCTGGTTTTAAGATCTGGTCAGTCTGTCCGTTCTGATACCACTATCTGTCCCATATCTGGACAACATTGTGACCCCGCTGTTCAATGAGTGTCCGTACCGGGACCTCGGGAAACTACATTTTAAGTTTTTTTTTATGACCAAGTGGCCACAAGCATTGAGGCTAATCAGAGACATTCAAACAGAAACATCTTTTTGGTCAAATGGTGTGAATCAAATCCGGTGGACTTCGGAACACCCTCTATAAAAGAAATCTCAGGATATCTCCTTCACCTGTTCCAGGCAAAAAACCCTCCAACCTAGCACCGTGGTTACAGGACATCTATTGCAGTTCATTTTGGCAAAAACAATGTTAATATCCGCAAAGATGAAAAGAAATTCCCAGACAGTTTTCAGACAGACAGACAGGGTCACAGGGGGATCCCCAAACCGAACCTTTTCCTGGGCCTACATCAATTAACCAAGCCTCCTTTTGAATATCTCAAGACTTGATGCATTTGACATTTAAGACTGTTTTACTTTTGGCAGTATGCATACATAGAATTGAAATTCATGATTAGCTCAATAAGAATATAAGACATCAAGAAGATTTTTTAAAGTCTCCTTATATCCCATCCCTAGGTTTATCGCTAAGTATTTTTATGCTGGCAAATGCTTATACAAAAGAAATCAATAAGCAACAGAATGAAATATTGGCCTCTGTGTTATGGCATAATCCAGATATTTCTGACACTCCATTATTCTTTCTAAATTGGTACAAACATGGCATAACGTATGTTGCTGATATCCTGGGAAGTAATGGAAGCATTTTAAGTCAACATGAATTGGAGCAAAAATATGCCCTAAAAATAAATTTTATTGCGTTAATACATCCTATCCAATGGACAATAGCTTATCCGGTCGGCGCAGACCGGCCCGCCAAACGTCAGAAAAAGACGTCCTGTGTTTCCACCGGCCAGGCCGGTCCAGTGCTGTGCACTCGCCAAGTGGCGTGTAGTACTTCCTTCCTGTCTAGACAGCGTGACGTCATAGCATCTTTTTCGTTTGGCGCATGCTTGTGTGCACGGAATATTTTCATCAGAAGTTTATCTTCAGTTTTTCATTGTTATTGGTGAGAATTGTACTTTATATTTGTGCTTACTTTATCTTGGGAGTATATAGACCTGTTAGAACTCTGTATTTTACTGCCATCAGATCGTTATGTCTTCCCCGGGCCAGAAACATGGTAACTGTGGACACATCATGGCCAGTTTCGACAGCCATTGTTTCTGCGCGCGCTGCAGGGAGAAAGGAAAAGGTTCAGACCCTTGTGTGTCTAATAACGATTGCCAGGCTTGTAATTCTTTGACTGAGGAACAACGTGTTCAGTTGTCTACCCCCAGTTATAGATTGAAGAAAGAAAAGCGCGAATTAAAGAAAGCGTCAGATACTCCCACTAAGGACTCAAACAGTTCCACCCTCATAGACCCGTCCTGTGTGACGGTAGTGGGGGCTGTGGACGGCCAAGGGATGGTACAGTCCCCAGGTTCGAGTTCCTCTGCAAAGAAGAAGAAATCTTCATCTTCTGACAAGAAACCCCCTACAAAACATTCTAAGTCTTCAGAGAAGCCGGCCAAGTCGCCTACCACTCTCAGATCCTCAGCTGACGCAAGGATTGATGAGCTCGACCAGAAATGGTCGGATAGGTTTAACAGACTGGAGGCTCTCTTACTTGCAAAGACTATGGACAAAGAACCCACCTTTTCAACAGTTAAAGTGGCTCCTACTTCTTCCGCTCCTCCTGGCATTACTAACAAGCCGGTCCGTTCACAGGCCAAATGGTACGGTTTTGTATCCGACCAACAGAAGGGAGATGCCACTAGTGAGAAAACTGTTAGTTCCTGGAGTACCGACGCTTCAAAGATTAACAACACATACAGTCGCATTGCTAAAGCGGCAGGTATCTCCTCAACGCCTCCAGCCTCCCGTCAGATTTCTCAAGACAATCTTAGACGTTGGGAGAAATCGGCTAGGGAAGCCTCAACTATCTGTAATCAGGCGGCTGGATTTAACAGATGTTTGTATAGAGTTCAAGAAAATATGAAGGGACAAGTTAAAACTCTCAAAACAGAAATGGCCAAAGGAAAGTCTTCCACTAAAGCACCGGCTCACTCGACGAGTTGCAATTTTTGATGAACTTTAATGCCAGCATCACGCAGGCCATGGCTAAGACACTAGAACATTTAAGTGATTTTGTTTTCGTGTCAGTGGCTAATACTACCTTGGCTCGCAGAGATTCATATCTTTCACATCTCAAAGCAGGTATTAAACCAGATACCTTGGCCTCTCTCAGGACTGCACCTCTCCACATTCCAATGCTCTTCCCTGATGAAGCCCTCAGGCAAGCCGAACAGGATATAGCCGCTTTTGAAAGCAAGGGCCAACTTCACACTGGAAAGAAGGGTCGTTTCCACCCCTATGATCGTCCTGATAAACGTGGGGATAACAGGAAGCAGGAACGACCGGCATGGAAGAACATTGGGCAGCGCGGACAGGGCAGGAAACAGAAGGGCAAGGCCGCTTACTACTCCTCGCGACCAGCCAAGGGCCAGCAGTCCTATAAATGACAGTTATTGTGTAAACAGAGTGATATCAGGACTGCTGGCCGGGAGCACTTTGCAGAGACAAACAGACACTTTTGTAGACTTAAATGTTGTACCTTGTGTTCCTACTGCTCCCGGGCATTCGCAAAAGAAAGAAATAAGTCCCGGGGCAGTAGTTTGTCGTTCTCAAAGGAATTACAAAATAAAATCTGTGAAGCTTGCTTCTTGTGTCACTCTGTTATCTTGTGTCAAACCTGTAGTAAATGCCAGAGATGTTGTCTCAAATCCTCCTGTAGGCGCCAGACTTCAGAGTTTCTGGCAGGTTTGGTCGAAGCTAGGGGCCAGTTACAAGGTCGTCCAGATCTTAAGGTCGGGTTACACCCTCCCCTTTCAGAACAGGCCCCTCCTATCAAGACACCCAACGGTCATAAGCCGTTATGTAAACCACCACAGGAACAGCTACCTGTCGGAGGCTTTACATCAGCTTATTTCCAAAAATGCAGTGGAGCCAGTACGAAACCCAAACTCTCTAGGTTTCTTCAACCGACTTTTCCTGGTGGCCAAACCCAACAACAAATGGAGGCCCATTCTGGACTTGAGCAATCTAAATCCCTTTCTAAAAGTGGAGAAGTTCAAGATGGAAACACCGGAAACCATCAGAACTTCTCTTCAAAGGGGAGAATGGGTAACCTCTGTAGATTTCAGGGACGCTTACTTCCACATACCTACACAGGAACAATCAAGAAAATACCTGAGATTTCATTTCCAGGGTCAGACATACCAATTCAAGGCTCTTCCATTTGGTCTGTCCACAGCACCGTTGGAGTTCACGGTAATAGCCAAGGAAGTAAAGTTGATGGCCATGCACAAGGGTATAAGGATCCACCAGTACCTAGACGACTGGTTGGTGAGGGCCATGTCCTACCAAGTCTGTATCCAGCACACAAGAGTTCTGCTGGAAATGTGCCAGGATCTAGGCTGGGTAGTCAACAGAGAGAAATCAGAACTGGATCCAAAACAAGTCTTCGACTTTGTAGGATACCAATTCGACCTCAGATCCGGTCGGGTCAGACCCACACCAGACCGGTGGCAGAATCTCAAAACAAAGATTCAGGCTATCTTGGCCCGACCGACCTGTCCGGTCCGGCAGTTTATATCCTTGATAGGTCTCTTAACAGCCACAGAAAAAACAAGTTCACCTCGGCCGACTCCACATGAGACCCATTCAGTGGCACCTCAAAAACAACTGGAGGGTACCGGAATCTTTGGAAAAGATCATCCCTCTACCCAGGTCCCTGCACCCACATTTACAGTGGTGGTTAGAAGAAAGCAATGTTTTGCAAGGTCAACCACTACACCCAATAAGACATGCTCTGCAAATCTTTACAGACGCATCAAAAGAAGGGTGGGGCGCTCATTTAAACGAGCTCACTGCAAGGGGTTTTTGGTCAGTGCCAGAAAGCAAAATGCACATAAACTATCTGGAGTTAAAAGCAGTTTTCCTAGCTTTAAAAGAGTTCCAGGACCTCTGTGTAGGCAAGATAGTCCTAGTGGCAACCGACAACACGACAGTGGTAGCCTACATAAACAAGGAGGGAGGCATGAGGTCGGGCCCGCTGTGTGCCCTACTGTGGAGAATCTTGACTTGGTGTTCCCAGCGTCAAGTTACTCTCAAAGCCCGCCACATTCCCGGTCATCTGAATGTTATAGCAGACAAGCCATCCAGATTGGGTCAGACCATCCAGACGGAGTGGTCCCTCCTCCCGGAAGTGTTTGCGGAAATATGCAAGAAATGGCACCAGCCTCAAATAGATCTGTTTGCCACAAGATTCAATTACAAACTTCCTCAGTTCGTCTCCCCAGTCCCAGACCTCCTAGCCGTAGTGGTGGATGCACTCACTCTACCATGGGAGGACCTGGATGCATATGCCTTCCCTCCGACCGCCATCTTGGGCAAAGTGGTGGAGAAACTACTGGATTCCCGGTACCAGAGAATTATTCTGATTGCTCCCGGGTGGCCCAACATGCCCTGGTTTTGGGACTTGGTAGCCATGTCCAGTCAAATTCCTCTGAGCCTGCCAAATCGGCCCAATCTCTTAACACAGCCGTTCAATCAGATCCCTCACAGAAATCTGACAAACCTGAATCTCCATGCATGGCTCCTAGAGCCACAACAATTAAGGAGCAGGGATTCTCTGAGGCAGTGGCAGCAAGAATTGAGGCTCCTCAAAGAAAATCAACCAGATCAGTCTATGAGGCAAAGTGGGCCATTTTTACAAAGTGGTGCGTCTCTAATCAGGTGGACTTCAGGTCTCCACCTATAAAGTCAGTGGCTGACTTCCTTCTCTACCTCTTTGAGGTCAAGGGGTTGCAGCCCAGCACCATTGATGGATACAGATCTGCCATTGCTGATAAACTGGGTAGCGTCACAGTCAATATCAGCAGAGAGGATAATCACACCCGTCTTTTAGACAGTTTCCACAGAGATAGACCCAAAGGGCGGAGGGGTATACCCTCCTGGAACCTTTCTCTGGTCCTACACCAGCTAACAAAGGCTCCCTTTGAACCTCTTAAGGAGGTGTCATTGAAGCATCTGACCTTCAAGTCTGTCTTCCTTTTGGCCCTGGGTTCTGGCAAAAGAAGGAGTGAGATCCATGCATGGCAACATAGGAACATCAGGCACCAGTCGGACTGGGCTAAGGTGTCACTTTTTCCATCCCCCAGCTTTCTGTCTAAGAACCAGCTGGCCAAAGAGGGTCCAGAGAGTGTAGCCCCAGTGGTCATACCAGCCCTGGCTCCTACTCTGGATAGGTCCCTCAAGTCTGACAGAACGCTCTGTCCAGTCAGAGCCTTGCGCTACTATTTGGACAGGACTTCAGACCTTAGGCAGGGCAAAGAATTGGTTTTTGTCTCCTTTAAGAAAGGCTTCGACAAAGACATATCACCTGCCACTATCTCCTCATGGATCAAACAAACAGTGATCCTATGCTATGAGCTCTCGGATCATCAGGCCCACACCTTGCATCAGGTCAAAGCTCATGATGTCAGGGCCTTTGCTGCCTCTAAGGCCTTCCAGTCGGGAGTCTCCTTTGAGCAGATCCTGTCAGCCTGCCACTGGAAATCTCATAATACCTTCACTCAATTCTATCTGAAGGATGTGGCTTGGGCCGACTCAGAGCTCTACCATCTTGGACCGGTTGTGGCTGCCCAGCAGATCCACCAACAGGCCAGTACCTAGAGGAGATGTGTACATATGTAAATAGTTGCACATAGTTGTATATATTGCACATATAGTTATAAAAAAAAAAAAAAAATTCTGGACGTGCTTCCTTCGGGAGGATTACTTTATGGGACTGAACTCATCCCTCTCTTCCCCTACCTCAGAGCAGGTCTGTTAAAAAAGGGAGGGGGGAGCAAGGTCGACTGACGGTTCAATTCTTTGTAACCGGATGATGATATTCGACCATAGCCTTAAGGGTTACCGACCTCAGGTCTGACCAGGCTTTAAAGGAAATAGTTCATTATTCCAGTAGGAGTTCAAGGCTAGTCCCTAGTAACTTACCCGCCGACCAAGCGGTAGTTATTCAGCTATTGTCCATTGGATAGGATGTATTAACGCAATAAAATTGCAAATTTAATAAGTAAATTAAATTTTTATAAGTTAATACCCTATCCAATGGACACACAAGGCCCTCCCACCGGCCCCGCTTTCAGCTTACTAGGGGTCTAATTGGTTTAGACAACGAAAAAGATGCTATGACGTCACGCTGTCTAGACAGGAAGGAAGTACTACACGCCACCTGGCGAGTGCACAGCACTGGACCGGCCTGGCCGGTGGAAACACAGGACGTCTTTTTCTGACATTTGGCGGGCCGGTCTGCGCCGACCGGATAAGCTATTGTCCATTGGATAGGGTATTAACTTATAAAAATTTAATTTACTTATTAAATTTGCAACTTTCTTCATTACCACAAAATTAAAATTTTGATTGGAATATTATTAAAAAAATACCAAGAGATAAAGGGCGACTTTACAAAATTGACTCGTCCTTGTATGCCTACACAACTTGTATTTATATTCACTAACCAATATGGAATGAAAGGGATTTATAATATTTTAAATAAAACAAATTTGGATCTGACTTTTAAAAATAAATGGCACCATGAACTCGATTTGACCTTCAATAATAACACCTGGCAAAATTTTTTCAGAATTTGCTGGAAAAATTATAAAGACCCGTTTCATAAGTGGTTCCAATATAGAATTTTATACCGAATACTGGGCACACAGAAACTTCTACACAAAATTGGAATTTCAAATTCTCCACTATGTTTGTCATGTTTCTCAGAAGTAGAATCATTGCACCACTTATTCTATGATTGCCCAAATGTGAAAAATCTCTGGAAAGAATTGCAGACAAAAATATTAAATTCCACTGGCTTTTTGGTAAATTTATCCCCAACTGATATTTTATTGGGATATACTGTTTGCAATAACAATTCAAATGCTATAAATCAAATAATATTAGTAACAAAAATATATATATACAATGCTTCCAGGAAGTCATGTGAACTCCGGATTAAAGATGTATTAAATAACATACAAATTATGTATAACGAACACAAATTGGCAGCAAAACTTGAACTGAATGAGGAGAAATTTAATAAAATTTGGTTTCAAATGAAAAAAATATTATGACAGTGTTTATTGTATCCGTGTAGCCATTGTTACTTTCATTCAAATTAATTATATCCCCAGACGAAAGTCGGGGATATATTGGATTCAGGTCCGTCGCGCCGCCGCCGCTGCCGTAGAAATTTCCTTGTGGACGCGATAACTCAAAAACAAATTACTATTTTTTTTTCAAACTTGGTACACATGTTAAGGGTGCCCAAAGGAAGATCCCTATTTTACGGTGACCTTAAACTCCCAGTAAAAAAGAACTTATGGCCACCTTAAGGTCAGAAATTGGACTTTTGGCCACTTAGAGCCCTGTAGGTCACAAACTATGATGCTCAGCTGGCTGAAATTTTACCTGACAACACATTAATATGTTCTTAGTACATGTGTCGAAAATCACGACTTTAAGTTGAGGAGAAAATTGTGTTTGAGGCCCATAAATACCCCCACTTAGGAATTTTTTGCTATACTTTTCACATATTTTGCCCTATAATTTGGAAGTGGTAATTCTGATGAGTCTCAAACTGCGCTAGGTATAACTTTGATATGTAATCCTTGTCTGTAGAAAATTTTAGGGCTGTAGGTTTACCCAAAGGGGTCGACTTAAGGTCTCAAAAGTGCCCACAGAGACCCAATTTATGCACTTTTTGCCACTTTCAAGCACTGTAGCTTTCAAACTATGTCTCTCATCTAAGTTAAATATCATCTGGGAATATATCTATGTGTTTTCTTATATGTGCCCCAACATTTAGGCCTTTAATAGACAGTTAACCTGTGTATCAGGACCATAAACACCCACCCGAGTGACCCTTATAAGACATTTTTCACATCTTTTTCCCTGTAACTTGGAAATGGTAAGTCTGAGAAGTTTCAAACTGTATTAGATATATATTCTGTGTGTAATCTTAGTATGTAACAGATTTTAAGTCTGAAGCTTTAATTTTGAAGGTCAAATTGAGGTCTCTAAAAGGCTCCCAAAGACCCAATATTTGGACTTTTTGCTACTTTTAAGCCCTGTGACTGTCAAACTATGTGACTGATAGAGCTCAAATCCTATCTGGGAAGATTTAGTATGTTATTTTTATATGTGCCAAAAATTAAGGCTTTAAAAAGACATTTAACCTGTGTATGAGGACCATAAATCCCCACCCGAGTGACCATTTTTAGACATTTTTCACATATTTTTCCCTGTAACTTGGAAATGGTAAGTCTAAGAAGTTTCAAACTGTATTAGATGCATATTCTATGTGTAATCTTAGTATGTGACAAATTTTAAGTCTGAAGCTTTAATTTGAAGGCCACATTTAGGTCTCTAGAAGGCCCCATAAAGACCCAGTATTTGGACATTTTGCCAATTTTAAGGCCTGTGACTGTTAAACTATGTGACTGATAGAGCTGAAATCTCATCTGGGAATACATTATTATGTTCTTTTTACATGTGCCAAAAATCAAGGCTTCAAGTAGACATTTAACCTGTGTATGAGGACCTTAAACACCCACCTGAGTGACCCTTTTAAGACATTTTTCACATATTTTGCTCTGTAACTTGGAAATGGTAAGTCTGAGAAGTTTCAAACTTTATTAGATACATATTCCATGTGTAATCTTAGTATGTAACAAATTTTAAGTCTGAAGCTTTAATTTGAAAGGCACATCGAGATCTCTAAAAGGCCCACAGAGACCCAATATTTGGACTTTTTGCCACCTTTAAGCCCTGTGACTGTTCAACTATGTGATTGATTGAGCTGAAATCCCATCTGGGAATGCATTATTATGTCCTTTCTACATGTGCCGAAAATCAAGGTTTTTAGTAGACATTTAACCTGTGTATGAGGGCCATAGACACTCGCCCAAGTGCCTTTTTTGACATTTTTTCCGTATTTTGCCCTGTTATTTGGAAATGCTTAGTGTGACAAGTCTTAAACTGTATTATATATAATTTTTGTTTGTTATGTATGTCCCCCAAAAAGTTTCAGATCTGTAGTTTAATTGCTAAGGTCTCTTTAACAATTGTAAAATGCCCACAGAAACCCAATTTATGGACATTATGCCACTTTAAAGCCCAGTAACTGTCAAACTATGTGGGTTATAGAGCTGAAATCTTTGAATTTTTAAAAGGAAATGCCTGTCTATTTAAAGTTTGAATATTAATAATGTTATGGGTATCTTAGTCTTTTAAGAACTTATTTTTGTGTGTTATACCTCTGCTTGCTGAGTTTTTAACTTTTTAAAATGAAACTGGTTAAACATATTCAAGTAGACAAAATGGACACTTTAAGTGAGCTTTAAGTCCCAATATTAATGAAATTATATCCTTATGTAGTAAAACTAGGGGATTTTTAACCCTCAACTAGCCCAGTTTTATTCAACTTGCCTCAGTTAATTTTGACACAGCTCCTACAGTTATGAACTCATTTCAGTTGATAATCACATACTTAAAATTCTCAATTCTTTTTGTATTTGAGTACCCCTTTTATATAGATTGTTTGTTTACCATTTATGCTATAATACTCCATCTCTTTGTAGTCCCAACCCACATCCCCCACCCGGATTCCCCCCACCCACCTCTGGGACCTCCAGCTATATTGAGTGACACTAAATAAACAAAGGTATTTAATGATATCAGATGAGAAACAAAGAACTCAATGGGGTTGCAGATCTTGTGTAATAGTGAGAGAGGTGTGGAGAAGGGGAGAGGGGTGGGGGTGGGACGTGGTGGGCTTCATTACATATAACACAAAGGGGAGTCAGAACTGAGATTGTGTCACATATTTAGGTTGCATATATATGGACCGCATATATAGGTATAGAGGAAATGAATAACTGAAAACAATTTGCAAATTCTAAAAATAATATAATAAAATAAAAATATAAATAATTTTTTTTTAAATAATATTTTATTTGTGAACAAATATAGAAACAGATATGCGCTTTTGGGATTATGAATTTTAGAATGGACATTGAATCATCAATCATTTAAATACTTTGAAGGAAGATTGAAAAGTATGATGAGTTGAGTTAAAAATAATATTTATTTGTCAACAAATATAGAAACAGATATGCTCTTTTGGGATTATTATTTTAGAATGGACATTCAATCATCACTCATTTAAATACTTTGAAAATAGGTTTAGAGTTATCATTGCGGGAAGATTGAAAATATAATTTGAGTTATGTATTCGGCGTCTGGGGATACACCATCTTCCTTGGGAAGATATAAACAGAGTAGATTGATGTGCTGAAGTTCATATAATAATGGGTAATTATGTTTTAAAAAATTCCCGATCAAAACCTGTGGCGTGAGTGATGACCTGTCTGGGGATATGTTGGCGCCGAGTTGGCCCAATCTAGTTTACAACAGCAATTTGTGTATACATGTATATCTTATGTTTATTTTTGTGTTTTTGTGTTTTGTATAAATTGAAAATGCTGAAAATAATAATAAAAAAAAAGAAATGTTTTTATGCAAATCTTCAATTTTAAATCTTCACTTCTATTCACAAAAATGCGGAAAATATAACTAAAAAAAAAAAAAAAAATATTGCAACTAGCTTCATGAGATTTGCACAAAATGCAAATGGAAAGGAAAGCTTGCCTGAGAGTAATTGTGTCCTTGTTTTGGCAAATGGGAGGGTCATCATATCAAAAAGGCCTTATATCTCCCTTATAATTGTTTCTTTGGCTTCAAAATATGAAAACTACTTGTAAGAAATCATGGCCTGTGAATCTTTTGTAGAACATCTCGTGGGTTCTCTACTTCTTACAACAGAAGTTGTTCCTAAGATTTTCCCAAATCTCAATGTTGTTGGCCATTTAGCTGTACCTGCGGGCTGGGGTTCTTGCCTGCTGAGGCTGGCTATTTTTATTAATTAATTTCATGGGAAATTTCAATTAGGTTTTTTCTGGTGATCATAAGTACAGTGGTTTCTCACATTTAGTATGGAATATTTAGTTTATATAAGTTCATTGAAGCCTCTGACAAGGCTGTTAAAAGGAAAATGTGATTTGACAGGATGGTTTCAGGTAGAAGAATGTTTTTTTTATTACTGCATACTGAGAAAGTAAATAATCTGCACTGTCAGATCACTGCATGCCTTTCGTTTAAAACAGTAAACACTTCACTGTTTAAATTACCAGTAAAATAAGGTAGAAAAAGCAGTAGGATGTTTTTTTCCTTCTTTTTTGGTGGAATAAAATCACAGACCTATTGTTTTTCTACTAAAAGTTAAATGTTTAGTCTTTTACCATTCACTTCCGTCTGTTTCCATTTAACTCTTACAACAACAAAGCTTTGCTATGAACCTGTTACGTCACAACTCATCCATTACGAGAAAACATCAGCTTTACTTTGTGATAGTTATTTTTAAATGTGATCTGTGGCTCTCATACCATACATTTCATAAAACAAACCTCATTTTATGTTTAGAAAGATGTTTATGCAATGAAGTTATATTCTCACTTTTTGTGAAAAATGTTGCCTATGATCTTTAAGTGTGCCTTGCAAATCCGCCGATTTTTCTCTGTAACCAGGATGTATGTGCACATACGATGGGATGTAAGAGAGGCTATAATCTTCTCCATGAATCCTTTTGACTGAACTGTGTTTTTCTTCCCTGTCTATTTATGTCTCAGTTTGAATTGAAAAGAAAAAGGGGGCACCGGTTGAACCAGTTAGTCTTTTGGGACCTAAGATGATACTTCTGTCCCTTTGAACTGCCCTCCATCCACTGGGTAGTTATTCTGTATCTGTCCACTATTTAAGATTTTGTTACACAATAAAATGAAAATTAAATAAGTGAATTAATGTTACACAAGTTCCCGGAGGACATATGCATTTGGTGTCCTCTAGGTAAGGTATTAACTTATAAAAAATTTATTTATTTATTAGATGTTCTGTTTACTTTTAACATTAACAAAAATATATAATTACTTTAACAGGCACTCTATCCAAACACCCTTGTATGCATTTGCAAAACTGTATTTTTTCCATCTCTCAATAACATCTGACATGGCATCTGTTTATGTGTTACTTTTTTCGTCTATGACAACTGTGTGACCTGTAACCCTGTGATGGATGTAATTCCTCAGTTTATTACAGTGTCTGTCTGTCTGTCTCTGTCATTCAGTGTGACCTATAACACTGAAACTCAGGTCTTTATCCTGTTTGTCTTTCTGTCTGTCATTCAGTGTGACTGAAAAACCTGTGATGGATGTGATGACTCAGGTCTTTATCCTGTTTGTTTGTCTTTCTATCTGTCTGTCATTCAGTGTGACTGGAAAACCTGTGATGGATGTGATGACTCAGGTCTTTATCCTGTTTGTTTGTCTTTCTATCTGTCTGTCATTCAGTGTGACTGGAAAACCTGTGATGGATGTGATGACTAAGGACTTTTTACTGTATGTCTGTGACATTCGGTTTGACTTGTGAACTTGTGATGGTTATGTTAGCTCAAATGTTTACAGTGTGTGTCTATGTTTAGCCATCATTCATTAAGCGTCCCTCAAGGGATGCTTGTTTGGATATGGGAGGATATCTGGCTCTGCCGGCTCCGCGTTTTCTTTTCCTCATAACTCTGTCACCGTTTCAAATTTGGTCTCCCTTGAATAACTTCTTAGCCTTTCATATTTCTCTTTCCTTGTTACCTTTCTTTAAAACTATAGGGGCGGGAAATATTTTTGGGATACTTTGCGCAGACCTTAAGCTTTACTTAAGGTAACCTTAAACATTTTTCAAAAACACCCTGTCATCGCGTTTCGGAAAAAACCACACACACCTGTGCTATAACATTTATCAGGTACATTCTAGACCAAATTTACAAGGTCGGAAAGGATTTTCTCATCAATCGGACCATAGATGCCTGAATGGGAGACGTTTTATTTTCGTAAATTTTTTTTAAATGGGTACTTGGTCTGTATCTCAAAAACGGTGAGGATTTCGGCGTTTTGTTGGAATAACTTATTCAGCTACTTTTTGATAATCTTTCACATGCCGAAGTTTTAGCCCTGTATCTGCAATCTTAAGGTCACCTTAATGTCAAAAAAGGGGGTATTAGCCCTCCAGTTCACTTAGTTTTTTCACTTTTTCAACCAAACTTGGCACTTTATTAAGATTTGCCAAAGGAATATCCTGACTTTATGGTGACCTTAAACTCATAATGTTAATGGACCTATGGCCTGCTTAAAGTCATTAAATTGGAATAAATCCTATGCCTCCTTTTGTTTTCCATTTTTTTATATCTAAATTATCACTGGTATTAAAATAGATAAAAATAATACTTATGGTCACCTTAAACTCTCAATATGAATGGAGTGGTAGCCACCATAAAGTGAAATAAGGGGGTTTTCAGCCTCCAATTATCTTATTGTTCAACTGACCTCGGTTAAACTTTGCACACCTATAAAGGATGGCAAAAGGGACATTCTTATTTTCTGCCCACCTTGAAGCCACCTATGGCCATCTTACAGTAAAAATGGCTTTTCAGCCCCCAACTGACTTACTGTTCAACTAACATCAGTTAAACTTGACACATTTATTAGGCTTACTTACAGGAAGGTTTCTTTAGAATTAATTTACCATTCATACAATTATAAGCATTATCAACATATTGCATATGTTAGCATCTTTTATGGATTACTTCACACTTTTTCATCAGGGCCGCTTCGTTTTTGTCAGCAAAAACCTTTTTCTAGTTAATGATTAATTAATTATTACGAATTTTGCAAATAAGGAAAACATAAAAATGCTTATATCTGGAAAACCATGCCAGATAGAGCGATTTCTACAAAAATTTTGACCCACAGGGTATCTCTGCACAGTAGCTATTCCAATTTTCAAAAAAAATTTATCTCGCCAAATATGGTGGCCATTTGGAATTTTCGAATTTTTTGCAAAAATTGCAAAACACAAAAATTCTTATATCTTGAAAACCGTGCTAGATAGAGCAGACTACGCTGACTTTGGTTGCCACAACAGTATAAGGCTAGAAGCAGAGCATTTTCTTTTCAATACTTTAGCACTCACCTTTATAACCTTTTCAGGACGCTTTGTTTTTGCTGTGCAAAAACATTATCTTTTTTTTGCAAGCGATCCTCTAGTTTTAACCTGTAAACCTGTATCTGAGTGTCTCAAATTGTTCTCCATTTTCTCTAATAACTTTTGCATTTGCTTGATATCGCTCTACAAGTGGTAATACGAGGTGTACTAACATGGTGGCTAGTTATGCATGTCATGGTTCTGTAATGCTTGTATATATGTTGCAGGCAATCTGTGTAACCAGGCATTACGCATAATGACTGAACAATTCAGTCATTTCTCAAAATGCCTAAATGATTAAGGCATTTCTCAAAATACTTTTCATGTAATGACTTAAAGTGAGCTCTAGGCATCATGTTTGATGATTAGTCATATATATTTTTACATACTACATAGTTTTATCCTTCTTACTGTATATTCTAGGGTATATATGTTAAGTCCTTTTATGAACAACAATACTGAAATGGTATCATGATGAAACTATCCTTTATCACTTTTATTGAAACAATTTTGTTCTATCGATACAAAAATATATACAGAAAACATAAAAATACATACACATACTATACAATGGTTACAGTAATGTTCTGAAAAAAGTGACATAATTGAGTCAAGACTTGTAGTCCTATATTATGTATTCTGCTCTCACCAATAGAGCTGATCAGTCATTGAAGTATGCTAATCTTTGGTATTAAAACTTTCTTTTCAGCCTCATGTTTTTAATGGCCCAGTTTTAAATTTCTCTGTAAAAGTTTTACCATCTCGATAATGAAATACAGTATCAATATGCTCATCAATGTCTTACTCAGCTTATAACTGTCAAGAAAGATAATTTTTATTTAAAGGCAGAATCTTGCTCAGAAGTAATAACTCAGAAGTCCTTCCTCAATAAAGTTATGCACCTTTGATGCTTTTACTGGAAATATCCTGTCCTTGTCATAAATTGGTAGTACTTGTGTAAGGAACCTTTCTATAAGCAAGAAATATTCACATTCTATCAATAAATACTACATATGCCTGAAAACTCACTTACCTATGTAGGCTATCCTTGTAACACTGAACCTTACATTTCAGTTATTCTGTGAAATGCTGGAATTGTTCAGGTATTTTGCGAAATGACTGAGATGTTCAGTGTACTTCAATGAAATGACTGAAATGTTCAGTCATTACATATAATGCCTGGTAACACAGATTGCCTGTGACCGCTGCTCATTCATGGTTATGTGTTATTCCATATTTGTTGCATACATAAAGCTTTGTACATGCATTAACTGTCAGACACCACTGTTGTAGAACCCACAGAAAACAATGTCACAGTCTTAATGTAGTACAGATTTAGAAAGAAATTTATTGAGCCAAACATGATCAGTAATGTTGCTGCATCTTCAGTTCCAGCCCAGTATTCTTGTGAAGAGAGTTGTAACTTATTCCTGACCTTGTCACTTATTCACTGACTCTTTATCAGGCTTTCAGTTCTAATGCAGGGGTGACCTGTCTTTACAGCTGTAAGGTGTTGTACCCTTGTTTTATCTTTTTGGTTTTTTCAGTACATTGGTACTTTCAGCAGGTGTGAGAACTGTAGATGTTTGTTCACATTACATGCTCCAGAGTTTTACTGTTGTTCTTTTCAGTGTAGTATTCGTGTTTCAGTTGATGTCATGTATGTTGATGCCATGTATTTTCAGCTCTGTTCCAGCTCTTCTGCAGTGTTATGTGGCAGTCTAATTTGATGCCTTTCTTTGTTTCTGTGGGTCTTAATACAATTCTGCTTCTATTTCAGCTCCTTATTACCCCAAAACACGTATCCCTCCCAGTATGCTTTTCACTCAAGTGATGTGTTTTTTTCTGTTGACAGTACAAAACATACCACACTGTGCACCCCAGTGACACCTCTCTGAAAATGTGGGCCCAGTGTAAGTCAGATGGTTTGGCTGTTGTATGTATAGCTTTCTCTAAGTGTTGTTATTTTAGAGGTTTTCACTGCATTATATTTCTACTAATCCCATTCGTCACCAAGCATAAAGTTACGTGGTATTGTGATTGTCATGTCTAAGTTATTACCATATTTTGATTGACTGGTCCCTGAGTATAGAATAAAAGTCAATGCTTTTTATTATCCGTGACTTTAATCTTTTTGTGCCAGTGATTGTTATATGGTAGCAATTCACAGATCAGCCGTGTGTTCATTATTCCTTACCCTGTTGATTACTATATCACAGCCTCCATGTTATCATATTTCAACTGATTAATAATCATATCTCACCCTATTGATCACTATATCTCAACCTACTACCATATCTCAGTATGTATCTGCATCACCATAGCTAATCTCTTATCACCATCACAGTGCTTCAAATGTTCTGTTATATTTCCATCCAATGCATGCTTTAGCTTACTTACATGTAATGATGCTTTTGTTGTGTTTCTTACTTTTGTTATGCCTTGCCTTTCAGCTTTACTAAAGAATCATAGAAATAAGAATCATAGGTTAGTTTATCATGTGATTTCCTGCCTGATGACAGTTAAAACAGTGGGTAACACTGACATGCATCTGGTTTCACTGAGTTTTAACCCTAACCGAAGCAGTCATGTTGCTATGTTACGAGTAACACCTGACTTATCAGCTGTTTGCCCCCAATCATTCAACCCCCTGACCTCGGTACTACCAATCAATATCCACTGAACACCTGACTTATCAGCTGTTGGCCCCCAATCATTCCACCCCCTGACCCCAGTACTACCAAGCAATATCCACTGAACACCTGACTTATCAGCTGTTGGCCCCCAATCATTCCACCCCCTGACCCCAGTACTACCAATCAATATCCACTGAACACCTGACTTATCAGCTGTTGGCCCCCAATCATTCCACCCCCTGACCCCAGTACTACCAATCAATATCCACTGAACACCTGACTTATCAGCTGTTTGCCCCCAATCATTCCACCCCCTGACCCCAGTACTACCAATCAATATCCACTGAACACCTGACTTATCAGCTGTTGGCCCCCAATCATTCCACCCCCTGATCCCAGTACTACCAAGCAATATCCACTGAACACCTGACTTATCAGCTGTTTGCCCCCAATCATTCCACCCCCTGACCCCAGTACTACCAATCAATATCCACTGAACACCTGACTTATCAGCTGTTGGCCCCCAATCATTCCACCCCCTGACCCCAGTACTACCAAGCAATATCCACTGAACACCTGACTTATCAGCTGTTTGCCCCCAATCATTCCACCCCCTGACCCCAGTACTACCAATCAATATCCACTGAACACCTGACTTATCAGCTAATGGTCCCCAATCATTCCACCCCCTGACCCAAATACAATAAATATCCACTGAACACATGAGTTATAAGCAAGTCGTCCCCAGTCATACCACCCCTGACTCCACTACTATCAATAAATATCCACGAACACTTGAGTCCGCCATATCCGCCGGCTCCGCAATTTTTCCTACCTATAGCGTCTTTACTACTGGATGGAATTTCTTCAAACTTGGCACATATATTTAGTGGCCCTGGGAAAATTTTCTGAATTTGATGCCATTGACATGTAAACCAATCAGAGAGAAGTCACATGACCAAAAACAGGATTTTGCTTGTCCGGATGATAACTTAGAATGGTTTAAAATATTCGTCTGAAATTTGATATATGGATGCAAGGTATAAAGATCTGCAAATGATTAGATTTTGGTAGACTTCCATTAAAAAATGGCTAATTAATTAAGCATTAAAGTTTTTATTAACGAGGAAAATGCAAATCCCTTGATAACTTCTAAACCGTGCGAGATGGAGCGATTTCGACGAAATTTTTGACCCACGGGGTATCTCTGCTAAGTACTCTGCTCAATTCCCAAAAAAATTTCCTCTCTCCAAAAATGGCGGCCATTTTGAATTTTGTAATTTTTGACAAAAATGGCAAAAATTTAAAGGTCTGGACTCTGATTTGTGGGAACACCATGCACTCATGTAGTGTTCATCACAAATAATTCACAAATAATTATTTCGGCAAAATTTTTGGCCCACAGGGTATCTAAGCAAGATACTCTCCACATTTTTCAAAAAAAAATTTCCTCTATCCAAAAATGGCAGCCATTTTGACTTTTCGAATTTTTGACAAAAATGATAAAACTTAAAATTGCTTGTATCTCCTAAACCATGCGAGATAGAGTGATTTCGGCGAAACATTTGGCCCACAGGGTATATATGCAAGATACTCTGCTCAATTCTCAAAAAAATTTCCTCTTTCCAAAAATGGCGGCCATTTTGATTTTTCGAATTTTTGACAAAAATGGTAAAACTTAAAATTGCTTGTATCTCCTAAACCGTGCGAATTAGAGCGATTTTGGTCAAATTTTTGGTCCACAGGGTGTATATGCAAGATGCTCTGCTCAATTTTCAAAAAAAATTTCCTCTTTCCAAAAATGCTGGCCATTTTCAATTTTCGAATTTTTGACAAAAATGGTAAAACTTAAAATTGCTTGTATCTCCTAAACCGTGCGAGATAGAGCGATTTCAGCGAAATTTTTGGCCCACAGGGTATCTAAGCAAGATACTCTGCTCATGTTTTCAAAAAAGTTTTCCTCTTTCCAAAAATGGCGGCCATTTTAAATTTTCGAATTTTTTTTTCGATATAATTTTAGATTGACAATCTAGGCAAGATCTTCTTTCTATTATAAGCAGTCAACACCATCTTTCTTTTGGGATGCTTTGTTTTTGCCAGGCAAAAACAATCGCTTTGCTTTGCTAGCGATCCTCTAGTTATCAATTCATATTCACTGAACACCTGAGGGATCAGCCGATTCATTCAAATCATTCCACTGACAAATCCCACTACTCTCTATAAATATCCAGCAGTTGGGTTGTGTTGCTGTGATTTTGATTTCATCATGTATAACATTCTTGTGCATGTCCTCTGTGTTCTCTTTTTGCTTTCAATTATTGCCACTCCTATGAAGGATTTAGTGTATTCAATGTATAGTTACTTAAGATTTAGACTGTATCAACTGTGTATTTAATGTGCAGAGAGTTTGTGTTCATGATGCTTTTAAATTTGTTGGTGATTTTTACGTAAAGCTGTTAATATTTTCATCAAAATGAAGCTTTTCTTGCATGATATAAAGTTTATGATGTATTGGTAATTCATCAGATACCTCACCCAAAACTTTCTTCAACAAGCTATCTGAAGTGTCATAAACACTGGATAAGTTGGTTGAGGTTTGATATTGTTGTCATTGTCTAATCTATTTTGTATTAAAAATAATCTGACACAATTCCCTAGAAAATTTCTTTCCCTTGACAAGGGGACACATATTGGTTCCACCTCTTGTTTTCAGACAGCCTACACTGCCACCGTATTTTCTAAGTTTAATACCCTCCTTAATACGAGGCTTATCCAAATGATTTTTGGCACTTATCATATATAGGCATGGGAATTTTTTTTTACAGATTTCAGTCCCAGATATGGATAAACAAAAGTGCTTTCCTCAAACCAAAGCCAGGTGCCAGTTGAATTTCAGATTAGTTGGGCCATAATTGATTGAAGGCTGATTGATTATCATTTATGAAATAACACGTTAAAGTAGAAATTTTTGGCCACATTTTTACACAGGCCTATTATGTTACTGAAGTAAGAAATTGGCATTCTCAAGTTAAGGCTACCTCCAAATCAGCCGAAAATCAGCCCAGGCCCGAACCACAGTCCTGCCTCCTCCCTCCCTTCCATAGTCCTACTGGGGTCATTGATTTTTAGGTGGGTTGCGTGTAAACAACCCGCCTATTAGATTGATGTGTCTGATGTCCGTCTGTCTGTCCAACATTTTCGTTTCCAGACTCCAACTCAAAAATGCTTTGTCCAATCGGATTCACACTTGACAGAGAGATAGACGCCCGTCATAGCTAAATTGATTTAGAAATTGGCCTAATTCTGTCTTTTCATCTGTCCGTTTTTTGTCCATTTCAACATTTCCGTTTCCAGACTCTTAACTCAAAAACGCTTTGTCCAATCGAATTCAAACTTGACAGGGAGATAGATCACCATCATAGCTAAGTTGCTTTCGAAATTGGTGCAATTCCATTTGTTCGTTTGTAGCATAGATAAAATTATATAATCTAGGTTAGAAGTTTTACATTTCTTAGCACGTCTAACACATTTACCTTAACTGGGTGACCTAACATTTCTTTCCTTGTTTCTACATTTATTTACAGCAGTCGCTAACCTTTGTGCTGCCTGTGCAACCCGCCTTTTGGGGCGTCTCTGACCCTCTGGTCTGGTATTTTGCACTGTGTCTTCATTGAATTATTTCCAGGGCTATTGATTTTACTTTTGGTGCCCTTGTTGCATTTTTCTAGGTCAGTTCTATAAACTTCAGTGAGCTAGATTGTTAGTTATTAGTTTTACCCCACAGCCATTAAAGGCTACTATTGTTTTCACCTATGGCATCTGGCTCGGTGGTCGGGTGGGCAGGTGGCAGAAACAGTTGCCTTGTGCAGTCTGTTTCTCAGAAGCCGTTAGGTGTAGGAAGGTGATACTTTGTAGGGACATTTGTTGGGGGTGTATGTATGCAACATCATGCTGTTACCTTGATTTGACTTTGCCATAGTTACCTTGAGTTTGAAAATCTTGCACTAGCTATATCTCAGAAAGCATAGGTGTAGAAAGTTGGGTGGTGGTTGTAGGTGTGCAACGTCGTCATGGTTTGACCTTGATTTGACCTTTGATATTGCTGTAGTAAGTTTGAACTTTAAAATCTTTTCCCAGCTATATTTCAGAAACTGTAAGGTGTAGAAAGTTTATTCTTGGGACATTGGTTAGGGGGTGAAGGCATGCAACATTATGGTGTGACCTTGATGTAATGTCTGACTTTGTCTTTGTCAAAATGTTTTCAGCTGTCAGGTTTAATACATATCTCTATCAAAAGATATAAGGATTGCTGCAACTGATCATTATGTGTATTTTTACCTAATTATACTTTAGGTATAATTATAGTTTTACAGTTTCTTATCTTTAGTTACTAATTAATTCTGCCATCTTGTTATTGCTGCCTGGCTTTAACATTTTGTCTTTACATACATATATGCTCTCTTATATTTTTCTGCACCTTTACATAACTTAAATAATCTATTCTGCAAGTCAGTGGACCTTTATACTTTTACATCTCTTATATATCTCACTATGTTTACTGCTATTTCTCAGGGCTGTGGGTTTCTGGCATCTCTGATGGTTTTGTTTACTATTGCAATAAATCTTAGACAAAAATGAGGTGGTAAAGGCAAACCAATTGCCAGGATCGCAAAACCCAAACAAATTTGCCCTCCCTCCTCCTCTCCTGTCGGGGACAAAATGAACTTGTAAGTTGTGCATCAGAAATATTACATCAGATAAAAGTGATTAATCAATGCTGCACTCATTGAGCAAGTGAAATAAGAATCATATCAGCCTACCTGAACAGCTTCCAGTGGTTTAACATCACATATAAGACAATGATCAGATCATTATCATTTATGTTATTTTTATAATATCAAGAAATATTTCTTCATAACTTGTTATGTATAATTTGGCAATGGACCAATTATTTTTCATGAAATAAAAAATCCTTGTCATATTTTATTTAATCAGTGTCTTTACTTTCAAATAGTAAATGTCAATTGAAAAAAATTCCAGGTTCACCGTTTCCTTGTGAATTGAAGTATTTTTCAACTTAAAAGTGTTCTTGTTCAAAATTTCTGCTTTTAATTATTTGCTGGAGATAGTAAGTATAAAGAAACACTCCATTTTTCATCACCCTTATAAATGCTTTTGACCTATCTAATTAAGCGTCCCGCAAGGGACGCTTGTTTGTGTATGGGAGACCTTCAGGCTCCGGCGGCTCCGGCGGCTCCGCATTTTGTTTTCCTTATAACTCTGTAACCGTTAGGCGGATTCTTTTCAAATTTGGCAGGTTTAGGCAGTAGCCTTGGGGAATTTTTTTTAATATGCTGCAGTGACATTTCAACCAATCAGAGAGGTCACATGACCAAAAATGTCTTTTTTCGATGGGGAAGCTTGTCCGGATGATAACTTGAAAGGAATTTTATCAATTCACCTGAAACTTGGCAAATACATTCATTCTATTAAAATCTGGAAATCATTAGATTTTGGCATTGATTGGTCAAGAAATGGCCGAGTAATTAATGATTAATTAATCATTACGAATTTTCCAAATAAGGAAAACACGAAAATGCTTATATCTTGAAAACCGTGCTAGATAGAGCGATTTCGACGAAATTTTTGACCCACCGGGTATCTCTGCGGAGTAGTTTTCCCAATTTTCAAAAAATTTTTGTCTCGCCAAAAATGGCGGCCATTTTGAATTTTCGAAATTTTCGCAAAAATTGCAAAACACAAAAATGCTTATATCTCGAAAACCGTGCTAGATAGAGTGATTTCGACGAAATTTTTGACCCACAGGGTATCTCTGCAGAGTAGTTATCCCAATTTTCAAAAAATTTTTGTCTCGCCAAAAATGGCGGCCATTTTGAATTTTCGAATTTTTCACAAAATTGCAAAACATAAAAATGCTTATATCTCGAAATTTAACCGTACTAGATAGAGCGATTTTGACGAAATTTTTGACCCACAGGGTATCTCTGCAGAGTAGCCATGCCTATTTAAAAAATTTGTCTCGCCAAAAATGGCGGCCAATTTGAATTTTCGAATTTTTCGCAAAAATTGCAAAACAAAAATGCTTATATCTCGAAAACCCTGCTAGATAGAGCGATTTCGACGAAATTTTTGACCCACAGGGTATATCTGTAGAGTAGCCATGCCAATTTTCAAAAAAATTTTGTCTCGCCAAAAATGGCGGCCATTTTGAATTTTCGAATTTTTCGCAAAAATTGCAAAACATAAAAATGCTTATATCTCGAAAACCCTGCTAGATAGAGCGATTTAGACGAAATTTTTGACCCACAGAGTATATCTGTAGAGTAGCCATGCCAATTTTCAAAAAAATTTTGTCTCGCCAAAAATGGCGGCCATTTTGAATTTTCGAATTTTTCGCAAAATTACAAAACATAAAAATGCTTATATCTCGAAAACCGTGCTAGATTGAGCGATTTCGACGAAATTTTTGACCCACAGGGTATCTCTGCAGAGTAGCCATGCCAATTTTCAAAAAAAAATTGTCTTGCCAAAAATGGCGGCCATTTTGAATTTTCGAATTTTTGCCCAAAAATTGCAAAACACAAAAATGCTAATATTTCGAAAACCGTGCTACATAGAGTGATTTCGACGAAATTTTTGATCTTCAGGGTATCTCTGCAGAGCAGCTATCCCAAAGAGCTTTCACTTGGTGAAGTTACAGACCCATAGCTAATTGCTCACCTACTCAAAATGAGTAAATGCGAATTACCTCTAAAAGTATTGCAGATAGCCAATTTTTCTCAAATAACTCATTCACCTACTTTTGGAAGAGCTTTCACTTGGTGAAGTTTCAGACCCGTAGCTAATTACTCACCTACTCAAAATGAGTAAATGCTAATTATCTTAGAAACTATTGCGGATACCCAATTTTTATCAAATAACTCATTCATGTACTTTTGGGAGAGCTTTCACATGGTGAAGTTTCAGACCCGTAGATGATTACTCACCTACTCAAAATGAGTAAATGCAAATTATCTCTTAAAAGTATTGCAGATAGCCAATTTTTCTCAAATAACTCATTCACCTACTTTTGGAAGAGCTTTCACATGGTGAAGTTTCAGACCCATAGCTAATTACTCACCTACTCAAAATGAGTAAATGCGAATTATCTCTAAAAGTATTGCAGATGGCCAATTTTTCTCAAATAACTCATTCACCTACTTTTGGGAGAGCTTTCACTCTGTGAAGTTTCAGACCCATAGCTAATTATTTACCTACTCAAAATGAGTAAATGCTAATTATCTGTAAAAGTATTGCGGATACCCAATTTTTATCAAATAACTCATTCATCTACTTGTGGCAGAGCTTTCACATGGTGAAGTTTCAGACCCATAGCTGATTACTCACCTACTCAAAATGAGTAAATGCGAATTATCTGTAAAAGTATTGCAGATAGCCAATTTTTCTCAAATAACTCATTCACCTACTTTTGGGAGAGCTTTCACTTGGTGAAGTTTCAGACCCATAGCTAATTACTCACCTACTCAAAATGAGTAAATGCGAATTATCTCTAAAAGTATTGCAGATAGCCAATTTTTCTCAAATAACTCATTCACCTACTTTTGGGAGAGCTTTCACTTGGTGAAGTTTCAGACCCATAGCTAATTACTCACCTACTCAAAATGAGTAAATGCGAATTATCTCTTAAAGTATTGCAGATAGCCAATTTTTCTCAAATAACTCATTCACCTACTTTTGGGAGAGCTTTCACTTGGTGAAGTTTCAGACCCATAGCTATTTATTCACCTACTCAAAATGAGTAAATGCTAATTATCTGTAAAAGTATTGTGGATACCCAATTTTTATCAAATACTCATTCATCTACTTGTGGGAGAGCTTTCACATGGTGAAGTTTCAGACCCATAGCTAATTACTCACCTACTCAAAATGAGTTAATGCGAATTATCTCTAAAAGTATTGCAGATAGCCAATTTTTCTCAAATAACTCATTCACCAATTTTGGGAGAGCTTTCACTTGGTGAAGTTTCAGACCCATAGCTAATTACTCACCTACTCAAAATGAGTAAATGCGAATTATCTGTAAAAGTATTGCGGATACCCAATTTTTCTCAAATAACTCATTCATCTACTTGTGGGAGAGCTTTCACATGGTGAAGTTTCAGACCCATAGCTAATTACTCACCTACTCAAAATGAGTAAATGCGAATTATCTCTAAAAGTATTGCAGATAGCCAATTTTTCTCAAATAACTCATTCACCTACTTTTGGGAGAGCTTTCACTCTGTGAAGTTTCAGACCCATAGCTAATTACTCACCTACTCAAAATGAGTAAATGCGAATTATCTCTAAAAGTATTGCAGATAGCCAATTTTTCTCAAATAACTCATTCACCTACTTTTGGGAGAGCTTTCACTCTGTGAAGTTTCAGACCCATAGCTATTTATTCACCTACTCAAAATGAGTAAATGCTAATTATCTGTAAAAGTATTGCGGATACCCAATTTTTATCAAATACTCATTCATCTACTTGTGGGAGAGCTTTCACATGGTGAAGTTTCAGACCCATAGATAATTATTCACCTACTCAAAATGAGTATATGTGAATTATCTCTTAATAGTATTGCAGATAGCCAATTTTTCTCAAATAACTAATTCACCTACTTTTGGAAGAGCTTTCACACACGAAAATGAAAAATTATGAATATCTCGGAAAAGCTATTTCTTCTCCTTTAATGCTCGGCGGGAGATACACACCGCGGCAGTGGTCTTGACAAAAATTTTTGTCTCCCCAAAAATGGTGGCCATTTTGAATTTTCAAAGTTTTTGCAAAACACAAAAATGCTTATATCTCGAAAACCGTGCTATATGGAGCGAACTCAACAAAATTTTGGACCTGTTGGGTATCTCTGCAGAGTAGCCATGCCAATTTTCAAAATATTTTTGTCTCGCCAAATATAGCGGACATTTTGAATTTTTTAATTTTTTGCAAAACACAAAAATGCTTATATCTTGAAAACCGTGCTAGATAGAGCAGACTGCGCTGACTTTGGTTGCCACAACAGTATAAGGCTAGAAACGAAGCATTTTCTTAATACTTTAGCACTCACCTTTATATCCTTTTCGGGACGCTTTGTTTTTGCTATGCAAAAACATTATCTTTTTTTTTTGCGAGCGATCCTCTAGTTAAATATTTGATGCAATGTCATTTGTCTTATGTACCTTACAGTTGAGTATATTGTAGCAGTTCACTCTCAGGGTGATCTGCTTTGTTGAGGGAGTTGGTGTTTGTGTGAGCAGTGATATGGTGTGTTTGACAGTTGCCTGGTCTGTGAGGATTGCATGTGTTTAGTTTGTCGGGTTATGTGTAGGTGGTATTGAATCAGTCTAGTGTGGTATTTGGTCAGTGGCTGACAGTATGACACCATCAAATAATACATACTTTTGCAAAGTTTCTTTAATTAGTTTTAGTTCAGTTTAAACATTGTAGGTGAACCACAAATAATGCATACCTTAAAGCTATGAAATACGCAACATGATTTTCTTGGTGTTTTAAAGTCAATTATTCTTTATGTGGAAAACATTCCAGATTTATATTTCTTTTGCAATTTTGTTTATAAACATTCAGTGGCTGACTTTATTCTTATGTATCTGCTTGCTCCACAGCTTTGTCTAAGATGAAGCGTTCCAGCAGTCTGTCTGATGTGTTGGCTGACTACATGTTCACACCACAGAAAGACCCAGCAGAGGTGGAGAGAGAGTTACACCAACTCAACTCACGGTGAGTTATTAAGAGTTATAGAATAGAAACATTTGTATAGCGCAATATTGATACAACATCCTCTAATGCGATTGAGGTTTGAAAAGGGGAAGTCCAGGGGCATGTAAGGTCGATATTCAAATTAGCACCCACTGGGGGAGATATACTATGGTGGAGGATAGGCAAGTCTAAACAAGTAGGTTTTTAACCGGCTTCAGAAACCTGTTATTGTGTGTCGTGATCTTACCAATTGTGAGAGTCTGTGCCAGTCATTGGGGAAGCCATTGCAAAACCTTGCTCACCAATGGCCTTTCTAGGACAACCTTTGATCAAGGATAATAAATATGTAGATTGGGAAAATGTAATGGCCTTGACTGTAATGAGATTATATTTAAAACAGATGCAATATGAAATTGGGAGCCAGTGTAGTTTTTGAAGACAGGGAGTAACATGGCCTGTTCTATTAAGTCTAAAGACAAAGAGCATTTTGAATCTTTTGGAGTTTAGTCACACTATATTTATTTAAGCTATACTGCCTTGCTACCAATTATCGCCGGCTACCAACTATCGCCACCAGAAAATAAAACGTTCATATTTCAGTTATGGTTATATATTTTGAAGGCCTTTTGTTGTGTATTCGTTCCATTCACTTTGGAAATAGTTTTACCTTATTTGCTAGACTTGGGATGCTACTTTAGTGAAGTTATATCCATTTGAATTCTGTCTGGCGATAATTGGTACCCGGCGATAATTGGTAGCAAGGCAGTAGAGAATGGAATTGCAGTCATCAATTTGACTGCTTATCACTGAGTTTGCAAGCAGGGCTACAGTCTCCACACTGAGGAATTTTTGGATGCATCTTAGGTTGTTGAGGTGATAGTAGCAGGCAAGACAAAGCTTGGGTATGTGAATGACAAATGTGTTACCAGAATCACAAGTTACACCTAGGTTCTTAAATTCATCGGTAGGGGAGATAGAATTTCCAAGAAACTGGGTGGAAATGTTTGCACAAGGGACTCTCTGGCATGTCTATCACCAATTAAGTTGCAGTTTCACACCATCCATCCACTTTTGAACATGAGTAAGACACTCAGCTCAACAAAACAGGAATCAAAGTGTTACGCTTATGTATCGTATAGTGGTGGTTGTAGATTAAGAAATACTGTAGTTTCATTAACTAAGAATTTATTACATTTTACAACAGAAAGTAAATAGTTTGCCCCAATATAAGTACACAACTGAATTAACATTCAACCATAAACCACCTAATAGCATGAGTTAAGTCTTACGAATGTTCTTTGTGTTCTCCACTTGCCTTTGATGTAATGAAAACTGTAATAGTAAGATACGCGTCCATTGATGAAACGGTGTCTCTGATTCTCACTTCAATGTTAAGTCCATCCTTTATAGCAACGAGGAAATGATGTCATATAACGTGTGTTATGTTGAATGAATTGGCAATGTCTCTGATGTTAACAAATCCGGTCCTAATGTGGTCAACGTACATGTGACTCCCAAGCTCCTCCATCCACAGTAACCATAAGCATGTTGACATGGAATGGGCTCCAGTGGTCCCTAATGGGTTGTACTGCACTCGTGAGTGTGTCCACTGTCCAATGTTTCAGAACAAAAAAAAAAACAACAGCCTCTCACATGGGCTTCCAAAATCACACTAAAGTTGCCAAAACTATTTCCTAAATCTACAGAGTTTGACTTTTCAATATTGAAATCAAGATGTGCAAACTGCATTGAACAGATGTCTGTCAATCACAAATTATAATAGGGTTTGGTTACACTCAACAGTTTAGTCAGCAATGGTCAGTTCTTGATTTTGAAAATATTTGACACTTGTACTCAGATTATTATAACCAATAATAATATTACTCTAATTTCCAACTATTTAGGCTACTATAAACTTATCAGAATTTGAACTTTTAAACAATCTTATTCATATTTAACCACAATATACACTGCTGATGAAATCATCAGATTTGTAACTACTTTTTCATACATCTACATACATGACTGCTTTGAGTAAATCACCTGACAGTGTCTAGAGTCTCTATATACACATAAACCCTTTTAACAAGAATAAAGTCACCATTTGGACAGTATTGAAAATTTCCTACACTACTGTACATAAACTATTACTTCAAATACACTACTGTACATAAAATGATCACTTCAAATGTAACACACCCTTACCCTTAAGTCAAAACTATTTGACTAACAATGACATTTGAATAGAACACAAACATCATTTTTTTTACAATTACACTATATTCTACTCAAGTAGTCAGCCCTAGCATTTTGGGTACTTTTGATTGCCTTGACTTGAAATTTGTAAGGCTGTAGGGCTAATGCCCATCTCATCAGTCTACTATTGGCCATTTTTGACTTTTTCAGATACACCAGAGGCTGATGATCAGTCTCGAGAACGAACTCTTTGCCATACAGATACACATGGAACTTTTTGATTGCCCATATTAAGGCCAGACATTCTTTCTCTATCACTGAATAGTTGAGTTCACTTTTCGTTAGTTTTTTACTTGCATAAGCTACCAGAAAATACTCATTGTCATAAGTCTGTAAAAGTACACTTCCAATAGCTACTTCTGATGCATCTGTTTGCAATACAAAATCTCTGGACAAATCAGGTAGTCTGAGAATAGGACTTGAACTCAAGACTTTCTTCAAGTATGTGAATGCCCTTTCTTGTGCCTCAGTCCATACAACATTGTTTGGACATCCCCTCTTAGTGATATCAGTCAATGGTGCAGCTACTGCACTGAAATTAGGTATGAACTTATTGTAAAAGCCTACCATACCTAAAAAACTTCTGACCTGTTTCTTTGTCACTGGTCTTGGTGTGTTTTCAATATCAAACAGTTTCTCAGGATTTGGGCTGATTTCCCCTTCACCAACAACATGACCCAGATAATCCACACTACTGAATCCTACCTTACACTTAGTTGGCCTTATAGACAAACCTGCTGACCTTACTCTCTCAAAGAACTTCCTCAGTCCTAACAAATGTTCTTCCCAATCTGAACTATGGAGTAAAACATCATCAATAAAGCTCTCAGTTTTCTCTAAACCTCTCAAAAGCTTTCTCATCATTCTATTGAAAGTTGCAGCTGAGTTGACTAACCCAAATGGCATTCTAAGGTAACAATACGATCCACTGGGAGTAACAAAACAAGTTTTGTCTTGACTGGATTCTGTTACTGGTATTTGCCAGTACCCTTTGGACATGTCAAATTTGCTCACCCAACTACTATCCTTGACCTTACTGAAGATTTGACCTGCTTGCATCATTGGTTCAGTTGAAAACTTTGAAATCAAGTTTAACTTCCTATAGTCTGTACAGAACCTGATACTACCATCTTTTTTCTTGACTAGTACTATTGGTGAAGCATAAGGAGAGTTACATGGCCTTATCACCTTCATTTTCAACATGTTTTCTATCTCATTATCAACTACATTTTGCATATGGTAAGGAATTGTGTAAGGCCTTGTCCTAACTGGTTTATCAGTTATCAGCTCTATGTCATGTTCTACTAAGTCAGTATGCCCTGGAAGATCTGATAAGATATCCTTGAATTCCTCCAGTAAAGCTAACACTTGTTCTCTTTGGTTATCTGACAACTTAGGACTTATCACTACATCCTTGTAAGTTTCAGTTTGCTCAATACTACTAAAGCCTAACAGTTTATCATCATCTAAGGTTCCTATTTCTGGTTCAGGTTCAACAATAGCTGTACTAACCTTTTCTAACACTGAACTATCTTCTTGCTCATTGACTGTACCATCACTTTCAATTGTGAAATCCTCAACATATTTCTTCAAGTGATTTGCATGATAAGTTTTTATCTTACCCTTTACCTCTGCCCGATAGTCATTACCAAGTACATCTACAATCTCAAAAGGACCTTGCCATTTGACTAAGAGTTTGTTTGTGTCAGTTGGTAACAATACAAGTACCTTGTCTTTCACCTGAAACTTTCTGTCTTTGCTTCTTTTGTCATGGTAATATTTACCTTTACATTGGGCCTTTTCTAACTCACTCTGGGCTAACCTACAAGTTTCTTCTAGTCTCTCTTTAAGATCAACAATGTATTGGTATGTTGTCTTTGTCTCATCTGAGTCTATCTCACCTATCCATAGTTCTTTTAATATGTCCATTGGGCCTCTTACCTTTCTCCCATATAAAAGCTCAAATGGTGCAAACCCTGTGCTAGCCTGCGGTACTTCTCTATAGGCAAACAAAACAGCAGACAAATACCTGTCCCAGTCCTTAGGTTTCTCAGAACACAGTTTCCTTAACATAGACTTCAATACCCAATGAAACTTTTCAACTAGGCCATTACATTGGGGATGGTAAGGCGTTGTCACTAAATGTTTTATGCTAAGTAGTCTGTTTACTTCCTGCATAAGGTTTGACAAAAACTGAGTTCCTCTATCACTTAAGACTTCACTAGGTATTCCCACCCTAGAAAATATCTCAAGAAGTGCCTCTGCTACCCGTTCAGTCTCAATACTCGGAAGAGCAATTGCCTCAGGATATCGAGTCGCGTAGTCTACCATGGTAAGGATATAGCGGTTGCCACGGTCAGTCACTGGGGATATGGGACCTACCAAATCTATGGCTACCCTCTGAAAAGGTGTGTCTATCAGCGGCATCCTACCTAACGGAACATGAGGTACCCTACCTTTGGGGGTTGTCCTCTGACAAAGATCACATGATCTACAGTACCGATTTACATCTCCCTGTAAGCCTTGCCAGTAAAAACTAGACATTATCCTGTCTGTTGTTTTCTTCATACCTAGGTGACCACCTAGAAGTGTTTCATGAGCCAGTTTCATTACCTTAACTCTTAGTTGTTTTGGTACTACCAGTTGTTTGTCTACTTTCTTCCCATCACTGGTTTTTACCTCTCTGTACAAAATACCCTTCTGTTCTAAATATCTAGACCGATTACCACTTTTCAACTTGATAAGCTTACTGTCCTTTGACATTTCCCACAATAATTTCAAACTTGAATCATTCAACTGTTCTTGTTTGAATTGTTCTGCAGTCAAACTCAACTCAATCTCACCTGGGACTTTTAGTGGAGTGATAGGTTTCTTGAGCTTTTCAGATTGTGCCCTAGTCAAAACTGCCACAGTTTCCTTTTCTTTAAGACTATTCCATTCAGGGTTTGGGTCACTGGGACTTCTAATACCTGGAATATTCCCTAACACTAGCGGATAGATTGGACTTTCCATACTCATAGCCTCAACCTCACCGACAAAAAAGGGTGTATCTACCTGTATGTTAGCCATAGGGACCTTTTTCACAGTGCCATCAATCAATATGCACAAGTGTACCTTCCCTGTCAACTGTTCAGGTTTTACTAAACTGGACTGAACTACTACCCCTGTACAGCCACTATCCCTCAGGGTATCTACCATTGTATCACCTACTTTCCCTTTGAACACAGGCAAATTGGTTTTCCTACTAAATTTTCTATGCCCACATGCACCACTTATGATTGAAAGAGCTTCACCAGTAGCTAACTTTAAGTGATTGTTCTCTATACTACCAGATAGTAATTGCATCATACAGGTGGCACCTGTTTCATGGGTTTCATTCTCTGGATCTGAGTTTTGCCCTACCGCAATAGCCAACTTTTCTTTAACCCTACAATTTCTTTGGATATGACCCTTCCTACCACACTTATAGCAAGTCTTATCAGAGTAATTTGCTTTGACCATTGGCTTTGAGTCAATCTTTGGGTTGTTTGAGTTACCCTGCTTATCAGTTTTGTTGGTTTTGAATTTTGAAGGAGCATGATCTGCAATAAAACAACTACTCTCCCCATGTGCTTCAACATACTGCTCAGCTAAACTAGCCATTTCTTTTGAGTTTTTTGGTGTCCTTTCCTTAAGAAATACTGCAAGTGACTTGTTACAGTTTGAAACGAACTGTTCTGTTAACATGAGATCAAGTAATGCATCATATGATTTCTCAATTTCACCAAAATCAACCCACCTTTCATAATAGTTTTTCAACCTGTCCATAAACTGAGTTGCTGTTTCACCTTTCATGATTTTGGTATCCCTGAACTTATTTCTGAATCCCTCCTCAGTTAACTCGTACCTTTTAAGAAGTGCCTTCTTAAGTTTGTCATAACTGTCAGAATCATCCTTGCCCAAGCGCCTGTATACCTCTAAAGCATCCCCAGACAATAATGCACTTAGACTCATTGCCCAATCTTCTTGTTTAAGATTTTGCGCCTTAACATATCTCTCAAAACGGAAAAGATAGGAATCAATATCATCCTTTGCTTCATTAAAAGGTGTCAGCTTTGGGAGTTTTACCTTAACCGCACTTGATTTTGTAGCAGCAGTAGCAGAATTCAACCTAGCTATTTCCAATTCCGTCTCCTTAACCTGCATCTCGGACTTTCTAAGGTCTATTTCATGTGCCTGCTTCCTTTCCTCCATCTCCCTTTCATAATCCCTCCTATATGCCCTCTCTGACCTTTCCTTTTCCTGTTGTTCGATTACAAAGGCGTATAACTTATCACCCTCCAAACCCAACTGTTTACCGACTTCTACCAGTTTATCCATCTCAAAGATTGGATCAATAAAGTTAAATTCCCAATTTAACTTCCTCACTCAAAATAATTGCACAGTATATTAAGACTAAGGTTTCCCTCAAATTACTATCACCACTAATATAGTAAAGCTAACCTCACCTGTCTTAAACTCAATTGGCTATACATAAACCAAACATACACTGTGATGTCCTGTGATAAACCCTTGTTACCACAATGTGATATACCCTTGATATCACATTTAGTATACAAACTGAAGTCCCAATTTATCTCAAGTACCACCAGCCCATTCACTTACCTTAGTGAACCAGATGCTTACTTAAAGATATCACTTCAGTTAAACTATGAGACTCACACTGAGACTCAAAACACAATACAGTACAACCCTACCACTACATGTCAATGTTACCACTTTTTGACCTATGAAAACAACAATTCATAAACATACACAATCAACAATTAGCATGTAAGACCTCACAATATTTACTACTATTGTTTCAACACTATTATTGCTATTATTGTATCAATACTAAAATGAAATTAATTCAGTTCCAAAATTTCTACTAAAATTTTTTAAATCTACAAACTAATCCTGGTCATGGCACCAAATGTTACGCTTATGTATCGTATAGTGGTGTTTGTAGATTAAGAAATACTGTAGTTTCATTAACTAAGAATTTATTACATTTTACAACAGAAAGTAAATAGTTTGCCCCAATATAAGTACACAACTGAATTAACATTCAACCATAAACCACCTAATAGCATGAGTTAAGTCTTACGAATGTTCTTTGTCTTCTCCACTTGCCTTTGATGTAATGAAAACTGTAATAGTAAGATACGCGTCCATTGATGAAACGGTGTCTCTGATTCTCACTTCAATGTTAAGTCCATCCTTTATAGCAACGAGGAAATGATGTCATATAACGTGTGTTATGTTGAATGAATTGGCAATGTCTCTGATGTTAACAAATCCGGTCCTAATGTGGTCAACGTACATGTGACTCCCAAGCTCCTCCATCCACAGTAACCATAAGCATGTTGACATGGAATGGGCTCCAGTGGTCCCTAATGGGTTGTACTGCACTCGTGAGTGTGTCCACTGTCCAATGTTTCAGAACAAAAAAAAAAACAACAGCCTCTCACATGGGCTTCCAAAATCACACTAAAGTTGCCAAAACTATTTCCTAAATCTACAGAGTTTGACTTTTCAATATTGAAATCAACATGTGCAAACTGCATTGAACAGATGTCTGTCAATCACAAATTATAATAGGGTTTGGTTACACTCAACAGTTTAGTCAGCAATGGTCAGTTCTTGAATTTGAAAATATTTGACACTTGTACTCAGATTATTATAACCAATAATAATATTACTCTAATTTCCAACTATTTAGGCTACTATAAACTTATCAGAATTTGAACTTTTAAACAATCTTATTCATATTTAACCACAATATACATTGCTGATGAAATCATCAGATGTGTAACTACTTTTTCATACATCTACATACATGACTGCTTTGAGTAAATCACCTGACAGTGTCTAGAGTCTCTATATACACATAAACCCTTTTAACAAGAATAAAGTCACCATTTGGACAGTATTGAAAATTTCCTACACTACTGTACATAAACTATTACTTCAAATACACTACTGTACATAAAATGATCACTTCAAATGTAACACAAAGTTCCAATGGTCAAGTGCTAGATTCAACAACTCACAGCCAGGAAGAATGAGTTACACCAACTCAGTTCAAAGTTGCTCACACAGATTTTCATTAAACTCATTAAGTTACACAGAGTAACAGAAACTCACAGTGAGTTATACAGAGCTACATCATATTACAGTGAATTTTATACAATTACACACAGTGAGCTCTGTATTTATTCTATTACTTATTGCAATTGGCTGTTTCGCAGTTTGTCCTCCAAGAATATCACAAGGCACTCTTTGTCTCTGGTACATCTAGATTTTCTCATGTCTCTCCAATTTTAAAGTCACTTCACAGGCTTCCTGTTAAACAACGAATCATTTCAAAACCCCTTTTACTCATATATAAGTTCCTTACGATTGGAAAGCCAAAATACTTTGCCCCATATTTGTCTTTATATACATCTGCTGTTAAGACAAGACGTAGTCATCCAGAGGAGATGTTCCACAAAGTCCCCTTCTATAGTTCCTTAGTTCATAAATCTAAAGTTCATTTCAACAAATCCTTCTCATATGACGCTCCAAAACTGTGGAATGATTTGCCACTGGAAATGCGAACTGCTCCAACGCTCTCTGTTTCAAAACACGACTTAAACCTATCTCTTTCAGAAGTCTTTTCCTGCTTAGTTTTTTTGCTACCAATCACCGATGATCCCCTGGTGACGACCTGGTATGGTTTACGACTAATGATTTATGCATTATGATTTGGATGGTGTGCCTTAGAATCCGCGAGTTCAGAGATTAAGCCCATGGATACCTGATATAGTGAATTATACAGAGTTACGTCAATTTACGGTGACTTATGCAGTTATGTCAACTCGCATTTTGTTTTGCAAAGTTACACCAACTCAGGGTGAGCCCATGGTGCATAAATTAGGGTGAATAACACAAATGGACATGTGCTGATATTACTTATTGTGTGATCTGAGAGTTGCTGTTTATGTGTAGATTGCTGGAGGTTGGACAGACGGGACACTATGACCACTACAAACAGTATTATGCTGACATCCTGTACAAGCTGGGTTTATTATGTCAGAGAGCACAGGTCCTGAAGTATGTGTCATATGAAGATGAGCCACACAAAGGCATTGGTCAGTGCACAGCTACAGTGTCAACAGAAATGCATGCAGCATAAATACTTGCTAGACGCTATTCTTTAAAAGTACTATTAATTTAATGCAATACACAACTTCAAATATAGATGTTATACTGTAAACATGCACACATTTTATATTTGTAACAAAGGAAGATTATAAATTTGTAACAAAGGAAGATTATAAATTTGTGTAATGAATGTCAAACTCCCATGTATTTACTCCTAAAACAGAATTTCTCTTTGTTCCAGAATTCAAGTCAAACTGTTTCTACTGTGGCAATGAGACTCGGGGTGCACAGTGTTGGCATAGCAACTGTCGCCGCTATGCTTTCCGCTGTGATATCTGCCATGTTGCTGTGAAAGGTACTAGCTTTGTCATGTCTTCAGTTGTGTCTTTTCACAGAAATTTGGGTCATATTTGATACTTGACAAATATATATATATAAACTCTTATCCAGGAACTCTGGATAAGAATTCATCTTTTGTTTAATTTTCAAGCAAAATAGTAAAAGATTTATTATACTACACATAATCTATATAGTAAACTAATCACCTATTTTTGACTTTCACCCTTGCAGGTGCCTCCAGTTTTTGCCTGGCATGTGGACATGGTGGACATTTTAGTCACATGACTGAGTGGTTCAGATCACATGATGTGTGCCCCACAGGCTGCGGCTGTAATTGTCTGATAGAGAACCCCATGGTGCCAGAAAGAAGGGTGGCTGATGGACATAGATAGAATCAGTAGAGAGAGTGAGACATTGAACAGATAGGCAAGTCTGGACAGGATAGGATCAGCAGAAAGATTGAGAGATGAAAACAGATAGGGTCAGCAGAGAGATTGTGAAATAGAACACATATTAGAATGTGGATAGAGATAGGATCAGCGAGGCTGGGAGATAGAACAGATGGGCATAGATAATATCAGCAGAAGGGTTGTAAAATGGAATAGATAGGCAAAAGTGAAGAGACAGATAGAGAACATACAGTTTGAAAGATGGAATAGATAGGCAAGTGTGGACAAAGGTTCTCAGAGACAAGGAAAGATAAGCAAGTGTATTGAGAAACCGTTCAAATTGGAAGATACAGAGGGAAGGGGGAAGATTGACAGGCATGAAAAACTGAACAGCAATCAGAGATTGACTTGCTGAAGGGGAGAGACAGTCAGGGAGCAGGTAGATGATATGGAATAGACATGGCTAGCCAGAGACACAGGCATATATGGAGGGGACAAATCTGTTGAATAAGCCTGGTTGGCAGATTTATATAAGTGTAATAGGTAGTTTGGTTATAGACAACAGGGGGACACATACCATTGATTGCTGGAAAGAGTCGCATGCATTAAGAACTGAATAAGGTGTGGACATTTATTACAGAGATCTATATACTGACTGCACATTGCATTCATTTGTTGTAACTGTTACTGTATACATCATTGTATGATACAAATAAAAATAAGGTATTCTTTGCTGTATTTAAATCAGTGATACCTGAGTACAGGACCTCTATACAAAGGTAAATCAGAACAAAATCAAAACAGATAAAATTCAATAAAAGATGCACAAAAAGAAGTGATTATATTCTTAAGATGAATGGCCTTTCATACATAAAAAGGCTTGGAGCAATGTGCATGTGAGAGTTCATTGATAAAAATGGTTAGTTTGCACAAGTACAGTTCATGGCTATGTCTGGCTAAGTAACTTCAGTCCTTGGCAATTGTAAAATTCTTCTCAAAAACCTAAGAGGCAGAAAAATATTTAAAGTTACATTTACTTTGACAACTTCCACACTACCACCATACATATGTGATAGCTCAGAAATGCAATCACACTTGTCCTTTTCTTTCACATGACCCTTATATTCAGGAAGCTATGGCCATCTTAAAGTAAAACTAGCAGTTTTAACTCCTAGTTCTCTTTTCCACTTTTTTTCAATCTATACATAGTTTTATTGCGAAAAATACACTTACCATTTCCTGACCATTGCTATATGTTGGTGCCATCCAACTCACTGGCCAACGTTGAGAAACGTTTTAAGAAACCTTAAGAGGCCAGTGAGTGAGTGTGAACTAGCATGTCCCCCTAGTGGTCATGTGACCACGCTAGTAAACAACCTTCATTATTTTTGTTGGCCATCCTAGAGTGTGGATGTTTATTTTCTTTTCGGATTTTTATTAAGTATTTGGACTTTTTGTGGATTTGAGTTCTGTTATAAGACGTCTGTGTTGACTATGTCTTCTCAGGACAAAATTAAGAGGAAAAGCACAGAGGAAAAGTGCTTTTGTAGACTTTTCTTCACGGATTGTTTACCACTTTTTGTAAAATGGCGACAGGGATGTTTGTCGCTGGATGAAGATCTTCTGCTGCTCAGAATGCCTGTTTTTCTTCATAACTCTCGTATTACATCATATGGGAGTTCTTTTTATGCAGTTTTGAAGATTTACTTCATTTATTAACACTGAAACTGTCGGCAGTCATACTAGCTCCGGCAGGGACAGTTTACATGTTGCTAGGCGACAAAGGAATGGAGACAATTCGATTGTTACAAAGCTTATCACTCGTCGGGTTCGTATAGCCAGGCGTTTGGTAGCAAAGATCTCACCACTGCATGTTCTGCCGAATAGATCTCTGGTTGGAATCCCCTATGGGGGCAGACATCATAGTTTCTGTTGGAGGCTGCATCGTGGATAAGTTTCGAATGCAGAATTGCTCTCTAACCATTTAATTCTTCCGGTGGGTTTCAGTCGGAACTTTTCACGGAGGAAAATACCTGCATGACGTCATCCGAAGACAATCGAGTTTCCATACCTCCCAAAAGGTCTGGAATCGGGTTGTCAGATGACCGGAGTTGTTTCATCTCAGAAATTACTTTTTATTGCGTTAATACATCCTATCCAATGGACAATTGCTAAACCGGTCGGCGCAGACCGGCCCGCCAAACGCCAGAAAAAGACGTCCTGTGTTTCCACCGGCTGGCCGGTCCCAGTACTGTGCATTCGCAAGGTGGCGCATGGTATTTACTTCCTGTCTAGACAACATGACGTCATAGCATCTTTTTCGTTTGGCGCGTGTACTGTGCAGACGTGTTTTCAACATCTCCAGAAATTTAAAGGAAAAGTGTGCTTTATGACGGATTTTAAACCTTATATGTGGAGAGTTTCTTTGTAAAGTGTTACCAGCTGGTCAAGCACGGATATACATTTAGAAATCTGCTGGAAACGCTCCCTAGTTGGCTCAATTTATTATTGATGATAGGGCAGTAATCGACGAGATATATGAAGGCAGCCATTTTACTAGTTTCCTCCCATTCAACCTTTGTGTTGTTAGGGGCAGATCAACAATATTGAGGAATTATGGATATACTTCTAACAGGTATTTTTATCCGTGTCTTTTGTTTGAATTTTTCATCTATAACCTTCCAGCTACAATCACCATAGAAACGTCTCTACACGAGATCTTCAGTCTACGTAGTTTTGAAATCTGTGAATGGAAGGAATTCCCCATCACAGATGCATTCTTCAGAGCGCACTGGTACCGACTTCTCTGCTGTAAAGCATCAGTCACACCAGCCCAGCTCGAGTATTTGGTGCTTTTTAATCAGAAGCATGAGATGAATTCTTCAGATTTCTTCAACCGACCTCTCAAGTATTTTCTACATAGAATGAACTTTTGTCACTCTCAGTCCCACCCTTATGGACCCGGCACTTATGTCGGTAGTAAGGGCAGTGGATGGCCAGGAAACTGGTTTGAGTGTACAGCCGGCTGAGAAGAAGAACCGACTTCAGACCGGCCAGGAATTTCATCTACAGAGTGCACTGGTCCAGGCTTTTCTGCTTTTAAAGCATCAGCCGACCGGCCAGCTAAAAGAACGCGACCTCTGACGTCATACCCAGTCAGCCAATCGCGTGTCTTCACGAAGCTGGTCACGTGTTTTCACCGACCAGTCACGAAGTTTATCACGTGATTCACCGAACAAGAAGGTCGGAAGTACATTCTTTGCACTCACGTCTACTGTGATTCCAGTTTTTTAGTTCCTGTAATCCACCTCCAACGTACTGGTACAGACTTCTCTGCTACAGACATCAGTCGACCAGTAAGCTTACGTTTACTGTGATATAAGGAAAGAACACCTCTAGTGAGGGCGTGTCCCCGAAGTTGGTCACGTGATTTTCCGACCAGTTCACGAAGCTGATCGTCATCTCCAACCAGCCAATCACGTTGTCCCTCCGACCAGCAAGCTGGTCACGTGACACACCGACCAACATTTGTTTCTAAATATAGCTCACAAGGGCTTCCCCAGCAACTGTCAAAATCTACAAATAAGACGTGCGTTCAAAGATAGTTGAGAAATTTTGTTTCAACAACTGGTTACAGAGTGTATCGACCAGTACCGACTATACAGCCTTGTACACTTGTTTTCAACAACTGGTTACAGAGTGTACCGGCTATACAGCCTTGTACACTTGCTTCAACAACCGGTTACAGAGGAATTAATGGAGGAAACTGAATTCAACACAAGATAGTTGTAAACTTCATTCAGCAACTGGTTACAGGGTGTACCTACTGGCTACACAGCCTTGTACACTTACTTCAACAACTGGTTACAGAGTGTACCGACTGACTACCGGCTAAACAGCCTTGTACAGTTACTTCAATAACTGGTTACAGTATGTACCGACCGGCTACCGGCTTCACAGCCTTATACAGTAGCCTCAACTGGTTACAGTGTACCGGCTACACAGCCTTGTACACTGGCTTCAACAACTGGTTACAGAGTGTACCGGCTGGTACTGGCTACACAGCCTTGTACACTTCAGCAACTAGCTACAGAGTGTACCGACTGGTACTGGCTACACAGCCTTGTACACTTGCTTCATTCTATGGGTTACAAGTCTACTAACAGGGTGTTGGCTACACAGTCCTTACTGTAGTACTTCAACCCAACTGGTTTTTTTTAAAAAAAAAAAAAAAAAAAAAAAAGCTGGCTAAATATAGATCAGTAGCTGTCGAAATTCGTTGGTGACCCCAACCTGCCAGTTTTTGCCGGTTACAAGAATTACTGGTTACAGTAAAGTACCGGGTATGGAGTCCGGGTACCGGACAGAGTTGCCCAAGGTTAATTGGGTTACAGAGAATTCTTAAACTGGTCAGTGATCTTGATGATAGGACAGTCTCCCAAGCTACTGCCAGGCAACCTTCCCTTATCACACCTCTCAATAACCTGTTATCGGTGCTGGACTTGACTGCAGAGATAATAATCAATTTTGTCATCAGGTCCGGCCAGGGGACTGACATCTCACATATTACAATTGCTCTGTAAATGCTGCACCTTGCAGGCTGCTGGCCCGGGGCAAAGAGTTTATTAATGTGAAAATAAGACTACAATAAAAACAGAGAGACTGTTAACCTGGATCATTGTCACCAGACCGGACCAGTGTCCGGAGGGACAGGAAATATTGTCAGAATACCAAATGTCCCAAATGTAGCACACAATCTGCCTATAAGGTCCAGACTAAGCCCTCTTTTTGGGAACTTAGGAAGCCTTGGGGACTGGACTTTAGGCAGTACAACTGTTGAAGGAGGGATACCTACGTCCATATACCTATACAAGAACAATCCAGGAAATGCCTGAGATTTCACATCCAAGGTCGGGCATACCAACTCAAGGCCCGGCCATTCGGGTTGTCCACAGCACCTGTGGAGTTCACCGTGATACCAAGCAGGTGAAATTGATGGCCATACACAAGGATTTAAGAGGCCACCAGTACCTAGACGGCTGGTTGGTGAGAGCTAGATCCCACCAGGCTTGTCTCCAAAATACACAGGAACTAGTAAATAATGTGTCAGCAACTGGGTTGGCGAATGAACTTAGAGAAATCAGAGCTGGAGCCCAATCAAGACTTTGATTTTGTAGGCTACCAGTTTCGACTTCAGGTCTGATCGGTTCCGACCGACCCTGGACTGGGTACAGAACCTTCGAGAGACTGTTAAAACTGCTATCCCTACCGGCTTGCCCGGTCCGGGAATTCATGTCCTTGATAGGTTACTAACATCTACAGAAAAGCATGTTAATCTAGGCAGACTTCATATGAGACCCATACAGGGCATCTCAAAAACAGCTGGAGGGTACCAGAATCACTGGAAAAGGTGATCCAAGTCCCCAGGTCCCTGCACCCCCATTTACAATGGTGGCTGAAGGAAGACAATGCACTTACAGGCCAACCATTACACCCAATAAAACATGCTCTGCAAATATTTACAGACGCATCAATAGAAGGGTGGGGCGCTCACTTAGATGAGCACTTGGCAGGAGCAACTTGGTCCCCTCCGGGAAGCAAGTTGTATATATAAACTATCTAGAACTTTAAGCAGTTTTTCTGACTTTAAAGAGTTCTAAGACCTTTGCTTAAACAAGATAGTACTTGTAGCAACTGACAACACCACAGTAGTGTCATACATAAAGGAAGGAGGAATGAGGTCGGGCCCACTTTGTGCCCTACTATGGAGAATCTTGACCTGGGTACCAGGAAACAAGTGACTCTAAGCACGACACATTCCAAGCCGGCCTAATGTGGTAGCAGACAGGCTGTCCAGGCTAGGCCAGACCATCCAAACAGTGGTTTCTCCTTCCAGAGGTCTTCCACTCTATGCAGTAGGTGGCACCGGCCCAAATAAACTTATTTGCCACGAGGTTCAACAACAAGTCGCCTCTGTTTTTGTGCCACCGGTACCGGATCCCCTGGCCACAGCAGTGGATGTACTCAGTCGGCCATGGTAGGATCTAAAAGCATACACCTCACCATCAGCCATATGGTGGTGAAGTGGTGAAGTTGCAAGACTCCCCATGTAAGAGAATCATTCTGATTGCTCCGGAGTGGCCCAACATGCCTTGGTTTTGGGATCTAGTGGCCATGTCCAGCCACATCCCGCTGAGCCTGCCCAATCTGTCCAGCCTGTTCACAGCCATTCGATCAGATCCCTCACAGAAATCTGACAAATCTTAATCTCCATGCAGGGCTCCTAGAGCCTCAGCAATCGAGGAGCAGGACTTGTCTGAGGCAGTGGCAGCAAGAATTGAGGCTCCTCAAAGGGGGGTCAATCAGATCAGTCTATGAGGCAAATGGGTCATTTTTACCAAGTGATGTATCATTCATCAGGTGGACTTCGGGCACCACCTGTAAAGTCAGTTGTTTACTTCCTTAGGTACCTGTTTCAGGACAGGAAGTTGCAGCCCAGTACCATTGATGGTTACAGGTCAGCCATTGCTGATGGTCTAGAAATTTGCCCATCAATTTTAGTAAGGATGAAAATCTCACTCGTCTCCTGGATAGCTTCCACTGAGACAGACCCAAAGGCCGGAGGGTAACCCCTTCCTGGAACCTCTCCCTGGTTTTTGCACCAGCTGACAAGGTTCATTTTGAACCAATTAAAGGCCTCCTTGAAGCATTTGACCTTCGAGTCAGTTTTCCTCTTGGCCCTGGGTTCGGGCAAGCGTAGAAGTGAGATACATGCTTGGCAAACAGCCCAACACCATTGATGGTTATAGGTCACTCATTGTTGATAAACGGGAAATTCACCCTTTAACATCAGTAAGGACGAAAATCTCGCTCGTCTCCTGGATAGTTTCCTGAGAGACAGACCCAGAGGCAGGAGTGGCATACCCTCCTGGAACTTCTCACTGGCCGTGCACCAGCTGAGACTCCTTTTGATCCAATCAAGGAGGCCCCCTTGAAGCATTTGACCTTCAAGACGGTATTCCTCTTGGCCCTTGGGTCGGGCAAGTGCAAAGTGAGATTCATGCCTGGCAAAACTGATATATTGGACACCAATCCGATTGGTCAAAGGTGTCCCTGTATCCATCACCCAGCTTTCTATCCTAGAATCAGCTGGCCATAGAGTGTCCAGTGTGGCCCCTGGGGTTATAACAGCCCTGGCCTCGACTCTGGATAGATCCCTCAAGTCTGACAGGTCCCTCTGTCCGGTCAGAGCATTATGCTACTATTTGGACAGGACCTCAGACATCGGGCAGAATAAGGAGGTGGCTTTTGTCTCCTTTAAGAAAGGTTTCAACAAAGACATCTCACCTGCCACTATCTCCTCTTGGATCAAGCAGACTGTGATCCTATGTTATGAGCTCTCTGACCAGGAGGCCCACATTTAACATCAGGTTAAAGCCCATGATGTCAGGGCCTTTGCTGCTTCTAAGGCCTTCCAGTCGGGAGTCTCCTTAGATCCAATCTTGTCAGCCTGCCACTAAAGTCACAATACCTTCACACAGTTCTATATGAAGGGCGGGGCTTGGGCTGATTCAGAGCTTTACCAATTGGGCTCGGTAGTGGCTGCTCAGCAGATCCACAAGTGGCCCGTAGATTGAGGAGATTTGTATATATGTATAAACAGTTTCTTCATGTACATAAGAATTAAGAGTGGCGTGCTTCCTTTGGGAGGTTTATTTGCATTCTGGGACTGAACTCATCCCTCTCTTCCCCTACCTCAGAGCAGGTCTGCAAAAGGGGGGGGGGGGGGGGGGCGACGGCGGTATAGCCCCGGGTAACCGGCTGCTGGCAACCGACCATGGCCTTGCAGGGTTTCCTGACCTTAAAGTCAACCCAGGCCTGGACCTATAGGTCTCCTGACGAAGTCAGCCTAGACCGTAGGTTAAAATTTGCTATTACTTGTGAGTTCACATAAGTCCCTAGTAACTTACCCGCCGACCAAGCGGTAGTTATTCAGCAATTGTCCATTGGATAGGATGTATTAACGCAATAAAATTGCAAATTTAATAAGTAAATTAAATTTTTATAAGTTAATACCCTATCCAATGGACACACAAGACCCTCCCACCGACCCCGCTATCAGCTTACTAGGGGTCTAATAGTTTTAGACAACGAAAAAGATGCTATGACGTCATGTTGTCTAGACAGGAAGTAAATACCATGCGCCACCTTGCGAATGCACAGTACTGGGACCGGCCAGCCGGTGGAAACACAGGACGTCTTTTTCTGGCGTTTGGCGGGCCGGTCTGCGCCGACCGGTTTAGCAATTGTCCATTGGATAGGGTATTAACTTATAAAAATTTAATTTACTTATTAAATTTGCAATTTTCTTTCTGTGGTGTTATGCAGGGTTTCTGCTGGAAACCGGCACCGGTCCATAAAACCTGGTTGTACACATTGTCAGATTTTGTTCAAGAATACAGGTTCTCTGTGTTTTCTTGCAGCATAATCATGTTAAATCTTACACTACAATTTTTGGATTTATTTAGCAGGACCTCTGTCAGGAGGTCTTCAAGAATTTAAGGATTATCAGAAATCTCCTAGAATATCCAGTACTACCTTGGACTGTGTACAGTAATTTCTATTACAGTCTTCAATGATCCTGGATGTTTTGTGGGCAGTGTGTTGACCAGCTCTTCAACTTGTTACTCGTCAGGAGTGTTACAAGTCTTATTTTTCTCTATCTTATCTCTTAGATGATTTTGGTAGAATGAAAAATTGCATTTTTCACTCTTAATGAGGTTTTCTCCTGCTGAACTTTTGGTCAGATGTCCAGGAAAACTTCATTTTGTGATCTCGGGTGTATAGTGTTTCTTCTGTCTGGGAAGGAGCAAACTCCTACACATGGCTAGAAAGAGGATTAGTGCCCCAGGGCAGTTTTTGCTTCCCTTTATGATACTTAATCCTCCAACTCTGTTACAAAACTCTCCTTCTCTGTAAGATTTAGAGGGATTAGGAGTAATCTTTGGGAGTAGTGTTTGTCCACTAGTGCAGATATACTACACCTTACATCTCAACATAGTAAGAGGATAATCTTCAACCATTCTTTACCTTTCACAGAGGCAACAGTACTTATTCATGTTCCTAAAGCAGTTGTGGACATGTGTTTTAAGAATAAATGAATAAAATGCGGGAGACATCAGTTTGCATAAAAGCTGTGTATGAAATGATCGACAAAAGGGCGATAACACCAGTAAGATGGTGATATCGCTACAATTTTACAGTTTATCGGTTGTGATAAGCTGGGAAGAGATGGCTACCACTAATAGTTGAGGTAAATAAGCCTAATTAAGTACCTTATTTTCATATTGTTGGGTTTTCGCGAGTTGTTACTTGTAAGTGAATGGGTGTGTTAACGCGTTTCCTTACAGTTGCATTCTTCCATAGCCAGATTCACGCGAATTGTTATCTTCACTTCCCTGTTGATGACAGTTCACACCGGTTCACTATGTTAGTCCATGGTGAGGTTGTGGGATCTATAAGAACGCATCATGCTTTACCAGTATATAGACCATTTCATTGCTTTGCTCTTGGAAATGGTTTATTTTCGACTTTACTATTGTATTAACGGATAGTGAACCTGATGGCTGCAGTAGAAGGCATTGGGTTTCACCAGCTTATATAAAAAAAAAAAAAAAAAAAAAAACTTCTTGGCTAATACACCAGGATTTTTAGTTTGGATTGCAGATTACACCCTAGGGTACATCTTTACTCATAGCAAAGCATCTTCTCCGGCTAATGGTTTCTAAGGAAGCCATTTCTTTGGTGGCGGTATGGCTTCATAGGAGAAAACAGTGCCATTGGGTTATTTGTTTATCAGGTAACCCCAAGGCTATCTGCTAATGTACCACAGATACCACACATAATACACAGATAATGTACCAGTTTTTCTGTTCTCAGGTTCCATCTTCAGTGGTGGAACGACTTTTAATTTGCAGGAGCTTCCATTACTTCATCAGAAGGAGCACAATCTCCTTCTGTTATTAGATGCTTTCTTTAAGGGTTGGGATGCACAATTATGGCATCAAACAGCCAGTGGTCTGTTGTATCATGAGGGGTCAAGACTCCACATTAACAGGGCTACTACCTTTAGAATCATTTGGAGGTCTGATTCGGATTCTGAATCTGTTGATTTCCCCAGATATTTCTTCAGTGGTTTCCTATCTGAACAGGTAGGGAGGTACCCACTTTCAGGAATTTGTTTCCTTATCTGAAGAATCATTCCTTGGACGAATGCCATGGGTTCAGATTCAGGCATATCACTTCCCAGGGTATACAAATATTCCAACAAATTCTTTGTTCATGAAAGTCAAGATGATTCAAATTGAATGTGTTTTGGATGACTTTTGAATCTTCTATTCTGATTCAGGTGTTCAATCAAATCTGTCTTTGATTACAATCACCAATGATGGGTTTGTTTTGCAACTACTTTGAACCACAAGCTTGTCTTTTTCAACTTTTCTTGGGATGGACTGGACAGTTTGTTTGGTCCTTTGACCTTGATTCTTCAGGTGATGCAGGTGAATCATTTGGCTTCTAAGGCTTCTTTGGTTTGCAACCTGTAGTCATTCCTGCTTTGGAACCTTCTTTAGATCTTGCTTTGGTCAAGATAGGTTTCTTTGTCCAGGGAGAGCCTTGAGAGGTTATCTGGATAAGTCAAAGATCTCAGGAAAGGCAAGAAAATTCTTTTTGTACCTAGTAAGAAGGGCTACTCCAAGATTTAGGTGCAGAATCCTCTGGATGGCATCAGAGTGGCTAGGGATGTCTTATCTTTGGGATCTGGTGGATCTATTCCACAAAGGTTCCTTTTAAGGCTTCCCTTGCTGGTGAGTTCAATCATTATGCCATTGGTATCCAACAACCTGAATATTAAGCTTCCAGTGTATGTGTTTCCTTTCTTAGACTGTGGGGCTTGGGGAACAGGTCCATTCTCATTTCTTGGGAGGATCTGGACAGCTTTGTGTTTGTTCCAGTGGCTCTCATTCCTCAGGTGACTCAAGATGATCACCTACAGGTGCAGAATCATCATGATTGCACCAGGATAGCCAAGATTCTTCAGGTGATTTAGAAGATGACCACCTTCAGTTGCAGATTCATCATGTTTGAATCATGATGGTCATGGTGGATGTTCTTGGTTGTGGGACCTGGTAAATCTATGCACATCTGAGGCTTCTTGGTGGTGAACTTCTCAGATACTACTTTTCTAGATGTAGCAAATTTCCTTAATTATTTCTTTAAGGAAAGGAATCTTAAGCCATCTACTATTGCTGGTTACAGAATAACAATGGTAGATTGCTTTCCTTGAAGGGGAATAAGTCTCTAGAACTCTTCAGCTGTATAGATTGTTGACATATTTCTATAGAGACAATCCAGTAGCCAATAGGTTAAGCCTTCTTTTCCTTTTGTCTCTGGTCTTGTTTGGTCTCACCAGACAGCCTTTTGAGCCTTTGGGGAAGTTTTCTTGGAGGTTATTAACTTTCAAGACAGTCTTTCTTTTGACTTTGGCATTAGGCAAAGGAAGAAGGGTATTCTCGTTGGCTTTGTCTTCCCTTACTTTGAATAAGTATTGCTCACAAGTGGCTCTGGCCATTTATTAGCCAAGATTCAGTTGGCTTCGGATGGGCCTACTTCAGTTAAGCCGGTCGATATGCCAGCTCTCAATCACTGGGACAGCAGTTTTATTCAAGATAGATCTCTTTGTCTTGTGAGGTTTTGAAATACTTTTACTTGGGACTAAGGATTCAATGAGGAATTATTATGTCTTGTCTGTGCCTAGTTAAGAAGGCTTTACAGCAGATATTTTCAGGTCAACTATCTTTTCTTGCTGTAGGCAGACTAGCATTTTGACTGAGGAGAAGTCAAATTCTGACTCTCAACAGCAGCGAGTCAAAGCAAGAATCTTTGGGTTTTAGGATAGTGTTTCTGTATATGAATTTTCAGATGCCAGTTACTGGAAACCATAACTTTTTCACCAATTTTCAGTCTCACCTGCTTGGTTTGCTTGTGGTCAGACTTTGATATTGTGTCCTACAGTTTGTTATCTTATAAGTATATGTGTGATACTTATTTTGATACTTTAGTATACATTTGCATCTGTATGTCTGTCATACTATCTGTCTTTTTATTAGGCAGAATTGTTGACTTCATTCAGGCTTGGAATTACACAATATGCTGATGACACTTCCAATATTTGTGTCACCTGTGTGGGTGTTGGATGTTTGTCTAGATACAGCATTCAACTGTGACAGTGACTGTCAGTTTGTGAGAACTTCAACTACATACTATGATTTAGGGGATCTGTATGGTATGTGGTGACTGTTGGAAGTTTATATGTTGTGGTATGCATGTAAATTTCAATGTAAACTTCTCATAATGTTTTAGTTGTAGGCTAGGTAGTGAGTCTCTGTTATGATTACTTCCTTCCTACAACAGCAACAACAACAGCAACAAGGCTGTGTTGTTTTGTAGTGCTCAACAGTTCCACTGCCTCATCTCGGAGGTTAGTTTGGATCTGAATGCCTATAGGTTTGTGCTGTGTATGATAGCTGTGCAGAGTGGTGTACTGGGTCTTTAAATTCTAGTACTGCCCTCCTTCCATGAAGGCTGCATTCAGCAATGGTCAGGAAATGGTAAGTGTATTTTTCGCAATAAAATTGAAAAATTTTGTTGTAATTTTAATTTTTATTAGATAAATACTTACCATTTCCTGACCAGGATAGTCCCCCCCTGCCTCCCCGCAGATTCAGTACTAGGGGAGTATTTTCTGCAACAAAAATAATGAAGGTTGTTTACTAGCGTGGTCACATGACCACTAGGGGGACATGCTAGTTCACACTCACTCACTGGCCTCTTAAGGTTTCTTAAAACGTTTCTCAATGTTGGCCAGTGAGTTGGATGGCACCAACATATAGCAATGGTCAGGAAATGGTAAGTATTTATCTAATAAAAATTAAAATTACAACAAAATTTTTCAAATTTGTAAATTTCTTGTCTTAATAGATTTTTATACCATTCAATTTTTTTAGGATTTTTGGACATTACCTTAAGGCTAAGTTAAGCAGTAGCAATTTTGACTGTATTTGAGGAAATGGCTTCAAAATCTAAATCTAATCTACTGCTTTGCAGGCACAATATATTCCCAGTAAAGGGGAACTGAGTGCCCTTTAGTAACAAATATATTTTTCATGAGGATAGTCAAGGTCAGTGATCCAGAGTTATGGGTATGACCAAGGAGACTAGTTTTCAGGTGTTTCCTGAAGGATGTAAGGGGGACTTTTACTCATTTGGAAGGGAAAAGAGTTCCAAAGAACAGGGGCATAGTGACTGAAAGAATTTGAAGTGTTTGATTTATGAACGCTGCGGTCAAAGGTGGGGATGTGAAGGAACTTAAGTTTAGGGCTGCTATGTCTTCTGTTTCTAGAAGAGGTGTAGGGGCCACGGTGGCAGAGTGGGGTTCGATCCCCGTCATGGCCGTAAGTGGGAAAGCTGGTAGTTGCTTGCCGTTGGTCGGCAGTTTACAGTACACAACCCTAGCGAACTATATGTACTGGTTTCCTCTGCCCTTCCAACTACCCGTCGTGATATGACCTGTACAGTGTTGAAAGCGACGTAAAACCCCAAATAAACAAACTAGAAGAGGTGTAGGGGTAAATTAATTCACTTGGGTAAGCTGGTTGGCCGTGGTTTAGAATTTTGTATTTAATGAGGCCTATTTTGAATTGTACCCTGTACCTGACTGGGAGCCAATGGAGGTTTTCAGCAGTTTTTACCCCACAGCCCTTAAGGGCTGTTGGGGTATTGGTTTCACCCATGGTGTCCGGATGGGCAGGTGGTTGGTCGGCCCATGAAAAAGTGTGTCCGGCCTGTATCTCAGAAACCGTAAGGTATAGGAAGTTGATACTTGTTAGGGACATAAGTTAGGGGGTGTAGGTGTACAATGTCATGGTGTGACCTTGATTTGACTTTTCCGTAGTGACCTTGACCTATAAAATCTGGTCCGGGCTATATCTCAGAAACCGTAAGGTGTAGGAAGTTTATACTTGGTAGGGACATTGGCCAGGGTGTGTAGATGTAAAGCGTCATGGTGTGACCTTGATTTGACTTTACCGTGGTGAACTTGACCTATAATGCCTTGTCCGGGCTATAGTTCAGACACCATAATATGTTGGAAGTTGATATTTGGTAGGGACATTGGTCGGGGGTTATAGGTGTGCAACGTCATGGTGTGACCTGGATATGACCTTTGATCTTGCATATCTGATGCTATATTATCTCTCTACAGGGATATGTGATACTATTTTATCTCTCTTGTATCTCTCGTATCTTTTTGCTTGAATCTTGGTTATTGCACCTTTGGGTGTCTTTTGATGTAGATTAAGCACTGTTAAAGTCATATTAGAATTCATTAAGGGTTTTACTTTTGCAACTTCCCATTGTAACAGATGGTATTGCATCAAGTGAGTCACAGGTTTTCCCCCAACTCCACATATAAGCATGTATTGCTACATCTGTATATATGGATAATATTCAAAACATTCAAACCATAATTCGACCATACAGAATTGTGATATTTTATTGTGCTTACCATGTGGAACAAAATACTGAATGCTGATCTTGGATGGCCACAGACATGCAGCCAACGTCTAAGAAAAATAGACATTTATAGTTGGCTGTAACCTCTGGTTGTACTCTCGTGGAACTCTTCCTAATTAAGCGTCCCTGAAAGGGCGCTTATTTGTTTTCGCCTTAGTTTCCTCGCCGCCGCCGCATTATGGTCTCCCTTGAATATGTCCCTTATTATTAGAAGGTTTCAAACCATATTTGGCAGTTATATACCTTAGGCGTGATATACCTTAGCACATGATCAAAAACTATATTTTGAAGTACACCCCCCCCCCCCTGTCATCACAGTTCAGGAAAAACTACTTGCTACAGAGCCTTATAATTTGACACACCTGTTCATACTATCGAAAATGCGAGTGATTAGATTTCGGGAGCAATCCCTTGAAAAATGTCTCTTTTATTACGCTACAATAGCTTACCATGTGGGACTTAATGCTGATCTCGGGTTGCCACACCCGGGGCCAACGTCTTAGAAAAAAAAGACAGTTCTTGTTAGCCACCGGATATACTGCTAGTTGTCGTCACGTGATAACCTCTGACCTCTCGCCCTACTTTCTCGTTGGCCACGCGAATTAGCAATGCTTTATTTTACAAGGAATATTATTTCATTTTTATGTCAGCTGACTTGTCAGTCAGCTGACATTATGTCGTCACTCTGCGGCGTACGCGTCCGCGTGAACAACTTCTTCTCCAAAACTACAAGGCCTAGAGACGTGCTGTTTTTTTTAAAAGATACCTTATCTATCGAGGATGAAAAATTGTTCAAGGCATGCAAATCTGTCTGTTCGTCTGTTGGCTAGAGACATTACAAGGGGGGTACCCCCACCAAAAGTGTGAAAATTTCAACACTTAATCACAATTTTCTCAGTGACTATTGCAGGGATTTCTCTCATATCTTGCATATATGTACTAGGCCAGAGGTAGATTCTCTTGTGTGAGTATGAGACCTGGATCTGTCTTACTTTTTTTTTAATAAATTTTTTTAATAATTTTTAATGCATTAAAATTCATGAAATCATGCACAAAATCATTTATAACTTGAAAAGTGTTGCATTTAGAGCATTTTGTTAAAATATGTTATTCAGCTACTTTTTTCATAGCTACAATATGGTGAGTATGTTGGGTGCCTGTCTCAATAGCTAAGTGAGTAATAGCTACTTTTGGGCTTTTCAGTAACTTCCATCATGAGTAAAATCACTTGTAACTTAAAAACTATTGCATTTACAGAATTTCGTATAAATATGTTATTCAGCTACTTTTGGGTCAGCTATAACATAGTAAAATTTTAGACCTGTAGCTCATGGCATAGCTGAGTAATAGCTACTTTTAGGTTATCACTGTTGAGTAAATCGCTTATAACTTCAAAACTATTGCATTTAGAGAATTTCGTATAAATATGTTATTCAGCTACTTTTGGGTCAGCTATAACATAGTAAAATTTCAGACCTGTAGCTCATGGCATAGCTGAGTAATAGCTACTTTTAGGTTATCACTGTTGAGTAAATCGCTTATAACTTGGAAACTATTGCATTTACAGTATTTTGTTTCAATATGTTATTCACCTATTTTGGGATCAGCTATAACATAGTGAAGTTTCAGATCTGTGGCTCATTGCATAGCTGAGTAATAGCTACTTTGAAGTTCTCACTATTGAGTAAATCACTTGTAACTTAAAACCTATTGCATTTAGAGAATTTCGTATAAATATGTTATTCAGCTACTTTTGGGCCAGCTATAACATAGTAAAATTTCAGACCTGTAGCTCATGGCATAGCTGAGTAATAGCTACTTTTAGGTCATCACTATTGAGTAAATCAGTTGTAACTTCAAAACTATTGCATTTACAGTATTTTGCTTAAATATGTTGTTCACCTACTTTTGGGTCAGCTATAACATAGTAAAATTTCAGACCTGTAGCTCATTGCATAGCTGAGTAATAACTACTTTGAGGTTCTCACTATTGAGTAAATCAGTTGTAATTGCAAAGCTATTGCATTTAGAGAATTTAATCTAAATATGTTATTCAGCTACTTTTGGGTCAGCTATAACATAGTAAAATTTCAGACCTGTAGCTCATGGCATAGCTGAGTAACAGCTACTTTTAGGTCATCACTATTGAGTAAATCAGTTGTTACTTGAAAACTATTGCATGTACAGTATTTTGCTTAAGTATGTTGTTCACCTACTTTTGGGTCAGCTATAACATAGTAAAATTTCAGACCTGTAGCTCATGGCATAGCTGAGTAATAGCTACTTTTAGGTTATCACTGTTGAGTAAATCGCTTATAACTTGGAAATTATTGCATTTAGAGTATTTTGTTTCAATATGTTATTCACCTATTTTGGGGTCAGCTATAACATAGTGAAGTTCCAGACCTGTGACTCATTGCATAGCTGAGTAATAGCTACTTTGAAGTTCTCAATGTTGAGTAAATCACTTATAATTTGAAAACTATTGCATTTAGAGAATTTATTATAAATATGTTATTCAGCTACTTTTGTGTCAGCTATAACATAGTAAAATTTCAGACCTGTAGCTCATGGCATAGCTGAGTAATAGCTACTTTGAGGTTATCACTGTTGAGTAAATCACTTATAACTTGGAAACTATTGCATTTAGAGTATTTTGTTGCAATATGTTATTCACCTATTTTGGGGTCAGCTATAACATAGTGAAGTTCCAGACCTGTGGCTCATTGCATAGCTGAGTAATAGCTACTTTGAAGTTCTCACTGTTGAGTAAATCAGTTGTAATTGGAAAACTATTGCCTTTACAGAAATTTGTGCAAATATGTTATTCAGCTACTTTTGGGTCAGCTATAACATAGTGAAATTACAGACCTGTAGGTCATGGCACAACTGAGCAATAGCTATTCTCAGGCACTGACTGTTGAGTAAATCGGCTGTAACTTGAAAAATATTGCATTTGGAGTATTTTGTTAAAATATATTGTTCACCTACTTTTGGGTTAGCTTTTGGGTTAGCTATAATATTACAGACCTATAGCTCATGGCATAGCGGAGTAATAGCTATTTTCAGGTTCTCACTATTGAGTAAATCAGTTGTAATTGCAAAACTATTGCATTTAGAGAATTTAATCTAAATATGTTATTCAGCTACTTTTGGGTCAGCTATAACATAGTAAAATTTCAGACCTGTAGCTCATGGCATAGCTGAGTAACAGCTACTTTTAGGTCATCACTATTGAGTAAATCAGTTGTTACTTGAAAACTATTGCATGTACAGTATTTTGCTTAAATATGTTGTTCACCTACTTTTAGGTCAGCTATAACAGAGCAAAAATTCAGACATGTAGCTCATTCCATAGCTGAGTAATAGTTACTTTGAGGTTCTCACTCTTGAGTAAATCAGTTGTAACTTTAAAACTATTACATTTAGAGTATTTTGTTAAATATGTTATTCACAGACGTTTTGGTCAGCTATAACATAGTGAAATTGCAGACCTCTATGTCATGGCATAGCTGAGCAATAGCTTCTTTCAGGTTCTCACTGTTGAGTAAATCATTGTATCCAACCTGTAGGAAATCATGGGCTGGGAATCTGTTAATATGGTCCGATTTGACCTTGGAACCCTCCTTCAAGGTCAAATGAGGATAGCCAAACATAAAAGTGCTTATAACTCGCTTATTATTGGTCCTAGAGGTTTGGAATGAAAACCAACCTATAGAAAATCATGAGCTGGGAATTTTTTGGTGTGGTCGGATTTCACCTTGGACCCCTCCTTCAAGGTCAAATGAGGATAGCCAAACTTAAAAGTGCTTATAACTCGCTTATTATTGGTGCTAGAGGTTTGGAATGGAAAACCAACCTATAGAAAATCATGGGCTGGGAATCTTTTGGTGTGGTCGGATTTCACCTTAGACCCCTCCTTCCAGGTCAAACGAAGATAGTCAAACTTAAAGTGCTTATAACTCGCGTATTATTGGTCTTGGAGGTTTGGGATGGTAAACCAACATATAGGAAATCATGGGCTGGGATTCTTTTGGTGTGGTCAGATTTGACCTGGGACCCCTCCTTCAAGGTCAATTGAGGATAGCCAAACTTACAATTGCTTATAACTCGCTTATTATTGGTCCTACAGGTTTGGGATGGTAAACAAGCTACAGGAAATCATGGGCTGGGAATTTTTTGTGTGGTCGGATTTGACCTTAGACCCGTCCGTCAAGGTCAAACAAGGATAGCCAAACTTAAAAAGTGCCTATGACTCACTTATTATTGGTCCGAGAGGTTTGGGATGGTAAACCATCCTAAATTCTTTGGCTGGGAATCTTTTGGTATGGTCAGATTTGACCTTTGGATCCCTTCTTCATGGTCGAATGAGGATATTGCATTTATAGTATTTCTTTAAATATTTTTAACCTACTTTTTACACTTAAACAATTACCTTGTTACTTTATTTCATAATACCATTTGCAGGGCACAGCTTTTTTGTCCTTTTCTTCTGTCAGCTTCGGAATATCTTTCGAACAACTGTATTTCTGTACAGCCCTTTCCCTGATAATTATGCTTTCCTCTCATTATCACCATCACAAATCAAAAACATTCAGTCAGCTGACACAGTGCCCGTTCACGGGCACTCTCCTCTTGTTACAAGGATATTCTAGTCGTTGGATATGGAAACTACACCAGTTTCTTTATTTTATTACATAGAATCATAATTCGATGTCTTTTCATAGTTCAGATAAGTATTTTTAGCATATTTTACAACTGAAGTCCACTTCCGGGTTCACGTAAAGAACAGCGACTCGTTTATGTGGTTTCTAATACAGGATATATATATATGCCTGTCAGTAAAATAAAAGAAAATAAAATATTTAACCCCTATTTGCTTCATTATTTGACCATTTTTAGGGTTTATAAGTGTATAAATGTAACAGAAACGAGTCCTTGTCAAGTGAATTCATCGAAACCACTTCCGTTTTTTATCGAGACAGCATTTCTTGCAATATGCACGTCTCGCTTAGGTAGTTTATATACAGGAATATATGCCTGTTGAAATCAAATAAAATAAATTTTGCAAGGGTTTATCCCCGTTCTTCTACTCTATTGGTCCATTTTAAGGGTTAAAATATGATATAAAGCACGATTCTAACTTGGGGGAATCCTCGGGGAAACCCCTGTGATGACGTCACGTCTAGACCGCATGTACTGAGAGACGCGGTTTTCTTACAGTACTTTTATAAATATAAATAAAATAAAATACTTTATCCCTTCTTTCCTGTATTATTGACCATTTATAATGTTAATACTTAAATAAACAGGAATAGAATCCTTCCTCAAATCGTCTAGACTACGTGTTGCTTTAAACTAAGGTAACCTCGGTTTCCCATTATTTTAATCATATTTTAATTCATCCAGTTTTATAATATAAGAAATATTGTACTTGTTTTTTTAGATTCTATGTTATTTAATTAAATTCTGTGTAATTACTGCTTTCCTTATCTCACAACTAGCCCTACCTGCAGTGAGGCGGGTGGGCCAGGTGACCTTGTGTCACTGTTGATTTACTTACGTAAATCCAGTTGTGTAGTTCCTTCAAAGAAGGAAAGGCAAAGCTTACATGGAAGCTTAATTTAAGGAAAGCTTACATAGAAATTATAATATCCAACTTCTTTCTCCAGGGTGGATCAGATCCCTGCTTAAATCTGAACCCAGATAAGATCTTAGTTCATCCGAGATTTTAATGCATCCGAGATTTTAATGCACCCGAGAATCGGATGCAGTATTTTTATTGCATCTCTCGGATCATCTAATCTGAAATCCAATGCTCGGTTGATTGTATGTAGATCTGATCCTCGGATGATCGGATCATCTAATCTGATGTTCGGATGATGATTCCAGATCAGAACACTGACCAATCCTCACACACACACAAAAAAAAAAAAAAAAAACTTGGACTAATGGTTCACCAGCCTGGCAGTAAATATCACTTATTGGAGGCTTGGGTCCAAGTCCAAGTCCCCAAGCCCAAGAGGCCTTCTAAACAAGGTCCTTCATTCAGTCCTGGCTCTGTATTTTTAGGGAAGTAGGTTGCCTGACTTCACCCTAACCATTTTTGAGGACACTGAAACTTAGGCAGTTTTTTTAACCTCCCTGCCCCCAGGGAATTTATGCCTAGATCCTCCACAGTCTGGACTCTGAATGATGTACTAGGCTAACAGGAACTTCGGCCGTTTAATTTCCCTTAAAATGGAACAACCTTGTTTTGAACACAATTTTGTATCTCCCTAGGGGCCTCCTTGGGTAAGCCCCTCTTCCCCTTCTGGTCAACAAGAGTTGAGCTTCAGGCTGCTCTTCACTAGGTTTTTTTCTGAATACAACCTGGTTATAGATATGTTAAGACAGTAGCAAGGCTACTACCAGACAGGTCAAACTCAATTCCATGGTGCACATAAGTAGTCAGAAGGGGTATGGTGAATTCAGGTGAGATACTGGATCTTTAGATCTTAAAGTTCCCCATTCACAACTACTTTAGGAGGGACAGGAGTCCCTCATCAAGGCACCCGTCATAACTCTTAGGGTTTAGGCCCTATTAATCAACCCTTTCCAATTCCCCCCATATAGAGGCTCCTACAGGAACCACCCCAATGGGGGTCATTCCATCCCTAGCAGTATCCATCGTTTTCCCCAGGTAGGGGGAAATCGAGTAGCCGAGGCTCCAAGGTCTTTTCGACCCACTCCAGGGGACGAGGGAATAAAAACCCTTCCCCCAATTACTCCTCCAGCCTCACTCAGTCCACCAGTAGGAGTTCTCCGTTCTTTCAGATAAGACTGGCAAACAAATCCTGTCATTCTTTTCAATCCAAGTCCAGTCAGACTCCTGACCCGGTCAGAATACAAGGCCCTTCAAAGACCAAGTCCTGGCCTCTGTATCCAGTCTCTTCTGTCAAAGAACGCAATAGAAAGGGTGGAAAATGTAAAATCTCCCGGGTTTCACAGTCGCCTGTTCCTAGTACCAAGCCTCACCTAAGGTGGAGGCCAGTCATAGACCTAATACAGGCTCAACACTTTTCTACACGTAGAAAAGTTCAAAATGGAAACTCCAGAGTCCATCAGGACCTCCCTGATTTCAGGGGAGTGGGTATCGTCGATAGATCTGTCGGACACTTACCTACACATCCCCATCCATCCAAACTCAAGGAAATACCTAAGGTTTTGCTACAAGTCTCAGGTGTTCCAATTCACCTCCCTCCCATTCGGACTACCCACAGCCCCCCAGGTCTTTACATGATTGTAAAGGAAGTGAAACTAATGACCCTCTCTAGAGGACTCAGAATTCACCAATACCTGGACGACTGGCTGATCAGGTCCCAGTCTCAGGAGGAAGCCCAAGTGAACACACAGGCAGTGGTAGACCTAACTCAGTCCTTGGGGTGGATAATAAATCAGAAAAAATCAGAACTGAAACCTACTCAGGTGTTTTTCGTTCATGGGCTACGAATACCACCTAGATTCAGCCCTTGTAAAATCACCCAAGAGAGATGGCTCAAACTTCAGGATTTGATCCTACTTCTCAAGTCAAAACGTGTTTTGACTGCAAGATGTTTGATGTCTCTAATTGGGTTGCTAGCCTCAACGGAGAAAATGGTCCCGGAGGGACGCCTTCACATGAGGCCCTTTCAGTTTCATCTCAAGGAGCACTGGAGATATCCTCAGTCGCTGGACAACCTCCTTCCTTGGACAGAAGCCATTGTAGCCCATCTAGATTGGTGGCAAAGTCCCTCAAATGTGATGAAAGGCGCAGACACCGACAACAATATGTATCTGGGACCTGTAGTGGCGGCACAACAAGTCCTAGATCCTTCCCCTCAGACCAGTTGTCCTCGGAAAGAAAAAGGGGGGGGGGGGCACATCCGCTACAACCAAGTCTTCAGGAGTCTCTCCCAGGATCTAGGTATTCCTTTACCTTCAAGATGTTACGGGTAAGGTCATTTTTGTTTTTCAGTTATCAAGTAACTTCTATTAAGGACTTATTTAGTTGTCATTAATCTCATATTCAGGTTGCAAAATTATGAGATGTCCAACCATGGGTTGGTCAGTCACTAGTGAAGGGCCCTCAGGGACCCTTAGACCTCAAAGTGAGCACTGCTGCACTTCCGTCCTACAATCAAACATCTAGACAGTTTCAGCACTGTCTCTCATTTTATTTAGGTTTTTGGCTCGTTACAGGCCCGGTCTTCGGGATCGGGGCACTGTAAATGGGACTCAGACTGGTATTTCTGGCACTATTCTATACATATTAATTCAAAATCTTAGAAAAAAAATGACATATCTTCCAGTCTCAGCTGTAATCCCGCCACCGGGCGGTTGAATTCAGCATTAAGTCCCACATGGTAAGCTATTGTAGCGTAATAAAATTGAAAATTTTAATTACTTAAATGTAGCTTTTATAAGCTACAAGCTTACCATGTGGGACTTAGAAGAGTCCCACCCTGCCTCCCCGCTGTTTACAGCTGAGGGGTAGGTTTTAGAAAATTTCAACCAGAAAGTAGGGCGAGAGGTCAGAGGTTATCACGTGACGACAACTAGCAGTATATCCGGTGGCTAACAAGAACTGTCTTCTTTTTCTAAGACGTTGGCCCCGGGTGTGGCAACCCGAGATCAGCATTAAGTCCCACATGGTAAGCTTGTAGCTTATAAAAGCTACATTTAAGTAATTAAAATTTTCAAATTTATGAGTGATTTTCTGATACCTTCCAATCTGAAAGCCTTAAATTTAGGCCAACCCCCCTATTATCTTCTTAAGTATTGCATTTAGAGCTATAAAATGTACTGGGAGGTAATAGGAAACCATATGTGGAGAGTCTAAATAGCCGGTCAGTTTTACCCCACGGGCCCCCCTTATGGGTCAAACTGGGGTCATAAAATAGTTGCTTTGGAGTTTTGCCTTATATCTCCTTAATTGTTGCTTTTATACCTTCAAAATGTATTAAGAGGTATTGGGAAAGCATATATGGAGAGTCTAAATAGCCGGTCAGTTTTACCCCCCGGCCCCCCCTTATGGGTCAAACTGGGGTCATGAATAGCTGCTTTGGAGTTTTTGCCTTATATCTCCTTTATCGTTGCTTTTATAGCTTCACAATGTATTAAGAGGTATTGGGAAAGCATATGTGGAGAATCTAAATGACCAGTCAGTTTTACCCCCCGACCCCCCCTTATGGGTCAAACTGGGGTCATAAAATAGCCGATTTTGAGTTTTTGCCTTTATCTCCTTTATTGTTGCTTTTATAGCTTCAGAATATATTAAGAGGTATTGGGAAAGCATATGTGGAGAGTCTAAATAGCCGGTCAGTTTTACCCCTGGCCCTCCCTTATGGGTCAAACTGGGGTCATAAAATAGCTGATTTTGAGTTTTTGCCTTATATCTCCTTTATTGTTGCTTTTATAGCTTCAGAATGTATTAAGAGGTATTTGGAAAGCGTATATGGGGAGTCTAAATAGCCGGTCAGTTTTACCCCCCGACCCCCCCTTATGGGTCAAACTGGGGTCATAAAATAGCCGATTTTGAGTTTTTGCCTTTATCTCCTTTATTGTTGCTTTTATAGCTTCAGAATATATTAAGATGTATTGGGAAAGCATATGTGGAGAATCTAAATAGCCGGTCAGTTTTACCCCCCAACCCCCTCCTTATGGGCCAAACTGGGGTCATAAATAGCTGCTTTGGAGTTTTTGCCTTATATCTCCTTTATTGTTGCTTTTATAGCTTCAGAATGTATTAAGAGGTATTGGGAAAGACCCCCCCTTATGGGTCAAACTGGGGTCATAAAATAGTTGCTTTGGAGTTTTGCCTTATATCTCCTTTATTGTTGCTTTTATACCTTCAAAATGTATTAAGAGGTGTTGGGAAAGCATATGTGGAGAGTCTAAATAGCCGGTCAGTTTTACCCCACGGGCCCCCCTTATGGGTCAAACTGGGGTCATAAAATAGTTGCTTTGGAGTTTTGCCTTATATCTCCTTAATTGTTGCTTTTATACCTTCAAAATGTATTAAGAGGTGTTGGAAAAGAACATGTGGAGAGTCTAAATAGCCGGTCAGTTTTACCCCCCGACCCCCCCCCCCCTTGTGGGCCAAACTAGGGTCATGAATAGCTGCTTTGGAGTTTTTGCCTTATATCTCCTTTATCGTTGCTTTTATAGCTTCAGAAGGGGCCCACAGTGGCAGAGTGGTAACACTCTCGCCTCCCACCTCTGCGGCCGGGGTTCGACCCCATCATGGCCATAAGTGGGAAAGCTGGTAGTTGCTTGCCGTTGGTCGGCAGTTTACAGTACAGAACCCTAGCGAACTATATGTACTGGTTTCCTCTGGCCTTCCAACTACCCGTCGTGATATGACCTGTACAGTGTTGAAAGCGACGTAAAACCCCAAATAAACAATTATAGCTTCAGAATGTATTAAGAGGTATTGGGAAAGCATATGTGGAGAATCTAAATAGCTGGTCAGTTTTATCTCCCGACCCCCCTTTATGGGTCAAACTGGGGTCATAAAATAGTTGCTTTGGAGTTTTCCCTTGTATCTCCTTTATTGTTGCTTTTAGACCTTCAGAATGTATTAAGAGGTATTGGGAAAGCATATGTGGAGAGTCTAAATAGCTGGTCAGTTTTACCCCCCGCCCCCCCCCCCCCCCCCCCCCTTATGGGTCAAACTGGGGTCATAAAATAGCTGATTTTGAGTTTTTGCCTTATATCTCCTTTATTGTTGCTTTTATAGCTTCAGAATGTATTAAGTGATATTGGGAAAGCATATGTGAGAATCTAAATAGCCGGTCAGTTTTATCCCCTGACCCCCCTTTATGGGTCAAACTGGGGTTATAAAATAGTTGCTTTGGAGTTTTGCCTTATATCTCCTTTATTGTTGCTTTTAGACCTTCAGAATGTATTAAGAAGTATTGGGAAAGCATATGTGGAGAGTCTAAATAGCCGGTCAATTTTACCCCCCTCTTAACTTTTCAAACTTGTGACTTTTACGGTTCGGCTTGCACGGTTCTTTTATTGCTGTAAAAATGTCCCACCAAGCAATTAAAGACAAGTCTAGATCCGGCAAATGTCATTTCTGTTTACCCTTCGACTCTCGCAATTACTGCCCCACCTGTAGGGAAGCTAACAAGGGTGATGATCCCTGTGTTGCCCTAGAAAAGCCGTTCAGTAAAAGCCGAAATCTGTTCGGGTTTCTCTGAAGAGCAATTACCTAAAGGCGTAGGTATGTTTGGAAACAGAAGGCAACAGACACAACCAAAGATGACGACTTGGATCTGCTGGCAGACGAGGGTGTGCAATGCTTTTCTGGTTCACACACAGACCTTGAGGGTGCTGCTGACAATTTTGCATCGTCACCACCACGCCCCCAACCCCTGCGTTTTGAGACTTTATCAGTAAAAACTCCAGCTAAAACTGTCCCACCAACCCCAGGTACGGTCTTACAACAAAAGATTGAGTCTAACCATGAAAAATCCCTGGGTTCTCAATTTAACATCCAACTTCGGCAACAAATGGGCTTCGGCTTTCCAGGCTTCTATGCTTGAAGCAATGAAGTCTCTGAGAGACGAAATGCAGTCCATTAAAACGTCTTCTAAAGAAGTGGAGTTGGATCGGCACATATCTGCTTCAAAGCCTGAACCCAGTCTGATAATTTGCCCCGAACCCTGCTCTGAACACTCGGTCCGAACGTACTGATGAAGCTATGGAGTTGGACATGTATGGTCCTTCTCTGCCTCCACGGTTCGGACATGCTCAGTCCGAACGTGGCTCAGATCCGATCACCACTCAGATATATCCGAACAACCCAAACAGGTGTGTACGTCCAGAGCCAAAAAACATTTGGGCAAACGCAAACACAAGGTTTGGGCCAAATATATTTTTCAGTCGTCATCCTCAGAGGAGGATCAGTCCTCTGCTCACAAGAAAATGTCTTCTCAGCCCCCTAGGGCCCCTTCTGAACTAAACCAACCTCAACATGACCCAGACCCCCTTTTTTATAGGGAAGTAGCCATGGCTGACTTACCCTCTCAATATGCTGAAGAAGTGGAGACCTTCAGGTATATATTAGATATCCCTGACCCCAGGGAAACTATGCCTAGGTCTTCAACTTCGGTTCTGGGCCTGGATGACCAAAAAGGCCAACAGGAGCTTAGGCCAAGAGGCCCTTCAGCTATGCTCCCTCTCGGCTCTCATATTAAAGATGCTTTTGATAAATTTGAGCAAGATTTCCTGGCCTCTAATTTACCAGAGGTAAGGAACATTAAACCCCCTCCCTGCAAAGTGGTACAAGGTGGGACAGCCTTGCTTTGAAGATAAAATGCAAGAATTAAACACAAATTGTTCTAAAATCTCTATCTCTCCCAAACCCTCTGGAACCCCTATGGGCAAAGTTCCCCTACCTGGTCTTAAGGAACTGGAACATCAGGCTAGGCAGAATCACTCTGCTATCAACTTCACAACTGCTTTTGCCAAAACATCTTTATCTTGTAACTACCATGGAGAAGTGTCAACACAGTTTGAAGTCGACCTTTAAAAAGGTCAAAACTCAGATTCAAAAAGGTGCCAGTCCTGAGAAAGCAGCCAGGCATGGTTATGACACTGCCTGTGATTATTTTGAAGTACTGAATAGGACCATTCTTATTCTTCCATTCTTGCCTGCCTAAGTAAATCTCTGGCCTATATACTTTATGGGCAACACTGGCCTACTTAGGCGCGAGGCCGAAATGACCCTCTTACAACCACACTCGTCAGGAACTGAGGAATTCGCCTTTTTGGCCTTCCTCATTGTTCAAGTCTCGGCTAGTAAAGGAGGGAGAAGACTTCCTCCTCTCTCAGGGTTACGCACCGTATCAGAACAAGCTCTTTCATGGTCCCCACAAGAGGCTCCTACAGGAAATGCCCCTATGGGGGCAACTCCTCCCAAAACAGTAATCAATCGTTTTCCTCAGTCAGGGAAATGGAACAACAGAGGCTCCAGAGATCATTTTCGATCTCATCCCAGGGGGCAAGGGTGTGGAAACCCCTCCCCCAATGACTCCTCAATAGCCTCCCTCAGTCCACCAGTAGGAGGTCGCCTCCATTCTTTCAGAAGAGACTGGCAAATAAACAAATGTTCAAACAGCATATGAAACATTATCACCAATGGCTACGTTCTGCCATTCATCTCAAAACCAAAATTGGTCAGAGCTCCCCTGATTCATTCAGGCTACAAGGGCCTTCACAAAGAACAATCTCTGACCTCTTGCATCCAGTCTCTTCTGTCAAAGAACACAATAGAAAGGGTGGAAAATGTAAAATATCTCGGGTTTTACAGTCGCCTGTTTCTAGTCCCCAAGCTTCACCAAAGATGGAGGCCAGTGATTGACCTAAGCAGGCTCAATGCCTTCCCCCTTGTAGAAAGGTTCAAAATGAAAACACTATAGTGTATCAGGGCCTCTCTGATTCCAGGGGAATAGGTGTCATCGATAGACTTATCAGACACTTACGTTCACATCCCCATCCATCCAAACTCAAGGAAGTACATTACGGTTTTGCCACAGGTGTTCCAGTTCACTTCCCTTTCAGACTGGCCGCAGCCCCACAGGTCTTTACAATGCTTGTAAAAGAAGTGAAGTTGGTGGCCATCACAAGAGGCATCAGGCTTCACCAGTACGTGGACGACTGGCTGATCAGGGCCCAGTCCCAGGAAGAAGCCCAAATGAACACTCAGACAGCGGTAGACCTGATTCAGTCCTTAGGGTGGATAATAAATCAGGAGAAATCCGAACTAAAACCTGCTCTGTGCAAGTGTTTTCGTTTGTGGGCTACAAATACCATCTAGATTCAGCCCTTGTAAAACCCACTCAAGAGAGATGGCTCAAACATCAGGATTTGATCATGTTTTGACTACAAGATGTTTGATGTCGCTAATTGGGTTGCTCGCCTCAACGGAGAAAATGGTCCCAGAGGAACGCCTTGACATGAGGCCCTTTCAGTTTCACCTCAAGGAGCACTAGAGATATCCTCAGTCGTTGGACAACCTTCTTTCTTGAACAGAAACCATTTTAGCACACCTAGACTGGTGGCAAAATCCCACAAACGTGATGAAAGGTACAGACCTTTATCCCAAAGACCACAGTATCCAACTCTTTACAGACGCCTTAAACGAAGGCTGGGGCGCTCACTTAGAGCAAACCTCCACAAAGGGTCTGTGGTCAGACAGGGAAAAAAGGCTACACATAAATGTTCTAGAGCTGAAGGCAGTTTCGCTGGCCCTTCAAAGTTTCAAGGACCAGTGTCAAAACCAAGCAGTGCTGGTTGCTATGGACAACTCAACAGTAGTAGCCTACATAAACAAGCAAGGAGGAACCCACTCGGCGGAGATGTGTGCTCTCCTGTGGAAAATCATGACTTGGTGTCATCATTACAAGATAACATTAAAAGCCAGACACATTCCGGGGTGTCTGAATGTGATGGCCAGCCTACTGTCCAGGTCAAACCAAGTACAGTCAACAGAATGATCACTGCATCTGCAGGTGTTCAAACAGATGTCACAAGTGGTTCACCCCTCATGTAGATCTATTTGCCACTCGTCTGAACCACAAGCTACCACTGTATGTCTCCAGTCCCAGACCCAAATGCTTGGGACATAGATGCTCTAAACATAAACTTGTCGGGTCTCACAGCTTATACTTACCCTCCAACGGCTCTCCATAGAGTGATCCAAAAGATCAGACGATGCAATTTCCTGATCATTAAGCGTCCCGCAAGGGACGCTTGTTTGTGTATGGGAGAGCTTCCGGCTCCGCCGGCTCCGCATTTTGTTTTCCTTATAACTCTGTAACCGTTAGGCGGATTCTTTTCAAATTTGGCAGGTTTAGGCAGTAGCCTTGGGGAATGACATTTCAACCAATCAGAGAGGTCACATGACCAAAAATGTCTTTTTTTCGATGGGGAAGCTTGTCCGGATGATAACTTGAAAGGAATTTTATCAATTCACCTGAAACTTGGCAAATACATTCATTCTATTAAAATCTGGAAATCATTAGATTTTGGCATTGATTGGTCAAGAAATGGCCGAGTAATTAATGATTAATTAATCATTACGAATTTTCCAAATAAGGAAAACACAAAAATGCTTATATCTCAAAAACCGTGCTAGATAGAGCGATTTCGACAAAATTTTTGACCTGCAGGGTATCTCTGCGGAGTAGTTTTCCCAATTTTCAAAAAATTTTTGTCTCGCCAAAAATGGCGGCCATTTTGAATTTTCGAAATTTTCGCAAAAATTGCAAAACACAAAAATGCTTATATCTCAAAAACCGTGCTAGATAGAGCAATTTCGACAAACTTTTTGAGCCGCAGGATATCTCTGCGGAGTACTTTTCCCAATTTTCAAAAAATTTTTATCTTGCCAAAAATGGCGGCCATTTTGAATTTTCGAAATTTTCGCAAAAATTGCAAAACACAAAAATGCTTATATCTCAAAAACCGTGCTAGTTAGAGCGATTTCGACGAAATTTTTGACCCGCAGGGTATCTCTGTGGAGTAGTTATCCCAATTTTGAAAAAAATTTTCTCTCGCCAAAAATGGCGGCCATTTTGAATTTTTGAATTTTTCCCAAAAATTGCAAACATAAAAATGCTTATATCTCGAAAACCCTCCAAGATAGAGCGATATCGACGAAATTTTTGACCCACAGGGTATATCTGCAGAGTAGCCATGCCAATTTTCAAAAAAATTTTGTCTCGCCAAAAATGGCGGCCATTTTGAATTTTCGAATTTTTCGCAAAAATTGCAAAACACAAAAATGCTTATATCTCGAAAACCCTGCTAGATAGAGCGATTTCGACGAAATTTTTGACCTGGAGGGTATCTCTGCAGAGTAGCCATGCCAATTTTCAGACAAAAAATTTCTCGCAAAAAATGGCGGCCATTTTGAATTTTCGAATATTTCGCAAAATTGCAAAACACAAAAATGCTTATATCTCGAAAACCGTGCTAGATAGAGCGATTTCGATGAAATTTTTGACCCACAGGGTATCTCTGCAGAGTAGCCATGCCAATTTTCAAAAAAAATTGTCTTGCCAAAAAAATAGCGGCCATTTTGAATTTTCGAATTTTTGCGCAAAAATTGCAAAACACAAAAATGCTAATATTTCGAAAACCGTGCTACATCGAGCGATTTCGACGAAATTTTTTATCTTCAGGGTATCTCTGCAGAGCAGCTATCCCAAAGAGCTTTCACTTGGTGAAGTTTCAGACCCATAGCTAATTGCTCACCTACTCAAAAAGAGTAAATGCGAATTACCTCTAAAAGTATTGCAGATGGCCAATTTTTCTCAAATAACTCATTCACCTACTTTTAGAAGAGCTTTCACTTGGTGAAGTTTCAGACCCGTAGCTAATTACTCACCTACTCAAAATGAGTAAATGCTAATTATCTCAAAAACTATTGCGGATACCCAATTTTTATCAAATAACTCATTCATGTACTTTTGGGAGAGCTTTCACATGGTGAAGTTTCAGACCCGTAGATGATTACTCACCTACTCAAAATGAGTAAATGCGAATTATCTCTTAAAAGTATTGCAGATAGCCAATTTTTCTCAAATAACTCATTCACCTACTTTTGGGAGAGCTTTCACTTGGTGAAGTTTCAGACCCATAGCTAATTACTCACCTACTCAAAATGAGTAAATGCGAATTATCTCTAAAAGTATTGCAGATAGCCAATTTTTCTCAAATAACTCATTCACCTACTTTTGGGAGAGCTTTCACTTGGTGAAGTTTCAGACCCATAGCTAATTACTCACCTACTCAAAATGAGTAAATGCGAATTATCTCTAAAAGTATTGCAGATAGCCAATTTTTGTCAAATTAATCATTCACCTACTTTTGGGAGAGCTTTCACTTGGTGAAGTTTCAGACCCATAGCTAATTACTCACCTACTCAAAATGAGTAAATGCGATTTATCTCTAAAAGTATTGCAGATAGCCAATTTTTCTCAAATAACTCATTCACCTACTTTTGGCAGAGCTTTCACTCTGTGAAGTTTCAGACCCATAACTAATTACTCACCTACTCAAAATGAGTAAATGCGAATTATCACTAAAAGTATTGCAGATAGCCAATTTTTCTCAAATAACTCATTCACCTACTTTTGGGAGAGCTTTCACTTGGTGAAGTTTCAGACCCATAGCTAATTACTCACCTACTCAAAATGAGTAAATGCGAATTATCTCTAAAAGTATTGCAGATAGCCAATTTTTCTCAAATAACTCATTCACCTACTTTTGGGACAGCTTTCACTCTGTGAAGTTTCAGACCCATAGCTAATTACTCACCTACTCAAAATGAGTAAATGCGAATTATCTGTAAAAGTATTGCAGATAGCCAATTTTTCTCAAATAACTCATTCACCTACTTTTGGGAGAGCTTTCACTTGAAGTTTCAGACCCATAGCTAATTACTCACCTACTCAAAATGAGTAAATGCGAATTATCTCTAAAAGTATTGCAGATAGCCAATTTTTCTCAAATAACTCATTCACCTACTTTTGGCAGAGTTTTCACTTGTTGAAGTTTCAGACCCATAGCTAATTACTCAACTACTGAAAATGAGTAAATGCAAATTATCTCTAAAAGTATTGCAGATAGCCAATTTTTCTCAAATAACTCATTCACCTACTTTTGGGAGAGCTTTCACTTGGTGAAGTTTCAGACCCATAGCTAATTACTCACCTACTCAAAATGAGTAAATGCGAATTATCTCTAAAAGTATTGCAGATAGCCAATTTTTCTCAAATAACTCATTCACCTACTTTTGGGAGGGCTTTCACTCTGTGAAGTTTCAGACCCATAGCTAATTACTCACCTACTCAAAATGAGTAAATTCGAATTATCTCTAAAAGTATTGCAGATAGCCAATTTTTCTCAAATAACTCGTTCACGTACTTTTGGGAGAGCTTTCACTTGGTGAAGTTTCAGACCCATAGCTAATTACTCACCTACTCAAAATGAGTAAATGCGAATTATCTCTAAAAGTATTGCAGATAGCCAATTTTTCTCAAATTAATCATTCACCTACTTTTGGGAGAGCTTTCACTTGGTGAAGTTTCAGACCCATAGCTAATTACTGACCTACTCAAAATGAGTAAATGCGAATTATCTCTAAAAGTATTGCAGATAGCCAATTTTTCTCAAATAACTCATTCACCTACTTTTGGGAGAGCTTTCACTTGGTGAAGTTTCAGACCCATAGCTATTTATTCATCTACTCAAAATGAGTAAATGCTAATTATCTGTAAAAGTATTGCGGATACCCAATTTTTATCAAATACTCATTCATCTACTTGTGGGAGAGCTTTCACATGGTGAAGTTTCAGACCCATAGCTAATTACTCACCTACTCAAAATGAGTAAATGCGAATTATCTCTAAAAGTATTGCAGATAGCCAATTTTTCTCAAATAACTCATTCACCTACTTTTGGGAGAGCTTTCACTTGGTGAAGTTTCAGACCCATAGATAATTATTCACCTACTCAAAATGAGTAAATATGAATTATCTCTTAATAGTATTGCAGATAGCCAATTTTTCTCAAATAACTCATTCACCTACTTTTGGAAGAGCTTTCACACACGAAAATGAAAAATTGTGAATATCTCGGAAAAGCTATTTCTTCTGCTTTAATGCTCGGCAGGAGATACACACCGTGGCAGTGGTCTTGACAAAAATTTTTGTCTCCCCAAAAATGGTGGCCATTTTGAATTTTCAAAGTTTTTGCAAAACCCAAAAATGCTTATATCTCGAAAACCGTGCTATATGGAGCGAACTCAACAAAATTTTGGACCTGCTGGGTATCTCTGCAGAGTAGCCATGCCAATTTTCAAAATATTTTTGTCTCGCCAAATATAGCGGACATTTTTAATTTTTTTAATTTTTGCAAAACACAAAAATGCTTATATCTTGAAAACCGTGCTAGATAGAGCAGACTGCGCTGACTTTGGTTGCCACAACAGTATAAGGCTAGAAACGAAGCATTTTCTTAATACTTTAGCACTCACCTTTATATCCTTTTCGGGACGCTTTGTTTTTGCATATTTTTGCATTATCTTTTTTTTTTGCGAGCGATCCTCTAGTTGTAATAGCCCCAGGCTGGCCAGGGATGCCCTGGCTTTGGGACCTAGTGCAACTCTCAACAGAGATCCCACTTCAGCTACAAGAGTTAACAACTCTTCTCAAATTCTTCTCAAACAGTCCCACAACATCTCAAACTCCACGCCTGGTGGACAACTCCAAGAACAAGGCTTCTCTGTGGAGGTGGCAGAGAGAATTGCTGCCCCTCAGAGGTCATCAGCAAGAACCATCTATAAATCAAAGTGGGCCCTATTTGAAAAATGTTGCAGAGAAAATTTGGTGGATTTCTCCACTCCCTCTGTAAAACAAGTCTCAGACTTTTTCATGTACTTGTACCAAGACCTAAACAGGTGCCCTTCAACCATTGATGGTTATAGGCCTGCTATTGTTGACACTCTGGGCCCATCTGGGCACCATATCTCCCAAAGCTTAGACCTAGATTACTCTCCAATTTTCACAGGGATTGTCCCAAAAGTTCCAGGAATCTTCCAAAATTGAAGCTTTCTGTTGTACTTAATGAGCTCACCAAGGCACCCTTTGAGCCTATGAAAAACACAGACCTCTTACTCTCAAAACTGCTTTCTTGCTAGCTTTGGCCTCCGGCAAGCGCCGCAGCGGAATTCATGCCTGGATTTTAAACAAAGTATCTAATCTTGCCATGTTCCCTTCTTCTGATTTCATAGCCAAAAACCAACTAGCAAGACAAGGTTCTCAAAGTGCGTCTCTAGTGACAATTCCTGCTTTGACTACCATTATAGAGAGACAATTCAAACAAGACAGGACCTTGTGTCCGGTACGGGGTCTGAGGTATTACTTGGATCGAACCCAAGACCTGGGAGGGTCTCGATCCCTACTTTTCATTTCCTTCAAGAAAGGACACACCTCAGATATCAGACCCGCTACTCTCTTCTTGGTTCAAACAAACCATCCTACAAGCAGACCAACAAGCCTTGGACTTGGTCCAAGTTAAAGCGCATGACATTAGGGTCTTCACTGCCTCTAAGGCCTTTTACGGTGGGGTATCGGTGGACCAAATCATGCAAGCCTGTCACTGGAAAGCTCACAACACATTTACAAATTTTTACCTAAAAGACCTTACTTGGTCAAACAAAGACAACAAGTCCTAGACCCTTCCCCGTAGACCAGTTATCCTCGGAAAGAAAAGAAGGGGGGCACATCTGCTACAACCAAGTCTTCAGGAGTCTAAATCCCAGGGTCTAGGGATAAGGTACCTCATCAGGATGCTTGGGTCAGGCCTTTTTATTTTTCAGTATATATTGTATTATGTATTAAGGACTTATTAAGGTTGCCATTAATCTCACTTTAGGCAAAAATTATGAGATTCCCAAGTCTAGGGCATGTGCTCATCATTGCTTAGCTGTAGAGGCTTTACTCTTCAAGTGAGAATAGACTGCACTGGGCTCTGTAAACGGGACTCAGACTGGCTTTTTCAAAAACATTCATTCTATCTATTAATTTAAATCTAAGAAAAATTGACTACTTCTTCCAGTCTCAGCTGTAATCTCTCCACTGGACGGTTGGATTCAGCATTCAGTTCCACATGGTAAGCTATTGTAGCACAATAGAATGGTAAGCTTGTAGCTTATAAAAGCTACATTTAAATAATTAAAATTTTACAGCTTCATAACTTTTAGTTTACTGAATTGTCTTGTTTTAATGCTTAATTTTTACATGTAGTTCTCTGAAAGTATACCAATCTATGTACTGTTTCACTACTTCTATATCTCATGGTGTTGAAAAATATTTCCCCAGGCTGTGGGGTACGGGCATCTCTGATGCTATTTTTTTGCAATTTTAACACAAACAGGGAATTACAGTATCTGCTGCTGACCAAAGCATTTGCTAAAAGGACTGATGTTTTAAGGTTGAGAAGGGGTCGAATTTAGTAGAGATCTATTCTTATGTAAAACCTTCCATGAAACTTTGATTAATCACCTTTAATTCCCCTTGTATAATATCATAATTATGGTGTGTCTGCCAATGTCGATGAATTTCAAAAGTGTTTACATGATGCTATAGATGGACTTATGCCCTTGTTCCACCAAAGGATTAAGCCCCGATCCTGTCGGCGACCCTTAATCGTGGGTAGTCTTGGAAAAAATGGAAAAAAAATTGACCAATGGGGTGGAAGACAGAATCGGTATGAAGGTCTGGGATTAACTACAGATCGGCCTCAGGACGCCCCAGGAGGCCCCAGACAGTCCCTAACTGGTCTGGGACTAAGAACAGACTAAGCCATTTTTCTGGTCGGTTTGAACCACGATCCTGTCGTACACAAACCGACTGGGTCCCAAGACGCCTCAGGCCTCCTGGGACTAAGCCCCGACTAACCCAGGATTAAGTCCGAAAAACCACACACACATGTGCTATAAAATTTATCATGTACATTCTAGACCAAATTTCCAAGGTCGGAAAGGATTTTCTCATCAATCGGACCATAGATGCTGGGACTAAGCCCCGACTAACCCAGGATTAAGTCCCGACCCCACAAGGTGTCCTGAGGCGTCCCCAGGCCTCCCCAGACCGAGATAGCCGATTTTTGCTTTGCAATGGGACTAAGGGTCGCAAGAAGCCTGGGACTAAGGTATAGAGGGTCTGGGACTAAGGGTCGGTGACTAAGGGTCGCAGGCGGCCTGGGACAACATAGGACTGTGTAAATTTGATCTGAGGAGGCCTGAGGAAGCCTGGGACTGGACATTTTGTTTATGGCGGGAAAAAATAATCGGTTGGGGTCGGGAGAAATATCAAACATGTTTGATTTCTCACACGGCCTCAACCGACCACAACCGACCCTTACAGGAAGCCTGGGACTAAGCATATTTTTGAAACCGACCCTCAAAAACCCTTAATCGGGAGCCTTAGTCGTGTGGTGGAACACCCACATTACTGGAACCCATGACAAAGCTGATGATATGGTGATATATTACCCTAGAGATTTTGAGTGCAAGATACAGTTACAATATGACAGAATTACAAAATTTAAAAGAAAATCAAACTTAAATTAAGCTTAGATCAGTGGTAGGTCAAGCTCAGATTGTTTTAGGTGTTTTTAAAATGTTGTAAAAATGGGATTGAGCCAAACCCAGCAAGAATAAAAACAGTCTTGGGAGAGGCTGTGACCAGAGTTCAGCACTTATTTTGAATGGTGGAATACTTGAACACTTTGTGTCCATCTCTTACAACAGGCATTAGTGATCCATGCGTACACAAAAATAATTAAGCGGCCCGTCAGGGACGCTTATTTGTTTTCACCGAAGTTCGACTGATCACCGCTGCCGCCGCCGGATTATGGTCTCCCTTGAATAACTTCTTGGCCTTTCAAATTTTTCTTCCCTTCTTATCTTTCTTTAAAACTATAGGGGCGGGAAAAATTTTTCAGATACTTTGCGCAGACCTTAAGCTTCACTTAAGGTAACCTTAAGCATACCTCCAAAACACCTCGTCATCGCGTTTCGGAAAAAACCACACACACATGTGCTATAAAATTTATCATGTACATTCTAGACCAAATTTCCAAGGTCGGAAAGGATTTTCTCATCAATCGGACCATAGATGCCTGAATGGGAGGCGTTTTATTTTCGTAAATTTTTTTAAAATGGGTACTTGGTCTGTATCTCAAAAACGGTCAGGATTTCGGCGTTTTGTTAGAATAACTTATTCAGCTGCTTTTTGATAATCTTTCACATGCCGAAGTTTTAGCCCTGTATCTGCAATTTTAAGGTCACCTTAATGTCAAAAAAGGGGGTTTTAGCCCTCCAGTTCACTTAGTTTTTCACTTTTTTCAACCAAACTTGGCACATATATTAAGATTTACCAAAGGAATATCCTGACTTTATGGTGACCTTAAACTCAAAATGTTAATGGACATTTGGCCTGCTTAAAGTCATCAAATTGGAATAAAATGCTCTGGGTCCTTTCTTTTTCCATTTTTTTATATCGAAATTATCACTGGTATTAAACTAGATAAAAATAATACTTATGGTCACCTTAAACTCTCAGTATGAATGGAGTTGTAGCCACCTTAAAGTGAAATAAGGGGGTTTTCAGCCTCCAAGTATCTTATTGTTCGACTGACCTCAGTTAAACTTTGCACACTTATAAAGGATGGCAAACCAAAGGGTTATCCTGACTTTAAGGTGACCTTAAACTGTTAATATAATTTTGGCCCCCTAAAGTCATAACATTTGAATAAAGCCATCAGCTAAACTTTGTACACTTATAAAGGATGACAAAAGGGACATTCTCATTTTATGGTCACCTTAAAGTTGCAATATGGATGAAGTTATGGTCACCTTGCAGTGAAAATTGCAGTGGAGTTTTTAATCTCGTATTGTTCAGCAGAGCTCGGTTAAATTTGTACACTTTTAAAGATGACATTAGGGACTTTTCTTAGGGTTCTTATTTTCTTTCCACCTTGGAGTTCCAATACAAGTACATCTTGACGTGAAAATGAGGATTTTCAGCCCCTAACTGATTTACTGTTCAGTAACATCAGTTTAACTTGACATTGATTATACTAAAGTAAGATTTTGTATAACATTTCGTATTGTTCAGCAGAGCTCGGTTAAATTTGTACACTTTTAAAGATGACATTAGGGACTTTTCTTAGGGTTCTTATTTTCTTTCCACCTTGGAGTTCCAATACAAGTACATCTTGACGTGAAAATGAGGATTTTCAGCCCCTAACTGATTTACTGTTCAGTAACATCAGTTTAACTTGACATTGATTATACTAAAGTAAGATTTTGTATAACACTTCACTTAAAATTCCTGTACTTAAGAGGCTTTAGCCATCTTAACATGATAAATATATACTTCTTGCTCCCTCCTCATTTATTTTAACACTTTTTAAAACCACACCTGGCATATGTATGCTTAAAAATATTTATGCTGTCTGGCAAACCTAATCTCTTAGTGTTTATGAAGTTATGACATCTTCAAAGAAAAAAATGAGCTATTTATGATGCACTGATGTGGTTATTAACATATTGCAACTGATCAGTGTTCACATAATATAAATTCCCAATTTTAGGCAGATTAAAAAACCACATTCTTCTGATTCCATTCATTTGGAAATGTGGGGATATAACTTTTCCTTTTTGGAAAAAAAAGCTTCAATTGATTCAACTTTTGTTTTGTAGAAGGAGTTGATGATCTAGCTACTTGTTCACATAGACTATATAAATTGGTCAAATGTATACACCTGACTTCTTTCACAATATAAGATGCTTGAAAAAAAACACTTTCTCATAAACAGTTTTTCTTGTACAGCAATGCAGAAAGAACCCCCCAACTCCCCTTTAGTGCACACAAAAAGCAAGTGGAAAAAAGAATGGCCTCAGTGGGGGAAGTGGGGGGGTTCATGGAGGGAGATGATAGATAGAGAGATATATATGTGTGTGTGTCAAGCAAAAGTGGAACAAAAAAAAGTGGAATATTTATGCTGTTCTTCGAATGTATATTGTTTTCTTTTCTTTTACTTTCTTCCATTTCACTTAGACTTCTACATTTAATTAATTTTAGCTCAAGTGGAAAATGAATTTTTGAAACTTTAATGCATTTAAATTCCTGAAGTGATGCACTAAATCACTTATAACTTGAAAAGTATTGCATTCACAGCATTTTGTTAAAATATGTTATTAGGCTACTTTTTCCACAGCTACACCAAGTCCAGTAACTTGTTTGGTCTTAATTTTGTGCATTATTGAAGTGTGGAATGGATCATGATCTCCTACTCTTATTCCTAAGCCTAGATTTTTAATTTCAATTGCTAAATTATTCATAAATATTGCAATATATAAACTCATACTTTTCTTTCCCAATAAATCCAGTAACATTTTTCTAGCACTATAGCTTGACTTGTTTGTAACTTGATTTTTCTTGTAAGCAATAACTCTGAAGCAAAATCAGTAACTTTTGAACAAAAAGTCTAACACACTTTGGTTCACTGGATTTTATTAGTGGTTTTGTTAAGTTTTTAGTTGAAGCACAACCAGTAATTTTAAACAATAGTTCTTAAGCATCTTAGTCCCCTGCATTCAATTAGTGTTTTATACTTAAGTCTGATACTAATGACATTTTGAACAGAAATGTCTCTGGTCAGTGTACCCTTTCACTTGAGACCTCTTCTCTGAGAACATTACCAAAGAATGTAGGACATACAGAATCCGGGAAAAAAAATGCCTCCTGGACAAAATGCCTCACAGAAAAAAATGCCTCCTGGAAAAAATGCCTCATAGAAAGAATGCCTCCTGGATATTTTGTGACCAGGAAAAAATGGCTCCTGAGAAAAAAAAGTTATTTCAACTTGTAAACATGTTACATATGAAACCTATAACGTATAATATCAAAAACATGTTAATTTCAGATATGTACAGTCAAAACCAGAACGTACAATATCGTGAAGTACAAATTACAAATATCTTCTTGAAAGGGTATCCCTTCAGCTGTACTCTGGAGCAGTTTAAAAGCAGGATTTATGGCTGTGAGGTTTCTTGATGAAATAGTTGTGGCCTTTATGGCTTACAATATGCATTCTTATCAAATTACAACATAGGTTATCCGCTCTGTAAGGAGTTGATCGCAGTTAGATTCACTAGGAGGGGCAGAAATGTAATTACAAGAAAAACACGACACCTGTCATAATGGAAACCAGGGATGAGCAGCCAGCCAAAAGAGTGAGAAGCACCAGCAAAACCTTACAAGAGAAACTTATATACCTTTGTACAGCTAAGCAAAATGGGTAAAAGACTGTGAATTTTTGACAGGCATTAGCGACTATAAGACTCAAGTGGAAAGAATGAAGATGCCTCTGAAGTTGTAATGTGAACCTGTAGTGTTATAATACTTGAAAGAACTTTTTTTCTTAGGAGGTATTTTCCTGGTCACAAAATATTCAGGAGGCATTCATTCTAGGAGGTATATTTCCTAGGAGGCATATTTTCTAGGAGGCATTTTTTTATAAATTATAATTACACTTTCATCAAACAACATGTATAGTAGGCCTTTATTAAGCTATAATAGCTTACCATGTGGGACTCATTGCTGTTCTCGGATGGCCACAAGGCATCATGGCCAACGTCTAAGGAAAATAGACATTTATAGTTGGCCGTAGCCTCTAGTTGTTGTCACGTGATAACTTCTGACCAATCGCCCTACTTTCTCGTTGGCCACGTTGAGCTGGTAGCTTTTTGTAAATAATACACACATTTTCATTTTTTCTCAGCTTTTACGTATTGTTGGAGGTTCATTTTTGGTTATTTATTTTATTATATATCATGAATTATTCTGTAAAATTTCTGTTTTGACAGGACAAGTATATTTCTTGTTTCGCGTGTTTTGAGTTTTCCTGGGTTCAGGCTTGTTTTATAGCTACGTCTTTTATTGCGTTTAAAATGTCCATCCATCAAACGAATAAAGACAAACCGAGAGCACAAAAATGCCACCATTTTTGTTTTTCCTTTGATTTACACAACTATTGCCGTACCCGTACTGCTGTTAATCTGGACCTACCCCCTCCGAGACTTAGAACAACCATTCAAACTGAAGAAGGTCTCGGATAAACCCAAAAACACTGCCACTCTCGCAGTAGGCATAAAGTTGAATCCAGGTCTGCCTCGGATCAATCTAATGAGGAATCCGATGAATCTCGGATCCCATCTACTAAAACTAAAAAACACTCTGATAAGAGTAAACACAAATCCAGGTCCAGATATCTGTCCTCTTCCTCAGAGGAGGATCAGTCCTCTGTAGCCAGACACAGGTCTTCTAAGCCCTCTGGGGCTCACCCCTCAGGGGCTGCTTCTGATCAAGACCTCCCTCAACATGATCCAGACCCCCCTTATTATAGGGAAGTAGCTCTGTCTGACATTCCCTCACAGTACGCTGAAGAGGTCGACACTTTTAGGTGCATTCTTTCCCTCCCTGACCCCAGGGAGTCTATGCCTAGGTCCTCAACTTCAGTCATGGGTCTGGACGATGAGAAAGGCCGTCAAGAGCTGTGACCTAGAGGTCCTTCCTCTATACTTCCACTTAGCTTAGTTATCAAGGATGCCTTTGATAAATTTCAACATGACTTTAAGGCCACTAATTTACCCGAGGGTAAATATATCAAACCTCCTCCTTCCACTTCCAAGTGGTACAGGGTGGGACAGCCCTGTAATCAGGACAAATGTCAGGAGTTGAATACGGATTTCGCCAAAATCTGTATTACTCCTAAACCCCCTGGGGCCCCTATGGGCAAGGTTCCCCAACCAATTCTTAAAGAATATTGGAACACCAAGCTAGGCAAAATATCTCAACGCTCAACTTCACTGCTGCCTTTGCCAAAACTTCATCTTCTTGCAATGCTTCTGTGGCGTGTGTCCGTTTTTATAAATTACCGTTTTTATAAATTATTGCCGTTCAACCCAATATTTGTAATTTTAATGGCCTCTCCGTCTCCCTCTTTACAGTTTTCTATCCACAATCAACTTCTCTATTTATTATACCCCCTTTTGACAAAATTATTTGATAACTACACATAAAAATTGCTTATTTTATCATGTATCATCTTCTTGCAATGCTTCTGTGGCGTGTGTCCGTTTTTATAAATTACCGTTTTTATAAATTATTACCGTTCAACCCAATATTTGTAATTTTAATGGCCTCTCCGTCTCCCTCTTTACAGTTTTCTATCCACAATCAACTTCTCTATTTATTATACCCCCTTTTGACAAAATTATTTGATAACTACACATAAAAATTGCTTATTTTATCATGTGATCCCCTTTTATCGCTCACATTCCCCATTATCAGGGACTATCACTCTCACAATATACACCCACCAACCACAGAATTCCTCAAATTTTATGTTCAGTTTCTAAACTTAAAGCCCCCCAAGTTCTCAAAAATGATTTTTCTCCATATTCTACTGGCAATCCAACCAGTCATTGCTGCATATCAGCACCACATTAACTCAAGCATTCAATGTCCTGATGTCAGTTTCTGCCCCTTTAAACCCCCCCCCCCACCACCTTCTGTTTACATTTCACCATCAGGTCCTCAATATTTATTCCACCAGCTCTGTCACCCTCCCATCTGTTCATCCTACTCCTCCTTGCCGGTGATATTAACCCAAACCCAGGACCACCCAAGTGTCTGAATATCACCTACGGAAACATCAGATCAATAAACAACAAATACCCAGCCATTGCAAAATTTATTTTTGACAATGATAGTGATCTCTTTGCCATGTCGGAGACCTGGATAAGACCTGACATCACAAGCACAAACTTGTCGGAAATCACCCCACCAGATTACAGTCTGTATCAACAGCTTCGAGTGGCCCGCCATGGCGGAGGACTGGGGTTTTTCGTTAAAGATGGACTGGATGCATCCATTGTTTCTACAAAGACCTGCTCCACCTTCGAAAACTTCCTTATCAAGATATCCCTGAACAAGAAATCCTTTTACTTTTTGAACATTTACAGACCACCTTCCTCAAGTACTTCCACCTTTTTCGAACATTTTCAATCACTTTTGGAGGACATTCACCTCACCACAGAAAATCTGGCCATCATTGGCGATTTCAATCTTCACCTTGAAACAACATGTTCAAATTCTAAAACCTTTCACTCACTGATCAATTCATTTGACTTAATGCAGAAAGTTAATTTCCCTACTCACATTCACGGACATACCCTCGATCAGGTCTTCACTAAATCCAACAATGACAATATTTCTAACGTCCATACCACTGATGCTTTTTCCGACCATCTCTCAGTTAGTGTCACTCTAAATTTTTTAACCCTTAGATCTCAGAATAATGCTACTGTCTCCTTTCGAAAATACCATAAAATCGACAAAGAGAAAATAAAAGCAGATCTCTTTCATAACTGATAAACAATCCAGCCAAAGAACCTGATACTCTCTACAAACAATATCACTCCACCTTGTCGACCCTTATCGACAAATATGCTCCACTACACACTAAACATACCAAGGCAAAGTACATCCCAGGATGGGTTAACGACACTGTAATTGCGGCAAAAGAGACCAAACGTTTGTTTGAACGCATTTGGTGAAGAGATAAATCCACCTTCAATAGATCCTGGTGCACGCAGAAAGTCCATCAATATAACAGAATCTGCATGCAAGCCAAATCTCAATTCCTTAAAGCGAAAATTCAGGACAATCACAACAATCCACAAAAATTATGGCGTGTCCTGGGCGATGTGTTGCACAGACTCCCAGCCAAAATCCTCCCATCGATAAAGCCCCCTCAGCTTTTGGCTGACAAGTTTTCGACTGTAACAGAGGATCAAGTTACTAAAGTTATTACCAACTCTTCTAGTAAATCATGTTCCCTAGACCCTTGGCCTACCTTCCTTGTTCTGGATTATCTGGATATTCTGATTACCCCCATCACCTCAATAATCAATGCTTCTCTTGAGCAAAGTAAGTGTCCAAACTTTTTCAAGCAGGCCCATGTTACCCCTATCCTCAAAAAAACATCCCTAGACAAAGAAGTTTTTAAAAACTACAGGCCTGTCTCAAATTTATACTTTATCTCAAAGATTCTTGAAAGGGTAGTAGCCGTCCAGCTACAAACTCATCTTGATGAAGCCGGTCTTATGACTGCCTTCCAATCGGCTTATAGAAAACACCACTCAACTGAAAGTGCCCTCCTTAATATACAAAATGATATTCTTCTTAACATGGCCAAGGGTTCTATGACTGCCCTTACCCTTCTGGATCTATCCACCGCTTTCGATACCATCGACCACACCATTCTCCTGGACAGACTCAATGTTTATTATGGACTCAGTGAACTTGCACTTGGCTGGTTCAAATCATACCTGTCGGTCAAGGTAGGTAGTACTCTCTCGCATCCTGCTGCCACTATGGAGTACCCCAGGGCTCTGTCCATGGACCAATCCGGTTCTCTCTCTACACTAACCCAATCGGCTCAATCATTCATTCCCACAGTAGCATCGACTACCACTTTTACGCCGATGATACCCAGTTATACATAACACTTTCACCAGAAAATTTCTCTCACTCTATCCAAAAACTACAGAACTGTCTAAACGACATTCAAAATTTCATGTTCGCAAATAAATTAAAACTTAACCCAGACAAAACCGAGTTCATTCTCATAGGCTCCCGAAAAAATCGTAACCAGCTCCTCCCTCACTTCCCTATCAATATTCTGGGAAATCAGGTCTCACCAGCACAAAGTGTCAGGAACCTCAGAGTGGTGTTCGACTCTAATTTCACTTTCTCAAACCACATGTCATAGGTCATTAAGTCCACTAGAGTACAAGCGAGAGACCTCTACAGAATTCGTCCCCTTCTAGACCTGAATACATCAGTCCTGTTAGCGAATGCTTTGTGAGCAGCAGGCTGGACTACCACAATTCACTCTTCTTATCGCTCACTGATTTTGAGTTAAGGAGATTGCAGCTAGTCCAAAATTCACTCTGCAGGGTTGTCACCTGTTCCTCTAAATTCTCTCACATTACCCCGCAACTAAAAAAACTCCACTGGCTACCAGTTAGATACAGGGTACAATTTAAAATTGGTCTTATTACATACAAAATTCTCACCCAGGGTCAACCAGTTTACCTAAGAGATTTAATCCACCCATACACCTCCTTTAGAAATACAAGGCAAAGTACCCCCAAACTCAAGTTCCTTCAAACCCCCACTTTTGATCGTAGATTACACAAATCAATTAAACACTATTCTAATTCCTTCAGTCACTATGCCCCTGCCCTTTGGAACTCTTTCCCTCTCCATATAAGAAATAGTCCCTCTGTTGCATCTTTTAGGAAGCGCCTCAAAACTCACCTCTTCAGCTCTAGCTTACCAACTTAGTCTTCCTTCCCTCCCGGTCACACCCACAATCCTAGATTACCAACCTTGAACGCCCCTCGACTTCCATATGATAATGATTTTGTTTAATTAGCGCACTGAGTTCCTCATTATGGGGAAGATATTGCACTTGCAAAGCAGTAGATTAGATTAGATTAGATTATAAGTGTCAACATAGCATTAAGTCAAGTGTCAAGAAGGTTAAGACACAGATCCAGAAAGGTGCCAATCCTGAAAAAGCAGATTCTAGATTTTTGGAATAAGACGGTTCTTATCCAACACAGGGCTCTTACATGCCTCAGCAAATCCCTAGCCCTTATACTCCAGAGGGAACTATATTCTATGGGTAACACTGGCTTGCTTAGGTGCGAAGCCGAAATGACCCTCTTGCAACCACAATTAGGGGAAACGAGAACTCAGGAACTCGTCCTTTTGGGACCCCTCCTTGTTCCAGTCTCAACTTGTGAAGGAAGGTGAAGACTTCCTCCTCAAAAAAGGCACCTCTAAAGACTCTCAGGGTTTTGCACCCTATCAAAATAAGCCCTTTTGTGGTCTCCACAACAAGAAAAGAGGCTCCTACAGGAAACGCCCCTATGGGGGAAACTCCTCACAAAGCAGTAACCAATCATTTTCCTCAGGAAGGGGGAAACCTAACTTCAGAGGTTCCAGGGGTCGTTTTCAACCCCACCACAGGGGGCGGGGGCATGGAAACCCCTCTCCTCAATGACTCCTTAAAAGCCTCCCTCAGTCCACCAGTAGGAGGTCGCCTCCGTTCTTTCAGAGACTAACAAACAAATGTTCTTCAAACGTGTTAAACATTATTACCAATGGCTACATACTGCCATTCCTCTCAAAACCAAATTCCCTCTGATTCTGTCAGAGTACAATGCCTGTCAAAAAGACCAAGCAGTCTGGCCACTTGTATCCAGTCTCTTCTGTCAAAGAACGCAATCGAAAGGGTGGAAAATGTAAAATCTCTCGGGTTTTACAGTCGCCTGTTCCTAGTACCCAATCCTCACCAAAGGTGGAGGCCAGTCAGACCTAAGCAGGCTCAACACTTTTCTACACGTAGAAAAGTTCAAAATGGAAACTCCAGAGTCCATCAGGACCTCCCTCATTCCAGGGGAATGGGTATCGTCGATAGATCTGTCGGACGCTTACCTGCACATCCCCATCCATCCAAACTCACGAAAATACCTAAGGTTTTGATACAAAGTCTCAGGTGTTCCAGTTCACCTCCCTCCCATTCGGACTAGCCACAGCCCCCCAGGTCTTTACAATGATTGTAAAGGAAGTGAAACTAATGGCCATCTCCAGATGACTCAGACTTCACCAATACCTGGACGACTGGCTGATCAGTTCCCAGTCTCAGGAGGAAGCCCAAGTGAACACTCAGGCAGTGGTAGACCTAACCCAGTCCTTGGGTTGGATAATAAATCAGGAAAAATCTGAACTGAAACCTACTCAGGTGTTTTTGTTCGTGGGCTACGAATACCATCTAGATTCAGCCCTTGTAAAACCCTCTCAAGAGAGATGGCTCAAACTTCAGGATTTCATCCTACGACTCAAGTCAAAACATGTTTTGACTGCAAGATGTTTGATGTCGCTAACTGGGTTGCTTGCCTCAAAGGAGAAAATGGTCCCGGAGGGACGCCTTCACATGAGACCCTTTCAGTTTCATCTCAAGGAGCACTGGAGATATCCTCAGTCGCTGGACAGCCTCCTTCCTTAGACAGAAGCCATTGCAGCCCATTTAGACTGGTGGCAAAATCATTCAAACGTGATGAAAGGTGCAGACCTTCATCCCAAAGACCACAGTATCCAACTCTTTACAAACGAAGGGGTCCTCAGTGGCCTAGTGGTTAGCAAGTTTGGCATCTAATCATAGGCTGTCACCTCTGTGGGTTCGAGTCCCACAAGTGGCAATTCTGAGGACCTGTCCCAATATGACCCTGGCTGTTGAACGGGACGTAAAACCCCAACTTTGACTTTACAAACGAAGGTTGGGACGTTCACTTAGATCAAAATTCGACAAAGGGTCTGTGGGCAGACCGGGAGAAAAGGCTACACATAAACGTCCTAGAATTGAAGGCGGTCTCACTGGCCCTTCGAAACTTCAAGGACCAGTCCCAGAACCAACCAGTGCTAGTTGCAACGGACAACTCAACAGTGGTAGCCTACATAAACAAACAAGGAGGAACTCACTCAACAGAGATGTGGGCTCTCCTGTGGAAGATTATGATCTGGTGCCATCACTATCACATAACATTGAAAGCCAGACACATTCCAGGGTGCCTGAATGTGATGACCAACCTTCTGTCCAGGTCAAACCAAGTGCAGTCAACAGAATGGTCACTACATCCGCAGGTGTTCAAACAGATCTGCCAAAAGTGGTTCACACCTCATGTAGACTTATTTGCCACTCATCTGAACCACAAACTTCCACTGTACGTATCTCCAGTCCCAGACCCAAAGGCTTGGACATAGATGCTCTGAACATCAACTGGACGAGTCTCACTGCCTATGCTTACCCTCCGACGGCTCTCCTTCACAGGGTGATCCAAAAAATCAGGCAAAAGTTCCAGAAATCTTCCTAAGTGGAACCTTTCTGTTGTTCTAAATGAGCTCACAAAAGCACCGCAAAGAGCCTATGAAAGAGACAGACCTCAAACATCTTACTCTCAAAACTGCTTTCTTGCTAGCTTTGGCCTCCGGCAAGCGCCGCAGTGAAATCCATGCCTGGGTTGCAAACAAAGTATCTAATCTAGGCCAATGGGAAAAGGTTGCCTTGTTCCCTTCTTCTGACTTCAAAAACAAAAACCAACTAGCAAGAGAAGGTTCTCAAAGTGTGTCTCCGGTGACTATTCCTGCTTTGACTACCATCGTAGATAGACAATTCAAAGAAGACAGGACCCTGTGTCCGGTACGGGCCCTGAGGTACTATTTGGATCGAACCAAATACCTGAGAGGGTCTCAATCCCTCCTTTTCATCTCGTTCAAGAAAGGACATACCTCAGACATCAGGCCCGCTACTCTCTCTTGCTGGTTGAAACAGACCATTCTACTTTGTTATAAACAAGCAGACCAACAAGCCTTGGACTTGGTCCAAGTTAAAGCGCATGACATCCGGGCCTTCATGGCCTGTAAGGCCTTTGACGGTGGGGTATCGGTGGACTAAATCATGCAAGCCTGTCACTGGATAGCTCACAACAATTTTTACCTAAAAGACCTTACTTGGTGGCGGCACAACAAGTCCTAGATCCTTCCCCTCAGACCAGTAGTCCTCGGAAAGAAAAAAAAGGGGGGGCACATCTGCTATAACCAAGTCTTCAGGAGTCTAATCATAGAATCTAGGTAGTCTTTTACCTTCAAGATGTTACGGGTAAGGTCATTTTATTGCGTTAATACATCCTATCCAATGGACAATAGCTTATCCGGTCGGCGCGGACCGGCCCGCCAAACGTCAGAAAAAGAGGTCCTGTGTTTCCACTGGCCAGGTCAGTCCAATAGGGTTAGGGTTTGGGTTGGTTAGGGATTAGGGTTGGTCAGGGATAGGTTTTTGGCCACTTTAAGTGTAAATTCCAGAAAAAAGTGCTTATTGGTCACAAAAGGATTCTCTTTTTTATCAGTCAAGTATCTTCTAGTGTCCTCCTTTCTGCTGGTGCTTGTCATGTGACCCTGTTCTCCGTTTGGGTGTAGTTAGATCATTGTACATCTGGAGTCACAAAAAGTGAATTTCGCCTAACTGCTTCTCCTGGTAATGTTACAGTTGCTGCCCCATGGATACTTCCTATATTTGAAACCAGTCAGTGAATACCCATGTTCCATGTTAGTTGAACAACAGAGGAGCAGAAATATTACACTTATATTGCTATATTGTGTTGAAAACCTTCCTACATGTAACTTTAAAGTTTTGCTAGAACATGTTTTGTCTTGCCACGTTTTTGAACTGCAAGTGCAACAAGTCTAAATCTTTGAAAAAATTGTGACAGGAAGTACTTTGTCATGGGCCCTGAGCTGCGTGTGAGTTTGTATTCACTCAGTGTCAGTTAGACCTGTGTCTGCATTGAGGAACTCGTGTGTGTACAAAATTTTGTCTGTTGCTGTTTCACTTCCGGAGCAGTTCCAAAATGTATTAAGAACCTTAAATCGGCTGAAATCGTAATAGGAAGTGCTTTGTCATGGGCCCTGAGCTGCGTGTGAGTTTGTATTTACTCAATGTTGGACCTGTGTCTTCAATGGGGAACTTATGTATATGTTTAAAATTTTTCTCTGTAGGCCGTTTCACTTCCAGAGCAATTCCAAAATGTAGTAAGAACCTTAAGTTGACTAAAATCATAACAGGAGGTGCTTTTTCATGGGCCCTGAGCTGCATGTGACAGTGTATTTACTCAATGTTAGACCTGTGACTGCATTGAGGAACTTATGTATGTGTATAAAATTTTTGTCTGCTGGCCATTTCACTTCCGGAGCAATTACAAAATGTAGTAAGACCCTTAAATTGGGTAAAATCGTAACAGGAAGTCCTTTTTAATGGGCCCCGAGCTGCGTGTGACTTCGTATTTACTCACTGTTAGACCTGTCTCTGTATTGGGGAACTTATGTATGTGTCTAAATTTTTTGTCTGTTGGCTGTTTCATTTCCAGAGCAATTCCAAAATGTGGCAAGAACCGAAAATTGGCAAAAATTGTAACAGGAAGTACTTTGTCATGGCCCTTGAGCTGCATGTCACTTCATAGTTACTCAGTGTTGGACCTGTGTCTGCATTGAGGAACTTGCGTATGTGTATGAAATTTTTGTCTGTTGGCCGTTTTACTTCCGGAGAAATTCTATAATGTGATAAGAACCTTAAATCATCTAAAATTGTAACAGGAAGTGCTTTGTCATGGGCCCTGAGCTGTGTGTGACTTCATATTTACTCAATGTTAGACCTGTGTCTGCATTGAGAAACTTAGGTATCTGTATAAAATTTTTGTCTCTTGGCCATTTCACTTCCGGAGCAATTCCAAAATGTGGCAAGAACCGAAAATTGGCTAAAATTGTAACAGGAAGTGCTTTGTCATTGGCCCTGAGCTGCGGGTGAGTTTGTATTTACTCATTGTTGGACCTGTGTCTGCATTGAGGAACTTACGTATGTGTATAAACTTTTTGTCTATTGGCTGTTTTACTTTTGGAGCAATTCTAAAATGTTATCAGGGGCGGATTTCACGAAAGGTCTTAGCCCGGTCTCAGACTCAAACTTGAGACTTTTGTCTCAAATTATTGGAACATTTTACTTGAGCCCATGGGCTCAGCCTTAATGGATTTCAGAAAAGGTCTCAGTCTCAGCTTTGGCTGAGCCACTGGCTCAAATGTTGAGACTGGTAGGTAGTGGGCTTAAGTTTTGTAAACAAAGGCTCAAATATGGTCGCCATAATTCTTTCTTCACTTCAAAATTTGAACTGGCTGAAAATAGGGTACAAGTATATAAAACAACCCCCTGAAGTAGTCTTTGGGTGTTTTTACATGTTTACAAGGTTTCCCATTGCAAACTGGTATTTGACCAGAGATATTATGTGTCAAACAAGGAACATATATGTCATCAGTAGAATATTTTGACTACAAAAAATGGTCACATGACACAGAAACCCACTGTGGTTATTTGATAACCTTGGTCTCAACTGAGACCCCTTCTGTGAAAACCATTTGAGACAAAGACTTAGCTGAGCCAAAAGGCTCAGATTTGAGCTAGTGGCTCAGCGTGAGACTGGGCTAAGTCTGAGACCTTTCATGAAATCCACCCCTGAACCTTAAAACGTTTAAAATTGTAACAGGAAGTGCTTTATCATGGGCCCTGAGCTGCGTGTGACTTTATATTGACTCATTGTTAGACCTGTGTCTGCATTGAGAAACTTAGGTATCTGTATAAAATTTTTGTCTCGGCCATTTCACTCCCGGACCAATTCCAAAATGTGGCAAAGACCTTAAATTGGCTAAAATCGTAACAGGAAGTGCTTTGTCATGTGCCCTGAGCTGCGTGTGACTTCGTATTTACTTAATGTTGGACCTGTGTCTGCATTGAGGAACTTACGTATGTGTATAAAATTTTTGTCTGTTGGCCATTTCACTTCTGGAGCAGTTTCAAAATGTACTAAGAACCTTAAATCGGCTAAAATTGTTACAGGAAGTGCCTTGACATGGGCTCTGAGCTGCGTGTGACTTTATATTGACTCATTGCTAGACCTGTGTCTGCATTGAGGAACTTAGGTATCTGTATAAAATTTTTGTCTCTTGGCTATTTCACTTCCGGACCAATTCCAAAATGTGGCAAAGACCTTAAATTGGCTTAAATTCGTAACAGGAAGTACTTTGTCATGGGTCCTGAGCTGCATGTGACAGTGTATTTACTCAATGTTAGACCTGTGTCGGCATTGAGGAACTTATGTATGTGTATAAAATTTTTGTCTGTTGGCCATTTCACTTCCGGAGCAATTACAAAATGTAGTAAGAACCTTAAACTGGGTAAAATCGTAACAGGAAGTCCTTTTTAATGGGCCCTGAGCTGCGTGTGACTTCGTATTTACTCACTGTTAGACCTGTCTCTGTATTGGGGAACTTATGTATGTGTCTAAATTTTTTGTCTGTTGGCTGTTTCATTTCCAGAGCAATTCCAAAATGTGGCAAGAACCGAAAATTGGCAAAAATTGTAACAGGAAGTACTTTGTCATGGCCCTTGAGCTGCATGTCACTTCATAGTTACTCAGTGTTGGACCTGTGTCTGCATTGAGGAACTTACGTATGTGTATGAAATTTTTGTCTGTTGGCCGTTTTACTTCCAGAGAAATTCTATAATGTGATAAGAACCTTAAATCATCTAAAATTGTAACAGGAAGTGCTTTGTCATGGGCCCTGAGCTGTGTGTGACTTCATATTTACTCAATGTTAGACCTGTGTCTGCATTGGGGAACTTATGTATGTGTTTAAAATTTTTGTCTGTTGGCCGTTTCATTTCCGGAGCAATTCCAAAATGTGGCAAGAACCGAAAATTGGCTAAAATTGTAACAGGAAGTGCTTTGTCATTGGCCCTGAGCTGCGGGTGAGTTCGTATTTACTCATTGTTGGACCTGTGTCTGCATTGAGGAACTTACGTATGTGTATAAACTTTTTGTCTATTGGCTGTTTTACTTCTGGAGCAATTCTAAAATGTTATCAGAACCTTAAAACGTCTAAAATTGTAACAGGAAGTGCTTTATCATGGGCCCTGAGCTGCGTGTGACTTTATATTGACTCATTGTTAGACCTGTGTCTGCGTTGAGAAACTTAGGTATCTGTATAAAATTTTTGTCTCTTGGCCATTTCACTTCCGGACCAATTCCAAAATGTGGCAAAGACCTTAAATTGGCTAAAATCGTAACAGGAAGTACTTTCTCATGGGCCCTGAGCTGAGTGTGAGTTTGTATTTACTCAATGTTGGACCTGTGTTTGCATTGAGCAACTAATGTATGTGTATAAAATTTTTGGCCGTTGGCCGTTTCACCGCCAGAGCTCTCCCAAACTGTGTTAAGAAGCTTAAGTTCGTAAAAATCGTAACAGGAAGTGCTTAATCATGTGCCCTAAGCTTTGAGTGACTTTGTATTTACTCATTTGTGGATCTGGGTTTGCATTTTTGAACCTATATATGTGTGTAAAATATTTGATCGTTGGCCATTTCGCTGCCAAAGCTCTCCCAGAATGTGTTAAGAACATTATATCGGTTAAACTCGTCACAGGAAGTGCTTTATCATGGGCCATGAGTCACATGTGACTTCGTATTTACTCAGTGTTGGACCTGTGTTTGTATTGAGGAACTTATGTGTGTGTGTAAAATTTTTGTCTGTTGGCAGTTTCACTTCCGGAACAATTCCAAAATGTGGTAAAAACCTTAAATTGGCTAAAATCGTAACAGGAAGTGCTTTATCATGTGCCCTGAGCTGCGTGTGACTTCGTATTTACTTAATGTTGGACCTGTGTCTGCATTGAGGAACTTACGTATGTGTATAAATTTTTTGTCTGTTGGCCGTTTCACTTCTGGAGCAGTTTCAAAATGTACTAAGAGCCTTAAATCGGCTAAAATTGTTACAGGAAGTGCCTTGACATGGGCCCTGAGCTGTGTGTGACATTGTATTTACTCAATGTTTGACCTGTGTCTGCATTGAGGAACTTCTGTATGTGTTAAATTTTTTTGTCTGTAGCCGTTGCACTTCCGGAGTAATTCCAAAATGTGGTAAAAAAATTAAATTGGTTTAAAATTGTAACAGAAAGTCCTTTTCAAGGGCCCTGAGCTGCATATGACTTAGTATTTACTCAATGTTTGACCTGTGTCTAGATTGAGTAACCTATCTCTGTATTTAAATTTTTGTCCGTTGGCCGTTTCACTTCCAGAGCAATTCCAAAATATGATAAGAACCTTAAATCTCCTAAAATCGTAACAGGAAGTACTTTGTCATGGGCCCTAAGCTGTGTCGAATCTACTCAATGTTGGAGCTGTATCTGCATTGAACAACTTATGTATGTGTTTAAAATTTTGGTTTGTTGGTCGTTTCACTTTTAGAGCACTTCCAAAATGTGATAACCGAAAATTGGCTAATATCATAACAGGAAGTGCTTTCTCATGGACCCTGTGTCATGTGTGACTTTGGATTTACTCATTGTTGAACCTATGTTTGTGCATAAAATTTTTTATTCATTGGCCATTTGACTACCAGAGCTCTCTCAAACGGTACTAAGAACCTTAAATTGTCTGAAATCCTAACAGGAAGCGTTTTGTGGTGGGCCATGAGCTGTGTGTCTTATTATTTACTCATTGTTAGGTTGCTTTTTTCTTATTGTCATGTACAATTGTCAGTGTTTGTAAATGTATTTCCTACACCTTACTTTTTTACACTGTATGGATTGTTAGTGTCAACAGTCTGGAGAATGGGATGGTCATTCAAATATGGTATTCCAATTGCATATTTCCCAACCAGAAAAAAAGTATCCTGTAATTAACTGTATAAAGAGGATAAGATAAGCTTCCATACACCACATCTTTGGTTATATATTACTTCTTCATCACAGATAAGTAATTAGCTAACCTCAACAAGAGATCCATCATGTGGTCATCATTGTTGCTGTTGTTGTTGTAGTAAGCCATCTTACAACAAATCATATAGCAGTATAAACCATCACCCGGTATTGACCGGAGATGTCTGCATGTCTCCCCAATCAAGATGTCATCATCTGACAATGAGAATATCTCCAAGCAGGCAAACTGAATTGCATAAACTGCAGATATGGGGCCATGAGTAAGATAAGAAAGACATATGTCAGTGACACAACACTTGTATAACTGTAAAAATCAGAAATATGTGAGTCATATCAATAACATGTATGAATACACAAAAATTGAGTACATGCTGAAATGAATCCACAAGACCCAATTTGTTCATGGGCTGGTCATGGGATTGCCAAGCTACATCTTCGAGTAGAATGTAGTAAAGAATTGTGGGTCTTCCAGTAACAAGAGTCTGATATCTGCTCAGGTAAGACCCCACTCTTGGGAACTAAAAAGGGAGCCATGGATCTAATATATGCCTCAATGTATAGGTTCTGAGAATCAGACTTAAGGACTGACAATCTAATCATGTAGCGTGTTTGATCCAGGAAGAGATAGCAGAAGTCAAGATATCTCCGTCAAGCCTTCCTTGAAAGATATGAGCAAGAGATTCTTCCCCTCCTTCAAGTACTAGTACTCTCTTGATAGTAACAAAGTACTGTAAGAGGGCAGAGAGTCACATCATCAGTCAAATGTGAGCTCATGAATGGTTTGTGAGCTGGAATGACTACTGGTTTAAACCATCTAGGCCACCAAAAGGCAACTGATTCTTGCTAAAAGACAGAAGGAGACTCTCCTTTTCCTCAAGCATTAGTCCTGTCCAACAAGTGTCTAAGTGCTCTTAAGAGGATAATGAATCACGTGTCCAGGCAATGAGTCCAGGAATGATTTACAGCTGGAAATGACCATTGGTCCGAGGAAATCTGGACCAACTGAGCTAATAGGTCTTTGATGAACAGATAGGAGGAAGGAGAAACTGTAACCTTCTTCCAATGAGGCTTGTATCTGAAGGAGCCAAAGTTTCAGGATACACTTCACCTTGTTTTTGCCAGATGCCAATGCCATTGGAACAGTCTTGCAAGTCAAACTTTTTAAGGCTGACCTTTAAAGATTAATGAGGAGCCTTTGTGAAAAGCAACAGAAGCAAAGGTAAATCCCTTGATATTGCACCTCTGTTAGGAGTGGGCTTATCTCTATAAAACTTGCAATATGCCTATTCAGACCCAGGCTTTTGCTCAACTCCTGGCCACATAGTCTTAAATGATCAGCTATGGCTGCTGCCAAAACAACAATATTGGTGGGTTTCAGGTTTTTGGATCGAAAAATCTGCCATATAAGAGATAATAGGCTCTGAGATGACCACCTAATATTGTTGGTGCCAGAGCTCAAGTGGCCCCACCTGACTCAAATAATTTTCTACAGGAGGGTCTTAGAGATGCCCTAAACCTCTCTGCCACCTGTTCAGAGTCTGAGAATGGTTCAAGTGATTGTAAGTGGTGCTAAGGTGTCAAGCATGAAGGTGCCAATGCAACAGATTCTGAAGGTATTTCTGACTGAATGGCTCTTTCTGAGACCAGTGAAGTAGCTGTAAAGGAGGTTTGGTTGATTGATTCACCAGATCTGAAAACCAGTGCATCATGGGCCACCCTGGCGCCACTGCACTCTTTTTGCACCTGCAGGTGTTCCCTTGCTGAATGACTTTGGAATGAGTGTTACAGGACAGAAGGCATAACAGTCCAGACCCTTCAACAAGATGTTAAATGTAACTTTGTTCAAAGCATCTGCATCAGGGACTGACAAAACCATAGATTGAGATTCATATTGATGGCAAACATCTCTACCATTGGTCTTTGCCAAACTATTATGCAAATCAAATGGAACAGATTAAAACTAAAGGACCGCCCTGTCTGTATCATTCTGTCATTTCTGCAGAGGCTGAGTACTGTAACATTAGACAACCCTGAATATATCTGGTTCCTATGAGAATATTTCAAGGATTGCAGTAGGCCAAGATGCAGCAAAACTGCATATACTGACCATTGTTGACTTGTACCTAACCTGCACATTGTCTTGAACCTTTAAGGGAGTAAGAACCATTCTGAATGGATTACTTTTTGTCCCTTCTGGAAAGGTAGTTGGCTATGACACTTAAGCATCCCAGAATATGTCTGCCTCTTATGAGAATATTTCCAGGATTGCAGTAGGCCAGGATGCGCCAAACTTTTGTCAATCCTGGAGAGGATGTTGGCTATGACATCTCAGCAACCCAGAATATGTCCGTCTCTTGTGAGTATATTACAAGGATTGCAGTAGGCCAGGATGTGCCAAACCCTTGTCCCCTCTGGAGAGGATGTTGGTTATGACATTAAAGCAACCCAGGATATGTCTGTCTCTTTTAAGTATATTTCGAGGATTGCAGTAGGCCAGAATGTGCCAAACCCTTTTCCCTTTTGGAGAGGATGTTGGCTATGACATCAAAGCAACCCAGAATATGTCTGTCTCTTTAGGGTATACCTCAAGGATTGCAGTAGGCCAAGCTGCGCCAAACTAGGGAGGATACGCTCCCCCCCCCTTGTTTGTTCAGATAACCGAATACAATGGTGTTGTCTGGTGCTGTCAGAATTCTTTTTGTTTAGAATCTTATCATTAAAGCTTCTTAGGGCTAGACACACTGCCTTTAGTTGTTGGACAATAAAATGTAAAATATTTCCTTGAACTGACCAAATGCCACTGAATGTCAAGCTTCAGATGGAATCACCAACCTTGGTTTTGTGCATCTGTGAAAGTAAAGGTACAGTGCTAATCTGCCAGGAAAGGGCAACCTATTTCCCATTTGTTATAATTTTCCGCCACTGAAGATGCTTTTTCAGAAGGATTTGAAACAGGAACCCTCAGACCTAGTGACTGGGGATATTGAAAGTTGTTTCAGAAACCAGTGAAGGAGGACGCATATGTAACCACCCATTGGTATAGTCCTTTCTAAAGATGCTAGTACACCTATCAGGGAAACCAGGCGTCTTGGGGTTGTATGTGATGAGATCTCCCTGCCCTGAATAAATTTCTATGGTACTTTTAATTTATTTGTGTTAGAAAGAATTTTCCTTGTACCAAAACAGTGTGGTAACGTAGGAAGTTGATCTTTGTGTGGACTCGAGCTTGAATCTTTTCAAAATTAATTAGGAAGGTGAGTTGCTGAAAGCTTTGGTATGGACCAGGTGTCTTATGTACTCTTAACAACCAGTTCTCCAGATATAGTTGAACTGCTATTCTGCAAGCCTGAAGAATGAATTTTGCCCCTTTACTATTCACTTAATACTGTAGAGGGGCGGTAGCTAACCCGAACTTCAGTGCTTGAACTGATAGGTTTGACCGTGTAAATTAAACTGAAGTAGATGTTGAGAATCTTGTGGATCGGTACATAGAAGAACGCATCTTTTGTAACCGAATTTCTAATAATTTGTGTCTCCAGTGTAAATGAAGGGACAAGCAGGTCTTTAATGACATGGAAAACGAACTTCACTCGTGGACACCGACCGTTGAAGTCGTAGGTAGAATCACTTCAGGCCACTGAGAACTATCATAAGTCGTCATTAGCCGAGTTTCTTTACAAAGAATAAACTGCCATGGAAACCTGGAGTTTTGCAATTCTTGAGTGGATAAATCGCTTTCTTTTGTAGCATTTAATTGCCAGAAGTGAGCGATATTTACTGCAGCCATGTTTTCCTGTCTGACGTCATCGCTTTGCATTGTGGGTAGTACAGGCATTGGTGAATTCGATTGGGGAATAATTCGACAATCTCAATTCACGATTCGCACAACTCTGGGATGGCAATAAAATCTCTCATACCAGTAATACTGAAGATAACACTAGTTCTGTGAAGCCACTTCAAACACACACGTGAGGGTTGTAGGTACTGAGTTCAACACAGTATCTCGTCTAGCCAGCTCCAGAATAAATTGCGGTTATAGAATAGTTGTGACACTCTATAAAGACTTCTCACACCAACAGGAAACTAAACTGTATGTGTAGGATGACAAGAATTCACAGAAGAATTAACTCAAATAAAGCCCAGCAGTATCTCGTCTATTGGGGACATAGCCTTAGGAAGTGAAAATTTCCTTGTCTAGTAGATTTATGCAACTCTTCAACAGGACTGAAAGGACAAGCAGAACACATACTGCCACCAAAGTTATTCTGTTGGATCTTCATCTAAATTTACAGCAAAATAATAACTGCCAGGATCAGTGGATGCACTTCTGTAGTGGTTCTTATGGAGGGAGACCTATTACTGTAACAGAGTGGCGCTCCACTCCCAGTAAAGAATCTACGACCTCCGTTGTAAAGATAACTAAATTCTTTCTTCTTTGTTTCCCACTGGAAACTTCACAGCAAACTCTTCTTGCAACCCTTTCCTCGACAAGCAGGTAGTTCCAGTCAAATAGAAGGTGGGTGCAGCCGTATAACGTCTTCCGCTGAAGACTTCACAGCAAGATTTCTTGTACAAAACATCTTTATTCTGACCCTTTTCAGGACAAGGGAGGCAGAATTAGTGGTAGTACCAGTCCAGTAATGGACAACTACAGCTAGGTGCACGCTTGCACGCTTCAAAACTTCATAGATCTTCGTCTGTAAATGGACGATAATAAAAGAAAATACGTGTTGCTCCCATATCGACCAAAAATATAATGAAGATCTCTCGACAATTGCCTGTCGACAATGAGTACGGCGCATGCGCGGACATGCGCAGACAAGGGGTCACCTGCCGACAAGAAAATTCTTTTAAAAAATACTTGTTGGTTGATACGTTTTGCTAGACAAAACCAAACCAAGCACTTGTGAGGATAAGGTAAGGCTATTTTACGCAATAAAAATGTAGTATTGTGAACAGTCAGCTTCTTGTATTATATTTTGTCAAAATATATTTAAATTTTAAATTCAGTACCAAGCTACATTGCTTCCCCTGACTCTCAACACAATCATCATTATTGGCTATTACTGACCTGTTTACTGGACATTTATACAGTTAAATCAAAGGACTCGGAAACCAAACAGATTGAGATGTGTCATTTTCTAACCTAGTAAAACATCATTTAATATTTACAAAATAATACACTGTTCTTGAAAATCTTTCTTTAGCTTTTTTTTAAATCAGTTGCAGTTTCTCTTGCCTTCACAACTGCATAAAAGTTAGTTGCAGAGCTCAATGTTAACAGACATGAATACTGCCTTTTGGCAAAGTGATATTTTTGTGTTTTTTTGTTTGTTTTTTTGTAGTTGTTGTTATGGTAAAGTAAAAGTTATGTAAAATCATGGTGGCAGATTTTAATGGTTATAGTACATAAACACACAAGAGTCCATAACAAAAGTTATTTTTTATATATTATAAGAATACAAAGCTGCATTCTCAACAATTTCTAGTTAGGGAATGCGCATATTCCCTGGTCATCAAAACCAGGGAATACAAGTATTCCCTAAAATTTTCAGGAATACGCGTATTCCCTGACCACTTCAGGGAATACGTGTATTCACTGAAATTTTCAGGGAATACACGTATTCCCTGATTACACATATTCACTGTAACATATACATGTTTTGGTCCAAGAACAATAACCTTGTTGTTGATGTCCATTGTGTTATTAATGCCTCTTTGAGTTCAAATGAGCCCAGTCACAATTAAGTCAGAGACCCAATTCTATTTGCACTACTTGTCCTATTGTTAATTGATGTGTTTGATTTCTTTATCCTCTGACAATTGAACAACACCTTTTGATCACAAGTCACTTAGACACAGTGTCTCCTTTACCCTACAGTGTTTAAATCATCTCTGATATTAGACAAAAGAGCATAAAGTATCTGAACTCCTCTACTTAACATTTTGAGATGATCAAGGAAGAAGCAAATAAATAACATGCATCAGTGTTGGGTGTAGGACATTTCGTACCCGGACATTTCGTACCAGGACATTTTGTACCAGGACAATTCGTACGTGGACATTTCGTACCCAGCCTAGGACATTTCGTACCCAAAATTTAAAGTTACAATTTTTACTGTGCTCTAATGTATGTTTACCTTGTGCAAAAGTATTTTTAAAGTTTATGTTTAAAATTAGTTGTTTTAAGTTTTGGGGTCTGAAGCTCTGGAATTGTCCATATATTTAAATCAATGTGTTGTCTAACATCTTTTGTTTATCATTTTAAAATTTTATTTGGTGCTTTGTGGGGTTTGGAAGTTCATAGTCTGGGTCTGTTCATGTATTTACTGTTAAGGTATCTATTCTGTGGGAGACAATATCATTAACTGATTATTTGAATGTTATTCATTCAATAAAGATTTTACTCATACCTTTTCAGCATTTTTTTCTTTTTCTATGAAGCCACAAACTTGGTCACTAATAGGAACCCTGTTTTCTGTGACACTTGACTCAAATAACAGTTAATCCCCAGCAGATTATTTTTGCAAACATGAAAACAGAAAGACAAAAACATGTGCAAACCCTGAATAAAGCTTGTCATCCTATGAAACAAAACAAGTATCACCTGGTAAACCCATTAAGCTGTTGATAAAAGAATAGGAGGGATTCTGTGTTCTCTGACATTCATTACACAATTTATTTGTTTTGTCCTATTATTTATTCTATTATGATTGTTAAAACTGGAAAATATGTAAAGTGGCTGTAGTTAAAGTGATTTTTAAATTATAGACTCTAAAACAATATTTGTTGATGAACTTTAAATCCAACACATATTTTCTTCCCAAAAGCTGAAACCTTGAAACTCAAAAAACCTTGTACTTTGTGCCAACTGAGAAAGTGCTATAAAATTTCAATAAAATCTACCAATAAATAAAACATTGTGAATTTTCAAATTTTGAGTACGAAATGTCAGGGTACGAATTGTCCTGGTACGAAATGTCCGTACCCCATCAGTGTTTAGTCCCCACTATCACATGTTATAGCTAATTTCAACAGAATGTAAATTATTACTTTTTTGTTATTTATAATTGAGACAATCACATATATGAGGGGTTGGAAACCCAAAAAGCTATACTTCAATCCCCTTCTACATGATTCATGTACAACAGTCCAAGACATTAAAATATACCAATAATAGCCAATCATACCACTTAAAGCCAATCAGAGCATGGAATAAAAAATAACTAACATTTGAAAGCATTCCAGATTTGGTACCAAGGAGAAAACACTGCACTGTTTTAATGTGTCTGGAGCATTTAACAGTTCAGGGCCCGTATTCACTAACATGGATCAAGCTGAGCGAAAAATCAGCTCAAGATCAGATCAGGATCAAGGAAAATGGCTCAGCTGATCTTTGGCTCAAGTCTGTATTCACAAAGGAAGGATCAGCTGAGCCAAAAATTTGTAAATATTTCTCTTAGCAACGCACAAGTTAATTACTTTTATTCATTGTAAACAGCCTTTTTGTGTCTGAATTTCCACAAAATATACTTTGATATAAATTTGGTTCATTATTTTTTTCACTGAAGAATTTGTAAATATTTCAAATTTAATCCAAAAATTTAGGCTCCGCCCACTTTTGATCCAGAATAAACAACAAAATCTGACCCATTTTACACATCAATATAAGCCTACCTAAAACAAGTAAAAAGTATTAAAAACTTATTAATTAACAACATAAAGGATTGAAGATTATTAACCAATGCTTTATTTTTCATATGTTTGCTATTTTAGTTAAATATAAAGCTACAAACTTTGATCCAAAACTTAATCCACCAACCTAGCTGGATCAAAGTTAAGCCAAAATTTGAGCCAAAAATCAGCTCAAATTCTTTGTGAATACTAACTTGATCCTGATCCAGTTTTTAGCTTAACTTGAGCCAAAAATCAGCTTAAGTTGAGCTTGATCCCTTTTGTGAATACGGCCCCTGCATGTAAAACCTGTGTGCATATACTGAATGTGCTATGTAATGACCTTTATCTTTCTTTTTTATTTCCATTTGAAGTAACTTCTCAGAAAACAAAGGAGGCATTTTACCCCCAAGACATTATTTCCACAAGATACTTTCCCCCAAGAAGGTGTCTTTATCATGATCTGAAATTAGTGACATTGAATTATACAAGTGTACCTAAAAACGGCCTAAAATGTATAAATACTCATCCAAAGTTAAGATATAATTTTGAATGTCTTGGAAATAATGCTCTTATCAATGGGGGTTAATTTTGAGAAAGTAGGTAGTCTGTCATAACATAGAGCACACATTTGCCTGAGTCAGCATCAACACTCTAACACAATAACTTCAATTGATGCCCCCCCTTCAATTCCTAGATTAATTTGCTATTGTCTCTGGTCAGGTAAGCACACTAGAGGGGATGAAGACAAAAGTGAAACATTTATATTGTGAAGCCATAGATTTTGAAAGGGAGGAGAATTATTTGATTATTTGTGCAATCTCAATTATTCATCTCTGTCATCTCTGGCATGGAATGATTCAACTGTTTTTCTGTCAGTGGGAGGGGTGGGGTGGGATTAGGGAGGGGCAGTTCAGGAGGTAATCATTCCCTTTGTACTAGTTTTAAATGATGAAATATGAAATGTGTGTAATTTATGTCCCTAATTGTTTTTAAATATTTTTTTCTTTCAGTAATGGCCTCACCAGGAAATTTCAGGGAAACTCTCCCTCCACACAACAGGCACTGTGCCCAGACTAAATTCAGATAAGTACTATTTCATTGAGTAGCTATGCACTTGTCACATAACAGTGTCATTGAAATAGGCAATGTTTTAGCATGTCCAGTAAATGAAGCACTGATTAATTTTATGCTTGTTTAGTGTAATCTTTTTGAACAAGAACACACCTGTCAATTTTCAAATTTTGATTCACTGCTGAATTGGTAGCTTGTTTTCTTACTGGGTTCTTTCTGTGGCTTTTTTCTCCCCTTTTTATCTTGTAGAACTGGAAAAATTTGTTAGTTTTTCCAACTGGTTCTTTTTCCCCAATTCACAGATAGATTTTGATATGCCTCCATAATCACAAAACTATCATATTATGCATGTTAATTATGGGCAATTGCTTTGTGGGTTCATATATATTTTTCAGCTGCTCAGGGAAGATCAGGCCTCAAACATTAGAACAGAGAGAATCTGAATGGGATGAGATAGTCTCATGCTTGTGCAGTATTTTCTCCTATATCCAAACTCAGAAGTAAGTGTTAATTTTCAAATGCTTAGTTATCACTACACTGTAGATTGAAAAAGTTACAAGACCTGTGTCTTTATTGAGGAACTTATGTATGTGTCTATTAGTGTTTTCACTTCCAGAAAAATTTGTCTATTATTGTTTTCACTTCCAGAACAATTCCAAAATGTAGTAAGAACCTTAATTCGGCTAAAATCATAACAGGTAGTGCTTTATCATGAGGCATGAGCTGCGTGTGAGTTTGTATTTACTCAATCTTGGACTTGAGTCGGCACTGAGGAACTCATGTATGTGTATAAAATTTTTGTCTGTTGGTCGTTTCACTTCCCGGAGCAGTTTCGAAATGTGGTAAGAACCTTAAATTTGGCTAAAATCATTACAGGAAGTACCTTGACATGGGCCCTGAGCTGTGTGTGAGTATTTACACAATGGTGGACCTGTGTCTGCAATGAGGAACTAATATAGGTGTTTAAAATTTTTGTCTGTTGTTTCATTTCCAGAGCAATTCCAAAATGTAGTAAGAATCTTAAATTGACTAAAATTGTAACAGGAAGTGCTTTATCATGGGCCGTGAGTCACATGTGACTTCGTATTTACTTAATGTTGGACCTGTGTCTGTATTGAGCAACTTATGTATGTGTATAAAATGTTTGTCTGTAGGCCGTTTCACTGTCGGAGCAATTCCAAAATGTAGTAAGAACCTTAAATTGGCTAAAATCGTAACAGGAAGTGCTTTGTCATGGGCCCTGGGATGCGTGTGAGTTTGTTTTTACTCAATGTTGGACCTGTGTCTGCATTGAGGAACTTATGTATGTGTATAAAATGTTTGTCTGTTGGCCGTTTCACTGCCGGAGCAATTCCAAAATGTAGTAAGAACCTTAAATCGGCTAAAATGGTAGCAGGAAGTGCTTTGTCATGGGCCCTGAGCTGCATGTGAGTTTGTTTTTACTCAATGTTGGACCTGTGTCTGTATTGGGGAACTTATGTATGGTTATAAAATTTTTGTCTGTTGGCCGTTTCACTTCCGGAGCAATTCCAAAATGTAGTAAGAACCTGAAATTGGCTAAAATTGTGAAAGGAAGTACTTTGTCATGAGCCCTGAGCTGCGGTTGAGTTTGAATTTACTTTATGTTGGACCTGTGTCTGCATTGAGGTACTTAAGTATATTCATAAACTTTTTGTCTGTTCGCCGTTTTGCCTCCACAGCTCGCCCAAACTATGTTAATAGCCTTAAAGCGCAACAGGAAGTACTTTGTTATGCTCTCTGAGCTGCGTGTGAGTTTGTATTTACTCAATGTTGGACCTGTGACTGCATTGAGGGACTTATGTATGTGTTTAAAATTTTTGTCTGTTGGCTGTTTCACTTCAGTAGCAATTCCAAAATGTAGAAAGAACCTTAAATCAGCTTAAAGTGTTACAGGAAGTGCTTTTCAGGGCCCTGAGCTGCATGGGAGTTTGCATTTACTCAATGTTGGACCTGTGTCTTCAATGGGGAATGTATGTATGTGTTTAAAATTTTTGTCTGTAGGCCATTTGGCAGTCGGAGCTCTCTCAAACTGTGTTAAGAACTTTCAGTTTGCAAAACTTGTCACAGGAAGTGCTTTCTCATGGGCCCTGAGCTGCATGTTTTTTGTATAGTAAATTTTACTGAGTTTTTCTGCCCCCCCCCCCCCTCTTCCTTCTTCCACTTCCTCAACCCACTCCCACCCTATTCCCTCCCCTTTCTCTTTTTTTCTTTCTGTTTTGTGAGCACAAGATGAAAGTAGTTCTGATATGGCTCAATGATGCTCTATTGGACCCTGATAAGGTTCTGCCACACATCAGGTATTTGGGGGCATCCACTAACCACCACCAGGCATCAGTGCTTATGTTGGAGCCATCCAGTAAGTCCACGATAGGCAGAGCAATGACCGCTCGTTTTTTCTCCTGTGCTGGTTTACCTGCTGGAAATGTTCCCGGAGTAGCAAAAATTTAACAGCCTACTAACCAGGTGCTATTATACAGAGACAAGAAGAGTTCACAACCCCTTACGTATGCTGCACTAAATAAAGTTGACCTGTAAACATGAGCACATGCCAATATGACCCTGAACTGTTCCAAACCCTGTTCCAGATGTAAATGAAAAACTAAAGATAAGGAAAAAACAAATATTGATTTATTTACATTAAACAAACAAGACTTATGACTTATACACACAAGACAAGACTTATACACACAAAAGTTACTTACACAGGACTAAGACGCAGACAATCTTAGACAAAAAACACAAAAGTACTTAATGTCCATATCTACTCAAACATCCAGTCTGGTGAACCTGCATGTCTGTCACCATAATCATGGAGGACTTCTTCATTGTTCATGATATTTTTTATCGCTAGGATGACAAGGCCAAGCGGTTGGCCTTGCTGGCCTGTCATCATTATTGCTTTTGCATTGGCATTTTGTGACGAATGATTAAGCCACGTGCCTGGATTCTTGTCGGTAGTTACTTTTTTACCATTTATCTTATAGGGGTCCAGGCACGTGGCTTTATTGATTTTGAATATGGCAGGTGGCTGGCCGTCTTTAGCATGTACTGCCTCTGTTTCTTTCCATTCTTTACTTGGTATCAGCGATCCCCAGTAGGGGCATATGATCTCATCTATAACTAGAAAAATACTTGTGTTTAACAACTACAGTATGGCGCACTTGGGGGTTTTCGTGGTATTAACAGGAGAAATACGTTAATTCCTCGGCATTAAAACCATAATGGATACATCAGTAACATAAAATACAGAAAAAAAATAGTTTTCATTCCTTCAATAGCAAAATCACTGATAAAATTCAATTAAAATATCAAATACGTGATATTTTCTGCATGATGTTTGTCGTAAAATGGTTAGCCTTCAAACATTTAACAGGCTTTGCTCCAGTACCACACATAAGCATTTAATGAATGTTTTGGCTACATGCAGCCCGCCTAAAAAGTAGATACACAACGTATTTGATAAAAACCTCTAAATGTAATACTTTTAAAGTTACAAGTGATTTACTCATTAGCAAAATAGCAAAGTAGCTATTACTCAGTTAGCTTTGGCCGTTTGCAAGCATAAATGTTGTTGTCACTGTGAAAATGTGAGGTCAATGCTTTCTGATGCTCAATTTGACCTTGTTTAGGTGCCGCCGTTACTGCCAAACTTCAACACCGAAGGCTTCTTCATCCAGAGAGCATTGTCATCTTTTAGCTGAAATACTTTTGCATGAATATATCAAATTAGAAAGTGTGGTACTCACTTTTGGAAATTGGCCTCTTGGCCTTGGCCCCGTACCCCTTGACGGAGCCAATGAATGCCCTCCTGATTGGCATATCACTTAATTCTAGGGTAGCTTTCCAGTATTCTCTCAAGTTCATTTGACTTGGGAATGTCACTTCTCTGTAAACGAAAGGAAGGATTATTTAATACAGTGCGACTAAAATGCTATAACTTAATAAAACAATAGTAATTCAATGCCTGTAAATCTCAGTGAAGTGTCCAGTATGTGAGAATGTTTATTTTTATAGCTACTATTCATTAGTCAGGATAACACTGAAATAATTCTAAATTTAAATGAAACTGAATATTTTATTGAAACATTTACAATCAATAATTTTTTTACCTTCTCCTTATATGTTTCAAGAAGTAAGCACTTCTGCCATTTTTCTGTGTCTTGGAGCTGAAGTAAATTCTGGCCATTTCCCTTGAAAATTGTATTTTGGAACAAAGTTCCCCTGATTCTGTTAAGTAAACTTTATATAAATCTTCACATTTGGTACTCTCATCCGAATCAACTAATTGGTGACAGAAGTCATCAAAACGTTGTAAACTAACTCGTTTGTGTGAATTTTGTGCCATCTTTGTTGACAAAATGCACAAAGCAAGAGAAATCATCAGCAAATGCCACTGTGAAGTTAAAGGTCACCAGGGTCGACAATTTATGGGTAGCAATAGTTTGAATAATTGACCACCCGTTTTTTTTCTTGCACTGGTTGACCCTCTGAAAACGTTCCCTGAGTGGCCAGATCTTAACAGCTTATTACCCAGGCACTGTATTACAAGGAGCTAAAGAGTAAAACACCCCCTACCCGGCGACTCTTTGAGTTAGGGGCCATGGCGGCGGCGCGATATTGGAAGTGCCAGTCTCACAGGCGACATTTTTTGGACGGGCTACTTGAACCACTTTAAACGCCCTCGGGGTTGCCAAATTTGGACGGCCTCTTCCCCACACGATATATTCCAAGGGGTAAAAGGTGGGCCAACTGGAAGCCGGCCGTTTGCGCGCGTACGTGTCGTCGCAGTGAAAATCTGAGGTCGACGATTTCCGACCCTCGATTTGACCCCGTTTGGGTGCCACCATCACTGCCAGACTTTAACACCTCATTACCCGGGTACCAAATTACAAGAGGTGAAAAAAAAGTCCCGTTACGACCGCGGATTACCGAGCAGTGGCTTATTCCGACTGGCCGAAGGCTTCCGGGGCCAAGTTTCGACATGGTGAAAAATTGACTTGCGAAAAAGTAGGTATAGCTCAAAAACTTTGTATGGAACGGTACTACTTTTATTGCTGCCCCTAAAAATATGGTTCCTTGGCAATAACTTGTAAAAGTTTGAGCGCTTAGGCTAGATCGGAACAGGTCCGTCTTGCAGTGTTTTACGTAGGTGTGTCCTCTTCAAAACTCCCCATTTTTGACCCCAAAAAGATGGCCTTTTTGGCAATAACTCTGTAACCGCTCGATACACAGGCCTCAGACTGGTACCGTTGGAATCGTATGCCTTTCCCCCAAGTGAAAATCATAAGCTGATTTCTGTGTAGGTGTCATTAATAGATGCCCCCCTCACTTTTCTGCCGCCGGGTGTCCACTGCAGGGCACTGTAGTTTAGGAAAGGTCTCACTAAAGTTTAAGATATCTCAAAAAGTTGCCTAGTGAAGGTACTATTTTTATTGCTGCCCCGAAAAATATAGATCCTTGGCAATAATGTGTCAAATTTTGGACGCTCAGGGCTGACCCCCCCAACACTTAAAAAAAAAAAAAAAAAATTATTAAAGATTTCCCCCCCCCCTTTCCCCCCTCCCTTCTCTTTTGCTTCTTCCGTATGTCAGTGCACAGAAGCAAAGCGGTTCTGAGACGTCATGCTCTGACCTGTACAACAAGTTACATTTCAGTACCCGCGGTGGCCAAAAACGCATTTCCAGCCTATCTGTAGAGGTGGGAATGCGGCTAGAAGCGTGGCGGACAGGGACGACCATATATCCTGAAAAGGCCAGGGAAGGGGCCCGCTTCTGCCACCGTCCCCACCCGGCTGTGTGCTAAGGTAACAAAGTTATTAAATGAAATGTAGGTCCCGTCGGTGCCAAAAACTGCATTTCCAGCCTATCTTTAGAGGTGGGAATGCGGCTAGACGCGCGGCGGACGGGGACGACCGTATATCCTGAAAAGGCCATGGAAGGGGCCTGTTTCAGCCGCCGTCCGCACCCGGCTATGTGCTCCAGTAACAAAGTTATTAAACGAAATGTAGGTCCCGTCGGTGCCCAAAACTGCATTTCCAGCCTATCTTTAGAGGTGGGAATGCGGCTAGACGTGCGGCGAGATTTGTTTTTTTAAAGACTTTCTTCTCCCTCCGACCCCCCACTTCCCCCCCCCCTGAACTTCTCTTTTTCTTCTGTCTGATTTCAGTGCACAGAAGCAAAGCGGTTCTCAGACGGCTGACATCATGCTATGATCTGGACAACAAGCTACAGTTCACCCAGGTACTATGTCAGAGGAGGGAAAGTTACATCTCCCGTCAAAAATATTCAAACTGGGCAGTAACACAGATGACCCCAACACTTTTGTAAACCTTTGACATCATGTTTTTAATCACTGCTACAAATACCCAACATATCTCTCAAACAGAATAGACTTCCTTAGGCATTTTACAAAATTGAGGTGATAATAGAATAGTATACAAATTCAATAGCTGGAGCTGTACCAAACCACAAATATTGTTAGAAAACCGTTTTTAGCTATAAGTTGTTGAATATTTTATATAAAAATACTTCTGGTTTGCTGACGACATAAACATCCATGCTAACTCAAGAAATCTGACTGCTAGGTCACAGTGACCGTGTGTAGTGATAGACCTGGGAGTTGCAGTAATCCAGACGGTTGTTGACTATGGCATATGCCACATTCACAGCAGTTTGATGGGTCTGTGGACCCCCTCCCCCTCCTGATAGTTCCTGGAGATTGTAGCAGCATATACAACATAAATTAGCCGCATTTCTTGAGTTGTCAGCATCCAGAGTGACCCCAAGGTTTTGGATTGATTTGGTTTGTTCCATGATGTCTCTAAGGAGACACATGGAATAATGACTTCAATGAATTTCTGATTCAATCATCTCCAATAAAAATAAATTCAAATTTTCATAATGTGAGTTTATTTCCCATCTTAGATCTTAGAGTACAGAACTCAGCATAGGGATTTGAACACACCACAGGGGGTTTAGGCTAGTATTTCACCACTCTGTCAATTCATGCAGTTGGTGGTACAAGGTATTAAAATAAAGACTTCCAGTTTGAGGCCAAAACAAGGATTGGAATCCACCATAATAGGGCTACAAGACTGGTATTTTTTTCAATGTGTATTGTGTAAATATCAGAGTTTTAGCTGATCACTAAGAACTTATTAAATTTTCTGTATTTTTGTACACACCTCAAAGTTTAGCCATATCTAAAAGTAGGGATAGAGGATAAGAGCACCTTGTAGATGTTTCATCAGCCATCACGTATCCCTGTACTTGGTGCACAAATGAAAACGTCATGAAACATTATCAGGGTTATAACCAGGGAGACATTCAGTGTTTCGTAGTCAAAAAACTATAGGGAGGAGAAGACTTCTAAAACAGATAGATAATCTGTTATATTGTGTGATAGAATTTATTGTTATGAAATCAAGCACCAGACAAATTGTCGATTAATCCCTGGAGGTGTGAAGAATTATTCAGTATAATGTTTGATTCTTGAAAAAATTATGCTACTTTAAGTGAAACCACTTTTTTCATTAAGTACAGATTTATTATACTACATGAAAGTGAACATTGTATTGATACAAATACATGGAATCAGTGAGACCCTCTTAAAATCCAGGGGTCGGTTCACAAAAAGGTCTTATCCCAGACTTAGACTTAAAGTTAAGACTTTTGTCTTAAAAGGATGTTAAGTCTGTGATCTTAGAGAGTTTCACAAAGCTGCTTATTCTAGGCTTTGGTTAAGTCTACCTAGGAGACAAGCATTTCAAATTTTGAGTTAGAAAAATATATGGCCGCCTTATTTAATTCTTTGTTAACACAAGTTAAGTCCACTCCCAGGTAAACTTAACCAAAGCCTAGACTTAGCAACTTTGTGAAACCTTCTATGTGTAATACCACAGATGTACCACCATTTTAAGACAAAAGTCTTAACTTTAAGTCTAACGCTGGGTTAAGTCCTTTTGTGAAACCGACCCCTGCATTACATGAAATACATGACTACATTATTGCATGTATTATGGGCCCTGATGTTCTCAAGGTGAAATAAAAATAAACAATATAAATTTAATCTTGAAGCATTATTAGTGAAGCACTGAAATAGAAACTTGTAGATGTCTGTTCAGTGAAAGCAAAGATCACCTATTCTATTAAATGTGATCTAATGAACTAAAATGAAAGTGTAGCGAATTTGCACTTAAAAAGGATATGTCATGAACAAACAAAACACTCTGCAAACAAAACACTGTACCAAGTAGTAATACAATGCACATTATAAAGTGATGAAGGTGTCAGAGTTCTTCATGTAATAGTTATATTAAATAATTTAATTCTGACAAACATATAAATGGTAAACAGACATTTTTGGGAAAATATTCTACAATATAGACAAGAAATGAAGACTTGTCATATTAACAGTGATATATACATTGAGTACATACAACATACCTTATCATCAAGGTATTTTTGACAGTTCCATAAGAAGTGTTATAATCAGTTCCCTTCTTACTTTTCTTCAATTCATATTATTTTTCTTCTTCACTTGAGGAATTACTATTTCTTTTTTTTTTATTTCTTTTTGTGCAATACAAATAACAGTTATACAAAGCACATACAAAAATAAAACAAGAATATAGATCCAGTGTTTTAAATGTACTTTCATGATAAATTGTTACTTGTACAGTCAATCAAGCAGATGTTCCCACATCAACCATTTTTTAATAAATCTTTGCTCTGAAAGGTTAATTTTTGCCAAATGTTTCTGTTCAAAATATTTACATCTAATGTCTTCTTGGAGAAAGTAAAAGTTCAATTGAAGATTTTTTTTGAACACCAATACACATAATACCTTGTAGCTGTTAGTAGAAAATTTAGGGGCCAAAAGTGAATGTCGAGTTCCTCATAGCCAAGAATTTGTCTCTGGTTTGTTAACTCTATTTGTATATTTAATTTGTTGAAAACCCATCTTTTTAAATCTTTCCACAAATCTATAACAAAATCACAATGAACAAAGAGGTGCTCAATACTTTCTGGTGGTTGATTACAAAAACTACAAAGATTGGAGTCAATAATTTTGAGCTTATTTAAATAGTATTTAGTATCTAATATATTATACAGGATTTTATACTGAAATCAAATCAAACGATTGTCTAATATAGATTTGTGGCAGGCCCTAAAGATGTTTTCCCACATTTTGTCATTTAAAGTTGAACTTAATTTTCTAGTCCAAATTGATTTACAAGAAGGTTCTTCAAACTCTTCACTCAAAAATACATTGTAAAAATCCTAACTACCTTTTCTTGATCTGGTCAAACTTTGCATGGTAGTAGACCTCGGGTATTGAAATACATTGCCATTTTTATAAGCTTTTAAAAACTTCTTAACCAAGAGTTTCATTCTGTGATATTCGATTGAGTTACGTTTAAAATTATATGTTCTATTTAATTCTGTTTCACTTACTACAGTTCCATCAGAATTTATTATATCACCAACCAAGTTAATGCCTTTTTTGTGCCAAACAGGGTAGTATAATGTCTGCTTTGAGATCTGCCTATTGTACCATAAACATGATTGTGCAATTTCTGAATTTGTTAAAGGCTTGTTTTTGAAACAGAAGTCTGTCCAATATTCAAATACATTTACCCAAAATTGTTTTTTAAAATTTCTGGAACGCACTGGAAAATCTCCTCCCAATTGTGCTAATTTACTGACCTTATGGTTTGATTCATGTAAAATTTTATTCCAATCTATGTCACTTTGATTAATTGTCCTCCTAATTCAAGTTATTTTCAAGGCTTTTTCAAATAGGAACATGTTAACCATTTTCAAACCACCCTGACAATAATCACCACATATTGTTTTCCTTTTGACCTTGTCAGGTTTATGATTCCACAAAAATTCAAACATAAGATTGTTTATTTGTTTCAAAGTACCGTCTGGTGCTGGCAGAGATGTCAGGATATGTATTAGTTTGGGCAAAAATTTTGTTTTAATAAGTGTGATTCTCCCAAATGGTGTCATATATCTACTTTGCCATTTCTGCATATCCTTCTTTATTTTTTGTATCGTTTTGATATAATTAAGGGATGGAATCTGTCCTATATTAGTGGAAAATTTTAATCCTAACATTGAAAATTCTGTGTTGCCCCACTGTAGATTATATGCTATATCTAATCGCTTTCTCCCTATCCAAATAACTTTTGTATTCTCCATATTCATTTTCAAACCAGAATAATTTCCAAATATTTCTAAAATATTAAGTTTGTTGTTGTTTGTTGTTTTACGTCATGTTCATCTAAAATATTACGAGCGGCTTCTAGAGAGCACTGTGTTCCATCCAGAATTAGTGTGGTGTCATCTGCAAACTGTGTCATTTTGATGTGTTGGTCACCAAATTTTAGGCCTTTGATGTTTTTGTCTAATTTAATGAATGTTGAAAGTACCTCAGCCCCCAGTAAGAATAAATAAGCTGACAAGGGATCGCCCTGCCTGCAGCCCCTTTCAATTATAATTTCTTCTGATAGGAATCCACATTGAAGAATGTATGCTTTTATATTTGTATTGAATAATTTTACCCATCGTATAAAGTCCTCACTGAAGCCAAACATTTTTAAAGTTTTATATAAAAATTTCCAAGAAATTGAATCGAAAGCTTTTTCGAAATCTATTAAGAGTCCTGTGTAATCTTTATCTTGTGCTAGATATAGTAAATCATAAATTAGCCTGGTACAATCACTAATATTCCTACCTGGAACAAAACCTGATTGTGTTTTAGATATAATTTGGTCTAATACTGTTTTAAGTCTTTCAGCTATTGTTCCGGATGCTAACTTATAAAATATGGATAATAATGATATTGGTCTCCAGTTCTTAATTAAGCTTCTGTCTTTATCCCCCTTTGGCAGACATACTATTATGCATTGTCGTAGGGTAATTGACATTTCACCATTGGTTAAGCAACAGTTAATTGCATTAGTTATAAACATCTTTAACTTATCCCAAAAAACTTTTAAGAATTCTGCCGTTATACCGTCAATCCCAGGTGTTTTGTTGTGCTTCATTTTCTTCAAAACTATGCCTATTTCTTGTACATTTAATGGCTGCCCCAAATTTTTGTTCAGTGGCTGACTTATCTTTATTCCCTCCAATTTCTCGAACTTTTCTACATTAAGATATTTATCTCGGTTACAGAACAAATTTGAATAATAAGTTTTTACATGGTGCAGCAATTCCTTTTGATCATAAACGATATCGACATTTTCAAGTTTTAATTTTTTTATCGTCTTTTCAATATAGTTCTTTGTTTCTAGGTTACAGAAGGTTTTTGAGGGTTTTTTCGCCTTCAGATAACCATTGTATTCTTGATCTTACTTGTTCCCCTTTAATTTTACTTTCTCTCAATTTTTCTAGATCTGCTTTTTTATCAGAGAGAAGATTTAAGTTGTGAAGTTGGCATTCTATATTTCTTTCTAAATATTCTATGTCTTTAATCAATTCTTTCTCTTTTGATATATTTTTTTTAGCAAATGTTGCAAATTTTATTGTTTCTCCCCTTATCCTCAGCAGCAGCATCTCAAGGAAAACATCACACCCAATTGTGAAAGTGATATCATTATAGTTTTTTTCCAAATACATTAAATCATAGACTGGTACAGTGTATTTAATAGCCTCCTCCTTTATTATCTTATTAATGAGATTCAAGTATTCAGAATTTTTTAAAAGACTATTATTTAACTTCCAGACACCTTTTCCTGTTTTAAAATGATTAAGTATGATATCTAGTTCTATAATTGAGTGGTCTGACCTATAACTAGGCTTTACTTCACATTTGTGTATAATATCAACAATATTTTCTGATACCAAAAAATAGTCTAATCTAGCCTGTTTTACAGGGTTTTTCTTCCTCCAGGTATACCTACGTGTGTCTGGATGTAAATGTCTATAAATGTCAATAGTTCCAATTCATTTATCATATCTAAAACAGCCAACCTTGCCCTTGGGTTATTGATGTGCTTATACCCGTCTGTGTCAAGTTTAGGATCCTGGACTAAATTAAAATCCCCACATAGTATATAGTGATGAGTGTTATGTCTCTGTATTATTTCTTTTAATGTTGAGAAAAGAGAAGGGTTATCCTTATTTGGTCCATACAGTGTCAGAAGAGTTACTGTAATAGAGCCAATTTTAAGTGTAAGACACAGGTAATTTCCTTCCATGTCTTTTTCGCAGGATAGTGTTTCATATTCAAAATTATCCTTTAAAAAGACTGCTACAGCACGCGCATTAGTTCTACAGCCATGAATATAACATTCACCTTTCCACAGTTGTTTTATGTGGATTAAATCCTTATCCGTCCAATGTCTATCTTGTAGACAGAGTATCTTAGCATTTTGATCTTTAAAATACTCCAACACATCAGCCCGTTTTTGCTTATCTCTTAGACCTTGACAGTTTGCAGACAACACCTTCAAGCTATTTCCAGATATAACCATACGGAAAAGATTGAGTACTCTCTAGAGAGAAAATGATACTTAAATTTTGTTTATCTGATAGTATTGAGAACCTCGTTCTAAGATGTAATGTTGTCAGATTTGCATACAATACAAAGAAATCAACCTTTTTCACTTTTTTAAAATGAACACAATATTTGGGTAATAAAGATAGTAACCAATTATATAGTGACACAATGTTTGGTGGATAATCAATATGATAACATCTATTTGAGATTTTGTGCGTAAGGAAAACAAGTTTAACACAAATTCAAATATAAGAGAAAATAAACATAGCTAGCAAAATGTGAATAAAAGAAAAAACAAATAATGAGCTAGCTATAGCTTCCATTGGGTATGTACTACAGAGATCTGAGTAAGTAGAAACCAACATTTTACATTTTTCAAGGAAAGGGCTTTGTAACTAATGGGCTATCAAAAACATTTCTGTAGTTCAGCAAAATATTAACTAATTAACAAAAATAATGGAAATAGTGTGTTATACAATTAATAAAGCTAAACAAGTGAAAAATAGAAAGAGAAAAAAAAGGAATGGTTATGTTTCAGTAATACCAAAAAAAATTTCTAGACACAACAGAGATGATACATGTGATACATTTAGTGACTGGAGAATTAAGCATTTTAGTATATGGTAACTATTTCTACTGTTTTAATGTAATCCAAAGATCAGCTGTTAAAACTGTGTTATGAATCTTACAGGAATAAGATTTTGAGATCTTAATAGTGCAAAAACCTTTGTTATAGAAAATAGAGCAGGAATGATGCAGCTCAACTTGGCCATAGTCGGTCGTGACTGTTGAAATTACGATGTGTCGGTTCATACATTATAAAGATCGATTTTTCATCAAAACTTTAAAAACACACCAAAATTTTACCTACCTAAAAAGTTCTTATGACAATTAGCATTTTCAAAGAAAACAAGCACATTTTTAAGCTGTCACATCTTTCAAGTGGAAACAACAATGGCTGCTTCCCTCAATTTTTTAACCGCAAATATAAATTCTCACGAGATTCAGTATTTTATTGGATAGGGTCATAGATCAAACAACAAAAATTTGTTTTTTTATTTAAAACAGGCTAATTAATAAACTTTATTTCTTCTGAAGTCTTTGGCCAACACTAGTGTGACTTTCATCGGTTCACCGTCGTCTATCAGTTTAGACGCATCAACTCCTGTATTTCTTGACGACTTACAGCACTAATAGAAAATAGGGTTCCCTTAATGTTACAGAAGTCACTTTTTACAAATTGTACATCTTGTTTAATCAGAGTCTGAATCATTAAAATAATCAAGAACAGAATTTCTGTAAGATTTTTCTGGTATATCTGTACGCTGCAGTGCTTTTAACAGTTTTTTCACTGTGGCTTTTCTCCCCTCCTTCTCTTGCCACTTGCACAGCATGTAATAAGCCTGTCCATCTACTGATTCGGGCACCTCCACCATACAGTCTTGTATTTCTGTATGACTCATTCCCAGATTGGCGCCCAGTCTGTGAATACGTGGAATGTGCCCTAAAAGTCCTCCAAAGAACCTTTCATTTGGCTGAGACTTCTTCTGGTCAGGGGTTAACAGATTCAATAAGGTGCCTGGAGTGATACAAAATGACTTTGCTTGTATTTTTTGATTTCATCCAGTATGTAACTCCAGATATCTCTCAAAAAGGAAAGGAATTTTACACCTATTTCAGCGGCTATTTTATTTGCACATATACCTTTAATGCTAATTTAATATCTATATGACTGAATATTAAATTAATAATACCAGACAAATCTTTGTAAGCAATACCATTATAAAAGTTACAAAAGAAAGACAAGACTGCCCATACATATACCAGCCTGTCCACATTTTACTCACTTTGTTCTTGTACCTCAGTTCGAGGTGTTTTTCTTGAATCCTGTGGGGTTGGTCTATGAAGTCTCCGCTTCTTTTCCGCTGTGCTGTAAGAAATACAAATTCAATCAAAAAATTGTTGACACTTCTAAGAAAATCTACATGTTAGCAAGATCATAACTTTGTAATCAATGATTGTTTCCACAGTAACATGATGTTTCTTTCAATTCTTCAGACCATTATTTGCAAGCAGTTATACGTAGATATAATAATCAAAATTATTTGGGATTATGGTATGTTTGCATATTATGAAAAGACATGTAGGATTTATTCAGCACAAAATAAATAGCTGTAAATGTTTAATTTAGATACAGTAAGAAACCTTGCTGCTGTTGGCTGAGGTTCTGGTTGTGGAATACTGACAGTGGTTGAACCATGATGGATATTTAAGACATCTAGTGTTGTTTCTTCTCTAATTCCAGGTCTCAAATACACAAGGTGAGGATCTGATACAGCACCAGATTCTGTGGCTGATTGGGAAGATAAGGTGTCAAACTGTAACTCTGGTGTTGGCAAATTGTCTGGTCCAGTCTCCCATACCCGTGTGGTGTTGCTGCTCATAGCATCATCAAACTCACTGTGTGATTGTACTCTGTCAGAACAAGTACATAGTTAATTTTTGAGGAGGTCCCAAGTATATACAATACTCAGTGTACTCTTCTGCTAAGTAATAAGATTGTACATGCCTCTAATAAATTTGTTTAATTGAGTTGTAATCATTGTTTATACTTGTACTTCCATAAAGTTATCCTGATTGCTAAAATTTTTAAGAATTGCATTGATTGCATTTAAAGTATATCTAAAATATGTATTTTATAATTTTTAAATGATATTTCTTTTTAAAATAAGTTTAAGTTAATCACATTTTATGTTGTAATATTTTATCTATACAGCAAAAGTCCATGTTGTTGATAGATAAACAAGGCATACAGTAATGTTATTTTTTCTGAAAGATAAAAATGAGATGTCTTACTCAGCATGGGTCCTCAGAGGAATCTGTGTGGCTAGAGTTCCTTGGCCAAACTCTATTAATGTTTTTTTGACCAGGTAAAGCTGTTTGTAAGTAAATCTGCAGATTTCGTCAAGCAGTTTTCCTGCATAACATTATACCATGATAAACAAAATCAGTCAACATAACAGACTACATCCAAATTGACAAAGTTGATCGAAATAAAATAAGAGGCCTAATTTTAAGGTTTTTATTCAGTTTACAGGTATTATGCAAAAGTATTTGATCTTATGTTCCCTTAAATTTTCTAATGAAATTAAAATATTTAAAGAAATTCTACTGTAGACCATAGGACCTCAACAGTCAACTGTGTTCAGAAAAAAAGTGTGAGTTTTTGTACTGTGCAGTTATTGGCTTACTTATGCCAACACATGAAATGACACACCAGTGAACAATAACTAGAGTCTTGGTGCTGTAGTTAGCAACTCCTGATCACCCATTTTCATATGCAAAACCAAATGAATAATGGCATTGATAGTTCCTACAAAAAGATTTTAGAATGAAGTATTCCAATTTCTTAATAAATTATGCACCTTTCTTTTTACAGTCAATAAGACTTACTTGCTGCTTTCCGAGGTCCATCTGTTTCCAAGCAATCCAGAACTCGCTCTCTAGCATCTACATGTAGCACTGATCTGTCAGATAATCTGTTTGTTATTCCAGTTATAGAATTCATTTGTGAAAACATCTCACTCTGCATGAGTGCTGCTCTATCCTTTGGTAGGAGTGGATCAACTAAACACAATCAACAATTACACCTTTTACAAGAACAGCTATGGCAGAAGTTTCTTAGTCAGCTTAATGATACATATCTATATATTATTTGTCTGCTGTCTGTTATATTGTCATGATGCAGAGAAAAAAGTATCATTCAGTTATTCCAAGCTTGAATCAAGTGAACCATTAAACCAGCCTTATACTTAAAACTGTAATCATTACAGCATTGCTATAGAATGATGCTTAACCAATTTGTCACCAAGGTAAAACATCATACTTGATAGTTCAGGACTTGGTGTACAGTATGTATAGGGGCCAGTTCCAAATTCATTCACAGCAGCCACACGGAACTCCACAGCAGTACCTGAATTGATAAAAGTAAGAAATACATGACCAGTTAAGTGACAGCCATAATTCAAGTGTGAAAATTAAATAAAAATACATTACTCTTTTTATATTTTGTAAGGTCATAATTATGGTAAAATAATAATTAGACATGTATGTTGGACTCATTTGTCTTTGAACAGACAGGGAAGTGATTGGAATTTAGAAGATTTGACACTAGTTGAATCTCTGAGGCTTACATATTTTCTGAGCTACAAACAGTACAAGCCCTAGCTCCACTGCTACAACAAAAATAATCTTTACCGTAAAATGTGAATGATTGTCCATCAAAAGGACCATCTAGTGGCTTCCATTCACTGCTGTCATCCTTCAGTTCCAGCACAGAGCGGGTGATGGGGACACCTTCAGTCTGCGGCAAAGACCACTTCAATGAGAAGATGTCATCACAAGTTTGTTCACAGTCCAAGTACACAACCGCTGGTGGTGGATCCCTTGCTGTTAACATTCAAGTAAAATACAAATTAATGTCTAATATATTTTAACATGTACTTGTAGCTAAACTTGGAGAGTGCAAACAATTCAGAACTGAAACGACCATACCACTTTATCCTGAGTGTACAATTTTTGCAGTATCTAAAGTTTGCATTTACATTTCTTCAACATTTGGCAAGTGGTTAATTTATTCTAATTTTAATATAAATGCAATGGTTCACTAATTGGTTGCCAAAGACTGTGTAATTGCTGCACCAGAGACAAAAAAGATTAGGTCATAATTACAAATTTGACCTCTTAATTTTACCTTCCCAGTGTTGTTGCAGATAGTCAGCTACATCTTTCAGTGCCTTTGACTGTCTCTCTTTAGAGTCATCAGCTGTTAAAATAATAACCATTTCTTCATGAAGGAATTCTGTTAGAAGTGGTTTCATCCTTGTATTAATTAAGGGTATAAATAAAAGTTAAAATAGCTGTCCATTAAAATCTTCAGTAAAGTGGTTTTGCTTATAGTTCCCAGTAAACAGCTGAGACCATTATTAAATGTCAATAACAAACTAAAAACAAAAATTCTAACGATTAACATAACAGTCCCGTATTTCAGGAAGATGTTAAAATTTGAATGTATATTGTAACAATATCAGCAGCACATAATATTTTCACTGGTATCACATGGATAATCATGTTTTTTATCAAAACACATTCAATTCTTTTAGAACTTCAAAACATGGGAATGATTTTATTATCATGAATATAAGTACTACAAAAATCAACATTAGATTGAACATTGGTGGCCTATCTTGACTAGTGATTATAAGCATGTATTGTTTCTTATTATGTCACTACTCAGAGCATGTTGCTATATTACCTGGGCTGTAAAGACATGTTCTCACAGAAGAAAGTCAAATAATGAGCTGCTCACTTTCCTATATAACCACTAGGCCATAGAAACCCTTAAATACAAAAACAATTAAAAAACATATTCACCTTTGAAACAATTCATGATCAAAGCTGCTGGTATGTTTTTGGCTGTAGGGTTCTTGGGACATTTTACAACATCAGGTAGATGTACATTTGGCTTGGGAAAGACTTGACCTGGCAGCCAATACTGTGGAGGGGAAATCTGTAGAATAATGCAGTGTCCACAGACAAAGTGGAAGCTTCTAATAACTCCTTTCCAAGGCTTCAGTATTGCCTGCAAATCCTGCAAGAGAGACTCCATGACTTCCCACACCTTAGGTATATCATCAACTTCCCCATACAGGCATATGTCAATGGAGGAATTTAGTTTGGAACGAGTAAGGACACACAGCACAGACCCAAATGATATCTCCAGTCCATCATGCCATGCCTGCCTATCACCCATGTAGTGGTACTCTTGAGTGGCTTTCCTCTGTAGACACACAGACACCATCTCAAAAACATTCAGCGGTATCCGGTTGAAGAACTCACATTGTAGGTGCACTGATGCATGTTTTTGGTCAAACTTCATCAGGTGAGCTCTGTCAATGTGTGGAGGACACTCCTGGGACTTCACGAACCATGGAAAATATAGCAGCTGTTCTTCCTTGGAGACACTATAGCACAGATTAAATGACTGCATTAGGTGTAAGAGGACAGTCTCATCATCAAGTGACAGTCCATAATGTTTCCAAAGGTACGATAACAGCTTCTGGCCAAGAAGTCCTTCATTCTGATACCGCTGTAATGCTAATTCACATTCAACTTTCTGAAATGTGGCCTGTAATTTTTCATCATGGTCGTAGTTGATGACTTGAGAGATGTTGTGGTGAAACAGAGACTTGAAGAGATCTGCAAGCAAATCAATGTCTGGGAAAACACAATCCTTCAAGAAAGGGTTGCTTTCGTAGTGCAGACAGAGATTTGAATCTGCAAAGTACTGCAATGGAACAAGTGATTCACTTTCCTGGTTTGTTGCACTGCCTGATGTTGCATGTTTGTTGTTTGGGTCACAAATGTGATGTGCAGTTAAAGGGGTTACTCTCATTGCATCATGACAGGTCATAGCAGTTATGGAATCATCCAGATCGGTTGTCATGTGCTGAACTGAAGGTGATGCCACAGAAGGCTCCAAAGGCACTGCATTTTCATGTTGTGGTATTTCGAGAACTTGTGCTACATTAGGCTGAGTATCCTCTTCTGATAACAAGCTCTCAGAGCTCTCTGATTCCAACCAATAGTACGAAGGTGAAGATGAACCATAGCTTTCATCATCAGAATAAGAGGTGACAACTCTTTTTTGAAATAATTCTGTGGTTTCCTTCAATGTCAAGTAGATTTTCTTGGTTTCCAGGATGTGCTTGTAGAATTTCACCCAAGATTCAGGAACATCTACACGTTTTTCCTGTGCCACCTTCATAAGTGATTCTTTCACCTCTTTCATCCCAGAATAGTTTTGACTTGAAACATGGAAGACTGGCAAGTTTGACCGCTTTTCCTTGAAATGTTCCAACAGGTGAGCAGTATCATCAACAATATCTTGTCTTTCATCTGACTTCTTTTGAATAAGCAGCTTGTTGAGGTTACTGATCTCATCATCAAGGTATTGCTTCAGTTTCCCCATGAGGAAATCACTGTTCTGTGTCACCTGATTTGCATCAATGAGGTCGGTGTGGGTGAAGATAATGTACATCTTGTTCTCAGGATACTGGTTGAAAGCCAGGCGAAGAACTTCAGTAGTTTGGTTAATTTCCTCTGCCTGGACTTTGGTGACATCGTGGACGAGGAATAATACACTGTCCTTGGAGACAAATAAAGGTGTTGTAATGGAGTATATCAAATGACCTCCATGGTCATAGATATGCAGAATGTCATCCTCTGAGATATTCCACTCCTTCAAATTTACGATCTGGGTTCTATCCTTTATGTTTACTAAAACTGCTTCACCAGCAATAAGACTTTCCACCATGCTTGATTTTCCTGCCTCAGTTGGACCCAGTAGTACCAGCCTAAAAGTACAGTAAATATGGATCCTATTATTGATACTGATAAATTGGTGAAAAAAAGAAAAAGGAATATCTAAATATCTATTCTTATAGTCACATGTTTAGCACCCTGTTTAAACCCGGAACAATGTGTCCAAACTATTTTAATGATTTTGTAGAAATGACCATCTTCCTGTGTTTAATGACTATTTTTATTGTGTTAATACATTCTATCCAATAGACAATTGCTAATTCGGTTGGCTCAGACTGGCCCGCCAAACACCAGAAAAAGACGTCCTGTGTTTCCACTGGCCGGCTGGTCCCTAGTACTAGTGCACTTGCCCGATGGCTTGTCGTACTTCCTTCTTGTCTAGAGAGCGTGACGTCATACCATCTTTTTTGTTTGGCGCGAACTAGTGAACATGGAAATTGCTGATTGCCAGTTCTTTTTATAGAAGTTGTTGAGAATATTAAAGGATTTCATTATTTTTTAAATATTATTTCATTTCCAAGTGTATAAAGACTGCTATGTCATCTCCGGGGCAGAAAAGAGGAAGCTGCGGCCATGCTATGGCTAGGTTGATGGACATGCATTCTGTGCTCGTTGTAGGGAGAAGGGGAAAGGTGAGGAACCCTGCATTTCTAACAAGGACACATCTGACTGTAAATTTTGCAATATGTTTACCCCTGAGCAGTATGCACAAATATCAACACCATCTTACAAACTCAAGAAAGAAAAGTGGGAGGCAAAACATTTGGACAGTACCACCCCACGGTTGATTTTGTAGACCCTGCTAGTGTGTCTGTTATTGCGGTTATGGGCAAATCGAGTAAACCTCAGCCTCCATCTTTGCCTCCTGAAAAGAAACTTAAGAAAGACAAAGCCCCTGCCAAGTCTAAGAAGCCGTCTGCTTCTTATGCTACAGATGACAAGATGTCAGCATTGGATCAAAAGTGGTCAGAATGCTTAAATAGGTTAGAGGCCTTACTCTGAGCTAAGTCTGTGATACCGACCTTTTCCTCTGATATCTGGGCTACACCAGCACATTCACCACCAGCTAATGTGACTAGAGATTCAGAGCCCTTTTTCCAGCCTCCTAACAGGCCTGTGGATACTTCTCAGCACACTTGCCCAGACTCTAGTGCTGCTATGCAGACATCGGCTGGAAAGCTGCCACTGGACAGTTCTTTTCAGCATCTGAGCACACTGGCCCAGACATTATTGCTTCACAGCAACAATCAGCCGGTAAGCTTAAACCAGATCAACATCAACTCAAGTCTTCTTCATCATGGCGCACTGGTCCAGACACCACTTCTCACAAGCACAAGTCGACTGGCAAGCCTCACACCGACCATCCACTGTATCTACTCAGAGCTCCAGCAAGCCAGTTACTGACTGACCTAAATCCTCTTGTTTCACCTGCTCTGATTCTCCCGCTCCACTCAAAGCTTCCAGCAAGGACAGTGTAAAGAAGCTAAGAGTGACTTTTCAGACACACCCCCAGTAGAACTTTTTGTCGAGGGGGAGCTCTCTGATAAGCAGGAATTCACTGAACAAGAACTGCCGACCTCAGAAGAGCAGATGTACTGGGAGACAATGAGGGGCATCCGCTCATTTATAGGATGGACACACATTCCGGATGAAGACAGTTCTAACCCTTCAGACGACAATCCCTTTGCTGGCCCCAAGGATCCAGCTCCCAGCAAGGTCTCAGTTCAAATGCCAATGGAGGAATGGCTCTGTAAAAGTTGAGCAAACTGAATCTCACTATGGTTGAGGGTTAACCCTCCCAAACTGCAGAAGCCAGTAGCCTACCCATGGACCATTTTTGAGACCCCCTAGATCACAGTCGAAATAATATGGACTTTACTCTGACCAGCAAGCTGATCCGACTACTGTCTCTAGTTGCAATACCGGCCCCTCCAAGTTGAACAGTAGCTTTGGTAGAATTTCCCGGAAAGCGGCTTTGGCATCCACCCGACCAGCCTCATGCAGTATATCTCAAGATACCCTCATAAGATGGGAAAAGACTGCCAGAGAGGCCTCTGTTGTTTCAACAGATGCCTGTTTAAAGTGCAAAGGGACATGCAGACACAGATCAAAACCATCCATGGCGAAAGCAAAGGAATGGGTTCTTCCAAAGCTTCAGAAGCTACTGAAGAACTGGAATTCTTGATGGATTTCAACACCAGCATTACTCAGGCTGTAACAAAGGCGATGGAACACTTGACTGATTTTGTGTTCATAACTATGGGGAATCTTACATTAGCCCATCATGATGCTTACCTTAATAACCTTTAGAATGGTATCAAGCCGGATACGTTGGCAGCTCTTAGGACAGGGCCACTTCACACTCCCACGTTATTCCTGGAGGCAGTCATCAAACGGGCAGAGGAAGAAATTGCTTATTATGATACCAAGGGTCAATCTACATCTTCTGCTTCATGCACCAAATTTTGATACCACCCTTATGAGATGAGCGAGAAGAGGTCAGAGGGTCGTTACTAGGTCAAGCAGGGCAGATCTGCATGGAAGAACATTAACAGAAGGCAGTTTCGAAGAAGCAAGGCCTCCAACTTCTCTTCATGACCTGCCAAGGGCCAGCAGTCGTATAAATGACAATCACTGTACAGACATGTTTCAAGGACGACTGCTGGCTGGAAACACTCTCACAGAACAGCCAATGAACAGTTCAAAATGTAAACTTTCATGTTGTCAAAGTTGTTCCTTCTGCACCCAGGCATTCCCAAAAGAAAGAAGTAAGTCCCGGTGTGTCAGAGTGTTATATGAGAAATCACAAATTAAAATCTGTGAAAAGTCTTTCTTGTGTCACTCAATTGTTTTATGTAAATCCTGTAACAAATGTCCCAAATGCTGTACAAAATCTGCCTGTAGGGGCCAGACTTCAAAACTTTTGGAAAACCTGGCTGGATCTGGGTGCTGGTCTGAAAGTAGTTCAGATCCTGAAAGAAGGGTACACCTTTCCTTTTCGGATCCAGCCAAAACTCACAAGATCTCCCACAGTCATAAGCTGTTATGTCAATCCCCACAGGAACAGCTACCTGCTGGAGGCATTACATCAGCTTATAGACACAAATGCAGTGGAACTAGTACAAAACAAAACATCTCTGAGCTTTTTCAACCCACTATGTTTAGTCCCAAAACCAAACAACCTATATTGGATCTGAGCAATCTGAATCTGTTCCTCAAGGTGGAGAAATTAAAAATGGAGACACCGTAAACCATCAGGACATCCTTCCAACAAGGGGAGTGGGTGACGTAAATAGATTTCAAGGATGGCTACTTCCATATACCAATACAGGAATGGTCCAGGAAATACCTGAGATTTCATGTCCAGAGTCAGACATACCAATTCAGAGCACTGGCCTTTGGTCTGTCCACAGCACCCTTGGAGTTCACTGTAGTAGCAAAGGAAGTAAAACTGATGGCCATAAACAGGGGTATAAGAATCCACCAGTACCTAGACGACTGGTTGGTGTGAGCTACATCCCACCGGGACTGTCTCCAGCATACCCAAGATCTAGTGAAGAAAACTTGGTTGGCTGGTGAATTTAGAAAAATCAGAACCGGAATTGAAACAGATCTTTGACTTTATAGGTTACCAGTTCAGCCTCAAGGTGACCGCACTTCACATCCCTGATAGGTTTACTAACAGCCACAGAAAAGCAAGTTCACCTAGGCAGACTCCACATGAGACCAATACAGTGGCATCTCAAAAACAATTGGCGAATACCAGAAAAAGTGATCCCAATTCACAGGTCCATGCACTCCCATTTACAATGGTGGCTAGAAGAAGACAACGTTCTCTCAGGCCAACCCTTACACCCAATAAAGTATGCTCTCCAAATCTTTACAGACCCATCAAAAGAAGGGTGGGGCGCTCACTTAAACAAGCACACTGCAAGAGGAACCTGGTCCCTTCCAGAAAGCAAGCTGCATATAAACTACCTAGAAGATTTTGTTGAAATCCCTCTATCTCCGTCTGTTTTCGAGATAAACACGTTTTGGCATTTAACACAGAAATTCAAGATGGCCACCAAGAGTTGCAGGAACACAATTTAAGCAGAAGTTCAAGATGGTTGGTTTGGACCAGTTAACAGGTCTCTGATGACCAACTATGGCCTTAAGGGTTTCCTGACCTCAAGGTCAATCCAGGTCTGGAAGAAAATGTTTTTGGGTCTGTTTATGAGTTCACCTAAGTCCTTAGTAACTTACCCGCCAACCAAGCGGTAGTTATTCAACAATTGTCCATTGCATAGGATGTAAAAACACAATAAAATTGCAAATTTAATATATGAACTAAATTTTTATAAGTTAATTCTCTATCTAATGGACACACAAGACCCTCCCACCGACCCCGCTATCAGCTTACTAGGGGTCTAATAGGTTTAGACACGAAAAAGTTGCTATGACATCATGCAGTCTAGACAGGAAGGAAGTACGACACGCCATCTGGTGAGTGCACTAGTACTAGGGACCATCCAGCTGGTGGAAACACAGAACGTCTTTTTCTGGTGTTCGGCGGGCTGGTCTGCGCTGACCGGAATAGCAATTCTCCATTGGATAGGGTATTAACTTATAAAAATTGAATTTACTTATTAAATTTGCAATTTTGTCCATTTATGACAAAATGCAAGGTATCGTAGATGAATGTGTTTTTATTTTATTTTATATTTTTGGTATTTTATGCAGAAATTCAAGACGGCCACCAAAAGTGGCAGGAAAACATTTTTTGGGTAAAGTTACCGGTAGACTCTGGAGATACCCTGTGGGTAAAAAATTTCATCAATATCACTCTATCTTGCATTGCTTCTGAGATAAACGTGTTTTTGTGTTTAACAGAAATTCAAGATGACCACCAAAAATGCCGGGAAAAGTCACCAGCAGACTCTGAAAATACGCTGTGGGTTAAATATTTCATCAAAATCACTCTATCTCGCTCTGTTTGCAAGACAAATGCATTTTTGTGTTTAATGCAGAAATTCAAGATGGCTACCAAAAGTGGCGGGAAAACGATTTTTGTGAAAAGTGGCTAGTAGACTCTGCCGATACCCTGTGTGTCAAAAATTTCAGTGAAATCGCTGTATCTCGCACTCTTTGAGAGATAAATACGATTTTGCGTTAACGCAAAAATTAAAGATGGAAGCAAAAAGCCATGGGAAAACGATTTTGGAGAAGAGTCGCCAGTACACTCTGCAGATACCCAGTGGGTCAAAACTTTCATCAAAATTGCTCTGTCTTGCTCTGTTTCTAAGATAAATGTGTTTTTGTGATTTACACAGAAATTCAAGATGGTTGCCAAAAGTGACAGCAAAACAATTTTGGGAAAAGCTGCCAGCAGACTGTTAAGATACCCTGTGGGTCAAAAATTTCATCGAAATTGCTCTGTCTCGTTGTGTTTCCAAGATAAAGGCATTTTTGCGCTTAACACAGCATTCAAGATGACCGCCAAAAGTGGCTGGAAAATGATTTTTCGGAAAGTCTCCAGTAGATTTTCCACTTACCGTGCAGGTCAAAAATTTTGTTGAAATCGCTCTATCTCCGTCTGTTTTCGAGATAAACACGTTTTTGCATTTAACACAGAAATTAAAGATGGCCACCAAGAGTCGCGGGAATACGATTTAAGCAGAAGTTCAAGATGCCCACCAAAAGTGGTGGGGCAACAATTTTTGAGAAAATTCTCCTATATATTCTCCACATACCTGCAGGCCAAAAATATTTGCTCCATTTCCAAGATAAATGCTTTTTTGCATTTAATATAGAAATTCAAGATGGCCGCCAAATGTGGCAGGAAAATGATTTTTGGGAAACTTCACCAGCAGAATCTGGAGAAACCCTGTGGGCCAAAACTTTTGTCCAAATCACTTTATATCACACCGTTTCCGAGATAAATATGATTTTGCCCTTTAATGCAGAAATTCAGGATGGCTGCCAAAAGTTGCGGGAAAACAATTTTAGCAGAATTTCAAGATGGCCGCCAAAAGTGGTGGGAAAACAATTTTTGTGAAAAGTCGCCAGCAGACTCTACAGACACCCTATTTGTCAAAAACTTTGAGAAAAATTGTCTTGTTTAGTGAATCATCTATATCTTAATAAGTCGGCCATTTTGTGTTGGATCTCTGCCAAAAGTTAATGATTTCCAGACATCTATATATAATGAACCTACTTGCCAAATGTCATGTGAATAGGTGAATGGCTTTTTAAGTTATCATCTGGAAAAGCCCACCCCTTTGAAAAACATGTTTTTGGTCATGTGACTTCTCAGATTAGTTGAAATGTCATGACACCATATTCAAAAAAAATTTTCCCTAATGCATGTGCTAAATTTAAAGAGAATCTGCCCAGTGGTTGCTGAGCTATAAGAAATAGAACATGCATGAGCCGTCGAGCTCTCTCTCCTCTCCCCTCAATACAAACAAGCATCCCTTGCGGGACACTTAGTCATCAGTGATAGTAATAAAAAAATCTTTAAAAATTCAAATATTAATCAATATAGTACAGGTAGACCATATGATAGATTCAGATGGAATAGAAGGGATTGGTAAATATCAGTTGATTATTTTACAGGGCCAGACAGAGATTTAAACTGAGAATATGAGAAGTGGAAATTGACAACTTTACCAGCATCACCAGTGACGCCACAGAGAAGTTACCAATAAGTGAGTTTTTCACTGAAAATTCATTATCTCAGGAACAGATGGAGATTGAAATATTTGGATTGAATTTTGGACCAATCTAATCAAGGGTAAATAAGACTTCATAATATATGTAAGACAAAAATTGACTTCCTACCATTTTGCTAGCCATCTTTGATATTTGTAGTAAATAACATAAAGTAGTGATTTCCAGTCAATTTTTGACACATTGGATATACTTAATTGTGTTTAGAGTGAATAAGACATAATATAGTCTTAGTATATATGTGTGGTTGGTCTCATATTGTTTAAGTTATTTGTAAAATGTTAAAACTCCTTTACATGAAATTAGCCATTACTTAATACATAAACATATCCACAGTAAGATGTGGGTGGGGGATGATTGCATTCCTTAAATGATACATATACTGTGGTCCTCAGTTTGTGGTCCTTATGTATTTGTAAAATATCAACACTTGTTTACATAAAATCAATCATTATTTATAGACACATATCCAGAATAAGACATTGGGGGGGGGGGGGGCACTTGCACTTTTTGAATGATACATATACAGTGAGCCCTTGATGTTTAAAGTATTTATGAAATATTGACACCTTCTTTAATTAAAATCAGCCATTATTTACATGAGCATACCCCTAGTAACATGCCAGTGGGGATGTTTGCACTCCTTAAGTCACACACACACACATGGAACATATCCATGGAAACAAGGTGGCTGGGGATGTTTGCACTCTTTGAATAATACTTAAATTGTGGACACCATAATGTTGTAAGTATTAATGAAATGTTTGCACTTTTTACATAAAATCAGCTGTAATTTACATGCACATATCCCCAGGAACAGATTTGTGGGGACTTGAATGATACATTTATAGCAGAACTCATATTTGTAAAATGTCGACATTTGTTTACATAAAATCAGCTGTAATTTACATGCACAATTCCATAAAGAGGCTCTGGTAGGGGATGTTTGCACTCCTTGAATGATATACATTGTGGGCCTTATGAAGCTTAAAATAACTTTAAAATATCAACACTTGTTTACATAAAATAATCTTTTTTACATAAACATATTCATTTGTAGGGGGACATTTGAATGATATTGCAGGCCTCATAGTGTTTATAGTATTTTTTAAAATGTCAACAATCATTTTCATGAAATCAATGTTTTCCATCATTTACATGTCCATAGTAATGTGTTGTTGGTGGATGTTTGCACTCCCTAAATGATACTTATAATGTGGGCCTCATAATGCATAGTAGTATTTAAAGTAACTGTAAAATATCAACAGTTTTCGAGATAAAATCAGCCATTATTTTACATGACTATATCCACAGTAAGAATTTTGTGTAGGATGTTTGCGCTCTTTGAATCATAATTAACTTGTGAGCCTCAAAGTATTTTAAGTATTTCTAAAATGTCAACATTCAGTTACCTAAAATCAGCCTTTATTTACGTGAACAAATACGTACAGTGGTGGGGGATGTTTGTGCTCTTTGAAGGATACACACATTGTCGGCCTCATAGTATTTCTAGTATTTTTAAAATTTCAACACTCATTTGTATATAATCAGTCTTTCCTATCATGTACATGTCCATAGGTCTGATTGGCAGATGTTTGTGCTCCTTGAATGATACATATATTATGGCTGCCATAATATTTTAAGTATTTGTAAAATGTCAACTCTTATTTACACAAAATCAGCCTTTATTTTAAGAAAATATCCATACTACGGCAGTGGTGGGGGATGTTTGCGCTCTTTGAATAATGCATTTATTTAAGCCCCAGAATGTTTAAACTGTCAGTAAAATGTCCACACTTGTATACATGAAATCAGTTGTTATGTACATAAAATGGTGGATATATTCAGAGAATTCCACACAAATAAGTGTCCTTACATAGAAAACTTACCTTTTTCTGGAGTGTCTCACCCTTTTTGACAGGGTGAGGTCTTTGAAGTATGTCTGGACAGACTGCAAACCGCGTGTGAACACTTCAGGTGGAGGTTGTATGAGGTAACGAGTGGGAAGACGAGAGGCAAGTAACTGGTTGTATCCGTGTTCATTGTCAAAAAATGTTTGATGAAATGTGTCTATTTCCCAGAATGACATGTCTCTGTTTGCATCATAGATTTTCATGATTTTATTTCCTCTCAGATTCAGTTCTTGTAGTTTTTTGTGGTGAGAAAAGTCCTTAATTTGACTCAGTGTGTTTCCCTCCATGTCTAACTCCACTATATCCAATGGCAGTGTGTGTGGATCCAAGTCTGTTATTTCGTTGTATGACAGATACAGTGTTTGTAGTTTTTTGTGGTTAGAAAAGTCCTTAATTTCATTCAGTGTGTTTCCACTCATGCACAAGTCCACTATACCTAAAGGCAGCGTGTGTGGATCCAAGTCTGTTATTTGGTTCCATGACAGATTCAGTGTTTGTAGTTTTTTGTGGTGAGAAAAATCCTTAATTTCACTCAGTTTATTTCTCTTCATCTTTAACTCCTGTATACCTAATGGCAGCGTGTGTGGGTTCAAGTCTGTTATTTGGTTACGTGACAGCCACAGTACACGCAGTTTGTGACAGTGACTGACATTAGGCATGTCAGTGAGTTGGGTTTTGTACATGTCTAACATCCGTACATTTTCAGGCAGATGCCTGGGGTTAAATGTCTGGATTCTGTTCTTGCCAAGCCATAACCGCTCCAGTCTGTGACATCCAGTCAGATCCACCAACTCGTTGACATGATTAGCATACATATCCAGCTCCTTTACATCACACGGAAGTCTCTGTGTGTCTAGATTCTCTATCTCGTTATAAGACAAGTTCAACACTTCAACATATTCAAACTGTTTGTGTTGTTTAAAGTCTGGAATTGTTTGCAGACTATTTTCACTAAAATCCACCTTTTCAAATGTTTTATCCTGAGATAAGTCGTATAGTTTGACTGACAAATCAATGTCATCAAGTTCTTGTTTACTCCACTTTAGTTCATCCATATTTGACTTTTCTCTGTTATGTGATCATACGTGTGTAATGTACAACTAACACACTAAAATACAGAAAACAATGTTTTTGTGTTTAATTCAGTGTTTTCTTGAAAGTTGTTTTTATGATTAGAATTCAAACCATAAAAATATCATTTTTCACACAAATGTCATTAATACATGACATTAATAATTAGTAATATTTTAATTAATTTCATTCAGTATCAAACCACTCAGTAAAAAATGAATAAAATACTAAAAACGTTAACAAATCACACAATGTTTTTCAGAGTTTGAGAGGAAACCAGTTTTCAGTGATGGATGTGCTGTGACTGACAAACCTTCAGTAAGTCTCACATTGTTTATCTATATCTCACAAATACAGTTCTTATTACAAAAGTGCACTATTTTTATCTGTGTGTGTATAACATGCTTGTAAAGTTAGTCCTTTGTGGAGTAAAAACTCCTTGAATGGCATGCGTATGTCTGTGTGCATATGTGTGAAAAACACAATACAGTTCGATTCAGTTGACAGGTAGAAGGTATTTTATGCTGAGTAATAATGTAACACAGTAAAATATCCATTTAGAATGGTGACATATTCAGCATATTAATTGTAGTTAAACACACACTGTATTGTTAGATTTACCAAATTTTCCGGATCTTACAATATTTGTAATATTCCCTCTGTACACTCCACACATTCACTGTGTGCACCACTACACTCTGACTTTATACTGTGTCTCCAAGATCTAAAGTGTGTCATTCACTACCATATTCATGTGAAATTATGTGCATCACTAAAGTCAATAAAGTCTACACACTTTCATATCATTTTAAATTTCAATCTATTATTCAAAATTAAGGCCCTCTTCAATAGATAAAAGCAATCTGTTTTCACACTGTAATTCACATAAATGTATGTAATACAAACAAGACACAATAGTTAAAGTTTAGCAAGATTTTCAGGCATGTTTTTGTGCAGACACCAAATTGTGAAGGCAGCCTTGATTTGAACTCATTTCCTGTATGTTTTGAAACAATGATTTAAATTCCATGTGAAGTGAAGTAAATACTATCATTATTTTGTCACCTGGTAAATCATACACACACAAAGCATTGTAAACTGTGTGTGTCAATTTAAAGCCCTGAATTCAATTCAGAATTTGTATTATTGTTCCTTAAAATATTCTAAAATAGGAACTAGTTGGGTGTGTTTTTTTCACAAGTATATTCATTACTTGAACTGCAGGTGTTAAGCAGGATTCAATCCTGTGACATCTGAGGTGAGAAGCTAATGTCTTAACCAACAATGCTAACTATAAGCGCCCATTAGATATGGGCTAGCATTCTGAATAAAACTGGTCTGTTACACAGACCTAGAAAGTCTACATTTTGAGCCATTGATTAATCAGTAGAGACAGAATACCTTGTCTAAGTCTAGCATAAAAATGGTTAACATTGTAAATACAGATCTCACTTTAAAATGTTTATTTTATGTCTGAGTCATAAGTCTCACCTGAAGTTACCACATGATATTGTGAATGAATTCAAACTGTCATTCCTTGTATTAACACTTCCCATTTTGTGTGTCTTAAATCCTGATAGATTTTAGAGTTGAATTGATTGATAATTTCAGTAAACAACTTCCATTCCAGTTGTAAAATCAGCATGTTATTTGCTGATACAGTTTAGTTCTGAGTCAAATTAAGTATGTTTTAATTAATTCTGTCCGGAGGTTATGTTATGGTGGAACTTGTTCATCTGTTTGTCAGCTTTTCTGATTTTTTCACCCCACAGCCCTTAAGGGCTGTTGGGGTATTGTTTTAACTCATGGTGTTTGGATGGACGTGGGGCTGGCGGTCGAGCTGGCAGTGGGAAAAGTTTGTAGGGACTCTTTAACTGAATACATGAGATGTAGGAAGTTGAAACTTGGTAGGGACATTGGTTATCAGGTGTAGGTGTGCAAGGTCATGGTCTGACTTTGATTTGACCTTTGACCTTGCTGTAGTGACCTTGAGTTTAAAAAGCTTGTCCAGGTTAGTCCTCAGAAACTGTAAGGTGTAGAAAGTTAATACTTGGTAGGGACATTAGCTGGGGGGTGTCGGTGTGCAACATCATAATGTGACCTTGATTTGACCTTTGACCTTGCCATAGTGACCTTGGCCTGAAACTTTTTTCCGGGCTATATCTGGGAAACCATAAGGTATAGGAAATTGATACTTAGTAGGGACATTAGTTAGGGGTTGTAACTCTGGAATGACCTGGTGTGATCTTGATTTGACCTTTGACCTTGCCGTAGTGAACTTGATCAATAAAATCTTCTCAAGGCTACATCTCGGAAAGCGTAAGATGTAGGAAGTTGAAACTTGGTAGGGACATTGGTTGGGGGTTGTAGGAGTGCATCATAAATATTTAGTGTACTGATTAATGCCATCATCTTGGCATTGAATTGTCTTGTTTTAATAATTTGTCTTTACATACATTTTCTTTCTCTTTAATGTTATTTTCTCTATTGGAACATTATATTGCAACATCTTTGAAATTATCCTGATCTTTGTACTGTTTCACTACTTCTGTATCTCATGGTGCTGAAAAATATTTCCCCAGGCTGTGGGGTACAGGCATCTCTGATGCTATATTTTCTCTTGAGATTACCATACTGTTTCGTGGACCTGTCACTGCAAATTGTAAAAGTTTCAAGTGGTCATTCCTTGTCGTTTTCCAATGCGTTTTGAATAATTTTAGCCTTTTGGTTTCTTTTTTAGTCTTTCGTGAATTAAAAAAAATTTTGAACGAATTTAATTAAATAAAATAATCACACAAAGAAATTTTCAATAAAATTCCAGTGACATGTAAGTAGCCAGTAGGTCTTTGTCTTCTTGGAGTATTTTAAAAACTATTTTAACTACACATACAAATTGTATATCATCAAAAGGCAATGAAATGGTTCTTATGTTCATTTTTGTTGCATCAAAATCAAAATACAAATATGTGAGCAAGAAATATTTGAAAACATATATTGCTAAGATCATTACTACATAACAAGTTTTCATCCAATCAGAAAGCTCGAGACAAGTTAGAAGTTAGAAGAAGTCAATATGGCAGGAATGGCCAGATCACAAGTCCAGTTATGACAATAAAGGTTAAATATATTGTGTTGCGACATAGATATTTTTCATACAATATTTTGTCAAAATGCATCTAAATTTTTCTTATCATCTGATCTTTTTCCTCCCAGAATGAAAAAAATCAACGTTGTAAATCGGATGTCAGGGCCAGGATTCTAAGTAAGAATTCTGAGTACAACATTTGTGGTTATATTTCTGTTGTACTTAAGTAAGAATTCTTACATAAGACTCTTTGTGAATCCTGGCCCAGGTGTCGCAAATCATTGTCTGATACATGTAAATAAAGAAACATAAACGAGAAGGAGAGAGAAAATTGCTGTTGCAAATCGACAATACATACACTTCAGGAAAAAAAGAAAATTTTGCAGATTTTGTTGAAATTTTCTAATATTGCTCCCTCACTCGCTCATACCCACAAAAAGAGAAAGTATATGAAGTCATAGACTTACGTGGGGTTTACTAACAGAAATTTTTTGCATCTGTTATGAAAGAGTTCAGGCCACAGTATGCCATGGGATTTCCTGGCGAAATATAATGTGCAAATAAGAAAATATATGGTCATTATATTTCAACACCCAGGACTACACATCACTACAAATATTGCTAGAAAACCCCATTAATAGATGGAGTTACTTGTTTTCATGTCAGGTTGACTGATCTCTGCCTCTGGTTTATTGTCGAGGATTTTTTCCTTCCTATCTTGCAAACAAGAGCACTAAAAGAGTGCAGAACTCTATATGAGTCCAGCAGCTCTAATATTGCAGATCACTGCAATGACAAAAAATCAGTTAAAATATCCTTCATCCAAATTGTGACCCGGATCACCTTCAATATTTTATCATCCGTTCCTTGTGCAACTGTTTGCATTTACTAAAAATTTCATTTAAATTAATTTATATTTTTTTAAATTCTTTTATTCACCCCTGTTTACAGACAGCCTACAGCAGGTAACAGTCCACTGATGGTCTGCCAGTGTCGCAGCAATGGCAAATCTGTTGGCCCACTGGAGGCACCAACGCCAGGACTTGATTATATTCACTTTAAGTTTGCTAATTTTTCAACAATATTTCAAATATTGTGTAATTCTAGGCATTTCAGTTGAGGACGTAACAAACCTTGAACAGAACTTTCAGGAAAAGATTGCCTTAAATTCACTAACATACAACAGTGCAAACCAACCGTGAATTTAAGTTTGGGGCAATATTTTTGGTGTTTGGAAGATATTTTATATGCTTATTAGGACTGTTTACATCGATATTCATCATGTACATATATCTCCACCAAAAATGGTCTCTTTTGTAAGGTTATAGTAAGTTGTGGATATTATATAAACTAATGAGTTTAAGGTTGCATTAATTTGTGTCACTAACAGCTTTGATGGAAGACACACATGGTCAGAGTAGTCTTCACACTTACTTTCCAGAGAGTGTCTCAAAAATGTCTTGATGAATTAAATCCCAATTTTGCATATTGGTGAAACTTTTCCTTAAGGTGTGCCCTATTTAAGGTGACCTTAAACTCACAGTATTAACACACAACCCTACAATAGTAAGATACTTATATTGATTTGAAGATTTTTCGTTTCCGGGCAGTATCTCAAAAATTTGTTGATGGATTCAATTCAAATTTAGCATCCGCTTGTAACTGGTTTTCAAGGTGTGCCCTATTTTAGGGTGACCTAAAACTCTCATTTATTAAAAGGTTATATTGAGTTTACATTATTTTTCAATAGAGTATACTGGAAATAATTTGAGAAATTTCATTCAAATTTTGCATGTATATGTAACTGGCCACAGGTAAGTGCATTTCAATAAGGTGACCTTAAACTCCCAGAAATAACAGAATTATATTCACCTTAAGTGTGGCAATTTTTCAATTCTAAGCATCTTTCAAGTTGTGGATGTAACAAACCGTGAAGAAAAGCTACAGGAAAGATACAGGAAACTCCCTCACATCTGCAAACTAACTTTGAGTTAAGGGTTGGGAGAATTTTTGTGTTTGAAAGATATTTGATGTGCTAATTCAGACTTTAATATTTGATATTCATCATGTACATTTGTCTACACAAGAAAAAAAATCTCTTTTATAAGGTTATAGTAAGTTCCTGATATTTGATAAACTTATGAGTTTAAGGTTGCATTATTTTGGTGTCACTAGCAGCTATGTTGGAGGACAAATATGGTCAACATCCTTCCTAACATAATGGACTAATTTCAGATTTGGCATGTGCATGTAATTGGTCCTCAAGATGTGCCCTATTTTACAGTGATCTTAAACTCCCAGTGGTAACATATTTATGTTAAGATTAAGGTTTTTCGTTTCCAGACAGTATCTCAAAAATTGGTTGATGAATTCAATTCAAATTTGGCATGTGGTTGTAACTGGTTTCAAGATGTGCCCTATTTTAAGGTGACCATAAACTCCCACTATTAATATACTTATATTGATTTTAAGCTTTTCAGGTTCCAGACAGTATCTCGAAAATTTGTTGATGTATTCAATTCAAATTTGGCATATGGTTGTAACTGATATTGATGGTGTGTCCTATTTTAAGGTGGCCTTAAACTCCCATGTATGAAAGAATTATGTTGAGGTTAAGTTTTTCTACTTTTCCATAGAGTATACTGAAGGTAACTCAAGAAATTTTATTCAAGTTTTTCATGTTTATGTAACTGGCCACAGGTAAGTGCCCTACATTAAGGTGACTTTAAACTCCCAGTAATAACACATTGTCAGTGTTGTGGTCACACTTGCTTTCCAGACAGTATCTCAAAAATGGCATGATGGATGAAATTGAAATTTGCATGTGGATGTAACTGGTACTCAAGGTGTGCCCTGTTTTAAGGTGACCTTAAACTCCCACTAGTAACATACTTATATTGATTTGAAGTTTTTCAGTTTCCAGACAGTATCTTGAAAATTGGTTGATGGATTCAATTCAAATTTGGCATGTGGTTGTAACTAGTGTTCAAGGTGTGTCATATTTTAAAATGGCCTTAAACTGCCATGTATAAAAGAATTATGTTGGGTTTAAGTTTTTTTTACTTTTCCATAGAGTATACTGAAGGTAACTTAAGAAATTCATTCAAGTTTTGTGTGTATATGTAACTGACCATAGATAAGTGCCATGCAATAAGGTGACCTTAAATTCCCAGTAATAACAAAATTATATGCACTTTAAGTTTGGGAATTTTTCAACAGTATTTCACACTGTGCAATCACTAAGCATCTTTCAAGTTGTAGATGTAACAAACCATGAAGAAAACCTACAGGAAAAGATTCCCTTAAACTCCCTCACATCTGCAAGCTAACTTTTTGAGCTTAAGGTTGGGACGATTTTTTTTGCTTTTAACAGATATTTGATGTGCTAATTAAGACTTTATTCTTTGATATCTATCATATATATCTGTCTACACCAAAAAGTTTCTTTTGTAAGGTTGTAGTAAATTCTTGATATTTCATAAACTTATCAGTTTAAAGTTTCATTTCTTTTGTGTCACTAGGAGCTAAGTTTGAGGACAAGTATGGTCAGTGTCATTGTCACACATCCTTTCCAGAGAGTATCTCAAAATGGCATGATGGATTATATTCCAATTTGACATGTGCATGTAACTGGTCCTCAAGGCGTTCCTCATTTTAAGGTAACCATAAACTCCCAGTAGTAACATACTTATATTGAGGTTATTGAGTATCTCAAAAATGGGTTGATGGATTCAATTTCAAATTTGCCATGTGGTTGTAACTGGTTTTCAAGGTTGTAACTGGTTTTCAAATTTGCCATGTGGTTGTAACTGGTTTTTAATGTGTGACCTATTTTAAGGTGACCCTTAACTTGCACATATTAAAAAGTTATTTGTTAAGTTTACATTTTATTGCGCTACAATAGCTTACCATGTGGGACTGATTGCTGTTCTTGGATTGCCGCCAGGCCCTGCCAGCGTCTAAGAAAAACACACATTTAGTGTTGGCCATAGCCTCAGGTTGTCATCACGTGATCTACCCCATTTGTCTTCTCCTTTCTTGTTGGCCGCCACCATATTGGAATATTTGTAAAGTTTTTCTGCCGTTTTCTACCTTATTTACCCAGTTATACTAGTTGTTGGATGTTTTTATTTAGCCATTTTGTTTTTTAATTCTCATGGATCATTATACCCAATTTTCTGTTCTGACAGATAAGTAGCTTTTATTATTTTATTGTTGTGAGTTTTCGACTCGACTAGGCTTCATTTGATTGGATTTGTTTTATTGCGTTCTTCTCACCAAGCTAACAAAGACAAGCCCCGTGCATCTAAATGCCATCACTTCTGTCATCCCTTTGATTCTCACAACTATTGCCCTACCTGCAAAGAAGCAGGAAAGGGTGATGACCCCTGTGTTACCTTATTGTCACCTTGTGAGATTTGCGCTTCGTTTACTGAAGAACAACTCACAAAAATTACTCACAGGAAAAGATATATTAAGAGGGACATAAAATCTGACAAAGTTGATGAAGATGCAGAATTACTGGGCAACAATTCTGTAGAATCTTTCGGGGATTCACAGACAGAGCTCGAAGTTACTGCCAAACATCTCTTTACAACCCCTCCTCGCCCTCAACCTCTTGCCTTCAAGGCGTTATCTTTAAAGACTCCAGCTCATACTGTCCCACCTACTCCAGATACGACTTTACAATACAAACTAGAATCTAACCTCGAGATGTCCTTGACTTGATATGCAGATTAATCAAAAGATGGATTCCTTCCAGGCCAATATTCTAGACACTATGAAATCCTTACGTGAAGACTTCCAAAAGTCTTAATAAAAATCTACACAAGTGGGGGTGGATCAGACCCCATTATGGCTTCTAAACCTGGCCCATCTAGTAAAAATCTCGACCCCCCAAGTACTAACATTGTCGAGTCGATGGATGTTGATTATGGCCAAGCCTTACCTCCATGCCTCGACTCTCATCATTGCCAAGTCAATGACACCTCGGCTCAGCATTTTAGTCCTGTGGAGGAATGCTCGAGATTACACACGTCTTCTCACTCTCATAGAGAGTATACTGCGGCCTCGACCTCTGCTTTGGTTCACTACTCTGATCAATCCAAAGACTCTCGACCTGCCCCAAGCAGGCCTAAAAAACATTCTGACAAATCCAAACACAAATCTATGTCCAGATATGTACCTTGTTCTTCAGGGGAGGACCAGCCCTCTGAAGTTAGACATAGGTTTCCTAGGCTTTCCAAAAGGACTTATCCTGACTAGGAACATCCTCAACAGGAACCAGATCCTCCTTACTACAGGGAAGTAGCCTTGTCTGACATTCCGTCTCAATATGTAGAGGAGGTGGATACTTTTAGATGTATCCTCAAACTTCCTGACCCTAGGGAGTCCTTACCCAGGTCATCCACAGTAGTGATGGGCCTGGACGATGAGAAAGGTAGACAGGAGCTCAGGCCCAGAGACCTCTTAATTCCATTATCAAAGATGCCTTTGATAAATTTGATCAAGACTTTCAAGCAGCATATTTACCTGAGGGTGAATATATCAAAGCTCCTCCTTCCACTGCTAAATGGTACAAGGTGGGACAACCTTGTTATGAAGACAATATTCAAGAACTGAACACAGACTTTGCAAAGATCTGTATTACTCCTAAGCCCCGTAAGGCTCCTATGGCCAAGATTCCCCTACCAATTCTTAAGGAATTGGAACATCAAGCGAGGCAAAATATTTCCACACTCAACTTTGCTACCACTTTTGCAAAAACATCCTCATCCTGCAACTCCACACTGGAGAAATGTCAACATAGTCTTAAAACGACCTTCAAGAAGGTCAAATCTCAGATCAGGAGAGGTGCCGACCCTGAAAAGGCAGCAAAGCGTGGTTATGAAGAAGCCTGTGAGTATCTGGATGGGAGAGCATTCCACACAGTGGGAGCATCAAACACAAAACTATTACCAAACTGTTTGACAGACTTGTGAACGGAGGGGCAGAACTTTGGAATGACAAGGAAATTACCACCACTTTGACTGCGCCTGGTGCTATAAGAACTGCTGTAGGAGGAAAGATATGGAGCAAAATACCTGGAAAAGCCCATGTGAAAATACTTACAAACAAGTATGGCCATCTTGAACACTGTGCGCTGTTCAACAGGAAGCCAATGCCGTTTCTTTAGCACAGGAGTTATACTGTTGTATTGACTGGACTGGTGTTTGATACTATTCTAGCTGCACTATTTTGGATGCACTGTAATTTGCATAGATTGAACTTGGAGAGGCTCCTGAAAAGTGAGTTGCAATAATCCAGCTGACTACTAACCAGAGCATTAGCCACAAGCACAGAAACATCATGAGTGAGAAACCGCCTGACATGTCTGAAATCACGGAGTTTAACAAAGCAACTTTTGCAGACATTCTGAACATGCTTAGACAAAGAAAAGTCTGAATCAAACCACACACCCCGATTTTTTACTGAATCAGCAGGGCAGAGTGAATTGCCCAAGATATCAATTGGAAAACATGCATTCAACTTGTCCCTCTGTCTCTTCGAACCAAAGATGTTAAACTCGGTCTTGTCTGGATTCAATTTGAGCTTACTAGTGGACATCCACTCTATAACATTGTCTAGGCACCTATTTAGGTTTTCAAAGGCAGCATATACATTCTTCTGGGATAAATGTATATAAACTTGGCTATCATCTGCATAGAAATGAAACTTTATTCCCTTATGTCTACTGATAATCAAACTGAGGGGGGTAGTGTACAATGAGAACAGCAAAGAGCCCAGGACAGAACCTTGGGGAACGCCAAATAGGAGTTTACAAACATCTGACAAAGTAGATCCAATTTTTATTGATTGGTAATAGTCTGTTAGGTAGGATGTGAACCATTTCAGAACACAAGCACCGACACCAAACCAGTTTTTGAGGCAACTAAGAAGAGTGGAATGATCTATGGTGTCGAAGGCGGCAGACAAGTCGAGCAATACCAAGGCAGTGGTTTCACCTCTTGACAATGATAAGTGAACTTCATTTTTTATGTAGAAAAGAGCTGTCTCAGTTGAATGGCTGGCCTTATATGCCGACTGGTACGGATTGTCTCAGTTGTGAACGTGAATATGTTCTAATAGCTGCTTAGCAACCACACGTTCTACCAGTTTTGAGATAAAACTGAGGCCAGATACAGGGCGATAATTCTTCAGGTCATTTGAGGGAAGATTGGGCCACAGCAGATTTGAAAGTGTCAGGGACGCATCCCTCCATGAGTGAGCAGTTAACCAGCTTTGTAAGGGATGGCAACAGTATATCAATGCATTCCTTGATAAGGAATGTCGGCAAAGGGTCCAACAGGCATGGTTTTGTTGGTGATGTTTTAATTATTTTATCAACAGCCTCCTCAGTAACTTGCCTAAAGATGTTAATTTTTGGAGGATCTGAAGGAGGGTGAATATCCTTTTCAGTGCCAATGGAACCTAAATTATCTATAATTTTCTTAATTTTGTTGGAAAAGAAGGAGGGAAACTGGTCAACCAGTGATTTTTGGGACTCATGAGATGGAAGTGTGGCATCAGAAACCTTATTCAGGGTTTTATGGAACTCGAAGGTTTTCGAGAGTCGTGACTGTTATCTGAGATCAGTTTGCTATAGTAGTCTGATTTATCTTTGTTTACAAGTGCATTGCAACGGACAATCTGATGACAAAGCCGACTTCTGTTTAGTGCATTTTTAGCCCTACGCAAGGTTCTCTCAAATTGGCGCCTAAGGGACTTTGCACTTCGATAATCGTCAGACATCCAATCTGTGAAATCTTTTCTTATCACTCTAGATACGAGTGGTGCAGGCCTATCAAGAACATGGCCCAAATCATGTAGATATTGTTCGTATAGATTGACAACAGCATCAGCTGGAGACTTGACAAAGGACGTGTTTCTGAGATCAAAGCGGAAGTCAGACATATTAATACGGTGGTACCTTCTATAGTGAACTATATGTGGAGTGTGAGCCACTTGACAAGGGAAGGCAACTGAGCATTTGACTAATGCATGATCAGATCACAGGTGTTCAAGCAGATCTGCCAAAAGTGGTTCAGACCTCATGAAGACCTGTTTGCCACTCATCTGAACTCCCTCTATATGTGTGTTCTATCCCAGACCCATAGGCCTGGGACATAGACGCTCTGAACATAAACTGGACGGGTCTCACTGCCTATGCTTACCCTTCAACAGCTCTCCTTCACAGGGTGATCCAAAAAATCAGGCAATGCCATTGCCTTTTCATAGTAACAGCCCCAGGCTGGTCAGGGATGCCCTGGTTCTGGGACCTAGTGCAGCTCTCCACAAAGTTCCCACTGCAACTTCCATTGTCAACAACACTACTCAGACAGTCCCACAATTACGTGTTACAGCAATCCACAACATCTCAACCTCCACGTCTGGTGTCTAGGAGCAGACAACTCCAAGAACAAGGCTTCTCTGTGGAGGTGGCAGAGAGAATTGCTGCCCCTCAGCGGTCATCAACAAGGACCATCTACAAATCAAAGTGGGACCTATTTGAAAATGGTGCAGAGAAAATTCAATGGATTTCTCCACTCCATCTGTAAAACAGATCTCTGACTTTTTCATGTACCTGTACCAGGATATGAACAGGCGCCCCTCTACCATTGATGGTTACAGGACTGCCATTGTTGACACCTTGGGCCCAACAGCCCACCATATAGTACATAATGCAGACCTTCATAGGTTACTCTCCAGTTTCCACGGGGATCATCCCAAAAGTTCCAGGAATCTTCCCAAGTGGAACCTTTCTGTTGTTCTCAATGAGCTCACAAAAGCACCCTTTGAGCGTATTGGTAGACACAAATGTGTAAACTTCCATTTTTATGCGGACGACACACAACTCTATGTCTATCTCTCACACAGGAATGCCTCTGCTGACTTTGATAAGTTGAATAGATGCCTGCAAGATGTAAAAGAATGGATGTCGTCTAGCAAACTTAAACTCAATCCTGATAAAACTGAGTTCATACTTTTTGGCTCCAAGAAGCAAAGAGAAAGGTTAAGTGCATGTTTCCCAATTGATATCCTGGGCAACCCCCTTCACCCCACCGAGTCTGTCAGGAACCTGGGTGTGTGGTTTGACTCTGATTTTTCCTTCTCAAAACACGTGCAGAAAGTTTGTAAAGGCTGCTTTTGTCAACTGAGGGATTTTAGAAATATCAGGCAGTTCTTGACTCAGGATGCTGCTGTGTCGGTTGCCAATGCTTTTGTTAGTAGTCGGTTGGACTACTGTAACTCACTTTTCAGGAGTCTCTCTAAAGCCAGTCTCCATAGATTACAGTCAATCCAAAATTGTGCTGCTAGAATTGTCACAAATTTGTGTAGATACACTCATATAACACCGGTACTCAGGAAACTCTATTGGCTCCCTATTCAGTTTCGCTCAGAGTTCAAACTGGCTACCCTGGTGTACAAGTTTATTCATACTGGTTTCCCTAAATATTTCGCTCCACATCTATCCACATACCACACTACTTACAATACTAGACCCAGTCAGAGTGTTGCCAATTTCCTCAATGTACCAAAATTTCAACCCACAATTTACAAGTCTACTAAGCAGTTTGGCTTCAGTTTTGCCGTTGATGCCCTCACTGTTTGGAATTCACTCCCTGAAGACATCCATGTATCACCCACTATAGCCTCTTTTAGAAAGAAGCTCAAAACCTATCTCTATGCAAAGGCTTATTCTCCTTAGCTCACTTTTCTTATGGCTTCTCCGTGGTGCCGACCTGTTTTTTGTCCCTGGACTTTGAATTTGCCTATTGCTATTGTTTTGTTGCGCCTTAGAGTCCACTACTCAGTGGAGATTAAGCGCTATAAAAGTCAATTAGAATTAGAATTATAAAAGACAAGACCTCAAACATCTTACTCTCAAAAGTGCTCAACTCTCTTGCTAGCTTTGGCCTCCGGCAAGCGCCGCAGCAAAATCCATGCCTGGGTTGCAAACAAAGTATCGAATCTAGGCCAATGGGAAAAGGTTGCCTTGTTCCCTTCTTCTGACTTTATAGCCAAAAACCAAGTAGCTAGAGAAGGTTCTCAAAGTGTGTCTCTGGTGACTATTCCTGTTCTAACTACCATTGTAGATAGACAATTCAAAGAAGACAGGACCCTGTGTCCGGTGCAGGCCCTGAGGTACTATTTGGATCGAACCAAGGACCTAAGAGGTTCCAGATCCCTTCTTTTCATCTCCTTTGAGAAAGGACATACCTCAGACATCAGACCTGCTACACTCTCTTCCTGGTTGAAACAAACCATTCTACTTTGTTACAAACAAGCAGACCAACAAGCTTTGGACTTGGTCCAAGTCAAAGTGCATGACATTAGGGCCTTCGCGGCCTCTAAGGCCTTTTACGGTGGGGTATCGGTGGACCAAATCATGCAAGTGTGTCACTGGAAAGCTCACAACACATTTACCAATTTTTACCTAAAAGACCTTACTTGGTCAGACAACGACAACAATATGTATCTGAGACCAGTAGTAGCGGCACAACAAGTCCTAGACCCTTCCCCTCAGCATCTTCCTCTTCGGGAAGAAAAGAAGGGGGGGCACGCCAGCTGCAACCAAGTCTTCAGGAGTCTTTCCCAGGGTCTAGGTATCAGTTACCTTTCCAGATGTTCACGGTAAGGTCTTTTAATCTTTTATTTTCTTATCTCTATAATGTATTCACTTATTCAATGTACCTTTAATCTCATTTCTGGGTGGTAAATGTAATGAGATTTAGTCCTAGGGGCTGTATTTTAGCAGTGATGCCCTTACGGGCTCTTTGTGAGCGAGCTCGGCTGCACTCTCTTCTATCAGAACATCTAGACAGTATTCGTACTGTCATCACTCTTCCAGTTTTTGGCTACTTACAGACCCAACCTTAGAACTGGGGTTCTGTAACAGGGACTTAGACTGGCATTTTTGATCAATATTTGGTATTTTTGATATTTGGTAATTCTAAATTCTAAAGAAAAATAACACATTTTTTCCAGTCTCAGCTGTAATCCCACCACCAGACGGTTGAATTCAGCACTCAGTCCCACATGGTAAGCTACTGTAGCGCAATAAAATTGAAAATTTTAATTACTTAAATGTAGCTTTTATAAGCTACAAGCTTACCATGTGGGACTGAGGAAAGTCCCACCCTACCTGCCCGCTGTCTTCCAACTGAAGGGGTATGGACTAAATTTACCATGAGAGAAGAAGGATGAATCACCAAACGACACTGCTAGGGTACATACTAAACCACAGACTCGGCCAGTTCCAAATGGTTATTTTTCATAATCATTGGCTGGAGTCGCGGCCTCCGAATAAAGCACTCAGTCTCACATGGTAAGCTTGTAGCTTATAAAAGCTACATTTAAGTAATTAAAATTTTCAATTTTGTGTGATTGGATATCAAAAGGATAACAGGATACAGATATCTGTGTGATAGTGAACATTGGGCAGATCACAGGACAGACCACAGGACGGATCACAGCCAGGACAGATTGCTGGATACAGTGGATAAACTTAATGGTCAATTACATTGGTCAGGTCAGATAGGTTTCATTATTGTATCAATGTGTGTATGGTTCAGAGCATACCCGTTGACTGTAATTATTAATGTTAGTTGTTAAATAAATTTTAAACTTTTTGTCTTTTCCTGTTGCAACTTTAAAGCAACCGGTAATTGCTACTGTGCTTGCCCATGACTATAACATCCACAACTCACTTGGCGAGTTGGTGCCACAAGTTGTTCCCTGCCGTGTGTTGATGCCGGCAGACTCACACTCACCTTCCACATCTGAGGGATCTAAAAGTGCTTACAACTCGCTTATTATTGGTCCTAGAGGTTTGGGATGTGAAACCAACCTACAGGAAATCATCTTCTGAGATCTTAAAAGTGCTTATAACTCACTCATTATTGGTCCTAGAGGTTTGGGATGTGAAACCAACCTATAGGAAATCATCACCTGGGAATCTTTTGGTGTGGTCAGATTTGACCTTGGACCCATCCTTAAGGTGAAACCAGCACAGCCAAACTTAAAAGCATCTATAACTGTTTTATTATTGGTCCAAGAGGTTTGTGATGTGAAACCAACATTTAGGAAATCATGGGCTGGGTATCTTCTGGTGTGGTCAGATTTGACCTTGGGCCCCTCCTTCAAGGTCAAGCCAGCACAGCCAAACTTAAAATTGCTTATAACTCACTCATTATTGGTCTTAGAGGTTTGTGATGTGAAACCAACCTATAGGAAATCATGGGCTGGGAATCTTCTGGTGTGGTCAGATTTGACCTTGGTCCCCTCCTTCAAGGTCAAACGAGGATAGCCAAAGTTAAAAGTGCTTATAGCTTACTTAATATTGGTCTTATAGTTTCAGATGTGAAACTGACCCATAGGAAATCATGGGCTCTGAATCTTCTGGTGTGGTCATCTTTAGACTTGGACCCTTCCTTCAAGGTCAGACAAGGGTAGGCAAACATAAATGTTATGTGCTTATAACTTGCTTATTATTGGTTCTAGAGGCTTGGGATGTGAAACACACATATAGGGTATCATAGGTTGGGAATATTCTGATGTGGTAAAATTTTACCTTGGGCCTTTTATTCAAGGTCAAATGAGGATAGCCACACTTAAAAGTGTTCATGATTCACTTATTATTGGTTCATGTGTATTTTTGATTTGTGAATTTTGTCCACTGTCTGTTTTACTAAAGTCTGAGGGGGCCATGGTGACAGAGTGGTAACACTCCTGCCTCCCACCTCTGAGACCAGGGTTCAATTCCCGGCACGGCCTCAAGTGGGAAAGCTGGTAGTTGCTTGCCATTGGTTGGCAGTTTATAACAGTACATAACCCTGACGAACTGTATGTACTGGTTTCCTCTGCCCTTCCAACTACCCGTCGTGATATGGCCTGTACAGTGTTGAAAGCGACGTACAACCCAAGTAAATAAATAAATTACTAAAGTCTGGACATTGTAGTTGTGCACATACAAGACTTAAAACACATATTTTTAATGGAAAAAAGACACAAAAACAATCTTTTTTACTTTAAATAAATTTCTGTTAGCTGTCATTCTGCAGTACATTTTATTTCCCCATCACACATTTACCTACAGATAACTCGTGCCATAAATTCAGGTCTAACAAGTCATTAGATTCCACTTTTTCTTCAAACTCACCAAATGGCAATTTGGTGAAAATACTCTGTTGCAAGCTTGAAGGTTCTCCGATGGTTTCAAAGAAAATATGTGAATAACCTATTTAATATGAGACCAGTTTGCATTCTTGTCCAAAGGAATATTGGCGACTGATGTGCCCAAGATGAATACAAAAAATATTTAATATGCCCATTTAATACTGTATATTGCATTGTATTTATTTTTTTTCGTATAATATGCCACAGTACATTGTAGAAATAATATATATTATATTTTTTTTATTATATATTATATTATTTATTATATTTTTGTTATTTTATACACTGGGTACATATTCACTGTTAATGAAAGCAATGACCTACAATGTTATAATAGCTTTATCTTTAGCTTATGCATAGCAGTATACACAAGTGAAATATATTGAAATATGCTAACGTCTGAATCAGGTTACACTTTATCCCACTTTATAAAAACAGCTTCCACATTGTTATGAAAGGATATGTACAAACTAAGCTTGCCAAGGTTCAGAACCGTTTTGAAATAAGTAAGGTAACTTATTGGTGGATTTTATTGCAGTAATCTTGAGCAACTACCCCAACCTGATCATATTGCAATATTTGCATCACATATTTTACCCTGCACTGATTCACTCCGTCAAAAATACCTAATCATGATAGGACTTAAACAATGTGCTGAAAAGAAAATTTAAACAAATATCTAATTTACAAATGAAAAAGAAAAAGACAATTGTACTTGTAAGGCTATGCGTTTCAGCATACTGTTGAAGTTACAATCTTCAATTCCCAGTACTTCAGTCTTCCAGTATACATACTCAGCCACCACAAACTCCACACACAGACTGGCTGGGCTTTGATTTTTTTATTTTAGCTGACATTATGGCTTCAGTCTGAGGTGTCACGTCTCTGGGCCAAGCTGTTTTTTAAAAGATAAATTATCTATCGAGGATGAAAAATTGTTGAAGGCATGTAGATCTGTTTGTTTGCCTGTTTCCCACAGCCATTACAAATGATGTATCCCAACCCAAATTGTGAAAATTTCAAAACTTTATCACAGTTTTCTCATTCAATATTTCAGGGATATCTCTCTTATCTTGCATATATATACTAGGCATCAAGTAGATTCCTGTGTGTGATCAAATTGCAGACCTGTAGCTCATGGCATAGCTGAGCCATAACTATTTTCAGGTTCTCACTGTTAAGTAAATCACTTGTAACTTGAAAACTATTGTATTTATAATATTTTGTTTAAATAAATTGCTCACCTACTTTTGGGTCAGCCATAACATAGTAAATTGTAGACCTGTGGCTCATTACATAGTTGGGCACAGGCCACGTTCAGGTTCTTACTGTTGAGTAAATCAGTTGTAACTTGAACAGAATTTCATTTAGATTATTTTGTTCAAATATATTGTTCACCTACTTCTGGGTCAGCTATACAGTAGTACAATTGCAGACTTGTAGCTAATGGCAAAGTGGAGCAAAAGATACTTTTAAATTCTCGCTGTTGAGTAAATCAGTTGTAACCTGAAAACTTTTGCATTAACAGTATTTTTAAAATATGTTTTCCACCTACATTTTACATTAAGCAGTTAAATTGCGCCTACAAAGCAGTAGATTAGATTAGATTAGAACTTGGCACTTTAATCTTGTGAGTACCATTTGCTGGACACAACTGTTGTGTCCTTTTCTTGTGTCACTTCTACTCTGAAACTCAAAACACAGTCAGTTAACACAGAGCCCGTTCAAAGGCACTGATTGCTTGTTTAACATTATGCCTCTACAACATGTTTTACTCTTTACATGTTGAATTATCAAAATATTTTAAACTATTCAGTAATGTTTGTACACAACAAAGCCTATAATTTCAGGATGAACAAATTCCTTAGTTATTCCTATATTCTATATTCACCTTACAATTTCCAACAAGTATAATTGTCCTGTTGTGTGTGTATTGATTTACACATGACTGAGTTTGGAAATGTTATTATTTTTCATTAAATGGCCCATCTGAACAGTTATGATGATCAGTAATGCAAAAGATTATGCTTTCTTGGCTTTTATGTCAGCTGACTTATCAGTCAGATCGATTTGTTCATCTGTTTCACAGAGCTTTTAGAAGTGAGAACTCCCACCCAAAGTGTGCAAATTTCAACATATTATCACGATTTTTCTCTTTGATTATTGCAGGAATTTCTCTTTTGTGTTGCATATATGCACTAGTCCACTGATAGAGTCTCTTGTGGGAATCAGGTCTGGATCTTTCTTAATTACTTGTGATAAATTGCTAAAATAATTTTCAATGTATTAAAATTCATGAATTCATGCAGTAAAGCACATAACTTAAAAAGTATTGCCTTTACAGCATTTTACTTGTACATGTTGTTCAGCTACTTTTCCATAGTTACCAGACGGTGAGTAAATTGTGAGTAGCCCAATAGCTAGGTGACTAATAACTACTTTTGACTTTTCACTATCTATCAGCAAAATCACTTATAACTTGAAAAGTATTGTATTTTGTTGAAATATGCCATTCTGTTACTTTTGAGTCAGCCATAACACTGTAAACTTGCAGACCTGTAGCTCAGTGCATGACCAAGAAATAGCTACTCTGAGGTTCTCACAGTTGACTAAATCACTTGTAACGTGAAAACTATTGCATTTAGAGTATTTTCTTGAAAAAAAATGGTATTCATTTACTTTTGGATCAGCTGAAGCTCAGGTCACTATTGTGACCTTTAGATGATACTTTCAGGATAATTTGTTTTCAACCAGTAACACTTACCTCTTCATATCGGTCTTTTAGCATGTCATATAAAATTAGAAGCTGCAGGGACGCTCTGTTTTTGTGTACAAGAACCCTTTGTCTAGTTTAAATACTAATTACTAATTTCTTCTTCCGTCAAGGGCATTTTGCAGTCATGTCCATCTGCCTTTTGATACTTTTCTCACCATTTGACACTAAACAGAAGACCATTTATTACTTTTATAGCTGCCAGTTCTTGTCATTATTCAAACAAAATTATATAGATTCCTATAATTCAAAGACATCCGCCTAATTTACATACAAAACAAGCTCAAAATTATTGTCATCATATTTTGTCAATTTACGTTGCAAGAAGTAAACAAACTTAAAGCAGAAAGACCCATATTTAAAAAATAAAACATACTATGCAATAACTTGCACATTTATGAATTCCTTCAAATGCACAGATTATATACTTACAGTTTGGATGTACATCTATTTTTACGCAAACACTGCTTTACAATTCTTCACAGTGTTCCACAATTGTTAGTTTATATTCCCACCATCTTAATCTAAACAACTTGTGTATTTTCAATACAGTTTTCATATTTCAAAATTGTCATAGAATTACGGGTGGCAGGAATGTGAATGAGTCTAAAGGGTGACCTGCCTCATTCTGTTAAATACAAGAGTATCCTCCCCAACTTTTATGTCCATTTTTAAATTTCCTGGCACTGTTTCTTGAGATTTTTACACCACTTTACTTCCATTATAGATTCCTTCAATATTTTGGTAGGTCAGCACTTACACCAGTTAGCATGAACAAAATTTAAAAACCAACCCTCCCAGTTTTTCCACTTTTTTATTTAAAGATTTCTCTCCAGTTTTGGCATACCTGGGGCCGGATTCACGAAAGGTTTTAAGTCTCAAATCTGAGATTTTTGTCTCAAATCTAAGATTTATCTTAGATTTTTCTCAGATTTGAGACCTTTTGCTCAGCTGAGATTCACAAAAGATCTCAGGCTGAGATCTGGCTCAGATTTTGTCTCAAATCTAAGACTGCCTTGAGGGTTTTCATAAAATAGAGTATATGTAGTTACAAGTCTCAAAACAAAATAAAAATTACCAAGTATGACATATTTAGAACTTTTAACACAAAAACAAGAATATATACTAAGAGTTCATATGAAAACAAAAGTAAACATTTACATTAGTAATTTACATTAATGGTTTTGTTTTGCTGTTTTAATCAGTTATTTTGTATGCCAGTACAAATTATGGTAAAAAGAAAACATTTTACTTGATAGAACATATTATTAAATGTGAGTACATTTGGACATTGATCTCAACAGAATATTACATCAGTTTTGATTGGTCCAGACGCAAAACATGTCTGAGATTTTGGTTTCAGCTGAAATCCCTTTCTGAACTTGAGCAGAATTTGAGCTAAGACTAAAATCTCAGATTTGAGCAAAATCATAGCTGAGATTTGGCTACGACTTGAGACCTTTTGTGAATCTGGCCACTGTGTTATCCTGTATTACACAAATGGTTGTTTCTGTAGATAGTATTGCATATGCAAAATAGATTGGTTGAAGCTAGTTATCAGTTCAGTAGTTATTTTATAAGATTTTCTTATATCTCGAATGGTGTAATTAGATTACAAATGGGTGCAGTTGTAGAGCAAATGCACTCTGTAGATATTGCCATTATGTGCTCATGTAAAGTTTAAATCATAAAGGCAAGTGATTGTGTCCAATAACTATGTTTTGGATGATAGATAATTTTAACCGTAACGTACAAGTGATTTTATACCTTGATACATGATGACGTAGCATACTCTGTTATGTAGACATAAATGTAAATTAATAGTATTAGCATATTAATGTAATTAATTAGGGTCCCTATTAATTAGGGTGTCATGTGGCTCAGTTGGTAGGGTGTTGGACTCGTAATCCAAGGGTCATGGGTTTGATCCCAGGTAATGCCGACTGTTTCATGTGGGATAACATCCCTGAGGGAACTGAGACAGATAACCTGTGTGAAAAAGTTCTGAAACCCAGGCCAGGGTGTAGATGTAAAGTCGAGTGATAGTATATATATGTTACAGTGAATTTGTGTAATCAGGGAATTCGCAAAATCCCTGAACTGTTTTAGGGAATTCGCGAATTCCCTGAATGGACCAGGGAATTCGCGAAATCCCTAAAATTTTAGAGGATTTTTTCACAAATTCACTGAATTTATTTTAGGGAATTTGTGAAATGATATTTACTGGATAGTACCATATCTTTCAGTTACTTAAAGTTTTGTATAAAATCAATTTGATGAAGGAATCCACTTTATTCATGCATTCATCTTTGTGCCAATTACAATTAGTATGCACTGTACAGGGAATCCATTCTTTCAAAATCTCTTTAATGGTCCAATCCAAAGCAGTTCAACTGGGGCTGATAAATTTAACAACAATAGAGATTATTACATTCACCATTGTGCCAATTACAATTATTAGAAACTGCACAGGGAAAACACCCTTACAAAATATCTTTAATAGTGCCATGCAGTTAGAACATCAATGGAGCACCATGCAATCCGGAGTAGTCTAACATAATGATACTTTAAAGGTTTTGTTTAGGCCTTTGATCTATGAGAAAATTGGCTATATAAGACAGTGCATTTCATAATGTTTGGTATACAAGATATAGCATTCTAGAATAGCACTATCAATTTAATTGGAGCACTTATTATCAGGTTTTTCATAGAGTAAATTATGATGGCAGAATCAATTGAGGATAAATTTAAGAAAGAATTGTTGGATAAATATACCAAGAATAAGTAGTATCTTATTCCCAAGGATGAGTACTATAAATTAATTGAGGAGATTAAAGCAGGAAATCAGGCTGTGAACAAGAATAGACAGCACTACTACAAGCTGGCAAAGTAAGTTTCTACTGCCTTGCTTGGAGTTTTTAAATAATTTTTCAAAGGAGTAATATCACAATACAATTATTTATGATATATCTTAAACTTTCTTGGATCAGTGTTCACCTGGATGGTGAATCAGTCTTTCTGGTTACCTTATAAAATTAATAAAATCCATATTTCATCATAATAATCAAATGTTTCTAAATTGTTGGAATAATAGCTTTTCAAAATGTGTAATACAGTGAACACATTAAAATTGAAAAAGTTTAACTGTCTGACTTCACTGTTAAAACATTTTCCTCTATATTTGTTACGTATGAGGTATTTCAATGTGCTGATGTAGAGAAATTGATCAGAAAGAGGAGTTCGCCTGATGAGACCCCTTGCTACTTTGCTACTATTGAGGACACTTTTGACATTATAAAAAGAGCCCACATTGCTACTGGCCATGGAGGACGTGACCGCATGTTAAAGGAACTCTGCCCCAAGTACGCAAACATCACAGCTTGGACCATTGAAGTCTTCAAGTCATACTGCATGGAGTGCCAGCGTAAGAGAAAGAGAAAAGCCAGCACTGGTGTTGTAGTGAGACCAATACTAAGTGAGGAATTTAACTCCAGGGGTCAGGTGGATTTGATTTAGACTCAGGTGGATCATGGTTTACCAAGATCATCTCACAAAGTTCTGTATCTTGCATGCCCTGACCTCAAAACGAGCAGCTGCTGTGGCATTTCAGCTTGCAGATATATTCCTGACAATTGGTGCCCCAGCCATACTGCAATCAGACAATGGATCCGAATTTACTGCAAGTGTCATTAAGGAGTTAAAGGGACTTTGGCCAGACCTGAAAATTGTCCATGGGAAACCAAGGCACCCACAAAGTCAGGGTTCAGTTGAAAGGGCCAATGGTGATATTAAAGATATGTTGACTGCCTGGCTTGAAGACAACCAAACAGCAGACTGGAGTATGGGGATCAAATTTGTACAGTTCAGCAAGAATTCTTCCTATCACTGTGGAATTAAAAGATCACCATATGAGGCACTGTTTGGTACAAGGGCTAAGGTAGGACTCACATCTTCATCCTTGCCTCAAGAAATGATAGACAGCCTCCAACACGAAGAGGAGCTTATAGCTGCTTTGACCCCCACTATATCAGAAGAGACTGAGGAAGATACCACTCCAGAGTCAGATGTTGAAACCGATCCCACTCCTAAAGAAGATGCTGGTGATGAACCAGCTGAGGTGATGCCTGTACCACACAATGGTTCTTCACCAGACCGTGTCTCTGTTCCAGATATCCCTCCAGCACTAACTCCTATGAATCACAACATGACTGTGCCTACTCTATTTGAAGAACCAAGTGAGGCTCCAATCCTGAGTCCAGCCCCTGCTCTGCTGCAGCAATGCCAATATTTGATAGAGGACCAGCGCTTGGCAGCAAGAAGAGCACAGTCTTCTCAGGCAGACAGAATGGTCAAACGCAGGAGGCTAATTCTAATTCTAATAGTACTTTTATAGCGCTTAATCTCTATCTAATGATAGACTCTAAGACGCAGAAAGCCAAAATCAGAGATCGTAATCGTTAAATCAGGGACATTGCAGGGGTCGACACCACGGAGAGACAAAATGAAAAACTAGGGATAATCTAGGGTGGGTAAGCTTTTTCAAAGAGGTAAGTTTTCAACTTTTTTCTGAATGAGGAGAGAGATTTAGCTGAGCGTACATCATCAGGAAGATCATTCCAAATCCTTGGGGCATCGTATGCAAAGCTAAGGCCAAAATGCTTTTTAGACTTATATATTGAAGCACAATGTGGGACCTCAAGCAGCACACCATCAGATTGACTTCTGCGTGTTCTATACACACTATGCCTGGGTTTAAGGAAAGGTTCAAAGTATTTTGGATGGCCACTATGTAGAAACTTGTACACCAACAGGGCTGTCTTGAAGACAGAGCGATGCAAGACAGGCAGCCAATGAAGACTCTTTCTTACAGGAGTGATATGTGAGTATTTGGTGGTATTAGCCACAATTCTTGCTAGACTGTTCTGAACACATTGGAGCCTCCGAATGTCTAGAGCAGAGAGACCTCTGAACAAGGAATTACAGTAGTCAAGACGACTTCCCACCAAGGCATTTGCAGCTAAAAGAGCAGCTTCACGTGTAAGATATCCTCGGAGTCGCTTTAAATCCCTGATATGAACAAAACTAGCCTTACAGGTATTCCTGACATGGCAAGAGAAGGAAAAATCAGAGTCAAACCAGACACCTAAGTTCTTAATTGCATCAACAGGTGAAAGGAGGTTGCCAAGTATATTAACTGGGAAAAATTTCCTGAGTTTTGTGCGGACATTTCTTGAGCCAAACAGAATAAATTCTGTCTTGTCTGGATTTAGTTTAAGCTTATTTGCAGAAAGCCACTTTCTGACATCATCCAAGCAGTTTTTCAGTCTATCAAAGGCCTGAGTGGCATGGTTATGTGTGAGATGAACATATAACTGTGTGTCGTCTGCATAAAAGTGGAAACATATGCCAGGATGATTTTGAATAACTTTACTGAGGGGGGTAGTGTATAATGAGAACAAGATCGGCCCCAGGACAGAGCCCTGGGGCACACCGTACAATAGCCTTTTAGCATCGGATAAAACAGAACCAATCTTGATGCACTGATAGCGGTCACAGAGGTACGACTTGAACCAGTTTAGAACCACGCCTCCAACACCAAACCAGGAACTCAAACACTCAATAAGCGTACCATGATCAATGGTGTCAAATGCTGCTGATTGGTCCAAGAGAACAACAGCAGTAGCTTCACCTCTAGCAAGAGCAAGGTGGACTTCATTTTTAATAGACAGTAGTGCAGTTTCGGTCGAGTGACCTTGCTTATAGGCTGATTGACTGACATTTTCAAGTCCGTTACAGGCAACATGGACATTTAACTGCGAAGCAACTACACGCTCAACAAGTTTGGAGATGAAACTCAAGCCAGAGACAGGTCGGTAGTTTTTTAATTCATCCGGTGGTAGTGAAGACTTTTTAATCAGAGGAGAAACAATAGCCTTTTTTAAACCACCCGGGACAGCACCTTCAGTTAGAGAACAGTTGACAAGTTTAGTAACTGAGGGGAGGAGAATATCCAAACATTCTTTAACTAGGAAAGTAGGCCATGGATCGAGGAGGCAAGATTTGGTTGGTGACTTGGTAATTACTTTCCGTACTTCATCCTCAGAAACTGCTTTAAAAAGGTCAAATTTGGGTACATCTGAAGGAGCAGGAAGAGTGAAGGAGTCAGTGTTAGTAAAGGAGTCCCTGATTTTTCTGATTTTATCTGAGAAAAAAGTGACAAAACGATTGGCAAGGCATATCTGAGAGGCATGAGAGGGGAGTACCTTCTCAGGAACAGAGTGCAGGACTGAGCGTAGAATCTGCCACAGTTTCTTAGAATCGTGAGCATTGTCACTAATGAGGTTCCTGAAATAGTTGGTCTTATCCTTAGTAATTATGGCGTTGCACCTAGCAATTTGTTTACGGAGTCTAGCCCTATTTTGTGGAGACTTGTCTTTCCGCCAGAACCGTTCAAATTGACGCCTGACTGCTTTGGCCTGCAAGTACGTATCTGATAGCCAACCTGCAGCACCTTTGGTGAAGGTACGAGTGACCAGAGGAGCGTGTTTATCGAGCAAGTTACTCAGATCCCTTGTGTATTGGTCATGAAGTGCACTAACGGTACTGCCAGGACTTGCAACAAATGAACACTTTTCGAGATCACAGATCAGACTCTGCATGTTTATCTTATGATACCTTCGAAAGGTGATTGTGTTTGACTTGGGTGCAGTGGGACTGGCAAAATCAAGCTGACCATGAACAACGGCGTGATCAGAAAAAAATCCACCGACTCGTACGTTGGAAACAACCTTCGGCTCAGTGGGTGCAAGAACAAGGTCGAGGATGTGACCATGTAGGTGAGTAGGTGAGTGCACATGCTGTGCAATATTGCATGAGTCAAGACAATTCAAAAATTTGGTGCTGTCACTGGAACTTGTGTCAACATGAATGTTGAAGTCCCCACACATAAGAAATGAGGAACTTACAGAGGAGAGATACTCAAAAAAGTTAAGAAATTGGTCCAAAAATTCATCAGAACATGAGCCTGGAGGCTAGAGCTACCTGCAGCTCAGATAGGTGACAATGTGGCTATTCCAATACCACAAGTAGACAGGGGTAGAGGGGATCCTAGAAATATTGTGGGCATTGTGATTGACAGCAACCCAGAAATGGATAGTTACAAAATAGCAGTTAAGGCAGGAACCCTGAGAGACAAATATTTCAGAAACCAGTTCGATGTGTGTCTAAAGAACCTCATCTCCGAAGCTGACATCAACCAGGACAGAACAGTGTCCCTCAGAGAGGCTGTCACTGAACAATCAAAGTGTGGTGGTCAGGGATTCAAAAAGTGCAACTGTGGTAGTAAGCAGTGTAGAAGTAATCGGTGTGCTTGTTACAAAGCCAGAGTCAAGTGTAACAGCAGGTGCCACTCCAGCTTGACTTGTTCAAATAAGTGACTCTTAAGAATAAACATTAAATAACATGCAGTTTATAAATAATAATTATAATAATTTGAGTGGCAATAATAATGAGTGCTGGTAATAATTTTGTGGCATTTAATAAGAATAATGAATATATTGTATGCATTAACTTTTGTATATTTAATAAATTTTATAGTATTTTGAAAATATTGTATACATTAACTTTGTATGTTCAATAAATTTTATCAGATGAAATGTTTTGTCAAAATAAAATAAGTTTAGGGATTTCGCAAAATCCCTGACTAAAATTTTAGGGATTTCGCGAATTCCCTGGAAATTTTAGGGAATTTGCGAATTTCCTGGTCCATTCAGGGAATTCGCGAATTCCCTAAAACAGTTTAGGGATTTCGCGAATTCCCTGATTACACAAATTCACTGTAACATATATACTGATACTAGACTATAAACCTTTACATTTATATTAATGTAATTTTCTTAAGTAAAATTTTATTCCACATTGCAGTTTTCAATTCAAACCTTGTTACAGGTTGGTCTACTACTTTTGGTAATCCTTTGGACTGACGAATAATTGGTTCATTACCAATACATAGCAACGACATCATCAGCCTCTCAGTGCTGTTCGTTTTCTTTAATACTGATTAGAATATGCATGTATATGTTGTTTTTATTGTATGGTGTTCTGAACTTGTCATGTTACTTTTACACTGTTCTGAATGTTTAAAATATTTAATTACCACATATCCTAGATAGGACATTGCAGGTGGGATAACATTGGCGAGCACACAGTCTTTGCTGGGCCACTAGCAATCATAACTGGCTGGCCAGCTTCTATTTGTCCGGAGGCTCAATGTTTTCACCAGAGATGTTATGGTAGCTAGCCCAATACTGGCCAACACATTGAGCTATTATTAGCATATCTGTCTGTCCAGTGTTTGTAAGAATTGTTCTTCTACTATCACATGAGCCAATCATTCCCACAGCCTGGGACATATTCAGGAAGTTTCCAACCCAAAGACAGGAGAAATTCTTTAATGTGTTATTTTAAATGGCACTAATTTGGCAGAAAAGTGTGACATTATTTTCAATTGTGGTGAGGTAGGCATGAATAGTCAAGTCACATACCATCAAAAAAGAAATGGCAATGTAGCGAGCTCTATCGAGAAACATGAGCTGCAAATACTTCCATCAGTAATCGGTGAATGTGTCTATGTAGATAATTCTGATGAAATGATTTAAACTTTACATTTTTTTTTCATTTTATGTGTGATATTTATATTTTGATGTCTATGTAGTAAAAGTAACAGTTATAATATCAAACTCAATAAAATATTTTGATGTAGCTTTGTTAATTATTTCATGTTTTCAGCAACTTTGTTTGCTTTTCTAATTCATAGTGTTTTGTTGTTTATCTTAAATTATAGTTTTCGTATTTTGTAATAACGACAGTACAGGGGTGACTTGATGATGCTTGCTACTCATTAATCAACTGAAAACTATCTTTAAATCAGTTAATTTACTAATTATATGTGTTGACAGTTTTTGTTAATTTTTGGTGGGGGATAGAATATAATCCCTTGAAATTTTTGTTATTGCTAATAATTAATTTTTGTACTGATGCAAAGTTGTTTCTAGAATTTTGTATTCCAACATGGTCCATTTCAACGTAATCCAGTAATTTTGATAACATGTTTGAAACTTTAAGAATGCAGCTTATATTTACTTTTGTAAATAGATCTGATGTTTCTTTTCTTGTCATTGTAATAAGTGTATGGCATTAACCAATTATTCTTAATTATAATTGTACTTTTATAATTGTACTCTGGGTACGAATAAAATATATATATATATATATATTACAACAGTGGGGTGAAACATCAAAATGTGTATGGCATTTCTTTAATTGGGATCAAGTGTATCAATGACTAAAACTAATTGCTTACCTATTAGGTACCGGCTTGCAAGTTTGCCCTATAACACAAGTTATCACCTCTGTGTTATACACCTGTACAATATGACCGTGGCTGTTGAAGGGTATGTAGAAAACCAAATAACCCATCAAAATAACCCATTAATCACACATGTGCATCACAAAAGGATTCATTTAATGTTTTACTGACTACTCAATATCACAACATGATCATAAATCACAGCACCTATATATATTCCTTTGATGTTGATTTGTTTGTCTATATTGGGACGATTTCCTAATTGGATTTGTGACTATTGTTTCAACATTCTATTGATGTTGATTTGTTTCACTTGGGGTGGGTGAAGTGCACAAGTTGAAAACCTCAATCATAAAGTGAAACAAATCATCATCAAAGTAATATCAAAACACAAAGAGACTTAATCCTATCAAACCTTTATGGGGGACAATTCATAGGTGATTTTATGGGTGAGTCATATTGTAAAATTTAGCAAAGTTTTATAAACAGCACTTTATTTTCATAAAAAAAGCAAATTACCTTTCTAAAATTACACTAATTATTACTAAAATGTAATTTAATCAAACAAGTAAATCTTATGTATTTGGTTAAACAGCATTAATTGTCTACTTAAGAAAGTGCTTTGCTTTTAACATTTATGATTATGTTGTTTTCCTTATACATGTAAGAATATCTTTAAAGAATCTCAGAACAATACCTATTTAATCCAGTCAGCTAGTCACTCCAGCACAAGTGAAACAAATCAAGTTCAAAAGTAATGCTGGGACAAAAGGTAAATCTTAACACTAATCCAGTTAACAAGTGACACACATAGTCAAACAAATCAACATAAAAAGAGTATTGAAACAATAGATAAATCACAATGTAATCCTGTTGCCTAGTGACTCCCCAGAAGTAAAACAATTATGCTCAAAGGAGTGGTTGAACAATACACATCTTGTCAGCTAATGACCCTCCCATTGTCAAACATATTAACTGCCTTGGAATGACAAATGAATTGAGACTAATCCTATAAATGCATATTGAAGTAAATAAAAGGGATAAAATATAGGTAAAATAGTTAATAATATTATTTCATTTTGAGAATGAAAACTAACTGTGCATATTGTAAATTGGGCTAATATCTGTAAGCAAATATTTAGGAAGGATAAGAAAAAGAAAAGCAAAACAATAGCAATTCACAATCATAGGCTGTTTTATTAAAATTTTAGTACTGAAATAAACTGGTTGATTAAACAGTCCATGAAGTATGATATCATGTTTTGCTAATGTATATCTGTCAATTCATCTTAAAATAAGCTATTTACATTCTAACTAAAGGGATAATATTAAATTTTAGATTTAAAACCCTTCTTGGATTTAATTATCCTAAGTTGGGCTAATATGTTCTATAATATATAATATGGGCTATAACCCATCTTAAGATGGGCTGACTCCTAACTTGGGCTCCAACATTACCATTGGTTATTTTACAAAACTTGTGTCGAATCTATAAATAATAATTGTATTCAAAGTTTGCAAAGTGCTCCTGTAGACCCTGAGGCATTAGATATACTGACTATTGAAAGTCGTCAAAAGTGTCAAGTAATAAATCTCTGACTACTGACTAATGCCCTACCTATGGAAGGTGTGTACATGTGATTACATAAGTAAGTTTTTGAAACCACCAATGAAATTATTGCAGATTGTAGATGTTGATCAAAAAGAAACCAAATGCGGAATGGTTGCAATATTGGATGCCTTGTGACCTCAACAGAAATGCAGTAAGTGGGTGAGAAGGAAGAGCAAACAATATGAATAAAATATAATGTGAAGAAAATATGATCAATAATATGTCAAAATATGAACATCGTTAACATCCCAGTAAATATTCAAATCATTTTAAAACGGTTTTAAATGTTTACAAAACATGTTAAAACCCTTTAAAATTCTATCTTTGGGTCGATAACCATTTCCAAGAAAAAATCCTCTACATTGAAATATTTAAAAAGCTTTTTAATAAGCATTCTCTATGCAATCGTTTTTGATGAAAATATGTAAACAGTTATAAAATAACTCAAGAAACTAGATTTGACTGACAACATTTTAAAAACTTTTATTAAATAGGTGAAGAAGAGAAGGTTATGCTAGAAATGTTTTTGAAACAACATGAAATGCTTAATAAACAGTACACATAAAATGTTTAAACAACATATGTTGAAAATGTTTTTTGAATGTGTGCTCTGAAAATCTTTTACAAATGTTTAACTGTTTTTCATACCCATCTGGAAATGTTTTCTATCAAATATTTTGAAAACATTCCTGCACAATTTTTCTTTATTCCTTTTGGAAGTATTTTGTTAATATATTTGCCATATACACAAACCTACTATATGAATAATTTTTGAAGTATTGCTGGTTACTGTCTCTTGACACAGCTGGTACAACCATACAATTTAAACATTTTTTTATCTCCTTAAGATGGTAATAGAAGTCTTTGTAAAGCACAAGTGACCTTTAAATACTTTTAAGCGTGTACACAACCTACAGATGTGATAAACCTCAGCTTTTCTTCAAAGTGATACAAATTACAAATAATTGTCTCTAATATTTAAGTGTCCCCCTGGGCACCGTTTTTGGGCACATTTTAAATGTCGCAACCACTATGGAAACAACAAACTGCCATCTTAATTTCTGGGTTCAGTACTAGCTTAATTTTCACAATAGAAAACATAACCTTAAAAAAGTACTACACAAAACCATATGTCTTTAAAAAAATCTTAAATTTTACTTTAATTTATACCCTGGTTAAACTATATAGTATAAGTCATTCTTACTCGTTTAAATCACTGAAACGCTGAACTCTCATTAGTTAAGATACATTAATGATTCTAATAGTACTTTTATAGCACTTAATCTCTATCTAATGATAGACTCTAAGACGCAGAAAGCCAAAATCAGAGATCGTAATCGTTAAATCAGGGACATTGCAGGGGTCGACACCACAGAGAGACAAAATGAAAAACTAGGGATAATCTAGGGTGGGTAAGCTTTTTCAAAGAGGTAAGTTTTCAACTGTTTTCTGAATGAGGAGAGAGATTTAGCTGAGCGTACATCATCAGGGAGATCATTCCAAATCCTTGGGGCATCGTATGCAAAGCTAAGGCCAAAATGCTTTTTAGACTTATATATTGAAGCACAATGTGGGACCTCAAGCAGCACACCATCAGATTGACTTCTGCGTGTTCTATACACACTATGCCTGGGTTTAAGGAAAGGTTCAAAGTATTTTGGATGGCCACTATGAAGAAACTTGTACACCAACAGGGCTGTCTTGAAGACCGAGCGATGCAAGACAGGCAGCCAATGAAGACTCTTTCTTACAGGAGTGATATGTGAGTATTTGGTGGTATTAGCCACAATTCTTGCAAGACTCTTCTGAACACATTGGAGCCTCCGAATATCTAGAGCAGAGAGACCTCTGAACAAGGAATTACAGTAGTCAAGACGACTTCCCACCAAGGCATTTGCAGCCAAAAGAGCAGCTTCACGTGTAAGATATCCTCTGAGTCGCTTTAAATCCCTGATATGAACAAAACTAGCCTTACGGGTATTCCTGACATGGCAAGAGAAGGAAAAATCAGAGTCAAACCAGACACCTAAGTTCTTAATTGCATCAACAGGTGAAAGGAGGTTGCCAAGTATATTAACTGGGAAAAATTTGCTGAGTTTTGTGCGGACATTTCTTGAGCCAAACAGAATAAATTCTGTCTTGTCTGGATTTAGTTTAAGCTTATTTGCAGAAAGCCACTTTCTGACATCATCCAAGCAGTTTTTCAGTCTATCAAAGGCCTGAGTGGCATGGTTATGTGTGAGATGAACATATAACTGTGTGTCATCTGCATAAAAGTGGAAACATATGCCAGGATGATTTTGAATAACTTTACTGAGGGGGGTAGTGTATAATGAGAAAAAGATCGGCCCCAGGACAGAGCCCTGGGGCACACCGTACAATAGCCTTTTAGCATCGGATAAAACAGAACCAATCTTGATGCACTGATAGCGGTCACAGAGGTACGACTTGAACCAGTTCAGAACCACGCCTCCAACACCAAACCAGGAACTCAAACACTCAATAAGCGTACCATGATCAATGGTGTCAAATGCTGCTGATTGGTCCAAGAGAACAACAGCAGTAGCTTCACCTCTAGCAAGAGCAAGGTGGACTTCATTTTTAATAGACAGTAGTGCAGTTTCGGTCGAGTGACCTTGCTTATAGGCTGATTGACTGACATTTTCAAGTCCGTTACAGGCAACATGGTCATTTAACTGCGAAGCAACTACACGCTCAACAAGTTTGGAGATGAAACTCAAGCCAGAGACAGGTCGGTAGTTTTTTAATTCATCCGGTGGTAGTGAAGACTTTTTAATCAGAGGAGAGACAATAGCCTTTTTTAAACCACCTGGGACAGCACCTTCAGTTAGAGAACAGTTGACAAGTTTAGTAACTGAGGGAAGGAGAATATCCAAACATTCTTTAACTAGGAAAGTAGGCCATGGATCGAGGAGGCAAGATTTGGTTGGTGACTTGGTAATTACTTTCCGTACTTCATCCTCAGAAACTGCTTTAAAAAGGTCAAATTTGGGTACATCTGAAGGAGCAGGAAGAGTGAAGGAGTCAGTGTTAGTAAAGGAGTCCCTGATTTTTCTGATTTTATCTGAGAAAAAAGTGACAAAACGATTGGCAAGGCATATCTGAGAGGCATGAGAGGGGAGTACCTTCTCAGGAACAGAGTGCAGGACTGAGCGTAGAATCTGCCACAGTTTCTTAGAATCGTGAGCATTGTCACTAATGAGGTTCCTGAAATAGTTGGTCTTATCCTTAGTAATTATGGCGTTGCACCTAGCAATTTGTTTACGGAGTCTAGCCCTATTTTGTGGAGACTTGTCTTTCCGCCAGAACTGTTCAAATTGACACCTGACTGCTTTGGCCTGCAAGTACGTGTCTGATAGCCAACCTGCAGCACCTTTGGTGAAGGTACGAGTGACCAGAGGAGCGTGTTTATCGAGCAAGTTACTCAGATCCCTTGTGTATTGGTCATGAAGTGCACTAACGGTACTGCCAGGACTTGCAACAAATGAACACTTTTCGAGATCACAGATCAGACTCTGCATGTTTATCCTATGATACCTTCGAAAGGTAATTGTGTTTGACTTGGGTGCAGTGGGACTGGCAAAATCAAGCTGACCATGAACAACGGAGTGATCAGAAAAGAATCCACCGACTCGTACGTTGGAAACAACCTTTGGCTCAGTGGGTGCAAGAACAAGGTCGAGGATGTGACCATGTAGGTGAGTAGGTGAGTGCACATGCTGTGCAATATTGCATGAGTCAAGACAATTCAAAAATTTGGTGCTGTCACTGGAACTTGTGTCAACATGAATGTTGAAGTCCCCACACATAAGAAATGAGGAACTTACAGAGGAGAGATACTCAAAAAGGTTAAGAAATTGGTCCAAAAATTCATCTGAACATGAGCCTGGAGGTCGGTAAACACATGCTATCATAAAAAGGACTAGTAGATGAGCCAATGTCAATAACTAAGTTTTCGAAAGTTGTATGTGTAGGACTATCAAGAATTTTGAATTTGATATTTTCAATGACAAAAAAGCCAACCCCACCACCGAAGCCGTGAGGACGGGGTCTATGACACAATGTAAAACCAGCAGGAGTGATTGAGCGGAGGAAACTGTCATTGTCAGATGGACGAATGTGAGTCTCAGTGATGGCCAATATACTGAAAGAGTCAGTAGACATCATGTCTGAAATACTGGGTCCCTTGTTTCTGACTGATCGACAGTTGACAACGCCGAATGAGATAGGACCTGGGTTTAGAGAAATATCACCACACAGTAGGAGCAAAATTGACAGACCTCTAAACTTTGTTGAACAAGGAAAATGATATACATTTCTGCTACAGCTAGCCTGCCTAAAGGATCTTGGGAGGACGCTAGAGTCTTGAGTGGTTGCTGAGACACACAGCTCAGTGCCTATGCGCGAGACATTCACAAGGAAAAGAAACAGAAGGGCAAGACAACAAGGAGTATACATCTTTGAGCACAAGGAATAGTAATACTCCAGTATCCTTAAGCTGTGATGAAAAGGGACTGTAGGGAGTCTGACCAATTAAAATCCTTACAGCTCAATCATCCCAGCATCAAGCCGTCACGTCGTTCGTCCCGTGGGCGACTCACGGGCACCCTATACTCCCCACTAAGCCAGCTGAAAAACTTAAATTTCTAAGCAAACGTATACACCCTAAAAGCTAAAAGGGGACCTATAAGCTGACAAATGAAGTGAAAGCAAACTGGAGTATAGAAATTTAACAATAAAATTCACAAGAGGTCTAAACAACAAGGGGAAACAACGAACAAGTCATATGAGAGATGTAAATTAATGAGATATAGCCACTGAACACAGTGGAGAGGAAAAATCAAGGGCCGATAATTCCCGCTAAATGGGCGATAATACCCGCATTTTAGGTAAAACTACCAAACCACAAAAAATGGGGTAAAAAGACAAGGGAAAAAGAGGATATACACAATAAATGGCCCGATTATCTATATTTTACAAAAAAAGTGGGTAAAAACTGAGAGATTTAGCCGAAAACGATCTCATTTTAATTCTAATTTTGAAAAAGCGTCTCCGTGGTGGCTATGCTAACGTGACAGAATGATACGATATATTAATGTGTGACATTTTATGATCTGCTTAGCAAAAATGTGAGTTTATTAAATTATCACTGCCAAATATTTTTGTCATTCCCTGAGCCTGACCTAGATAAAAATAAATTAGATTGTATAGTTTTTGTATGCAAATACTATATAAGACTATAAAAATAATTTGTGAAATGACATTTATAATGCACACATATCTAGTACAATAATAAAGTACAGGCCAGGTAATCTTCAAGTGAAAATTAAAATATATGAATTTAGCAATGTGAGATTCCATTCCCGGTGCCAAGTTCTAGGTCCAGCTTGTGTCATGAGCCTCTCTACTCAAGGTAAATCCAATATAGAATTGAATGTATAGATGAAAATTTCAGTTAAGAAATGTAATTAAAGCAAATTTGCAGAAGTAAGTTTAAGCAAACAAAGAAAATGAAATATGGTACATAAATTATATAGCAATAAATATAAGTCTTTAAATTAAGATTAACATCAGCACTGCAACCAGATTCCTACTAAAGGCAGCAAAGCTTCAGAATAGGTAAATTTAACAGGGGCCGGTTTCATGAAAGGACTTAAGTCTGGTCTCAGGCTCAAATCTGAGACTTTGGGCTCAAATATTGTAAATATTTTGCTGAGTCTGAGGACTCGGACTCAAAGCATTTCACAAACAGGCTCAACTTGAGATTTGGCTCAGTTATGGGCTCAATTCTGAGCCCACCAAGGAGGTGTCTCAAATTTTGAGTCCAAAGTTTGTCATCCAAATACCTGTGTATAAAGCAATATAATTTTCATGAAAATGAATTTGTAGAATCTTGAAATATTATTATTTTTATTTTGCTTTCTAATTACAACTACATATTCAATATTCATAAGAAAAGTCAATGGAATTGACATGCTTTTTTGACCATTGTCAAGTGATTAGTCTCAAGAGGGGACTCAAAGCTTGACTCAGTTTCAGTTGAGTCTCAAACAATTGACTTGTTACCAATAATATTATATCATTTTTTTCAAGTGTTGTTAATGTTAATGCAATTTAAATCGATAATGACGAAATAAATGCACTTGAATAAAAAACAAACCAAGGAAGCATCTTAAATGAAATGTAAAAGTCTCAGCTGAGTCATCTTTTGTGAAATCAATTTGAGCCAAAAACTCAGCCGAGACAAAAGTCTCAGATTTGAGATCAAAACTCAGCCCAAAACTGGTCTCAAACTGAGACTATTCTTGAAACCGGCCCCAGAGCTACAGTGTCCTACAAAGCACTGAAGAATCCATCAAGCAGCTCCTGCAAGTGGTAATCCTGGAGGAGAAGCAGGTTAAACCTAGACATAGATTTACTAATAACCAGAGAAAGGTCAAAAAGAGGCCCCAATAAATGCAGTCCGTAGTAATAGGATCCAGGAGTCCTCCATAATCAATCATATCAAATAACTTCTAGGGAAACCTAGAAAACATAAATAAGCTTCATATGAATTCCATAGCTTAAGTATTCTAGCAGCAGGTTAGCATCAACAGTGATGTCCCAGAAGAGGTCCAAAGCTGGAAATCAGGTGTGCTTTAAAGTGTAATAAGATACAAAAATAGTCCATTTAATGAGTTAAAGTAACATGTTGACCATGTCCTCAAAAGGTCAAAGAGGTTAATGAAGAATGATGTTGCATTAATATTCCTCATATAAAGTCTTGAAGTATTTTAATACAAATTACACTGATTCAAACATCCACAATATAATTCCATAACACTTTACCCTAACCAACGAGGGTAAGAAATATACAGTAACATAAAAGTACAGTCCAACATTCCCTGACCTCACAAGTTCCAGACATTAAGTTCCATACATTATGATGAAGCCAGTGCAATAATATAACACAACAAAAGGGACCAAGATCAAGTTGAAGCAAAAATCATGTCAAGTTTGGTGTAAACAGCTTTTTGTGAATACCAAACCAGAACACCCGACCATTGCAACTGAAGTAGATGGTTTGAATCTAAACCATGTTACGGTCACGGGCAAGCACGGTAGCAATTACCGGTTGTCTTTAAGTTGTAACAGAAAAAAAAGCAAAAAGCTTAACTTAACAAATTTATTTAATAGTCAACAATAATGATTACAGTCAACTGGTATGCCCTTAACTAAGCACACTAATACAATAACAAGATCTAGCTGACCTGACCACTGAGATTAAGAATAAGTTTATCCGCCGTATCCCGCAATCTGTTCTGTAATCCGTCCTGTGGTATATTCTGTGATCTGTCCAATGTCCTGTGGTCTGTCCCGTGATCTGTCCAGCGTTCACTCGCACACAGATATCTATATCCTGTGACCTGTCCCACACTCAACAACACAAAAGGTGCTTGTCCTGCTATCCTTTATATATCCAGTCACACAGAAGGTCTGTCTGGAGATTTTTAGAGAGTTAACACAATTGTACTGTCTGCTCCAAGATATGGACAATGTCCAAAATGCAGTAAATCCACTCTCTGTTATATAACTGTACAATATCCAAAAATATCCAAAGTGCAATAAATCTGTCCAGACAATGTATCTAGTTCACTCCAGTAAAAGTTCACAGCAACACAAGTTATATTATATTCCAAAACACAATAGCTCTCCTTATAGCCAGCGAATACAAAGTTTTCTTGTGGTCAGATGTACATTCCTTGTATACATTCACAGATTTCTCTGGAACTGCACAGAACCAACTCAAAAAAAAGCTTGAGCCATCTAGGCTAAAGGAGGAAGTTCTAGAAACTACTGGTAATTGGGTTTCCCCAAATCTAACATAACCACTGAGGGGGGGATTTCCCCCAGTCTGTGAACAGATCAATAAACACTAAAACACAAAAGTCAATAACTCCCTTACTTTAAATGTCAACACACAAAAAGAACCAACAACACAATTATCTTTTATGACAATGTATAAACATAAAGCTTAAATTAAACAATGCACTAATATAGTGCCTAATATATGTAATATACAATGTACTAATATAGTGTCCAATATATGTAACACCTCCCCCCTTAAAGAAAAATTTTGGAAACCAAGGGATTACAAAATTTTACAAGAGATTTTCATGATGTATACAAACACAGGTAATAACATTTTACGAAACATTTTTGTCTAAATACAAAAGTAAAATTAATACCATGTATAACCTTTATAAACTTACTAATTACAGGTATATAAATTACAATTTAAATACAGCTTCTGGACAGGGCGTATCCATGCGGACGCCATATGTTACTTTTTCAAAGTCCTGTCTATACACTGAATTCCTATCTTTAACAGTGTTTCTATTAATAGCCATCATAAGCTATGTTATACCTCTTTCGAAGTATGGCTTTACCATAGTTATTTCATACGTTTGGTTGAAATATCTGTTATCACAGTTTTTAATTGTCCTTTGGAGAGTTTCTACTCTCTTTGCTACTGGGTATGACCCTAGATCTCTGGCCTGTAGTTTATTCATTTGGCCAGGTGATGACACTGAAGCCTTGCCTCCAGGACTGAAGATACGATTTTGTAATTTCTTATCATAAAACATCTAGAATTTTTCGAATTTTGTTGCGCCAGCTCACAAGCCTTTTTTAACTTATCTCTGAACTTTGAAACATAATCTAGCAGATTTAGGCTCTCGGTGTTCTCAGATAACCAATTTTCCTTCAACAGCTTGAGAGGACCACGGACTGAATGGCCAAAGACCAACTCGAAGGGACTAAAGCCTAAAGACTCTTGAACAGACTCTCTAACTGCAAACAATAATAAGCTGATGCCTTCATCCCAATCTTTTTCATTGTCTAAACAATATGTCCTAATCATATTCTTCAAAGTGGAATGGAACCTTTCAAGTGCACCTTGGGATTCTGGGTGATAAGCACTAGATTTGATCTGTTTGGCACCTAACTGAAATACAACCTGTTGAAATAGTCCTGACATAAAATTTGACCCTTGATCTGACTGGATCTCTTTTGGTAAGCCAACTAGAGTAAAGAAATTAACCAGAGCTTTGGAGATTTTGGGAGCTGTTATGTTGGTCAATGGTATGGCTTCGGGAAATCTGGTTGAGGCGCATATAATGGTCAAAAGATATTGGTTTCTGGATTTAGTTTTTGGTAAGGGACCTACACAGTCAATTATCACTTTGCTAAATGGTTCCTCAAATGCTGGAATGGGTTTGAGAGGAGCTACAGGAATTTTTTGGTTTGGCTTTCCTACCATTTGACAAATGTGACAAGTCTTGCAAAATTCTGCCACACAGTGCCGAATTTGAGGCCAATAGAAATGTTTGGTTATCTTGTTGTAAGTTTTGTTGATGCCTAAATGGCCACCCATTGGAGATTCATGAGCCAATTTTAATATCTCACTTTGGTACACTTTTGGCACAACAATCTGGTGTATTACTGACCATTCTTCAGATGCAGGGACATTTGGTGGCCTCCACTTTCGCATAAGCACACCATTTCTGACATAATAGCCTACAGGGACCTTATCTAGCTCTACTGGTGGCAAGACCAACTTGAATAAAGGAGCTAATTCAGGGTCATTTTCCTGCTCTGAAATCAATTTTGATTTTGAAAGCGATACATCTTGACCGTCAATTGAGTCTTGTTTTTCAGAATCTACCCTGGCCTTGGGATTTGTATCACTAGAATTCTGCACATCATGGTCATAGATGTTTAAGAATGTATCTGACAAATCAACTAAGACATCTGTAGATTGTTTACAATCTTTTGGTTCTTCTTGGGCCTTTTTGGCCATAGCTCGAGTCACAGCACAGGAGGGAAAAATACCAGGAATAACCTCTTCTAATTTCTCAGTGCTAACCAAAGTGATCGGCTTAGAAGTAACCTTAGGATCAGCAACTACCTTTCCACCTGCAAGATCATTTCCCAACAACAAAGATACCCCTTTAATGGGTAAAGTGGGCCTGGTACCCACAACAACAGAACCAGTAACTAAGTCTGACACTAACTTGACCTTATGCAAGGGAACGTTCACACAGCCTCCTTCAATACCTTGAGCAATGACACTCTCACCAGTAGATGTGCTTACACTCAATGGCAATACACCTTCTAAAAGTAAGGACTGAGTAGCTCCAGTGTCTCTTAATATCTTAATGGGGACCTGACTGGAACTACTTTCCAAGGATACAAAACCCTCAGACACAAAAGGTTTGAACTCTTCCCTAATAATCTCAGACTTGTCTAAACCAATACTAGACTCTGCTCTATTGGGATTTGAACGCCAGTTAGACTTGCTAGACACAAAGGCGTTGCCTCCTTTTCTCTTCTCTTCTTTAAGAGCCAACAGTCAGACATAACATGCCCAGGTTTCTTACAATAGTGGCAAACAGGAGCAAAGGATCTGGGTTTCCTATCCTTACTCATAGTCTGATTTGAGGTTTTACCCTTATCTGAACTCTTTTCTGGAGCTACATTTTCAGATTTCTTTCCTATTTCTGGATACGACTTTTTAGCAGGACCAAAGGACTTATTCTTGTTGAAAGTGGACTTGTGAGTTAGCGCATAATCATCAGCATAAGCTGCTGCTTTTGCCAAATTTTCAACTTTCTGTTCATCTAGATAGGTTTTAATGTCATCACGAACACACCTTTTGAACTCTTCAATCAAAATAACTTGCCTAAGTTTTTCAAAGTCTGTACCTACTTCCCTAGAATTACACCATCTGTCAAAGTACACTTCTTTCTCATGGGCAAATTCAACATGAGTTTGACTTTCTTGTTTACGATAATTTCTGAATTTTTGACGATATGCTTCTGGTACCAACTCATATGCTTTCAAAATAGCATTTTTGACAGAGTTATAGTCCACACATTCAGAAATTGGCAAAGCCGTGTATGCCTCCTGGGCCTTTCCCCTCAAAACACTTTGCAGCAATAAAGGCCACTGGTCTATAGGCCATTTCAAATTTTGAGCTACTCTTTCAAAGTGTTGAAAGTACTTATCGACCTCCGACTCATTAAAAGGTGGTACCAGTCGCACATTTTTACCCAAATCAAATTTGGTAGCAATGGACTCTTCATGGGCAATTCTACGGGCATTGAGTTCTAAAGCTCTCATTTCTCTTTCATGTTTAAGCGCTCGCTCTTCCTTTTGAGCTTGAGCTTCAAGCTCTTCTTTTCGCTGTTGAGCTTCAAGCTCTTCTTTTCGTTGTTGAGCTTCAAGCTCTTCTTTTTGTTGTTGAGCTTGAGTTTCAAGCTCTTCTTTTCGTTGTTGAGCTTCAAGCTCTTCTTTTCATTGTTGAGCTTCAAGCTCTTCTTTTCGTTGTTGAGCTTGAGTTTCAAGCTCTTTAAGTCTTAACTCTCTTTCAATTTCTAATCGCCTGATCTCATATTGCCCAGAAGGTTCCATTGGTAGAGGCTTATACACTTCTAAACAACTATCAGGTAAAACATCTTCATCAACTAACTGTTCAACAATAAGCCTTTTAAGTTCATGTTTACGTGTTGACCTTTTCACCTCTAACTGTAACTCTTGTGCTATCTGCATTAACATATCTTTTTTAAAAGTTTCTAGAACTTCCATAGATGGTGACTGTACAAACTCTTTAGCACTAGCCATTTTGAGCACTGTTGACTGTAACCAATTACTAAATCAAATGGACTTTCAAAATGTTAATTGAACGGTTGATCAAATAGTTGTAATCAAATGGTTGGATCCCGGATGAGCCCCCAATTTTCCTGTTACGGTCACGGGCAAGCACGGTAGCAATTACCGGTTGTCTTTAAGTTGTAACAGAAAAAAAAAGCAAAAAGCTTAACTTAACAAATTTATTTAATAGTCAACAATAATGATTACAGTCAACTGGTATGCCCTTAACTAAGCACACTAATACAATAACAAGATCTAGCTGACCTGACCACTGAGATTAAGAATAAGTTTATCCGCCGTATCCCGCAATCTGTTCTGTAATCCGTCCTGTGGTATATTCTGTGATCTGTCCAATGTCCTGTGGTCTGTCCCGTGATCTGTCCAGCGTTCACTCGCACACAGATATCTATATCCTGTGACCTGTCCCACACTCAACAACACAAAAGGTGCTTGTCCTGCTATCCTTTATATATCCAGTCACACAGAAGGTCTGTCTGGAGATTTTTAGAGAGTTAACACAATTGTACTGTCTGCTCCAAGATATGGACAATGTCCAAAATGCAGTAAATCCACTCTCTGTTATATAACTGTACAATATCCAAAAATATCCAAAGTGCAATAAATCTGTCCAGACAATGTATCTAGTTCACTCCAGTAAAAGTTCACAGCAACACAAGTTATATTATATTCCAAAACACAATAGCTCTCCTTATAGCCAGCGAATGCAAAGTTTTCTTGTGGTCAGATGTACATTCCTTATATACATTCACAGATTTCTCTGGAACTGCACAGAACCAACTCAAAAAAAAAAAGCTTGAGCCATCTAGGCTAAAGGAGGAAGTTCTAGAAACTACTGGTAATTGGGTTTCCCCAAATCTAACATAACCACTGAGGGGGGGATTTCCCCCAGTCTGTGAACAGATCAATAAACACTAAAACACAAAAGTCAATAACTCCCTTACTTTAAATGTCAACACACAAAAAGAACCAACAACACAATTATCTTTTATGACAATGTATAAACATAAAGCTTAAATTAAACAATGCACTAATATAGTGCCTAATATATGTAATATACAATGTACTAATATAGTGTCCAATATATGTAACAACCAAAGTCTCTCAAATGTTTGGGCTGCCAGACAGGTTGTCATTGATAAGCCTGTTTAATAGAAGAGGACATGCCACAATATATAAGATTACAGATAAAAGGATAATATAATTATTTTAGTCATAATGTAAGATATAGATTCTGAAAGAAAAAATTATTCCAAGCCAAATTCGAAAAGCACAGCCAGATCCAGGAAAATCTGGTCCCTATGAGTAAGTCAAAAGGGGGTCAATATCTCAAGGATATATCCTGATATGCCCAAAAGTATGTCTAAAATATCAATTTTGAATATTTTTCCTGTTGGATCAAATTTAATCAAATCTCCTGTAATAGCATCGACAAAGGGGTAATTTTTCTGGTACATTTCTGTTTTTTTCCAAAATAGACCCATAAACTTATAGGGATTTTGTCAATAAGAAAGAGTAAAAGTAATATATTTGATATTTGCATAAATATAAGATTATTATTTAGCGGAGTATTAAAGCGATAACACACCTATTAGTTGAGGTATTAACATTAAAAATATATGAAATACTCTTTGTTTTATTGAGGTTCAAAGTGAAAAATTCACCAAAATTAGACCCATACACTGATTAACGCTTCTATCACATAACAGGCGAGTCGTTATCAAACGGACCTATTATAGCAGTAAACCCAATTTCTTCTTGAAGATATATAGAACGAGTTTCTGTCCTGTCACCAATTGCTGTTGATATTTCTGATGGTATGTAATGGCGAGGGACAGAGTTCACACGTACCTGTTTTCTGTGTAAATCTCGAACTGCGGGGAATTATTGCATTAAACTTTAAAAAGTCCTTGTTGTGTCTATAAAAGCTGTATCCAATTTACAATACATATGTTGTTAAATTAAACTGTTTTAGATGCCTGGAATTTCCCTTGTAGATAAAAAAAGATTTGTTTACATTTTGAAAATAGGTTAAAACATATAAATGTCAGTTTGACTGGCATTAAATATAAGTGAACGGCACATATATACATACCTTAAAGAAACCAAATGACACTTTACAGTTGTGCTAATATGTGTACAAATATGCCGTTAAAAATTTACACAGAAAACAGGTACATGTGAGCTCTGTCCCCCGCCATTGTGTCCATCAGTATTTCAACAGCAATTGACGACAGGACAGAAACTCGGTCTAGAAGATATACAGATACATTTGGGTGTTTTATAGCCGACTCATGATTGATTTTTTTTCACTAAAAAGAGTCTTGTCCCTATTCAAGTCAAGAGGAAACCTTAACTGTAGCAATTCACTTTATTGTCTATCCCAGTATTCAGAAAATGCTTCTTTCCACGCTGACACATTTGTGAACGAACTGGAATATGTCTTGACACAAAAATAGGATAACCTGAATCTCTAATATTAGAGAGGTTTAGTGTTATGTTTTTGCCATCAAAACCTTAAATCCAAACGTATTTACGTCAGCATTAGATGTGTATCAGATGGCTTTTATTTACAAACAATGCTTCTTTTTTTATCACATCAAGGAAACTACGTTGACCTGTACGCTTTCATATGGACGTATTGCTAAACCCTTATTTGACAAAAGTATCCACTTCAAACCTAACGTAACACTTACGGAATTTATCTTACGTTAGGTAGCTGGCGAACGCATCACTAAACCTCTCATGCTGCAATATCGGTGAAATATTGACAAGATTCAATAATGAGGCATTTTGTTGGTCATTCGTTGGCACAAACCCAAATTCATATTTGGATTGTGTCTTCAATAAGTTAATAAAACAGGACTTTGTTGACTAGAAATGCTTTGAGGTGTGCTTTTCTCGACAAAATGGTGTTGATGTATTGGTCATTTGCACTGGTGTTTAATGTGTCAACTGGGGAACAATCATCATCACTAGGCACATCAATACTGCTGTGACATGACCGTTCAGTCAGTATATTGACAATCAATGCCGTCTTGATGACTGACATGTGATTTGATTTGCATGCCCTCCATACAAGAGCCAACTCTTTGGTACAACGCACATTGTCAGCATTAGCACATTTTTATACATTGTGACTCTATGGGAGTTGTGACTTCTGATTTCACGCCTACATTGTCAACCTCCACACCATTTCTTTCAACACTTTGAAATACAACGGGAGGTGTGACTTTCAACTTCACACCCGGATAGTCACTATGTATGATTTCTGAATTCACACATACATTGTTAACCACCATGCATTGTTTGTTACTATCAATATACAGATTTTTCAAGTCAACACTTTTTTGCAATCCCACCCCTGACCTTGGCTACTTGTCTGATTTTATTTGGTGAATATTTTCTACTTAGCAACGACTTGATCCTAGCTTTGTCACAACCTGATGTGTAAAAACATCTTGTTTTGACAAATCCATTCCTAGTATTTCACAATTGCATGTCACATACACAATCTGCCTCCTGTATGCAGTTTTCAACAACACTTTTATGTTTACTGTCAACATCAATATACACATTTTTTTCTTCGACATCATGACTGACGTGATTTTTACCAAAACCACTGCTACCCAGCTCACTATAACCAACTAAATCTGAACAGCTGTTTGCTGTTTTTGGCTGATTCTTTTTCAGAAGATAGCAGTCTTTTGCCGGATGCTTAAGAATCTTGCCTAACGACAGGTAATGTGAACAGACATGTTGATGACATTTGAGAAACATGTCGTGGTCTTTACTAAATGAACAATTTCCTGACTGATACTGCTTACAGTAAGATGGTTTTTGGATTGCTGGTTGCCCAATCTATTCGAATTTTGACTCGAATTTCCATGTTTTTGCGCATGCGCACAATGTATCCTGTCAATATATTCTGTTTGGTCCAGTGGAGAGAACCTCGCTTCATGTCACACAGGAAGACTGCGTGCTGCGCTTTAGCATAATGTGGTGAAATCCGGTGTTTCGGCGCCGATGTTTAGTATCCACTATTCCCCAACAACTAGGTCAGGGGTCAAGGACACAGAAGTGAGTTAGTCTGGCTTTTTTAAATATAGCGTCAGTCTAGCTCTAACAGTGCTTGTTGACACATGGTCACAACCAACAAATAAAGTAGTTGCTAGCCTTTGCTGCTAACTATTGGGCAGCACAGGTTTCTTCATAATCTGTGTATATGAATAGTTGAATTGTTGAATAATATTGTCGCTGTTAGTGTTGCTGTGAAAGCCAAGTGACAGCGGACACAGTATTCCTGGTGAGTTTATACTTTATTGGTACCAGAAGTGTGTGAAAAACTCACATTTCTGTTACTTGTGCCAATAAATTCATATATATTCAATTTTATTGTACGTTGAGAGTTTATACCCTGTTTTTTGGTTTAAGAGGCGAATATACCTGTCCGATTTTATTTCCGAATCCGTCATCCGACGTCCGAATCCGTCATCCGAAAAAGTTGAAAACCAAAGAAATAGTGAGGTTGCATACACCTGGCTGACTTTATATCCGAATCGGCGGCCGTTTTTTAAAATTCGGACAGGGAGCAATTTTTTCGGATGATGGATGGCTCTGTGACGTCAATATTCATTGATTTTTCCCTATTGTTGCGTTTTTCTGAAGCTAGCCTTGTCTCCATTCAATATTGTTTACATTTTGCACCACTACAAAATAGATTTCATGTGTTGTATTAGCAAAATGAGTACTCTATACAGTAAAATGTCTGGAACTATGGACAGTGATGATGATGACATAAATATGATGTATTTTTACAATTATTACAAAAGTAAATGTAAGGGAAAAAACATAAACGTAAGAGAAAGTGTTGGATACATGACATATTCAAGAAAAGAACCAACTATGGAGAATTCCACAGATTAGTTAAGGAATTGGAATTAGATAATGATAGGTTTTTTCAATATTTCCGAATGGGAAAGGAAGAATTTGAGGAGTTGTATCTTTTGACTGGAAAAGAACTACAGAAACAGGACACACACCTGAGAGAGAGTATCTCTCCTAAAGAGAGACTAGCATTAACTCTGAGGTGAGTATACAAACAGTTTGGAAGGATTGCAGAATTCCCCTCATGGAAGTAGAAAGGCGTAGGAATATTATTTTATCTATTTTAATGAATATAATATAGTTCCAGAACAAGGAAAAAATAGATAAGTTGGCAGGACTTTAATTTTTTTAAGTGAGATTATTCAGTATTAGAATCAGATAGATCCACAAGTGGGCAGGTAAAAACCCAT